>OX337233.1:1075854-3861472 GCA_946965045.2 Epithemia pelagica | reverse complement strand
ACCCTAACCCTAACCCTAACCCTAACCCTAACCCTAACCCTAACCCTAACCCTAACCCTAACCCTAACCCTAACCCTAACCCTAACCCTAACCCTAACCCTAACCCTAACCCTAACCCTAACCCTAACCCTAACCCTAACCCTAACCCTAACCCTAACCCTAACCCTAACCCTAACCCTAACCCTAACCCTAACCCTAACCCTAACCCTAACCCTAACCCTAACCCTAACCCTAACCCTAACCCTAACCCTAACCCTAACCCTAACCCTAACCCTAACCCTAACCCTAACCCTAACCCTAACCCTAACCCTAACCCTAACCCTAACCCTAACCCTAACCCTAACCCTAACCCTAACCCTAACCCTAACCCTAACCCTAACCCTAACCCTAACCCTAACCCTAACCCTAACCCTAACCCTAACCCTAACCCTAACCCTAACCCTAACCCTAACCCTAACCCTAACCCTAACCCTAACCCTAACCCTAACCCTAACCCTAACCCTAACCCTAACCCTAACAAAAATCGCAAAACATCAATAGATAGACCATTCTAATATCTTCAAGACACATTACTTGCGAATCATGTCGCATATTGACATCTCACTCAAATTCACACTCAAAACACAAGTCCACAATATCCACAACACTATACACCAAGTTCGCACTGCACGAAACACACCTGGCCACTTGGTGAACAAAAATCGCAAAACATCAATAGATAAACCATTCTCATATCTTCAAGACATATCACTTGCGAATCATGTCGCATATTGACATCTCACTCAAATTCACACTCAAAACACAAGTCCACAATATCCACAACACTATACACCAAGTTCGCACTGCACGAAACACGCCTGGCCACTTGGTGAACAAAAATAGCAAAACATCAATAGATAGACCATTCTAATACCTTCAAGACATATCACTTTGCGAATCATGTTGCATATTGACATCTCACTCAAATTCACATTCAAAACACAAGTCCACAATATCCACAACACTATACACCAAGTTCGCACTGCACGAAACACACCTGGCCACTTGGTGAACAAAAATCGCAAAACATCAATAGATAAACCATTCTAATACCTTCAAGACATATCACTTTGCGAATCATGTTGCATATTGACATCTCACTCAAATTCACATTCAAAACACAAGTCCACAATATCCACAACACTATACACCAAGTTCGCACTGGACGAAACACACCTGGCCACTTGGTGAACAAAAATCGCAAAACATCAATAGATAGACCATTCTAATATCTTCAAGACACATTACTTGCGAATCATGTCGCATATTGACATCTCACTCAAATTCACACTCAAAACACAAGTCCACAATATCCACAACACTATACACCAAGTTCGCACTGAACGAAACACACCTGGCCACTTGGTGAACAAAAATCGCAAAACATCAATAGATAGACCATTCTAATATCTTCAAGACACATTACTTGCGAATCATGTCGCATATTGACATCTCACTCAAATTCACACTCAAAACACAAGTCCACAATATCCACAACACTATACACCAAGTTCGCACTGCACGAAACACACCTGGCCACTTGGTGAACAAAAATCGCAAAACATCAATAGATAGACCATTCTAATATCTTCAAGACACATTACTTGCGAATCATGTCGCATATTGACATCTCACTCAAATTCACACTCAAATCACAAGTCCACAATATCCACAACACTATACTCCAAGTTCGCACTGCACGAAACACACCTTCCACTAACCCGAATACTCACATCGCAACGAATGGTATTATGTAAACTTATACTTTAGATTTTGCAAGGAAAGCCATGAATGTGCTTTCGCTTGTGTAGACTGTGGCCATGTAGTCTGCGAGTGAGCACTGAGCTTGTACAGATCCTGATATGAGGAGTCTCTTCAGTCGGTTCTTCAAGGGACAATTTGACAACGAATGAGACTGGTACCCTGGTCTCTCATGATAATCGAGACACTTGTAGCAAATCCTGCCTTTGTAATGGTTAGTCAAGAAATCACTGAACCGACAGTCCCTTCGAAAATGGTCTCCCCCGCAATTGAAACAACCCTTCGTCAAACAGGCATCACCTTGGCATTCTCTCCGACCACACACAAGACATCGTTCCTTCAAAGTCATTAAGACAAGCATAGCATCATTTACTTGCGTAGTACGAATCTCTTCCTTTTGTTTGGCTTGGCTTCCAACTACTTTTACAGGGATCATTTTTTGCCTTCCAATACATACATCACATACGTTGCACTGTTCGTACGTCGAGCCAAATTTGCCAGCCAAAGATACAACCCGACACTTCCCTCTCTCAGTCTCCCAGTCCACAAGACCTTTTATGGTTCCAATTTGCATGTAATCTTGTTCGTTACTGGTATCAATAACACAAAGCTCTCTCAACCGATGGAAGTTCATCATCTCCTCCTTCTCCATTGCCGCTTGTCGTGTTGATGATAATTTGTTTGCAAATATCACAAAGGATGAAGTCCCAGTACGTTGTTTGGGACGAAGTCTTCCCAGTGCTTGAACCACAGACATCAAGGAAAACAAATGGCCAACCACGACCACACAATGGCACTTTGGATTCTCGTTGCCCACCAATGCCACTGTTGAAGAAACTAGAATTGATATCGCTGAAGCCGACCATCTCTTGGCAATAGCACGTTGCTTGCTCGTTGTTGTCTCCGATGTTACGAACTCCACGGGACCAAGGGACATTTCTTCCAAACTTGCAACAACATCCATCCCAAGCTGCTTAGAAGCAACAATGACATGAATCCCATGTCCCAATCGAGTAAAAGAGTTCATGGTGGATTGAATAAAATCTTTGAATTTGTAACGAATAGCGACATCAACCACTACCGAGAACCGAAAACCAGATGGGAAGGAACCCAAAACCCTGTCGGAGTGCGAGATTGTCATGTCATCCAAGGTCCCCTTAGATAAGGCCAAATATTTCATTAATGGGGGAAGAAATCTCCGTGGCAAAGAACCACTCAAGGTCATAATGGGCACTTCATATTTTGCCAACCGAGGCAAACATTCCAATCGTGTACGAAACCCAATTTCTGAGTAAATAGTGTGAATCTCATCCACAATGATCCTTCCCAGCTTTCCCGCCGTCACCCACTCTTTTAGAATGAACGAGTGATTTCGTTCCAACACCCAAATTGCATCCAAGCTCATGAAGACGACATCGGGAAGGTTCTTCATGTCAGAAATGACATCTGGTAATTCACCCAATGAGAAATCTGATGCTGTCAAAGTCACTGATCTGACATCAACTTTAGTCTGTTTCGCTGTAGATATCATACTCTCGTCATGATATCCCGCCAGGAATTTATAGGGAACAATGACTAGTGTTGTCTGTTGTTTGGTTCCATACAACCTCACCCCGGTTGTTGGCAAAATCCATGACATCGATTTACCCCCTCCACACGGCAAGCCAAAGTGACCATGTCTCTCATATTCCGAGCAAGTGTAGTGCAACATGTCCCGCTGCTGGTCGCAAGTGTAATTGGCAGCAGGCCCAAACAGTTTACGTAATGTGAGTAGTATCTGTTCGTCACTGAGTCCCTTCGCAATGACTGTCTCTTTCTGAACCAATTTTTCTCCCAAAGCCTTGTGGTATATCATGAACAACTCCTCTTTCGTGTTTCCGGATAGAGATCCATAATGATCTCTATGGGTCCAATAACTATGACCCGACTGCTCTGCGACCATCTGAGTTGTATGCTGGTTATGTATTGCTGTCTCATCCACCTGGGGAAAAAGTACATTGGACACAGATGTCCACAAATGCCTGATTTGTGTACAGTCCGGGCGATCCTCAAACCCAAAGATGGTTGCCACAGCATCACCCATGTAGAATGCCCGATTATTTCTCACAGGAACAAGGCAACCAAGAGATTCATGGCGAAGTTCACATAGCACTCGAAAGACCATGTATGCTCGACTCAAGGTCATGCAAAGTTTGTGCTCAATCAAATTTTTACCTTTGTGGTGAACACTGAACGCTTTTTCACTGTGTGAGTAGTAATACACACAGCCTCCATGCCACCGCACGTCAGAAAACAGGCTACGAGAAATTTCAGTGTATCGCATGGACCCCAAACCTGTTCCATGAAATGCCAATTCCAAATAGGAGGCAAGGACATCAATGTCGCAGAGATCATAGTCGTCCTGAAGAACAATATCCTCTTGGGAGTAATTATTGTGACCCGATGCCAAAGTCATTGTTGTCTTGCCCATAGAACTCCAACACACGAACAGTGGATATCGTCGATTCAGTAGATTCACCCAACGATTACCCTTGATCACCTTGCAAAGTGAAGCAACCAACTTGTCAAAGATGATCGGAATGACGTTCGACCATTTTTGAAACTTGAACATAAAACCATCAACAAGTATATCGTAGTTGTCTTGAAGGGACACTTTCCGTGAAGACGGTGTGAGCGACTCTCTCTCCCGCATACGCCGAATCGTACTTGCCAAAAAATTGACTGTGATGGAGTTTTGAACATTTTCCACCAGCCGAGAAGCTTTCTCATGGTAGCCCCGTCCCATGAAGTATATCATTGAGCAAATACTGGCCCGAAGCATGGCCAAAATGGCTGACAGCATTGTCGCAATGTAGGAGGGACTCCAAACAGAAAGTGTCTCTGAACCTTCTTGCCCCCGGACAACTCTCCCCGCGCAGTAGGTCATGACTGTGGTATGATGCTGAACAGAATCCACTGTTTCTAAACAAAGCTTTGCCAGTAAAGAGGGAATATCTCTAGTGAGTGGCAGAAGTTTGTGGTTGCTTTGACACAGGAACGAGAGCAATTTCTTGAACTCGGGGAGAAGTCTTTTGGGGTATGCAGTTAAGGTGAAAGTAGAAATCGCATTGGGACTTCTTGCTCCATCAAAGACCAACAGCCTTGATCGGTAATTTGCTGGAACCATCTGGACATGGAGGGCAGCCTGTGCTGTGAGCCAGTTTTCTCCTTGATGGTACAACAAATCAAAGAGTGGTTGATTGTCGATGATGTGTTTCAAGTTGATGGAGTCATATAAGAAATGCACTCGTTCCTTGAATGACCTTCCCTTGGGCCTGGATGGGTAAGGTTCGTCTTGGGCCAAGGGATGGAAAAGGGGTACGAAACACCCCATCATATCGGGGAGTACATGAAGAGTTGCTTGTAGTTGTGTGCTTGTTTTGAGTGAAGGGGCTTCTTGACAGGAATACTTGATCTGTAATGCCTTGAGGGAAATCATACGGCCACAGGTACTGATTTGTAGTTCCTCTTCTGTAGGGGAGGGAGCACCGCAGGTACGACCCGAGGACAAATGTCTGTACACATTTTGAAGTTTCAAGCTCCCAACAAGACAATGACATGAATAGCCCTTGACCTTTTCCCCCGTCATATATTCAGAGACACTTGAAATGTCTTGCATAACACCTTGAAGGAGGGTCATTTGATGTTTTATCAGTGTCTGGCTTTCAGAACGTGAGACAGACACACCATGGCCATTAAGGTGCCTTTGCATGGACCATAGACTGGTTCCGAACGGTTTCCCACATAGGCGACATCCCATACCAAAGGGGGTCACTAGCGTGACATCGACAGCCTGTAGTTTGTCCTCTTCCTTTTTTTTCTTCGTTGGTCTCCTCCTTGATGGAGAAGGAGTCCCTGGCCCATTATTAGAGGGGGAAGCCATTGTCGATAGAGGTTTTGCTGAGAGTGTTCAAGAGACATCTTTCATCGTTCATCAAAGAAAGGGAGTGATGACCCTTTGCAGAATTGCATTGGGCCCAATTTACTGGACGAATGATGGGTAGGTACAAAGACCTAGAGGCATAAACTAGGAATGGTCAAAATGGGATTTTGATGAGAACTAGTGATGGGTGAAATGAGATTTTTCTGTGAAATGCCAGCGTCATTTGGCGGGAAAAAAGATTGTACAAAAAATTTAGTTGGTCATTTGTGTACAAATATATGTCACTTGTACACACATATTAGCTGGTTTGTTGTAACAAGGAAATTTTGTACAGCAAACCAAAGGAAATTCAATCTTACGTTGATTCTTCTATGTAGAGTAGGGCAAGACAAAAACCTAACTGGCAGAGCTCTGAAAAGTATTTGGCCAGTATAGAGCATATTGAATATGACTGCTTTTGGGGAGTGGTCAAAGGGGCATAGACAAGGCCACTGCTCAATCGCAACAAAAGCATAACAAATTGCAGCTCATCCGCAACAAATCCTTGCTCATATGCAACAGGCACTATAGGATTTTGTGCTCATATGCACACGTTCAAATTCTACGGTCTCTAGTACTAAAAGCTCCCAAAAAAGTGAAATATCCTTAGGGTTTTCTAATTTATCTCAACATGTCGCCCATTGTGTGGTACACGAAGCGGCAAGCAACCATTGAGACGTCAGTGTTCGGAGCGGAGTTTGTTGCAATGAAGACCGGTGTGGAAGCTGTCCGAGGTCTGAGATATAAGCTGAGGATGATGGGCATCCCAGTGTCCGGACCAGCGCTCGTCTATGGAGACAATATGAGCGTGATTCACAATACCCAACGGCCTGAATCCGTCCTCAAAAAGAAGTCGAATTCAATATGCTATCATGCGGTACGCGAATCTGTGGCAATGGGAGAATGTTTGACGACACACATCTCAACGACAATGAATCCAGCCGATGTTGCAACAAAGGTCCTGCCAGGTGGGCAGAAGCGTGATCATCTGTTAGGTCTAATCATATATGACCTGACAGATCATGATTGAGACGTCCAATGCATCAGTTCCATCCACTCGAGGAGTGGTTTCAGCAGGTTTGACGGTTCCCTTCGTTTTTACGAGAATACAACTGATGCACCCATTCAACAAACGGAAATATGGTATGTTCCGTTTGGGGGGACTCAGCAAAGTGTGCAGCAGTCGCACATAGAAGAGACAGATGGACCTAGATATCATAATTTTCAATAGACCAGTTTTACCACTCGTATGTACGAGTGCATATGACTTTGCTGATGAACCGACGCAACACTTTTGACCTCCTGATTCCTGATGAAGTAGCGGCAGTATCGGAGAAAAGGTCCTACATATCAGGGGCAAAAATTCGCAAAGGGTTCTCTAATGTCCCAGTAACCACTGCCACCCGAAACCACAAGCAGCGAGATACGGGGAATTGTCACGCAGGCATATCCGTAATGAATGGACCGGACCTACAAACTGACGCCTGGCCGGATCCACGACCATCGTCCGACGAGTCGCTCTGCCTTCTTTATAACAGCCGAGAAGAAGCACACGTGTTGCCGGAACGTTTGTATGTGTTGACGTTGTTTGGTATTGATGGTTCCGACTAGAGCGTTTCAGGCGCACAACCATCATCTTCGACAAGCAGATAACTCAACCCATTCACCCGGAGAGAGGCCTGGTAACATTGTGTGTGCACCCATGAGCCTGGCTCCACTCCTTTTGCGAGGACAGCTATATCATACCAGACGGCACTGTAACGTTTCATTTTCTACTAGTAAAGCGGTGTTCATGGTATCCCAATAGTTAGCAATAGGAAACAAGAAAGCGTTTGAGAACCAAATCGTTATTCTACAGTGTAGGACATCGATGCAACGTGTCGCACATTTCATCATATATCCTTGCCTTCATCACCACGGCGTGTGTCGGGCCTTGCTCGTTTATGAGCTGATGTCGAGGTGGAGAATGGTGAATTATCAGCATGTTGGATATTCATTCCTTCCCCCAAAAGACACCATCTGTTGCGCTGCTGCTCACAGAGTCGACGAAAACACCATGTATGCTTGTCCATTAGTGGTAACGTCGCACAGGTAGGATTGCAAAGTCCACTTATCACGGCAACTTGATTGGTAACAGCCACTATACTGCAGCGATTGTGGTAATTCACGAATGGTGGGAGATTCCACACGCGGTTGCGAAGCGTATCCCAGACTTCTACGGTAAGATTGTATCCTCCTCCCGCCACCACCAGACAAGATCCCACGGCATCCATTGCACAAGAACCTCGAAGTTCGGAAAGCACGAACTCAACCTGAGTGATCCAGGTGGATGAGAAACAAACGAATGTTGAGCCAATCTCCTTTTTTGTCTCATCATTGTCACAGAGTGTTGCGTAGTCCAAATACTCGACCGAGTCAAGATTGCCATTCTCGTTACGGCCTCCAGCGACAAAGATGCGGTGGCCAACAACCGCACTGACACACCATTGTCGTGGAACAGTCATGCTTGGTCCCGCAGTGACAGTGTGGTTCCTGGTATCAATAATATCCACCGACGACAAATAACGATTGCTGTAACCTCCCATTACAACGATGTATCGGTTGTGAACCGCAACAGCACAACATCCATACCTTGGCGTTGATAAGCGACAATTCAATGTCGTCCAATGACTCTCCTGCATGGTGGTGGTTGTCAAGGAAAATGGAAACAAATGATTGGCATCAATCTGTTCTATGCAATCCAAAGATCCTCCATTTCTTTTCTCTCCTCCCATCACGTAGACGTCTCCATTGCACACAACAGCGGCATGTCCATCACGTTTCTGGTTCATGGGTGGCCCTTCTCGCCACTGCTTGTTTGATTCTGCCAAGTTTAATACAAAAATGGAATCGAGCTCGCCTTGACCTATTCGATATCCACCCAACACGACGACGGTTTGTTCCTTGTTGCTATCGGTATGATTCAGAACGACCGAAGCATGACGATAACGCCATCCACCCTCAAGAGGAGGCCAGTCCTCGAAATTCCATTCAGGTGTCTCGTCTAACAGGACAAGGCCCGACTGCCATGCTTGCTTCTGCAGTGTCGTTGTCATGGTCACGGCGCTTTACAATGTCGACAAGAAATGGCAACACAAATATAGAGCAACGCGTGGAAGCTTTCGCAGCGAGCTTTTTTGTGCGTGGAGAGTGGAGAGTGGAGACCGCGGCGTGTGGAGAGTGGAGACAGAAAAGGTGTGCCTGTCCTGCGTACGATGGTGTAGAGCAGTCAATCGCACATAGATTTCATGACAAGCCCCAAAAGTATCTTTTGCTGTACAGTGACGAGTGGAGTGAGAGAGAGCGACATTCCAATCTGTCTGATGAAGAGGTCCTCGTATGACGAAGAGGTCCACAGATTGGTAATCCAACATCCACAGATCAACAATCCCTAATTTCTGAGTCATCTCGTCCAACGCCATTTATGGAACACCATTCTTCCCTTGTTCCTACAGACTGCTCACAAGAACAACAACAACAAAGAGAGTGGTCTTCTCTTGATCCAATTGTTCGAATGGGCATCACTCATCGAGTTAGTGAAGGAACCAAGGCCACAAGTACAACTCCACAGAGACAAGAATCCGAGGACATGATGGACTAGAAGGAACATGTCATTCATCCCATTGTGACTCGCTTCCCGTGTTGCATTAGCTCGCAGCAGACGCAATAAGAACACGAACAAGAGACAAGAGTATATGTCAGGAGCGAGCTTGAAGAGAGGAACGTTCATCGGAACGACCTTTGGTTCCATTGATTGGCATGCAACATGCACCCCGGGTATAGCTTTTGTCCAACAGCTTTTGCGAGCGTGCGACCCCGCATGCTCAAGAGACAGGAAAGATACGACAGTTCTCGACGGGGAGTGTCTGTCTTTGACACCATGGTGGCCATTCCTGCCGCTGCCATTTTCGAGCCGCGTACGAGGCTCAACACGACCGCCGTGCATCCACTTCTCAACGTTCAGTGGCAAGAATGACCCGTTCTTTGCAAAAGGAAGCTGCCACCATTCATCATACGACGGTCGTGATTACTTCCATCAACGTCGCCCATTTACCAATACAACAGGGACATTAAGGATCCATCGACCAAACCGCACCACCCATCAAGGATCCAGCCAATAGATAACAATCGCAACAGTCTCGTCGAAGGCGAAACAATCTCTGTGGAGGCTTTTGTGGCCGAGATTTCCAACAAGCTCGGACGTCCCTCCAACCCGTGATCGACTGGTAGTCGTTTCGGTACGTGAAGACGGTATCACCTGTGTCAATCCAGTGGCCACGGTCTTACTTGATTCCTTCGCGTCGAAGTTCACCAGCAGTAACCTTAAGAACGTTGTTCCGAACTACGAAAAGCATTGAATATTGCTATGAAAGAACAACGTGTGACTGTGAATTGCTGGATTGGTTTAGTTGCATGTTGATAAACATTATAGGGAGTATTGTTCCACGACTCTGTAACGCTGCAGTCTCCTCGTATGCTTCGTGGTTCTGAGGCACTGAGGAAGTTATCCACCCAGCAAAACACTCAAAACAGGGAGGCCAGGCATGATCCCAAACATGCACAGGCCACGGCATTACCGGCAGCTCCAAGAAGGTATCCATTTTGAGCCCTTGGTCAATATGCATTTTGGAGTCGTCGGACGAAAATCTGCAGGGCAAGTCAAGAACGGTTCCAGAATGACAGCAATCCATCTGAACAAACCCTATTACCTATAGCCTACGTATCCCCTACGGGCAAGCTCCACTTCCTCCTTGGGGTTGTGAAGGAGTGAAGTTGAACCGACTTTTGCAGGTTATGGTCAGTAGGAAAAAGAGGCATACCCTTGTTGCAAATGGTTACTGTGCAACACTTAAAATGATTACTAACAACTAGCTACTTTGTGTTGAATATAGATATGACTTGGCACAATGCTGCTGCCGAGATTCAAGGTAGTTTGTAAGCTCGTAAACGTGTGTCATGATCACGGCACCGACAACAACAACATGTTGCTGCTGCTGCTCGTCTACACGGCAGTGGCGATGGGACCACCATTACTACCACACTTGTCCTTCCACAAACAACGGTCCAAATGCTGGTAGGAGATGAACAATTGTTCCATTCCCTTGATGAGCCATGATTTGAGCTCGATATTCGTATTCGTCGTGTCGTCATGATATACAATACGAATCTCGTCTCCCTCATAGGCCAGTATCACGGCTCCTTCACCGACAGGGGGAGCGTGATAACACTGGGCATCTTGTTCTTGTTGTTGCGACAGGACACAGAGTACCATGCCCCCCACATCGACATCGACATTAGCGACTGTAACATCTCGTATCTTGTTAGAAAAGCCAATTTTCCCCACCAGGAATCCTCCCGTGGGTTCGAATTTACCCATGGCTTCCAAATCGTCAAGCTGGTAGGTCATGGAAGGATCTTCCGACTTGGTGTATTCGGGAATGGCCGCTCGCATGTTACCAAAGAGTCGATTCAATGCTTTGGTGGATCCATAGCCGTAGTCGGCATTGTTATCAAAATTTTCATCTCGGAACCATTTGTGTACATAGGTTTGGTACAAAATGGTTCGAATATTGGGACTGGTGTTTTCTCCTCCCCGATGGACCATGTTGTAGTGAAAGACGAGGATATCGCCAAACTGAGGGAGCGGCGTTCGCAAAAAGTTGGGTGGACAGGCGTTTCGGGAAAAGTACTGATTGGCTCTGTCAAAGGCGTCTCGCAAGGTTTCGTTTCGAATGGGTGGAACTCCACCAATGCGGGCCAAGGCATTTTGACCCATGCAGAATTCAGTCGGGCCATGAGCCATGGTGGTATTGAGCAAGGGGACCATAACGCCGACGGAAAAGGGAGGCAAATCAAAGCCCGCCAGTCCATGAGTCCGAAAGAGGTTGTCGTAAATTTCACTATCGTCATGCCAGCGCTGCAGTTTGGAACCAGGTACTGATACAACAGCTCCAAAGTCTTGCATCCGAACCTCATCCCTGTTGCGGAAGTAGCAATTGTTATAGTAGTTGTCGTAGCATCAGTGCCACGCACACAGAAAGCGAGACGCAAATCACAGCAACAGAATATGGGAATTTGTGAGTTTGGGTACATGGCTTGGGGATGGCTCGTGTGGTGGCGACAGCGAACGCGAGACACACACACACTCTCGAAAACCAACTAACAAACAAACAAAGAAACGTACCCAATGACTTGAGAATCCTTGAGAATCTTGAGGAGTAGTCGAGGAGCCATGATATCTTCATTCAACAGGTTGTCGGGAAAGAGTAAATCGTATCGACGAGGACTGGTTTCATGTATAAAATAGGGTTCCCCTAACGTAGTGGTTCCCTCGCTACCAATACGTCCACTTTGCAGCCCCTTGAGATAGGAAGTGACTTGGAGTTTGTAAGGCTCCAACACCATGCGGGGAATGGCATTTTGAATGTGCACAAAGCTGCATTTGGTCAAGATTTCGACCGCTTGTGAAACCTTAAAGTCGTCCGAGGTGGCATCGAGCTTCTTGGTCCGACAATCAGGGTCATTGACGATTTGCATCATTTTGGCGACATGTCGATCTGCATAAAAGAGACCTGGTGTCTTCTTTTTCTTCTTCTTGTCATTGCTATTGTTATTGTTAGTGTCGGAATAAACGGTGTGATCGTCTCCCCCAAACAGAGCATAGTGCTCCTGGTCGTTGAGGAGTTCGTGAGCCTCGACACTTTCGGCTTCTCCTCCCACTACCTGGTTCAGTGCTTCTATCAATCATTGTGCCGCTTCTTGCTTGTCGACAATGTCTTTGGTGGTGTCGTCCTTATTCGGCAGGCGTTGGTGGAGGAACCGTGACCATCACAAACTTTAAATTGTTGTTGGGAAGGAGGATTGCCAGACAAAGGAACCACTAGACAGGGAACCGACTGCTTCTTCTTGTCCATGTCGTCATTGGTGAGTTGCCGAATCGCCCGAGAAAACGTGGCATCGTCTTGCTCCTTCTCGACACTCTAATTTCTTCTTGTTGCTTGCGCAGATGAAATAGTGGATTCTGTTTTCGTGCTTAGGTTGTCGGTTGTCCCCTTCACTTGACGGCTCTCTTGACACCATCCAGAGAGAGAGATGATCTCTGCTCACAAACGAAGGATCTGTGTGTGAAATCCACGAGACGAAAAATGAGAAGGATGGTTTGTTCGGTGCGATCCCACAGAGCAGCGCTGCTCGCGAATGACGGGGGCCAGGGGCTATACTCTTTGGCGGAAGTTGGGGGACAGTGGGGACTAACTGTTTCTCTCGTCAAGTCTAGAGGACCACAACATGACGTGATGTGACGTGACGCGACGTAGACGGTGTATCAATCTATGATAGCCGCAAACGAGACCAAGCGGCAATTCCCGACCAGGGCCTGTCGCCGTAGCAGGATCATTGTAGGGTTTGTCTTTTTCAATGTGACTGGCTGTACCGGATACGAAATGGTGGTGGTGGCAGGATTCACCAACTGCTCGTTTTGTTTGGCCAAGAGTCCAGTAGTTTCGGATGTAGCATAGGATTCTTGTAAGATCTCTAGAGTGCCGGCCTTGTCAAGATCCGAATCAATGAAGAAGAATGAATGAATGGTGACAATATCGTTGCTGCTGGTGAAGCTGTTGGGAGTTGAGAGAGACCAACGCTGCTGGTTCTTCAGCCTTGGCGCCGCCATCTCCACCGACGACCACGAGTTTTGCAAAGGGTGCAGCTTCATCAGCATCGACTGCATCTGCACTGGTGGTGGAAGTTTGCGACAAAACACAACGATTCAATTTGGCCAAGGCCAAATCGACAGCTCACTTGCCACTGACGGCCGTGGATCTACATGCTACCATGCCCACGGTTGCCTACTTTCCAGCAAAAGTTGTTCGGGAGAAACCGCAATAACAAAAAGTTCTGCAACCCGTCTTTCTGAGTAAAATGAAGGCCAAGTTAGCGTTCAAGGCCACGGAAGCCTCTCACAACGCCTTGAGGAAAAAGGGAATGCTTTGCAGTCACTAAGGATGGAGCTGACCACGACAAAGAGGACAAGGACGTTACCGTGCTTTACGTGGATCGTCCTCATCTAATGTTGGGGATTCGACGCATCGAGCAACTGAATCCCTTTATGCAGTCTCAATATCCCATTCGGCATGGAGATACCAACGAAAACAATGACGACGGCGTGCCGGCTTCTTGGTGGACGAATTCAACTCTGGATGGATCAGAACTAGTCGAAGATATCCACGATTATGACTTGGATCGGGCAGTTGTCAAGCTGCGCCTACATGCCAAAAAGACACTGACGATTCCGCCGGAAGAAGCGACACAGTAACTTTTGGATCAAGCTCGTTCTCGTGTAGCTATAGCCGTCAAACTCATTCAAGACCGTTCCGACAACGGCTTCAGGAAGGACGATGCGGTGGATAGTGGCAAAGAATGGACAAACTTCCCGATACTTTTGCGTTACCTAGCTGGGCCTTACCTGATTCCGTGGCGGAAGAGTTGTATTAAGCTGCAGCGTCGACGGGCTCCGCAGGAACCATGCTGGTAGTGGGTCGCCAAGGGGGCATTTGATCGTGACAGTCCGTACCTCCCTGATTTCTTCTTGTCGGCGGGCAGAACTGCAATCAACTTACCATGTGCCGACCTGCTAGTCTTTGAGCTCAACAAGTGAAGAAGCGGGAGAGAGCGACCGTAATAATTTCTGAAAAGCCATCCGTCTTACGACTCTATCGACAGGGACATTGCGGTTGTCTGTCTATCTCTCCGCCAATCGAGCTCACCCACGAACCAGCACATGTTCAGGGCGAAATAGGTTTCTTCTCGAACTTCGTTGTCGTCTCGTCGTCGTCATCATTAGCCTCGGATTTTGACACACTATTGCTGTATCTCAGTGACGAACATCACGCTTAGTAACATTCTGAAAAGGCCATTTGTGTCTCATAAGCCGAGTTGATTTCTGCAATATCGCCATGACTACCTACGTAGTTGCAGCTTGAACAAGAAAAGCCACTACTGACATGGCCATAAAAGCTTGTTTGAGCATTGGTCTCTAGCACGGTCTAAGCCACAACACCTATCCTAAGCTTCTTATCTCATTTGTCCCTTGCTGATCTGTACTAGGATCCTTTTGAGATAATGCGTACCTGAATCGTTTCTCCTTGGATCAAGCTTGCTTCTTGCAAGGTTTGGTTCCGCAAGGAATCCAAATTTCGGGGTGGAAAGGAGGCTGCCGCTCGCAATTCCACGTCCATACCATCGTTGCCGCCATCCAGATAGTGCTCATGACAGAGCAGATACAAGACTTGGACTAGTGCACTGTTGGGAAAACGACGGACCAGAACGGGTGACTTTTGGCTGCTGGTCTGGTCCGTGAAGCGGAACTGAATTCGACAAGTGTCGGGAGCTCCGATTATTGGTTCCTCCGGAACTGTCAGATTGGCAAGTTCGGTTTGGCTGCTACTCGTTTGGACCAGTTCTGGTGGTTGCGAAGACAATTGCATGGCTAATTGCAGTTGCTCTTCTTCGGTCAATCCTTCAATGGCCATATTCATGGAGGAGGAGGAGGAGGATGGTACTGTGGACTTGCCATCGAGACGACGCCCTGCGCCCGTGACTTTGGTCCAAGGATCGACTCGAGGTTTGTTCAATGTCGTGGCAGTATTCGGATTGCTGGAGGATTGTGCAAGTTGCTGTTGCGACGAAAAGGCCTGTAGCGCATTGTTGTGGAACTGTGGAGCCGCCTTGAGTAAATCTGCCATGTTGTGCCACGTACCTCCTCCTATAGAAGAAGCCGATGGTGTGGGAGGAGGATAGTCTCCAATGTGTGGCGGAGGCAACCACTGCGAGGGGGCGGCCACACAAAAGACGGTATATCCACCCGTCGCTCCAGGTTGTGCGGCTTGCGACAATTGCGTCCCTAATTCAAAATGGGAAATGGGAACTGGTCGTTCCAAGGTGGAGTTGAAATTGAAAAAGCGTCCAGCCACTTGCCGAATGGCCAACCAATGATCGGATTTGTGCAACAAAAAAGCCGTCACTTGAGTAATGTCTTGCAGACCCAAACGGTCTTTCAATACCGAGTCGGTTAAATGAGGCAACCAATCTCCTTGGTCGTGACTCAGTTGGTCGTGTTGTTGTTGTTGTTGTTGTAGGGCAAAGTATCGATTGAGACACGTCTTGAGTACTTGAATACTGAAATTACCGCGTTCGTCGACATTGACGGACCCTTCTTGGAGGCGTTGTTGGTATTCTCGAGATTGCATTCCCCCTTCATTGCTGGCTGCCATGAACTGCAACTCCAGAGCATCCAATTCTTGAGCAATCTGCGCCAATTCGTCCACGGCAAACTGCGATGATTGCACCAAATTGTTCAAGGCATGTTGTCCACACAAGAGAGACTCTTGACGCTCGTGGTAAATCCACACACGAGAAGGATCCACAGAGGAGTCGTTGTTGTTGCTCGATAAGGAGGCCATTTGGTTGCGCTCTAATCTTCGATGGTTTTTGTTCTGCAGCAATGAGGAGAATCGTTATCTCCGACGACCACTTTGGTCGTAATGGGTTGCGTTCTTCGGCTCTCTTCTTGGATGGTCCTTGTCGTCCGTATCGTCATTTTTTTCAGGTGGTTTCTCGCGACCGACCGACACATCGAAACCGCGACTGCATGCCGTTATCGACTACTACTTGCATTGCAGTCGCCTTAAAACGGAAGTAATTATTGTAGTGTACAAATGCCTTACCTCAAGGTTCTCTTATCGGTAAAACGAACATTGCCGAACTGCGTGACTGGAATTATTTGTTTGACTTCCCGTCTACTCAACGAGTACATAGTCGATATCGTGGAACGCACTGGATCTTCTCGGGAAGTTCCGCACGCGCGCCGTCTGACTCTAACGGACAACAAAGACAAAAGCCATTGATCTGAGACATGGGTCCGACATCTACATTTAAGGGATGTGGGACTGAATGATACGTCCACAAAACGTCCAAAACCCAAACGCGCGCAGTGCGATTGGACATCGACACCGGCAGGCGGAAGGTCGTGCCACTCGCCACCGCAGGTTGGGAAACAAACATCAACATTCGATATCTCTCATTCAACAGCTGAGAACATAAAAAGTCGTCGTGGATTGACAAACAAAGCATACTTTGGACTCATGGACAAGAATAAAGATCAGATAACCTCTGGTCGAATGACGGAGCGGATGGAGGACACCATTCATTCGACTCCGTCCAAGGCCAACACCGATGCCAGCAGGAAGAAGAAGGACGAAAAGAAAATGGCGTCCATTGGCGAAACTCTCTCCTTTGTCATGGGGTGCGGTCCTCGTGTCAAGTTCTTGTTTGCCCTTGGTTTGTTTGCTGGAATTCTCAACGGTCTTGTCTATCCAATGTTGGCCTACATGTTTAGTAGTGCTTTTTCGGATATTTCGGCGGCAGGAAACGAAGGCCTCAGTCAAGTTCGAGAGTTGGCCTATACCTTTATGATTATTGGCACTTACGCACTGATTTGGGCAACCGTACAGGGATGGTGTTTTGCAACCGTGGCCTATCATGGCTCGCATGCCTTTCGTTTGCAGTGGTTTCGAGCTTTGCTGCGACAAGACCCTGCCTACTTTGGTAAGTATTTCAGAACTGTTACAGAGTTGGAAAATCCTGCCTCTATTCAGTAATCTCATTGTAATTCCTCTGGTTGCTGTGGTTCGTTAGATGTTCGCGACATTGGTGGTATGGCAGGACAGATTGGGCCTGCCGCCAATAAGTATCGTCGGGGGATTGGTCGAAAGTTTGGAGAAGGTATTCAGTTTGGAACGACATGCATTGGCGGCTTGGCCTATGCCTTTTGGGCATCGTGGCGTGTGGCCCTGGTAATTTTGACAGTTCTCCCTTTCGTTGCCATTGCAGCCTCCTATACAGTGCATTACAATCAAACCAAGGGGAAGCGGGCGGCCGAATCATACAAGACGGGAAGCAGCGTCGCATATTCCACCATCTCCGCGATTCGTACCGTCCTTTCGCTGAATGGTGTAGCTGAGATGGTCCGTCGGTACAAACAAGCGACAAGCGAAGCCTATGATCTTGCCACGTCCTTTCTTGTGAAGATTGGCTTGGCCAATGGTACGACTTGAATCAACTTTTCGTTTCTTTCTTTGTCGCTTTAAGCTTTGCCTCATGTTTCAACAATCACGGTGTTCTTTCAGGTTCTATGTTGGGCACGTTTCTCCTCCTCTATGCGGCTCTTACGTTGTATGGTTCATCTCTGTTGTACAAGGATGTTGAGGAGACCGGATGTGACCCGAGTGATGGTGTTTCAGACAATGCAACTTGCGATAGTGCCGGTCCTGACGTTTTTGGAGCAATGCTTGGTGTAGCGTTTGCTGGACAAGGGATGTCACAGTTTGGCAATGCGAGTGAAGCCTTTACTGCTGCGCGGATTGCAGTATTCGACGCACTGCAGGCAATTCGACGTAAACCAGGTGCAAAAGAAGAAATTATCTTCAAAGAAGATGACGAGGGCGACGACCTTGGAAACACTACACACTCTCGCCGAAGCAAACGCGACAAACAGAAAACGACAGATGCTTCTCGATCTCTTGCATTGTCCGAACTTGGCCGAAGCGCTCCATTTGGCTTGGACGAAGATGGTCTGTCAAAGCCAATCAAAGCGATTCTACCCAAGTTTGAAATTGATGTTTCCTCTCCTGATGGACTGAAACCTGCAGATATCAAAGGGGCCATTTCTTTCCAGAACGTCGAATTCTGCTATCCAACTCGCCCCAACGACCCAGTGCTGAACGGCCTGTCGGTAGATATTCAACCAGGTAGCACCGTCGCCTTTGTTGGTCCGAGCGGAGGCGGGAAGTCTTCAACAATTGCTCTCATTGAACGTTTCTACGACCCCAAATCTGGCGCGATTTATCTGGATGGAAAGAATATCAAAGAATTCAATGTGAAATATCTGAGGTCAATCATTGGGTACGTTGGACAAGAGCCAACATTGTTTGCTACGAGCATTCGTGGTAATATTCGATACGGAAATCCTGATGCAACCGATAAAGACATTGAAGAAGCGGCAAGGCTTGCGAATGCACATGACTTTATCTCAGCTTTTCCAGAAGGGTAAGTTTCCCTGTATGTTGCGTTCATCTCGTTTGTGCTGTGAACTTACCCAAATCTCCCTAGGTACGATACACAGGTCGGCGACAAAGGAAGTCAACTTTCCGGTAAGTTGTGGTGCCTGACTATTTTTCTGTTCATGCCTTCACTGCACACTAGAAATTGTCTCATATTGAACGTTCATTTTTGCAGGAGGACAAAAGCAGCGAATTGCTATTGCCCGAGTACTTGTGGGGAACCCGAAAATGCTTTTACTTGATGAGGCAACGAGGTAAGGTTTCCACCAATTTTATGACAACATGCGAGAATTGTTGCTAACTATTATTCTCGAAGTGCTTTGGACGCGGAATCTGAGCTTGTTGTTCAGGACGCACTCAACAATATCTTGGAGCAAAAGAAGATCACAACTATTGTCATAGCACATCGGCTTTCTACTATACGCAATGCCGATGTTATCAATGTAATCGTCGCAGGCAAAGTTGTTGAGAACGGGAGTCATGATGAACTCATGGCCACGGAAAGCTACTATCGACGTCTTGTTGATAAGCAAGAAGGCAAGGATGATGATTCAAACGCGCCCTCTAATCCACCGTCTCGCAATCCAAGCTCATCAAACCTGTCCAAAATGGACTCCGTGGTACTTCGAATGGGTGATGAGGAGAAAGTAACCGGGTCTGTTCCTCACATTGCCTTTCGCAACGTCACCTTCTCCTATCCGACCCGTGCAAACAAGATCATTCTCAGCAAGTTCAATTTGGTTATCCCACAAGGTGCCACAATCGCCCTTGTTGGACCCAGCGGAGGAGGCAAAAGCACGACCGTAAGCATCCCTGCGGATTTTTGTCACGTCGGAGCATTTTTTGTGTCTAATCTTGCAATATTTTCTTTACTGTTTGAAGGTTGGACTTTTGGAGAGATTTTACGATCCGAATGAAGGTAGTGTCGAATACCTGGGACACGACCTGAAGAGCCTTAATGTTGCTTGGTACCGCAGTCAGATTGGTTACGTTGGTCAAGAACCGACTCTCTTCAATGACACAATTGCTGCCAACGTTGCTTACGGAACAGAGGGAGTCACTCGAGAAGAAATTGAGAATGCTTGTCGAGAGGCAAATGCTCATGATTTCGTGATGGAATTTTCTGATGGATATGGTATGTGGTTTGTGATGGCTCAGCTGTGATTGTTTCTTTCATCTCTTACGACGGTCGCTCTTTCAGATACTCAGCTTGGGGAGAAAACTGCTCTCAGTGGAGGACAAAAGCAACGGATTGCAATCGGTAAGAGTAGGATATCGTCGTTCAGTTGTGCTTGAAAAAGTTTACATGAACTCATTTCGCTATCCACAGCCCGCGCTTTGGTCCGAAAGCCCAAGGTCTTGCTTCTTGACGAAGCCACCTCAGCATTGGTACGTCTTGTTCGAAGATGTCGCAATTTTCCACGGCTGTCTTACATTTAATCATTCGATGCTTCACTGGTCGTTCAGGACAACGAGTCAGAGGCAATTGTTCAAGCTGCTATTGATAAGCTGGTACTGTCACGCGAACACACGGTTCTTATGATTGCGCATCGACTGTCCACTATCCGCGGTGCTGACAAGATCGCTGTGATTGCAGACGGAAGACTGGTCGAATTTGGTGCTCATGACGAATTGATGGAAAAAGATGATGGACAATACCGTCGACTCACCGAATCTTCGAAGCGTCGTACAACCGTTGATACAAAGGGTTTACGGAAGAGTCAAGTATCCACAGTGACAGAGGAAGGGGAAGATAGTAAGCACGATTGGGAGGCAGAAGAAAAGACTCAACAGGAAGAAGCGTTCAACATGAAACGTGCTCGAAACCTTGCTAGTCCCGACACCAGTTACATGCTTGTTGGGATTGTTGGCGCCGTCATGGCAGGTGGGGTGTTCCCGTTGTGGGGTGTCATTTTCTCTGAAACGATTGATTTACTGTTTGTACGCGTTGAACGATGTGAAGAAGGCAGTGTTCCTGACAATTTTGCGACTTGTGAAGATTATTGGCAGGACACTGCCGACGACATGCGTGAGCGGTCGTTCCTGGTTGCCATTTTTTGGGGAGCTTTGTTTGTTATATGCATTGTTGGAAACATTCTGACGTTTTGGGGCTTCGGAATGGCCAGTGAACGTCTGAATAAGAGAGTTAGGGATGATACGTTTACATCTCTGCTACGTCAAGAAGTTACATTCTTTGGTAAGTTTTTTCACCTTGATTCCATCGCCATCGCTTTGGTCCATGTAAACTCACGGTGGAACATACTTTGTGAAGACAAACACAGTGTGGGAAGTCTCACTTCACAGTTACAAGATGATGCAGCACGTCTCCATGCCTTTTCGGGAGAACCAGTGAGAGCCTTTGTTGTTGCTTGTGCTTCGGTGGTCACGGGTGTAACGCTTTCCTTTATCGTACGTGCCACTAGAAACTACGAAGTCGGTTTGATGTGTGGATGTATCTGACCGTGATTGTCTTTTGCTCTAGTTCATGTGGCCGTTCGCTTTGCTCGCAATTGGATGTGTTCCTTTAATGGGGTTCGCCACATCCATCGAGATGAAACAAATGCTAGGATCTGATGACGGCGTAGATTCTGCCGACGAATTGAACAGCCCTGGTGGCGTCCTCGTCGAAACACTCTTGAACATGAGAACTGTCTCCGCACTGAACCTGGAGGAACAACGATTTGCAGACTATGAAAGAGCCTTGACGACCTCCGAACCTAACCACGTAATGGAATCTTTCACGGGTGGAGTGACTAGTGGTCTATCTCAGTTCATCCAGCAGTGGATTAACGGACTTCAACTGTGGTTCGGAGGTTGGCTCTTGTTTACCTTCCCTGATGACTATGGGTTCAATGATTTCCTTATTGCCAACTTTGCGGTCCTCTTTGCTCTCTTTGGATTGGGCACTGCTTTCCAAGATGTTTCGGACAGTGGCGAAGTGAAAACTAGCGCCGGTCGAATTTTCTATCTGTTGGATCGCGAATCTGCGATTGATCCTCTCTCCGATGAGGGCAAGAAATTGGACTAAGCAATAGGCTTGTGAATTGTTAGTGTTGCTGTGGAATTCAGACTGCCATGTCCCCCAGAAACTTACAGCGACGGGTCATGGAGATGAGAGAAACATGTATTAGCTTTGTGTGTCTTTACTCTAAGTAACTTTCTTGGTCCAATGGTGTGCTTTTTATATATGGCTACGCTTCATGGACTCCACCACGAGGAGACTGTAGACTGTACCGCCACCTTCAAAGCCAGCAGTGTCTGGCGTTGGTTGAGACTGGTGATGATGTGCCGATATCGCTGGTACCGGAATGAATGGATCAAAACCAAAGACTTTATATTGGATCACGCTGTTATTGACCACGGCCGACTTGGCGGACTTGCGTCGTCAATTGTGGAAAGGCTTCATGTCGTTCACGCAAGGCTTGTTTCAATTTGGGAATCCAAAGGGTTTCAAGCTTCTCATTGACGTAGCAGTTGTAATCCATGCCCGTTTGGGGATCATAGGTCTGCCTGTGTTTGTCCTTGTTGGTAGCATTCGCTGGCCAAGGAAAGCCAACCAAACAGCCTTGCCATTTCTTGGTCCAGTTGTACATACAGCGTGTCATGTAGTTTTTAGCTGGATGGTCGATTGCGAAATGGAAAAAAAAGGTTCGTCCAAGGAGCATGAAGCGTCAACAATATCGTATAGATGAGACGAGGAAACAGAGAAGCAAATTAGTGACAAGACATTTCCAGATAGAGTTCCATCGCACTCTCATTTCTGATCGAGCAATGCAAGGCAACCAATGGCCACAGTTGCTCTCTCACGACACCAAAATGACAATACGCACAAACCACATGCACACAACCGATACACGAAACGAGACAGAACAAAAGACACACAAGGAACGTACTTTGATCGTACTTGACAGTCTTGGTATGAACCAAAACCGCTTCGGTAAACTCATTGGCCGTTCGTTCCGTTGGAGCATGATCTCGAAAATGAACTCGATACGAGGTAGGTGAATCAATGTAGCGATCCATATAACCTTGTGTAACGGTGGAATAATGGACAAAATGATACAAGACATAGTCGGCTTGATACACTTGTTTCCGAGCTCGTTCGGCCCATTCTGGTTTGGGACTGCCCGCCGAATCGCAATTGTAGGCTTGCAAAAATGTGGTATTGGGAAATCGTTTGCGCCCCGAACCAACCGCAAAGGATTGATCCACACGCAAATGGCCTCGGGATGACCGCAAGGACAAGATTCGCATATCCGTTTCATCATGCGCTTGTTGCAACATGGTATGAAGACTGCGGTGATGTCCCATGGGTACAATGTATTCATCCGTGTCAAAGGAAATGAGCCATTCGGTTTGTGGTGCGTACCGTGTCCGACAAGAATTTTCCGCCGCATATTGGGTCGATCGTTCCCCCGTGGAGTCGGCTGCGGGAATATTGTTGTTGCAGACTTGACTGGGCCATTCCACATAGGTCACGACATGTGCAAAGGCAGGGAACAAGAGCGGATACAAGGAGGTGGCATTGGTATGGGCACCGGTATTGTCGTAAATAAAAAAGTGCTCCACACCCACCAACAAATGAAATTCCAGCCATTCGATTAATCGTACCGCGGTATCCGTGGTGGCTCTTCCCCCAATCCCACCCCCTTGACTGGCCTGTCGCAATCCACGTGTTTCAAATTCGGCCGACGCCCACAAACAGGCCGACAAGAAATATTTCTTGTTGGTACGAGGGACAATTTTGCTTATGTGTGAATTGGACAATGGTTGCTCTTGGGTGGAGGTTCGAACGAGGTCACGTTTCGGCGTTGGTGGTGGTTCCGCGAGGAGTGGAGCATCATCGTCGGTAATGGTCTTGTCCGATGGTTCACCACCCGTCGTTTGGGTGGTAGTCGTTGTCATTGTCGTTGTTCCCAAAGGAGGTTTCCTCGGACGTTCTAGACTGGGCAAGTGCGGTGGCAAACAGATTGGTATATTCGTCCATCGTCCACTGGCCTCGACCTGCGGTACGACATGACCCTGCGATCCCCATTCCAGCGTGGGATTCATGGACCGCGTCGATGCCGAGTCGGAAGGACCAATCCACGAGGGATCCAAATAATGTTGGCGATAGCGAACCGTGGTACGAATCGGAATCACATCGACATACAAGAGGGGAATCCCATGCCACCAGGGCAAGGAAGTACTATTGGCAGTGGTGGTGGTTGCCGCATCCAGGGTTGCTTCAGATGCCTCTTGTTGTTGCTGCTGCTGCAAGACGTGTCGTCCTTGAGCGATTCGTGATTGCAAGGCGGTACTATTCGGCACGGGGCATTGGAATTGGATATGGGAGGTCCAAAAGAGTTTGGTATCCTTCCCCTTGGGGGTCAGCAAGTAATAGGGACCCAGGGGATTTTTGCGATAGGCGGCATATTCGTAATCAAAGGCATAGGTAGAGAGAGTCTCCCCCACCAGCCAGGTACGAGACAAATTCGTGGCATGGCGCATGGTGAATCGACACACAAATCGTGTATGATTCTCCCCCACTCGAACCTGGTCGCGACCAATCAAACGATAGCGAGGAGGTTCGATCGTAGCTAAAGTATTATTGTTGTTGCTGCCAGTGTCGGAGTTCTTGTTCCAGAGCGACGGTGCCAGCTGCTGTGCCAAGGATTGAGAAATGCGTTCGACCGATACGGCTTGCATCAAGGCCACTTGGGGTGTGAGACGGTTCACCACCTCGGAATCCTGAATGCCAGTCCGACATTTTCGCTTGTTTTGTGCCAAGACATGAATGACAGTCCCCTGGTCATTGGGAAAGACATCGTGAATCCAGGGCAAAAAGGGATCCCGATCGACGGGACAATAGGGTAGCGAATCTTCCAACCAAGTCGGTGACAGCGGCTCTTTGGGTCCATACACATTGGACTGGACCGGAACCATGCGTTGGAGTTGGACATTCCATTGCAACCCTGCGTCGGTCGGAAATCCACCCGGTACATCGTGACAGGTTTGAATCCGAGGATAAACGTGTCGCTCCAAGTCTTGTGGTGTTTGCGTTCGTAAGGGCAAGGGCTTGACAAATTCCGGCGGCTCGCCCAAATCCTGATCCTTGGCCGTATCGACATGAGACAAATTGCCTCGTGATCCAACCTTGCCCGCTACATAATGCGTAAAGGGCGCTTCCAAATAGGCCGTCAAGGAGCGACGCCACGAGGAGGATTCGGGCGATTGCAAGCGCAAATTGCGACTTGTGGATTGGAAGACCCACTCCCATTCCGATTCCGACAAGAAGGAACCTCCAAAATCCACCAAGAGTTGAGAAGCAAATGGTTCCAAACCTGATTCGGGCAAGATGTGCGGCCTCGGATCATCTTTTGCTACCGTCTCGGCCTTGTCTACTATTGCAGCATTCTCTTGTTTGGATTGAAACGGCGTCTTGTTCGATAGTTGTGTGGGTTCGAAGCGAGAAGGTGCCTCCTTTTGGTGGTAATTGTCCTTCGGCAATGGTCTCTTGTGGCGCTCATGCGGATGTTTGATTGGTGCGGACAAGGAAGGAGGGTGCTGCTTGTGCTGTTGTTGTTGAAAGGAAATGGACCAGTGCAACCACGTGGTGGTGACTACAAAGTACAAGACGACCGAACCACCAAGGCAACATCCATAGCGAGCATACCCTTTGGAGTACCACGGCCGACGTCGACGACGCGATGAAGGGCCTTTCATTAAGCGACCTGTCAAGAAAGTAGCACCAGCAGAAGACGATGACGATGACGACGACGCCGACGAAACTTGTTCTCCATTCCTCCATGCCACTGCTGCCGACAGCGACGAAAAGATTATTTGACTTAAAGACCAAAAAGCGACTCAAAAGATGGCGAACACCTAGCTAGCTCTAGCTAGTCTACCGGATGGTCCAGTCCCAAGTCAGGATAGTAGATAGTATATCCATTAAGGAACTGGGCTATGATCGTCTGTCTGTTATCCTTTTTCGCTCGCGGTTTTGGCTGCAAACGACCGAGAGGTTTACGCGCGTGTATTGCTGTGGCGCACCACCCATGGTGCGGAGTCCCGAGTGTACAAACGCCAGCCATTCTGTCCCAATCCAAAGCGTTGCGACGGCACGAATCGCAACGCATGTCGTGCCGATCCTGCAGACACGTTTCGGTACTTTCCAGCGCGTGGATTCAAAGAATATTTTAATTATAACAGAAACGGAATCGATCGTTCCCGTCCAGGCGTAGGACTCTCGATTCCCACACAAGACTCAACTATTTTGTAAGGATATACGGTCGCGCAGCCGCAGAGGAGTGCGCGTACTCACAGAACACATACTCTCGAGCTCGAGAGAGAGAGGAGTCGTCCCTGCATCCAAGTCTCCATCCAAGCCGAACTACATCAACGACCGTTTTCTGTGGTCCTTGCTTCTATTTTCGTTGTACTGCTGCTGCTCTCTCTCTCTTTCTACACGAACCAGATCCGTTCGTGTAATTGGACAAGAGTTATCGAGAGAGTGCGAGTAATTCTCCGACTGTTTGCGTGATACACCAAGCGCATTGTCTCTCCAACGGCTCCTCTTTTCTTTCACGCGTGGCGGTGGGTCATTTTGGACCTTGCCACACAGCCGCAGTCGTTGTCCCTACCTAGTAGTGTGAGTTGGGGCTGCCGTTGCACAATCCAGTGCACCACACACCAACACTGTTTCCACCACCCAAAGCCTTCTTGTGCTGCTGCACAACAGAAAACGTGGCGGACCGCCAGTTGCTCAACACAACGGCACACAAGAAGAATCCCAAACGGACGGACGAGCGTGAGGGAACCACCATAGACCATCACCACCACCACCACCACCACCACCACCACACAACAACAACAACACACCACAAGCCAACCGTGCTTCTCTTGGCCAGTTGTGGTCGTACTGGATTCATCCAATCGTCGTTCCTAAGTTGCACTCTCGTCTTCTTCTTTTTGGATTGTCATCATGTCTCGTCGATTGTTGGCAGCGGCCGCCCAATATCATCAACGACGGCATTCGCAACAGCAACAATCACAATCACAATCGCATCATGTTCCTCCGGAGGACTTTACAGCCTGGCCGGACCAGGAAGAAGAACAAGAACCTGAACACTATCCACTCGAACGACGAGGACGCAACTTGGTGGATTTGGATGTCGATTTGCGACAACCACAACAACAGCCACAACCACAAGAAGCAGCAACAACAACAAGATGGATGGAACAAGGCGATCCCCATGTTTCGGCTCTGGCCTTTTCGTCGTCGTCGCCTCCCACTTCACCGACCGAACCACGCCAGCACTCCAATTCTTCTTCTTTGTTGAAACCTCATTCTCGTTTGGCCGCCAGTCATTCCCTGCGACGCCGAAGACCCTCGGATCCCTTTGCCAAACCACCACAAGAAGAAGACGAGGACGACGACGATGAACGAGGACCCAGACGATTGCAAGCGCAGCGACACCGAGGACACCACGTGTCGCACTTTGAGGATACTCCGCAACAACAACACAATGACAAGGAATTGTCACCGGAACAAGGCGCCGTTCAATTCTTGCCCGCCCTATCCTCCTCTTCTCCCGGTGCCTCGTGGGATCAAGACGATGACAAGGATGCAGAACCGCAATGGAGGGAAGAGAAAAAGGAAGATGGTCTGATGCAAGAAGAGGAGCAGCCATCACCACCCCACTCGCCCCAGTCTCATGCCGTATCACGCCCTCGGTCCGTCGTGTCGGTCGCATCCACCAGCATGGCCCATCGGGCACGACAATACAAGCAATTGCGCAAACAACAACAACAACAACAGAGTGGTCGGAAATCACTTGCCAACCATAATAGCACTCCCAATCCTCCTCATGCCTCGGGCAGTGCCAGTGTCATTTTGGGTCCGGGTGGAACTACTACGACAACGACGACTTCCTCCTTGTTGCAATCGGCTGTGGCCTCCTTGAAACGATCGCCTTCACATTCGGAGAATCGTCCCAAATCGCCACGTCCCAAATCACCCATGGCTTTTTTGAAACGACCCAAATCGCCCAGCAACACCAATCATCGTCCCAAATCGCCACGATCTCTCTTGTCACGCCACCATCGACCCAAATCACCCCTCGCCTCCAAACAACAACATTATCATCACCGTCCCTTGGCACACCAAGTCGACATGGAGGAAGAAGATGACGAGCAACAACCACAACAATCCGAATGGGACCCTGCTGCTCGTCCTTTGGAACACAACGAGACCGAGGACCAGGACACTTTGGAACTGCCACCGCAAGAGCATCCCGACATTGTTTCTCCACAACCTCCACAACAGGCACAACCCGTACGACGTTCCACCACACCGACTCGATCGTCCTTGTCGTCGTCCTCGCGAGTGTCACGATTGGCCTCACTCTTTGCCGGATCGGGCAAACCCTCCTCTCCGCCACGACCCCAACGACCCATTAGTCCAGCCACGAGTCCCTACAATCGACTCCCGCGACGACGGTCCCACTACAACATCACGCCTAGTACAGTCCCAACGACGAATCCAGAGGACGAGAATCATAAGAAGAATGAAAAAGCACGACAAGTAGAGGAAGCACAAGCATGGAAGGACTCCAACCAGCCGGAGGACCGTTCCAAGCGAAAAGAAGAAGACGACGACGACGACGACTCCTACGATCATGACGCCACGAAACAGGAGGTACAGGACCACAAACATGATCAGGACGACGACGACCACCACTATACTCATGATGATGACGACGACGAACCCGTCGAACCGGTGGGTCGTACCGCGTCCAGTACGAGTGGGAGCAGTGCCTACGTGGGATGGCCTGGCACACAAGATCGACGAGGCAAGTTGGTAGCCTTGCAATCCGAAGAAGAAACGTTATCGTCGGCACCCGGTGCTCCCACAATGACGAGTAGAAGTGTTCCCAGTACCAGTACGCCCCAGCAAACGGCAACGACCCATCACCACCATCCTCATCCTCATCATCCTCATCATGCAGTCGTGACACCATCGCCCCAAGCTCCTCGGTCGGCTGTGGGGTACCCGGAAACGACCCACACGGACGACGACGACGGCATGGCTCGTATGAGCTCGAATGCTTCTTCGCCGGCTCGACGGTTGCGTCAATCCTTGTCCAGTGCTCGGTGCGAACGTGAATCCCTCGACCACCAACCACCAGACGACGACAATGACAATGACCCCGATCGGGTGCCGACTCGAAGTGCTGGTGGTGCTCTCTTGCGGCGCCGATTGCGCAGTAGTCGACAACAACAGCAACAACAACACTATTTACATGCCGACAACAACAAGAAGGACGAAATGGACTTTGGTCACGAACAACAACAAGAGCAAGATATGGAGCACCATCGTGATCACAATCACAATTTCAAGGCTGCACCCCTGCCTTCTCGAACCATGACCTTGGCCAATGGACGTCATTGGGGCAAACCACAACAGCCGGGAGGTGGATATTTGGAAGATGATTTGCCATCGTCTCCGTCCACGGCCTTTTCCAAGACATCGTCGGCCTATTTCACGGAACGCGATGTCAATCCCTTGGCCTATCCCGACTTTCATCCTCATCCTTCCAATGCTGCCGGAGGGCCACCCTTTTTGCCCCACATGGCGTCCACCTCCGCAACAGGATTGTCGTCGTCCTTTAATCCCTATGGAGGTGGTGGTGCTAGCCAAGGTCGATCCATGTCCGAAGCAGCAGCGGCATCGGTGTTGCGCTCTCAACAACAGCACTATCCGCAACAACATTATTCACAAGAACCACAAGGTCATTCCAATGTGCCTTCCATCACGGCGGAATCGCTGGCCGCCAACAATCATTGGGCACCTCCGCATCGTACCTATTCCGCTGGCAGCAAGGGATTTCGCGGCTTGTTGGACAAGACGCAAGATTTTCCCGCCCTCATGGATTTGAACGATTCGGACAATTCGTCGCGAGGAAACTCCTCGCACACATCGAGACAGACTCATGCCGAAAGCGATGTGTTTGATGGCATTGCTACCAATCCCATGACTCTGATGGAGGAACCCAATACTACCAACGCGGCGTCCTCCGGTCCCAACGGAAACGCTACGACCAATCCGCAGGGGAGCAATGCCAATAATCCGGCAACCCATCTCTTGCAGCAACCTCACAAATTTGTTCGAAGCAACAGTCGTATCAAGAAGGCACACTATCCGGAAGCCATTGCGGAAGAACAAGAAGATGCTGCACTCCTCTCACCGGTTGCCACCAAGGAATCCAGGAGCAATGACGAAGAACCCCACCAAGATGACATGGACGAGGAGGGAGGCAATTTTACGTCCCTACACAGTGATCAAGATCAATACAAGATGGTGCTATTGGGTGGTGGTTTAACGGCCATTCAATCTTCCGCCATGGGCTATGTGAGTCGACAAACGCCGAGTGATTATGACGAAGCTCTAAGTACCAGTGAAGTGGAATCCAATGGATTTACGCGAACACCAAGTGTGGCCGAGATGATGAATGCGGGGAAACGTGGTAGTGACGCGGCTGTCTTGGTGGATTCCAAAGGGTCCTCTTCGATTCCCAGTCATCACTTTGCTCCTTCCAACGACGACGAAGACGACAATAACAATCACCATTCTCTTGCCCATCGTCATCATTCACGAGGAAACAATGAAAAATCCTACCGACAGCATCACTATCAGCATCCTCATGAGGACATTGACCGATATGAAGAAGAGGATGATGATGTTGACGACGATGAGGGCTCGGAAGAGGACTCGATTGATCCATACAGTGACGGTACGAGCGTCGTGCAGTCGCCTCGCAGTAGCCGTTTAGCCAAATACTATGTGGAACCGGATCATATGAAGAAGCTGTTGCGCGTCTATCGACAACTTTCCGACCGCATCACCCGCAAGGTCAATTTAACAGAGTTTGAACGATTGGAGGATGAAAACAAGGCATTCGCCTTACTGGAAATGCGCAGTCGAATTATGGAAAAGGATATGGAACGTGGATTAGAGCGTCGTGGAGGCACTGTGGTTGTGGACGATCTGGTTCTCACGGCCTACAATCGCACGGCTCATCGAATTCGCGACGCGGTGATTGTTGCCAAAGCGTGGCGTGACGGTGCCAGTCCCAAAGACGTTGTCAATACGGCCTTGCTGACCCGACGACCCGAACGGACCTATTTTATTCGGAGACCGTTGCACCCTCATCACAGTCACCGCCATCATTCCTCGGCAAGTTCGGTCGTGAGTGGATTCAGCACCTTGAGCAGTGGTGGTCACAACAGTAGTCGGCACTTTTGGGAGGCCGTCAAGTGGATTGACGACACAGACTTTATGTTGTACCGATGTCCGTCCTTGGGACCCCGTAATTTGCGAGGTTTCGAAATGTTTACCATTGGTGACTGCCAAAGTATTTTGCTCAAGCTCACGAACGAACGCTGTGCCGAACTCCGAAAAGCATTGAATATCGCTACCAAAGAACAACTTGTCGCAGAGGAACTCATGAAGGAGGAAGAAGCAGACGCGGACAATGGTTTCATGACAGAATCGGAAATGGCATATCTGTCGGCTATGGAAAAGGTCAAGACCGTTTCAAAGCAACTGGTGGTCGCCGAGCAAGCGTTTACTCTTGTTCGTGATCGGATTGAAAAATTGATTGCCAAGTATGAAGCACTCTTGGTCCGCATTGAGAATGATACGTCTGTCTGTGGTGCCTCGTCGGTGGTCACTTACGAGTCGTCCTTGTACACGGACCACGACGAAGAGCGCGAAGCCCAAATGTGGGCCCGTCGCGCCAAACGGGCGGAACTCAAGGCGGAGGTTGCGGCACGAGAAGCCCTCATGGCACGACAAGAAGCCGATTGGATTCGACAAGAGTCGCAGCAAGAACTCGAACGTGTCCAGCTCAAGTTGGCCGAGTTGCAATCGGAAGCCTCGACCGCCATTTCGCAGCGCGAACACAAGGCTGTGTTTGAGAATTTGCCGACTCCGGCCAGTGCCGTTGCCCAGCGTCCACCACCATCTCGTCCGTCGGCCAACGATGCCTTTGGAAAAACTTCTCATCAGGCTCGATCTCTCGAAACAACCCACAATCAAGTTCCTCCTGGCACTGCGCCTTCCGCTACCGGTACACAACCGATTGATCAGCAAAAGATTGAAGGCGTGAAGCAGCGTTTCCGAGACCGCATGGCGGCCAAAAAGAAGCAAACTCCCACGTCTCCACAACCATCCATGGACTATCCAGTTCCAGGCACATCCAATTCCGTGCGACCACACAATCGATTGGCATCCTCCTCCCTGCTATCATCCTCCATGCCTTCTCACAACAAGAATATTCCTCCACCACCGAGTCGCTCCCATTCGCACAATCCGCATGCAGGACGTCATGCCTCTTTGGCCCCACGCGGCTCGACAGGTGGTACCTCTCAGACGAGCGGCAGCTCGGGAATTCCCAAGCATTTGGCCCGTGCCGCGGGCGAAGAAATGTTTTCTCATTTGGACTTTTACGAACGTTCCCTCAAGGCTGTTCAGGAAGCTTCCTTTTGATTCTGAGAAAATGGCTGACACTAGATTACGACGTATTCGTTCTTCTCTATAGAGACATTTTTATTCCTACAAACGCACAGTTTAGGTAACCACGCGATGAATTACGACATGATCCCTCTCTCATAGAGACATATCTTATTACTACAAACTCACAGTTTCGGAAACCACTCTAGATTACGACGTATGTGTTGCTCTCTGTAGAGACATTATTATTCCTACAAACGCACAGTTTTGGTAGCCACGCGATAGATTACGACATGATCCCTCTCTCCTATAGAGACCTATCATAACTACACACTCACAGCTTAGGCAGCCACGGCTTCTTCTTCGACCGGAGCAGCCTCTTCTTCTTCGGCTGGTTCTTCGACAGCTTCGGCTTCTGCAGCTGCTGCTGCTTCTGCCGCCGCAGCAGCTTCCGCCGCAGCCGCTTCGGCAGCTTCTCGTTCTTCAGCTTCTCGGTCCATTCGTTCTTGTTCCTTGACGGCAATAAAGGCGTCTTGTTTTTCCCGACGTTTGGCCACGCACTTGGCGGCCTTGGCATAGTCCGTCGGGACCGTCACGTCCAGCTCCTTGGCCTTGTTACCAATGCGACGCATGGATTTGGAATAAATACTGGTACCAGCCTCGTACAAGAAAAAGGGTTCCAGTGTTTCCAACGTCGACGCAAAATTGTCGGCCGTCAAGTCGTCAATACTCTTGCGCACCAGTTTCATGGTCAAACCCGTTGGTTCAGGAACAGGAGCCGCCGGTTCCGCCGTTTCCTCTTCTTCCACCTCAACGGCTTCTTCAGTGGGTGCTTCGGCGACCGCCTCGGACAGGAAACGACGCGTCGAACTCGACGACGACGAGGGCGGTGCAATACTGGTAAAGGCTTGCACGTGGGAAAAGGTCATGCAGGTGGTGGCAATGAGGGCCAAGAACGTCCAGCTTGATCGTAATGGTTGCGCCATGGTGATGATGATGATACTAGAAAGGTGGTTGTACTTGTGTGGTTGTCGTTGGGTGTCGTCGGTTCGAGACAGAATTTGTGGTGAGAGATCAACGAGCGAGGAAACGAGAAAAGGTATCTGCGCTTTACAATCGTCGGCACGTACGTACCTACGAGCCACAACTAATTGGTTTCGTTTGTTCGGTGAGTGAGGAGTCAGGCATCATGTTGTGGATGATTCATGGATTCATCCGTCACTTTTTCTCTGGAGGGATGATTCATGTCTGTTATTGTTTGGAGTCGCAGTCGCTTGGTCGTCGTCACTCACTGATGTGGACTCCAAGGCGAAGAATCTTCCTGAAGATTCATCGTGTCGCAGTGTCATGTGTCATGGCCTCTATCTAGCCCATTGCTACCACTGCTACCATGCCCAAAATGAGCGCCAGGCCACCCACACGCGCAGTCATTCGCGCGCACCAGGTCAGTCATTACGAGACTGTATCAATTTTGTCCCATTTTTTCCAAAACCAAATTTTGCTGTCACTCTAGGACAACACGCAATTGTTCTTTGTTGTTGTGTTATCACCATGGGTCCTCCTTGTAAAAACTGCGGTTCTTGGTGTTATCCAGCAAAGCAAATCACTCTATATTTTGTCCCATTTTTTCCAAAAACAAAAAATCTTGTTGTCACTCTCGGACAAGCAATTGTTCGGTGTTGTGTTATCACCATGGGTCCTTCTTGTAAAAACTGCGGTTCTTGGTGTGTTATGCAGCAAGCAAATCACTCTGCACTATCTTTCAGAATGGATCTCAGGCGTTTCGTTGTGATAATCCCTGTTCCCGGCTTGTTGCGAGTACGTTCTGGAACAAAGAGAAGGATCCTTCCATCGACCTGACTTGCTTGGCCACAAACAGCGACTTTCTCACACCAACCTCCTCGCCATCATAGTCCCGTCGTGAGTTTCGACAAGCAGTCGTGGGAGCAATAGGAGTTTGGCGCGTCCGGCACGGTCCGTAGGTTCTCCTGTCCGTTGGATCGCGGTCTCAACCATATGTGGAATAGGATTCAGTTTGACCCGCAACTGCTACTCTAGCTATGGAGCTAGCTAGTCCTACAAGACAGAGATGTGTGTGTGTGCTTGTACGTCTGGCGGCAAGGATTCACAACACCAAGACCGGAACAATACTACCAACCAAAAGCGTGTGGACATGTTACCACCTAGAACGTTTCTCACTCATCTGGAGGAATCACAGTAGTATTGTTTCTGGTCTTGTGAATAGGGTAACAGTGGTCTGAACCAACTACAGTGAATCTGTATTTCGAAAAACCAAAAACAAAGAATTTTGCTCCATCACTCTCGGACAAAAGCCAGTTTGAGTTTGGCTCCAGAAGAGGCACCCAATGGCAAAGGAGCAGAGTGGAGAGGGACAAGAGTAGGAGGGACTTTTTTGTCGGAACAAAAATACCAACAAAACGTGTGTGGCCATGCTACTAATAGAACGTTATTTGTCATTTATCTGGAGGAATCTGTATGATTCTTCCAGGTAGGGCGGCATTGGTCCAGACCAACAACAACAAGGCGATAAAGAAGTAGTAGTACTATTCCTGTGGTTCTACAATCGGGTCAGGAAACAGGACAGAAACATGACAAAGAGACCGACCACTTTCTGTGCTTCGACAGATCTATAGCAGTCAGTGCAATAAACTTCGTCCTCGAGTCCTGTACTACAGCATTCATGGACCAGTACGCATTAGACTCGTCTAAAAGTTTCAAGATGAAGCGTCATGACTTGATACTAACTTTGTAAAGCTTAAAAATATTGTAAAACTGTATTGGACAGACTGCTGTTGCGAAGGGAATCAACCTCTTTGCTGTCGGAAGAAGAGTCCCTTGGCGTTTTTGGGAAGACGTTTCATATCGGCTCTTTTCACAAGAACGAAATTATTCTTTTGGAGTTGGTGGTCCTGTTTCGGAATGTCAGTGTCTTCATTGGGTGGCTTGATAATGTCTCCCAAGTATTCCACGGAATCGTGGTCTCCAAACACACCCACGACATAGGATCGGATCGCCGGCTTGGCCATGGTAAAGGCACAATCGATATCCTCGTACGGACGGCGACTCCACAACCGATGCAGCTTGTACAAGGACGATTCTCGCCAGATCTGTACATGCGTTCCTTGGCAGATATCACCTTCCGTGTTCTTGCGTTTGGGCTTGGTGTATCGATACACAGGAGGAGGTGCTGGCTTTCGGACATTCTCCTCCATTGTCTTGTTGAAGTCCCAGGGTGCCACACCCCTTCGAGGAGTAACTTGAGGAAACATGCTATTGGGGTTTTTCAGCATGAACCGAATGACATCCCAATTGTCGTCGGGTACCAGTTGAATGGCGGCTTCCCATAGTGTCCGATTCGGCGCAAGCACATAATCGTCCTCCAATATCATGGTCAAGCCACCAGACATGTTTTGCGTTTCCAAGAGACGACGATTCGTGTCCGACAAACCGGAAATGCCACGACACCATGCCGAGTCTTGCTTCCCCTTGACGCATTGAGAACCATCCAAGGTGCCGGTGAGAGCGGCAAATCGATAGTACGGAATCGGAGGCTGGACCTGTTGCAAGGCATTCTCCATTTGCTGACGACGACCAAAGTTCTTGTCCAAATTGATGTAGTAGATGCGTTGAACACCTTGTTTGATTTCCCATTTACGCAATCGTCTCCACTCTTTTGTATTGTTGGCTTCCTGCTCTTGCATATAGCGCCACTTGGCTTGTCGTTCTTCATCCGTTGGGGGCTTACCAAACCATGACGAGACGGACGGGGGAGGTAACGATGAGGACAAGGGGGGAGTTGCGTTGGGCTCTTGTTCCATCGAAACACTGTCGACGGAGTAGTTTGCTTGGGGCAAGGTACACAAATCAATGAAAAGCGTAAGGGTTGATATTATGCTCACTGTGACGAAGCACAGACAACGATACCGAAATGACATTGTCGAACGAGATTGAGACCATCGAACCATTTTTACTGTTGTTGGTGCTCTTTCGTCGTTCGACTAATTTTGTGAGACAATCTCATCGATCACTACGAATAGGAGCATTTTTTATTCATAGAGATTTCGTATCTGTCGAGACAAAACTGGTTGGGTAGGGGATAATTCTTTGACCAATCTGCATCTGACATTCTTGCATTCTTGGCAGGGATTTTGGATTTTGGGGCAACTCTAGATATACTTATTGGATACTGGATGGATGCTAGGGGGAAGAGGGAAGAGGAATGGGTTCACACGGTTTCTGTGTCAACTTCTTTGTGTTGTACGTGTACTCGTAGTTCGTACTCTTACGAGTACTTTCATTTTAAGGCGCCTGAAAGAAAGTGGAAGTGGTCATACTCGTATTATTATTTTAGGCACTGTCAACTGTCAACTGTCAATTTCGTCATTTAACGAGGATTTTCGGATGGGTGAGGTCTGGGCACTAGTTGGGCATGGTCACTCATCAGCCATTATAACTTCTCAGTGGATGGGCATAATTGAGGCATGGTCAATCACTTCAGTCATTAGGCAATGGAATGGGTGGGCATAACTTTGGCACGGTCATATACTCGGCAGATGTCACGTGCGGCACAAAAGGAAAAGGAGCCCGCATTCCGCATTTCACGTACGTAAGGCGAGTCATGAGTCGCCTGTCGCCTTTGCAACGATTGTCTATCTACCCCGGCTATGAAGATGTGTGAGTGTGAGGTACTCCTAGGACAACTACTCCTAGGAGTAGATAGTCCCAAATTGTGGCCATGGCCAAGAAACGATTGTCGAAAGAAAGATGATATTTTCTAAAGTTGAGAATCTATCACTTTGGGAGTTACGAGGAGTCTCGCATACTCCTCATGTAGTTATGTGAAGTATGTCAGTACAAGTGTGGATCATTTTCTTGCTTGCCCCCAGAAGACAACCCACAAAAATATGGAAATGGTACAATAGAAAGACGGGTAATATAGCTTGGGTCGGTAGTCACCACTGCCTGTAACTTTGAGCAATGGGTGCACATTGTAATATAGCTTGGGTCGGTAGTCACCACTGCCTGTAACTTTGAGCAATGGGTGCACATTGTCCACATCGTCGACTATGTAGACCTGTGACAACAAACCCTCTCTCCCGTTCTCGGTTTACCTTATGGCCACAGTCGTCTGCCAAACACCCTTGGCGAAAGTGGTTGAGACAAGGCGCAAAAGCATCCGTGGGTCCATGTCATTTTTAGGATGATGGGATCTCTTCGCCATTGGCCGCTGCAGCGGCTTCCGCCTTGGCCTTGGCGGCGGCTTCCTTGCGCCAGGGAAGTCGCAAATGCAAAAAGTGTGCAACTCCCTTTTGTCGTTGTTCTTCCACCTTTTCATCTGCTTGCTCTTCGGGAGTGTCGCCTCCAGACAACAAGGTGGAGTGACCTTCAATCTTGATAAAAATAGAAAGGAGGGACGACACGAGGATGGAAAAGCCCATGATGAAAAAGGCGGGCCGGTAGGACATTTGACGGAATCCCAAACTGAAACCCACAGCGCCCACGTTGCCACCGGCACCCACAATACCGCAAATGGCACCCGTACAAGGAGGATCCACATAGGGGACAATACCGTAGCTGGAACCTTCGGCGGCTTGGACAAAGAGGGAAAAGACAATCATGATGATAATGGCTCCAGCCAAGGTTTGGCAACTGGCAAAGACGAGAATCAAGACTCCTTCAAAGGCCAAAAAGTAGGTTTGTACCAAAATACGACCGCCCATGCCGCCCCATTGAGCATTGGCGTAATCGGAAAAGATACCACCCATACCTCGAGCAAACAAGTTCATCCAACCAAAGATGGAAGCAATGGCGGCTGCCGATTCCGTCGATTGTCCGAATTCGTCCTTAAAGTACAATGCCACAGCGTTGTTCATGGTCAATTCCACACCACAGCAGCAGGCATACTGAATAAATAAGACCCAGGTATTCCAATTGTACGAGGCTTGCTTAAAGGACTTGGTGGCCGACACTTCGGGCATGTTCTTATGCTTCTTGCGTTCCCAATACTGTCCCTTGGGAGAATCATCGGATACCAGGTACACCACAACGCCACTGATGAAGGCCATGATAGCGGGCACAATACAGACGGTTCGCCAAGATTGCTCCGAATCGCCATCGAAAATCACCTTGAAGAGAGGAAACAGCATGGATCCAACGACAATTTGCGTCACACCTCCACCCAAATTACCCCATCCAGCTCCCAAGGCATTAGCGGTACCCACAACTTCTCGTGCAAACATGGTGGAGATCCAATACTGACACATGACAAAGGTACCACCGGCAATACCGATAAAGAGACGCAAAATGGCCAGATCTGTGGCATCTTGAATCAACCCCGTGCAAGCTGTAGGAATGGAGGCCACACAGAGGACAATGGCAAAGAGAATCCGAGCTCCATACTTGTCACAAAGAGGGCCGAGCAGAAAGCGCATAAAGATGGTTCCACCCACACCAACAATGGAGGAGGTCCAAACTTCGGCATCGGAAATGTCCAAATCATCACGAATTTCAGACAAGAGGGGAGCAATGGCGAACCAAATGAAAAAGGCTGTAAAGAAGCACCACCAGGAGCAATGAAAGGCACGCATGTGTGGGCGTTCGAGGGAAAGCAACTCAATTTCCGTCGCCTTATCATCTTGTTTGGGGTCCACTTGCAAAGTGTAGGAAGAATACTTTTTCCAGTTACTGGTCTAAAGTGTTCAATCAAACATGACAAAGAAAAATTGTCAGCGAATGGCCCCCCAAAATACTCACTTCTTCAATATCTTTGTTCTAGTCATCACGTACCGGTGCTCCGAAATAAGCAGATTCAGGTTCATCCGAAAGCTTGTCTTGAAACGAAGTGGACTCGGCCGTATTGGCTTCCTCAACCTCTGCAAAGGACACTTGGTGCCTCTCTTGAGCTTGTTTCAGCGCCGATGTTGGCGCGGATGAACGTTGGGTAGAAGAGGAAGAGGAAGAGGAAGAAGACATGTTACTGGACCGATTGTTGGGAGGTTGTCGTGCGTCTTGGTTGGACAATGGAGCCATGCTTGCAGCTTGAATCAAAGAATGAAAAAGACGGTGTGGATGTTGCGGTTGGTGGATCCAAAAAGGAGCTGCTGGTCTCTTTTTTGTGCGTGTGCGATCGTTTGCCTTGACGAAGTGAGAGACACGAAAAAATGAACCCATCAGAAGTGGTGTTTGATATCCCTAAGTTGAAGCAATACGAGCAGTGCCAATCGCCATCAATTTTCGCGGAGGAGTTGGGGATGGTCGAACCACACCACAACAACACGGCTTCAGCGACCAATTGGACGTCGCCCAGTGCCATGCGATTGGTCGATGTGTGACGACACCATTCCAGTGCGGGCTTGTCGGCATTGAGACTTGAGAGGTAAAGATGGCGTGGCCCAACGTCATTGTGGTCGATGTGTGACGACACCATTCCAGTGCGGGCTTGTCGGCACTGAGACTTGAGAGGTAAAGATGGCGTGGCCCAACGTCATTGTAGTCTTCAAAGGAAGGAAAAATATTGGAAGCAGACCCGGAGCATATTGTTCCATATCCCAATTTTGATACGACATTCCATGTCGTGCAAGTCCTTTGAATGAAATTAATGTGACTACCAGCGACCGATTGTACACAGATTGGTACAGAAGATAGCTATTCCCGATGCAATTCGATAAGTAGTATTAATACTTCCTGGTGTCGAGTCCTTTCAAGGAGGGACCGCCCGGCGCGGAGGGTCGATTGACGAGGAGGGCAATGGTCGAGGAGGGCGCACGCCCGACAAGATAATTGCCCGTCGAGTCATTCTCCCGACAAGCCGGGCGCGCCAGACGCGAGAGGACGGCCAGACAGAGGGAAGTAGTAAACTTTAGGTAGTGGGAAATTCCTGAAAGCCATGTCACAATGTGTCACACAAGTGTCACACAAGTGTCACACACGAAAGGGAAACCGCGCGACTCGCACGAAACTACTTCCCGGTCGTACAAAAAATTCCTACTCTAGTATAAAAATATGAGACGAACTACCCACACAGTCTGGTATGGAGTTAGGACGTCAATGACAGTCTGGGCCAGACTTCGTCTCACATTTTTATACTACAGTAAGAATTTATTGTACGATTGGGAAGTAGTGTTCAGGGTTTTCGTGCTGGCCGCGCGGTTTCCTACCTGGTGTGTGACATTTGTGTGACACATGTGTGACAACTGTGTGACACGTCTTAGAGGAAGTTCTCACTACCTACACAGCTCTTGATAGGGAGTGTAAGCAAATAATTACTTCCCTGTGTCTGGCCGTCCTCCCGCGTCGGGCGCGCCCGGCTTGTCGGGAGAATGACTCGACGGGCAATGGTCGAGGAGGGCGCATGCCCTCCTCGACCATTCTACCCTTCGCGCCGGGCGGTCCCTCCTTGAAAGGACTCGACACCGGGAAGTAATTATACTACCCGGTGAAGCGACCCTAACAAAAACAAGACCATAAGGCTATCTCCACCCGAGCGCCGCTATGCTGACGTATTCGAGCTTTCTGATTGGCCTCGCTATCCGGATAGCGGGTTAGCGGAGCCAAGAGGAAATGAACTCCACGATCTCCGTTATACAATAGTGCCGCTATTGATAAGGCATTTGCAAATTCACATATGCCCTATCTTGTTTCGGTTAAAGAATGAGAGGGGAGAGGGGTCATCAAACAATAGTCAGCAAGAACAAACCAAAGTTTGCTCAAAAAAGATGGAGGACTCGTTGGATGAACTGTTGGAGCTGCTCCAACAGGAGGCAGATGTTGACATTGGTGTAGCTTCTACAGTTGCATCTGACCTCCTGGAACAACATACTAGCACCCAACATGGTGGTTCGCCTAAAGGAAAGGTACCAAACAAGAGTCGTGACTTTGACGAAGCGTACAAGCGATTGGTGCGCAATTACTTTGATGGAGAAAACTCCATCTACGACGAGGCAGACTTTGAGCGTCGGTTCCGATTACCCCGCGCAGTTTTCAATCAGATATACAACCAACTTTATGGTAGTGGTTGCTTCACGCAACATTACATGCTTGATGGACGTCCTGGGATCAACCCACTTGTGCGTCTTGTGGCTTGCTTTCGGAAGATTGCTTATGGGGATGCTGATGACAGGGAAGATGAAAATCTTTGCTTGTCTGAGTCGGTCTTACATGAATCCTTTGAGCAATTCTTATCCCTTATCAAACAACATTTTGCCAAAGACTATTTAAATCGCCAACCTACGTCTTCGGAAAAGGAGCACGCGTTGAAGAAAAATGCTGCTCGTAACTTCCCAGGTTGCTTTGCGTCATGGGATTGCAAGCATTTCAATTGGGAAAACTGTCCTAAAGCTTGGGAAAGGCAATTCCGTGGAAAGGAGGGTGTCAATACTCTTGTATTGAGCGCAATTTGTGATCCTGACTTGTACATTTGGTTTTTCTTTTTTGGGCAACCAGGGACTTTGAACGACATAAACATTCTGGATAAGAGTTCCATAGTTGGCGCAATGGTGAATGGCTCCTTTGATTTTTCATGTCCCACTCCATACAAGATAGGACCAAATTGGAGAGACTACATGTACTTCTTGGTGGATGGTATCTATCCAGACTGGTCCATTTTCATTGATTCCTGTCAGGGCTCTGATGAAGAAAAGCTCAAGTATTTTTCATCATGTCAAGAAGCCGTCCGTAAAGACATTGAACGCTGTTTTGGTGTTCTGGTTAAGAGGTTCCATATTCTCAAGCGACCTCTGCGGTTCTGGACCCGATCAAAAATTGGAGATGTGTTGGATTGTTGTATTATCCTACACAACATGTGTGTCGAGCATGGACGTGGCACGGATCCGATGGATGTCGATAGCAAAAACATGGCGCTCAATGCCGAGACAGATGAAGTCGTGTCGTTGTTTGGTGCACCAGCCGAGGAAGTTGGTGCTGTCGGAGGAAGTGGAATTCAAGCCATTCTCCAGCATGCTCATTTGCAGGAGAATATCCAGGACTCGCAACAAAAAATATCCCTAAAAGGCGACCTGATTGAACTTGCATGGTCTAAACGTAACGGGTAGGTTAATCACTAAATACTAGTTGCAAGCTGGTTGAGTGCAACCGCCACTTCAGATTCATCGCCGTCCATAATTTCTGTAGAGTAAGTGCTTTCTTCTGGGTCATTTTCCTTGTCACCTTCGTTTGTACCAGGTTCATTTTCTTTTTCACCTTCACCAGCGCTAGACAGGTTTTGTCCATATTTGCGCAAGGTTTCTTCAAGAAGCTGTTGCTTGAGTTGGTAAACTTGGTCCTTGTGAGTCTCACCACACAATGAGATAACGCTCTTCAGCTGTGCCAGACGCCCAATGCTCTCTAACTGTTTATTACGGTGCTCGATAGCAAGGCGGAGTCTCTTTGCTTCTTCAAGCCGTTCTCGTGTCTCATCAGTCTTTTTGTTCTTGAGCATTTTTGATTTTGCCATGTCTCGACCACCAGGACGACTCTTGCTGTTGGGCTTAGGAGTAGATGTCACTTGTTCCGCGTCTGCTGAGGAATCAAAGACGGAGTCCGTCACGTTGTCATCCTCTCCAGAGTTGGACGAAGAGGACTTGGCAACAGCAAATTTAGGGATATCTTTTAATTCGATCCATGCCAGATAGTTGGGCCACTGGTATGCATCAAAGCTCTTGAAAAGGTAGGAAGGAAGCGAACTTTTTTTGAGGTGAATCGCCACTGCCATGTTTATTTTCTGTTGCTTGTCCACATCACTTAGATTTGCTCCTTCGACCAACCGCAACACACTGTTGAACTTCTGGATGTCTGCGAAAACTCTATCACGCAAATGTCCAAAAATGGACGCGGTGGAGCGATAGTGGTAGCATTGTTTGTCGCAATCATGTGGGGCAAGTGCTGCAATGTTTACTTTTACCTTTTCACGGAATATATCAGCTTTCTGGTCAGCACCAGAAATAGGGTCGGCAGAGGCCCTCTTCCACGCAAGTGCAGCAATGCGCTTTTCTTCAGGTGACCACACAGACCCACGACCCATGTTTTCTGTTTGATTGTTTTATGAAGGAGGCATAGAAAACACAACCATGAAACCCAAGAGATGGCATGCGATCGCTACCATGCCATCTCTTTGGCGGGAGAGATTCAAAAGCACAACAGAATACACAGACCCACGACCGATGTTTTCTGTTTGATTGTTTTATGAAGGAGGCATAAAAAACACCAGCATGAAACCCAAGAGATGCCATGCGATCGCTACCATGCCACCTCTTTGGCGGGAGAGATTCAAAAACACTACAGAACCAAATGAAGGGGACGCTGTTGGCATCATGCGTTGATTTATTTATGCCTACGGTTACCGCTATCCGCTATTTTCCCTGCTATTGGGGGCCCCAAATAGCGGCAAAAATAGCGGATAGGGGAGCTGTTTAGCGGTTAGAGGAGATGGTGGAGTTCAATAGCGGTATTTGGACCATTAGCGGCCCCGGGTGGAGATAGCCTAATAGATCACAATCGCCATACAGTGGACATGGACAATCACAAAGTTTTTGTCGGGTCAAAGCAAAGTGTTATGATGGTCCCGTAAATCATAAAACGTAATTTGTCCACCTGATCATCCCGCTTTTGTCTGAAATGGGCATGTGCCATGATATAATCATTTGTGTCTTATGGGATATGAAATCAATGATGAATGTGCCACTTGCCACTTCACTCGTTCCAAAGTGTCCCATAACAATCCGGACTGAGAACTCCTCTGCTTCGCAACTGCTCCGAGAAATGAAGGAAACGGAAACAGATGTTCCATTGTTTTTCGAACTACATAGTAAGAGTGTTACCTATTTGTCGGTCTGACAAGAGTATGTGTCATGCTATAGTAAATGTGTCTCATGATGATGAAGCAGGAAACCGGATAGTGCCACTGGACTCGATCCAGGGCAAAGGAAGGATCAAGTCCCACTTTGTCTTTCATAACATTCTTGGTGGAGACTTGTTGCTCGTCATCTTGACCACAACCAGCTGCTCCACGGGAGTGTTTTGTTTGGTAGAAAGACATAATGGCAGTGGAAACGGCCTCACGGGACGCAACGGTGCTGGGCATTATCTTGTCTATTATCGATTCCGTTGTTTGGTTTGGAACGTATGACGAGACAACGCTATAGCGACGTCTGGTATGGGTATGTGACAATCAAACTCTAGTACAAGGACGAATGCGCCATGGCATGTCTGGTTCCTGAAGTCTCCTTTTATTCTGTGGAGGACCTCATGTTGGGTCATCTATGGGATCCAACACATTGCGTTTGTCAGGTGGAGTGGAGTTGTTTGGTGGTTGAGGTATATAGAGTATAGCAAGCAAACGGAAAATGCCAACAGATCCACACAGAGGGAAAGTCAGTTGTCCCACTATTATACTCCAACACATGTCGACAACAAGAGCCTCGTGTATCCGAGACATTCGAGATCTCGCCGAACTGCCTACGAAACCGCAGCCTTCGATGCCCTGTCGTCGCGGGCGGCTATCTCTACTATCCCATTGTCCTGCCCCTCTCTTCTCGAGGTCACGTTTCAGTCGCGGAACAGGTGATGAACGCTGTCAAAAAGCTAGTCGTGCTATGCACTTCGGGTACCGCGCAACCCGGAACCGCGGGGCATCTCATTCACTGCGAGGGCACTTCTGTGTTCTGTGCCATGGATCTATCCTACATATATCTAAGTACCAGTTTGGTGGTGGTGGTAATCTGGAACCTCTAGAGGATTTCGTAGAGAACTGTTGTGTTAACACGTTTGGTACAGCTCTTGTAACAGAGGGTGCATGTTTGGTAGAATTAACTGGTTCCTACTACTATTTCTACAACAAGACAAGTCCCACTTTTTTGGCCGGCACGACGGGACAAGACCAATTGTAAATGTAATATTGCAATTGTCCATCGCCAATGCCAAATTTAAGAGGTTCCAATACCGTGGCGGGATCATTGTCCATCAAGTCGAGGGCATTAAAGACATCGGCGCCGCGTTGTTTGGCCAAAATGAGGGCATCCTTGAGCAAGGCTTGGAGGGACACCGTCGTGGCGATGTTGTAATAACTGTAGGCCGCATAGAGGGTGGAATAATCGTCTTGTTTTTGTTCCGGGGTCAAGGAACCGGCCTCGGACGGTGTCGTAGTGTTGGTATTGTTGGGTCCCCCTTGATTCAAGATGCTACTCGGCAAATGATAAAAGGAAATAAAATCGGTAATTTGCTTCTTTTTTCGTTTCGTCTTTTTCTTTTTCTTCTTTTTGGACTTTGTTTGCGTCGAGTCGTCCTGGTGCACTGCTTCCTCCCCATCGTTGTCGGCATCGGCGGTTGCTGCTTCCTCATCGCCGTTGTCATCGTTGTCGTCCGCTTCTGGTTGTTGTGGTTGTTGAGACGATGGCGTGGCATCTGGGGTCGTCGTCGTGCTTGTCGTGTTCGTGGTAATTTCAGTTTCGGCCACGTAGGAATCCATGACGCCGGGTCGGGGCAAGAACCAATGGGCGACTTCTTCCGGTGTATATTGGACATGCATGGCAAATTGATTTTGGGCAAAATAATCTTGCAACAATTTGGTCACTTGCGGGACATCGGCGGCCGTCATGGGACGCAATTGCGGCAGGGCGACCGGTGTCGCGGGCAATTGATACATTTTGCACATGCGGGCCAAGGTCAAGCGTCCATTGGGCGGCAATCGGGAAAAGCCGACCGAGACCAACTTTTTGGGATGCAAACTCCGATGATAATAGCGGGCCGATGAGACGGGCACGGGCAAGACGGTACCGGCCGTGTAGACGGCTTGAAAAATGCCTTGCAAATTGGCGCGTCTCGTAATTTCCTTGATGAGTACGGGTGCCAATCGTTTGCTCCGCAATTTCTTGTGCACGCACAAGAAATTAATTTCCACCACGGGCACGGCCTGTCCGTGAATTTGCATCGTTGTGGGCACGCCGGAAATAAAGGCCACCAATTTCTTTTGTTTGCTATTGTTGTAGACACCGACCAAAAAGTCGGTCCGCCATCCGGGGGGCGTCAAGGCCCAGACGAGAAATTCGGGCGAATAATCAAAGCGAAACAAGGCATCGTCATCTTCAACATAATTGTGCGTCAAGAGCTTGTACAATTCCAACAGCGATTCGGGTTCGGTAACGGGTACGGGTCCCCAGGTAAAGCCTGGAGGCATATTATACGGCGTTGTGCGAATCGAATCCAAGGATGGCGTTTCAATCGGACCTTCCGGTAAGGTATCGCGACCCGAAGGACCGTGCGGCATGGGCTATTGATTGATTCGAATGTGTGTGTATGTAGGGAGAGAGAGGTGGGATGCAATGGATCGACCAAAAGGACGAGATGCAAGGGGCACGGGAAACAAGCCACGAAAAAATACATAAACAGAGACAGAGAAAAGAAGAAACAACAACAAGAAGAAGGAGACCATATGAGAGCAAACGACCACAAAACGTCATTGATAACATAACAGGAGCTCCATTCCTCCATATATATTGATAGATATCCAAACACAAACATGGCAACTTCATACCTGCGTACTCCAAAAGGCATGTCGATTGGATGCGGCGGTTGTGAGACTTGTGGTGCTTGTGCCTGGAGCATCCGTCTTGTTGGTTTCGTTGTTATCCTCGTCTGGTTGTGACATGATGAATGATAATGATGAATGATATGGATGGTTCTCTCGAGGGAACAGCAATGACACCAATCGATCCGTCTCTCTCTCTCTCTCTCTCTCTCTCTCTCTCTGGTTCGTTGGATACACAATCGGTTTGTCTCTGGTGATTCTCCGTCTCTTCTTCTTCTCTATCGTTTGTTGCTGCTACTTTACGAATGCGGTAGTGCCATACACAGACACAGGAACCACAACCTCTCTCCAGATCCAAACCAAGTCACGACAACGGGCGGTCCAAGTATCGAGAGTCGGAGGGAGAGGGAGATGAGTGATGGCGAGATCCAAAGCGAGGGTTGAGGTTGGTGTGTGTGGTGGGGCGACACGGACTGTGGTACGTCAACTGGAGTGTCGCTCGTCTTTTTCAACTGCAGTCGCGCTTGAGTGTCGACACGTCAGGACGAAGGAGTCGCGATTCCCACAGAGAGAGGTTCAAGTCGGCAAAGATCGCGAGGCGGAAGTGTGGATTCAATTGCAACAACCGCAAGAATACTCCTTCTTTTGAGACATACCACCACCACCACCACCATGATGTTCAAGACCTTGACCGCTTTGTTGATGGCCAGCACGGCCTCGGCCTTTGCTCCGGCCTCCATTCCCTCCCAACAGGTAGGTTGTTATCGTCGTCATGATGAGAGGTTGCTCGATGGACGGATCACCAAGGTATCTTTATGATGGCGGAGGAGGTCTTCGAACAACTTTACATTCTCACGAGAATGTCATGTTTTTCTTCCTGTCTGTTCTCTCTTGAACGTCTCTTTGGTATGACACACTGTTTGTATATATTATTTTAGTCCGCCTTGTCCATGGCGGCCGATTTGGAGTCCATGGCGGGCGGTACGGCTCCCTTGGGCACCTTTGATCCGCTCAAGTACAGTCAACAGGGATCGCAAGAAACCTTGAATTGGTTCCGAGCGGCCGAATTGAAACATGGCCGTGTCGCCATGTTGGCCACGACGGGATTCTTGGTCCAAGCCGCTGGCTTGCACTTTCCTGGATACCTGTCGCAGGGCGTCACCTTTGAATCCCTCTCCGGCTTGAACCCCGTTGATCAATGGGCGGCCGTCTCCGATGCTGGTACGTCTATTGTAGATTGTTGTTGGAGTTGTGGAATGGCAGTGTGGCGATTCTTTCGAGAGTGTTTTGTCTCACGCACACTGGTGTTTGTTCTCTCTTTCTATTGTTTCACTATTCCTCAGGCAAGTGGCAAATTATTGGCACCATTTTCCTGGCCGAATCCTTTGCCGAATTGCAAAAACCGCACTACATGATGGGCGGACCCACGGCCGAATTGATTTGGCCCAAGGTGGACAGCAGCGGTATTTCGGCGGATGTCATGCGAACCAAGCAAAATCGCGAACTCAACAATGGACGCTTGGCCATGATTGCCATCATGAGCTTCTTGTCCGAACATGCCATTCCCGGATCCGTCCCCGTCTTGGCCAAGATTGATGCCTTTCATTAAGGATTTCAATATTGCGACTATGATTCTCAGTAAGGATCCTCCGGGGCCGCGACAGATCCTTCGCGGCCCATTTCTCTCAAGAGTTCTGGAAGTACCAAGCATTCCAGACCCTCCCACATTTCGCTATGTATATCTCATGAGTACCATTCCCAAGAGTATATAGATAGTTTTTTTCGTTTTCCATTCGAACTCTATTCTTTTCCTCTATATGTGACCGTGGTAGATACAACCAGGGAGTCTCATCTAGTGGGGGTCTTTTTTCGCATCGACTGGCAGACCGACAGATCTGCTTGTAGGTATAGTGTATACGAGGATTGGATTCTCTAGGACCATCTCGTCAACTCTGCGTTCTACGGAGGAGCGAGACACTGCAACCACAAATTGGAGGGACCATCGTTGTTACGGGTATATACTCGCCCCCCTTTGTGTCACACTTGTTCCTTGGAGGCCTCCTGCGGATCACACAATGTTCGTAGCAGGTTGTTCGACCACAAGAAGCATATAATACAATCTGGACCATTCGACAGGTTCCTGCAGTAGCCAAGGCATCATGCTGCCTGCTTTGCAAACGAAAACAGGTTGCTGATTCTTGGACGCAACCTGCATTCGAAATTGCAAGGAATGGTGCGTGCTACAATTTGAATGTAGCTTGCATCAGTTCCAATGACTCTTCTCGAAGCAAAAGATTCCCATGTTGCGACTGCCAAAAGGAACTCTCGTTGACTTACGCGTTCTCCTGAGGTGAATTGGGACTGTGGCCTCAACACGATTGGCCATAAAGGGACTCGAGAGGACACCCACTCTCTACTCCAGTCCATTTGGCGACTCCCCACCAGTCAGTTTGAGGTCTTTGGACCATTTGGCGACTCCCCAGTTTGTTGAAGGTCCGTGGACCGTATATAGTATACCTCACAACCGTCCTTCTTTGTAGGTGTAATCGAATGTCTTGAACCGACCCGCTACAATGTTGGAAACAACACCAATGCAAAGCACGAGACTACATGTACGTAATTCCAGTACTCGATTCAGGCAATAGAGCAAACTCCATTGGAGAACGAACATTGCACGAGAACATGTGTGCCACCACCAACGGCGTCTGGGGTTACAAAGTGATGCTTCCAGCCGCCAACGAGCATTCCCAGGTACTATCCTTGGTGCGCCTCCACCTCTGGGCCTATTACGGGCTTCACTTCTGATCGTTTCCATAGCGTGCCATCGTAAAGGGGTCAGTTCAGACTTTGACGGAGAGCACAATCCGGACCTCCTGAAAATGTGAGTGATTCAGTGTCGAACGGCTCGCAAAGCCACGCCGTCTTCAATATTGTAAATTCGGGCGCCGGTCAGACCTTTCCGAGCAAGCCAAGACGCTTAAGAGCAAGTCCCTCATCTCTTGGTGGTATCTGTTCGCTGAGTCCCCTGGGACTCGAACGGGGGTGAATAGAGGTGAAGGCGAGAACTTGGGGGGAATGTCCCCTGCAAAAAGGGCGAATGCGAGTGCGATGCCTGAACCCAGGGAGACGATGACAGAGCCATTGACACTGAACGATTTGGCGAAGGTCTCTCTCTTTCTCTCCCGTTGCTTGTCCGGAAGATGATCCTCGGTCGTATCGATATCGAGATGGGACAATGAGAGGTTGGACAGTGCCGCTTCCCCTCTCGTATATTCAAAAAAAAGCGAACCACAACGCACAGATTATCCGAATTCCAATCATGAATGATGATGATGATGATGATGATGATGATGATTTGTAATGATAATATCGTTGTTGTGTTCGCAGACACTGCTATGGGATGGATGAAGAAGAACAAGAACCAAATACGAAGGGGAACTTGCCTTCTGGTATCTCGTCACAAATCACAACGAACAAGAGATCAAAACATGATGAGAACCTTTCTCGCTTCGCAAATGGATGCGCTATAGTAGAAAAATCAAACGAGATCCGAACACCAAGGCAGTGATTCCGACTGACAAATAATAATGATTGTTGAAGAGGCCATTCTCTGGTTCAAGGCTCGTTCCCACATTCTCAACTCGATACAACAAGTGTACACGGATTCGTTCTGAGAGATGGTCGCGATTGGCAATTTCGTATCTCGATCGATGAGAAGCTCTTGTCGTCGTCGTCGTTTTCGTCTTCGGGATGCCCTTCTTCTTTGTTGGATGTACCCCCGTCGGTACTCCTTACTTTGAGAGTGTTACAACACGGACCCAAGAGGAGGAGGATCAGATATGCGAACCGAAGCTTGTCTCATCATCATCAGCATCAGGTTTGTCTCAATTTGGAGACATCCGAGAATACATGCAGACAGCTTCTCGTCCAGACCAATTTTTGGCTCATAAAAAAGACACACACACACACAACCGTTTCAAAAGATTACACTGTGGATCAACGCCAAACAAACACTATCCACAAGAATCAAACAGACCATTCCAAGAATCGACAACAGCAGCCATGGCCCGCTTCCCAGCAGTCTTACTACAACTACTACTACTGGTCGCCCATACCTTTCCGCCAACCGCATGGGCTCGTCTCTCGACTCACAACAAGCATGACACTCCACTCAATTGTGTGGTAAGCAACACACCAACCACCATGAAACGGTTGCATTCACAGACAGACAGTGAAGCACTCGGCCGAACAATCCTTGTTGCTGCGTTTCTTCTAACATGGTGAATTCTTGTTTGTGTTGCTTGATTATTTGAGGATCAGGACATGGATGCAGATGTTGACACTCCCCAAGAGTCTCGTGAAAACAGAACCCTACCATCCATTGTCAACACCACCTCGCATGATTTCGTTTCGGTTTCCAGACGCGTTGCTACGCCGACAGGTAAGGACAAGTGTCAGCGAGCCAAAGAACTGACAGGAATAGACGGAGAATTCAAAACCGGAACCATCACAGATTCCACTCCAGACACGGACCGTGCCCCCTTTTGTCTCACGCCCACGTCCAGTCATAGCGGTGTCTGGTACAAGCTCCAGGGCAATGATCAAAAGTATCAACTATCGACCTGCAATAGCGCTGTGAACTTTAATACTGCTACCAAGCTCAGTGTCTACTCCATTCCACTGGGCAATGATTGCAGAACGAATGCCCTGCAATGCGTGACGGGGCACCAAGGTGGCTGTTCCTCCTCCTCACAGAACGGGTCGACGGTTCGGTTCAAGGCAGTACAGGGCAATGACTATTATATACTTGTCCATGGAGTTGGCGACGCGCAAGGTAACTTCAAACTCGCCGTTGACGTGGATCCAGCCACTCCCGTCAATGATGTTTGGACAAGTGCTGTAGAGGTGACGAATGGCCAATTGATCAGTGGCACTACAGTGAGGTCCTTCTCTGACGATCAAGTCGTAGTAGATTGTTTTGGATTCACTCCATCGAATTCCAATGGTGTGTGGTACAAGGTAAAAGGAACCGGCACGGTCTTTCTCGCATCCTTGTCACCCAAAATCGAGGACAGACGGCGGATGACTATGCTCAACTACATGTCTATCATGGCCACAAGCAACTCTTCAGCAATAATCCGACCTGTATCACGGCAAACTCGGGCCAGTTTTTGAATCAACCAACGAAACCAGTCGTACAGTTCCCAACCGTGGTCGATACGGATGATGACGATTACTACTTTATTTTGGTCAACAATTACATTAATGGACATCAAGGCTTTGACTTTGTCTTGTCCATTACGGAAGATCCACAGCCTCCTGACAACAATGCCTTGGTTGCGTCCCAGCCAGTATATGAGGGTGATATGGTGGAGGGAACAACAGCTGGGGTGACGCTGAAATATGGACTTGTGGGAATGACATGTGGACTGAAAATTACAGCACCAGGAGTCTGGTATGATTTCATGGGAACCGGCACACAAGTGGAGTTTCATTGTATGACGACACTGGTTTGTATGCCGCTGACTTTGATGCCAGAATCAGCATCTTTTGTGGAACCGGTCCTTCTCTTGGCTTATGCATTGGTGGTTCTTTGAATACTGCCCGCGTGATCATTGATACGTGCGCGGGAACACCGTACAAAATTCTGGTGCATGGAAAAGACGACCAGGTGGGAAACGTTCGTCTCCGTGTTACGGATGTGGTACGTGTGTCATGTTTGTGTTGTTCTCATCGTGCCCTCTAGCTGTTGAGCTTCAATTCACCCTATAATATTGCGTTCTCCCTTGTGGTTTGGATGATTTCCAGGGTTCCTTTACGACTCCCTGCCAAATGTGCGGTAGCGCTTCCTATGACGACGACGGAGATGGAGTCCCCGATTTGAAAGATTTGTGCCCCGGCTCTATAATCCCGGAAGAAACGGAGCGAGATGACCTCAAGCCTCATCATGCGGCGTTACTGTCGGACGAAAACCAAATTGAATTTGACGTTGGCGCAGTGCCGGCCGTGGAGAAAAAGAAGTCGAAGAAGAAGAAGAGCCGCAAAAAGAGCGACAAAGACCGAGTCCGTCGGTTGGAGGAAACGCCTTCGCCCTACAGGTATACCATTTACCATACTCGTGGATGTACCTGTGACCAGATTTTTAAGGAGTGTGGCTACGACGGCCAATATGATAGAAAGGATGGCTGTTCTCCCGAGATAATGGATGCGTGGATTCAGAATACTGACGGAGATCCTTGTCTATCGACATAACATAATGCCAAGACGAGCAACACTACGAATCACTATTATATTCGGTCGACTCATGCCATCCAGACAAAAGAAGAGTGGCATTGAGTTACCAAGTCGCTGCACATTTGAATATTGGAAGGAATCAGTTCATGATCGGCATGCTCTTGTTTTTTTAGTTTACATGAGAAATATAAAATGCATGTTAGGCACTTGATTGATTGCATTGATCTGTTTGTCTTTATCGTAGCGTGTCTCGGTGCTCCAGTATTTTGCCGTTAGTCCTCGTAACACCCAAGTTCATTGTTTTTGGATTCCATCTCTAGAGAGCGAAGCATGGTTGACTCTCGACAACATGAGTATGCGCGTTTGTGTAATTTGTGAGAGCGGTCGAGAAAATCGTTGGTCGGAGAGAGTCATGGAGACATCCGAAATCTTGCTGGGTCCAATGTCCGAATTGGGTTCACCACTCTACGAGTACCCGATACGAGTAGGTCCCCATTGTTTCCACGGAGGGAGTACTTTGTACTAGGTAGTAGGTACTCCTAGTAGTATAAAGTTTATCCAAAACACGTAACACGGACTCTACAATATTGAATCGCAGGTCGAGAGTTCACCAACGGACAGATGCGGTGGTCGTTGGTCGTGCCTACCTGTTGGGTGTCTCCAAGGTGACAGATATCAGAATATTGAAAAAGGAATTGTTCTTTGCGATCAAAGTCACGTGATTTTGGTCGAACGTCAACAGGCTGTGTCATGCATGTCCTATGGACGGATGCGACCAAACATCGTTCGGTGGGTCCCCTAGCACTGCCCTCTCTAGCTTCTGGTCACGCCGTGGATTCCCTTCATTTGAGTTGTAATCCTACCAAGAGTGGGATCCAAACACATGGAACCATACTACAAAGCCAGTAGACCTGGAAAATGGACAGAATAATCTATATAGAAGGGAGGAAGAGTCGTACTTGTGTCGCAGACTCTTCCTTTGGAACCAAAAGCACTGGGTCTGTATCTAGTAGAATGGATGCACAACCCTATATTCGCAAGGAATGACTCTTAAATCATATGATTCTTTGAGTCTAGGTAGAGAGGTAGGACAATGTCTTCGATTCAGACTATTGTACTGTGTAGAGAACCGAAACAATCACACCATGCCTCCTACGAAGAGAAGAAGCTCGGCTAGCGCAAGTAGGAGTCCAGGTAGCTACCTGACTGTATTGACACATCCGAAAATTGACGTCTTCCATGGCCTGACGCGTCACGTCAAAAATGAAGGAGTGATCGGGGAATAGCGATCTCGTGTCGGAATGACACTTCCCGATCGGTTTCCAGGGACAAAATTCTTACAATTTCCAACAGTGAACCCGCGCCCAACCGGTACCCACAAAGGCCAGGGAGGGCGATCCCCCAAATTCAATCCATCTTCCAATCAAAAGGACAAACCATATAGAGTTTGTCCGTTGAACGAAAGAGGTGACACACCAGTCAGGCAAAATCCTCCTGGAGGATCCTTGGATCTCTCTTCTTCTTCTGTTACACATATTGGACGATCAATCCTCTCTATCAGATCATTCATTCATCCATCCAAGACTTGTTGGTCGGGTATCATCCAAAGTGGAGGCATTGTTTTCGTTGTTGACTGCGGCACAGTCTTTGACGGAGTGTTGTGAGTCGAACCCCGTTCAGAATTGTGCAGCGTTCGGCCACGGTTCGTTCCATACACCAGCAAGTGTCGACCACCACACTACTGCTGGAACAACAACGTAGTACCAGAATGTGTCAGTCGTCGTCGGTTGCGATTCGACCAACAACTTGCCGCCCCAGGACAACGACCAGAGCCGCACGGGGAATGTGGTGGTACCTCCTCGTTGTACTCTGCTGGTTGCTTACCACAACAACAACCACACGGGCGGCTCCTGGTACTACTACAGTGTTGCCGCATCACGGGGACCAAACGAAACACCAACACCATGTCCAACCACAACCAAAACAACCACCACAACCGGCAGGGACAGTGCACCAACCAGGGCCGATTCGACCGCAACCACTGCCGCAACAAGGCGAGAAACGAGGAGTGGTGCAGGGTGAGACACCACCAGCAGCAACTACTACTACTGCCGAGAAAGTACAACAACAACCACAGAAGGTTCCTGTAGCACTCCACGAAACGGTTCGGAACGATACAAAATTCAAGAAGGCTCCAACGCAACAACATTCACAAGGGGGAACAGAGACCAACAACCACATCCTCCCTCAAGGCCAAAACAATCCACAGGAAATGAAGGAAACCAAGGTGTCTGTCGAAAAGGACGTTTCGCAGGAAAACGCGTCTCTTGTAGAAGTGTGGTCGAACCAAACCACGAACCAAGAAGCCCAGCTCGAGGTGGCCACCACACTACAGGCACAAAAGGCTGCTGCACTCCAATCTGTGAAAGAGACGGCCAAAATCAACACTCACAAGAACGAACTCCAAAAGCAACAAGCCTTGTTACGAAAATTGGAGAAACGCCAACGGAAACTGCAAAGAAAAGCCAACGAGAAAGCCAAGCACCTACAACAAGAGTCCAAGCAAACCGTAAGTTGCAGGATATCAAGGGTAGTTTCGAATGGCACGAACCGCCAGTTATCTTGTCATGCTCCTCCTTCTTTTGTTTCATACTGAAATGGTCTTGACTCATCTCTTTGTTTGGCTCTGCGTGTATATAATAATGTTGCGTGTATATAATAATGTTGTCAGATTGTCGTATCGGACGATTGGAAGGAGGACACGACGGTTACAACCATCGACACCACAAAGACGACGACTCCAGAGGGTGTCACCAACACCAACACCAACACCTTCCAGCCACGACAGCTGGACAAACCTCAGGAAGACCGGTCGCTCTCAATTGGTTTTTCCCCGCCCCCAGACAATGATGAGTGTGACGGCGCCATTGAATTGAACAATGAAGGGGATCTGGTGGAGGGAGACACATCGATTGCTACCAAGGTCGGTACCCCAGAGGATCCCTGCGACTTTGTCAAGGCCGGATTTGGAGTCTGGTACCGCCTCAAGGGCACTGGCAATCCGGTTCGATTTTCCACTTGTGACGGAAATGGAGGGGCGGCCGATTATGACACCCAAATTAGTGTCTTTACGGGGTCCTGTTCCGAACTTGCTTGTGTCACGGCCAATGATGACGGCGATGGGCAGTGTGAAAATGGCGCTTCAACGGTGGACTTGACCACGACTGAAGTCGATCAAGACTATTTTATTCTGGTACATGGCCTCGATGACGCATTTGGTAATTTCACGCTGGTTGTCATTGATCTAACGGCAGATCCACCGGTCAATGATGTGTGTGGGAGCGACACGGCTCCATTGGTCACAGATGGTGATGTTATTCCGGGTACCACATTGGGTGCCACGCAAGACAGCAGTGTCGCTCCATCGACATGTGGTAACGACCCAGAGATTGGAGTTTGGTACCGTCTCATGGGGACTGGAAATGTGTTTGCACTGTCCCTGTGTGACCGTGACAGTGGTTCGGCCGAGTTTGATACGTTGCTCGATGTCTACACTGGCAGTTGTGACTCAGGTTTTGAGTGTGTGGTCGACAATGACGACTTTTGTGATGAACAATCCCTGGTTGCCTTTCAAACCATTGACGGTGAAGAGTACTATATACTGGTCCACGGATTCGACTCAGCTCAAGGCAATTTCAATCTTGCTGTTGTCGAAAATCCAGTGTTTACCCAGCCAAATGACTTTTGTGTCAATGCACAAGAAGTGGTTCTTGGTGGTGGTGGTGTCAGTGGATCAACCCTGGAATCTGTTAGCGACAGAAACAATCTCGTCCCAAGCTGTGACGGCACAATACCAGAGAATGGAGTTTGGTACATGGTGACGGCCACGGAGGATAGCACATACCGTTTTTCTTTGTGCTCTGATGATGGTGGCCTTGCGGATTTTGACACTCTTTTGACAATATACAGTGGTGATTGTGAAAGTCTCACCTGCGAGGCGAACAATGACGATGCATGCGATACTGCCTCTCGAGTTGACGTTGATGTAACGGCAGGTGTTGATTACTTTGTGTTGGTCCATGGATTCAACGAGACACAAGGGGACTTCACTCTCGCCGTTGTCCCAAGCCCTCAAGTTGAAATCCCATCCAACGATTTGTGTGGAAATGCCATTGATATTTCCAGCATTAATACAATCGAAGGAACTACGCTTGGAGCTACCTCGGACCAAGGCGGCACCGTTCCTGTATGTGACGATACAGAGCCCGAAATTGGCGTTTGGTACAAGCTGAAAGGAAACGGAGAAACATACCGTTTGTCTTTTTGCCCTGATGATGGTGGTCTTGCGGACTTTGACACACTTTTGACAGTATACAGAGGCGACTGTGACAGCCTTAGCTGTGAAGCTCACAATGACGATGACGAAAGTTGCGGTAGTGTCCCTGATGCGGAAACCTCCAGTGTCACGTTTTCTACAACGGCTGATGTTTATTACTTTGTATTGGTCCATGGATTCAACGGGGAGAAAGGGGATTTTACGCTTGCCGTGGTCGGAAGTCCGCCCAGTGGTGGTTCTCCGCCATTAAATGATTTGTGTGTGAATGCAACTGACGTTTCGGGGGGCGAAAGGATAGATGGAACGACCGTTGATTCCACTTCAGACACTAGCCTTGTCGCCGAGATATGTGACAATGTCCCGACGTCGAACGAGGTCGGGGTGTGGTACAGATTGATCGGTACCGGAAATGAATTTATAGTGTCAACGTGCAATGCAAACGCGAATGGTATTGACACGAGAATCAGTGTTTTTACAGGCTTTTGTAGTGTCGACTTTCTTACTTGTGAGATTGCCGACGACGACACTTGTGGAGTTCAGTCCAGAGTCGATTTTACTACGGAGGAAGGAGTCAATTACTATATTTTGGTTCATGGAGCCAGTGGCGAGTTCCAGCTGGAGCTTCGAGAACTTCAAAAGGAGCTTCGAGAACTTCAAATTGCTCCAGGTCAACCGACTGTATCACCAACTTTTCAACCAACGGAAGTCCCAACGACTGTATCACCTACTCTTGAAACGTCTCCACCGGCTGTATCACCAACTTTTCAACCAACGGATGTCTCAACGAATGTATCACCTACTCTTGAAACGTCTCCACCGGCTGTATCACCAACTTTTCAACCAACGGATGTCTCAACGACTGTATCACCTACTCTTGAAACGTCTCCACCGGCTGTATCACCAACCTTTCAACCAACGGATGTCTCAACGACTGTATCACCTACTCTTGAAACGTCTCCACCGGCTGTATCACCAACTTTTCAACCAACGGATGTCTCAACGACTGTATCACCTACTCTTGAAACGTCTCCTCCGGCTGTATCACCAACCTTTCAACCAACGGATGTCTCAACGACTGTATCACCTACGCTTGAAACGTCTCCACCGGCTGTATCACCAACTTTTCAACCAACAGAAGTCCCAACGACTGTATCACCTACTCTTGAAACGTCTCCACCGGCTGTATCACCAACTTTTCAACCAACGGATGTCTCAACGACTGTATCACCTACTCTTGAAACGTCTCCTCCGACTGTATCACCAACTTTTCAACCAACGGATCTCTCAACGACTGTAGACGAGGACCAAGACGGTGTCCCCGACTCGGACGATGACTGTCTCGGTACGGTAGTCCCGGAAGCATCCATTCAAGGCACTCTCCTTCCCAACCACGCGGCCCTTTTGGATGAGAACGACCGAGAAAACTTTAGCGTGGGCGCACCGTATTCGTTTCAGGGATATAGGCGCTACAAAAGGACGAAACAAAAATCAAAAGACGAGGATAGTTCCAAAGAGGAAAAGGACAGCTCCAAACAAAAGAAAAAATCAAGAGACAGCAGCAAGGATTCAAAATCCAGACAGAAGGATACAAAGCAAAGGAAGCTCTCGAATGACATTTTTCTATCCTCCTCTTTCTCGTCGAGCTACTACTATGCTAGTCCACAGTCTTCGCAGTCATTTACAGTGCAGCAAACAAGAGGTTGTTCCTGTGAACAGATTCGAGCGGCGTGTGGATACGATCCTAGAATTACGCGAAATGGATGCTCACCGGCCATTATGAACAAATGGATCCACAATTTCGGGGGTTCGCCGTGCTTCTGAGGAACACTGGGAAATATGCATGCCAAACCATGTGGAATATTTGATTCAAGCACCTCAAGAGCAAGATCCTTCTTCATAAATGTCCAGGAATGTGATTTGGTGAGAAATTATCCGTGTTACAGGTCATTTCTCATTGTTTCAAGGTCGTCTGTCTTGGTCCAAAGATGATGAGAGACCCCGTTGTCAATACGAGAGAGTTTGGGGAAATTGCGTGTTCCAAAACCGAGCCTGTAGCTGGTTGGCATAGTGTCTTTTTTCTACGTAGCTACATAGTTTACATGTGTCATGAATAGATCATAATTACTTTGAGTTGTTGCAAAAGTCCACAATCCGTGCTAGCCCTAGTCCCACACGACATACTCCAGTGCAGTATAGATTGCAGTTTGACAAACCACACCCGTGTTTCTAGACAATGACAACGACGGCATTGTCCAATCTTCGTGCCACTCCTCCCGAACAAGTGGACACTCCGGCTGCTGCTGCTGCTGCTGTGGCAAATAGTAGCCCTTGGGAATCGAGCCGTGCTACCACCAGGTCTACGACGACGACAACGACAACGACGACAATGACGACAACGAACAAGGCCAAAAACTCCAGTACCCCCCAAGGCACCGAGACCGCCCAAAAACGGCAGCGACACTTGGAAGCTCCGGACAATGACGCATGCGACGATGCCGACGACATTGGAGACACGTTTCCCGTTACCATTACCAAGCCTGGCACGTTGCTGGATTCCACTGGCATTACAGATGCGACTGAGCGGGACGCCTTGAAGTGCAACAACATTTTTTCGTCCGCCAACGTGGGCGTGTGGTACAAGGTGGACGGGACGGGCAAGCCGATGCGATTTTCCACGTGTGCCGTGGATGGTGCAAGTACCGCAGCCTTTTACAATACCCAAATTTTGGTCTATGACAATGACTGCAATGACCTCAACTGTGTCGCTGCCAATAAAATTGGTGGAGAGGGATGCGGTGGGACCTCGTCTCGAGTGGAAATTGATTCGGAGGATGGCACGCAGTACTTTGTGTTGGTGGATCATGATGACGATACAGAGGGAGTCACTGGCCAAGCTTTTGAACTTGCCGTGATTGACAATGTTCCCATGAATGATTACTGCGAAACGGCATCCCAAGTGAACGTGGGTGACAAGAAAATGGCAGACACAACCAACGCGTCGCCGGATGACGGCATTTTACCGGCTGTCGACAATGATGCCTGTAGAAACTCGGATACGGAAATGAAGGGAGTGTGGTACGAATTCATCGGCACAGGTAAACAATTCGGTTGTCCACCTGTTCGGCCGATGGAGGAGCCACCAGTTTCGACAATCAAATTAGTGTCTATAAACGTGACTGTACCAACTGTGGCGTCTGTTCGCAGCTGGATTGTGTCGACAGCTCGAATATTGGGTTCGGTTCTTGCCAATTTTTCGATACCCGCCTAGAACTTCTTACCACGCTTGGAGCGAACTATCGCATCTTGGTTCACGGGTTTGACCAAAATGCAAACCCTGGCCATTTTGGAGCATTTACTCTGGCGGTAAATCCGGGAGCCCCTGCCAACGATCTGTGCACAGGGGCAACCGTAATCCCTCAAGGGGTATCGCCTCTTTCCTTTGATGGTACTATTATTGGTGCCACAACCGAAATTAGTACATTCGACGAGGTGGCGCCAGTATGTCCCACAACCGTTTCCCGCGGAGTGTGGTACACCTTTACGGCTCCTGGATTCAACGTTCAACTCGGTTTGTCCACGTGTAACGCGGAGACCGAATTTGACACAATCATTTCAGTGTACCAAGACGATGCTCTCAGCTACCGGGGGCAGGGATCACCATCATCAGAAACAATGACATGTGTCGGTTCGAACGACAATGATACTAGTGATGGTACTTGCGGAGGGACAAAATCGCAATTGGAGGTCCCTACAGAAGCTGGAAAGACCTATCGCATCCTGGTTCATGGTAACCTCGGTGCCGTGGATCCAGTTACGGTCGGAGCTTTTAAACTTGAAGTTACCCAAAGCCCGACCACTTCGCCGCCATCTGGTCTTGGCAACGATCAGTGCAGTCAAGTCGAGTCTGCTCCTGCGTCGTCACCATTTGTTTTTACGGGACCCGGAATCATAACCGTACAAACCACCGTGGGGGCCACATCCGACGCCATTCAGATTCCGGACTCTTGTTTTGGGCAATCCCTCGAAACGGCAACAATCCATCCCATGTCCAGTTTGAAGCCCTGAAGGAGGATGTCTTTTACTATATTTTTGTCCAGGGTGAAAAAGGGGCCACCGAGATCACATTTAACCTGGCTGTTCAGGCTGAGAGTACTGTTCCGGCGCCTCTCAATGAGGAGTGTGATAGCACTCTTGGTGCTACTAGTCCTTTCAAACTAAGTAACGGTGTCACACGTCTCGGGACGACGGTGGGAACCATGTTGGCCGAATCGGACGAAGACCAAGTGGCTCCCAATTCTCCCTGTCCCGAAGGCGAGGTTGCCGTGGACACGGGAGGCGTTTGGTACGAGTTTACGGGGACTGGTACGCCTGTCGAAATATCAGTCTGTGGCATGGCCGATTTTGACACCAAACTCAGTGTCCATTGTGCCCCCCACCAGTGCGACACGCTAGCCATTTGTGTGGCTTCGGAAAATAGTGCCATCAGCTCTCCGGATTGTGGCTTCACATCCAAAGTGGAAGTCAACACGTGCACCGGTGAAACCTACAAGGTTTTGGTGCACGGAAACGCCGTCGAAATGGTAACACCGTCCCCAACGGGAAGCTTTGTCGATGGCCAGTTTATCCGAAATGCGAAACCTAGTACCGGCAACTTTAAAATCTCCCTCACGACCAAGTAGACGTGCTTGTATATCCAAAATGCATGAGAGGCTTTGTGTTGGTTCCAAGGAGTTGAGTTCATGGATCTAGGACGCATCTACTGCTATATGTCATAATTGATAGGATACTAGTCTGATCGTTTCATTGGAAATCTAGTCTTTCGTGGTAGTTGTCATCTTGGGCCCTTTTCTGGTAGCTGGGAAGACTTTGCACCACATGGTAACCAACCAGAATCACACATTCCTTCTTGGCGTCCACCGTGGTGTCCCGCCTTCCTCCTCTAGGAGTAGAAGCAGGTAGGGGACTAGTTTCCGGCACTATCTTGCACTATTCCAGTCCCGAGATTGTGTGTCGTGGGTGACCCATGCCGATCGTCCATGGATCTAGCGTACTGGCATACCAAATCCTGACACGTTGTCGTGGTGGTCAATTGACGATCAGCATCCTGCAGGGGCAAAAAGGATCCCCAAGCCTGTTCCGTTCCCAAGAAAGCCAGCAAAGAACTTGCCGTCAATGATGAAACCTTCATGGTTGTCTCACTCAGCAAACACTTGTATGAATTGAATCGGCAATCTATGAGCGCCGATGGAGTTGTGTTGTATCCATCTGCTCCTCCCTTGTCTCGTTTTTGGGACGCCGACACCTCTTTTTGTGAGGATCCTGGCCAAATTCTGTGAGTGGCAAAGATTCTTCTACACTTGGATCGATAGTAGCACGTGTCTCTCTCACGGGACGATACTCTACTACGCAAAGAATGAATTATTGCCACCTCTCGATCGCAAGCCAATACAGAGTTAAGTACGGCGAGATCCATAGGATCAAGACTAAACGCATTCCGACAAACGCGCAAGTCAAGCTCCAAATTCCCCGTACTTAGAAAGATTCAACAAAGGATTGGAAAGATTCCTTTTCCATGGGACTGCTGCGCCGGGTGGTAGCTTCTGTTCTCGTCGTGATTCGAAGGCGACAAAAATGGCTGCCCATTGGCCGCTGGCGACAGCAAAAGTTGAAGCATCAGCAAACAGATGTTTGTACCGACTCTTATCTCTCGAGAAGCCTTCAGCTACAGAGCATGGAGCTGTTGCGGTAGATCTCATCCCCAGCAGCTTTCATCTGGGGTTGTCGAGGCGGGAGGAGTTGCACAAACACTGGAATTGGCGTTGTTTCTGCGTCTGCATCTTTCTGTCTGGGCTGCAGAATGTGATAAAATTCTGAGCGATACCCTAGGCAGGTAGTCAGTGAGAAATAATATAGGAGTTACATAGAAAACACTCGACGACTTCCATATCCAAGCGACGGGAAACTAATCAGCCAAAAAATGCTAGGAGTAAGAGTAACCGCTTTCAAGAAAATTGATCTACTAGATTACAAGACTATACTTCAGTGCCATGAGCCATCCAGTGGGCAAAAAGCAGATCACAGTGCCGTAGCACACATGGGTCCACGAATTCATAATAACAACTGCAACGTTGTGGAACAAAACTTGGTCCTACAACAACGTCGACTTGTCGCAATCAATCGTTCCAACACTCTTCCAGAACGCACGCCAGCAACCGATCCTCAGGTTTCATACAGCTGGTATCCACCCATCCACAGTCACGTCAGCCCTCCGTCACGGACAGACCAAGAGTTTATCGGTAATAGTCGTCGTCCTTCTTTCCGCTGTCCTTCTTTCCGCTATCGTCTTTGTCACCCTTCTCCTTCTTGCCCGACTTCTTGTCGCTGTAGTCGCTATCATCGTATCCCTTGCCCTTACCCTTGGTAGGTGGTTCAGGTTCATAGCCCTTGCCCTTACCCTTCGAAGGAGGCTCAGGTTCATAGCCCTTGCCCTTACCCTTGGTGGGAGGCTCAGTGTATCCTTTTCCTTTGCCCTTGGCAGGAGGTTCGTAGCCCTTTCCTTTGCCTTTGGTGGGTGGCTCAGTGTATCCTTTTCCTTTGCCCTTGGCTGGAGGCTCGGTTTCATATCCTTTACCCTTGCTCTTGGTAGGAGGTTCGGTGTATCCCTTGCCCTTTCCTTTAGCAGGTGCCTCGGTTTCATATCCCTTGCCCTTTCCTTTGCCCTTGGCAGGAGCTTCAGTTTCGTATCCCTTGCCTTTTCCTTTGCCCTTGGCAGGGGCTTCAGTTTCGTATCCCTTTCCTTTACCCTTTGCTGGTGGTTCTGGCTCGTATCCCTTGCCCTTACCCTTGGCAGGAGGTTCTTCCATCTCGTATCCCTTGCCCTTCATCATCATCTTGCCAGATTCCTTCTTTCCTCGGCTGCTGCTATCATCGTATCCCTTGCCCTTGGCAGATGGCTCCATCTCGTAGCCCTTGCCCTTGGTAGGTGGTTCGGTGTATCCCTTGCCTTTGCCCTTGGCGGGAGGTTCCTCTCCCTTGCCTTTTCCTTTGCCCTTGGCCGGTGCAGGAGTAGGAAATTGGGGATGCGCCTTGAGATCACGTACGTTCAAGTCAGTCGTCGAATCGGCCAATACACTGCTGCTGCAGCTGCTTAGAGCAAGCATGAAGGCGACGGAGGCAATCGAGTACTTCATGGTGTTTGGTGTTGTGTTGTTTTGTGTTGTGATGGTTTGGAGTTGGGATGAAACCGGAAATTGTGAGAACAGAGTGGAGGTTGTCAATGTGTGGAATGATTGTGGAACGCGTGTTTGAATTTTATTGTAAGTATTTGAATCGGAGTAGTGGGCAGGCCTGCTTGCAACGGAGCATAAGTACCAAATCAACGGCTCGTAAGGACGTTATATGGCGTTGCTATTAATCTATGTAATCTACGTTAGTTTGGTCTTGACCGGTTACGAGTAGGTAGCTCTTCGGTATTTACAGTACACAGATTCATTCAAACCGTCTAACCAACGGCAAGTCGGAGTGCACCCGGCGTTGCGTTTCAGTCGCACATTGGGAGCTACCCCTTTGGAAAGTTGAAGCCGTATATTGTACTCCTAGTATTCCTAGAGGAGTGGGAGTAGTACTCCTAGGTAGGTAGGTACTCCTCGCTCGAAAGCTTGTGTTCCCGACAATGGTAGGGATGAACGGTCGGCCAAGACTTCAGGTCCCAGCGTGCCGACTGTACTCTGTTTGAGTTTGGGAATCCCTTTGATGCGACATTGATCCCACCAAGAGTCACTGAAATAGATCATTGGTACCGACTCGACTTCAAACATCTACGACGGACCAAACCGAACAGGAGAAGAAATACCATGTGGTATGGTTGTTGAAGAACAATCAATGGGACCGTGGACCAACCACCAGGAAAAAACGACAAGGACGACGACGACGACCAGTGTTGCCCGGAGTAGCACTCCTCCACAACAACAACAACGACCCGTCACACAGAAACAGGCCTGGGACTGCAGATCCTGATGGATTGTTTGGGGAGAGTATCGTCGTTCTTATGGTTCGTCCTGTGCCCAAACTTTGTGTGTTGCACAGAACATACACAGAACCAACAAGCGAGAAGTGACAGCATGGGTTATGGTTATGGCGGTTGTCGATTTTCGATGCAGAAAAATGAGGGGTAGTATCTACGTCCTAGCGTCATATTTTCAAACTGTTGAGACATTTTACCTTTGATTTTGATACATCCGCTAAGGATACATATATTGGGGATCTGACGGTCGCAGTGTGTGAGTCACACACCGAGACACCATGGTCGATCATCTGACAGCCACTCAAATAACATAGGTAGATCGACCATGACGCGATAAGAAGTGGACTGCCTTGATTCAACCGATTGTTGGTTCTGTTGTTTGTTTCGAGAGCATTGCTGATTTTGAACTTCACTAGAGAACTACAACAGTCTGTTCCGTACGATCGGCATCCATTCCAATAGATTACGCTCAAAAGAGACGACACTTAGACAATGTCTCTCCTGAGACGATCCAGTGTCATGGCATGTCATGTTGGATGCAAGCTTCACAGCCTTGTCATTCCTCTCATTCCTCCCATGGTCTTGGTATCCACCAACCACGGGAGTGGCGGGTGCTGCTGGTTCCAACACGGTCCTACTACCCCCACCACCATGGCCATTTCACGAGGCATTGCCACCGGGAGAACGTCCAGCAACAGCAACAGTAGCATGGCAGCGGCTCACCGGTTGTTGGGCTTGACACAGCCTCCCACTTCGTTCAAAGAGTTGCGCTATGCCTATTACCAAGCCGCCAAAACATGCCATCCCGATGCACAACGACATGCCAATCCAAATAGTAACAACACTAACAAGAACACCACGCCCAATGACAACAAGACGACCAATCAAAAGTTTGTGGAATTGGTGGAGGCCTATGAACTCTTGCAACAACACGTGACGGAACTGGAAAATGATTCGTGGTGGACTAGCAAGGACCGAACTGATGGTTCGTCGTCGTCGTCGTCGTCGTCTGTGGAAGAGGAGTTTTGCCGAGCCTGTGAAACGCAATTGGGCTTATCGGGGGAATTGGTGGAAGAATGCAAGGGCAATCCTCTCTTTTTGCAATGGCTTGCGGGCAACACAGATGCGGCTCAATTGTGGAATACCTTTTTGGATTTGCATGGAGGATTGGCACCAGTCTTGCGTAGTAGCAGTACTACGACTGCTTGGTTGACAGCCGGCAGAGACTCTACAGACATGCACACGAATCAAAATACTACCATTGCGACGAGATCCGGTACGGCAAATGCTCCCCACAAAAAACAACAACCGCGTCGGAAACGACCGCCTCGTTAACCATGGTTCCTTCCTTGTATCCGTAATCCGTACCCTACGACCCCCAAAAGAAGTCAGGCTTCCTTCATCATAGTATACCAAGCCACCATCTGACCCGAAACATAGCGAGGTCGACAATGAATAATGTCATCGGATCAACCTAAGGAGAAAGAGAAAAGTGAGTCCATGCCAAGTGGGAACACCAATCCAGACAAAGAAATACTTCGACCCAGTCGTGGCCAAACGAGCAGTTTGTTGCGTTCCCCGACCAGTACGAGGCAGGGAAATTGCCTGCCTGATGACTACTCCTACACACAATGGCATGTTAGTTTTGGCATAGCATCTTGGATATCGACCTCATTGGTCCATCACGGTCGCGCTTCCGGATAGTACACCACGAACGAGGTGCGCGACTGGGAGAGGCCGCAGTTAGGTGCATCACGAAACGAGAGAGAGATTGAGCTCTTGTTTCAAACCACAAGAGCAGAAACATGAACAAGAACACCAAGAACAATGGCCTACCAGCATCATCCTTGGCGTCTGCCACCTGGCAACTGCTGGACAGCCATCCCCGCAAGTTGCCTCAGGGACCACGACACTCGCATGCGACTGTCTCCTTGTTTGATGGCACTCTGGTGGTGTTGGGAGGGTACGACGCGAACAGCGCTCGTCAAGCATCTGTTCTCGTTTATCATTCATCCCATTCCAAGAATCATTCTGGAGAATGGTGGGAAGGACCCATCATGACCATGGCACGAGCCGATCATTGTGCGCAAGTTTGTAATGGCTTTGTCTATGCCATGGGAGGGGAAGACACTCGATCCGTGGAACGGATTCCCATTTCCGCCTTTTCGGCTCAGCAGACCAATCCTCGTGCGCTATCAGCAGCATCATCAACAACAAGAACAACAACAAGAACAAGAACAAGAACAAAAGCATCAACAAGGGCAACATGGCAAACCATGCCTTATCAATTGTCACATGGACGCAGTGGATCGGCCTCAGTGATGGTACGCAATCGGTTGGTTCTTTTGGGAGGTCGTGACGATACGGTTTATGAAACACCAGCTGTCAAGGCGCTGGCCACTCTGGATATTATCGACACTGTGCACTCGGTCGTGGTCACGAATGCCGGACCCTCCATGAAGGTCGCACGACGAATTTGTGGAGCCTGTCTGGTCAATGAGACAACCCTCTGGGTGGTGGGTGGAACGGATTGTTACCATGGAACAGACATTACACTTAATTCGGTGGAATCCATTGACTTGCACAAAAATCCTAGACTTATGGTTGTGCCAAACAAACAGTCTCCTCCTCGTCCCCGCCTTTGACGAGACGACACCATCACCAACATGGCCGCCACATTGTCCTTCTTTGCCCCCAACTCCGTATGGACGCTTCACCCCAATCTATCGCTCCGTGTGGGACGAGAGGGACATGCTGTCGCAGCTGTGGGAGATGGATGTATTCTTGTGGTGGGTGGATGGGATGCATATTACAACGATTTGCCATCCGTCGAACTAATCCAAACCCGTGGAATGGGAAAGGGTGTGGTTCGTGTGGCTGGTCTAAACATGGCCCGATGGCGTCCCACTCTGTCGGTTGTAACAAGAACTGGGAAAGGAGCAAATAAGGACGACTCGGCCAACAGCAACAACAACAACAGCAACAAGGAGCTTGCTATGGTGGTGGGAGGAGACGGACAAGATTCTATTGAAGTGCTAGAATGGTCATATTCATTGTTTCATCAAACACATGGTGCGAAACGCACAACCAACAATTCTACCACAGGTCGAGTTCGAAAGAGGCCCCATCATGGAAAAGAGTCACCGAAATCTGTCCGATAGTCACGTTCCATGTCGTTGTCGACACCCCGTGAACAGCCCATCAACGCTATTCCACAATTCAATCACAGCAAGCGTCGAAAGATGGAACCCGTTCGAGTGGATTCCTTGCGCACCATGGTGGCCTCCTGTCATCGACGAGCACAATAAAACGATTGACCGGAAGCAATTCATCATGTGGCCCATCTCAGCATGTAGTCCACAATGGTTAAGAGTTGTTCCTAGAGGACGACGCGACGAGGGTAATGGCATCGATAGAACTTGTTTACCAACAATCTGTCATCCATTTTGATCACTCCTACAGACACATGATAGAAGATATCCTACACTGGAGGGCTTATATTCTACAAGGTTCCAACCAGCTGGAGAAGTATTGCAAATCACATCTTCTTGAAGCAAACTGTGTGTACGTCGACGGAGTCCAACTCAGTCGAATACAAACATTCCCACTATCATCAAAGGGATCAGAGTTTCCTCTGATGTCCAATGCCGATAGAGTAGTTGCCGGTGTGACCAATCATGTTGTACATGGGTTTGTGAACGTCGACTGTTTCCAATCAAGCCGACGACATTCCCGAATCCATGTGGAATCTCCAGTCCCGTCTCTCACTTGTAGATACTTAGCGGCGACCTAAGACAATGGAGGCCCCGAAAAATGCTGATGACAGCACGAACGCCGTTGCGACCGATTGGTGAGCGTCTGCACCCGCTTTCATGGACTTGTCGATGGAATGGTGAGCCTCTTTGCCGGCCTTCGTGGACTGTTTTGATTTGTTCATGCATTTGAACATTTCGTTCTGTATCAAATACACCAAGAGAAAGGTCTGGTCAGAGAGAAAGCTTGGGAAAGGTGTTGGACAGCAAGGTGAAGATCCATTCCCTATGATTTGTCAAGTGCTCGCAGCTGTGGCTTCCTTTTTCCAATTCCCGCCAGGTTCTGCAGGAAGAAGGGACTGAATCCGCTTTCACCTTCCACCGACGCACGATTGAACCATTTGTCAGTCTCCTTTTCATGAATGACATACCTGTAGTTTTTGCACGTCCGATAACGACGCGGTCGGAGTGGTGGTGGCTTCGTGGGAGGACCTCATGGCATTGGCAACAGTTCCCGATTTTTGTGACAAGGGGTTGTTGTCTTTGCGAAGGATCTGGCTTGTGACACGCCCTAGCGGGGTGATTCTGTGAGTTTCTAGTACCGTAAAGAGTAAGGGACTCCTCTCATCCTCCTTTTTTGAACACACGTGTGAAATGGCGCCATTTCCGTCGAGTCAGACAAGCAACACGGACCTTTTCTGAAAACGGGACAAAACGAGCAATAAAGAAAACGCGACAAAAATAGCAATAAACATACATACGTGGTCGAAGCCACAGCACCGAGATATCCTCATTGGAAAAAGGGACGCATGAAAGAATCATCAACATTCTCTAGATGGAGACCGTGAGCAAGGATGAGTACAAGGTCGAGAACGGTACGAAACTATACTGTTGTGTGTGTCTGTGGTGCCGAAGGAAAGGGTCTGGTTTCAGTTCGTGGTTGAAGGACCCAAGCTACAGTGGAGGAGCTCTAGCTAAAAAGTGAAAACCGGGTGATCTACCCGGAGAGTTTCAATGGCGCTTCGACATTAGTCATGGGAACCATAATTTAGCTGCATGGGAGGCCCAGCTTTCCCAATCCAATCTTTCTCTCGCAATTGAGATACGCCACTGTCAGCGGCATGGTTGAGCAGTCATCTTCACGCATGTTCGAGTACATGCTGGACGAGTTGAAATGGGAATTTGAGTATCCGCGGTCAAACTTCGTGAGTCGATGCACGGTAAAACGCACAAGACCTGGGTCATTCTTCTCACTTGTGTGCTACCAAAGGAGGAATACTTTGGAATGTGAAGAATGCCAACCGTCCCAATCTCACATGTGTGCTAACAAAGGAGGAATTTTCTTTGGAAAGTTAAGAGTGCCAACCGTCCCAACCATCAGCACCGGAATCCCTTTCATCAAGGTTGGTCGCTGCTGGATCCCAATGTTGGGGAACAACTCCATCTGTGCGAGACATTTATGATTTCTGGGTTTGGTGAACACTATATACACTCCCGAGCAAAGGGAGAAGACTTTGCTCAACCATGTGGATGCAAGCCGTGTGGACATTGGTCTACGACACATGATGGATCGTCACGTCGCTATCGACCTTGTTCCTCGTCCAATTACCGTCAACACCTGCCAATGTACCAGTCGTCTCTTCTTGTTGGTTTTGGTGTTGTCCTTCGTCGTCATCTTCTCCATCCTCTTGTTCGGCTTTTGCGGGCTCACGTCATTTCGGTCTGTCGTGGCCCTTCCATGGGAGCGGCTTGGGCTCCTTGAGGGAACTTGTGTTGGTTATGATTATGCATGATCATTCATGGCTTAGTGTCTTGTCACTCCTTGTATCACTTTGTGGGATGCCGGTTCTCGCCAGTTCGACGAAAGATCCAACCCAAAGATTCCCGTCACTCCCGTCATTCTCGTCATGGTCTGTCGTCATATTTACGTCAATCGTGGTGAAGTCGTCAAACCGACAACCGACGGACGAGCGATGAAGTCATGATGACGTCGCGCCCAACAAGATTACAACAACACGTCACGTTTGGATGGAGTCATTGATGACTCTGTTGAGTCATTCTCCCAACCAGAAAGAAACACCTTACTCGTACGATTACAAGTTTTTTATGAAGAAAACTCTATATCGTGTTTTATGGAGTTGATCACACCCAGTAATCATTGTATGGTATGCGTAAAGGGTAAAGGTGCATTGGACGTGAGATATAGAAGCGGTCGACTCAAAAGTGAGGATCAAGTACCTTTAGTCTTCCACGTCCTGTTGTCAGGTATCTCGCAGAATGAAGCCTCAATCGTACCTTGTCCATTTTCTTTCCTTTCTGAGATTGCCAAGCTCAAGCAAGACCACCACGTTCTCAAGCCAAGTCATCAGGTGTTCAAGCAAAACATTACGAAGCTCAAGAAGAAGGGCTCAATGGCTTTGGTAGTATGGACCGTTCACAATTGCGAAGTGATTTGCGGGAGGAGTGATTTGCCCCTTCTCAACTGTGAGCGCTCCGTGCTTTCCAAGAAAATTTAAGTGCTCGATGAGATGTCGAGCTAAGAAAGGAGAAATTGAATGAACTTTCAAAGCTAAGATTGCCAATTCTCAAGCAAGACCACCACTTTCTCAAGCAAAATCATCAGGTGTTCAAGAAAAACATTACGAAGCTCAAGAAAAAGGGCTCAATGGCTTTGGTAGTATGGACCGCTCACAGTTGCGAAGACGTCGTTCGAGGCTAAGCTTGAAGCGCAGAAGACGGAGAACAAAGCTAAGCTGGAAGCGCAGAACCCAGCTTAGCTTCGTTTCTGTCTTCTGCGCTTCTAGTTTAGCTTCGAACGACGTCTTCTGCGCTTCTCAGCTTAGCTTCGTTCTCCGTCTTCTGCGCTTCCAGCTAACAAATCTATTGCGGTTCTCCAGCAAAACGTAACGAGGCTCGGGAAAGAGATCAATGGCATTCGTGTTGCTTTTACGCCTGCAACTGCCCAGGCAATGGCCGAAACTTGCATTTACAAGCAAGCGGAGGGACTCACTACCCTTTTGATCTCAAGCTGATGCCTTTTGAGATCAAAAGGGCAGTGAGTCCCTCCGCTTGCTTATAAATGCAAGTTTCGGCCATTGACTGGAAAGTTGCAGGTGTCAAAGCAACACGTATGCCGTTGACGTTATTGGTGAGAACCGCAATAGATTTGTTCTGGGCTTCCAGTTTAGCTTCGAACGACATCTTCAGAGCTTCGTATTCTGTCTTCCGCGCTTTTTCGTTCTCCGTTAGCTGGGAGCGCAGAGCTTCGTTGTCCGTCCGGAGCTCATGGAGCTCATGGAGCACACGGTCCAGTTTCATGGAAAGGTTGGAACGCTCACACATGAGCAGTGATTCGCAAGGCTATGAACATCAGCAATGACCAAGAGGGGCTTCAGTGTCGCGGGTCCCAAGTTTGGATGAAGGTGCTTAATAAATTGCTCGTTGGCGATAGCCGAAAATTGAATGTACATTGGGAACGGGATCTTTTTGGTGGAAAGATCAACAGTAATCACTATTCACAAGAGCTTCGAATCAGATCGAAGCTCTTGTGAATAGTGATTACTGTTGTTCAGTCCTGATTAAATTCTGCAGATGGCTTCAGTTCATGATGACGCCTTCCTTGATGCTCTTCTTGGTCTATTTGCGAGCGAAAATGAGATTGGCGAGCAGCAGAAACTCGCCGGCCAGATCCAATCATGGGCTCCGGCAGAAATCCCTGCCCTTCAGGTGCCTAAAGGAGGTAAATTTGATGATGAGCAAACGCGAAGACAAATCGTTCAGCTGTGTCTTGAATCCTTGGTTGACGACCTGAAGGCGAAAATACCTCAAGGTAAGCAGTTAAATTCGTCGGTCTTGATTTCTCTTCCTTTCTTTTCTTCGGTTCATCATTATCGTTCTTCAATTCATCAAGCTTGGCCCAGGACAGCCAATCAGTTTCCTGACTAGCAAAATCACGGATGATTCGAACGGCTGCATTGCGCCTTTTGTCAATTCTTTCTCTTAATTCATACCGATTCTCTTCCGTCAGAGAGAGAGGAAATCGACCCAAGTCCCATTCTACTTCCCCACGAAGCTGCCACTGATAAGTGCCAGCGGCACCGGAGGTTCACCAAAACACAGGCACACGTGCTCTCTCTCCGGTACGTACTGTTGATAGATTGACGGTTGGCATGCAACGTATTATCGACCAATTCCTTGACAGCACTTGCCAAGTAAAAGACGACCTGTCCAGCCACGGTCTACGAAACTCTGATCAATGGGAGGAATTTGCTTCCACGTTCCCGTCCCAGGATGGCAAAGATTTAGTCTTAACGGATGGCTTTATAGACTAATAGTATCCACAACTTGTGGCATAGTCTTTGGGAGCTCACGCTGGGGCGGATGTATTCAGATCAAATCGTACAGTGCTCATGCATTTGTCCCTATGTAGAAAACACTTTACCTTTGACGCGTTTTGTTCGATGTAAAATGAGTTCTCTTTTGGTTATATATATATAGCAGACGTCATATTTGAGCTGAATTTCGAACACAGCTTAGTCGGAAGTACTCTCACCCAAACGACAGCAGGAGTGTGCAAGATTTGTAGACTGATGAGAGATCTACTCTATTACAGGCGTTGCTGTTTGGGATCTCTACAACCTATGATCCCCAGCTATAGCCAGCTACAAGCGTAAGTAACCACAAGCTGACTCATACTGTTGGCACAATCAACGTCATTGGATGGCTACAAGGTCTTGTGAGCGTCACTCCGTTGCCTTACACATCAACCACGCGTGCGTCCACTATCTTTTGTCTTTGCTTGAGGTGGCGCTTGTCAGGTTGCTCGAAGGCTTGTCATCCCAACTGTAATTGAGCCCAGTGTTTGCTCGATTGCCTACTTGTTGGATTGGACAACAAACTCGTTGTTTCATCGGGACTGGAAGCATCCGTCGTTGTTGTTGTTGTCGTCGTCGTCCGCACTGTTGGATCCACCTGAAAAATCTCCATCAATGGTGCAGTCGTTGCGCTTGTTTGCAAAAGACTCGGTTGCTGCCTCCCACTTGCTGCCACCCCGAGCTCGGACGCCTGCGCTGGCACCAAGTCGTCCTTCCACAGGACACGAGTGCATGTCGCGTGATGAGCGTCGTCCGACCCTGCCGTGTTATTGTTGGGGGTCGATTCGATCTTTGTACTAGGGGCCTGTGACTCGGGTCGGTGATAAAAGAGAGTGGACGACGTTTCCGCCGACCAGGTATTGTTGTAGGCATATTGTTGTTGCTGTTGCTGTTTGTGGACATGACGGAGATGCTTCTCTTCTTGGGCCTTGGCCCGTGCCTCATAGAGGGCCAGTTGCTCGCGCAAGACAATGCGTGCCCGCATATAATTCATGGTCCCTCCCACAGAAAGGCGATACTTCCCACAATGTAATTCCATCCCAAAAAGGTAAAAATCAGATTGGCGTCTGCGGTCGCTTCAAAGTCAAACAGGTAGGGGACCGAGGCGACCCCAAACATGGTCGATCCAATCAAATAAAAGGCGGCCGTCAAATTGGCCAAGAGCGCCGTCAGTAATGAGGCAGCCGCACGGTCGTGCGATTCAAAGATTTGCACCATATTGATGAGCGCCCCGACGGCAAACAAAAGGCTTCCAACAATGAACAATACGGCCCCGAGCTTGGCCTGTTCGATCGATGGTAAAAAGACCAGACTTCCTAGTATAAAGAGAATCGAGCCAGCGTAGATCAAAGCGGCTGCAAGATCCAATCGATATCGCGTCCGGCGACTAAAGTGCTTGCCATCGTTGTGGCCACCGGTACGTTTGCTCGTGCCTGCTGATGCCACATCGTCGTCGTTGTCGTCGTCTTGTGCCGATGAATCTTCGTCGTCACTCTTGTCGTCCTCATCATCGTCGTCGTCGTCATCCCCGGCTTCTTCGGCCGCTTGTAGGACTTCAAAGGTATCATGTGCTGCAACAATCAAATAGAGGAGGCTCCCAATGATAAAGAGATAGACGCCGACTGGTAGATAGGCGTGAAAGGCCGGTAAAAAAGCCACCGAGCCGAGAGAGAATACAGATGATGCCTCCCAGCTCGTAGGCCGCCGTATTGAAGGTTTCCCAAAAGAAGTGCTCCGTCAAGAGAAGAGGGTGCAACAACGACAACGACCATTCTTCATCGACTGGTGAAGGTGAGCCGAGTGGGAGGAGCGCCAGTAGCGCCTCGTCTGGTTGCGGTTCTGCTTGCGACTCTTGTTCTTCCGTGGACAGCCAACCTTGTTGTTGTTGTTGTTGTTGTTGTTGTTGTTGTTGATGATGATGCAGTTTCCGTCGACTTTTCCATTTTCCAGGAGGAGGCCACGATGGAAACCGTCGCAAGTCGAGCAATAAAGGCCGAGGACGTTCTTGTCGTCGTCGTTGACGACGGTGTTGCCTGTAGTCCTCGTACGCAGAAGAGTAGGGCATCACGACGCCCGTGTGATACCGGGTACGGTTCACAAACATGTGCGGCATGGTACAACGACTCTTGTTCGGCCGTGGCCACGTTTGTCAACGGTAGGATTGTTTATAGTACCTTTTCCTCTCCTCGTTACTCTCCTAAATTAGCAAAACTGTGTGTTGAAGTGCTCCAGTGGGGTACTGAATACTGAACCCCCGTTTCATTCATTACTTGTTGTAAACACTTCCTGTACCATTTCCCTTCTTCTCACTTCTCCTCGTTGTTGAGAGAGAATGCTTTTCATCGGTGCGGAAGGTGCAGTGAGTCCTGGTTTTTCGTGACTTGGCTCCGCACTGAAAATTCATCTCGAATTTCGACAATGCCCGACAACAACTTTTCATCCTTTGGAACACAAAAAACCCTCTGGGTTCTGCTCTATACAATTGTTCTGGCGAGATATACGCAAATTGTCACCGTTCGAAAGCAAAGCCATGAAGCTTCCATCATTTCTTGTGCCTTTTCTTCTTTCCTTGGTTGCTCTTCTGGCTTCATCCTATTATGCTCTACATTCTCCATGGGCTTCAAATAACGTACCGTTCACATCGCCAAGGTTCTTCCACTCACCACGACCACTTTTTGCCATGTCAAGCAGCGCACTGATGTACAAGAATGCGAGCGACGACATGGAGCCTTGCGAATCACTGCTCATGTGTGAGCGTTCCAACCTTTCCATGAAACTGGACCGTGTGCTCCATGAGCTCCGGACGGACAACGAAGCTCTGCGCTCCCAGCTAACGGAGAACGAAAAAGCGCGGAAGACAGAATACGAAGCTCTGAAGATATTGGTGAGAACCGCAATAGATTTGTTCGGGACTGGAAGCCCAGAACAAATCTATTGCGGTTCTCACCAATAACGTCAACGGCATACGTGTTGCTTTGACACCTGCAACTTTCCAGTCAATGGCCGAACCTTGCATTTATAAGCAAGCGGAGGGACTCACTGCCCTTTTGATCTCAAAAGGCATCAACGTCAGTAATGGCCAAGAGGGGCTTCAGTATCGCTGGTCCCAAGTTGGGATGAAGGTGCTTAATGAATTGCTCGTCGTCGATAGCCCAAAATTGAATGTACATTGGGAACGGGATCTTTTTGGTGGAAAGAACAACAGGAATCATTACTCGCAAGAGCTTCGAACTGCAGCCATTTGCAGAATATTATCGGGACTGAGCTTTTTTGTCCAAACAGTCCCATCGAGCACGCTGCTGAGTTGGCCACCAGACCAAAACACAGTAGTCCATGATGGCGCCTTCCTTCATGCTGCTCATGGTCCATTTGATAGCGAAAATGAGATTGGCGAGCAGCAAAAACTCGCCGAGAAGCAAAAACTCTCCGGTCAAATTCAATCATGGGCTCCGGCACAAATCCTGGCCCTTCCGGTGCCAAAAGGAGGTACATTTGAAGAGGAGCAAACGCGAAGACAAGTCGTCGAGCCGTTTCTTGAAACCTTGGTTAACGACTTGAAGGCGAAAATACCTCAAGGTAACGCTTTGACCGGGCATTTGGATGCAACGAAGAAGTCAATTCTTCGAAAACTCTGCAGGTAGATCATAGTGCGTTTCACATATTCTATCTTGGTGAACGAAACGTGATGGAGGCTCGTTGATACGGCGGTCGTGTTTGATGCTAGCAAGCTTGATTGGCAGGAAAAAGTCAAACTTTTCTGTCTCTTGAAACACTACACCCATTGATTGCGCTGCAGGGGTAGCAAGACGAGCAAGATGCCTTTTGCCTTTTGACCCCTCGACCACCATTTGGTGGACGACAACAACAACTACTCCGAAACAACATCTACCTTGATTATTCTGGCAGTCCCTTTCGTCATCGAGTCGGACCGCTGCTGTACACGATCTCGATTCCAACGACGAGAACAACGACATTGAGGCAAGACGATTCCATGGCAACGACCCACCAGATACTCTGATTTGAATGCCTCTCGACGACACAGTGTTGTCGTCGTCACAAGATGCTTTTCTTTTTCATTGTCCTACCAACATCCACAACAAAAAGATGACGACTGGAGGGTGTGGTCAGCCTGCAACTCTTTTGGGAGCTCGATCCGAGATCCACAAAATCATCGAGTCGAACTGTCAGTCACCACCACAATACCATGAGCCACCTCTTTGGCCGTTGCTTCAATAATGTGCACCTCCTGCAATAAGTGGTGCTCCTCTTTATGGCTTCGTTTCGTAGGCATTTTTGTAGAGTGACCAGAGGAACCAACCAACCAACAACAAAAAACAAATGGGCAAGGGGCACGTCGAAAAATACGATCGACCAGCTACCAACCAAGAACAAAACAACTACATCTTTGACTTCAACCTTAGGCTGACCCTTAAGCCTCTACGAAACGAAAGTTGAAAGGTGACACGTCATCATAATCATCAAAATTACCTCTTATATCCGGGTATCAACTTTCGGGGCTACGAAAGTTGGCGCCAACTTTCGTACAAGCTGAGTTCAGGGAGTATGTTCCTGACGTAGTCCCCAGTATAATTAGTACCAGAAGAACAATCCTCGAAAGGTTGACCATATGGGCGGATCATAGGGACATACTTAGTCCGATCCAGATATTTTCACTACCTTCCCAGGCCATTGTGCAAGCTTAGCTTTCTCATCCTTTCGTCATGGCTCAGAGTCTTGGGTCTGATAAACCAAAGATCGGTCATGTTAAAGACTCGTAATCATAAAGAGGGACTATTAGGATCCTCTAGCCTAGAGGTCTATGTCTCGCTAAATCCTCGCTCACAAACGCGACCATTTCTCGCATCTACTGCCATTCGTATATTATATAGGATACTATTAATCTGACCTTTTAATTGGAAATCTAGTTTTGTGGGTGTCGTCGTCTTGGGCCCTTTTCCTGTAGCCTGGAAGACTTGGCACCATGGCAATCAAACAGGAGAATCACACCCATTCCTTCTTCGCTCTCCATCGTACTGAGTAGGTAGGAGTAGATAGTTGAGTAGTTTCCAGTATTCCAGTCCTGATAATGCGGGTCGTGGATGACCCATGACGGACGACGGTCGGTCGTCACGTATGTGCGCACGCGCCAAATTAGGGAAACTGGTACTTATCGGTGCACATTCCGTTGGGCGCATCCCTAAATAGAATACTTATGGCAAAGGCATCCGAGAGAGTCACTTAACCCTTTGTAGTACTCGTATGTCGTTGTCCGTTGTCCGAGGTGCGGTGACAGGCACGAGGCCCCAATCTTGGATCGGGAAGGTCGGCTCGCTCCAGTTAGGAACGGTGATTTGCGAAAAAGGAAAAGTTGCTCCAACCTTTTCTGAAAAAGCAAACAAACGATAGTGTCTCTCATAATAGAGATTGCTTGTTGCACCTCGTTTGTGTGTGGGTTCTCGAACCAGAACAGACACCACATCCGAGACTCGGTGGGAGAAGATCACACGAGACAGCGGAACGATCGTCTCTCGAGACCAATCGTTCCACTCGTACTAGAGAGTATAGTCAAGAGCGATAACAAAGAGAAGAACCCATCTCGATTGTCTCTCGCTCGTTCTCTCTCTCTCTCTTTTCACTGCTGCGTTCAGGTGTCGCTAGACAAGTTGGCGGAATCAATCAACAGTGATTTGGTTCACCATCACAACAACAGCAACTGTCAAAGCTTTAATTGACCGAATCGAGCTCTTGGCTGGCCCATTCAACAACTCCAGTCAAGTCCATCCATCACACTCACTACTCAACAGACACTACTACACACAAACAGACCATGATGACGACGCACTTGCCGTACCTACCTCCCCAATCACAGTCACAATCACTGCAACAATCACAACAGCAGGAAGTGGATTTTCAAGGACCGGTCGATCCTCCCTGCAAATCCTGGAGTCGCATGGTGCAACCACCTCCTGGAATGCAACACCCGGAACCACAACCACCACAACCACAAGACGATGTCTTTTGCGACGAACCTACAACGACTGCTACGGCCGCAGACCATGATGATGACGATGACGACATGGAAGTCACCTCGGTGCGTCATTATTGTTGGGACTTGTTGGTCAAACAAGTGGGTGGGAGTAGTGTCGTCTTGATTGTCTACCTCGTGTGTGCCATGGAATTTTCCAGCTTGTATTGGATGGGTTTGATTGCCGCACTCGGTGTGGCCATGATGGTCCAAGGCGGCATGCGCCATTGGTCGGCGCATACCCTGCAACAGGAATATACTTCGTCGACGAATGCGGGTCGCGTCGTGACGGTACCCGGTGTCGTCTTGCATCGGTACACTGATGGATGGGATCCCATCATGACGCCGGAAAGTTATTGTGGCAGTCTGCCAACCGCCACAACGACCTGTGATCTCGCGGGAACAGGCACAACAGATGCAGAAACCAACACGTCCCATATGAATTACAGGGCCTGGCCCGAATCGTCACAACCACCACCACAACCACAACAACAGCAATTACCACCACCCGATGGATTGATGCACTGGGATGCCGATGCGGCAGCCGCGGCAGCGGCTTCCAGTATGATTGTGGGATCCTTGCATACCATTGTCGTTCAGTATCATGCTCATGTACCCCCCGGTTATGTTCGAAGCGATGGACATGTCATTCAATCGCCCAATGTCATGGCCTGTATTGTCAAGGAATTCCCCAAGGTGCATCCCGAATTGTATTACAATGCCATTCTCGTGCCACCCTCCATGGCCTCGGACCAACCAGCACCCCCACCACCCGTGTCGAGTACCAATCCACAAGGTGGAGAATATTCGCCACGGTATTCTTCCACTCCAAACCACAACACTGGCCCTCCTGCGGGGCATGATGACTCGGTACTACTCTCCAATCCTGAACAGCAACCACAACCTTTACCATTACCAGTGGTGAACATTACCTACCGCGTGGACGAACCCAAATCGGGCTATCCGCAATTGTTATTGACCGAGGAATATACACCTCATCATCAAAATGGTCGCTTGTGGATTGGCTTTGGCGTCTGGTTCTTGGCCGTGTGGTTGTCCGCCACCCTGTGGCCCTGGTCCATGGTGGAATGGATTGCCATGCTGGCCAATCTTCTCTTGTGCAGTACCGTCGGTACCATTGTCTATCATCGATCCATGGACAAGCATCAAGCGTTTTGGCAGGGTGATACCGCTCGCATCCTCGCCTGGTTTCCAGCCTCCCACGAAACCACCACCACGGTATCACCATCACCCTCCACACTCCTGGCGCAGAATTCTCCAGTCGCCAGTACCACACACCTGCCCACACCCTCACCACCACCGTCTGGAACACAGTACAATTTTCCTCTCAAACAACCACCACACCAACAACAACCGAGTCCTTCGGTCACGGTATCGTCGTCGTCTCCGGGCATTCCCTTGGCCACACCCTCACCCGAAACACAACAGCAACGGCAGGACCACACGACGAAGAAGCCACTGTTGGTGGGGGTGGGACCCCTTCCTGCTACTGCTGCTGCGACTCCTCCTCCTCCGACCACCCTTCCCATGGTCTCGTCTGTCTAATCCAAACACTATACATTCGTTCGGACCAGAAACAAGCATGACGACAACGACTCGGGTGTGATACAAACACGCAGTTCCGCGCTCTCCTACTACTACAAGGCTGCATGCACCAACAGTGGCTTGCATCATGATTTTCACGACAATTTCGATGTGTTGCATGCCGGAGACAAACGGTTTTGCTTGTATCCACCTCAGACTCCAAATATTCCCGTGTATGGAACCTTGCAGTGCATTCATGACAATGGACTGCGTTCCTATACGAGCAATCCCACACGAGCCGATGGGGTACCCCTCCAAACTTGTCCAACAGCAACAACAAGAACCAGAGAAGGACGTTTCCAACGACCACAAACAAGATTCATGGAAAAATGACAAGGAGGATGATAGTGAAGAACAAGAGGACGACGACGAGGACGAAGTGGTATTGGGCAAGGGCTTTGACTATGTCAGCAGTGACAATGACGATTATCCAGTGGCCCTGAAGCAGCAAACCATGATGATGATGCAACAACTCCACACGAAGATGCGAGAACTTGGACCACAGGAGGAATTCCCGAGCGACCAGGAACAGCATCAGGTCTTGAGACCACCGCCACCAAACGAAACAGAAGAAGAACAAGAACCCATTGGACCAAAACCACAGAAACAAACAACAACAACATCATCATCACGACCACGTCCCTGCAACTTTTCCACCATTGATCCCTATCCCTCCAATGGCCAGTTACCTAATTTGGATCCACCCTTGCAAGTTCAGTCGGAGGCGGGACAATGTTTGTATTTACCAGCGAGTTGGTTTCATTGCGTCTTTTCGTCGTCGACGTCTGCAGTGTTGTCGTCGAATGGCTCCACGCCCCGCACTACAACCACCAAGAATCGGAACGACGATTCGATTCACTTGGCCGTCAATTATTGGTACCATCCTCCGGACAATCTGGAGCATTATCAGGAACCCTATCGGGATGTCGCCTTTTGGAAGGATTACAAGTCCAAACATCATGCCCAAAACGACGACGACAACAACAACGACGCAAACAAGTGAAAAAGAGGCATGTCTCTTGGAATCGCTCCTTGGTTCCAATCCAGAAGAAGAAACCACAATGCGCCAGCACCGAAACGATTGGAGAGCGCTAGCGAATCACACACTGTGTTGGAAAACCCATTCACACAAGGCCCTTGTCGATTGGACTATACTATTACCTATAAAGATAGAGTCCTTCCAGGAACTTGAGCGCGTTATCCTCCACTCCAGTAGGATTTGTGGGGGCCGTGTGATGGAACGGACAACCATTCGGCTCTAATAGTAGGAAAGTGAGAGAGCGAGAGAAAAAATGTCTCTCGGCATTGCGCTCCTGGGTTCCCATCCAAGAGGATTGGCGGCCCATGAGCCTCACACACACGTTGGCCGAGCTCTATTAATAATAGGGATCGATCCAAAGACGGATTGGCACCAAAGACGAAGGAGAACACCATGCGTCACGGAACGAGTGGCATGCCGGTCCATACGATCGTGTCGGCTGTTTGTCTCATAGGTGGACTATGCCGTATATACGTATATATATAGAACCATGGAAGAGTGGTGGTGGCCTGCTCTACAGTGTGTCTTCTTGATCTCGAGTGCCGTGCGAGAATCCTCCTGCGGTCCTTCCGTTTGTGATCGTTGTTGTTGTTGTTGTTGTGGATGAAGGCTTCCATGTAGTGATCATTAATGGCCATTTCGAGATCCAAACCGGTGAATTCACACAAGTGACGACGTGTATGGGATTGTTCGGCACGAAAGACGGGTCCCACTTCAAAGACGCGATTCGAATCGGACGAAATGGCCATTTGCTTGTAGAGTTGGGGCGATTGGGCGATTGGGCCAAACAGGCCGTGGTGCCAAAGTAATCGGTCGTAAAGACACCGGCTCCACTTTCGCTTTCTCCCGCAATGAGTTTGGGGGTATGGATTTAACAAAATCCTTGCGCGTACAAGGATTCTCGAAAGAGTTGACAAACGGCCGATTGAATTCTCATAATTGCATTGTTGGCCGGGACACGCAAATCCATCCATCGATGATCCAATCGTATTTCCTGACCCAAACGAGGAAAGGGTCGTTCATTGTTTTGCGATTCCTCCACTTCCTGTTCCGATCGCGCCGCATCCTCCACGAGAAAGGGCAACATGGCGCTAGCAGTGGATACCCCATAGACTCGTTCGAGGGCAATTTCAAAGTGTTTGATGGAACAGGACCGCACGTCGGCTTCCACCAGTGTCCCTTCCACGTCAATAATACTTTCGAGCGTGAGAGATTTCAAGTATTTGATCATTTTCTTGGACGATTCGGGATCTTCCTTGTTCTTAAAGTAACATATTTGGACGGTATGAAAGGCATCCTGTCGAATGACGAGAAAACAAGATCCTCCCTTGAGTCGAATCGAATTCAACCGACCACGGACCCATACCTTGTCTCCCGCTTTGGCTTGTTCCAAATCGGATACCTGTTGAAAGGGTCGTCCCGTTCGACTGCGGGACATGACACGTGTGAGATTTCCCACGGCGGCATACGTATCCTGTTCGTCGTAGGAAAGATACGTAACGTCGTGAATTGCTTCAGCCGCCTCTTGGGCGAGTCGTTCGGCTTCCTTTTTGGCCTTTTTCTCCAGTTTGAGACGTTCCTTTTCGGCTCTGCAACCACAACAACCATAACAAAAACAACAACAACAAAAACAACAACAACACACACACACACACACACACGACAGAGGATTGTGAGAATGGCAGCCACAAGACTCGTCGGAAGCCAAATCTCTTTTTTTGGAACCTACTTTCGTGCCTCACGTTCTGCTTTGATGCGTGCCTTTTCTTCCTCCGATTTCTCTTCTCCTCCTCCTCCTCCTCCTTCTGGCGCCGTGGCAGTGGTCGAAGACGATGATGACGACGACGAGGACCAGAGCCGTGACGACAGCAGGCCAGAATGTCTTAGCGTCGGAGAAGTGACATTCTCCTTCGAAATTCGGAGACCATTCGACCAGGGGGACGGTCGTTCCAAACCCGAGTCATGGCGTCATGCCTTGTGCCACTCATGGTTCATGCTCCACACCTTGAGCTACTACACCACACACATGTCTGGTGGGGACTGGCCAAACCTCGGATGACCCACTGTTTGTTGTGTGTTCCATGTTCCATCATCAAAGGCATGTGATTGTCGTATCAAACAACCATGAAATCGTCTTCCAAAGATGATAATCATTCGCCCTAGTCAGCGTTCGCGGCCAGTGTCTCATTCCACTGGAGCAAGTTGAGTGGCTGAACCAGCCGTAGAGCTGCAAAGTCCTTCATCCAGAGCCATCTCGGTCGTTCGGTTCCATGCTCCACCGTGAGCTACTACATGTCTGGTGTGAACTGGCGAAACCACCTTGGATCACCCACTGTTTGTTGTAGAGCTGCAAAGTCCTTCCTCCAGAGCCATTTCTGTCGTTCGGTTTCATGTTCCACTGTGAGCTACTACATGTCTGGTGAGACCAACTGGCGAAACAACCTTGGATCACCCACTGTTTGTTGTGTGTTGCATGTTCCATCATCCAAGGCATCTAAATCGTCTTCCAAAGAGGATGATCCTTCACCCTTGTCCGCCTTGTCGGTTGGTTTCTCGTCGTCCCTCGGGAGCGAGAGAGTGGATGGGTGGAACCAGCCGTACACAGAGGTGCAAAAAGTCCCTCCTCCAGAGCAATCGGTGTGCATGGTACGGGACAGGATCTCTCCACAACCAACCAGCCAACCAACCAGCGTGGATCGTGTTTTCGCACCACACCCCCCTGTTTGTTGGGATTGACGATAGATAGAGCTAGTGGCTGCACCAGTGTGTCCGTTTCGCGCACGATCCAAAAGGTCTCCGTCTCGCGTCGAACAGCTGGTTGTGCCAAATTAGTATGTTGGTTGTTGGACGTAAGATTGGGATTCATCACACTGCGTGGGGCAAATTGGCAGGCCGACATATATATATTCCATTGGAGGGTGGTTCCATATAGAGGGACAATTCTCGCGACACTGGCTCGCGCCGCCAAAGGACCATTACCTGGAGGGACTTTTGTGGGTGAGGCCCAGTGCCTGGCCGGAAGACTTTCCGGGGGAAACACACAACCCAAAGAACCCGGTCGTATATATATAAACATTCCTGCCAGAACCACCACAATCCGTCCGAGAGGCACACACACCTGGAACAGGCAGGCCGGCCGGCATCTCAATCGTTCTATACATGACAGACCAACACACACACGACGTCTCACATCCTGCTGTTACGCGCGCATCGTGTGGAACCCAACAGTGGCGGCGCTGCCAAAGCAGCGACACCACAATCGTCCATCTCGTCGGCGATTCGTTCTGGTTGGGGGTTCCACAACGAAACCCATGCAGGTTCGATTCGCACTTTACTTCATTGCTCCTCGTAGTATTATGCACTCTAGAGATGAGACTGCGTGGATGGTTTGGTTGGTTGGTTGGTTGTTCTCTGCGGCTCATCGAGAGTCACTCAAGTTCCAAGAGAGAGCAGCACAGTAACCTTACCTTGCCTATTCTGTACGCCATGGGGAAAATATATTGTGGAGTCCCGACAATGGGTCACGGATTTAGTCGCGGAACGATTGTGTGACAGCCGCGGGGAGGCTCTTTGGCCTTCGACCCAAATCTTTCTCTCTTCGGGAAGACCAACCACACAATATATAGCAAACCAACGACACTATGGATACTGTATTGGGAGTCGAATACAATGGCGGAGGTAGGTACTTGTGGCGTCTCTATGTTCCAACAAAGCAAGCGCTTGGTAGATCCACAAAGGAAACCCTTCCAACAACAAACGGTGGACTCTTGTCGGGTGCTCTTGGTTCGGTGCGGGTGGACTTTGTTGTGCTGTTGTGCCAGGAAGAAGAAGGAACGTCGTCCCTCACCCTCTGTCTTTCGATTGTTTGATTCGCCATGTTTGAATAGTCGTCATGGCGTGCGATCAAAGCAATGCCTTTTCCATTATGGTGACGCAAGCCAATTTGGACAAGATTGCTCCCATGACGGAAACGAGCCTCATGGGTGTGGCTGGTCCCTTGTGTGATGCGAGCAGTTTTTCCCAATACATTAGCAAGAATTTGCACTTGTATCAATTCATGGGCAATGCCCATGTCGATGCCGGCCAGGCCGGTGCCGGGGTTCCCACCGTCCATGCACAAGCGCACTTTACCCGCAACGAATTGGCCCAAGCCCTGCGACGAGCACCCTATCAAGTCAATCTCTTGTATGGCGGTGTCGATCTCGTGCCGTCCTCGGACGAAACCGAAGGCGACGACAACAAGACCAACAAGATGACGGCCAAGGCGAGTTTGTACAGCATGGATTATTTGGCCAGTTTGCACAAGGTTCCCTTTGGCGCACAGGGCTATGCGGCCTATTTTTGTTTGTCCGTCTTGGATCGAGCCTATCCACAATCGCCTTCGGAAACGACCTTGGAACAAGCCTTGACCATGATTCAACAATGCATTGCCGAATTGCAAACACGATTTTTAATTTCCCAACCCAATTTCCTCATCAAGGTGGTCGATGCCGATGGGGTTCGAACCATTTCGCATGGAGCCGATCCACAAGACAATTGAACGACTACTGGTATATATAGAAATTCTTTCTTGTAGCAGAAAACGGGATTAGCAGAATTGCATGTAGTCCTAGAATCGTACCAGCACTCATCTATGTAGAGCTCCATCCGGAGAAAACGACAATAGTACTACTAATAGGGAGTAGTGGTTGGAGGTGAAACAAGTGCGTATGAAATAATGATTCAAGTAGTAGAATCTGTTTTTGCTTGACAACGACAAAGACAAGTAGGAAAGCCGAGTTCCAGAATGATGAAACGGTACAACAAAACGGTTCACCCTAGGGTTTCGTGATGATGATATGGATCCGTGTGTTCTTCTTCTTCATTTCTGTTTCTTTTTATAAATGAAAGGCATTGGTCAATTCGAGATTGGATCGGGTATCGCAAATGGCCCGATGTCCTTCATCTAGCAAGACCGATTGTTGAATCAACAAGGCTTCTTCCAAAATGGATCGGGCGTCTTCATAGGATTTGAGACAGAGATGCAAATAGCCACAATTGCACATGAGAATGGCACGATGGAGCAAATCCAAATCTTGCGGAATTTTCGGACTGTGGTCGAGACCCGACGAGGAGGAGGAGGACAAGGAGGACGACAAGACGGGAGCCGGAGCCTCCTGTGACCGGGACGCGGTCAAGTGTTCTTTGGAGGGTGGTTGTTCTTGTTGCTGCTGCTGCTGCTGTTGTTGTTGTTGTACCATGAGCGCTTCTTGAAGAGTTTGCAAGGCGGCCTTGTAGTGTTTGAGTTGAAATTTGCAACAGGCAATATTGTTGAGCACCATGTCGACTCCTTGACCCGTCAAGGGAATGGGTTGGTGGGAAGCTGTCGATGACGACAAGGGAATGGCCGTCGTCTTGGTCAACGACAAGGTCTTGCTCGTGTCTCCTCCTCCGTGTGGCACAGACTGTTGTTGTTGTTCGTGCCATTGCAATCGAATGGTTTGGGCTTGAGAAAAGGCTTGGAGGGCCATTTCAAATTGATTGTGAGCATACAATTGAATGCCCAATTCATCGTAACTGTAGGCCACTTCAAAATGACACGATCCAAAGGCCAATTCCTTGATCTGAATGGCTTGTCGAAACAAATCGACGGGATCGTCTTGATGGTCCGAATGCTTTTCTTCGGCGTCATCGGCATGGTCGTCTTGCAAGACGGCCAAGGTATGGACCACGGCCAAATTGTGCGCCGTAATGCCCGCCAAATACCGATTGTGTCCTTGATTCCACTTCTTTTTCAATTGCGTCAATTGCGTTCGCAAAAAAATCTTGGCATTGGCATAATCCTTGGTCTAAAGAACGTATGAATCGAGTAAGAGAAAAAAGAGAGAGAGTGTGTGAATGTGTGTCAGAGACCCACGCGTGACACACAATACAGAGACAGACTGCATCCTCTCGTACAGACTGCCGTACAGACTGCATTGTGTGTGGTTGGTGTACGTACCATGATGAGATTGACCAATTGTTGCACTTGTCGATCGAGAGGATTGGTATCTTGCGGAGAGACATTGGTATTCCAGACATCGAGAGGAATGGTTTGCGTCGTTGTGGTCGTCGTCGTCGGAGGGTTGCTGGTCGCTCGAGTCGTCGTCGACTGTCGTGTCGTTTGGTTCGTCTTGTCCGTAGTGTTGTTGTTGTTGGGTTGAGTAACCATGTATCCAATATTGAGCAATCGTTCCGGTCGATCCGTCAATTGTTCGAGGGTATCATAGACGCGTTCGCGGGGCGTCAATTCATCCGCCATGCTGCCCAATCCAATGTATCGAATCCCTTGCAATTCGACAAATTGCATCGCCTTGGAATGCTGTGATCCAAACCCAAAGTGGGGTTTGTTCACGACAGTGGACGACGACGCATCGTACAATTCGCAATAATAACAATTGCCCAACAAAATGCGCCACAAATCCAAGGGCGACGACGTTGTAGAATTGTTTGTGTTGTTGTTGCGGGGACGAAACAAGGGATTGGAGGCCAAGGGTCCACATCCCGAAGTGGGTGCGGCGGCTGCGGGTTGGGCGGTCATGTTGGTTGCCTACCAAAGAATAGGGCCCGTAAAGAGAGAGAGAGCGAGAGTTTGTTGTTGTTGTTGTTGTTTCCTTGTACTATCTTTTGTTTTTCAAGTGTAGTAGTAGTGGTCGTTCCAAAAAGGTGTGTGATGAAATGGATCGGAAAGAGTCGAGTCTTGTGAAAATAGAAGTGGTCAAACTAAAGCCGATATGGTTGTCGAGACGATAGCAAGCGTGGTACTATGGAATGTTTCAAAGCTTTCACCAAAGCGAACCAAAGGATGAGGATGGCTTTCCAAGAAGAAGACAGGAGAGAGTCGATCCAACAACAATCACACAGGTGCGCCACAAAAGAGTCCAACCGAGAGCAGCAAAGAGCTTTTTGTGGTGTGTAGTGTTCTTGCTGCCACATTCACATTCACCGGGCGAGTCCCGTCTCTTGGTCCATGCCAATCGTGTCCATCCGTTGTCCGCTGGTACAACGGTTTCCGCACGCGAGTCAGGAATGGAGTTCTTCTCCGAGTAAATCACGAATGAGGTGCGCGCACTGCCAGTCAAGCTGTCAAGAGTGAGGCGACAAGACAATCCAGTCAAAATTGTCCGAAGCGCACAAACCACACACAACTCTCCTCTCCGTGTGTGGATGAGGGCGAATGAATACTGAATACGGTATCTCCGGGGGAATCCAGATCGAGGTCTGCACGACAACATTCGACAAACCATTTTTCGTAGGAGAACCGGATGGGCAACGTTTCCTGACATATATATATCTGGGTCGGTACCTTTTTGCGTGTCGAGAATGCAAGAATCTTGATTTGCCTCGTCGGTTGGGCTGCAGTATTGGATGATTGCTAGCAGCAACAGTGATGCCAAGCCAAGTGATGATGTTCTGGAACCCATTGATTGCGTGCCAGTCTTTCTCCTGTTATTCGTTCGTTTCCAACCATACAGCTGTCCATCCAGAGTATCGTAATGTGCACGAGTTCTTGGTCACAGCAGCACAAGCCTAATCTCTCTAGAGTATAGCTTTTCTTTCTCAGATTGCAGTAAGTCTCCACACGGACGGACCAAACGATAGCATTGTATATCCAATACACAGCTTTCTTGTCCTTGAGAATTCCATTTCGCAAGAGCTCATTCGACGAGAAGAAAGGGTAGGTAGCGTTTTAGGATTCTATCGTCGGGACAATGGATTACTTTTGTGGATCCAATATTTTTCTTATTCTGATTCAACAGTCATTTCATTCATATCCCACTGCGTTCCAACTGCGTTCCATAGAGGTCCAAACGACCGAGGAGCAGGAACAGCCAAGTAGGCGGCAGCAGGGGACGCGGAGAGAATTTTCGGCGTGACTATCGTAGGGATATCCGTACGAAACCGGACTGTGGATTGCCGCTTACCGCTGGACTCTATTTTCCCTACGACTCCAAGTAGTAGATGCGGGCAAGTATCTATAGTAGTATCTATGACATGCACTTGTCGACTTCTTCTCTACCAAGAGGTGTTATTCGTTGGGTTTGATTCATTCTCGGTCTTTCTCTCTCTCTCTCTCTCTCTTCGTTTGGTGGTGTTCCTCATTGTAGATTATGATTGGGAGTCTTTCTCTCTCTCTCTCTCTCTCTCTCTAGTTTGTGTGTGTATGTGTGTGTGCGCACCGCGTAACGGATGGATGGATCGATGGAGGGAGTAGGTTTGGTGGTATCTAGACTCTGTAGAGGGACGAGCCAATACGGATCAAGAAACAAAAAAGGTCCACCCCGTCACAGTCTGTCTGTCTGTCTTCTTCTTCTTCTTCTTTTTCTTCTGTTTCTTCTTGTTCCTTTGGGGAGAGGTGCTCAAGTCTCGTCCAAGGGCCATTTCGTATTCCTTGGTCCACATCTATGTGTGTGTTGTCCTTCGAATCGGTGGGTGGCACGGCAATTCCGTCGGTTGCGTTGTTCGCTTTTTTGGTACCGCTTGTGGTGTGTGTGTGTATACCTTGTCGTTGTGGTGATGGTGTTTGTGCTTAAGTCGACCGGGTCGTTGTAGTCGTTGTATCCCATTCAATGGGATATCCAGCTTGTTCCAGGGCTCGTTTCAATTGTTGTCCATGATCGCGACCTTGCAATTCCACAACACAACGGACCTTGACTTGATCGACGGAGGAATGCAACCAGGCTCGTTCGTGGTAAATATCCTTGATACTGGCGCCTTGGGTACTGAGCAAGTCCGTCAATTTGGCAATGCCGCCGGGCCGATCCGAGACGGTGGCATGAAATTGAATCAAGCGTTCGTCGGCCGCCAAACCGCGGTCCATGACGCGACCCAACACCGTCGTATCAATGTTGCCACCACACAATGGCACGACAATCGTCTGGCCCTTGATATTGGCACGATCCAAGGGTCCGCCGGGCAACAAGGCGGCCAAGCCGGCGGCACCGCCGCCTTCCACGACCATTTTTTCATTTTCCAACAACCTCAAGACGGCCAAGGCAATGCATTTTTCACTCGACAAGACACATTCATCGACGTAATGACGAGCCACCTCAAAGGCATGAGGACCGACAATCGGAACCGCCAGGCCATCGGCCAAGGTGGGGGTAAAGGGCGCCGGAACGGGTTTGCCGGCTCGGAGTGCGGCCGTGTAGGAGGCACAATAGGCTGGTTCGACGCCAATCACTTGAGTTTCCGGTTTCAACGTTTTAATGGCACAGGACACACCGGCAATGAGACCGGCGCCGCCAATGGGAACCACCACGACATCGACATTTGGGACATCGTCCATAATTTCAATCCCAATCGTTCCGGCCCCGGCCAAAATGGCGGGATCGTCATAACCATTAATGTAATTCAAACCCTCTTGTTCGACCAAGGTATCGGCATGGTCCTTGGCTTCCCCAATGTGTTGACCGTGCAAAATGACACGGGCTCCAAATTTCTGTGTAACAACCAAAACAAAACAAGAACAACAACAAAACAAGAACCAAACAACAGCATTTCAAGATCGAATTGTATCCCAATCATGAACAATAATAGCAACACAGAAAAAAACACACAGCGAGAACAATAAAAACAAGAACATGGAACCATGTAAGTTGCACAGTTTTGTATACGATTGTGCGCAAATAGTATCGTATCGTATCGTAGAGAGAGAGAGAGAGAAAGATGTGACGGAAACGGACGTATATACGTACCCGACACTTGTCCACCTTGGCAATGGGCGCGGTCGTGGGCATGACGACGGTGGCCGCCACACCCAATTGTTGTCCATGATAGGCCAAGGCTTGGGCATGATTGCCGGCACTGGCGGCAATGACGCCCTTGACTTTTTGGTTGTTGGTCTGTTGGAGCAATTGCAAAATGGCATTGCGGGCGCCGCGTTCCTTGAAGGATCCGGTAAATTGTCGAAATTCATGCTTCAAATATACGTCGGCCCCGACCACTTCGCTCAAAAAGGGCGAATAATCGCACGGGGTACGTTTCACTCCGCCTCGAATCGACACTTCGGCCCGGGAAATGTCAGCAAAGGAAATGGGCAATGCCGTGGTATTGTTGGTATTGTTGTTGGTATTGGAGGGAACAGTGTCCTCTGGTGGGGCTTGTTGTTCGGTGGTTTCCTTTTTGCTGCTTGTTGAAAAGGCACGACGGCCACTGTCTTGCGGCTGCCCGAGGAGCAGTGACGATGCACCACTCTTCCATGAGGATGGAACAATCCTTTTCCGGTGCGACGACAGCGATGTTGATACGGATCGAATGGCTCGTTTCGACAAGGATACTGATGATGACGACGACACCCACAACCGGTGATACAAGGACGACATCATGGTAGAGAGTGTGCAGCGACTGGGTTCAATGTGGTTTGGCTGAAACTCAATGAGCTCTTCTTCTTTGGGGGATTGAATCAAGACAGGTCTTGGATCTTTTGGAGCTTGCAGATGTTATATTCGTTTTCGGAACAAGACTCTCTCTCTCTCTCTCTCTTTCGTTCGTGTATCCTCCTCTTCTGTGCAAGGTTTTGGTAGACTTCTCTCTCTTCTCTCTTGGTTGGAGCGAGAAACCTTCATGGATCTTGAAGACATCAAAAGATAACAGAGGAAGTGATGACGATGGTTCCGCGTCAGGTATGACGTCATCTCTGTCCCTCTATGACGTCATCAAGAACATCATGAAATCCTTCTGTCTGTCTGTCTGTCCGTAAGGATCAGTCCGTCCTTCGATTCTCTGTCGGTCCGTCGTCCGTCGTCCCTTCGCAAATTTTCCCCCCCGAATGGAGAGAGAGAAAAACCATGACGACGACCACAACCAACGACAACGACAACGAACCAGAGGAACACACACCACAACCATTCCACACTGGCGGTCCGTTGGGCAACCGCGCGCGTGTGTTCTCACGATATATCTAGTTCTCCATCCTACCAAACCATGGACAACATTCCAAAAGCCCAGCAGTACCAACCAGACGAACCAGAAATCTCACAGTCCCGGAGGTCCATTCTAGATACAGCAAACCGATTCGAAGAACGAGAAACATGGTTCGAATTTCTTGATTGCAAGTGTCTGTGAATAAATACGTGGTGTGTGTTGGTGGTGATTGTATGGTATTTCCAGTCCACTTGTACTGGAAGGATGGTGAGAGAAAGCATGATTGGAATATGAGACTATATATACCTACAAGGAATTCAAGGATGATGAGGATCCTGATGCGGACGCATCAGCACGGCACCCACGGCAACGCTCAGACGAAAGGCTGTCACGGAAGAAAGCCACAGGACGGTCAATCGCCAGACGAAAATGGTGGAATCGTCGTGCCCCATCAGTGAATGGGGGGCATTCGGGGCCAACCAGTGTGGTTTCGTTCCATCGTCGTCGTCGCCAGATGATGGTGCATCCAGACTGGTACAATCTTTAGTATCACCCATAGGACGGCACATTCCAAACTCTTGCAAACCGCCTTGTTCCATCCATTCCAATGGACGGTACGTTCTGGAAGGGACATGTGGTGGGGTGTAGATCGAGTTTTGGACGTGGGATTCTTCTCAAGTCTTGGACTTTTACGTCCTTCCACACGCCACGGGCCAGACCGGCGCAAGAGGCGACACCGAGACTGGCAAGTTCCTTGGTGACGGCGGCATGTGGGATGACTGGAACATGGAGAATATCGGCCGGAAATTGTTATGAGTTTGTGTTCTGTACCACCACCATCCACCTGGAGACATGTCACTTCCAGGGAGGGCTGCGTCGCACACACAAGTGTTGACCTCGTTTGGGTTACGACTGCAGCTGCTGCTGCTGCTGCTACTACTCTCCACCATGGCTTGCCCGATTTCACGGGTCGGTGCTTGGAGGGCAGCACGACACACACACACATGTCCCTAGTCATGCCAAGTCGTCCAGCCCAACCAACAGGCCCGACCATCGGGTCGCCATTGGGGGGCAAACAAGCCCACAAAAGGCGGGTACAAAGTACAAGCCATGGTTCCGCCGCGTGGCCAAGGGTTCCGTCTCCTCGGGTGTCGTGGGGATCATTTATTTGCAATGAATGACAAAGCCATGGAATGGTACTTGCACAATGCCAAAGACCGCCTTCCACCGCATAATGAATGGGCTGATCCGGTCCCAGCTGGTACGCCACGGTTGTCACAAGGCGCTCCGTTCGCAATGGCTTGGTTCCGGCGGTATTCATCATCAAGAACAAAAGGCGGATCCATGGGTAGTTTTGGCATGTCCGGCGGAAAAGGCCGCGTGTCCCAACAAGACAGCTTGTTGGTCGCCCCACACGGCGGAAACGCGCACACCCTGGAGGTACTCGGAGACGCCGGGGCCGCTGCGGCAGATCCCAAAATTGGAACAGCTGGGATGGAGGATCTGAGGCAAGCATGACAGTGGCACATGGTATAGGGCGTACCAATGTCATGGATCAAGTCGGAATCCCATTGGGCGGTGCCGAGGTCCATGAACAGCCAGCGAGAGGCGTTGGACCCATCGGTCCGGAAGTGGCCTCTCGCATGGATTGCATCCTTTCGAGATGCCGCGGGCTTGTCGGTCAATTGATAAATAATCCATGAATCGACTGTTCCAAAACAGACGTTTCGCTGTTCCTCGCGGTCTTGGAGGTCATTTCGCAAAGCTTGGACGTTTTCCAGCATCCACTTGACCTTACTGCCCATAAAACAGAGGATGCCAATGGCAGACCCGTTTTATCGCCAAGTCGATCATGATCCCCCCATGGAAATCTCAGTCACTATTCCTTGAGTACGGCTATCGTCCCACACAATGGCCTTGTAGTAGTAGGGGATTCCAGTGGTACGATTCCAAGCAATGACCGTTTCGCGCGGATTGGTAATGCCAATCGCCGCCAACTGATGTTTGCTCAAGTCAATATACTACCATGGTGCACCTTGAGTTCGTCTCCCACGGCTTGAACGACAATCTTGACAGAACGGTAGAGTTCCAGTGGATCCTGTTCCTGCCACCCTTGCTTGCGAGCGTCTCCCGGATAATACATTTGGCGTACTTGTGTAATGGCGGATGCGGCAATCCTTCCCTTTAACGTGCACAAGAGAAACCGTTTGGTCGAATAGACGGCACCATGAGGGCGACGAGAATGGAATGCCGTCGTGGTGTGTCTTGTCTAGAGCGGAACTTTGCCAAAAAGGGAGGGTGTTCTGTGGCACCCGAACGAGACGTCCAGGAACAACATGAGATCCAGCACGTTCCAAGCCGCGAGCATAGCAGTATTCGCCGATGTTTGCTTCGACAGGACGAACGGGACACTGTGTTCGTTGGACCTCTCCGACCCTGACGGCATCCATGGGATATGGAACAACTCTAAGTATAGGTGCTACCTAGACTGCATAGGTCGCACCAAAAGACTGCCATTGTCTGAAGAGTACGCACTCCCAGGATGGTCAGGTACTGTGACTGATCTCCAATCGAATTGTTGAGTTGTTCGTCATGGACTATGGAGTTGAAAACCAACAACTCTCGCCTTTCTAACTGAAATTGCGCCTTGCTTGGTATGTATGTCTTGTGTGTATTTACTTTAACTCGATCAACAACCAAACGCTCTTTCGATACAATCCGGGAAACGACGAAAACAAAGCATAAACAACTCTTGGGGTGATGGAAACAACTGGAATGACTCTGACATGACAGACAACTCCTCTGAATCAAATACTCAAATAACTCTCTCTGGGGCGGTGCAATAACTCTAAGGACTCTGAAATGAAAAACTTTGACGAGACTGACAAAAGGGCCGGAGCATCAATGCCATTTTGTCCTGTGGGAAAGGCCGACCTGGATGGGTGATGTGGGTTGTTCCTCCCGTGTCCGACATGAGGAGAACATTGGATTTGTGTTGCCGTGACATGAGGATTAGAGTTTCCGTCCACGGTATGGCAAAAACATGGCTCCTACCGCCACACTCACACAAAAGGCAGTCGCCGAACACAAGGCCAAGGATGCTTGTCGTCCCCGGTAAGAGGCCGGAAACCACCAAGACAACAGAGAACTGGTATCGTCGGTGAGAATGGATTTGTCGTCGACGGTATGAGTGTCAGGATTGTTGTTGGTCGTGGAGGAATCTTTGTCGCCATGCTCATATGCCTCTGGAATGGATGGGGCCACAAGCTCTGCTTGGACACAAAACAACGAGTCCTTGTTTGCGGTTTTCATGACTCCATTGACCGTCTCCGTTTCCTTCTCCTTGGCAGCATCCTCGTCCGCTCCTGGTTCCTCCATGAGTCCGCTTCTACTACAATCGATCCATCCCAAACTTTTGGTGACAGCCTTGTTCCAGCCGTTCCAATTGTGGTCGCGTTCTTGATCCGACATTTGGGGATGATAGTAAATTTTCGAATTGGACCACAAGGCCTTGATTTCATCCAACGAGTGCCAAACGCCGGTTCCCAATCCGGCACAAAAGGCCACTCCCAAACAGGCGACTTCCTTGACGACATGCTTTTCGACGGGTACTCGGACCATGTCTGCTTGAAACTGCATCATGAGTTGATTGGCGGTACCGCCTCCATCCACTTTGAGGGATTGCAATTGAATGCCCGCAGCACTGTCGTCGTCCAAGGAGGACTGCAATGTCGTCATGGCCTGATGGTTGGTCTTGGAACCCTGCTGGCTGTTCGAACCACTGCTACTGCTACTTTCGACAATGGCATCAAAGATTTCTCGTGTTTGATAGGCCGGTGCTTCCAAGGCGGCCCGACACAAGTGTCCCTTGTGATGCGACGTGGTCAAGCCAAACAAACAGGCCCGCGCATCGGGCCGCCATCGGGGGGCAAACAAGCCCGCAAAGGCGGGTACAAAGTACAGACCATCGTTCCGTCGTGTGGCCAAGGCTTCGGTCTCGGAGGCGGACGGAATAATTTGCAATTGCGTCTTGAGCCATTGAATGGTACTCCCACAATGCGACACGCCGCCCTCGAGGGCGTAATGGACGGGTTGATCCGCCCCCAATTGGTAGGCAATGGTGGTCAAGAGCCGAGACGATCTTAAGGGCTCGGTTCCGGTATTCATCATGAGGAACAAGGCGGAACCATACGTGTTTTTGGCATCTCCCTTGTCAAAGGCGGCATGACCAAAGAGAGCGGCTTGTTGATCGCCCATGACCGACGCAATGGGAACGCCCCGTACAAAGGCAAAGCCGTCATCGTCGTCGTTGTCGTCATGGTGGCTCTCACGGTCGCTCTCGTAATCATTGTCCTGAGCGGAGGGGTTCCTCTTGCCTGGCTCCTCATGAGAGTGTTCACCGCCCACGGTCCCAAACTGGTGCACACTGGGACAAATTTGGGGCAAACACGTTTCCAGGGGCAAAACGTGGGGCGCACACACGTGGTGGACCAAGTCGGGATCCCACTGATGCGTGTTGGATGTCAAGTCGAGAAACAACCATCGACTGGCATTGGTGACATCGGTGAGGAACTGTCCTTGACAGGCAATGGCGACATCTTGCGCGTGGTGCGGAACGGGCCGGCCCGTCAATTGATAAATCAACCAGGTATCGACCGTTCCAAACCGTACCTGGGACCGTCGGTGCGGGTTTTGCAAATCGTCTTGAAGGGCCGGAACATGGTCGAGCAACCACTTGACCTTGGTACCGACAAAGTAGGCCGCACAGGGCAAGCCAGTCCGGTGCCGCAAACAATCGGGATTGCCCTGTGCCATGGCGTGGGCAATGGGCTGCGTTCGGGTATCGTCCCAGACAATGGCATTGTAATAGGGAATGCCCGTCTCGTGATCCCACGCAATGGTGGTTTCGCGTTGATGGGTAATCCCCAAAGCCCGCAGTGGTCGTGATTGCAAATCCAACCCATGCTTGTGCCGCAACACCATGCCCAATTCTTGAATGACGGCTTGGACGGAATAGACAATTTCCAAGGCATCTTGTTCATGCCATCCCTGTCGGTCTTGTTGTGGTTGATCGTCGCTGCTACTGCTGCTGGATGGATAATACACTTGATCCAATTCGGTAATGGCACTGGCGGCCACGCGGCCTCGACTGGTAATGAGGAGAAATCGTGTATGAGCCGTGCCTTGATGAATGGATCCAATCAAGCATGGCTCATTGGTTTCGGGTATTGGCGCCTTGTTGTCCTTTTTGTTACTCTGGTTCGGGCTTGGCCTCACGAGATTCCAGTAATCTTGCTGCAAGACTTGTGTATCCACGTGAACTGTGACCGATGCCATGGTGTTTTCTTATGATTCTATATAGAGTTGGATGATTTTGGGAGAGGGACCACCGACAAACGGAAACCAAAGGTGTATGTGAGAGAATGACAAAGAGAGAATGACAAACTGTGATGGAATGGTGCAATCCAATCGCACCGTGTGGTCGGGTGGATCGAAAAAGGCTCGAGTCTCCTCCAAAAGTGTAGTTGGTAGTTGTTGTTTGTGAGAAGCGCAGAAGACCCAACTGCAAAAGTTGAAACAGGTGTCGTAGTTTGTAGAAGAAGTAAGTGGTTGGATCTTTCGAATCGTATGGAACTGTCGAGTCACACACACAGAGAGACACCAGAGAAGGAGAACCGCCAAAGCGAATGCCTAGTTGGTAGTATCCTTTTGTTTATTCTCTCACTCTCTATATGATGCCACAAACAAAATTTGAGATTTGGCATGGCATGTGGATATCGTGCGAGAGACCGAATTCGGAACCACATCTTCGACCCCCATGACGCAATGATTTTCCAGGGGGTAAATTGGACTAGTGTAGTCGTCTTTCCAAAAGATGGTATCACTCCAGTTCCTCTTGATTTTACCCCAGATGTACCCAAGTTCTGGTCGTTTGTCGATCCACGTCAGACCTTCCGAACTGATTCCACTCCCTATGTCTCAGTGAGAGGTTCACAGTTTCAGTGGATTATTGAATTCAGTGCATTCAATCGCTGGGATGTGATTCAACGCGACCAACCATCTGGTCCGCGTCTCCAGACGTGGATCGATCCAAGAAATTTCTGGATCGGGGAGCATTTTTTCCGCAACAATTATATAGGCTAATCTACATTTTTGAAGTCGCACAAACGACGCGAGTCGCACTGCCCGAGCAGGATATTTTTCTTTTGTGTCTTGCTTTTTTGCGTTTTGAACAAAAGAAAAGATCTCGCGGTTGCACCATTGCGTTGATTGTCGCAACGATTCGAGAAAGATCCTCAATCGCTCCATCTCGTTGGCTCTCTCCACGACTGGTCCATCATCCGGAACATTTGAATAAATAATCACGGGCGCCCCCTTTGTAACCTACGAAGGGCCTCGCCATGCCTCGCTACGCACCGCCTGGCATCGCCCGGCCCCTAGCTATGTGTTCGCTAGTGGGTACCGTGGTCGCTATTTGGCCCCTACGTGAGCGATTTGCCCCCAAAGGGCACCCCTAGTTTAGTCATCATAATTTCTGATAGTTTGATTGTTGCAAGCCGTATATTGCGTCTGGCCGTCAGTTTTTATTCAGTTTATCAGACCCAAGTCTGTTGTTTCCCCACTGTTCGCCGGACGGCAAGCGCCTGATCAACGCTCGGGAGTTGTTCGCGCTAAGCGGCTTCGTCACTCGCTCGCTTGCGTCATCTCTGTGACTTGTTTTTGTCACTGTGGGACCCACTCGCTAATTTGTGACTTGCGACTGCACAACGTACCGTGCACGTGCTCGTACACGTGGACCGTCCATCCACGCGCTCCGTACGTACTTGGGTCAGCACCGTAATCCGACAACGGGAGTGCCGCTCACCTACGTATTGCGTGAGGAGTCCGATGTACCGGACGACGCACTAACCGCCGATTACGACTGCATTGACGACGACCTAGTCTCGACCACTCGTCATGAGGGGGACCAGTACAAACCCTTGAACCATGGCCGCAAATGCCTTCCGTACTGCACTGGGCCGCTGTGGCTACGATAATGCTACCGTTGGGTACCTAACGCAACAGGGCTTCACGACAACGGATCAGTTCCTGGAGTTTCCTATCAACGAAGTCAAGCCCATGCTGAAGACATTAGCCAAGAACCTACCTGCCGGTGTCACCCTACCCTACCAATTCAACCTCAAGTTCCTTGGCTTCCGAATGTGGTTGGAATACCGTTCTGTCCGTGGTCAAGACCTTGATGCTGGTGCTTATACTGGTGACGTAATCACCAAGTGGATGAGACGCGTAACGGAACTCGCGAATGCCACCACCACTGATGGTCAGGATGACCCAGTACCACCCAAAAGGCTAACGAACCTTGCCGATTGGGAACGTCACGACGGAATGTGGCGCACGTACTTGGGTCAGCACCGTAATCCGACAACGGGAGTGCCGCTCACCTACGTATTGCGTGAGGAGTCCGATGTACCGGACGACGCACTAACCGCCGATTACGACTGCATTGACGACGACCTAGTCGCGACCACTCGTCATGAGGGGGACCAGTACAAAGCCGACCGACGCAGAGTGTATGAGCTGTACTACCCTCTTATCTACGATGGTCCGGCATGGACGTTTGCTAAAACGCACGCGAAATCGAAGGACGGCCGTGAGGCCTACCTAACCGTCAAGCGGCAAGCCACTGGACAGGCCGCGAGCATCCTGCGCAAGAAACAGGCTTATGCGCAGATCGCAAATGCTAAGTTTACAGGACGAGGGAAGTACCGCTTCCATGACTACATTCACCGTCACCAACATGCGCACAACACCCTGGAAGAGCTTGGCGAAACGGTCGCGGAAACGAAAAAAGTGACCGATTTCATGAATGGGATCACCGATCCGACGCTCGTCCAAGCAAAGACCGTCGTCAACGGTGACCAGGAGAAGTTGGAGAACTTCGAAGCGTGCCAGCAATACTTCTTGACTGTGCACAGTGCCGCCAAAACCGAAACGCAGGACGACTCTCGCAAGATCGCCGCTGCTAGTACCACCCCAAGCAAAGGAAAGGGCAAAGGGCGCAATCAGAAAAAGAGCAAGAAAAAGAAGGACCGCGTTCATGCTGGTCACTACGATGCCGACGAATGGGCAGACCTGACGGAGGACGAACGCAAACAAGTCCAGGCTCTTCGCAGAGAGCGCAAAGAAAAGCGGAAGCTTGGATCCGTCACCACAGACGACTCTTCCAACGCATCGTCGAAGAGATCGAAAACGTCGCATGGGAGTACTGCTGAGGACGCAATCTCAGTAGACATTGATGACGACGCTAAGCCTGAGGCTAAGACCAACGTATCGGTCATTATGGAAGTGGACGAGAACTTGCTTGACTCCTCTGTTGACAACGTACCGTCGCCAGACAAGCACTCTAAGTTCCGCGCTTCCGCCTCACCTGCAAAATCATCCGAAGATGATTCGCAGCCGACAAAGTCCTCAGCTGGCAACAGCTTTGGACGTTTCGCGCATAAGGCTAAAGCACAACCGAACGAACCCGGATCTGCGTCCGTCAAATCCGTACGTACTCGCCCCATGGGGGAATACGAGACCTATCCACCGATGTGGCAATGGGAAGAGGACGGACGTCCTGATATGAGTCATATGACCATCCCACCAGTCCCGGAACACGGCGACATCTTTGTAAAGCTGCCGCTACCGGTCAAAGGCAAGTTTGCTGAAGGGCCTCGCAACGTCCGCTCACTTACCAAGCATGACCAAAGTATGCTGAAAGGAAGCTTCCGCGAAGAGATCGACACTATTGTACACAATAGTCCAATTTGGTCTTGGCGCTGGTCTAAAATGTCAGGCTATGAACGAGAAGAGCGCCAAATGTACCATGTGTGCAGACGCTTAGCCGAGCACACGGAAGTGTTCGACGAAGCTTTGAAATACACTATGCTTGCCAATGGACAATTGGCTGCCGCAGAGCGAAGGCGTAATGTATGCGGTCGTTATTCCGCCGATCTTGAATTCGATGTCCGTGACCCGAATGTCTCTGACAAGTCTGCCGACAAGTCTAATTCCTCCTGATGGAGTGTGCCCTGTGTATCCGCTGCCGAAGCAGTAAAAATTGATAAAACGAATCTTATTGTTCAATCGAATGCACACGTAGGCACCCATTATAGTTATTCTAAACGTTTCGCACATCGTCTATGTGCTATGAACACCGACGAATATGGTGTTGAGACCATTGAGCTCACCTGTGAGTTGGACTCACATGCGGACACCTGTGCCGTGGGAAGAGACTTCGTAATGCTCTCCGAAGCCCACCGCTATATCAGTGTGCATCCGTTCGCGGAGGAATATAACCCGCTGACCAATGTCCCTATTGCGACTGTTGCTACTGTCTGGACTGACAGCGAAAACCAGTCTTACTTGCTTGTCATCCACCAAGCATTGTTTTTAGGGGACCGTATGGGCAGTTCGTTACTCTGTCCCAACCAGATGCGTGCCCATGGCATCGTTGTCAACGACGTACCTAAACAGTTTGACCCGCACAGCACGCATAGTATCCACGTACCGGATGCCGATCTCACCATCCCGCTCACCATGGCTGGTGTGATAAGTGGTTTCGCCACTCGCAAACCCACTTCTGACGAGCTGGAACACTTGCCACAAGTTGTGCTAACTGCCGATAGCCCATGGCAACCTCGTTCTACCGCCTTTGCGGACGCGGAGGAGAAACTGGGTGTAGCTGCCGCTACTGTCGTTCGCAATGGCGATCCGAATTCGATTGCCGCATCCTCCATTCCACGACTCATCAAAGCAGTGCGAACGTACCAGCATGCTTTTGCCAATCCATCACCCGATCTGGACGCCGACGCACAAGGCGACGACCTATACGAACGCTTAATAGCGACGGTCACTGTTCATCCAGAGAAGGAGGAGCCTGATGTAGTCCCGGAGGACAAACGTGAACGTCGGCTGTACATGATCAAGACTGCTAACGAGTCTTCCCCAGCCGATCCTGCTGGAAAGGGAGTACTTGATGCAGCCGTACTGTCACAACGTTGGGGCATTGGTTTACCCAAAGCGAAGAATACGCTTAAAGTGACGACGCAGGCTGGAGTACGAAACGTATTAATCCCATCTGAGCGTAAGGTCCGTAAGAAGGCACCGTGGCTCAAATTCCCCAATGTGAAAGGCCGTTGGTTCTCGGACGAGATGTTTGCCAAGGAAGTTTCACTGAACGGGGACACGGGCGCCTCGATCTTTACAGACGGCAAAGGATTCGACCACGTTTATCCCTGGAAGTCGAAAAAGCAACATCCTGAAGGATTGATGTCTCTGATTCATAATGTAGGGATCCCCCAAACAATGGTATCTGATGGTGCCCGAGAATTGTTCCTAGGGAAGTCCCGTGAAATATGCAACGAGTACCGCATAAAGATGGAGAAAACGGTTCCTTATAGTCCATGGCAGAACGCCGCCGAAGCGAGCATTCGTGAACTAAAGAAGGGAGTTGTCAAGATTATGAGGACGACCGGTGCACCACGACGTTTATGGAGCTATGCTCTTAAATGGTGCTCACACGTACGACAACTCACGGCATCCGATATCCCTGAATTAGAAGGACGTACACCGTTCGAGCATGTAATTGGCTCAACGCCAGACATCTCTCCATTAGCCATGTTCCAATTCTATCAGCCGGTGTATTATCGCATGCCCATGGCACAGTTTCCCTTCGAAAAAAGACTGATTGGCCGATGGTTGGGTTTAGCCGATGATTGCACCGATGATATGGCCTATGAAATCCTAACGCAAGAAGGCAATCATGTCACACGGAAAGATGTGTGGGCCATTCCGGAAGACGACCTGAAGAATCCGACGATTCATCAGCAGTTGTTGGACTATGATGCCGCTATTCAAACGCAAATGAAAGAGCCGCCATCTGATGGCACAACTGGGAGCGATCCACCCCCAGACCTCTTTGACGAAGGTGAACTTCTAGAACCCTTGTTCCCAGAGGCCGAAGCCCTGGAATCCGACGCGTACACGCCGGAGGAACTAGACGAATATCTCACCGCTGAAGTCATGCTGCCGCGAGGAGGTGAAAGCGCTCGAGCGAAAATCATTGGACGCACGAAAGATGCTCATGGGCGACCTATTGGTGAGCGCGACGCAAACCCAATCCTTGATACCCGGTACTACGATGTACAGTTTCCGGATGGATCGGTCGAGTCGTATGCAACCAATATGATCGCAGAGAATCTGTATTCGCAAGTTGACCCGGAGGGCAATGCGTTCAACACATTGAAAGCCATTGTGGGTCACCGTAGTGATGAGACCGCAGTTAAGAGAACAGACGCATCGTTCCTTGACGGCACATCACACCACACAACGAAAGGCTGGGAATTGCAATGTGAACTGTCCGATCAATCGACTGTTTGGCTGCCGCTCAAAGACGTCAAGAATGGAAATATGATTGAAGCCGCCGAATACGCAGTATCCACTGGCATCGCAAAAGAGCCTGCTTTCGCATGGTGGGTGCCACGTGCACTTCGCAAACGAGACCGCATTATCAAAAAGGTAAAGTCACGTTATTGGAAGCGAACGCACAAGTATGGCATTGAGTTGCCCCACTCTGTGGAAGAAGCCCTGGCGATTGACCGCCGAACGGGGACTGATTTCTGGCGTAAGGCTATTGAGAAAGAAATGAAGAACGTTGGCATTGCTTTCGAATTTCCAGCTGATGGCGAAGTGCCTTCTGGATACAAGCATATTCCCTGTCATATGGTTTTTGACATCAAATCAGACCTGCGACGAAAAGCACGGTTAGTGGCCGGAGGCCACAAAACTGATCCACCCAAAGAATCGACCTATTCTAGTGTGGTATCACGCGATAGCGTACGCATTGCTTTTACTATCGCTGCACTAAATGGTCTTGATGTTCTCGTCGGGGACGTGCAAAATGCATATCTTAACGCACCGACTAAAGAGAAGACCTATACCACCGCGGGACTCGAATTTGGACCAGATAAGGTTGGACAACCTGCACTGATAGTGCGCGCATTATATGGTCTCAAAAGTTCTGCCGCAAGGTGGCGTGATCACATCGCCGCAACGCTCCGCGACATGGGATTTAAGATGTGTCAAGCTGATCCAGATGTATGGATTCGAGCGAACACTCGACCATCTGATGGGTTCCAGTATTACGAGTATGTTTTGGTCTATATTGATGATCTGCTGATTGTAAGTCATGATCCCAAAACCGTGATGCAGGACCTGCAGAGGCGCTATACAATCAAGCCTGACAGTATCAAACCACCAGACGAATACTTGGGATCCGAAATACGGCGTTATACCATACCCGACACGCAAGATCCGTCGAACCGTGATCGTTGGGCCATGTCCGCTGACAAGTATTGTAAGCGTGCTCTTGCCGAAGTCGAAACGGAACTGGAGAAATCCGGAGAAAAGCTGAAGTCAAAAGTGACGACGCCGATCGCCGATGGATATCGCCCGGAATTGGATGCGACTCCTGAACTCGACGCAAGACGTGCGAACTATTACCAAGGACTGATCGGTATCCTCCGTTGGATTGTTGAACTCGGCCGTATCGACATTACAACCGCAGTCTCCCATATGTCCCGTTTTATGGCGAATCCACGAGAAGGACATCTCGAGCAAACGTTGCACATCTTCGCGTATCTGAAGAAGTACGATAAATCCGCCATTGTGTTCGACGACACAACCCCTGACTTTGACGAGTCACGTTTTACTAGACCGGATTGGTCTGAGTATTATCCTGATGCTGCCGAGCCGATTCCGCCAAACGCACCAGCACCGCGTGGAAACGCTGTCACCACGACTTGCTTTGTCGATGCTGATCATGCTGGATGTCGTGTCACACGGCGCTCTCAAACAGGAGTCCTACTGTTCATGCAACGAGCACCGATCATGTGGTATTCAAAACGACAAAACACTGTTGAGACGTCTACATTTGGCAGTGAGTTCGTGGCGATGAAGACTGCCATTGAAATGATTGAAGCATTTCGTTATAAGTTGCGAATGATGGGTATCCCGTTGGATGGAGAGACGAATGTGTTCTGCGACAATGAATCTGTGTTTAAGAACTCGACTCAGCCGGAATCAGTCCTAAAAAAGAAGCACAACGCAATTGCTTATCATCGGACTCGTGAAGCGCAAGCTGCTGGACTTGTGCGCATTGCATGGGAAGAAGGCGAAACGAATCTTGCCGATATCCTAACTAAACTGCTACCTGGACCTCGATTGCGATTCCTGGCCCAACGTATCATGTGGTAGCACCCCTTTTAGATCCAAAATGGGATCGCCCCTTTTGAAGAATAGTCCGACGTACTGGACCGGCCTCTGCTGACATGACGAACTAAACGAAGTTGCCCACCCCGATTTTGTTCGCGGGGACTGAATAAATAATCACGGGCGCCCCCTTTGTAACCTACGAAGGGCCTCGCCATGCCTCGCTACGCACCGCCTGGCATCGCCCGGCCCCTAGCTATGTGTTCGCTAGTGGGTACCGTGGTCGCTATTTGGCCCCTACGTGAGCGATTTGCCCCCAAAGGGCACCCCTAGTTTAGTCATCATAATTTCTGATAGTTTGATTGTTGCAAGCCGTATATTGCGTCTGGCCGTCAGTTTTTATTCACATTCACCATCCAGACGACGATCCGTCCCACAACACAAGAAATTTCCTCAAGCCCACAACACTCCAATTCATTCGCACCTCTCCATAGAATATCCTCCTGCTCCATGTCGTCCTCCACCTCGTCGTCCTCTCGAACCAAACAACAACAGGGCCACAAACCCATATTTTCGGAATCGCTGTACAATAGTAGTTCGGCCTGGATTGAAGATGAATCGAGTGAATTTACGACCGTGTCGGGGTGGAATGGCAGTCAATATCCCCTCCAGAGTTTGGTCGCGGCCACGCCCAAGGTCCAACAAGCCATGCATCACTTGGCCCATTTTTATCAATTGCAACAAGCCGCGGCGGTTACCGATAGCAATACTAAAAACGACAGTCCAAGTGGCAAACGCCACACCAAGGACAAGGACAAGACGACTCCATCCACGACGAGCAGTACGCAAGAACACGATGCCTTTTATCATGCCTTTCAACAAGCCTTTGACAAACAGGCCACGGCCTTGGTCTATCCCTACGGTACCAGCGTGTCGGTCATGACAACATCGCAAACAACAAATTCCACTCCAAATACGACCACCAAGGACGACCAACGACAAGCCTACGCGTCGGCCGATGAATTGTACTTTGATTTTTATCGACCCTACCTTACACTGCATCATGGCATTCAAATTACCCAAATGACCGAACTCAACAACAATCAGTCGGAACAACCAGACACAAAGAAGAAGGAGGAGGACAACAAGGACCAACCACCACCGCCCACCACCATTGTGGCAACCACCGAGTCCTTGAATCCAGTCCAGGAGGAAGAAGAAGCAGCAACATCTCCATCGGAACCACTGGCACCACCTTCCAAAGGAGACGAACCAGCAGCCGTCTCGTCCAATGCACCCACAACTAACAATGACGACAAGGACGATGATACGTCGTCCGATAATTCGGCCTTTACCTTTGTCACCCAATCCGACTATGCCGGCAAAACCTTGACCATTCACTATACTTGCCGCGTTCGCAATGGCAAAATTTTGTATTTGGAACAAGGCGAAACCACCATTTCGGCCCATGCACCGCAGACACTTGCGTCCCTGTCCACCACCAACGACAACGACGACGATCCAACCAACCACAACGACAGCAAGACGACCCACAAGGATGGCAAAGCACCTCGTCGCAATCCCCTCAAAAAGTTGTGGACTCGCGTGCAAAAATTTTCCAATGGCTCTGCGTAACGAGAAACAGAACCACAACCACAACAAGCAATCTATGAATCCATCCATGTGTTCTATTATTCGGTAGACCCCCATTGGCAAGCGGAATTCAGGAGGAACAAGAGTCCCTGTCCTATAATTGCTAAATAGTATTATCGTAACGTGTATTCTAGAGGTTTCGGTGTGTCCTGTAGAACTACACTGTGGGCGCTTCTCAAATCACTGCTTTTTTCTTGGTCGAATCACAAGAAAAAAGTCTACAAGTGTGCGTGGGTTCCTTCCACAGCGATCCGGATGAGTAGGATTCGTAGGATTTGTTATTGCGCAATCATTATTGGTTGATCCACGCCGTGGGCATGATATCATTGGGCAATCCCATGGAATGTCGAAAGGCGGTGGGTTGTTGCCAGGCTTGAGTCAAGGCCAAATCGTACAAGCCAACCCCATGGGGTGGCACGTTGCGAATGCGCACCCATTCTACCGTCGGTGGAAGCGAGGCTGTGGCCCGAAGAGTCCGAGACGGTTCCCATTTGAGATCGACCGTATACCGATAGGACAGTCGTTGTTGTTGTTGTTTTTGTGGTGGTGTCGTTGTTGTTGTGGTGGTGGTGGAATTGGCGTCATCCACATCCTCCTCCACGTCCACCCAAACTTCTTGGCGGTCCGTTACAATGCAAAACATGCGATGCGGCGACCAAAATTCATTGGGACGACGACCCGGTTTGTCGTCTTTTTCATTCTTCTTGTTGTTTTTCTTCAAGTGTCCATGAGGACGCGGTGGATCAATCCAGGTATAGACGGGTCGATGGGCCTGTTGTTGTCGTTGTGATTCTTGTTGTGGCAATCGGGTAAAGGAGGGGACACACAAGGTGGCCATGGTGGAGGGATAGGGATGGTTGGCCAATTCGTACACGGTTCGAAAATACTCAAAGGGAACCGGTTCCTGGGCCATGACGTGAACGGCCGTCGAATGGAATGGCCTGGGGGGTGGAGGTGATTGTTGTGCTTGTGCTTGTTGTTGTTCGTGTGCTTGTTGGACATGATACATCCATGCTTGTTCCCATTCGGGTCCATAATCCATGACCACTTCTTCGCCCGGTTGAATATCTCGCAGGGCCACGTATTCCAAGGCCAAGCCAATGGATTGGACGGTATCCCGTAAGAATTGCGGAGATTGCTGCAACCACTCGGGATGGTGCGCCAGCAATTTGTTGTGGTCGGTAGAAGAGGGCCATTGGACCTTGACATTGGGGGAGTGGGAATTGTGATTGATATAATTGACCATGGCACCGTAGGGTGTCAACAAAACGGTAGAATTGACATGTCCAAAGGAATAATTGACAATCAAATCGTAAAAGGACGACCCATCTTGATGCGCAATGGCAAAGAGCGACGAGGCATGCAGGCCGACATGGACGAGGGGGGCAAAGGCGACAATCGTGTCTTGGGGTAAGAACCGAGTGGCAAAGGCCCCTTGCCCGGCATGATCCATGAGACTGGGACCCGGTCGCAAATGATCTTGACAATACCCATTCTCTTGCAACCAGGAGAGGGGTCGAAGTTGTTGTTGCCGCAAAAACGATGTCACGACACCATCGTCGTCTTGTAAGGACGACAAGAAGGCGTCCATGTCAATGTCGTTCTTGTTGTTGTGCTTGTGTTTCTTGTTCTCGTGAGTACTACCATTGGCCTTGTCGGAGGATACTAATGATGGTTGGTTGCTTGCTTTGGTTGTCCTTGTCGTGTTTCGTGTTTGCAGGTACTGATATCGTTCCACCACATCCTTCCAGGTATGCAAATCCAGCCGTGGTAAATTGGACATGGCGGGACTGCGAATGGGAAAGGACACGGTAAAATTCCACAAGGCCTCTTGCAATTCCGGACTCAATTGGGATTGTGGTGGTGGTGAATTCTTGTCGTTGTCGTCGTGGTCGTCGTTGTTGTTGTGTGGCGACCGTGTCCTGGTCGTCCCCCGAAACACAAAGGGAACGTAGTCATTTTGCAAAAAGGTTTCGGCTTGATCCAGGGCGGGTTGCAAGGTCACTTGGACGTTGGGAATGTGGGGAATCCAATATTCTCCATAGCGGGCCAATAATTCCGATCCCGCCGGCAAGGTGGATCGGGACACGGTCGTTGCGGCACCATGATAGGGTGATTGCGCACTGGCCGCCAATTGCCTCACAAAATGGTCCTTTGCGGTCGTACTACTCAACGAAGAAGGAATCTCCTCCGTATCATACGATCGCCCGCGCGTGGAATGTATATTGGACAGGGCCAACATGGAATTGACGGTACATCCGACACCAGGCACAAAGGCGGCCCGACTGCTCGTGGTTTGGGTATTGTCGTAGGTCGGCAAGTCAAAGACGGTGCCTTCCCAGACGTAGCGATCCCACAGTTTGCCATCGCGACTCCCATCGACGGCATGCGTTTTCGGGGGTTGATTCCATTCGCGAAACAGCAAGGGAACAATCAGTTCGGGAAAGGGTACGACGTCACCCTCGTGCAATTCCCGGGCCGTGTACATGCCCAAATTGGAGGCCGGACCCAAGGTACTCGGTGCCATGTACACGCCACAGTCGAGATGATGATGTTGTTGTGGTACTGTAGTACCATTCTTGATGCTATTACCCAGTCTCTTGTCGGGAGGTTGCATGGAACCTGTTGCGGCGGAGGACTGGTCAGATTTGGGTGTCGTTGTTGTGGTTGTGGTTGTTTTGGGGGAGGAGGAGGAGTGTCTGTTTTGTTGCGCTCGACAAACACCGGCTGGCATGTCGGACGGACAGGAAACGGCGGATGTTGATGTTGTGGAGGAACTGGTTGTCTCTGTTGTCGTAAAAGGAGGAGGAGTTTTGGGCAATGTGGGTGTGGTTGGTTCCGGTCGTTTTCGTTGGGTAGTCGATGATGAAGATGACACGGTTGGTGGATTGGACGATTCCTCCGCAGACAAAAAAGAAGAAGAAGAAGATGATTCCATTCCAGCACTACGGTCCTTGTCCTTTTCTTGCGACGATTCGACCAATTTTCCCAGTGTCGTTGTGGGCCGGCTCAGGACGACCATCAGAAAGACGACTAGTAGACAGTTCCAGGATGTCGTCGAATGGCGTGTGCAACCAGGTCTTGTTCTGCCATTTCTTCTTCTTCTTCTTCTTCTTCTTCTTCTTTTTCTTGTAATGATGCTTCCTTGTGCAACCTGACCTGACATGTTTCTGTGACGACGACGACGACGACAAGCCTCTTCTTCCCTCGCTCCTTTGGATCCCCGCCAACAACCAACAAACCGAGCATAGGAATCTTTGGTTTTCTTTGAATGTGATGGAACAAAGTGTCATCGCATGTGGTGTGACCGGTGAGACCGCCCACCAAACCTGTGTCTGCGGCGAACCGTCTGTAGGTCGATCGTTTGTCGCGACCGAACGACGGCAACCATAACAACCACACGAGAGACGTCAACAACCCACACGTGGAACGAGGAGGACCGTACCATGGAATTTTTGCCACGCACTACTGGCATGTGTCTCGTCGTTCGAACCACAAAGGTCTGCCGAACCACAAACACACAAGATTGTCAAGAGCTCGCCCCTGGAGCAGAAGGTTCTTTCTAAAACAGCCATTGCTTTCATTTTGGGACTTTGAAACCTGCATCACGCAGAGCAGCAACAGTACGTAACACAATAGGGTCACAAGGATCCTTCCAGAGTTGCGCGCGCAGCATGGTTCAATGGCTGATGACTTTTGCAAGTCTCCCCTTTGGTACCAACCACAACAAGCACAAGAATTGTAAGTACCACAATTGCCAAAGAACGAGGCCGCTTTTGGAAACGGCCAGGATGCGACCAATCATGGACAACCGCGTTCCAGACGATAGGAAACTCGACGGTTCCTACCTCGTTGTCGTCCTCTCGGTTCTCTGTGGTTCGATTTCGTACTACAAAGACACTAGTGAGTTCGTACTTGAGAGAACGACACACACACACAAGTCACGCTCATTGGTGTCTTTGTGGTACGAACTCGAACAACCGAACCGAAAGAGCCGTTGGAACGAAACACGAAAGAGCTAAGTGGCCAATGCCAATGTAGCCCAAAAGTCTCTGGACCAGGCTGAGACTGCAACTACTATTGCTGCCAAGTCTCTCACGAAATCCGACACTGTATGCAATGAGTAAAAGGTACACAAGAGCAGAAATCGTATCTTTCTTCCACGCGCATAGTAGTATCCATCTTGATGTTTGCCCCATACATTGCATATCAAACATGTATGCAATGTATGTGGCAAACAACAAGATGGATACTACTAGGCGCGAAAGAAGAACTCGTTCCAGCTGGTTGGAACGATTGGGTCTTGCTTCTTCGTTCCATTGGAACGAAAAAAGCTTGACGACACCATCAAGGGGAAAAAAGCATGATGGTCAAGCAGAGCTGCCACATGAGGGGAGGCGCTTGGAAACTATCACACTGTGAATACTTTCCTAAAATTCCCCAGGGGAACGGGAGTTTCTTCCTTGTCGTCGTCGTCGTCCAGTATCCATGGGAACGAACCTGTTCGGCGGGCCAATCGGTTGGATTCTTCTTCAAGTTGACAGTGGTGCGACTGGTTGGAATCCAACCTTGTTCTTCGATTTGTTGTCTCGATCATCTAGTAGAGCCAAGACCGTTCTGGTTCTCCTCCGAATGAGACGCTCTGACCAATGAGACTCGACTTGTCTCCCATCTGGTTCTTTTTGTCCGGCAAGAGTCAAATGACCCATTGCCTCCAACAACAACAACAACAAGAATCCAAAATCCGTCCAGTGACAATCGTGATGAGCGGACACTTCACCTCAATTATTAGCATCGTTTCAAGTAGCAATATTCCTTTGACCTTGCTTTGGACGGATAAAGGAGAGGGGAAGCAGACTCTTTCAAGATCAAGGTGATTGGAAGAGCCATGCTTGACGACAAGCTGGACGAACACCACATGTGGTGGAAGGAAGGAATCACAATTGGGGAGAACCACAACAACACCTGGATAACAAGGCTGCAATTCATGTGAACGATGAAAAATTTGGTCCATGTGGGGGGTGAGACGGAGTGTTGATTGCCAAGTCATGCAGCCGATGGAATCAATAGTAGTGTTGAATAATCTTGATGTAATGCACATGGACCCTAGTTGAGAAAAAATGTACCGCAAATTGTTTAGAGGAGAAGATATCCATGTGTCGGCGAGATACCCAACCGAGCAAGTGGAGGATCAAGCGGGTGCAGTCGTCATGACTGCTGCCAAATCGGCATGTTCGACGGCTGATTTGCGCAACGACGACGACTTGTGTTCCACCAACCAAGAGCAATTTTGAGTTTTCTTGTTACTCTCGCTATAGGCGTACACGATATTGCAAGACTACAAAGAGCGCCATCGTCCGACGATGGAATGGTATATATTCCGTTGTGTGATCCTTCGGGCTCCTCGAAAGTGCGAATTCTCTGCGTATCGTATGGCGTTCCGGTGTCCGGATTGCACTGTGACCCAATCCAAACCAATGACATTTTGCGTCTCCAGAAAGTGCTTGGACCACACACTGGTGTCGTTGTGATATGGTACACTCTTCACAAAAGAACAACCTTGCTGGGGACTACTTAGTAGTAGACTCGTTGTTCCAGAATATTCATGTGCAACTCATACTGCTCCAACGTAATAGTGTTGTTGTGGTTGTAGTTTGGATCGTCGTCCTTGTAGTAGCAGTGGGAACAAAAAAGTGGTACACCCACAAGGATGCCACCATGGTATCGTAGGCTGATGCCTGGACTGCCACAGGACCGGTCTCATGTTCCACGGTCGTACCGGAGGCAAATTTTGAAAGGACAACGACAAGACTTGTCGACACGGTTGTGTACGATTGTCGCCGTCACCATGGTCCACAACCACAGTCAGGGAACCTCCAAGGGTCCCGGCGGTGGTTGGTGAGACGACCCCAAACGAATCCACCTTGAGATTGACAAGAGGCTCCAATTTGTTCGTGTTGTTGCTGCTCTTGTTGCGTCGCGTGTCAGACGACGAATCGAGGAGGGCTGGCAAGGCTATACGATACCGAACCGATCTGGAACGCCTCCATCAATCAAGTTTTTGCGTCGTTCCAGGGCGACTTTTGGGCGCATGGCAACGAGGTCGAGTTGGAGGACATTGACCGCTACTACAGTTGTTTGTGTGGCAGCTGCGGCGTTCAGGACCTTTGGTGTGTGCGTTTCGTGTGGAGGTGGCGAAACAGGGGACCATGGAACAGCCGGTCACAAAGTATGGTTGAGTTTACGGCAGGAATGACGACGAACACTGGACCTGTGACTATGTGAGCCATCCGTGGCGCCACTCGAACCACCAATGGATTCTGCTCCAAGAGTTTGAGTATCATGTGCCCCAAGTTTGTGCGCCCATCGACGACAGAAGTCCGAGGAGCACAAGTTTCCTTGTCTGGCAGTCGGAACCATAAATTTAGATCGCTTTCGACTTTGAGTATTACCCATCACTCAACTCCAGTCATTGGAGCAGCCAACGTTTTCCATGGCCGCCTGTCCAAATCCGTTCATCCGTGGACGATAGGGAATCCGCAACACAAACTATCTTGGCAATGGAGTGCGTCTCCCCGACTATCCAAACAGCAACAAATGAGCGTATCGATTGGTCAGATGAGGAAGGGAATATGGGCCTTCAGCACGAACATCCTCCAAAAGTCAAAGCCAAGACTTATCTCCGTGTCGTACAATGTCTCCCGAGGAGCCATGTGGATCGTTTCGTGGAACAATGCCAATTTTTTCGTTGAATGTGCCCATCTCCTTTCTTGAGTATCTATTACGATGATTGGGCAGCTATCCTACGAATACTGTGAGTTGCCTAGCCAGTCATCATGTTCATCCACATCATCCTCAGGGCCCCACCATAAAGTTCCCACCTCTTCGTCGTCGTTCCCATTGTTCTCTTTGTCCTCCAAATCATGAAACTCGGCGAAATCCTCCGCTCCAGAATTTAGAACAAGGCAAACTTCATCCAAGGTCCCCTCTGTAGCTCTCCGTCAAAGTCTCTTGTAGCAATCACGAATACGGGGTCATTTTGAATGCACATTTGGTCCTTCCGGAACTGCTCTCCGATCAAGACGCGTTTGCGCTCCATGGAATCATTATTTGTACCCAGAAAATGTCCGAAAATTGTCCAACCTTTGCATGTCTCTTGCGTTCCGGTGGGTGTCCTGTGAATTATTCTGCAACTAAATCGCTGCAGCCTTTTGGTCATGTGAAAATGCAAGCGAAGGAACGGAAACTCCTGATCGCTAGCCTCATTTGTCCCATTGGCATTTGGGTTACCTATAGGCTGCGCTTGATTGTAAGAGTAGGCGAGCGCATGGCACGGGTTCCACGGGAGTGAGACACCGACCAGGAGGACGAGATGCTTTGGAACTGATCCAGGTGGGAATCTGGCTCAGAAAAGGGAGGAAGAAGAAGACTGTTGCATCCATTGTCAATCATGTCAAATTCGTATCGAATACCAGCTTCGACTCGGAATCGAATACAATACCATTTCGGATGCGTTTCCTCCCTCTATATTCGTTCTGGATTCGGTATAGTACATATTCGGATGACCACAAGTAATTCTTGTTCCAGCATTGTTTTGTGTGTGTGTATGGGATTGTCGTTTGTGCTGTCACAACAAGGAGCAAAAAGACCTTGCTCTTGTTGCAAGCCTGTGTCGAAAAAGATTCGTACGAATGGATTTGTCAACAATCGAACGCAATCGTGATCACTGTACCCTTCTCTTTGCAATTCAAAGAGAAGAAGAAGCATCCGGTTCTCCGTCTCGTTCGACTCCCAATAGAATCATGATGAGAGTAAATGGCCCATACACACACTCCCTCTTTGGTTCGTTTGTTCCTCCCCATTTGTTCTGGATTCGGCACTCCACAATAGCAATACAATATATAGTATTCGTTTGTTAGGACCGAACGGCCAAACATCCGGGACAATTGTGCAATCGTTCGTGCAAAAAGGCATCGCAATCAAAACAAAAGACATTGTGACAGTCGGGACAGGCAAAGCGGAGCCATTCATACAAAGTAGTAGTATTGTTGTTGACATCATTCGTGTTGCTGGTGGTGGGCTTGGGGGCCCACAAGGGGCGGGTACAGGCAAAACAACAGGTATCGTCCAAGGAAGAATCCAACAACAAATCCTTGGTCAAGGACAGTGGGGATGGGGAAGAGGAAGAGGATGACGACACGAGCGCCGAAGACGATGTAGACTTGTTGTTGTTGTTGTTGGTCTTTTTCTTCTTCTTCTTGTCGTCGGCGGGGGCTTGTGGGTCCTTATCCTCTTGCTCTGGTTCGTCTTCCATCACCAATATTTGGGCAAAGGGTGGTACCGGAAACAAGTGATGAAAGGATCGAGCCAAGTGCGGTGCCACCACCAATTTCAATCCACAGACGGCACAATCCGTGGGCAAACTGGCATTTTTGGCTTGACATTGTGGACAGGTATAGGCCGTCCGGGCCAACCACACGGTGGACTTACTGGACGACGATTGGTTCGTACTAGTTGCACTAGTACCTGTACCTGTATTAGTTATTCCACTCGACCACGAGGTCCCCAACACTTGTTTGGTGGCCGTGCCATGCACCAAGGACGGAATGGCCGAAACGGTGCGACTGGGAAAGCCCATGCGGACCATTTCACACCAATTTGTGATTGTAGTATTGGTATTTGTAGTGCTAGTGGTTTGCGGGGGCGGTACCGTTTGATTCCACAACCAATCGCGAAATTGGGTTCGATCCAAACAGACACTGGCACATCCACCCGTTTCCGTCGCCAATTTGCGACTCACGTACAATTCGGCCGCCAAGTGATAATACGACACACGAATGTGCGCCTGTTGCAACCGGGGCAAGGTATCGGCCAACAAGTTGCACCCCGGATCGCAGGTGGACAAGGCAGCGGCGACGACGACAATTTCGCGACTGGCATGGCGGGGTTGATGACCCAAACTCCGACCAGCCACTTCCAAGCCATTTTGCAAACTAAATTCGCCGCCACCGCCAGCGTCGTGGCCGGAATTGACATAGTCGAGCAGCGATTGCAAAGCCGTCTCGTGCGGCGCGAAATGACTGCTGAGGGGCGACACGAGTTCGGCTTCGCCCTGACGGACCCAGACAATGCCGAGCTGGGAGAGTGGATTTTCATCGAGAAAGACCTTGGCAAATTCTCGCACCAATTCGACCGTCACTTCCAAGCGGGTTCCCGGTGGCAAGGTGGGATCTTTGACCATCATCCATCGACTGGCATCCAACACGAGATACAAGTAACGAATCATGTCTCGTCGCAAGCGTTTGTGCCGTAAGGAGGCATTATTTTGTTCCAACCGACGACGACGATGTTTTAATAAGGATGATAACGATGCATTGCGACCATCTCCTTGCACCACAATGCGACCCTGATCGTCTTCTTGTACGGCCGATTCCCAGGTATGACCCACATTGGTTTCTTCCCACACGTGGCCCGAGGGGTTTTGCGGTTGGCTATTCGTAGTAGGATTTGGAGTAGGAGTATTGTTGTTGTTGGTTGTTGCAGATGTGGACAAGGAGGACGATGTGGCTGTGCTTGGTTTAGGACCCGAGCCTGATATTGCTGTGGCAGAGGGTGCTGCTGTGGCATTCGAACCGTTGGATGCAGCAGCAGTCGTTGATGTCGTCGTCGTCGTCATGTTCTTTCTCTCGACTCTTTTTTTTTTTTTTGTTCAGATGTGCGATGAGTGGCACAGGGACGACGGACGGACAGACCCTAATAAGATGCTGCAATACTATCCATGCTATTGTATACTCGTATACTACCTACTCCTCTAGCTAGGAGTATGGTTTAGATCAATGGACCATGTCCACAGTAGAGAGTCTATGGCATCCTCTCCTCTCCTTGACTTGTGTGTGTGTGTGTGTGTCATGGCGGAGGAGGAGTCCCAATCAAGGAGGGGGATGCTGCTGCGGCTGCAGCAACGTCTTCAGCAATGGCCTCGAGTTTGCGTCCAGGCCGCAATGGATGGTACGAGGGGTTGCCAACCACAACCGGAGCAGCAGCAACCACCAGAGACGGAGCACCAGCAGGTCCCGAAAGGAGGGACAGGGGGTCCAGGGCCACATCATCCGAAAGGGAAGTCGTAGTAGCATTGGGGGACAACGAGAATGACGCAGGAAGAACCGAGGACGCACCAGCAGCACTGGCAACCATGCTACTGCTGCTGCTACCCATGCGTGGAGCGGGAGGAGGCATGCCCCATCCTCCTCCTCCATGAGGAATCGTGGAAGCATCCGGGTGAAATGACATAGAGGCCAAGGATTCTTGTGGTCGTTGTCCATTCAGTGGTTGTGGATGCCTTGGTGATGACGATTCTTGTTGCGCAGCAACGATTGCTGCTGCTGGTTGGAAGGATGATGACAATACAGAAACTTGGGTCGAGGCTTGTGGCAGCGGCAATTGTCTGGTTGGTACCATTCCCTGATTCGTACTAGTACTACTGGCTGGTTCTTTTTCCAAGACAAAGGACGAGATAATTCGACGTCCCTTCTTATTGCTGGAAGAAGGGTGACCCTTCGTCGTCGTACTACCACTCATAGAATTCGTGTGGAACGGAGGATTGTTGCCACCACCCTGGATTCCATGTCGTGGCAAGGAGACATTCTGTGGTTCTTGGGGTACTGTTGCTCGTGCTGTTCCCACGGGCCGCACCACCAAGCCGGGTGCCAAGGATTTGGGCAAGGAGACACTGGAATACCTTGTCGTCGTCGTCATGGTCGATGATGATGATGATGTTGTCGTCGTTAGGGATGTGGATTTGTGGGTCGCCCACAAGGTGGATCGTGCCTGTCGGGCCACGAGCGAACAGACCAAACAGACGGGTTGCGCACTGGCACCTCGCAACAACCCAGTACTACGACTGCCAGCACCAGTCAGTTCGCGTCGTCGGGCTTGACGACACTGACGATAATGGGCCAAGAGTTTGCGGGCTTGATCGCATCCATGCGTCGGACACGACACAAAATTGCCCAAGGATGATGAGTGTGCAGCTGGACAGGATTTGAGATGCAAATGTAATAGCTTGGCTTCCCGACACCCGGCATGGCGACATGAGGATTCCGGGGGCAAGACACAATTCTAGAGAAAACGTATAATAGAAAGAATCCATGAGACATGACACCAAACACAACCCAAACACAATGAGATACATTTTAGGTGAGGAAAAAAGTCCGGAACCAAATACTCTCACACACTACTCCACAACATAAAATCCAGGACACGTACCTTGGCATGCAACAAGGTCCACAAGGTGGAGGCTGCTCGTTTGGCCTTGACAACGACGGTTTCCACACTGGGTTGTGTCGAGGCCACTGATTGCGAACGCATGCGTCCTCCTCGACTCATCATGCCTGGCGCGGATGGTGGTGCTTCCGATTGTAGTGGTTGCTCCAAAGCGGACGACGACAAGGCATCCATGCGCTGCTTTCCATCTTGGGGGGTTTTCAATGACAAGGAAGCCGCAACAACAGCGTTGTTCTTGCGGTTCTCCTCCTCCTGCTTTGGATGATGACTCCTGGCATGAACGGTTGATGGATCGGAGCCATTTCCTGCTCGTGCTGTTGCAGCTAACGTTGTCGTACTACAAGTGGTAGGGAACCCATGGTCGACCACATGGTGATCGATCCCAACCATTTAGAAGAAACAACAACGACAACCACAATCGTGCGTAACTTTGGATCCGTCGTGAGGTGTTCTCTTAAAGAGCATTCATGGAAGGCAGCACAGAAGGTCTGACACAATCTCAATGGAGAATCTAGTAAAACTGGTTGAGAACTGTTGTTCCAGAGAACGTTGTCACCACCACATACTATCCCTCGTCCCTCTCACACAACTCTCAATCTCTCCGCCGCTTTACTAAAATGTGGACTTGGATTTGCCACCGTTCGGAAGCTTTGAATGGCTACGCAGGGATCTCGGGGGCATCGGTCCTACGTGTCCAATGAGTCGTTTCTGAGTCGCTTTAAAACGGACAGCGGCCAGATGTCCTCTTCGGGGACCGATGCAATCAATGATATGCCTATTGGATAGACGTAGACGGTATATAATACGACGCGTTCCGGTTCTACAAAAGACTTTGGGTCGAACAACAGAATGGGATGATGTACTGCGCGCAAGCTTGGAACCTCGTCTTGGAGTGGGTTTTGGACTACCTACCTAGTGTAGTAGTGTTTCGGCTCTCCATGTCCCAGAATTGTCGCCACTCGGCTGGGTGTCGATTGCACTTTCGTTTGTGTGAACGGGTTTTGTGCACTGCCAACGTCTCAGAGGTTCTACACAGTCCGGAATGGGCCTTGGCAATCCACGTGCCTCTACAAAACACTCATGTTTGGTACATCCATTAAACACACGATAGGAGTGGCGTCTATAGTTCTTACGGCTCATCCTAGAGGTGTAGCTTCCAAAAACTGAGATCCAGTCTCCGTTCCCCAAACGGAACACACGAATGCCTCACGCCCCGACAAAGATTCACTTTTTGTGTGGACCATGGACATTTCGTTCCCAACCAGTTTCAAAGGTAGTTCATATTTATTGAGGAGGAATGAGGGAGACACCCAATTGTTCATGGACCATGAGTGCGAGAATGCCCATCATGGCGGCCCGTCCTTGATTCAATTCAATGTTGCGCTTGTCCAATTTGGTTTCTTCATCAAAACTGTCCCAGCCAAAATCAATAAAGCCATTGCGGAAATCACCGACAAATTCGCCCGTACCCTTGACATCTTTCATGACAAAGAGTTCCAAAAAGCCAATAAAGGCGACAATTTGGGCCAGGCCTTCTGGGGGAATGGCCGTCAAGGCGGCAAAGCCACTGGGAATGGACTCAAAGCTGGTTCCCGAAAAGTCAATGTCACCCGACAAGCGGTTGCCAGCTTCCGTCGTCAAGTATCCGACCACGGCCAACATGGAAATGCGGCCATGCTTGATTTCGACGGAACGCAAGCGGTCAAAGCGGTCTTGTTTGCCATCCTTGACCAAGCCGAGGGGATCAAAAAAGTCCAAGGGAGGAGTGGCACCCACTTCATTTTCAAACGCGTTCAAGGCCGTGGAGGAGGCCTTTTGGGAAGCCGGGGCAAAGGCAGCGGCCGAAGCAACAAGGGAGGCAAAGATGGCAGACTTCATGTTGAGGATGATGGTTGGACAAAGTTATATTGTGAGACGAATGAGAGTTTGGGAGGATACGGTCGTCGTGGGGAGAAGGATGTCATGAACTGTGCCATAAACTGTAAACTATAACCTTAATCTGTATAGAAACAGTTGGGTTGAAGTGCTGCTCCGTATCTTTGGGTTCAAGATTTGCTTCCGTTGAATGGCTGTCTGTCATCGTCCGTCACTCGCGCAACAGTCGACCACATCGGCAGATTCTTCGCCCCCAGATTCCATTCACGAGACGTATTGCCATTGCCACCGCAGACCACAACCATTATGCGATTGGACTGCACCATGTTCTACGGTATAGAGGAGTAATTCTACTCGCAACACAAAACAAGACGACAACGCGACACACCTTTCCTACTAGAAAGTCTATTGTTTGTAGATACCAACGCTTCGAATAGGTCAACCCCCACAGAAAATAACCACCAACAACACCAACAACAACACCAACAACAACACCTCCTCCATGTCTCCATTGGAGGAACAGCAGCAGCCGCAATGGTCCACACATGCAGAGACCAAGGCGGCCGACGAGCACAATGTGGACAATCGCAGCAATAGCAGTAGCAACAGCCACAAGAACCACAAACACAACACGACCGTGCACGACGACGAGGAGGAATGGGAGTGCCTTTGGAATGAAGAAGAAGAAGAAGAAGAAGACGATTGGATCCATACGACGACTACCACGACAGTGGAAGACGACAAAAAGACGAACGAGCCTCGATCGACCAACGTGACGACGACGAATCAAACGGTTTTCACAACCGACGACCAGGTCCCAATCGTTGTCGTGGATTGCCCCAACGCACAGAACGACAACAATGACAAGGACAACGACCACAGTCCTTGTCATCAAGAACACGAGTTGGACGACCAACCCTCGGTGATTGTCGTCGAGGAACCACTGGACGACAATGAAACAAACCAAGAACCAAAACAGGAAAATCAAGACACGAAACAGACAACGACTCCTGACAACAAGAACGACGACCACAAGGACGACGACAACAACACTGACTGTGATTCTTCGAGTTTTGCCCTGCTTTCCAGTGTCGCCTCGGTCCATTCTCTGTCCACCATGGCCACTGCCACCACTTTATCGTGGAAGGATCGCATTGCCCAAGCGCATCACAAACAACAATTACAATCCAAGGACGTCAGTCTTCTCACCACCAGAATTCACGCTCGACCAGCACCCACCACTCGACCTCGTCGCCCGATCGCGGTCCAAGTCCTCGAACCATCAAAGACTTTGTGGTCGGTCCAGGACAAGCGAGCCTGGCGAATGCAACAACAACACAAAGGGGGAGGACCACGACGACAAGGGTCCGTCTTGAGTCCCACTCTGGAAAAAGACGAAGACGACGACAAGGACGAAACAGACGACGACTGTGGTGGCAATGGCCACACGGACACTGAGTATTGGCAGGTCAAGGCCACGGGAGCCACCCGTTATCGTCACGGACAACGCTTGCGTCCCGATGAAGCCCAACGCAAAGAGTGGAGTGTCCAAAAAAAGACCTTGCAACGTCAACAACAAGAACAACAACAGTCCTCCTCTGCCCCCCAACCCACTGGCAATTCTACGACTACTACCCGACGAAACCGAGGGGACCGACAAGGACGACGGGACCACTAACCAAAACCAATGACCGTTGGGTGATGAACGTTCCAGTGGATCCCGGTTGGTTGGTGGATTGGTTCCAGATTATCATGACCCATTTTGTCCTCCGCCCTGGCAGGACAGTCCTACTACCTAGTAGTATCTTTCGCAGCACCCGGATTGCCGCCACGACACGTGGATTGCTTTGGCGCGTATTTACTCTAGAGGTGGAGAAAAGTGGGAAGAGTTTGCAGTCCTGTGGGGTGCTGTGGTCCGACGGGTTGTGATACAAAAGACAAACAAACAAACAAACCATTACACAGAGAGAGAGAGATGAAACCAAACGCCAAGTCTCTCTGTGTTGTGTGGGTGGAACCACTGCCACAGACGCCACATGGATTCGCATCTTGGTGTCGGTGCAAAAACTCCTCCTGCGGGACGACTGTTTGTCACACTGTGCACACAATAAAAGAACAAGATTCATCAAGTGGGCTTCTTGCAGAAGAGTCCCGACGTTGTGCAATGGAATGGAGCAAAAACTCGTCCCATATATACTTGGGCCGAACCAAGAACGAGGCCGCAAGAAATGGTCTGGACCCCTCCCTCCATCCATCACACTTGGCATTCAATCGCCATTTGATTGCAATGACGACAACAACAACAACATTTCTCGGCCCAACCGGCGGGTAATCTGACCCGGCGACAAGAACGAAACCAACAACAACAACATGGAGGAGGAGGCCGACCAGGACGTGACCACAACGCATGACCTGGGCCATTCTCCAGCTCCTCCAGCGTGGTCCGACTGTTTGGTGTGTTTCACTCATACACAGAGAGCACAACGCATGGACACACAGACACACAAACACACAAACACACACACACGAGAGAGAGAGAGAACCTCGAAACGCCAATCGATTCCGCAAACGACGTGATCTTTTATTCTCTTTCTTTGGGGAATCCAACGAACGAACGAACGAACGAACGAACGAACGAACGAACGAACGAACGAACGAACGAACAAACGAATGAATGAATGAATGAATGAATGAATGAATGAATGAATGAATGAATGAATGAATGAATGAATGATTGAACAAACGAACGAACAAACGAACGAACGAACGAACGAACGAACGAACGAACGACAGATCAGCACTCGAACACAAAGATGGAACGACCCAGATTGATTGTTTGTGAAGGAAAACAGGTTCCGTACGGCTTGTCCTATAGAGAGACACTCTCACTACTTTTGTACTCTGTTCCCAACGGGTTGCCCTCTGTGTAATGGTTGGACAGAATGTTGTTGTGGACGAAATCATACCAACCTGTAGGTAGTAGTATAGAGACCCGACCGGAATCCTTGCCCTGGGACTGGTCGCTTCTCTTCTATAATTCATAGAGAAATATGGCTGGACCACACCAGAGATTGCCATGGACATTCACCGCATTCTCTCTCGACAGAGACAGAGGGGGTCTCACAAGAGCAACCCTCCTGCTCTACCTAGACCTCTAGGAGTAGAACATAGCGGTAGCTACCAAGTACGAAGGATAGCACACGTAGAAAGTTGCCCTGAAACACGTGGGATTGGGCTCGCTTTTGGAGGTGCGATGGATAAGTCGCACATAAAGCACGGGGCACACCATGTCGGCGCCACGATTCTTCGTGAATCCCTCTCTCTACAAGCGACTTTGTTGTTCTTCTCTCGATTGAACATAGCGTTGGATTCCATCCCCGTCTCCCCCTCTCGCTGTTGTTGTTGCTTCGGTTTTCTCTCTCTCTCCTTCTCTGTCTAGCGTGTTGATTGTTGGACGGCGTGAATCTCATTTGTCGTTGTCGTTGTCGTTTGCTAGACAATACTCTACGAATAAAATGACGACCAACCCCACCTTTTCCAGTGCCGGATTTGATTTGGATGCCCTGGCCGAGGCCCTGCCCCATACAGATGGGACCAAGAAGGAAGAGGATGTTGTGTATGAAATTGGAGGAGGTGCCACCCGTGTGTCGACAACGACGACGACCCAAACTGCCAACGAAGAAGGAGAAGCAGACACGAACAAACGCACCACCAACGACAACACTACGGACGACAACGACAACACAGTGTTGCAGGTGGCGTTGGACTTGAAGGAACAAGGCAATGTCGCCTACAAGGCGGGCGAATATTCCTTGGCCTACGACAAGTATACCGCCGCAATTGATGCGACACCCGGTCCCTTTACCGGTGCCGACTTGTGGCAACACTATAAAACCTGGCAACAAGACGCCAATACACGGGCCCGACAAGCCTTGAACGACCGAGATGTCGGGAAACAATCGTCGTCTCCCGACAAGGACAACAACACGAGCAGCGATGGTGAGGAGAATGATGATACCAAACCAGCCACAAAAGCATCCGACGAACCACACTCCAACGACGACGACAAGTCCTCGGACGACGACAACAACACGACATTTGTTCCTCCCACAAACCATCCGCACGGAACGACGTTGGCCGTCTTTTATTGCAATCGCGCCGCCGCTTTAATGGGATTGGAACGCTATCAAGAGGCGGCCGACGATGCCCAAGTCAGTCTCTGGTTGCATCCCACCTACCTCAAGGCCCATGTCCGGGCCAGTCAAGCGCAGGAACGCTTGGGAAATTCGGAACCAGCCTTGCAACACGCGCAAACGGCCGTCGAGGTGGCTACCGCCGATTCCACGACAAGTCCCCACACGTTGCGACAATTGCGTCACACAGCGGCCCGATTGCAACGAGACCACGACCAAAAGATGGAACAACTCAAGACGGAAACCATGGCCAAACTCAAAGATTTGGGCAATTCCATTCTCGGGAATTTTGGTCTGAGTCTCGACAATTTCCAGGCCGTCCAAGATCCCAACACGGGTTCCTACAGTATTTCCTTTGATCAATCCAATAACAACAATAATGGCAGCAACAATAACAACAACGCGGCAAACAACAATCAAGAGTGAAGACAAACCGGATTCACGACATGTTGGGTCATGAATGGACCAAAACGCAGGGCTTGTTCGCCGAGTCTTCCATCGTTTGGAACCTTTGTTGTTGTTGGAGGCGATTACAAACGAATCAACAGCGAGACTGGAGAATGACGGAATTATCCACATTGAACACTAGTTCGAGAGGAACTCTGTGAGCTTGTTGTTGTTGTTGTTGCTGGGTGTTTCCGTTCGAGACCCACAACCAAACGTCTGTAGTATGTGGTTCATGATTCCAATCCTGGACCAGACAACCATCTAGATAGACACGAGTGTGTAGTGGAAACGAGTAGTACTGTAGAGTATCGCAGAAATTGTGTTCTTTGTTCGAGAACTACAACAACAGGGAATGGACCAGGTTCCTTCTCTCGTTCCACGATGGATCCGTAGTCTTGGTCTCTCTCTCTCTTTCTCGCCTATACACACCCAACTACCCATCTACCTAGGCATGTCGCAGAGCGACAACACACGGCGATCTAGTAGACGACCGAGATGGGATCGACTCTCTATTAGTAGCACGGATTTCAAACTGGGTGCGCATCCTCCAATGGCCTAAGACTTGAGAGTGCGCTCACACCGACACGGACCTGCGCACAAGCAATCGTGTGGTTTCTTTGCAAAAAACAAAATGGGGACATGAAGAGAGGGAGCGTGTGCGCGAGGACTGACTCGTCGTCTTAGTTGGAGAAACGAAAACTTCCTACTGGGTAGATGGTTCTCCATACAACACCATTGCAATTTGCAATACTCACAGCACAAAGGAGGATGCATTCTTTCCTGGGAACGACTCTACTAGCAAATGGGTGCGCATCGAATCACAACTTGCATACCGCGCACAAACACAAGCGTGGTTTCTTCCAAACATGGGGGCCCTCTCCCGAGTGCCATACCATGACACATCCGCGCGAGGACGGACTCGTCGAACTTGGAGAAAAAGAAGACTTCCTATTATAGGTAGTACCTATCAATAGGTAGATGGTTCTCCAAACCGCGCCATTGCCAAACTCTTCCATGGGATTGACTTTAGTACTTCTACCTGCACACACCGACACATACACACAAAAATGGTTTCTTCAAACGTAGTAGGAGAAAAAGAAGACTTCCTACTAGAGGTTAGAGGTACTCCTAATATCGATGGTTCGCCAAACATGCAATACTCACAGTAAACTGGACGCATTCTTTCATGGGGTCGACTCTGTAACTTCTACTAAATGGGTGCGCATCGAATCATAACTTGCTTACCGCACAAACAAGTGGGGTTTCTTCAAAAAGTGGGGACCCTCCCGAGTGCCATGCACCGAGCAAAACAGGCCGATTTTTGGTCGACCAATGGCAGTCGTTCACAGGTTCCATCATCGTCGGCACCACCAATCGCGACAATGCCCATGGTGGAATGGGCCACCAAGAAGGTACCACCATCCCGTCCCCGACTCATTTCCGGTAGCTGCCATACCTCTTTGTCTTGTTGTTGTGTGTCGAGAACCTCCCCCGAACGCACCCCGTACCCGTCGTACCCGCCAACCACCACGAGACAAGATCCTACTCGGGCCATACCAAAGCTACTTCGTGGAGTGTCCAGAGCCAACTGTGGGTGAATCCTCCATGTGTTGGTCCAGCAGGAGGATTCCTTGTTCGAGGGGGAGATGACTATGCTGCGTTGCGGTCCTTGTCCTGTCACCCAGTCATCCAAATCCAGGTACTCCACAGAGCTCCACTCCTCTCCATTTCCCGCGCCACCGACGGCATAGAGACGTGGCCCAATCACTCCCATTCCAAAATGAGATCGACTGACATTCATGGGTGGCCCGGCCCGAACGACGACGTCACTGGCACTATTTGTGGATGCCGCCGTATCCAAAATATCGATAGATGAATGAGTATCTTTCCCAAAGTGACCACCTGCCACCACGATCAATCGTTCTTTTACCACAACCGCCGAGCAGCCATTTCGTGGGCTCGACATGCGACATTCCAACGTCGTCCAGCCGCGTCGTTTGTTGCTTGTAGGACTAATATTCTTGGACGAAGTACCAAGCAAATCTTGAATGGCAATGCGTTCAATGGTATCGTAGTGACCACCAATGGCGTACAGATATCCACGACAGGTCACAGCAGCGAGAAACTCTCTTGTTTGGTTCGTGCTTGGCCCGACGCGCCAGCACAAGTTCTGGGTAGTATCACCCACCTGTAAGATGTGAACCATAGTGGGTGCATCGTGAGTCGAGAGTACTACGACAGTTGTGGTTCCACTCTTGCTATTGTGTTCGGCGGGGTCCTCCACCACCACGGATGCATGCTCCGCCATCGAATCAAACGGCAGTGGGGGCCAGTCCATGACCTGCCAGTTGGGTGCTTCTTGGTTAAAAGTCAGTCTGCATAGCTCAGCTTCTAACATATGACCCGAGAGGGTGCCATGATTTCCTCCTCCTGCTACCGGGAACCGGTCCAAGTTGGGCTCCACTGCGAGTTGCTCCGGTTCATTTGCTTCCGTCGTCTCCTCGTCTCCATCCTCGTCATCGCCCTCGGGCTCATTTTCGGTAGCTCGTGTTGAGTATAATGGTGCAGCCGTCAGCTTTGTCCACTATACTGTAAAGTCGAAATTGATTCTAATTTACTGGCTTGATTGTTTCCAAAGAATGAGCTCTAGGTTCATTTGTTGGCGATTTGTTCGCCTTGCCTCTTCTGACTACGTCAGCGAACGTCACGCGTGCGGAGCTCGTCCTGCTTGCTTTGTTCTCCATAGTATTCTTCATTGTCTTTGGTCTTGCTTTCATTGTCTTTGGTCTTGCTTCGCCAGGCGTTCCCGCGTCGCAGTGTTTTCTTTCTTGCTCATTATTTCCAACACGCTCCTCACAAGGCGTGGGAACGTCGTGTGTTTGTAGGGTACTGACGGGTTTATGCCCTAATAGTACGTCCCGAAACTTGTTGAAGAGTGCTCCCTGTAGCGGTTTTGTGTAGAAATCCGCCAGCATCTCTTCGGTGGGACAGTAGTGGATATCGATCTTCTCTTGTTGAATTTGGTCCTTAATGAAGAAGTATCTGATGTCCACGTGTCTTGATTGTTTACCTGCCGATGCTCTTCCATTTTTCTCAAGCCGTATGGCGCTTTGGTTGTCTTGTGCGAAGCGTGTGCTTTCAATGTTGTATCCTTGGGCCTCGAGAAAACGTTTGGCCCATAGAGTATTCGGGAGGTAATCGCTGGCTCCAACAACCTCCGCTTCCGTAGAACTTTTTGTATTAAGCTTTTGTTTTTTCGATTTCGCCATGATTGCGCCTCGTCCCAGTGACATTACGCCCCCTGTGTGACTTTTCATGTCCTCGTGTACTGCGAATGATGCGTCCACCCAGTTGAGAAGGTGCGGGACATCATCCGCTCCCACGATGTATTCCATCCCTTCTGTAGCATGTAAGTACTGGAGTACTTGTCTGAGTTTGTCCCAATCCTCAGTGGTGGCCTTTGATACGCGTGTACAAAGGAAGGCGATTGCTGTTTGGATGTCAATCCTTGACCTCTGTGATAAGTAGAGCAACTTGGCGACGATGCTGTGGAATTTCTCCTCTCGTTTCGAATCCAGTTCAGGGGCGCTTTTGGTGTTGAAAAGGCCTTTCTTTGCTGGTGAAGATGCACCTTGGGACACGTCTTCACCGAACATTTCGATTGCTTCTTTTATGTATTGCGGCATCAGGATACTGACCGTGCCGTTTTCGTTGATTGTGATATTCATTCCCAAATATGTGTGCTTGCGTCCTCTGCAGACCGTCATCTTTCCAAACTTGGCCTCGATCGTCTCAATGATTTGTTCGACGACTTCTTCTTCCACGTGGGACGCCTTGAGGTCGTCCACGTACCACGTAATTGTGCATTGTTTGCCGTTTATAATCTTATTCGCGACGCATGGATCATAGGGGTTTAGCTCGAAACCCATTTCTTTCAGGGTCGACGCGAACAACTCATACCAGAGTAATGCGGATTGTACGCATCCATATAGGGCCTTGTTGAGGCGTACGTATAGGACTTTTACGCCATCTTCCATGACGACGTATTTCTCGTATTTCTTGTCCAGTTTGCAAAAAATGTCGACGACCTCTCCCGTCAGTCGCATTAAGACAAAATCCTTCATGTAGGCGTTGAGGTAAGCGCCGGCGATGTCGGCCGTGATAACCTTTCGTCGTTCTTGGGCGTTGATGACGAGAGACATGATGAGGGCATCCACCGATAGTGCTGGTGATGCTGTCTCACTCTTGTCGTATTGGGTTCGTTGTGGTCGGCCGTCTGCACATGAACATCCCTTCAATTTCCCGCAACGTTTCTCTTTGATTACGTTGACTGATCGTAGGGCCGCCTTTTTTTGTTGAGGGGTCAATTTGGACGCGTCCTGTGGATCGAAAGTATCTTGGCCATCCAATTGAGTGAACTCCTTCAATAATGCGTCAATGGCTCGTTGCCCGTGTTTCTTTATGCCGGCTTTCGCGGACATCTGAGTGAAAATGAAGTTTGCCATCAGAGAGCGGATGGGTGTTCGGTCATTCACGTTGGTTGTAGCGTGTTTGATGGCCTGTTGCAAGAACTGTGCGTGCAAATAAGAGGTTGCGCCATCTGCCATGTCCATCTGATGGTCGAGCCGGTGGGCGTACGATCGCTCCCGGTTTCCTCGAAGGTTGTACTCGTGTCTAGGCTCAGTGTTGTCGGTTGGTTCGTCCATGTCATGGTCATCCTCGTATTCTTCAGATACGTCTGGGAACTCCTCGCGCTCCTCAATTTGCGCTCCTTCATCTTCCACTTCTTCCTCGTCGACATCGTCGTCGTGGTCGTACGCTCCTTCATTTTCGGCCGTTTCATCGACGGCACCAACATCAGATTCATCTTCTGTTGTGCTGTCCTCATCCGTGGTTGATACCATGGGAGGCTCCGATGGTTCGTCGCTGTCGGAGCTATTTTCGTTCGCTCCTTCGTCCACATCGGGGTCGTCTTCATTGTCCTCATCGGAAATCGCTCCTTCATCTTCATCGTTGTGTAGATCATTATTTCCGTTGTTTTCTTCTTCATCGTCATCGTCCGCTGCATCGTCAACGTTTTCAGGGTCTTCGATCGGGACATTGGGTGCCCATTCAAAAACGAGCTCGCCGTTAATGATGGGTTGTTCTTGTTCGGCTGCCAACTCTTCTACCCGGTTGATGACGTCTTGGGTGATTGGTACTTCCGTCCACTGGTGTCGGGAGATTCGCGCTCCGGTCGCGAGGGACATGAAGTAGTAGCTCCCTTGTGCGTTTCCAGTGGGGTTGAGGGCGATGGCGCCGATGGTACGCGGTTCTGTTGTGCTTGTTCTGCGGCGCTCCTCAAAAACCTGGGCATATTGCCCGAATTCTATCCTCATGCTATTGTAGTCAGGATCCGGTAGTCCAGTGATGTTTTTCGTGGACTCATGGTGGGTGAGATTCCTTTTCGGTTGGGGAGCTGGTTCAAGGTCCGGACCGCATGGGATACGAGCTCGCGTACCATGAGGACTGGATACCGTCAGAAAGGGAGGCCATGGACCGTTGATCGCACTCGCTCCTTAATCGTGCGAATGGATCGTTCGACTTGGCCCACATGGTCATCGGTGGCGACGATGTTGGCTATGACTGGTCGAATGCTGTTTTGGAGGGGCGCAAACTCGTTGTCCGCGTGGAGGTCTACCACTTCGAAGCCGCAGGACTTGTAAAGGTGAAATACGTCCTTTAGTTCTTGCTCCAACGTTGTCTTTCGCCTGTTTGCTATGGCCGCAACGGTGCGGAAATTGATGTGTCTCGAAATAGTGTGGCAAAAAATGAGCCCTTGAACGTAAAAATTGTCCGCGCAGATCGTCACGCGCTTGTGTTCTTGTTTGATGTGGTCGGGAATGTCCGTTATCGTCTGTTGAGGCACGGCGGCCGTTGGTCGTTTCACTGTCTTTCCTTTGAGGGTGGCGGGGTCCGATCCGTAAATTTGGAGGGCGCGTCGTGCATCTTCGGGGGTGACGGGACAGTTTCGGATGACGTTGTTGGTGAGGGCGTCGAGAAAATCGCGTTGGGAGGGGCGACCGAGTTGTCTGTACAGAGTACGGGCACGATCCGCTCCTTCGACCTCCCGGGGCGAAAAACCAGTCGCATTACGAGGTACCGAGTTAAGGAACAGATAGGGAGTAGAGGTAGAGTTAATAAAGTTAGACGGGTCTGCAACATCAAAATAGTAAAGTCCCATCGCACTTTCACGAAAAATCATTACCGAGCCATCACGACGATGGACTAAGATGGAAGGATCACCGGCAGTGTCCATAGTGATGCGGCACCTTTGCCGAACGGCGGCGAGGGAGAGGATGTTGGCCAAGGACTGGGGGTTGTACCAGACCTCACCGAAGTTAGGAATATCGCCGAGGAGGCGTGAGACTTGTTGACCACCGTTGGTATAGACGGTTAAAGGGTGCATCGACGAGCGAATGTTGGAAAGGAGGGAAGCATTCCGAAAAACCGAAATAGTCGACTGACTATCGAGCAGAACCCAGGTGTCGGGGATGGAATGGTGTGGTGGCTGCGAAAAGCAACAATCAACAATGGCGAACGTAAAATTGTATTGTGGGGGGGGGGGGAAGGATCATGCTGTTGGAGCATAGTGACACCCGAGTTGCCACCGGCACTATTGGAAGCACCATTATCACCACCACGCAATGGGCACTGACTCGCATAATGGCCGGGTCCTTGGCAATGGAAGCACGTGATGGCCTCATGAAGGATACCATCCAAACCAGGAACGGGGGACGCCGTTTGGGCGAATTGTAAACCGCCACCACCACCAGCAGGAATCAAACTTGGTGTTCCGGGGGACTGAGAGGGGTTGGATGGCTGCTTCGGACCGCGATAGCTGACCAGCATGCCATAAGCGGAGGTCAGATCAGGGGGGTATTGGTCTGTGCCCCTGGTGAATTGGTTCTCCAACTCAATCAACAGATTGCCAAATCTTTTTCGATCAGCACCTTTGAGAAACTGGATGGCAAGAGCACGCTCGCGACTGACTCGTTTCTTCTCATCGGAGGAGATGGACTCGTCGGGGTCCAAATACTTCTCCACCAATTCTTGGGAACCTTTGTCAATTCCAACCGAGCCACCATAATGCTCCAAAACGTCAATGTTTTCTTTGAATTGGTGAAGGTAATCGGCGAGGCTCTCTTCTGCTTGTTGTCGATGCATATAAAAGTTTGTGTACGCATCATTGAGTGACGCGTACCCGTATCGCTTCTCTTCGAATTTATGTCGAATGGCTTTGATTTGAGTCAACAACCAACCACAATCACATCCGTCCCGAGCAGAATTGTATTTTTCGAGGCCTTGGAGTTTGGCCTTCATGGCCTCACTGCACTGGCCCCAAATAACTGCATAGGCCGCTTGCAAATTGCTCTCGAGGATGTCGCAACGCGTGACGTACGCGGCAACCTTCTTTTCAAAAATCGCAATCTTGAGCCGACTGGTTTCTTCTTCTGGCAAATCCGGTGGCTCCTTGATCGTTGGGTTCTTCAATTCTCTCGTGAGAGTGGTCATGTCTCCTGCGTGCTTCAGATTCTTCGCAAAATATTCTTCTAAAGCTTCAATTGTCCGGGTAAACTGTTGCTTATCATTACACTCATAAAAAACTTGAAAGACATGACCGTTCATGTCATCAGTGTTTCCTTTGAACGTGCTGGGGTTGGTAGCATAACCACCGCGCCCACCACGTCCTCCTCGTCCACCACGTCCACGTCCTCGTCCTCCTCTTCGTCCTCGTCCTTGATTGCCTTGATTCGGACTGGAAGTTCCACCATCATTAGGCGGCGTGGTACCGGGCGTAGATTGGGCGCCGCCCGGGTTTGACGGGCTGGACCCTTGCGTACTGCTCATCTCGTTGGGCAGATAGATAGCGGACGTTGCCTTGTCCTCGTCTTAGGTCGTAGCCGCTGTCGGTGTGGATGACCACTTGTTTGTCGCACACCTTAGCCACAACTCCTGTTCCGTCGCGGATCGTCGGTGCACGGTTGGAAAAACGTGAGGCTGGGTTCACGACCTTGACGATATCACCTACGCAGAATTTACGTCGTCTGGGGTGTATGATATATCGCTTCCCTGTGACTTCGGACGTCCACAGAGTACAGCCGGATTGTAGTGCAGTTCTCTCGGCTGGAGTGTAGATCACCTGATTGCCTGACTTGGGGGAGAAAGTACCGACAACTTCAACCGTGGAACTGGCAATACTCGCACTTGAGGCCGATTCCCGACTCGTCTTGAAAGTTCCGGTGCGTTCCTCGGACGCTTCCTCTTCGTCTTCGCTGTCTCCTGTTTCGTATCCGCTGGGTTGAACTCTTGCCACGGGCACGGTGGCCACGGGCACCGACGGTGGATCTCGTAGGTCCTTGAGCCTTCGGATAATCTCTTGCTGGCGAACACTCAGTTCGGCAAGTTCTTGAATGAGTTCGTCGATTTCTTGTAGGTTTCTTACCGTAGGGGCGGTGTTCATGAAAATAGAAAGCTTTGAAAGGAGAAAAAAACTGCTATTTCTTTGGAAACAATGTTGAGTATAATGGTGCAGCCGTCAGCTTTGTCCACTATACTGTAAAGTCGAAATTGATTCTAATTTACTGGCTTGATTGTTTCCAAAGAATGAGCTCTAGGTTCATTTGTTGGCGATTTGTTCGCCTTGCCTCTTCTGACTACGTCAGCGAACGTCACGCGTGCGGAGCTCGTCCTGCTTGCTTTGTTCTCCATAGTATTCTTCATTGTCTTTGGTCTTGCTTTCATTGTCTTTGGTCTTGCTTCGCCAGGCGTTCCCGCGTCGCAGTGTTTTCTTTCTTGCTCATTATTTCCAACAGCTCGTTGTCGGAGTTCCGCCACTATCTCCTCCTCTTCCCCTCGCAACTCTTGAAGCCGAGCAACCAAGGTGGCGGTGGAACGTGTTTGAATGGACATGCTTCCACAATGTCAATGGGGACACCACTTGGTAAGTTTATATCGTCTATTGTATCGTCTGCTTCACAGCCATGGCAAATGATGTGTCACGGACATCCTCGCCTTGTGTGTTCGGATCCTATTCCCATTATTCCAAACTGTAAGACGATCGCGAGCCATGCGCATGGCGTGCGATATAAAAGATGCGACCCCTTATCCGCCGAGTCATGACGAAACAGGACTAACTCACACATCGATCCGCCCCTCTTTTGCGGGTGTCGTGTATAATGGGGGGGGGGTGGTCTTGACCAATGACAACCCCACACACGCTCTCATTTTTGTTGTGGTGGTCGTCGTCTCCCACCATTCCAACATTTATTCATTCCTGGAAGTCCTCTCTGGTCGTTCTCTCATCCTCATTGGTATCATCCTCATCATCATCACAATGAATCGCGTATTCCTGATGGTTCTTCGGATTGGGACAAGTTGCAATTGGCCTTGGCAACCTTGCTCCTTTCAACGCATGCAGCAACAAGCCATTACTGGACAAGCCACTTTGCTCTGTCCCACCCAAGAACGACCCCTGTTGTTGCAACACTTGTTGGATGCGCGAGACTACATGATGAAGCTGCAACAAGGGAATTCCACCAACGATACAAGTGACACCAAGGCCAACAACAACAACAAGTCTGCGATTGGGTCCGATTCAACCTGTGCTTCTTTTCTAAAGTCGCCTGGGCTCAGGAATGCCTCAAGTTTGTCGTTTCGCTTCTGATGCTTTCTTTCGGCCTTTTCATTTTTTGGCAATCAATCGATCCCCAAAAGATCTGGGAAATAGAGAATCGACAACGGCGGTGGTTCTTTTGTCCGGGTTCACACAACATTGTTTTGTCGTCGATGAACCATAGTCATATGTTGCAAACACGGAACATGTCACGGCAAAGACGACCACCACAACGGAGGCGAACAGGTATGGCTGATGGATTCAAATCATGTGCTGGGATATACAATCAACGTGTAATCGCAGTGGCTTGCTCCATCTTCCTCTCCGTCGTATCAGGCAAACGTCGCGAAATGCGCTCTTTGAGCAAGGCAGTTGTATCTGGTGTCGTGCAAGTCTTCGTGGCCTTGAAATTCGACGTTGACGATACCGACAAGTGGTACATCTTGCAGGAATGTTTCAAATACGGGCTCGATGATGGCACTCCGAGGAGAGTTCTTGTCATATTCGGACTCACAGTATCCATGAGGGAAGGACATGTCTGGAACCTCAGATAGCATGGTGTGTCGGACATGAAGAGCATCCAGTATTGCTCTATGAATAGCAGGGTGCGAGTTCATATTAATGTTTATCTGGCCACTCGAAGGAGCATTGGGTCCGTACTTGTGTGGAGAACTGGGAGAGTGAAAGTCTGTGAAGCGAATGCCAAGTTTGCTGATTCCGTAATATCTTCCGAAACACGTTGAATGTCATGCACTGATGGGGCCATTACAGGTGCCTGTTTGGGTCCAAACTTTCAAAAGAAGGTTAACTTGTTAACTTTGGTATTCCTTGGCCGAGCAAATGAATGAATGATTGAGGACACACCGTGTCTCGAAAGATATTCTCTTGGTTGTTCTTCTTGAGCCACTTGGTCCAGTTCGCTGTGGAACCCTAGTTGACCAGAGAGAGAGAGAGAGAGAGAGAGAGAGAGGAACAACATCAGCTGGAGGCTCTACACCGTCGTATAGGTAATCGAGAACGAAACTCTTTGGTACGGATGGATCGCCCACGTCTACACACCTTTCCAAAAGGACGAGAAGAGGGAGCATTGTTTGGAGCACATTCCATGGCACATAAGCGCGAGGAAAGAAGACTTCCTAGGTAGTACCTATCTATTAGGTGGTTCTCCAAACAGCACCATTGCAATGACATTGCAATGCACACAAAACAAATCGGCGATGCATTCTTTCATGGGATCGACTCTACTACTACTGATCCAAAATAGGTTCGTGTCGAATCGCAACTTGCACACACCGACACGCGCACAAACAAGTGTGGTTTCTTTAGAACCGGGGGGGGCATCCCGAGTGCCAGGCACCGAGCAAAACAGACTGATTTTTGGTCGACCAATGGCAGTCGTTCACATGTTCCATCGTCGGAACCACCAATCGCGACAATGCCAGTAGTGGAAAGGGCCACCAAGGTACAACCATCCCGTTCCTCAATCATTTCCGGAAGCCGACATACCACGTTGTCATGTGTGTCGAGAACTAGCACCGAACGCAACCCGTCCAGTGTGCCGCTGTCCCCGCCAACCACCACGAGACAAGATCCTACTCGGACCATACCAAAGTAACCTCGAGGAGTGTCCAGAGCCAACTGTGGGTGAATCTTCCACGTGTTGGTCCAGCAGGAAGATACCTTGTTGGAGGGGGAGATGACTATGCTGTGTTGTGGCCCTCCTCCTGGTCCTTCCAGCACCCAATCATCCAATTCCAGGTACTCAACCGAGCTCAACTCCATTTCATCATCTCCAATGCCAGAGACGGCAAAGAGACGTGACCCAATCACTTCCATTCCAAAATGAGATCGACCAACATTCATGGGTGGCCCGGCCCGAACGACGACGCCACTGCCACTATTCGTGGATGCCGCCGTATCCAAAATATCGATTGACGCAAGAGTCGACATCTCAAAGCAACCACCCGCCACCACGATAAATCGTTCCTTTACAACAGTAGCCGAGCAGCCCAATCGTTTTTCCGACAAGCGACACTCCAACGTCATCCAGCCACGTCGTTTGTTGTTTGTAGGACTACTACTCTTGGAGGAATTCCCAAGCAAGTCTTGAATTCCAATGCGTTCAATGGTATCGAACTTACCACCTACGGCATACACATAGCCACGACAGATCACGGCAGCGAGAAACAGTCTTGTTTGGTTCATGCTTGGTCCGACGCGCCAGCATAAATTCTGGGTCATATCATCCACGTGTAAAACATGAACCATATTGGATTCATGGGTAGACGAGAGTACTACGACAGTTGTCCTGCCAGTCTTGCTATTGTGGCCGCCGGGGTCATTCACCACCACGGATGCGTGTATCGCCCTCGACTCAAACGGCAGCGGAGGCCAGTCTGTGACCTGCCAGTGGGGTTCTTCCTGGTTGTCCACAAAAGTCAGTCCGCAGAGCTCAGCTTGTCGCGCATGGCCCGACATGGTGTGTTGATTTCCTCCTTCTGCTACTCGGAACCGGTCAAAGTTGGGTTTTTCTTCGAGCTGCATGGGTTCATGCGCTTCCGTCGTCTCCTCGTCTCCGGCTCCATTCTCGGGCTCGTTTTCGGCAGCTCGTTGTCGGAGTTCCGCCAATATCTCCTCCTCTTCCTGTCGCAACTCTTGAAGCCGAGCAACTAATGTGACGGCGGAACGTGTTCGAATGGACATGCTTCGACAATGTCAGTAGCGACACCACGCGGTATATATCTCGTCTACTTCAGCGTGGAACGATTTGACACCATGGTTGCAGGAAAACCTCGCCTTGAGGTCGGTCCATTTTTTTGGTCGCCGATCTTCCGACGAGTCATGACGAAACAGGACTAACTCAGACTTTGGAGTGACATCAAAAAATGAAGTCGTACTGATGGGACATGGGACTGACTCTGTCTGTGTCGGACGGACAGACGGACACGAACGACATGTGGAGTATCTTATTCCAATTGTAACGGCACGTCAACGCCTTTTTTGAGGTTTCTTTGAGGGAATGAATCGTGGACGAAAAGGGCGGCGATCAACGAACACGACCAAGCGGGACTGGGCATGCGCGGTCGAAACTTCTCTCCCACTCGTGACGTCAAACGCTCGAGCCTGGGCTGTACTGTTCTTTCTATACAGCATGACTCCCATCTCCATTCGTTTCCTTTTCGATCGCGGCTCGCCATCAAACACACACAACTCCACTCGGACACGGAGCGGACGACGGAACCTACACATTGCCCCTACAGAACAACCCGGCTTCGCGTTACCCGCACGCTACACACAAAAAATTTGTCTCTACCGCCGCCAAACGCACCAAAAAAGCACAGAGTTGGGTGTCGTACTTTTTGTGTGGTGTGTGGCCAATGATTTTGGTGTGTGTTCTTGTCTCGTGGTGTGTGTCGTCCCAGTTGTGTGTACTTGTCTCTGGTTGTTGTGATCACCATGCCATATTGGCCGTCGTCTCGGGTTGGGGCTGTGCCTCAACCCACTACATCGACGACACCGAACAAAACGAAGCCATCGCAATCGAAACGAGCGGAACGATTCAGCCGTCAAAAAGGAATCACCATGGAGGTAAGACGAACGAGCCTTTCTACCGTTGACAAAGACCGTTGGATTCCAATTTTGTGTACACAGGACATGTCCCTATGACATTTTCAGTATTGCCCTGTAATTATCACAATTGCCTGTTTCGTTTGGACAATGGCCCTTGAGTTTGGATGACTCTTGCAAATGACGGTGTGGCCGCATCACGATGGGATTTTAGGGACGATGTTGTCAGAAGTCCTTTTCGGGTTCTCAATCTTTCTTTGATTGTATTGTTCTTGCAGGATTTAAAGAAACAAACGGCCCTGCGGTTGGCGCAAGAGCAAAGTCGACAGAACAATCGTGGAGGCCCTACGAATACTCCAAAGGCCACATCTTCGGCTCCAGGATACCATGCTCATCCGGTCGTCTTGGCCCCGGCGCCGACCCGAGCCACAAGGACCAATGCTCCTCCTACGCGTCCGTCCACTGTTCGACCGAATCCTCCTTCTTCTACACCGCATTTGTATTCGCAACAGCGGATTCCTCCTCCACCATCTTACGGACCGGCAGCTCCTCCCCCTCCGGCGGCGGTCGATCCCTATTCCTATGAACGCAGTTCTGGTCAAGGGCATGGAGGAGGACGTTCCGTTCCGGTTCATTCCAATCAATTTTCCACGGATCCATCTCTCGCGACGATTCCGAATGTTAATAATAAACCCCAACAGAAATCCAAACTTCCTCATGGTCTCACGGTGCAAGAATTGAAGGAAATGACCAAGGCACGGTTGCAAGCGGAGGCTGCCAGCAAGAATGGCAGTGCGCCGCGCCGCCATGCTCCGTCCCCGGGAGTCGAGCTGGGAGGCTCGGTTGGACGAACGCTCTCGGAACCTCCTGTAGCTCCTGCCCCTCGAGTGCAACAACCACCGGTAGTCCGATCCGTATCTCCAGCTCTGGCTGGATTTCGTCCTCGAAACGATCCAGGCTGGCACTCATCGGACCCTCGCTCCGAAAATTGGGAAACCTTGAGTATTGGCAATGGAGGATCGGGTCCCAAGGCTGGTGGTCTTCCCTCGGATGTGTATTTGATGGCTCCCACGAGCAGCAATCCAGTGAATTACTCGAGTGAATTGGAGGAAAATCGACGCCGAGCGACCACCATGTCTCCTATGATGGATCTGGAAGTGCGCGAACGAACCTTTTCGGAAGCCAGCGGTACGGGTGTCTTGCCGCCCCGAGATCGTGCCTTTTCTTCGGATACCATGTTTTCGCAATCGCAGGCTTTGCCATCTGCTGTAGGACGAGAACGCGCCTTTTCGTCCGATGTGCTTCCGCCATCTTCGTCGTTGTTGCCGCAACGTTCGGTCGTTTCCTCTCTGGGAAATCGCGCCCGGACGTCGTCGGCGACATCCTTGCCCCCCATGTCCCAGACGGCGGATGAATTTGGCATTGACCGGTTTGCCTCCAACTTTGGCGCCGTCCGGGAAGACGCCCCGTTGACGACGACACCCGGATTGGCCGATGTCTTTCGCGTTTCGAGCTTTGATCAGGAAGAACCAGCGCTCCTGGCGCCCCTGGAGCCGACAACGGCGGACCATCGCATGCGGGCCTCGACCTGGAGCGAAGGCGAAAGCCTCTTTGGAGACTTTGCTGATGACTTGGCCTCCATTCTCAAATTGTCCGGGGCCGAAGACTCGAGTCAGTTCCTGTCGCGCACCTAAGGGACCACTACTGCTATCTATTCTACCACGAGAATTATACCCACCCAACTACACAAGTACCACGAGATTTCACTTTTCACCCGCTTTCCCAAAAAATTTCAAGTGTGCGACCTACGCGTCGCTCTGTGTTTTCGTTTTCTGACTATTCCAAAACTGTTACTTTTTCTCCTCCGCTCAAGACGAGAGAATACTCTTATGATGATGATGTTTGTCTATTGCACCGAATTGGACGGTTGTTCTATACTATATTGTGTCACCACCCATTCGTTCCAACCGGAATGGAACAAGATGAACGCCCGGAATGGGACTGTGGTTTGTCTTGTGTGGTGTTTTTATTCCTATTTCTCTCTCAATTGTTTCGTCGTCGTTCGTTATGATACACGTGTGTTTCGGAACGCACGGTTCCATGGAACCATTTTAAAAAAATAGATTTTCGTTTGTTATTACCATGGTGTCTACTCTCTAGAGAAGAGCAATGTGGGTGGAACGCTTTTTCTAGTGGAAACAGTCTTGTCTTGTGTGGTGTTTTTTATTCCTATTTCTCTCTCAATTGTTTCGTCGTCGTTCGTTATGATACACGTGTGTTTCGGAACGCACGGTTCCATGGAACCATTTTAAAAAAATAGATTTTCGTTTGTTATTACCATGGTGTCTACTCTCTAGAGAAGAGCAATGTGGGTGGAACGCTTTTTCTAGTGGAAACAGTCTTGCAGCAAACGTTGGCCAAAGGGACGTCCTTTCTGGCAACGCACGATCTCTCATGTCTCATACGGATACCGACCTCAATCTACGGATATTACGCTACCGAGAAGGAGGTCCTTGGTGCAAGGCAGTAAACAAGGAAGATAGGGCTACGAATACTAGGATGGTGGCTTGTGTTCTATTACTGTTTCTTGGTGGTCGTCGTCTTTTTTGGTTTGGTTTGATTGATTTGCAAAATCAAGTCTTGTGCTTCTCGTTCGGCTTCTCGTGCTTCATTGCGTTGATCGGCCAGGACGGTCGCCTTACCATAGAGACGCGTCATGAGCATGGTGCGTGGCCCATTGGTGGCATTCCAATCCTTGTTTAAGAGAGCGTAAATGGTGGAATCTCGACTGCTCTCTTTGATGAGTAAATGACGATGCAAAATGCCTTCGAGGACAAATCCACAGCGCATGGCCACGAGTTTGCGTTGGGTGGCATCGTGTTGATCCAAGGACAATTGGACGCGTCGATAGCCATAGCCATACAAGCATCGATCGAGTAACAAGAAGCAAGCTTCCAAATCGTACTTGGTATTGTGCCACTTGGGTGCCACAATCGGTGCTTCCAATTGAATCGACAAATTGGCAGGATCATTGTGACTCAACCCAATCCATCCCACGAGTTGATTGGTCACATTGTGTAGAATGGCAAAATAGGCCTTGTTGTTATTGTTTTGGTGGTTGTCGTCATGTCCAAACACAAAGGACTGGGCCAGTTCGGTGGATGTGGCAAAGGGTCCTTGGGGCAAAAAGGCCCACAATTCTTGAGGATTAAACGCCTTGGTGGATACTGTCGGCGCTCCACTGGTAGCCTCAAACAAGTCTTGCAAATGGGCGTCCAGTTGCAAGGCTTGCAATCGGACCCACCGACCGATAATGTCTTGCGGATGGGATTGAAATCGTTCACTGTACAAGGTATCGGAGGCCAAGGACGAACAGGCCGTGGCTTCGTACAACCGCGCATAGGAACGACGATAACACGATTGCACAATGGGTTGACGTAGTTTTGCATCCTTGTCGTTGTTGTTGTCGTCCTTGTTTTGGTTGGAGGCTGGCGCCAAACCCACGCCACATCCGGCATAGGCACGAGCATAGGCTTCGTAGCGCGCTTCGGGACGACCGGCCAAAATGGCACCACCCGGTGCATCTTGACAAGACCGGTAGGCCACTTTGTAAAGGCGCTCGTACGTTTCCAATTCTTCCTTTTGTTCTTGTTGGTTTTGCTTGGTTTGCTTCTTGTTCAAATGCGGCGGCACGACATTGAGCAACATGGTCGTCAAGGGGGTCAGTGTGGCGGCATCCTTGTTGTTCGCGTTGGTCGTTTGTTGCTGTCCATGTTGTTGCAGCTTCATCATGTACTCTCGCGCATCCAACAAGTGTTGCAACAAGAGGGGTCGCTCTTGTCGTTCTTGGGTGGGACTGAGCAGGGTGGCTTGTCCAGTAATGGCTTGTTGTTGCATTCGTTGAAAGGATCCACCCCAAATTAACAGCAACAGTACGGTACCAACGGTACAGGTAAAGGTTATGCAGCCTAACACAATGCCATATTGTTGCGCCACGGGCAAGTTGGTCCAAAAGTCCATCACATCGGATGCCACACTGCCATTGCCAGTGAGTCCCAATTGCGTTGTCAAGGTTTCCAAGGCCAATTGCAACTTGTCCCAGTCCGAAGAACCATCAGGAATTCTCGATGTCATTGTGGATGATGATGATGATGATGATGATGATGATGATACGAATGAGGATGAGAGAACGACCAGAGAGGAACTGAGACTTCCAGCGCGGGGATCGACCCAGCGAACACATCCTGCAGGTTGGAGCGGTCTGTGTTGTCGCGAGGTCGTCACAGTAGCTAGTAGGAGAGAGTGCTAGGATGTAGACACACACGTTTGCCGAAAGGCCCAGAAGGAACCAAGATGGCTCCCACGGGCGGGAAAGGGGAATTTTTGATTGTCTTAGTCTATCTATCTCTGTGTAGACCTCTCAAGATGGCAGTTGCAATGCTCGCAATCTCAAGAATTGTGAGCATGGACATCGCATCAGAGATGTCCAAGTCCGGTGGGGCTTGTCGTAGTCTATGTGCGATCAACTGCCCCGCTCCAACGTACGCACGACAGACACCGCGGGGATCGACCCAGCGAACACATCCTGCAGGTTGGAGCGGTCTGTGTTGTCGCGAGGTCGTCACAGTAGCTAGTAGGAGAGAGTGCTAGGATGTAGACACACACGTTTGCCGAAAGGCCCAGAAGGAACCAAGATGGCTCCCACCACCATTGAAGAGGAAGGCATCTCGGAAGTGTCAGACTCGTTTGGATCTTGTTCTCAAAACTCCAGATTCAACTGCGTCGAAAAGGTTCCGAATGCAACGGAGCCATTGAACTTGATTTCCTCAGGAGACTCGATTGCTGCTTCGATATTGGATTGGATTGCGTCGATGTCTCCTTGATCCATTGTTGTTTGATTGGCCGGGTCGACATGGCGGAAGTCTGGATTTGTCAACATGGCCGTTGACATTCCGGCCGTCCATTCCATCACTTGTGGACGAATGTACCGGAGAAAGGCTGCCGACGACCATCTGCCAAGAATCATTATTTTCAGAACCGAAGTGTGGGCAAGAAAGAGCGCCATGGCGGCCCCGGAGCGGAGTGAATGGGTGCCGATTTCCATCGGTCGGTATCCAAAGGTCGATTGTCCTTCTCCCGAAGTGCAGGTCGTCCGAAGGAGTTTGATGGTGTCTTCCGCGCGGATGTATCTCGGTTTTGGTTGCGTGTTGGTCGACAGTTGTTGTGGGTCGAACCAACAATTAACCGGCGTTGTTGGGGGCGCATCTGGCATATAATGGAGGATGCGACGGACAATGCGTCCCCAAAGTCGAACGGGGCACAGGACAGGGTCGTGAGTTCGGCTTTGGGTTCTTGTTTCGTATTTCTTGTCGGATTTTTGTTGAGTGAACGTGATTGAGACGAAGAAGGCCTTCTCGTTGAAGTCGGGGTCGGTCGGTCTAATCTTGGATCGCAACTCGTCGTTGCGTTTGAAGCAAATGTTGCCTATCGTCAGCAACTTCGTTTTCCCACGTTGTTTTACTGTGGAGTACTCGCAACTCCGCATCGCAAAAAAGTATCCGGCGAGGGCGAGGTCAGCGATGCAAGCCTCAAAGGTTGACAGGTCGATGTCGCCATGGGTTTTTGTGGCGTACTCCCACATGAATCGAAGGTGGCGTGGAGTGATCGCTTTTTGTCGTTTCTCGTCTGGGTCGATTTGAGCCCAAGCTTTTTTAAGGGACTCGATTATGGGGTGATACCGGTTGCATCCCGGGACGTGGCAGGGGCTTGGCCGGTCGTTATACCGGAAGCGCGATGCCACGTCGCTAAGGGTCTTCTCGAGAGTTGACGCTCGAAGAGGGTCCGTAGCCCCTCTTGTGAAAGCTCCATCTCGGAGTCTCTGCAAGAAGGTGCCGACGATCTGCGATCTCGTTCGAACGGTCTTGATGCCGTCCAAAAAGGGGTCGTCTCGAAGTCGGAAGAGGTCGAGGTGTTGGAGCCATCGACGCCAAGTTCTGTCGATGGCTTCGTTGGACGATTCGACGCGTCCAAAGAAAATTCTTGCAGCAGCGGTGCGACGGATGAGATCCATGACCGCACTTCGCTGGGTAGGTGGCAAATCCGGAAGTTCTTCGGAATCTGTGAAGGATATAAATCGTGGATACGCTGAGTGAGAGTTTCATCACAACAATCAAACGTCCGCGATAAAAGGTCAGTAACCACGTTTGTTGTCCCTGGTATGTGCTCAGGATGGAGCAGAAAGTTGTACTCCAGCACTAACTCTGTCAGTTTTGCTGAGACCCGTTGGTGGTTGGGCTTGTTGGACTCAAAGGATGACTTGTGCATCCATCCAGTCGCTGAGCTGCTGTCCGAAAGTCCCAGGACACATGATTCGGATGTGATGGCGCCGTCGCAACAATCAACCCAGATCGTGACGACCTGGCAAACGAACTCGAATAGGTTGTTCGAGAGCTTCAGGTCTGGGTCTTGGCCCAGTTCGTCCTGTTCCATTTCGGATTGGTTGGCCGCGAGGGCGTAGATCTCGGGGTCTAAAGGCACGTGCCAAGCTTTCCCGGTACGTATAGAGAATCCGCCCATGCCGTATGGGCAAGAGTCTGCTAGCACGACATTCGTTGGGCAGCGACATGTGAGAAGGTTCAGACTCACTCCTTTGTGTGCTTTTTCAAGCAGTTTGGACCAAATGCGAAGGTCTTGTTTGATGGCTTTTGGGATCTTGTATCGGAACCAAGGTTTCGGGCGGTCTTGGTGCTGAGCCGAAGGAGTATCACGAGTTTCTTTGTTCTGCCGTCGTGCTCGGCCGTATTTAGCTCGGTGTTTCTTGAGGATGTGCTCTTTTAGCTCTTGTGTTCGCTTCGTGTGGTAAAGAGCTAGGGGGATGCCTTTACAGGCGTGAATCATCTTCCCCAACATCGACTCAAGTTCTTTAAACGTGACATAAACCCGTTTCGGGTCAATCCACTCTCCAACTTCTCGTGACCAGCATGTAAACTTGTCGAATGGGAGTCGCATCAACAATCTACGAGTGTCGATTATCCATCCGAGGACTCGCATTTCTTCGGATGGGGCTCCTTCCGCTTTCATTTTGTCTGCGGCCAAAATATCATTGCGGTCGATCGGTTCGTCTGGTCTTGATGGTCGGACAAGTAGGTGAAGGACCAGTGGGACAATTCCCGGTGCTCGATTGATGTGCTCCGGACAATCCACAAACAATTGAATCATATCATCAATATACACGTCGTGGTATCCTTGTGGTCGTGGTTCTACATCCACCGCCATCGGTTGGCCGGCATGGAAAGGAATAGAGTCGTCAAGTCGTTGGACGTCACCCATCAAGTCCTGGAGTGGTGAACGAACTTTCGAAGGCTCCCACTCGTCCAAATCCGCAACATCGTTGCAGAGGTCGCAGGATGCCTCCGAAAAAACGCTGAACATCGCAGGATGTGGGCGGCCGCCGAAGGTGAGTCGAGTGAGGAGATTTGCAAATTCTCCACTCACATCCGTTGTGATTGTGTTCGCTACCAGGATACCGTCGCCGTTGATGCAACGGTATGCGGACCCCCAGTCGAACTTGCAAACAAGGATGCGCTTGTCTGGAAATTTTAGTCTTAATGCGACAATCTGGTGGATGATCCTATCGAGACACCACCCGAATACCAAATCAATCAACTCGGATTCGTCGACTAAGTCGTTTAGAGACGGTGCGAAGCCGAGGGAGAAGGACTGATCATGGGCTAAACGGTCCTTGATCACAATGTTCCCATGCTCATCAATACCGGCGTGTTGAGCAACACCGAGTGGTCCAGCTCTGCCTTGTTGGATCTGGCGAGCGCAGTCGAAGGAAATGGGGAAGGAGTATCCAAATTTGGTATCCTTTTTACACACCTTGATCAAAGCTTCAGGACGTTTTCGGGCTGAAGCGTGATTGCCGTATGCGAGAATCGCATCATTCTCGAACTGACGATTTATATCTGGGGGAAGTGGCTTGAATTCATAACTGGCTCCATGGCGTAAGGTATCTTGAATCCGATTCCAGAATGGGTGATGACGAAGGAGCCGGGCGATGGAACTCAGTGGACGAAATTCAGAACCGGGGCTGATTGTCGTGCCTGGGTAGGCATCAAAAAGTTTCTGGAGGTCGAAGTCGAATTTTTTGATCAAGTCCGAATTAAACTTCGCAGCTTTGGCAGATGTCTGGTGTTGGAATGGTGAAGGGAGTGGTGCTGGGACAACTTCCTCGCTGATGGCCAGAATAGTGTCGATCTTGTGGATATGGGTCGGTGTAGCTAGTGGTGGGCGCCGTATCTTATTCGTAAAGATTAGCGATGGGTCATTTGGTAGATAGTGGTTGTCTCCTTGAAAGTCAACAAGGGAGGGATTGTCGTGGTTGTTGGTAGAAAGATTTTGGGGGCAAACAGGGTCGGACTCACCTAACATAGATTCTCCGAGTTCGATCTCAGATTCAAGTCTGGAAAGGTTCCTTTGGAGGGATTTCCCAGTCAAATCGGATGAGATGATGGGAGAAGGCGAGCCAAACGATCGCGGTTTACCAAAAGGAATTAGTTGGTTAGGCTTGGGGGTCAAGAGAACATCGCCTTGCTCGTGGTTCCGAATGGAAGCTTCTTCAATGTTCCGAATGAAATCTGCAGTTGCTGGTACGGTAGAAGGGTCTGTAGACGGAGCCAAGGATTGAGAACTCCGAGATTCATCCTGGGGGGAACGTAAGATTGGTTGGGTCGTGCAGTCAATCTTGGGGGAATGAGAATTCGCAACTGTCGATGCGGGCTTATATCGATCGAAAATTTTGGTCTTGAAACTCTTTTGGAAACAGACTGTCGGTTCAGAGGGGGCTGGCGACGGTCGTAAGATCTTTTCCTTCACATCAGAAGAAGAGATTCGGCGTTCATCAGAAAAGACTTGGGGAATTAACGGAGTTGGTGCTTTTGGAACTTGAAAAGGAATATCACTCGGAACTGGAGGGATTGTAATTGGTTGTCTTCGTGTGATTGGTGGTGATGGAGGGTAGAGAGATGAGAAGTAAGAGGAACCGTTTTTTCTAGAAGAAGGAGATACGCTGTTACCAGAGTCATCAATCCACCCAACACTCTGTCAAGAGTTGCTCTTCTTCGCATCCGCAAAAGCTTTCTTGTAAAAGGAAGACATTGCTGCACCTTTTCCATGCTCTCGAGGATCCGCGTGGCTAAAGGGGCATTGGTTTCCGTTTCGGCAGTATTTCAAGGTGAAGAGTTTGTTGCAAAATGGACGGTCTACACCTTCTGCCGTCATGTGTGGGATCTTCTCAAGGACGGAACGTGAAAAGACTCGAGAATACTGGAGTTCCGTCGGGATGCACCAATCAGACGGAGAGTCAAAGCGCACAATGGTGGGTGGGGAAGAACTGGGATCAGCAGAAGCCTTGCGCTTCTGCGAGTTTGAGGAAGAATTTGTCGAAGAGTTCTTGGGGGGGTCGTTCTGTCCTAGTGCTTTGGCTCTAATGGCTGACTCGATGAATTTGGGAAGCATCTTGCAGATGTCTTCTTTTGATTCAATCTTGTCGCATAACTTGTTTTTGTGGAAGTCCAGACGGTCGTTGCGAATGTCTTCGACGCACTTGGCGTCCTCAAGGTATGTATCGATAAAGCGTTGGATGGCGAAATCGATCGAGAAAAGGACGCGGCATAAAAATGTCGGGTCCACGGCTTGACTGCTTCGGTAGATGTATCGATTAGAGAGTAAGTGCTCTACCATCTTGTGGAGCTGCAACGCAACAAAACACTCGTTGTTCCAGATTGCACAGGCAAAAAGGTAGAAGGAACGAAGTTGTGTTTGATATTCGTCGCAGGTAAGTGGGCAAAACAGCTTTTCATTGACGAAGATGTCTCTCATATCTTTTGTTGACAGTCCGTTGTCACTTCGTAAGGAACTCTCATAGATTGCATGCTGGATGTCGTGATCGAGGGCAAGGTGTGAATCCGGTCCAGAGCAGCAATAAGGGTCAAAAGAGAATGGAGAAAAACCACTGGGGTGGTCGTTTCCTCGCCAACGCAAGCCAAACTTTTGCAATACGCCACATTGACCGAAAAGGATGTAGCAAGCATTGTCTGACTTTCGGAAAACTCGAGCATGAATCGTCGAGTATAAAGTGTGTGTACTCTTTTGGTGAAACAATTCAGTCGCAATCTCGGACGGAGAGGAAGGCAATTCGGCAGTCGAGGGACCGACTTGGCCGAAAACAATCGCATTACGAAGGTGAGTTGTATGCTTGAAGATTTCTTTCTTTTCGTCTTCCTTCTCACGGGTGATCTTCGAGGTATGCTTTGCGATTGCGTCGGAGAAATTCTCGGACAACTTCTCAGTCATATAAATGGTATCGGCCGAAACTCCGCCACCCGAATTTTGCTGCTGGATAGGAGAAAAATTCGGAGGTTGACCAGTAGGAGGAGCAACTGGGAAGTTGGGGTTGATCGGTGGCAAGGGGACCTGAGATGGACTATGAGGAGCTGTCGCCTTCAAGGAAGGAAAGAGTTTCGTCGAGTAAGCTTCAAAGGCTGTCGAAGCTTCGACAGAGTTGGGTGGGACTTCGATAGCAATTGGTTCAGTGCGGGAACGCATATGATGGGCGAACCAAAGGAAACGAAACAGTTCATGGCTGAATTTGATCAGCTCATGGTACATCGGAAAAGAGGTGCATTTCATCTGAAGCTCTTGTGGGGTGGAAATCATCCATCGTTTATTGAGGAACTTGAAGATGAGGGAGGCTAGAAAAGGTGCAGTGCAACGAGAAGAGCTCAGATCTTGGGAACCAAAGTGATCCAACAACAAACCCGAGATGGAAGGATGAAGAGGGAACAAGCCTTTCAAAGAAAAGGTAGTCGCAGCCTCATCCTTATCAGTCGTCGGTTTCTTGAGGTTACCAAAACGCAACAAATCGAACTTGAAAGATGGGAGAACGTTCTTGGAACGGGACTTGGATGTCGAAGACGCGTTCTCGTCAATGCAACAAGACTTGATGATTTCCTGGGCTGTTGGTACATCGGGATATTCGACTGTCAAAAGGAGTTTGTCGACATCTTCGGGGTCGATCCAAATAGGGGGAGAACCAAATTCTCGCTGCGAAAGCCCAAGGAAAATCGGATCGGGATTGACAAAGTTTCCAGTGTTCGGCGCAACAATCAAATTGTGGACAATACGGATCTTGCCTCGACGATCAACTCCCAAAAAGGCAAGGGGAGTATAGCCTAGGTCGCATGTGAGGAAGCGTTGAAGTTTCTCAGCCGAAGAAACAGTCTCAAACTTCTCACAAAACTCGGTCCAAGAGTTGGGGAACTTATCCAAAGAGCGGTGAAAAGGGGATACAAAGGCATCGGACCAATCCACAGGTTCCATAGAGTCAACCAAATCAAGATGTTCTTGAGAGAACGGGATAGGGAGGCGAAAAAGGTCTGAAGGACGGGACAGGGCAGTCGGCGTCTTGGTGTTGTCTTCAGATCCGTGCTGGGGCTGCTGGCGAATGGAAGAGACCAAATCCTTTTTCGAAATCTTCTTCTGGGTCAAAGTGGACATAGAAGATTTCTTGGAAGTATAATTCGCCGGGGTAGTACCTTCATCGTCCTGATCGGGATTTGAAGAGGCTTTTGTCGTTTTCTTCGATAACTTCGTACTCTTGGACGAACGGGACTCGAGACTTCCGGAACTGTTCGAACGAGTGCGACGGCGGCTGTGGCCAGAGTCTTCGACAGAAGGAGGGTTACCATCGAGACTCAACAAATCGTCATCATCGTTCGTACCGTAATGAGATTCGGGCTGGGAAGGCTGCGAGATAAACTGAGCCAAAGTGGCAGTCCCGTTGCCTTCAGTACCGCCAGAATCGGAAGGAGAAGCCGTGTCTTCCATGTTGGAAAACATCTCGTCGTCAAAGGCAGTAGTAACAGTCATCGTAGATCCAAAGTTGTTTTTGATTGTCTTAGTCTATCTATCTCTGTGTAGACCTCTCAAGATGGCAGTTGCAATGCTCGCAATCTCAAGAATTGTGAGCATGGACATCGCATCAGAGATGTCCAAGTCCGGTGGGGCTTGTCGTAGTCTATGTGCGATCAACTGCCCCGCTCCAACGTACGCACGACAGACACGAATGAATGAATGTTGGAATGGAAGGAGACGACGACAACACACAACAAAAATGAGAGGGTGTCATTGGTCGAGACCCCCACCCCCACCCAAGTGAGAAAAGGGGCGGGCCGATGTGGGCGAAAGTTTTGTCGTATGCCATGTGCATGGCTCGCGATCTTCACACAGTTTATCAATAAGGCGAGGTTTTCCTGCAACCTTTTGGTGTCAAAGTCAAATCGTTCCACGCTGAAGCAGACGATACGGATATAAACTTACCGCATGGTGTCCCCATTGACGTTGTGGAAGCATGTCCATTCGAACACGTTCCACTGCCACCTTGCTTGCTCGCCTTCAAGAGTTGCGACGGGAAGAGGAGGAGATACTGACGGAACTCCGACGAAGAGCTGCCGAAAACGAGCGCGAGAATGGAGCCGGAGACGAGGAGACGACGGAAGCGCATGAACCCATGCAGCTCGAAGAAGAACCCAACTTGGACCGGTTCCCGGTAGCAGGAGGAAGAAATCAACGCATCCTCTTCGGCCATGCGAGAGAAGCAGAGCTCTCCGGACTGACTTTTATGGACAACCAGGAAGCACCCCACTGGCAGGTCGCGGACTGGCCTCCGCTGCCGTTTGAGTCAGAGGCGATACACGCATCCGTGGTGGTGAATGACCCCGGCGGCCACAATAGCAAGACTGGTAGGACAACTGTCGTAGTACTCTCGTCTACCCATGAATCCAATATGGTTCATTTTTTACAGGTGGATGATACTACCCAGAATTTATGCTGGCGCGTCGGACCAAGCATGAACCAAACAAGACTGTTTCTCGCTGCCGTGATCTGCCGTGGCTATGTGTATGCCGTTGGTGATTTCTACGATACTATTGAACGCATTGAGATTCAAGACTTGCTTGGTAATTCCTCCCAGAGTAGTAGTCCTACAAACAACAAACGACGCGGCTGGACGACGTTGGAGTGTCGCTTGTCGAAAAAACGATATGGCTGCTCGGCTGTTGTGGTAAAGGAACGATTTATCGTGGTGGCGGGTGGTTTTGAGATGTCGACTCTTGCATCGATTGAGATTTTGGATACGGCGGCATCCACGAATAGTGCCAGTGGCGTCGTCGTTCGGGCCGGACCTCCCATGAATGTTAGTCGCGCTTATTTTCGAATGGCGGTGATTGGGTCACGTCTCTATGCTGTCGGTGGCATTGACAATGAAAAAACCGTGAGCTCTGTCGAGTACCTGGAATTGGATGATTGCGTAGTGGAAGGACCAGGAGGAGGGCCACAACGCAGCATTCTAATCTCCCCCTCCAACAAGGTATCCTCCATTTGGACCAACTCGTGGAGGATCCACGAACAGTTGGCTCTGAACACTCCTCGAATTTGCTTTGGTATGGTCCGAGTAGGATCTTGTCTCGTGGTGGTTGGCGGCCGTGACCAACAAGGGAACGGGTTCTTCTCGGGACAAGTTCTGGACACACAAAACAACTATTCATGGCAGCTACCGGAACTGAGATGGAAACGGGATGGTTGTACCTTGGTGGCCCATTCCACCACTGGCATTGTAGTGATTGGTGGTTCTGACTGTATAATATGCGAACGACTGCCATTGGTGGACCAGAAATCGGCCTGTTTTGCTCGGTTGGCACTCGGGAGGGTCCCTACTTTTTGAAGAAACCACACTTGTGTCGGTGTATGCAAGTTGCGATTCGATACGCACCCATTATGGATTAGTAGTAGTAGAGTAGATCCCACGAAAGAATGCATCGCCGATTTGTTTTGTGAGCATTGCAATGTCATTGCAATGGCGCTGTTTGGAGAACCACCTAATAGATAGGTACTACCTAGGAAGTCTTCTTTCCTCGTGCTTATGTGCCATGGAATGTGCTGCGAACAATGCTCCCTCGTCTCGTCCTTTTGGAAAGGTGTGTAGACGTGGGCGATCCATCCGTACCAAAGAGTTTCGTTCTCGATTACCTATACGACGGTGTAGAGCCTCCAGCTGATGTTGTTCCTCTCTCTCTCTCTCTCTCTCTCTCTCTCTCTCTCTCTCTCTCTCTCTCTCTCTCTCTCTCTCTCTCTCTCTCTCTCTCTCTCTCTCTCTTTCTCCTGCCTCTGGAGCCGCTGATAACGTTACATCTGGACGGGAGAAATTATAAATCTGCCTTGAAAGATACTGACCATCCGACCCGACGGACGGATCTACACGGGCATATCTACAGGTGCGCGACCTCTTCGTTTGCCAAAGTCTGAGTTAGGTGTGGGTCTGTGCTGATCGGCTAATACCCGTGCTATTTTATGACCTTCACACTTTCTATCGATCCACTCCTTGTCCAAATGAACAGTGGCCATTCGTCAGCCTCCCTCACTTGAACGAAACAACACAACAAGAGTTGGGTGATTTAGCTGGATCCGATTGGATTCTTGTTGTCCCAATGGTCGACTTGGGTTCCAAAGCGAACTGGACGAAGTGGCTCAAGAGCAACCAAGAGAAACTATCTTTCGAGACACGGAATGTCCTCAATCATTCATTTGCTCGTTCAAGGAATACCAACGCTAACGAGTTCGCCTTATTTTCGAAAGTTTGGACCCAAACAGGCACCTGTAATGGCCCCATCAGTGCATGACATTCAACGTGTTTGGGAAGATATTGTTCAATCAACAAACGTGGCATTGGCTTCACAGACTTTTACTCTCCCAGTTCTCCTATGCTTTGTCTCGTGAACTGGTGAACATGGATAGGAACGCGCACCCTGCTATTCGCCGAGCAGTAGGGGATGCTCTTCATGTCCGACACACCATGCAATCTGAGGTTACAGACACATGTCCTTCCTTCATGGATACTGTGAGTCCGAATACATGACAAGAACTCTCTCCTCGGAGTGCCATGATCGAACCCGTAGTATTGGAAACATTCCTGCAAGATGCACCAATTGTTCGTGGTAGAAGCCTGGGCCACATACTTGGATGAGAAAAAGCCTCCTCAAAGAGATAAAGGTTTTGTGGGCGACGTCCATGACACTTGCGAGAGCGAAATGACATTTGTGATTGACAACGGGAACGTTGAAGTTCAAGGCCACCAAAACTTGCACGCACGACAAGAGATGCAAAACTACCTTGCTCCAAGAGCGGAATTCGCAACGTTTGCCCGATACGACGGAGAGGAAGATGGAGCAATGCACTGTGATTACACGACGTTGATTGTATATCCCAGCAAAAGATTTGAATTCACTTTCCATACAAATCAGCCATACCTCCGTTGTGGTGGCTGTCTTTGCCGCGACATGTTCCGTGTTTGCAACATGAGACTGTTCATCCATGGATGGTTCATCGACGACAAAACAAGGTTATGAACTCGGCCAAAAGAACCACTGCCATTGTCCATTCTCTATATCCCAGATCTTTCGGGGATCGATTGATTGTCGCGAAAAATGAAATGGCCGAAAGAAAGCATTAGAAGCGAAAAGCCAAACTACAGGCATTCATGAGCCCAGGCGACTATAGAAAAGAAGAACAGAGTGAATCGGACCCAATCGCACCCTCGTTGTTGTTGGCCTTGTGCTGGTCACTTGTATCGTTGGTGGAATTCCCTTGTTGGAGCCTCATCATGTAGTCTCGAGCATCCAACAAGTGTTGCAACAAGAGAGGTCGTTCTTGTCGTTCTTGAGTGGGACTGAGCAACGTGGCTTGTCCGGTAATGGCTTGTTGTTGCATGCGTTGAAAGGAGCAAGGTTGCCAAGACCAATTAACTTGTCCCAATCCGAAGAACCATCAGGAATTCTCGATGTCATTGTGGATGATGATGATGATGATGATACCAATGAGGATGAGACAACGACCAGAGAGGAACTGAGACTTCGAATGAATGAATGTTGGAATGGAAGGAGACGACGACAACACACAACAAAAATGAGAGGGTGTCATTGGTCGAGACCCCCACCCCCACCCAAGTGATCAGGCAGTCCCCCGTTTTGAAGAACCTAAAAGAGGTGGGCCGAAAGTTTTGTCGTCTTATATCGTATGCCATGTGCATGGCTCGCGATCGTCACACAGTTTTGGAATATACTCCGAACACACAAGGCGAGGTTTTCCTGCAACCATGGTGTCAAATCGTTCCACGCTGAAGCAGACGATATAAGGTTACCGCGTGGTTTCCTTGTACTGATTGTGGAAGCATGTCCATTCAAACACGTTCCACTGCCACCTTGCTTGCTCGCCTTCAAGAGTTGCAAGAGTTTCGACGGGAGGAGGAAGAGATACTGACGGAACTCCGACAACGAGCTGCCGAAAACGATTCCGAGGAAGGAGACGAGGTGCCGGAAGCACATGAACCCATGCAGCTCGAAGAGGAACCCAACGTGGATCGGCTCCCAGTTGCAGGAGGAGGAAATCAACAGACCCTCTTTGGCTATGCGCGAGAAGCTGAGCTCTGCGGACTGACTTTTATGGACAACCAGGAAGCACCCCACTGGCAGGTTTTGGACTGGCCTCCGCTGCCGTTTGATTCGATGGCGGAGCATGCATCTGTGGTGGTGAATGACCCCGCCGGCCACAATAGCAAGAATGGCACAACTGTCGTACTACTCTCGAGTCACGGTGAATCCAATATGGTTCATTTCTTGCAGGTGGATGATACTACTACCCAGAACTTGCGCTGGCGAGTTGGACCGAGCATAAACCAAACAAGAATGTTTCCCACTGCCGTGATCTGCCGTGAATATCTGTACGCCTTTGGTGATTACTACGATACCATTGAATGCATTCACATTCAAGACTTGCTTCGTTCCTCCTTAAATGGCAGCAGTCCTCCTACAAACCATCAACGCGACTGGACGACGTTGGAGTGTCGCTTGTCGATCAAGCGATTTGGCTGCTCGGCTGCTGTGGTAAAGGAACGATTTATCGTGGTGGCCGGAGGTTTCTTTGAGACAGATACTCATTCATCGATTGAGATTTTGGATACGGCGGCATCCACGAATAGTGCCATTGGCGTCGTCATTCGGGCCGGGCCACCCATGAATGTCAGTCGCGCTCATTTTCGAATGGCGGTGATTGGGTCACGTCTCTATGCCGTCGGTGGCTGTCGCAATGAAGAGAACTTTAGCTCTGTCGAGTACCTGGAATTGGATGATTGGGTCCTGGAAGGAGAAGGAGGAGGACCGCAACGCAGCATACTCATCTCCCCATCCAATAAGGTGACCTCCTGCTGGACCAACTCGTGGAGGATCCACCATGAGTTGGCTCTGTTCACTCCTCGAATTTGCTTTGGTATGATCCGAGTGGGGTCTTGTCTGGTGGTGGTTGGCGGCAGCGACGAGGAAGGGAACGGGTTGCGTTCGGGGGAGGTTCTCGACGCACAAGACAACGAGGTAGGGTGGTGGGAGCTACCGGAAATGAGTCGGAGACGGGATTTTTGTACCTTGCTGGCCCTTTCCACCATTGGCATTGTCGCGATTGGTGGTTGGGACTCTAGTAGAACCTGTGAAAGACTGTCATTGGTGGACAAACAATCGGCCTGTTTCGCTCGGTGCAAGGCACTGGGGAGGGCCCCCACTTTTTGAAGAAACCACTCTTGTATGTGCGCGTGTCGGTGTGTGGAAGTAGCGATTTGACGCGCACCCATTTTGGATCAGCAGTAGAGTCGATCCCATGAAAGAATGCATCACCGATTTGTTTTGTGAGCATTGCAATGGCGCTGTTTGGAGAACCACCTAGTAGATAGGTACTACCTAGGAAGTCTTCTTTCCTCGCGCTCATGTGCCATGGAATGTGCTGCAAACAATGCTCCTTCTTCTCGTCCTTTTGGAAAGCTGTGTATTAGTGTGCGATCCATCCTACCAAAGAGTTTTCTCGATTGGTGTATAGAGCATATAGCTGATTTTGTTCCTCTCTCTTTTTCTCCTGTCTCTGGAGCCGCTGATAACGTTACATCCTGGACGGGAGAAATGATTGATCTACCTTGAAAGATACGGACCATCCGACCCATCTACACGGGCATATCTACAGGTGCGACTTCTTCGTTTGCCAAGTCTGAATTTGGTGTGGGTTTGTGATCGGCTAAAATACCCGTGCTATTTTATGACCTTCACACTTTCTGTCGATCCACTCCTTGTCCAAAGGAACAGTGGCCATTCGTCAGCCTCCCTCACTTGAACGAAACAACACCAGAATGGGATGATCTAGCTGGATCCGATTGGATTCTGTTTGCCCCAATGGTCGACTTGGGTTCCACAGCGAACTGCACCAAATCCTGGCTCAAGAACAACCATGAGAAATTATCTTTGGAGACACGGAATGTGCATCATTCATTTGCTCGTTCAAGGAATACCAACGCTAACGAGTTCGCCTTATTTTCGAAAGTTTGGACCCAAACAGGCACCTGTAATGGCCCCATCAGTGCATGACATTCAACGTGTTTGGGAAGATATTGTTCAATCAACGAACGTGGCATTGGCTTCACAGACTTTTACTCTCCCAGTTCTCCTATGCTTTGTCTCGTGAACTGGCGAACATGGATAGGAACGCGCACCCTGCTATTCGCCGAGCAGTAGGGGATGCTCTTCATGTCCGACACACCATGCAATCTGAGGTTACAGACACATGTCCTTCCTTCATGGATACTGTGAGTCCGAATACATGACAAGAACTCTCTCCTCGGAGTGCCATGATCGAACCCGTAGTATTGGAAACATTCCTGCAAGATGCACCAATTGTTCGTGGTAGAAGCCTGGGCCACATACTTGGATGAGAAAAAGCCTCCCCAAAGAGATAAAGGTTTTGTGGGCGACGTCCATGACACTTGCGAGAGCGAAATGGCATTTGTGATTGGCAACGGGGGAACGTTGAAGTTCAAGGCCACCAAAACTTGCACGCACGACACAAGATAAAACTACCTTGCTCAACGAGCGGAATTCGCAACGTTTGCCCGAGGATACGATGGAGGGGAAGATGGAGCAAGGCACTGCGATTACACGACGTTGATTGAATATCCCAGTAGAACATTTGAATCCACCTTCCATACAAATCAGCCATACCTCCGTTGTGGTGGCTGTCTTTGCCGTGACATGTTCCGTGTTTGCAACATGTGACTGGAGGGTTCATCGACGACAAAACAAGGTTGTGGACGCGACCAAAAGAACCACTGCCATTGTCCATTCTCTATTTCCCAAATCTGTCGGGGATCGATTGATTGTCGCGAGAAAAAAGGCCGACAGAAAGCATTAGAAGCGAAACGACAAACTGGAGGCATTCATGAGCCCACGCGACTTTGGAAAAGAAGAACAGATTGAATCGGACCTGACCCAATTATCATCGTTGTTGTTGTTGGCCTTGTCACTTGTGTATCGTTGGTGGCTTGTTTCAGCCTCATCATGTAGTCTCGAGCATCTAGCAAGTGTTGCATCCAGAGGAGTCGTTCGTGTCGTTCTTGGGTGGCTTGTCCAGTAATGGCTTGTTGATGCATGCGTTGAAAGGATCCGCCCCAAATTAATAGGAGTAGGACTGTGCCGACCGTGCAGGTAAAGGTAATACAACCCAACACAATGCCAATTTGTTGTGCGACGGGCAAATTCGTCCAAAAGTCCATCACATCGGATGCCACACTGCCATTGCCAGTAAGTCCCAATTGCGTTGTCAAGGTTTCCAAGGCCAATTGCAACTTGTCCCAATCCGAAGAACCATCCGTCATTTTGTATGATGATGATGATGATGATACGAATGAGGATGAGAGAACGACCAGAGAGGGACTAAGACTTCCAGGAATTAATGAATGAGTGTTGGAATGGTGGGAGACGACGACAACAGAACAAAAATGAAAGTGGTGTCATTGGTCAAGACCACCCCCCTCATTTTGAATTACCCCCGAAAAAGAGGGGCGGATCCATGCGAGCCTATATGCGACCCAAACCAAAGGAGTGAATGGCACGCCACGCGCATGGCTCGCGCGCAGAGCAGTTCGTCCCATTTGTGGTTTTTGGTTTGGACTTTGGACAGCGGCCATGAGCCCTTGACAAAAAGTGTAGAAAGGAGGAGACCACAGAACGAATCGACCACGCATTGTTTCAAAGTGGTCTTCTTTGGATTTATGTATCTGGAATTATCCCAACTAATACAACTGCTGCAATTATCATTCCAGTATCATGACACGATTGGAGGAATGGCAACGACGACACTCCGGTCCCAACCACCCGTGGCGCTACACTAGCACCAAACGAAAGAGGAGCAGTACGAGTGGAGCGTCTACTACTACTGCTGCAGCGGATTGGAAACCGTTGGTGCCTCACAAACGGGTGCAAGTCATCAAGTCGCCTCCTCCCAGTGTTTCGAGTGATGCGAGTCGTCGTCGGAGACGGCGGAGTTTGCAGGTCGATCCACGACGCTGGTTGGACGACGACCCAAAGAATCTTCATGACGACGACAATGATGACGACAGCGACAATGAGTTAGACACTGAAAATGATCGGCAATCACTCTTGACAGACGGCCAGCGAAAACGAATCCACCGTCACAATGTGGAACGACGGCGTTGGCGGATGCGATCCTCCTCCTCGACCCATTGGAACCGAGCTCCTATGCCCGAAGACTTGTATTTTCAAGGACGACGACCAGGACGTCGTTCGATTCGTTCCAAGGAAGACAAGAATGCCATGGACCATTCCACCACCACCACATCAACAACAAAAACAACCACAACGATTCCAAAGCTCTTATTGGATGAGGAAACGACAGAGGGCATGCGCTTGGTGGTGGTCAATCAATTGTTGGATCGTACGCCTTTTAATGGTAAGAGTGGTTGTACCGTGTTGGAGATTGTTCAAGCCTTGCAAGCCAGTCCGTGGGTGTGCGATTTGTACAGTACCAGCTCGTTGCAGCAACAAGAAGAAGAGGACAACGACGTGTGGGAGGAGGAAAATGGTACCACCAAAAAGAGGTTGTCGTGGCGTTTCTTGATCGCCTATAATAATAACAATTCGGTATCCTCCGGCAGCGGCGGTAAACGCATTCCTCGTGCGACGACTCGCAACCACTATCACCACCAGAACCAAAATAGTACGGCTGTGACGGCCCGGAAATACCAATTTTTGCACGTCTTGGAAACCTTGCTCGAGCACGCGGCCAGTTCCACGACCGTGATTCGAACCTGGCAAGAAGCCCAACAGAGTGCCTTGTTGTCTCGTTATTTTGACTTTTGGGATACCCAGGCCACAAGTAAGACTACTACTACTACCAGTCAAACGAATGCCGAATGGTTGCAGGACTTTTCACGCGACGGTCGACGAGCCTTGTATACCCAACGATCCTTGTTGCACAAATTGGGACTCTTGGCACAAGCCAAGTTGTGGCCGCGATTGGTTATGCAGTCGGAACCGCCGCCCACATTCCAACCACGACGAGCCGCACAACCACGACCACAATCCACCATCATGCGTCACGACGACGACGACTGGGACGAAACGGGCCAAGTACCAGTGTCCCTCTTGGCCAAGGCCAACAACAACAAGAAGAAGAAAAAGAACCGTGACACGGCAACGACGACGACGATGACAAGAGACCAGACCAAGGAAACCAAAATGGACGACAAGACGATGGAGGACGAGGACGATACGAATACCATGAATGCCTTGTTGGACCAGTTGCAACAACTGGATACCACGACAACGACAACGACCGACGACGACACTCCTCCCACGGATCGCATTTGGCACAAGTTGGATCGCGCCGATCAAGCCTTTGTCCTACGATATTTGCAAGAGCAACATGTCTTGGTCCAACAACGACACGAGACCATGGGTGTGACGCAAGTTGCTCAGGAATTGGAACAAGAAGAGACGCGGAAACAATTGGAATTGGAAGAACGGGCCGCTCAAGAAAAGGCGCGTCAATTGTTGCGGCCACTGACCCCGGAGGAAACCCAACGGGTCCATGCCATTTTGTATGGCCGCACGGGTCAGGCGACGGATATTATTGCCCAAGTCGAATCCGATTCGGTCCAACGCGAATCCTTTCAACGCTTGGCACCCGGCCAGTGGTTGAATGATGAAGTTTTGCACTTTTTCTTGACCGTCCTGAGTCGTCGCGATCAAGCACTGTGCGAAGCAGCCGCCGCAGACGGTGAGAAACGGCGCCGTTGTCACTTTTTCAAATCCTTCTTCTTTTCCAAATTGCTCCAAGTGGGCCATGCCACCAAGGAAGGTCAGTACGATTACAAACAAGTCAAACGATGGTCCAAAAAGGTGCCCGGCAAGGATATTTTTGGATTGGACAAGGTTTTGTTCCCCATTAATCAGGGTGGTGTCCATTGGGTGTGTGCCGTGGCCTATATGCAGGACCGTCGGATTCAATTTTATGATTCCTTGGGATCGGCCGGTATGGACTATGTGGAATTTATTTTTCAATATTTGCAAGATGAACACTTGGACAAGAAAAAAAGTCCCCTGCCTAACTTGGAGGACTGGAAGTTGGTGCCGTGTCAAGTGGAATCGACCCCGCGCCAATTGAATGGGTACGACTGCGGAGTCTTTACCTGCATGTTTTTGGATTTTTGTTCCACCAACAATCCACTCTTGTTTGATCAAAGCCATGTCACGCAATGTCGAGAACGAATTGCCCTCTCCATTCTCAATGGAACGGCCATTTCGTAAAAGAGTTACAGAACAACAATACCCAGGACCAGAACAACGACACACACGGACGAAACGGGCTGGAGAACACTCGACACATGTGTATACCTACAGATACAGACAAACATACATACATATACTCAAGAGAGAACCGTCCGGGGGAGGAGCTCGTGAACATGTTTGTAGCTGTGACGTGGGCTTGTGTGGGCCAGTCTTGACTGTTGTTTTGTTGCGAAAAAAAAACCACAGTATAGTTCAGGGGAATGGATTCGAAACCAACACCAGTAAATTATAGAGACTAACGAAATGATGGTTGGTTGGTTGGATCGAACGACGTTGCCGTGCGCGTTTTCGAAGGGCAGGTGTGTGTCATGGATCCATTGATTTGGCGACATGGCATCGGTCGATTGAAAAACTAATAGGTAGGCAGGAAGTTTACTAGGGACTGGTCTACAATCCGTTCCATGGGAAGAGTTCCACTAATACCTGGAGTTGGGTGGAGAGTATAATAGGATGGAATACACACTCGATCCCTTTGTGCAATAAATCACACCCTCCAACACTGCTGTCGTTTCTGTGGTTCGCATCCCCCTCTATACAGTGTTTCGTCGTGGCAGTGATGGCGGCGTGGTTTCAAGTCGGTGGTTGGGACTCTTGTGTTTCCTTGTGTGTCCTTGTTGCTTTGGTTTTCTCGTTTGTTTCTTGTCTGGTTGGTCGGTTTTTGGACATGGTTCTTGTCTCCATTCGAATAATTACTTGGCTTGAATGAGATAGTAGGTGGATACGAATCGGTCGTTATTGCCGGGGTCGGCAGGAATATTCAGTTGCAGTTGGGGATCATTCAGGGCTTGAATCGAGCCGACCCATTCGTGCTTGGCCAAGAGCCGTTCCAAATCGGCATGGTCGAAATGATGGGGAGGTCCTTGGGTACGATTGTGGGGAATGGCATTGTTCCGTTCCACCACCACCAAGAGCCACTGTCCCGTGTGGGGTCGCAACGAACGTCCCACAATCTCCAAGTACTGATCCCGCAAGGACGGATCAATGGCCACCAAGGAACCGCGATCCACAATCAAATCAAAGACGCCATGGTCCTTATTGTGTTCCATGTCCTGGTCGAGCAAGTGAAAAAAGTCACCCTCCCACAATTCCAACTTGTTCCCCTTCCATTTCCGAAATAAGTCGTCGTTTTGGTCGGAATTTGTAGTTGTTGGTGCTTGAACATGTAATTTGGGGTGTTCGTGTTGAAATTCGTCAAAGGCTTGACCAATCCCATCGACACCAACCACTTGGGACACATTCTCGTGGTGCGCCAAAAAGGCCAGGTCCACCGTTTTGCCACACAGGGGTACCAACACTCGACGTTGGTTCGGGGAGGACAGGAAAGTAGTAGTAGTCTCGTTCTTGGTGGTGGAGGAGGAGGACTCTGCTGTGGCGGGTGCTGGCAGTCCAATCAAGTGTCCGACGGCGGGCAAAATGGGATGCACCTCTTGATTTTGCCAGGGTGTATGGTGGTCCTTCCACATTTCACTCCATCGTTGCAATCGCGACACAGACAACATGTTTCGCTTCGATTCGTCGGTCGTTGTCGTCGCGTCCATCTCGTCGTGGGAATCCTTCCTTGTCGCCGTCGTCGTCGTCGTCATGGCTACCTGTGTGTAGTATTCTTGTGGACCGTTTGCCTGTATGGAACGGAGGTCTTGCCGGTGATGAAGAGACTTGTCGGTGTTCGTCGTCGTGAGTTGGGAATCTCTCGTTCTTTGGGTTTATCGTTCCGAACAGGTCTTGAGGGTGGTTTTATGACACATCATGGTTCTTGTCGTCAATGGTCTTTGAATGGTTCTCGAACCTTCCTTCCAATCCACCTTTTTCTGGAACTGTGACGTGTTCGTGTAATCGACTCATCCGCGACTATATTTTGTGCGACCCGGTTACGCGACCAGATTGAGCGACTAAAAGTGGACACGTGGAAGCACAACGGACGCCACGATTGACCACCACACATCGATGATGGATGCATTCAGGTGCCAACATCCAGAAAGATTCTCTCCCCATTGCAACGATCGAGGTAGAGAACCAAGGGACGGTTCTCTAGAGAGTGCAAAGGGGTGTTTCTTTCTATTCGAGGGTTGGTGGGTGTATAACTCTATCAGACAATAGTTTTCGATTCTCCAGGGAGGAATCGACGAATTGCTGTAACAAAAAGGACCACAGAGAGAAAATCTTTGGTTGCTGGTATACACACAAGGGTCGTCGAACGGAAAAGAAAAGTCCAGCGGAGCAATGGAGGAAACAATGCATGTGGAACAAAGAAACAACAAGGCATCCTCCTTGACATTAACCGGGAGTCGATCCGTGCGGACCAATCTTGTTTGGATGATGCTGATGCTATTATTCGTAGGGATGACGAGTGGCACTGGTTTGGTCGAGGCATCTTCTTCTTCTGCTGCTGCTTCTTTTCCCGTGGGTGATGCGACGACTGGAATATCCTCCTCCTCCAAGCCACGAAAGACAAGCACAACCAGCTCCAGAAGGGCTTGGAACAACGTCCAACGAGTGCCACGTGCTTCCGTACTGTCCTTTTCTTCTTCTTTGCCGTCGTTTTCGCCCTCCACTACCATGCTCTGTAGTAGTACTAGTAGTACGAGCACAGTGACACCCTCCACCACCATGACTGTGCCACCTGCGGCGACTCTCGTGGTCCCCAACGATGCAACTCATACGGAACCAAGGAAAAATCCAGTGATTCAATTGGCCACCTACCTCAAAGATTCCATGGTTCGCACCGTTGTGGGTTGCAAAACCATGTGGACCAATCATGGCAAATGCAATGACCTTCGAGCGCAAATCAAGGCCTATCGGAATCAAATTCGACGCGACTGGCAAGCCAAGGGATACTTTGATGCCGTCGTCGATCGTACTCCTGCTACAAGTGTGGACGCGGAACAGTTGCAAAAACGTCGAACCAAACTCTTGAATCAAGAATTGGATCAATTGGTTGGTGGTATTTCCTATGCCGACTTTGTGTTTTTGCAAAAGGGCAAACAAGATCGAAGCAAATTACTCAATTTGTGTTTTTTATCCTTTGGGGCACCCAAAATTTTGCCCTACATGCTCATGTTCAATCCCGACTTGTTGCCCTCTCCCTTGCAACTGCCACCGGACGTGGAACCGGAACCCACACAACCACAAACCAGTAGTGCTGCGGCCGCTCCCATGGTCCGGTCTACTAATACCAACCACAAAGTGGAGAGTATGGGGGAGAAACTGGCTCGTCAACGATCCACCTTGATTGTCGAAACCTTGTTGCAATTGGAAAAGGATGCGCGGGAAATTCCAGCCCTGGCCAAACTCAACATTTTTGGACGCAAACAACAAGAACAACGACGACAATCCATTCAATCGCTCAATCAAGGCATTGCCGATTGGTTGATGGTCGGTCAAAAATCGACTCCTACTACGGATTCGGGGCCGGCTCGATTGCTCCAACAGTACGTGAGACCCTTTTTGGTTCGTACCACACACGACTTTACGCGATTGGAACAACGGTTGGGAACCTTGCCCAAACCAGTCGTTCGGGGCTTGTCCCAACTCGTGGTTCCGGGGGGTGGTGGGGGTGGATTCTTGTCGCAATTCACACCTCATTTTTTGGTCCGTGGACAATTGGTGACGCATTTGCAAAATTTGGAACAAGCCGATCGATTCGTTCTGCAAAATTACGATTCGGTCGTGCACGAATTGTTTCCCCAAACCTATGGCCAAGAACGACGGCGCTTATTGTTGGAAGAAGAAGAAGAACAACAACAACAAGACAAGGCGAGTGGTACCACCCGTAGTCCAAGAGCCACGCCTACGACAACGACGACAATACCTCCCCCATGTTCGTGGCAAGTCTTACAAGAAGCCTGTCGGGATCGATTGATTGGATCACCCGCTTGTAGTACTCGTGTCGAGTTGGAACACGCGTTGCACGAATGGATTCAAGTCATGGCAACGGCAGCGACACCACCCTCGACGGGGCCAGACGGCGGACCCTTCACTACGAGCAGCAGCAAGGTTCCCATCCCACAAACACTGCAGCAACAATCGTCGTCCGAGCAACCACCGTATTATTACAATGCCAATGTCGCTCGGATGGCGCTCTTGTCCTATTATGGCTTGCAAGGGACTAGTGATGCCCGCAATCCTGCGGCCCAACTCCCGCGACTCTTGTTCACATCGGCATTGTCCTTGTCCGAATCCAACGACAAGAAGAATGGCAACCAGCAACCAAAGACGTCAAAGTCCAAATCACGGTTTCGTCGTTAATCGAACACCACCCCCGAACGAGTCGCTGTCGGTTTGCTATATACAATTCCATATATAGAGTGTTCGTGCCTTTTGTTTCCTCCCTTGTTTGGAGCAAACCAAGAAAACAAGAAAGTTCCGAATCGAGCAACGACCCACGAATGGTGGTCTTTGTTCCTAAACCAAATCTCTTGTATAGTACTTTTCCTAGTATTATAGTTCTTTGCGGGTGGCTCCTGTTCATTTTCTTTCCAGTTGGTTCATGTGTGTTGATGGTCGTTGGATCGCACACATGGCGTCGTAAAAAAGTTCCTGGATCGATTGCCATTCCCTTTTTTGTTTAGTTCTCCTGTTGCACACGGTATAGATTCTTATTTTCCCTTGTGGGTGGACATGCCTCCCCCATAGGCGCCATGTTCCACTCCGGCATCCTTGTACTTGGCCTTACCAAAGGAGATGGGTACGTATTTGTGTTTGTACATGTGTAGAATTTGTCGTTTCATGGTCATGAAGAAGAGGACAAAAAAGTAGAGCAGCAATATGGGCCAAAAGACGGGGACATCAAAAATACTAAAAAAGGTCATGACCAAACAGGTGCAACATCCTCGTGTACACGCCAACCAAAATTTGAATTCCGGCAATCGACGAGCAAAGGGACGAAATTCTCGGCCTTCTCGTGCGGTACCGGGCAAGGATAGACCATCGTCATTACTCGTTTCGTATCGACTGGCCGTGCTGGGTTCCTCGAGTGGACTGAGAAAGGCAATGAAATTGTTGAGCAAGTAAATTCCCAAGCCGTAGGCCACAATGAAAAAGCCTTGTATCAAATAGACTCGCAAAAAGAAGAGGGCCAACAATACGGTAAAACCAATCCATCTTGGTACAACGTGAATTGTCGATTTGTCCAACCAATATTGAAAGGCGCGTTTGACTGTGAGGTGTTTTGTATAATAGAAAGCAATCCAGGAATGTCGCCGCGTTGCATCAATCGGCAGAAGTGTTTGGAAAGATTGATTTAACCGCAAATTGCAATCACCGACCAGACCGATGCAAAAACAAGCGATATAGAAGCACACACAAAGTGACAAACGTGAGTCCTCGTAAATTGGCTTGCATCCTGCATCCATATCTTTCTCTTCCACATATATAAACCCAGCAGCCACATCGATTGCTGTGCCGTTCATGGGTCTATCAAAGAGTTTCTCGAATCACCACAGACAATAATAATAACAACTTACGGTTCGCCGATGTTTGTTCGAGTTTGGCCGAGGGAGACGATGCTCCAGAGCCATCTTCATCGGATCCAACCATCATCTTGACGTATCTGCAGCTTCAACGAGTATTCCGTTTCGAGTGTCAATAATATTCCACGTGAACAACGTCAAACGTCGCAACGTGTCCCCCAATCAATCAATCAAACAACAACTTTCTTCTCTTGGAATCGGCAAGGCTCTTTGTCTTTTGTGTCTTGCTCGGCACGACACGATTCACAGTCTCGTTGGGCTTTTCTCTCCTTCGTTGGTCTCCGAACGTCGTCGTATTGCAATTTCTAGTAATACGACGACCCAAGCACTGTTGCTGTTGTTGTTGTGTTGTTGGTTTCCAATAATCTCCTTATGTTGTTGTATTACGTCGGCAGCCGTACTCTTGTTGTCGTTGTGCTTTTTGTGCGTCTCAAACGCGCTGTTGGGTCATTTTTTCCCTCCCCGCGTGGGGCGCGTGTGACCCTTTCTTTTCGGCGTGACGCTGCTATGGGTCCCAACGCCGTGCTTTTATACGTGGAATTTCAACTATTACACTAGTGCAAATGAACATTACCATTAGACTAATTTGACCATGGCGGATTTTTCTGGACGATTTTCATCTCTCCATTTCTATTAGAACGGTAGATCTAGGTTAGTCACTAGTGCGAGGGACTCGGTTCGCTCGAAGGTCTTGTTGCGCAATCCTTGCGCTCTCGTTGCACTTGTTGCAGAGCAATGACGAGGGGACCATTTACGATCAGGCTTTGTGCCAGAAGGACGGAGAGTTTTTCCCTACCCTCACAGCAATCAGTCAAATAGAACAAATAGAATGGATGTCTGCGAGGGTAGGAAAAGCGAAGTTGGTTACGACCCAAAACAGATTGACGGAAAGGTATGCCATGGTGAAGCCACGATACACCGCGACAAACTTGATGCCAAACGTGACGTCATGTACTAGGAAAAATTACGTAGGCTCTACTGCGTTGGGACCCATAGCTGCCTCTATGCGTGCTATTGCTATGCGTGTTTGTCTCTGTTCTCCATCTTCTCCATACTAGGCCATCGAATAGAAGGAACACGATACTTGCCATTAAGATCCGATAGACTGCCTCGATGAAACATATACGCAATAGAAAGAAAGCATGATTTCGAAAGGGACTCTGTCAATCTCTATACAGTATATATAGTATATGTGGTTATTGTATCTCGATTCGCGAGGCACACTCTTTTTGGTCGTTGTTAGCACCATTCGGCAATGTACACAATGACAGTGGTCGTTCCGACATTGGTGGTTTGTCGCTGTACTACGGCTGTGGGTTCGTGCCAGGCCACATCTCCTCGCTCCAGGGTTTCCGTCCATTGGACTTGGGGTGTCACCATGGATTGTCGTTTCACCATTCCGCCTTCGACGACGACGGTACAATGGAAAAAGGGATAGGAGACTGTTACGGATTCGTGGGGATCCAATTTCAGTTGATAGACGCGACATTTGGGACGTGTCTTGATCAAGGTATGATGCTCGGCTATCAAGGGGACGGGACACGTCAAGGGTGGTGGTGCGACAAGTTCGGCATCAATGCACAACATGGTTTGATTGGATTGATTGGTAATTTTGTGGACCAAGGGTTGACCATCACTGGCATGAGCACCAAATCGGACTTCCCCAAAACCCATGCAATCGCAGGCCGCTTCGCGACCTTGTACGTGATTCAACACATTCAATTGACCGGGCACCAAGAAAAAGTACAAACTATCGCGATCGTGACGATGCGCCAAGGTGGTGTCATTGGGTGGAAACGAAACCCTTAAGGCGCGAACATAGGGATTGGACAAGACCAAATTATGCCGAGGTTCCATACCCACTTCGACAATTTCTTCCAGGCTTCCATCTTCCATTTTCCAATAGTCACCCACATTGGTGCCCTCCTTCTTTTCGTTCTTAGTATTTGTATCACTCGCCAGCGCTGTTGTGGTTGTGGTAGCCTCCGCATGGGCCGCCACTTTGGCCCCGGAAATGCGTTCGTACACTTGTACGACTTGCGAATCGTCGTGTTTGGCCAATCCCAAACTCATGGCCGAGGCAAATTGTTGCAAGGCGGTCGAGGCAAGGGGGATGGGCGATTGCAATCTCTGGGCTTCGGAATGCACAATGTTTAAATCCTTGACCATGATTTGCAAAAAGGACTTGTTTTCGGGACTCTCCATCATCATGCGGGTCGCGCGATCTTGAAACATCCAACTGTTGCCGGCGGCACCCGTGACAATCTCGTAGAGTTGCGACACATTCAAGCCAGCCTTGGCGGCCAAACTCAAGGCTTCGGCCGCAGTCACGACATGGATGGCGGCCAACAATTGATGAACCATCTTCACCGTCGATCCCATGCCGACACCTCCCGAAATGCGGTGAATCGTCGACGTGGACGGCGGTTGTTCGTGTTGATTGCCCAGGGCCTCCAGGGCCGGTTGGACCAATTGGACGGGTCCATCGTCGCCACTCACCATGAGACTCAAAGTACCCTTGCGAGCACGGACGGGTCCCCCACTGACGGGACAATCCACCACATGAATGCCAGCGGAATTCGTCAAGCGAGTCGCCGCCTGTTGAATCCAAACGGCCGGAACCGTCGAACACACCAACACACACGCACCGGCCGACAAGAGATGACTCAAACAATTCTGTTTCGTGGCAGCATTGTCCGTTTCGGTTCCAAAACACACTTCTTGACATTGTGCGGCATTCTGCAAGACCAGGACGACCAAATCCGTCTCCAGTTTGGACGAAGCATCATGACCGACAATGGCCTCTGTCAGAGAGGTTGGAGCTTGTGGCGTTGCGGCCTTGCCGGCAGCTTGCGAGTCGTCAAAAAAGGATTGGACCAAGGCCGTGGCATGATCGTAAGCTGTCACGGTTTGTGACACATTGGCATCCATGAGAGCACGAGCCATGCCTCCACCCATGGATCCAATGCCAATCACGGCAATGTTCCGGTAGGGCACCAACCCCGAAGCAGCAGCTGAAGCAGAAGCAGACAATGTCATGGTGGATCGATTCGGTAGTCCACGAACTAAAGGCACTGGAAAATGGTCGGAGAAAGAATATGCTATCTAGAGACTGCAAGAATGAATCAATCCAGGGGCTTGCGGCTTCTTCGTTGGCCTGGCGTCCATTGCCGTCGTTGCCTCATTTTTCTTGAGCTGGAATGACGTCAGTTAGGCAAATTACTCTTGCTAGCTAATACTCCTAGCATATATCTACTCGAAGAAGGAGCAAACGGAAGTAGAAAGGCCATAACAATACTGCGTACCAAGTGTGCAAACAAGCACTATTGACTGAAAACAACAATAGAGTTCGATCTTTCACAGCTTCTGCACAACAGCTTTCCATGCTCCGACAGGAGAACAGATCAATGTCTCCACGCGAAGCTTTTATATCGGATCTGACAGACTTTATCCGACAGCGCCGTGCCCGTAACTCAGAAATTCTATTATTGGGCGATTTCAACAAGACACTATCCAATATCCACGAGGGAATGTCAAAACTTTGCACCGAGTTAGAATTGCACGACCTAATGGGAGAACAGATCGGTGACACATCTTTTGCTACCTTTGTGAACGGACAAGAACGCATCGATTACGCTTTGGGCACAACACATGTCTCAACATCAGTCGTCAGGGCATGCTACGAACCCTTTCAACATAGAGAGATACCAAACGACCATCAAAACATGGTAATCGACTTTGATGTCGAAAGACTCTTCGGAAACGCTACTCAAGCACTGGATCCCATTGCAAGCCGTGATTTTACGAGCAAGGATAAAAGCTCAAACAGAAACTATATCATCCACAAACACAAGTTCTTGGTCGAACACAATTTTCCACAGTGACTCGAGCGATTGAAACAGAACTGGAACCCAAGACTCGCAGAACGTCTGGACAAGGATTTACAACGAGCAGGCAAACATGCAAGTCGAAGATGCGCAAAGAAACCGAGGAGTATTCCATTCGTAAAGCAACTAGCCAGTCTCAGGAAACGTAAAAATCTTCTACTGAAATTGATATCGGCAGAGAAATGGGGCAAATCCTTTGAGTCGGGAATCGCATACACTACCCGCAATCAGTCCGTGATCAATATCCCACACACCCTCGAAGCCTGTCAGCAGGAATGCAGAGTGGTTCAGCGACAGATACGCGAGATGACGAAGGATGCAGTACAGCGAAGACACAATGCCTTGCAAAAAGAGCTCCAACAAGCCGTTCTTGAGGGGGACAAACAACAATCAAAAGCTTTGAAGCATCGGATTGCAGCAGAACGCACAAAAGCGATGTATAAAAAGCTTAGACAATGCCGCGGCAATTTGAAAACGGGCATAACCAGACTTGATGTTCCAGCCGATCCTACCACGACTGACTACAGTGGATGCACGGAATGGCTTACTATCAATACTCCTGCGGAAATAGAAGATCGATTGCTCACCAGAAACCGACGCCACTTTGGACAAGCACATAATACCTTTCCCACCAAACCACCATTCTCGGAATGGTGCGATTGGGGGGCGTCGACTCATACGGCAGAGCTCATATTAGAGGGAAATTGGCAACGACCGGAACTTGATGAAATGCAGCAATCGCTCATCAATCACATGAAGGCTCGAGTTACACTTGACGCTGTTCCAGCTCCTATCACCGTCGAAGAATGGGTTGGCAAAATTAAAGCATGGCCAGAGTCTACCTCAACGTCTCCATCCAGCTTTCACCTTAGCCATAGCAAAGCATTGGTGGCTCCTCACGACCTAGACACAACAACAGACAAAGGTCAAGAACTAGAGGAAAAGAGGGAACAACTCATTGAGTGGCAAGTCGGGCTAATGAATTGCGCACTCGTCAACAAATACTCGTACGACAGGTGGAAACACATTGTCAATGTGATGATTTTCAAGGAACCGAACAATCTACGGATCCATCGACTTCGTGTCATCCATCTTAATGAACAAGATTACAACCTTGTTCTGGCGATCAAGTGGCGCCAGCTCATACACTTAAACACCAATCAACAAACTCTGCACCCAATGCAATTTGGTGGAGTCCCAGGCAGAGATGCAGTAATCCCGACCTCATGCGAAGAACTTCAATACGAAATATCAAGAGCTAGCAAGCGGCCACTAGTCCACCTGGACTATGATGCAACCGCTTGCTACGACCGGATCGTCTTATCCTTCGGAAGCCTCGCGTCTAGAAGCTTTGGCCAACACAGGTCGATTGTCTTTATCAACGCAAAGACACTTGAAGAAGCCAAGTACTATTTAAAGACGCAGCTTGGAGTGTCTGAACGGCATTACCAACATTGCCAATTGTACCCTATATATGGCTCGGGACAAGGAGCCGGTAACTCACCTGCAATCTGGTGTGTCATTTCTACGATTCTCTTTGACACTTACGAGGACAAGACACATGGCGCTATGTTTAGCAGCCCTGATGGTTCTGTGAAAACTGCTCTACACATGATTGGGTTTGTGGACGATACTAGCGGCAGCGTCAATGACTTCTCGCGCGACCAACCAGCAACGCCAGAGTATTACATTGCCAAGGCACAAGAAGACGCACAACGATGGAACGACTTGCTTAGTTTGTCTGGAGGCGCACTTAATGTCGAGAAATGCTCCTATCACTTCTTGTATTACACGTTCAATGTCGATGGCCTTGCGTCCTTACAATCTGGAACCTTTGGACCTCAAATTACAATTCACTTCCATGATTCAGACCAAACAATACCGATCAAACAACTATCTTCCTATCGGAGTCACAAGACTTTGGGTGTACAGAAATCGCCACATCGAACAGATAAAGGGTTGTACCTCGCTCTTGCGAAAAAGAACAAAGCTCATACTTCCGTGATGGCCACCAGCCCTTTCTCCAGAACCGACGCCTGGGCCTGTTACCATGCTATCTACCTCCCTAGCATATCATACCCGCTACCATCGTCTTCCCTCTCTGATGCCCACTGTAATGCCTTACAAGTCCAGTTCAAGAAGGCCTTTTTACCCAAGTATGGTTTCAATCGCCATATGCCAAATGCAGTCGTCTACGGACCATCAGAATTAGGAGGAATCGGACTGCGAACGCTCTCAGTGGAGAGTGGAATTTCTCAGACTTACCTACTGCTAGCATGTCTCAGATCACCAGGAGTTCCGGCACAACTTGCCAAGATCGTGATCTCGTGGGCTCAATTTCTCGCGGGTACTAGCGTTTCCATATTTGAAGATGTCGAGACACCGTTGCCACACTTGGTACCGATGCAATGGATCCCACAAGTGCGAACCTTCCTCCAAAAAGCAAATTGCAATATTGAACTCGAATCCAAATTCCTTCCCGCCCTCCAACGAGTCAACGACCGTTTTCTCATGGATATTGCAATAGAGTCGTCACAATTCACTCCAACGGAACTGATTCTGCTCAATGCATGCCGTATCTACCTGGGTGTGACATTGCTCAGTGATATATCCACTCCTGATGGCACGAAACTCTCGTTGTTCACTATTGAACATCGCCATGACGATTTCTCGACTCATCACGGCCTGATTCCGTACCAAGACCGGCCAGGTCCCCGTGCTTGGCAACAGTGGGACAAATACCTTGACTTAGTCAGACAGACAGGAGTTACACAAATGCTGACACACCCTCTTGGTTCCTGGACTGTACCTGAACAGAAATTACATCGCCATTGGAAATTTCTAGTTGACTGCCCTAGCTCCACGCTTTATGTGGCCGAATCTCCCAATAGTTTTTGACACTACTGGTACTAACACCCACTTTTTCTTCCAACGTCTCAACTCTCTCCAAGTCCCCCATCGACAGCTGTGCCCGTCCATGTTAACCACTCCGGTCCCGCTTATATTATTCTGCCTTGCCGTCCTCAAGCCATACCTTCCGATCCACCACCACCCCAGACTTTTCCCGACTATGTCTCTTCTCTCGAACAATGGGATCAACACCTAATGTCCAAACTTGTCCTCCTATGCCCACCTCAACAAATCCAACAAAGTTTCACCACTCCGACTGCCCGCCTCTTCTTATGCAGCGATGGTTCAGCGGCTATGTTCACTGGTGAATTTGGCTGTATTTGCAGCACGGATACTGGACAACGCCTTTTCCAACTAAGTGGCCCTGCTCCTGGTTATCGTACTTCGTCCTTCAGGTCGGAGAGTTATGGAATGCTAGCGTTGCTACGTGCCGTGATTCATCTTACGACGTCTTATGGCTTCAGTCTTCCGACACGATTAATCTTTTATACCGATTCCAAAAGTTTGATCAATACCGTGGAAAAGCGACTGGAATGGGTCTACGACTTCCCATACTCTACAATGGAAGCAGACTGGGACATCCAACAATCGATCAGTACATCTATCAAACAATTCCCTGAAACTCCAAGTTTCTTACATGTTCGGGGTCACCAAGATCGCCTGCGACCATATCCAACACTGCCCCTTGCTGCCCAGCTCAATGTAGACGCTGACCGCCTGGCAGACTTATACGAATACCCGCCTACTATCTCATCGACACATGTCCCTCTTATCACAGGCAGCCAGGCCATACTTCATTCTCCCAAAGGGACTATCAATTCAAATTACCGCTCTATTCTACGCTACCTCTCTACATGGAAAGCTTTACGCCAATACTTATGCAATCGCAACGAATGGTCGCTCGAGACTTTCGAGATGATTGATTGGACGTCACACGGACGCGCTATCACGACTGTTTTCACTCGTCGACAATTCCATAATAAGTTTCTCCATGATTGGCTTCCACTTGGCTATCTTCGTTCTCGTTACGCCACTTACTACACAGAAACATGCCCCCTCTGCACTCCCTCTGTTGTCGAGACTCGCACTCACTTTCTTTGTTGTCCCCACCGACAATGGAAAGGACCTCTTCTTGATGAACTGCAAGATTTCTGGCGTCTCCAATCCCTCGACCCAACTCTGAATCTACAACTCGTGGAAATTATTCACTCTTGGCTCGCCAATGTTCCACCGTCTTTTCCCACCCTCTCCCTCTCATATCAATCGCTGGTAACTCAACAACAACTTATTGGATATGCTCACATCTTTTTCGGCCGCTTCAATATTCAATGGCGCAACCTTCAAGACAACTATCTCTCCACCAACCATCAACATTCACGCACAGTCTCCGGGACTGATTTTGTTACTGGCACTATTAAACTCTTGTGGAAACACATCCATGCTCTATGGATCACCCGAAACCACAACCTTCATGGTAATTCACCCCAAACAGTTGAAGCCGCATCTTACGCCCAAGCACAACGCGAGGTCACGACTTTATACGAATTCCGCACCCGTCTCCCGCCCTCTGAACGCGATATTTTCTACTCGTCTCCCGCTGCTCATTTCGCAGCGGAAACTACTGCTGTTTCTCTTCGCTCTTGGATCAATACCTGGCGCCCTGTCATTCTCAGGGATGCTGCCCCATTCTTGTAACCGATTTCTACTCTCTGTCCTGTCCTCACAACTTGTCCCGTCATGTTTAGTCCTCGCTCCTCATTTTGTGTGGAGCCGGGCGCGTCGGTCGACGTCACCCTAGCGGGTGCGCGCGGCAGCGTTAAAATAGACTGTACTTTTTTTAGAAAGGCCATAACAATAACATGGGTAATCAGACTGGAAAGAGGAAGTCGGACCTCTATATTGACGCTGGTCGGATAGTCAGTATTATTTCTCCTGTCCAGAAGATGGGTGATGTTGTCAGCGCCTCCAGAGACAGAAACAAAATCAGCTGCAGGCTCTCTACCATCATAGCTAGAGAGGTATGGTCAAAATGAATTCGTTGGTACGGATGGGTCACACACGTATACACACCTTTCCAAGCAGCACATACCATGACACATCAGCGAGTGGACCGACTCGTCGTATACTTAGAGAAACGAAGACTACCAAAACTACCTATCTTCCTACCTAGGAGGTTCTATCAACCGCGCCATTGCAAAACTCTTCCATCATGGGATTGACTTTACTACTTCTATGTGCACACACCGACATGCACACACAAATGTAGTTTCTTCAAAACCTGGGAGCCCTCCCCAGTGCCATGCACCGAGCAAAACAGGCCGATTTCTGGTCCACTAATGGAAGTCTTTCACATGTTGTAGAGCGGGAACCACCAATCGCTACAATACCAGTGGTGGAATGGGCCACCATGGTACAACCAGACCGTTCCTCAATCATATCGGGCAGCTGCCATGCCGAGTTGTGTTCTGTATCGAGAACTTGCACCGAACGCAACCCGTTCTCTGCTATGCCGTCTTCCCCACCAACCACCACGAGACAAGATCCTACTCGCACCATTCCAATGAAACTTCGAGGAGGGTCCAAGGCCAACTCTAGGTGAATCTTCCACGTGTTGGTCCAGATTGAGGATACCTTGCTGGAGGGGGAGATGAGTATGCTGCGTTGCGGTCCTCCTCCTGGTCCTTCCAGCACCCAATCATCCAATTCCAGGTACTCCACAAAGCTCACGTCCTCTTCCTGGTCAAAGCCACCGACGGCATAGATACGTGATCCAATCACCGCCATTGCAAAATTAGTTCTCCTGATATTCATGGGAAGGACTTTGAGTGGATGCCGCCGTATCCAAAATATCGATAGATGTATGAGTCCACGTATAGTCTTCGCCACCCGCCACTACGATAAATCGTTCCTTTACCACAACAGCCGAGCAGCCACATCTTTTTTTTGACAAGCGACACTCCAACGTCGTCCAGTGATTGTTTGTGGGAGGACTGCTCCCATTTGAGGAGAAACCAAGCAAATCTTGAATGTCAATGCGTTCCATGGTATCGTAGCGATCCGAGGGGTACAAATTGCATTGAATTCCACCAATGGCGTAAAGATAGCCCCGACAGACAACGGTGGCGCACTCCATCCTTGTTCTGTTCATGCTTGGTCCAATGCGCCAGCACAAGTTCTGGGTAGAATCATCCATCTGTAAGAAATGAACTGCATTGGATTCATCGCGCTGAGTGGACAGTAAAACGACAGTTGATGAGGAACTCTTGTTTGTGTGGCCGGCGGGGTCGTCCACCACCACAGAGGCCACGAATCTCTGATCCGGTCTCGAATCAAACGGCAGTGGGGGCCAGTCGGCGGCCTGCCAGTTGGGCGCTTCCTGGTTAAAAGTCAGTCCGGAGAGCGTTGCCATTAGTGTATGGTTCGTACCGGTGTGTGGATTTCCTCCTCCTCCTCCTTCACCTTCTTCTTCTTCTGGGAACCATTCAAAGTTGGGTTCCTCTGCAGGCATCACCTCCTCGTCATCATCCTCGTTGTCCGCGGGTTCGTTTTCGGCAGCTCTTCGTCCGAGTTCCGTCACTATCTCCTCCTGTTCCCGTTGGATCTCTTGAAGACGAGCTACCAAGGTGGCAGTGGAACGTGTTTGAATGGACATGCTTGCACAGTGTCAATGGGGACACCACGAGTTGGATCGTCTGCTTCACAGCTTTGTCACTTGTCGCGAAGATCTGCTCTTCACGCAAGCCATGCACGTGGCGTGCGATAATGCGCGTCGCGTGCGATAATGCGCGCGCTATGCTACCGTATTGTACAATAAGAGCACACGCTATAAGCTATGCACCTAGATCGGAGAACGGGACATAGGTACTACTCCTAGTACCTCTATCTAGAGGTAGGTGGTTCCGGCACCATTGCACTAAACTGGATGCATTCGTTCCTGGGATCGACTCTGCTGTTTCTACCAAATGGGAGCACATTGAATCACAACTTGCGCATACCAATCAATCAAGTGTGGTTATTTCTTCCAACCCACTATGTACTACACGAGAACTCATTGGTACGCATGGGACGCACCCGTCTACACAAACAGGAAAGCGGGATCATTGTTGACAGCAAGCGCAAGGACCAACTCTTCGTAGTTGGAGAAACAAAGACTTTATCGTACCCGAACTCATTGGTAGGATATGAGTCGTACACGTATACACAATGACAAGAAGAGGGAACATCGATGGCAGCATATCACGACAGACAAGCGCGAGGACCGCCTCGTCGTATCTAGTTGGAGAAAAGAAGACTTCCTAGGTAGAACCTATTGAGGTAGATGGTTCTCCAAACAGTGCCATTGCAATACTCACTGGGATCGACTCTTCTTTTTCTAACTCCATATCAGACTATGTAGGTAGTTTTGCTCACAATTTTATTTTACTGTAGGATTTTTATTGTACGAGCGGGAAGTAGTTTTCAACCGAAAATCGTGCGAATCGCGCGAAAACGAGCGGGGCGAGCAAACCAAGGCGAAAAAAGCGCACCACGAAAAACCAACACGAAGCAACCAACGGAACGAGAAACGAAACCAACAAGGGTAACAAAGTAGCGACACAGGACAAGGAAGAAGAAGCAAGGTTGTGTGAGAATAAGCATGTGATGCAACAATAAAACAAAGACCATCGCAATGCAACAACTTACCGGTATCTAGAGACCAACCAACTGTGGGAGACATCGATAAGTGTCTGTCATCGAAGAAGCAAAAATGAGAAGATGAAGGACAATCACAATAGAAACAAAAAAAGACTCACCAATCAGCCACTAGTGGGACTTTTTGGATCCCTTGTGCTTCTTCTTTTTCGACTTCTTCGAAGTCGTGGTGGCAGGGTTGGTGTATTGAAAGGGTAGCTGCATTCCCCCAGTCATCATAGGAGCAGCCATGGCATTCGGCTGAACAGCAAAAGAATTGAGTAGGGGTTGTTGTTGCTGCATGGAGGGGAAGAGCTGTTGTTGCATCATCTGTTGTTGTTGCTGCTGCTGCATCATCCACCACATCATTTGTTGTTGGTTGAAATTGAGGTGGGGAGGAGGAACGACTTCCACCACGTCGTCATCCGAATCAGAATTGGATGAGGATGGAGATGGAGGAGCAGTTTTTTTCGTTGATGCCATGTTAGGCGTCGTTGTTGGCTTCGCCGCCACCATCGTCACCATCGTCGTTGGCTTTGCCATCGTCGTTTCCATCGTCGTCGGCTTCACCTCCGGACTCTGCTTCGTTCTGGGGACCAAGGGAGGTGATCCCCAACCACCCTTCTCTACCACTACCACGTCGTCGTCGCGTTTACCAGGAACTGGGGGGCCAAACTCATCGACATTGACTGCGTTGACAACACCAATTGAAACCTTGGGCGAAGCAGCACCAAGATCACGTCCTAGTAGAAGGTATTAAGAAGCAACTTGAGTGAGAAACAGAACGAGGCAACAATCAAACAACAACCAAACTTACCATTTGGAGAGGGAGCCTTTTTTTCGCCCTTGTACCAATTCGCTTTGAGAGCTTTTGCGAACGAATCCGTCGTGAATTCTTGGTACCGAAAACTTGCACGGTCAGTTTTGTGACGGCCAAAGGCATTGACCATGTGTTGTGGAACGCCCGCATCTGCCACGTTGGAAATACCAGTACGGCGACCAGTACGAGCGGTTGCACGGTGCCACTCCGGGTGGCCGCACCTCTTGAAGAGGATCTTTGCATTGTCGTTGGGCCAGTTCTTACCGAGAGCGCCCGAGGGGCGCATGGGAACAGAAGGTGACTTGCCTTCGGCAAGGGCCTTCTCGTACGTTTGCTTCGCTTCAATCGTGGTGTCGCGGACCATCTTCGTTCCTCCCCACCAATTGTCATTGGGTGACGGACGTTCTTTTCGTTCCTTTTCCGTTGCGATATTCAAAAAGAGAAGCCCTGTCCAGCCAGGTGGTAGTCCGTTCTGGATCCAGTGGTGGAGAATCTTGTACGTGCACATGTCATCATCTGGATCATCAACGATCATGTTCGGCACACGTTCTTCGTCCGATCGCAGAGTCGGGTTTGAAAGCGAAAGCTTCGCCGTCTTCTCGCGCTCACACTCGCGTAGTTTGTATGCCGCGAGACCTGCCACATCGCCATACTCTTGCGGGAGAGCAGTGATGTGGATCACATCAGTGATCAACAACCGGTAAATCTGGGTGACGTGAGAATCAGAACGCATGTCAGAAACTTGCCAGTCGATCCACCAATCAACATGAATGGTTGAAACTTACCTCCATACCACGAGTTCCCCAACAGCGAGAGCAAAGGTACACTACCATACGCAGACAGTCCAACGCAATCTGGAACGGACTCATTGGCGGTTGCTCCTTTGTTCGCAACATGACGTCGTCGTTGAATTCAATCAACCCCTTGTTCGGACGACGACCGTAATCTGGACGACGTTCGGCTTCCTCGCGAAACTGGTTTGCACAGTACGCTTGGAAAGACCCTTGCATGCTTTGCATGTGAGTCATGCTATACTGGATGCCATGCGAACGGAAGATTGCAAAGATTTGGTCCAAGATTTTTTTCACAACGTTTGGTTGGTAAGCCTTTCCCTCCTTGGTCTTCAGATTGGAAACAAAAACAACCAAGGCATCATTCAAAACTTGTTCTTTGTCTTCTGTTTTCGAGCCACGGAGCATGGGAAAGAGCCGAAAGAGTCTCTTCTCTGGGTTGTCGGGGTCGACGACGTATTCAGTGAGCACGTAGAGGGCAGGGTGCTTCGAAAGGATTTGGAGGAAGCGCTCGAAGGAACGGGCTTTGTCTTTTTCATAGCCCACCGTATTCATTGACAACTGTCGAAGGTTCCTGGTGGCATCTCCGAAGATGGACCTCGACAAGGTGCAATACGAGGCCAAGGCGGCAAGATCGTTGGGGGAATCGAGCACTCGGGGCAGGGAATTCGACGACAACTCGGCCAGCGTAATCTTGTTTGACTGGTGGTCGAAAACCAGGGGGCGGCGTTCACAAGCAGCCTTGGCTGCAACAGCAAAGGAAGGTTCATTGGCAGCTCGTGGAGGCGGAGGAGGAAGTTCCACGGTGGGATCGACGACAGCACCAGATGGATTGACACTGCCATGAGGCCGCCTGAATACGAACAATCAACCAGTGAGAAGAAATTGACACAACAATGCAGGAACACAAAGCAATGACAACAATGCAACAAACTTACGGCGCGGACGGGTTGGTTGATGAGTCTTCCTGGTTGGTGGAAGTAGGTGGATGCGGGAAGACAGCAGCCGACAACCTGTCAATGGAATGAGAAAACCAATCAACAGGTTAGACCAATGGTTGCAATCAACAAACGAAGCAACAATCAACGATAGAAACAACAAACTTACCGATTTGGAATGGATGGAGGGTCTTGTTCCTCATTGTTGGAAGGACGGGGAGGTGGTTTCTTGTTTGGTTGGATGCAACCAAGTGGCTCTCCGGTTCGTTTTCCAAGCACCGACGGAGGTGCTTGGTTCTCTTTATCGGAACAATCCACAGGAGGATCGGAAACGGCGGAAGCGGCCGCTGCAGCGGCTCTTGCATGGCGACGAGTCTTCATGGCGGCCTTTCGACTTTTGGATTCCAACGGATTATGAAGAATGAACGAGTAGAAACGAGTGTGAGATTTTGAAATGCCAAGTGCGACCGGGAAGAATTTGGGAAGAAAAGGAAGACCACCATGGCCAAAATGGCGTTCCATTGCGTGAAACAAGCTGAAATCGCAACAATCAGACGTAAAAACTTACCATTTGGAAGAGCGTTTCATGATCCATGGGTCACTGGAGAGACTGTGCTCCTCAGACTCTCCAGTGCACTCAAGGAACCTCGGAACGTACTCGTGGTTCCAATTCCACATGTTGTCATCCTCGAAGACGAACATCATCGAGGTGGAGGAATCCGAAGAGCTGGATGAGTCATCCTCGCTTGTAGTTACTAAGTCTATAATATTCATGGCTACAAACAATGGTTTAGATAGGATGGAGCCGTCGAAAGCACAATCTCATCGTCTTCCTTCCTTCCTTCCTTCCTTCCTTCCTTCCTTCCTTCCTTCCTTCCTTCCTTCCTTCCTTCCTTCCTTCCTTCCTTCCTGGTTTTTGAGAACGAGAGGGAAGGAACGTCGACGAGATCGGGGGGCCTAAGTAATAGTCACAACGGATGGTTTGAAATTTTGCTACTAGTGCCCCTGTTGTAGGCTGTCTCAGCGACATTTCGGGCAATGTCTAGTTTGTTAAATAACAACGGGGCGGTAGCCACTACCTACATAGCTAGATATGGAGTAAGCATATTTAAATTCCCTTGTGTCTGGCCGTCCTTTCGCGTCGGGCGCCCGGCTTGTCGGGAGAATGCCTCGTCGGGAACACGTCTCGACGGGCATTCGCCCTCCTTGACGTGTTCCCTCCTCGTCATTCTACCCTTCGCGCCGGGCGACCCTCCTTAAAAGGACTAGACACCGGAAATTAATATCACTACTAAATGGGTGCAAAGCCATCGAATCACAAATTGCATACCGCACACAAGTGTGGCTTCTTACCTGGGGGCCCTCCCGAGTGCCATGCAACGAGCAAAACAGGCCGATTTCTGGTCCACCAATGGAAGTCTTTCACATGTTGTAGAGCGGGAACCACCAATCGCCACAATACCAGTGGTGGAGTGGGCCACCACGGTACAACCAACTCGTTCCTCAATCATATCGGGCAGCTCCCATGACGAGTTGCGTTCAGTATCAAGAACCTGCACCGAACGCGACCCGTTCTCTGTGCCGTCTTCCCCGCCAACCACCACGAGACAAGATCCTACTCGGACCATTCCAATGAAACTTCGAGGAGTGTACAGAGCCAACTGGGGGTGGATCCTCCATGTGTTGGTCCAAATGAAGGATACCTCGTTGGAGGGGGAGATGACTATGCTGCGTTGCGGCCCTCCTCCTGGTCCTTCCATCACCCAATCATCCAATTCCAGGTACTCGATAGAGCTCACGTCCTCTTCTTGGTCAAAGTCACCAACAGCATAGATACGTGACCCAATCACTGTCATTGCAAAATTAGTTCTCCCGATATTCATAGGTGGCCCGGCCAGAACGGTGGATGTCGCCGTATCCAAAATATCGATGGATGTATGAGTCCACGTATAGTCTTCGCCACCCGCCACTACGATAAATCGTTCTTTTACCACAACCGCCGAGCAGCCCCATCGTTTTTCCGACAAGTGACACTCCAACGTCGTCCATCCGCCTTGATTGTTTGTAGAAGGACTCCCATTCGAGGAGGATCCAACCAACTCTTGAATGTCAATGCGTTCCATTGTATCAAGGCGATCATCAGAGTCCATACACATTCCACCTATGGCGTACAGATAACCACGACATACCACGGCAGCGGAATCCTTTCTTGTTCTGATCATGCTTGGTCCGATGCGCCAGGAAAAGTTCTGTGTAGTATCATCGACTTGTAAGAAATGAACCATATTGGATTCATCGTGAGTCGACAGTAAAACTACATTTGATGTGCCACTCTGGCAGTTGTGGCTGGCGGAATTCTGCACCACAACACAGGCCACGGATGTCACGGATGCATCATGCTCACTCAAATCAAACGGCAGTGGGGGCCAGTCTGCGACCTGCCAGTTGGGTGATTCCTGGTGACTGTCCATAAAAGTCAGTCCGGAGAGCTCTGCTTCTCTCGCATGGCCAGAAATGGTGCGTTGATTTCCTTCTCCTCCTCCTCCTCCTTCTTCTTGTTCTTCTTCTTCGGGGAACTGTTCAAAGTTGGGTCCCTCTTCTAGCTGCACGGGCTCGTGTGCTTCTATCGCTTCATCGTCTCCGGCTCCACCCTCGGGCTCATTTTCGGATGCTCTTCGTCGGAGTTCCGTCACGATCTCCTGAAGCCGAGCTACCAAGGTGGTAGTGGAAACGGTTTGAATGGACATGCTTGCACAATGTCAATGGGGACACCATGAGGTAAGTTTATATCGTTTGATGCTTACAGCTTTTTCACACACAGTTTGCAGGGAATCCTCAAATAATTGTGTTCGGCTCCTGTCATGGCCGACTTCCAAACGAAGATCTGCTCTGCACGCAAGCCATGCGCGTGGCGTTCGATAATGCGCGCGCTTTGCTATACGCCATCTTATACTCGCTAAGCTACGCCTAGTTGGTGCTAGCTAGTACCTCTACCTCTAGAGAGGTAGGTGGTTCCCCATACAGATACAGCACCATTGCACTAAACTGGATGCATTCGTTCCTGTGATCGACTCTACTGTTTCTACCAAATGGGAGCACATTGAATCACAACTTGCGCATACCAATCCAACAAGTGTGGCTATTTCTTCCAACCCACTACTAAGTACTACACGAACTCATTGGTACGCATGGGACGCACCCGTCTACAAACCGTTCCAAGAAGAAAAGAGAGCGGCAACATTGTTGGTAAGCAAGCGCGAGGACCAACTCGTCGTAGTTGGAGAAACAAAGAGTTCATCATCGTACCCAAACTCATTGCTACGGATATAAGTCGCACACGTATACTCAATGACAAGAAGAGGGACTCGTCGTATCTAGTTGGAGAAAAGAAGACTTCCTAGGTAGAACCTATTGAGGTAGATGGTTCTCCAAACAGTGCCATTGCAATACTCACAGAACAAATGGATGCATTCTTTCATGGGATCGACTCTAGTATTTCTACTAAATGGGTGTGCAGCCATCGAATCACAACTTGCAGTCCGCACAAAAGTGTGGTTTTCTTCAAAACCTGGGAGCCCTCCCGAGTGCCATGCACCGAGCAAAACAGGCCGATTTCTGGTCCACCAATGGCAGTCTTTCACATGTTGTAGAGCGGGAACCACCAATCGCCACAATACCAGTGGTGGAATGGGCCACCACGGTACAACCAGACCGTTCCTCAATCATATCGGGCAGCTCCCATGACGAGTTGCGTTCAGTATCGAGAACTTGCACCGAACGCGACCCGTTCTCTGTGCCGTCTTCCCCACCAACCACCACGAGACAAGATCCTACTCGGACCATTCCAATGAAACTTCGAGGAGTGTACAGAGCCAACTGTGGGTGGTTCCTCCATGTGTTGGTCCAGCAGGAGGATACCTCGTTGGAGGGGGAGATGACTATGCTGCGTTGCGGCCCTCCTTCTGGTCCTTCCAGCACCCAATCATCCAATTCTAGGTACTCCACAGACCTCAGCACGTCCTCTTCATGGTTAAAGCCACCGACGGCATAGATACGTGACCCAATCACCGCCATTGCAAAAGTAGTTCTCCTGATATTCATGGGTGGCCCGGCCAGAACGGAGACACCACAAGGATTTTGAGTGCTGGATGCCGCCGTATCCAAAATATCGATGGATGTATGAGTACTCATATAACCTTCGCCACCCGCCACTACGATAAATCGTTCTTTTACCACAGCCGCCGAGCAGCCCCATCGTTTTTCCGACAAGTGACACTCCAACGTCGTCCATCCGCCTTGATTGTTTGTAGAAGGACTCCCATGCAAGGATGATCCAAGCAACTCTTGAATGTCAATGCGTTCCATGGTATCAAGGCGCTCCTCAGAGTTCATACACATTCCGCCAATAGCATACAGATAACCACGACAGACCACGGCAGCGAGAGACAGTCTTGTTCGGTTCATGCTTGGTCTGATGCGCCAGCACAAGTTCTGTGTAGTATCATCCACCTCTAAGAAATGAACCATATTGGATTCATTGTGAGTCGAGAGTACCACGACAGTTGATGTGCCACTCTTGCTATTGTGGCCAGCGGCTGGGTTCTGCACCACCACGGATGCCACGGATGTATCGCATGCATTATGCTCACTCAAATCAAACGGCAGTGGAGGCCAGTCCGCGACCTGCCAGTTGGGTGCTGCCTCGTTGTCAGTAGTAAAAGTCAGTCCGGAGAACTCTGCTTCTAGCCTATGGCCCGAGATGGTTCGTCGATTTCCTCCTCTTGCTACTTGGAACCGGTCCAAATTGGGTTCCTCTGCGAGTTGCACCGGTTCATTTGCTTCCGGCACCTCGTCTCCATCCTCGTCATCGTCCTCGGGCTCGTTTTCGGCAGCTCTTCGTCGGAGTTCCGTCACTATCTCCTCCTCCTCCCGTTGCAACTCTTGAAACCGAGCAAGCAAGGTGGCGGTGGAACGTGTTTGAATGGACATGCTTACACAATGTCCACAATAATGTCAAAGATCGTCTGCTCCACAGTTTCTGCAGGAAATCCTCAGTTTGCAGGAAATCCTCAAATTGTGTTCGGCTCTCATGTCATGGCCGAATTTCAAACGAAGATCTGGTCTTCACGCAAGCCATGCGCCTGGCGTGCGACATTGCGAGCATCCATCCCGCCCGTCGTATCCTTTTCGACTCGCTTCCTAAGCTACGCCTACTTCTATATTGGATCCGATGGAGAGAATCTGGTGTCTCTACTACTAGCTATTAGAGGAACGACATGGTGTTCTAGTAGGACAATCTTGTTGTGTGAGTGTTAGGAGGATGGTGCATCGGGCTTTTTGGGTTTCTGGTCGTCCTTGTCGTCGTCGTCCTTTTCTTGTTGTTGTTGCAATCGTTGCAAAAATTCTTGATTGGCTTGTTCGGCATCAAACCCTTTGGTTCCTCCTTGACTGGCATCCAAATCTTTTTCGTGCAAAAATTCAATGCACGAGGCCGTCCCATCCGGTGTCCACAAACGCAAGACCGAATGTTGCAAATCGAGTTGCATGGTATGTCGTTTCATCATGTCAAGGCCGAGCAAAAAGGGCATTTCCGTCGCACCGGGGGGTGGATCGTCCATGACGGAAACCGAACAGGGATAATACAAGTGTCCCAATTGCAATTGCAAAATGTGAATGCGTCCCAAAATCTTGCCCGTCCCGACCCCGGCCGCGACACCGGCAAAACGGGTATCAATGTAATCGGCCAATCCCACTTGCGTCGCCAACCGTTTGCTCAAAATGGTCATTTGCGCGCCGGAATCGCAAAAGGCGGCAATCTCATGACCATTAATCTTGGCGGGTACATAGAGCATGAGGACACGACCGAGCGATTCGGGATATTCTTCCATCATTTGCCGATATTGTTCATTCACCTTGGTTTGTCGTTCTTGCTTGGCAAAATATTCTTTTGCCTCCGTGTCGTTGGGATTGCGTTGCAATCGGTTGCGCATGGTTTCTTGTAAATGATAGTGTTGCGTCTGTTGCATGGCTTGTCGAATGCCACCCTTGACCATTTGTTCCCGCCAAATGGCAATGGCCCGATCACGGGGTTGTCCTTCCAATTGTTGCGCCAAGTGGGGTTGATGATGTCGCAATTCCTTAAACAAGTGCTGGTGCGTTTGCAACAAAGTGACAATGTTCTGTGGATGCGGATTGTACGACATGGCATCTTCCACCGACATGCCGGAAATGTACACGGGAGGACCGGGTGTCGTTGTACTAATGGAGGAGGAGGAGGGTGTTGTGGTTGTATTCGTATTGGACGATGCCAACAAGTTGGAAAAATCCAAGCCACCCGAGGATGCGCTCGTGTTGTTGTTGTTGTTGCTTCGTGGTGATGGTCGAGCCGATTCGGGTCGTGGTCGTTGAGATTGTTGCTGTGGTTGTCCCTTGGCGGAAATCATGACCACCAGTACATCTCCCGCCACAATGCCCGCTTGTTGCAATGTATTCGTATTCGACGTCGTAGTCAACCCTTGTCCATCCTTGAACAATTGAATGGTTTGTGTCGCGGCATGTGCACCAAACAAGGCACTGGCCAATTCCGTCACATCCTGGACCGGCAACGTGCGTGGTAAGGACACAAATTCCGATTGACCGGTTTGAGGATTCACCAAGGTAATGGACAATTCGTCCGACGACATGATGATATGATGGTGGATGTCACGGATGGGTTCTGGTCTGCTGCAAAACTCGTTTCGTTTGTACCACAAAAGTTTCGCACTCTCTTGTTGTTGTCGAATGAATCGATTCGTGCAGAATGCCTCTGTCGCGGACGCAATGCAAAATATGGTTGTCCAAAGAGCAAAGGGGGGAGAGATGAATGAGGAGATTGAATGGCGACGAAAATGAGAATCGGATGAGCCGAGATGGCATCATTGGAGAGAAGGCGAGAGAAGGACAGCGAGATCTATTACAGATTTGAACTTTTCAGCGTTTGACTTTCGTAAATAATTTATCTAATGTTAATAGTTGTAACTCTAGAATCTCTGGGGATTGTACGATATCCCCTGTAGCACTCCAGTCAAATGACCTCCTCGTTTCGACGCCAACAGATAGCCAGGATAGTCTTTGGGAGATCCCACACCATCGTCACTTTGTCATTGACCGGTGAGCGGGTCAACCCGTTTGACGATAGTATACGGAGTGTCCTTGTCGGTGCAACCATCCAACCACGTCCTACTTTCTACCTTCCAAGGCAAGTCACATGACACAAACAGAACTAGGAGGAGGTACTCTTTCGAGGTAGTAGTCGAGGTATGTTTTGCCGCAATGATCGTACGACTGGAACGATGTGCCGTTTGTGTCTCTCATGTGTGGTGAATGGTGCAACAAAGAATAACACCATCATCCATACCAAAAGAGGGGACAGAGCCACAAAAGCAAACCAAACCATCTAGGTCGGTGCGGTTGGTGGGAGGTGGTTCTCGACACGACGAAACGGAGGGTGGTACCACTGACGGAAACAATGATCCCAACGTCGGCATGATACTGTTTTGTGCGTTGCAGCATGGCTCTCCTCGGTAACAAAAGGTCCCCATCCTTACTAGGTAGGTAGCCACAGCGTGACGAGTCGTCCATCCATTGTGGTGCTCTCTATTGCATGCGCCCAGTCATGGTGGTGTGGTGGTGGTGGCTGTGATTTGGTGTAACCGCTCGGTTGCCACAGTGTTTCGAAACCACTTTTTGCGCACGTGCGCATCAGGGATCCAGATTGACCGTCTGCTTGGCAAGAGCTTCGAATGAGTACTGTTGCCCTTTTGTCGAGCATTGGACCAAAGAGGACACTCCCACCAGCAGCAGCCGAATCCAATAGCATGACCTTCCTCAAGTGGCAACACAACGGACTCAACGACGACCCGTTGTGCTGGTTGGTGTCTGCTTCTTTTGGCAGTGCCAGCAGTTGGAAATTTTCGGGCGCATGTGTGTGTATGAATCCGTGTGCTGGTTGGTGTCTGCTTCTTTTGGCAGTGCCAGCAGTTGGAAATTTTCGGGCGCATGTGTGTGTATGAATCCGGAGAAGACGAATCTTCGGTTCCTGTTGTGGAGGATTCCTTGTTGCCTATGTGGTGGTACAACCTGTTTCTTTACGTTGTGGCTGGTCCTTGGCCAAAGATTCCAGTTTGCACTTGATAAGTGGACTTCTCACAACGAACATGGTGGCTGGATTGGAACTGGAGCATGACCGAACGGGAGAACGCTGGAGATATAGGTGTGGTTGCACTGGCTCCATACCAAACGCCGTGTCCGTAAACTTGCCACCACCGCTAGGTCTTCTTCTATCTTCTCGATTGTCGATTGCCGTGCTTCTTTCCAAAACGAGGTACATCTCAGTGGGAACCGGAAGATTCGATCGAGATTCCATATGTGTCAGCGCGCCTGCATGGCCCAAAATTTGAGATTTTCGCGTCGCCCCTCATTCTTTGGGATGCACTCCATGGATCCATTGGAGTGGTTTGACTCCAACCAACAACACACAAAAGCAAGCCCAAATCTTTGGAAACCGCAAGCAGAAGATCAACCATGAAGTTTACGACCACGACTTTGGTGTTGGCCTGCAGTGTCTCGGCCGTTGTTGCCGGTAAGGGCAAGAAGGACAAGTACGACGACTACGACGATTATGGCAAGAAGGAAGGTCGCAGTGAAGATATTCATCCAACCGCCAAACCTACCTCCCAACCGGTACGTCGTCGTCCACAAGAATCGCTACTACCCTTACGCTCCAGAGTGGGAACCAGTGAACCATGCTGCCTATACTGTTGATCCAAAGGCGCTCACCTTTACGTTCTCGTTTGTTTGGCCCTACCCCTGAATACTGTTTCTCTTTCATGGATGGATTCGTCATGATGCTGGACGCTGACATGACACTCTATGGTCGTTCCTCCGGACTGATGGTGTCCTTACCTCATGATCCTCCACAACATAATGATAATGGATCTAGATTTACCGTCCCGTCCCCAAAACGCCCACCAGCCCACCCGTCGAGCCGGAAGAGCCCGAAGAAAAGGCCAAGATGGACCACCCCGTCGAACATCAACCCCACTATTTGGTACGTAGAGCTATCCGATCTTTTCCAGTCGCGGATACCAATCCGGACGAATCTTTCCTCATATATCTCTCACATTCTGACAATGATGCTGTCCTCTCTCTGTATCGCCATAGGTTGGTCTGTTGAACTATCCCAACTCGGCCGTCCCCGAAATCTTGCAAGGTGTCACCTCCGGTACTGGTCGTGGTACGTTGATCCATCGAACGCCGTGTGTGCGCTTTTTCTGGAATGCGATGAATGGATCCACTGTGTGGTGTCAAACGGCACACACTGTGAATGCCATTTGCTCCCTTTCTCTTGCAGTTTTCTCACACCCTTGCTCGTCCTTCTTGTGTTAATCTGTTTCGTGCTACTCCTCCAGGTGACTTTTACAATTACATTCCCAGTGTGGGCTTTTCGGACATTGAATTTTATTACAATGAAGAAGGCCGCAAGGTGACGGGTGAATTCTATTGCCTGTCTGACAATGGCTATGGAAGCAGTGCCAACAGTGCCGATTATGCTCTCAACATTGTCCACATGAAGATTCAAAAACCCTTTACGTACCGTCATGGCGAGTCCACCTTTGAAACGTATACGGAAACGGAAAATTTGGGCACGGCCCTCATTCACGACCCCAATGGCTATATTCAATGGGAAAATGGAGCCGACATTCAAGTCACGTACGGTGTCCCCGACAGTACCTGGGATACCTTCAAGAGTTTGCGCGTCTTGACGGGCCGTGATTTTGATGTCGAAGGCTTGGCCGTCCTCAATCAAACTTGTGGTGTGATTGGCGATGAACTCATGCCGGCCATTTTCTCCGTCAATCCCTTGACCGGTGTCGTCATGTCGCCCTTTGTCCGGTACGAATATTGTGGAGTGTGTGGTGGTTGTGTCGTGTTGTACTGGTTCTCATGCGATCTTGTTTCTCTTTTGTTCTTGTTCTTTTAGTACACCCGACATTGACGAAGACGGTAACTTTAATGGCAAGTTCTTGTCCACCCGTGGTGACAAGGTTCATTGTTCCATTGAATCCCTTGAAGCCAATGAATGTCCGGCCGTCGACTCGGAAGTGGTGGACAACTCGGAATATCGCAAACACGATCCCAGTGGTGGTTATGAGGCAAGTTTACTTGTTGGATACTACTATGGTCGAGCCTACCAACCATACTTGTGTGTGAATGAGGGGTGCTCACATGCTGCTTCTTCTTTGTTGTTGTTGTTGCTTACTTGTTGTACAGGGATTTTCCATCTTGGCCGATGGTACCATTGCGGCCTTTGTGGAAAAGAAAACGGGTGACACCACCTTGGGCGACGAACCCGGTGTCCGTGTTTACCGCGTCAATCCGGGAGACTGTACGCCCGAGAATCCTCCCGAATTTACCGAATTTTTGGGCTTTTATCCCTTGGAACGCGGCGCCGGCAACATTGCCGATACCTCGCCCATTCCCGGTTCGTCCAACAAGATTGTCGTGATTGAACGCAATGGCTTTCCGTCGGGATACTTTTTCCCCGCCCCCCGCATGCCCGCCAACAAGGTCTGTGTCGTGGATCTGTTGGATCTTGACGACGATATGGTCATGCGCAACAAAAAGTGCATTCTCAACTATCACGAGTACGTTCTTGTTCGTATCATGATGTGTATTTCCTGACTGGTGCGAGTGACTGGTTTTCTCATGCGTGTTGGTTCTTCTTCTTGTTGTTGGTTCGTCTTGCGCACAGCATTGACGATCCCTGGGATGTCGATGGCAATGGCATCTTCAAGTATGCTCAGACTCAAGTCACGAATGAACAGTTGATTGTGGTCGATGACTATTGTGTCGTTGCCGGAACCGACACCAACTTTCCCTGTACGTGGTTGGAACCATTGTTGATTTGTCGTCGTCGTCTTGTTGGCCAGCCGGCAAACGGCCCAATCTCATACTCTCACACTTGAAAACCCGTGTTTCTTTGTTGTTGGCAGCCACCAATCAATTCCGTTTGGATGAGAGTCAAGTGCCCTTTTGGCAAGAAGTGACGGACACACGATTCATGGTCGTTTGCTTCCTCGAACCCATTTTCGCCACGGACTATCCCATTTTGGATCACTAAACGACATGGACACGATCGTATAGATAGTCCTTGTCTCGAGGCACACGAAGTGATATCTCTCTCGGCCTCGTGTTCCTTTCGTTTTGTGGTTTGTTCTTGTGTGAATCCTACACCTGTCCAAAAAACACGTTCAAGCTCTCTCGTAATCTATTCATATAAACCATCCTTGTAGTTGCACAAAGCACTTTTCAGGTCCATTCAAGAGTACCAAACTGCAACGCATACCACATAAGCCAAGACCTAGAAGTAGGAAATCCAATAACAATAGCTTGACGAGTGCAACGTGTGTGGTTCAAAATTCGTCTACCGTTTAAAACTTTTAAAAAAGAATGGTTCTCCCCAAAATGTTGGCGTCGTGAAAAAAAAGACTGGTCGTCATGTCGTCATGTCGTCATGTGTGTGTGTGTGGTTAGACCGTCAAGCTGCGGTGGCTACTGTTGTTGCCCTCCACCAAATGGCCCTTGCGGCTGGGAGCATGATGATGGAACTGCAAGACGGATTCGGAAGCACATCGACGAGGACCAAGCGAGGGTCGAATGGATGCCGCTTGGGTGGTAGTTGAGGCGGCTTGAGGCGTTGTTGTTGTTGTGGTGGTGGTCCTTCGAAACAAGAGGACCATAAAGAGGGATCCATCGGGTGCATGGACGGTCGCCAGACCCAATTCTGTCACATTGGACGACAAGACGTGGCGACGAAAGGATCGATCGCTGGCATTCTTCTTGTGGTGGTTTCGACAGCGTTGGTTGCCGCGATGCATGGCCTTGGCATGCAGGCGACGGATCGTGGTATGGTGACCGTGCAAGACAGTCTTGGCAATAAAACAGGTACGATCGGAATCCTTGTCATGGTTCTCATCAATCAAGAGGGAATGGCGATGATCCTCTTCCAACGGCACACTGGTCAAAAAGCCCGAATGATTGGAGGACAAAAACGAAGAGGAAGAGGAGCAAGAGGACGACGACAATAAGTTTTGTTGTTGTTGTTGTTGCAAGACATGGGCTTCGACCAAGGCTTGTGCTTCTTGACTGGCGATCCGGTCCAAGGTACGAGATCGTTTCAAGGACGGTAATTTGCGGAGTTGACGTTCGTCATTCACCAAGACATGGCCACTGCAAAAGCCTCCACTGTGACGAGCCACGCGCCATGTGTGATCCGAAGAGGATCGAACCGGTGCACTGGTGGGTGGAGCAGCAGCAGCAGCTGAGTCGTTCATGAGAGAAGAAGAAGAAGATACCATGGTGATCAACAGAACAGAAAAAAAACTCAAAAATGGATCTATGTGATCACCAAAAAAGGTCTTGGGAGATTTTGTGGATCTAGTTTGTGGGTCATCCTGCCGCGTTGCTCTCAATCTTGCACTTCCCACTTCCTTGAATATAACCAAAAAATCGGGATCGTCTGCTTCGACGTAAGTATCAAAGACCGCCTTCCTCGTCGTTCTCAATTGCCTCCAGAAAGAGAAGAAAAGCGTATAATCGATTAAGAAGCAGACGTCGAGGGCTGACTCGCAGGCTGCATCGGCATAAGTAAGTCATTTTATAGCCCATGAAGGTTCGCTATCCACGTAAGACGTAAGCATTTAAGATTTAACAACCAGTTCAGATCTCTTTCCAGTTCTCGCGAGAAGAATTAATGAAATACAATTAAGCCTGAGCAGTATGGAGTGAACAATGCCTTCCGAGCTCCGAGCTGCCATTCTTTACAATTGCCCCGTCTGAATTGGATAGTTAAGCCAAAGCAGCGAGCAGGGTCAGCTTTCGCCACTGGATCGGCTCCGTCTCAAACTCACGAAACAAGAAACCAACCAACCACTCTCGCCACGGGGAACGCAGGCGACAGAACCAAGATGAGAAGGTTCGTATTCCCTTCCGTCGCAAACAAAGTGAATGACCAATGCCAAATTCCCATTCCACCATCTACCGATCTACCTAGTTCTACAAGAATCCTCTGGGGGGAAACGGTGATGATGGACGGCACCATGCAACGGTTCGTACAATAGTCTCAAACTCACGAAACAAACCAGACTACGGCGGCAAACACAGTCACACTGTCACAACCAAGACGAAAGAAGGTTCGTATTCTTCCGCCGCAAACACAGTGAATAACCAACAATTCCCATTGCGTCATGACACCCTTGTGTGATCCACCTTGCTCTACATGAACCCTGTTAGGATTCTCACCGAAAACTAGGTGGCGAAACCTACAACTCATCGAATGATGCTAGTATTTTATGGCATCCGATGACATTTTCCTAAAAGTGAGAAAAGAATGTTGGCATGCTCGCGAAACTATAAATTTGGCCACGGCATGCTCGCATTGCACGCGTTATCGGCGACCGCTCGGATATTAACTATGGCCCAACACGTGCGCGCCCAAAACTATCAAGTGCGCGCCTCTACTATCCGAGTACGCGCATCCACGATTCGACCTAACGGTCTATGTAATCAAAGCACGAATCACGATCACGCGAGACCATATCTCTGTTCCCACAAATCCAAGAATGCAAACAGCAACGCGCCCAGGACAAGACTTATACCACGACAAAGCAAGAGCTGTTGCATCCCATACATGTTATCCATCACCCTATACATTCAATATACACCAATGCCGGTCTACTCCAACCAGTGAGGACCTATCACACCAGATCCATGGCCGTATACAAGAGACAGGACTTCGGCACCATCAACCACCTTAGTTAGTAATTGTCTCACAATCATTAATATCACCATTTTAACACTCATCTTAAGACTAACCTCTTATCAGTGGACCAACTGCCCCCACCCACGGCGGACTTCGACTTGCAACTCTTCTCTGACCCGTGGAGGATTGTTGTATCGGTTGGTGATTCGATTGTCGGCTCAGCGAGCCTTTTACCTATCCTACCTATCTGTCTAACCCCTGTTGAATCGAGAGAAGTTTATCAGATTAACAGTCTCATCGTTTATTTCCGAGAAGCTTTCGATGTCTCACGACGATTCCAACCTCTCTATTCGACACATCTTTCATTCCTTCCAACAAAGCGGGGATGAACTCCATCCACCCGTGTCCCATCCGGGCGAGCCCTTGATTGAAACTGCGAAACAGACCCCGACTCAGGCCAGTGCTCCGAATCCCTTCCAGACCCCGGACCAAGTGGTCCAGCCTCCTTCGATTCCGACTCACCCTTCGACTCCGCCTCTCCGTTTGAACCCTACTCGCACCCGACGTACGAGCCGTCTTCTTACTGCGCATATCCGACACTTCCGCGAGCCGACTGAGTCGACTACCGACCCCGACGTGATCTGTTCCACAACCGAACGCGAGATCGATTTCCAGTCCGTCCAACCCGTGACTGACCTTGAGGACATCCAACGACTTCTCGACCTCTTGTACCAGTGCTCGAGACGCCGTTTCATTGTCCAAGCCCTGTTGGGCAACCCTGTGGAACCCATCCGTATTCGATTCATCTCCTTTGAACGTCCAACCAACTACTTCCACACCATCTGGATCGTCAACTCGACGAAGAATCCGCTACCTACCCCGACTACTCGTCTCGACGAGTACGTCTCCTTTGTTCACGAGATCCATCTCTGCCAGGATTTCCGTGCGACTATCTACCTTCTCTTCACTCAACACGTGAACCACTTGTTGGAAGACGACGACGTTGAAGAACTAGCCCCTACAGTGACCGATTCCGCATCTCGTCTTCAGTACCGAGCCGAAAGTGACCAAGAATAAGTAACTTTACGTAGTTTCTACACCAAACCAGACACAAAACCGAGTTCCGCACATCCGGAATCCAAGCACATCACAGATCCGGGTACCAACATACGTGTCACATCCGGGTTCTTTTCACACCGGTTAAATAAAATTTTCGCAAGGACATCACGCTACACACTGTGATAACAGCTGAACCATACAAGTACTATCATGGAAGCGACACCTCCCAAGACACCGTTTACTCCTCCTGAGGACAAGTCAAGTCATATAACCAACCAAGATCTCTTCGACCATATAACTAAAGGCATCTTTGGTTGTAATGATGAACGAGCCCAATCACTTCAAAAGTGGATGCGACATCATGGTTTTGAACATATCCTTCATGTCCTCGACCATGTTGCAACTGATCCCGAGGAGACACTCAAGGATCTCATGCAATACAAGGTTGGAAAACAAGTCAACGACCTACAGACAAGTACAAGATTACAACTCAAACTAATGGCATATTGGTTACTACAACAACGGCAACTCCAACATGGAAAACTACCCCGTGCTACATGGATGAACCTCACGAGGGACCAATATGACGATTGGAGGATCAACACTGACTTTACCAAGTCTGGTATGAACCAAGACCCAGTTTCTCCTCTGAAATCACCTGCACACTCCGTATCATCCCGATCTCCCACTACATCCTCTACAACATCTCAATCCATGTTAGATCTCTCTGCTTTCAAGAAAGGAACCAAAAGAGATGCAACAGCATTTGAATCATTCAAAGACAAACGATACTTTGATTCGTTTTGGCGTGTATTCAAATCAACTGCGAAAACACAAGGATTGTCGAATGTTCTTGATTTCGATTACAAGGTACCCAAGGATGACGAATGCGCAGAGTTACTTTTCCGAGAACAACAAGTCTTTGTCTATTCTGTACTTGTACGTATTATCCAAACCGACCAAGGAAGAGCATATGTTCGAGAACATGAACATGATGAAGATGCAAGAGCCGTCTTGAAGAAACTCCATGTTCTACACACTGAATCTGATCTAGCTAAGCGAGAAGTGTTACGCCTAGCAAGCTACATTTCGAATCTTCGATTGGATGACTCTTGGCGTGGTACAACTCGTCAGTTTCTCCTACATTTTCAAGAACAGCTATGACTTCTGGATAACCTTGTACCACTGTCGGATCGTATCCATGACCATACAAGGATGACCTTCCTTATGCAAGCTGTTGAAAAGGTACCTGATTTAAGACGAGTCATGATCTTGGATAACGTTGTCAACACAAAATCTGGAGCCAAGTCTCTCTGTTATCAATCATATTTCCGCCTGCTTCTTGATGCTGCTTTTGACCATGACCAAGCTACCCGAACTTCTGCGTCTAACCGCCGTCGTCATGTAAAGCAACATGCATTTCAGTTGGATGAACCTTTTGAACCAGTGGAGCCCCCTGACTACCAGATCAACAACACGAATATCCAATCCGAAAAGTCCCCAACTTCGTCGAAAATCAGCCTTCCAAGAGATGTATGGTTTAAACTCTCTGAAGAGGATCGGCAAATCATTGTCGACTTCAATAAATCCGTCCAAGATTCCCCGACAACTCCACGCAAGGTCCAAACACATTCTCTTGACATTGACCCTGAACCGGACCCTGATCCTGATGCCAACAACATTGGTGATACCCATCAAGATGCACCAGAACAAGACCCATTCGATACATCCTCTGATCTGGTTACCCAGTTCGTACACCAGGCTATTGCATCGACAGATATCAATCATCCAGCATCTGACCTCAGCAACATCTTGTCAACTTCTACGACAAAGTCAAGTCCTAAAGTCAAGTTCAAGTCTTCTGCCGATCACAAGCAAAAGGTTCATACGTCACGATATCTATTCTCCCGCAAATCCACCTTTTCTGGTAATCAACTCATCGATCGAGGTGCCAATGGAGGCCTTGCAGGATCTGACATGCGTATCCTTGCCAAAACCGGACGTCATATTACCATCGTGGGTATTGACAATCATGAATTGACTGGCCTTCCAGTTGTTACCTGTGCTGCCAAGTTTGATGCAAGTGATGGACCCATTATTGGTATCTTCAATGAGTATGCCCACTATGGAAAGGGTTTATCTATCCATGCCCCAGCGCAATTTGAACATTTTGGCCTATCTGTCGACAAACGATCCGTCAAGGTTGATGGCAAACAACGCATTACTACCCTTGATGGACGTGCATTGCCCTTACGAATCAAGGATGGCCTTGCATACATTCAATCTCTGGGAATCCCTTCTGATGACGATATGGATAAATATCCGCATATTGTGTTCACTTCACCCCATATCTGGGATCCTTCTGTACTTGACCATACCCATCCAGACCCCCATCAAGACCCTGCACCGAACTGGACATCTGTGGAGACTGATGGTAGTATGGAAACGTACCCCTATGACCAATATGGGGAGTATACCGATCGCGTTGTATGCACTTTGAATCTCCTCCTTGATCTCCCATATGATCATGGCCCCGATACACCTTCCTTCTTTTCCATCTATGCTGATCAAGATGGCAACGACCCCACACTTCATGCGTCTGTCCACAAACTCTACAAGGAACAATACAACTGGAAGAAATTTCGCCCTTTCTTTGGGTGGCAATCGGAAGACGTAATCGCCGATACGTTCAAGCATACAACTCGTCATGGACACGTTTCCTTTGACCAGGATACCTTGAAGAAACACTTTAAGGCCCGGAATCCTATCCTTAACCTACCACGACGGCATGAACCCGTTGCCACTGACTCCATCTTCTCCGACACCCCGGCTGTTAACCATGGTAGCAAGATTGCTCAGATTTTTGTTGGTCGTGATACTTTGGTTACTGACATTTATGGTATCAAGTCTACCAAGCAATTCGTCAATACCCTCCAGGATAACATTCGTACACGTGGTGTCATGGAGACTTTGATCAGTGATGGTGGTTCGTCACTTATTTCCCACAAGGTCAAGGATATTCTTCGCACCCTTCTGATTGGTGAATACCGTTCCGAGCCCTATCATCAACACCAGAACAAAGCTGAGAACCGCTACCAGACCGTTAAGCGTATGACCAATGCTATCATGAATGCCTCTGGTTGCCCTGCTTCTGCATGGTTACTTTGTTTAGAATATGTGTGTGACCTCCTCAATCACACTTCCTCTCCCACCCACTCTGGCCGCACCCCTCTTGAGGCTCTTACCGGTACCCCACCCGACATTACCCATCTCCTTTTCTTTCCTTTCTGGGATGAGGTCTACTATCGTGTCGACCCTTCTGAACCTACCTCCGGTTCTTACCCTTCGTCTCCCGACGAGAAGATTGGCCACTGGGTTGGTTTTGCCCACAATGTTGGTGATGCCTTTACTTGGAAGATCCTCACTGCCGACAACGTCATCTACCGTTCCGCTGTCCGTCGCATTGCCTCCACTACCCCCAACCTTCGTGTGGATATCTCTTCAGGGGAGGAGTCGCCGCATAAACCCACTGACAAGCAAGGTGACACTGTCTTTATTCGCAGCAGAAGTGAAGACCCATCCACACCCATGCCAACAATTGACTACGACGATTTAGTTGGACGCACATTCCTTTGTGACACTGAAGAGAATGGGGAGCGCCACCGAGCACGAGTAATCAAACGAGTTGTCGACCTGGAACAAGATGCAACCAAACAAGAAGATCGACTCAAATATATCTTTCGCAAGTCTAACTCCAATGTTGATGAGATGATCTCCTACAACCAGCTCATGGAATACATTGAAAGGGATAATCAAGCCCAAACGACAGGGGATAGTCTCTTCCGATTCAGAGACGTTATTGCACACCAAGGACCTTTGAACTCAAGCGACCCAGACTATAAAGGGAGTAAATATAATGTCCTTGTTGATTGGGAGACTGGGGAGACGACATACGAACCTCTATCTCTTATTGCAAATGATGACCCCATCACAGTCGCCATCTATGCCAAGAAAAATGGTTTGCTGGATCTACCTGGATGGAAACATCTCAAGCGATACGTCAAGACAAGCAAAAGACTCATTCGAGCAGCTAAACAATCCAGGATCAAACAAGTTCGTCGCTCTATCAAGTACAAGTTTGGTTTCCAAGTACCTCGCACCTATGAAGAAGCAGTGGAACTAGACAAGCAATTTGGGAACACGAAATGGCAAGACGCAACAGAATTGGAACTCTCACAGATCCAATCGTATAACACTTTCAAGGACCATGGAAAAGCCAAGTTCATTAATGGGAAATTGGCCAATGCACCAGAAGGATATCATAAGATAAGGGTACATCTGGTCTTTGATGTCAAGCATGACGGAAGGCACAAGGCACGACTTGTCGCAGATGGACATCTCACCAAGGAACCCGTTGAGACCATCTATTCAGGGGTTGTCTCCATTCGCAACCTTCGCATTGCCATATTTCTTGGAACCATGAACGACATGGAAATATGGGGAGCAGATATTGGGAACGCATACCTAGAAGCATTGACAGGAGAGAAGATTTTCATCATTGCAGGACCAGAGTTCAAGGAGTTAGAAGGACATATCTTGATCATCTTCAAGGCATTATATGGTCTCAAATCCTCAGGTGCTCGCTGGCATGACAAACTGTTTGATGTTCTCATTGATATGGGATTTTCTCCAAGCAAGGCTGACCCTGATATTTGGATGAAGAAGGCTCCTGGAGAAGACTGTTATGAATATATCGCTGTATATGTTGATGACTTAGCTATCGTTGCCATGGACCCTGAAGCTGTCTGCAAGATCTTTACAGAAAAATACAACTTCAAACTCAAAGGAGTCGGACCTATCGAGTATCATTTGGGGTGTCGTTATACCAAAGATCCAGACGGTACACTTGTGTCTGACCCACGAAGGTACATCGAGAAGATGATGGATACCTATGAACGATTGTTCAATGAGAAACCCAAGAAAGCAAAGCCGCCAGTCATTGCTAACGATCATCCTGAACTCGATGACTCTGAGCTCTTAGATGAAGAAGGGACCCAGCATTTCCAGACTCTTATTGGACAACTGCAATGGCTAATTACCATTGGCCGTTTTGATGTCTTTCCTGCTACCATGACTCTATCAAGGTTCAGAGCTGCTCCAAGGATTGGTCATTTGAAGCGAGCTAAACGCATCTATGGATACCTCATGTCATTTCCTGATGGGTCTATCAGATTCCGCACTGGGGAGCCAGATTGATCAGCTTTACCTATCCAAGAATACGATTGGAGTCGTACCGTATACATGGACGCCAAGGAACGTATCCCTGAGGACTGTCCAACCCCACTTGGGCGTTTTGTGACAACTATACATTATGTCGACGCAAATCTCATGCATGATATGGTTACTGGGAAAGCAGTTACAGCCATCCTGCATTTTGTAAATGGTACACCCGTGGACTGGTACAGTAAGCGACAAGCCATAGTGGAAACAGCCACGTATGGATCTGAATTTGTTGCCGCAAGGACTGCAGTTGATCAGATCACGGAGCTACGCCTTACACTCCGATACTCGGGAGTCCCTCTGCGAGGGAAGAGTTACATGTTTGGAGATAACCGCTCTGTCGTTATCAATAGCACCACACCACACTCAATCATCTCCAAGAGGCACCATCTCCTATCCTATCACCGAGTCCGTGAAGCTATCGCTGCAAAGTACGTCGCATTCTACTGGAAAGATGGAAAGACAAACCCAGCTGATATCCTCAGTAAACATTGGGAATTCGCCGCAGTTTGGCCCATGCTCAGATCTTTGTTATTCTGGAGAGGAAAAATCCAGGAAAGTGATGAGGGAATTGACAATCCTCATTCGACGAATTGTGGGGAGTGTTAGGATTCTCACCGAAAACTAGGTGGCGAAACCTACAACTCATCGAATGATGCTAGTATTTTATGGCATCCGATGACATTTTCCTAAAAGTGAGAAAAGAATGTTGGCATGCTCGCGAAACTATAAATTTGGCCACGGCATGCTCGCATTGCACGCGTTATCGGCGACCGCTCGGATATTAACTATGGCCCAACACGTGCGCGCCCAAAACTATCAAGTGCGCGCCTCTACTATCCGAGTACGCGCATCCACGATTCGACCTAACGGTCTATGTAATCAAAGCACGAATCACGATCACGCGAGACCATATCTCTGTTCCCACAAATCCAAGAATGCAAACAGCAACGCGCCCAGGACAAGACTTATACCACGACAAAGCAAGAGCTGTTGCATCCCATACATGTTATCCATCACCCTATACATTCAATATACACCAATGCCGGTCTACTCCAACCAGTGAGGACCTATCACACCAGATCCATGGCCGTATACAAGAGCCAGGACTTCGGCACCATCAACCACCTTAGTTAGTAATCGTCTCACAATCATAAATATCACCATTTTAACACTCATCTTAAGACTAACCTCTTATCAGTGGACCGACTGCCCCCACCCACGGCGGACTTCGACTTGCAACTCTTCTCTGACCCGTGGAGGATTGTTGTATCGGTTGGTGATTCGATTGTCGGCTCAGCGAGCCTTTTACCTCTCCTACCTATCCGTCTAACCCCTGTTGAATCGAGAGAAGTTTATCAAACCCAGGGGGAAAACTGGGATGATGGACGAAGTACCGGCACATGCAAAGGTTCGTGATAAAGCCTCCAAGGTCCAAACATATGTAAGACGATTTAAACACAAATGATGGAATGGGAAAAATTCGCATACTGTGTGTCTGGATGCACCAACCCGAATCTATGCCAACAAGACACGGACCACAATGAGAATTGGAAAGGAGTATGATCCAATCGTTCGTAAAGCAGACAACATGTTGGAAGAAAACTCCCTTCAGTAGTTACTTTGTGGGATTCCAGTGACTGTGTCCGCTCGAACGAGACCCAGTGGATCTTTTGATGAATTCTGCACAGCGCACCATGTCCCATCCCGCAAAATGCCGTGCTGCCAACGCAAACGAGGAGGCCCGCAAGGTCCAAGATCGTATGTATATCAACAAGTTCAGGGACTTTCGTGACACCCCAGTCAACGTGCCATTCCAGTATGGTGGCTCTCCTGCAATGCCCTAAGTCTCTAGAAAACACTTACACGGAACTCTGCCATAGAAAACAACACATAGACACCATAGCTAGCAGAGGTAGGAAGAGATAGGAATAGACCAAGGGTTAGGGTTATGGGACATAATGATTGTGTGATGGCCGCTGTGCCAATCAAAATGTCGACAAGTCGCCGACGATTGTGGTGTCTCGACTGTCATGAACAAAGAGAGCACGATATTGTTCCGTCACCATGAAGAAGAGAATCCTGCCCTTGTTGTGCCTCTTGCTGTTGTTGTCGTTGTGGTGCAATGATGCCACGGCATTCCAACCAATCCTCTCTTCTTGTCATCGACACGTTGTTGTGATACAGCACCGACGTCACGCGTCGCTTTGTGCGTTTGGAAATGCGTACTTGGAATCACTCGAACAGCAAACAAGGCAGCAGGCTTTGCAGATGGAGACGTTACAATCGATTGACGACTGGATGCCATCCATTGACGACCAGTCCGAAAGAGAAAAAGATGATGATGATACTGACGATCAAGAGAATTTTTCAAAGGCAAAAGAGTTGATGAAGCAAATCAAGGAAGCTGGTACGGCAGGAATCATTTCGTTTGCCATGGTACAATTGGGGTTTTGGTCGTTGTCCCTGGTTGTGGCTCTGGCCATGTATGTCCGCATCAATGGTCACCCACCCGATTTGACGAATTCGGAGGAACTTGCTCAGGTGGCAGCCGAGGCCTTGGCCTATGTCAACATTGCTCGATTGGCAGCTCCCTTGCGCATTGCCTTGGCCTTATCGTCCACACCATGGATTCAGAAACACTTGTTGGATCGGTTTCGCGGTGCTCGCAAGGAGGAGAGCGACAAGGAGCCATGAGCGATGCTGCACAGTACAAAGCACTCCCCTTTCTTGTTCAAATGACTCTTATCAAAGAATACCATCAGTGCGGTGTGCAAAACATGACCATGCAACTACTAATGAATGAATGGTGGTGCGTATGTGTCTGGATGCCGACATTCGAGACTGTGCCAAACGAGATTCGGACCGCAATGAGAATTAGAGAGGAGAATGGCCATGGTCCAATTGTTCGGAAAGCACACAAAAACATTTGGTCAAGTTGTGGCATTCCAGCTACCTTGTTCTCCACAGATTCACAGTGGCAGTGGATCTCTTGATTTCCTGATAGCACCGACCAACCCAAGAAACACAGACACAAAATACATTGCAGACACAAACGACAGTCCAATGGTTTGTCAAGAGGTGCAAGACATTCGGCATTCGAGACACAGTGTCGCTAACAGTCAACAAACTTGTATTGAAAGTACTCCTAGGAAATACCATCATAATAGAAACGACAGATTAGAAGACACTGGCTAGTTTGAGTAGAGATAGCAGGAACCAAACTACAAGCTAGTAGGAGTAACTTTCGTCCTCTTTTGTTCAAAAGGAAAATGTAGTGTTATAAAATTGTCTACTAGGAGTAAAACTGTAGTTTCAAACGAAATCCACACTCTGAACAAATCAAGTTTGATCGAACAAAACGATTTAGTTTCCCTTGCTGGTCTAGCAAAAGGACATCTCATCCAGTTCGCTCGTAATGGAGTTCATAATCTCCGTTCGGGTTGTCTCCATGGTACTGTTGCTACTGAATCGGTCCAACGAGGAGGGTGGCTGTCTCTTTTGACGATGTTTTCGTCCACGAAAGAGCTGGACAATGAGCATGGATCCATCTTCCGCTCGAGCAGTACCGAGGCCCATTTCTTGAAAGGAAGTGGACAAGACATTATCTCTCATGTCTTGATCGCTCTTTTTGCAACGCGACTTGATTCCCCGATGCATGGCCTGACAATGCAAGTCTCGTACATTCGTGCCCTTGGTACCATGCAAAATATTCACCGCCACCTTGACACTGGTGCGATTGTCGCAAAGCTTGTTGATGGTTTCTTGGCACGTGTTGGTCTTGACCTCTTCGTCCAATGATGAACACGAGGAGGACCGAGACAGTGTCGAGTCTCGATGGTGCAGTTGTTCGGCCATGGTTTCGGCTTGTTCTCGAGCCGCTTGATCCAAGGTTTTGGATCGTTGCAAACAGGGCAAGTGTCGAATTTCGCGATCGTTGTTAATCAAAACGTGGCCACTGCAAAGAGGTCCATGACGGGCAATGGCTTGAGCATGATGATGTTGAGGCTGAGCCACACAAAACGAAGAAGAAGAAGAAGCATCAGCAGCCGCAGAGGAAGAAGTACCAGCAAACGAAGGAGATTGCTTCATGGTGAGAGCATCGACGAGGGATCAACACGAACAAAAAAAGTGTGCTCGTTGCTCGTAGAATTTGGGATTTCGGATTTTGGTCTGACCGAAACTGTTCGGGTTTCCTTGGGAGATGGCTTACTGGTTGCCGAAAACAGACTTTTGGTTGGGAGATTTCATTCATTGTCTCTCTTTCGTTAAATATTAAGTACGAGCAAGTTGCTCGAAAACGGGGTAGGTAGGACGTAGGCCTACCTCTATCTTTATGTAACTACATTCAGCCCATAGTTTTTTCTTAGTTCATTTTAGACTGTTCTGTGTTCTGTAGAGCGGACTGATGCAAGATATACGAGTTACGCTCGTATGTGAGATGTTGTGAAGTTGAACGAGATGATAAATAATAATATTCATGACCGACGTGGGCGAGAAGTGGACCTGATTCCTGATTTCCTTTGAGCTTACTGAGAATAATGAGGAACATGAAAAACTAATAATCACCGCTACATCATATCACCTTACTCGTATCCTATATAGACTGGTATTGGTATGGGTTTTGCCTTGCGTCTCACAACACAGAAAGCAACACTAAAGACCATTCCATCATGATAGATGACAGGGGGTGTAAGCTGTAACCCATGGAGTTTGGAGACTACTCCTAATACGAGTACGAGCTCGTATGCACATAATGCAGCATAAATTCCAACGTGTTCTGGGTATGGCTAGCTCGATTCTCCGGATTCTCGTGTTCGATGAATATCCTTTTCGTCTCTCCTGTCATGTTTTAGAGTAGCGGAATTTATCTCTGGGGGACCCGATAACTTTGTTTTTGTTTCCTCGGAACTGCTCTTGCTTTGGGACTATTGGTTGCAACTTACGCACTTGCTTGGAAGCAAGCCTCGGACTTGCCTTTCTTCTGGACCTTTCGTGGTTGGTCATTTGAGTGGCGGTGGGCGTGGCTCGGTAAATCCATACACTACAAGACTTCACGGATCTCGCACAAATTCCAGCCGACGCCAAGTAGTAAGTAGTGCTGTCAGATGGGATGGGAAGCACGGTCGTAACTTTTCTTTCATGAAACTATGAACCGTGCTTGGTCCCGTCACTCCCCGGGATTAGAAAGCGGCACATAGGTCTGGTAGCAGGGCTAGCAAATCTAAAACATAGGGGTTAGGAGCAGGGTCTGGAAGTCATTTTATGTGCCATCTAAACTTGAATGTAGATTGATTATTCACTTTTCCATTCATTTTAGAATAAAATTAAGAATTAACGATTCACTTCACGACATATACACAATTGAATTAATCTTGAAAGTGTACAAATTAACGGACAGTAAATGAACTTTATTAACAAAGTCAATTATGTTTACAATCAATAAATTCACTTAACTTTACTATTCCCCTATTTCATACCCTTTGAATTGAATTCAATCCCGACTTTCCATGACTGCATACCAAGCCTCTTTGGAGTCAGTCACCCACAGGAGGTGCCGATGACTTTTGTGGATGCTCCAGGATGAGCCATGGTGAGTAGAACCAAACGAGATGAGCGTGTTATGACAACACAGAATTAGTGAGCCAATCGATGGGATGCTCTTTTGAGCTTGAGCCATGATTGAGAACGAAAGAGATTTTTGCGGAGTAGTAGACTATCACACCAACACTTGAACTACCTGAAAACAATAGAACTGTTTCTTTGTGCTTGGCCTGGTGAACTTGAAACTCTTTGATCCATAAGTTGCATCGTGCAACCACACTGTGTGACTCTGTTCTATAGCCATTGTGAATGCTAGATATAAATATAGATCATACAAGACGCACTATTATTGATTTCTTCTATACTGAACTTGCGTCCGTCCTGCTGCTTCCGTTTCGAAATAATCTGTTCATACTGGGACCATTCAACCAGCATATCATGGAGAGCCCTTTTGTCCAAAAAGAAACTGAAGTATTCATGGGTAGGAAATCTCCAAGCGCAAAAATACTTCCCATACCTATACATTGGACTGGGGTTTGATTGAAGCCTTGCCACCGAGAGTCATCAACCGAGCAAAACATGCAGAGTTCTTGTCCACAACGGACAGTGTTCCACTGAATTGTGGAAAGTTCGGATATGGAATGACTGCAATCCAAAGATTCCATAGAGACTTGACGATTCCGACGCTACTATGAGTATGAGGAGGTAGCTACCCTGGCTATGTGCTCAGGCCTCAATCCTACATGGATCTCAAAACTGCGACCAAAAAGTCGATATCTTTTTCCACGCCCAACACAAAGATTTCAAGCTCCCCCACCATGGTTTGTGGTGGTTCCGTTCCTTGTCTCTGTGCTGCTGGTGCTAGTAGTGCAAGTAATGTTGGGCGCATCCTCATGGTGTGGACCGTCACTGCCTTGTTGGTTGGGCCCCATGGTTTCACCGCTCTTTTGTTCGTGTCGCAACTACCACCATGGACATGGACAACCTATTACCATCATCATCCCACAGTTCTCAGTGTTGCGGCGGCAGTGCCATTGTCGTCGTCGTCCTGGACCAATCGTCCCATGAGTTGTGTACAAGGTTGGCAAGGACTTGACAATTGAGTTGAGACACCTTGGCACACGAAAGGGGGGGACAAAGATGGTAGAGTTTACGGCCAATCTCCAAGAATTCCTGGATTCCTTGTCGGAGGACTTTTGCCTTTGGGGCCAAGTACCTAGGAGTTCGAAACCATGCATCGGTGACTCTTGCGTGTAATTCCAGGTGCTACGATCGTGCCTTCAAGTGGTGCGACGGCATGCCTTCCCAATGATCAATCAACCAAGAGAAGGCAACAGAGAAAGCAAAAGACAAGGAGCTTGACCATTGAAACTCTTTGATCCATGATTTGCATCGCGCCACCACACTGTGTGACTCTGTTTCAAAGCCACTGTGAATACTACGTATGGATACAGATCATACAAGACGCAGTATTATTTAGTTCTTCTATACTGAACTTGCGTCCCTCCTGCTGCTTTCCGTTTCGAAATAATCTGTTCATACTGGGACCGTTCAACCAGCATATCATGGAGAACCCTTGTCCAAAATGAAACTGAAGTATTCATGGGTAGGAAACCGCCAAGCGCGAACATATTTCCCATACCTATACATGGGATTGGGGTTTGATTGAAACCTTGCCACTGAGAGTCATCAAACGAGCAAAACATGCAGAGTTCTTGTCCACAACGGACAGTGTTCCACTGAATCGTGGAAAGTTCGGATCTGAAATGACTGCAATGCCAGTTGAAAGGGCAACCGCATTCCGGAAGCTTTTCTTGTCTGGTAGCTTACATACCAGGTTGCGGTGCGTGTCCAGGACTTCTACCGAACGAACTTCATCCGCTCCTTCATACTCGTCCCCTCCAACGACAATCAAGCAAGATCCAAGTGCAACCACAGAATAGTTACTTCGAGGAGTGGCAAGAACGAGATCCTTGTGCACTTTCCAGGAATTAGTATATGTGGACAGAGATTGTCCACTTTGGGGACCTTCTTTCAGCCAGTCATCAAATTCGAGGTATTCCACAGAACCAAGGTCATGTTCTTCCGCCTTTCCGCCTACCACATAAACCGTTTGGCCCAACACAGCCATACCAAAGTTAAATCGATCAAAATTCAATGGTGGCCCGGATAGGACAATACATTGGCTTCCACATGATGTGTCCAGAATCTCCACTGATGACAGAGAATCTACACCAACGACAACAATGAATCTTTCACCAACAACCGCAGCGGTGCAAGTTCTTGGGCTCGACAAACGGCAATCCAACGTCGTCCATTTTTTCTCATGATTTACCGCGCCTGATGGACAGAGGAAATCTTCAACACTAATCCTTTCAATTGTATCCAAGGTTTTTGAATCGTTGTTGGAAATGTTCGTTACTCCGCCAATGGCATACAGCGCGTGATTACATACCACGACTGCAGCGAACAATCGATGTTGGTTCATCGTCGGTCCTTCGCTCCATGCTTTATTCTCGTCATCAATGTTCAAAAGAATTGTTGAACTTGTTGGAGTAATACCTAATGGAGCTGCAGCTGTTGGAGTGATGCTTATCAACGATGCCCCAAATACAACCACAGTCTGTTTTTGGCTGGATGATTCACAACCAACGATGCGTAGTTGAAAATCCGATCTGGAGGAAAAGGAGGCCATTCAGTTTCCTGCCACTTTGGTTCTTCTTGGGCGTCGGCACTGTCCATAAAGACCAGTCCGGATGACAGCGCTTGTTGGCGGACGTTGTGCATGTTATGTTTGGCTCCCTGTCGTTGCGAGTTTGTAGAAATGTGGTTTTGTGGAGATAAAAGAGCGGACTAAACGTTTTGGAAAGCAACTTGAGGCAAGGTGATTCAGCTGTTTGAAACAAGTTGGCGGTGTGATGTCCTGGTAGGCGGAAGACAATATGAGTTGCTTTTTCTTCTGTTCTGAGCTTCGCTAGAAATATAACGTGACTGCGACTTCGATTTTTTAGGAGTAGTCTTGTCCAAAACACTCCGTTTTGTTGTTTTGTTGCAGGCTTATAGTGAGTTTCGCTGCGTGGGCCTTCAACGGAACGGTCTGGACATTCTGAATGCGATGTACGCTAGCCATGGAGGAGCATATTCGTTACTTACTCCTACACTTTTGCCGTGTCATGTCCACGGTCCACAGTAGAATGATAGATACGAGACTTCAACTATTACCAGCCAAGTCTTCGCCACTAAATTTCGTTCCGTATGTAACAAACGTGGAGAAAGTTCTATTCAACCACGGCTCGTTGTTGCTGCGAGACTCCAATCGAATAAATCCTCAAGGATTCGGTCCGACTTCATAGGCATGTCACACATCCATCAACATGATACTACTACAACCAGTGTTGCTGCTGTAGGTGCTTGATTGCGGTGGACGTGAAACCGACAAATCTTGTGGAGAGCGACCAATTCACCAATCAGACTGAGCGTGTATAGTAAGGGGATAGTCTCGTTTCGTCGGCCTGTTGTTGGTTGCTGTGGTTCGTTGTCCACCTAGCAAAATCCGTCACCATTCAACCAGCAACTTGAGAGTTTTTGTTTCACCGGTCTCATCACGAAAGCTCTATATCTCTGTCATGTACAATGGCAGCGGCGCACTTGCATCTACTGCTCAACAAACCGCCACAATCCCCCGTACCGTTCATTATTTGCTTCGAATGCCCGCAACTGATAAACAAAAAGCAAATCCCCAACGCCAATTCGTTCCATCCAATTCGTATCATTGGGAAACCATTCAGGGCGGAAAGATAGTCTTTCATATACCACGGCTGCAGACTGTACTCGTGCTTCGTCCATGGCTGGCCTGTCTCGTCAGGTCTTAGCATCCCTGTCATTATTCCAAAAGTCCGGAACGCATATTGGTTGTTGTGAATCATCCGCACCCGAAAACAGGGACAGAGTGTCTACGTATTGGGAGGATATAGGAATATATAGTTCCTCTGATCTCACAGTGGAACTATTCTTATATCCTCCAAATACGACGACAGTCTGCTGTTTGGTGTGTGGATCATTCACAACAACCGATGCAACGTCAAGTGTTGGTAGGATCCCTGTCACTGTTGACAACTGTTGTGACGGATCCACACCCGAAAACACAGGGACAGCGAGTGTCGTCGTAATGTGTGGATATAATACTAGTTCCTCTGATCTCACAGAGGAACTATTCCTATATCCTCCCAATACGACGACAGTCTGCTGTTGGGTGTGTGAATCATTCACAACAACCGATGCGCGCTGGAAGCCATTCTTCTGGACTGGAGCCACTGGTCCTTAAACCTATTAGTTCGGATTCCGAAATGCGCTCTTGGACACGTTCATTGTGTTTCCCCTTTCACCTCCAGACGTTGTGTATTGCGTTGTCGACTATTTGTGGCTGCGGAAATCCCTTTTTTTTAAAGATTTCAAGCTCTCCACCATGGTGTGTGCTGGTTCCGTTCATGGTCCATGTGCTGGTGCTGGTAGTGCAAGTAGTTTGTAGCTATCCTGGCTATGTGCTCAGGCCTCCATCATGGATCTAAAAAATGCGACCAAAAAGTTGATATCTTTTTCGACGCCCAACAAAGATTTTCAAGCTCCTTCACCATGGTGTGTGGTCGTTCCGTTCCTTGTCTATGTGTTGCTGCTAGTAGTGGAAGTATTGTTGGACGGATCCTAGTGGTGTGGACCGTCACAGCCTTGTCGTTTGGGTTCCATGGTCTCACCTCCTTTTTGTTCGTGTCGCAACCACCACCATGGGCAAACTTCCATTACGTTCGACTCAACTTTGTTACGGCAGTGCCGTCCTCGTCCTGGACCAGCCGACCCATGGCATCTTCCTCCTCCTCCTCAACGGTTGACGGTGGTGGACTAGAAAATGCCACCCATCGAGCAGTTCCCCTTCCAAAATCACAACAACAAGACTCCATCCACGAGCACAATTCTTATTATTGGATCCCCAAGGACTATTGTGCACCCTTTGGCTCGTATCCCAATCCACTGCACTTGAATAGGGATGATGCGCAGCGGTATTTTGCACCCGTGGTGCAGTTTCCCCCACAAGTCAGTCCGCGCATTGTCAATCATGGCAATCATACACCGGACGACCTCATTCCCGAACTCTTGCCGCAAGACTTTGTCGAGGCGGCGCAAGCTTTGCGACGAAAGGAAAAACAACAAGAACGAAAGGAACAAAATAACGAACAACCGCAGCATCCTCAACAATTGGTCGATGGAGAGGACGCCATCGTGGAATCGACTGGCATCACTACTCAAGAACAACAACAACAACGACATGCATGGTTGAACAGTTTGTTTACCAACCAGGGAACCCCTATTTTTCGAGGAGGCGACGATCCCTTGCAATGGACCTATGGCATTGGACGATACGATGAACATCGAGACCACATGTATCAAGGTGACTTGTTTTATGTGACGACAACCACAGCAAACTCTGAGACAAAAGAGGAAGACCAACCATCACAAGACGAGGACGAACGACGGACCATTCATGTGGGAGTGGACATTGATGGACCGGTGGGGACGCCCGTGCATGCCATTGCTCCCGGTCGCATTCATTCCAGTGGTTACAATCCTACCTGGGGCGATTACGGCCATGTGATTGTCGTCGAACATGTCTTGCCCCCGGCCTTGGTCCAAGCGAAACGAAAAGACAATCCTCACTTTGTCAATCGCACCTTTTTTGTGTTATATGGCCATTTAGCAGCACCTTCGTCGTCCACGACAATGCCGCCACCAACTCCGGATGGTACCTGGGTGGAACAGGGACACGTGATTGGACACATGGGTGCCTTTTGGGACAATGGTGGATGGACGATTCCCCATGTCCATGTCCAAACCAGTTTGGAGGAACCGACAGTACCGCATGACCTGCCCGGTGTCGTGACTCGATCGCAACGCAGTCGAGCCTTGTGGACCTATTTCGATCCTCGCTATGTGCTGGGACCCTTGTATGACTAAACCACCAACAAGGAACGGTTTTCCAAAACATCGGGTCCGACGTCTCTCGACATCTCCCATCTATTCACCATGGTGAAACTCAAAGAGTTGTGTACAAGGTTGGCAAGGACTTGACCATTGAGTTTAGACACCTTGGCACACGAAAGGGGCACAAAGAGGTAGAGTTTACGGCCAATCTTCAAGAATTCCCGGATTCTTTGTCGGAGGACTTTTGCCTTTGGGGACAAGTACCTAGGAGTTCGAAACCATGCATCGGTGACTCTTGCGTGTAATTCCAGGTGCTACGATCGTGCCTTCAAGTGAAGCCACGTCATGCCTTTCCAATGTTCAATCAACCGAGAAGGCAACAGAGAAAGCCAAAGACAAGGAGGTTGAGCGTTTTCACGAGGTGTTGCAAAAGTGTCGTCGACACAAGGATCAATTTCCCATTCTCGTGACACTTGATCTGGGCTGACGCCCTTTTGCTTCGTGATACCGTACCGACAGCGTAGAGGCGGTGAAACAAGAATTGTATCGACTTGCCAAACTATGCATTGGCCAGCATTTTTCGGAACCGCGAGAAATCAAGTCTCTCCAGAGATTGTGGAGGATTACGGTTCTTCCGAACCGCCTCATGTTCTGACCGTGATTCCGTCATTGGTTCTATCTCATCATGGCCATCCTGCTGCTGCGGTTTGTCTTCACTGCGGACCTTTTGGACCAATTGTCCAAACAAAAGAGTGAGAAAAAGGCAAGGGGTACTAGTTTTATTTCTGGTCTCCATTCTACGTAGTCCAGTGGCGTAAGTAGAACAGAATGTGTGTTGGTATAGCCATTCACAGACATCGACTCACACGAACACACACACAAAGACTGCTTTACATTGTTGGTTCGACAAAAAGGACCATTCACTGGAACTTTGGAAATGGACCATCGATTTCTACATAACAAGCCTCTCTTTTGCATCAGACATTGTGGACACTGACAAGAAGGTGCTGCTCACCCTTGTGGATGTTGGAGCAAGAGTATACAACCAAACGAAATGAGCTTGTCGTGACAAGCTGTTTTGAAATTAAGCCATGATTTAGAACGCAAGCGATGCTTTGTGGAGTCCGATATTTTGACTCTCACACAAACAGTCCAACTAGGAACGACAGAACTGTTCGTTTCTGGTATTCTACGGCTTGACCTGGAGGTCATTATAACTCTTTTATCCATGATTTGCATCGCGCCACCACACTGTGTGCCTCTGTTCCAAAGCCACTGTGAATACTACGTACGGATACAGATCAAACAAGACGCATCATTATTGAGTTCTTCGATACTAAACTTGCGTCCATGCTGCTGCTTTCCGTTTCGTAATGATCTGTTCGTACTGGGACTTTTGCCATCCAACCAGCATACCATGGAGAGAGCCCTTGTCCAAAACGAAAATGAATTATTCATGGAGTGGAACCGCCAAGTACAAAAATACTTCCCAAAACTATACATGGGATTGGGGTTTGGTTAAGGCCTTAATCCCGTGAGTCATCAACCGAGCAAAGCATGCAGAGTTCTTGTCCACAAGAGAAAGTGTTCCACTGACTTGTGGATAGAGCGGATCTGGAATGATTGTAATGCCAGTTGAAAGCAGGGCAACCACATTGTGAAAGCTTTTCTTGTCTGGTAGCTTCCACACAAGGTTGCGTTGCGTGTCCAGGACCTCTACCGAACGACGAATTTCTTCCGATTCTTCAGGATTGGGATCTCCAAGAAGGTGAATCACTCCTGTTTTGTCCCCTCCAACGACAATCAAGCAAGATCCAAGTTTGACCACACCATGGTTACATCGAGGAGTGCCAAGAACGAGATCCTTGTGCACTTTCCAGGAATTAGTTTCTGCGGACAGATACTGTCCGCTTTGGGGACCCTCTTTCAGCCAATCATCAAATTCGAGGTACTCGACAGAACCAAGGGGCCTTTCTGACTCTTTTCCCCTTCCGCCTACCACATAAACCGTTTGACCCAACACAGCCATGCCAAAGGCAGTCCGAGCCCCATTCAGTGGTGGCCCTGATAAGATGATACATTGACTTTCCGATGATGTGTCCAGAATATCCACGGATGGCAGAGGACATCCACCAGCGACAACAATGAATCTTTCACGAACAACCGCAGCAGCGCACCCAACTCTTTCGCTCGACAAACGACAATTCAACGTCGTCCATTTTTTCTCATGATTGACCGCGCCTGATGGACAGAGGAAATCTTGAACACTAATCCTTTCAATTGTATCCAAGGGTGCTGAATCGTTGGATGGAATGGTCGGTATTCCGCCAATGGCATACAGCGCGTGATTACATACCACGACTGCAGCAAACAATCGATGTTGGTTCATCGTCGGTCCTTCGCGCCATACCTTATTCCCGTGATCAATATTCAAAAGAAGAGTTGAACTTTTTGCAGTGATACTGATTGGAGCTGCAGCTGTCGCAGGAATGATAGTCAACGATGCTCCAAATACAACCACAGTCTGTTCTTTGGCTGGATGATTCACAACCAACGATGCGTAGTTCATACAATGAGCTGGAGGAAATGGAGGCCATTCAGTTTCCTGCCACTTTGGTTCTTCTTGGGCGTCGACACTGTCCGTAAGGACCAGTCCGGATAACAGCGCTTGTTGGCGGACGTTGTCCATTGTTCGGTTTGGAGGGCAACGTGAGGACAGATGTTTACAACAAGTTGGCGATGTTGTGTCTTCGTAGTTCGTTGGCTGAACGCAATGGCTGAACGCAATAGGAGTTGCTTCTTGAACTGGAAATCCCGTGACTGATGAGTTGGATTTTTTCGAATAGAGGTAGTCTTGATCTCAACTATGGAGTATAGGCCTAAGGTACTGAAAGTTCTGGCGCTCTGAGATTTCTGTTCATAAATCTTTGCGTTCGTCTTTTGACTCTGTTCTATCGGGGAGTACGAGTATATACCATATAGCTATGGTACTAACTACTCCTAGTAGGAGTAGCAGAACTGGAACTGGAGTGCTTTCGGTTTCGCAGTCTTTCGAAGTTTGATGTCCACGATCCGTAGAAGAATTATAGATAGGAGACTTTAATGTGTACCCTGCCTTAGCTTATAGGGCAATATGATCGTTCGATTGGTTGCAACTGAAGATTCGTGGAAGTCAAATAATGGGGACACTCTACTCTACTCTACTCTACTCTACTCTACTCTACTCTACTCTACTCTACTCGCAGAGACTCTGCGCGTCTCCAACAATTCATTGTTCTCAGACGATTCTGGTATGATCCGTTTGTTTTGAGTTGAAACAGTATGTTCTGGTCAAAGCACCAGTTCTCGTTTCTATTCGTGGAGAGCTCCATTGCCACGGCGTTCGTGAGGATTCTCTCCGTTTCGACTTGTATGATTCAACGAGCCATAAATGCTCGTTTGTCCCACAACAACAACACCAACAACCTTCAGCTCGCAACTGTAGTTAGACAGTTACCACCCCAGCGCCACAAACCTTGTCAAACCCACACTGGGAGACGACAACCGTATGTCTCGACCAAACAGTTTGGCAACGGTATCCTCCATTGCCCAAAACTGCGTCCGCACACGCCGATTGGGGGCTTGACACGATGCCAAAATGAGACGCAATCCCCTGTCATGACACGGATGGATCATTCTGCACGCAAAATCTTGAACAGATCATCATAGCATAGCAATCCTTTTACATCCGTCCAGGCAATCCTTTTACATCCGTCCAGGCGGGAGAGAGTGTTGTCCAGTCCTTTGTTGTCCATGGCATTTATACCCCGGCTGCTCGTTTGGGTAGTAGGTTGTATACACCTCGGCTCGGCGTCATGGATGTTTCCCTAGTAGCCCACAGTCCTTCGTTCCGTCATTCGGAGAGAGGTTTCAGGAGCGGGTGTGTTTCGATTCCCAACAACACGCGGAATTGGGATCGGATCCTGCATGCCATTCATCCCATGCTCCTTTGTATTAGTAGCAAACCCGGTAACATTCCAGTGTTCCCTCGAGGAATCGATCCAACGTTTACCCATTACGACGACGACGAGGACGATCCTTTGTGACGTTTCGTTTTGGGAGTGACACACGCCTGTCGCAGTGTTGGAAAAGGGTGCCCGGCGAAGGAAGAAGTCGTTGTTCTCAACGCCAGGAGACGCGCAAAACAGGCCGAATGTTGATCCACTAGTGGCAGGGTGGCAAACCCGCCTCCTTGTAGTGGTGGTGGTTCCTCGTCATTCTCATCATCATCACCACTACCACTACTACCACCAATCGCCACCAGGCCTGTAGAAAGGGCCACGACACTGGAGGCGTCATCATTCAGTGTCAATGCGGGGAGCTCCCAGACTCGTATTTCTGGATTGCGCGTGTCGAGGACTTGGACGGACCGTACGGCATCGTTTTCCTCGTCGTGTCCTCCCAACACCACGAGACACGATCCCACTCGAACGACGCCATGGTTGCTCCGAGGAGGATCCTCCAGGACCAGCGTGGGGTGTAGGGTCCAGGACTGGCACGGCGGGGAGCCAGTCGTTGTCGCTGGACGTTCTTGTCGCCAGTCGTTGTCAAATTCCAGATATTCCACCGAAGTCACCGTCTCGTCGTCCCCCTGTCCCCCTACGGCATACGCACACGACCCAATCACGGCCATGCCAAAATACACTCGACCTTCGTTCAGGGGTGGCCCGGCCAGGACGGGGACCGTGGATCCTTGGGTATCGACAATGTCGACCGTAGAAAGATAGGTTCGCAAATCGTATCCCCCCGCCACGACAATCCATCGATCCTGCACCACGGCTGCGGCAAAGCCACATTTTTTCGAGGACAAGCGACAGGGCAAGAGGGTCCAACCAGTACTAGTACTGCCTGCTTGGGCGGAAGGGCCGTTGCTGCTATGACTCCTGAAAATGTCGTTCACCGCAATGCGTTCCAGGGTATCCAGGGTCGGATAGTCCTCATCCTCATCACCATTGCCTCCTCCAATGGCATAGACATGGCCCTGACACACGACGGCGGCATGGGCAAATCGCTTTTGAGTCATGGCCGGTCCTGGTTGCCACGACCATGCATTGTCAGAGTTATTCTTGGTGAGGCGCAAAATGGAATTGGTGGGACCACCCTCGGTGCTAGACACATCGCCACCCACGACAACCACCATGTCCTCTTGTTGTGGCTGATTTGCTTGTGGTGGGTGGGTGTGGTAGGAAGGATGGATGACGACCGATGCGTGTCCAGTCCGTGATCCTCGGGGCAGGGGAGGCCAGTGCTCGACCGTTTGCCATTGTGGTGGGGGTACAGAGGACGAGGAGGAATGACCCTCATCGTTGTCGTCCGCTGGAGGAACCGTGGAAAACACCAACCCCGACCGGTGGGCTTGTTGGCGGACATGATTCATGGTCTCTATCATAAAGATTTTGATAAAGATTCTCCGATTTTTTGTGTGTCTGTTGAAGGATGTCCCGCGAGGAGTCGCAGAACAAACGAAAACAGCGACTGAGCAAGGCGAAGATCCATCTGCAAGTGATGACGAATGGGTTGAGGTAAAACGACGTGGACGGAAGAGCAACGAAACAAACAACAGAGCTCATTCTAAGGAGAATACGTAATTTGTTATAGGAATTGTTGCCTTTACAGCACGGTTCGTTACAGGTTTCAACATATTCTCCTTAGAAATAGAACTACCTCTTGATTCTCATTTTGAGGTGAAGTACACTGCATGTCGGAGAATCCCAGTCGTTTGACTACGTTGTTGAACCAACTCACCGCCCTTTCCATTGAAGAACAAGAACGCCTTGCAGAGGTGCATCGTCGGCACCAGCACAACGTGCGGTTGCGCGAGGCGACCTTTCGTGAACACCGAACCGAGTTGGAACAACAACATCAGGCGGAGGTCGAACACGATAACACGGTGCTGACAGCATCACGAGAACGGATCGTATCCGATTTTCAGACAAGACGTCGCGCGTTAATTGTGGACGTACAAACCGAGGAGCATCGAACTGCAGTGGCAGCCGCCGTCGTGCCGGACAATACCAGTGGAGACGAGGAATCGTCGCGGGACGCATCTGGTTTTCTCGACGCCGAAGAAGTGGTACGAGACGAGAACGGACGAGTGGAGATTATTTACAATATCCCCGTTTTGCCAGCCAACGTATCATCCATTCCACCGGTTCTGGCTATCGGTAGTGCCGTCTGGGTTCTGAATCCCCTCAAGTTGGCTCGGGTGCAAAAACGGTCTCATCTGAAAGGAGTAGTGTTGTCGCGAGGAAAGGCGAACGGTCGAAGAACTGTATACACCATCCAGGTATACAATCCTTTCACCCACGACCAAGAGGAACACCGTAGACAACGACAAAACCTAGCACCGCGTCAAGAACATCATGAGTACACCACCGCAAGGACCACGGCCCGATCAAGCTGAGTCGTCAAGCGGCGGCATGACCGGACGCGGAGGAAGAAGCGGACAAGGACGTGGTGGTCGTGGTCGAGGACGTGGAGGCAGAGGACAACAAGGAAACTTGAACAAGTTTCAAGGACAAGAACCCACATTAAAAGACTGTATCTTCGACTACTCCGAAGATCCGCAGTCCAAGCGGTACCTGCGCAATGTAGAGTATCTGGTCGGTTACATTGGCTCAACATTCAACCGATATAATCTGGAGTTCCAGCAGTCAGTGGAGGAATTGTCACTGGATGAACCTGACCAGGTAGAACTACCGAAAGATGACAAAGACACCATTGCCGTAGAAGAGTGGAAGATGAAGTATAAAATGCGAGCTGAGCAGTTGATGGAGTATCAGAATTTCCGCGCCGCCATGTTTAGTCTCATCCTGGGGCAGTGTACCCAGTTGATGAAAGACAAACTACAGGCGAAGACGCAATATGATAACATTTGGAAGAAGTGCGACGGTATAGCTTTGTTGAAATTGATCAAACAGACTACCTTTACATATGATTCCGGGCGCATTTATCCTCTCGTCGGTCGTGATAAGCTCAAGGAAGAGTTCTACACGATGCGCAGGGGTAAAAACCAAAGTTTGCACAACTACTACGAGTTGTTTCGCGCAAAAGCGCAAGTCCTGGAGGAACTGAACGTGGTGTTATAGGACAAGGATCTACTGGAGCAAGTAGCGGCTGACAATAGTCGTGCTGGGTCACCAACAACGGCTGACGAAGAAGAAGCTCAACAGAGGTGTCTGGCCATCCGTTTCATCAGAACATGTGGCGCTCGCGAATATGAATCGCATCTACAAAACGCTTACTTGGACATGGACAAACGCAACTGTTACCCAAAGACACTGGCCGATGCGCGTGCCATCATAGATAACAGAATGCAGACGCATAGTCGCCACCAGACACAAAGCAACGATAACAACGCCACAGGTGTGGCCTATCACACACGCGAGAATGCCAGTACGCAAGGCGATGATGCCTCCACGTTAACAGGATCCACAATGACCACTACGGGTCAGAGCCAATCGCAAAATGGGCAACAATCAGCTCAGGGAACCGACTCCAACAACAGAAACAGAGACAACTCAAACGGTACAGTCTACCACCAATCCATGTTGAACCAAAACGCATCTTCTCAACACTGTTCTTTTTCTGCCTTACAGTCTAACATATCCCCTGACTGGATCCTGCTCGACAATCAATCCACAGTGGACATCATCCACAATGCAAGCATTCTCCACAACATCCATCAAGCAACGACACCAATCACCATCAGCAGCCATGCCGGAGAACGAATCCTGAACCAACAAGCGATATTGCCAGGATATGGCTTGGTATGGTATGACCCCAAAGGGCCTGCCAACATTTTATCTTTCCACACCGCTCAAAACAGATACCGCATTACATGCGACAGCCATGAGGGCAATCAATTTCAACTACTTGACCCAGCCACGGGGCGCTTGAAGCACAAGTTTGTGCAAAGTCCTGAAGGCCTCTTCTATATGAATCTCTCTTTGATACATGGTAGCTTCTTAACCACGGTTAATAACAACGAAGCGCTTTATACTGAATCTGAGATCCGTAGAGCTAGAGAGGTACGGGCACTACAAGCCAAAATTGGCCGACCGTCAACTAGAGACCTTATCTATATTCTGAATCATACTAAGCTCTTACCCAACGCCCCCTATACAAGTGATGATGTGAGGCGGGCAGAGCATATCTATGGACAAGACCTCGGTTCCCTGAAAGGGAAGACCACCAGGAGACGACCACCCAAGGTGGACACAACAGACACAATACCACCACCCATCCAAGAAAAACATAAAGACGTCACCATTGCCATGGACGTAATGCATATCAATGATGTGTCCTTTCTCGCCACGACATCTCGCATATTTCGATTCTCCACCATGGACGCAATCCCAGACAAAGAAGAAGGAACCCTACTTCGGTCCATCAAGAAGACCATCGCTGTATTTCGACGAGGAGGTCTGCGCCCTCGGTTTCTCCTAGCTGACGGCGCCTTTGCGAGTGACGGCATGGAAGCGGGAACAGGGAAGCTCGGAATAAAACTAAATACAACAGCTCGAGACGAGCATGTCGGTGACATAGAGCGCCACATTCGCACCATCAAGGAACAAATCCGGAGTGTATATACCACTCTACCATTCGAGGCCCTGCCAAAGGTCATGTTGATTGAACTGGCGAAATTTGCGACGTTCTGGCTGAATGGACTTCCCAACCAGAACAACCAGCTGTCGACGACAAGAAGTCCAAGAGAACTTGTCACCGGAGAAACCGTGGACTATCACCGCCATTGTCGCTTCGAGTTTGGGGAGTACGTTCAATGTCATGAACAGCACTCCAACAATATGGAAGCACGGACAATTGGTGCCCTGGCCTTGCGGCCAACCGGCAACCGTCAAGGTAGCTACTACTTTATGAGTCTGGAAAGCGGAAGAATCATCACACGAAACCACGCAACACGCCTCCCTATGCCAAAGGAAGTCATTCAGCGTGTCGCTCAGTTAGCGGCTGCACAACAAATGCAACCAGGACTGGCATTTGGTAATTGGGACAATCTCATTCTGGCAATGGAAGAGGACAATCCATTATACGACGACAAAGGAAGCGTGTATGATGAGCCTCCTGACGAGGACGATGATGTCCTCCGCTATGACGACGCATATGTGGATGGCGAATTGGATGCCGATGATGACCCAAACCACGGTCCATTGGACGACACAGATCACTATGAAAACGATGCGAACAATCCACCGGGTCCTTTTCACGAATTAGGACTGAATCAAAACGAAAACCAACTCATGGATATCCTTGTCCCACCGAGAAATCAAGGAGTGGAAAACCAAGGAGTGGAAAACCAAGGAGTGGGTATAAACGAATTTGGCGTCGATGGAGTTGATGTGGAGGAGGATGACGAGGACGATGCTGATTATGTTGAAGAGCATGTCGCAGAGGACGGGGGTATGTTGGATGAGGTGGATATGGGAATAGAGGAGGACGTGCATGACGCACCAAATGCAACCACACACGAGAACGACGATGAGGAAATGGAGATCGTGTTTGGTCCTGATTCTAGCGATGAATCAAGCTCATCAACAACAACAACCAACGAAAATCGATACGATCTACGGCCAAATAGAGAGCGAAGCTATGCCCATAGGTATGGGCACACCTTTGCATCAGTCGATGCACTACCAGCAGGACGGTACGATGGATATTTGCTGCGTGGAGTGCTATATCTCATCGAGGCCGAAACAAACTTGGCCACGCCCCAAATGTCAATGCGTATGGGCATCAAACTATTTGGTGACAAGGGGCGGGAAGCAGTTAAAAAAGAGATATGGCAGCTTCACGAGCGCGGTGTTCTGCGAGGGGTACACAAGACGGACCTCTCATGGGAACAAATCAAAAAAGCACTGAATTATTTCATGTTTCTCAAACGGAAACGTTGTGGGAAAATCAAGGGGCGCGGGTGCGCCGATGGGCGAAAGCAGCGTGATTTCATCGACAAAGAAGACGCAGCATCGCCAACCGTAGCCACCGAGGCTGTTTTCATTACAGCGGTGGTGGATGCAGTGGAACGGAGACATGTGATAGTAGCGGACATTCCGGGTGCATTCATGCACTCGGATATGGACCCTAACGTGCACATTAGGATTGAGGGACTGATGGCAGAATTGCTGTTGGAAGTCGACCCAGATATGTACACAAAATACCTCGTGTATGAACACAACAAACCAGTGATCTACGTAGAGATGCTCAAGGCACTCTACGGGACACCACGAGCTGCCCGATTGTTTTGGATCAAATTGAGCGGAGTTCTAAAAAGTTGGGGCTACACTATCAACCCACATGATTCATGCGTTGCCAACAAGGTGATCAATGGCAAACAATGCACAGTAACCTGGCACATCGACGACCTCAAGATCTCACAAGTTGATCAGAAAGTCGTGGAAGCATTTGTGGCGGACCTACAGGCAGAGTTTGGTAGTTTGGGTGATATATCAGTGTCGCGAGGCAAGCGACACGACTACCTGGGCATGTTCCTTGACTATTCAGAGGATGGAGTATTGCAAGTAGATATGCGACCGTATATCAAGACCATCCTTGACGGCGTGCCGTCGTCATTCAAAGGCAGAGCACAAACACCAGCAGCGAATCATCTGTACCATGTCAATGAGCATGCAACAAAATTGAGCAAGGAGGATGCCAATTGGTTTCATAGTATCACTATGCAATTAGCTTACTTGGCTCACCGTGGGAGGCCAGACATCCGAACAGCCATATCCTTCCTTTCGACGCGAGTCTCTAAACCAGACAAAGATGATCACAGGAAATTGGGCCGCGTTCTGAAATATCTACAAACCACAATGAACCTTGTATTGCGTCTTGAAGGAAAACCCGAGTGGATAGTGAAATGGTGGGTGGACGCGTCATACGCAGTCCATCCCAACACAAAGGGTCATACCGGTGGGTTCATGACTCTCGGTAAAGGAGCCGTCATCGGCTTTTCGGCAAAACAAAAACTGGTGGCACGAAGCTCCACCGAATGTGAACTGATAGGGATCCATGATGTGATGCCATCACTGTTATAGACCCGCAATTTCATGGAAGCGCAGGGGATTGCTGTGAAGGATGTTGTACTCCACCAGGACAACCAAAGCAGCATCCTCCTAGCCAAAAATGGGCGACTCTCAAGCTCGAAAAGAACCAAACATATTGATGTCCGCTATTTCTTTGTTACCGATCGAATCAACAAGAAAGAGTTGCGAATTGAATTTTGCCCAACTGAACGAATGATTGCAGATTTTTTTACCAAGCCGCTGCAGGGTCGTTTGTTCTATCAACTGCGGGACCTCATTATGAATATCGCTCCTCATAGTGAATACCATTCGTCACGAAGGAGTGTGTTGAAGGATGTCCCGCGAGGAGTCGCAGAACAAACGAAAACAGCGACTGAGCAAGGCGAAGATCCATCTGCAAGTGATGACGAATGGGTTGAGGTAAAACGACGTGGACGGAAGAGCAACGAAACAAACAACAGAGCTCATTCTAAGGAGAATACGTAATTTGTTATAGGAATTGTTGCCTTTACAGCACGGTTCGTTACAGGTTTCAACAGTGTCAGAAGGTCTGAAAAGCTATGTCGTCTATCTGTCTCTAACCTCAAAGGGAGCAAGAAATATACTCTATAGGTACCCCTATTAGTAAATGAATGGGACACTTTGTGGTTGTGGCTGGGTCAACCGATACCACAGATCTAATACTACAGCCTGAGGTGTTGTTCTATGGAAAAGAGCAACACTTTACTCTTGCGCATTCTCCTCTCCACAAAGATTCGGGAGAACCAACGAAGAAGAGGATGCCCTCCATAGGCCACACAGAGAAGGAACGAAATGCTGTGGACAGGGGAGAGGTTTCACTACTAGCGCGCACATGCATCCGTATCCATCCAAAGAACACTACCTATAGAGTATTACCTCTTCTCGAATAGTGCTAAAAGAAGAAGAAGAAACAGAAACAACGGGGCAAACGGTGGTCCCTTCTCTCGTCCGAAACCTCCAAACACACAAACTCGTTGCTCGTTGCCGAACGAAACGAGGCCCAGAGAACGAAACCGAGCATCGAGCAACACACTTCAGGATACCATTGGTTACGATCCATGACTCTAGCTAGGAATGGTCTAGAGAGAGATGCCACACGAGTATACCAACCTGCCACTGGGATGAGTTGCAATGTCACCATCGGTTCACCTTATAATCTACCTAGCAATGGAGCAAAATACTCCAGTGGGACATATGGCTCGGTATTCGTTTCGGACGAACATGCTTCACAGGTCATTCCGGAAGGACCGCGCAAATCGCCAACACATACATACAGGGAGATCCCTTCTCCATGGCATCCTCTAGTAGTTCCGCCAGTGGCATACACAGAGCCATTGCTGCAGATCCGGCGGCTGCTCTTGGGTAGTACGCCTGCTTGTCTTTGGTTCCAGTTCTTCGTTTCGCCATGCGCATGATTTCTCCGGATTGTTCCCAAGAACAAAACAGAATCTGTATCGGAGCCTGCCTTCCTCCCAGACAATGAGACGTGCAAAAACAGGCCGAGTGTAGGGATGAAAGTATTCCCTTTGGTTGGCATCCTGGCTTTGAGATCGGTGAAGCAATTGTCGTTAATGGTTCATCAACACATGAGAACTGCACAATCGACTGTGTCTCGACACAGTCACTCTATGACGGTTGACCACCAAGCACATTGCTTCTTCCCTATCTAACAATGACATTGGGCTTTGAATAAAGTCGTACTACCACCGAGAGCCATCAAGCGAGCAAAACATGCCGAGTTCTTGTCCACCAGGGGCAGTGTTCCATCGCATGCTGATGGAACGCTTGTATCTGCAATCATTGCAATCCCAGTTGATAGGGCGACCGCATTGCACGAGCGTGTCCTTTCGGGTAAGTTCCAGACCAGGTTGCGTTGAGTGTCCAGGATCTCCACCATACGCACTTCATCCGATTCTTCTTCCTCGTCCCCTCCAACCACAACCAAGCAGGATCCAAGTGCAACAAGAGCATGGTTGCAGCGAGGATAACCAAGAACAAGATCCTTGTGGACTTGCCAGGACATGGTACAAGGGGACGACGATTCATCATTATGGGGCCCTTCGGTCAGCCAGTCATCAAATTGGAGGTATTCGACAGAACTTAGGGACGCTTGAAATCTCCCCCTTCCACCTACCACATAAACAGTTTGTCCCACAACAGCCATTCGAAAGTTATAGTGAGCAACATTCAACGGTGGCCCAGAAAGGACTCTTTCCGATGACGTGTCCAGAATATCCACGGTTGTCACAGGAAGTTTAACATTTCCACCAGCGATAACAATAAATCGGTCACGAACCACCGCAGCGGCGCACCCATATCTTGGGCTTGTCAAACGACACTCCAACGTCGTCCATTGTTGTTTCTCATTCTTGGTTGATGAAAGAGAGAGAAAATCTTTTACAGGAATCCTTTCAATCGTATCCAAACGGCTGTCGTCAAATGAGAAAAGGCTCGTTCTTCCGCCAATGGCATACAGTGCGCCATTGCATACCACGGCTGCGGCAAAGAATCGTGGTTGGTTCGTGGTCGGCCCTTCTCGCCATGCTTTCTCCCCCTTGTCCATGTTCCAAAACACAATTGAGCTTGTTGGAGTGAGACCTGTTGAAGTGGTACTTTTCCACAATACTCCAAATATCACCACTGTCTGTTCTGATGGGGCTGATGGATGATTCACCACCAACGATGCGTAGTTCAAACACCGACCTGGAGGAAACGGAGGCCATTTCGTTTCGTGCCACTGCGGTTCTTCTTCGTCTTGGGAACCGGCACTGTCCGTAAAGACCAGTCCAGATAACAGCGCTTGTTGACGGACGTTGTGCATGGTTGTTCTGTTATCGTTGCAAGTTTTGAAAACTGGTTGTGAGGATTTATATAAGGGCGGACTACACGGCTTGTTGTGAGGCAACTGGATGCAGCCGATGGAATCAGCTCTTTGCCACAAGATTACTGCTGTGCGTCGCAGACTGAAGACAACAAGAGCGATGCTTCGGATAACTCTAACTTTGATTGTGAGCCTTTTCCCTTGAAATCCTCTTGTGTTGCTACAAAGGTGTGTTTGTTGTTTGTTGTTCCGCGTCGAGTGCGGTTTGTAGGGAGATTTTTTCTCTCTGAAAAATGCTCAAATGAAAAAATTCTTCGTACAAAACCATCGAATCTCTCAGAATCCGGTGTTTTTTTTCGCACACTTGGACGCCACACTGTGGTCACCTAGCACACCTAGCTTACCTTTTGGCCATCCACAAGCCTTCAATCAGCCTATGGAACGCGTAAAGTTCTTGTTCTAGAGGGGAATTGTCTACTCTATACTAGAGCTTGAGAGTGAGGATGGTCGATGCTACGAAAAACACTGTGCGTTGGTGGACCAACATCCGAATGGCGGTTTGCTTTGTGGTGGAACATGAATCGAGAGTTCCTCCTCGTCCCTCCAGCAACAACACTGTACACGATATAAAAAGAGGGGGGAGGGTTTGGCTGTTTCAAGAATCCTAGAACGACTCGAGCCCAACCGCTTTGGTGGTGGTGCAGTTTGACCAAGAAGGATGGGCGAACGACGTTAGGTTCCCTTGTTCATCCAAGCGGGCAAATTAGAAACCTTGCGTACACTGGTTTCTCGTTGTTGTGGTGGTGGTTGAGATGCGGCTGGTGTGGCTGTGGTGATTGGGCCACTGGAACTTGTTGCTGTTGTTGTGGTTGTCGTCATGGGAGCCGTGGGAGCGGGTGTGGTGGTTGTTGTTGTGGTGGTGGCCGGGTGTGCGGTTCCTGTCGCTGCTGGTGTGGTTATTGTTGCGGTTGCTGGTAAATTGGGATTCACGCCATAGGGATTGGCCGTTCCCACGGGGGGAGACCAATGGGGACCATAATATTGACGCGCGGCCGGTTCGCCATAATAATAGGCATAACGAAAGAATTGTTCGTAATAGGCATCGGATGCGGGAGTCGTAGAATTTGTAGTTGTGGCGGTTGTCGTTGTTGCGGTTGCTACCGACACGGCGGGTTGGGTGGCTCCCGCGGAGACCGTGGGAGTTGTTGTAGTGGTCCCTGGGGTGGTTGCGGTTGCTGGAGCACTAGTGCCAGCAGTAGCAGCGGGGCCCGAAGGAGCGGCGGTCGTTGTCGCGGTTGTATTCGTAGGATTGGTGGTACTGCTGGTTGTTGGAGCTCCTCCTCCTCCTTGTTGTTGTTGAAGGGGTGCATAGGGTTGTTGTTGTGGTTGTTGTGCCTGTTGCTGTGGGTAGCCATAGGATGGATAGGAAGCAGTGGAGGATGCTCCTCCATAATAGGGTGCCGTGGTTGTGGTGGTGGGTGGCGCAGCGGCTGCCGCGGCAGCGGCGGCTTGTTGCGCCGCATGATAGGCGGCCCATTCGGCCGAATACCCGTCGGGTTTACTTCCAGCCGCTCCTGCCGCTGCTGTACCGGGATAGGAATAATAATTGCCATAGTGTCCGGCTCCAGCGCCCCCTCCCGCAGAGGGGGACGCTTGCGCCATGACTCCGGCCGACGATTGATCGGCAATGATTTGTCCCAGTTTGGCTTGGGCTTGTCGACAGGCCGTGGCCGTGCCCGTCAGCGTGGCCAAGCGTTCGTGACTGCCGGGATAGTGACACTCGGGCGGAATTTGAATTTGCGCTCCCGTTGAATCTTGCAAATAGCGAATGACGACGCCTTGCCGACCAATAATCAACCCGACATCGGCATCGGGAATCAACATGGTGGCCGTCACTTGCGGATCCGTGGCCGTGACGGGATTGACCGCCGGTGCTGGGTTGGTGGACGACGATCCATAGACTCCACCCCCCGACACTCCCTTGTGGTGATGCGTTTGGGCCGCCGTGTGTTGTTGAACCAAGTCTTGAATAAGTCGTTGGGCCTGTTCGGCGCCAGCTCGTTGGGGATGGGTAATGTGCAAGGTGCGTTGTCCATCTTGGGCTTCACTGGCGGAGGGAACTTGAATGTGCGCTCCCGTTTGTTCTTGGAGAGACCGAATGGTGGCTCCCCCCTTGCCAATCACCAAGCCGACCGAATCACTGGGCACGGCCAATGTGACATGGACATGACCAGCGGCGACCGCGTCTTGCAAGCGTTGGGCATCCTTGCGATTCATGCCGGCTGTCCCCGTCATCAAGGTTTTGGATTTTTCCTCGACAATGGCCAAAATCAATTGTTTGCAGTGATCCAAGGCCGCTTGTGTCGCGGCCGCAATCGAAACGGTCCGATGGGTGGCGGCCGGAGTCGTACTACTCGTATTTGTGGGTTCGCGTTGGACTTGGACACGGGCTCCGGTCCGGGCTTGCAATTGGGCAATTTGTTCGCCGCCCTTGCCAATAATGAGACCCACGACACCGACGGGCACTTGCAATTCCTCTTCGACCCACTCGCCACTCGGCGTGGTTGGTTGACCGGTACTTTCGGCCGCATTGACTTGCCCAATCAATTGGGCCACCGAAGCGGGTCGATAGGCTGTAGTTCGTGCCACGCCCTTGGAGGATTGCGGATCTTGAATTGTCGCCAAGGCAATGCTCGAACTTACCAAGGCTCGGGATTGGGATGATTCACTGGTAGTAGTGTTGGTGGTGTTGTTATTGCCCGAATCGACCAACAAATCGGGATGCACCGTGGCTTCTTCGGCGCGTTGCACCAAGTCATCGACCAAGGCTTCGGCGCGACTCAACACGTCTTGCGAGGAGGCTTCGATCAAGACATGGAGGGGTTCCAAGAGAATGCCACCCATCATGATGCTACTATTTGTACATGCCGAAGTGTTGTTCTGGGTGGTGGCATCTTGGGGCGATCCCCGCCCTTGCAATCGCATGGACACCACCACGGGAGGATTGGATGCGGCAAAGACGGACTGAACTTGCTGGGGCAGAGTTTCGGCCAAGTCATCCTTCATGAAATTGACATAATGGGCCGCCGGTCGTTGCGCACTCGTGGAAATCCACACGCGTTTGGTCAAGAGAGGCGTTGTGGTTGTTGTGGAATTGCTATTGGTGTCGTCCGAGGGTTTGGAACGTTTGTAGGGCAGTGTGGTCGTGGTGGTGGAAGGAGAAGGCACTGTGGTATTATTGGTGGGAGCCACACCACTTGGTGTTGTTGTTGTATTAGTATTCGTATTGGAGGCATCGTCCGGTACGACGCCCCATCGCCGACGTTTGCCCGTTGTAGTGGTCGTTGTTCCAGTCGTTGTCGTTGTGGTTCCAGTCGTTGTCGTGGTGGTTCCAGTCGTTGTTGTTGTTGTGGTCGTCGTGGAGGAGGCTTGGGAATGCAATCGAGCGGCAATGGCCTTGGCCCGTTGGACGGCCTCGTCGGCGGTTGTGGACATGTCTCTCCAAAAACCTTGTCTGGATCTCACCACGACTTTCACGTTTGGTTGCTTGCCTGCCAGGAATGTCTCCGAGACAAAGGTGCCTTGTTGTTTGTTGGTTTGTATTATACTACTCGAATGGGTGCGATGCGGTATATCGTGTGTGGCCCAACAAAAGACAGACGGTGTTACCAAGCACAATTCTAGCAATACGAGATAGAGAGCGCAAGTCCGAACGCGAGCAAGGATCCAAAGCTAGAGCGACAACACTGCAATCCGTAGGCTTGTTTCTTTGACAGAGAGGGGAACTGCCAATCGATGAGAGAAGGATGTGATGATTGTGATGAAATGATGAATTGGAATGTGGATTGCAGATCTCTCCCCTCGCCATGGAGCAGAGCGGGAGCTCTTGTGGGCCTGCGTGCCTGGACGTTGGCGGTTAATATTGTGGATGGAGTGTGTTGGCCGTGACGTCTGCGGTGTGCGTCCCACACAAAGTGATCCAATGTCATAGGTCTGTCTTCGGACATTTTACGGTACTCCATTTTGACACTTCGACTTAGAATGTATACTACCGGACATTACTTGGATTGTCGGTGATACAATTGGAATCTATAGGTCAAAATGTCCACAGTCTGTCTCGGCAGGGTTTAAATACCTCCAAGTTTTCGCCAACAGCATTCTTGCCCAGAGACAGTACCATAGTCAATGAGGTTCCTACCGAGGACGTGGTGTTGCTGATTGCAAGCTTACTAGCGAAACTGTGATGATGGAAACATCGGAACGAATATTTGACCTCCCGTAACGGGCAACCACAACAATGTTGTTGTTGTTGTGCTTGTTTTGCTGGACCATGTCTGGTGTCCAAAGCAGCTACTGTACTTATAGAAGCTGTGAGCGATCCCTGAAGCTTCATGGCGGCAAACCATGCGGAGCTTTCCAGAGTGAGAGCTTTCTCCTCCCATCCATCGCCTCTGCTCACCCACACTCTCGGCGCAACGAGCTGGATATTGCCCCTCCCCCATTCGCCATAACATGCTTCTCTCTTCTTTGGACCTTCGAACCTAGGTAGAACACCATGGTGGCAACTGTTCCGCCGCGGTCGAATCGAACGGCAGACAGACGGTGCGACGGGAAACCGAGGATGGTGGAGGTTCCATTCGCCCCGTGAATAGACACGAATGGTATCTTTTTTTTGGTAGACCAACACAGAATGCGCGCCATATAGATGTTGGGATCAAGTAGATACACAAGGAGACCAAAAGCTTCTGGACTACAATATGACAAATGGTGAGAAACAAAAGCGGGTGGATGTATATTCCCGATTCAAAAAGGATCGTCTTAGCACGTCGTTTGTTTGTCTAGCTATATGTAGAGACACTCCCGGTACTAGAGAGTCCTTATCTTCTCGGAAAACGCAAGCTCATTGGAACCAGTCTCATGGTTGGGGGGCATTTGATTATTCCGCCTGAACCGGTGCATGATTCTCGGAATACAACATGTTACCATCTTCGTCCCCCACTGTCGCATACTCGTCGTTGCTACTGCTCCCAAGAACCACGGAACTGCCAGTCAGCGGCAGCAAGTCCATTGTGGCGGCGACAACAGCATTCGTGGCAGTGGTCGGAGACGGTGAGGATCCACTGTCCACAATGTCGAGACTGCTCGTACTCGTATTGCTGTTGCTGCTGCTCGAATGTCGAACATGTTGTTGTTGTTGATGATGCGGTTCTTCTTCTCCTCCTCCATGCTCTGTCGAAATTCGTCGTTGACCTTGGCTAGCTGATGCTCGGCGTGATTCTTTGGGCCGATCGGGAAGACTGTGTTGCTGTCGACTTGCCTGTCTTCGTCGACGTTGTCGTCGTGGAGGGGAGGCAGCACTGGTGGAACGAGTTTCTTGAGTGCTGTTGTTTCGTGTGCGATAATACTCCAAGGAATCCATTTCCCCATACGGCGAGGCACCACCACCAACCGACATCCAAATCGAATCCCCGGTTGTGGTAGCCATGGCCAATGGGGAGTCGGGAGCAGCTGCGGATGGTAATGGCTCTTCGTCGTCGTCTTCTTTCTGTGCCTGTGGTCCATGCTTGGCTTCTCCACAGTCATCGTTTGTCGTGTCCTGCAGGGAATTGTCCGAGTCATCTGGGTCTTGCTGTTCCATCAATGCTCGCATCAGATCGGGGTCCACTTCGTCGTCGTCGTCGTCATCGTCTACAACAAGGAGTTGATCATGAGACGAGGAGGACTGTTGCTGCTGCTGCAATCGATGGGCACGGGAGCGCCGTAAGGATGCGACATACTCGGCGGCTGCCGATACAACAGCGACTCCTCCCTCACCCGTTTCATGCGTCATATTCTGGATACTGCTGCCGCGTGGATCGCTGGTACTACTAGCAGCTGGATGATTGACAAAGACGTGGGGAACTCGTTTCATGGTATCATGAGGAGGTGACGGGGTGGGCAAGGATCGGGTTGGACTGACAGGACCGCCGCTGTCCCCACTCCAAAAGCCTTGGGGAGGATGCGGTCGAAGATGCGCCCGTTCTCGTCGGCGCCGACGACGGCGATGCTGATTCATGGGGCGAGACACAAACGGAGAACCGGTCATGGACATGAGATTGGTCGTCAACCGGGGGGAAGTTATACTTGCTCTACTGGTCCAAGGAGGAGATGTTAGCATGGCATTCTTCTCGCTTTCCTCTTGCAGTTGGATTTGTACTCCAATTGGCAACGCCATGGGTTGATGGGATGGTGATCGGTCCGCATGATTGGGTTCTGTTTCCAGTGGCGGTGGTTCGTCTGCCCTGTGACGTTGTCTCGAATAACTGTTTCTCTCTCGAGTCTGCAGTCGCGGTCTCGATTTTCGTGCCATCCTTGGCATTGCTTTACTCTGCGCGATGGCCCTGTCGGAAGCCTCCTCCTCCTCGTCTTCGTCGTCGTAGTCATCGTCGTACCATGTCACAGAACTGGCCACGGAGTCTGTTTCATATTGGAGGGTAAAGGAACTCTCATCATCATCATCATCATATTCATCCTCGTTGGTCATGTGCTCTTCTTGGTCTTCATGATCCAAATCATGATAGTGATGATGGTCATCATTCTGAACAGTTTCCTGCCTCGCTTTCTTGGTTTGGGATGGTTGAATCAGTTTGGCACCGTCCCCTTGACTTTGGGCGGTTTCGTTAGTCTCTCCCACCCAAAGATCTTCCACATTGAAACTAACTTCTTCACAATCCTTTACATTGCTCTGATTTCTTTCGCCGTCCTGATCATCATCATCATCATCATGTTGTGGGTATTGCCGAGGCCACTGAATTTGAACCGCGCACGGTCTGGTGTGGGAGCTCCGTACAGAAGTCTCTTCGAACGTACTAGGGTCCTGTGGTTGTTCCACTCTTGTAATTGGCGCGGATGATGAAGGCTGGGGTGGTGCCAGCCGCCTCCAAAACGGATGATCGGGTGGCTGTGCCAGTTGGTGACGTGGCTTGTGATTCGAACGTTTGGGTATGGCATCGTGCCACAAGTCCAAAGGATCCAATGAAACTTCCTCTTCGTTGTCGTTGTTGTTGTTGCCTCTTCGCGTCACACTCCATAAATCCATTGGATCCAACGAAACTTCGGCCTCTTCCTCTTCTTCTTCTTCGTCTTGCGCTTCATTGTCGTGGTCCTTGTCGCCACCGTCCGGAATCTCTTGGTGCGCGTCGTACAACCGTGTCACCAAGTCCTCATCGGTAGGAACGGCCGAGTCTACAATGCCTTGTTCGTCTTGCGTACTGTCGGTATCGTCATCGTCGTGATATTCCAATCGAATGCTTCGTCGTCGTCTTCTACCACCACCACGTTGTTGATGTTGGTGTCGGTGTCGGTGTCGTTGACTGTTTGCTGCTCTATCGTCTTCCTCCTCATCGTCATTGTCATGGGAGCTTCCTACTATCGCTACTGCTGGTGGTACAGGACGAGGAGGATCTAAGGACCACAACCACACGGACGAAGCCATGGGAACTGTTGCCACTGCACCAGCATGTTGGTGGGTGGAATCCATCGACGATGCTTCGTCTGGTTCGTCATCGTCATGGCCACTCGGAGCCAATGGTTTTTGATGACAGGAATGATCGGTATGGACCAAACTGGAATCGGCACCCGTCCAACAAGCCGATGTGGCATCCTGCGACGCAGTGTCCAAAGGCGTTTGGTCTTCGTCGTCTTCGTTTGCTGTTGCTGCTTCTACTGCTTCTTGCGGCTGGTTGTGCCGCATGCAGGAGAGTGTCCTCTCGGCTGGGTGAATCGGACCAGGACTGGTGATGGTTTGTGGCATGCGTTCCTCCTGCTGGGTCTCTGGGTGTGACAGCAGATCCTTTTGGCGGGTTGTCTCGTTCTCCTCTTCTTTGTTTTCATCGTGTTGTTCCTTCCCCTTGTTTGGTTGCAAACGCATGGTCCCTCCTTCCCTCGAGTTGCTTCTTTGTGTTGTTGTTGTTGTTGTTTCGTTTCCCAGGAGGCCAGCATGTGTTGGTGGTTTTGACTCAATGTGGTGGTCCTTGTCATCCGAATGGTTGACGGAATGCAAGAGAGCAATCAGTTGATGCAGCACTGTTGTCGTGGTGGTGGCAGTTGTTGTTGTTGTTGTTGTCGGCAGTGGAGTAGCACTAGCCGGCTGGTAACGATTCGAATCATGGTCCATTGCATTCAGTAGCGGTGGTGGACGATCCTCACGAGTGCTTTGCAACAAGTCAATCAATTCGTAAAAGGTGAGCAGTGGTTGCAAGGCTCCAGTTGTTGTTGTGCTGGCATTCGTCATTGTGGTAGGAAACGGTCGTATTCTTCTTGTTTGGTTGGTCTCCCTGGGAGGATTCTGGTCGGTCGTCTCCTCCTCGGATTCTTCTTTTTCGGGTTCCGAGTCTTCCTCCTCCTGCAACCAACCATCATGCGGATTTTGTTCTTTGGTAAGGACGGCAGTTTCGGTCGTTCGCGTCACGGCAACTTCTTGAAGAATGAGTGGTTCTCCAAAAAAGGAGGAGGAGGAGGAATCCAACAACAAGGCCGAACTGGAACTGTGCGAAAATGCTTGTGTGGATACCGTCGCCTTGCTCGAGGAATGATGCGAGGAGGACCAGGACACCAAGCCGCTGCCCGTAGCAGGATTGGCAGTGCTGTTGCTGTTGCTGTTGCTCGCAGGGTGAGAGGGAGCAGCCACCACCAAGCTACTGCCACGGCGATGATAGATCGTACTGGAGGATTGCAATTGCAATTGACTCAAGGTCAAGGAGGAGACGGACGTAAAAGCAGCGTTGTACTTGTCGTTGTTGCTGCTGCTGCTGTGTGGCGGTGGCAAGGGTGGAGGGCCCGAGGTTATTACTCTTGCTGTTGCTGCGGTTCCAGGAGGCACCAACCATGAGGCCGACTCATGGTTTGTCTTGTTCTCTCTGTTGTTCTTGTTTGGCTTCATGATGGTTTCCCAAAAACTTGCGCGCACACAGTGCTTCTGCCGTTCTTTGTTTGCTTGCTTCGAATACCTATATCAAAACGGAAGCACAACCAACAAACCTCCAAACTATACCTCTCCTACTACGGAATCAAAAACCCAGGTGGCATGCACCATTCAACAAATCAATGCAGACTTTCCCGAAGAGCACAATGGTTTGTGGAGAGTACTGCACTCCACAACCTTTTACTCTATTGTGTGAATCGAATTCTTGCTTTTTCACAACCAGGCGACTTGTGCGATCCACATGCTCTCACGGATGAACTGCTGATGTTCTCTTTTTTTATTGTAGAGTGTCATTCCCACAATTCGCTTTGGTCTTCGTTCTTCGTCCTTTGTTTTCTTTGTATCACGCACACCAAACACCCAAACGGCAAACGGCAAGGTGAAGAAGGATATATGGAGAGAAAAAATGAGAAATGCCAATGGGCGAGTCCGGAAGCGACTCCTTCGGACTCCTCTCGAGAGGGACGGTCCGAAACGGAACCTCTGTTGCAATAAATAAATGCTCGTAGTTTCGTTCCAGTAGACGCTAGGACGTCTCAAATCACTGGCACGCCTCGCGTGCCAGACACGATCGCCTTCGTGAGTGCCATTCCACTGTGGCACAAGTTTCATACACGGTCGGTAGACCGTGATCCAGAGTGTACTCTACAAGTTGCTACTTCAACTGCATGCAGCCTTTATTCGCAAACCGAATGCTGGACAGTTAGGGCATACATAGTTGATCCAATTCAACGGACGAGGCAATTCTCTACCATGCGTGAATGGAGTCCTACAAACTTGTAAAGCATTCCATTCTTTCCCGAACCATGGTTCGGGGGGAGCCCTGTGGTTGCAGAAGGTTGGTTGGGCAATTGCAACTCCGAGTTTGCCAGTGAGCTCCATCTGGTTGGTTGGGGCACACTGGACACTGGGTGAATCATCCATCGTCTTGTGGAACATGTTGTTGTAATAAGAGAAAGACAATAATAATACTCCTACTAGGAAAAGGAGGAGTGATGAGTGTGGGCGAGAAAGACACACGGGGAAAGAAACCGACCAAGAACAATGTCAGAGGTCAGAGCGTATGTTGGTGTTAGGTTTAGGTTGGGTGGGGATCCTCGCTCCAGCCAGACCAACGGATCGATTCACAGCGTCTGAACAGTAGTCGTTGCTCTTGTGTGGACTCGGCTCAATCTCAACTCTCTACCTAATGGGAGTCTCGCAGAGTATCAGTTCCGACACAGTGGCCTTCGCTCTCTCGCTCTCTCTCTCTTTTTTGGGAGTTGCACTCGTTTGTGGGTGAATGCCAAACGAGGTTGGACAAACACGTGTACGGTCTGGATACGGTTGTGGTCGTGCCAAAGATGTTTTGGGTATAGTGGTCTATGTATGACATTTTTTGTGTGGGTGGACAAGTGCGCTCTCTCTCTCTCTCTCTCTCCAAAACAAAAGTGACTGGACGGCACCAATCTGTAACAGATGAGCACAGCCTCCCACAACCGTGTTCCATCGATTGTGCGTTTTCCACACACACACACACACAAGTCGTAGAGTAACACACGTGGGAACCACGGAGGAAACTGGTCATTCTCTCGTGCTCCTGCTCATGAATTCGCTTTGGACATGCATCGCGACTAGAAGAAGACTCCTTGTCTATAGTAGAGAGAAATACCTACCTAGGTAGAGAGAGAGATGAGTATAGCTTGCTCTCGGGGACGTCCCGTCCTTTTGCATCGAGTATCGAGTACTCCTACTCCTACAATAAATCATCCGTAGCATAGTAGGGATAGTACGTTCATTGAGGTTAGGGTTACTAGTTTGTCGACTGCGACTGGCGAGATTGTGTCTCCCAAACGTTTGGGGGCGACCGGCCCATTCTCGATCGATAATAGGCCTATGATATATTTCGTGGCTAATAGTGCACGACGGCCCGCAAACAGGATCCGGAATGCAAGGCATCAATGGCCTCATTGTAGGTTCCCACACCCTTGAACACATGGGAAATGAAATGATCAATGGGCAATTGACCGGCCAAATTCTGTTCCACCAGTTTGGGCACATCCGATCGACTCTTGTACCCCCCAAAGGCGGTGCCTCTCCACACACGGCCCGTCACGAGCTATCACAGACAACCACAAACAAACACGAGACGAAGAAGAAAAAGGATCTGTGAGAAAACGAGCAACAGGATTGCCCGGTCCATCTCTCCACGTCGCCAACAAAAAGTTACTCACCTGAAATGGGCGTGTGGAAATCTCATGCCCCGACGCTGCGACTCCAATCACACAAGATTGTCCCCATCCTGTTGGTTGGTCCAATGCAAGAGATGAGTGAGACAAGGGTTGGTTGAAACACACACACACACACACCAAGTGGACGGTCCGGACCACACCACGGTCGCCCACCCACGACGTACCTCGATGCGCACACTCGAGTGCGGCCCTCATGACCTCGGTATTGCCGGTACAATCAAACGAGTAGTCGACGCCCCACGGCGTCATGGTTCCAGCAATGTGTTTTTGAATCGTAACGCCTTTGGGCAAATCCTTGGGATTGACACAGTCCGTGGCGCCGAGTTCCCGGGCCATGGCAAATTTGGACGGATTAATGTCAATGCCAATAATGGGCGAGGCCCCGGCCATTTTGGCGCCTTGAATCACGGACAAGCCAACCGCGCCCAAGCCAAAGACGGCCACCGACTCTTTGGGGGCCACTTGACACGTATTCAAGACGGCACCCAATCCGGTCGAGACACCACACCCAAACAAACACACCTTCTCCAAGGGCGCGTCATTGGAAATCTTGGCGCAACTGATTTCCGCCAAGACCGTGCTGTTTTTAGAGAAATGAACAAGAATCGGATGAGTAAACGACCCAAACGCACCGAGACGCTTTCGTTTGGTATCCTTTGCACGACACAAACACACAGAAACGCGATATATATACGTACTATTCCGACATGGTGGAACATCCCATGAAATGAAAAATCTCCTTGCCATCCTTGTCTTTGAAGCGAACCGTGCCATCGGGCATTTTGCCCGCTCCCTGAGTGGACCGAATGGCCGGACACAGGTTGGTCCGGGGACTGCGACAAAAGATGCACGTCACCTTGTTGCACTGCGGCGTATAACCTGTCATGCACACAAAAGGATATAATAGATATCCAATCATTGATGTAAGAAACGACACTGTGAGTCCGAGTCAAAACTGGAGTGATACCCAACTCTCCCAGTGTCCAACCAACCAAAACGTACAAGGAATGACCTTATCACCGGGTTTCACGGACGTGACTCCCGGTCCGACACTTTCGACAATACTGCCTGCTTCATGGCCCAAAATACACGGAAACAATCCTTCGGGATCATGGCCATCCAAGGTGTAAATATCCGTATGACCTTTATTCACATGACGAGAGAAATGAAACAGAATCCAACAATAACAAGAACAACAATAACGGAATAAAGCAACAAGGACCAAGCCCAAAAACCGTGTCAGACCCACACATTCACAACACAACACCCTCAACAGCAAACCATGACCCATCACGGCATTCTTCTTACGTACAGAGCGCATTGGCCAAGACCTTGACGCGGACTTCTCCTTCCTTGGGTGGATCGACGGTAATGGTTTCTTCGACCAAGGGTTGTTTGGGAGCCCGTGCCACCATGGCCTTGCAGGTAATGGGTTTGCCAGCCGTATCGGCCAATTGGAGTTGAGCGAAAACGTCCGATTGCAACTTCTGTTGTGCTTGGCCCAAGGCGGGTCGCAATCGGTCCATGTGAAATTGAATGTGACTCCCAATAAAGGCGGCAATGAAATGATAGGAATGATCGTAGCCCTCCAACCGACGCACATTCAAGGCTTGTCCCGCGGTTACAGCCGCCGCCTCGAAATCGGCCAATTTCAATTGCTCCTCCTTGAATTCATCCTGCGTTCCTTCGTCAATCATAATCACATCGTACATGGACAGCACCGAGGCATCCTGGTTGCCATTCGCCGCAGCGCGTTGCAACAAGAGTTCCGTGGCATCGTGCGCCTGGCCCGCCTCGACGGATCCCAAGTAGCTGGTAAAGGCTTTTTGACCCCAGGGACAGGCGGTCGGATGCGCCACGGGGCTCAAGGCGGACACACTGGTCCAGGTGCCCGGGGCCGCCTTCAATGCCACGGTCAAGGCCCCATGACCGCCCATGGAATGACCACACAAGGCCTTGCAACCCTGACTGCCCACCCCGGTAAATTCCTGTTCGACCACTTGGACCAATTCCGAAAGGTACGATTCCATTTGAAAGTGCGGCGACCAGGGTTCTTGAGTCGCATTGACATAAAAGCCACTGTATGGACCATACATAGATCCAAACAACAACAACAACAACAACAGAACCACAAAGTATCAAAGAGAACAAGCGAGTCGTTGAGCGCAAAGTCCTTGTTGTTTTCTTTTTCATGTTGGCATTCCAAAACGTAAACTCATGCTATCATACGTACGCTCCTTGTCCGAGATCGTACGCATCGTCGTTGGCGACGCCGTCTCCTCGAGGCGACGTATCGGGCATGATGAGGGCCATGCCCAAGGCATCGGCATTGGCAAAGGCTGCCGGACCTGCCTTTTGACAAAAGTTTTCATCGGTACACGTCAAGCCACTCAACCAATCTAGATATAGAATAGTGAAGATAGAATCAAGAGTGTTGTGAGAAGAGATCCGTCATTCGTCGTGTCCCAAACGACTCTTTGTTCTCTCCTCTGTCTGTTGTGTACACTTACAAATGGCGGGCGTCGGTCCGGTGGTAATGCCCACTTGATAGACATGGGGCAAAAAGATGCCAAAGATCATGTCCGTCTGGGTACTCGTCGAAGCATGTTGCACGCGATGCAAAATTCCACCTTGGGGTGTCACGGTCTGAGTTGACAAAATCTTCATACTGGTGGTGGTTGTGGTTCTTCTGGAACTGTCGTTTGTGGGAAGAATGAATCAATGGAGAGGGATTGATGCAATCACTGCAGAACAACAACAACAAGAGCAATGGACAATTGTTTTGATTGTGGATGGACTTTTTTGGCTCCATTTCCATGCAGTGACACAGCGAGATCTTTGCCTCACCGGTTGGCCAGCAGGGGTGAGGAACGTCTTAGCGTTTGTCTTGATTTTAGGCAGTGCGTCACCCTCGCAGATATCGTAGAGTTTGTTGCCGGCCAGCTCCTTTTCCAGTGGATACCAAACCTCTGGAAAGTCGATCGGAATCCATGACAATCCAGGGGTGTACAATCTATGCAATACCCCCATTTTACTATAGTATTAAGTTGTAAGAGTATAGAAACAATTTTTAAAAAGGAATTGTACTCATTCCATCACACCCCCGAACTCCAAGCGGACAGCGCACAGACGGCCTCCGACGGACCGCGGAACCGACTGCAACGCCAGCTGCATCACCACCACACCCACACATGACAGATATCGACCCCGATTTTGAAAAAAAGGTCGAGGATTTCAAGGGAAGGCTCACAATCCAAGAGAGAGAGAGTTGTCCGAATTGGTTGTCTTTAGTCTACAACGCACAGCAGCAATCTTGCTGCAAAGAGCTGATTCCATTGCTTGCATCCAGTGGCCTGACAACAAGCCGTGTTGTTGTCCGCTCTTTTGTATCTTGACCACAAGTTGGAAGAACTGAGGTAGCAACGACATAGCGGAGCAAAACACAACAGCCATGCACAACGTCCGCGAACAAGCGCTGTTATCCGGACTGGTTTTTACGGACCGTGCCGGCTCCCAAGGAGACGAAGAACCGCAGTGGCAGGAAACAAAATGGCCTCCCTTTCCTCCAAGTCGGTTTTTGAACCACGCACCGTTGATTGTGAATCATCCATCAGCCCCATCAGAACAGACGGTGGTGGTATTTGGACTATTGTGGAGTGGTATGACTTCAGAAACTCTCACTTTTACAAGTTCAATTGTGTTTTGGAACACGGACAACGGGGAGAAAGCATGGCGACAAGGGCCGACCACGAACCAACTACGAGTCCATACAGCAGCCGTGGTATGCAATGGCGCACTGTATACCATTGGCGGAACAACGTGCATCTCCTGTAACGACTCGAGCCTTTTGGATACGATTGAAAGGATTCCTGTAAAAGATTTTCTCTCTCTATCATCAACCGGGTCCAAGGATGAGAAACAATGGAGGACGTTGGAGTGTCGTTTGACAAGCCCAAGATATGCTTGCGCTGCTGCGGTGGTTCGTGACAGATTCATTATCGTCGCTGGTGGAAATAATAAATTTCCGGTGGCAACAGTGGATATTCTGGACACGTCATCGGAAAGAGTCCTATCTGGGCCACCGTTGAATGTCGCTCAGTATGACTTTGGAATGGCTGTTGTGGGTCAAACTGTGTATGTGGTAGGTGGAAAGGGGAGATATCTAAAGTCCCTAACTTCTGTGGAATACCTCCAATTGGATGACTGGCTGAAAGAAGGACCTCAAAGTGGACAGTCTTTGTCCCCAGTTACCAATTCCTGGAAAGTCCACAAGGATCTTGTTCTTGGTCATCCTCGCAGTGACCATGCTGTGGTTGTACTTGGATCCTGCTTGGTTGTGGTGGGAGGGGACAAAGGACAAGAATCGGATGAGGTGTGTATGGTGGAGGTCCTGGACACACAACGCAACCGTGTGTGGAACCTGGACACACAACGCAACCGTGTGTGGAACTTACCCGAACGAACACGCTCGTGCCGTGCGGTCGCCGTTTCCACGGGGATTGCAACGATGGCACGTTCGAACGTCGTTCGAGATTGGGTTTGCACACTGCCCCTTGTGGACAAGAACTCGGCATGTTTTGCTCGCTTACTTGCTTTCGGTGGTAGTACTGCGTCACTCAAAGCCCAATGCCATGGTTAGGTTGCGGGAAGAATCCATGTGCTGGGTGGTTCCTGCCAATCAATATACTTATAGGAACACACCGACAAGGATGAATGAATCCTTGTTCAACCGTCCTACAGTGACCGTGTCGGTCGATTGTGCAGTTTCCCGCTGTCTTGATGATGAACTATAAACGACAATTGCTCAGGTTGGTCCTCGATCACTAATCGCAAAGCCAGGATGCCAACCAGAGGGAATACTTTCAGCCCTAATACACTCGGCCTGTTTTGCACGTCTTATTCTCTGTGAGAAGGCAGGCTCCGATACAGATTCTGTTTTGTTCTTGGGAATCGGAACAATCATGAGAAATCATCAGCATGGCGAAAAGAAGGACTGGAACCAAAGACAAGCAGGCGTAGACAATCAGGCGTACTATTACCCAAGAGCAGCCGCGGGATCTGCAGCAATGGCTCTGCGTACGCTACTGGCGGAACTACTCTCCCTCCTAGGTAGATGATGCAATTGAGAAAGGATATTCCTATCTATGTGTTGGAGATTTGCGCGGTCCTTCGAGAATAACCTGTTAAGCAAGTTCCTCCGAAACGAATACCGAGCCAGGTCGCACTGGACTTTTGTGCTGCATTGCTAGGTAGATTGGAAACAGAACCGATGGTGACATTGCAACTCATCACAGTGGCTGGCCTGTATACTCGTATGGCATCTCTCTCTACCTAGACCATTCCTAGAGTCATGGATCGTAACCAATGGTATCCTGGTTGCTATACAATATATATATTCCTATAATATAAGTGTGTTCCTCGACGCTCGGTTTGGTTCTCTTGGCCTCGTTTCGGTCGGAAACGAGCAAATAGTTTGTGTGTTTGGAGGTTTCGGACGACAAGGGACCACCTTTTGCCCCGTTGTTTCTTCTTCTTCTTCTTCTTCTTCTTCTTCTTTTAGCAATAGTAGAGAAGAGGTAATACTAGTGTTCTTAGGATGGATAGGGATGCATGCGCGCTAGTGAAACCTCTCCTGTCCACCGTCTGCCCCCGCGCATTTCGTTTCTTCTCGGTCACCAAACGTCGAGATTGATTCCACGTTCCCATGATTCAGTATCGTGTGTATCTATTGCGTAATGGTTCCGGTTACGCCGCGGCTTCGGTTGTGTCGTCCGTCAATTCGTCGACTGCTTGAGCGGCCGTGGTCGTATCCACGACCACTTCTTCCAATTGCTGTAAATCCACCAAGACAATGGCCCCCGATTCCACCAAGTGTGGATTGGCTTGACAATACTCCCGTCCTCCCAAGGCTTGGAACTGTTCGGCCGTTAATTTGGGATCCCGCAATAAAATGGTTTCCTGCGATGGTGGTGATGTTGTGGTTGCAGCACTGTTGTTGGAGGAGGAGGAAGACCGTGTTGCTGCTTGTCCAGTGGCCCCTCGCACAGCATGTTCATCGACATAGACGGTATGGACGGGTGGATCCAAACTGGGCACGACAAATTGCGTTTCCATCAACACCTTGTCGACAATGGACCGTAGACCTCGCGCTCCCGTGCCTCGTTTGAATGCCGTTTGGGCAATTTCTCCCAGAGCCTCGGTCGTCATGTGAAAGTGCACATCGTCCATGGCAAACAAGCGTTGATATTGCTTGACAATGGAATTTTTGGGGACCGTCAAAATATCCACCAAATGATGGGTATCCAATCCATTGGTACTCACCAAAATGGGAAAGCGGCCGACAAATTCCGGAATCATGCCGTATTCGACCAAGTCTTTGGGAATGGCATTGGCAAAATACCGATCGAGGGCCTTGGGGTTGTCATGGGCCAAATCATGACCCTTGGTGAGCGGGGCGCCAAATCCAATCGAGGCGGCATCCATGCGACGATTGATAATGCGTTCCAATCCGGAATAGGCGCCGCCGCAAATGAATAAAATGTGCGTCGTGTCAATTTGCAAAAAGTCGCCACGGGGATTTTTCCGACCCGGTTCCTTGGGCACATTGACGACACTGCCTTCGACAATTTTGAGCAAGGCATGTTGGACGCCTTCACCCGACACGTCGCGCGTAATGGACATGTTGACTCCCCCGGCGCGTCGAATCTTGTCCGTTTCATCAATATAAACAATGCCGCGTTGACACTTTTCCAAATCTTGACCGGCTTCCAAATACAATTTGAGCAAGACGGATTCCACGTCTTCGCCAACATAGCCGGCTTGGGTCAAACACGTGGCATCGGTAATAACGAGTGGCACATTAATGAGTTTGGCCAAGGTTTTGACCAACAACGTCTTGCCCGAACCGGTCGGGCCCAATAGCAAAATGTTGCTCTTGTCAATTTCCACAGTGGCATCGACGGATCGACCAAAGGCCGGATTGCTAATATCGCGCGTCGCATCAGTGTTATTCTTGGACGACGATGACGACGACGACTGGTGGGTCGAGTCCGAGGCTGTTGTTGTGCTTGTTGTTGTTGTTGTGGAAGAGGAGGGTTGCTTCGTGTCGTCGTCATCATTGCGGTTCGTTCCTCGAGCCTCCTCGTCCTGGTCGGTCGTATCGTCCTCTTCTTTGGTGTCTTTGGTCGTTGTGGTGGTACCAAATTGTCCCAAATTCATTTCGGCCACCGTCATTGGGGCGGGTGGTCGTTGTGGTTGTTGTTTGGGGTGAGTATTAGTGTTGCTGGATGAATTGGGTCGAATGGGAGGACTGTTGCTGCTGTTGCCACCAAAGGGGGGAGGTGGAGATGACGACGATGACATGTGGGATTGGTAGGCCACGTGTTCGGCACCTTCGGCGGCTTGTTGGTGTTGTTGTTGCGCCTGCGCTTGTTGTTGTGCTTGTTCTTGGGCGACATGAAGTCGCTTGTAATGATTGTAGACACCGACGGACAAGACCACCTTTACTTGATCTTGTCCAATGACATAGTCATCGAGACCCTTGTACAATTCCCGAGGTGTCGGCATGGAGGGAAAGTGCCAGGGATGTTGTTGTGGTTGCTGACGCGCATTGCCGTTAGTGCCGGAACTCCCACTCCCACCCGTGGCGGTCCACGGAGGAGGATCTCCGCCGCCATGGTGGTTGCTCAAGGGTGGTCCGCCATCCATCATTCCAGGTGGATGCTGCTGTGGTGGTTGGTGGGGAGGAGGAGAAGGAGGAGGATGTTTGGGGGGAGACGACGAGTTGTTGAAGTGTTGCATGAGAATGGTCGGATCGTCCTTGTTGTGGTGGGCCGTACTGCGACTTGTACTACTGTTCGTGGTACAAAAGTATCCCCCGCAATGGGCACAATAAAAGGTATCGGCTTGCCATTCGGCACTTTGAAAGGTGACGGCTTGTCCACATTTGGGACACAACGTTGGCGGACCACCGCCACCACCATTCATCTTTTTGGGATGGTTGCTCGTGGTGGAAGACGACGAAAAGCATCGTGTCGCGTGTCGTCCCGACGCATAGACAGTCGAGTATCGGCTACTGGTGGGTCGTTGGTGGTGCCATGCAATTGCTCGTTTCTCGTTCTTGTGGTTGTTGTTCTTGTGGTTCTTGTTGTCGTCGTCGGAATCGAGAGTGTGTACTGCAGTCGACGACAACCAAAGCGACTGCCACACCCATCGAGGTGGTTGTTGATGATGATGATATGTCCTCCAGCAGCTCGTGGTGGGGACTCGTGGTTGGGCCCCCCCTCGCAAGAGTGCAAGAAATGTCATGCTATGAATGAGGATCGAATGAAAGACTGGAATGGGCCAGGACAAACAAATGCGAATCGAGAGAGAGAGAGAGCAAAGAGTATAAGCGGTGGATCTTCTTTTTCTTCTTCTTCTTCTTCTCAACTACGGTTGTTGTGTTGCGACTGTTTGTGTGTTCTGCAAAAAGAAAAAGAAGAGGACACACACAAAAGAGACCACAGAAAGGATCTCTCTTGAAACGAAAAAGATCAAATCGACTGCGCCCCTTTGTTCGAACAAACTTGGTGTCTTTTTCTCGTGGTTTTTGTTTTGTCTGACAACTGACAACCCCCACCGCAGATGGATGTTCTGTGGTCTGTTCTCGTTGGGGCCTTTGTTCGGGTCTCAGCCGCGTATGGGTCGCTTATAAACATTTAAGCGACCCAAACACTACCAGAATTGAGGTACGTCACTCGGAAGTGAGAATTCTCGGAAATCGTTTGTCCACAGCCTAGAGCGCGGTCTGCCTGATTGGTTCGTCGTTGCGCAATGGAATATACCGTCCAATTTCAGATGGACATATCACATTCACTGCTGGCTCTCTCGAGCAGCAACACATACATGATGCTGATGCTGTGGAGAGTGGGAGAGGTCGACCCGAATAGATTTGGTCGAGAAAAGAGGTAGCACTGAACCACAAAAGGTATACCAGCCGCACTCACAACCGCCGCCATGATTCGAGGGTTCTGCTGCTCCACCAGCAGGAGCCAACGTAGTATTGTTGTTGGTGGTTCTGATGGTGGTGGTCGTATTAGCACGTTCTTCTTCTCGGAATGATACCGGTTCGGTCGTCCGTCGTGGTCATTGTCGGGGCACTCTACTCTCGGGAACCAAAGGCAACGCTTATATTGTTTCCTGGCATGACGACAGGACTCCAACGGGAAACGTGCAGAACGACGACGACTCCACGGCAACAACAACAACAACACCACCACCTCTCTCGAACCACGGTCCACCACGGCGCCATTGATGGAGCGTGTCGACGTATGTTGACCGTAGGAAGGAACCGTGTTGGAATGTCCGTCCTGCTTAAGCCCCATGCCCCGTGTGTGTGGTGCGGCATTCCCAAGAGACGGACCACACCACCAACAACCACAAGAATGACAAGGACAATCCGGCCTTGCACCACCATGCGTGTCCCGACAAAGTTTGGCTCGTGCACCAATGCGTTCCAACAATAACAACAAGAGCAGCAAGGACTGTAGCACCAGCCGCACATTGCCAACGACAGCCGTCCATTGTATTGGTTGCGCGTCTTGGGCAATCCATTGATGTGTGTGTGGCCCGTCTAATAGGAGTGGCTGGTCGTCCTTGCCAAGAAGAAGAACGAGTCGCGTCGCGTCGCCAACACACAGTATGAATGGTTCGTCTCGCTCTCTCGTGGAGTTGGAATACAATCACTCTCTACAATATATACGGAATGGAACAACACATTATCATGCTGGAGAGCTGGAACGGTCAATCCTATAATATAATATAATATAATATATATCAATGAGAGTTGGTCGAAACGACGAATCATCGGCGCCTTTCGAGGTTTTTTCCAAAGAGGAACCCATGACCGAGCCAACTTGGCGGTACCAATAGCGTGCTTTGGGGAGGGCCGTGGTACCGGTTCTGTCCGCACAGTCACGGTGGTGGCACTGTCCCACAACGGACAGGGTATGGTCAAAGCGTAGGTAGTACTACCACTTGAAGAGGTACCAAAATCGGGTTGTTCCTTCCCCGCACTTGACAACCAACAATCACCTTCTTTCTTGCACCATGGTCTTTCAAATACTTTTGAGTAACGACTTACTAGAGGTTCTAGGATTGCAATCAATCGAATGTAGAAAAACAAGTCAACCACTCGAGACATTTGAAACGGCTAGGTTTCATCCTTCCCTCTATCATCAGTTTGGCATGGATTGGGCCTGGCTCGTTTCCAAGCTGGACGACAAGGGTGAGAGATATCCGCATCTCGGATCGTACCCATACTACCACCTTTCAGAGAAGAAGGATACCATTCGTTCGATTGCAGTCGATAAAAACACCACGAATTCCGATCCATGAGTGGTAACGTCGCACAGGTAGACTTGTACATCCACCAATCACGGCAATGTGATTGGCAACCGTCACCAGAGTGCAGCCGTCGCGGTCCCCAAAGCGTGAGAGATTCCACACGTGGTGGTGGTTGCGGTGCATATCCAAGACTTGGACAGTGGGACGGCTTCCTGCGGCCACCACCAGACACGATCCCACGGCAACCATGGCACACGAACTGGCAAACAAACTTTGTACATTGACAAGCCTCAACTCCGAATGAGTGGTCCAGGTGGGTGAGAAAGAAATGGTGAACGTCGAGCCAGTCTTCTTTCTTGTCTCATCATCATCATCACTGTCACAGGGTGTTGCGTCATAGTCCAAATACTCGACCGAGTCAAGCATGCCGTCCTCGTCGTTACAGCCTCCAACCACAAAGATGCGTTGACCAATGATCGCACTGGCACAACATGCTCGTGGAACAGTCATGGATGGTCCCGCAGTGACAGTGTGGTTACTACTGGTATCCAAAATATCCACCGACGACAAATAACGATTGCTGCGTCCACCCATTACAACAATGTATCGGTTGTGAACTGCAACCGCACAGCATCCCCATCGTTCCTCGGATAACCGACAGGTCAATCGTGTCCAACAACTCTCCTGTGTTGTACTGCTGCTAAAAGTCAAAGATGGTTCGTCTTGCAGTAAATCAGTCGCCTCAATCCGCTCCACGCAATTCAAACATCCACGGTATCCTCCCAAGACGTAAACGCCTCCGTTGCAAACCACAGCGGCATGTCCTTCACGACTCTTGTTCATGGGAGGCCCGTCTCGCCACTGCTGGTTCGGGCCATCCTCCAAATTCAGTAAACAAACGGAATTGGTAGTATTCTATGCTTCGTCGGATCCTCCCAACACAACGACCGTTTGTCTCTTGTTGCTGTTGCTGTTGCTGTGATGGTCGTCTGGATTGGGATGATCCAGTACGACCGAAGCATGACGAAAACGCCATCCACCCGCAAGAGGAGGCCAGTCCTCGGAATTCCATTCCGGTGTCTCGTCTTGTAACAGGACAAGGCCCGACTGCCATGCTTGTTCTTTCAGTGTCGTTGTCATGGTCACGGCGCTTTCTACACTGTCGACAAGAAATGGCAGCACGGCAGGGTATTTGTACGGATATACAGCATGTAGCAGCGGGTTTGATACGTAGATGAGAAAAGGTGGGTGCCTGTCATGCGTACGATGTGAAGGGCAAGCAATCGCACATAGATTACATGCCAAGCCTCAATACAGCGCATGTGATGATTATTGATGATGTGTGCGTGCCGCCAGATCATTTGGATCGTCCTCTTTATATTATAGAAGCAACACATGCTGGAGAACTGGGGAGGTCTACCCTATCATCTATCATAGAATAGATTTGGTCGAGAAGCAGCAATGAACACGAAGGTACCAGCAGCAATCACAATCGGCGCCATTCGAGGCTTCTCCCGATCGAGCAGCACGACGGGGAGGGCCGTGGTAGTAGTACCTCTCCTGTCGTCCCTCCTGGTCCTTGGAACACTCTCGGGAACCACACAACGCTTGGTTCATGGCACGACGACAACAACATTCAGTAGTACAACGTCCAACAACAACAACGACTCCACCGCCGCAACAGCACCACCACCACCCCCTCTCTCGAACCACGGGCAACAACCCAATCGCTTGAGTGTCTATGTGGGCCGCATGAAGGAAACCTGCCCCGAGGTCATGCAAGCCTATGCCCGGTGCGTGTTACGGCATTCCGAAGACAATCAGGACAACCATAACACCAACAAGAATGAGGACAATCCGGCCTTGCATCACCATGCTTGTCAAGACGAATTTCGGCTCGTGCAGCAATGCTTTCAAACGGTACGCACACAAGTACGACGAGAACAACGGCAAGAAGAACAAGGAATGTAACACCACAGCTGTACAGTTCCAACGTTCAATGCCGAGAATGCCGCTTTGCCTCGGAGGCAGACCGTACTGTCTTGGTGTTGTTGTTGTGGTTGTGGGTGTTGTTTTGTTGGCAATCCATTGTGAGTGTGGCCCGTCTGGGAGTGGCTTGTCGTTGTCTTCGTTGCCGAGAAGAAGCGGATAAAGAAGAATGAGTGGCGTCGCAAAACAGGGGGTGTCACTCTCGCTCTCCCTCCCTCCAAAAGCAAACGAACGTTGCTCCCTGTCAACGACCCAAAGAAGGAATGGTAAATCCCCCAAGTCTATAATAGAACACTACTAATAGAATGTGGCGCTCGTTCGTTTGAAATGAGACGGGCTGTTTTGCGGGACTCCCAAGCATGGTCCGAGTGCTGTGGTTTCACACATGAGTCCGTTCGGGGAGTTTGCACCATCCAAGATATAGACACTCACAGCGCCACACACAACAATGACAATGAGACAGACATGGATGGTCCGTCATGGTGTATACTATCTCTACTTGTGTGTGTTGCCCACGAAAGGAAAAGAATTCTAGAAACGTGTGCTTTTCAAATCACGCTATATACTATAGTATTGCTCTTTTTGTGTTCTTGATTGGTTTGCTCGTTTTACGTACGTCCAGAATTTCGTCGGTTCCTCCAGTGCCCCCATCTCACCAACCACCAAAACAAGAACAAGACACCACGCTGACCATTGGTACTCTTCTTCCACCCCACCCTTTTGGCTTTTTGGCTCGTTCTCTACATATGCGTCCAGAATTTCGTCGGTTCCTCCAGTGCCTCCATCTCACAAAAAACCACAACCAGAACAAGACACCACGCTGTACATTGGTGTCTGGTCTTGGGGACGGGGTTCCCACAGATTCCACATTCCTGGAGCAAAACCAAGCAGGCAACGCTCTGTTTCAAACAGATGATGGAGTGTCCCAACCACACAGAGGAACCATCCAAACTGGTAAACATACTGGTATGGTTTCGATGGTGTTTGGAATGGTACGTCACCGCCTCCTCAAGGAGCCAACATATCGAGTCCTTCCACCTGCAAATGATTCTCTCAAGGAGCCCAACAGAGAGAGCCATTCTTCAACCTATCCATAGATGCTGTCCGAAGATGCGGCCCCAATTTGGCAATCGTCTTGGATCCAAAACGCAAGGAATATATTGGGAACGGGAGCACCAGCGTTGATGCTGCTTCATGGTTCACCATCCGGGTCGGAAGATACAGTGTCGCTGTTTTCGTTCACGTCCGGCGGAGGCAATGATTCGACACTCGTGTCAGAGGAGAATGTTCCCATTGGAGGTCGGTCATCTTCTATTGCCGTCGCATTGTTCTCTGCGATAGTGGATCCCTCGGTCACTACGAGAGTCCGATTGTTTGCGGATTGATCCATAGGTTCCGTGCTATTGGAGTTGGCGCGAGGCGCATCATCTTTTCGAGGCATGTCCGCCTCATCCAACACATCCATTTCCAAGACTGCCAAATCGTCGGCTTCGGTCTTGGTGGTTGTTTGATTGGCTTTGGGGATTGGTTGATCGGAACCGTAGTAATCATAACCTTCCAAGGATATTGCAAATGCTGGAGCATTCATAATGGCTTCGGTCTCTTCCATTTCTTCCTTTTCGGCTTCCAGCTGTTTGGCCAACTGTTCTTTGTATTCTTCTGACGTTATCAAAGTGCCACTAGGTTCAGCAGAGAATGTCGTGGGGACTGGAACCTCGTCGGTTGTTGTTGGTGGTGTTGGTGGTGATGCGGTGAATTCCTCTGGGAGGCTATCAACCGGGGAACTAGGATCCCCATTGGCTTCATCGATCGGTTGTTGAACTGGAACGGACGAACCTTGATCTCCCGACAACGATTCCACGCTCTCTTGCAGCGGTTCGTCAAGCCCTGTGGTATTCAAAAGGACACTCGTTGTGTTGCCCAGTTCTGCGACTGCAATCGGAGAGGTCGCATTGGTGGCGTCGATCGTAATGTCCGTAACGAGCTCCGGGGAACTGGACAAGGATACCGTATCGACAATGTTGGAGTCTTGTTTCACTTGAGTATCTGTGGTGTCGACCGTCGTCGGTTGAGAATTGGATGTCGACTCGGTTTCATTCTGCACAGAAGCAACCGTTGCGACGATTGACGGTTTGCCGGCACTATCATCTTCATATCCAGCAAGCGAGTCCGCAAAGGCCGGTGCGTTCAAAATAGCCTCCGTTTCTACCTTTTCTTCCTGCTCTGCGGCAAGGAGTTCCGCAAGATGGTTCTCGTATTGTTCTTCCATGGTTCTTTCTGGTTCTTCCATCCTCATATAATCGTCTGTTTGGAGTGTCGATTCCGTCCAAGTATTTTCGGAAGTATCCATGTCGCGGTTTCCTTCACTGCCAGTGGCCGCATCTCTATCGTTTGTCCAATACGCTGCATCGTCCCACTCAGAACCCCAAAGCATTCCCATTCCGTCATAGCTCGTCCCAATAGAGTCATCAACGTTCCACCAGGTTGACGGTGCATCGGATAGTAATCCCTGCCAGGGACTGTAGTCGAAATCATCAGTGAGCACAACGTCATCGTCTTCCTCACTCAAACACTTTGACGCATTGGACAACTCCTCACTTTGTTCCATAACAGATTCTTCAATCATCCAATCTTCGATTGTATCATCACTTCCGAGGTTGCTTCCTGTTTCCTCGTCTTGCTTTGCAGGCGACCCGTTCAGCTCTGTCTCAAACATACTGTCCAGTTCTATCTCTCCATCGGTCGGTCCATTCTTTGGATCGCCTTCTCCTTCACTAGGCGTTCCCCCATTTGGTTGGTTGGCCCCATCATCCAATTCAGCAGCAAACCAAGGTAGATCACTATACAGATCATCCTCGAACACGTCTCGATAAAGAACCGTGGTTGTCTTGTTGCCCGCATCCCCGTTTGTTTCTTCTTGGCCTCCTTCGTTTCCATTCACAAGTGATGTAGGTTTGGAGTCTCTGTTTGTAGGTACCCAATCCCCGTTCGTCGGAACCCAAGAATCCCCGTTGGTCGGAGGTGATTCCTCATACTCTTGGTCAATCAACGGAGACTTGGTTTCCGTGTTTGGGACTTCTGCTGTGTTGGGTGCCTTGGTCATCCCAACCATTCCCGACGATACCGCTTCCATGCTGGATCCTTCTTTTCGTTCTTGTTTGGCAGCAGCTGTTTCGGGAGGAATCAAACCGTAGGGTACGCCACCCGCAATGTCATCCAGAAATGTGACAATGTTGGACACTCCTTGCCCCAAATCCATCGAAAAGCCGTCCTTTGTCGGTGCCGAGGTTATCGTCGGAAGCCGATCTTCCAACGAGAGCAAGCGTTCTCGAGGAGTACTGGGAGAGTCTAACGTGTCACGTTTCGTGGAACGCTTGGACGATGAAACATAGGCAGTTTCGTCCGTGTTCCAGGCGGGCGACAAAGACGACGTGGATTCCATTTGAACCGTATACTTGTCGTCCAAAATGTCGAGATTGTACTCTTGAGAATCATAGAGGGCTGGAATCATGGCTTCCGCCGCCTCACGCAACTGTCGAGACTTTTCTTCCGCAATGCGTCGTTCCTCTTCTTCTTTTTGCCACCGCTCTTGTCGTTCCCGTTCTCGTTCCAATCGCTCCAGTTCTTGCTGTTCCAACTCTTGGACGGAATATCCACGAAGAGGAAGCATGTATTGGGACAGCTCTCCGTCGCGAATGTGCTGGCTGGAAATGGGATATTCCGACAGTGCATGCATCCATCGGACGGAACCAGCATTGGTTTCGGCAATTAGCGTGTCCACCACCAAGGGATCTTCTCCTTTGCCAAACGACTCATTGTCGTAGGGATCCAAAAACTGCTTGGCCAAATCAAACAATCCCTGGTAGGTAATGGTCAAAATACCCGTTCCCAGGACGGCCAACACCGGAGACATGTCGGACGAAATGGCCATGACGGGATACATCCACAAAACCACATCGACGAGTACCTGGACAATATGGGCATAGGCCAAGGGCATGCGTCCCGACAACTCATCGCCAATGGCTCCATATTGGGCTCGACAGACGTGCAACTTTTCCAAAATTTGATTTTCAAAACCAGGTCCACCTTCAAAATGTCCGGCCCGCATTCCTTCCAAAAAGGATCGGGCAATCCACATTAACACGGCATTGTGTCGTTGGGTCGCGGGCAGTTCGGCACGCAAGAGGACTTCCCGCTCTTGGGCTGTCAACAATCCTCGATCGACCAGCCGACGCATCCCGGCCGGTGTCAAAATGGGACGATGCGATCGAGTAAAGGAAGCGTAGGTCAGCAGATTGAACAAGCGACCGTACCGACTAATGAGTTCCAACAATTGCCGACTGGCAGCCGTACAGGACGATCCCGGTGGAATATTGGTGGATCCCACGGGTGAAGTGGCCGAGGCACTGGATGCCGCCACAGTGCCACCGCTGACCGGCGTGGTACCACCCACTGTACCACCTCCCATGGTCGAACCGTTGGTATTGCTTGCCGAAGCACTAAAAACACCACTGCTTGACACACTGGTACTTGCTGCTGCATCCGCATGTGATTGCTGCTGCTGCAATGGTGGTGTTGCTTGTGGTTGAGGAGGTTGCTTTGTGGTGGAGGAGGACTGCGCACTGGACGGCGCCACTGGAGATTGTGGTTGTGGTGTTGGTGGTTGCTCCACCGCAGCAGTATGGGCCAGGACGGGTGCCAATGGTTTGCGAGTGGCATGGACCGCCAAACTCATATTGATATCATGGAGTCGACCTTGCAATCGTCGCGACAGAGCATAGCATTGCCTCCAAAGAGCATAGGATTGATTCAAGAAAAAGGTCAAGGTAAACTACAATAAAATAGAGAGTGCCAATGTTGTCCAGTGAAACGGCATGAAAACAAGAGAACGATAAATCACAAACCACACCAAATATACGCCGAGAATGAGTCTATTCGCAAAACTAGAACAAAAGGTAACAAACTCTTTCTTTGTCTTTGATCGTACTTACCGTCGTGACCTGTTTCCATTGCAATGATACACACGAGAGAAAAGCATTTCCAATGAGACTTTTGATGTCTATCGAACAGCACACACACACACACAAGGCTCTCCATTCTTGAGATCCCATCCAGTTTCGTGTAGTACGTACCTGCAGCATTTGTCCCCACAGTACATTAAAGCCCTGCAAGTGTTTGGTAATGAGTGTTTTCAAGGTTCCCCATTCGGCGGCACCACCACTACTGCCAGCGCCCACGACATCGCCCCATCCAAAGGACAGGACCAAAATAAAAATGAGGGCATAGGCCATTTTGGAGACACAGGAATCCCAGGTTTCACTAAAAATGGTCCCCTTCCATCGTTTCCAAATCCATCCCGAAGAGGGATCAAATTGTCGCATAATGGGACGTCGGGAAGACATGCGCGTACTTTCATCAATCAAATCGTCCAACAACTTTTGCGTCGAGGCTTGTTCAATAATGGCCTCTGGTGTATTCAGTACCATGTGCAAGGCCGTCGTCCGTCGTGGGGAGATTGGAACAGATCGCGAAGAAGACGACCATAACTTGTTGTGGGCTGCTGCAGTTGTTGGTGCTGTTGCGAGAAGAGGGGATTGGGAGAGGCTTGTCGGAGTGAATGGCCGTTGTCGTTCATGCGCTCTCTTCGAGACAGAGGTGGTCATGGCCGAGACAAGCACACTCGTCGAATGCCACGATTGCGAAATGAGCAGCAGCAGCACGGACCAAAGCGCCATTGTTTGCACCATGGCACCAATGAATCGACCATTCCTCCCATCATAAAAGTAGCAGCTGTTTGGTACATGACCTGGTTGTGGATGCTCTGGTTCCGGACGAGAACTCCCTCGGGTGGTCCATCGCTTTCTCTTCATGAAAGTGAACAAGTATCAGCAGCAAGAGGATTGGTTTACAGAAATGCCAAGTCGAGTCACCGCGTAGCTTGCATGGCCAAATCAATCTTGGGTTGCCAATGGGATTCTTCTTCTTCCTTCCTTCCTCAATCTATATCTCCAACAGAGAATCCTTTTCTATTGTTGTGCCATCACAATCACACATCATCGTCGTCGTCGTTCGACCGGTCGACCGACATACACGCACGTAGAGCCTCTATCCGGACGACGGAAGGACTGTGGGGCGCCGATCCGATCGCACCCCCTTTCCAGATCCATTTCACACCTCCTCTTTCGCGACATTTGGTAGTTTGTCCGACGAGGGTTGTGATCTCAGAATAGTACCGGGCATTCTCAACTGAATCTTGAAGATACAGGACTACTTTCGATGACAGTAGCGATGGGTTGTATGGTGTTTATCGTGAAATCAATTGCTACAATCAATAATCAATACGCTTTGTACTTTGTACATCATTATTATTTCTAAACCATCCCTACGATCGATGGACAGCCACAATTCGAGCTGCTGGTACATACGATATTGTCACTCTCCAGAGGTCATCTGATAAACGTGGTTCTATAGAACATAAACGATGAACTGTGAATCGCGATAGAGAGTTTTATGAGACGCGTCTGAGTCGCTGTAAATGCGATACACTATCAGAGAACATTTAACAGGACATGGAACCAAGACAGCCGGCCCTTCTCTGGCCTTCCAATACGAGCTCCACCTCAACAAAATTGCAGCCGCAGTAGCCCGTGCTTCACGTTTCCACTTCTCGGTGGCACTTCCGGCCCAACGAGATTAAGACTCCATACATTTCCCTAAAGTAAAATGAATTGCCCCTTGATAAACTTCTCTCGATTCAACAGGGGTTAGACAGATAGTTAGGATAGGTAAAAGGCTCGCTGAGCCGACAATCGAATCACCAACCGATACAACAATCCTCCACGGGTCAGAGAAGAGTTGCAAGTCGAGGTCCGCCGTGGGTGGGGGCAGTCGGTCCACTGATAAGAGGTAAGTCTTAAGATGAGTGTTAAAATGGTGATATTATTGATTGTGAGACGATTACTAACTAAGGTGGTTGACGGTGCCGAAGTCCTGGCTCTTGCATACGGCCATGGATCTGGTGTGATAGGTCCTCACTGGTTGGAGTGGACCGGCATTGGTGTATATTGAATGTATAGGGTGATGGATAACATGTATGGGATGCAACAGCTCTTGCTTTGTCGTGGTATAAGTCTTGTCCTGGGCGCGTTGCTGTTTGCATTCTTGGATTTGTGGGAACAGAGATATGGTCTCGCGTGATCGTGATTCGTGCTTTGATTACATAGACCGTTAGGTCGAATCGTGGATGCGCGTACTCGGATAGTAGAGGCGCGCACTTGATAGTTTTGGGCGCGCACGTGTTGGGCCATAGTTAATATCCGAGCGGTCGCCGATAACGCGTGCACTGCGAGCATGCCGTGGCCAAATTTATAGTTTCGCGAGCATGCCGACATTCTTTTCTCACTTTTAGGAAAATGTCATCGGATGCCATAAAATACTAGCATCATTCGATGAGTTGTAGGTTTCGCCACCTAGTTTTCGGTGAGAATCCTAACACTCCCCACAATTCGTCGAATGAGGATTGTCAATTCCCTCATCACTTTCCTGGATTTTTCCTCTCCAGAATAACAAAGATCTGAGCATGGGCCAAACTGCGGCGAATTCCCAATGTTTACTGAGGATATCAGCTGGGTTTGTCTTTCCATCTTTCCAGTAGAATGCGACGTACTTTGCAGCGATAGCTTCACGGACTCGGTGATAGGATAGGAGATGGTGCCTCTTGGAGATGATTGAGTGTGGTGTGGTGCTATTGATAACGACAGAGCGGTTATCTCCAAACATGTAACTCTTCTCTCGCAGAGGGACTCCCAAGTATCGGAGTGTAAGGCGTAGCTCCGTGATCTGATCAACTGCAGTCCTTGCGGCAACAAATTCAGATCCATACGTGGCTGTTTCCACTGTGGCTTGTCGCTTACTGTACCAGTCCACGGGTGTACCATTTACGAAATGCAGGATGGCTGTAACTGCTTTCCCAGTAACAATATCATGCATGAGATTTGCGTCGACATAATGTATAGTTGTCACAAAACGCCCAAGTGGGGTTGGACAGTCCTCAGGGATACGTTCCTTGGCGTCCATGTATACAGTACGACTCCAATCGTATTCTTGGATAGGTAAAGCTGATAAATCTGGCTCCCCAGTGCGGAATCTGATAGACCCATCAGGAAATGACATGAGGTATCCATAGATGCGCTTAGCTCGCTTCAAATGACCAATCCTTGGAGCAGCTCTGAACCTTGATAGAGTCATGGTAGCAGGAAAGACATCAAAACGGCCAATGGTAATTAGCCATTGCAGTTGTCCAATAAGAGTCTGGAAATGCTGGGTCCCTTCTTCATCTAAGAGCTCAGAGTCATCGAGTTCAGGATGATCGTTAGCAATGACTGGCGGCTTTGCTTTCTTGGGTTTCTCATTGAACAATCGTTCATAGGTATCCATCATCTTCTCGATGTACCTTCGTGGGTCAGACACAAGTGTACCGTCTGGATCTTTGGTATAACGACACCCCAAATGATACTCGATAGGTCCGACTCCTTTGAGTTTGAAGTTGTATTTTTCTGTAAAGATCTTGCAGACAGCTTCAGGGTCCATGGCAACGATAGCTAAGTCATCAACATATACAGCGATATATTCATAACAGTCTTCTCCAGGAGCCTTCTTCATCCAAATATCAGGGTCAGCCTTGCTTGGAGAAAATCCCATATCAATGAGAACATCAAACAGTTTGTCATGCCAGCGAGCACCTGAGGATTTGAGACCATATAATGCCTTGTAGATGATCAAGATATGTCCTTCTAACTCCTTGAACTCTGGTCCTGCAATGATGAAAATCTTCTCTCCTGTCAATGCTTCTAGGTATGCGTTCCCAATATCTGCTCCCCATATTTCCATGTCGTTCATGGTTCCAAGAAATATGGCAATGCGAAGGTTGCGAATGGAGACAACCCCTGAATAGATGGTCTTAACGGGTTCCTTGGTGAGATGTCCATCTGCGACAAGTCGTGCCTTGTGCCTTCCGTCATGCTTGACATCAAAGACCAGATGTACTCTTATCTTATGATATCCTTCTGGTGCATTGGCCAATTTCCCATTAATGAACTTGGCTTTTCCATGGTTCTTGAAAGTGTTATACGATTGGATCTGTGAGAGTTCCAATTCTGTTGCGTCTTGCCATTTCGTGTTCCCAAACTGCTTGTCTAGTTCCACTGCTTCTTCATAGGTGCGAGGTACTTGGAAACCAAACTTGTACTTGATAGAGCGACGAACTTGTTTGATCCTGGATTGTTTAGCTGCTCGAATGAGTCTTTTGCTTGTCTTGACGTATCGCTTGAGATGTTTCCATCCAGGTAGATCCAGCAAACCATTTTTCTTGGCATAGATGGCGACTGTGATGGGGTCATCATTTGCAATAAGAGATAGAGGTTCGTATGTCGTCTCCCCAGTCTCCCAATCAACAAGGACATTATATTTACTCCCTTTATAGTCTGGGTCGCTTGAGTTCAAAGGTCCTTGGTGTGCAATAACGTCTCTGAATCGGAAGAGACTATCCCCTGTCGTTTGGGCTTGATTATCCCTTTCAATGTATTCCATGAGCTGGTTGTAGGAGATCATCTCATCAACATTGGAGTTAGACTTGCGAAAGATGTATTTGAGTCGATCTTCTTGTTTGGTTGCATCTTGTTCCAGGTCGACAACTCGTTTGATTACTCGTGCTCGGTGGCGCTCCCCATTCTCTTCAGTGTCACAAAGGAATGTGCGTCCAACTAAATCGTCATAGTCAATTGTTGGCATAGGTGTGGATGGGTCTTCACTTCTGCTGCGAATAAAGACAGTGTCACCTTGCTTGTCAGTGGGTTTATGCGGCGACTCCTCCCCTGAAGAGATATCCACACGAAGGTTGGGGGTAGTGGAGGCAACGCGACGGACAGCGGAACGGTAGATGATGACGTTGTCGGCAGTGAGGATCTTCCAAGTAAAGGCATCACCAACATTGTGGGCAAAACCAACCCAGTGGCCAAGCTTCTCGTCGGGAGACGAAGGGTAAGAACCGGAGGTAGGTTCAGAAGGGTCGACACGATAGTAGACCTCATCCCAGAAAGGAAAGAAAAGGAGATGGGTAATGTCGGGTGGGGTACCGGTAAGAGCCTCAAGAGGGGTGCGGCCAGAGTGGGTGGGAGAGGAAGTGTGATTGAGGAGGTCACACACATATTCTAAACAAAGTAACCATGCAGAAGCAGGGCAACCAGAGGCATTCATGATAGCGTTGGTCATACGCTTAACGGTCTGGTAGCGGTTCTCAGCTTTGTTCTGGTGTTGATGATAGGGCTCGGAACGGTATTCACCAATCAGAAGGGTGCGAAGAATATCCTTGACCTTGTGGGAAATAAGTGACGAACCACCATCACTGATCAAAGTCTCCATGACACCACGTGTACGAATGTTATCCTGGAGGGTATTGACGAATTGCTTGGTAGACTTGATACCATAAATGTCAGTAACCAAAGTATCACGACCAACAAAAATCTGAGCAATCTTGCCACCATGGTTAACAGCCGGGGTGTCGGAGAAGATGGAGTCAGTGGCAACGGGTTCATGCCGTCGTGGTAGGTTAAGGATAGGATTCCGGGCCTTAAAATGTTTCTTCAAGGTATCCTGGTCAAAGGAAATGTGTCCATGACGAGTTGTATGCTTGAACGTATCTGCGATTACATCTTCCGATTGCCACCCAAAGAAAGGGCGAAATTTCTTCCAGTCGTATTGTTCCTTGTAGAGCTTGTGGACAGACGCATGAAGTGTGGGGTCGTTGCCATCTTGATCAGCATAGATGGAAAAGAAGGAAGGTGTATCGGGGCCATGATCATATGGGAGATCAAGGAGGAGATTCAAAGTGCATACAACGCGATCGGTATACTCCCCATATTGGTCATAGGGGTACGTTTCCATACTACCATCAGTCTCCACAGATGTCCAGTTCGGTGCAGGGTCTTGATGGGGGTCTGGATGGGTATGGTCAAGTACAGAAGGATCCCAGATATGGGGTGAAGTGAATACAATATGCGGATATTTATCCATATCGTCATCAGAAGGGATTCCCAGAGATTGAATGTATGCAAGGCCATCCTTGATTCGTAAGGGCAATGCACGTCCATCAAGGGTAGTAATGCGTTGTTTGCCATCAACCTTGACGGATCGTTCGTCGACAGATAGGCCGAAATGTTCAAATTGCGCTGGGGCATGGATAGATAAACCCTTTCCATAGTGGGCATACTCATTGAAGATACCAATAATGGGTCCATCACTTGTATCAAACTTGGCAGCACAGGTAACAACTGGAAGGCCAGTCAATTCATGATTGTCAATACCTACGATGGTAATATGACGTCCGGTTTTGGCAAGGATGCGCATGTCAGATCCTGCAAGGCCTCCATTGGCACCTCGATCGATGAGTTGATTACCAGAAAAGGTGGATTTGCGGGAGAATAGATACCGTGACATATGAACCTTTTGCTTGTGATCGGCAGAAGACTTGAACTTGACTTTAGGACTTGACTTTGTCGTAGAAGTTGACAAGATGTTGCTGAGGTCAGATGCTGGATGATTGATATCTGTCGATGCAATAGCCTGGTGTACGAACTGGGTAACCGGATCAGAGGATGTATCGAATGGATCTTGTTCTGGTGCATCTTGATGGGTATCACCAACGTTGTTGGCATCAGGATCAGGGTCCGGTTCAGGATCAATGTCAAGAGAATGTGTTTGGACCTTGCGTGGAGTTGTCGGGGAATCTTGGACGGATTTATTGAAGTCGACAATGATTTGCCGATCCTCTTCAGAGAGTTTAAACCATACATCTCTTGGAAGGCTGATTTTCGACGAAGTTGGGGACTTTTCGGATTGGATATTCGTGTTGTTGATCTGGTAGTCAGGGGACTCCACTGGTTCAAAAGGTTCATCCAACTGAAATTCATGTTGCTTTACATGACGACGGCGGTTAGACGCAGAAGTTCGGGTAGCTTGGTCATGGTCAAAAGCAGCATCAAGAAGCAGGCGGAAATATGATTGATAACAGAGAGACTTGGCTCCAGATTTTGTGTTGACAACGTTATCCAAGATCTTGACTCGTCTTAAATCAGGTACTTTTTCAACAGCTTGCATAAGGAAGGTCATCCTTGTATGGTCATGGATACGATCCGACAGTGGTACAAGGTTATCCAGAAGTCGTAGCTGTTCTTGGAAATGTAGGAGAAACTGACGAGTTGTACCACGCCAAGAGTCATCCAGTCGAAGATTCGAAATGTAGCTTGTTAGGCGTAACACTTCTCGCTTAGCTAGATCAGATTCAGTGTGTAGAACATGGAGTTTCTTCAAGACGGCTCTTGCATCTTCATCATGTTCATGTTCTCGAACGTATGCTCTTCCTTGGTCGGTTTGGATAATACGTACAAGTACAGAATAGACAAAGACTTGTTGTTCTCGGAAAAGTAACTCTGCGCATTCGTCATCCTTGGGTACCTTGTAATTGAAATCAAGAACATTCGACAATCCTTGTGCTTTCGCAGTTGATTTGAATACACGCCAAAACGAATCAAAGTATCGTTCATCTTTGAATGATTCAAATGCTGTTGCATCTCTTTTGGTTCCTTTCTTGAAAGCAGAGAGATCTAACATGGATTGAGATGTTGTAGAGGATGTAGTGGGAGATCGGGATGATACGGAGTGTGCAGGTGATTTCAGAGGAGAAACTGGGTCTTGGTTCATACCAGACTTGGTAAAGTCGGTGTTGATCCTCCAATCGTCATATTGGTCCCTCGTGAGGTTCATCCATGTAGCACGGGGTAGTTTTCCATGTTGGAGTTGCCGTTGTTGTAGTAACCAATATGCCATTAGTTTGAGTTGTAATCTTGTACTTGTCTGGAGGTCGTTGACTTGCTTTCCAACCTTGTATTGCATGAGATCCTTGAGTGTCTCCTCGGGATCAGTTGCAACATGGTCGAGGACATGAAGGATATGTTCAAAACCATGATGTCGCATCCACTTTTGAAGTGATTGGGCTCGTTCATCATTACAACCAAAGATGCCTTTAGTTATATGGTCGAAGAGATCTTGGTCGGTTATATGACTTGACTTGTCCTCAGGAGGAGTAAACGGTGTCTTGGGAGGTGTCGCTTCCATGATGTTATTTGGTTGGTTCGATGTTTATTTAATGTGCGGTGTGATGTGGTTTATTTAATGTGTGATGTGATGTGAACCCGGATGTACCACGTGTGCCACGTATGTACCACGTATGTGATACCCGGATGTGTGTTGTGATGTGCGACTCCTGGAAATTTCCGTTGATTCCGACAAATTTTCGCCGAGTTTCAACAAATTTTCGCCGAATTTTCGCGATTTGACGGGAATGTGTGGCGTGTTGTGCGACCAAGGGTACCCGGATGTGCGTTGAGTTTGAGTCTTGGACGGAACTCGGTCTTGTGTCTGGTTTGGTGTAGAAACTACGTAAAGTTACTTATTCTTGGTCACTTTCGGCTCGGTACTGAAGACGAGATGCGGAATCGGTCACTGTAGTGGCTAGTTCTTCAACGTCGTCGTCTTCCAACAAGTGGTTCACGTGTTGAGTGAAGAGAGGGTAGATAGTCGCACGGAAATCCTGGCAGAGATGGATCTCGTGAACAAAGGAGACGTACTCGTCGAGACGAGTAGTCGGGGTAGGTAGCGGATTCGTCGTCGAGTTGACGATCCAGATGGTGTGGAAGTAGTTGGTTGGACGTTCAAAGGAGATGAATCGAATACGGATGGGTTCCACAGGGTTGCCCAACAGGGCTTGGACAATGAAACGGCGTCTCGAGCACTGGTTCAAGAGGTCGAGAAGTCGTTGGATGTCCTCAAGGTCAGTCACGGGTTGGACGGACTGGAAATCGATCTCGCGTTCGGTTGTGGAACGGATCACGTCGGGGTCGGTAGTCGACTCAGTCGGCTCGTGGAAGTGTCGGATATGCGCAGTAAGAAGACGGCTCGTACGTCGGGTGCGAGTAGGGTTCAAACGGCGAGGCGGAGTCGAAGGTTGAGTCGGGATCGAAGGAGGCTGGACCACTTGGTCCGGGGTCTGGAAGGGATTCGGAGCACTGGCCTGAGTCGGGGTCGGTTTCGGAGTTTCAATCAAGGGCTCGCCCGGATGGGCCACGGGTGGATGGAGTTCCTCCCCGCTTTGTTGGAAGGAATGAAAGATGTGTCGAATAGAGAGGTTGGAATCGTCGTGAGACATCGAAAGCTTCTCGGAAATAAACGATGAGACTGTTAATCTGATAAACTTCTCTCGATTCAACAGGGGTTAGACAGATAGTTAGGATAGGTAAAAGGCTCGCTGAGCCGACAATCGAATCACCAACCGATACAACAATCCTCCACGGGTCAGAGAAGAGTTGCAAGTCGAGGTCCGCCGTGGGTGGGGGCAGTCGGTCCACTGATAAGAGGTAAGTCTTAAGATGAGTGTTAAAATGGTGATATTATTGATTGTGAGACGATTACTAACTAAGGTGGTTGACGGTGCCGAAGTCCTGGCTCTTGCATACGGCCATGGATCTGGTGTGATAGGTCCTCACTGGTTGGAGTGGACCGGCATTGGTGTATATTGAATGTATAGGGTGATGGATAACATGTATGGGATGCAACAGCTCTTGCTTTGTCGTGGTATAAGTCTTGTCCTGGGCGCGTTGCTGTTTGCATTCTTGGATTTGTGGGAACAGAGATATGGTCTCGCGTGATCGTGATTCGTGCTTTGATTACATAGACCGTTAGGTCGAATCGTGGATGCGCGTACTCGGATAGTAGAGGCGCGCACTTGATAGTTTTGGGCGCGCACGTGTTGGGCCATAGTTAATATCCGAGCGGTCGCCGATAACGCGTGCACTGCGAGCATGCCGTGGCCAAATTTATAGTTTCGCGAGCATGCCGACATTCTTTTCTCACTCTTAGGAAAATGTCATCGGATGCCATAAAATACTAGCATCATTCGATGAGTTGTAGGTTTCGCCACCTAGTTTTCGGTGAGAATCCTAACACCCCTCATGCACATTGCACATGCCGACAACCATGGTGGAGATTCTCACCACCCACTCTCCATGGTGAAAAGGCGCTAGCACAACAATCAACCCGCCTCGTCTACGAGCTCGTATGCATATGAACAGCTACTAGTACAGAACACCTACCTAACTTAGTTCATGCTTGTATGTGTCGTAGGTTGCAGGCAATCGTTTCGTCTGCGTTCGTCGTTCATCCCCATCCTGTCTTTTGCTTGCATCGATCCATTCGTCTTTGTCTTTGTCTTTGTCTTTGTTGATTGTTGTTTCATCGTCCACCATGTCCAGTAAGAGTGTCAAGATTCGAAAAGGTGCTCTTGTTGCCGTCGCACCCAGCGACAAAGGATCCATGGGGGGAGTTGGTGTCGTCCGCCGACACAAACGAAAAAGAAATGACGACAGTGATGACGAAGCTGTTACTGTTGTTGATTCGCAGTCAACAGCACCCGACCAAACCTCTTTGGTTGATGTCCAGTACTTTGTTGACAATCGATGCTCCCAGGATGTTCCACCTGATCGTGTATCGCACGCAGTGCTCGAACCAACGGCTCGTCCCCGTCCTGATGATCAAACAACACATCCCTCGCTTCTTTCAACTCATCGTGACCCACGCCAACAAAATAGTTTGATTGCTGCAACGCTAACCAAACCTGCCACTCAGGATCCTTCAGTGTCGGAGATTCCAGTCAACTCCACAGCCTTTTTCCTGGATCTTTGCAGCAGAAACAAACGTGGTGCAGCCTTTGATACGTTTGAAAAGAGATCCAAGAAATGTGCACGTGGCTGGTTAAGAAAACTGGAGTGGGAAACAAACAAGAACAAAAGCTTTGTGTCGTTTTACAAACCTTCAGCAGAAAAAAGGCAGCCACATCTTTCTCCTTCGGAACGGCAACTGGCGTGTATGCTTCATCAGACCATGAGGGATCACGATTACAAGGCTCGCTATATTTCGCATGCATGGGGAATTAACCCAACCACACTCCTCAGATGGCTAAAGAACTTCACCACTTATCCCTTACCCCAACCACGCAAATCAAGAAGCGATAAGGGGTTGACGATTCTGAATTCCGAGAAGAAACGCGAATCAATTTGGACCGTTCGCTTTGTGTTTGAGAAGGAATATCGACGACTACATCCTGATTCAGATGCGACTGAGGCTAAGAATGCATGGCAAGCTATCAAAGATGAAGAGGCCGTGGCCCCTTACGTAGCTCTACGAGAGGAATGGTTGTCTCGTGGAACTTTTCTTCTACCCGAGATTCAACAACGCCTACGAGAGACTGGTGGAGCTGTGTCTTGGGATACCATAGCTACCCTGGTTGCAGGGCCTGGCAACCCAGAACCGATTAGTTCTGAAACTATACGACGTTTTTGCATGTCGTTGCCTGAGTCCTCCTATAAAAGTACTCGGATCCTACCTTATCTGACCCAAAGTCACAAAGATAAGCGATATTGGTGGAGCATACAGTTCTGGATCTTTTGGGAGTCCGCAAAGAGATTCAACAATGTCCAAGTCGTGGTCGTTCACATGGACGAAAAATGGTTTTGGTCCATTGTCGTTCGCCGATTCAAGAAATCAATTCCCATGCTAGGAGTCGAGCCAGTGATCCATTCGGTGCAGCACAAGAACCACTTGGACAAGACTATGGGGATTTGCGCCGTGGCGATCGTTCCGCATGACAACGACTTGAGGAAAGGAGGTGATGGATACATGGTTAGCTTGGTACGAGCAGGCCGAAAGGTCAAAGCGTCACGTGATACCTATCGGCGTGTCTACAGAGATGACGGGTCGTATCACTACCCAGCAATCCACGAGAACCTACTTCGTAAGAAGGGTGAGCTCTATTTCAAGGGCATGGAAGTTACGGGTAGTTCGAGAGGCACGCAACAAGACCCCAAGTTCTCGCTTCTTCACGACTTCTACGAAGCTGTTCATTTGCCCAGCCTAGACATGCTAGCAGACGACGTGAGGTCTAGTCGTGGTGATCATTGCCGTGTGGTGGTTCTAGAACAGTCGGATAATGCTGGTCCTCACTGTGAGGCAAGGCTCACAGCCTTCCTTAAAAGTGAATACGAACGACGGGGATGGTACCTTGCTCCACAGCCAGCCAACTCACCCATAACAAATGTAATGGATGATTGCATCTTTCCAGCAATATCAAAGCGCGTTTCGAGGGAACAAGGCATTTCGAATCGGAGTGAGGTTTTCACAACTGACGAAATTTGGGAGACTGTGGAAAAGTGCTGGGAAGACTTCGACATGGACACGCTCGCCAGAGCCTTCGTGCGGCACCACCAGATTGTGAATGCAATCGCAGAAGAAAAGGGTGGCGACAATTTTGTCAAAAACAACAATCTACACTGTAATGTGAGAAATTGTTGCAAGTCGACTTACGATGAAGATGGATATGCTACTGGAGTGGAGGTTGTCACTGTGTATGATAACGAAAGTCCAACAGATTGTGTGCGCTCTTTTCGCTTGCCTGATCCAGAAATTACTGAAGAACTATTACAAGAAAATCTTGTTCGAATGACATCCTATCAGCTCGAAAAGCTGATAGAGTGGATGCCACAAGACCATGAATGGTTTGAGCATATTGCTGGGGCCCATGGGGAAGTGCGTGCAAGGGAGGATGGGGAATTTTTATAGTAACCATAGTAGTTGATTGTTGTGTTCATCTTGTTTCTTCTAGTTGATTGTGGCGCTAATCAATGCGAGTTGTCGATTGTTTAGTAAGGGGATGGTGGTGTTGCCGTTGTTTCCATTCGGGCGAAATGAGGGGTTGATTGTTGAGTGGTGTTGCTATCGCCGAGGAGGCCGTGAGAAAGTAGGAGATGATTGTTCCGTTTGTTGTGGTTGCCGCGGATTGTTTTGGTGTCGAAATAAGAGGTTGATTGTCGCCTTTGATGTTGTTGTTGTCGTCGCCGAGCGTTGTTGCTGTCGTTGTCGCCGAGTGATTTCGTGGTCGTTCTTCGTTCGGTGGCAGGGAGTAGCTGATTGTCGCGTTTGGGTTGTCGTTGTGTCGTCCGCGTGTTGTTGTCAGTGGTGTCGCCTAGTGATTCGTTCGGCGGCAGCGAGTGGTTGATTGTTGCATTGGGTTTGTCGTTGTTGTGGTCGCCGAGAGTTTCATGCGGCGGTAACGAGTAGTTGATTGTCGCGTTTGGGTTGTTGTTGTTGTTGCGCGAAGTGTTTCGTTCGGCCTCAGCGAGCTTTGGGTTGTTGTTGTCATTGTCACCGCTTGCTGTCGTTCACCATTGGACGAGGCTTCGATTTGTTGGGTGAGGGTAACGAAAAGACAGGGAGTTGATTGTTTCGTCGCAAGGTGGAAGAAGGAGGACGACCACACCATCTTCGACTGCCGCTGCCGCAGCTCCACGGCATCCCCTCCTTCTTCCACACGAACAATCAGCAGCAGCAGCAGCACCATTGTCGGCTGCGACAGAAGCAGTTTGTCCACCCATGGTTGAGTTTGTTTTCTCGTTTGTTCGAACCAAACTTTTCTTGCTTGTTGCGTTTGAACCAACCCGACGAGGCTTTCATTTGCTGTGTTCGGACCACACAAAGACAAGAAGTTGATTGTTGCATGCGGACGGACGATAAGTGAATTGCTGCATTCATTGTCTCCAGTGGCGTCGTCTTTTCATCGTCACTTGCTTCGTTGTGGTTGCAGAGATTCTCGTCATGTTTGTGCTTCGGAATCCTCCAGTTGATTGCCATGTGTCCTTGCTGCTGCTCTCCAATGCCTCATCCATCCATTTCAAAGCTTCAGGTGACTTCCCTCCCCGCAATCTTTGCTCATTCCATCGGTATCCATCTCCATAGTCGATCTTCTCGTCGCGAGCTTCCGACACCAAAATGGAAGACTTCAAACAACCTTGCCGTAGGTCCATCAAACTCGCCAACTCAATGCCGCCCTTTTCACCCATCACGGTACACTTGATTCTGAGGCATCCTGGATGGTCGGAGGAGTACTAGCACCTTTCGTTGGAGGTGCACAGCGGTTCTTGTTGTCCATGGTGGTGTTATGCAGTGCAAAATGACCGTAGTGGTCTTCCTACGACGCTAGAATCACTATAGAAAAAACAGTGGAGGCCTTGATAGCACGGGCTACTGCGGCTGCAATTTTGTTGAGGTGGAGCTCGTACAAACTCGGAAATTTGCGCTTATACGGCGTCAGCGAATTGACTCGCCATTCGGTGGTGATCCGAACGGTTTGTCCTAGTCAGACCACTCCCTGAGATCAGGGTTGTGAAGTTACTTATTCATATTTCAAATGATCTGATACATTTTGGTAATTTAATTACCCATCAGTTCTGTCTTCAAATGAATTACCCTTTACCACCATACACGTAATATATTCTTCATATTAATTCCCCATATTTTTCCACATGAATATATTTTTTAAATTAATTCTACATATTCCCGTCACGGGAATATATTACCTACTGATATTCTTCATCATTGTCTGGCCTCCGTTCTTATCCCAATTCACTCCTTATCCTACGAATATTATATCATTTACCGACACTTTGTCAGTTAATAGTCCTATTGCAACAATCACAGTGTTTTTCCACAGTAACTGACGACAAGATACCCACTGACCCTCTGACAATTTGTTTCACAAGAACAAACAGATGAGAAATGAAACACATGATCGCTGCACCTCCAAAGATCGTACCTTTATCTTGTTCAACAATCAGCCACATTCCTTTCCATCCATAGCATCACCAGCCACAAGCTGCCTCTGACCGCCAATTGATCTTGACAACAACAACTTCCATGTCGCCTACCTCCAAAAAGCCTTCGAAAAAGAAGCCTCCTCCTCCCAAGATGAAGGCGTCTGCGGTTGCTGCCCGTAACAAAGTCGTCCAAGAAGAGATAGAAGATCAAGTCCGAGCAAAACAAGAACGCATCCTTGCCGAAAAAGAGCTCATCCCTCTTCATCAAGGGAAACCCAAACTTCTATTTTCGAACAGTCCTTCAAAACGTTGGGATTGGGTTCTCCATGTTGATTGGCAGGCATTTTTCAAATGGCTTTGGGACGGCACAGTCAGAGATCTTCCCGCTACCTTCAAAGGGTTTGTGAAGCTCCACGACCTCATGGAGGATTACCTTGGAGTACCCCCACAACAAGAAGCCGAATATGATAATGATGGAAATCCTCTACCAGTTGATCCTGAAGGAGAACTTTCTAACAAGGAATACAAGGACAAGTACAAGCCACTTTCTCATCGAATGGTAATTTGTCCACTTTGTTTCAAAAACCCGGACATCCCTTTGGCGAAATGTTGCATTAGTTGCAGCGATAACAAGCCTTCCAATGTGAAACAGCACACAGATACACATCATGGTGGCGATGAAAAAGTATTTGGAGTTGTGATCGAAGACAAATTGAACCAAACAACACTTGAAGGTTTCACGGCAGAAGTTTCTCCCCGAAAGAAAGCCATTGGTCAATTGCAACAACTTATCTACGAATTCGTTAATGATTGTTGTTTGCCTGCGAGCACCGTCGAAAAGCCCCAATTTCGCGAATTGCTCCGATATGCATTCAACAATGGGGGACAGCTTAAAGACACCCGGGCCGAAGCGATGAGCAGGCGACAAGTGACAAAGTTGCGTGTCGATTCCTATAAGGACTACGTGTCGACCGTTGCTGCACTTGCTAGAAATGTTCGCGAAGAATACAAGACTCTATGCGGTCAGGAAATACCCTTCGCGACGGTTTGCCATGACATTTGGCAGGCAAGACGGCATGACGTATTAGGAGTCACATTAATGTTCAGTGACCCAAGAAACAGTGTCGTCTACCGAATCCCTATTGGTTTGGCCGAAACCAAAGGGCATTCGGCCGCTGATGTAGCCAACCTGACACACTCACTCTTGCTGTCTGTTGGTTTCAACCAAGACGACCTAATTGCTTCGGTTAACGACAATACGTCGGCCGCGGTACTGGCGGGCAAGTACATTGTGGGTGATCATTCCAAGGCAGGTCGGTGTGATATGCATAGGGCCGAGTTGGTCCTCAAGCATGCTACAGGACTCGTAGAAAGGTATAGGAAAGGAGTTCTCATTGACTCTTTCCCTGACTTTTGCGACCTATATGGAAAATTCAAAAAACTGGGTGGTTGGGTGACAAGCAAGCATGCCTTTCATCGTTGGGAAAAGCTTAAGAAAAAGGCAGAAGAACTGGGATACCATCTGATCTTACTACCCATTCCTAACGACACTCGCGTTATGGGCTGCATCATTCTGATTCAAGCCTTTCTGCGCAACAAATGGTTCTTCGACTTGTATGTCCTCACTTCGAAAGCAAGTGACCCAACTTTTGTTCGGCTTTATCCAACTGAAGATGAATGGGAACTTCTAGCACAATACGAAGGCATCTTGAGCCCATTGAAGGCAGTTGGACTCTCGTTGCAATCTGACGACCCAGGCGCTAGTTCGGCAACGCTGTTGGAAATCTACCTTTCGCACTTCCAAACAGAACGCATGAGGATGAGCAAAGTGGCCTGCATTCCGGTGAACGAAGTTGATCTGGAAGAAGACGAGAAATGGGATGCTTCTGCAACCATTAGTGAACTAAACTCATTGCGCGTCGGAGTGGCGTATCATGAGCTGGGTGATGGACCCAGGAAACTCATTCGCCGCATTCTTCATGAGTACCGTATGTATCTTCTTGATACGGACGAAGATGCTTTGAAGGCAGTCTGCTGCAACCCTATGTTGGCAAATATTTACGAAGATACCTTCCAATTTCTTGCTGCGTTCGACTCGGAGAAGGTACGCAAAGCCCGCCAAGTTTTCTTGGACGACATGATGAAAAAGTTTAGCAGTGGGACGGCTAGTCCTATTGGTGCTCTTATCCACAAGCAACAAAAACCATCCGACAAAGACTCCGACGAACAAACCGACAACCCAATGACTCCTCCAATTGCATCCAAAGCAGGATCCAAAGCCGGATCCAAGAAAAAAGAACGCTATCAAGAAGAAGACATCTTCGAATCGATGCGTCGCACCAGAGAACTGAAGGAACAGGCCCTTCTGCAGATCTCTGGTGCTGCATCCCTGGCTGGTTCAGAGACTGAAGTCTTATTAGCTTTGAAAAACGCGTGTCAAGAGTCGATTGACGCTTTCAAAAGAATGTGTGGTGTTCACGTGGATAAAAAGTGGGCCGAAGTAATCGCCCAATATCCTACTGAGCTGTACAAGAATGAGGAACCAGATTGGAACGATGAACAAAAGTCCTTCTTTCATAAAGCGTGTCGGAACGGCAACTATTGCCAGATTGGCAAATATTTCGATATCATGGCCTGGTGGAATTCACACAAGAAAGAATTTCCTATGATGTACGTCATGGCCATGATTTGGTTGACCAAACCATCTACTAATGCGTTTCAAGAGCGTATTTTTTCTTTGGGAACGTGGTTCCAACAGAACAAGCTGATGGCTAACCTGCTCAAAAAACATTTTGAAATGAGAAGCATTGATTGTCTTACGCGGTCTATTAAACGAGAGATTGTTAAGAGGGAGATGGAGCTTCAGATGGCCTCCGACAAACCTCAAAGCCATTATGTCGGAGTCGGCATCTCGGAAGAAGCCGGTACTGCACAAGAGGGTTCAGAACAAGGGAGGACAGTAAATACCAAGACGCCACCTGTCAAGGAAAAAGTCTCAACAGAACAAATGGCCCTGGTGCAAATGAGTGGCATGAGAGATGCAACTCAGGGCTTTATTGCCTACAATAAGAAGGCAGACGCCGAAAAGGATCGTGTCACTAATGATGCGTCAGTACACTTCCAATATTTTGAAGACCTCAGTGACGATAGCGATGAAGATGACTTGCAGCAGGTTATTGGAAGTTTGGAAACACCAGAAGCCCGGGCTGAAATGGCGAAAAAGAAAAGAGTTCAACATGCACAACGGCTTTCAAAGTTGGTCCAAGAAGGAAAAAAGAAACCCATTGAATGGGACACTGTGAAAGTAGTGCGGTTTGACAGACATCCAGATGACGATTCAGCACCACACTCATCTGCGGACGAGAGTGACAACGATGATGACGAAGATAGCGACGCCGCCATGAACAAGGTATTTGATGATGAGTTGAAAGGACTGGAGGATGCGGTAGTGCAGGACACGATTAATCTCACTATTGCAGAAGACACCACTGGGGTCAAGCGTAAGGGCAGTGGCAGTGGAACTGGATCTTCTCGTAAGAAAACAAAACAACAAAAGCTCCTGCCAACTCGTAGGTCTCCTCCTCGCAAAGCCAAAACTAAGAGACATGACAAACTGCAGGTGGGTTCTCCGTGCGCTCCAAAGATAGATGAGAAACAACAAGACAAAGGTGGTCGGCGTCAAGGGGACATTAGGACACTTGTCAAACAGAGAAAGGGTGCACCGAAGGATGATCGGGAATATGATGCAGAGGACGATGAAGATGAGGGTGTGAATGATAAGTCCGAATACGACAAAATTGTCGATGTCTTGAAAGAGTTAGAGTCCGATTCAGATGCGGAAGAAGAGAATGATCATGAAGATAATGATCATCATGAAGATTAAGACTCCAAGGTGATGATGTAATGACGACGGGAGAGATTAACAAGAACAAAGAGAGATTAACAAGAATTAGTATTACGTGGATTGAAGTTACATTAAAAAAGTAGAAGGAAAACTACTACAACTTTCTCTTCTTAGTATATCTGTCGAATTGACTCAATACCTTGGCTTTGAAGTCAGGGCACATATGCTTGTACTCTACAAGGAGCTCTCGAACTTTGGGTGCTTCAGAAGACACAGCCATTTGGCTGAGTGACCCAAGCAGTGGATTGACTCTATTCCAGAAATGTCGGGGAACCCAGGATTCCAATTCTTTAGAGCAATGATAGCCATTCGATGTACTTGCAGTCCAGCCCAAATACTTGCTCCATCGCATCACATGGATGTCCGAAGGAATTCCGTCGGTTCGACCAAAAGAGGCTTCAACCACTATCGCAGCCGTTTTATACCCAATCCCATACAAAGTAGAGAGCTCTTCGATGGATATGTTGGGGGGAACCGTGCCATTATATTGTTGTATAAAGTAATCAGCGGCATTGAGAATGCATTCAGTGTTTTTGTAGAAAAGGCCTGCTTCAGAGAGGATGGAACAGAAAGCATTCATTCCAAATTTTTGAGCAATATCCGATACGGCAGTGGCAGAAGTTAATCCAAATGAAAACACGCGCGGCATGATGGTGCTGAGCTGAGCATCTGAGGTACTGGAGCTCATGCAGATTGTCATCAGGAACATGAAAGCTCTGTCGGCCTGTGGGTCATCTAGGGAAATAGATGAATCCACCCAATCCTCCCAGGAATCGCGAGGAACATCGATTCCGTCCTTCTTCAAGGGTTCCCAAAAGTTTAGAAGGGAATAAAATTGTAGAATCCGCTCCAGTTTGAGTTCTGGATGTTTGTCGTAATCAGGAAGTGGTACATGAGTCTCTGTGTGTTGTTTGAGGAGTGGTTTTTCTCCGGGCATGTGTCTCTGTGTCTGGCCATCAACATACTGAATTGTTTTCTTCGACCGTGACATGGACAGAAGGTATTCAGTGATCTTACCATTCTGACCTCTAGTTGAATACCGATGAGCCGGAAACAGGTTTTGATTCAAGGTTCTTTGCTTTTTGGGTGAATGAGTAGCAACATCAGCCATAGTTGATACGGAGTGGGTCAGATCCTGTGGCCGTTGGGGAGTCTCGTATGAAGATTGAAGACTGTGGGTTGGTTGTTGCGGAGGAGTTGGAGATCGAAGAGGTGATTGATAACTTGTTATTCCTGTTGCATGACAATTTGGTGTAGGGTTGGGATGAACAATTTCTATTTCCTCTTCTGATGCGACACAAGAGGTGGTGGCGCTCGCATGATCCTCGAGCAAGGAAAGGAAAGGAGCTGCAGTCGAGGGGATGTAGAACTCGGTTTGAGGTGAACATTCATCTCTTGGAGAAATGGGTAAATCAAGGACATTGAACCCATCCATTTCTTGTGGTCTTTGACGGACACAAATAAGGGGCATCTTCCTGATCATCCAAGATGTGACAAGAGAACGGATAGAAGTGGTAGGACAAACCGTGCGCTGGTGTTCTATGAAATGAAGACAGTCAGTCATTGCATTGTTTTCAACAATTGTAAATTGTGTATTGCACCGAAGAGATAGAATGATGGTCGTGCAAGCAGTGGGCTGATCCACAATGCAATAGTGTTGAGTAGGAAAGGAAGGGTCCTTGGCGATGGGGGTTCCTCGGAAAAGAGTATGATGGATGATACTGGAAATCAAGTCGAGCTTATCTTGGAAAGAGAGAGTGGGAATACAGCATTTGTGTGTGGCAGTATCATGTTGAGGACATTCGATTTGACCACCAACACGGATGAGCCAGTGTATGGTTTTTCGTTGAATGGCATGTAATGTTTGGGAGACAGAAGGATTTTGCGAGGCCATTGTGCCTTTCAATTCAATCAATATGGTATATAAAGAAGGGTTGCAATGCATGAGGTATTGGGGAAAGCATTTCGATTCGAAAATAACATTTGGACGGGAAGCAAGTGCCATGGTGCCATGGTGTTCAACAAGTGAGGCGTTGATGCAAAAGCAGCACCTCGGAAGTACTGTTCTCTCCTACAGTCCTGTAACATGACTGGATCGGTCACGAGTCACGTAGCCATAGCGATATTGTGTGTGAAACACAATGGAATGAATATAATTACTAAAATGAGCAGAATTAATTCACATCATTTAATTAAGTAAAGTGAAATAAGACATAATTATAGGAAGTAATTAATGAGAGAAATTAATTCCGTTAGATTTTCAGAAATGAATATATAACCGAAATGAAGTTCAATGGTTTTATAGGCAATGAATATTTGAAAAAATGAAATTCATAAAGGTAGATAGATATGAATTATATCATATTAATTTATCCTACTATTTTTGGTCGCAGGATATATTACACTAATTGTATTCATATATGTCGTTAAGGTACTTCACAACCCTGCCTGAGATATCGAGAACGTGCTGTGGCCATTGCAGGCAATTGCGCATTCATACACCGAAGCGTTCGGGAGTTTCCGTTTCGGTGCGGCTGTTCTGGTCGTATATAATTAAATGGTGGGTGTACCACATCATGGGACACAATGTCGTATACTTCTGGTACACTCTAGCTCCCCGAACTAAACACTACTGTTGGTACTTGTTTGTTTTGTAGATTGAGCAAAGAGGAGGAGTACTTCTTCCGCCGATTGGGATGGAAGTACCGGTAGCTGTGCTCCGACACATTTGTATACGAGACAAAACCGACCATGATCTCATACTTTTACCGTGAAACAATACTCCTGTTGTCTGTTGTAATCAAACTTGTCGCTTGTCTATTATATCTTCTCTATGTTTATGTGTCTAGTGTCTTGCGACTTTCAAAAATGCAAGCTGCTTCAAGTCCATCCACTGAACTCGGCGAATCAGCTTTGTGTCAAATGCGTTGCTCGACAATTTTAGTCCTCATTGTCACTATCTTCTTCTTCTACGATACTGGCGTCGTATTCTTCATCACCGTCATCGCTGTCGTACTCGTCATCATCGTCATCGTCGTCTTCTTCTTCCTGCAGTAACGAGGTATGCAAGGCCACGGCGATTTCGTGAGCAAACACTTGTGATCCTCTGGATACGGGCAGAAGAAGGTCGATCCGGTCCAAAGATTGACGGGTCACGCTTCGTCGTCGTGGTCGATTGGGAAGCGTCAAGAATTCTTCCAATCCGAGGAGTTGCGATCCCACCCATTCGTACACTTGGACCAGCTTTTGATGCAACAAGGGAATTTCATCCAAACTGGTGCGATCGGTACACTCTTGATAGACACGATTCAGTATACGCATTCCCATGCTCCAAGCTTGTGCAGGAATTGGTTTGCCATTGTCGTCATGGAAGGAGCTGAAGTGAGAATTGGTGATACGACTGGCCAACAAAAACTGTCGGGCATCGTCCACGGCCTGATCACGAAACATGGCAATTTCCATGGGCGTGTACCACAATTCTCGAACTCGCGATATAGGAATAGCAGAATCATTGGTGGTAGTAGTGGAGTATCGCTCAAATTCGTGAACTTGATTCAAGTCGGTCCGAAACTGAACCGTGTGGCGTACTTTGCGACTTGTCGTTGTGACAGAGTCTTGTTGTTGTTTTGGCACAGTAGTGGTATGGTTCGTTTTGTGCATCAAGGCGCTTTTTCTTGGGGAGTCTTGCACTGCCGTCATGGTTGAGCCAAGCGAAGATGCATCGTCATCATCGTGATCGTGTGGTTGCACAGAAGCTGGAGGTTGGAGGAGTTGCATCCATGGTGCGGGTTCAGTTTCCAAATACATGCTTTCAGTTGTGGCGTTTTGTTGTTCTCTTTTTTTTGTGAGACCAAACAGGCTTTTTGGTTGGTGCACAAAGACGAAGAAGTTCTCGTTTTCCTCTTGCACATACTCTCGGTGTTTGTTTTGTGAGAGCAATGGTTCTGTTTCCGTGACTGACGATGCGATACGGCACATGCAGTGACTTCTTGCGAAGCACCTCTGTTCTTGCGGAAGCATCCGGAATCCCGAGCAGCAATGGAAAACCCAAAACCGGAAGACACCAGACGCGCTTTTGCTCAACACCTTCCCCAACCATCCGTGTCTCTTTGAGGGCTTATGCTTATTTAACGAAAAACATTCCGTCCCAACCGGAATCAAACAAGGGTCATGTCTTGAACATAAGCCTTCTTGATCCTGTACCGGTACTGAATGTATGGCCAGCTTTAAATTCCAAAACCCGTACCACGAGCCACGAACCAATGGCTTAAGTCGAGGGAGGGAAATTTTCCATGATAATGCTCCGGGGAAGGAAGTAAAAGTCAAAGTGAATAATAAGAAGCTCGCTTCTCTTGTCTCAAGAATGGTTGTGGATGTGGGGGAAATTTACCGAGAGACAACAGAGTGGGCGTTCTCACTATTTGGCGGAACATAACAATGGGCAAGACAAACGGAGACAGACCAACCACACACTGCCGATTCATTTTCGTTTTTCCTGAAGGTGCAACGAACGATCCAGCAAAGGAGGAGGAGACGCCATGGTTCCTGATTCTCAGTCTCCACGTTGCTTGAGCCCGGACGATTACGACCAACAAGAGAAAGAAGTCGTTTATCCAGACGAGCATGGCAGGTCCTCTCTGATTCATCAACTAGCTCCCTCGTACCATCGTTACACCCGCAACCACAACAAACCGAAAGAGCCATCCATGGGTTCAGACGCTCTCGAATCTTCTTCTTCGTCTTGGAAAGCAAATCGAAAGAGTACGAACCAACAGGACGAGATTCATGGATTGATCCACGACCGATATAGCAAAAATGAGGAAGAGGGGGAGGAGGAGGATGACGAGGATACAGCTCCTCCCTGGACACCCGAAATGCACCGCTCCTTTGTCGAAGCAATTTTTACACTCGGTATGAGCCACGCTTCCCCGGCCGTAATTATGGAGTACATGACGTTGATTGATACATCGGAACAAGGCGGTCGGAAGCGAAGAGGAAGCTTGACCGATATGGTGGGATCCCAGCAACCAAGCAGCCAAAACAAAGAAAAAATGTCGGGTGTCACCAATGAACGAGTCAAGAGCCACTGGCAAAAATTCCGAAAAAACAGTGAAAAGAGCAAGAGCGAGTTCATGCTCGAATACGATGCCTGGATGAGAAAGGCCTTGACGATCGGAGGTGCCGCCAGTCGGCCCACAAGCTCGGGGACCATTTCCTTGTTGCATCCTTCCACTGTGGTTCAAATCATGGGAGGCGATGAAGGTAGAAATGATTCTTCGAACCGACTAGGTGGTGAACGAGCCGCTTGGCTTTCGTATGCCACGCTCTCTCATGAATTCGCTATCCGACAAAAGAATTCTGCTCCTTCTTCTAGGCACAGCCTCTCCTCTCAGCAACCATCTCAAGCACAAGACTCAGAGTCTGGGGCTCCCCGAGAAGCTCCCTTGACATTGGGACACTTTCGCCAAGGAGCGGGGGAATATTTGGATCAATTTTCGGGAGCCAACGTCCCTTATCCAGTGTTAAGCGAGGCCGAACGCATGTCGCCACTTGGCACCATGATCCAACATGTCATGGAGCTCTTTTCGTCCATGACGCAGCACTTGATACGGCTACGCCTTCAGTCTGTTGGTCTAGCGGCAAACAGCAGTGAAGAAGCACCAGAAGCTCCATCCGGTCCTCCATCCAAACGAGGGAGACAAGAGTCGAGGCCCGAAGAAGAAACCAAGTCTCAAGAAGCCCCCAAACGGCAACCAAGAGGCGAAGCACCGCCCGCCTACTTCAGATTCGATTCATCTTCCACGGCCGAACGTTCCACACGTCCCCATCCATTGGAACAGGATGCCTGCAAGAACGCCCCCGTCGGAGAAGGTGGAGAAAGCCGAAAACGAAGAAAACTGGTCGTCGACCACCATGATCACAGCAAGCTTCGCCCTCCGCAGGTTCCAACGACACATCACCAACCTCCCAACCCCGGTGATCCCTCGGTTGCATACATGCCACCCCAAAGATCTCGACCTCCTCCAGGACAGGCATCGACTTCGAAACGAGAATTGAGCCCTGTTGCGGATCACGTCATGGCCGCGGTTGTGCAACGCGCACTTCAAGCCGAGCGAGATGAAGAACATCATCACTATCCTCACCATCCTCATCATCATCCCCGAGTACCACCACCCATTGCCGCTTACCCCCACCTTGCCGACGGCCCCCCTCATCATCATCATCCACAACACCACCACCATCACCCAAATAGCCAAATCCCTCAGTTTCCAACGGATAACATGACGCAAGCTAGTCAGCACACCGATTTGAGCTCCATCGACAACATCTTTGATTTTCTTTGATGAATATTATGATGAGAGTGGGAGCGGCGACAATGACCAAGGAGACCATTAACCATTTTCTGTTTTTTTCTGTTCACTGTTCATCCAAGATGCCCGATCTTTTGTATCGTTTCCTGACAACTGGGCCCGCGAGAACCATATTCGCACCTTCAGCAAATCCCGAGAGTTCCACCACTCGCAGCTATATTCAACCGTGATTGTAAGTATTCGAGCAAGTGCTTTTGCTGTAAATAATCGCACATAAGAACCATTTGAGACTGTCAATGGTAGTTTCGTTAGAACAAAATGTGCACAGACAAGATGGGTAGTATGGTGGTCATACAGGAGGCACTTACTCTGGTAGTTGGTTGACCTGACACCATGCTTCCATGACATTCAACGTACGTAGGTGAAACAATGTTGTGGCACTCCCTGATCTGCGTCAAACAGAGCCAATGCCGATGGATGATTGGCAACAATGTACATGTTACAATGGTCATTGTTTCATGTTGATGCTCTGGGACTTTTCAGCAGGAGCAGTAACAGGAAACAGTCGTTCCGAAGTGTCGGTGTCCCTTGATGGCTCTGGCTGCACGCAGATTGGGGAGAATGAAAGAAAAAGTTGGTCCCTCAGCGAACCGTTTGTCCCTACAGAGGAGTCATGGAGGAATACGGCCATCACCATTTCACAGCATGTGATTCGATGTCACAAACAGCTCTTCCGAATGAACGCCCCTCCAACTCGACATCACCATCACTGTCATTCCCGAGCAATCAGTCACACACACGTCGTTCCAATCCTTCTTGTGAATTCCCGTTTACTCGCGAGAACAAGAGAGGCGGAAGCTGAGAGATTATTCGTCAACCTTCTCGCAAGAATGGGTTCGACCCTGTCCACTGTGAATGTGACAAAGAAACGAGAACCATCCCACCTGCTGCTGTCGAGTGTCGAGACTCTGTTTCGACTTTCGACGCGCACTGTGTTTTCTTGCGTGACCAATAGTTGTGTGGTTGTGGTTGTTGGGCTGAGTGGACTCACAAGCTCACTCTTGTTCGGCTAATATATTCCTGCTTTGGACAAAGTTTGATTTTTGATTTGTGATGATGGGTTCGGGGTTCGCACAAAAAACCAAAGCGCTTGGTCGAAACGGTTCGGTAGCCAAGAAAGCGAAACGAACACGAATGCAACCAGAACAACGTAGCGCGCCGGTGGAAGTGTCGCATCTACTTTTTGACCTACTGTCAGAAGAACTTTGTTACCGACGGAAGGAATGGACGGCGGTCGCACACAGTCGCAGATTTCGTCACTGCAACTTGAAGACTTCTTGCACAAAAACTTCAGTGTGGACCATGGATGTGGACAAACGACAATGACCGACTTGACCTTTTCTTCTATAGAGTCGAGATGAGTTTGATTCGCATGCCTAGTAGAGTGCAGAGAAGGCTTACTTCTGCAAGGCAATCTTACTCCAAGCCCACAACTAGGAGTATTTCATTTGCACCTCCCATTTACTATGCTGATGCTCCGTGTTTACCCATATCTATGCTCCTAGCGAAACAGAACAAGGATTCGTGTCCTTGCCTTCCACACATGTCAACTACAAAAGGGTGCTCCGTTAGTTTAATCTCGGTAGTTTGTGATCGTTGTGCCTATATTCTGTGCTTGAAATGGACCGCTAGCTTTGTGGAGCAAACAAAACACACAACATCCCTACCGTACGTGCATGAATCGGAAATCGCATCTCAAAAGTAGTTTTCCTTAATGGTTGTTGTTGTAGATTGTTTGGCTTGCAATGGCTTGGGGGACGAAGCGAGATCTACGTCTCTCATCCACTTCGTGCCATCAAGTTCATTTTGTCCGCTTCGACTGCAACAAGCCGATTGTTGAGACGATCATTTTGGTCTCGCAAATCTTCATTGTCCATGAGAAGGGTTTCCAGCTTTTTGCTTAACTGCATAATCAGCTTGGAATCATTGGCCTGGACTCGGTCCTTTTCTTTTGATTCTTGCATCACAGACTCCAGCTTGGACCGCATACCCCACAATTCGTCTTCCTTTTCCTTCAAATCTTCTCCGCCTTGCAACAGCATGAGCAGAATACGATCGTAGTTCTCGCGTTCACGATTGATCGCGTCGTGGACCGCCGACAATGGGATCATAATCTTATCTTCATCATCCACGTGGTCGGATCCATCTCCCTGTGAAGATTGTTGAATGTTTGAGATTCCTACACCCTCATGAATTTGCATGTCGGCCAACACCACACGAAGGGCATGGAGAGCATCGTTTCGGGTGGATCGAGATTTGAAACGGAAGATGTACGACCGTGCCGAGGCGACCGGGGTGGGAGTTGCCTTGATTGTAATGAACAGACTTGCTTGCTTATTCTCGTTCGTCTTGGAGGCATCCTTCTTCTTTTTGGCCTTGCCCGAAGACGCTGGCAGTTCCGCGTGGTCGTATCCGGAGCATCCAGCTCGAACCTCCAAAATGTCGTGAAGGGAAAGTGGTTCAAGAGCCGTCTTGTCCACGTTGCGGTTGCGTCCAATCGCCTTGCTCAAGTATCCTCCTCGAAGCATAAAAGTCAAGACGGCTTGTACATAAAGTTCGCCGCGTCGATGCATCTTGAAAGTCACATGAGACGACTTGACAGCAAATTCATCCGCTGATTCACTTCCAGACATGTCGGGTTGTCCTCGATTTAGCTGCCACATCACAACATCCATACCCTCCTCCAGGATCGATACAAACTTTCTCATCTTGCTCTCAAAGCTGTGAACATTATCACGAAGCATTTCTTCTCGCTCCTTGCGGTTGCGGACTTCCACTTTCCATCCCACTGCGAGTGCGTCCTCTTCTTCTTTTTCTTCACCTTCCTTGCCACCCTTGCCTCGACGGATTCTTGGTATAAAGTCGGCACGAACGCGAAAGTTGTCCATGAACGAACTTTTCTTTCGATCTTCTTCGATTCCAAGCTTGTCCAAAGCATGTTGAACTTCTGCAGCCCTTCCTCCATCGGACTTCTCTTCTGCTCCAGTGACTTCGGGAGGAACCGAAGACCGTTGTTTGCTGTGAAAGACAAGAAAGAAGAAAAAGTGTGAATGATTTTGTGTTCGTTGCTCACAGTGAAGCGAAATGCGAAATGATTAAAAACAACAAGCTACAAGTTCTAATCCGATGACAACGACGACAGGAGTTCTCTACAAAATAACTCCCTCATCAGTACATCAACACAACTGATGCTGGCATACACTCAGAAAGAGCTCGCTCCACCCAGCCCCTTGGACCGGGCGAGTTCGTGTAGCATAAGAACGCGCAATCGACGTCGATGAAGCAGCAGCAACAACGCGCAACAAACTTGGGCCAGCATCGCAAACACAAACAGCGAAATGTACCTAAACCCAGGGCGCATTCCGGCAATATAAGACCACAGCAAAAGCCACGCACATATTTGTCACATCAAGCAACACACAATATTGCACATGGGAAATGAAAGCGAGGCGAAACACACATACGTGGAACGTACCTTGACGTCGCGGACGATTTGGGAGTTTGATCTGCATCTCCGGAGAAGGAAGACTCTTCAGAATTCACGCCAGAAGAGGCAGTTGTGGACAATTGGGGTGCTAGCAATGCAGACACCATACTGTCATCCAACTTCACACCATTCATCGCTGCACGAAGCTTAATAATTTCACCATCGGCTTCACGACGCAATCTTCGTTCTTCTTCCAATTCATCTTCCAAGCGGGCAACGCGAGAGCGATGTTCCGCCAAAACTTCGGGACTGACATAGTTGGGTGGAACTTGAATCGCACCTTCGGGAACTTGGCCATCGGCTGCAACCACAACGACTGGCGCGGGTGCTGCAACCATGCCTCCCTTCGAACTTCCACGACGATTCATGGCACCGCCCTCTTGCCCTGTGTATCCACGAGATTTGAGTTGATAAATGGTTTCTTTGTCGGCTTTGTTCGTATCCTGCTGCTCCTTGAGCTTAGTCTCTAATTGAGATACGGTATTCTTGGCCTCCGCCAGTTCTTTTTCGATCTCAGCAACCCTCTTTTCCAATTCTTGGATTTTATCCTCTCGTTCCTTTATTGCCTTTTCGTGTTCAATATTAGCGTTGGATTCCTTCGCTTGAGCTGCAAGCATGGCACGTAAACTTGCCATCTCCTGTTTGAGCTTTTCGTTCATGCCCTTGAGTTTACCCACATCCTTTTGTTCACGCTTGAGTTCTTCCATAATCTTTCTTGCATCACGGACACGTTTGCGACATTGCAAGGCCAAAATAGCTCCTTGCATTTTGAGGTAATTTCGGCGTCCGACATAGCGACGGAAGTATCGTTGAACGACGACAGATGCCAAGACCCGTCGAAGGTTGTATCCGCGCAACAAGGCTTGGTACTTGATGGTTCCTTTGCGAGCACGATTGTACTTGCGCCAGGCCATGAGCATCCGGAAGACTTTGGTAAGTAGGGCACCGGCATCGGCTTTGCGGAGTCGCCACCATCGTTCGCGGCCTTTGCTTCCACGGTAGCACCGTTGGATGGTTTGTACGGCATCTTCAACAATAAAGTAGGCACGTTGTTTCGCAAGACCACGTGCCCAGCATTGAATGACTGTAGCACTCGCATGTTGGTGGAAGACGCGATGAGCTTCTAGACAATCGTGAGGGTGTTTGCGCATGAAAACCTTGGTTTTACCAAGCTGGACGTCGGTGCGGGGAAATTCCATGGAGATCGGTTGATTTTGCATCCGTCGAATCTTCTCCGAGCGCGTAATTCCTTCTTCTTTTGCATCCAAGGGACCATCTTTAGTGGCTTCTTTGTGTTTCTTTCCTTCTTCTAGCACAACTTCAACCAGCTTAATACACAGCTTTTGTTCTTCCTGTCCCTCGAGACTCCAAGGAAGCACGGAGTCTGGAGTTGTCGGAAGCAGCATTCGGTATCGTTGGTAAAAGGATGCGTGATGCAGTCGTACTGGGTAACCAGCTCGTGCAACTCGCACGGCCTCCAACACACCACCATACCGCAGCTGCTCTGTGGTACGCTTGCGTGTCAACAGCAGTGGCTTGGCGGCATCGTTAGGTTTGATACATCTAATGTAGTGTGGATCCGTTTGTTGGACATTGGAGATAAGAGACGTCAGTTGATCTTTGAATTGTTGACCAACTGTCTTTGCCTTAGGCGCTTTGCCCGTGCCTTTCTTTGCATCCGCTGCGGCTGCTCGGTCCTCAGTTTCTCGCTTCTGACAAGCATAGGTGTCTTTGATAAGTTGACTAGGTGAAGACTCGAACAACACTTGTGCTGTCAAGGGAATTTCATCTTTATTCTTCTCCATAAAGTTTGTTTCGGCATTGTAGGCGACCAGTCCAGCAAAATGACGCACACAGAAGATCGCCTTGGCCTTTTGCACATTCGTCGCATGGAAACGGGTATTTTCCGATACAGTCATGTTCTTATCCGGTAGATACTGCTCGTACATACGTTTGGCAAAGTTGCGATCCGAGCCTTTCGGCAACCGACATTCATCGTCGAGCATGGCCAAGATACCAATTTTCGGAGCCTGGATCGTATCCAAACAATCTTGATTGTCAGGGAACTCGATAAAGGCCCAATTGATTGCCTCTGCTTCGTATTCGGCTTGCTCGAGCTTGAAAATGAACTGATTGAACTGTTGCTGCAGAGCTTCATTAGTGAAGTTGATACACAGCTGTTCGAACGAGTTGACGGCAAAACATTCGAAACCAAAAATATCCAATACACCACAGGACGACCGGACATCTCCGTCATTTGCCCAACCAACACTTGCATTGACCTGGTCCACGACCCATAAAAAAAGAGCACCATAGATGGTTTTAGCCAGAGCATCTCTTGCATCTGCGGCGCGGTCAGGCGTCAACCAGGAGCGAATTTCTTGTCCACGAGCCAAAATAACCCTCTCGGTCAAGGCGACGTGCAACTTGTCAATGTCGACTCCCAACAAGCGGGCCGCATATCCCATGATTTTGTCATCCGCCACTTCAGCACAGTCGTTACCTTCTTTTTCGATCAGGTTAAAGCCAATCTGTCCCAAATGCAAAATACCGGCACACAACGACAGGACGGAATCAATTTTGGCTTCGTCCCATCCCAATCGTCGCATCGCCTTGAGGGTATATTCCAAACCGGATTCATCCGTGAATTCTCGCAAATGCGGTGCTCCACCTTGTCCAGTGTAGTGAAAGAAGTTCGGCAAATCCAACCCTCCCGTGACACCCTCGTGGAACTCGTACTTCGCATGGTCGCTTTCCGGCGCACCACGTAGCAATTGGTAAAAGATATGGTAGTTTCGCTCTCCTGCCGCATGGAACGCCAAACGAACCTTTTCCAGCAAATACGTTTGGACCTTGGCTCCCAACAAGTGACCAGCTCGTGAAAACCCCAATTCAATAAACTTTCCGAAACGTGACGAGTTGTCATTACGCAGTGTACGAGCATTACCAAAGGCCTCTAGCACAGGATTCGATTGGAGAACCTTTTGCATAATGGATTGTTCCGCCGGCTCTCCTTCAACGGCCGGTGCTTCTTCGGTGTTTCCAGCTCCAAGAGTCGTTAGGTAGAGCATGACAATCTTGGTCGTTTCGGTCTTCCCTGCACCAGATTCACCAGAAATCAAAATGGCTTGTGATTTTCTTTGCTCACCCATCATTTGTCGATACGATCGATCCGCAATAGCAAAGACATGAGGTTCCAGTTCCTTATCTCCCACATTACCCAATCCTTGAGCCTTGAGTAAACCATCTCGTCGATATTCTTCTAGAATCGGCGTGTCGTACAAGGGCAGGCGTTGAAAGGGATTCACCGCGATCAAAACCGGACCTGTCCATGTATAGATTTTGCCGCGAAAGAAACGATCACTCAGTGAATGCAAAATGGCAGGTTCGTGCAAATGCGGCAAGGTAATCAAATCATTGTCTCGTCCTTCCTCCTTTTCTTCTTGAGAGAGAGGCGTATTGGCCAATTCCACATCCTCGAACTTTCGTTCACTCGTATCTTCACTGATTTGGGCTAATCCCTTGGTGAATGTCTTGTCACCATGCTTCAAGGTGAGTTCATCCGATGTTTTCTTGACCACCTCACACAAGAGCCATGCTTCGTCGCCGTCCTTGTCGCGACACCACGCCAAGGCACCCGCTTCCATCGCCTTTGTTCTTCTTCTTTATCTACTATGCTCCTTGAAATGAAAAAAGTTACGAATGACTATTCGATCGTGCCAGGGGAGAGCGACTGCAGACCGTGGCCGATGTATCTGGAACTTGCGAGTAAGATCCTTCGTTCAATTGTTCCAGGAACAAATGTGTGACAAGTGTTCCAAGGATGAGGAGGACCTTCCACACTCTCCAGAACGGGCTCCACCCAGGGCCACGACAAAGCTATTGCGATGAAAATAAACAAACGACAAGAGGAAACACAGATTCCAATCAGTTGATCGGCCAACTTCGTGTGCACACAAATCGTGATTGGAATCACGCACCCAGTGGCACCTTCAAAAGGAAGGTTTTGCAAAGTTTCGAAACGACGCAATCAACGTGCTACCAACGCTCTGCGTCTATCTATCGGCTGCGTTGCATGCAATCCTTTTCGGGAGAAGCTTTTCCAATGTTTCGTGTGAATGGCCTTCCAGAAAAGATCAAGGTGTTAATGGTCATCCAACGGCTCCTTCACTATTTCGCGGTCGGCGACGACAACACACACGCCGCACGCTGTGGTTTCGGTCTTGGATGGAAGAACGCAACCGCGATCGTCGGAGTTGCGCAGATTACACAGAAATCGCTCATCGCTCATCCAAAATCCAAATCCAACGGGTGAGATCGACTGTGGAATACTTAGTGAAGGAAGGTACATGACTATACTGCATTATGTACAAATAATAGTGCCGGACGCGAGGAAGCCCCACGTAATTGGAATATGAGAAAAGCGATCAGACGTACTCCCAAGCGGTCCCTGTCCAGTTTTGTACTACTAATTTTTTATATATCCGAGATATACATGCCACTCAAAGATTTTCGAATTTGCGAGCAAAGAGCACCGTCAACGTAGCATTTCATAGCTATGACAATGATAGGCCAGGATGAACGAAAAAGGTACTCCTAGATGCCATGATGAACCAAAAAGTGACTCGCCTAGATGGTACTAAGATATCTTGTTTTCAGTTCTCATAGCCCGACACCGTCCCTTTGACCGCACAGAGTCTCCCTAGAGAGACAGTTCGCTTCTTATCGTTACAGAGCACATACATCTACTCCTGGAGACTCACTGGATGGCAGTGTCCCTGAACCTGAACAATAGAACTATGGTCAAAGAGGATTCAACGGTTCGTCCGCTCGTCTCTGGTGTAATCCACGAAGCTCCAACTTCAAAAGTAGAAACAGTTGGTGGTTTTCCATTCCGAAAAGAAATGGTGCATGAACAATGACAATATAGCTGAACAGAATCATGCGAGGCAAAACCCGCACTACTGTTCTAGAAAAAATGCCTAATCGATGGACTTCTCAGTAGGATTCCTCGTCGTCTTATTTTCGTTCGATCGGTGAGGAGGAATCTTAATCGCAGCTACTCACAGCCCACATCTCTTCGGATTGAATCTCTCGCTACATTGGGGCCACGACTCCTTAGAACAAGCGGGAGGCATCATCTATGCCACGCCTCACTACCTCAGTCTTTGCTACACAGAAAACTTCGTCCAAGCTTTCCTCATCTCATCTGCTAACAGTTACGATGGGACCTTACGCCATGCAGCAGCCCATAAGCTCCTTGAAGAATATACCAACATGAAGATTCCTAGGTAGTTAGATATGGTAAACGCGGATGATTTCCAGTGAAACTATGGTCGCTAGTTTACGTTAGGAAAGGGAAGCGGCGCTTGCTAGGCAAACTCCTTAAACATCAGGGATGAGGGAGACTCCCAATTGTTCGTGGACCATAAGGGCCAACAAACCCATCATGGCGGCACGGCCTTGGTTCAATTCAATGGCACGCTTGGTCAACTTGGTCTCTTCATCGAAAGAGTCCCAGCCATAGTCAATGGCGCCGTTACGGAAATCACCAGGGAATTCACCAGGTTCGGCACCGTTGGCTTGGTCCTTCATGACGCAGGCTTCCAACAAACCAACGAACAACAACAATTGCACAAGTCCACCAGCGGGGATGGCCTTGAAGGCGGCAAAGCCGTTGGGGATGGAGGCGAAGGAGGTGCCAGAGAGGTCAATGTCTCCAGGAAGACGGATTCCGGCTTCTTGGACCAAGTATCCGACAACACCCAACATGCAGATGCGGCCGTGCTTCAATTCGACGTAACGAAGGCGGTCGAACTTTTCTTGGTCACCGTCAGCGACAAGGCCGAGGGGATCGAAGAAGCCAAGAGGAGGCTGGGCGCCCAAAGCATCTTCAAAGGCGTTCAAGGCCGTGGAGGAGGCCTTTTGGGAAGCCGGGGCGAAGGCGGCGGCGGTGGCAACAAGGGAGGCAAAGATGGCGGACTTCATGATTACTTTCTCGGACAAGGAATTGTGAGCTGTCGGAAAGCGAAATGCTTTGTATTTGTTCGATCTTCGTCTTCAAGGAAAACAAGAGACCAAATGGCAAGAGAAGATGATTTGCGTCGTCATTCACGGCCAGTTACGAGTCCCACGTGTCGGCACGTGTTTTGCTACCCCGAGCAACTTTCGAGCAACTTTCACCGAAAAATTTGAATCGGTTCCATTTTTTTTATGGACGTTATGGATCGTTCATCGTGATGCCGTTCTGTCAACCTTAATCATAGACTTAAACCCTGGAAGTTGTGAGGAAGCACGCTGAACTCTCTGCACTTGCACATTGTCCAATTTGCAGAAGAAGCATCGCACACATCGTTCTTGAAGAAGGCATAGACCTCTAAAACCTACGAAAAGTCCATCTATTCTATGCAACGGGAGAGTGACTGCAAAAATAAACCGATCAACCACTTAGTTTGTATCTCTGGACCGGCCATGACATGCCTGCAATTACAACCATTGCGCTGTAGGTATGAATCATATTTCAAATCAAGCAGAAAAAGTTAGGTTTTCTAGTTTATGACAAAAACGCATATTCCAAAACCTGGTGTAGCAGCAGATTCAAAATCTTAGTTGGGGAAGAAGTCTTCGACATTTCCAAGCTTGTCGTGAACCATGAGGGCCAACATACCCATTTGGGCGGCACGGCCTTGGTTCAATTCGACGGCACGCTTGGTGAGCTTGGTTTCCTCGTCAAAGGAGTCCCAGCCAAAGTCAAGAGCACCGTTGCGGAAGTCACCAACGAATTCACCGGGTTCGGCACCGTTGGCAGAGTCCTTCATGACGAAAAGTTCCAAGAAACCAACAAAGGCAAGGACTTGGAGGGCACCGGCAACAGGGACCGAGAAAGAAGCATCCCATCCGTATCCAAGGTCGGAGAACTTGGTACCCGAGTAGTCAATATCACCAGGGAGGTAGATACCGGCGGCGTTGACCAAGTATCCGACAACACCCAACATACAGATGCGGCCATGCTTGATCTCGACGTAACGAAGGCGGTCGAACTTTTCTTGGTCACCATCGGCAACAAGGCCAAGGGGGTCAAAGAAACCAAGAGGAGCTTGGGCACCCAATTCGTCTTCGAAAGCCTTCAAGGCCGAAGAAGAGGCCTTCTGGGAGGCAGGGGCGAAAGCGGCAGCAGTGGCGATGAGGGAGGCAAAGATGGCGGACTTCATGGTTGCGTAATCAAAGATAAACTACCGTAATTTGCGGATTCCCGGACCCCACAGAGTCCTGGACCCCCCACTCCCCTTAAACGTACATGGCCCCCTAACTTTTGATCTGTAGGTTCTTTCCGGGTTTTAGGGTTACCTCCACATTCCTCACGTTCCGAGCTTTCTATCGCACTGGCTAACATTAGATGGGAGTGAATCAAAGAGGAGAAACAAGAGATACAGCATGATGGGTAGTATTATTAGGGTTAAGGCTACGCTTGGAAGCACGGTGATATCCCTTACTGGAATAGTGCGACCAACCCTTCTCTACAACTCCGATGTTTATCATGAAATTTACTATCAAGTTAATTGTACACTGTGAATGGAATCTTAAGAAAAATTATCGAAAATTGTGGAGTTCTGGACCCCCCAAGTCGTTTCATGCACATTCCTGGGGTCCAGGACTCCGCAAGTTACGGTAGATTATGAGATAGATGGCATTGCTTATTGGAGTTGGAGTAGGTGACACTACCATGTCAAAAGCTATGTATTCAAGAAAGGTATCTTTCGTTCGGACTCCGCTTCAAGCGGATAGAATAGGAGGTATTAGTAGTCATAAGATGGAGTTTGGACGGTTGATTGCTGATCGACGACAAAAGGTTGTTGTTAAGCCAAAGATCATAGGCGAGCTGAAACTAGTTTTAGAATTACAGAAATACCTAGCGGATATGCAAAGATACCCCATTTCCTGGTCGCCTTTGCAACCCAAGCCCACAATAGAATTCTCAGTCTCCGATCTTTGTAATTCAACCACTGTACGTGGGGGTCCCATAACCCAGAAGAAGGGTCAATGGGTTATTCATGCGTCTTTTTTTGGACGGAGGGAGTACATGGGATGGTTCTCCGTCCGGTGAGAAGTCCCTTGGGAAGTCCCTTGGCAAGAGCAACAAAGAAGTTTGCCTTTGTACCATCCCTCCATTCTTTCTTGTGAAGTGCATTGAAAGAGGACAGGAGAGACAAAATCAGAACACCCTGGATAGAAACAAGACTTTGATCATTGGTGCCTTTTCCAGGTCGTGATTGAAGAAAAGAGAGAGAGGTTTTATACTAACTCATTCAATGTCCAGCTGCTCATCGTATAATTCCCACTTTTTTGTCGTATCTGCGTATTTCCAATTGACACACTCTTCAAATATCTCCTTGTTTCGCACATGAACTGTAACTTCCCAATTCTTGTTGTCAACTTGAATCCCTCCCTCTGGGCACTGATAGTTTTGGGCTAAAGCTTCGTCCTTGAACTCAATTCCCAGTGTGACTGCATACCGGTTGTCATTGTCTGCTTGTCTGCGCGCTGAGGACGATTTGAAACTTAGTCGAAGCAAAGGGATTTTTTCATCGGTGTTGAGACCGTCCAACATTTGATGGAATGGCCAAGAAGCTGCGATCATGTTGTTTTCGTCGTTTTGGTACGCTTTGTTCTTTGCTTTGTCGTGAAGATGACATTTGTAGTGTTTCAAACCAAGTTGCCGGATGTCGACCGATTGATACATAACAAGAGGCGAGTTGTCCTCAACCGCCTCCGTGATTGGGACAGATATGCGATAAGATCTCAGCATGTTGAGATCACCACATGGAGACTCTGACGCGCTGGGGTCGTAGTCCAGCAGAGTGAACGGTTGAAAATCACGGGGCAAAACAACCTCCAGGGGCTCTTTTGGGGCAACGTTGACACCAGCAAGATTCACCAGCTCCTTGTGCATTTCCCAGGAGTTCAATTCGTTTTGAAAATCGCGCGCCTTGTCGTAGCTTTTAAAATAGGCGTTGATTGTCAGATCGTTGTTCGAGTAAGTCACGCTTGCACCATGACCCTCCGCTTCGGAGTAGCCTCCATGGTGACGCTCCAGCAACTTGTAAATGTTCCCTCTGGCACCCGCACAGGACAAGGCTCCAAAGACGGAGGCTCTGACCTCGTATCCAACAGCCGCAACCTTCTTTTTAATGAACCTGTACCTGCCTTGAGGAATAACTTTATCCTGCGCAAAAACGACGGAATTGTCTTCTAAGTTTCGCAGATACCCAGGACCGTAGAATTGAATAATATCCGACAGCTTTTCGCCATGCTCGAAGTTCACGGCATCACCGTCTTCAAATTGAACACTGGCTTGAGTGTTTCCCATGCTGAACAGTATCGTTACTACTGCAGAGATTTCTATTCGAACAAGCTCGGTTATACTTGTACTCGCACGAGGTTGTCAACACCAAGGAATCACATCGTTCGCGAAGTCGCGAAGTTGTTTCTCACCAGTCCGTCTGGCCGTCTCATAACGAGCGGTTCACCGCGAGACCGAAGAAGCCTGTCAATCTACAGTAGGACCTACCTAGGCCCCTACATGAAATACGGCACACACGGATGCTAGTGCTCAATGCACGTGCGCCTCGCGCGGGATCGCAAAAAATCAAAATTACGGATTCCTGTCCCCCCTTTGTCCTGTCCCCCCCCCACCCAGTGATGTACATGGATCTCTAACTTTACCAGGAAGTAAGCTACGTTAGGTTTGAATACACTACGTGATTCGTGACATTACGAGCTTTCCATCGGTGTATCACACGTAACATGGGGTTTTCTCTGACGGGAGATACCATAAATATTGTGGGCATTGAGGCCTCATCAAATGGCCGATGTTGTGAAGAACATCCTATTTGTGGTATTGTTCTTCAACACAACTCCCTTGTTCGAATCAGACTTGTCCAAATAACCATTTGTGGAAAAGAAGAGTCGGCGCTGGCTGTATTCTGGGTGACAGATGGGGTGGATCGCTGCAGAGTTGGGTTTCTTCCAAGATACTACAAGAAGAATGCCCATCTCTATGATGGAAAGCTGGCTCAAGTCACCGAGTTTTTAAAGGATTCAGAGTTCCCTTCAGAGAGGGAAAAGAGTTACAGAGGACGTGGTGTTTGTCGTGCTGCTTTAGTGGAAGTTGTGGAGACTCCACCAAGAAAACGTTCACTCAGTTCCGTATCAAAGGATGATGATGAAGACCAAGAGAACAAAAAGAAAAAAAGCATCAGTTCTATAGCCTAATTAATCAATAGAAATACTGTCACTTGACAAACTGAGTTCTTGCATACTATCTTCCAATTCTTGGATTGTTTCTGTCGGTGTAGATGGAGCAACCTCCCCAGGAAAAAATGAGTATTCTCCATGTCGCCAGGCATGCCTAATGATATCCCCATCCAATTCCTTTAAAGCCATCTCACACCACTTGGCAATGGTAGGACGACTTGGAGGAGTTGTCTTATCCTGTGCAAGTCCCTCCTCCAACATGTATTGCTCCCAGGCCGCTCTAATCCGATTTTTGAGCGGCTTGTTGATACCAACATCAACTGGTTGGCAAAGGGAAGTACATCCACCAGGGATGTACTCCACTTCAACTCCGAGTTCCTCAATGGCAGTATTCACAGATGACATCAAATGACACTTGTAAGAGTCAAGGAACAACAAGGGGGTAATTCCTTCTGGGGCTTTCTGCGCCCATGGTTTCACCACCTTCTCTGCCCACTCAAGACAAATACGCTCATCCATCCACGCTTTTGGCTGTGCTGCATAAAAGCAGTCCTTGGGATAGTCGTTCTTATCATCTGTAAACTCTCTGTTGATTCTTCCATTGGCTTTACCTTTATAAACCATGTAGGGGGGGAGCATCTCTCCATTTGCAGTCACAAACACAGCCAGCGTCACCCTCATTGTACTCCCACTGGACGCCCTTACATGTACACTTCTCGACCCCTGTGTTTCAAGTGTAGTGTTAGGAGTCATTGAGAAAAACACAGGGGTCTGGTCCATATTCGCAATGAAGTCTTTATGACGACATGGCTGTTGAATCAATGGAAGGACAGACTGGACAAACTGCTTGGCTTCTTCTTGCTTTTCTCTGGGATGGGTTTGCGCCTCGTGGGTCTTTGATCTGATCACAATACCCTTGGCACGGAGAATGCGTCTGATTATTGCATACTTAGCTGTAGAGCTCTTGCGACGCAAGTTGTTGTCCATCTGGCATGCCATTATGACAGCCATGTTGGTGGACACTGGCATTCCAGACTCTCTCAAATCCATGATCTTGTCCACCAGTTCATCTGCCTTCGGAAAGGTTGTCTTCCGACCAAAGTGGACAGAGAACTTCGACTTCTTGGAATCGTGGCAAGCCTGTAGGAGCGTTGGCATTTGCTTCATCCATCGTCTCAACTGAGAGGGATCCACATCTTCATCTCTTGCCAGCTTTTTTAAAGAAAAGTTGGCATCCAATCTACGACCTCTCCTCAGTTTGTTGCAGATCTCCACCTTCCTTTTGTTGGGAATGAAAACCCGACATCGCTTTGGGGCGTTGATGTTGTCTTCATCCGCAGCGTCCATGGTCAAAAGCTCTTACACGCAGTGATGAGCGGACCTCCCACCACCGAATCAAAAAAAGCGCGAAAAAACACTGTCTTGTAAATAGTACTACGATATGGAATCTTATGGAATCTTAAAAAAAATTTACGAAAAATTTACGTAGTCCTGTCCCCCCCCCTCAAAATTTTTGAACATTCCGGGGGGACAGGAATCCGCAAATTACGGTAGGCCCCTACATGAAATACGGCACACACGGATGCTAGTGCTCAATGCACGTGCGCCTCGCGCGGGATCGCAAAAAATCAAAGTTGTCTAACAATGGCATTGTGTGGATTAAACATTGAACGAATTAAACTAAACTAGTTCTAGAGATTAACACGCCGTGCTTGTTGCGTTTGGTTTGATTGTCGTTTTGTCCGCTTGTCGTTTTGTCCGCTTGTCGTCTTGTCGTTTTGTCCGCTTGTCGTTTTGTCCGCTTGTCGTTTTGTCCGCTTGTCGTTTTGTCCGCTTGTCGTCTTGTCGGCTTGTCGTCTTGTCTTCTTGTCCGCTTGTCGCTTCATCTTGTCCGCTTGTCGTCTTGTCCGCTTCATTTTGTGAGGTTTGCGAGAACCATCCCGTGGGAGCACCGTGACAAAATAGAAGCACGACTCGTACTTCTGCAGTAATGTTGTACTAGAGAGGTACTGGATGTACTGTTAAATAGACCAAATAATGGGAATTGGGCTGTTCAAGAATATTATAGCCTATTGTGGCGAGCAGCTACACGTCGTAGTCCTTGCCGTTGAGCTTATTTACCGATGGCTCACACTCACAAGTCACAAGACTGAGAAGTTATGTAGTGTACACAACATTACTCGTCGGGCTTAGCTAATGAGTGATAAGTAGGACATTACAAGACAACAATTTCATCTTGTGTGTGTCATGAGGCTTAATACCGGGTGCACCATTTTTATTGCCCCGGTCTTTTGAACAAGAGACAATCGCCAAAACGACAAGGACTAGAGCTGTTTAGCTAGTACTAAGCTAAAATGCTGCCTTGTCTGCTAGCATAGGGCGCGTGAGGTCATAGCCGACATAGTTTCGCGTGTTCCTGCAATCTGCATGTTCCATGTTCTCCCCAATGGGGAGAATTCAATCTTTGATGAAACGAGGGACAGGAATCCAGAATCTGTAGTAGGAGTACCACGTACCGGCACGAAACCTTCTGCCTGGATCCTTGAAGGTTCAAATAATTAAAGATTCTCCTTTTTGGATTCTAGTGCGTGGCACCAACAAGGAACTATTCCAAACCAAAGCAAGCTCCCTCACTCTCATATTCTTGAAAAACAGAGATACAATCATGAAGTCCGCCATCTTTGCCTCCCTTGTTGCCACCGCCGCCGCCTTCGCCCCGGCTTCCCAAAAGGCCTCCTCCACAGCCTTGAACGCCTTCGAAGATGCTTTGGGCGCCCAGCCTCCTCTTGGCTTCTTCGATCCCCTCGGCCTTGTCGCTGACGGTGACCAAGAAAAGTTCGACCGCCTTCGTTACGTCGAATTGAAGCACGGCCGCATCTGCATGTTGGGTGTTGTCGGATACTTGGTCCAAGAAGCCGGAATCCGTCTTCCTGGAGACATTGACTTCTCTGGCACCTCCTTCGCCTCCATCCCCAACGGTTTCGCCGCCTTCAAGGCCATCCCTGCCGGTGGACTTGTGCAATTGTTGTTGTTCGTTGGTTTGTTGGAAGCCTGTGTCATGAAGGACCAAGCCAACGGTGCCGAACCTGGTGAATTCCCTGGTGACTTCCGCAACGGCGCCATTGACTATGGCTGGGACTCTTTCGACGAAGAGACCAAGTTGACCAAGCGTGCCATTGAATTGAACCAAGGCCGTGCCGCCATGATGGGTTTGTTGGCCCTTATGGTCCACGAACAATTGGGAGTCTCCCTCATCCCTGATGTTTAAAGAGCTTGCCTAGCACTTTTGGCGCTCTTTGCCTCTGTTTGTACCTAAGATGGAATATCTTAATATCTTTATAGAGCCTGGTATTTACACTGCCAACTAAACTTCTCTATTGTATCCATAGATGCGCCGTTTTGGTCCATCTAGGAGTGGCTAGCAAGGTTTTTCTTGGAGACGCATAGTGGTTTGGATGATCGCGGCTTGTGGTCAGTGAATTAGATTCTTCTTCGAGGTATCTTTTCGTTCTTCTTACCGGATGACAAGAGATATGTGGATGATGTTGCCTCCGCTTCTTTTGCCATCGACAATCGTCCAGCCAATGGTATGGCTTCTATTGTCCATGACGGATCCATTGCCGCTTCTTTCCTTTCTGCCAGAAACGGAAATGGTGCAACTGCCAGTACCCACTTTATTGGCTGCCCAAGTGTCATCGTCATCCTCATCATTATCCTCGCCGCCTACTACTTCTTCTGTTCCGATTGTACAAGTGATTCAAGTCTATGGCAAATTGGCCGGTCCTTCGTGTTTTGGCCAAACGATGGCACCCCCAGGATCGTCGTGTCTCATTACGTTGGACGAGTTGCGTCGCCATGGCTTTTTCCAGTCTGCAAGACAACAAGAAGAAGCGACTGGGTCGGACTCCTTGGTGGTTCTGTCTCGAGCACAATTTGCCCAACGCGTTCGAGCGTTGGACTTTGCGTGGCCCCTCAAACCCTATGGAATGGACGATTCGTCATCCTTGGAAAAGACGGTGAAAATGAACAAGGGCGTCGAAACGCGAGTGTACATGCAACTCTTGGAAGAACAAGGTTTGTACAATCCTCGCAACCCGACGGGACCCTTGCCCACATCCCTGCGACCCCAATTAAATGCCATTTTGAATCAACAACAGCAGATTGACGATACGACCATCACCATGGTCTACAATGCTCTACTCTCGAGACAAGAAGAGCAAAATGATGGTGGGAATGCTGCGAGCAACAAGAACCAATCCAAGCAACAAGAGTTGAATCTAGACTTTCTCGAAACTGTGTTTGCAGATGGTATGGACTATTATGGATTTTTAGATCTGTTGGGAGGAACCAAATACATCTCGTGGCCGTACTGAAAGGTTCCAGCAATCGATTCGTGAGTTGTTCGGACCTGATGAGAATTAATGTTGATCCAGATTCCACTTGATCCTCTACTGGAGACATCGACAACAAGTCACAGGGAACACAAACACATGCATGCCAAGAGCTACAGGCATTACTTCACGTTCACGCACATTGTCAGACGAAGTCCTGTACTTGTGTTTTCGGTTACGAGGCAGCATCACAATGTTCTGTCCATCAGCTCCTCTTTTTTTAGAAAAGGTGTCCATATAGGAAGCGAAAAGGAGTGAAACATACCATGATAGCGACTCTGCTTCGATGCGGTGATTGAGCAAGAAGACAAACGTGCGTCTCTACTGTTTCGTCTTTATGGTTTGCTCATTCCTCTGGATCCATGGAGAGAGGATTACGCATAACTCGGTAGCTAGACATTTCCATGGTAACATTCCTTTCTCTCGAAAGGTTGTACTGAATAGAGGGGAACGAAGGCCGATCGCCCGCGATCTTCTTCCTAGCCAGCAATCATTTCAAACAGATTATGATCTCTGTCTCTAGAGACAACGGCAAAAATACGGAAAGAACATACTTGAGAATTACGTAGTCATATTGCCCAGCAAATGTGCTATATCGAGTCACTTTTATGTCTCTTTCGATCACGTTGCATCACCTTAATACCTTTGCTTGTCTCCTCTACAGTCGCAATTGCGTCTACCTCATCTGACGGTTCTGCACCTTGTTTCAATACTTTCGGTCGGTATGGCGACTTACCCAGAGCCATCAACCGAAGGAAACACAAAGAGTGCTTGTCCACAAGAGACAGTGCTTCAACTCCAATCGTTACAATGCCAGTTGAAACGGCAACCACGCTAGTATCTTGCTTTCCCTGTTTCATTTCTGGTAACTCCCATACAAAGTTGCGTTGCGTGTCCAACACCTCCGCCGAGAGCAACGGCTCCTTAGAAAAATGGAAAGCACTTTCACTGTTGCCCCCGCCTACTACGACAAGGCAGGATCCCACTCTGACCATACCATGATTGTATCGAGGAGTGCCAAGAACAAGATCATTATGAATGTTCCATGACTTCGTGGATGGCGACATAGATGTTGAAATTGGGGGTCCTTCTGTCAGCCAATCATCACAATCCAGGTACTCGACAGAGCCAAGGTTCTTGTAGTACGGATCATCTTCCGCCCTATCATCATATACGCCCCGACCACCAACGACATAAATACGTGAACCAACCACGGCCATTCCAAAGCAAGTTCGAGCCACATTCATCGGTGGTCCAGATATGACGGAACATTGGCTTTGGGAGCATGTGTCAATAATATCAACCGATGAAAGAACATCTCTATATTCTCCACCCGCCACAACAATGAATCTGTCCTGTACAACGGCCGCGGCGCACCCACCTCTGTTGTCAGATAAACGGCATTCTAACGTCGTCCACTGATAATTGTTTGTATTGCTTGCAAACGATGAATAAACCAGATCTGTAATATAAATTCTTTCAATGGTGGACAACGAAGAATCTTGAGTCTCATCATATTCTCCTCCAATGGCGTAGAGAGCTCCATTGCATACCACGACAGCACACAACGACCGTGCTTCATTCAGCCTAGCGCGTGCTTCTCGCCACCCTTTCTTATGATCGTCAACATTCAACAGAAGAACGGAATTTAAGTCACTACCATGGCCGTGATATCCTCCCAATACGATAACAATTTGTCCTTGGTCCTTGTCGGGATGATCCACAACAACCGATGTGTGTTGTAGTCGCCAACCTCCTGGTAACGGAGGCCATTCAGATGGCCTCCATGCTGGTTCCTCTTGAATGTCAGAACAGTCTGTAAAAGCCAGTCGGGAGAACTGTGCTAGTGGGCGGAGGAGGCTCATCATTGTCTTTCGATCTCGCGGTGAGAATTGAGATCAGACGACAATCAGTGGATATGGCGCCATTCAGCCGAAAGACATAAGCCCGATCCATTGGGGCGATTGTTTTGGTTTGAAATGACTATCGCCGGGCGGCTTACTAAAGTATCCACGCTCACACTCACTCTCACAATGGTAAGGTATTCTCTGTCTCGGATCCATACATTCACAGTTCACAGTCGACTGTCGAGCGTATACGAGAAATTCGAACATAGCGCCCTTTCTCAATTACAAGAGTAAGGCGTCCCGAATGACTCTACAAGATCCCAAGGATTAGCCAATTCTTTCCGATTGAATTCTTGTACATGTGATGGTCCGAGGAGACTATCCACAAACAGGCCAAGAGAAGCTTGGTTTGAAAGACCCCATGGCTTGTGTCAAGGCATGAGCTACCTTCGACGTCATGGGCGTTCGCGACGAAAGGAATCGACGGTACGACTCGTGTAAAATTGAAAAGGGAAAATGGCACCCAACCAAGACTGATAAGGCCTACAATGACTCCATGCGCGAGTAGTCGTAGAATGCCGTGCATGTACTGCACCAGTCGTAACATAGAACCACCATTCGTTGGGATTGTCTCTGTAGACCCTAGACTCTTTTGTATTCGGATTGTGCAATATACATTCGTTCCACTGTCGACCGACTATCATTGTTGTTGCAGTCGTCGTCGCTTGCCTCGTAGTTCCTGGATCTTCTCGACAATGGCTTGTCCCCAGATTTGATAGCCCAAGGCATTTGGATAGGCCTGGTGGCCTTCGTCGTCATCGTCATGAATATTTGGGAACGAGGAGGCAAATAAGGATTCATTGCGGCGTGGAATGAGTGAGGAATCCTGGTTGTCGAGAAACAAGTTGGTGACATCCATTAATTCGACACGATGCACGTCATAGTCGAGTCCAGCGACATAACACTGCAAGGCTTGATTGAGTGGATGAATCGTGTGGTTCCAGAGATCCATGTCCTTGGTTGGCAACAGCGAATTGATGACAATGGTACTGTGTGGACTTTGTCGTTGCAATTCCGTCACCAGAGCCAGAATGCCGGCCAAAACACCGGGATAGGCACACGTGTGTGTGACAACGTCATTGGTGCCAATCACTAACCACCAAATGGGTGCATGATGAACCAATGTTGTCAAGGCATTGGCATAGGTACGGCGCAGTCGATACAAGAGATGAGGACATTCATCTCCCGTCACAGCCATGGACACACCCGAGATTTGTGCTTCTTGTTGTTGTGGCTGTCTTGTAAAAAAGTGATCAAAGACCTTGGTATTGTCGGCCAATTCGGGTCGTACCGTCCCTTGGACCATGCCTCTCCATCGAGCCATTCGCTCGTCACCGAGAAAGACCACATCCACAGCCGATGTTTGATTCAACAAGGTTTGCACATTTTGTTTCGCCACGGCCACATCCCATGCGCTTGTCGGTTCAGTCTCTTCATCGCCTGGCTGATTATGACTGTTGGGAGAGCCGTCTGGATGTCTCGATCTCGCCTCGACGCGACTGGTACAGAGACAGTCGCTGGTTGATGTTGAATGCTGGTGGGTGTTACGAGGAGGACGACACCAATTTTGGTTGGTGGCCATGGAGGTTTGAAAGGATTGCCAGGAATGAATGCCATCCCCCTCCAGTTGTTGGGCCTGGTCAAAGACTTGCTTGCGACAAGTTCGAGCATAGGATCCCCTGGCATGATGATGATTGGTAGACCTCGTAGTTGTCGTAGTCGTTGCTGGTACTAGGACAATGGCCGCCACCAGCACCACCAAGAGACACGCGACACTCCGATACCAGAAACGTGTACTACCCGATTCTTCTGCATCCTCATCCTCATCATTTCCTCCAAACAAAGGACAAACAGACGTCCGGACCGGTGTCACTCCATCCAACAAGTCGTCATCCTCGTCGTTGTGTTCCTCCAACGTGTGCTCCTGGAACAAGTCGTCTGGATGATCATCATCATCGTCATCATGGTCGTCCCCAGTCACATGCTGATAGATTGCCGAATGAGTGCGTTGATGTTCCGTTTCGGCAATCCAACGAAAGAGCGGGGACAAGGATGACGACCAAGTACTGGTGGGTGTCGTCCTTTGTGGCTGGACACTTGTTGTTGTACCAAACTGGTGATTGGTCTCGTGTTCTTCCGATCCAAACTCTTCAAGTTCTAACGGGGAGAACTTGGTGGTGGCAGGGGCGGAGCGTAATGGTGTCTTGTCGTTGTTGTTGTCTTGTTTGGCAGCAGAGTGAAGGCCTTTCGTTGGTATATCGTGGTCTTCCTCTTCTGTCTGCGATAAGGCCGAATGACGATAGTCCGACGAGGAAAGTGGCATTTTGTTTGTGAGAAAAGCAACCTCAGATCCAAAGCTCTCGTACTTTTTCTCTGTGGATGTTGCTGCAGGTGGCAGTGATGATGGGAACTTGTCCTGTTTTTCTGCCTTTTTATTAGCTTGGAGGATAGAAATGTGGTTTTCAATGTGATTCGTGGCGAGCTCCCAACGGTAGTGATTGAGCAAGACGACCAACGTGAGTCTCTTTTGTTTCTCGTCTTTACGGTTTGAGCATTCTTCAGTTCCATGGAGAGAGAGGATCACGCCCAACAACCACAACAACCAAACGACTTCCCGAAAGAGATTCAAAAGATCGATGAGTGGATTGCGTGAGTCGTGGGTCTTTAACATGTTGGAAAAGGGGTATCTGAGTCATGACTGGGTAGCTACCCATTTCCATGGTGAAGCCGTTCCTTTGTCATCTCTAACTCTCTAAAGGTTCGAAATAGACAATAGAGAGAAACCATCAGACGACAGCAGGATGAAACGAACGCCGATCGTCCACGATATTCTTCCTATCTATTGAGATCACTTCAACTCATATGGTGTGAAGGACGGGGTTTGTTCTTCTACTTTCGGAGGGTCATGAAAGGGTAGCTTTCACTCCTCCAGCTCCAAGAGCTATCTTTCCTTTCTCAGATGAATTTCCTTTCTCTTTGTTGCATAGTAAACAGAAACAAAGCAAGGGAAACAGTATCAAACGACCGGAACATCCACGATCCTTCATCCTAGCTAGCTAGGTCGAATCATTCAATCAGAAGGAATCTTATCAATACGGTTAGTAAAAGATGGGACGGATTGTGGGTAGGGACGCCACACTTCGTTCCACATGCCAACCAAGTCATTCCTTGGCTATATCATTCACAAGGCCAATGGTCTTTGTTCCGAACAAATAGACAAATATGCCAAGCGCAACGAAACTTCCACAAACTATCAACAAAGCCCTGATCGCAGAGCATGAAAACACAAAGAGTACTTGTCAAAAAGAGACAGTGTTTCACCCGGATGTTTTTCCCCAAAGTGAGAGCCTCCCATCGTTACAATGCCAGTTGTGACGGCAACCACACAAGAACCTTGCTTTTCAATGGATAGTTCTGGCAGCTCCCATACAAAGTTGTCATGCGTGTCCAGCACCTCCGTAGAAAGCAAGGAATCAAAGTCACTTGTTGCCCCTCCTACTACGACAAGGCAAGATCCCACTCTGACCATACCATGGTTAAATCGAGGAGAGTAAAGGACAAGATCCTTGTGAATTTTCCAGGACTTGGTGGAAGGCAACATAGGTGTTGCGCTTGGGGGTCCTTCTGTCAGCCAATCATCAAACTCAAGGTACTCTACAGAGCCAAGGTTCTTGTAGCACGGATCATGTTTCTCCCTAGCATAATTTACGCCCCTGCCACCAACGATATAGATACGTGAACCAACCACGGCCATTCCGAAACAAGTTCGAGCCACATTCATCGGTGGTCCAGATATGACAGAACATTGACTTTTGGAGCACGTGTCAATAATATCAACCGATGAAAAAATATCTCTGTATTCTCCACCCGCCACAACAATGAATCTGTCGTGTACAACGGCCGCGGCGCATCCACTTGTTTCGTTCGACAAACGGCATTCCAACGTGGTCCATGTCTGATTCTTTTTATTGATCGCGAATGATGAATCCACCAAATCTCTAATGCCAATTCTTTCGATGGAGGACAACGTATACTCATGAGACTCATCATTTTCTCCTCCAATGGCATAAACATGTCCATTGCATACCACGGCAGCAAACAACGACCGTGGTTCATTCATCCTAGCTCGTGCTTCTCGCCACCCTTTCTTATGATCCTCCACGTTCAACAGAAGAACGGAATCTAAGTCCTCACAATAATCGCCTTGTCCTCCCAACACGACAACCATTTGTCCTTGGCTCTGGTCGGGATGATCCACAACAACCGTTGCGTGTTGTTGTCGCCCACCTCCTGGAATGTAAGGCCATTCTGATGGCCACCAACATGGTTCTTCTTGAATGTCATCACCGTCTGTAAAAGCCAGACGGGAGAACTGCGCTAGTTCGCGGAGGATGTGCGTCGTCATTGTCCCTTTCGCTTCGCTTTTTTGTTCTCGGTGAGAATTGAGAAAGAATAGATGATGATGTGATGCGGTGCATCTGATCAGTCGGTGTTCGCATGGCGCCAAACGGCCATAAGACATAAGCCCAATCCAAGTCCCATAGGTGATTGTTAAGTGTTTTGTTTTGAAATGACTATCGCCGGGCGAAGGTGCAAGGTCCCTCACCGTCACAGGAATGGCCACGGACGGATCTATTCCATATCCAGTGAACCATCCGCGGTCTATATTAGGGGAAAGAAAGACAATTATAGCACCCTTTCTCAGTTAAAAGAGAAAGGCAAGCCAAAGCACTTTGCATTCTATTCTACAGGTCCCAAGGATTACTATTCTTAACTGAGGACTGCTTGAAACACTGTCAATTCTTCTTGATTCAATTCTTCTTCAATCAGAAATCGTTTCGAGGCAATGTCGGAAGCAAACGGTGAAACAGTCCGAAGTAATGACATGCGATGGTCCGGGGAGACCATCCATAAACAAGCCAAGATATGTTTGGTTTGAAAGGAAGATCCCATGGCTTCCGCCAAGGCATGAGTTACCATAGTCGTTGTTGTTTGCGACGACAAGGCATCGCCGGTACGACTTGTCGTCGTCGTGGTTTGGACAAAGTGACAAAATTCACGGGGAGACAAGCCTTGCACGCGTTGTGTCCATTGAGGATCTTGCAAAATGACGGCCAAATTTTCGGGACAGTCGGCCACCAACGTGGCCAACTGATCCAGCGAATCCTGTTTTTGTGGTTCCTCCGACGACGACGTTGTGGTCTCGGATACGACTTTGGCCCGCACCGGGTCGTTCTGAGGGGTGGTCGTTGACAAAGAAGCAGCGGCAGAAGCTGCTGCTGCTGCAGGAGGCGCCAAGACGACAACCGGTTCGGCGGTTGTTCGTGTTGTTGTCGTCGTCCTTGGAGGTGTCACGGGGATGGGGTCCATGACCACTACGGCGGACGCCAAGGGTAAGGAAATCAAATCTGCTTGTGTGGGATTCCAATCTTCTGGCAGGGCATGCGCTTGCACCAAGGGTTCTTGTTCCGTGTCGTACAAATCACTGGGTGCCGACGGTGACACGGCGGTGGAAGACGTGGGGACGGCGTTTGCCGTGGCGGTAGGTGCAGCAGCAGCCGAGGGAGTGCTCGTACGATGCCGTGTTCGAATGGAAACCGGAAAGGTGGATTCGGGCGTACTGCTGCTGTATCCACCCGATGTATGGACGGAGACGACCAGATAATGCTGCACTTGCAACAAGCGACCGGTAAAGGTTTGACGGGCATGACGAGGAAGTTTGAGGGTAAAGACCATGCTGGGACGATCGTCGTCATGTAATAGAGCTTGATGCGTCGAACGACCGCTACTCAAACTAGTACTATCTTCGCCGGCCATCCAGTGCGCATGTTGCGGCGATTGTCGTTGTTCGGCCAACAATCGTGGTGCCGATTTTTGGCTGCGCTGTCCATCGGCTCGTTCCGAATGCCACGTGACTCGTTCCATCCACTTGACACTGATATATTCGACATTGAGTTTGCTTTGATTCTCGCCCCAGACTCGCACATGGACATTGTCGCCGGGCAAAGCCACGGAACAACTGCTGGACCATCCCAAGGCAATGTGTCCTTGACTCCAAAACCAACAGGAGGTGATTGGAAAAATGGTCGTATCGGTACGAATGGGTTTCAGACCCACAATAGGATTCGAGGGCAATCCTTTCATGGTCAATTTGAGATCATGGCGTAAAATGGAATCATTGTCGGAATTTTGAGGTCCGGTATGGACCACATAGGCCGTCAAGGTGTACTTGATTTCACAAAAACTCTTGTCTCGATCACCCAGTGCACATTTCACGGAGGCTGGAAGATCGTCTCGTAGCGGTAATTGAAAGGGATATTCGTATTGACCTCTTGAAATGCCCGTCAAGTCCACAAGGGGATAATCGACATGGACAATGGTATGCGACGATGTTTCCACAAAGGGTCGCCCCGCTCGTCGTCGTCGATCGTATTCCAAAGTACCAGGAGCAGCAGCAATATCCGATCGTTCGACACCGTGCAACAACAAGTGAATGCCTCGAAAGCTACTGGCATCGCACAATCGTCCAATGGACAAGTACACCTTACCCGTAATCACTTGACCGGCCTCACATTCTTGCTGGTCCAATTGAACGGCAATCTTGAAGGGTTTATTGCCCATTCTTGCTGCTGTTCTGTTCGGAAAGGTTGTGGTTTGAGGTTGTTGTTCTCTTATTTGTGGATCCAAAGGAGGAGAAGAAGAAGACGACGAGAGGTTCACCAAAACCGAGTCTCGATGATGGACCTCGAGTCGTACCGATCCGGGTCCCGGTTTTGAGTCCCTCTTGCTCGGGACTCGCCGTGCCCGAGGTGCACGACAGTCTGTGAGCGTGAGGACGAAAACGCACCTCCCCCCGCGCGCATCGCTGGAAAAATTTTGCGAGTAGAGATGCAGGCGCGTAATCCGATAGTACTTAGGACGCAAAAGGCACGCAAGACTACCTGGCACCTCCTTCCATAAGTGAACGGAACGAGTCTGGATCGCCGTCCAATCGCCGACGGTGGGCTACCTTTGGCTGCTCACTTTTTTGGAGAATTCAGCGGCCCATTTTCTTCGCTGGTCGAAACAAGAGTGTTGGTTGTGGTCAAGAGTTTGAAATATAACAACAACAACAATCCAAAGTGAACGAGCGAGCGAAACGAGATCAAACAACGAACGACGGACCTGAAATAGTATTATTTGGTAAAGATATATCCATGATGAGTTCGAATCCTGCAATGAGTGAAAGCGGCATTTGGTTGCCGGGCGCCACGGCGTCGACGTCCAAGGAAGACAAGATTGAAAAATGGTGGGAAGTGAATCGCAAACACGACCCTCCCCTCACACGCGGTGCGACGCCCTTGGTCGAACGTTGTATGCGAGTCTTGGGCTGGAAACAAAACTTTGCCGAACGCACCCTCAAAGGCTATCGTCAGTTTATGGAACTCAAATCCGTCATGAACGATTGGCAGGCCACCAAATTGACGGCACCCCTTGCCATTCAACAAATGTGGGAACAACACTTATTGGACAATCTCAATTACACGGACGATTGTTTCCTCTTGTTTGGCCGCGTCATTGGCCATGATCCCGATGCTGGCTTGAACGAACGGGCCACGGTCGACCGTGTCAAGACGACCAAGATTGCCTTTCAAGCACGATACGGTGCCGATTTGGATCCCGAAGTTTGGGAATTTGGCAATGCCGATGATGGTGCCAGTGGTGGTGGTGGTGCCATTGATGCCGAAGAACACAACATGTACCATCATGGCGGTGCCTCGCAAGGTTTGGCTCAAAGCACACCACGTGGGCGACTTCCCGTGGCAGGCATTGTTGCCATGGCGAGCAATGCCTTGAGTGGTGGACACGGCCAACAACAACAACAACACGCCGTTCCTCAAACGACGGATCGAGACTTGTCCATGTCTCCGCGAGGCCGATCCTTGGTGGCCTCCTCGGACGATGAAAACACGCCCATTGTCAGTCGTCCATCCTCTCCACCGCGTCAAGCGCGCAATTACAACAGCACGGGCGGCGGCAACAATGGCACACCTGGTACCGGTGGTGCGGCGGCCATGAAGCGATCGCCCAAGTCTCCCAGTGGCAACGATCCCATTACCATTTTCCTGCGTGATACCAACTCGGGTGAAGAAACCTACTTTTCCTTGCGATACAGAAGTACCCTCCGCATTGTCTTTACCGTCTTTTCCGAACGCAAGGGGTTGAGTCAAGAAAATCTCAAATTCAGTTTCAACGGACAAAGTCTGACTGGATATGAAACACCGTACAGTCTGGGTCTTGAAGATCGTGCCCGTATTGATGTTCAAATTGGTCAACGATAAACACACTCTTTCATTCCTGGGATGAAATGAATGAATAACTGACTAAATCAATGACGGCATCTGCTTTTTGCAGCAGCAGGGACCTCATGAAGCGCACTACCTTTTTCTGTACACCGATTCGAAACGAGACCACTTGTTCGATATCAATCATTACCACCACCACCTCTACACCATTATCATCATTATCATATTGTGAGATTTATTATATTCCTGTGTGTGCGACTGGGATGGATTGCGGAACCCAACCACCAATGTCGATTCCCATGAAGCATCAGCACTTACATAAAACGTATAGTATCATTATTAACTGTTACAACGACCCTTTAGCTTGTACCGATCTATTCTTCCATATATATAACAATGCGGGGCCATTGTTCCAAGGGTTCTGATCGCATGCCAATACTCGTAACCCAGCAATGATGTGTTCAAAGTAGTTATCGTCGACTTGTACCGGCAGGGTCCAGTGCATTCTGGTTTTGGCTGACAGCAGCAGAAGGCAGGGCACCTTGCAATACTTGTAGTTCCTCGAGCCATTCCCGTGTCGTCACGGTGGTCGTCCAGGCATTCATGGTGGCCGAGGAAATGCCATTGGGATGACTGGCCCATTCGCACAAACACAGCTCCAAGAAGCGTCCGGGTACGACACTGCTTCCAATCAAGCCATTGGTTCTTCTTCTTCTTTTGGTGGTAGTGGTAGCAGCATCCTCATCATCCTCCTGGGGTGGCAATCGTCGAGGAATGTGGTCTCCAAACAAGGGCCCGACAAGATCGTGTAGGCGAGACCAATAGGATTCCAAAATGTGGACCGTACACTGGTCGGGAGCGTGTTGCAACAAGGAGTGATACGACGATGTGGACGACTCTAGACACACCAAGGGCAAATGGCCATTGCCGACTTGACGGACGGCTTCCTTCATGTCCTCGCACTGGACCACGACACGCGGAGGCCCACTGTCGTCTTCGTCGTTGTCGTTGGTCGTCAGGTGTTGCCGAATCGATGCCTTGGCCGCCGCCAAGTCCGATTCGTGATAGACTCCGACAATCACCGGGGACGATGATGCGCTCAAGAGTGCCTCCAGGGTCGGATCCGCCAGGGTCCAGTCGCCATTCGGCGGCGGCTGGTCCTCCGCATAGGATAATGACGATGATGATTGGCCAGTAGGATTGTTGTAGGAGGAGACGAGGTCGTGTTCCAGGACGGCTTGGTGCAACAACTCCAAGGGATTTTCGTTGCTTTCTTCTTCGCGAGCATACCTCATCCACGCCGCTTCCCGCAGCGTGTCTTTCCAATTGACGGCAATTTCTCCCACCGTCAAGGGCCGTTGTCGTCGTCGTCGTTGCCCTTGTGCTGGCTGTTCAAAATCACTATAGGCCGTATCATTGGCGGACGGATGAAACTTGGACCCATACTTGCCGGTACTGCCATTGGAGTTTCCCTCATCCAATTCTTGTTCTTCCAACAGCAGGCGAATGGCCATGGCATATTCGACGGCCGGATGGTACGGGTTGTCTTGGCACAACAATGGCGGTCCCAAGACGTGTTGCAAGGCATCGAGTTTGTTGACCAACCAGGACAGATCGGCATGACGCGTCAAGACTTGGAGTTCCGGCCAGACGGAAATGGCCGCTTGCAAGCCCAATGCGCGGAGGCGATTCGTTTGATGCATTAGACACCCATCCCAAGGTACCAGGTAGATATCACGGAGTGGTGCTGGTTCTTGTTCTTGGGCCGTATGATCCGAGGAGGAGGATTCTTCTTCTGGTGGCTCGTTCCATGCCAACTGCAACGGGGTGTGGCATCCTCCGTGTGGTTGTGGTTGTCCTCCTTGTCGAAGGAAAGAATGCTTGGTAGGAGCACCCAACAATACTGCTGGTGGTGTGCGTGGCACCAACAAGAACCCCCGTGCTGGTCCCACACAGGTTGCGAGCCACACAACGAGGGCGGCTGGAACCAACACTCTCACAGTCATGTTATTACTCCTAGAATGGACCACCATGGTGGTTGCCGACCAACGACTTTTCTGTGTCATTGTGAGACGAGAGAAACTTTGAAATGTTGTGGAGGGAGAGACGCGCGAGCCCACACGCAAAAGACTTCTCACAAAACTTCAACTCTATGCCCTCTATCTCACTAATGAGACCATAGTTGGAATAGCTTTCACATAGATTTCCTCTCCACCTATATGGCAAGTCCGAGAGATCAACTTTGTAGGGGATGGCAAGATCATGAGGCCTGGATGAGGAACCCAATTGGGAGAAATCAAAGTCGATCGGTCGGAATGCATTATAGCCAAACCTTTTTTCCACAGGAGGACTCGTTGGTTCGACTCGATGGTTCGACTCGAACTACGGAGCGGCAGGCGAGACGAGGAACCCAATCCACAACAACAACAACCTGTTCTGAGAGAAGCACGACTCTTTTTTGGTGACTCGTGCTCCGACTCTCTCTCTACAAGAGAGAGAGAGAGTTAGCGATGGGAACCGGGGCTGGTTGGGAACGAAGCAACCAATCAACAGGGAACCGTATGAAACTGTTCCATCCTCCTTGCGGATATTTGGGTATAGCAATCGTGTGTCGATGGATTCCATACCACAAATTGGACCAACAAAAGAGAGAGAGAGGCGTGTGTACGACTATGACAACGTTATATTATAGTGTAGGCGGAGCGTTGAAGGCTGCGGAATCAGCAAACTGTGCGAGAAAGAGTGAACGTACTCCCATAATAGTATTGAGTGCTAGTTTTGTGGTGGTCCCTCTTTAACGACCACGTCGGAGCGACTTTTCAATTTCGTTGTATTCCTGATACAAACGCTTGCGACGCTTTTCGGGCAGAGGGTACTTGAATCCATACGAGGTGTAATGTCCGGCCAAGACATTGATGGAGGTGTAGAGGGTACTAAAACTGGGTTTGCCCGCCACCTTGGGAAACCGACGGTAATAGGACACAAAGTCGACCATTTCCTTTTTCATGTTTTTGCCAAAATCTTCCATATTGGTGGACCCCTTGGCCAAACCAGTGGCAATCACCATGTGCTTGCGCACACGAGCGGCATCGTCTTCGTACTTGTATGTCAAACCCCAATCCGTCGGGAATTCGTACTCGGTCGCTTGCACCGGAACTTCAATTTCCGCCGCAAGGGCAGGGCTGATGGGCGCCACCGTGGCCACGACACCGACACTGGCCACGCCCGTGGCAACCTGCGAAAAAAAGGCACGTCGACCAGTGGTCTAGAATGAAACACAAGGTAAATACACAGACGCACACACAAACAAACGTGAGGATTCCAATACACTCAACGAATCATAGGGTCATGGTGATGGTCGATCGGTCGGTCGTCGTCGTCGTGTTCAAGACGGCAAAGATACCACACATCATCATCATCATCATCTCCAATCCATCCCGTTTCACTCACTGATGCTGGTGCCGGAACATCAAAGGCCGAAGCCGATCCCCAGACAAGAGCCAAAACCGCAACACAAGATCTCATGGTTCGTAAGATTGTTTCTATACTATGGATTCAATGGGAGGTACTGTCGTTGTTGCTGGTGGTTGCTGATTTGGTGTCGGGTGTCATCATCCGATCTGGAGATTGACTGTGTGCAGTTGGTTTGGCACTCCGGTGACGTGTTGCATGGGTGTGGCGTCTCACGTGCGACTCGAAGGTGGGGCGCGCGCGCGGGAGTGAGTCAGGGATCAAAATGTGGACGCTTTTTAGTCGTGGTAAAGATCGCAGAGGACGAACGCTTGACAATGAACGTCATGGCGGAGGACCAGGAGATCTGTCGACAGCACACCTGTGTGTGTTCTCTCGTCCACGGCCATGGGACTCTATAGACCAATACTCGTCTGCCTAGAGTTTGGCTGCCTTTCTCGAAGCAAGAGACGACTACGATTGGTCGACAACCACACCCTTTTGATTGGCAGTCATCATGGTACTATGGCTCCGCGGTGTTTGTGGTTGCGTCGAGGACTCTTCCAAAGGCGGTTCATTTGGAACGGATCGCCGATGAGGTACCTGGATGTTGGGAGTCATTCTAACAAGGCTGTTTGAACCTTGGGATTGCTACCCGGCCAACCAGATCCTCTAAAATCCACACCAACCGTCTGGAACAGTTGTTGTTTTGTGTTGTTGCCAAAGTCCAGGATAGGCCTGGCTCGACTTGAAAAGTGCCGCAAGAAGGGCAACCAAAGCTTCCTTCCAAATTGCGGTTCGGTTGGACCCGCACGATTGTGTTGTCGGTCCAGTCTACTTGTGTATGGGACGCTTGTGCAATGCCAGTCGTTGCACGGTGTCGAACGATGGGAGATTGCCGTTGTTCCTCGTATTTTTTGGAATACGATCGACGACGACGACGCGTGGGACGACGGCGTCGGTACAAAGTTCACGGCCGAGGTTGTTCAACCTGGACGACGACCCATGTGATGGTTCCTATACCGGGCCTCAAACTTTTTCGACAACGATTCCATTTTACGCCATGATCTCAAATGGACCATAAAGGGATTGCCATGGTCAGCCTCATACCGATTCGCACCGTGACACCATTTTTCCAATCACTTCACGTCGGTTTTGGAGTCAGGGACACATGCGTTGCCTTGAGATGGTCCAGCAGATGTTCCGTGGCCTTGCTGCCCATGTGCGAGTCTGGGGGCGAGAATCAAAGCAAACTCAATGTCGACTACAGTAGTGCCAAGTGGATGGAACGAGTCACGTGGCATTCGGAACGAGCCGACGGAACACGCAGCCAAATATCGGCACAAACTCAACGTGAAATATAACACAGTGTCAAAGTGGATCGAACGAGTCACGTGGCATTCCGAACGAGCCGATGGCCAGCGTACTCAAAACTCTGGCCGAACAACGACAATCGTCACCATATGCGCACTGGATGGCAGCTTCCAAAAGTTCCAATAGTTCTACGCATCAAGCTTTGTTACAAGAAGAAGATCGTGCCAGTCTTGTCTTTACTTTCAAATTTCCTCGTCATGCCCACCAAACCTTTGCCGGTTGATTGTTGCAAGTGCAGCATTGTTTGGTCGTGTCCGTCATCACACGTCGGGTGGTACAGCAGCAGTGCCACACCCTTCTCCACCTTTGGAATCGGTCGTGGTCTTGGCACCTCGTCCTGCACCATGATGAGCTTCCACGTCGACGGCCATAACTACCATGATCGCCGCAAGGCACGCCGAAACATGTCCTAGCGGCCACAAAGACAGACGACGGTCGCTGCTTTTGCCCAAGCGGCCGCTGCGTGCCTGGATCCATGGATAACCCTATAATGGTCCGGGAACACTTGCCCATTCTGCTGCAAGATTCGCTGCGGACGCAACGAGTCCAAGGATTGTTTTTTGTCACTTGGTTCCAGCCACACACTATCGTCTACGACGAGTCGCCGTACCGTCGAGGATGCGTCCCAAATCGCCACGACGACAGTAGCTCATTCCTTGGCCCAAGCAATATCGGGTCGTTCTTTGAAACTGTACATGTCTTGGTCTGTTTCTGTGGATGGTCTCCCACCCGGATCGACTTCCTTGTGTTGATCCGAACCATTTCATTCTTGGGGTCTGAGATTGCCTCGCAAAGAATGATCCATGATTGAAGAAGAATTGAATCCGAACGAATGGGCCGTTTTTCAAGCAGTCCAGGGTTAATAAGGATACTTTCTTTCTCCTCTTCCTTTTTAGGAAAAATTGTACATGGTGTCGGTTTTTGTCGTTTCGTTCGTCGCGTTTGGAGTTTGGAGGTTTCACCGAGCTCCTGGTGGTTGTATGAGTTGATTTGTAGTACATAGAGTACATAGCTCTTTCGTACTCCTATTTCGGATCTGTCTGTGGCTTCTGGCCAACATTTTCCTCAGTCGCGCTCTTCTATTACGACGAACAAACAGAACCAAAGAGGAAGAGAAGGACAATGGAAGAGAAGGACAATGAACGTCCACCAACCAGCGCAGTTATCCGAACTGGCTTTTGTTAGCGTCGATGCCAGCAGTCAAGAAGAACCAAAGTGGCGGACATCTGAATGGCCTCCATTGGTGGGACGACACCGCCATGGATTCGCATCAGTTGTTGTCAATCACCCCGTCCAGACTCAAGAACAGACTGTGGTTGTATTGGGAGGATACGAGAGATGGTGTTGGATCTATAATGGATATAGCACAAATTCCACTTTTCGTTTGAATGTTGACGATGATACTAAGGTCTGGCAAGCAGGGCCATCAATGAACGAAGCACGAGCTTATCATGCAGCTGTGGTATGCAATGGGGCTGTTTACGCCATTGGCGGACAAAACGAAAATGCAGAACTGTTGGATACAATTGAAAAGATTGATGTTTCGGACTTGCTTTGTCCGTCATCATATGAGGGAATTGAAAAGAATAAATGGACGACGTTGGATTGTCGTTTGTCCAGCAAACGATGTTATTTAGCCGCGGTCGCTGTACACGAAAGATTCATTGTTGTGGCGGGCGGGTACCATGGAATTGAACTCTCATCAGTCAATATTCTTGACACACTCTCATCCGAAAGTCAATGCGTCATGTTTTGCAGAAATAAGTTGAATATTCGTCGAAGTGGCCCTGGAATGGCTGTGATTGGTCAACGTATTTATGTATTGGGCGGGCAGTTGGGAAAAGAGTACCTTAATTCTGTGGAGTATCTTGAATTTCATGACTGGATGGGAGAAGAACCCAAAAGTCAAACATCTACCATGGCTATGGTATCAAAGAATTTCTGGACGATTCACAAGAATCTCATTCTTGACACTCCTCGAGTGAACCCTGGTGTGGTCAAAATGGGACCGTGCCTTGTTGTAGTAGGAGGAGTAGAGACACTCGATCCAGTTAAGTGCTCACGTTATGTGGAGATCATGGACACGCATCGCAACATTGTATCGCATCTACCAGCACTTAGACTCGGAAGGGATGGCTGTGGCGTGGTTGCCGTTTCAAGTGGAATTGTAACGATTGGTGTTTATGAATATGAAGATTCGGGTGAAACACTGTGTCTTACAGACAAGAACTCGTTGTGTTTTGCTGGATTAATGGCTCTGGGCAAGGCCCCTGTCCGACCAGAGCTCTGTTGATAGTTGGTAGAAGATTTGCTGCGCTTGGTGGTTTCGATTTTTGGAAACAAGACCAATGGCCTTGCGAACAGGGCCAAGGAATGACTCTGTTGGCACCGGCCGTCTCACCCTCAGCATCCAGTGAGTTGTAAGATGAAACCGTTCGTAGTCAACTCTTGGTGCAAGCACAAGCCATGCCACACGAGTCGAATTCCGTGGAAGCCTGGTGTCCGCTGTTGTTGTCTTGGACCCCGGGCAACCTCCGACACCGATGAGAACCACCAATGCTGTCGGTAGCAGCTGCTGCTTCTTCGTCAATGGCAACGACCACCACTCAAACCGACACAGTTCAGGCCAAAGTATACGAGACCATAACGTACTCCACCGCTCAAGTTGAGGGCGCGACTCCTTGGATCCATTGGCACCCCTGGTAGCCGACCGTCCGGAAAACCTGTCCTTTATATTGCGCAAGATCCTCAACGGACGCAGTGCGTGCAAGGGTTGTGCCCCCGCGAGTTTTGTCGCTTTGTTCCAACCGCCACAAGTCGTACCAGCGATTCCGGATTGTCGCATACGGCCACAATGACGACAACGACGACGACTATAGTAGCTCATGCCTTGGCCCAAGCCATGGGATCTTCCTTTCAAACCAGGGATATGTCCTGATCCGCTTGTGGATGGTGATCTCCCCGGACCATCGCATGTCATTACCTCGAACCGTCTCATCGTTGGCTTCCGACATTGCCTCGAAACGATTTCTGATTGAAGAAGAATTGAATCAAGAAGAATTGGCACTTTTTCAAGCAGTCCTCAGTTAAGAATAGTAATCCCTAGGACGTTGTAGAATAGAGTATTCTTAGTCGTTTGGTTCGCCGTTCTCTTGCAACTGAGAATAGGTGCTATACTCGTATCTTTCCCCTTGACAGTCCACCCGACAAATTCGAGACAGAATTCCTTCATGATTCATCTGTGTGGTCTTTCACAGAGATGAATCGCCCGGCGATAGTCATTTCCAATCAAACAATCGCCCCAATGGATCGGGCTTATGTCATTTGGCTGAATGGCGCCATCCGAGCACCGACCATCTCCATTGTCTCAAACTCTGATGCACTGCAACTGCACATCTATTTTCTCACGTGTCTCACCGAGAAAAACAAAGCGACAGACAATGACGAACATCCGCCAACAAGCAAAGTTGTCCGGACTGCATTTTACCAACCGTGCCAACATTCAAAAGGAACCAGAATGGCGCCCATCTGAATGGCCTCCGTTGCCAGGAGGTTGGCGACTAGAACACGCATCGGTTGTGATGAAACATCCCGATAAGAACCAAGGAGAAATTGTCGTCGTTTTAGGAGGATACAACAATGAGGGTCATGATTTGAATTCCGTTCTTCTGTTGAACGTGGACGAGCATAAGAAAGTGTGGCGAGAAGGGTGCGCTATGAACGAAGGACGATCTTTGTGTGCAGCTGTGGTATGCAATGGATCTCTTTACGCTATTGGCGGATCGAAAGAATGGTCAGCGTTGCCCACCATCGAAAGAATTGGTATTACAGAGTTGGTTTATTCATCTTTTGCGAGCAATCAAAAGAATCAGCAATGGACGACGTTGGAATGCTGTTTGTCGTGGGACAGAAAAGGATGCGCCGCTGCCGTTGTACATGACAGATTCATTGTTGTGGCGGGTGGAGAAGGTGAAGATTATGATTTTCTTTCATCAGTTGAGATTATTGACACATGCTCCAAAAGCCAATGCTTTGTCATAAGGGCACCCCATATGAATGTGGCTCGAAGTTCTTTCGGAATGGCCGTGATTGGTTCACGTATTTATGTTGTCGGTGGTTCTGGGCTAGATTATTTGGATGGCGAAGATGATACAAAGTTTGATTCCGTCGAGTACCTTGAGTTTGATGATTGGCTGAAAGAAAAACAGAAAGATACCAAATCCATGTCGTCAATCACCAATTCCTGGACGATTCACAAAGATCTTGTTCTTGGTACTCCTCGAAGTCAACATGTTGTGGTCCGCGTGGGATGTTGCCTTGTCGTAGAAGGAGGGATGCATAATCAAGGTTATGACCATCGATCTGGGGAGGTCCTAGACACGCTACGTAACCGTGTATGGCAGCTGCCAAACATGAACAAGACAATACAAGGTTCTAACGTGGTTGCGATTTCATCTGGCATTGTAACGATCGGAGAAGATCTAATTCCGGGTCAAACACTGTCTCTTGCTGACAAGAACTCTTTGTGTTTTGCTGGATTGATGGCTCTGGGAAAGGCTCCCATCCGACCAAAGCTCTGTTGAAAATATGTGCAAGTTTGGTTGTGCTTCATTGGTGGTTGTACTGTCATGCGGATTTTTTGCTTCAGGCAAATGTATGGCTCGGGACTACTCCTAGTAACATGTGAGACAAGTGTGTTGTAGAACCTGTCCAATCTTTGACATAGACCACAAACACGGCATCAATTGGGGAGATCCTAGGTAATTTGTTTCGTAAGATTCCTTCAGATTGAAATCATTTCTAGCTGTCAAGAAAATGGTTAGCCTTTTGTTCCATCGAGTTGTTTCTCTTTTTATTACTTCGACTGTTTCACAAAGATGGGTCTCGAGAGTCCGCGAGAGTGGGAAAAGACCGGGAAAGCGAAAGCTAATACCCCGTCACGACTCAGATACCTGGAAAGCTTGGCAAGAGCTGTGTCCCTGCACCCAAGCCGAAACTCATGTCTATGGTTGTGGGTGTTACGGTACTAGCTATCAATCCCATCATCTTGGTAGTAAGTCGCCTGGGAGACGAAAGAGACAGGTCCATTGCCCTTCTCTGGTTGCCTTGCCGCCTCCAACCTCCAACCATTCCCTCTATACAAGGACGTTATGGCGGGTATAGTAGCTATAGCACGGATGGGTAGATTTTCGGAATCCTTTGGGGCCGCATTTGAGTCGCCCCGATATCCTCGAGGGTATCTCTTCGCTCTGCTCCACAAGTCTCTCCACACCATGATGTTCTTGGGTCGGCAGGTTCTGGCCCACGTCCGTAACATTGGGGGTGTCATGGGATGATTGACTCCACGGATCCAACCATGGTTTGGGGGCTCTACTACCGCTGCCTTGCAGCAGGAGACAACTTCTTGGACGATTCACCACCCATTCCTTGGCACAGCTCCAGCATCCAGTCATGGTGGTGGTGGTATGGATCGGCGTTGGTGGTCAACAACAACAAAAGAACAGCAGCGTGTGCCCGGAGCCCCGATGCTCTATCACAGCTCCCAACGAAAAAAGATTGCCCTTCAATCGCTTGGTTGTTCTCGAAATTTGGTGGATACCGAAGTCATGATGGGGTTGACCGTGGCGACTGGCAATTTCCAAGTAACAGGCGATGCACAAGAGGACGATTATAGTGTTGTCAATACCTATGGCTCTTTGGAAGCCGCTCGGACAGAATCACACGAGGCCATTCAAACCATGAGTCGCCGGCATGTCCACAACCACCAACAGACATGCCAAACTCATTCATTGTCTGGGGGTACAAACGACATCAGCAACAAAGATCGCATGAACGACAAAAGAACGCATTCTTATCTTCTTTGATGCCGCCATCTCAACAATCGATACCACCATTTGTCCAATCACCACAAGTTGATTTTCGAGCTGGGGTCACATACATTGCCTTGAGATGGTCGAGCAGTTGTTACGTTGCCTTGCCCCGAAACAATGCCCAGATGTGCGTCTCTGGGGTGAAAATCAAAGCAAACTCAACATCGAAGACACTAGGATGGAACGTGTCACTTGGCAGTCCAAACGAGCTTATGGACAGCACACGCAGAAATATGCACCACGATTGTTGACCAAGCAACGACAACCGCTGCAACATGCGCAATGGATGGAAGCTTCAAAAAGTTGCAATCTTTCGACGGTCCAAAGCCTTGCTACAAGACGACGATCTTCCAAGTGTTGTCTTTACTCTCAAACTTCCTCTTCATGCCCATAAAACTGCAGCATGCTTTGGTGGTGTCAGTGAGTACGTCGGATTGATACAGCAACAGCATGACACCCGAATCCTGTGTCGCCTTGGGCACCCAGTGACTTGTACGATACGCCAGAACAACAACAAGAAGAAGGTCGACAAGCCTTGGTGCAGGCACAAGCTTTACCCGCGGATTGGAATCCCACGCAAGCTGATATGATTCCTTACCCTTGGCGTCCCGACGTGGTGGTAATGGACCCCACACCTCCCATGACGATGATATCGACGACAAAAACAAGGACCGCATTGGTCGTCATTCTGGTACCTCCTGCAGCAGCAAGAGTAGCAGGATCTTCGTCAACTACTACCACTATCACTCAGATCCACCCGTTTTGGGCCAAATTATCTGAGGCCACAACGTCCTCCGCCACTCGAGTGAAGGAGGATTCCTCAGATCAAATGGCCACCATGGTGGGGAAAGTCTTGTCGGCGCACCACTCAGCCCGACCCGGTTCTGACCAAAGTATCCGAGTCCACAACGCTGAGTGGAGGAGGATTCCTTTGAGTAAGTTGCCACCCATCACTGGCGATTCCTAAACGACCACCACCACCACAACAACAACAACGGTAGCTTATGCCTTGTCACAATCGTCCTTTCAAACCAAGCATTTCTCGGCACGTTTGTGGATGGTCTCCTCGGGCCATCGCTTGACATTTGTTCGGATCGTCTCACGGTTAGCTTCCAACATTGCCTCGGAATAATTTCGGATTGAAAACGAATCAGGAAGAATGGATGGTTTTTCAATCAGCCCTCAGTTAAAAATAGTAATCCTTGGGACCTTGTAGTAAAATATACTGAGTCGTTTGCGTCACCTTTCTCGTTTGACAGTGAAAGGGTGCAAAATCAACGTCGAAATGGCGCCTCGGCAGTGAAATAGTCTATCCCTTTTATGGCTATATCTAGATGCTCGATCTTGTCTTTCAACTGAGGGTGCTATATTCGTTCGCGACTATGAGGTTCGAGAACCATTCCTGTGAGCGGAGGTGTACATTGGACATGAATGAATCATCGCCCGGCGATAGGAGTCATTTCAAATCAAAACAATACAATAGCCTATTGTAATCCATACCTATTAATGTACATCGGATGAGGCTTATGTGTGTATCGGATGAATGGCGCCATCTGAGATCTGAGAACAACCAATATATTTACCTTTCTATCTCATACTCGTAACAAAACAAAGCAACAGACAATGACGAACTTCCGCCAACAAGCGCAGTTATCCGGACTGGCGTTTTTGAACTCTCCTAACATTCAAGAGGATCCAACATGGAGGCCATCTGATTGGCCTCCATTGCCAGACGGTGGGCGAACACGACACGCATTCGTTGTTGTGGATCACCCCGACAAGAGCCAAGGACAAATTGTGGTCGTATTGGGAGGACAGGATGATGATTACTGTCGCTTGAATTCCGTTCTTCTGTTGAATGTTAAGGATCATAAGAAAGTGTGGCGAGAAGGACGAGCTATGAACGAAGCACGCGCGTTCTGTGCTACCGTGGTATGCAATGGAGCTCTTTACGCCATTGGCGGAGAAAATAATGAGCCAGGTTTGGCCACCATTGAAAGAATTGATATTACTGATTTGTTTTTTTCGTCTTTCGCAAGCAATCAAAACAATCACGAATGGACGACGTTGGAATGTCGTTTGTCAAGCCCCAGATGTGTTTGCGCCGCTGTCGTCGTACATGACAGATTCATTGTTGTGGCGGGTGGACAATGTGGAGGTTATCTTCTTTCATCAGTCGATATTATTGACACAAGCTCCCAAAGCCAATGCTTTGTCATATCTGGACCACCAATGAATGTGGCTCGAAGTGCCTTTGGAATGGCGGTGGTTGGTTCACGTATTTATGTTGTTGGTGGTTTTGGGCAAAATGATGAGAGGGACGAAAATGATATTGGCTCTTTCTTCACGGACTTGAAGTCTGTCGAGTACCTTGAATTTGATGATTGGCGGAAAGCGGGGACCCCTCAGAGTACAACATCAGCGTTCCCGTTTACCAAATCGTGGACGATTCACAAAGATCTTGTTCTTGGCAGTCCTCGACGTGCACATGTCGTGGTCCGCATGGGATCTTGCCTTGTCGTAGTAGGAGGGACACATAATAAAATTCTGTACTCGCATGCTGGGGAGGTGCTGGACACGCAACGCAACATTATATGGCAGCTACCAGAAATGAAGGTGGATAAGCAACTTTATAGCGTGGTTGCAGTTCCAACCGGCATTGTAACGCTCGGAGCATTTGTTGAGGAATATCCGGGTGAAACACTGTCTCTTGTGGACAAGAGTTTGTGTTGAGGATCAGGGTGTGGAAGTTGAACTTGGCCATTTTCCAATTTCCAAATATTTTTACCAAAAAAGTTGCATTTTCACCATTTTTAGTTCATTTCCCCCCCTTTTTTTACCAACTTCGTGTCTATAATTCATTCGCAACGAATATTTCTATGACTTTTCGTCGATAAATTGCAACTTTACATTCAGCATAATTTCCCTAAGTTGCATTCAATTTCCTCGCAATTCTCCTCTGACTTACTATCAAAAGTCTATTCTCATAGTCATCGGTTCCAACTTTTCTGTACAAATCTATTTCCAATTTTCTTTGTTCTCTCCTACCAGCCTACAATATACTCCAGTCAATTACTTCCTAACACACACTAAGATCACTTCTTTCGTTCCACATGTTGCTTGATATTCCTCTCGCCTCTCGACATGTTTCGCCACTCATCACTCATTCAAGACATGAATGAAGTGACCAGTGACCAGTGACCATCAGTTGCCAGTTTCCAGTCTGTATAGAAAAGAGGTGCTTCCCACTCCCAACTCACCAACTGTTTTGCATATTCGAGACTCCAGAGACCTTCTCACTTCTCACCCACATGTCTCAGGGTCTCTTGGGGCTTGTCATAACGAGTATCAATAATTCACCGGCTGTTTCAACTCTTTCTCCTCCAACCATTGCAATGTCCCCGCCCCCTACCAACACAAGAGGACAATCTCGCCGAGCTTCTGTTTCATCTTTGGAATCATCAGTTCCCAACAACCGTGCAACTAACAACAACACCAATCCATCAGACAACGTGAATCTCAATATGAACAACGAAAACAACGACAACGATAACGAAGACGATGAATCTGTTTCTCCCGAACGAAGAGAAGAAATAAAACTTGAAAAGTCGTTCATTTCGTTCCAATCTATTGCAAGATCAAAACAATTTCGTAATTTCTACAGATCTTTTTGGGGCACGGTTCGATACATTGACTACAAGAAGCTGTCGACACACAAAGGCAAGATTTCCGAGGACAGTCTTTTGAGAATGGAGGGTCTCCTTCGCTGTTTTGACATGTTAGAACAGGCCTCCGAAGATGACATACGTGAAAACGACACTTATAAGACCATTAACAAGAGGATGGTTGTCTGCCCTCTATGTTTTGAGAACCCCAATAAATCCCTTGACGAGTGTCTTCTTGGCCTGGGTGATGGCATTTCCTCCAACATCAAGCAACACCACGATGCTAAACACCCTCACATCAGCGCAAGTTTGAAAGATGATGATACCAATAATGATCCTACACAATCAACGATGAAGCAATACTCTGGAACAATGGTATCTCGCTCGGATGCCAAGTCCTTACTTCACCAAGCCATATACAGGTTTGTGAACGACAACGGATTCCCTGCTCGAACTGTGGAGAAAGACTCTTTCCGAGAACTACTGCAATGTGCAATAGCCAATGCCCCAAAACTTTCTCCCAAGGACTGTGAAATCAGCAACAAGGCAATAACAAAAATGCGGTTGCTATCATACAATGAGTTTGTCGCAACAGTGACCATGTTGGGAAATAAGGTTAGAGCCGCATATGCCTTGTTATGCGGAAAGCCCATTGCCTTTGCCACCATATGTCACGACATATGGCAAGGCAACAACAAGGATATTTTGGGGATAACCCTGGTCTTCACTGATCCAAGAAACGGTGAAAACTATAAAATCCCCATTGGTCTTGCTAATGTCAAAGGGCATACTGCTGTCCAGGTTGCGGAACATACGGCTAAAATCCTGAAGAATGTTTCGTTCACACAGACTGACTTGTGCAGTTCTGTGAACGACAACACTAATTCCGCCGTCCTTGCTGGCAAATACATTATTGGAAACAACAGTGGTGGAAAGTGCGACATGCACAGAGCGGAATTGATACTCAAACACGCCACCGGTCTAGCAGTACGCAAGAGGCATGGGGAAGTAATCGACAGCAATCCTTCCTTTATGAAGATATATCAAATCTTTTTCAAGTTCTCATCCTGGCTTATGAGTTCCCGGTCCCCCAAGCGATTCCAGCGTCTTAAAGAATATGCTCAAAAGAATCACCGACACATAATCAAGATCCAAATGCCTAATACAACCAGAGTAACAGGATGCATCATTATGACGCATGACCTCTTTCGGGACAAGCATACCATGGATGCATACAAAAACCAACAGAGTTTTGAGACAAACAAAGACAAGGACTTTGTCTCAAAGTACCCTAAAGAGAGTGAATGGCAAGCCCTTGCAGAGTTTGAAGGTGTTCTATTACCGTTGAAGAAATGTGCCATGTCACTGCAAGTGGATGATCCTTCTGCCTCGGCAGGATCCTTGTTGGAAATTTACAACAGCAAGTTTTGTGTTGAAATCATGAAAGAAAAGGGCATACCGGTTCTGGTACTGGACAGAGATGCTCCAGGAGTGACACCCTGGGATGCATCGGAAACAATCCACTCATTGCAATCGAAGCGGACCATGTTGCCCTATAATGACGCACTCGAATCAACAAAGAAACTGATTGATAGGATTTTGATCGAATACAAGACCTACATGATGGAAGGGGATGATGTTCATGCAGAACATGCCATGCTTGGTCACCCGTTTCTGTGCTATCTTGGACCATCTATAATGAAGGAGGACATAGAAGTTTATGACGACAACGACATCAAAAGGATTCGTCGCCAGTTTGTCATGGATGTGGTACAAAAATTTACATCTCCAACATCGTCAACATCCTCTGTCTCTGGAAGCACTCAAGAAACACCTCATGTGGAGGACAACGCCAGTACTGATGATTTAAGAGACGCAAGTCAAGCGCAACCAACAAACAGTGTTGCTAACGTGATGGATGCATTCAACATTTTCAAAGCACACCGAAGGACTAGAGAAAGAGAACATGCCACACTAACTTCTATGACTGGCCAAGCAGCGGGGAATGGACGAGATCAGACAGAAAGAGCAAAATTCTACAAGCAATGTGACAATGAATTCGGTGCCTATCTTAATTTTTGTGAGACTGTAGTTTCGCACTCATGGGCAGACCTTATCCAACAATTTCCAACACCCCTGTATGATGCTCGTTCCCAGACATGGACAGATGAGGAGCAAGATGAGTTTCTCACCGCCTGTGCCAAGGAAGAGTTCCATGACGTGGCGCAATACTTCAATGTGATGCAGTGGTGGATGGCCAATCGCACACAGTTTCCCAAGATTTTTCCTAGTGCAATCATATGGATTTCGAAACCAGCAACGAATGCGTATCAAGAGAGAGTTTTTTCTACCAGCTCTTGGTTCGACAGGAATCCACTAATGAATCGACAAGGCAACAAGGTTTTTGAATTGAGAACCATCGAGAGTCTAAGTCGTCCAATCCGGAAAACAATAAGCGAAAGAGAAAAGGACATGTCTAACAACAAAGTGAAACCAGAGTTACGCAAAACCACTTCCAAAGCCAAACCAAAAGGTCGTAGAGCTGCTGCTGCTGCTGCTGCTGCTGTGACAGGAGTGGAGGATGGTTCTACACATGAAGGTGCTATCGAAGTAATGGATACTGCCCGTGAAATAGTGGAAGTGAGTGATTCATCAACACAAGGTGAGCTAGGACGGCTCGAGAAGATTTTAGACGGAACAACGGACCTACAAGGATTTGTCGTTCAAGGAAGTGCTTTAGAGAATGGAGTGTCCGGGCAAACGTACAAATTCAAGAAACTGGGCGATAACAACGAGGAAAAGGTAGAAGAATGGGATGATGTGGAACTGATTGACTTGGTACAGGATAAAACTGATAGGGAACAGATGGAAGCATTGAACAGAAAGATTGAAGGAGAGAAAGATAATGAGGATTCGGACGAGAGAATGGTCGAAGTTGTGGAAGAACGGAAAACGGAACTTCAGAAACTTCAAGCACTGCAGCAAAGTCTCCGACTTTGTGCCACTGGAGAGCAATCAGTCACAGGTGAGCAGAGTTTGGCAAACGCAAGTAAGGTTACGGAAAGTTCTTCGTTCCATTCGCAATCAGCATCAGTTTCCAAAAAGGTACAGACCAGTTCCCAAAAGCGAAAGGGAAGTACAAGTAAAACCAAAAGAACCGGCCTTTCTTCACAGAAGAAACGTAAAATGAAACAGCAATCGTTGGCTTTGCGGTTTGGAGCAAAGAAGGCGCCCCCTGAACAGGTAATGGCAGAACACACTGCAACAGGCAAAACACCTCCACAAACTTCAACCACAGAAGCAAGGCGGTCTATTGACACTGGGGCATCGACTGCTCCAGTTCCAGCTTCAGCTCCAGCCGCAACGACAGCTCCAACGGCAATATCCCAGTCAGTCCAGTCAGTCGGGCAATCCACTCCAGCTCGTACTGATCAAAACGGTAATGGTGATGTAGTCGACTCACCACGTCGATCACCTCGATTGAACAAGGATTGAAGACCGAATGTATAATGACAGAGTACACGAGAAGCATCAACTGAAAAAACAGAAAACAAGAAACAGAAATCGAAGAATATCGAATACTAACCATTTAGGACAGACGTAGTCGCAAGTAAGAAAAACAATATTAGTAGGAAACTTTTTATCGTCACTTCCCATAGCCTCGTATGATAGTGACGACTTGATTATGCATGTAGGTCATTTGCTTCTGTGTAACATCGGTGTTGTATATTGTTGAGTCAACGTCGTTCCCATCAAAGTTGGATGAATACTCTGACAGAATCCTGCAACTCTCTAATTTCAATGCAGGCACATTGAAAATTTGCCCAATGGCACCGAAAAGAGGATTAATCTCGCCCCATACTTCGTTGACTAACCAAGATTCCAAGAATAGGGAACAGAGCATTCCATCGTTACAGGATTTGGGGATCCAGCCAAGTAATTGGCAGCATCTGATGACATGCACATCGGATGGGATTGCTTCAACCCGTCCAAAAGAGTACGCGAGGGTGATTGCGGCCGTTTTATATCCTACTTCAGGGAGAGTAAGAAGTTCTTGCAAGGAAATGTTAGATGGTATGCGACCATCGTGTCGTTGAATGAAATAGTCTGCCGCGTTTACGATGCGTTCTGCACATTGATAAAACCGGCCACTCTCTGAGAACAGACTTGAGAACGCGTTCATTCCAAACATTTTGGCAACTTCCACGGTTGCTGGAGCAGATATAACCCCTGACTGGAATAATCTAGGTACCACCGTTGATAAGATTTGATCAGAGGTGTTAGAACTCATGAGAATAACCACCAAACACATGAAACCTCGATCAAACTCATACTCATATTCCATATCAATGGCGTCGTCGATCCAAGACTCCCATGTATCTCTCGGTGCATGGAGACCTTTTGATTGGAAGTATGAGTGCAATTTGCGCAAATTGTTTATAAAACAATGTCTCGCTTTGATTGTCTGTGGTGTTGGTTTTCGGAATTTGGCTGGCAATGATGGCAGTGAGAATTCTTTGGTGATAGCTGGGGTGCCAGGCATGTGACGAGATTGATTGTCATATTCGATTGCGACTCTTGCTTTGGAGGCATCTAGAAGGGCTTGAGAGAATATACTCTTGTCTTGTCGCGTAAGAATATTGCTTGGGCTGCGAAAAGAATTGGGCTTGGGTGAATGGGGTTTGGGTGGAGGAGACGAAGGAAGGTCATGGCTAATTCCTGTCGGTGATTCAGTTCTGTTCTGTCGTGTCTGTTGTTCAGGGGAAGTAGTAATGGTGTCTTCTAACACTTGGTCAGCCTCGTTGTCGTGTGGTCTAATCAAACTTGGGAGAAACGTTTCTAAGGCCACGATGATGGGAGATAAAGAAGTAGGGTAAAATTGTGATGAAACCACCTTGTCATCAACATCCGCAACAGCGACCCTGCCATTATGACGAGACATCCAAAGGAGAAAACAGTCACGGACAGGCAATGATGGATTGGTGTTGAAACATGAAGTTATGGATGATAAGTCGGCATTGTTGTGTATCTTGAATGTAGGAAGGCATTGCCCGTGTAGAATCAGAATCGGAGTGTCATTATGCTGTGATTCCATCTTGTATGTAATAGAGGGAGCATCTGATCCGGATTGAATATCTTGGTTGGGATATAACCCGCAGTGTACCAGCTTGCAAAGGACATTTATCGCGTCCGAAAAAACCATTTGGTACGGCAGACAACATGGATGGCTGCAGTGAGTAACCAAATCATTGTTGTAGTAGTATATCTCTCCATTGTTTTGACTCAGCCACAGAAGAACGTGATCTTTAATACTTCTCAATGTTGAATGAAACGAGTCTGTCAGAAAGTATCTTTCGTTTTCCAGTATGAACTCAATGAAAGATGATGGAGATTGGTGAAGCGTGATAATGGGTGTACAGGAAGATTCCATTAGTAATATAGAACAGTCGTCGGGACTATTCATGTTCTAACCAATTGGGGTTGGAGGTAATACGAGGGAGGTGCAGCAGTGTTGGTTGTTCTTGCTTTCAAATACTTTGATGTAAGGAAAGGGACGAGGGACATGCACAACAGTAGGAGGCGCGCAATGGGTGAAATGCATGTTTTTTGCTGGTAGTTAGGCCTTAAAGTTGCAACTTAATTCGTGTCAAGTTGGAAATGAGGCAGTCAGTGTTAATTCGTAGTTAATTTGTTAGTATTACAATGCATAAGAAATTAAGTTGGAAATATAGTGGAACCAATTAACCAAAATAAGTTCATTCGCATGGAATATATGTCAGGGGTAGATAAGTTGAAGTTAATTTGGAAGCCTATTATTACATGCGTTAAATTTGAATTCTATTTGTTGATATTAAGATATACAATTATGACGAGTAAGTCTAATCACAGTTATTGAGAATGCAACTTAAAGAAGGTATTTAATTTATGGTATTATTTGAAATAGACTTATTGGATATAAATTAGTTCCAAAAAATACGGTTTTAACTTCCACACCCTGTTGAGGATAGACGAGCAACCGGTAGTCATGGAGGACCAAGGCGCGACCAAACAGGACAAGGAAGAAGGACAAGATGCGAATCTTTGGACTGTGGTCAGGCGACGTGGCAAAAGCAACGCTATGACAACGAAACTGAGCAAGAGCTCATTCAATGGAGTTTACGTAGATCAATAAGCCTATAAAGAGTTGCTTTTACGGCACGGTTTATTTGAGTTACAACATAAACTCCATTGAAAATCTAATTCATCAGGACAGGAACACCTCATTTCTTGACGTTTTCCTGTGAAGTACACTGCATGAGTGAAGAGCGAGTCGAAAACCCCAAAGTCTCCACATTATTGGGTCAACTGGCAGCCCTCGCTATCGAGGAACAGGATTTCCTGCGGGGAGTAGAGTTGCGCTACCAAGCGGAAAATAGACGCAAAGAAGTACAACATCGCGAGGCTGTGGCAGCGCTCGAGCGTGATCGCGAGACCGAACGCGATAACGATTACTTTGATTGTGAGACGAGAAAGCAGCGTATATTTGAAGATACCCAAGTAAAGCGGGAAGAAATTCTCGCGGAGTTGAAGCGTGCCGAGGAACGCGAGTCCAGGGGAGCAAGTACCTGCATCGCAACATATCCCGATCAAGTGGAGGCAGATTTCCCGAGCAATCCGGAACCAACGATCAATCAAGTGGAGCAAGACAACAGAGGTGCAACTGAAAGTCAAGAACCAGTGGCCTTGGTAGACGTCATCCGTGAGACGGCAGAGGGAGAGATCGAAGCAGAAACCATCTTCCCCAACATTCCGTCACAGCGAGGCCGTGATCCACGTTGGATACCAAAAGGCACAAGAGTCTGGATTCTTAACTCCTTAAAGCTGAAAGGAGCCGAAGCCAGGCCATATTTACAAGGAACGGTCAGTCGCCACGGTACCGTGTATCACTTCATCAAGATCTGGAATCCGATCTCGAAGAAACACGAAGAACACCGTCGTCACCGCGATTGGATAGCCCTCATCGAGTAACCACCATGTCGCAACAAGGATCCACAACCCCACGGCCAGACGAAACTGGTTCTAGGGCATCGAGTGGGCAAAGACAAGGTGGTCGTGGTGGAAGAGGTGGAAGAGGCAGAGGATGGCAATCCTCCCAACAATCCAACTCGTCGAGGTTTCAAGGTCAAGAGCCATCTTTGAAAGAGTGCATTTTCGATTATACTGAAGACCCCCAGTCCAAACGTTACCTAAGACGAAACGTGGAATGGTTAGTTGGCTATGTTGGTACCAACTTTGACCGTCATAACATGGAGTTCCAGCAGGCCATTGAGACACTGGAACTTAAAGATCCCGAGGAAGCCACTCGTCCTAAAGATGACTCCGATCCGATAGAGGTAGAAGAATGGAAAATGCGCTACAAGGCGCGACAAGATCAAGTCAGAGACTACAAAAACTTTCGGGCTGCCCTCTTTAGTCTTATTTTGGGACAATGTACGCCCCTCATGAAAGATAAACTGCAAGCCAAACCCGAGTTCCTCAAGTTGAAAGAGAAACGGGATGGAGTCGAATTGCTTAAATTAATCAAGCAAGTCACATTCACCTTCGATTCCGGCCAAATCTACAACTTGGTCGGGCGTGACAAGCTCAAGGAGGAATTTTACGCGCTCAAGCGTAAGAACAATCAGAGTTTACACAGTTACTATGAGGTTTTTCGGGCGAAAGCGAAGGTGCTTGAAGAAGCGGGGATTGTCTTATATGACAAAGACATTCTGCATCAAGTAGCAGCAGCAAACAAACGATCCCCGCCATCCCCCACGGATCATGCAGATGCACAAGAAAGGTGCTTGGCGATCCGTTTCATACGTACCTGTGGACAGCGCGATTATGAGGCTCATCTACAGAACCTGTTCTTAGATGGACATAATCTGTATCCCAAGACGCTTGCCAATGCGCGGGCCATCCTGGATAACAGAATGAGCAACAAACACAAACAAAACAACCAGTCAGTGGCCCCGTCTGACTCGACAACCGGTGTTGCATACATGACAGCCGATGCCAGCCAAGCTGCCTCGTCCTTAACAGAACAAACCAATGCCACAACATCATCCCAAAACCGGTCCAATACCCACCAAGGTGCCAGTCAAGGTACCGAATTCCATCAGACTGAGCACTGTGTTGATTCTTGTGTTACTGACCAATCCGAATCCTCACCTTGTTTTGTTTTTTCCTCTCGATCCCAGGCTAGCATACCCGACCATTGGTTACTGCTGGACAATCAGTCCACAGTAGATATCATCCAAGACAAGTCACTCTTAAAAAACATCCATACGGCCGAAGAGCCTATCACAGTCCAAAGCCACGCCGGACGCCGACAACTCACCATGAAGGGTCTATTACCAGGATACGGCATAGTGTGGCATGACCCTGATGGGCCAGCCAATATCATCTCACTCACTCGCGCACAAGTTCGTTTTGACATCAAGTATGACAGCGATCATGGCAATTCATTCACCCTGCATGACCGGGCCACGGGACGTCTCAAACACCGATTTAATCCGAGCAATGATGGTCTATTTTATCTCGACACTTCGCAACTTCAGAGTAGAATCATAACTACCGTTAGTGAAAACGAAGAAGGATACTCTCAAGATGAAGTCAATAGGGCCAAGTTGGCACGTACCATTTTATCTAAGATAGGACGGCCATCCACAAAGGATTACATCCACATCATCAAGAACAATTTGCTTCCAAACGTCACTATCAATGCAGATGATGTAAGAAGAGCCGAGAAGATCTACGGACCAGATCTTGGCAGCTTGAAAGGAAAAACAACGCGAAAGAAATCCCCTTTTGTGGACACCGCATTCACTGTTCCTCCTCGGATTGAGGAACAACACAAGGACATCACCTTAACCATTGATGTGTTGCATGTTAACGGAGTCCCATTTCTGGTCACAACTTCCAGAAAGATTCACTTTGGCACAATCGACGCACTGGCAAGCACCACTGACGACAAGATCATCCTCTCCTTGCGCAAAACCATTGCTCTTTATCGAAGGGGGGGTCTTAGACCGAGAATGATCCTTGCTGATGGAGCATTTACGAGCGATGAAATGAGAACCAAGATGCAACTTCTTGGCTTAACAATCAACTCGACAGCTCGTGACGAACATGTGGGAGATGTGGAGCGATACATTCGCACAGTTAAAGAACGAATGCGATGTGTTTTCAATACACTGCCATTCATCACCCTACCCAAAATTATGATCATTGAGCTCGCGAAATTTGCAGTCTTTTGGCTAAACAGCTTCCCACATCGCCTCGGCATTTCAACAACCGAGAGTCCGCGACTGCTGGTTACTGGCGAAAACATTGACTATGCTAAACATTGCCGCTTCGAGTTCGGCGAATATGTCCAGTGCCATGAGGAGCACAACAACTCGATGGCACCCCGAACCGTTGGTGCTCTAGCTTTGAGACCTACGGGAAATCGACAAGGTAGTTATTACTTCCTTAGTCTCGCAAGCGGTCGCGTCATTACTCGGAACCACGCCACGCCCCTTCCAATGCCCCAAGAGGTGATCCAACGAGTTTCTGATCTAGCTGCAGCACAAGAAATGCAGCCGGGACTCGCTTTTGGAAACCGGGATAATCGTGTACTGTGGCTAGATGACGAGAACATTCTCATAAATGAGGATGACGATGCTTCTTATCATCATGACATCGACGATGAGGATGAAGACCTCCGCTACAACGATGACATCGTTGACGAGGAACTCGAGAACGCAGACGTACAAGACGACGACGAATTAGTAAAAAAGGGCAACCAGCTGATGACCCAGTAATCAACCCAGGGATGGACCATCAGCAAAACCAAGGAGTGGAAATCCAAGGAGTGGGGGTAGAAGTCGGTCTACCTAATCCGATAGATGATGATGGTGATCACGTGGCTGATATGGATGCGGAGGATGGATCTAATGGAGATGAACAGGATGGAGGGGAGCTAGCCGGTGGAGATGATATGGAAGAGGAAGACATTGATGACGATGAGGGCAATCAAGCTGTGGTGGATCCCAATCAAGTTGAGCCATTGATCTTGGAGCCAGAGCCAGAGCATGTTGCAGACGAAGCACCAGCTCAAGAGCCAGCAATAGAGCCTGTTGCAGACGAAGCACCAGCTCAACAACAACGCTACAATCTGCGGCCGAACAGGGCACGCAGTTACGCCTACCGATATGGCCATTCGTTTGCATGCGTCGATAGATTGACAAGCGGACGATACGATGGGTATTTGCGTGAAGGCATTTTGTATCTTGTTGCGTCTGAAACCAATCTGGCGACTCCTCAGATGTCAATGAAGAAAGGCATTAAGCTATTCGGTGACAAAGGAGTTGCCGCAGTGAAAATTGAGATACAACAATTACACGATCGTGGCGTATTAAAGGCCGTGCACAAATCAGACCTCTCATGGGAGCAGATCCAACAAGCATTAGAATATTTGATGTTCCTTAAGCGGAAGCGTTGTGGCAAGATCAAGGGGAGAGGATGTGCTGATGGCCGGAAACAAAGGTCATACATTGAAAAGAGCCAGTCAGCCTCACCGACAGTTGCAACCGAAGCTGTTTTCATCACCGCAGTTATTGATGCTTTAGAACGCCGAGTGGTGATTGTTGCAGATATTCCAGGGGCATTCATGCATTCCGACATGGACCCCGACGTCTATATGCGTCTGGATGGTCTCATGGCGGAACTGTTGCTGGAAGTCGACTATGACATGTACAAACCCTACGTGACATATGAGAAAGGGCAACCCGTTATCTATGTAGAGATGCTTAAGGCACTCTATGGAACACTGAGGGCGGCGCGTTTGTTCTGGGAGAAATTGTCTGCAGTCTTGAAAAGTTGGGGGTTCATAATGAATCCATATGACTCGTGCGTCGCAAACAACAAGTAAACAACAAACAATTAACCGTCACTTGGCACATAGACGACTTGAAGATTTCGCATGTTGATGCCGAGGTCGTTCAACAGTTCGTCAAGGACCTCAAGGCCGAGTTCGGCCAATTGGGGGAGATATCCGTATCAGAGGGAATCCGCCACGATTATTTGGGAATGTTTTTGGATTACGGAGACGATGGGGTCGTACAAGTGGACATGCGATCCTATCTGGAGACTGTTCTGACGGATTTACCCAAGTGTTTCATTGGAAAAGCCAGAAGTCCCGCTGCCAAACATTTGTATCACATTAATCCCAAAGCGAAAGCTTTGGATTCAACAGCCGCCGACGAATTCCACAGTATCACAATGCAATTGGCCTATATGGCACAGCGTGGAAGGCCTGATATTCGGACTGCGGTGGCTTTCTTGAGTACTCGAGTTATGGCACCAGATGAAGACGATCGTCGCAAACTGGGCCGAGTGTTGAAATACCTGCAATCGACCAAGGACTTGGTTCTCCGTTTGGAGGGTACAAAGGACTTTCCTATCCACTGGTGGGTTGATGCGTCCTATGCAGTTCACCCAGATTTCAAAGGGCAAACAGGTGGATATATGACCCTGGGTCGAGGAGCAGTGGTTACAGCGTCATCCAAACAAAAGTTAGTGGCGCGTAGTTCCACGGAATGTGAATTGATTGGGATTCATGACGTCCTCCCGTCCATTATTTGGACAAAGAATTTTATTCAAGCTCAAGGACATGCAGTCCAAGATGTTGTCCTACATCAGGACAATCAGAGCAGCATCCTGCTCGCCAAGAATGGACGCTTGTCAAGTACAAAGCGGACCAAACATATCAACCTCAGATATTTCTATATCACAGACTGTATTCGGAGAAAAGAGTTGTCAGTCAAGTATTGTCCCACCGAGGATATGATAGCCGATTTTTTCACGAAGCCCCTTCAGGGTCAAATGTTCTACAAGTTGCGCGATATCATCATGAATGTGCTTCCGGATAGTAAATACCATTCCTCAGCACAAAGGAGTGTGTTGAGGATAGACGAGCAACCGGTAGTCATGGAGGACCAAGGCGCGACCAAACAGGACAAGGAAGAAGGACAAGATGCGAATCTTTGGACTGTGGTCAGGCGACGTGGCAAAAGCAACGCTATGACAACGAAACTGAGCAAGAGCTCATTCAATGGAGTTTACGTAGATCAATAAGCCTATAAAGAGTTGCTTTTACGGCACGGTTTATTTGAGTTACAACAGTTTGTTGTGTTTTGCTCGATTGATGGCTCTGGGCAAGGCCCCCATCCGACCAAAGCTCTGTTAAAGTTTGCGCAAGTTTGGTTGTGCTTCATCGGTGGCTGTAGTGTCATTTGGATTTTTTGCTTCGTACAAATACATGGCTTGAGGGTACTTCTAGTAGAACTTGTAAAAGAAAAGTTTGTTGTGTGTATCCGTAGATCATTGCCATCCCTATCTCCAATCTTAAACAAACAACACGCAAACACTGCACCAAGTGGGAGATCCTAGCTAGGGAATTCGTTTCGTACGATTCCTTGAGAATGAAATGATTTCTAGCTGACAAGAAAATGGTTAGCCTTTCGATCCATCCTCCTGTCTGTTCCAAGTTGTTTCTCTTCTTGTAATACTAGGACTATTTCACACGGAAGATGGGTCTTGTTGAGAGTGGTAGCTGTCCAGGGAACAAGCGAAAACTAATAGCCTGTCATTGTCATGACTATCTTGACAAGAGCTGTGTCCCGCACCCAAGCCCAAACGTCATATCTGTTTGATGTTGGTCATACGACACGAACTGTCAATGACAATACCGTAGTCGCCTCGGAGACTAAAGACAGGTCCATTGCCCCTCTATGTGGTTTTGCCCTTTATGGCGGGTAGCTATGGGTAGGGAATCCGTGGTGGGACGTGGTTGAGTCGCCCCGATATCGGTCTCAAGACTCAAGAGTCAAAAGATAACAGATCCACATGGGGTATCTTTTTTCGTTTCGTTCGCTTTTCTCTCTCCACACCATGATGTTCTTGGGTAGGCAAGTTCTGGCCCAGGGCCGAATCATGAAGGCTGTCATGGGACGATTCCCTACACCACGAATCTGGTGTGTGGAGGGTTTCACCACGGCCGCTTCCGCCTTGCAGCAGGAGACGACTTCTTGGACGATTCACCACCCTATGCTTGGAACAGCTCCAGCATCCAGTCATGGTGGTGTTATGTCTCGGCGTTGGCAGTCGCCGACGCCGACAACAACAACAGCAGTGAATGCTAGGACCCAAGATGCTCGATCATCATCCATGACGAAACTCCCTACGAAAAAGATTGCCTTTCAATCGTTGGGATGTTCGCGCAATTTGGTGGATACCGAAGTCATGATGGGCTTGACCGTGGCGACGGAACAGTTTCAAGTGACGGCGGATCCCCAGGAGGCCGACTACATTGTCATCAATACCTGTGGCTTTTTGGAAGCGGCGCGGACTGAATCGCACGAGGCCATTCAAACCATGAAGAGTCGTCGTCATGCCAAGCTCATTGTCACGGGGTGCATGGTCAATTTACAAAAGGACGACATTCTCGAACGGCATCCGCACGTTCATGCCGTTTTGGGATCCGGTGCCATTGATCAAATTGTGGAAACCATTCAACGATTAGAAGCCAAGGAGAACAAGGACAAGAACAAGGAAACGCTCTTGGCCTCTTCCTCGTCTTCTTTGCCATCGTCTCCACAACAGCAGCAACGTCGTACGCGCAAGAGCTTTTTGGAACAAGGCGATACACCTCGCTTTCTCACGACACCCCCGCATTATGCCTATTTGAAAATTGCCGAAGGCTGTAAGAAAACCTGTTCCTTTTGCATCATTCCGAAACTCAAGGGACGGTTGCAATCCAAACCACAAGAGCAAGTCGTGCAAGAATTTCAAGGTCTCTCGGAACGAGCCTCGGAAATTATTTTGATTGCCCAAGATTTGGGCGATTATGGCAAGGATTTCATGGCTGGACGCAACCACGACGATGACAAGGTGGATTTGACATCCTTGTTACAGGCCTTGTTGGAATCCAGCCAGGACAATCCAGATTTGTGGTTGCGGTTGTTGTACCTGTATCCCGATGAAATCACGCCATCCTTATTGGATTTGATGCAAGCCGACGCGCGCATTTGTCGTTATTTGGACATGCCCATTCAACACAGTCACAATGACATGTTGCAGCGCATGCGACGCACCACGTCCACCCAACACTTGCAAACGACTCTGGATACGTTGCGGCACCGGCTCCCCGACTTGCACATTCGGACCAGTCTCATGGTGGGCTTTCCGGGAGAAACGGACCAACATTTTGATCATTTGTTGCAATTTGTTCAAGATATGCAACTCGATCATGTTGGTTGTTTTCAGTATTCCAACGAAGCACAAGCTGCCGCATCGAAATTGTCCCATCACGTTCCCGAACATGTCAAACAAGATCGCCATCGTCGTTTGATGCAAGCCCAATACGAGATTGTCCAAGCCAAGAATCGAGACAAGATTGGGAGACAATACCATGTTGTGATGGATGGTTTGAACGATGATGGACACGTGGTGGGACGGTATTATGGACAATGTCCCGATGTGGACAATCAAGTCATTGTCCAATTACCCGAAAATGACCACAACAACAAGCATCCTCGTCCACGATCCATGCTGGGAGCTCGTCGTCGAATCCTGGGTCGTCGTCATCGTCGTACTTCCAAACAACAAGGACGACCTGAACCTCAGCAGCACTTGGTGGCCGGACAACGGTACTGGGTCGAAATTACCGGTGTCAAAGACTATGATTTGGTGGGAACTCTGGTGCACACACAACAACAAGAGGAGGAACAGGAAAAGCACGACGAGACGGTGGTGGTAGTGTCGCGACATACAGCGTTGTCGTCGTCGCGGGTCGAGGACGAGCTCGAGACGACTCATGCCTCCAACGATCGACTCCAACACTCTCACTCCTAACAGATCCATTATGTGTCGAACAAACCAACCAACCAACCAACCATCAAGCAAGAGAGAGCTCCATGTCATTGTTGGAAGCACCAACCTCCAGTTCGGGATCCAGTGGATGCAACAACTCTCGAATCATCCAGTTTGCTTTCGCTACTTCTTCAAAAAATCTCGAAAAGGAGGCTGTGCAAAAAGAGAAGGAGTACATCTTGTCGTCAGGAGCGTGAACTGCGTACCCAGGAGTGTGGTCGGTGTGGACTCTATCCATTTTCGATGGAGAACAATGCAAGCAGTTTCCCTGTTCCAAAAGTTGTTGTGAACATTCGATTTGCATTATTAAGTGGCACTAATGCGATAGTTCTTCTAGTTCCTGATTGCCCTTTCGTCCGTGTTGAGTTTTTTCCATTTCGGAATGGTCGAGTCATGCCATGGCGAGCCTTGGGACCTTCTTGCCATCCAAAGCAAAACTACCTAGAGAGTGACCTTTTCCGTCCGACAAACACAAGTCCCTAACTTCATGTCAGTAGCACAACAAACTTTTTACAAACTATTATTCATGGTCTTTTGTGGTCGGGGTGGGGCCTTGCTGAGAGCCATTAAACGAGCAAAACATGCCGAGTGCTTGTCAAAAAGAGACAGTGCTTCACCCCGATCGGATGAAAAGTCATCCCCAATCACAACAATGCCAGTTAAAAGTACCAGGGCACTAAAATCACTCCGTCGGAATCGAAACTCTGGTAGCTCCCACACAATATTGCGTTGCGTGTCCAGAACCTCCACGGAACCAAAGTGGTGACGTCCTCCTCCTAGTACCACAAGACAGGATCCGACTTTGACCACACCGTGCTTATATCGACGATTGCGAAGAGAAAGACCCTTGCAAATCGTCCAGGACGTGGACTCCGATTTCAGCCAATCATCCAATTCAAGGCACTCCACAGTGCTCTTGCAACTGTGTACCTTTTCTCCCACCTCCCCACCTACTGCATACACACGTTGACCAATGGCGGCCATTCCAAATTTCCTTCGACCCACATTTAACGGTGGTCCGGGTTTGACGACGCATGGAGTTTGGGACGACAGTGTGTCAAGAATATCGACAGATGCAACAGAATTGTTACCACCTCCACCCGCCACAACAATGAATCTGTCATGTACAACGGCAGCGGCACACCAAACTCTTTTCTTCGACAAACGACAATCCAACGTCGTCCATCGCTTGGTATCACTGCCACTACATGATTCCGAAAGTAAATCTTCTACGCGGATCTTTTCAACCGTATCCAAGACTGGATGGTAATAAACGTTTAATACACTTTCTCCGCCGATCGCGTATATAGCACCGTTGCATACCACGGCTGTACCCAAGAGCGTGCTTCATTCATAGCTGGTCCTTCTCGCCACACTTTCTCATGATCGTCAACATTCAACAGAAAAACGGAATTTGAGAAACGTTTGGAAGACATCGACTCTCCTCCCAGCATGACAACAATCTGCCCTTTGCTCTTGTCGGGATGATTCACAACGACGGATGCTGATGATCCCTTGTAGAAACGTCCGGCCGGCAGTTGCGGCCAATGCGCTACCCGCCATTTTGCTTCTCCATGAATGTCGGCACGGTTTGCAAGCGCCAGTCCGGATAACTGCACTTGTTGGCGGACCTTCTTGCTGTCTCGCTTTTTCGTTGGAATCCTCGCTGAAGATCTGGCCAAAACTGATGGAATGGGAGTAAATGTAAACTCCATGGACTTTTTTAGTTCCGCCAATACGATCGATCGAAAGGCATTTAACCATTCGTCTTTGTCTTGTTGTTGTTGTTGTTGTTGTTGTTGTTCGTCTTGTCCTGCTGGAGCAGTGTTGCGGAGGTTCGTAAAAACCAGTCCGGACAAGAGCGCTTGTTGTTGGATGTCGTTCATGGTGTTGTTGTTGTTGTTTTGCTTTGTTCTCTCGTTCGCTGCTGTGGCGGAAATGTGTCGATGCTGCTGTTTTGCCTGACGTTGTGGAGTAGGTAGCCATTGCCATACCCATACATAATGGTAGGACGTAAAAATTATGATCTTTAGGAATTAGGCTAGGAAAGTGAGCGATGGCCAGAGAAGCCATCTGCACACGGGACAAGGACGGACTGAATTCTGAGAACGTCAGTGTCAAAGATGTCACAGATTCAACTAGGGACCTATCGAGTCATGTTTACGTGGAGTCGTGGCGGGACAGAGTCCGGGTACCGCACTCTACCTCTCCCTGGTCGGACCTAGGAAGTTCGAGCGGGCCATGGGAAAGCTTGATGGCCAGAGGCCAACGGCAGTAAAACCCATGTCACACACGGTAAGGGATGAGACGCCTGATATTGATGCGCTCGGTAACGTGGGGACCACGTTGAATGGTCACGGTGCCATTGGAATGGACACGCGTGATAGTGAAAGGATTGGGACTGGTACGAAGTGCCAATTTGTCCGGATTGGTAGCGCGGATGAGTACGCGATCTCCAATTTTGTAATCATGAAAGACGCGAGAGCGATTTGCGAGTCGAGCTCGTTCGTCAACGATGATTTGGCGTTTTTGACGAATCAATTCCATGTCCGCAAGGATGGGAATGTCGAACAGCATGTCACGGTGGAACGCAAGACTGCCGGGAGAATGTTTGAGGCTGCCGTGGATGGCAGTGCGTGCAGAGTATGCAGCGGTTTGCAGAGCAGTGTCGACCATAAGAGCGGCCTGTTCAATGTTTTGCGGCGGCTCGTAGTTAACGATAGCGCGTAATGAATTGCCAATCGTCAAATGAAGACGTTCACATAGGGCATTGGATTGTGGATTTTTGACCGTTAGGGGCACTGGTTTGATACCATGATTGCGAAGCACTTGCGTAAACGCATGGCCGATGAACTCGCCGCCTTGATCGAAAAGGCAACGAACAGGGCGAGGATAGCGTGAAAGCCATGAATTCTCGAGTTGGAGACCAACATGTCGAGCGGTTTTGTCGTATATGCGGATAATCTCGCAGAAATTGGTGACAGTGTCAATGACCGTCAGAGCTTGAAAGGTCAGGGCCATGCCATGGACTTTGACTGTCCAGGGGCCGATAAGATCGACGGCAATGTCGGACCAGGGATTACCACGGACCTCACGAGGAGGCAATTCTCCGTAATGTCGATGAACGACCTTCGACCGTTGACAGGTCGGACAGCTGGAAACAGCTTGATCGCAGTAGAGTCCCAATTGGGGATGCGTCATGTGCATGGCGATAGTATCGCGGAGTCGCGTGGAACCAGCGTGGTTAAGCACGAGATGATACCAGTTGACTGTATGTGCGAGAAGCGAGTCAGGAATGCGAATGCGCCAGAGGGCATTAACCGATTGTCGATAACAGACAAGGTTGTATTGTGGATTTTCCGTAGGAAAGGGTTGCAAATGATAATAGTCAGGTTTGGATTGGACCAACGCCATTAAGGCGGCATCGTTTTGTTGATGCTGAGATATCGTAGCATAGTCAACCGGTAGGGGTTGGTTGGCCGTAATGGCGGGATGATTAAGATACACATCGATCAACTCTTCGTCCATGAAAATAGGGGATTCATGAGAATCCGCGTCACGAGACGCTAAGCGGGGGTCATCATTAGGCGCACGAGGAACCTGAAACACGGAGTGTTTGCCGCTACGATCGAAAAGGGATCGTGGTCCAGACGAGGGACCGTCGGAAGGGACCTTGGAAGGGACACTCTTCTCCTCCTCTTCTGAAAGAGGGAGACGCGACAACGCGTCGGCGATGACGTTATCCTGGCCAGGAATATAATGAAAGATGGGATTGTATTCTTCGAGAAAGAGACGCCAACGAAGGACTCGTTGGGAGTTGAGAGTGGAATAAGTGAGATTTTTGTGATCGGTATGAATGTGCAAGGCGGCACAGCCAAGCAACATGGAGCGGAACTCCTTGAGGGTTTCGACGATGGAGAGTAACTCCTTTTCCATAGTGGTGTAATTCCGCTGAGCGGGGTTGAGCTTGCGTGAGAAATACGCGACAGGGATGTTTTCCTGCATGATAACAGCGCCGAGCTGATAGTCAGACGCGTCCACAAAGACGTGGAAAGGAATGTTGTGATCGGGATAGCGGATAAACGCATCATGCGCAAGCATGGCTTTAACGTTTTCAAAGGCTTTCTGACATTGCGGGGACCATTCAAAGGTTTTCTTGCCGGTCAAGGCTGTTAGCGGAGCTAAGTGATGGGATCGCTGGGGATACATGTGACGATAGAAATTAACCATGCCAATGAAGGAACGTAGTTCTTTCATGGTTCGGGGAGGCGATAAGGCCAGAATCGCGGAAATCTTTTTCTGCCATGGTCGTAGACCTGTAGGCGTGAGCCAATGGCCAAGGAAGTCGGTTTCCTGCACGGCCCATTCACATTTGTGAGGAGTGATAGAGAAGTTCTTGTCTTGAAGACGTTGAAGGACTTTGTTGAGAATCTCGACATGTTCTTCCCAACTGTCGGAAAAGACGCCGATATCGTCGATGTAGACCTCGACGTGATCGCGAAAGTCAGCGAGGACTTCTTCCATGAGCTCCTGACAGAAGTCTGGGGATTGTTTAACTCCCATAGGGAGACGACGATAGCGAAATTTGCCAAAAGGCGTAGTGATAACGCAAAGATTGCTGGAAAACTCGTCGAGTTTGAAAGTGTGAAAACACATAGAGATGTCAAGTTTTGTGAAATACTTGTAGCCTTTGCGTCGTCGAAGGATATCTTCGATCCTTGGAAAGGGATAGACGCGGCGATACATTTGCGCATTAAGCGAACGAAAGTCCGAGATCATTCGGATTCGTCCATCCTTTTTAGGAATGGCGAAATGAGGAGCGGCCCACTCAGTGGAACCAACTCGTTCGAGAATGCCGATATCGACAAACCGAAACAATTCCTTTTTAAAGGTGTCATGGATATTGCGAGGGACCGCATAATGACGATGATGAGCCGGTTTGGCATCGGGCATGAGATCGAGATGCAACTCTTTGTCCGGATAGGCACGCAGGACGCCGTCAAAGATGCGCCCGCATTTCAGCCACACACCAAGAAGATCTTGTTGTTGTGAGGGCGTCAGATGAGTCTGTTGAGCAAGAAGCTCATCGAGATCTGCCTGTTTGTAATTTGAATCGAGCAGGTAATCGTCACCGAGGACGTCATCATCTGCGAAGAGATCGATGAAATGCGAGACGAACTCATGTTCAGTCGCGAATGAATCGCGGTCGCGCATTGCGACTTCAATGGAGTCCCACGAGGTGATCCCACGATCGAAATCAAGAAGGACGCCCAGACGGCGAAGCAAATCGCGACCGATGATGATATCATAGCGACTGTTGGGAGCATCATAGATGTCGACCCATAAGGGATAGGTTACGTGTTTGGTTCGTGAGAACTCTGGGAGAACAATGTCTTCCAGGAGAATTTCGGACACACCGGAACGAGTTCCCATGGTCGTGTTCACGGAACGGTCGGTAGACCGCGGTATCATGCCTGGTTGAAGGCAACGTGAATGAAGAATCGTCTTGTCAGCGCCTGAGTCGAGCAGGGCACGCAAGGGAAGCGTATTTTCAACACCGCCAATATGGCGAGCCATGACGATGGTGAGTGGAACGCATTCAGGCCGAGAAGGCGAATCGAACGGAGGAACATCACTAGATGAAGGAAATTGGGAGTAGAACTCATCATAAGACTCTAGGTTATCCAAGTAACCGTTATTGGGATCAATCACCTCGCTTATAAAAGCGTCATCACGACATAGAGACGCGGGCGTAAGCAGCGAGACCTCCTTCAGTGGACAGGTCGTAGATGTGGGAAATGTCCATTCCGCGCCCATAGATTTTATTGAGCTGGTCGATGACCTCGTTGATGGGTGCATCGGGATGGATTGCGCTGCCGGCATAGCCGTTGGCGGGCCAGTTTGGATCTGACATTGCTGCGAGAACAAAATGCCCAGGTGATGAGTCGGATCGTCAGGAGACGAGGAAAAGGAAGATGAAAGGTGAGACGTACCGGGGACCGTCTTTTCAGGATTGCGAAGATCGCTCCACTGCTGGATTCCCTCGGCATCGACAGGAATGGTAGGAACGCATCCTGGAGGAGGAGCTACGGCAGGAGGATTGGCAGGAACGGCATTCCATCCATTACCGGCACCAGCAGTGTCAGAGGCGTGTTGATCACTGCCACGACCTGGGGCAGAAGGACGAGAGCCCCAAGTGGCACGCAGAGGAACGGAAGAGCCACCACGCGGGTTGTTATTGCCATTGGAGGAACCACCACTTTGAGGAGGATTGGTTCCGGCGTTGCCGCCACTGGTAGAACGGTTAGAACGTTGAACCATGACGTCAAAAAGGCTTTGATTGAAATTGCGACCCGTAGGATTATAAATGCAATCAGCCCAAGAATGGTTGCGATGAGATTCCATCGTGGTCCGATACGGACAGGGATCGGAGTTGCCATCGGAGGCGCCACGATTGTCTCCGGAGGAGGCATTACGGTCGGAGTTGCCAAGGCGATTTCCGCCACGTGAGGAGTCACGATTGCCACCGCGGAGTCCACCGCGAGAGTGGCGAGAGCGCACGCGACGATCGCGATTGCCGCTGTTGTTGGAGTCGCGAGGACGAGAGGGGTCTTGACGAGACTGCGAACGATTTTGCTGTTGCTCACGTAGGAGGGCCTTTTGCTTGGAGGCGCGCTGGTATCCGCGCATGGCTTGCAAGAGAGCATCCGTGTCAAAGTGATTGACAATGTCCGGCACCAAGGGATTGGCTTGTTGAAATTCCGTGCGCCATGTAGTCGGCGAGCCTTGGTAAAAGGCTTGTTTGATTTCGTCTTCCGTGAGGGGGACGATTGCAGCGTCAGAGCTGAGGTACTTGAGACCATTAGAGAACTTGCGTAGAGACTGCAAATGCGAATCCACAGTCATGTCCGAGGGCTTTCGAGGCCCGGAAAGAAGGAAGGTGCGGAAAGCACTAACTTCACTGACAAGGACAAGAGGGGCGAAGACCGCAGCAATCAAACCTTGGAAACAGGCTTTATCGAGATTGGTGCCTGGAGGCAAACCGTTGTAGGCTTCGAGAAAAGGATCAGCGATAGCGCTGGTGACCGAGCGAGGAAAATACTCGCAACAAGCGGCGAAGGGGTCCGGATGACCGGAGATGCGGATCTTGTCCACGAAGTGGAGGACCCAAAGAAAGAGATCGCGAGGATCTTCATCCGTCGACTCCCGAAATGGGAGGAGGTTAGCGTAATACTTGTCGTCGTCATCTTTGAGCTTGAGCAAAGAGAAGGAATCGGAGGACAGAGCCTCATCAACGCGACGTTGGAAGCGGAGTGCATCGACAAGGGTAATGAACCCATTTGTGTTGTCTGCCATGATGGAGAGATGCAATGGTGAGAAAAGGAAAGGAAAGGAATCAAAGGACGGGCAAAAGGAATTGCACAAACGTCGGCCGCCGGAGGCGTGTTATGGTGAAGAAGGAAAAACAAGGGCGTTGAGGAATCTGATCAGAGTGCCATACCCATACATAATGGTAGGACGTAAAAATTATGATCTTTAGGAATTAGGCTAGGAAAGTGAGCGATGGCCAGAGAAGCCATCTGCACACGGGACAAGGACGGACTGAATTCTGAGAACGTCAGTGTCAAAGATGTCACAGATTCAACTAGGGACCTATCGAGTCATGTTTACGTGGAGTCGTGGCGGGACAGAGTCCGGGTACCGCAGCCATTGGCTTCTTGGGGGAACAGGGGAGAAAGAAGGCGCGAAAATGCTTATGTAGATAGCGCGAAATGAATGTTCTATATCATGACGACACCTCGGGCATATTTATTCGGGGTGCTAGTGACTCTTCGAGTTCTGAGGCTTCGGATGTTCTCTTTTGTCAACCGGTTCTTCAAGGCAACTGTATTCGCACTCTGGATTGGAATGAAATGGAGCTAAGCCCGCGCTCAATTGAGAGTTGGCAAGCCACCTTTGCATCCCTCAAGCATGCAGCCTCCGAGTCGGGTGAGGGTGTGGATCTATCTACGGCAACTAAAGTCATGGAAAACACAAAGTCTGAAGTGAAGTTCGAAGCCATGACTCCCAATCCCAAACGCAAGAAACGAGGTTCTCAAGTTTTAGTTGAAACGGTTACAAGTGAAGATGAGGAAGATATGGGAGTCAAGGTACCCTCAGTTGCTACTCCACAGAAGAGGAGGGTGGTTCCTTGGAAGGCTGTACCAGAAGACATTGGGACTGAACAGCCTACACTTAGTGTCAAGGTGCTGCAAAGTGGCGCGTGGTCTAACTTAGTTACCAATGTGAATACTTTGCGTGAGGAGCATGAAAAGGAAGGACAGGAGCGAGACGTTCTGGAAGCAACGGTGGATGTGGAAATCGAAAAGCTGCATGTGAAGCTTTCACTGATCCATGCCTTGTTGGGAGCAAGATCCGAGGAGTTTGGCACTCAGTCTGCATTCGAAGCATTGACTCATTGCATGACGACTGTGCGTGCCTTACAAGGCTTGGTGGCCAAGCGTCTGGAAGCTCCATTGGATTCTGGTTTCTTGGGCAAATTGGAGCAGCTGGATTGAAAAATTGAACAGGCGGTGGCTTCATCCAAGACGTTGGTGCAAGAGCGATTGGATGAATTCTTTGCTGATCACAGCGATTTTCGGAAGCAATTTGTAAATCCAACCTTGCAATTGCTTGCACGATCCACGTCGAACAAAAGTGATCCAGGAGGGAAGTGGGCGGAACTGTTTTCCGAGCTCACTTCGAGGATCGAGAGAGTGGAACAACAAGGCAATGCAAGTCAGCCAGCGCAGTCTGTGTCGGGCAATACAAGAGTCCCGGGGGTTTCGTTTGGATGGCCCATTAGTTCTGCTTCAACTGGTGGATGGTTCACTCAATCGTACGGAGGAACACAGGTTAATGGGCAAAGTGCCGACCAAATGCAGTGGATACAGGGAGAGTTTCAAAGGTTGAAAGAGGAAATGAACACTCTCAAGTCGGGTATGAAGGACCTGCAAGAACAGGCTGAATCTGATGCCATTGTTGTTGGGTCGATAGTGTTTCCGTCTCGCGGGTTCTGTGTATCTTGGATGGCGCGCCATGCAGTAGAAACCAACCCCCATGTGTTTGTGGATGCGGTATCGTTGTTGTCGCTGGCCACATCGGACGTGAGTCTAGACGAAGAACGCGCGGCGAATCTGCGGGCAACGACAGCCAAGGTCCGTGACAAGACACCTTATCACACCGCTTACATCGCCTCGTTTAACTTGGAGGTACCCCCGTTGCTTGGCAAAGGCTTGGACCAGTCTTTGACCACCAATTCGAGGGCATTGGGTGGAGTGCCAAAATTCGAAGATTTCCATCCGCCGTCGGGTCGCGAGGGAATTCATCAGCGGATTCTGGATCACGTCAAGGATGGACGTAGGACTCTGGAGCAAGCGATTGGAGACCTGTTTGCTTTTGGAACGGAGCCGGCCAGCGTCGCCCATGAGTTGCTACTACAGAGCAAAACATTTTGGGATGACTTGTGCCATTGGATCGTTTGCTACCATCAGCAGGTCCAAGCAGAAAGTGAAGCGAGCTGTCAGGAAGTGTGGATTCTCATCTCACACTGTGTCCGAGCAGTCTTTCGGAGTCTGCGAGAAGCAAGGGCGCCAGGACGGGCAACGAACACTCTTGCCGGGATGCTTTGGGGCACCTTGCGCGCCCACAAAGTTATGAAGGAATATAGGCAGGCAGATTTCAGCGGGCATCCGAAGATAGCGCTCATTCTGCATGAACATCTGATTCGGTTTGCCACGCCCAGGTCGAAGTTCACGGCTCTCAAGACTGGACTAGAGGAACGCATGGACAAGCTGCAGCGGTCTGTGAATTCAGCTGTGGCGGCCACCAACAAGAGCGGAGGAAAGAAGAGTGCGTGAGAAGGAAGGTATGGGACGTCAAATATGAGCAGAAAAAGAAGGATGGTGGACGAGATGGGAGGAGATGCGGCGATGAATGGCGAGAAAGTTAGAGATGGGATGGAGATTGGTTTCGCCAAGGATAATTGTTACGTAGAAAGTGTTTCGCTTTGCAACTTGCAAAATGGAGTGGAGGAGCGAAAGATTTCTCGCTTGCAAGTAGGACAAGGCACGTGTCGTATTGGGTTGGCGAGTGGAGGAACGCCCTTTTGGTTTTGGGCCGTTTCCTCCCTGGGTCAGATATTGTGGATTGACACTCCACCGGAACGATTGGATAGCGGAGAAACGGGTTCGGAAGACTGGAGCAGGTTAGCGATAGCAAGAGAAGAAAGACTCACAAAAAACCGAGGGTCCAAGAAGGCCAGGGTATCATATGTCGTCCCACAATCCTGGGATAAGCGTGCTGATGTGGATCTTGTCTTTTTTTATGGAGGAATGGATACAAAAAAAGATACTCCTACTACCTAATACTTTCGAAATGCTATGGACTCTATGATAGCTCAGATCGCACCAAATTCTAGGTTCACACATCCACCACAGGGTTTGAGAGAATGCATCCACAGCAAGGAAGTATATAGTATTCATGTTACAGAGGCAAGGAACAGAGTAAAGACATCTCTCTCTTCTACTCTACCTAGGTAGGTAGAGAATATCTCCTCCGCCCATTCATTCTCTCTCCCTCTCGGATGGGTATAGGAGGAGGACATTGGGACAGGTATTGTAGGGTGACAACTTGGTCCTCTCTCACCCTTCTGTATCCTCGGACTTTGTCTCCGGGAAAGGAATCATCGTGTTCCACTTGAAGTGCCATTTCTACTAGATCTCATTTCGTACCAAGCGATTCCCCTGGTGTTCTAAGAGTCTCTGTCTACAAAACGCATTGATCTCTCTACTATATAGTATATAGAGAACCGATACACACACGAGGTCGTTCCAAATCATTATCCTGGGACTTTTTACCACCCTCTCCTCCTCCGTCTCCTCCTGTATTATTTGTATTCTTGTTGTTGTTGTTGTTGTTGTTGGGAAAGAGTTCGGGCGTTGTCTTTTTGAGTTGCACCAGTGTGTCCAGAGCGAATTGTGCCACGTGTTCTTCCCACACGTCAAAGCCTCGTTTGGTGGGATGACCTGTAATGGAAATCAAATCCGTTTGCAGAATGGTCCGACCGGCCGCATCGACTTGCGTAAACATGGACGTGGCATCAAAAAACGAAACCTTGTCACGATTCTTTTCGGCAAATTTTTTCAATTGACGATTGACCACCAAGACGGATGTCCACAAGGGCAACTTGACATCGGCCACGTGTTTGCGCACGTGATGAGTTTCTTCCAAGCGTGGATCCACCACTTTTTGTGGGGGTGGTGGGGGTCGTCGTCCAAATCACCCGCTTTTGTCGTCGTTCGTATCGTTCATCTTCGGCATTGGCCGCCGCAGCTTCCGACAGGGGTTGTGCGGGACGGTCTTCGTCCTCACTATTACTGTCGTCACTGCGACGACGACGACGGCGTCGTTTTCGTGCGCGACGTGACGCGACGACGACATGTTCTCCCACGAGTGTTGTGGTGCTTCTCCTTCGAGCAACAATCGCCACAACACATTGGGAGCTGTATCGCCGACAATGCCAAAGGCGGCGCCATTGAGTTGGTGGGGCTGCATTGTTGTCTTGTGGTTGTGGTTGTTCGGATCGTTTGGGTTTGGTACAGCGCGATTCAAACGGAGTCGCCATTCGAAGCAACAGAGTTCCTGTCAACGGAAAGGCCTCTACAGATATTGTTCCTTTAGGCATCGTCAGTCTGTTGATTCATGGGGAACGAGCAGGGGGCATCATTTGTTTCCCTCTCGAGTAGATTTTGTCGTGAATGACAAAGGCTTGTCGGACTCAAAACCTTGATTCATGGACGGCGAACCCTCGTTTCGTAATACAAATAATCGTCGTAGGGGGTGGGCCATCTCACCATCACCCGTTCCCCCTGAGGTTGGGTTTACAGAAGTACTCTTGTTGTCGTTGTCGCCGTCGTCGTCATGGTTTCCATGCGAAACGACGAGACATGTAATGCCACGACTGTTCTTTCTCTTGGAGCAAATGCCGTTGTCGGGATCCTCAAGGCGGTGGTGCTCTTTACGATCCTTCTCCTCGTCCTTCTTTTGGCGCAGGGTACGGAATCGTTCCCTCGTGTTGCGCGAATGCGGGACATGGGAACGTTCATGCCCAAGCGCAAGCACCAACTCGTGGGTTGGACGGCCGCTCCACCATGCATCTACCGACCAGTATCCACCGGAATGCCCAAGGCAGCACACATTGAGTTTGACCGTCTTGTTTGGCGAGTTGTCACGAGCATCTTGCTATTGTTGTTGCTGCTTCTCTCGGGTCCCGTTTGGTTTGCGAAAAAAAGTGATTCCGAGTGCTCGTTTTCTAGAGGAAAGGCAATCGTTGTTGTCCCATCCATCGACCATCCATTTCTTCCGCGACCAAATCACCCAATAAAGCAACACAGGCATGGAAACTACTACTTCTCTCAAGCTCAAAAGTCCGTACAATCATGACTCTGACACCCAAACGTAATGAAACTTCCACACATACACTATTCATATTGTTTTGGCCGAGTAGGGGCCTTGCCGAGAGACATCAAACGAGCAAAACATGCCGTGTTCTTGTCCACAAGAGAAAGTGTTTCAACCGCATTTCCCGATCCCCAGCATGAAATTATTGCAATGCCTTTCGAAATGGCAACCACGCTCTGGTTGAGCAGTCCAATTCCCCGCTCTGGGAGCTCCCATACCAGGTTCCGTTTCGTATCCAAAACCTCCACAGAATACCTGGAGTCGGCATCCGGGCCATCTCCTCCAACCACAATGAGACAAGATCCCACTCGGACCACACTATGGCTAAATCGGCCATTGTCAAGAACAAGATCCTCGTCAATCTTCCAGGACTTGGTAAATGGGAGTTCTGATGATGGATTTCGAGACCCCGCTTTCCGCCAGTCCTCAAATTCCAGATATTCCACAGAGTCGAGGTACTCGAGCTCTTTACCCAGCCCGCCTACTGCATACACACGTTGGCCCACCACCGCCATTCCAAAGTTTTCTCGAGCCACCTTTAATGGCGGCCCGGCCATCAAAGCGCATGGACTTTCCCATGACCATGCGTCCAGAATATCAACTGATGAGAATGAGAGAATGTTTTCATTTTCTCCACCCGCCACAACAATGAATCTGTCGTGTACAACGGCCGCGGCGCACCCTTCTTTTGGGCTGGACAAGCGACACTCCAAAGTCGTCCATTTCTTCGTTTCATTGTTCGAACAGGATGAAGAAAGTAAGTCTCCAATGTCAATCCTTTCAATCGTATCAGTAACAGAATCGATTTTTCTCCACCCGCCACAACAATGAATCTGTCGTGTACAACGGCCGCGGCGCACCCTTCTTTTGGGCTGGACAAGCGACACTCCAAAGTCGTCCATTTCTTCGTTTCATTGTTCGAACAGGATGAAGAAAGTAAGTCTCCAATGTCAATCCTTTCAATCGTATCAGTAACAGAATCGATATGTTCGGAATAATGTCCACCAATGGAGTACAGAGCGCCATGGCATACCACGGCGGCAAAGTAACGTCGGTCTTTGTTCATCTGTGGAGCTTCTCGCCAGGCCATAGTAGTAGGATCATGTTCCACATTCAACAGCAAAACCGCATTGTTGGAAATAAATCTATTATCCCTGAACTGAGCAGAAGGATTTTGATAAGAATAGCCTCCCAATACGACCAAGATCAGTCCTTGATTCTTGTCGGGGTGATCGATTACGACCGATGCATGTCCTTCGTCCAACTCGAATGGCATCTCAGGCCATGGAGCTGCCTGCCAGTTTGGTTCTTCTTCTTCTCCTTGCGTGCTGCTTTGGTTCGTACAAAACGTCAGTCCGGACATCAGCGCTTGTTGTTGAAAGTTGTTCATGGTTTTGTTACTTCCTTTCGCGTTGGTGTTTGGTTCTTTGGTGGGAAGTCGTTGGGCTCCTTTTCGCAGAAAAATACTCTCCCGTGTATACAATATTGTAGTGTCGAGCACGTTTGAGGAGGGTCCCCCGGCGCGCGTGGGTGGACGAACCATCGTATCGCATGCCCGACTCCGACCGGACGCGCCCGACGCGCCTGGGTCGCAAAGCGGGGCGACGGAGGAAGGCCCCCCAATACACCCCCCCCTTCACCCATTCAAACAACCACCCGCTTTTTGTCTGGTGTGCGGGTCAACAATTTCGTAGAAGGCGAAATTGAAAGTAACGTCAGTACTGGGTTTAAGGAAAGTTTCTGGTGTCTCTGTAGATTTTGTACTAAGCCCTACACCAGAAAGTGTAGCGGCGGTCCTAAGTTTCTGGCTGACCATGGCGGAACGATCCAATGGAGCTCATGCCGTTTCTGGCAATGATTCAACGATGAAGGATAATTCAGATCCACAAACTGGTACTCAAAAACCTGGAACTCAAGAGGTATCGAAGGAACCAAACAACAACAACACAAACAGCAGTAGCAACGATAATGCCCCCAACGAAAACAACACCGACGATGCAAGTGCCGCTACCGCAACGACTACGAACCAACCCATTTAGTATGAAGGAGAAGAAAAGGAGTATACCATCAAATTTATGTTTCGTCCCAAAGATGACAAACAAAGCACTGAAGTTGCCCGTTACCATTATGCGATCTTACAAACAATCGCTAAAGTATACCCTGAAGTGAAAATCTACGACAACAGAGGTACGAGACTTGGCCGAAAAAAGATCGAATCGCTTCAGTCATATACGGCATATCTTCGCCATTACGACCTTCACTACTCCAAGGGCAACAGGAACAAGAGCAGAACTCCAATTTATATGGTGGTACATCGCATTCTCTCCCGAATCGCACTCAGCGAGATTCGTCGTCATTTTTCTGTCGATGAAAAACTCAAGTCCTCCCACGCCAAGATGACCAGACACATGTGGAAAGAGGATGAAATCAGAATTTCAAATCTAGGATTTTTCGTTGGGTATGACCCAAGTAACATCCTTCCGGATGAAATGCAAGAAATGGTTCAGAAAGAAATCGCTCGCAAGACAAGAACACCGGAGAAGAAAATACCAAAATTTTGTTGCAACTACTCTTCGCCCATGATCTTCGACTCAGGTGATCCGTTTTCTACAAAAGCATTCGACTTCCAGTGCCGGCAACAAGATGCCAAGAAACTTTTGGAGTTACTTCACATAACCTATGAAGACAATCCGGAATTTCTATTTCATCGACTTCGACACACTCCGAACAAAGAGAAGTACATCAATGCAATGATTGAACAGAATCATTATCTGAGCGAAATTCAAATTGTTCCGATAGCAGGAATACACCCAACGATCATGTGGAGTCTTGCATCAAAGCTGAGTAGCATGGAAGGCGTTCAACGAGTTACAAAACACAAAGATAGCGACCGTATTGGACGTTACAATGAGCATACAACGAGAGATTATTTCGATTCGATCAAGTCATATCTACGTATGAACATAGAATCACTTGTCAATGCCAAAAAGAATTCTAATGGTCTCAACCCAGTCCCATTTGATCTGCCGCCAAGAGTAGCATTCAAACGCAATGTCTACGCGGATATGGATGAAGATGAAGATTCCTCGGCAGGGTCCTCTCACGGTGGATCTTTTGCAACTTACATTACTGCATTAGACAAAGCATACGGCAAAGTCAATGAAGGTCCTCGAAAGCAAAACAAGTACGTTTCTCCGCCGATTGCAACTGGACCAACCACGCAAGCGTGGACAAACGCAGTACCTATCCAGACAGTCATAATGAGGGGCAAATCATCTGACTTGGATTCTAGCCAAGTGAGTCAAGAAGATTACGATCGCATGAAAGAAGAAAAAGACAAACTTCAAACAAGATTCGATGAATTGGATCTTAGGTTTCAAAATTACATTCGAGACCAGAAGGCTCAACAAGAACGAGACAAAAACGAAATGGTTCAGACATTGATGGCTGCAATGCAACAACAAATGATGCAGTCGTTCCAGCAATTACAGATGCCGCCGCCACCAATGCCTCCTTATGCAGCACAAGGACCACTTCCTTACCCTCAAGGACAACCGCCATCATCTTTTCACCCATCGAACCAGGCAATGTACTCATCAATAGCGCCACAAATGCATGGAGTACCACCACAACCAAACTTTACTCCTCCTCCTCACGGCCAATATAACCACAACGTCTCGAACCAAGGAATGCCAGTGCAACAAAACTTTGCTCCACAGAATGATGGACAGCATTACAACGCTCCAAGCCCTGCAAGTCATCCTCAAGGACAATACGATCATCCTCAACAAAACCAACAGCAACCAACAGCTACCAACATCACAACAGCGACAAACCAACACAACAAACGGAAACCCAATGAAATGAGTCAGGATGGCAGTGTAGCCACCGAGCAGGACTCCAAGCAGCCGGCCACATCCCTTGATGTGAGCATGGATCACGGTAACTCTTCCAGTGCAGCGGATGAGTCCATGACCAACACCAGTGTGTTTAGTCATGAGTCAAGATCGTAATAGCACGGTAACCTATAATGTAGACAACCAAGAACAACCAAATCAAGAATTTCATCACATTTCAAATGCAATGCACTCCGACTACGACACAAACACAAACACAAATACCACGCACAACGATTACATTCGAGACCAACATCAAGATGCAGTCGAGGAGAACTTTTATTACCAAGAACCAGAAGAAATGACACTGACGGGACAGCTGAACTACGCAAATAACGGCTTTATCGGCCAACCAAGGAACCCCAGGAAAGAGGATGGCATTTTCCGTTTGTTCGGTTGCAATCCGAATGGGCTCAAGATCGGTCATGACGGTGGGGAATTCGCGGAATTATGTTTAGAGATGACCAATCTTATGGTGGATACATGGGGACTGTACGAAATAAATTTGGATAGTACGCAACATTCAGTTCGGAATCGACTGGAAACAACACTTCGACGACACACTGAGCATTCAAGGTTGATTGTCACAAGCAGCAACATTCCGTCTCCAAGATGCAAACAATACAAACCAGGGGGTGTCCTTCAAGTTACTCAAGAAAAGACAACAGGTAGAGTCACCGCTCAAGGTCGAGACAATCTGGGACGATGGACGTATCAAGTCTTCTCATGCCGCGGACATAGATCTCTCACGATCATTACGGCGTATCAAGTTTGCAAGCAGAAGATCGTTGACGATTCCACTGGGCAAATTCGTTCATACACAGCCTCGTCTCAGCAAGTTTCTATGCTTCGACAGAACAATCGGTATTGCACCCCACGGGAAGCGTTTATCCAGGACCTGACTGATTTCATACGGGATAGACAATCGGCAAACTCGGGCATCATTCTTCTTGGCGACTTCAATGAACCTCTCAACAATTCGAATCAAGGCATGTCGAAACTTTGCTCAGAGCTGAATTTATGCGACGTAATGAGTCAGATACTCGGAACTACTGAATTTGGTACTCACGTTCGCGGAAAAGACAGGATAGATTACGTGTTAGCGTCCGATTGGGTTGCCGAGGCTGTTGTCGATGGCTGCTATGAACCGTTTGGTCAACGCTCTCGCGGGGACCATCGTAATATACTTATCGATTTTGACGCAGAAAAACTATTCGGAAACAAAACACAACAACTTGGACCAATCTCCAGTCGAGACTTCACCAGCAAAGATAAGTCCTCGAATCGAGTTTATATTGAGGCCAAGCATCAGTATTGCCAGGAACACAGATTTGCGGAACGACTTGCCGCTTTACAACAAGAATGGGATCCTGAATTAGCCGAACGGTTAGATCAAGATTTCCAACGTGCGGGTGAGCATGCTGCCAAACAGTGCGCTAAGAAACCGCGTGGCGTTCCCTATGTTACTGAGATTGCTGAGCTCCGACAACGAAAGAACTTGCTTCAACGTCTCATTTCGGCGACACGGCTTAAGAGATCTTTCAATTCGGGCATTGCCCATATTACAGAACGTGGCTATACGGGCGGTTTCCCTTCGACAATTTCCGAATGTCGCTCTGAACTTCGAGTGGTACAACAGAAAATCAAGACTCTTACAAAACAAGCAGTTTTTAAACGCCAGAATGAATTGAAGCTAGCGCTCCAAGAAGCTTTGGATCGCGGAGACAAACAACAATCAAAAGCTTTGAAGTTTCGGATAGCAGCTGAAAGAACGAAAGCAATGTACTCTCGACTTTGGCAATATCGGGGTAGTCAGAAATCTGGAATCACGCGCCTAGACGTTCCAGCAGATACTACGACAACAGACTACAACAACTGCTCAAGCTGGATTACGATAGATACGCCAGCAGAGATTGAAGAACGTTTACTTCAACGAAACAGACGCCACTTTGGCCAAGCGAACGGGACTTTCCCCACGACACCTCCGTTCTCGGAATGGTGCGATTGGGGTGCTTCCACGCACACAGCGGAATTGATCTTAGAAGGAGAATTGCAATCACATGAGTTAGACGAAATGCAACAAAGTTTATTGGATCACATGAAGTCGCGAGTCGCTATAGATGCGATTCCGTGCGCAATTAGCAAAGAAGACTGGATTGGTAAGATTCGATCGTGGCCGGAGTCTACTACAACGTCACCATCGGGCTTTCATTTGGGACATAGCAAGGCACTTATTGCACCGCATGATTTGGATCCGTCGTCGGAGGAGGGTCAAGCTCTGGAACGCAAGAGGGAAGATCTGATTGATTGGCAAGTTGGCATTTTGAACTGTGGTCTCGAGAACAAATATTCGTTTTCCCGATGGAAACATATAGTAAACGTCATGATCTTGAAGGAACCAAACGATTTGCGCATTCATCGTTTGCGTGTCATCCACCTTTACGAACAAGACTACAACCTTGTTCTTGCAATCAAATGGCGACAAATGATTCAGCTTTCCACCAATCAACAGTTGATTCATCCTACGCAATTTGGCGGCGTTCCGGGACGGGATGCAGTGATTCCAACGCTTCGTGAAGAATTTCAATATGAAATATCACGTGCAAGCAAACGCCCTCTGGTACATCTCGACTATGATGCCACGGCTTGCTATGATCGGATTGTATTATCGGTTGGCAGTTTGGTCTCGCGGAGTTTTGGCCAAAACCGGTCGATTGTCTTTATCAACGCCAAGACATTGGCTTAAGCAAAGTATTATCTAAAAACACAATTGGGGGTTTCTGAGAGTTCTTACAAGCATTGTACGATCTACCCGATTTATGGTTCAGGACAGGGAGCCGGTAATTCCCCTGCGATATGGTGTGTGATCTCGAGCGTTCTTTTTGACACCTATGAAGAGAAGTCCCACGGAGCCACGTTTGTCTCTCCTGACGGCAAAATTCGCACAACAATCAACATGATCGGGTTTGTTGACGATACTAGCGGCAGCGTAAACGATTTTTGTCGTACCGATCCAGCACCACCTGAATATTACTTGTCCAAAGCGCAGGAAGACGCTCAGAGATGGAATGATCTTCTTGGTTTGTCTGGAGGAGCCCTCAATCCGTTGAAGTGCTCTTATCACTTTATGTACTACCGCTTCTCCATCGATGGCTTACCTCTTTTGAGAGATGGAAGCTTCGGACCTACAATCACTATTTCCTTTACTGATGGCCGTCCGTCCGTACCATTGAAGCACCTATCGGCTTTCAAAAGTCACAAGACCTTAGGGGTACAAAAATCCCCCCACGCCACTGACAAAGGGTTATTTCTGGCACTGTTGAAACGCAATCAGGAACATACCAGAGTTATGGCAAGGAGTCCATTTTCAAGAACAGATGCGTGGTCCTACTACCATGCTATATACCTTCCGAGTATTTGCTACCCCCTACCGTCATCAACACTATCCAATTCACACTGTACTGCCTTACAACGACAATTCAAACAAGCCTTTTTACCAAAGTACGGCTTCAACCGCAACATGCCGAATGCTGTTGTGTATGGCTCCTCAGAGTACGGCGGAATTGGTTTGCGGACTCTTTCAGTTGAACGCGGAATCGCACAGTTGTATTTGTTTCTGGCTTGTATCCGTTCAGACGGTGTACCCCACAAGTTAGCTTCCATCATGATGTCCTGGGGTCAGTTTCTTGCTGGCACTGGTGTTCCTATCCTCGAAGATGTTCATACCCCTCTCCCCCACTTGACTCCAATGCAATGGGTACCACAGCTCCGTCAGTTTCTTTCCTCGGTGGATTGTCGTGTCGAACTAGAAGAAGACTTTGTACCTCGCTTACAAAGGGAAAATGATGTCTTTCTGATGGATTCAGCTCTAGCCTTTACGTCGTCTGCAACAGATCTCAAATTAATCAACGCGTGCCGGTTATATCTTCAAGTGACAATGCTCAGCGATATCGTTACTCCCGACGGTTGCACTTTTACTCTTGCCTCACTGGATGGAAGACGAGACAATAAATCTTCTTGCGAATTGCTAACTCCATACCAAACAAGGCCTGGTTCTCGCGCTTGGGGAAAATGGAGAAAGTTTCTCGGATCTTTTCTTGCTCCTATGTCTGCACGTCGCCTCGCATCTCCTTTGTGCAGGTGGCTTGTAGGCGGTAATGACACAGCACGCCAATGGTTCTCGTATCTGGACTCAGATCGATCCAAGCTATACCGTTTTTGTATCAACTCCAGTGATTCGGTCCACTGTTCCGTCTTCTTCGTGTCCTGTGGCTACTGCCAATACTGGGTCTACACGTCTGGTTCTTCCGTCATGCCCTGTTCTTATTACACAACCTTCTCCTTCTTCTTCAAGCTTCGACTCTTATGTTAGTCAACTTTCTTCTTGGGAACGACAACTTTTGTCAGAGAGCACACTGGTATGCGAGGAACATGAATTGGTCACGCACTTTCTTCAATCTGCCCCTCTGTTACTCTGCAGCGACGGTTCTGCTGCGTCGTTTGTTGGTACTTTCGGTTGTACTTGCGCCACTGAAGGTGGTACTCGTCTTTTTATGGTACATGGTCCTGCTCCAGGCTACCGTACGTCTTCCTTCCGAGCGGAGAGCTACGGATTCTTAGCTTTTCTTCGCTTCATCATACAGTTTTGCTCTTTCAGTGACATTCCTCTACCGGGATCGCTCCGCTTGTACACCGACTCTGAAAGCCTGGTTAAAACAATCCACAAACGGTTAGAATGGATGGTGGAATTTCCGTATTCCACCATGACCGCTGATTGGGACTTACAACAAGCGATTACTTATTCTCTCCATCAGTTTTCGGAACTACCGGTCGTTCAACATGTCAAGGGTCATCAGGACGACGCGCAAGTATATTCGACTTTGCCGCTTCCATCTCAACTGAACGTCGACGCAGATGGTCTTGCCTCCTCTTACACCTACCCGGACCACGTTTCATCCACGATTGCTCCATTAATCTCTGGCAGTCAGGCAGTCCTTCATGGTTTATCAGGCACCATAGCTTCCAACTATCGTTCCATTCTCCGCAGGCTCGCTACTCAAGAACGATCGACTCATTATTTGTGCACGAAGTTTGATTGGTCTCTTTCTACCTTCGACAGCATCGACTGGCAGTCACATAGCAGAGCCATTAATGCAAATTTTCCCAAACGCCACTTTATCATTAAGTTGATACATGATTGGTTACCTTTGGGGCATCTACGATCAAGATACGCTACCTATTACCAAGATTTCTGCCCCTTGTGTCCTTCGACTCTCGAGACCTTGACTCACTTTCTTCGATGTCCTCACCGTTTGTGGTTTCCCGCGCTCCTTGCAGATCTTGAAAAACAATGGTCTTCTCTGAATGCCGATCCACATCTAGCCATGCTCCTTACCGAATGTCTCCGCTCGTGGTTGCATGATGTTCCTCCTTCCTTTCCTACAGTTCCACTCCCTTACCAACGCGCAGTTGCCTCCCAACTTACTATCGGCCTCGAACAAGTGTTCATGGGCCGTTTCTCTTTACATTGGTCTCGTCTTCAAGACCAGTTCCTTATTTCCCAGGATATTTCCTCTCCACTTTTCTCCGGCTCTCGCCTCATTTCTTCTACCATTACTATCATCTGGCACCATGTGCATCGTCTATGGTTGCAACGTAACAACGATATTCATGGTGATACTCCACAATCAATCGAAGCTTCTGCTTATTCTCAAGCGCAACGAGAAGTTCTCGAACTATATTCTCTTCGGTCACAGGTCCAATCTGCCGACTCTGTTTTGTTTTACGATTCACCCCAAGTTCATTTCACCTATGCCACCACTTCTATTCAATTGAGGAACTGGCTCAATACGTGGCGCCCAGTTATCCTCCGTTCTGCACACCATTTCCCGTAATATTTCATCCATCTCCCGTACTGTTAGTATTAATACTTCCCGGTGTTGAGTCCTTTCAAGGAGGGACCGCCCGGCGCGGAGGGTAGAATGACGAGGAGGGCAATGGTCGAGGAGGGCGCACGCCCGACAAGACAATTGCCCGTCGAGTCATTCTCCCGACAAGCCGGGCGCGCCCGACGCGAGAGGACGGCCAGACACAGGGAAGTAGTAAACTTACTCCCTATCAGGCTGTGTAGGTAGTGAGAAATTCCTGGAAGCCATGTCACAAAGTGTCACACAAGTGTCACACAAGTGTCACACACGAGAGGGAAACCGCGCGACTCGCACGAAACTACTTCCCGATCGTACAAAAAATTCCTACTGTAGTATAAAAATGTGAGACGAACTACCTACACAGTCTGGTATGGAGTTAGTATTAATAATTCCCGGTGTCGAGTCCTTTCAAGGAGGGACCGCCCGGCGCGGAGGGTAGACTCAAACTCGTCAGTCCCGGTGTCGTGTCTTATTTTGCCTGTGGGAGCAAAATCCCACTATCGCAACAACATTCTTACTGATAACAAGAATTATACTACGTTCAATGAAGAGACAAGAAAAGTAACCATGTAAGCGGTAAAATCAGCTTTTGTGGGTCTTGGATGTTCGTGATCGAGCTATCAGCCGGAATAAGACAGTCCCCGCAAGTGGATTGCCGACTTGGAATGAAGGCTGTGGCATGAGAAACGAGCGCTCCACAACATAGAAGCCCATTCAAACCAAAGTTCCAACCGCTCCACTTCATACTCATCCATTCTTGTCACGATTTGATCTCATTTTTGCATTCGGGGGCGGTCCTCCTCTTGTCTTTCTCTCCCCATGGTACGGCAGTTTTCTAGAGAGACTCGTTGTAAGATGCGTCCAAGACCAATGGCGAAGTGTATGTATGCATGTGAAAAATCCCACGTCCACAACTATGCCAGACCGACTCAGGTCTCAATGTTACCCACCACAAGTGAGGAAAACCAACCACCCGCGACCACTCCAGGACGTGGAACTACCATGCGATCAGGTTACACAACAACAACAGCAATGCACGACATAGCCAAGAACCACGACAACAGGAGTTTGAATGGCAACAAGATGTACTGGAATGGATTCTGGAGATCTGTCATCTTGTCTTGTTCCAGATACCTCTTTCCTTTGAACCCTGCTCCTTTTGATGGCCGACAAGGCACCCCATGCCCAAATGAGGGAAACATGTGGTCCTGTCTCTGTCCAGTGTATTTGCCCCAGCACATAGATGCATACATGATCCTGAACGATTCGCTTGTCACTTCAACTTCGTTAGCTGGATTCAAGTTAATGTTCATATAACATGCGGTTCCGTGCATCCAGAAGGTATCCTCCCCGCATCGTCGTAAACAATGTTTGCCTTAGCGTGATGGCGAATTTCTGACAGTGATGAAGTGGTAGAGTTTGCGTCATTACCATTTGAGCGTGAGCCAAATGCACCAGTAAATCTCGATCTCTCCATCTGATATAATGCATCAATTCGACTTGGGCGATGAAGACAACGGGCTGGGGAACATGTAGAAATATTACCCTTCGGGCTCTGAAGTATCTCTTTCTTGCTCACCGAGTTCTCGGCGCATGTCAATTCACCGATCCTCTTTTCTCTCCTCTTGTTACATGACTTTCCCCTCTTGCTTTCTTTTACTGACTTTTCAGCTGTCTCGCTATATTCTTCGTCACCATCATCGGCTTCCGATTCGTCGTTGAATTCTACTGGTTGATCTTCATGTTCTTCGTCAACGGAAAGAGGATTGATACCACCCACATCGCGTCGGATACGTCTTTCTGTCGCCCTCCTTCCTTCAATGGGAGTCTTCCTGTTTCGTTGCGGACGTTCTTGGTCCGACCTCTCCACTTTTCCAAGCTCGACAAGTTCCCGGTCCTTTCCGTGGTCATAAGTGATAAATGCTATCTAATTTCATTCTTTCCGACATGCCAAGGTGGGTGTCAACCAGATGCACCATTCGTTGTCATCGCACTCCCTAACTCTTCTGCAGCTTTGCTGTACGGATAATTCCTTGTTCTCTCTACCACGTTTCAAATCTTTCCGAATTCCCCCTCCAAATCAGCAAGGAAGGAAGTATCCCACAACCTCTGCTAACAACACACCTGTTCATCTTCCATTATCGCGAGCAACCATGTTTTGATAACTTGCCCCATGCACCAAAGATCACATAAATCAAGAGTAAGATATGTGTCTCAATGTCCCCGTCTTTCTTGGTCGATACAAGGAATGCACCGTCCCCGTCTTCTTGCTTTCCAAACTATGAGGTCCCCGTCATCTTCCTGCAATTCCCATTCCTATCCCAAGCTCCGGCTGTCATCATCTATCATTTTCCGAAAAAATCTTCCCGCGTCATAAGTCACAAAGTTTCTCCAATACCCCAATCATTCCCAATTCTGTGATTCAACTCTCCCAGCGTGGTGTGACATTTTTCACGGATCCGATTCTTCTGCCTCACATTTATAGTATCTGTTGCCGCCAAATCGATATCTGACCAACCTCTACTGTCTCCATTCACTCCTTAGCTGATTAACTGGCCATGCAGATCATTTCCACTTCATTTCAGGCCTTCTCGGATGGTTCCTGACAACAACCCCTCCCCCTCGGCAGTCACGAACAAAAACTCTGTCTGCATGCACAGAGAGCAGCCCATACATAGCCTGCTACCCGAGGTGTACCTCTCTCCAGTTCATGTTCGTCTGGGCAACCTCATCAGGAATCATGTTGTTTCCTCCAACACAATGCTCCTGTTTGTCCCTAATGATCCAGAGACTTTCCCTCCAATTTTAGTGCATTTGTGCTTCCTCTGGTTTGCCGGCACCTGGCCAAGTGTCATTTCTCTTGCACCTGCATCTCTTCCGACGACAATGGTATTTCGCGTTCTCCCGTGCACTTGCACATCCTCCATGTTTCCCTACCACAAATGTCACTACCTCCAGGATGCCTGCAGCCTCCTTGACACCTCCTTTCTTGCACTACAGCATACATCACTCGGCGTTTCCTGCACAACAGCACTTCTCTCAATTAACACACCTGGTACGAGGACCACATACCCAAGGGAATCCCAGAATGGTCTGACTGACAACATAACCAACAACCCAGGTATTGTCCCCGTCCTCCGACAATGGGAAGCCAGAGCAAGCATGGGAGGAGGAATGTAAGCAACCAGCCCCCCCCCCCTTTTTTTAGAAGATTGTGGGTATTCCTCCTTTTTTAGAAGATTGTGGGTATTCCTTTCACGTGTTTGGTTCCCTTCCCGATGTATCTGGCCCGGCCCATCTTTCCCTTCCAGGGTCCCCGCCTTGCGATCACCTTCATACAAAACATGTCACAGCAATTGACATCGCCTCATAGTCTTCCGATTCCTATTGTATCTCATGCAAATGACTTTGAATTTTCATCTTGGTAGCGGGACGCGAATCCAATCCCCACTTCTCGCGGAACCCACTTTTCGTCCGCTTGTTCAGTCAGATGTTCCGTGCCCATAGCTAACAACTCCTTGTTTATTCCAATGTTCCAAGCCCATAGCCAACAATCCATCACTTCTGCAATATGTATTGCCCCTTTTCAGACCATTGCGTCTCTTGATCCATGCTCCAATTTTCTCCACGCGTACCATAGTGACTCCATATCTTTTCCAAATCAAACTCTCCATGATACTTTAATCTTCCGTGGTGATGAGGGGGCTTCAAACTCCAACTCAGTCATTGATGAACTGTCATTGGATGTAAAAGACGGGAGAGTATCCCATGACCATCCTGCTCCATCCATTGTCAGCCCCACAGGGAGGTACAACTTCTCTTGCGGAAGATTCCTCTCCATGATTACAGGCCCGCAGGGGCAAAGACACAGTTCCCTGTTTCAAACAAACCAACCCTATGCCAGATAGGAGCAATTTGCCATCATAATCCAAGAGCACCCTGACCCGAACAGATCTTCCGATGGTATGGTCATTTGCCATATCCTGGACAATAGATATGTCTTGTCTCAGTCGTCAGGATCCCATGCCAGCAATTCTGATTTTTGATATCTTCACCTGTGGCCGCAAAACTAAATTGTGATGCAGAATCCCCATTCCAATTGTCAGTACTGTAGACACGAGTGGCCTCAAAGGCACATGCTTTGTCTGGATCCGCCGTCCTCAGACTCATCAACTTCCGGCGTCTCTTTCGCGACCAGCTCTCCATATTCCTCATTTGATGGCACGATTCATGTCTGTCCCCGCTGTTCCTCTTCTTCTTCTACATCCTCCCAATATCCTGGTCCACTTCCATTACCTTCCACGAAATTCTTGTCTTCAGCAGAGTTAGATATATCCGGTTGGGCTTTTCTGTTTCTGGTAGTTGGCCAAAAGATCCATCGTATCCATTTCTATTGAAACTCCTTACCGTCTTCACCTGAACCTCCGTTTATAGCACAACTCTGCACGAGACGTCGCAGAAACAGTGTGATGCCCACAAGAAGAAACTGCCTCATCCGTAGCAATCACTTCAGATTATTGGACTCCTCCAGTAGGCCCACTCCTCCCGTGGACCCAGAAGCCACAAATGATCGCCAAGCTTTGCAAGGTCATCATTGCCCCTTTGCAAGGTCATCATTGCCCAGATTGACCCCATTATCTGGTTCTCCCATCTGGTTTCCTTTGTTAATCAGGGTTTAATCAGGGTTGCTGTTTGTCCCCGTCCTCCAACCATCGCTCTTGCGGAGCTATGGGAGGAGGATTCTTCTACTACTCCACGGGATCCTCATCGACAACCCAACAGTTCGTTCTTCGTCAATATCTTGCATACCGGATGCGGAGCAGTCTCCAGCCAATTAAGTGATGTCCCACTAACGTTCGATTCATTAGAATATACCTTGTGATGGCATGGAACAAGTATATCGGAAAATATAGTCAAATGACGCGACCAGTCGATGAACAGACGACGTACAGTCTCGACGCGACTGTAAGGTTGCGGGAAACAAAGAAGCATACAATAATACTTCCCCCTGTTTTGGTTCTGGTTGTGAAAAGAGACAACACCGTGGCTGTGCTTGGGCATTGGGCATGTCATCTTCCTGTTGATGGTCTTCTTGTTGTTTGTGCCACTCCACGCCTCCTGGTCCTTCCACAAGCTGCTCAGTCGCATGACGGACCTCCCCGACAAGACCACCCGTTGCCAGTCTCATTGGTAAGGATACAGACGAAATTGTCACTGCCAAATCGGACAATGACGTTGACGGAATGGAATCAAGTCCTTCCACCGACACCTCAGGGGCCTTCCATGGTGCCCAATAATTCTGCGATTCCACGACGCTGATACATGCTTGGCAGCCCCAATGCTTCATCCATGTATAACGCAACGTTCGGATTCCAATTCGGCTACCAGTCCCAGTCGATACGAACATGACTCAGACTCCCTTGATGATGCAGATTTCCTCGTCAGTTAACTTTCCAAGAAGGCCCATTGATGTATTGCTCCAATGCGGGAGCATGCTCCGTTGTGCCGACCACACGTCATTTCCGTTATTTCCGATACTGCACTCTGGTGTTGGAGGCACAATTTCCACATCCGACTTCCTACGAATAGATCCGTTTCACGAGAACTTCAATTCCTTGAGTGCCACCATCCCTCCCGGATGTATCCGTATCCGGTGACACCTGTACCTCGGGTGCCACCATCATTCCTAGATGCACCACGCGGTGCACCCATCCCAACAGCCATTCCCTCCACAACTATAACCCGTTGCAGACCCCGTTCCAGTATCAGATAAACCTTCCGGGGGATTTCCCCCAGTGAAACACCGGTCTCACCTCGTTGGTGATATCCAAGGCTGTGGGATCTCCGCTTCGACTCCCTCCGCTACCTGTGGGTACTTAAATTGGCAGCAGCTTCTGCTTCCCGTTTGTGTTTCCACTCCTACTCCCTTTTTCGACTTCTGATCGCTCCCTGTTTTAACTTCCAATTTTGATCCCTGTTTTGATTTCCACTTTCACTGGGTTCCTTTCCTATTTCTGCATCCTTCATGGGTAATTGTGTCTCTCTCTCAGCTTCCACAGCTTCCGCTCTCACAGCTTCTGTAACTCCATCCATTTCCGCAACTCCCGTAATTCCCATTACTTCCAGTTTATATCGTCAGTCATTGGTGCCGATGCCAAATAACCATTTCTGTTTTGTCGTTTTCACCCACATCGATTGCTTTCCATGTGCTTTGTCTCCATCAACTAGCTCTCTCTGAAACGCTTTCCCATCGTTTATTTCTTGTCTCTTTCTGCCTCGAAGGCCGAGATGTAGCTTCTTTTGGGTCTGATAAACTGTCTTATTTTGCCTGTGGGAGCAAAATCCCACTATCGTAACAACATTCTTACCGATAACAAGAATTATACTACGTTCAATGAAGAGACAAGAAAAGTACTTTCTCCGGCCTTCTTTTATCGCACGAAGTTGAGAAAAATGACGTAACGTCTCGAGCGTCAGCCCATTCGCGCTAAAAATTATATAGATCGAAAGCTTATTACTAGACTCAAATTTCCATGTATAATTTATATGTTCCATCTCACAATCCTGGAGAGCTACATGGAACTAAAAGAGGCTAAAAACGCAATCCAAACTTTGGCGTACCGGTTCTGGCCCCCCAGGCGCACCCAAGGGATAGCACCCTCCAGCCAGGCCCGCGAGGGGGTAAAGTACATAGATTTGCCGGCTAATGACTGTGGACGTCCTATAGACATTCATCTATCCTTCCCCATCTGAATGGCACCTTGCCAGAGGTGTTTTGTCTTTCGTCGCCAAAATTTTTGGAATTCATCGATCCATCATAAGTAGGCTATGAGAGTGCGCAGAGCAACTCGCACGCGGTGGACTTAATTAACTCCCCCGAAATTTCATCCAACGCACGCGCGCGTGGTCGATTCCTATGTGTTCTTCGACTGCTGTTACAGAAGCGGTTAAAAGTGTCACGCGATAGAAGGATAGTTAAGTTGTGGCGCGTGTCACATTGAATGTTCATCTCTAAAATTCGACTCCGAATGAGCCGGCCATCCTCCTGTAGAAATGTACCAGGTCCTACGACGGGTGTTTATGCGACTGATTTTTAGAAAAATGGCAGGGGGTGTTAGTTTGCTCAGGCAGCAGGCAGGGGGTGTTAGTTTGCTCAGGCAGCAATATGATTGGGTGGGACCATGTCGTTCCACACAAAACACTTAAAGGAAAACTCAGAACGACATGTCTTACCATTTCAAAAATCAGTCCCCCCATCGCCCCCCAAACACGGATTGGCAGCTTGAAAATCTCACCAAGTGAGATTCCAAGTGCCGATCCGGTCGGTCGCGGCCGCCAAGTCTCATCTCGGAAAGACGACAATGAGACATTGGCCACTTTCCTGGCCATCTCATCTCGTCGATGACACACCTGTAGAAAACGTAATAGAAAAGATGGTTAGTAGGTCACACCAAACAACACAATCTTGGGCTGCTCAACAGGCTGCAGCAAGGGCGGCAATGGGCCCCCATTCCCAACGACGAGGGAACATTTACAGTCGCTTGCCAGTGCCACAGGGGCAGCGACGCTCAGGCAACCAAACCATGACAGGAGTAGTGGAGTTTGAGCCCCACATAGACTGTTATGTCTGCAGGGCTGTCCACAATGGACAAAACAAGCCACACAGAGCCCACCACATGCTCTGTCCACTCAACAAAACAACAAAGGGCAAGGCAAAGACACAGGAGAAGGGCCAGATCCAACGACTGCTCGACAAAGCAGCAAAACAACACAAGAAGAACAACAATAGGCCAATGAATGGCACAGAACAACTCACCCCAGGCAATGTCAGTGAGGAGGCACTGGGTGCCTTTTTTTCTGTTCGCAACAACACGACGAAACAAGTGAAGACAACGGGCAAGCTTACGTTGGAGTCGTTGGCGACGAAGAAAAAGCCAGTAGAAAGGAAGGTTGGGAAAACATGTGACAGTCACATACCAACGAGTGCACGCATGTCGGTCGAAAATTTCAAAACAGAAATTCTACATAGGACAAACATGCTGGTTGAGGCGAGTTCGATTGCTCCCAAGACCATGCGGGCTCTCGCGTCACTTATTCAGGACACGTGCCTTCGTTCAAAGCGGAGTACAACGGTTCTAGAAGCTTTTTTCGAAGGTATGGAGTTTTGTGTACCGGCTTGCTCTGGGAACACGTGTCCTTTGTACGACTCGTTTGTGGGACAGAAACTCTATGTAGTAGATTGGGAACTCTTTTTTCCAAACCAAGTACTGTTTTGTCCTACATGTGGAGGTAATCTCCAGCGGACGCGGACTAATTTCTCCAAGAACAAGTCGCTTTTCCCCCAATTCGGAATAAATGGTCCCCCAAGCTACGCGATCGTGATGCACTATAAGTGCTCGGCATGTGGTGCCAATCACCAAGGCAACGAATCGCAATTTCTCGCGAAACTTCCTCCCCACATGGCCATGGCGTACCCAGTCGACCCGAAATACGCGGTCGGCAACTCGCACCTCAAGACTGACGCGACGAGACTCATGGAGCGGCTCATGGTGACTCATGGGAATGCAATTCTATGTGCAGAATATCTCTATGAATCAATCAACCAGTGCTATATGGACAAAACTATGAGATTCTACTCGGAGCTCCTAGCGACAGACCAAGCAAGTGACCAACCTTATCCAAAGAAGGATGGCGAATGGCTCGTGTCTTATCCCCCTCAAGCGGACACCCTTCGTCAGATATACGAGCAGGGTGCTTACTCAGACTCTGTGTGGTGGGGAGTATCCGATGTTGACCGACACCAGCGAGAAATACAAATGGTGAAGTGTAGATTATCGTTTGCTCAGGACCACACCTGGGAGGTGGTCAAGAACTACCTTTCCAGTTGCAAGGCAAAGGTCCTGTGGGATTTTTGCACCGAGACAGGCGAGATTGCCTGTCTTGTCTTGGTGCAATCAACAAAGCTGCAAGAGATTGCCCATGCAGCAGAGCAATTGTCGCGTCGTATCGGGTTTTCTCCCGTAATTATGTATTCCGATACCTGGCCCCACAAGGATGACTTTTGGGAACTGATACTCGGAGCACGGTTGATTGGCAGGTTGGGGTTATTTCATTTTTTGCAGCGAATTACAAAGACGCTTCGACAGCGTCATTGCGACCATGGGCAAGCACTTCGTGATTTGAAGGCTTGCATCTATGAAGAGCACGATGAAGACTTTCAGAAAGTCATCCATGCCCTCAAGACCGGATTGTTGGGACAGGAATACACAGAAGAAGAGATTTGTGAGATGAGAGCAACGAAAGTCTTTGCTCAACGATACAACAAATACATACGAAAAAGGATTCGTTCGGCCAAAGTCATCAAAGGGAAACTCGACGAATTCAAGGTGAGGTACAAAGTCACCGCCTCAGATGGACAACCAGCTGCTCGTGGCCGTCTTGACCCAAAGTCGGGCCAGACTCTCTTCACTCCAGAAACACACGATGCCCTGGTGAATTGCAAAGAGAAGGCTCAGTTTTTGGCCGACCCAAAACCAATCGAAGAGATGTATTGTGAGTTGCCACCGAATCGCAATGCAAAACATGGTCTCCCTGAGTTTCGTGCTTACCGTGGCGAGAGCAAGTTGGAGTCGTTTCACGACAACCTTGCTCATTTTGGGAACTGTGGGATGCGCGAGTCATTGGCAGATGCACTAAATTTGTGCGGAACTGCCAGGTACAATCGTACCATTCGACACAAGCTCGCTCTGTTGGATATGAATCCAACAGAGCGAGCGCAAATCCCAGCTGGATGGGAGTCGGTTGCGCCGTTTGACAACCACTTGCAACTCAAATTTATAAACAAAATGGCAAGGGCAACTGGTGTTAGTGGGCCATTCGCCAACGTAGAACAAATCCCAGAGGACAACGGAGAACAATTTTTGTCTACTTACCTCAAGCAACAAATGGAAAGAGACAAAACCGTGCCAAAGCATCCGCTCAATGATCGCTGTCAGTGTTCGTTGTGTCAGGGCAATGCCAAGAGATTGCCCCATGACAGCTCCATTCCACCCTTTGCTTCGTCAGCTTCCTCCTCGTCTGTTGTTGTGTCTGCTTCATCACCAACCATGGCCGAGATTTATTTGAATCCGTATTTTCCCCAAAGAGGACGGAAACAACCCAAGAGCACCGTCCAAATCGAAGAAATATCCGAAGAAATAGACAACAGCATCAGTTGTTGCGGTGATGTAGCACCAGAACAGTCGGTTCCGGTTGCGAAGGACGCAAACAAACGAAAAGCCGGCAACAACACAACAACAGAATCCAACAATCCATCCAAAAAGCAACGCATAGAGCAGCAAACGAATGAGACAGAAACTGGTGAGATGGAAGCTACACCAGGAAATGCAACAAGGGAAGTGGTAAGCTTACCTTCTTTGTCACGACAACAGGCCCAGTTGCATACGGCGACACAGCAGAGCAACACGCAACAAACAAAACAAACAACAAATCACCATGCACCACCAGCACAGCAATGCAATCGTCCACCATTCTTTGGACTCCCTGTTGCCATGGCCAAGTACTCCAACCTGTTGCCGCCACCACCACTCCATCCAGCTTTGTACCCGTGCCATCCGTTCGGCTATCCTCATCGTCCATCGCCACGAACTCAAATCCAGTTTTGTTGCGTGAAGCACAAAGAATACTACGACAGTGGCAAGAGGGGACGACCACCACACAGCAAAGACTGTCCAAAGCGGAATTTCCGAGGCTTCGATTGATCCGGGCTGTCCATTTGTCGAGACGACAGGAAGGAAGATCCAATGGCACACCGAAAGACATGGCGATGCCATCCAGCCATCACAACCAATCCACCCACCCAAAAACCACCTTCATTACCACCACTGCATGCCCCATCATCGCTCCAATTACAAGAACTTAAAACATGAATCGACCAACAACCTGAATACCTGAATGACCAAGAACACAACAAGCACGACAAGATAGTTAGTAACAAAAATACGAAAAACAGAATTTATGAGACATCCATATCTTCTCTAGCCACCGTAGCACATGGAAAGGGCACCCGGAAAGTGACAAGGCTCTTGCGGAATTCGGGTGTCAAGTCAAACCTGTTGAACGACAGACAATTAAAGGTGAGAGGCCAATAAAGACAGAATGTTGCTACCGGTCTTGTAAGGGGAAAAATGCTTCCACGTACTTACCTGCCTGATCCCCCTCTGAGGACATGAAAGGTGATGTTACGACATGTCACAACAATCCTCGAAAATGCGAATGAAACGATCGAACCAGAACGATGGAATCCAGCTGCCAAAACTCTCCCCTTTTTCCTCCCCTTCTTCTTCCTCTCCTCCCCCTCCCCTTCTCTCTTCTGCCTTGGGCCCCCCCATTTTCTGGCAGGATCGTGCGATAAAAAAAGGCCGGAGGGAGTAACTATGTAAGCGGTAAAATCAGCTTTTGTGGGTCTTGGATTTTCGTGATCGAGCTATCAGCCGGAATAAGACAGTCGAGCACGTTTGAGGAGGGTCCCCCGGCGCGTTGGTGGAATGCTATCGAAATGCTATGGACTCTGTCTCTATGTTAGCTCAGATCGCACCATAGGTTCAGATTCAAAGATCCACCATCTATCACAGTTTGATTGAGAGCAAGGAAGAGTATATAGTATTCATATTACAGAGGCAAAGAACAGAGTAGAAATCTCTCTTCTCTTCCACAGACCCATCATTTTCTCTCTTCCTTGGATGGATAGAGGAGGAGGATATTTTGGGACAGGCAGGGTGCCAACGTATTGTAGTCCTCCAGAAAGGTTAACCCTCTGCATTAGGACTAGGACTTTGTCTCCGGGGAAGGAATCATCTGGCCCATCTTGGAGTGCCATTTTTAGATCTCCCTTCGTACCAAGCGATCCCCCTGGTTTTTAAAGAGTCTCTCTCTCTCTCTACAATACGCAAAAGATCTCTCTACTACCTACAATAGAGCACCACTTGCAAACGATACACACATAAGGTCGTTCCAAATCATTATCCTGGGACTTTTCTGTTTAGTTGTTTCGTTGTGTTAGGCGTCATCAGTATGCGGTGTCATGGGCAACGAGGGGAAATCATCCGTTTCCTTGGAATAGATATCGTCTTCAATGGCCGGGTCTTGTTGAGCCAATTGGTCCGGACTCAAGACTTGATTCAAGGAGGGTAACACATCGTCTTGGTAGAGGAAATAATCGTCTACACCGCCCTCACCTGCTCCGTCTCCTCCTGTATTTGTATTCTTGTTGTTGTTGTTGGGAAAGAGTTCGGGCGTTGTCTTTTTGAGTTGCACCAGTGTGTCCAGAGCGAATTGTGCCACGTGTTCTTCCCACACGTCAAAGCCTCGTTTGGTGGGATGACCCGTAATGGAAATCAAATCGGTTTGCAGAATGGTCCGACCGGCCGCATCGACTTCAGTAAAAATAGACGTGGCATCAAAAAACGAGACACAATCACTATGTTTCTCGGCAAATTTTTTCAGTTGACGATTCACCACCAAGACGGACGTCCACAAGGGCAACTTGACATCGGCCACATGTTTGCGCACGTGATGCGTTTCTTCCAAGCGTGGATCCACCACTTTTTGTGGGGGTGGTGGGGGTCGTCGTCCAAACCACCCCCGTCGTGGTCGCTTTTGTCGTCGTTCGTACCGTTCATCTTCGGCATTGGCCGCCGCAGCTTCCGACAAGGGTTGTGCGGGACGACCATCTTCGTCCTCACTGCTGTCGTCACTGCGACGACGACGACGACGACGTTTCCGTGCGCGACGACGACGCGACATGTTCTCCCACGAATGTTGTTGTGGTGCTTCTGCTTCTGCTGGGAGCAATTGTCGGCCGTGTCGAACGCCGCCCGGTGGTGGTGCCCGTGGATCATTTTCCTCATTCGTCGTAGTGGCTGTGGGCACGGAATCTTTCCAATCGGACCGTGTGGGATACCGGGTTCCCCGAATGCGAGACATGGGAAAGAGGGAATTGAGAACAATGTGCGATGTGGGATGCCGGGTTTGCAATTCTTCCACCACGCGCATAATGCCCAACACGACGACTTCTTCACTGCATTGCATGCGGGCCAAATCGTCGACCGACGCGCCCGGCCCCAGAAAACTGAGGCGAGGACTAACTCCATACTCTATAGAGCAAGAAATCGTCCAAAAGTTTTGATCTTCACACAAAAGAACCAAAAACCAACGCGAAATAAGGAAGTAATAACAATACGATGAGCAACGTCCACGAACAAGCGCAGATGTCCGGACTGACGTTTTGTACGAACCAAAGTAGCACGCAAGAAGATGAACCAAACTGGCAGGCAGCTCCATGGCCTGAGATGCCATTCTCGTTGGACGAAGGACATGCATCGGTCGTAATCCATCACCCCGACAAGAATCAAGGACGGATCGTGGCCGTATTGGGAGGCTATTCTTATCCGAATCCTTCTGCTCCCATGTTGTGTCCGTGGGAGGATGAATTTCTTTCCTCCAATGCGGTTTTGTTGTTGAATGTCGACCAGGATACAATGGCCTGGCGAAAAGCTCCACCCATGAACGAAGACCGACGGTTCTTTGCAGCCGTGGTATGTCATGGCGCTCTGTACGCCATTGGTGGACAATATTCTGAATATATCGGTGCTGGTTATGATACGATTGAAAGGATCGACATTGACGATTTACTTTGTCCATCTTGCATGGACAATGAAACGAAACAATGGATGACTTTAGAGTGTCGTTTGTCCAGTGGAAGAGGTGGGTGTGCCGCAGTCGCGGTACAAGACCGATTCATTGTTGTGGCGGGTGGAAATCCTGGCACGTCTCTGGCATCTGTGGTGGGTGGAAATCCTGGCATGACGTCTCTGGCATCGGTCGATATTCTAGACACACAGTCCTCCGAAAGTCAATGCGTCATTATATCCAGACCATCCTTAAATGCCGCTCGACGAAGCTTTGGAATGGGTGTGGTTGGTCAACGTGTTTTTGTGGTAGGCGGAATGGGTGGCGAAGAGCTCGAGTACATGAACTCTGTGGAGTACCTGGAATTTGATGACTGGAGCAAAAACGAAGGAACTCAAAATGCAACCGCAACATCTCCGTTCACCAACAAATCCTGGAAGTTTCACAAGGATCTTGTTCTTGGCACTAGTCGACATAGCCATGGTGTGGTCCGAGTGGGATCTTGTCTCATTGTGGTTGGAGGAGAAGGTGCTGAAGACATGCGTTCTGTGGAGGTTTTGGACACACAACGGAACCTGGTATGGCAGCTCCCAGAGCAGGGAATTGGACCGCGACACCATAGCGCGGTTGCCATTTCGAAGGGCATTGCAGCAATCTCATGCTGGAGATCAGGAGATGCGATTGAAACCCTTCCTCTTGTGGACAAGAACAGTGCATGTTTTGCTCGTATGATGGCTCTTGAGAAGGCCCCACTGATGATGGGTGGGCAGACAGTCTAGTCGAGGAGAGAGATTTCCACTCCGTTCCTTGCCCGTCGACCACACAGTCTCTCTGTAATAAGTTGAACACAGTCTCTCTGTAATAAGATGAATAATGAATAGGAGTACTATAATTCTTGTGGATACATGCTCCGACTATGGTGTGGGTGTGTTAACCTCCATAGTCAGATTGGATCTCAGCTAACATAGAGTCCATATCTTTCCGAATCTTTGTTGTAGGGGAGGGTATCTTTTTTATCACAAAATTTATAAAACCACTCAGGCATGTTGCCATAGAAGCAACCGAGAACGAAGAACGCGAGAAGCGGAACAACACCATGAACAACGTCCAACAAGAAGCGCAGATGTCTGGACTGGTTTTTACAAACCTCCACAGCAATAATCCAGGAGAAGAAGAACAAGACGACGCAACACCCTGGCGGACAGCTCCATGGCCTCCCTTGCCAATCGATTTGGGCGACGGACATGCATCGGTTGTGATCCATCGCCCCGACAATAAGAATCAAGGACGGATCTTGGTTGTAATGGGAGGTTGTTGGCGGAATGAATTGACTTTCACCTATGGGGTTCTTTGGGTGAATCTACTGGACCATGATGATGATGATGAAACGACTCCAATGGCCTGGCGAGAAGCTCCGTCCATGAACGAAAATAGACATTACGCTGCAGCTGTGGTGTGCAATGGATCTTTGTACGCCATTGGTGGACAACAAACCGCAGACACTTGAAATGGCCACCAAGTTTTGGATACGATTGAAAAGATTGACATCAATGATTTGCAACGGTCCAACAAAAATGGCACGATCAAATGCTGGAAGACTTTAGAGTGTCGCTTGTCCAGCAGAAAATGGGGACACGCCGCAGCCGTTGTACAGGACAGATTCATTGTTGTGGCGGGTGGAAGTGCTGTTGAAAAGGCTCTCGCATCTGTCGATATTCTCGACACCTGCTCCGAAAGTCAATGCGTCATTATATCCGGGCCACCATTGAATGTGGCTCGAAGGGACTTTGGAATGGGTGTGGTTGGTCAACGTGTCTATGTGGTAGGCGGAATGGGTGGAGAAGAGCTCGACTACATGGACTCTGTGGAGTACCTCGAATTTAATGACTGGAGCAAAAACAAAGGACCCCAAAATGCAACATCAGCACTCCCGTTCACAAACCAGTTCTGGAAGATGCACAAGGATCTGGTTCTTGGCAATGCTCGACATGGTCATGGTATGGTCCGAGTCGGATCTTGTCTCGTTGTGGTTGGTGGAGAAGGAGATGAAGACGAGTACATGCGTTCTGTGGAAGTTTTGGACACGCAACGGAACCTGGTATGGCAGCTCCCAGAACTAAGGGTTGGACGGTTCATGTGTAGCGTGATTGCCATTTCGAATGGCATTGCAACTTTTGCATGCTGTGAAGAGGAAAATGTGGTTGAAACGCTTCCTCTTGTGGACAAGAACAGTGTATGTTTTGCTCGTATGTTGACTCTCGGCAAGGCCCCTACTCGGCCAAAACAATATGAATAGTGTATGCGGAAGTTTCATTACGTTGGGTGTCTTGTGGACAAGAACAGTGCATGTTTTGCTCGTATGATTGCTCTCGAGAAGGCCCCACTACGAATAGAACACTGCTCATGGCATAAGATAAAGTCATCTATCTCGTTTTTTCTTCCTTATTCTACCGTAGGTATTTTTGGTTTGGGAGCCGGCCGACCAAACGATGTGTCTCTCATTCTCTACGATTGTCTACACTATACGAAAGGAAGAGATAGATGCCTTGGAGGAAGAGTAATCTCGGTGACAAAGTTTCCGGTCAGGGGGAATGATCCCCTCTGAGGCGACTACTAACATTATCCGTTGTATACTGTGCAAAGGGCGATATCCACGCTTGTCTAGAGGGTATACTGCTTCAGTTAGGATTTCTTCCTCTCCAACAGATCCCAAGGTGTCCAACAGATCTCGAAATGTGTGAGGCCATTTCATTTTAAGTGTATCACAGACATGCAAAAGAGCATGTTGGTCGTGTGAATTGCTCAATTTGCTACTGTGTTCGAAGCAGCTTCATGATTGAATGGGGTTTAGAACTGGGAGAGGAGACAAAGCAACCTTGTAGCCTGTGGCGGCGTACGTTTGATTTTTGGTCCACTGTACTCAGAGGAGAGTACTAGAGTTCCATCATTTCCAAACACGGGGCAATACACAGAATCAAGGCCGGATCCACTCCCGGAGCGACATCGACTTGAACGCGCCTCGCTTCTTTTTCTTTGTGAATAAGTTGTGTGAGTCGACGATGTGGATTGTAACTGGATTTGACAATACCCAAATGATCCTTGGACTTGTAATAATCACAAATGGTCACAATCCGTTCCTGACTGTCACGGGTTTCCGTCACTTTGTAAATCGGTTCAAAGTCCACTCGGGCAGTCGTGGCGCTGGGAGTCACTTGGGTGGTAGGACTGGCATGCTCCTCCGCGGGTGTCGCTGTCATTGTTTCCGCAGACGACGACTCGTCTCGTTCGGTCCCCTCCACATCAAACGTAAGAACTTCGCCAAAGTACAACCGTCCTGCCGACGTGTGGACCAACTTGATGCGAAACCAGGGATAAAAGGCCACGACATTGGACTCTCCCACATCTTCTAATTTGGGTTCCGAATAGTGATGAGGACCGGGAATCAAGGGCCGTGTTCCACAAATACTCCAAAATCCGTGCTTCTTGTGTCGATAGGCCAAGGCCAGAGGTTCCTTACGCTCGTTCCACAAAATCATGCGTCGAGATCCACAGGCACGTCGCGAAAAGGTAATACTGGCACCCTTGACGTAAGGTTGATCTTTACTGTCCACCAGTCGCAACGAATACTGGTCTCGCCAGAAATTCAACATTTTGTTCCAACCACCACCACCACCACTGCTATTGCGAACACCACTGTCATTGTCAGTTGGATGTTGTTTGTTATCGTAGACCAAAAAGATGCGCAAGAGTTCATACTTTTCTTCGACGGGCAACATGTTACCACCGACCCCCAACAATTGTCCATGAACCATGGACGGCAATTCATAAATGCGACAGCCAAATTGTCGTTCGGTCCGGTCTCGGGTCAGGGGCGTTTCTTGGGTGGCCGATTTTTGTCCCGACACTTTATCCTAGGCCGTCCGTGTGACTTCGGTCTTGTAAATTCGAGCCTTGCGAAAGTAGGCCAGACCCTTGATGACAAATTGCTTGTCTTGCGTCGAAAAGCGCAAATAATAATCCATAATGCCGGCCGCCACTTGTTTGTATCGAAACAATTTGAAATGCAAAGACGGATAACGACCCAATTGCAACAATTCGGCCTTGAAATCACACAAATTGGCGTCCGTATCACCTTCGCTATGACGGACAAAGTCAGGATCGAACAGGTCTTCAATGCGTGCCAAGGCTTCGGTTTCATTCAAGGTACCATCGGTTTCGTTGCGAGGTATATCCAAAATGGCCTTGTACTTTTGCACCACTTGTTGAAATTCCGATCGAGAAGCAACAAAGAGTTCGGATGACGAAGAGGCCGTCAAATCCAATTGCGAGTCCATGGCGGACGACAATTAGAGTGTGTCGTCCTTTCCAACTGGTTTTGGAGTCACACCCAAAGCCTTCATTCTGTAATGGTTTCGTTCAATGAAAATCAATGGAGAGAGGAGAAAGTTCACAAGTCTGGGGGAGAGTGGGTGTGTCAATCGCAGAGGTAGAGTCTAAGGTCTTTATACTTGGTTTTGTAAATAGATGTGACTGTCGTGATGGCAAGCAGTGATTTCTCGTTCGGGTGTGTTTGGCTTTTCTTCACTCTCTCAAACGTAGCAAACACAAACGAGATATGCGTGATTGATTCGTCAAAACACAAACTCCAATTTCTTAATGCTGGTGCACTTTGGCCACGATGGATGTTCAATCAACAACCTTTTTCGAATAATAGAAGGATGGATAATAGAAGGATGGATGGGACTATTAAGGGTGGTCTAGAGAGGAAAGCATGTGAAACTTCAAGTCCATCGTCTATTACATATGATAGACATCTAGACGCGTCGCTTTTTTTTTTTTGTGGAGTGTTTGACAAAAATGTGGGAGTCTGTCTCGGGGAGAGACGAAGAGAAAAAGAGGGGGCCCCTTTTCCAGTTATGTGGCAATCGATATTATATAGTATAGCTTTTAGATCCGTTGCATAGACCTTCTCATTTCTATTTCTATTTCAAAATCCAACGCTGCCTGGAGTTCCAACTCTGGCATTGCTTCATATTGCAGCTCAGGGTTTTTGGTGTCTATGAGAGAAGCGACAATGACAATAGGTCTACTAGATACTTTTTGATCCATGCACCTGTATTTTATAGTCGTCTACAACATGGCTATCCTCGTTTCCGTTCCTTTGGACTCTGTCTCGGTTGTGCCTCTCTCATCGAGGGAGCATGCACAAGTTTGTTGGTCATCGTGTACGCCATATCTCCGGATGGGACCTTCCCTTCGGTTCCAAAACCGTGACGCTTGAACCCCGTCGTAACTAGGTAGTACCCTAGGCAAAGCAAAAGAGACACAGACTCCTGTCTCAAGACCATTCCATCTCGCCGCGACACCCAACCTGAATCTTGACATGGAAGGGAACCGGATATTTTGGATCAAAATCCACCAACTGTGTGAGCTGTTGAAATATCATGAAGGTGAGGGCCTATGCATACATGTTGTACTCACATGGGGTCAAACTCTTGATAGATTGTCTCCGATAAAAGAAAAACTTGTTTGGGCTCTCGGGCTGAACTCCATGCAGTGAATCCGACAATATCGGCGAACATCTAGAAGGAGAGCGGGTGAGATGAGAGGAACTGAAGCAACCCGATCATGCTATTAAAGAAACTTACGATCGTCAAACGTCCAGGTCGGTGGTGCTTGTAACGCCATCAATGGCGCCGACTGTGGGATGCAACGATGAAACAAGAATGGATGATTGGCAACTTACTCCAACGACGGTCGCTGTTTGGGATCCGAATGCAACATACTCTCAATCAAGTTTTGTGACTGCTCTGAAATGGGAACGTGACTGGGATATTGAACCGAATCGTACCGAAATCAAAGTCCGTGTTACTCTATCAATTTGTCGCAGGCCTCCGTTACCCATTCTTCTCCCTCACCGTCTTGCAGATCTCTCACACTCCCCATGTCAAAGACTATGGCCTTCGGGGTGCCAGCGATTGTTACGTACTGCCCAATGTTTCTCCAAGACACATCTTTATGAACAATGCCTCTGTTGTGAAAGTTAGCCATTAAGGTTGCCTTTACCTGTGGGACAAAGTCGTTTCGGTCGGCTTCCGCAACTTTCGCAAAGTGTGGCATTCGAAGGGCGGGCTCACCACACCAGTTCTCCCGATGAACTTTGATTTGTGCAGGGTACACTTTCTGCCAAACTTCCTTTTCTTTATCTAGCGATGCCGCATTTCCATCGAGTGCGAACTTCAACACACAGACTGCGCCACCGCTCGAGCAACACAACCAAACTCGTCCGTGGGCTCCATATCCAAGGTCATCTATTGCGATGAGCCATCTCTTGGGGTTAGCTACTCTGTCCCATTGGGGACCATTGGTAAGCGTCAGACGAGTCCAAAACGCAGACGCGTTGTCTCCTTTCTCGAATTTCAGTAACGAGCGCTTGTCAAGATCTTGAAAAGGATCGCCGTACGGCCGCCTTTCGGCTTTCGACATTTTCAGAAGAGCAGCCGCAATAGCTTTGACGGCGACGCTATCGTTTTCATTCTTGTGAAAGATTCTTGAGACATGCAATACCCGATCGGTGGGTTTTTCGTCGGCCGTGCACTTCACATCATCGCCGTCAACATCGTCATCCTTGCCATCATTATCGATTTGGTGCGAGGCGATAGACAGTACGCTATCACTAGGAACTTGCGAGATAAGCGCATCGACATGGTCTTCTTCTACCTCCTCTTCCTCCGCAGCAAAACGGTCCGTTTCGGCGTCTGGGAACCAGGCGATACGCCACGCGTTGAGATTCGTTACAATTCCAAATGCAGGGGATACGCCATAAAAGTTGGGCAGGTGCTTCATGAAGTCGTATAGTTCTCCGAGTACGTTTGGGTGGTCCAGAGCAGTTTCGTTTCCCAAAATGTCTGGTTTTTTTACTTCAATGACACCGATAGGCATTGCATGAAGAGTCACGACCCACAAGTCTGGACGAAGCTTAAACACGCCAATCTCGGTGTAGACCTTGATATCGCCGCTTAGACCAAGCGCATCGACGATCGATGCAACGAAGCTCCGAACGGTTAAAGCAATGTCGTTCTCTGTGACGTACGTAATTCGCCCGTCTATCACCTCCAGCTTCGTGCGAAAGTCCTTGATTTCGCTGAACGTCTCCTGCCCTAACAGCCCAAACTCGCGCACGCGAAACGCAACTTTCTCATGTTCCTCGTCCGTAGGGATGGAAGGGCCCGTCTCCGAGACGAGTCTCTTCAGCCGGGGAATTCCCTCGCCCAACGTTGGGCTTGTCGACGTGTACTTCCTCTTAATTCTCGTCATTGTGGACAAGAGAAGAGAATGGGTCCACGTTAGATATCATACAATACTTGTACAATGGCAAATGGCAAGCCACACGGGTCGATAGATGTCTCTTTCGGGCAAATTCATTCTGACGACCGTCTGACCGTATGCCCGTCTCAAGCACTTTGTCGTGTAACGGTAGTCGTTAAATCGCCACAAGTAGGCACACCCTGCCATACCCATGTAAAATAGCACGGTATAAAAAATTGTGATCTTTAGGAATTTACGAGGAATTAGGGGGAATGAGGAATCCACAGCCACGTGCGACGAGAAATGACTGGAGGAGGAACAGCCAGATGGCGGAAGATTCATGTCGCAGTGTCAAGAACGCGAACCGGGAATGGAACGTGGTGACACGTATGGCGGGATCCATATAGGGGTACCGCACTCTACCTCTCCCTGGTCGGACCTAGGGAGTTCGAGCCGGACAAGAATGGGAAAGCTTGGCGGCCAGCATTAAAACCCATTTATTCACGAAATGGAACAAGGCGACGAATGTTGATTCGTTCAGTGACGTGGGGACCACGTTGGATAGTCACAGTGCCATTGGAATGGACTTGTGTAATCCGAAAGGGATTAGGGCTTGTGCGGAGCTCAAGCTTGTCCGGATTCGTGGCGCGGAGCAACACACGATCGTTGACAGCGTAGTCATGAAAGACACGAGAACGATTTGCGAGACGAGCGTGTTCATCGACAATCTGTTGTCGTTTCAGACGGACTGTTTCCATGTCCGCGATAATAGGGATGTCGAACAGCATGTCGCGATGGAACGCAAGGCTGCCGGGAGAATATTTCAAGGCGCCATGAATGGCAGTGCGAGTGGAATACGCAGCAGTCTGCAGAGCAGTATCCACGGCAAGTGCAGCATTTTGTGCATCTTGTGGTGGTTCATAGTTGGTGATCACACGAAGAGTGTTGCCAACAGTCAAATGTAGTCGCTCGCAAAGAGCATTTGATTGAGGATTCTTGGCCGTCAACGGCACTGGCTTAATGCCATGGTTTCGAAGCACTTGCGTGAACGCATGTCCAATAAATTCACCGCCTTGATCAAAAAGGCAACGAACGGGACGTGGATAGCGTGAGAGCCACGCGTTTTCCAATTGCAGACCCACGTGACGTGCCGTCTTATCATGGATGCGAATGAGTTCGCAGAAGTTAGTGACATTATCGATAATAGTCAAGGCTTGAAATGTTAATTTCTGCCCATGAACGGTAACGTTCCATGGCCCAATGAGGTCGACAGAGATGTCAGCCCATGGATTGCCTCGGACCTCGCGAGGAGGGAGTTCACCGTAATGGCGATGTATGACTTTAGAGCGTTGGCATGTAGCACAACTAGCCACGGCTTGTTCACAATACAAACCCAAATTAGGATGACTCATGTGCATAGAGATCGTCTCGCGAAGACGTGTAGACCCCAAGTGATTGAGGGACAGGTGATACCAATTGACGGTATGGGCCAAGAGGCTGTCTGGGATACGAATACGCCATGCGGCATTAGGATTCTGACGATAACAAATCAAGTTGTATTGTGGGTTTTCCGTAGGGAATGTTACAATTCTTTCTGAATCGTAGGGACATTGATGCTCGGTAGAGCAGACAATCAGGTAGGTCACCAACCGATACAAGCTTCTCAGGGTCAGAGAAGCAAGCAAGTCGAAGTCTATCAGAAGGATAGTCGGGACACAAAAGAAGATGTGATAAATGGTGATATTGTTAGATTGTGTGTTGACTACTACGATAGGTCTACGTGAAATGTTCGGTCCTGCCAAGGGTCATGTGTCATAGGTTCTTGGCGGCAACAGGTTTGGAATAGTTGGAGTCGATTCATGTGATGTATATGACATGTATATGTGGGCGGATAACATATACAGGGTCAACAGCTCTTGCTTTGGGTTGGCATAGTTGTTTTCATGGCGCGCAGCTTGTTGACAATTTGGAGATTGTGGGAATGGAAATATGGTCTCGCGTGATCGTGTGTCGTTCTTGGGATACTTAGACCGTTGGGTCGGATAGATGCCGACAGCGCTCGGATGTCGCTTGGGCGCGCTCGATGATTTCGGGCGCGTACGCTTAGGGCGTTAGTATAATGTCCGAGCAACGGCCAAATTTACGTCCGTTGTAATACTGCACGACCCAGTTTAGTCTTGAGAGTGAGTTCGTCAATCCATTCTCACTTTTCATGATTTGCAAAGAAATATAGGTCGATATAGCGCGAAGCTAGGGAACATAGCTCGAAGCTAGATGGCATGATGCGATAGCACGAGGCTATGTGACATGGGGAATCGATGAGATGTAGAATCTAACCACCATAGACGGTGAGAATTCTAACAGGGAAGGGTTGGAGACGGAATCTCTGTGGTTGTTCGGTCAACTTGGCCACAAGAGCGGCATCGTTCTGTTGGTGTTGATGGATCGTCGCGTAATCGACGGGCAATGGTTGATTTGCGTTGATGGGAGGATGATTGAGGTAGACATCGATCAAATCCTCATCCATGAAGATGGGAGATTCGAAAGCGTCAGGATCACGCGAGTGATGAGAGCGGGGGTCATCATTAGGGCCATGAGGCACTTGCAACACTGAGTGTTGTCCGCTATGATCATAGAGCGATCGTGGATGCGGCGAGGCATCCGTAGAGGAGGTCGACGACGGAGAGACACTCTTCTCCTCCTCTTCAGAGAGAGGGAGACGCGACAATGCGTCGGCGATGACATTGTCCTGGCCAGGGACATAGTGAAAAATAAGGTTATACTCCTCGAGGAACAACCGCCAACGGAGCACCCGTTGCGAGTTGAGAGTAGCGTAAGTAAGATTTTTATGGTCCGTATGGACGTGCAGTTTGGCACAGCCGAGAAGCATGGAGCGGAACTCCTTAAGAGTTTCGACAATGGAGAGTAACTCCTTTTCCATAGTAGTGTAGTTGCGTTGAGCAGGGTTTAACTTGCGAGAGTAATCAGCGACGGGAACGTCTTGTTGCATGATTACAGCACCAAGCTGGTAATCAGAGGCGTCCACATAGACATGGAAGGGAAGGTTATGGTCGGGATACCGAAGGAAGGCATCATGTGCGAGCATGGACTTGGCTTTTTCGAAAGCACGTTGACATTGCGGGGACCAAACGAGGGTCTTGTTACCCGTAATGGATGTGAGGGGAGCAAGAATATGTGATCGTTGCGGATACATGTGGCGATAGAAATTGATCATGCCAATGAAGGAACGAAGTTCTTTCATGGTTTTTGGCGGAGCCAATGCCAAGATGGCAGAAATCTTCTTTTTCCAGGGCTTGACCCCAGTGGGCGTGAGCCAATGGCCGAGCCATTCCGTTTCTTTAACGGCCCATTCACATTTGGAAGGGTTGATGGAGAAGTTCTTGTCTTGAAGACGTTGGAGAACTTTGGACAAGATGTCCACGTGTTCTTCCCAAGAATTGGAGAAGATGCCAATGTCGTCAATATAGACTTCGACATGGTCGCTGAAGTCCTTGAGGACGTCTTCCATAATCTCTTGACAGAAGTCAGGAGACTGTTTTAATGACGCAAAGATTGCTGGATTCCTCATCGAGGCGGAATGTGTAAAAACACATGGAGATGTCTAACTTTGTAGAATACGTGTAGCCTTTCCGTTTACGGAGCATGTCCTCGATACGAGGAAAGGGGTAGACCCGACGGTAGAGTTGGGCGTTCAAAGAACGAAAGTCCGAAATCATTCGGATACGACCATCCTTTTTGGGAATGGCAAAGTGAGGAGCAGCCCATTCGGTAGAACCGACGCGCTCAAGGATACCGATGTCGACGAAGCGCCACAGCTCCTTCGTGAAAGTATCATGTATATTGCGGGGCACTGAAAAGTGACGATGATGGACAGGCTGGGCATCAGGCTTGAGATGAAGATGGAGCGTTCGGTCCGGATATTCACGGAGCTCGCCATCGAAGATTTTGCCACAGTCTTGCCAAATAGCAAGAAGATCTTGCTGAATTAAAATTTTTTATGCGCAGTTTATTTTTATATGCGCAGTTTTTAACTATAATCCTGCTTTCCCAACTAAATCTGCAAATCTAGGTCTAACAATGCACATTTCTCTAGCTAGTTCTAGAGATCGAGCTGACTATCACGCGCATGCAACAATTTTAATGCGCACAAGCCCGCGATCAAACCACCAATAATGCGCGCCACACTCCGATAATGCGCACTACAACTATCTGGCGCGCTCGACCCCCCCCCCCCCCCCCGAGACGCGCATGACGCAACCCTCATGCGCAAGCGTCTGTCCCCTCACCTTTGAATCACGAATTTCCACTCCCACCACATCACACAGCAGCTGCCAGAAAGACTGACGCACATGGATGTCCCAAAGAATGTCTCAGATGGATCCTCCTTCCCAATCACCCAAACCGCGGGGATTACCAACTCGACACTCTGATCCATCGAACAAAACCAAACAACTTAGCATACTAGTCATTCAACAATCAACGACCACCAGAATCGATGCTCATTCATCTCCCTCCACCTCCACCCAACACACCACAACAAACAACAACAGTTAGCAGCAACAACAGCAATCGATCACCCAACGCTATCGAGATTCCCCTGTTCAATCCCATTATCTATCCAGCTTCTTTCATCAACCTAACAGCTCTGCCATTCCAATCATGCTACAATTAAAGCGGCTTGGGGCATCTGTCTGATTGTTTCTTGGTTCCATTTCAGCCACCTTTTTGTTGCTTGCTTTCTCTCTGCCGAGATTCCCTTTTCAATCCTTTCACCTATCCAACTTCTTTCACCAACCTAACAGCTCTGCCATTCCAATCACGCTACAATTAAAGCGGCTTGGGGTATCTGTCTGATTGTTGCTTGTTTCACTTAGCTCTGTCCTTCATTCCAATCACGCTATTACAATTAAAGCGGTTTCGGGCTATCTGTTAGATTGTTTATCAAGAACCCTCCTGTCCTCGTGATACTCCGACTTGAATAGAACAGACCCAAAGCAAGCAGTGTGACACGGTGGTAGCCAGTTGCTTCTGTTCTATTCTTGTCGCGAGATTGCTTGGACAACCAACCAACCCCTGGTTTTGGAGTAGCAAATTCTGGCACCGATTGTTGGATCACAACGAACAAGACGCTACACATAAAGCGCATCGTAGTGTATTCCTTCGATTTGGTTGTTGTTTTGTTACCACCAAAGTTCAGGACCAAACCAAAGACGCTACACAATTCAGCGCACACTTTTTACTGTTTAGACAAGTACACAAGGTTGTCTCAAAGACGCTACAATTAAAGCGCTTCCTCGACTACCCTTGTTGTTGTTGTTGTTGAAACAAAGACGCTACACAAAAAGCGCATCGTGACAAGTACAAAATGGCGGGCAACCGCATCAAGGGCCCTCGCTACAAAAAGCCACCGACCGCCAAGAATCCTGGTGACCCTTCTTCAATGAATGATGAAGTGCGAAACAAAAGAAAGGACGTGTCGACTATGACTGTTTCTGGTACCAATCATACACTTCAAACACACACAAGCGAGGAATCCCACTACACCGGTATTATGCCCATTACATACGAAAGTGTCCTCAATTGGTATGAAAGTGTTTTCCAAGACAAATCAGGAAAATGGACAACAGTGGAGGTACCACATGACGGCCATTATGTGAAGATATTCCTACCAATCTGTTATTCGCCTGCATTCCAAGATATCATCTGTCACTCCGTTTTCTGTTTCACAAGAATTAAGAACGAGATGGATGATGATGACAAGTTGACTCCAATGGTTGCTCGACTGTTGTTCAAAAAGACTCTCTACAGTCCTGTTTCCAATATTTGGAATCAGACATTTGGGACGACAGTGATAGACAGTGCTGAGAATCTGAGACAAACCATTATCAGATTTCTTTCCTCTCATGGCTTAGTCTCTAAGAAGACACGCAAGGGGATCGGTGGGATTGGAGAAGCATTGAAACGATACCTTCTAGATGATTCCTCCCTTTACAGGAAACCGCGTCTCGTACCTGTTGGTAAAATCGCATGGGTTATCGAACATATGGTGGCCATACACCGTTTCATCTCAGAATCGACATCGGACGAGAACATGGACATGATTTCCAATATCCAAATGGAGAAAGCACTGTTGTATACGATGCCTGACACATGGTTCAAGATGTACCTTGAAGAAAGAGATTCTTTGGTACAATATGGAAGAAACGGAGACGATGGCGGTATGTTCTACGATCTACTGCATTATATAGAAAAACAAGAGGTACTGTCTGCCAGGAAATCGAAAGAAATTGCCGTGCAACGTCGGAGTACAGACTCACCAGCAAAAAAGAGACAGAAGGTCGTCGCTGGTAATGATCCTACTGACGAGAGAAAGGAACAAGTACTACCAACTTCCATTACAACGTCGAACCAAGTTGCCCTCAAATCAGACCGTGTGGAAGAGGTCAGGAAGATTATAAGCGACGACAATGAAAAAACCGCAGACAACGAGGTAAGATGTTCGAGCGACTTGCCAAGAATCGAGAAGGATTAGACAATCTCAAAAATGATTGATCTCTTTGTCTTAGAGACGTTGTGCTTCCATAAACAAGGGAAATGAGGAGACAGGTGATGGTGTGGTACCACCGCCTTTCATTGAAATTCCACACGTTCTTGATCCTATAGTAAACCAGAAGAGAAGAAAAGACTCATGGGACTCGAATGAATCCATCGACAACATTGGTGCCGGTTACTTAGACAAGTTCGCGGAAAAACAAGCTAACAGAAACAACGAGAACATCAAGTCGGCCATGAAGCTAGCAACCCAGTATGCTAAGAGTATGGGGAAGGACAACACGCATGTCGAAATCAAGACATTATTTAGGTGCACACTATGCATGTCTTACAGTGGGTTGATGAATGACCAGGACCCTACAACGCGTGTTTTGCATATCCCACATAGACATCGTCGGAGAGATCTTTGCTACAACACTTCAAGGACGGGCATGCCGATTGAGTCTTTCTATACTTGTTTGAAATTGATGGTCCATCACAACCATCAGAACCTAGTATATGTTGACAAGGTAACATTTGATGAAGCAAACAGGAACCCATTTCCTAAGAAAATTCCTATGTCATCATGGAGACAACAGGATCCGAACACACTGATATTGGCGATCATTGCCTTGACAACAGCAACTAATGTCAGCGACCCAGCTTTATTGGCTTTCGAAATCGACAAAAAGATACTTCATATCTACGAACCAATAAATAATCGATCAGACCAATACTGGGAAGGAACGACGCGTCATGTACTACGGAAATGGGACCTGGTCAATACGTCAAAAGGTGCCCCGCCTGTCAGTCTATGTTATGACCCATCATTAGTGGAAGAAGATGAAACAACACATGATACAAACAAGGAATGTAACAAGTGGCGATATCGCATTGTGAAAATGCCAGAACCTAAGAAGGATACTCCAAAGCCTATGCCACAAGCTATTGTGATCAGAATGCTTGGAAACATAATGAGTAGTCGACCAAACCCGGGTCGGAAAGAAGGTCAGATAGACAAGAGTATGACGATATCCAATTGTTTTTCGAGTAATCAAATACGGTACAATAATGAATTTTCGAGAGGACTAGAGCATGCTGTTGGTGGCAATTCGATTTCTCCTTTGGTGTTGGGACCTGACAATTTCGATGGCAACAGCGACGACGATCCTGTTGAAGTGGGGTTTTCACGTGGTACCGATAAATACGAATACCAGGAGAACGTCGATCTATCTGATGGTGGGTGTTCAGAGACGTGGACTACGGATGGTGACATATTGTTCATACCGTGCCCGAAGGTGGGATTAGAACCCAAGGAGGTGTTACTTGACTCCAAACTTTTCAAGAGAGATATAAATCGATTGCTACCGACCGTTGTATATTGTCCAGATTCTTGTTTATGCTGTAACAGGGCATTGAAAACAGATACAGACAGCGAAGTCTGTACCCTCATCCCATGTGGACATCTGGTTCACGGAAATTGCTTACAAATACGGTTCAAGTATCATAATGTATGGTGTCCCCAGTGTGGACAAAAGATCAAGAGTAACATCCACATGTTTGGTGCGGAGAAGATAGAGGGACACAAGAAAACAGCGGAAGAAAGTACAACTACGAACGAGGGATTCCCTGAAGAGGGACATAGGAAAACAGTCGAAGACACTACAACTACGATCGAGGGACGCCCTGAAGAATCATCAAAAAAATCACCTGTGAGTAACAAGCCGTCAACACTAGAACAAAGAGGAGTTGAGACAAAATACAAGCCCGAGGTTTGTTCGATTTGTATGACCAGAAAAGTGGATTGCGAACTGTTTCTTTGTAGACATACATTTTGTCGGGAATGTGTTGGAGATTGGATGCAGCGGGGCCACAACACATGTATGGTGTGCAGCCAGGATATTCAAAGTCTATTGTACTTCTGTCCTATGACACGTTCTGTTCAAAGAACATATACTCATCCTTCTGAACACAAAGCAATCTATCAGTCACCAGAGGGTGAGAAGCATAAATACCAGCAATGGGGAGGAAATAACTTATCACGTTCCGTTGCAATGCCTGCGAATTGGGGTAACCGGAGTGAGCTGCCTGAAGAAAGACATAGAACAGAGCAAACCCAACATGATAACGAAAGAACCAAGGACAAGAGAGAGAATCCACATGGGGTATGGGGAGGACGGAATCAGAACAACGTCCTGTCGACAGCTCGAAGCCCCAGAACAAATGAGTGGGGTTCGCAACCTGAACATGACAGGCCAGTCTATTGTCAGCATGGACAGAATCGATTCAATGATGATCATCCAGGATCGAGAGGATCTAATACATCAGATTATCATGGGTCTCGTCATTCACATTTCGACCAAGATAACCAACAAACTAGAAGAGGAGTCATTGAACGACAAGACCAACATGGATACCATGATAACCACCAAGACGAGTCTAGAGGGAGAAGAGATCAAATCATGGAAAACACTTACCGGGATAGAAAAAGAAGACATGATAATCAAAATCAATTGTCTAATCGACATTCGATGGATTGGAGGAGATTCTCTGGATACAACGAACATTCCAGAGAACATACAAGGCACCATTCGGTATACAGAGATAGCCACAATCAATGGTCTAATCGACATCCGATGGATTGGGAGAGATTCCCTGGATACAACGAACATTCCAGGCACCATTTGTCACTTAGAGACAGTCATCCTGGACACAACGATCATTCTAGGCGTACCCGTCAGAGAGAGCCTAACCGTCCCTCAACTGATAGAGGTAATAGTCAACCAAATCAATCACCTCGTAGAGAGGGAGAAAAGGACATTCATCACACTACAGCGAGTCGTGGAGGGCAGGATGGCCTATCCAAACTTGGTTGGAATTCCAAGGACAATCAGGAGAGGGATGATCGGAACAGACAGAGCGGTCAGAAAGCAACCTCCAGTCACCAAGATGAATGTGGACAAGGGGAAGAGATACAAAGCAGAGATGGCAACGGTTCTACAGACAAACAAAAGGGCAAGGAATGTGGCAAGCAAGAGATTGTTGCTTACGAACAACACGGAAATTCAGGAGATAACGGGTCTAAGAATGCCAACAACACACCTGACAGTGATAATCCGTCTAGCTGTCACAATGACAGCGTCAACCAAGATGATGCGACACAAACCAAAGAAGGAAAGGATAGTACCGACAAACAAAAAGGTAGCAGCAAGAACAACGATGACCAAATGACAAAAAACGACCATAACAAGGGAAGTAGCATCAACACGACAGCACAAACGGATCAGCGCATACAAGACGAACGAGGTACGAAGGAGATTCACGAGTCTCCAATACACGGTAATCATGACGATACCGACGAACAGAATACTTCACCGGAAAGGAAAAGAAAAGGATGTAAGACCATTGGTTCATCCAGGGGACTACCCACAAACAAGCAACGACGACAAGAAGGCCTATCGAAGTTGACACTAACACATGAAACGATGAAGAAGTATATGAGACGACAGGCTGAGAAACCTAGCCATTTGACGACAAAATTCTCCAAACCAAATGAATCCGATCATACAGAAATGTGTTTTTTTGGAATTCCTGACATGGACAAGGTAGCAAAAAGACTACGCGACTTACTATCACTCTGTCTCAGTAGCAATGATGATCGGAGAATGTTCGGCATCTGCTATACAAAGGTTCTGAAAGACTACGACATCACACCAACAGACCTCCAGACAATCATGGGAAAATTACCTAACATGTACGAACAAATGAAAGACATGGTTGGTGAGGTGACGGAAGATCCAGCAAGCCATTGTTGTTTCGAAGACAACAAGCTTCATGTGACAGAATGTGACCCGAAGTTCTTAACAACCCGGTCTCCATGTGCCTTCTTAGTAGAATGTGTACTGAATCGCTGTCAACGACATAAGGGACATCGGAAATACCCCAAAACCGTGTGGTCTGCGTTTGACGATACAATCTTCCATTGTCGCACATCCAAGAAAAACTGTGATGATTGTATGGACCATATTTTCCATGACGTGATCGTTATCATCCCTTTGGCCGGTATTTTTTATACTTCGGCAATGATAATGAATACTGGGTATGCAACATCGGAATGCACTTCATCTTTGGTAGCACTACCTATATCCTGGCTGCGCTTACGACATTCCGACGGCCAACCAAGTGGTGGGGCATTCCTCAAAAAGGTTGTCAAGTGTTGGTGTATTGATTGGACACAAAGTGCAAAGAGAGTTGTCCATGAATGCTACCAAGCGTCTGATGTCGAAAGTGGTTCTCCACTTTGGGCCCCTGATCATTATACAAGTGAAAAGTCGAGACCAAAAATGACACCAAATGACCAACATTCTCTTAGAGTGTGGTATCGTGAAACACTGCTGAATAAAGCCAGTGCTAACAAGACTGGATGCCGAAAGTACGTCCATGGAGCATTGTATAGAAACCTGTCCCCTCCGCCTGATACTTCGGTCCGTCCGCTCCTGTTTGATGTAAGGGAAACCGGAGAAGATACAACATTCATTGTTCGGACACGTGGGTACGCGGGTAAAAACGAAACCATCAGCCATGTCAAAGTGACAACACTTCAGCAAAATGACAAAAACCTACTTTCATTGTTACACAAGAGGTCATGTCACTTCGCGCAGAGCGGTACACTAGAGAGATCAGCCAATGCAAGGTGTAACCATGGTGATATGGGGACCATGACATCTGTTGGTGTGTGCACAAAAACGGGTGGCAGAAGTACATTCTTTTCTGACAAACTTTTCAAAATATCTCCAAACATGATGAATATATTGCCAAAAATCTGTGGAGGTGTTCGGCGATTCTGTGAGAGGAAATTCCCTGGTGTGTTATCGGCTTTCAGACACCTGGAAACAAACTTCGGTTTGGATGTCCCAAACAAATTGGGAGGAAACGAAAGGGGTGTGTCATCATCCATCATTTTGAGTTGCGATTTGATGAATGCAAGCCACTATGATATTCATGATGCATCAGTGTCCTTTACAATCTGGACAGAAACCAACCCGGGCAGCACCAACGATTGGTATTTCGTCCTTCCCAATGTCCTTATAAAGCATAAGGACAAGACTTATCATGGGCTTTGTATCCGGTTATTCCATGGCATTGCGATCGCATGGGACGGGAGAATCATCAGACATGGAACATCTGTCCATACACACTCCATACCACCGAAAGACAAGAATGTGGGAAATCATACGATTGGTTGGTTTTTTAGCACAAATGCAAGATCTTTGAGTGCTACCGTAACACAAAACGAGGATGACAATTCTCATGAAATTGGAGGCTTGGCGTCGGACCAGAAATCTAGTGACGAATAGAGATTTCTAATATACAAGACCATGTCCACCTATCAGCAAACCACTACCTACCATCAATCACTGCCTATGATACCCCAAGGGTCTCTAGAAAATTTGGAGCCATTCGAGTTCTAGAAGCATGTCTTTGCTCCATGTCCATAGAATTTTGGGACGACGGCAACACCACACCGGTAGGGTCTATTGCAAGTCTTTTGGTTGATGATAGACAAGTTCAGAGCCTTTACTGTCCATGCAAATGATACCCAAATGGTCTCTACGAAAATTTGGAGCCATTCGAGTTCTAGAAGCATGTCATTGTTCCATGTCCATGGAATTTTGCAAAGGCACACCGATAGGTCAGCCCAGCGAGTGAAACGCGACCATGTTGGGAATGATTACACTTATCCTCACAGTATGTGGTAATACTCACAGTGAATAGTATAGTGTGACGATTTCTGTACACAAACGCGACCGATCGGTTATCCGTGGATCTATTTCCAGTTGAACTCTCGTTCATATGACAGCAGAGGTTTCATAAAAATCCAAAGAAGAAGCAACAAGTACAGGTATTTGCATTCACATCAAAACGAAGAGAAGGAGACTGCAAACAGAATGGCTGACAATCCGGAGGACCAACCGGAGGATGAATCGGGAGATGAATCGGAGGAAGAAGATTTTTATGTTCGGGAACGTAGACGACGACGAGAAATGCAGGCGATCAACGACAGGAACTTGGAAGTGAATGATCGGCCTTGTTACAGGGACGCTGGGAGGATCTTTTTTGATTACGATAATGAAGAAGAAGATGTACCACAAGTCATAGAACAACTCAGAGAAGAGATGCGTGTCGGTCATGAAATCCAGACTGAATTCAAACGGTTGGTGGACGAAATGCTTAGAGGTGAGAAACTCTGTCCATACTGTGTTATCCTTGGTCGTCCCACACCACATCACCAGTGCAATCATGGAAATACTACAGTGGTAACACGTGCGGCATATCTCGATTATTCGGTTATCTGGCAGCAGAATTTTTTGATGCGTTGTAACTTATGTCACCGCCACAGGCATCCAACATTTCATTGTCAGGTGTGTAGGGAATGTTTCCGAATTCCCAAACGCTCAATACCTTTTGGGATTCCACAACCAGATTTGGATTCATGCAGTGTCTGTGTGGAATCTGAGAACAAGCACTTCGTGTGGCAGTTCTGTATGCTCATACGCCATATTGTGGCGCGTACTTTTCAAATAACATCATTTTACGATGGTGTGAACTTTCCCCGTCAAATCACCTGGCCAATGTTTACTATTGTCCGCAGCGTTTGGCTTGAGGAATTGCGATCCCGTTTCTATTGTGATGATAACGATTGTGCCCCATACGATTATGCCCGATCATCTGATAAAACATGGGCAGTATGGTTGCTTTCGTTGCCTCATTCTACGGCTGGTTTTCGCAACTACATGCCACTCTTTGTCAGGTGCTTCCGTAATTATCTCGAAAGAATGGCTGAGACGGCGGAGTTGGAACGTGGAAATATGGATGGTAATGATCATTGACATATATTATAAATCTTGTTATCTGTTCCCAGTTTGCCTTTCGAAGAAGTCGAGAGTTTGTTTAATACAATGGTTTCGATGAAGACATCAAGGCTGTGTAACAATGACGGAAGAACGGCATGTAATTGTAGAATCGACCAAAAGACATGGAGACAAGCCATTTAGACCAGGAGTCTTGGTCAAGAACATGACAAAATGGAGATGTGTACTGAGAAGACTCCATCGGATCTCGCAGTTCGTTGTACATCAACTCTGTTGCGTTTTTGATAATATCCTGTGCATGTTTAATCGACTCGACCAAAAGACATGGAGACAAGCCATTTAGACCAGGAGTCTTGGTCAAGAACATGACAAAATGGAGATGTGTACTGAGAAGACTCCATCGGATCTCGCAGTTCGTTGTACATCAACTCTGTTGCGTTTTTGATAATATCCTGTGCATGTTTGGGAATCGTGCCTGGTCCTTTGCAATTGGGCTTCAATTGTGAGTACACCAACGCCCGTCCAGCAATATGACAGAATCGCCAGACGAAGTACTTGTTGCAAGAGTTCCAACAACCATGCGAGAAGACGCATTCTGAATAAGAATTGCATGGCCTTAAGCAAGACTTACACACTAATGGAACCTTGTTTATGTCTGATTCTTTGCGTGTGATATTCATCGAATCATGGATATACAGGGCTTTGGTGCAACAACGTTCATTCCCACCTGAATCACATCCGTTCATGGGCACTCCACAACCATAACAACAATCGGCACATGAGAGAGATTTACCGAAGCGATGCCAACATTTTCCTGTAAGTCTACGATCTGTTGAAAGGTTGTCGGTTACAAAACACCAAGGACAGACTGGCTCTGGGGGAACATCATTGGATCCATAGATTTTATTGACAAGCTCAGTGAACCGAATAACTTCGAGATGCAGCTTATCTCGGTTTGCTCTTGGTTTACACATCGGAGGAGAGTCATGTAATAGCAAGATTGGAATAGTAGATGGATCAGCAACCTTGAGCTTCTTCTTATATGGGTTTGGGATCAACTGATACGATGGGCGCTTGATTGGTGGAAGTTTCTTCTCTTCTTCTTCCTTGGTGTCAAGCTTAGAAGAAGGAAGTGGATGACATTTGATTATTGATTTGGACGCAGGCGGTGGCTTCTTGTCATGTTCACCGTCGCAAGTTTTCGGGGTTGGAGAGTGCGTTTTGACCATGGGAGTCCCTATTTCCTCTAGCTCGTATGGGTTGATCATCATTTCTTCATTAGATGGAGGTATCTTTGTGACTGGAAAGTTTGGTTTGACCACCAAGGGTGGAACTGTTTTCTTCCTCGATTTGTATGGGTTGATCATTGTTTGAAGAGGAGTAGAATAGCCTAACTGACTGAAGACTGAGGATGACTTTTGGAAAACGATGGAAAGTATCTACTATTTCATCCAATTTGTGTGTGACACTCTGAGTTGAATTGGTCGGCTCGCGTACGGTTGGGGGGGAGATTAGGAGGGGAAGTGCTGGTATGTGACAACCCCCCATAGAGGCAAATTATGATCATGAGGTCGAATTGCTGACGGATTGTTTCAATCTTTCTTTCATTTCATTACAGCGTTTCTCGAGATTGTCACGGGCACTTTCATTGAATTCGGAAGCCCATTCTTTGATGTTGCGCACGGCCCAGACATTGTCACTAAAGTTTCTCAAATTACGACTGTCTTCTTGGAGCAAATCTTTTTCAAGTGAAGAATGGAAATATGTTGGGATAGAATCACGGTCTTGAATCATTTCTGGGTTCTCATCCACTACACCAACAACCTCAACAATATTCCGGAGTGGAACCATGACAATTTCAGCTATTCGATGTAGGTCAAAACGCTTCCGCCATTTTTGAAAGAGAACGGATGATTTCTCGATATCAGCTGCACTCCGTACATATGTCGTTCGGAGAAGGACATGGGTCATCTCGGGTGAAGTTGAAGGTTGACATACCGGTGATGGTTGTATTTGTATGTGGTCTGTTCGAGTAATGGGTATTTGAATGAAGCATATCGTTTGACATAGGATGGTATCAAATTCTCCGAGAGGTTGGTTGTATACCTCGTCAAGAGGTTTCCTTTTTTTCTTTGGAACTTTAGCCATCACCCAATCTCTCCATGGCCCCTCGCTTTGATAATTCGGATGAGCCCGTATATTTCCGATCCTGGGGTCTTCGAACTTAAGTTCTGTGCTCCCGAACAATTCCAGTGTGGTTGAAGTCTCATTTGTTGGATCATCACTCATCCTGTCTATATGATGAAAAAAGCGTTTGTAATGTAATCGAAAGAAGTGATTACAAAACTGTGGCAATGTCATGTCATGATTTGTTTTGGAATGGAATTCGATATTCACTGATACCACATCCTCCTCGTGTGGTGCTGCTGTCAATCGCCTGTGTACACTACTCGTCTGGTTTCGGTTTGATCCGTCTTGTTCTTTTCTGGTCATGCCTGGAACTTGAATTGACATACCCAATGGAGACAGAAGATCCTTGTCTATTTCATTTGATGACTGGTCTTGATTATCACCAGAAGTATGTACGTTCGTGTGAGGTATTGGAATCAAACATTTTTCTCTGGTCATGGATACTACTATGACCGTTCCACGGCTATTTGAGGTTGATGTGGTAGGGAGTTGGTTTTGGGATCCCTTTTTTCTCCTTATTTCATAAGGCGACTTCCCTTCCTGGAGAAAGGTGACATGATCTTCTTCAAGACCTGTTGCTTCCTGCAGCATTTCCAAGCTTTGCATCCACCAGATATTTTCTGCAAGTTGCGACTCAAAAATTCCTTTTCCACGTTTCTGTACCGTTTTTGCATTCAATTTCACAATTTCCTTATGATTACTTTCCTCTGACTCCACATCAAGCAGTCGTGCTGGTCCAAAATTCTGAATCTGTTGTATAATGTGTATGAGATTGTGGAATTTTGGTATCATCCACCCGTTGGACATCAATTTGCCTTTTTTATCGAGCCTGGGTGCATATCTCCTGATGCCATCCATCAAAATCCGCACTGATTCGAGAGACTTGGATGCTGTTGTTTGTCCTTCTTGTGAGTCTGGGTCTGTTTCCCAGAATGTATCCATACGAATCCAGCTGTTGAAACACAAAAGAGTCTCGAATAGATGCAGGAAGTCTATGTATGGTTCCCGCTCATCAACATCCCAGATAGACCTGTAAGCAACTGGGTCATCATCAAAAACAGTTTCAGCAGTGATATCAATGTCAACACTATCATCATCATCAAGACGTGTACGTTTGTACTCTTCATCTGGTGGAGCATCATCCTCATTGTCAGCAATAGGTTCACTTGTCTCTTGCACTTGATCCACGTCCGCTTGACATGTCTTGTTGGTGGTTTTGGATATTTGCTTTGCTTGTCGTTTTTTCCATTCCGCAACCACCTTGTTCCATTTCTTTGCCATATTCTTCGCAAATATAAGGCGACCTCTGGCAGTGGCACATAGAGCTGCTGAAGCAAACATGATCCCTACCCACTCATTGGCAGTTACTTTTGACAGGTTACTGATCCCGGTCGAGAATGATGTTCCGGGATATCCAAGTTTCGATGAATAGGAGAATACAGTCTGTCTACTTGCCCGTAAGATTGAATTGTAGACATAATCAAACATGGCCCGTTCAGTTTTTGTCATATACGTGAAAAAGTCAATCATGATGTATCTCATTATCCCAGATTTCAATGTATGAAGAACATCACAACTACTGGCCGAGAAAATCCCATGTTCAGAATTGGTTCCTTCACCCAGGTAAACCTTGGAAAAACAAAGATCGACTGCATATTGTCCCATGTCATGCAATTGGGTTTTTGCAGCTGACACAAGGGTATTGACCCCTCCATCTCTGCTATTTTCTTGACTTACTTGCGATGTGCTGAAACAGGTAGGAACAGTCAAAGTCGAAAATGTATCATTGTCTCTCTCTTGGTAATCAACATCCTGTTCAGTCAGTTTTTCTCGATTTTCATTAAGACCCAATGCATTCAAGCACATTTTGTATGTACTTGCAGCGTTGATATAAGAACATTCATGCCATGGGTATCTGCTATCCCTTGGTTTAATGTTGCAACACCATGATAGTCTTCCAACACTTGGATGATGCGAGGCATACCGACCTGCAAGGTTATCCTGAGACTTCCCGTCTCCTTTGACAACAATCATTGGCAATATCAAACGGACAACTTTGATAATCCCATGGAGGCGTAGTTTCATCCAAAAACCTTCCTGTTTTTGGATACTGACAAGACCTTCGAGGATCTTAGTCAATTGAGCATGATAATTTCGGCAAGGAGTCCCTTTATCGAGGATATGTTTTGCCGCCGATGATTTTCTTTCCATGTCTGTAATAGTCCCAAGGATGATCTGTCGCCTTGCTTTCCTCATTTGTGTTTCCGTTAGAAAAGATGGCACCATTACAACAGGCTCCGATGTATATCTTCCATCCCCTGTTGCATGTGTTTTGTCCATATAACAGACAAGACCAACCACGAAGGCATCTGGATCATCTCTATATTTTTCCACTGTTTTCCGAAATACTTCTCCGTCTTGTATATTTTGGATGTGCTTGTTTGGAACATATGGACGATACGGATCGTCATCATCGAGGATCGTATTTTCTTTCTTGGTTGCATCGGGATCTTGTAATACACGCTGTAGTTGACTGATCAAATCAAATACTGCTGTTGTTATTGATTTCTCACTCTCTGGTACAACCACACCCTGTTTTTGGGTGAATTCCATTGGTACCGGGAAAAATTTTGCCTTGGGATAATTGAAACCTTTGGTAGAAAACTTTTCGATGAACGTTTTCCTCTTTGAATGGTTGTCCAGGAAGAACCCAGGACCGCATCTTGAGTATGTGTCACTCGACCATGCCAGGATCGAATTGTACAAATATTTGGGGCAACCAGCTTTCCGAAGTAACATCATAAGTGAGACCAAGGCTGCATCCTGTTTATGAAGTTTCAATTGCTTCCCATCTCTATCAAGGAACGCAGGAAAATCAACCGGGCACTCCTTGCTGTTGCGCAGAATAATATTATCTGTATCACCAGGTACATAGTATGCTTTTGGTGGGTCAGCATGCGGAATAGTGGTTTCATCGTCCATGATATCAATATTCATTGGATCAGCATTCATATTACTGGCACAATCATTGTTGTCATTGCCAACATTTGGCCATTTCCTTTGTGTGTTCATTTTCAATTCACAAACTGTTTCGTGACGGCTGATTCCTCTTGCATCGAAACGTGATTGACAGAAACGACACACTTGAAAGGATATGAAGGACTCCTCTTGTTGGCTTGTATTTGAGCATCTCTTTCGTGACTTCTTTTTTACTTTACGACGCTGGCCCATGATGGTACGATGCTGGTGGTTTTAGATTTTGGTTTGGAATGAAAAATGCTCTGTAATCGATTTCTGCAAATTGAGACATCGGTGGTCAATCTTGTGGCATATATCAGAATTTCTCCGCATTGGGTGGATCGGCCGACGTTGGTGCATAAAAGCGACTGAAAATCGCTTATGTACATGAACGGATCATAATATTTTCAAACGGTCGTGTGTATTTACTTAATCCAATCCAGCCTGCCGGGTTAGATACCAACGGTGATAGCAGCGATTGGAATTCAAACACTGTGTCAATGCCGAGGATACCGACACTGTCGACATTAGAAAGGAAATGACAATCATTCAAACCCATGCACCAATGTTCCATCTGACAAGTATGATGTACTTGAAACCACCTATGCTCATCTTCATACGTTCTCCAAAGGACAATCGTTCAAACACGGAGTTTATGATTCAAACATGGAGCATTCCAACATTTGAATTTGAATGGTTGTCCATCAGAGGACTTGTTGTTACCCTGCTCTTGTTCACATCCTTGTCATAAATCAGACGGAGCATCCAAGATAAATGATGGCAGGAGTCACCACCAGAAATGCAGCTCCAACGAGGCGTCGACCCTTAGCAGTCCGAAATGCAAACTATGGAAGTAATCAGAAAGAGGTTGAACGACAACGAAGAAGCATCTTGGCAGCAGTGGCAACAAGAAATAAAGAGAATCTTCCTAACAAGGACGGGACAATTACAAACAAAGATGCTCTTATTGCAGCAGCCAATGAAGGTTTAGTACTCCAAGAAGATAGTTCTGATGACGAGGAAGAAGAGGAACAGATCTCGATGAACAACGATCAAGCACAAGCACAAGAAGGCACAACTGTGGAAGGGAGTGGTAATCTTTTGGAGCAGGCAACAAATTCAGAAAGAGATGGAGCTGATGTGACTTCAGCAGATGATAGCAATAATGAACAGGGTGGGCTGAGAACACAACCATCATCTGGTTTTGCGCAACCAACAAACACGGCAGTTAATAACATGGAGGAAGACGACGTCGGTGTAAATATTCTCACTGGACCTGAAATGCAACGAGCATTGCAGAATATGAGCAATGGACCCAGTGAGTATGATGGAGATGATTTTGATCCTAATGAGAGACATTTTCCTGCTGGAGGACTTGTCAATAAGTTGTTAGATGCACAAAATGGAGGAGGACAATTTGTCGGTGAGACGGCTCTAATGACGGGGGTGTTTGTGGGTTGAATGCATCAGGTGATACCTTTGCTAACGACGTTTCTTCCCTTTCGGATATGTCGTCATCTTCGTCATCTACTTTGCTAACAACAGGGCCTGATCAGGCAATGGAAACTCTTCTACAAGACGATATTCAAAATCAGTTGGCACAGGAAACACAGACAACAACAGTACACCATAATCAATCATCTTGCCCGACAAGTACGATTGTAACATCCACTACACACAAAGGTTCTGTTGAAAAGGACAAGAATAAGAAGCAAAAGCCGAAGAAAAAGCCTGAGGTGGTATCGGAGAAGTTCTTTGATACATTTGTTCGGAAGGTGGCATGGCGTTATGTCAAGTATTTCTCCATGTCCGGAGATACTAAGGCAGATCCGAATGGTCTTTGGGGGAAGTATGGCAAAACATATTTTACTGAGCACTATTTCAAAGGCAAAGGTATTACGGATGCAAAACAACAAGAGGAGTGGTGGATTGAACATTCACCTTATATGCTTGACAAGTTCCGAAGCAAACGATCAAATGTTCTGGCTTCCATGCGAAAAGCATTCATAAGTAAGTGTCAATCGAAGAGTGAATGTGTTGGTTCATCACGTCGTCTTCTCATAAAGAGATGTGAGATAATTTGTTGCTGAATCTAGAACACGTGGGTCTTGATCTATGGCGTGACAGTAATTTCCAGCGGAGGTATCCATGCCTTTTGAACGACTGTGAAGACTTTGGGCCAAAGCCTACCCTGGAAGAATTTCTGTTATTGAGAGGAGAGAAGTGTGACAACTATGCCTATTCATATCTCTTGCAATTGTTTGGTCCATGTGTCTATGGTGAGAATATGCATAAAACCGTGATTGATTTCAATTTTGGTGACCACACTGAGCAGCAGGGAAAGGAACATTGCGAAAAGGCCTTGAAGTTATTCACTTCAAGTGACGAGGCGTTCATATTGACCATCCTTGTGGATTGCTGGGATGTGTGGACTCACATGGGCAAGACCACTTTCAAGGCGAAACTATTTGAATTAAATCCAAGGTGGTACAATGAAAATGGTGTTGATCAAATGATTGATACATCCTCAGCAAGGTATCCTCGCTTCAAATATTCAGGCAGTTGGAACTCAAGTCGATGTATGAAAGAGGATGGTATGGACTATTTTGAGGATATGGAAGAGAAAATCGCTCGTGAAGACAGAGCAGGCGACCGCGGTATCTGGTTCATGATGTTTCTCAATGGGCAATATCGCTCTCGAATGGGGTATGCAGATGATGATGCTGTGACAAGGCCTTTTAAAAGGCCACGAAAACGGTCGTGGCAGTGATTGATCAGAGTGACAATTGGTTTCATTTCATATACTACTCCTATATAGCTACATGTATTGTGTTCCATTCATTCGCTGGTTGTTAGTGGGAGTGTGTGCATGGTGTTAGTTAAATGCACTGTGTTCAACTTGCTTGCACTTGATGCTGGAGTAATGCGCATGATGGTGATGTGACACAATCAAGGATGAGTGCATACATAGGAGGGTATGTGATGACTGTTGGTTCTTGACTGTGCATGAAGGTGGAGGGATGTGATGACTATTGGTTCTTGACTGTGCATGGTGTTGAAGTTGGTGAAATGTGGGTCATGCGCTTGCTGGTTCTGGAAAGCACATTTTTAGTAATAACGTGAGGAAGGGCCATGCGCATGTTCTTGTAGGTGTGCGCGTGTTCTTGTAGGTGTGCGCGTGTCCTGCGCGCGGATGATTCTAGTAGGATGCGCTTAGGGGTGCTTTCTTATCGATAATTAAACTGCCATAAACTGGCGTACCGTTCCTTCCTTAGATGTGGGGAATCGATGAGATGTAGAATCTAACCACCATAGACGGTGAGAATTCTAACACTCCCCACAACTCGTCGTTTCAGCCTTGTCATCATTGGATTTGTTGAGGTCTTGAACTTCTCCTTTCCAAAACAACAGTGGCTTGAGCATGGGCCAAATAGATACGAAATCCCAATGTTTGCTAAGGATATCGGCAGGGTTGGTCTTTCCATCTTTCCAGTAGAATGCAACATACTTTGCTGCGATGGCTTCACGAACTCGGTGGTATGACAGAAGATGGTGTCTCTTGGATAGTATGGAATGAGGAACGGTTGCATTGAGCACAACAGATCTGTTATCTCCGTACATGTAACTTCGCTCTCGGATAGGTACTCCAAGGTAGCGGAGAGAATGTCGTAATTCTGTAATCTGATCTATTGCTGTCCTTGCAGCCACAAACTCGGATCCATAGGTAGCAGTTTCCACCGTGCTCTGTCTCTTGCTGTACCAGTCAATAGGTGTTCCGTTCAACAAATGTAGAACAGCAGTGACGGATTCACCAGTGACTATGTCATGCATGAGATTGGCATCAACATAATGAGTTGTGGTAACATAGCGGCCAAGAGGTGTTGGGCAGTCTTCAGGAATACGTTCACTTGCATTCGAATAGACAGTGCGAGTCCAATCAAATTCTTGGGTAGGAAGACTTGAATAATCAGGCTCTCCAATCCTAAATCTGATTGCGCCTTCTGGTAGATGTGCAAGGTATCCATAGATACGCTTGGCTCTATCAAGATGTCCTTTCCTCGGAGCAGCACGAAAGCGTGATAGCGTCATTGTAGCGGTGAAGACGTCGAAACGACCAATAGTGATCACCCATTGGAGTTGTCCAATCAGAGTTTGGAAATGGCTAGTACCTTCTTCATCAAGGAGCTCAGAATCATCCAATTCAGGATGGTCTCCACCAATAAGAGGTGTTTTGGCTTTCTTGGGTTTCTCCTTGAAGATTCGTTCGAAAGTGTCCATCATCTTACCAATGTAGCGTCTTGGATCTGCTACTAATGTTCCATCAGAATCCTTGGTGTATCAACATCCCAAGTGGAAATCAATAGGTCCATCTCCTTTGAGTTTAAAGTTGTATTTCTCCTTCAGGATCTTGCAGATATTCCCAGGATCAGTAGAAATAATGGCTTAGTCATCAACGTATACGGCAATGTATTCGTAACAGTCTTCTCCAGGTGCTTTTCTCATCCAGATATCCGGATCTGCTTTGCTTGGTGAAAATCCCATGTCTGCCAAAACATCGAATAAGACATCATGCCAGCGTGCGCCTGATGACTTCAATCCATAAAGTGCCTTGTATATAATCAGGATGTGACCTTCTAATTCCTTGAATTCAGGTCCTGCGACAATGAAAATTTTCTCCCCTGTCAAGGCTTCCAGATATGCGTTTCCAATATCTGCTCCCCATATTTCCAAGTCATTCAAAGTACCCAGGAATAAGGCAATGCGGAGGTTGCGAATGGAAACAACACCTGAATAGATTGTCTCAACAGGTTCTTTTGTGAGATGTCCATCTGCGACAAGTCTTGCTTTATGTCGTCCATCATGTTTTACGTCAAAGACAAGATGTACACGTATCTTATGATATCCTTCAGGTGCATTGGATACTTTCCCTTTAATGAAGATGGCTTTCCCAAAATCCTTGAATGTCTTGTAGGACTGGATCTGTGACAATTCTAATTCTGTTGCATCCTGCCACTTTGTGTTGCCATGTTGTTTATCAAGAGCGACAGCTTCCTCATAATTGCGTGGTACTTGGAATCCAAACTTATACTTGACGGAATGGTGAACTTGTTTAATCCTTGACTGTTTGGCTGCTCGAATGAGACGTTTGCTTGTTTTGACATAACGTTTCAAATGCTTCCATCCAGGTTCGTTGAGTAAACCATGTTTCTTTCCATAAATTGCTACAGTGATCGGATCATCATTGGCGATGAGTGATAAAGGTTCATAGGTAGTCTCCCCAGTTTCCCAATCAACAAGCAAATTATATTTGCTCCCCTTGTAATCTGGATCAGTTGTGTTCAGTGGGCCTTGATGGGCAATGACGTCCCTGAACCTGAAAAGATTATCTCCAGAGGTTTGAGCTTGGTTATCTCGTTCGATATACTCCATGAGTTGATTATAGGATATCATCTCATCAACATCAGAATTTGTCTTTCGGTAGATGTACTTGACACGTTCTTCCTGTTTCGTTGCTTCTTCATTAAGATCAATGACTCGTTTGATGACACGCTCACGGTGTCGCTCCCCATTTTCTTCTGTGTCGCATAGGAATGTGCGTCCTATCATGTCGTCAAAATCGATCGTGGGCATTGGTTTGGATGGATCTTCACTATCACTGCAAATGAAGACAGTGTCAGCTTGCTTATCATTGTCATCCTTCTCAGACGAATCCTCCCCTGAAGGTCGATCCACACGTAGGTTAGGTGTAGTGGACTCAACACGGCGAACGGCAGAACGGTAGATTATCTGGTTATCCTGGGTGAGAATCTTCCAAGTAAAAGAATCACCAACGTTGTGAGCAAAACCAACCCAGTGGCCAAGTTTCTCATCAGAAGAAGATGGATATGAACCAGAATTGGGTTCAGCGGGGTCGACACGGTAGTAAACCTCATCCCAGAAAGGAAAGAACAAGAGATGAGTAATGTCGGGTGGGCGTCCGGAGAGAGCCTCAAGAGGAGTGCGACCGGAATGGGTGGGTGATGACGTATGGTTCAATAAGTCACAGACATACTCAAGGCAAAGAAGCCAGGTGTTGGCAGGGCAACCAGTGGCATTCATGAGAGCGTTGGTCATACGTTTAACGGTCTGGTAACGGTTTTCAGCCTTATTCTGGTGTTGATGATAAGGTTCGGATCGATACTCCCCAATAAGCAAAGTGCGAAGAATGTCTTTGACCTTTTGAGAGATGAGAGATGAACCACCATCACTGATAAGAGTCTCCATGGCACCACGAAACCGGATGTTGTCCTGAAGAGTATTGACAAACTGTTTGGTTGACTTGATCCCATAGATATCAGTAACCAGAGTATCTCGACCAACAAAGATTTGTGCGACTTTACCGCCATGGTCAACAGCAGGGGTGTCGGAGAAAACCGAGTCAGTAGCAACGGGTTCATGGCGTCGAGGTATATTAAGGACCGGATTGCGAGCCTTGAAATGTTTCTTGAGGGTGTCGTGGTCAAAAGTAATGCTACCATTACGTGTAGTGTGCTTGAACGTATCGGCAATAACATCTTCAGATTGCCAACCAAAGAATGGACGGAACTTCTTCCAGTCATACGCTTCCTGGTAACGACGGTGGACAGAGGCATGAAGTGTAGGATCATTACCTTCTGTGTCAGCATAGATAGAAAAGAAGGGTGCATCGTCAGGTCCATGATCATATGGGAGATCCAAAAGGAGATTGAGGTTACAAACAACACGATCAGTGTACTCCCCATAGTTGTCATATGGATGGTTTGACATACTACCATCAGTCTTGACGTGTTTCCAATCAGGATCATTGTCAGAGGGTGTGGGAGAATACGAATGGTCCAGAACACCAGGATCCCATGTGTCGGGTGACGTGAAGATGATCTGAGGTAAGGTATCCATGTCATTGTCGTTGGGGATACCCAAGGAGTGGATGTAGGCTAACCCATCCTTAATGTGAAGGGGTATAGCACGACCATCAAGTGTAGTGATGCGTTGTTTACCATCAACTTTAACAGATCGTTCATCAACAGCAAGTCCGAAATGCTCGAATTGACCAGGAGCATGGATAGATAAGCCCTTTCCATAATAAGCATATTCATTGAAGATGCCGACAACAGGTCCATCATTGGTCTCAAACTTTGCGGCACATATGACGACAGGAAGTCCAGTAAGTTCATGGTTATCAATACCCACAATAGTGATATGGCGGCCAGTCTTAGAAAGGATGCGCATGTCAGAACCAGCAAGTCCTCCATTAGCACCACGGTCAATCAATTGATTTCCTGGTAAAGTAGATTTCCTGGAAAACAAATAGCGTGGAACATGTCCTGCTTGTTTATGCATGTTGGCTTTGAAAGTAACCTTCTTGCTCGTCTTGGACTTGGCGTTAGAAAGAACACTAGTCAGGTCAGTTGCCGAGTGATTGATATCAGTCGTCATGGCTTGGTTGATAAATTGTGTAACCGGATCTGAATCATCTGGATGCTCAGGGACTACGCCAGGTGAGTCGTCATCAGATGCAACTTGGTTGGGGTCAGGATCAGGTTCCGGATCAATGTCGAGGGCATGTGTTTGCACTTTCCTCGGTGTTGTCGATGAAGGTGCTTGAATCATCTTGTTATACTCAATTATCAACTTGCGATCTTCTTCAGAAAGTTTGAACCATAGGTCACGCGGTAGACTAACCTTGGACGAAGAGGATGGAGATTCAGATGTCCGCGAACACAGAGGCGTAAGGAAAAGATTGATGCAACCCTTCAACTAGTTACACGTGATCTATGGGCTAAGGTGGAAGTTGTTACCAAGATTTATGCTGTGATTGAACATGCAACAAAGCTTGTGTCGGACGATGACTTTCCAATCTCCGCGTACTACCCCGTGATTGTTGCCATGCGCAACGAGTTGAATGGTGTATTGGGTTCAGGAACAGCAAGTGGCAGCAGATCCATTGATGCAATCTTCAATCTCCGTGGGGCACGGAACTCCATTGTTGAGTTCTGCGACAATCGGTTCAACTATGATGGATCGGAACCACCTGGACGGAAAGTTGGTCTCTTAGACAAGTACCAAATCTGGGCTTTTCTCGTGGATCCCTTCAGGTACAGAATCCCCAAGCGACCTATCATTCACCCATCAATTGCTCGTTGCATGCAGGATGCAATTGAGTTCTTTGTGATTCCTTCACAGGAACCACCTCCACCCCCACCACCGAATGCTGGACCTGTCGAGCCACCCAATATGCGTCCCACTGTGTGGGGAAGGGTCGAAGCTCCGGACACAAGGGACATCAGGTTGATTGTGGATCAGGAGTTCAGGTCCTATATTGGTCGCACAGGGAAGTGGATTGATCTCTTCCCCACAGAGAGCCCACGTCCACCTTCTGATCGATTCCAGGAAGAGCGCGAACTCACGATCCAAATGGTGAGTCAGTGGGTGAGTACCACAGGTGGCCACCAAGGGAGGCTGGAGTTTTTTAGCATTGCTCCTCCAAGTAAGTTGTACGATCTTGTGATTGAACCACTTCTTTCGGTTCGTTCGACTGGCTCTATCTCTGTCGAGCGAGTTGCCAAGCCACTCAAAAACAACGTTTGGAGTAAGTTGCGCAGTAATCTTGGGCAAGACAAGGTGGAAGTCTGTCTGCGAGCTGGGCTGAACTTACGGCATTTAATGAAGGTAAGATCCACTGTCCGTAAAGCAACGAATGAACAAGTTGTGGATCATTGTGATGATGACTTGTTTGGTTCGATTTCTATGTATTGAAAAATGAGACTCCATAGCCGCATTCCATAGCCACCTAAACTACCTAAACTTCAAAACCTAAACTTAGCCTAAATTTCATAGCAAGTTAAGCAAAAATTTCATTTACCTAAGTTTGAAGACCCTAACTACAATAACTTAACCCTTTCAGCCCGGCACTTTTTTTGGCCCGGTCACTGACAAATTTGTCACCAAAAATACATACCAAAATTGCAATCCAATTAACAAAATGCCACGTGAGTTATGACCAACAACTCGTGATTCAAAAAATGATGATAATATCGTCCAATACGAGCTTTTGTTACCGAACGGGCCCGCGCGCTATCCTCAGACACGTCCCGAAACTATTTCATCAACTATGATCCAAACTGTACACAACCTACATGTTAAATATAAGACCTGAAAACCGACTGTCTAACTTTGAACGCTCATATCTCCAGGAATAAAAGACTAAATCTCTCAGGACCAAGTTCCCAACTTATCTTCATAAAACATAGAAGTCGAATGCGTCGTTTCCTGAGAGTTTCCAGTCTTCTATTGCTTTCGTATTTGAAATAGAAAACGACCCCCCCCCGTTCTGCGACCAAAAGTTTGTGAGTGCCGGATAGAAACAGGACATGGATTAAGGAAAAAGATAGTTTTTCGTTAAGTGTGAACCGGGGTTTTGTATGTCGTAGTTTCTATTTGTTTAAGGTCGCCAGCCGAGACACTGGTGCGCCGGCAGGACTGGATATGACAGTTGGTCTGAAAAGGTTCCTCCTGAGCGACATCAAAAGCTCGTATTGCATTTTCCAAATTTGTGATTTTGCAACGATCATATGTCAATGACCAATATGTTATAGGCCTACTGTTTGTCACATATGAAGCGTATTGTAATGTACTTTCGTACGATAGTCAGAACTTCGTATTTTGACGGCTGCTTGTTCTGAAATCGCCAATTTCCCATTTTCATACAAAACCCCAAAAACCACTTCTCATCAACACCAATGGACAACCCGACTCTCTTCTCTCTTGTAGAGTCCATGGTCTCCTATGGTATCACAAGATCAATGATCACTTTCAAACGAAGAGGAGGTGAGTCCTGGGCAAACACTCCCTATAGATTAGGCATACGTGGAGTGACGTGGATTGACATACCCATAGAGTATTTTGACTTTTTTGTTAAGTAGTTTGTGCGGTCACTAAAAAAGTGAAATGACTTCGGTGTTGTGGACATGATACTCCATATCATCTTGTGAGGTTATGTCAGCATCTGTATCTTGGCCATATAGTGATTCATGTTGTTTGACATGTCGACGGCGACTATGAACAGATGACTGGGTTGCTTGATCATGGTCATAAGCTGCGTCTAGAAGGAGACGGAAGTATGATTGATAGCAAAGGGATTTTGCACCGGATTTGGTGTTCACCACATTATCCAAGATCTTGACTCGGCGGAGATCAGGTACCTTTTCTACAGCTTGCATGAGGAAGGTCATCCTGGTATGATCAGGGATGCGATCAGACAATGTCACTAGATTGTCTAGCAAACGTAGCTGCTCTTGAAAGTGTAGAAGAAATTGACGTGTTGTTCCGCGCCATGTGTCGTCAAGACGTAGATTGGAAATGTAGTTGGTTAAACGGAGGACTTCTCGCTTTGCTAGGTCGGATTCGGTATGCAAAGAGTGTAACTTCTGCAATACGGCACGCGCATCTTCATCATGTTCATGTTCACGTACATAGGCTCGACCTTGGTCAGTCTGAATGATACGGACAAGAACGGAGTAAAGAAATACTTGTTGCTCTTGAAAAAGTTCTTCGGCATACTCATCATCATGGGGTGGTGTATATTTGAAATTCAGAACGTTGGATAGGCCTTGAGCCTTAGCTGTAGTCTTGAATACACGCCAGAATGAATCGTAGTATCGTTCATCCTTGAATACCTCATATGCAGTTGCGTCGCGCTTAGTTCCCTTTCTGAATGCTGTCAGGTCTTGTTGAGATTGGGATGCGGCAGTAACTGTGCTGACAGATTTCACAGATGACGGTGACTTCATTGGCGAGACTGGAACTTGGCTAGGTGGTCCCTTAGAGAAATCTGTGTTGATCCTCCAAGTGTTGAACTCTTTCCTCGTTAGGTTCATCCAGTCGCTATTGGATAGCTCGTCTTGAATTTCATTGGTCTTGTATATGGCCCAATAAGCCAAGAGCTTGATCTGCTGTCTTGTGGGGCCTTGTAGATCATGTGTCTGTTTATTGACCTTGTATTGTGTCAGTTCCTTCATGGATTCCTCGGTATTAGTTTGCATATACAAGATAACATGGGTAATGTTCTCAAAACCATGGTATTTCATCCACTTCATTAAGTAGTCGGCCCTTTCTTTGGTAAAGAATTGGCAGACAGTAAATATGATGTGGTCGAATAGGTCTGTGTCCGAGACATTGTCTTGGTTATCTTCTCCCTTAGGAGTCGTAGGTGTCTTGGGTGATTGAGGATCCATGGTGTTATTTGGTTGGTTCGATGTTTATTTAATGTGCGGTGTGATGGGGTTTATTTAATGTGTGATGTGATGTGAACCCGGATGTACCACGTGTGCCACGTATGTACCACGTATGTGATACCCGGATGTGTGTTGTGATGTGCGACTCCTGGAAATTTCCGTTGATTTCGACAAATTTTCGCCGAGTTTCAACAAATTTTCGCCGAATTTTCGCGATTTGACGGGAATGTGTGGCGTGTTGTGCGACCAAGGGTACCCGGATGTGCGTTGAGTTTAAGTCTTGGAAAGGTTTTGAGAGGACGGGAGTTAACTATGAGTAATTAAGCTTCGGTCTCCGAATCCCCACTCTCTTCCGAATAATCAGAGTCGTTTCCAGGCTCAGATGGGGCAGCACAAGCAACAGAAGAAGGTGTATCACCTTCAGCCAGGTGGTTCTCGACCTCGGTACGCAAAGGGTAGATAGTTGCACGATGGTCCTCGATGGTATGGGCCTCGTGGATGTAGGCAACGTAGTTATCTAGGCGTACAACGTTAGGAGGCAGAGGGCAAGTCGTCGTGTTCACGACGTAGATGGTATTGTAGTATCCAGTTGGGCGCTCGAAGGTTAGGAAGCGGAGGTGGACAGTACGGATGGGGTTGCCCGAGAGGGCGGCCAAGATGAGGCGATGCCTCGGAGAACGGTGAAGTTGGTCGTTCAGACGGTCAATGTCTTCTTGGTCGACGATGTGGGTCACCGATTGGAACTGGCGTTCGATCTGGGTCTCCCCACGGATGATCTCGGGATCGAAGGTCGAACAAGTTGGTTGACGGAAGTACTTGATATGATCAGCAATCAACCGGGTGGTACGACGGGATTGAGAAGGGACGAGCCGACGAGGCGGACTCGGGGGCCGAAGCAACGGCGCAGGGATCGGAGCGTGAGGCTGGGTTGGAGTCTCGAATGGGTTGCTGTTGGAACTGTCGACGGAGATGTTGACCGATGTGTTGGCTGCCTTCGGCGTCGGCACCAGTTCCTGCTGCACCAGGGTATCGGGCTGCCCGGGATGCAGTTTGGCTCGATAGATCTGTCGTACAGGAGTGATAAGCTTGTTAGTATCCATGAAACCACAAGGAAATAAGCTTTGAGACTGTTAATCTGTTACAATTCTTTCTGAATCGTAGGGACATTGATGCTCGGTAGAGCAGACAATCAGGTAGGTCACCAACCGATACAAGCTTCTCAGGGTCAGAGAAGCAAGCAAGTCGAAGTCTATCAGAAGGATAGTCGGGACACAAAAGAAGATGTGATAAATGGTGATATTGTTAGATTGTGTGTTGATTACTACGATAGGTCTACGTGAAATGTTCGGTCCTGCCAAGGGTCATGTGTCATAGGTTCTTGGCGGCAACAGGTTTGGAATAGTTGGAGTCGATTCATGTGATGTATATGACATGTATATGTGGGCGGATAACATATACAGGGTCAACAGCTCTTGCTTTGGGTTGGCATAGTTGTTTTCATGGCGCGCAGCTTGTTGACAATTTGGAGATTGTGGGAATGGAAATATGGTCTCGCGTGATCGTGTGTCGTTCTTGGGATACTTAGACCGTTGGGTCGGATAGATGCCGACAGCGCTCGGATGTCGCTTGGGCGCGCTCGATGATTTCGGGCGCGTACGCTTAGGGCGTTAGTATAATGTCCGAGCAACGGCCAAATTTACGTCCGTTGTAATACTGCACGACCCAGTTTAGTCTTGAGAATGAGTTCATCAATCTATTCTCACTTTTCATGATTTGCAAAGAAATATAGGTCGATATAGCGCGAAGCTAGGGAACATAGCTCGAAGCTAGATGGCATGATGCGATAGCACGAGGCTATGTGACATGGGGAATCGATGAGATGTAGAATCTAACCACCATAGACGGTGAGAATTCTAACAGGGAAGGGTTGGAGATGGAATCTCTGTGGTTGTTCGGTCAACTTGGCCACAAGAGCGGCATCGTTCTGTTGGTGTTGATGGATCGTCGCGTAATCGACGGGCAATGGTTGATTTGCGTTGATGGGAGGATGATTGAGGTAGACATCGATCAAATCCTCATCCATGAAGATGGGAGATTCGAAAGCGTCAGGATCACGCGAGTGATGAGAGCGGGGGTCATCATTAGGGCCATGAGGCACTTGCAACACTGAGTGTTGTCCGCTATGATCATAGAGCGATCGTGGATGCGGCGAGGCATCCGTAGAGGAGGTCGACGACGGAGAGACACTCTTCTCCTCCTCTTCAGAGAGAGGGAGACGCGACAATGCGTCGGCGATGACATTGTCCTGGCCAGGGACATAGTGAAAAATAAGGTTATACTCCTCGAGGAACAACCGCCAACGGAGCACCCGTTGCGAGTTGAGAGTAGCGTAAGTAAGATTTTTATGGTCCGTATGGACGTGCAGTTCGGCACAGCCGAGAAGCATGGAGCGGAACTCCTTAAGAGTTTCGACAATGGAGAGTAACTCCTTTTCCATAGTAGTGTAGTTGCGTTGAGCAGGGTTTAACTTGCGAGAGTAATAAGCAACGGGAACGTCTTGTTGCATGATTACAGCACCAAGCTGGTAATCAGAGGCGTCCACATAGACATGGAAGGGAAGGTTATGGTCGGGATACCGAAGGAAGGCATCATGTGCGAGCATGGACTTGGCTTTTTCGAAAGCACGTTGACATTGCGGGGACCAAACGAGGGTCTTGTTACCCGTAATGGATGTGAGGGGAGCAAGAATATGTGATCGTTGCGGATACATGTGGCGATAGAAATTGATCATGCCAATGAAGGAACGAAGTTCTTTCATGGTTTTTGGCGGAGCCAATGCCAAGATGGCAGAAATCTTCTTTTTCCAGGGCTTGACCCCAGTGGGCGTGAGCCAATGGCCGAGCCATTCCGTTTCTTTAACGGCCCATTCACATTTGGAAGGGTTGATGGAGAAGTTCTTGTCTTGAAGACGTTGGAGAACTTTGGACAAGATGTCCACGTGTTCTTCCCAAGAATTGGAGAAGATGCCAATGTCGTCAATATAGACTTCGACATGGTCGCTGAAGTCCTTGAGGACGTCTTCCATAATCTCTTGACAGAAGTCAGGAGACTGTTTTAATGACGCAAAGATTGCTGGATTCCTCATCGAGGCGGAATGTGTAAAAACACATGGAGATGTCTAACTTTGTAGAATACGTGTAGCCTTTCCGTTTACGGAGCATGTCCTCGATACGAGGAAAGGGGTAGACCCGACGGTAGAGTTGGGCGTTCAAAGAACGAAAGTCCAAAATCATTCGGATACGACCATCCTTTTTGGGAATGGCAAAGTGAGGAGCAGCCCATTCGGTAGAACCGACGCGCTCAAGGATACCAATGTCGACGAAGCGCCACAGCTCCTTCGTGAAAGTATCATGTATATTGCGGGGCACTGAAAAGTGACGATGATGGACAGGCTGGGCATCAGGCTTGAGATGAAGATGGAGCGTTCGGTCCGGATATTCACGGAGCTCGCCATCGAAGATTTTGCCACAGTCTTGCCAAATAGCAAGAAGATCTTGCTTTTGGGCATCGGTAAGATGATGTTGTTTGTCAATCAGATCTTGTAGATCCGTAGGAACGTAGTTCGAATCCAAGAGGAATTGATCACCAATAATGGGATCGTCGGCAAAGATGTCGATGAAATGAGACATGAATGTCTGGTCAGTGGCGAATGAATCGCGATGGCGCATAGCGACATCAACGGAGTCCCAAGTTGTGAGACCAGTGTGAAAGTTGAGCACAATGCCCAAACGACGCAAAAGATCGCGACCAATAATGATGTCATAACGACAAGTGGGGGCATCAAAGATATCGGCCCAAAGGGGGTATGAAATGTGTTTGGTCCGAGAAAACTCGGGGAGAACCAAATCTTCGAGAAGAATCTCGGAGACGTGGTCGCGTGTACCCATGGTGGTATTGACAGACCGATTGGTTACACGTGGATGCATGCCGGGCTGAAGACAGCGCGCGTGCAGGATCGTTTTGTCGGCGCCTGAATCGAGCAGGGCACGCAACGGGACGGTGTTCTCGACTCCACCAATGGACCGAGCCATCAAAATGGTGAGGGGAACAGACGGAGGCTCAGAGGGAGCGACCGAAAGGGGACTAGATAAACTAGGAGCGTCAGAGACAGAACTAGATGAGTAGACATCTTCATAGTGATCTAGGTTAGATAAAAAACCATTATTGGGATCAACGATGTCAGCGATGACAGCATCCGTAGGATTAAGACAAGGGGAAGCGACAGTATTCGTCGTTGCCTCCAGGGGAGGACAAGTCGTAGATGTGGGCGATGTCCATGTTACGCCCGTAGATCTTGTACAATTGTTCGCGGACCTCGAGAATTGGGGCCTGAGGATGGCATTCTCGGCCGGCATAGCCTGTGGAGGGCCAGTCTGGATGTGACATTGCTGAGCAAAAAGAACATCAAGATGATGAGAAATATCCGGAGAGGATGAGGTAAAAAAGGAAGAAGAACACATACCGGGGACCGTTCGATCGGCATTGCGGAGACTTGACCAATCACGGATATCACTGAGAGGGCGTTGACGAGCACGATAAGCCGCGTCTTGCACAGAAGGCAACGGCTCGGCCAACGACGGATCAACCGGTGGATTGTCGCCTGTGCTGGTGCCTTCAGAGGCATGCTGGTCTGAGCCAGATCCAGAACGACGGGGAACAGCGCCCCAACTGGAACCAATAGGGCGCGATCCTCCAGACGAGGGAGTTCCCTGGCTACGAGAGCCTTGGCCGTTACGGCCTTGGTTCTGAGAACCATTGTTGGGATGAGACCCAGTAGGGGTACGAAGACCAGACCCGGTACGGGCAAGAAAGGCGTTGAAACGCTCTTGGTTAAAATTGGAGGACTGCGGGTTGTAGATGCAGTTGGCCCAAGTATGATTGGCGTGCGAAGGAATCGCGTCCTTGTAAGGACAGGCATCGCCGTCATTGACGGGACGATCACCGGACGCTTGGCGTCCACCATTGGACTGGCGATTGCCGCCGCGGAGACCGCCACGGCCACCATTAGAGGAGCGAAAACGCTTCGTGGAACCGCGAGAAGTGGAATCATCGCGAGGATTGCGGGACTTGGCCTGGGACTGTGCATTGGCAGCCATCTTTTCTTGGGAGACCTTTTGATAGCCACGCATCGCATGAAGAAGGTCGGTGATGTTGAAATGATTCACCAAATCTGCAACCAATGGATTGGCCGTCTTGAACTCGTTGCGCCAAGCAACAGGGGAGCCGAGATAGAAGGCTTGCTTCAACTCATCGTCAGTGAGGGCTTGGACAGCGTTGTCGTTAGACAAGTAACGGAGACCGTTGGAAATCTTCTGGAGGGTGTGATAATGGATATCCACGTTCATATCAGGTGGCTTGCGAGGACCGCTAAGAAGGTGTGCCCGAAAGGCATTGACTTCGGAAACCGTCAACTTGGGTTCGAAGATCATAGCAATCAACCGTTTGAAACACGCCTCATCGAGGTCGGCGCCATCAGGCAAGGCCTGGAATGCATCATGGAACTTGTCCGCTACGAGACTTGTGGTAACACGGGGTGCAGCAGGCAGCAAAGGGCTCTGGATGACCGGAGATCTTGACCTTGTCAACAAAATGGAGGACCCACAGGAAGAGATTCGAGGGCTCTTCATCCACGCCATCTCGGAATGGCAAGAGACGGACGTAGTACTTGTCATCGTCGTCGTCTTTCAACTTGAGGGTGGAAAGAGCAGAGGAAGAATCTGAAGCCGAGGCTTGATCGAAGCGCTTTTGGAAGCGTTGAACATCCGCAAGGGAGACGAGGGAAGATCCTGTGCTCATGATGAGACTGCAAAAGAAAGAAAAGGAAAGGAATCAAAGGATGATAAGATCAACGAGGATCGGCCAAAGAACGGCAGGTGGTTATGGTGAAAGAGTGTTGGGGGAAGTTTTCGAGCTTCTGATCAGAGTGCCATACCCATGTAAAATAGCACGGTATAAAAAATTGCGATCTTTAGGAATTTACGAGGAATTAGGGGGAATGAGGAATCCACAGCCACGTGCGACGAGAAATGACTGGAGGAGGAACAGCCAGATGGCGGAAGATTCATATCGCAGTGTCAAGAACGCGAACCGGGAATGGAACGTGGTGACACGTATGGCGGGATCCATATAGGGGTACCGCACACCCAACATCTGGCAGATGATCCAAAACATTCCATGTGAAGATTCAGGTTGGGTGGCGCGGCGAGATGGAATGGTCTTGTGACAGGATCCTGTGTCTCTTTTGCTTTGCCTGGGGTATTAACGACGACGGGTTTCAAGCGTCACAGAGTTGGAACCGAAGGGAAGGTCCCATCCGAAGATATGGCGTACACGATGACCAACAAACTTGTGCATACTCCCTTGATGAGAGAGGCACAACCGAGACAGAGTCCAAGACAGAGTCCAAAGGAACGGAAACGAGGATAGCCATGTAGACGACTATAAAATACAGGTTCATGGGTGAAAAAGTATGAAAGTATGTAGACCTATTGTCATTGTCGCTTCTCTCATAGAGACAATAAACCCGGAGCTGCAACATGAAGCAAAGTCAGAGCGTGGGACTCGCAGAAAGACCAATTTGTGAGAGCGCATCACTCAACAAAACCGAAAAACCGATGAACAGTCTATTGTAACGCTCTGTATCGTTTTTTCACTTTTGTTGAGTTGGACTCTCTCACAAATTGGTCTTGTGCATGCAGGTCCACAGTCCCACCAAGTGCACACAAACAATCACATCACCACCATCCACCACCCGAATGAGCCGCTTAACCACGACCATGGGACCAAGCTTCCGCTTCCCCCGTCCACCTAGCTTGCAATGCTACTCGACTGCCATTTCGGCCCATACCCGGTACCAAACACCCCAAGCTGGTACACGAGCCATGGCATTCTCACAAAACGGAGCGGAAGATACGACAGAAATTGAAAGAAGTCGCGTCAAAGTCGTGACTAGAAACGTGTACCACGACTGAACGACTTTTGTACGGGACTCGGGTCCCGTCTGACTTCTCAAACTAGGCTTCCGATTGCCGATATCAAATCATATACTCCGTAGCAAACCAAAGTGTTCGCATATCCTGGGCTCACTAGTCTTTTGTGATGCTGTCGCGAGTTATGCCTCGAATGGCAGGCCATTCGACGTAGGAACCAAGTAGATTGCTGCGACGGTACTCTATCGCCCTGTTATGCCCGCTTTCGTCATGCCTTCTTGAAAATCAGAGAAAGAGGACCGTGGCCATAATCCCATCAGTGATTCTCAAGAATCGATCTCCGTGAGTTCAGATCAGTTCAGATCATATTGTCAAAATGTTTCTTTCTCCCCCTACCAAGACACGATTAGATCGCCCTTGGTGGTTGGTTGCAGAGAATCGACATTCTTTCTGAAACCGTCAAACACCACTTATCACCGTAGCTTATGAGAACACGCCTTCGCTACATCCGCTCCTGAGAATATGGCAGGGCATCCTTCCGACTTTGGACTGCACCAATGGTAAGGTCAAGGTATTGTATATATCACATCCGTACCAGCTCATGCACAAAGAACAGATCCTCAGAACATTGGAGATGGTTGTTGATAGGGATAATGCCCATTGACACCCCGATGAAAAGATAATGTGTAGGGTAGAGACCCAACGACGAGTAAAAGTGGTCGAGAGAAAAAAACTCATGCCACAAAACTCATAAAGCAAAGTTCATCCTTGCAAACTACACATTGCTTTCAGTTTTCTTGTCATCATGAACCGTCATGAAAGCCATGAGGATCCTACTTTGATCGAACTTGGTCGAGTAACAACAGAGGACAGCTCGGAATCTTCGGAGGGAGCGGTGCATCGAGACGATGGCCCGATGGACGAGGGTTCATCATCGAATGGCCACGGCACACAAACTTCCGAGTCTTCAAATCTCCAGATTGCCAAGGAGGAGACCAAAGCTGTCGTGTCGTCCGGTCCAAAGTTGGTGTATATGTGGTCCTGGCCCTTCTTGCCCTTGCCACTGCTGCAGGAACGTGGTATTACGTCCGCCAAGATGAGACGAATGAATTTGAGCACCAGGTAAGAAGAGGACAACTGTACATCTTGAGCGACTGTGGCGCATCACACACCTCACAATGAACGACTGCATCAAACAGTTTGAAGTGTTTGCCAATGAACTGACAAGAATCAAGGACTGATCTTGGTCGTATTGGGAGGCTATTCTTATCCGAATCCTTCTACCCACATGTTGTGTCCGTGGGAGGATGAATTTCTTTCCTCCAATGCGGTTTTTTGGTTGAATGTCGACCAGGATACAATGGACTGGCAAGAAGCTCCACCCATGAACGAAGACCGACGGTTCTTTGCAGCCGTGGTATGTCATGACGCTCTGTACGCCATTGGTGGACAATATTCTGAATATATCGGTGCTGGTTATGATACGATTGAAAGGATTGACATTGACGATTTACTTTGTCCATCTTACATGGACAATGAAACGAAACAATGGATGACTTTAGAGTGTCGTTTGTCCAGTGGAAGAGGTGGGTGTGCCGCAGTCGCGGTACAAGACCGATTCATTGTTGTGGCGGGTGGAAATCCTGGCACGTCTCTGGCATCTGTGGTGGGTGGAAATCCTGGCATGACGTCTCTGGCATCGGTCGATATTCTAGACACACAGTCCTCCGAAAGTCAATGCGTCATTAAATCCAGACCATCCTTAAATGCCGCTCGACGAAACTTTGGAATGGGTGTGGTTGGTCAACGTGTCTTTGTGGTAGGCGGAATGGGTGGCGAAGAGCTCGAGTACATGAACTCTGTGGAGTACCTCGAATTTGATGACTGGAGCAAAAACGAAGGAACCCAAAATGCAACCGCAACATCTCCGTTCACCAACAAATCCTGGAAGTTTCACAAGGATCTTGTTCTTGGCACCAGTCGACATAGCCATGGTGTGGTCCGAGTGGGATCTTGTCTCATTGTGGTTGGAGGAGAAGGTGCTGAAGACATGCGTTCTGTGGAGGTTTTGGACACACAACGGAACCTGGTATGGCAGCTCCCAGAGCAGGGAATTGGACCGCGACACCATAGCGCGGTTGCCATTTCGAAGGGCATTGCAGCAATCTCATGCTGGAGATCAGGAGATGCGATTGAAACCCTTCCTCTTGTGGACAAGAACAGTGCATGTTTTGCTCGTATGATGGCTCTTGAGAAGGCCCCACTGATGATGGGTGGGCAGACAGTCTAGTCGAGGAGAGAGATTTCCACTCCGTTCCTTGCCCGTCGACCACACAGTCTCTCTGTAATAAGTTGAACACAGTCTCTCTGTAATAAGATGAATAATGAATAGGAGTACTATAATTCTTGTGGATACATGCTCCGACTATGGTGTGGGTGTGTTAACCTCCATAGTCAGATTGGATCTCAGCTAACATAGAGTCCATATCTTTCCGAATCTTTGTTGTAGGGGAGGGTATCTTTTTTATCACAAAATTTATAAAACCACTCAGGCATGTTGCCATAGAAGCAACCGAGAACGAAGAACGCGAGAAGCGGAACAACACCATGAACAACGTCCAACAAGAAGCGCAGATGTCTGGACTGGTTTTTACAAACCTCCACAGCAATAATCCAGGAGAAGAAGAACAAGACGACGCAACACCCTGGCGGACAGCTCCATGGCCTCCCTTGCCAATCGATTTGGGCGACGGACATGCATCGGTTGTGATCCATCGCCCCGACAATAAGAATCAAGGACGGATCTTGGTTGTAATGGGAGGTTGTTGGCGGAATGAATTGACTTTCACCTATGGAGTTCTTTGGGTGAATCTACGGGACCATGATGATGATGATGAAACGACTCCAATGGCCTGGCGAGAAGCTCCGTCCATGAACGAAAATAGACATTACGCTGCAGCTGTGGTGTGCAATGGATCTTTGTACGCCATTGGTGGACAACAAACCGCAGACACTTGAAATGGCCACCAAGTTTTGGATACGATTGAAAAGATTGACATCAATGATTTGCAACGGTCCAACAAAAATGGCACGATCAAATGCTGGAAGACTTTAGAGTGTCGCTTGTCCAGCAGAAAATGGGGACACGCCGCAGCCGTTGTACAGGACAGATTCATTGTTGTGGCGGGTGGAAGTGCTGTTGAAAAGGCTCTCGCATCTGTCGATATTCTCGACACCTGCTCCGAAAGTCAATGCGTCATTATATCCGGGCCACCATTGAATGTGGCTCGAAGGGACTTTGGAATGGGTGTGGTTGGTCAACGTGTCTATGTGGGAGGCGGAATGGGTGGAGAAGAGCTCGACTACATGGACTCTGTGGAGTACCTCGAATTTAATGACTGGAGCAAAAACAAAGGACCCCAAAATGCAACATCAGCACTCCCGTTCACAAACCAGTTCTGGAAGATGCACAAGGATCTGGTTCTTGGCAATGCTCGACATGGTCATGGTATGGTCCGAGTCGGATCTTGTCTCGTTGTGGTTGGTGGAGAAGGAGATGAAGACGAGTACATGCGTTCTGTGGAAGTTTTGGACACGCAACGGAACCTGGTATGGCAGCTCCCAGAACTAAGGGTTGGACGGTTCATGTGTAGCGTGATTGCCATTTCGAATGGCATTGCAACTTTTGCATGCTGTGAAGAGGAAAATGTGGTTGAAACGCTTCCTCTTGTGGACAAGAACAGTGTATGTTTTGCTCGTATGTTGACTCTCGGCAAGGCCCCTACTCGGCCAAAACAATATGAATAGTGTATGTGGAAGTTTCATTACGTTGGGTGTCTTGTGGACAAGAACAGTGCATGTTTTGCTCGTATGATTGCTCTCGAGAAGGCCCCACTACGAATAGAACACTGCTCATGGCATAAGATAAAGTCATCTATCTCGTTTTTTCTTCCTTATTCTACCGTAGGTATTTTTGGTTTGGGAGCCGGCCGACCAAACGATGTGTCTCTCATTCTCTACGATTGTCTACACTATACGAAAGGAAGAGATAGAGGCCTTGGAGGAAGAGTAATCTCGGTGACAAAGTTTCCGGTCAGGGGGAATGATCCCCTCTGAGGCGACTACTAACATTATCCGTTGTATACTGTGCAAAGGGCGATATCCACGCTTGTCTAGAGGGTATACTGCTTCAGTTAGGATTTCTTCCTCTCCAACAGATCCCAAGGTGTCCAACAGATCTCGAAATGTGTGAGGCCATTTCATTTTAAGTGTATCACAGACATGCAAAAGAGCATGTTGGTCGTGTGAATTGCTCAATTTGCTACTGTGTTCGAAGCAGCTTCATGATTGAATGGGGTTAAGAACTGGGAGAGGAGACAAAGCAACCTTGTAGCCTGTGGCGGCGTACGTTTGATTTTTGGTCCACTGTACTCAGAGGAGAGTACTAGAGTTCCATCATTTCCAAACACGAGGCAATACACAGAATCAAGGCCGGATCCACTCCCGGAGCGACATCGACTTGAACGCGCCTCGCTTCTTTTTCTTTGTGAATAAGTTGTGTGAGTCGACGATGTGGATTGTAACTGGATTTGACAATACCCAAATGATCCTTGGACTTGTAATAATCACAAATGGTCACAATCCGTTCCTGACTGTCACGGGTTTCCGTCACTTTGTAAATCGGTTCAAAGTCCACTCGGGCAGTCGTGGCGCTGGGAGTCACTTGGGTGGTAGGACTGGCATGCTCCTCCGCGGGTGTCGCTGTCATTGTTTCCGCAGACGACGACTCGTCTCGTTCGGTCCCCTCCACATCAAACGTAAGAACTTCGCCAAAGTACAACCGTCCTGCCGACGTGTGGACCAACTTGATGCGAAACCAGGGATAAAAGGCCACGACATTGGACTCTCCCACATCTTCTAATTTGGGTTCCGAATAGTGATGAGGACCGGGAATCAAGGGCCGTGTTCCACAAATACTCCAAAATCCGTGCTTCTTGTGTCGATAGGCCAAGGCCAGAGGTTCCTTACGCTCGTTCCACAAAATCATGCGTCGAGATCCACAGGCACGTCGCGAAAAGGTAATACTGGCACCCTTGACGTAAGGTTGATCTTTACTGTCCACCAGTCGCAACGAATACTGGTCTCGCCAGAAATTCAACATTTTGTTCCAACCACCACCACCACCACTGCTATTGCGAACACCACTGTCATTGTCAGTTGGATGTTGTTTGTTATCGTAGACCAAAAAGATGCGCAAGAGTTCATACTTTTCTTCGACGGGCAACATGTTACCACCGACCCCCAACAATTGTCCATGAACCATGGACGGCAATTCATAAATGCGACAGCCAAATTGTCGTTCGGTCCGGTCTCGGGTCAGGGGCGTTTCTTGGGTGGCCGATTTTTGTCCCGACACTTTATCGTAGGCCGTCCGTGTGACTTCGGTCTTGTAAATTCGAGCCTTGCGAAAGTAGGCCAGACCCTTGATGACAAATTGCTTGTCTTGCGTCGAAAAGCGCAAATAATAATCCATAATGCCGGCCGCCACTTGTTTGTATCGAAACAATTTGAAATGCAAAGACGGATAACGACCCAATTGCAACAATTCGGCCTTGAAATCACACAAATTGGCGTCCGTATCACCTTCGCTATGACGGACAAAGTCAGGATCGAACAGGTCTTCAATGCGTGCCAAGGCTTCGGTTTCATTCAAGGTACCATCGGTTTCGTTGCGAGGTATATCCAAAATGGCCTTGTACTTTTGCACCACTTGTTGAAATTCCGATCGAGAAGCAACAAAGAGTTCGGATGACGAAGAGGCCGTCAAATCCAATTGCGAGTCCATGGCGGACGACAATTAGAGTGTGTCGTCCTTTCCAACTGGTTTTGGAGTCACACCCAAAGCCTTCATTCTGTAATGGTTTCGTTCAATGAAAATCAATGGAGAGAGGAGAAAGTTCACAAGTCTGGGGGAGAGTGGGTGTGTCAATCGCAGAGGTAGAGTCTAAGGTCTTTATACTTGGTTTTGTAAATAGATGTGACTGTCGTGATGGCAAGCAGTGATTTCTCGTTCGGGTGTGTTTGGCTTTTCTTCACTCTCTCAAACGTGGCAAACACAAACGAGATATGCGTGATTGATTCGTCAAAACACAAACTCCAATTTCTTAATGCTGGTGCACTTTGGCCACGATGGATGTTCAATCAACAACCTTTTTCGAATAATAGAAGGATGGATAATAGAAGGATGGATGGGACTATTAAGGGTGGTCTAGAGAGGCAAGCATGTGAAACTTCAAGTCCATCGTCTATTACATATGATAGACATCTAGACGCGTCGCTTTTTTTTTTTGTGGAGTGTTTGACAAAAATGTGGGAGTCTGTCTCGGGGAGAGACGAAGAGAAAAAGAGGGGGCCCCTTTTCCAGTTATGTGGCAATCGATATTATATGGTATAGCTTTTAGATCCGTTGCATAGACCTTCTCATTTCTATTTCTATTTCAAAATCCAACGCTGCCTGGAGTTCCAACTCTGGCATTGCTTCATATTGCAGCTCAGGGTTTTTGGTGTCTATGAGAGAAGCGACAATGACAATAGGTCTACTAGATACTTTTTGATCCATGCACCTGTATTTTATAGTCGTCTACAACATGGCTATCCTCGTTTCCGTTCCTTTGGACTCTGTCTCGGTTGTGCCTCTCTCATCGAGGGAGCATGCACAAGTTTGTTGGTCATCGTGTACGCCATATCTCCGGATGGGACCTTCCCTTCGGTTCCAAAACCGTGACGCTTGAACCCCGTCGTAACTAGGTAGTACCCTAGGCAAAGCAAAAGAGACACAGACTCCTGTCTCAAGACCATTCCATCTCGCCGCGACACCCAACCTGAATCTTGACATGGAAGGGAACCGGATATTTTGGATCAAAATCCACCAACTGTGTGAGCTGTTGAAATATCATGAAGGTGAGGGCCTATGCATACATGTTGTACTCACATGGGGTCAAACTCTTGATAGATTGTCTCCGATAAAAGAAAAACTTGTTTGGGCTCTCGGGCTGAACTCCATGCAGTGAATCCGACAATATCGGCGAACATCTAGAAGGAGAGCGGGTGAGATGAGAGGAACTGAAGCAACCCGATCATGCTATTAAAGAAACTTACGATCGTCAAACGTCCAGGTCGGTGGTGCTTGTAACGCCATCAATGGCGCCGACTGTGGGATGCAACGATGAAACAAGAATGGATGATTGGCAACTTACTCCAACGACGGTCGCTGTTTGGGATCCGAATGCAACATACTCTCAATCAAGTTTTGTGACTGCTCTGAAATGGGAACGTGACTGGGATATTGAACCGAATCGTACCGAAATCAAAGTCCGTGTTACTCTATCAATTTGTCGCAGGCCTCCGTTACCCATTCTTCTCCCTCACCGTCTTGCAGATCTCTCACACTCCCCATGTCGAAGACTATGGCCTTCGGGGTGCCAGCGATTGTTACGTACTGCCCAATGTTTCTCCAAGACACATCTTTATGAACAATGCCTCTGTTGTGAAAGTTAGCCATTAAGGTTGCCTTTACCTGTGGGACAAAGTCGTTTCGGTCGGCTTCCGCAACTTTCGCAAAGTGTGGCATTCGAAGGGCGGGCTCACCACACCAGTTCTCCCGATGAACTTTGATTTGTGCAGGGTACACTTTCTGCCAAACTTCCTTTTCTTTATCTAGCGATGCCGCATTTCCATCGAGTGCGAACTTCAACACACAGACTGCGCCACCGCTCGAGCAACACAACCAAACTCGTCCGTGGGCTCCATATCCAAGGTCATCTATTGCGATGAGCCATCTCTTGGGGTTAGCTACTCTGTCCCATTGGGGACCATTGGTAAGCGTCAGACGAGTCCAAAACACAGACGCGTTGTCTCCTTTCTCGAATTTCAGTAACGAGCGCTTGTCAAGATCTTGAAAAGGATCGCCGTACGGCCGCCTTTCGGCTTTCGACATTTTCAGAAGAGCAGCCGCAATAGCTTTGACGGCGACGCTATCGTTTTCATTCTTGTGAAAGATTCTTGAGACATGCAATACCCGATCGGTGGGTTTTTCGTCGGCCGTGCACTTCACATCATCGCCGTCAACATCGTCATCCTTGCCATCATTATCGATTTGGTGCGAGGCGATAGACAGTACGCTATCACTAGGAACTTGCGAGATAAGCGCATCGACATGGTCTTCTTCTACCTCCTCTTCCTCCGCAGCAAAACGGTCCGTTTCGGCGTCTGGGAACCAGGCGATACGCCACGCGTTGAGATTCGTTACAATTCCAAATGCAGGGGATACGCCATAAAAGTTGGGCAGGTGCTTCATGAAGTCGTATAGTTCTCCGAGTACGTTTGGGTGGTCCAGAGCAGTTTCGTTTCCCAAAATGTCTGGTTTTTTTACTTCAATGACACCGATAGGCATTGCATGAAGAGTCACGACCCACAAGTCTGGACGAAGCTTAAACACGCCAATCGCGGTGTAGACCTTGATATCGCCGCTTAGACCAAGCGCATCGACGATCGATGCAACGAAGCTCCGAACGGTTAAAGCAATGTCGTTCTCTGTGACGTACGTCATTCGCCCGTCTATCACCTCCAGCTTCGTGCGAAAGTCCTTGATTTCGCTGAACGTCTCCTGCCCTAACAGCCCAAACTCGCGCACGCGAAACGCAACTTTCTCATGTTCCTCGTCCGTAGGGATGGAAGGGCCCGTCTCCGAGACGAGTCTCTTCAGCCGGGGAATTCCCTCGCCCAACGTTGGGATTGTCGACGTGTACTTCCTCTTAATTCTCGTCATTGTGGACAAGAGAAGAGAATGGGTCCACGTTAGATATCATACAATACTTGTACAATGGCAAATGGCAAGCCACACGGGTCGATAGATGTCTCTTTCGGGCAAATTCATTCTGACGACCGTCTGACCGTATGCCCGTCTCAAGCACTTTGTCGTGTAACGGTAGTCGTTAAATCGCCACAAGTAGGCACACCCAACATCTGGCAGATGATCCAAAACATTCCATGTGAAGATTCAGGTTGGGTGGTGCGGCGAGATGGAATGGTCTTGTGACAGGATCCTGTGTCTCTTTTGCTTTGCCTGGGGTATTAACGACGACGGGTTTCAAGCGTCACAGAGTTGGAACCGAAGGGAAGGTCCCATCCGAAGATATGGCGTACACGATGACCAACAAACTTGTGCATACTCCCTCGATGAGAGAGGCACAACCGAGACAGAGTCCAAGACAGAGTCCAAAGGAACGGAAACGAGGATAGCCATGTAGACGACTATAAAATACAGGTTCATGGGTGAAAAAGTATGAAAGTATGTAGACCTATTGTCATTGTCGCTTCTCTCATAGAGACAATAAACCCGGAGCTGCAACATGAAGCAAAGTCAGAGCGTGGGACTCGCAGAAAGACCAATTTGTGAGAGCGCATCACTCAACAAAACCGAAAAACCGATGAACAGTCTATTGTAACGCTCTGTATCGTTTTTTCACTTTTGTTGAGTTGGACTCTCTCACAAATTGGTCTTGTGCATGCAGGTCCACAGTCCCACCAAGTGCACACAAACAATCACATCACCACCACCCACCACCCGAATGAGCCGCTTAACCACGACCATGGGACCAAGCTTCCGCTTCCCCCGTCCACCTAGCTTGCAATGCTACTCGACTGCCATTTCGGCCCATACCCGGTACCAAACACCCCAAGCTGGTACACGAGCCATGGCATTCTCACAAAACGGAGCGGAAGATACGACAGAAATTGAAAGAAGTCGCGTCAAAGTCGTGACTAGAAACGTGTACCACGACTGAACGACTTTTGTACGGGACTCGGGTCCCGTCTGACTTCTCAAACTAGGCTTCCGATTGCCGATATCAAATCATATACTCCGTAGCAAACCAAAGTGTTCGCATATCCTGGGCTCACTAGTCTTTTGTGATGCTGTCGCGAGTTATGCCTCGAATGGCAGGCCATTCGACGTAGGAACCAAGTCGATTGCTGCGACGGTACTCTATCGCCCTGTTATGCCCGCTTTCGTCATGCCTTCTTGGAAATCAGAGAAAGAGGACCGTGGCCATAATCCCATCAGTGATTCTCAAGAATCGATCTCCGTGAGTTCAGATCAGTTCAGATCATATTGTCAAAATGTTTCTTTCTCCCCCTACCAAGACACGATTAGATCGCCCTTGGTGGTTGGTTGCAGAGAATCGACATTCTTTCTGAAACCGTCAAACACCACTTATCACCGTAGCTTATGAGAACACGCCTTCGCTACATCCGCTCCTGAGAATATGGCAGGGCATCCTTCCAACTTTGGACTGCACCAATGGTAAGGTCAAGGTATTGTATATATCACATCCGTACCAGCTCATGCACAAAGAACAGATCCTCAGAACATTGCAGATGGTTGTTGATAGGGATAATGCCCATTGACACCCCGATGAAAAGATAATGTGTAGGGTAGAGACCCAACGACGAGTAAAAGTGGTCGAGAGAAAAAAACTCATGCCACAAAACTCATAAAGCAAAGTTCATCCTTGCAAACTACACATTGCTTTCAGTTTTCTTGTCATCATGAACCGTCATGAAAGCCATGAGGATCCTACTTTGATCGAACTTGGTCGAGTAACAACAGAGGACAGCTCGGAATCTTCGGAGGGAGCGGTGCATCGAGACGATGGCCCGATGGACGAGGGTTCATCATCGAATGGCCACGGCACACAAACTTCCGAGTCTTCAAATCTCCAGATTGCCAAGGAGGAGACCAAAGCTGTCGTCCGGTCCAAAGTTGGTGTATATGTGGTCCTGGCCCTTCTTGCCCTTGCCACTGCTGCAGGAACGTGGTATTACGTCCGCCAAGATGAGACGAATGAATTTGAGCACCAGGTAAGAAGAGGACAACTGTACATCTTGAGCAACTGTGGCGCATCACACACCTCACAATGAACGACTGCATCAAACAGTTTGAAGTGTTTGCCAATGAACTGACAAGAATCAAGGACTGATCTTGGTCGTATTGGGAGGCTATTCTTATCCGAATCCTTCTACCCACATGTTGTGTCCGTGGGAGGATGAATTTCTTTCCTCCAATGCGGTTTTTTGGTTGAATGTCGACCAGGATACAATGGACTGGCAAGAAGCTCCACCCATGAACGAAGACCGACGGTTCTTTGCAGCCGTGGTATGTCATGGCGCTCTGTACGCCATTGGTGGACAATATTCTGAATATATCGGTGCTGGTTATGATACGATTGAAAGGATTGACATTGACGATTTACTTTGTCCATCTTGCATGGACAATGAAACGAAACAATGGATGACTTTAGAGTGTCGTTTGTCCAGTGGAAGAGGTGGGTGTGCCGCAGTCGCGGTACAAGACCGATTCATTGTTGTGGCGGGTGGAAATCCTGGCACGTCTCTGGCATCTGTGGTGGGTGGAAATCCTGGCATGACGTCTCTGGCATCGGTCGATATTCTAGACACACAGTCCTCCGAAAGTCAATGCGTCATTAAATCCAGACCATCCTTAAATGCCGCTCGACGAAACTTTGGAATGGGTGTGGTTGGTCAACGTGTCTTTGTGGTAGGCGGAATGGGTGGCGAAGAGCTCGAGTACATGAACTCTGTGGAGTACCTGGAATTTGATGACTGGAGCAAAAACGAAGGAACCCAAAATGCAACCGCAACATCTCCGTTCACCAACAAATCCTGGAAGTTTCACAAGGATCTTGTTCTTGGCACCAGTCGACATAGCCATGGTGTGGTCCGAGTGGGATCTTGTCTCATTGTGGTTGGAGGAGAAGGTGCTGAAGACATGCGTTCTGTGGAGGTTTTGGACACACAACGGAACCTGGTATGGCAGCTCCCAGAGCAGGGAATTGGACCGCGACACCATAGCGCGGTTGCCATTTCGAAGGGCATTGCAGCAATCTCATGCTGGAGATCAGGAGATGCGATTGAAACCCTTCCTCTTGTGGACAAGAACAGTGCATGTTTTGCTCGTATGATGGCTCTTGAGAAGGCCCCACTGATGATGGGTGGGCAGACAGTCTAGTCGAGGAGAGAGATTTCCACTCCGTTCCTTGCCCGTCGACCACACAGTCTCTCTGTAATAAGTTGAACACAGTCTCTCTGTAATAAGATGAATAATGAATAGGAGTACTATAATTCTTGTGGATACATGCTCCGACTATGGTGTGGGTGTGTTAACCTCCATAGTCAGATTGGATCTCAGCTAACATAGAGTCCATATCTTTCCGAATCTTTGTTGTAGGGGAGGGTATCTTTTTTATCACAAAATTTATAAAACCACTCAGGCATGTTGCCATAGAAGCAACCGAGAACGAAGAACGCGAGAAGCGGAACAACACCATGAACAACGTCCAACAAGAAGCGCAGATGTCTGGACTGGTTTTTACAAACCTCCACAGCAATAATCCAGGAGAAGAAGAACAAGACGACGCAACACCCTGGCGGACAGCTCCATGGCCTCCCTTGCCAATCGATTTGGGCGACGGACATGCATCGGTTGTGATCCATCGCCCCGACAATAAGAATCAAGGACGGATCTTGGTTGTAATGGGAGGTTGTTGGCGGAATGAATTGACTTTCACCTATGGGGTTCTTTGGGTGAATCTACTGGACCATGATGATGATGATGAAACGACTCCAATGGCCTGGCGAGAAGCTCCGTCCATGAACGAAAATAGACATTACGCTGCAGCTGTGGTGTGCAATGGATCTTTGTACGCCATTGGTGGACAACAAACCGCAGACACTTGAAATGGCCACCAAGTTTTGGATACGATTGAAAAGATTGACATCAATGATTTGCAACGGTCCAACAAAAATGGCACGATCAAATGCTGGAAGACTTTAGAGTGTCGCTTGTCCAGCAGAAAATGGGGACACGCCGCAGCCGTTGTACAGGACAGATTCATTGTTGTGGCGGGTGGAAGTGCTGTTGAAAAGGCTCTCGCATCTGTCGATATTCTCGACACCTGCTCCGAAAGTCAATGCGTCATTATATCCGGGCCACCATTGAATGTGGCTCGAAGGGACTTTGGAATGGGTGTGGTTGGTCAACGTGTCTATGTGGTAGGCGGAATGGGTGGAGAAGAGCTCGACTACATGGACTCTGTGGAGTACCTCGAATTTAATGACTGGAGCAAAAACAAAGGACCCCAAAATGCAACATCAGCACTCCCGTTCACAAACCAGTTCTGGAAGATGCACAAGGATCTGGTTCTTGGCAATGCTCGACATGGTCATGGTATGGTCCGAGTCGGATCTTGTCTCGTTGTGGTTGGTGGAGAAGGAGATGAAGACGAGTACATGCGTTCTGTGGAAGTTTTGGACACGCAACGGAACCTGGTATGGCAGCTCCCAGAACTAAGGGTTGGACGGTTCATGTGTAGCGTGATTGCCATTTCGAATGGCATTGCAACTTTTGCATGCTGTGAAGAGGAAAATGTGGTTGAAACGCTTCCTCTTGTGGACAAGAACAGTGTATGTTTTGCTCGTATGTTGACTCTCGGCAAGGCCCCTACTCGGCCAAAACAATATGAATAGTGTATGTGGAAGTTTCATTACGTTGGGTGTCTTGTGGACAAGAACAGTGCATGTTTTGCTCGTATGATTGCTCTCGAGAAGGCCCCACTACGAATAGAACACTGCTCATGGCATAAGATAAAGTCATCTATCTCGTTTTTTCTTCCTTATTCTACCGTAGGTATTTTTGGTTTGGGAGCCGGCCGACCAAACGATGTGTCTCTCATTCTCTACGATTGTCTACACTATACGAAAGGAAGAGATAGAGGCCTTGGAGGAAGAGTAATCTCGGTGACAAAGTTTCCGGTCAGGGGGAATGATCCCCTCTGAGGCGACTACTAACATTATCCGTTGTATACTGTGCAAAGGGCGATATCCACGCTTGTCTAGAGGGTATACTGCTTCAGTTAGGATTTCTTCCTCTCCAACAGATCCCAAGGTGTCCAACAGATCTCGAAATGTGTGAGGCCATTTCATTTTAAGTGTATCACAGACATGCAAAAGAGCATGTTGGTCGTGTGAATTGCTCAATTTGCTACTGTGTTCGAAGCAGCTTCATGATTGAATGGGGTTTAGAACTGGGAGAGGAGACAAAGCAACCTTGTAGCCTGTGGCGGCGTACGTTTGATTTTTGGTCCACTGTACTCAGAGGAGAGTACTAGAGTTCCATCATTTCCAAACACGGGGCAATACACAGAATCAAGGCCGGATCCACTCCCGGAGCGACATCGACTTGAACGCGCCTCGCTTCTTTTTCTTTGTGAATAAGTTGTGTGAGTCGACGATGTGGATTGTAACTGGATTTGACAATACCCAAATGATCCTTGGACTTGTAATAATCACAAATAGTCACAATCCGTTCCTGACTGTCACGGGTTTCCGTCACTTTGTAAATCGGTTCAAAGTCCACTCGGGCAGTCGTGGCGCTGGGAGTCACTTGGGTGGTAGGACTGGCATGCTCCTCCGCGGGTGTCGCTGTCATTGTTTCCGCAGACGACGACTCGTCTCGTTCGGTCCCCTCCACATCAAACGTAAGAACTTCGCCAAAGTACAACCGTCCTGCCGACGTGTGGACCAACTTGATGCGAAACCAGGGATAAAAGGCCACGACATTGGACTCTCCCACATCTTCTAATTTGGGTTCCGAATAGTGATGAGGACCGGGAATCAAGGGCCGTGTTCCACAAATACTCCAAAATCCGTGCTTCTTGTGTCGATAGGCCAAGGCCAGAGGTTCCTTACGCTCGTTCCACAAAATCATGCGTCGAGATCCACAGGCACGTCGCGAAAAGGTAATACTGGCACCCTTGACGTAAGGTTGATCTTTACTGTCCACCAGTCGCAACGAATACTGGTCTCGCCAGAAATTCAACATTTTGTTCCAACCACCACCACCACCACTGCTATTGCGAACACCACTGTCATTGTCAGTTGGATGTTGTTTGTTATCGTAGACCAAAAAGATGCGCAAGAGTTCATACTTTTCTTCGACGGGCAACATGTTACCACCGACCCCCAACAATTGTCCATGAACCATGGACGGCAATTCATAAATGCGACAGCCAAATTGTCGTTCGGTCCGGTCTCGGGTCAGGGGCGTTTCTTGGGTGGCCGATTTTTGTCCCGACACTTTATCCTAGGCCGTCCGTGTGACTTCGGTCTTGTAAATTCGAGCCTTGCGAAAGTAGGCCAGACCCTTGATGACAAATTGCTTGTCTTGCGTCGAAAAGCGCAAATAATAATCCATAATGCCGGCCGCCACTTGTTTGTATCGAAACAATTTGAAATGCAAAGACGGATAACGACCCAATTGCAACAATTCGGCCTTGAAATCACACAAATTGGCGTCCGTATCACCTTCGCTATGACGGACAAAGTCAGGATCGAACAGGTCTTCAATGCGTGCCAAGGCTTCGGTTTCATTCAAGGTACCATCGGTTTCGTTGCGAGGTATATCCAAAATGGCCTCGTACTTTTGCACCACTTGTTGAAATTCCGATCGAGAAGCAACAAAGTGTTCGGATGACGAAGAGGCCGTCAAATCCAATTGCGAGTCCATGGCGGACGACAATTAGAGTGTGTCGTCCTTTCCAACTGGTTTTGGAGTCACACCCAAAGCCTTCATTCTGTAATGGTTTCGTTCAATGAAAATCAATGGAGAGAGGAGAAAGTTCACAAGTCTGGGGGAGAGTGGGTGTGTCAATCGCAGAGGTAGAGTCTAAGGTCTTTATACTTGGTTTTGTAAATAGATGTGACTGTCGTGATGGCAAGCAGTGATTTCTCGTTCGGGTGTGTTTGGCTTTTCTTCACTCTCTCAAACGTAGCAAACACAAACGAGATATGCGTGATTGATTCGTCAAAACACAAACTCCAATTTCTTAATGCTGGTGCACTTTGGCCACGATGGATGTTCAATCAACAACCTTTTTCGAATAATAGAAGGATGGATAATAGAAGGATGGATGGGACTATGAAGGGTGGTCTAGAGAGGCAAGCATGTGAAACTTCAAGTCCATCGTCTATTACATATGATAGACATCTAGACGCGTCGCTTTTTTTTTTTTGTGGAGTGTTTGACAAAAATGTGGGAGTCTGTCTCGGGGAGAGACGAAGAGAAAAAGAGGGGGCCCCTTTTCCAGTTATGTGGCAATCGATATTATATAGTATAGCTTTTAGATCAAAGGACTTCGACTAGCACAAGTGCAGCAACAGATAACAACTCCAACAACGATAACAATAACAATAACAACCATGCCAACGACGATGACGCTGCCAGTGCCGCTACAGCAACAACAACTAACCAACCTATCGCATATGAAGGTGAAGAACAACAATATACAATCAAATTCATGTTCCGTCCGAAAGATGACAAACAGAGCACGGAGGTTGCACGATATCATTTTGCTATCCTACAAACTATTGCAAAAGTGTATTCCTACTAGCACAAGTGCAGCAACAGATAACAACTCCAACAACGATAACAATAACAATAACAACCATGCCAACGACGATGACGCTGCCAGTGCCGCTACAGCAACAACAACTAACCAACCTATCGCATATGAAGGTGAAGAACAACAATATACAATCAAATTCATGTTCCGTCCGAAAGATGACAAACAGAGCACGGAGGTTGCACGATATCATTTTGCTATCCTACAAACTATTGCAAAAGTGTATCCCGAAGTAAAAATTTATGACAACAGAGGCACGAAGTTAAACCGACGCAAGATTGATTCTCTTGAAACCTATTCAGCGTACCTCCGACACTACGACCTACACTACTCAAAAGGCAACAAGAACAAGAACAGGACACCAATATATATGGTCGTACATCGTGTGCTCTCGCGTATTCCCCTAAGCGAAATTCGCCGCCATTTTTCGGTTGATGAGAAACTCAAGCACTCGAACGCTAAGATGACAAAACATATGTGGAAGGAAGATGAGATTCGGATTTCCAACTTGGGATTTTTTGTTGGGTATGACCCAAGTAATATTCTACCGGAAGAAATGGTAGAAATTGTATTGAAAGAGATTTCGAGAAAGACACGCACTCCGGAAAAGAAAATTCCTAAGTTCTGCTGCAACTATTCGTCGCCCATGCTTTTTGAACCTGGTCGTCAGCCATTTTCTACAAAAGCCTTCGACTTACAGTGCCGACAACAAGATGCAAAGAGCCTTCTCCAGCTACTCCATATAACCTACGAAGACAATCCCGAATTTCTTTTCCACCGGCTACGCCATACGTCAAGCAAACAAAAATATATCAATGCCATGATAGAACAGAATCGATATCTGGGCGAATGTCAAATCGTTCCAGTGGCTGGTATTCATTCATCTGTAATGTGGTATCTCAGTTCTAAGATTTGCTCCATGGAGGGAGTGCAACGAGTCACCAAACACAAGGACAGCGATCGAATTGGGCGCTACAACGTTCATACAACCAGAGAACATTTTGATGCGATCAAAGGCTTCTTGAGAATGAACATCGAATCTCTCACGAAACAAGAAATGCGTCTCCGAAACCTGACACCGACTCCATTCGACCAACCACCTAGAGTTGCCTTCAAGCGCAACATTTATTCTGATCAAGATGAAGACGAAGACTCCTCGGCATCAGCCTCCCATGCAGGCTCATATGCAACCTACATGACAGCTCTTGACAAGGCGTATGGCAAAGTTGAAAGTGGCCTCAAACATGATAAATACGTTGCTCCACCTCATGCATCTGGCCCGAGCACACAAGCTTGGACGAGCGCAGTCCCAATTAAAACGGTAATAATGCAAGGACGCTCTTCGGACATGGAATCAAGCCAGGTGAGCCAAGAAGATTATGACAAGATGAAAGATGAGAGGGACAAACTTCAAACAAGATTCGATGAGCTTGATGAACGATTCCAACAGTATATTCACGATCAAAAAGAACAACAAGAACGAGACAAGAAAGAATTAGTGGATACGATTATGATGGCTATGCAGCAACAAATGATATCATTCCAACAGAACCAAATGCCATTGCCTCCCCCGTACTATCCCCAAGGACAACCTTCTTTCCTACCACAAGGACAACCACCGTTCCATCCACCGAATCAAGCTATGTACCCTCAGTCTCAAATCCATGGACATCCGACAGTACAGCAACAAGGATACACTCCAGGTCATCCTCAGTATCATCAAGGACCGGCTCCTCATCAAGGACAAACCCCACACGCCTCGAACCAAGTGGAACAGATTTCTCCCTCCCAACTGAACATGCCACAAACACCAAACCAAGCCAACAAACGGAAACCCAACGAAATGAGTCAGGACGGCAATGTGACCTCCTATGGTGACTCAAAGCAGCCGGCCACATCCCTTGATGTGAGCATGGAACATGGCAACTCAACCAGTGCAGCGGACGAGTCCATGGCCAACACCAGCGTGTTTAGTCATGAGTCACGATTGTAATAGCACAGTTAACTCCTACGTAGATCAACAAGAATCACAATCGCAAGATTCCTATCAATCATCATCACAGACAACATCTTACCACCACAACAACATCAACATCAGTACATCGCCTTCTCATATCAATAACAATATCAACAACTATCATTCAAATCACGAGGACAATTTTTATTATCAAGCACCAGAAGAAACAGCATTGGAAGGACAAGAAAACTATGCAACCAACGGGTTCATTGGACAGCCTCGGAATCCAAGGAAAGAAGACGGGATCTTCCGGGTATTCGGATGTAATCCGAACGGTTTAAAAATCGGTCATGATGGAGGAGAGTTTGCAGAATTATGCCTGGAAATGACGAATCTCCAAGTGGACACATGGGCCTTATACGAGATCAATTTAGATACTATGGAACACGGAGTGAGAAATCGGCTCGAGACGACATTGAGAAGACAGACTGACCATTCGAGACTAACAGTTGCCAGCAGCGCAATTCCATCACCAAGATGCCGTGACTACAAACCAGGCGGCGTATTACAAGTGACACAAGGACGCTCAACTGGTAGAGTTACCGCCCAGGGTCGAGATCCTCTCGGACGCTGGGCTTATCAAACATTCTCGTGCCGCGGACACAAATCGCTAACGATCATTACCGCCTATCAAGTATGTAAACAAACAATCGTCGATGGAACAACTGGTCAGATCCGGTCCTTATCTGCATCCGCACAACAAACATCAATGCTACGGCAAGCACGACGGAATTGTAGCCCCCGTGAAGCATTTGTTACCGATTTATCTACCTTCATCAAAGATAAACAGGCAGGACAATCTGGCATTCTCCTGATGGGAGATTTTAACGAGCCTCTGAATGATGAGAACAGAGGGATGTCGCAACTATGTACCGAACTCGATTTATGCGATGTAATGTATCAAATCCTCGGGACAGCGGAATTTGCAACACATGTGCGAGGAAGAGAGCGAATTGATTATGTTTTAGCATCCGATTGGGTAGCTGAAGCTGTTGAAGACGGATGTTACGAGCCTTTTGGACAACGGTCTCGTGGTGATCATCGAAACATTTTCATCGACTTCAATGTGGAACGACTTTTCGGCAATAAAACACAAGAATTGGGCCCTATTTCCAGTCGAGATTTCACAAGCAAGGATAAGGCTTCAAACCGCGTATATCTCTCAGCTAAACACAAGTACTGCCGGGATCACAACTTTCAACAAAGACTAGAGCGTCTCAAAACATCATGGGATCCTGAGTTGGCAGAACGGTTAGATCAAGACTTCCAGCGTGCAGGCGAGCATGCTGCTAAACAGTGTGCAAAGAAACCTCGCGACGTACCTTACGTCACTGAGTTAGCTGAACTTCGACAACGCAAGAACTTACTACAGAAATTGATCTCTGCTACCCGCCTGAAACGATCTTTCGATGACGGAATTGCACACATCACAAATCAAGGACATGTCGGGGGATTTCCATCAACACTTTCTGCATGCCGTACTGAACTTCGGCTAACACAACAAAAGATTAAGAGCATGACGAAACAGGCTGTATTCAGGCGTCAAAATGAACTCCAACTTGCACTTCAAGATGCTATAGATCGAGGCGATAAACAACAATCAAAAACTTTAAAGCATCGAATCGCAGCAGAAAGGACAAAAGCAATGTATGCGAAGCTTCGACAGTATCGGGGGAGTAAGAAATCGGGGATTACGCGCCTAGACGTTCCAGCAGATCCTACGACAACCGATTACAACAACTGCTCAAGCTGGATTACCATAGATACGCCAGCAGAGATTGAAGAACGCCTACTTCAACGAAACAGACGCCACTTTGGCCAAGCGGATGGAACTTTTCCTACGAAACCACCCTTCTCGGAATGGTGCGATTGGGGTGCCTCAACGCACACAGCGGAATTGATCTTAGAGGGAGAATGGCAATCAGATGAATTAGACGAAATGCAACAAAGCCTACTGGACCATATGAAGTCGAGAGTGGCTATTGATGCAATTCCGTGTGCAATTAGCAAAGAAGATTGGATTGGGAAGATGCGTTCCTGGCCAGAGTCTACTACAACGTCGCCATCCGGCTTTCATTTAGGACACAGCAAAGCTCTTATTGCTGAACACGATATCGATCCAAGTACAGAAGAAGGGCAAGTTCTAGAACAACAAAGGAATGACTTGATTGATTGGCACATCGGTTTACTGAATTGTGCATTGGAGAACCGATACTCGTTTGCTAGATGGAAACACATTGTGAACGTCATGATTCTGAAAGAACCAGACGACTTACGCATCCATCGTCTTCGAGTCATACATCTTTACGAACAGGACTATAACTTAGTCCTCGCTCTAAAGTGGCGCCATATGATTCAGCTCGCAACAAACCAACAAGTTTTGCATCCTACCCAGTTTGGTGGAGTTCCAGGACGAGACGCCGTGATTCCAACGTTGTGTGAAGAATTTCAGTATGAAATTTCTCGGGCCAGCAAGCGCCCTTTGGTACACCTCGACTACGACGCAACAGCCTGCTACGACAGGATTATTCTCTCTTTCGGCAGTCTCGCGTCTCGCAGCTACGGGCAAAATCGGTCAATCGTGTTTATCAATGCAACAACTTTGGCAGAGGCAAAATACTTTCTCAAAACGCAATTGGGAGTATCTGAACAATCTTACAAACACTGCACGATATATCCAATCTACGGTTCTGGCCAGGGTGCTGGAAATTCTCCTGCCATTTGGTGTGTTGTTTCTAGCATCCTGTTCGAAACATATGAAGCGAAAGCCAATGGAGCAACGTTTGTCTCTCCTGACGGATCGGTACACACTTCGGTATATATGATTGGATTCGTCGACGACACTAGCGGTAGTGTGAACGACTTCACATTACCGCAAGCGGCTTGCCCAGAACATTATCTTGCAAAAGCCCAGTCAGATGCCCAACGTTGGAATGACCTACTGGACCTCTCTGGAGGAGCTCTGAACCCTCTCAAGTGCTCATACCATTTTCTTTACTACACTTTCTCTGTCGACGGGTTACCCCTTTTAAAAGATGGCAGCTTTGGCCCAACAATCACAATCTCTTTCAAGGACGGGAATCCTAGTGTCCCTTTGAAGCAACTATCCTCGTTTAAGAGTCACAAAACACTCGGAGTGCAGAAATCGCCCCATGCTACTAACACCGGGCTGTTCACTGCTCTATCAAAACGGAATCTCGCGCACAGCCGTGTTATGGCAAGAAGTCCCTTCACCCGTACGGAAGCATGGTCGTACTATCATGTCATTTATCTTCCGAGTATTTGCTACCCATTTCCGTCGTCGACACTTTCCACCGGGTATTGCAACGCTTTACAACGTCAGTTCAAACGCGCATTCTTACCAAAGTATGGATTCAACAGAAATATGCCCAACGCTGTGGTGTATGGTTCCTCTGATTATGGTGGTCTCGGTTTACGCACATTATCTATCGAGAGAGGGATTGCACAGCTGTATCTTCTTCTCGCATGTATTCGGTCAACTGGAGTACCGTATAAACTCGCATCGATCACGATGTCTTGGGGTCAGTTTCTTGCTGGAACAGGCGTACCTATTTTGGAGGATGTTCATACTCCTCTTCCGCACTTGTCCCCCATGCAATGGGTTCCACAACTACGTAAATTCTTGTCCGAGGTTGATTGCCGTGTGGAATTAGAAGAAACCTTTGTTCCAAAACTGCAACGCGAGAACGATGTGTTCTTAATGGATAGCGCACTGGAATTTACTGCCTCATCGACCGAGCTCAAATTGATCAACGCGTGCCGTTTGTATCTCCAAGTTACAATGCTCAGCGATCTTGTCACTCCAGATGGTAGTACATTGACTCTTGCGGCAATCGACGGCCGTATCGACAACAAATCAAGTTGCACTTATCTGACGCCATACCAGTCCCGTCCTGGACCTCGGGCCTGGAGCACATGGCGACGGTTCCTTCAATCCTTCTTGGCTCCGCACTCTGCTCGTCGACTTGCCTCTCCTTTGTGTCGATGGTTATTTGGAGGTACTACAACAATACGACAATGGTTCTCCTATCTTTCTCAAGATCGTTCCACTCTGTTTGTTCATGTCGCTGCAAACCAATGGCAGGAATTTCGCTGTACTGGTCCATTGTTTATCGCAACTAATACTATCCGCGGTGATGTCCCCTCAACTGCCTGCCCAGTGGCTACCGCCAACACCGGACCTGCGAGAATGGTTCTTCCTTCGCGTTCCGTTGTCGCAACTCAACTGACTCCTCCACTGAACACTTTTGATGCTTATGTTAGACGATTGCCCTCCTGGGAGAAACTACTATTGGATCTACACACGCTGGTGTGCACCGACGTGGAACTGATCGATTATCTGACGCGACCATCTTGTCCTCTGCTTCTTTGCAGCGACGGATCTGCAGCGCAATTTCAAGGCACTTTCGGGTGTACGTGTGCAACTGACTCTGGTCAGCGATTGTTTATGATTCACGGGCCCGCACCAGGTTACCGTACTTCTTCGTTTAGAGCTGAAAGCTACGGTTTCCTAGCTTTACTCCGATTCTTGGTTCACTTCTGCTCATTCTCTGAGATCCCACTGCCTCGTGACTTACGGCTTTATACAGACTCGGAAAGCTTGATCACTACAATTCACAAACGGTTAGAGTGGCTAGTGGAATTTCCATATTCCACTATGTCGGCTGATTGGGATCTACAACAGTCGATTTCATCATCTCTACGACTCTTTGACCGTATGCCTCATATTCAACATGTTAAAGGGCACCAGGATGATGCTCATGATTACACAACGCTTCCGTTGCCATCTCAACTGAATATTGACGCTGATGGTCTGGCTTCTTCGTATACCTATCCGTCTAATGTGTCCTCTACGTTGGCTCCTCTGGTTACTGGTAGCAGAGCAATCCTTCATTGCCAAGACGGCACGATCACGTCCAAGTACCGCTCGATATTACGTCGATTGTCTACATTTGAACGTTCTTCTCACTACCTATGCAACAAATTCAACTGGTCTAACGATACTTTTAATTCGGTTGATTGGGTAGCACATGGACGAGCCATTAACGCCAACTTCCCACACCGTCATTTCATTATCAAGTACATTCACGATTGGCTACCACTTGGACATCTGCGCTCACGATATGCTTCCTTTTATCAAGACTCATGTCCGTTATGTCCCACAACACTTGAAACGTGGTCACATTTTCTTCGTTGTCCACATCGACAATGGTCTGTCCCCTTGTTTTCTGATCTGGATAAATTGTGGAATTCCCTTCATGCTGATCCGACTATCACCCTACTTCTCTCCGAATGTCTTCGCTCGTGGCTTCAAGATACGTCCCCTTCCATTTCCCTTGTTCCTTCCGTCTATCAACGCGCTCTTTTGTCGCAAATTACCATCGGCATCGATCAGCTCTTCATGGGCCGATTCTCTTCTCACTGGTCTCGCTTACAAGATCAGTTTCTTCGCTCCCAAGGCATCTCTTCCCCTAAATTTTCTCGTGTCCGTCTAGTGTCTTCTACCATCACTGTTCTCTGGCATCATGCGTATCGTCTGTGGCTCCAACGCAATCAGAATCTTCACGGCGATAATCCTGCAACGATTGAAGCTGCCGCATATTCTCAAGCTCAACGCGAAGTTCGAGCTCTCTACCTCCTCAAACCCCAAGTCAATCCCTCTGATACCATCCTTTTCTACGATTCTCCTGAAATCCATTTTACCTTCTCTACTACGTCCATCCAACTGAGGAACTGGCTCAACACTTGGCGCCCAGTCATCCTCCGGTCTGCACACCCTTTCCCGTAATGTTCCAACCTTTTTCTTGATTTGTTAGTCCTCGCCTTAGTTTTCTGAGGCCGGGCGCGTCGGTCGACGATACCCTAGCGGGTACGCGCGGCAGCGTTAAAATAGATTGTTCCTTTTTTTTTTTAGTATAGCTTTTAGATCCGTTGCATAGACCTTCTCATTTCTATTTCTATTTCAAAATCCAACGCTGCCTGGAGTTCCAACTCTGGCATTGCTTCATATTGCAGCTCAGGGTTTTTGGTGTCTATGAGAGAAGCGACAATGACAATAGGTCTACTAGATACTTTTTGATCCATGCACCTGTATTTTATAGTCGTCTACAACATGGCTATCCTCGTTTCCGTTCCTTTGGACTCTGTCTCGGTTGTGCCTCTCTCATCGAGGGAGCATGCACAAGTTTGTTGGTCATCGTGTACGCCATATCTCCGGATGGACCCTTCCCTTCGGTTCCAAAACCGTGACGCTTGAACCCCGTCGTAACTAGGTAGTACCCTAGGCAAAGCAAAAGAGACACAGACTCCTGTCTCAAGACCATTCCATCTCGCCGCGACACCCAACCTGAATCTTGACATGGAAGGGAACCGGATATTTTGGATCAAAATCCACCAACTGTGTGAGCTGTTGAAATATCATGAAGGTGAGGGCCTATGCATACATGTTGTACTCACATGGGGTCAAACTCTTGATAGATTGTCTCCGATAAAAGAAAAACTTGTTTGGGCTCTCGGGCTGAACTCCATGCAGTGAATCCGACAATATCGGCGAACATCTAGAAGGAGAGCGGGTGAGATGAGAGGAACTGAAGCAACCCGATCATGCTATTAAAGAAACTTACGATCGTCAAACGTCCAGGTCGGTGGTGCTTGTAACGCCATCAATGGCGCCGACTGTGGGATGCAACGATGAAACAAGAATGGATGATTGGCAACTTACTCCAACGACGGTCGCTGTTTGGGATCCGAATGCAACATACTCTCAATCAAGTTTTGTGACTGCTCTGAAATGGGAACGTGACTGGGATATTGAACCGAATCGTACCGAAATCAAAGTCCGTGTTACTCTATCAATTTGTCGCAGGCCTCCGTTACCCATTCTTCTCCCTCACCGTCTTGCAGATCTCTCACACTCCCCATGTCGAAGACTATGGCCTTCGGGGTGCCAGCGATTGTTACGTACTGCCCAATGTTTCTCCAAGACACATCTTTATGAACAATGCCTCTGTTGTGAAAGTTAGCCATTAAGGTTGCCTTTACCTGTGGGACAAAGTCGTTTCGGTCGGCTTCCGCAACTTTCGCAAAGTGTGGCATTCGAAGGGCGGGCTCACCACACCAGTTCTCCCGATGAACTTTGATTTGTGCAGGGTACACTTTCTGCCAAACTTCCTTTTCTTTATCTAGCGATGCCGCATTTCCATCGAGTGCGAACTTCAACACACAGACTGCGCCACCGCTCGAGCAACACAACCAAACTCGTCCGTGGGCTCCATATCCAAGGTCATCTATTGCGATGAGCCATCTCTTGGGGTTAGCTACTCTGTCCCATTGGGGACCATTGGTAAGCGTCAGACGAGTCCAAAACACAGACGCGTTGTCTCCTTTCTCGAATTTCAGTAACGAGCGCTTGTCAAGATCTTGAAAAGGATCGCCGTACGGCCGCCTTTCGGCTTTCGACATTTTCAGAAGAGCAGCCGCAATAGCTTTGACGGCGACGCTATCGTTTTCATTCTTGTGAAAGATTCTTGAGACATGCAATACCCGATCGGTGGGTTTTTCGTCGGCCGTGCACTTCACATCATCGCCGTCAACATCGTCATCCTTGCCATCATTATCGATTTGGTGCGAGGCGATAGACAGTACGCTATCACTAGGAACTTGCGAGATAAGCGCATCGACATGGTCTTCTTCTACCTCCTCTTCCTCCGCAGCAAAACGGTCCGTTTCGGCGTCTGGGAACCAGGCGATACGCCACGCGTTGAGATTCGTTACAATTCCAAATGCAGGGGATACGCCATAAAAGTTGGGCAGGTGCTTCATGAAGTCGTATAGTTCTCCGAGTACGTTTGGGTGGTCCAGAGCAGTTTCGTTTCCCAAAATGTCTGGTTTTTTTACTTCAATGACACCGATAGGCATTGCATGAAGAGTCACGACCCACAAGTCTGGACGAAGCTTAAACACGCCAATCGCGGTGTAGACCTTGATATCGCCGCTTAGACCAAGCGCATCGACGATCGATGCAACGAAGCTCCGAACGGTTAAAGCAATGTCGTTCTCTGTGACGTACGTCATTCGCCCGTCTATCACCTCCAGCTTCGTGCGAAAGTCCTTGATTTCGCTGAACGTCTCCTGCCCTAACAGCCCAAACTCGCGCACGCGAAACGCAACTTTCTCATGTTCCTCGTCCGTAGGGATGGAAGGGCCCGTCTCCGAGACGAGTCTCTTCAGCCGGGGAATTCCCTCGCCCAACGTTGGGATTGTCGACGTGTACTTCCTCTTAATTCTCGTCATTGTGGACAAGAGAAGAGAATGGGTCCACGTTAGATATCATACAATACTTGTACAATGGCAAATGGCAAGCCACACGGGTCGATAGATGTCTCTTTCGGGCAAATTCATTCTGACGACCGTCTGACCGTATGCCCGTCTCAAGCACTTTGTCGTGTAACGGTAGTCGTTAAATCGCCACAAGTAGGCACACCCTGCCATACCCATGTAAAATAGCACGGTATAAAAAATTGTGATCTTTAGGAATTTACGAGGAATTAGGGGGAATGAGGAATCCACAGCCACGTGCGACGAGAAATGACTGGAGGAGGAACAGCCAGATGGCGGAAGATTCATGTCGCAGTGTCAAGAACGCGAACCGGGAATGGAACGTGGTGACACGTATGGCGGGATCCATATAGGGGTACCGCACTCTACCTCTCCCTGGTCGGACCTAGGGAGTTCGAGCCGGACAAGAATGGGAAAGCTTGGCGGCCAGCATTAAAACCCATTTATTCACGAAATGGAACAAGGCGACGAATGTTGATTCGTTCAGTGACGTGGGGACCACGTTGGATAGTCACAGTGCCATTGGAATGGACTTGTGTAATCCGAAAGGGATTAGGGCTTGTGCGGAGCTCAAGCTTGTCCGGATTCGTGGCGCGGAGCAACACACGATCGTTGACAGCGTAGTCATGAAAGACACGAGAACGATTTGCGAGACGAGCGCGTTCATCGACAATCTGTTGTCGTTTCAGACGGACTGTTTCCATGTCCGCGATAATAGGGATGTCGAACAGCATGTCGCGATGGAACGCAAGGCTGCCGGGAGAATATTTCAAGGCGCCATGAATGGCAGTGCGAGTGGAATACGCAGCAGTCTGCAGAGCAGTATCCACGGCAAGTGCAGCATTTTGTGCATCTTGTGGTGGTTCATAGTTGGTGATCACACGAAGAGTGTTGCCAACAGTCAAATGTAGTCGCTCGCAAAGAGCATTTGATTGAGGATTCTTGGCCGTCAACGGCACTGGCTTAATGCCATGGTTTCGAAGCACTTGCGTGAACGCATGTCCAATAAATTCACCGCCTTGATCAAAAAGGCAACGAACGGGACGTGGATAGCGTGAGAGCCACGCGTTTTCCAATTGCAGACCCACGTGACGTGCCGTCTTATCATGGATGCGAATGAGTTCGCAGAAGTTAGTGACATTATCGATAATAGTCAAGGCTTGAAATGTTAATTTCTGCCCATGAACGGTAACGTTCCATGGCCCAATGAGGTCGACAGAGATGTCAGCCCATGGATTGCCTCGGACCTCGCGATGAGGGAGTTCACCGTAATGGCGATGTATGACTTTAGAGCGTTGGCATGTAGCACAACTAGCCACGGCTTGTTCACAATACAAACCCAAATTAGGATGACTCATGTGCATAGAGATCGTCTCGCGAAGACGTGTAGACCCCAAGTGATTGAGGGACAGGTGATACCAATTGACGGTATGGGCCAAGAGGCTGTCTGGGATACGAATACGCCATGCGGCATTAGGATTCTGACGATAACAAATCAAGTTGTATTGTGGGTTTTCCGTAGGGAAGGGTTGGAGATGGAATCTCTGTGGTTGTTCGGTCAACTTGGCCACAAGAGCGGCATCGTTCTGTTGGTGTTGATGGATCGTCGCGTAATCGACGGGCAATGGTTGATTTGCGTTGATGGGAGGATGATTGAGGTAGACATCGATCAAATCCTCATCCATGAAGATGGGAGATTCGAAAGCGTCAGGATCACGCGAGTGATGAGAGCGGGGGTCATCATTAGGGCCATGAGGCACTTGCAACACTGAGTGTTGTCCGCTATGATCATAGAGCGATCGTGGATGCGGCGAGGCATCCGTAGAGGAGGTCGACGACGGAGAGACACTCTTCTCCTCCTCTTCAGAGAGAGGGAGACGCGACAATGCGTCGGCGATGACATTGTCCTGGCCAGGGACATAGTGAAAAATAAGGTAATACTCCTCGAGGAACAACCGCCAACGGAGCACCCGTTGCGAGTTGAGAGTAGCGTAAGTAAGATTTTTATGGTCCGTATGGACGTGCAGTTCGGCACAGCCGAGAAGCATGGAGCAGAACTCCTTAAGAGTTTCGACAATGGAGAGTAACTCCTTTTCCATAGTAGTGTAGTTGCGTTGAGCAGGGTTTAACTTGCGAGAGTAATAAGCGACGGGAACGTCTTGTTGCATGATTACAGCACCAAGCTGGTAATCAGAGGCGTCCACATAGACATGGAAGGGAAGGTTATGGTCGGGATACCGAAGGAAGGCATCATGTGCGAGCATGGACTTGGCTTTTTCGAAAGCACGTTGACATTGCGGGGACCAAACGAGGGTCTTGTTACCCGTAATGGATGTGAGGGGAGCAAGAATATGTGATCGTTGCGGATACATGTGGCGATAGAAATTGATCATGCCAATGAAGGAACGAAGTTCTTTCATGGTTTTTGGCGGAGCCAATGCCAAGATGGCAGAAATCTTCTTTTTCCAGGGCTTGACCCCAGTGGGCGTGAGCCAATGGCCGAGCCATTCCGTTTCTTTAACGGCCCATTCACATTTGGAAGGGTTGATGGAGAAGTTCTTGTCTTGAAGACGTTGGAGAACTTTGGACAAGATGTCCACGTGTTCTTCCCAAGAATTGGAGAAGATGCCAATGTCGTCAATATAGACTTCGACATGGTCGCTGAAGTCCTTGAGGACGTCTTCCATAATCTCTTGACAGAAGTCAGGAGACTGTTTAACACCCATCGGTAAGCGACGGTAACGGAATTTGCCAAAAGGCGTAGTAATGACGCAAAGATTGCTGGATTCCTCATCGAGGCGGAATGTGTAAAAACACATGGAGATGTCTAACTTTGTAGAATACGTGTAGCCTTTCCGTTTACGGAGCATGTCCTCGATACGAGGAAAGGGGTAGACCCGACGGTAGAGTTGGGCGTTCAAAGAACGAAAGTCCGAAATCATTCGGATACGACCATCCTTTTTGGGAATGGCAAAGTGAGGAGCAGCCCATTCGGTAGAACCGACGCGCTCAAGGATACCAATGTCGACGAAGCGCCACAGCTCCTTCGTGAAAGTATCATGTATATTGCGGGGCACTGAAAAGTGACGATGATGGACAGGCTGGGCATCAGGCTTGAGATGAAGATGGAGCGTTCGGTCCGGATATTCACGGAGCTCGCCATCGAAGATTTTGCCACAGTCTTGCCAAATAGCAAGAAGATCTTGCTTTTGGGCATCGGTAAGATGATGTTGTTTGTCAATCAGATCTTGTAGATCCGTAGGAACGTAGTTCGAATCCAAGAGGAATTGATCACCAATAATGGGATCGTCGGCAAAGATGTCGATGAAATGAGACATGAATGTCTGGTCAGTGGCGAATGAATCGCGATGGCGCATAGCGACATCAACGGAGTCCCAAGTTGTGAGACCAGTGTGAAAGTTGAGCACAATGCCCAAACGACGCAAAAGATCGCGACCAATAATGATGTCATAACGACAAGTGGGGGCATCAAAGATATCGGCCCAAAGGGGGTATGAAATGTGTTTGGTCCGAGAAAACTCGGGGAGAACCAAATCTTCGAGAAGAATCTCGGAGACGTGGTCGCGTGTACCCATGGTGGTATTGACAGACCGATTGGTTACACGTGGATGCATGCCGGGCTGAAGACAGCGCGCGTGCAGGATCGTTTTGTCGGCGCCTGAATCGAGCAGGGCACGCAACGGGACGGTGTTCTCGACTCCACCAATGGACCGAGCCATCAAAATGGTGAGGGGAACAGACGGAGGCTCAGAGGGAGCGACCGAAAGGGGACTAGATAAACTAGGAGCGTCAGAGACAGAACTAGATGAGTAGACATCTTCATAGAGATCTAGGTTAGATAAAAAACCATTATTGGGATCAACGATGTCAGCGATGACAGCATCCGTAGGATTAAGACAAGGGGAAGCGACAGTATTCGTCGTTGCCTCCAGGGGAGGACAAGTCGTAGATGTGGGCGATGTCCATGTTACGCCCGTAGATCTTGTACAATTGTTCGCGGACCTCGAGAATTGGGGCCTGAGGATGGCATTCTCGGCCGGCATAGCCTGTGGAGGGCCAGTCTGGATGTGACATTGCTGAGCAAAAAGAACATCAAGATGATGAGAAATATCCGGAGAGGATGAGGTAAAAAAGGAAGAAGAACACATACCGGGGACCGTTCGATCGGCATTGCGGAGACTTGACCAATCACGGATATCAGTGAGAGGGCGTTGACGAGCACGATAAGCCGCGTCTTGCACAGAAGGCAACGGCTCGGCCAACGACGGATCAACCGGTGGATTGTCGCCTGTGCTGGTGCCTTCAGAGGCATGCTGGTCTGAGCCAGATCCAGAACGACGGGGAACAGCGCCCCAACTGGAACCAATAGGGCGCGATCCTTCAGACGAGGGAGTTCCCTGGCTACGAGAGCCTTGGCCGTTACGGCCTTGGTTCTGAGAACCATTGTTGGGATGAGACCCAGTAGCGGTACGAAGACCAGACCCGGTACGGGCAAGAAAGGCGTTGAAACGCTCTTGGTTAAAATTGGAGGACTGCGGGTTGTAGATGCAGTTGGCCCAAGTATGATTGGCGTGCGAAGGAATCGCGTCCTTGTAAGGACAGGCATCGCCGTCATTGACGGGACGATCACCGGACGCTTGGCGTCCACCATTGGACTGGCGATTGCCGCCGCGGAGACCGCCACGGCCACCATTAGAGGAGCGAAAACGCTTCGTGGAACCGCGAGAAGTGGAATCATCGCGAGGATTGCGGGACTTGGCCTGGGACTGTGCATTGGCAGCCATCTTTTCTTGGGAGACCTTTTGATAGCCACGCATCGCATGAAGAAGGTCGGTGATGTTGAAATGATTCACCAAATCTGCAACCAAGGGATTGGCCGTCTTGAACTCGTTGCGCCAAGCAACAGGGGAGCCGAGATAGAAGGCTTGCTTCAACTCATCGTCAGTGAGGGCTTGGACAGCGTTGTCGTTAGACAAGTAACGGAGACCGTTGGAAATCTTCTGGAGGGTGTGATAATGGATATCCACGTTCATATCAGGTGGCTTGCGAGGACCGCTAAGAAGGTGTGCCCGAAAGGCATTGACTTCGGAAACCGTCAACTTGGGTTCGAAGATCATAGCAATCAACCGTTTGAAACACGCCTCATCGAGGTCGGCGCCATCAGGCAAGGCCTGGAATGCATCATGGAACTTGTCCGCTACGAGACTTGTGGTAACACGGGGAAAGTAGGTGCAGCAGGCAGCAAAGGGCTCTGGATGACCGGAGATCTTGACCTTGTCAACAAAATGGAGGACCCACAGGAAGAGATTCGAGGGCTCTTCATCCACGCCATCTCGGAATGGCAAGAGACGGACGTAGTACTTGTCATCGTCGTCGTCTTTCAACTTGAGGGTGGAAAGAGCAGAGGAAGAATCTGAAGCCGAGGCTTGATCGAAGCGCTTTTGGAAGCGTTGAACATCCGCAAGGGAGACGAGGGAAGATCCTGTGCTCATGATGAGACTGCAAAAGAAAGAAAAGGAAAGGAATCAAAGGATGATAAGATCAACGAGGATCGGCCAAAGAACGGCAGGTGGTTATGGTGAAAGAGTGTTGGGGGAAGTTTTCGAGCTTCTGATCAGAGTGCCATACCCATGTAAAATAGCACGGTATAAAAAATTGTGATCTTTAGGAATTTACGAGGAATTAGGGGGAATGAGGAATCCACAGCCACGTGCGACGAGAAATGACTGGAGGAGGAACAGCCAGATGGCGGAAGATTCATATCGCAGTGTCAAGAACGCGAACCGGGAATGGAACGTGGTGACACGTATGGCGGGATCCATACAGGGGTACCGCACACCCAACATCTGGCAGATGATCCAAAACATTCCATGTGAAGATTCAGGTTGGGTGGCGCGGCGAGATGGAATGGTCTTGTGACAGGATCCTGTGTCTCTTTTGCTTTGCCTGGGGTATTAACGACGACGGGTTTCAAGCGTCACAGAGTTGGAACCGAAGGGAAGGTCCCATCCGAAGATATGGCGTACACGATGACCAACAAACTTGTGCATACTCCCTCGATGAGAGAGGCACAACCGAGACAGAGTCCAAGACAGAGTCCAAAGGAACGGAAACGAGGATAGCCATGTAGACGACTATAAAATACAGGTTCATGGGTGAAAAAGTATGAAAGTATGTAGACCTATTGTCATTGTCGCTTCTCTCATAGAGACAATAAACCCGGAGCTGCAACATGAAGCAAAGTCAGAGCGTGGGACTCGCAGAAAGACCAATTTGTGAGAGCGCATCACTCAACAAAACCGAAAAACCGATGAACAGTCTATTGTAACGCTCTGTATCGTTTTTTCACTTTTGTTGAGTTGGACTCTCTCACAAATTGGTCTTGTGCATGCAGGTCCACAGTCCCACCAAGTGCACACAAACAATCACATCACCACCACCCACCACCCGAATGAGCCGCTTAACCACGACCATGGGACCAAGCTTCCGCTTCCCCCGTCCACCCAGCTTGCAATGCTACTCGACTGCCATTTCGGCCCATACCCGGTACCAAACACCCCAAGCTGGTACACGAGCCATGGCATTCTCACAAAACGGAGCGGAAGATACGACAGAAATTGAAAGAAGTCGCGTCAAAGTCGTGATTAGAAACGTGTACCACGACTGAACGACTTTTGTACGGGACTCGGGTCCCGTCTGACTTCTCAAACTAGGCTTCCGATTGCCGATATCAAATCATATACTCCGTAGCAAACCAAAGTGTTCGCATATCCTGGGCTCACTAGTCTTTTGTGATGCTGTCGCGAGTTATGCCTCGAATGGCAGGCCATTCGACGTAGGAACCAAGTAGATTGCTGCGACGGTACTCTATCGCCCTGTTATGCCCGCTTTCGTCATGCCTTCTTGGAAATCAGAGAAAGAGGACCGTGGCCATAATCCCATCAGTGATTCTCAAGAATCGATCTCCGTGAGTTCAGATCAGTTCAGATCATATTGTCAAAATGTTTCTTTCTCCCCCTACCAAGACACGATTAGATCGCCCTTGGTGGTTGGTTGCAGAGAATCGACATTCTTTCTGAAACCGTCAAACACCACTTATCACCGTAGCTTATGAGAACACGCCTTCGCTACATCCGCTCCTGAGAATATGGCAGGGCATCCTTCCGACTTTGGACTGCACCAATGGTAAGGTCAAGGTATTGTATATATCACATCCGTACCAGCTCATGCACAAAGAACAGATCCTCAGAACATTGGAGATGGTTGTTGATAGGGATAATGCCCATTGACACCCCGATGAAAAGATAATGTGTAGGGTAGAGACCCAACGACGAGAAAAAGTGGTCGAGAGAAAAAAACTCATGCCACAAAACTCATAAAGCAAAGTTCATCCTTGCAAACTACACATTGCTTTCAGTTTTCTTGTCATCATGAACCGTCATGAAAGCCATGAGGATCCTACTTTGATCGAACTTGGTCGAGTAACAACAGAGGACAGCTCGGAATCTTCGGAGGGAGCGGTGCATCGAGACGATGGCCCGATGGACGAGGGTTCATCATCGAATGGCCACGGCACACAAACTTCCGAGTCTTCAAATCTCCAGATTGCCAAGGAGGAGACCAAAGCTGTCGTCCGGTCCAAAGTTGGTGTATATGTGGTCCTGGCCCTTCTTGCCCTTGCCACTGCTGCAGGAACGTGGTATTACGTCCGCCAAGATGAGACGAATGAATTTGAGCACCAGGTAAGAAGAGGACAACTGTACATCTTGAGCGACTGTGGCGCATCACACACCTCACAATGAACGACTGCATCAAACAGCTTGAAGTGTTTGCCAATGAACTGACAAGAATCAAGGACTGATCTTGGTCGTATTGGGAGGCTATTCTTATCCGAATCCTTCTACCCACATGTTGTGTCCGTGGGAGGATGAATTTCTTTCCTCCAATGCGGTTTTTTGGTTGAATGTCGACCAGGATACAATGGACTGGCAAGAAGCTCCACCCATGAACGAAGACCGACGGTTCTTTGCAGCCGTGGTATGTCATGGCGCTCTGTACGCCATTGGTGGACAATATTCTGAATATATCGGTGCTGGTTATGATACGATTGAAAGGATTGACATTGACGATTTACTTTGTCCATCTTGCATGGACAATGAAACGAAACAATGGATGACTTTAGAGTGTCGTTTGTCCAGTGGAAGAGGTGGGTGTGCCGCAGTCGCGGTACAAGACCGATTCATTGTTGTGGCGGGTGGAAATCCTGGCACGTCTCTGGCATCTGTGGTGGGTGGAAATCCTGGCATGACGTCTCTGGCATCGGTCGATATTCTAGACACACAGTCCTCCGAAAGTCAATGCGTCATTATATCCAGACCATCCTTAAATGCCGCTCGACGAAACTTTGGAATGGGTGTGGTTGGTCAACGTGTCTTTGTGGTAGGCGGAATGGGTGGCGAAGAGCTCGAGTACATGAACTCTGTGGAGTACCTGGAATTTGATGACTGGAGCAAAAACGAAGGAACCCAAAATGCAACCGCAACATCTCCGTTCACCAACAAATCCTGGAAGTTTCACAAGGATCTTGTTCTTGGCACCAGTCGACATAGCCATGGTGTGGTCCGAGTGGGATCTTGTCTCATTGTTGTTGGAGGAGAAGGTGCTGAAGACATGCGTTCTGTTGAGGTTTTGGACACACAACGGAACCTGGTATGGCAGCTCCCAGAGCAGGGAATTGGACCGCGACACCATAGCGCGGTTGCCATTTCGAAGGGCATTGCAGCAATCTCATGCTGGAGATCAGGAGATGCGATTGAAACCCTTCCTCTTGTGGACAAGAACAGTGCATGTTTTGCTCGTATGATGGCTCTTGAGAAGGCCCCACTGATGATGGGTGGGCAGACAGTCTAGTCGAGGAGAGAGATTTCCACTCCGTTCCTTGCCCGTCGACCACACAGTCTCTCTGTAATAAGTTGAACACAGTCTCTCTGTAATAAGATGAATAATGAATAGGAGTACTATAATTCTTGTGGATACATGCTCCGACTATGGTGTGGGTGTGTTAACCTCCATAGTCAGATTGGATCTCAGCTAACATAGAGTCCATATCTTTCCGAATCTTTGTTGTAGGGGAGGGTATCTTTTTTATCACAAAATTTATAAAACCACTCAGGCATGTTGCCATAGAAGCAACCGAGAACGAAGAACGCGACAAGCGGAACAACACCATGAACAACGTCCAACAAGAAGCGCAGATGTCTGGACTGGTTTTTACAAACCTCCACAGCAATAATCCAGGAGAAGAAGAACAAGACGACGCAACACCCTGGCGGACAGCTCCATGGCCTCCCTTGCCAATCGATTTGGGCGACGGACATGCATCGGTTGTGATCCATCGCCCCGACAATAAGAATCAAGGACGGATCTTGGTTGTAATGGGAGGTTGTTGGCGGAATGAATTGACTTTCACCTATGGGGTTCTTTGGGTGAATCTACTGGACCATGATGATGATGATGAAACGACTCCAATGGCCTGGCGAGAAGCTCCGTCCATGAACGAAAATAGACATTACGCTGCAGCTGTGGTGTGCAATGGATCTTTGTACGCCATTGGTGGACAACAAACCGCAGACACTTGAAATGGCCACCAAGTTTTGGATACGATTGAAAAGATTGACATCAATGATTTGCAACGGTCCAACAAAAATGGCACGATCAAATGCTGGAAGACTTTAGAGTGTCGCTTGTCCAGCAGAAAATGGGGACACGCCGCAGCCGTTGTACAGGACAGATTCATTGTTGTGGCGGGTGGAAGTGCTGTTGAAAAGGCTCTCGCATCTGTCGATATTCTCGACACCTGCTCCGAAAGTCAATGCGTCATTATATCCGGGCCACCATTGAATGTGGCTCGAAGGGACTTTGGAATGGGTGTGGTTGGTCAACGTGTCTATGTGGTAGGCGGAATGGGTGGAGAAGAGCTCGACTACATGGACTCTGTGGAGTACCTCGAATTTAATGACTGGAGCAAAAACAAAGGACCCCAAAATGCAACATCAGCACTCCCGTTCACAAACCAGTTCTGGAAGATGCACAAGGATCTGGTTCTTGGCAATGCTCGACATGGTCATGGTATGGTCCGAGTCGGATCTTGTCTCGTTGTGGTTGGTGGAGAAGGAGATGAAGACGAGTACATGCGTTCTGTGGAAGTTTTGGACACGCAACGGAACCTGGTATGGCAGCTCCCAGAACTAAGGGTTGGACGGTTCATGTGTAGCGTGATTGCCATTTCGAATGGCATTGCAACTTTTGCATGCTGTGAAGAGGAAAATGTGGTTGAAACGCTTCCTCTTGTGGACAAGAACAGTGTATGTTTTGCTCGTATGTTGACTCTCGGCAAGGCCCCTACTCGGCCAAAACAATATGAATAGTGTATGTGGAAGTTTCATTACGTTGGGTGTCTTGTGGACAAGAACAGTGCATGTTTTGCTCGTATGATTGCTCTCGAGAAGGCCCCACTACGAATAGAACACTGCTCATGGCATAAGATAAAGTCATCTATCTCGTTTTTTCTTCCTTATTCTACCGTAGGTATTTTTGGTTTGGGAGCCGGCCGACCAAACGATGTGTCTCTCATTCTCTACGATTGTCTACACTATACGAAAGGAAGAGATAGAGGCCTTGGAGGAAGAGTAATCTCGGTGACAAAGTTTCCGGTCAGGGGGAATGATCCCCTCTGAGGCGACTACTAACATTATCCGTTGTATACTGTGCAAAGGGCGATATCCACGCTTGTCTAGAGGGTATACTGCTTCAGTTAGGATTTCTTCCTCTCCAACAGATCCCAAGGTGTCCAACAGATCTCGAAATGTGTGAGGCCATTTCATTTTAAGTGTATCACAGACATGCAAAAGAGCATGTTGGTCGTGTGAATTGCTCAATTTGCTACTGTGTTCGAAGCAGCTTCATGATTGAATGGGGTTTAGAACTGGGAGAGGAGACAAAGCAACCTTGTAGCCTGTGGCGGCGTACGTTTGATTTTTGGTCCACTGTACTCAGAGGAGAGTACTAGAGTTCCATCATTTCCAAACACGAGGCAATACACAGAATCAAGGCCGGATCCACTCCCGGAGCGACATCGACTTGAACGCGCCTCGCTTCTTTTTCTTTGTGAATAAGTTGTGTGAGTCGACGATGTGGACCAACTTGATGCGAAACCAGGGATAAAAGGCCACGACATTGGACTCTCCCACATCTTCTAATTTGGGTTCCGAATAGTGATGAGGACCGGGAATCAAGGGCCGTGTTCCACAAATACTCCAAAATCCGTGCTTCTTGTGTCGATAGGCCAAGGCCAGAGGTTCCTTACGCTCGTTCCACAAAATCATGCGTCGAGATCCACAGGCACGTCGCGAAAAGGTAATACTGGCACCCTTGACGTAAGGTTGATCTTTACTGTCCACCAGTCGCAACGAATACTGGTCTCGCCAGAAATTCAACATTTTGTTCCAACCACCACCACCACCACTGCTATTGCGAACACCACTGTCATTGTCAGTTGGATGTTGTTTGTTATCGTAGACCAAAAAGATGCGCAAGAGTTCATACTTTTCTTCGACGGGCAACATGTTACCACCGACCCCCAACAATTGTCCATGAACCATGGACGGCAATTCATAAATGCGACAGCCAAATTGTCGTTCGGTCCGGTCTCGGGTCAGGGGCGTTTCTTGGGTGGCCGATTTTTGTCCCGACACTTTATCGTAGGCCGTCCGTGTGACTTCGGTCTTGTAAATTCGAGCCTTGCGAAAGTAGGCCAGACCCTTGATGACAAATTGCTTGTCTTGCGTCGAAAAGCGCAAATAATAATCCATAATGCCGGCCGCCACTTGTTTGTATCGAAACAATTTGAAATGCAAAGACGGATAACGACCCAATTGCAACAATTCGGCCTTGAAATCACACAAATTGGCGTCCGTATCACCTTCGCTATGACGGACAAAGTCAGGATCGAACAGGTCTTCAATGCGTGCCAAGGCTTCGGTTTCATTCAAGGTACCATCGGTTTCGTTGCGAGGTATATCCAAAATGGCCTTGTACTTTTGCACCACTTGTTGAAATTCCGATCGAGAAGCAACAAAGAGTTCGGATGACGAAGAGGCCGTCAAATCCAATTGCGAGTCCATGGCGGACGACAATTAGAGTGTGTCGTCCTTTCCAACTGGTTTTGGAGTCACACCCAAAGCCTTCATTCTGTAATGGTTTCGTTCAATGAAAATCAATGGAGAGAGGAGAAAGTTCACAAGTCTGGGGGAGAGTGGGTGTGTCAATCGCAGAGGTAGAGTCTAAGGTCTTTATACTTGGTTTTGTAAATAGATGTGACTGTCGTGATGGCAAGCAGTGATTTCTCGTTCGGGTGTGTTTGGCTTTTCTTCACTCTCTCAAACGTAGCAAACACAAACGAGATATGCGTGATTGATTCGTCAAAACACAAACTCCAATTTCTTAATGCTGGTGCACTTTGGCCACGATGGATGTTCAATCAACAACCTTTTTCGAATAATAGAAGGATGGATAATAGAAGGATGGATGGGACTATTAAGGGTGGTCTAGAGAGGCAAGCATGTGAAACTTCAAGTCCATCGTCTATTACATATGATAGACATCTAGACGCGTCGCTTTTTTTTTTTTGTGGAGTGTTTGACAAAAATGTGGGAGTCTGTCTCGGGGAGAGACGAAGAGAAAAAGAGGGGGCCCCTTTTCCAGTTATGTGGCAATCGATATTATATGGTATAGCTTTTAGATCCGTTGCATAGACCTTCTCATTTCTATTTCTATTTCAAAATCCAACGCTGCCTGGAGTTCCAACTCTGGCATTGCTTCATATTGCAGCTCAGGGTTTTTGGTGTCTATGAGAGAAGCGACAATGACAATAGGTCTACTAGATACTTTTTGATCCATGCACCTGTATTTTATAGTCGTCTACAACATGGCTATCCTCGTTTCCGTTCCTTTGGACTCTGTCTCGGTTGTGCCTCTCTCATCGAGGGAGCATGCACAAGTTTGTTGGTCATCGTGTACGCCATATCTCCGGATGGGACCTTCCCTTCGGTTCCAAAACCGTGACGCTTGAACCCCGTCGTAACTAGGTAGTACCCTAGGCAAAGCAAAAGAGACACAGACTCCTGTCTCAAGACCATTCCATCTCGCCGCGACACCCAACCTGAATCTTGACATGGAAGGGAACCGGATATTTTGGATCAAAATCCACCAACTGTGTGAGCTGTTGAAATATCATGAAGGTGAGGGCCTATGCATACATGTTGTACTCACATGGGGTCAAACTCTTGATAGATTGTCTCCGATAAAAGAAAAACTTGTTTGGGCTCTCGGGCTGAACTCCATGCAGTGAGTCCGACAATATCGGCGAACATCTAGAAGGAGAGCGGGTGAGATGAGAGGAACTGAAGCAACCCGATCATGCTATTAAAGAAACTTACGATCGTCAAACGTCCAGGTCGGTGGTGCTTGTAACGCCATCAATGGCGCCGACTGTGGGATGCAACGATGAAACAAGAATGGATGATTGGCAACTTACTCCAACGACGGTCGCTGTTTGGGATCCGAATGCAACATACTCTCAATCAAGTTTTGTGACTGCTCTGAAATGGGAACGTGACTGGGATATTGAACCGAATCGTACCGAAATCAAAGTCCGTGTTACTCTATCAATTTGTCGCAGGCCTCCGTTACCCATTCTTCTCCCTCACCGTCTTGCAGATCTCTCACACTCCCCATGTCGAAGACTATGGCCTTCGGGGTGCCAGCGATTGTTACGTACTGCCCAATGTTTCTCCAAGACACATCTTTATGAACAATGCCTCTGTTGTGAAAGTTAGCCATTAAGGTTGCCTTTACCTGTGGGACAAAGTCGTTTCGGTCGGCTTCCGCAACTTTCGCAAAGTGTGGCATTCGAAGGGCGGGCTCACCACACCAGTTCTCCCGATGAACTTTGATTTGTGCAGGGTACACTTTCTGCCAAACTTCCTTTTCTTTATCTAGCGATGCCGCATTTCCATCGAGTGCGAACTTCAACACACAGACTGCGCCACCGCTCGAGCAACACAACCAAACTCGTCCGTGGGCTCCATATCCAAGGTCATCTATTGCGATGAGCCATCTCTTGGGGTTAGCTACTCTGTCCCATTGGGGACCATTGGTAAGCGTCAGACGAGTCCAAAACACAGACGCGTTGTCTCCTTTCTCGAATTTCAGTAACGAGCGCTTGTCAAGATCTTGAAAAGGATCGCCGTACGGCCGCCTTTCGGCTTTCGACATTTTCAGAAGAGCAGCCGCAATAGCTTTGACGGCGACGCTATCGTTTTCATTCTTGTGAAAGATTCTTGAGACATGCAATACCCGATCGGTGGGTTTTTCGTCGGCCGTGCACTTCACATCATCGCCGTCAACATCGTCATCCTTGCCATCATTATCGATTTGGTGCGAGGCGATAGACAGTACGCTATCACTAGGAACTTGCGAGATAAGCGCATCGACATGGTCTTCTTCTACCTCCTCTTCCTCCGCAGCAAAACGGTCCGTTTCGGCGTCTGGGAACCAGGCGATACGCCACGCGTTGAGATTCGTTACAATTCCAAATGCAGGGGATACGCCATAAAAGTTGGGCAGGTGCTTCATGAAGTCGTATAGTTCTCCGAGTACGTTTGGGTGGTCCAGAGCAGTTTCGTTTCCCAAAATGTCTGGTTTTTTTACTTCAATGACACCGATAGGCATTGCATGAAGAGTCACGACCCACAAGTCTGGACGAAGCTTAAACACGCCAATCTCGGTGTAGACCTTGATATCGCCGCTTAGACCAAGCGCATCGACGATCGATGCAACGAAGCTCCGAACGGTTAAAGCAATGTCGTTCTCTGTGACGTACGTAATTCGCCCGTCTATCACCTCCAGCTTCGTGCGAAAGTCCTTGATTTCGCTGAACGTCTCCTGCCCTAACAGCCCAAAGTCGCGCACGCGAAACGCAACTTTCTCATGTTCCTCGTCCGTAGGGATGGAAGGGCCCGTCTCCGAGACGAGTCTCTTCAGCCGGGGAATTCCCTCGCCCAACGTTGGGATTGTCGACGTGTACTTCCTCTTAATTCTCGTCATTGTGGACAAGAGAAGAGAATGGGTCCACGTTAGATATCATACAATACTTGTACAATGGCAAATGGCTGCCATACCCATACATAATGGTAGGACGTAAAAATTGTGATCTTTAGGAATTAGGCTAGGAAAGTGAGCGATGGCCAGAGAAGCCATCTGCACACGGGACAAGGACGGACTGAATTCTGAGAACGTCGGTGTCAAAGATGTCACAGATTCAACTAGGGACCTATCGAGTCATGTTTACGTGGAGTCGTGGCGGGACAGAGTCCGGGTACCGCACTCTACCTCTCCCTGGTCGGACCTAGGAAGTTCGAGCGGGCCATGGGAAAGCTTGATGGCCAGAGGCCAACGGCAGTAAAACCCATGTCACACACGGTAAGGGATGAGACGCCTGATATTGATGCGCTCGGTAACGTGGGGACCACGTTGAATGGTCACGGTGCCATTGGAATGGACACGCGTGATAGTGAAAGGATTGGGACTGGTACGAAGTGCCAATTTGTCCGGATTGGTGGCGCGGATGAGCACGCGATCTCCAATCTTGTAATCATGAAAGACGCGAGAGCGATTTGCGAGTCGAGCTCGTTCGTCAACGATGATTTGGCGTTTTTGACGAATCAATTCCATGTCCGCAAGGATGGGAATGTCGAACAGCATGTCGCGGTGGAATGCAAGACTGCCGGGAGAATGTTTGAGGCTGCCGTGGATGGCAGTGCGTGCAGAGTATGCAGCGGTTTGCAGAGCAGTGTCGACCATAAGAGCGGCCTGATCAATGTTTTGCGGCGGCTCGTAGTTAACGATAGCGCGTAATGAATTGCCAATCGTCAGATGAAGACGTTCACATAGGGCATTGGATTGTGGATTTTTGACCGTTAGGGGCACTGGTTTGATACCATGATTGCGAAGCACTTGCGTAAACGCATGGCCGATGAACTCGCCGCCTTGATCAAAAAGGCAACGAACAGGGCGAGGATAGCGTGAAAGCCATGAATTCTCGAGTTGGAGACCAACATGTCGAGCGGTTTTATCGTATATGCGGATAATCTCGCAAAAATTGGTGACAGTGTCAATGACCGTTAGAGCCTGAAAGGTCAGGGCCATGCCATGGACTTTGACTGTCCAGGGGCCGATAAGATCGACGGCAATGTCGGACCAGGGATTACCACGGACCTCACGAGGAGGCAATTCTCCGTAATGTCGATGAACGACCTTCGACCGTTGACAGGTCGGACAGCTGGAAACAGCTTGATCGCAGTAGAGTCCCAATTGGGGATGCGTCATGTGCATGGCGATAGTATCGCGGAGTCGCGTGGAACCAGCGTGGTTAAGCACGAGATGATACCAGTTGACTGTATGCGCGAGAAGCGAGTCAGGAATGCGAATGCGCCAGAGGGCATTAACCGATTGTCGATAACAGACAAGGTTGTATTGTGGATTTTCCGTAGGAAAGGGTTGCAAATGATAGTAGTCAGGTTTGGATTGGACCAACGCCATTAAGGCGACATCGTTTTCTTGATGCTGAAATATCGTAGCATAGTCAACCGGTAGGGGTTGGTTGGCCGTAATGGCGGGATGATTAAGATACACATCGATCAACTCTTCGTCCATGAAAATAGGGGATTCATGAGAATCCGCGTCACGAGACGCTAAGCGGGGGTCATCATTAGGCGCACGAGGAACCTGAAACACGGAGTGTTTGCCGCTACGATCGAAAAGGGATCGTGGTCCAGACGAGGGACCGTCGGAAGGGACCTTGGAAGGGACACTCTTCTCCTCCTCTTCTGAAAGAGGGAGACGCGACAACGCGTCGGCGATGACGTTATCCTGGCCAGGAATATAATGAAAGATGGGATTGTATTCTTCGAGAAAGAGACGCCAACGAAGGACTCGTTGGGAGTTGAGAGTGGAATAAGTGAGATTTTTGTGATCGGTATGAATGTGCAAGGCGGCACAGCCAAGCAACATGGAGCGGAACTCCTTGAGGGTTTCGACGATGGAGAGTAACTCCTTTTCCATAGTAGTGTAATTCCGCTGAGCGGGGTTGAGCTTGCGTGAGAAATACGCGACAGGGATGTTTTCCTGAATGATAACAGCGCCGAGCTGATAGTCAGACGCGTCCACAAAGACGTGGAAAGGAATGTTGTGATCGGGATAGCGAATAAACGCATCATGCGCAAGCATGGCTTTAACGTTTTCAAAGGCTGTCTGACATTGCGGGGACCATTCAAAGGTTTTCCTGCCGGTCAAGGCTGTTAGCGGAGCTAAGTGATGGGATCGCTGAGGATACATGTGACGATAGAAATTAACCATGCCAATGAAGGACCGTAGTTCTTTCATGGTGCGAGGAGGCGATAAGGCCAGAATCGCGGAAATCTTTTTCTTCCATGGTCGTAGACCTGTAGGCGTGAGCCAATGGCCAAGGAAGTCGGTTTCCTGCACGGCCCATTCACATTTGTGAGGAGTGATAGAAAAGTTCTTGTCTTGAAGACGTTGAAGGACTTTGTTGAGAATCTCGACATGTTCTTCCCAACTGTCGGAAAAGACGCCGATATCGTCGATGTAGACCTCGACGTGATCGCGAAAGTCAGCGAGGACTTCTTCCATGAGCTCCTGACAGAAGTCTGGGGATTGCTTAACTCCCATAGGGAGACGACGATAGCGAAATTTGCCAAAAGGCGTAGTGATAACGCAAAGATTGCTGGAAAACTCGTCGAGTTTGAAAGTGTGAAAACACATAGAGATGTCAAGTTTTGTAAAATACTTGTAGCCTTTGCGTCGTCGAAGGATATCTTCGATCCGTGGAAAGGGATAGACGCGGCGATACATTTGCGCATTAAGCAAACGAAAGTCCGAGATCATTCGGATTCGTCCATCCTTTTTAGGAATGGCGAAATGAGGAGCGGCCCACTCAGTGGAGCCAACTCGTTCGAGAATGCCGATATCGACAAACCGAAACAATTCCTTTTTAAAGGTGTCATGGATATTGCGAGGGACCGCATAATGACGATGATGAGCCGGTTTGGCATCGGGCATGAGATCGAGATGCAACTCTTTGTCCGGATAGGCACGCAGGACGCCGTCAAAGATGCGCCCGCATTTCAGCCACACACCAAGAAGATCTTGTTGTTGTGAGGGCGTCAGATGGGTCTGTTGAGCAAGAAGCTCATCGAGATCTGCCTGTTTGTAATTTGAATCAAGCAGGTAATCGTCACCGAGGACGTCATCATCTGCGAAGAGATCGATGAAATGCGAGACGAACTCATGTTCAGTCGCGAATGAATCGCGGTCGCGCATAGCGACTTCAATGGAGTCCCACGAGGAGATCCCACGATCGAAATCAAGAAGGACGCCCAGACGGCGAAGCAAATCGCGACCGATGATGATATCATAGCGACTGTTGGGAGCATCATAGATGTCGACCCATAGGGGATAGGTTACGTGTTTGGTTCGTGAGAACTCTGGGAGAACAATGTCTTCCAGGAGAATTTCGGACACACCGGAACGAGTTCCCATGGTCGTGTTCACGGAACGGTCGGTGGACCGCGGTATCATGCCTGGTTGAAGGCAACGTGAATGAAGAATCGTCTTGTCAGCGCCTGAGTCGAGCAGGGCACGCAAGGGAAGCGTATTTTCAACACCGCCAATATGGCGAGCCATGACGATGGTGAGTGGAACGCATTCAGGCCGAGAAGGCGAATCGAACGAAGGAACATCACTAGATGAAGGAAATTGGGAGTAGAACTCATCATAAGACTCTAGGTTATCCAAGTAACCGTTATTGGGATCAATCACCTCGCTTATAAAAGCGTCATCACGACATAGAGACGCGGGCGTAAGCAGCGAGACCTCCTTCAGTGGACAGGTCGTAGATGTGGGAAATGTCAATTCCGCGCCCATAGATTTTATTGAGCTGGTCGATGACCTCGTTGATGGGTGCATCGGGATGGATTGCGCTGCCGGCATAGCCGTTGGTGGGCCAGTTTGGATCTGACATTGCTGCGAGAACAAAATGCCCAGGTGATGAGTCGGATCGTCAGGAGACGATGAAAAGGAAGATGAACGGTGAGACGTACCGGGGACCGTCTTTTCAGGATTGCGAAGATCGCTCCACTGCTGGATTCCCTCGGCATCGACAGGAATGGTAGGAACGCATCCTGGAGGAGGAGCTACGGCAGGAGGATTGGCAGGAACGGCATTCCATCCATTGCCGGCACCAGCAGAGTCAGAGGCGTGTTGATCACTGCCACGACCTGGGGCAGAAGGACGAGAGCCCCAAGTGGCACGCAGAGGAACGGAAGAGCCACCACGCGGGTTGTTATTGCCATTGGAGGAACCACCACTTTGAGGAGGATTGGTTCCGGCGTTGCCGCCACTGGTAGAACGGGTAGAACGTTGAACCATGACGTCAAAAAGGCTTTGATTGAAATTGCGACCCGTAGGATTATAAATGCAATCAGCCCAAGAATGGTTGCGATGAGATTCCATCGTGGTCCGATACGGACAGGGATCGGAGTTGCCATCGGAGGCGCCACGATTGTCTCCAGAGGAGGCATTACGGTCGGAGGAGCCAAGGCGATTTCCGCCACGTGAGGAGTCACGATTGCCACCGCGGAGTCCACCACGAGAGTGGCGAGAGCGCACGCGACGATCGCGATTGCCGCTGTTGTTGGAGTCGCGAGGACGAGAGCGGTCTTGACGAGACTGCGAACGATTTTGTTGTTGCTCACGTAGGAGGGCCTTTTGCTTGGAGGTGCGCTGGTATCCACGCATGGCTTGCAAGAGAGCATCCGTGTCAAAGTGATTGACAATGTCCGGCACCAAAGGATTGGCTTGTTGAAATTCCGTGCGCCATGTAGTCGGCGAGCCTTGGTAAAAGGCTTGTTTGATTTCGTCTTCCGTGAGGGGGACGATTGCAGCGTCAGAGCTGAGGTACTTGAGACCATTAGAGAACTTGCGTAGAGACTGCAAATGCGAATCCACAGTCATGTCCGAGGGCTTTCGAGGCCCGGAAAGAAGGAAGGTGCGAAAAGCACTAACTTCACTGACAAGGACAAGGGGGGCGAAGACCGCAGCAATCAAACCTTGGAAACAGGCTTTATCGAGATTGGTGCCTGGAGGCAAACCGTTGTAGGCTTCGAGAAAGGGATCAGCGATAGCGCTGGTGACCGAGCGAGGGAAATACTCGCAACAAGCGGCGAAGGGGTCCGGATGACCGGAGATGCGGATCTTGTCCACGAAGTGGAGGACCCAAAGAAAGAGATCGCGAGGATCTTCGTCCGTCGACTCCCGAAATGGGAGGAGGTTAGCGTAATACTTGTCGTCGTCATCTTTGAGCTTGAGCAAAGAGAAGGAATCGGAGGACAGAGCCTCATCAACGCGACGTTGGAAGCGGAGTGCATCGACAAGGGTAATGAACCCATTAGTGTTGTCTGCCATGATGGAGAGATGCAATGGTGAGAAAATGAAAGGAAAGGAATCAAAGGACGGGCAAAAGGAATTGCACAAACGTCGGCCGCCGGAGGCGTGTTATGGTGAAGAAGGAAAAACAAGGGCGTTGAGGAATCTGATCAGAGTGCCATACCCATACATAATGGTAGGACGTAAAAATTGTGATCTTTAGGAATTAGGCTAGGAAAGTGAGCGATGGCCAGAGAAGCCATCTGCACACGGGACAAGGACGGACTGAATTCTGATAACGTCGGTGTCAAAGATGTCACAGATTCAACTAGGGACCTATCGAGTCATGTTTACGTGGAGTCGTGGCGGGACAGAGTCCGGGTACCGCAATGGCAAGCCACACGGGTCGATAGATGTCTCTTTCGGGCAAATTCATTCTGACGACCGTCTGACCGTATGCCCGTCTCAAGCACTTTGTCGTGTAACGGTAGTCGACGAATGAATTTGAGCACCATTTAAGAAGAGGACAACTGTACATCTTGAGCGACTGTGGCGCATCACACACCTCACAATGAACGACTGCATCAAACAGTTTGAAGTGTTTGCCAATGAACTGACAAGAATCGAGGACTGATCTTGGTCGTATTGGTAGGCTATTCTTATCCGAATCCTTCTACCCACATGTTGTGTCCGTGGGAGGATGAATTTCTTTCCTCCAATGCGGTTTTTTGGTTGAATGTCGACCAGGATACAATGGACTGGCAAGAAGCTCCACCCATGAACGAAGACCGACGGTTCTTTGCAGCCGTGGTATGTCATGGCGCTCTGTACGCCATTGGTGGACAATATTCTGAATATATCGGTGCTGGTTATGATACGATTGAAAGGATTGACATTGACGATTTACTTTGTCCATCTTGCATGGACAATGAAACGAAACAATGGATGACTTTAGAGTGTCGTTTGTCCAGTGGAAGAGGTGGGTGTGCCGCAGTCGCGGTACAAGACCGATTCATTGTTGTGGCGGGTGGAAATCCTGGCACGTCTCTGGCATCTGTGGTGGGTGGAAATCCTGGCATGACGTCTCTGGCATCGGTCGATATTCTAGACACACAGTCCTCCGAAAGTCAATGCGTCATTATATCCAGACCATCCTTAAATGCCGCTCGACGAAACTTTGGAATGGGTGTGGTTGGTCAACGTGTCTTTGTGGTAGGCGGAATGGGTGGCGAAGAGCTCGAGTACATGAACTCTGTGGAGTACCTGGAATTTGATGACTGGAGCAAAAACGAAGGAACCCAAAATGCAACCGCAACATCTCCGTTCACCAACAAATCCTGGAAGTTTCACAAGGATCTTGTTCTTGGCACCAGTCGACATAGCCATGGTGTGGTCCGAGTGGGATCTTGTCTCATTGTGGTTGGAGGAGAAGGTGCTGAAGACATGCGTTCTGTGGAGGTTTTGGACACACAACGGAACCTGGTATGGCAGCTCCCAGAGCAGGGAATTGGACCGCGACACCATAGCGCGGTTGCCATTTCGAAGGGCATTGCAGCAATCTCATGCTGGAGATCAGGAGATGCGATTGAAACCCTTCCTCTTGTGGACAAGAACAGTGCATGTTTTGCTCGTATGATGGCTCTTGAGAAGGCCCCACTGATGATGGGTGGGCAGACAGTCTAGTCGAGGAGAGAGATTTCCACTCCGTTCCTTGCCCGTCGACCACACAGTCTCTCTGTAATAAGTTGAACACAGTCTCTCTGTAATAAGATGAATAATGAATAGGAGTACTATAATTCTTGTGGATACATGCTCCGACTATGGTGTGGGTGTGTTAACCTCCATAGTCAGATTGGATCTCAGCTAACATAGAGTCCATATCTTTCCGAATCTTTGTTGTAGGGGAGGGTATCTTTTTTATCACAAAATTTATAAAACCACTCAGGCATGTTGCCATAGAAGCAACCGAGAACGAAGAACGCGAGAAGCGGAACAACACCATGAACAACGTCCAACAAGAAGCGCAGATGTCTGGACTGGTTTTTACAAACCTCCACAGCAATAATCCAGGAGAAGAAGAACAAGACGACGCAACACCCTGGCGGACAGCTCCATGGCCTCTCTTGCCAATCGATTTGGGCGACGGACATGCATCGGTTGTGATCCATCGCCCCGACAATAAGAATCAAGGACGGATCTTGGTTGTAATGGGAGGTTGTTGGCGGAATGAATTGACTTTCACCTATGGGGTTCTTTGGGTGAATCTACTGGACCATGATGATGATGATGAAACGACTCCAATGGCCTGGCGAGAAGCTCCGTCCATGAACGAAAATAGACATTACGCTGCAGCTGTGGTGTGCAATGGATCTTTGTACGCCATTGGTGGACAACAAACCGCAGACACTTGAAATGGCCACCAAGTTTTGGATACGATTGAAAAGATTGACATCAATGATTTGCAACGGTCCAACAAAAATGGCACGATCAAATGCTGGAAGACTTTAGAGTGTCGCTTGTCCAGCAGAAAATGGGGACACGCCGCAGCCGTTGTACAGGACAGATTCATTGTTGTGGCGGGTGGAAGTGCTGTTGAAAAGGCTCTCGCATCTGTCGATATTCTCGACACCTGCTCCGAAAGTCAATGCGTCATTATATCCGGGCCACCATTGAATGTGGCTCGAAGGGACTTTGGAATGGGTGTGGTTGGTCAACGTGTCTATGTGGGAGGCGGAATGGGTGGAGAAGAGCTCGACTACATGGACTCTGTGGAGTACCTCGAATTTAATGACTGGAGCAAAAACAAAGGACCCCAAAATGCAACATCAGCACTCCCGTTCACAAACCAGTTCTGGAAGATGCACAAGGATCTGGTTCTTGGCAATGCTCGACATGGTCATGGTATGGTCCGAGTCGGATCTTGTCTCGTTGTGGTTGGTGGAGAAGGAGATGAAGACGAGTACATGCGTTCTGTGGAAGTTTTGGACACGCAACGGAACCTGGTATGGCAGCTCCCAGAACTAAGGGTTGGACGGTTCATGTGTAGCGTGATTGCCATTTCGAATGGCATTGCAACTTTTGCATGCTGTGAAGAGGAAAATGTGGTTGAAACGCTTCCTCTTGTGGACAAGAACAGTGTATGTTTTGCTCGTATGTTGACTCTCGGCAAGGCCCCTACTCGGCCAAAACAATATGAATAGTGTATGTGGAAGTTTCATTACGTTGGGTGTCTTGTGGACAAGAACAGTGCATGTTTTGCTCGTATGATTGCTCTCGAGAAGGCCCCACTACGAATAGAACACTGCTCATGGCATAAGATAAAGTCATCTATCTCGTTTTTTCTTCCTTATTCTACCGTAGGTATTTTTGGTTTGGGAGCCGGCCGACCAAACGATGTGTCTCTCATTCTCTACGATTGTCTACACTATACGAAAGGAAGAGATAGAGGCCTTGGAGGAAGAGTAATCTCGGTGACAAAGTTTCCGGTCAGGGGGAATGATCCCCTCTGAGGCGACTACTAACATTATCCGTGTATACTGTGCAAAGGGCGATATCCACGCTTGTCTAGAGGGTATACTGCTTCAGTTAGGATTTCTTCCTCTCCAACAGATCCCAAGGTGTCCAACAGATCTCGAAATGTGTGAGGCCATTTCATTTTAAGTGTATCACAGACATGCAAAAGAGCATGTTGGTCGTGTGAATTGCTCAATTTGCTACTGTGTTCGAAGCAGCTTCATGATTGAATGGGGTTTAGAACTGGGAGAGGAGACAAAGCAACCTTGTAGCCTGTGGCGGCGTACGTTTGATTTTTGGTCCACTGTACTCAGAGGAGAGTACTAGAGTTCCATCATTTCCAAACACGAGGCAATACACAGAATCAAGGCCGGATCCACTCCCGGAGCGACATCGACTTGAACGCGCCTCGCTTCTTTTTCTTTGTGAATAAGTTGTGTGAGTCGACGATGTGGATTGTAACTGGATTTGACAATACCCAAATGATCCTTGGACTTGTAATAATCACAAATGGTCACAATCCGTTCCTGACTGTCACGGGTTTCCGTCACTTTGTAAATCGGTTCAAAGTCCACCCGGGCAGTCGTGGCGCTGGGAGTCACTTGGGTGGTAGGACTGGCATGCTCCTCCGCGGGTGTCGCTGTCATTGTTTCCGCAGACGACGACTCGTCTCGTTCGGTCCCCTCCACATCAAACGTAAGAACTTCGCCAAAGTACAACCGTCCTGCCGACGTGTGGACCAACTTGATGCGAAACCAGGGATAAAAGGCCACGACATTGGACTCTCCCACATCTTCTAATTTGGGTTCCGAATAGTGATGAGGACCGGGAATCAAGGGCCGTGTTCCACAAATACTCCAAAATCCGTGCTTCTTGTGTCGATAGGCCAAGGCCAGAGGTTCCTTACGCTCGTTCCACAAAATCATGCGTCGAGATCCACAGGCACGTCGCGAAAAGGTAATACTGGCACCCTTGACGTAAGGTTGATCTTTACTGTCCACCAGTCGCAACGAATACTGGTCTCGCCAGAAATTCAACATTTTGTTCCAACCACCACCACCACCACTGCTATTGCGAACACCACTGTCATTGTCAGTTGGATGTTGTTTGTTATCGTAGACCAAAAAGATGCGCAAGAGTTCATACTTTTCTTCGACGGGCAACATGTTACCACCGACCCCCAACAATTGTCCATGAACCATGGACGGCAATTCATAAATGCGACAGCCAAATTGTCGTTCGGTCCGGTCTCGGGTCAGGGGCGTTTCTTGGGTGGCCGATTTTTGTCCCGACACTTTATCGTAGGCCGTCCGTGTGACTTCGGTCTTGTAAATTCGAGCCTTGCGAAAGTAGGCCAGACCCTTGATGACAAATTGCTTGTCTTGCGTCGAAAAGCGCAAATAATAATCCATAATGCCGGCCGCCACTTGTTTGTATCGAAACAATTTGAAATGCAAAGACGGATAACGACCCAATTGCAACAATTCGGCCTTGAAATCACACAAATTGGCGTCCGTATCACCTTCGCTATGACGGACAAAGTCAGGATCGAACAGGTCTTCAATGCGTGCCAAGGCTTCGGTTTCATTCAAGGTACCATCGGTTTCGTTGCGAGGTATATCCAAAATGGCCTTGTACTTTTGCACCACTTGTTGAAATTCCGATCGAGAAGCAACAAAGAGTTCGGATGACGAAGAGGCCGTCAAATCCAATTGCGAGTCCATGGCGGACGACAATTAGAGTGTGTTGTCCTTTCCAACTGGTTTTGGAGTCACACCCAAAGCCTTCATTCTGTAATGGTTTCGTTCAATGAAAATCAATGGAGAGAGGAGAAAGTTCACAAGTCTGGGGGAGAGTGGGTGTGTCAATCGCAGAGGTAGAGTCTAAGGTCTTTATACTTGGTTTTGTAAATAGATGTGACTGTCGTGATGGCAAGCAGTGATTTCTCGTTCGGGTGTGTTTGGCTTTTCTTCACTCTCTCAAACGTAGCAAACACAAACGAGATATGCGTGATTGATTCGTCAAAACACAAACTCCAATTTCTTAATGCTGGTGCACTTTGGCCACGATGGATGTTCAATCAACAACCTTTTTCGAATAATAGAAGGATGGATAATAGAAGGATGGATGGGACTATTAAGGGTGGTCTAGAGAGGCAAGCATGTGAAACTTCAAGTCCATCGTCTATTACATATGATAGACATCTAGACGCGTCGCTTTTTTTTTTTGTGGAGTGTTTGACAAAAATGTGGGAGTCTGTCTCGGGGAGAGACGAAGAGAAAAAGAGGGGGCCCCTTTTCCAGTTATGTGGCAATCGATATTATATGGTATAGCTTTTAGATCCGTTGCATAGACCTTCTCATTTCTATTTCTATTTCAAAATCCAACGCTGCCTGGAGTTCCAACTCTGGCATTGCTTCATATTGCAGCTCAGGGTTTTTGGTGTCTATGAGAGAAGCGACAATGACAATAGGTCTACTAGATACTTTTTGATCCATGCACCTGTATTTTATAGTCGTCTACAACATGGCTATCCTCGTTTCCGTTCCTTTGGACTCTGTCTCGGTTGTGCCTCTCTCATCGAGGGAGCATGCACAAGTTTGTTGGTCATCGTGTACGCCATATCTCCGGATGGGACCTTCCCTTCGGTTCCAAAACCGTGACGCTTGAACCCCGTCGTAACTAGGTAGTACCCTAGGCAAAGCAAAAGAGACACAGACTCCTGTCTCAAGACCATTCCATCTCGCCGCGACACCCAACCTGAATCTTGACATGGAAGGGAACCGGATATTTTGGATCAAAATCCACCAACTGTGTGAGCTGTTGAAATATCATGAAGGTGAGGGCCTATGCATACATGTTGTACTCACATGGGGTCAAACTCTTGATAGATTGTCTCCGATAAAAGAAAAACTTGTTTGGGCTCTCGGGCTGAACTCCATGCAGTGAATCCGACAATATCGGCGAACATCTAGAAGGAGAGCGGGTGAGATGAGAGGAACTGAAGCAACCCGATCATGCTATTAAAGAAACTTACGATCGTCAAACGTCCAGGTCGGTGGTGCTTGTAACGCCATCAATGGCGCCGACTGTGGGATGCAACGATGAAACAAGAATGGATGATTGGCAACTTACTCCAACGACGGTCGCTGTTTGGGATCCGAATGCAACATACTCTCAATCAAGTTTTGTGACTGCTCTGAAATGGGAACGTGACTGGGATATTGAACCGAATCGTACCGAAATCAAAGTCCGTGTTACTCTATCAATTTGTCGCAGGCCTCCGTTACCCATTCTTCTCCCTCACCGTCTTGCAGATCTCTCACACTCCCCATGTCGAAGACTATGGCCTTCGGGGTGCCAGCGATTGTTACGTACTGCCCAATGTTTCTCCAAGACACATCTTTATGAACAATGCCTCTGTTGTGAAAGTTAGCCATTAAGGTTGCCTTTACCTGTGGGACAAAGTCGTTTCGGTCGGCTTCCGCAACTTTCGCAAAGTGTGGCATTCGAAGGGCGGGCTCACCACACCAGTTCTCCCGATGAACTTTGATTTGTGCAGGGTACACTTTCTGCCAAACTTCCTTTTCTTTATCTAGCGATGCCGCATTTCCATCGAGTGCGAACTTCAACACACAGACTGCGCCACCGCTCGAGCAACACAACCAAACTCGTCCGTGGGCTCCATATCCAAGGTCATCTATTGCGATGAGCCATCTCTTGGGGTTAGCTACTCTGTCCCATTGGGGACCATTGGTAAGCGTCAGACGAGTCCAAAACACAGACGCGTTGTCTCCTTTCTCGAATTTCAGTAACGAGCGCTTGTCAAGATCTTGAAAAGGATCGCCGTACGGCCGCCTTTCGGCTTTCGACATTTTCAGAAGAGCAGCCGCAATAGCTTTGACGGCGACGCTATCGTTTTCATTCTTGTGAAAGATTCTTGAGACATGCAATACCCGATCGGTGGGTTTTTCGTCGGCCGTGCACTTCACATCATCGCCGTCAACATCGTCATCCTTGCCATCATTATCGATTTGGTGCGAGGCGATAGACAGTACGCTATCACTAGGAACTTGCGAGATAAGCGCATCGACATGGTCTTCTTCTACCTCCTCTTCCTCCGCAGCAAAACGGTCCGTTTCGGCGTCTGGGAACCAGGCGATACGCCACGCGTTGAGATTCGTTACAATTCCAAATGCAGGGGATACGCCATAAAAGTTGGGCAGGTGCTTCATGAAGTCGTATAGTTCTCCGAGTACGTTTGGGTGGTCCAGAGCAGTTTCGTTTCCCAAAATGTCTGGTTTTTTTACTTCAATGACACCGATAGGCATTGCATGAAGAGTCACGACCCACAAGTCTGGACGAAGCTTAAACACGCCAATCTCGGTGTAGACCTTGATATCGCCGCTTAGACCAAGCGCATCGACGATCGATGCAACGAAGCTCCGAACGGTTAAAGCAATGTCGTTCTCTGTGACGTACGTAATTCGCCCGTCTATCACCTCCAGCTTCGTGCGAAAGTCCTTGATTTCGCTGAACGTCTCCTGCCCTAACAGCCCAAAGTCGCGCACGCGAAACGCAACTTTCTCATGTTCCTCGTCCGTAGGGATGGAAGGGCCCGTCTCCGAGACGAGTCTCTTCAGCCGGGGAATTCCCTCGCCCAACGTTGGGATTGTCGACGTGTACTTCCTCTTAATTCTCGTCATTGTGGACAAGAGAAGAGAATGGGTCCACGTTAGATATCATACAATACTTGTACAATGGCAAATGGCAAGCCACACGGGTCGATAGATGTCTCTTTCGGGCAAATTCATTCTGACGACCGTCTGACCGTATGCCCGTCTCAAGCACTTTGTCGTGTAACGGTAGTCGTTAAATCGCCACAAGTAGGCACACCCAACATCTGGCAGATGATCCAAAACATTCCATGTGAAGATTCAGGTTGGGTGGCGCGGCGAGATGGAATGGTCTTGTGACAGGATCCTGTGTCTCTTTTGCTTTGCCTGGGGTATTAACGACGACGGGTTTCAAGCGTCACAGAGTTGGAACCGAAGGGAAGGTCCCATCCGAAGATATGGCGTACACGATGACCAACAAACTTGTGCATACTCCCTCGATGAGAGAGGCACAACCGAGACAGAGTCCAAGACAGAGTCCAAAGGAACGGAAACGAGGATAGCCATGTAGACGACTATAAAATACAGGTTCATGGGTGAAAAAGTATGAAAGTATGTAGACCTATTGTCATTGTCGCTTCTCTCATAGAGACAATAAACCCGGAGCTGCAACATGAAGCAAAGTCAGAGCTGTGGCCTTTTTGAGCACTCGCATTATGAATCCAGACGTTGACGATCAGAGAAAACTCGGTCGGGTTCTCAAGTACCTACAGTCAACCAAGGATCTGATCCTACGACTAGAGGGTGATGGATCTGGAACACTCTGTTGGTGGGTGGATGCCTCGTTCGCTACTCACCCAGACATGAAAGGACAGACTGGCGGAGTAATGACTATGGGCAAGGGTGCCGTGATGACGGCCTCTTCAAAACAAAAACTTGTGGCGCGAAGTTCGACTGAATGTGAGTTGATAGGCGTGCACGACGTGTTACCGTCAATGTTATGGAGCCAGAACTTTCTGAGAGCCCAAGGACATGAGGTAAAGAACGTTGTCCTGCACCAGGACAATCAGAGCAGTATCCTACTGGAACAAAACGGTCGATTGTCGAGCTCGAAAAGAACCAAACACATCAATCTACGATATTTCTATATCACAGATTGTATTCGCCGAAAGGACGTGAGTGTGCGTTTCTGTCCGACGGATGAGATGATCGCTGATTTCTTTACCAAACCGTTGCAGGGTCAAGCTTTTTATCGCCTGCGGGATATCATCATGAATGTGGTCCCGAGTAGTAAATATCACTCCTCGGCCCAAAGGAGTGTGTTGAGGATATGTGACCAGGCGACGAGTAGCAGCGAGCAAGCCGCGACTACAGAGAGTGATTCGGAAGCTAAGGATCCAAACTTGAATGATGAAGATGCCGAAGCATGGACTTTAGTCCGTCGACGTGGCAAAAGCAACATTAGGCAAGATGAACAAGCAAGTGTTCATTCTAAGGAGATTACGTAGTTCGATAAGCCTATAAAGAGTTGCTTTTACGGCACGGCTTGTTTGAGTTTCAACATAATCTCCTTAGAAATAAAGCATTATATCGTATCACAGACTGTGAAGGGAACTACGGTATATGAGCGAGAGACTTGAAGCGCGTTGGCAAGATATATTGGCTCAATTGGCTCAGCTGACTCTCGAGGAACAAGAAGAAGTACACTCAATTGAAGAGCGCTTTCAACAAGAATACCGAAGAAGAGAAGCTCAACACCGTCAAACGGTGGCGGCTCTTGAGCGTCAACGAGAAACGGATCGTGACAACGCATACGACGAGTGTGAGATTCGGAAGCAACTTGTGTTTGAAAAAGCTCAGGCAAAACGTGACAGCTTGTTGAGAGAAATCCAATTCCTTGACAAGGACAAGACACCTGTCCCAGAACCCCGGTCAACTACACCGGATCCACCGCAACCATCAAGACAGGCAACGCCCGAACCAGAGGTAAAACAGACAGCTGGACCAAGATCCCAAAACAGTACGCCTCAATCTCAAACAAGTCATCCAGTGCAAGTCCCACAGCCTCCTTCAATCGCATCGCAAAGAAACAGCCCCATAAGGTGGATTCCAATTGGAACTAGAGTGTGGGTACTCAATCCCCTCAAGTTGAAGAATCAAACCTCCACCACCTATCTTGAAGGAGTCATATCGCGACACGGTAGTTTCTACCACTTTATACGCATTTGGAATCCATCTACTGGGAAACACGAAGAACATCGTCGACACCGAGACAGCCTAGCTGTGATCGAATAAGATGTCGACTGGTGGGAACGGCCCTCGGCCGGATGGAGCAGAATGAAGCGGCGGACGAGGTAATCAAACGGGCGGTCGATCCAATGGAGGCAGAGGACGAGGAGGTCGTGGCAAAAACCAAGGCCAACAATCAAACACTCGCTTTCAGGGCCAAGAACCATCGCTGAAAGATTGCGTGTTTGATTATAGTGAAGATCCCCAGTCGAAGCGTTACCTACGCAACGTTGAGTTGTTAGTGGGCTACGTGGGGACATCATTCGACTACTACAACCTAGAGTATCAAAAGGCGCTGGAGAAATTGGAACTTAAAGATCCAGAGAAAGCAAAGGTTCCAGATGATCCCACAGACCCCATTCAGATGGAAGAATGGAAAATGGAGTACAAGGCGAGAAAGGATCAAGTGAAGGCCTATCGCAACTTTCGCGCTTCCTTGTTCAGTGTCATTCTCGGGCAATGTACGCCCCTCATGAAGGACAAGTTGCAAGCCAAACCAGAATAGGAAGCGATCAACGATGAAAGGGACGGTGTAGCTCTACTCAAGTTGATCAAACAAACAACCTTCACGTTTGATTCCGGCCGAATCTACAAACTGGTCGGTCGTGACAAGTTGAAAGAAGAGTTTTATGGCGTGAAACGCAGAAACAATCAAACCCTACACAGCTATTATGAAGTGTTTAGGGCAAAAGTGAAAGTTCTCAATGAGGTCGGTGTGGTGTTGTATGATAAAGATCTCGTGGAGATGATAGCCAAGAAAAACGGAAGGGACCCTCCATCATCTATCGATCGTGAAGAAGCACAAGAGCGATGCGTGGCAATCCGATTCATCCGAACATGTGGCCATCGCGAGTACGAGGCCCATTTGCAAAACATGTTTTTGGACGGCCACAAAGATGTGTATCCTGCCACTCTGGCGGATGCAAGGGCAATTCTTGATAACCGCATGACAGGTAAACAGAAGCAACCGAATCAAAATCAGCAGACCCCGACTGAGAATGCCACTGGCATGGCATACCATACACAAGAGTTGGATAACAGCAATGAAAGCCAAGCGGCTTCCACATTGACTGGTGACAGCCACATGACAGCGAACTCACGACAAACCCAGAGTCGCAATGGGAATGGCAACAATAGCCGAGAAAGAGCGAGCACAGGCAACGGAGAATCACGTGGCCATGAATCAAATCAAACACGAACTAACAATAATGGTGAATGGAATGAGACCAATGAATCAAACGGCCTTGAGGACGCTCATTGTAACTCACTTCAATATTCGTTTTCTGCTTCTTCTTCACAGGCTAGCATATCCCCAGAATGGCTACTCCTCGACAACCAATCGACTGTAGACATTATCCGAGACTCCACCCTCCTCAAGAATATTCACACAGCCGAGCGCCCAATCATGATCCAAAGTCACGCTGGGCGGCGTCAGATCTCCAAACAGGGCCTACTCCCCGGATATGGCATCGTCTGGCATGACCCGGAAGGGCCGGCCAACATCATATCACTCAATAACGCACGCACAAGGTTCTCAATCAAGTATGACAGCGATAACAGGAACACATTCAATCTCTTCGACCGATCTTCAGGGCGACTCAAACACCAATTCCTGCCAAGTCAAGACGGTTTGTTCTATATGGATACGTCAAGAATGCAGAGTAGTTTCATCACTACGGTTAATGATAATGAATCTGCTTATTCTCAAGACGAAGTCTATAGAGCTGAACTGGCACGATCATTAATGGCCAAGATAGGTCGTCCATCCACGCGTGATTTCGTACACATCATACGAAACAATCTGTTGCCTAACACAACGATCACTGTGGACGACGTCAAGAGGGCCGAGAAAATATACGGGCCAGACCTTGGAAGTCTCAAGGGCAAGACGACTCGTCGTAAATCGCCTGTGGTTGAATCGTCACAGACCGTACCACCACGGATCAAAGAAGAACACAAGGATGTGACACTCACTGTTGATATTCTCCACGTCAACAACATTCCTTTCCTTGCAACGACGTCCAGGAAGTTGCATTTTGGGACCATGGTAGCAATGGCCAATACCACTGATGATGATGTCATGATCTCGTTGCGCAAAGTGGTTGCGATCTACCGCAGAGGTGGTTTGCGCCCGCGGATGTTACTAGCTGACGGAGCCTTCTGTTCCGAGAAGATGAAAACCGAGCTGCAATTGATCGGTGTATTGTTAAATCCTACCGCACGAGATGAACATGTGGGAGATATTGAAAGGTACATACGTACAGTAAAAGAAAGGATGAGATGTGTGTATAACACACTACCATTTAAAGAAATCCCGAAGGTCATGATCATTGAGATGGCGAAATTCGCTACCTTCTGGCTGAATAGTTTCCCTCATCGGTTGGGGATTTCACAATCAGAAAGCCCACGACTGCTCGTCACGGGAGAACAGGTGGACTTCAACAAGCACTGTCGCTTCGAATTTGGACAGTACGTCCAATGTCATGAAGAACATGACAACTCGATGGCGCCCAGGACCATAGGTGCTCTAGCATTGAGGCCTACTGGGAATCGTCAAGGTAGTTATTATTTTTTGAGTCTTGTCAGTGGACGAGTCATAACTCGGAATCACGCTACAGTCCTACCGATGCCCCAAGAAGTGATCCAACGTGTGCACCAATTGGCTAGAGCCCAAAATATGCAACCAGGGTTAGCTTTCGGTAATAGAGATAATCGGATTTTGTGGATGGATCAAGACAACGACCTTTACAACGAAGAAGATGATGAATCCTACACCAATGAAGAAGAGGAGGACATCGAGCTCCGTTATGATGATGCGATGATCGAAGATGAACTAGTGGATGCCGTTCACAATCCCGATTATGTTGATCCGGGCAACGGCGAACCTGCAATCAACCCGATGATTGGTCCCGATGATCAACACATGGAAATTCAAGGAGTGGGTGACCCACTAGACGGAGAACTTGACGACCTGAACGGTCCGGAACTTGAAGGAGTGGAGGCAGATGGAGAACTGCCAATCGATCCTATCCCAGAAGATGATGTTGGTGCAGTCCCGGAGGAGGCAGTGATGGATGTGGAGGAGGATGTAGAGGAGAATGGGGGGGAGCTAGCCGGTGGAGAGGATATGGAAGAGGGACAAGACATTGACGCTAATGAAGTTACCGAAGACAACAGCGAGTCTGATCCGGTACATCAACAACAACAACAACAACAACAACAACACAGGTACAATCTACGGCCAAATCGTGCAAGGAGCTACGCGCACCGATACGGGCACTCGTTTGCCTGCATCGATGCTCTAAAAGGAGGGCGCTATGATGGAATCCTTCGAGATGGAGTATTGTTTCTTGTAGCGAGTGAGGTGAATCAAGCCACACCGCAGATGCCCATGAAGAAGGGCATCAAACTGTTTGGAAACAAGGGAGTGGCCGCCGTGAAGGTGGAAATCCAACAATTGCATGATAGCGGAGTATTGAGAGCAGTACACAAGACTGACCTCAGCTGGAATGAGGTGCAACAAGCACTAGGGTACCTAATGTTTTTGAAACGAAAACGGTGTGGCAAGATAAAAGGACGAGGCTGTGCCGACGGACGCAAACAACGTGCGTACATAGAGAAGGAAGATTCAGCTTCTCCTACCGTGGCCACCGATTCTGTATTCATCACTGCCGTCATCGATGCCCTGGAACGGCGTGTGGTTGCTGTGGCAGATATTCCAGGTGCATTTATGCACTCGGATATGGATCCTGGCGTATATATGCGGCTTACTGGACTAATGGCTGAGCTACTCCTAGAAGTCGATTATGAAGCATATGCCCCTTATCTAACATATGAGAAGGGCGAGCCAGTTATATATGTGGAAATGTTGAAGGCTCTTTACGGAACGTTGCGTGCAGCTCGTCTCTTCTGGGAAAAATTGACCGTGGTGCTCAAAAGTTGGGGATTTCAAATCAACCCCTATGATTCATGTGTTGCCAACAAAACAATCAATAACAAACAATGCACGGTAACTTGGCACATTGACGATCTGAAAATATCGCATGTGGACGGTACCGTTGTGACCAAATTTATTGAGGACCTCAAAGCAGAGTTCGGACAGTTGGGAGAAATCTCCGTGTCTGAAGGGACAAGGCACGACTATTTGGGTATGTTCTTAGACTATGGAGAGGATGGGGTTGTGCAGGTGGACATGAGATCCTACCTCGACACCATTTTGATCTCGCTACCAAAAGAATGGATCGGTAAAGCACGGTCACCCGCTGCTAAGCATTTATATCATACGGACCCTAACTCCCGAAAACTCAATGAGGAGGAGGCGGATCGATTCCACAGTGTAACAATGCAGTTAGCGTATATGGCGCAAAGAGGACGCCCAGATATACGCACTGCTGTGGCCTTTTTGAGCACTCGCGTTATGAATCCAGACGTTGACGATCAGAGAAAACTCGGTCGGGTTCTCAAGTACCTACAGTCAACCAAGGATCTGATCCTACGACTAGAGGGTGATGGATCTGGAACACTCTGTTGGTGGGTGGATGCCTCGTTCGCTACTCACCCAGACATGAAAGGACAGACTGGCGGAGTAATGACTATGGGCAAGGGTGCCGTGATGACGGCCTCTTCAAAACAAAAACTTGTGGCGCGAAGTTCGACTGAATGTGAGTTGATAGGCGTGCACGACGTGTTACCGTCAATGTTATGGAGCCAGAACTTTCTGAGAGCCCAAGGACATGAGGTAAAGAACGTTGTCCTGCACCAGGACAATCAGAGCAGTATCCTACTGGAACGAAACGGTCGATTGTTGAGCTCGAAAAGAACCAAACACATCAATCTACGATATTTCTATATCACAGATTGTATTCGCCGAAAGGACGTGAGTGTGCGTTTCTGTCCGACGGATGAGATGATCGCTGATTTCTTTACCAAACCGTTGCAGGGTCAAGCTTTTTATCGCCTGCGGGATATCATCATGAATGTGGTCCCGAGTAGTAAATATCACTCCTCGGCCCAAAGGAGTGTGTTGAGGATATGTGACCAGGCGACGAGTAGCAGCGAGCAAGCCGCGACTACAGAGAGTGATTCGGAAGCTAAGGATCCAAACTTGAATGATGAAGATGCCGAAGCATGGACTTTAGTCCGTCGACGTGGCAAAAGCAACATTAGGCAAGATGAACAAGCAAGTGTTCATTCTAAGGAGATTACGTAGTCCGATAAGCCTATAAAGAGTTGCTTTTACGGCACGGCTTGTTTGAGTTTCAACAAGCAAACCAAAGTGTTCGCATATCCTGGGCTCACTAGTCTTTTGTGATGCTGTCGCGAGTTATGCCTCGAATGGCAGGCCATTCGACGTAGGAACCAAGTCGATTGCTGCGACGGTACTCTATCGCCCTGTTATGCCCGCTTTCGTCATGCCTTCTTGGAAATCAGAGAAAGAGGACCGTGGCCATAATCCCATCAGTGATTCTCAAGAATCGATCTCCGTGAGTTCAGATCAGTTCAGATCATATTGTCAAAATGTTTCTTTCTCCCCCTACCAAGACACGATTAGATCGCCCTTGGTGGTTGGTTGCAGAGAATCGACATTCTTTCTGAAACCGTCAAACACCACTTATCACCGTAGCTTATGAGAACACGCCTTCGCTACATCCGCTCCTGAGAATATGGCAGGGCATCCTTCCGACTTTGGACTGCACCAATGGTAAGGTCAAGGTATTGTATATATCACATCCGTACCAGCTCATGCACAAAGAACAGATCCTCAGAACATTGCAGATGGTTGTTGATAGGGATAATGCCCATTGACACCCCGATGAAAAGATAATGTGTAGGGTAGAGACCCAACGACGAGAAAAAGTGGTCGAGAGAAAAAAACTCATGCCACAAAACTCATAAAGCAAAGTTCATCCTTGCAAACTACACATTGCTTTCAGTTTTCTTGTCATCATGAACCGTCATGAAAGCCATGAGGATCCTACTTTGATCGAACTTGGTCGAGTAACAACAGAGGACAGCTCGGAATCTTCGGAGGGAGCGGTGCATCGAGACGATGGCCCGATGGACGAGGGTTCATCATCGAATGGCCACGGCACACAAACTTCCGAGTCTTCAAATCTCCAGATTGCCAAGGAGGAGACCAAAGCTGTCGTCCGGTCCAAAGTTGGTGTATATGTGGTCCTGGCCCTTCTTGCCCTTGCCACTGCTGCAGGAACGTGGTATTACGTCCGCCAAGATGAGACGAATGAATTTGAGCACCAGGTAAGAAGAGGACAACTGTACATCTTGAGCAACTGTGGCGCATCACACACCTCACAATGAACGACTGCATCAAACAGTTTGAAGTGTTTGCCAATGAACTGACAAGAATCAAGGACTGATCTTGGTCGTATTGGGAGGCTATTCTTATCCGAATCCTTCTACCCACATGTTGTGTCCGTGGGAGGATGAATTTCTTTCCTCCAATGCGGTTTTTTGGTTGAATGTCGACCAGGATACAATGGACTGGCAAGAAGCTCCACCCATGAACGAAGACCGACGGTTCTTTGCAGCCGTGGTATGTCATGGCGCTCTGTACGCCATTGGTGGACAATATTCTGAATATATCGGTGCTGGTTATGATACGATTGAAAGGATTGACATTGACGATTTACTTTGTCCATCTTGCATGGACAATGAAACGAAACAATGGATGACTTTAGAGTGTCGTTTGTCCAGTGGAAGAGGTGGGTGTGCCGCAGTCGCGGTACAAGACCGATTCATTGTTGTGGCGGGTGGAAATCCTGGCACGTCTCTGGCATCTGTGGTGGGTGGAAATCCTGGCATGACGTCTCTGGCATCGGTCGATATTCTAGACACACAGTCCTCCGAAAGTCAATGCGTCATTAAATCCAGACCATCCTTAAATGCCGCTCGACGAAACTTTGGAATGGGTGTGGTTGGTCAACGTGTCTTTGTGGTAGGCGGAATGGGTGGCGAAGAGCTCGAGTACATGAACTCTGTGGAGTACCTGGAATTTGATGACTGGAGCAAAAACAAAGGAACCCAAAATGCAACCGCAACATCTCCGTTCACCAACAAATCCTGGAAGTTTCACAAGGATCTTGTTCTTGGCACCAGTCGACATAGCCATGGTGTGGTCCGAGTGGGATCTTGTCTCATTGTGGTTGGAGGAGAAGGTGCTGAAGACATGCGTTCTGTGGAGGTTTTGGACACACAACGGAACCTGGTATGGCAGCTCCCAGAGCAGGGAATTGGACCGCGACACCATAGCGCGGTTGCCATTTCGAAGGGCATTGCAGCAATCTCATGCTGGAGATCAGGAGATGCGATTGAAACCCTTCCTCTTGTGGACAAGAACAGTGCATGTTTTGCTCGTATGATGGCTCTTGAGAAGGCCCCACTGATGATGGGTGGGCAGACAGTCTAGTCGAGGAGAGAGATTTCCACTCCGTTCCTTGCCCGTCGACCACACAGTCTCTCTGTAATAAGTTGAACACAGTCTCTCTGTAATAAGATGAATAATGAATAGGAGTACTATAATTCTTGTGGATACATGCTCCGACTATGGTGTGGGTGTGTTAACCTCCATAGTCAGATTGGATCTCAGCTAACATAGAGTCCATATCTTTCCGAATCTTTGTTGTATGGGAGGGTATCTTTTTTATCACAAAATTTATAAAACCACTCAGGCATGTTGCCATAGAAGCAACCGAGAACGAAGAACGCGAGAAGCGGAACAACACCATGAACAACGTCCAACAAGAAGCGCAGATGTCTGGACTGGTTTTTACAAACCTCCACAGCAATAATCCAGGAGAAGAAGAACAAGACGACGCAACACCCTGGCGGACAGCTCCATGGCCTCTCTTGCCAATCGATTTGGGCGACGGACATGCATCGGTTGTGATCCATCGCCCCGACAATAAGAATCAAGGACGGATCTTGGTTGTAATGGGAGGTTGTTGGCGGAATGAATTGACTTTCACCTATGGGGTTCTTTGGGTGAATCTACTGGACCATGATGATGATGATGAAACGACTCCAATGGCCTGGCGAGAAGCTCCGTCCATGAACGAAAATAGACATTACGCTGCAGCTGTGGTGTGCAATGGATCTTTGTACGCCATTGGTGGACAACAAACCGCAGACACTTGAAATGGCCACCAAGCTTTGGATACGATTGAAAAGATTGACATCAATGATTTGCAACGGTCCAACAAAAATGGCACGATCAAATGCTGGAAGACTTTAGAGTGTCGCTTGTCCAGCAGAAAATGGGGACACGCCGCAGCCGTTGTACAGGACAGATTCATTGTTGTGGCGGGTGGAAGTGCTGTTGAAAAGGCTCTCGCATCTGTCGATATTCTCGACACCTGCTCCGAAAGTCAATGCGTCATTATATCCGGGCCACCATTGAATGTGGCTCGAAGGGACTTTGGAATGGGTGTGGTTGGTCAACGTGTCTATGTGGGAGGCGGAATGGGTGGAGAAGAGCTCGACTACATGGACTCTGTGGAGTACCTCGAATTTAATGACTGGAGCAAAAACAAAGGACCCCAAAATGCAACATCAGCACTCCCGTTCACAAACCAGTTCTGGAAGATGCACAAGGATCTGGTTCTTGGCAATGCTCGACATGGTCATGGTATGGTCCGAGTCGGATCTTGTCTCGTTGTGGTTGGTGGAGAAGGAGATGAAGACGAGTACATGCGTTCTGTGGAAGTTTTGGACACGCAACGGAACCTGGTATGGCAGCTCCCAGAACTAAGGGTTGGACGGTTCATGTGTAGCGTGATTGCCATTTCGAATGGCATTGCAACTTTTGCATGCTTTGAAGAGGAAAATGTGGTTGAAACGCTTCCTCTTGTGGACAAGAACAGTGTATGTTTTGCTCGTATGTTGACTCTCGGCAAGGCCCCTACTCGGCCAAAACAATATGAATAGTGTATGTGGAAGTTTCATTACGTTGGGTGTCTTGTGGACAAGAACAGTGCATGTTTTGCTCGTATGATTGCTCTCGAGAAGGCCCCACTACGAATAGAACACTGCTCATGGCATAAGATAAAGTCATCTATCTCGTTTTTTCTTCCTTATTCTACCGTAGGTATTTTTGGTTTGGGAGCCGGCCGACCAAACGATGTGTCTCTCATTCTCTACGATTGTCTACACTATACGAAAGGAAGAGATAGAGGCCTTGGAGGAAGAGTAATCTCGGTGACAAAGTTTCCGGTCAGGGGGAATGATCCCCTCTGAGGCGACTACTAACATTATCCGTGTATACTGTGCAAAGGGCGATATCCACGCTTGTCTAGAGGGTATACTGCTTCAGTTAGGATTTCTTCCTCTCCAACAGATCCCAAGGTGTCCAACAGATCTCGAAATGTGTGAGGCCATTTCATTTTAAGTGTATCACAGACATGCAAAAGAGCATGTTGGTCGTGTGAATTGCTCAATTTGCTACTGTGTTCGAAGCAGCTTCATGATTGAATGGGGTTTAGAACTGGGAGAGGAGACAAAGCAACCTTGTAGCCTGTGGCGGCGTACGTTTGATTTTTGGTCCACTGTACTCAGAGGAGAGTACTAGAGTTCCATCATTTCCAAACACGAGGCAATACACAGAATCAAGGCCGGATCCACTCCCGGAGCGACATCGACTTGAACGCGCCTCGCTTCTTTTTCTTTGTGAATAAGTTGTGTGAGTCGACGATGTGGATTGTAACTGGATTTGACAATACCCAAATGATCCTTGGACTTGTAATAATCACAAATGGTCACAATCCGTTCCTGACTGTCACGGGTTTCCGTCACTTTGTAAATCGGTTCAAAGTCCACCCGGGCAGTCGTGGCGCTGGGAGTCACTTGGGTGGTAGGACTGGCATGCTCCTCCGCGGGTGTCGCTGTCATTGTTTCCGCAGACGACGACTCGTCTCGTTCGGTCCCCTCCACATCAAACGTAAGAACTTCGCCAAAGTACAACCGTCCTGCCGACGTGTGGACCAACTTGATGCGAAACCAGGGATAAAAGGCCACGACATTGGACTCTCCCACATCTTCTAATTTGGGTTCCGAATAGTGATGAGGACCGGGAATCAAGGGCCGTGTTCCACAAATACTCCAAAATCCGTGCTTCTTGTGTCGATAGGCCAAGGCCAGAGGTTCCTTACGCTCGTTCCACAAAATCATGCGTCGAGATCCACAGGCACGTCGCGAAAAGGTAATACTGGCACCCTTGACGTAAGGTTGATCTTTACTGTCCACCAGTCGCAACGAATACTGGTCTCGCCAGAAATTCAACATTTTGTTCCAACCACCACCACCACCACTGCTATTGCGAACACCACTGTCATTGTCAGTTGGATGTTGTTTGTTATCGTAGACCAAAAAGATGCGCAAGAGTTCATACTTTTCTTCGACGGGCAACATGTTACCACCGACCCCCAACAATTGTCCATGAACCATGGACGGCAATTCATAAATGCGACAGCCAAATTGTCGTTCGGTCCGGTCTCGGGTCAGGGGCGTTTCTTGGGTGGCCGATTTTTGTCCCGACACTTTATCGTAGGCCGTCCGTGTGACTTCGGTCTTGTAAATTCGAGCCTTGCGAAAGTAGGCCAGACCCTTGATGACAAATTGCTTGTCTTACGTCGAAAAGCGCAAATAATAATCCATAATGCCGGCCGCCACTTGTTTGTATCGAAACAATTTGAAATGCAAAGACGGATAACGACCCAATTGCAACAATTCGGACTTGAAATCACACAAATTGGCGTCCGTATCACCTTCGCTATGACGGACAAAGTCAGGATCGAACAGGTCTTCAATGCGTGCCAAGGCTTCGGTTTCATTCAAGGTACCATCGGTTTCGTTGCGAGGTATATCCAAAATGGCCTTGTACTTTTGCACCACTTGTTGAAATTCCGATCGAGAAGCAACAAAGAGTTCGGATGACGAAGAGGCCGTCAAATCCAATTGCGAGTCCATGGCGGACGACAATTAGAGTGTGTCGTCCTTTCCAACTGGTTTTGGAGTCACACCCAAAGCCTTCATTCTGTAATGGTTTCGTTCAATGAAAATCAATGGAGAGAGGAGAAAGTTCACAAGTCTGGGGGAGAGTGGGTGTGTCAATCGCAGAGGTAGAGTCTAAGGTCTTTATACTTGGTTTTGTAAATAGATGTGACTGTCGTGATGGCAAGCAGTGATTTCTCGTTCGGGTGTGTTTGGCTTTTCTTCACTCTCTCAAACGTAGCAAACACAAACGAGATATGCGTGATTGATTCGTCAAAACACAAACTCCAATTTCTTAATGCTGGTGCACTTTGGCCACGATGGATGTTCAATCAACAACCTTTTTCGAATAATAGAAGGATGGATAATAGAAGGATGGATGGGACTATTAAGGGTGGTCTAGAGAGGCAAGCATGTGAAACTTCAAGTCCATCGTCTATTACATATGATAGACATCTAGACGCGTCGCTTTTTTTTTTTTGTGGAGTGTTTGACAAAAATGTGGGAGTCTGTCTCGGGGAGAGACGAAGAGAAAAAGAGGGGGCCCCTTTTCCAGTTATGTGGCAATCGATATTACATAGTATAGCTTTTAGATCCGTTGCATAGACCTTCTCATTTCTATTTCTATTTCAAAATCCAACGCTGCCTGGAGTTCCAACTCTGGCATTGCTTCATATTGCAGCTCAGGGTTTTTGGTGTCTATGAGAGAAGCGACAATGACAATAGGTCTACTAGATACTTTTTGATCCATGCACCTGTATTTTATAGTCGTCTACAACATGGCTATCCTCGTTTCCGTTCCTTTGGACTCTGTCTCGGTTGTGCCTCTCTCATCGAGGGAGCATGCACAAGTTTGTTGGTCATCGTGTACGCCATATCTCCGGATGGGACCTTCCCTTCGGTTCCAAAACCGTGACGCTTGAACCCCGTCGTAACTAGGTAGTACCCTAGGCAAAGCAAAAGAGACACAGACTCCTGTCTCAAGACCATTCCATCTCGCCGCGACACCCAACCTGAATCTTGACATGGAAGGAAACCGGATATTTTGGATCAAAATCCACCAACTGTGTGAGCTGTTGAAATATCATGAAGGTGAGGGCCTATGCATACATGTTGTACTCACATGGGGTCAAACTCTTGATAGATTGTCTCCGATAAAAGAAAAACTTGTTTGGGCTCTCGGGCTGAACTCCATGCAGTGAATCCGACAATATCGGCGAACATCTAGAAGGAGAGCGGGTGAGATGAGAGGAACTGAAGCAACCCGATCATGCTATTAAAGAAACTTACGATCGTCAAACGTCCAGGTCGGTGGTGCTTGTAACGCCATCAATGGCGCCGACTGTGGGATGCAACGATGAAACAAGAATGGATGATTGGCAACTTACTCCAACGACGGTCGCTGTTTGGGATCCGAATGCAACATACTCTCAATCAAGTTTTGTGACTGCTCTGAAATGGGAACGTGACTGGGATATTGAACCGAATCGTACCGAAATCAAAGTCCGTGTTACTCTATCAATTTGTCGCAGGCCTCCGTTACCCATTCTTCTCCCTCACCGTCTTGCAGATCTCTCACACTCCCCATGTCGAAGACTATGGCCTTCGGGGTGCCAGCGATTGTTACGTACTGCCCAATGTTTCTCCAAGACACATCTTTATGAACAATGCCTCTGTTGTGAAAGTTAGCCATTAAGGTTGCCTTTACCTGTGGGACAAAGTCGTTTCGGTCGGCTTCCGCAACTTTCGCAAAGTGTGGCATTCGAAGGGCGGGCTCACCACACCAGTTCTCCCGATGAACTTTGATTTGTGCAGGGTACACTTTCTGCCAAACTTCCTTTTCTTTATCTAGCGATGCCGCATTTCCATCGAGTGCGAACTTCAACACACAGACTGCGCCACCGCTCGAGCAACACAACCAAACTCGTCCGTGGGCTCCATATCCAAGGTCATCTATTGCGATGAGCCATCTCTTGGGGTTAGCTACTCTGTCCCATTGGGGACCATTGGTAAGCGTCAGACGAGTCCAAAACACAGACGCGTTGTCTCCTTTCTCGAATTTCAGTAACGAGCGCTTGTCAAGATCTTGAAAAGGATCGCCGTACGGCCGCCTTTCGGCTTTCGACATTTTCAGAAGAGCAGCCGCAATAGCTTTGACGGCGACGCTATCGTTTTCATTCTTGTGAAAGATTCTTGAGACATGCAATACCCGATCGGTGGGTTTTTCGTCACCCGTGCACTTCACATCATCGCCGTCAACATCGTCATCCTTGCCATCATTATCGATTTGGTGCGAGGCGATAGACAGTACGCTATCACTAGGAACTTGCGAGATAAGCGCATCGACATGGTCTTCTTCTACCTCCTCTTCCTCCGCAGCAAAACGGTCCGTTTCGGCGTCTGGGAACCAGGCGATACGCCACGCGTTGAGATTCGTTACAATTCCAAATGCAGGGGATACGCCATAAAAGTTGGGCAGGTGCTTCATGAAGTCGTATAGTTCTCCGAGTACGTTTGGGTGGTCCAGAGCAGTTTCGTTTCCCAAAATGTCTGGTTTTTTTACTTCAATGACACCGATAGGCATTGCATGAAGAGTCACGACCCACAAGTCTGGACGAAGCTTAAACACGCCAATCTCGGTGTAGACCTTGATATCGCCGCTTAGACCAAGCGCATCGACGATCGATGCAACGAAGCTCCGAACGGTTAAAGCAATGTCGTTCTCTGTGACGTACGTAATTCGCCCGTCTATCACCTCCAGCTTCGTGCGAAAGTCCTTGATTTCGCTGAACGTCTCCTGCCCTAACAGCCCAAAGTCGCGCACGCGAAACGCAACTTTCTCATGTTCCTCGTCCGTAGGGATGGAAGGGCCCGTCTCCGAGACGAGTCTCTTCAGCCGGGGAATTCCCTCGCCCAACGTTGGGATTGTCGACGTGTACTTCCTCTTAATTCTCGTCATTGTGGACAAGAGAAGAGAATGGGTCCACGTTAGATATCATACAATACTTGTACAATGGCAAATGGCAAGCCACACGGGTCGATAGATGTCTCTTTCGGGCAAATTCATTCTGACGACCGTCTGACCGTATGCCCGTCTCAAGCACTTTGTCGTGTAACGGTAGTCGTTAAATCGCCACAAGTAGGCACACCCAACATCTGGCAGATGATCCAAAACATTCCATGTGAAGATTCAGGTTGGGTGGCGCGGCGAGATGGAATGGTCTTGTGACAGGATCCTGTGTCTCTTTTGCTTTGCCTGGGGTATTAACGACGACGGGTTTCAAGCGTCACAGAGTTGGAACCGAAGGAAAGGTCCCATCCGAAGATATGGCGTACACGATGACCAACAAACTTGTGCATACTCCCTCGATGAGAGAGGCACAACCGAGACAGAGTCCAAGACAGAGTCCAAAGGAACGGAAACGAGGATAGCCATGTAGACGACTATAAAATACAGGTTCATGGGTGAAAAAGTATGAAAGTATGTAGACCTATTGTCATTGTCGCTTCTCTCATAGAGACAATAAACCCGGAGCTGCAACATGAAGCAAAGTCAGAGCGTGGGACTCGCAGAAAGACCAATTTGTGAGAGCGCATCACTCAACAAAACCGAAAAACCGATGAACAGTCTATTGTAACGCTCTGTATCGTTTTTTCACTTTTGTTGAGTTGGACTCTCTCACAAATTGGTCTTGTGCATGCAGGTCCACAGTCCCACCAAGTGCACACAAACAATCACATCACCACCACCCACCACCCGAATGAGCCGCTTAACCACGACCATGGGACCAAGCTTCCGCTTCCCCCGTCCACCCAGCTTGCAATGCTACTCGACTGCCATTTCGGCCCATACCCGGTACCAAACACCCCAAGCTGGTACACGAGCCATGGCATTCTCACAAAACGGAGCGGAAGATACGACAGAAATTGAAAGAAGTCGCGTCAAAGTCGTGATTAGAAACGTGTACCACGACTGAACGACTTTTGTACGGGACTCGGGTCCCGTCTGACTTCTCAAACTAGGCTTCCGATTGCCGATATCAAATCATATACTCCGTAGCAATGTTGACGATATGTGACCAGGCGACGAGTAGCAGCGAGCAAGCCGCGACTACAGAGAGTGATTCGGAAGCTAAGGATCCAAACTTGAATGATGAAGATGCCGAAGCATGGACTTTAGTCCGTCGACGTGGCAAAAGCAACATTAGGCAAGATGAACAAGCAAGTGTTCATTCTAAGGAGATTACGTAGTCCGATAAGCCTATAAAGAGTTGCTTTTACGGCACGGCTTGTTTGAGTTTCAACATAATCTCCTTAGAAATAAAGCATTATATCGTATCACAGACTGTGAAGGGAACTACGGTATATGAGCGAGAGACTTGAAGCGCGTTGGCAAGATATATTGGCTCAATTGGCTCAGCTGACTCTCGAGGAACAAGAAGAAGTACACTCAATTGAAGAGCGCTTTCAACAAGAATACCGAAGAAGAGAAGCTCAACACCGTCAAACGGTGGCGGCTCTTGAGCGTCAACGAGAAATGGATCGTGACAACGCATACGACGAGTGTGAGATTCGGAAGCAACTTGTGTTTGAAAAAGCTCAGGCAAAACGTGACAGCTTGTTGAGAGAAATCCAATTCCTTGACAAGGACAAGACACCTGTCCCAGAACCCCGGTCAACTACACCGGATCCACCGCAACCATCAAGACAGGCAACGCCCGAACCAGAGGTAAAACAGACAGCTGGACCAAGATCCCAAAACAGTACGCCTCAATCTCAAACAAGTCATCCAGTGCAAGTCCCACAGCCTCCTTCAATCGCATCGCAAAGAAACAGCCCCATAAGGTGGATTCCAATTGGAACTAGAGTGTGGGTACTCAATCCCCTCAAGTTGAAGAATCAAACCTCCACCACCTATCTTGAAGGAGTCATATCGCGACACGGTAGTTTCTACCACTTTATACGCATTTGGAATCCATCTACTGGGAAACACGAAGAACATCGTCGACACCGAGACAGCCTAGCTGTGATCGAATAAGATGTCGACTGGTGGGAACGGCCCTCGGCCGGATGGAGCAGAATCAAGCGGCGGACGAGGTAATCAAACGGGCGGTCGATCCAATGGAGGCAGAGGACGAGGAGGTCGTGGCAAAAACCAAGGCCAACAATCAAACACTCGCTTTCAGGGCCAAGAACCATCGCTGAAAGATTGCGTGTTTGATTATAGTGAAGATCCCCAGTCGAAGCGTTACCTACGCAACGTTGAGTTGTTAGTGGGCTACGTGGGGACATCATTCGACTACTACAACCTAGAGTATCAAAAGGCGCTGGAGAAATTGGAACTTAAAGATCCAGAGAAAGCAAAGGTTCCAGATGATCCCACAGACCCCATTCAGATGGAAGAATGGAAAATGGAGTACAAGGCGAGAAAGGATCAAGTGAAGGCCTATCGCAACTTTCGCGCTTCCTTGTTCAGTGTCATTCTCGGGCAATGTACGCCCCTCATGAAGGACAAGTTGCAAGCCAAACCAGAATAGGAAGCGATCAACGATGAAAGGGACGGTGTAGCTCTACTCAAGTTGATCAAACAAACAACCTTCACGTTTGATTCCGGCCGAATCTACAAACTGGTCGGTCGTGACAAGTTGAAAGAAGAGTTTTATGGCGTGAAACGCAGAAACAATCAAACCCTACACAGCTATTATGAAGTGTTTAGGGCAAAAGTGAAAGTTCTCAATGAGGTCGGTGTGGTGTTGTATGATAAAGATCTCGTGGAGATGATAGCCAAGAAAAACAGAAGGGACCCTCCATCATCTATCGATCGTGAAGAAGCACAAGAGCGATGCGTGGCAATCCGATTCATCCGAACATGTGGCCATCGCGAGTACGAGGCCCATTTGCAAAACATGTTTTTGGACGGCCACAAAGATGTGTATCCTGCCACTCTGGCGGATGCAAGGGCAATTCTTGATAACCGCATGACAGGTAAACAGAAGCAACCGAATCAAAATCAGCAGACCCCGACTGAGAATGCCACTGGCATGGCATACCATACACAAGAGTTGGATAACAGCAATGAAAGCCAAGCGGCTTCCACATTGACTGGTGACAGCCACATGACAGCGAACTCACGACAAACCCAGAGTCGCAATGGGAATGGCAACAATAGCCGAGAAAGAGCGAGCACAGGCAACGGAGAATCACGTGGCCATGAATCAAATCAAACACGAACTAACAATAATGGTGAATGGAATGAGACCAATGAATCAAACGGCCTTGAGGACGCTCATTGTAACTCACTTCAATATTCGTTTTCTGCTTCTTCTTCACAGGCTAGCATATCCCCAGAATGGCTACTCCTCGACAACCAATCGACTGTAGACATTATCCGAGACTCCACCCTCCTCAAGAATATTCACACAGCCGAGCGCCCAATCATGATCCAAAGTCACGCTGGGCGGCGTCAGATCTCCAAACAGGGCCTACTCCCCGGATATGGCATCGTCTGGCATGACCCGGAAGGGCCGGCCAACATCATATCACTCAATAACGCACGCACAAGGTTCTCAATCAAGTATGACAGCGATAACGGGAACACATTCAATCTCTTCGACCGATCTTCAGGGCGACTCAAACACCAATTCCTGCCAAGTCAAGACGGTTTGTTCTATATGGATACGTCAAGAATGCAGAGTAGTTTCATCACTACGGTTAATGATAATGAATCTGCTTATTCTCAAGACGAAGTCTATAGAGCTGAACTGGCACGATCATTAATGGCCAAGATAGGTCGTCCATCCACGCGTGATTTCGTACACATCATACGAAACAATCTGTTGCCTAACACAACGATCACTGTGGACGACGTCAAGAGGGCCGAGAAAATATACGGGCCAGACCTTGGAAGTCTCAAGGGCAAGACGACTCGTCGTAAATCGCCTGTGGTTGAATCGTCACAGACCGTACCACCACGGATCAAAGAAGAACACAAGGATGTGACACTCACTGTTGATATTCTCCACGTCAACAACATTCCTTTCCTTGCAACGACGTCCAGGAAGTTGCATTTTGGGACCATGGAAGCAATGGCCAATACCACTGATGATGATGTCATGATCTCGTTGCGCAAAGTGGTTGCGATCTACCGCAGAGGTGGTTTGCGCCCGCGGATGTTACTAGCTGACGGAGCCTTCTGTTCCGAGAAGATGAAAACCGAGCTGCAATTGATCGGTGTATTGTTAAATCCTACCGCACGAGATGAACATGTGGGAGATATTGAAAGGTACATACGTACAGTAAAAGAAAGGATGAGATGTGTGTATAACACACTACCATTTAAAGAAATCCCGAAGGTCATGATCATTGAGATGGCGAAATTCGCTACCTTCTGGCTGAATAGTTTCCCTCATCGGTTGGGGATTTCACAATCAGAAAGCCCACGACTGCTCGTCACGGGAGAACAGGTGGACTTCAACAAGCACTGTCGCTTCGAATTTGGACAGTACGTCCAATGTCATGAAGAACATGACAACTCGATGGCGCCCAGGACCATAGGTGCTCTAGCATTGAGGCCTACTGGGAATCGTCAAGGTAGTTATTATTTTTTGAGTCTTGTCAGTGGACGAGTCATAACTCGGAATCACGCTACAGTCCTACCGATGCCCCAAGAAGTGATCCAACGTGTGCACCAATTGGCTAGAGCCCAAAATATGCAACCAGGGTTAGCTTTCGGTAATAGAGATAATCGGATTTTGTGGATGGATCAAGACAACGACCTTTACAACGAAGAAGATGATGAATCCTACACCAATGAAGAAGAGGAGGACATCGAGCTCCGTTATGATGATGCGATGATCGAAGATGAACTAGTGGATGCCGTTCACAATCCCGATTATGTTGATCCGGGCAACGGCGAACCTGCAATCAACCCGATGATTGGTCCCGATGATCAACACATGGAAATTCAAGGAGTGGGTGACCCACTAGACGGAGAACTTGACGACCTGAACGGTCCGGAACTTGAAGGAGTGGAGGCAGATGGAGAACTGCCAATCGATCCTATCCCAGAAGATGATGTTGGTGCAGTCCCGGAGGAGGCAGTGATGGATGTGGAGGAGGATGTAGAGGAGAATGGGGGGGAGCTAGCCGGTGGAGAGGATATGGAAGAGGGACAAGACATTGACGCTAATGAAGTTACCGAAGACAACAGCGAGTCTGATCCGGTACATCAACAACAACAACAACAACAACAACAACACAGGTACAATCTACGGCCAAATCGTGCAAGGAGCTACGCGCACCGATACGGGCACTCGTTTGCCTGCATCGATGCTCTAAAAGGAGGGCGCTATGATGGAATCCTTCGAGATGGAGTATTGTTTCTTGTAGCGAGTGAGGTGAATCAAGCCACACCGCAGATGCCCATGAAGAAGGGCATCAAACTGTTTGGAAACAAGGGAGTGGCCGCCGTGAAGGTGGAAATCCAACAATTGCATGATAGCGGAGTATTGAGAGCAGTACACAAGACTGACCTCAGCTGGAATGAGGTGCAACAAGCACTAGGGTACCTAATGTTTTTGAAACGAAAACGGTGTGGCAAGATAAAAGGACGAGGCTGTGCCGACGGACGCAAACAACGTGCGTACATAGAGAAGGAAGATTCAGCTTCTCCTACCGTGGCCACCGATTCTGTATTCATCACTGCCGTCATCGATGCCCTGGAACGGCGTGTGGTTGCTGTGGCAGATATTCCAGGTGCATTTATGCACTCGGATATGGATCCTGGCGTATATATGCGGCTTACTGGACTAATGGCTGAGCTACTCCTAGAAGTCGATTATGAAGCATATGCCCCTTATCTAACATATGAGAAGGGCGAGCCAGTTATATATGTGGAAATGTTGAAGGCTCTTTACGGAACGTTGCGTGCAGCTCGTCTCTTCTGGGAAAAATTGACCGTGGTGCTCAAAAGTTGGGGATTTCAAATCAACCCCTATGATTCATGTGTTGCCAACAAAACAATCAATAACAAACAATGCACGGTAACTTGGCACATTGACGATCTGAAAATATCGCATGTGGACGGTACCGTTGTGACCAAATTTATTGAGGACCTCAAAGCAGAGTTCGGACAGTTGGGAGAAATCTCCGTGTCTGAAGGGACAAGGCACGACTATTTGGGTATGTTCTTAGACTATGGAGAGGATGGGGTTGTGCAGGTGGACATGAGATCCTACCTCGACACCATTTTGATCTCGCTACCAAAAGAATGGATCGGTAAAGCACGGTCACCCGCTGCTAAGCATTTATATCATACGGACCCTAACTCCCGAAAACTCAATGAGGAGGAGGCGGATCGATTCCACAGTGTAACAATGCAGTTAGCGTATATGGCGCAAAGAGGACGCCCAGATATACGCACTGCTGTGGCCTTTTTGAGCACTCGCGTCATGAATCCAGACGTTGACGATCAGAGAAAACTCGGTCGGGTTCTCAAGTACCTACAGTCAACCAAGGATCTGATCCTACGACTAGAGGGTGATGGATCTGGAACACTCTGTTGGTGGGTGGATGCCTCGTTCGCTACTCACCCAGACATGAAAGGACAGACTGGCGGAGTAATGACTATGGGCAAGGGTGCCGTGATGACGGCCTCTTCAAAACAAAAACTTGTGGCGCGAAGTTTGACTGAATGTGAGTTGATAGGCGTGCACGACGTGTTACCGTCAATGTTATGGAGCCAGAACTTTCTGAGAGCCCAAGGACATGAGGTAAAGAACGTTGTCCTGCACCAGGACAATCAGAGCAGTATCCTACTGGAACGAAACGGTCGATTGTCGAGCTCGAAAAGAACCAAACACATCAATCTACGATATTTCTATATCACAGATTGTATTCGCCGAAAGGACGTGAGTGTGCGTTTCTGTCCGACGGATGAGATGATCGCTGATTTCTTTACCAAACCGTTGCAGGGTCAAGCTTTTTATCGCCTGCGGGATATCATCATGAATGTGGTCCCGAGTAGTAAATATCACTCCTCGGCCCAAAGGAGTGTGTTGAGGATATGTGACCAGGCGACGAGTAGCAGCGAGCAAGCCGCGACTACAGAGAGTGATTCGGAAGCTAAGGATCCAAACTTGAATGATGAAGATGCCGAAGCATGGACTTTAGTCCGTCGACGTGGCAAAAGCAACATTAGGCAAGATGAACAAGCAAGTGTTCATTCTAAGGAGATTACGTAGTCCGATAAGCCTATAAAGAGTTGCTTTTACGGCACGGCTTGTTTGAGTTTCAACAAGCAAACCAAAGTGTTCGCATATCCTGGGCTCACTAGTCTTTTGTGATGCTGTCGCGAGTTATGCCTCGAATGGCAGGCCATTCGACGTAGGAACCAAGTCGATTGCTGCGACGGTACTCTATCGCCCTGTTATGCCCGCTTTCGTCATGCCTTCTTGGAAATCAGAGAAAGAGGACCGTGGCCATAATCCCATCAGTGATTCTCAAGAATCGATCTCCGTGAGTTCAGATCAGTTCAGATCATATTGTCAAAATGTTTCTTTCTCCCCCTACCAAGACACGATTAGATCGCCCTTGGTGGTTGGTTGCAGAGAATCGACATTCTTTCTGAAACCGTCAAACACCACTTATCACCGTAGCTTATGAGAACACGCCTTCGCTACATCCGCTCCTGAGAATATGGCAGGGCATCCTTCCGACTTTGGACTGCACCAATGGTAAGGTCAAGGTATTGTATATATCACATCCGTACCAGCTCATGCACAAAGAACAGATCCTCAGAACATTGCAGATGGTTGTTGATAGGGATAATGCCCATTGACACCCCGATGAAAAGATAATGTGTAGGGTAGAGACCCAACGACGAGTAAAAGTGGTCGAGAGAAAAAAACTCATGCCACAAAACTCATAAAGCAAAGTTCATCCTTGCAAACTACACATTGCTTTCAGTTTTCTTGTCATCATGAACCCATGAGGATCCTACTTTGATCGAACTTGGTCGAGTAACAACAGAGGACAGCTCGGAATCTTCGGAGGGAGCGGTGCATCGAGACGATGGCCCGATGGACGAGGGTTCATCATCGAATGGCCACGGCACACAAACTTCCGAGTCTTCAAATCTCCAGATTGCCAAGGAGGAGACCAAAGCTGTCGTCCGGTCCAAAGTTGGTGTATATGTGGTCCTGGCCCTTCTTGCCCTTGCCACTGCTGCAGGAACGTGGTATTACGTCCGCCAAGATGAGACGAATGAATTTGAGCACCAGGTAAGAAGAGGACAACTGTACATCTTGAGCAACTGTGGCGCATCACACACCTCACAATGAACGACTGCATCAAACAGTTTGAAGTGTTTGCCAATGAACTGACAAGAATCAAGGACTGATCTTGGTCGTATTGGGAGGCTATTCTTATCCGAATCCTTCTACCCACATGTTGTGTCCGTGGGAGGATGAATTTCTTTCCTCCAATGCGGTTTTTTGGTTGAATGTCGACCAGGATACAATGGACTGGCAAGAAGCTCCACCCATGAACGAAGACCGACGGTTCTTTGCAGCCGTGGTATGTCATGGCGCTCTGTACGCCATTGGTGGACAATATTCTGAATATATCGGTGCTGGTTATGATACGATTGAAAGGATTGACATTGACGATTTACTTTGTCCATCTTGCATGGACAATGAAACGAAACAATGGATGACTTTAGAGTGTCGTTTGTCCAGTGGAAGAGGTGGGTGTGCCGCAGTCGCGGTACAAGACCGATTCATTGTTGTGGCGGGTGGAAATCCTGGCACGTCTCTGGCATCTGTGGTGGGTGGAAATCCTGGCATGACGTCTCTGGCATCGGTCGATATTCTAGACACACAGTCCTCCGAAAGTCAATGCGTCATTATATCCAGACCATCCTTAAATGCCGCTCGACGAAACTTTGGAATGGGTGTGGTTGGTCAACGTGTCTTTGTGGTAGGCGGAATGGGTGGCGAAGAGCTCGAGTACATGAACTCTGTGGAGTACCTGGAATTTGATGACTGGAGCAAAAACAAAGGAACCCAAAATGCAACCGCAACATCTCCGTTCACCAACAAATCCTGGAAGTTTCACAAGGATCTTGTTCTTGGCACCAGTCGACATAGCCATGGTGTGGTCCGAGTGGGATCTTGTCTCATTGTGGTTGGAGGAGAAGGTGCTGAAGACATGCGTTCTGTGGAGGTTTTGGACACACAACGGAACCTGGTATGGCAGCTCCCAGAGCAGGGAATTGGACCGCGACACCATAGCGCGGTTGCCATTTCGAAGGGCATTGCAGCAATCTCATGCTGGAGATCAGGAGATGCGATTGAAACCCTTCCTCTTGTGGACAAGAACAGTGCATGTTTTGCTCGTATGATGGCTCTTGAGAAGGCCCCACTGATGATGGGTGGGCAGACAGTCTAGTCGAGGAGAGAGATTTCCACTCCGTTCCTTGCCCGTCGACCACACAGTCTCTCTGTAATAAGTTGAACACAGTCTCTCTGTAATAAGATGAATAATGAATAGGAGTACTATAATTCTTGTGGATACATGCTCCGACTATGGTGTGGGTGTGTTAACCTCCATAGTCAGATTGGATCTCAGCTAACATAGAGTCCATATCTTTCCGAATCTTTGTTGTAGGGGAGGGTATCTTTTTTATCACAAAATTTATAAAACCACTCAGGCATGTTGCCATAGAAGCAACCGAGAACGAAGAACGCGAGAAGCGGAACAACACCATGAACAACGTCCAACAAGAAGCGCAGATGTCTGGACTGGTTTTTACAAACCTCCACAGCAATAATCCAGGAGAAGAAGAACAAGACGACGCAACACCCTGGCGGACAGCTCCATGGCCTCCCTTGCCAATCGATTTGGGCGACGGACATGCATCGGTTGTGATCCATCGCCCCGACAATAAGAATCAAGGACGGATCTTGGTTGTAATGGGAGGTTGTTGGCGGAATGAATTGACTTTCACCTATGGGGTTCTTTGGGTAAATCTACTGGACCATGATGATGATGATGAAACGACTCCAATGGCCTGGCGAGAAGCTCCGTCCATGAACGAAAATAGACATTACGCTGCAGCTGTGGTGTGCAATGGATCTTTGTACGCCATTGGTGGACAACAAACCGCAGACACTTGAAATGGCCACCAAGCTTTGGATACGATTGAAAAGATTGACATCAATGATTTGCAACGGTCCAACAAAAATGGCACGATCAAATGCTGGAAGACTTTAGAGTGTCGCTTGTCCAGCAGAAAATGGGGACACGCCGCAGCCGTTGTACAGGACAGATTCATTGTTGTGGCGGGTGGAAGTGCTGTTCAAAAGGCTCTCGCATCTGTCGATATTCTCGACACCTGCTCCGAAAGTCAATGCGTCATTATATCCGGGCCACCATTGAATGTGGCTCGAAGGGACTTTGGAATGGGTGTGGTTGGTCAACGTGTCTATGTGGGAGGCGGAATGGGTGGAGAAGAGCTCGACTACATGGACTCTGTGGAGTACCTCGAATTTAATGACTGGAGCAAAAACAAAGGACCCCAAAATGCAACATCAGCACTCCCGTTCACAAACCAGTTCTGGAAGATGCACAAGGATCTGGTTCTTGGCAATGCTCGACATGGTCATGGTATGGTCCGAGTCGGATCTTGTCTCGTTGTGGTTGGTGGAGAAGGAGATGAAGACGAGTACATGCGTTCTGTGGAAGTTTTGGACACGCAACGGAACCTGGTATGGCAGCTCCCAGAACTAAGGGTTGGACGGTTCATGTGTAGCGTGATTGCCATTTCGAATGGCATTGCAACTTTTGCATGCTTTGAAGAGGAAAATGTGGTTGAAACGCTTCCTCTTGTGGACAAGAACAGTGTATGTTTTGCTCGTATGTTGACTCTCGGCAAGGCCCCTACTCGGCCAAAACAATATGAATAGTGTATGTGGAAGTTTCATTACGTTGGGTGTCTTGTGGACAAGAACAGTGCATGTTTTGCTCGTATGATTGCTCTCGAGAAGGCCCCACTACGAATAGAACACTGCTCATGGCATAAGATAAAGTCATCTATCTCGTTTTTTCTTCCTTATTCTACCGTAGGTATTTTTGGTTTGGGAGCCGGCCGACCAAACGATGTGTCTCTCATTCTCTACGATTGTCTACACTATACGAAAGGAAGAGATAGAGGCCTTGGAGGAAGAGTAATCTCGGTGACAAAGTTTCCGGTCAGGGGGAATGATCCCCTCTGAGGCGACTACTAACATTATCCGTGTATACTGTGCAAAGGGCGATATCCACGCTTGTCTAGAGGGTATACTGCTTCAGTTAGGATTTCTTCCTCTCCAACAGATCCCAAGGTGTCCAACAGATCTCGAAATGTGTGAGGCCATTTCATTTTAAGTGTATCACAGACATGCAAAAGAGCATGTTGGTCGTGTGAATTGCTCAATTTGCTACTGTGTTCGAAGCAGCTTCATGATTGAATGGGGTTTAGAACTGGGAGAGGAGACAAAGCAACCTTGTAGCCTGTGGCGGCGTACGTTTGATTTTTGGTCCACTGTACTCAGAGGAGAGTACTAGAGTTCCATCATTTCCAAACACGAGGCAATACACAGAATCAAGGCCGGATCCACTCCCGGAGCGACATCGACTTGAACGCGCCTCGCTTCTTTTTCTTTGTGAATAAGTTGTGTGAGTCGACGATGTGGATTGTAACTGGATTTGACAATACCCAAATGATCCTTGGACTTGTAATAATCACAAATGGTCACAATCCGTTCCTGACTGTCACGGGTTTCCGTCACTTTGTAAATCGGTTCAAAGTCCACCCGGGCAGTCGTGGCGCTGGGAGTCACTTGGGTGGTAGGACTGGCATGCTCCTCCGCGGGTGTCGCTGTCATTGTTTCCGCAGACGACGACTCGTCTCGTTCGGTCCCCTCCACATCAAACGTAAGAACTTCGCCAAAGTACAACCGTCCTGCCGACGTGTGGACCAACTTGATGCGAAACCAGGGATAAAAGGCCACGACATTGGACTCTCCCACATCTTCTAATTTGGGTTCCGAATAGTGATGAGGACCGGGAATCAAGGGCCGTGTTCCACAAATACTCCAAAATCCGTGCTTCTTGTGTCGATAGGCCAAGGCCAGAGGTTCCTTACGCTCGTTCCACAAAATCATGCGTCGAGATCCACAGGCACGTCGCGAAAAGGTAATACTGGCACCCTTGACGTAAGGTTGATCTTTACTGTCCACCAGTCGCAACGAATACTGGTCTCGCCAGAAATTCAACATTTTGTTCCAACCACCACCACCACCACTGCTATTGCGAACACCACTGTCATTGTCAGTTGGATGTTGTTTGTTATCGTAGACCAAAAAGATGCGCAAGAGTTCATACTTTTCTTCGACGGGCAACATGTTACCACCGACCCCCAACAATTGTCCATGAACCATGGACGGCAATTCATAAATGCGACAGCCAAATTGTCGTTCGGTCCGGTCTCGGGTCAGGGGCGTTTCTTGGGTGGCCGATTTTTGTCCCGACACTTTATCGTAGGCCGTCCGTGTGACTTCGGTCTTGTAAATTCGAGCCTTGCGAAAGTAGGCCAGACCCTTGATGACAAATTGCTTGTCTTGCGTCGAAAAGCGCAAATAATAATCCATAATGCCGGCCGCCACTTGTTTGTATCGAAACAATTTGAAATGCAAAGACGGATAACGACCCAATTGCAACAATTCGGACTTGAAATCACACAAATTGGCGTCCGTATCACCTTCGCTATGACGGACAAAGTCAGGATCGAACAGGTCTTCAATGCGTGCCAAGGCTTCGGTTTCATTCAAGGTACCATCGGTTTCGTTGCGAGGTATATCCAAAATGGCCTTGTACTTTTGCACCACTTGTTGAAATTCCGATCGAGAAGCAACAAAGAGTTCGGATGACGAAGAGGCCGTCAAATCCAATTGCGAGTCCATGGCGGACGACAATTAGAGTGTGTCGTCCTTTCCAACTGGTTTTGGAGTCACACCCAAAGCCTTCATTCTGTAATGGTTTCGTTCAATGAAAATCAATGGAGAGAGGAGAAAGTTCACAAGTCTGGGGGAGAGTGGGTGTGTCAATCGCAGAGGTAGAGTCTAAGGTCTTTATACTTGGTTTTGTAAATAGATGTGACTGTCGTGATGGCAAGCAGTGATTTCTCGTTCGGGTGTGTTTGGCTTTTCTTCACTCTCTCAAACGTAGCAAACACAAACGAGATATGCGTGATTGATTCGTCAAAACACAAACTCCAATTTCTTAATGCTGGTGCACTTTGGCCACGATGGATGATCAATCAACAACCTTTTTCGAATAATAGAAGGATGGATAATAGAAGGATGGATGGGACTATTAAGGGTGGTCTAGAGAGGCAAGCATGTGAAACTTCAAGTCCATCGTCTATTACATATGATAGACATCTAGACGCGTCGCTTTTTTTTTTTTTGTGGAGTGTTTGACAAAAATGTGGGAGTCTGTCTCGGGGAGAGACGAAGAGAAAAAGAGGGGGCCCCTTTTCCAGTTATGTGGCAATCGATATTACATAGTATAGCTTTTAGATCCGTTGCATAGACCTTCTCATTTCTATTTCTATTTCAAAATCCAACGCTGCCTGGAGTTCCAACTCTGGCATTGCTTCATATTGCAGCTCAGGGTTTTTGGTGTCTACGAGAGAAGCGACAATGACAATAGGTCTACTAGATACTTTTTGATCCATGCACCTGTATTTTATAGTCGTCTACAACATGGCTATCCTCGTTTCCGTTCCTTTGGACTCTGTCTCGGTTGTGCCTCTCTCATCGAGGGAGCATGCACAAGTTTGTTGGTCATCGTGTACGCCATATCTCCGGATGGGACCTTCCCTTCGGTTCCAAAACCGTGACGCTTGAACCCCGTCGTAACTAGGTAGTACCCTAGGCAAAGCAAAAGAGACACAGACTCCTGTCTCAAGACCATTCCATCTCGCCGCGACACCCAACCTGAATCTTGACATGGAAGGAAACCGGATATTTTGGATCAAAATCCACCAACTGTGTGAGCTGTTGAAATATCATGAAGGTGAGGGCCTATGCATACATGTTGTACTCACATGGGGTCAAACTCTTGATAGATTGTCTCCGATAAAAGAAAAACTTGTTTGGGCTCTCGGGCTGAACTCCATGCAGTGAATCCGACAATATCGGCGAACATCTAGAAGGAGAGCGGGTGAGATGAGAGGAACTGAAGCAACCCGATCATGCTATTAAAGAAACTTACGATCGTCAAACGTCCAGGTCGGTGGTGCTTGTAACGCCATCAATGGCGCCGACTGTGGGATGCAACGATGAAACAAGAATGGATGATTGGCAATTTACTCCAACGACGGTCGCTGTTTGGGATCCGAATGCAACATACTCTCAATCAAGTTTTGTGACTGCTCTGAAATGGGAACGTGACTGGGATATTGAACCGAATCGTACCGAAATCAAAGTCCGTGTTACTCTATCAATTTGTCGCAGGCCTCCGTTACCCATTCTTCTCCCTCACCGTCTTGCAGATCTCTCACACTCCCCATGTCGAAGACTATGGCCTTCGGGGTGCCAGCGATTGTTACGTACTGCCCAATGTTTCTCCAAGACACATCTTTATGAACAATGCCTCTGTTGTGAAAGTTAGCCATTAAGGTTGCCTTTACCTGTGGGACAAAGTCGTTTCGGTCGGCTTCCGCAACTTTCGCAAAGTGTGGCATTCGAAGGGCGGGCTCACCACACCAGTTCTCCCGATGAACTTTGATTTGTGCAGGGTACACTTTCTGCCAAACTTCCTTTTCTTTATCTAGCGATGCCGCATTTCCATCGAGTGCGAACTTCAACACACAGACTGCGCCACCGCTCGAGCAACACAACCAAACTCGTCCGTGGGCTCCATATCCAAGGTCATCTATTGCGATGAGCCATCTCTTGGGGTTAGCTACTCTGTCCCATTGGGGACCATTGGTAAGCGTCAGACGAGTCCAAAACACAGACGCGTTGTCTCCTTTCTCGAATTTCAGTAACGAGCGCTTGTCAAGATCTTGAAAAGGATCGCCGTACGGCCGCCTTTCGGCTTTCGACATTTTCAGAAGAGCAGCCGCAATAGCTTTGACGGCGACGCTATCGTTTTCATTCTTGTGAAAGATTCTTGAGACATGCAATACCCGATCGGTGGGTTTTTCGTCGGCCGTGCACTTCACATCATCGCCGTCAACATCGTCATCCTTGCCATCATTATCGATTTGGTGCGAGGCGATAGACAGTACGCTATCACTAGGAACTTGCGAGATAAGCGCATCGACATGGTCTTCTTCTACCTCCTCTTCCTCCGCAGCAAAACGGTCCGTTTCGGCGTCTGGGAACCAGGCGATACGCCACGCGTTGAGATTCGTTACAATTCCAAATGCAGGGGATACGCCATAAAAGTTGGGCAGGTGCTTCATGAAGTCGTATAGTTCTCCGAGTACGTTTGGGTGGTCCAGAGCAGTTTCGTTTCCCAAAATGTCTGGTTTTTTTACTTCAATGACACCGATAGGCATTGCATGAAGAGTCACGACCCACAAGTCTGGACGAAGCTTAAACACGCCAATCTCGGTGTAGACCTTGATATCGCCGCTTAGACCAAGCGCATCGACGATCGATGCAACGAAGCTCCGAACGGTTAAAGCAATGTCGTTCTCTGTGACGTACGTAATTCGCCCGTCTATCACCTCCAGCGTCGTGCGAAAGTCCTTGATTTCGCTGAACGTCTCCTGCCCTAACAGCCCAAAGTCGCGCACGCGAAACGCAACTTTCTCATGTTCCTCGTCCGTAGGGATGGAAGGGCCCGTCTCCGAGACGAGTCTCTTCAGCCGGGGAATTCCCTCGCCCAACGTTGGGATTGTCGACGTGTACTTCCTCTTAATTCTCGTCATTGTGGACAAGAGAAGAGAATGGGTCCACGTTAGATATCATACAATACTTGTACAATGGCAAATGGCAAGCCACACGGGTCGATAGATGTCTCTTTCGGGCAAATTCATTCTGACGACCGTCTGACCGTATGCCCGTCTCAAGCACTTTGTCGTGTAACGGTAGTCGTTAAATCGCCACAAGTAGGCACACCCAACATCTGGCAGATGATCCAAAACATTCCATGTGAAGATTCAGGTTGGGTGGCGCGGCGAGATGGAATGGTCTTGTGACAGGATCCTGTGTCTCTTTTGCTTTGCCTGGGGTATTAACGACGACGGGTTTCAAGCGTCACAGAGTTGGAACCGAAGGGAAGGTCCCATCCGAAGATATGGCGTACACGATGACCAACAAACTTGTGCATACTCCCTCGATGAGAGAGGCACAACCGAGACAGAGTCCAAGACAGAGTCCAAAGGAACGGAAACGAGGATAGCCATGTAGACGACTATAAAATACAGGTTCATGGGTGAAAAAGTATGAAAGTATGTAGACCTATTGTCATTGTCGCTTCTCTCATAGAGACAATAAACCCGGAGCTGCAACATGAAGCAAAGTCAGAGCGTGGGACTCGCAGAAAGACCAATTTGTGAGAGCGCATCACTCAACAAAACCGAAAAACCGGTGAACAGTCTATTGTAACGCTCTGTATCGTTTTTTCACTTTTGTTGAGTTGGACTCTCTCACAAATTGGTCTTGTGCATGCAGGTCCACAGTCCCACCAAGTGCACACAAACAATCACATCACCACCACCCACCACCCGAATGAGCCGCTTAACCACGACCATGGGACCAAGCTTCCGCTTCCCCCGTCCACCCAGCTTGCAATGCTACTCGACTGCCATTTCGGCCCATACTCGGTACCAAACACCCCAAGCTGGTACACGAGCCATGGCATTCTCACAAAACGGAGCGGAAGATACGACAGAAATTGAAAGAAGTCGCGTCAAAGTCGTGATTAGAAACGTGTACCACGACTGAACGACTTTTGTACGGGACTCTGACTTCTCAAACTAGGCTTCCGATTGCCGATATCAAATCATATACTCCGTAGCAAACCAAAGTGTTCGCATATCCTGGGCTCACTAGTCTTTTGTGATGCTGTCGCGAGTTATGCCTCGAATGGCAGGCCATTCGACGTAGGAACCAAGTCGATTGCTGCGACGGTACTCTATCGCCCTGTTATGCCCGCTTTCGTCATGCCTTCTTGGAAATCAGAGAAAGAGGACCGTGGCCATAATCCCATCAGTGATTCTCAAGAATCGATCTCCGTGAGTTCAGATCAGTTCAGATCATATTGTCAAAATGTTTCTTTCTCCCCCTACCAAGACACGATTAGATCGCCCTTGGTGGTTGGTTGCAGAGAATCGACATTCTTTCTGAAACCGTCAAACACCACTTATCACCGTAGCTTATGAGAACACGCCTTCGCTACATCCGCTCCTGAGAATATGGCAGGGCATCCTTCCGACTTTGGACTGCACCAATGGTAAGGTCAAGGTATTGTATATATCACATCCGTACCAGCTCATGCACAAAGAACAGATCCTCAGAACATTGCAGATGGTTGTTGATAGGGATAATGCCCATTGACACCCCGATGAAAAGATAATGTGTAGGGTAGAGACCCAACGACGAGTAAAAGTGGTCGAGAGAAAAAAAATCATGCCACAAAACTCATAAAGCAAAGTTCATCCTTGCAAACTACACATTGCTTTCAGTTTTCTTGTCATCATGAACCGTCATGAAAGCCATGAGGATCCTACTTTGATCGACCTTGGTCGAGTAACAACAGAGGACAGCTCGGAATCTTCGGAGGGAGCGGTGCATCGAGACGATGGCCCGATGGACGAGGGTTCATCATCGAATGGCCACAGCACACAAACTTCCGAGTCTTCAAATCTCCAGATTGCCAAGGAGGAGACCAAAGCTGTCGTCCGGTCCAAAGTTGGTGTATATGTGGTCCTGGCCCTTCTTGCCCTTGCCACTGCTGCAGGAACGTGGTATTACGTCCGCCAAGATGAGACGAATGAATTTGAGCACCAGGTAAGAAGAGGACAACTGTACATCTTGAGCAACTGTGGCGCATCACACACCTCACAATGAACGACTGCATCAAACAGTTTGAAGTGTTTGCCAATGAACTGCTCGAAGCTGCCGAAGACAAGTCGGTTTTCGTTTTCCAACAGCTCCACACCTTATCCACGTCCATTACTTCGCATGCTATGGATGCAAATGAACAGTGGCCATTCGTCAGCCTCCCTCACTTCGACCAAAGGACACAAGAATTGGGTGATCTAGCGGGATCCGATCTGATGCTTTTTGCCCCAATGGTCGACTTGGGTTCCACAGCAAACTGGACCAAGTGGCTCAAGAACAACCGAGAGATTATCTTTCGAGACACGGTATGTGTTCAATCATCCATTTGCTGGTCCAAGGACAACCAAAGCTAACGAGTTCACCTTCTTTATGAAAGTTTGGACCCAACCGGGCACCAGAAATGGCCCCAGTGCATGGCATTCAACGTGTTTCTGAAGATATTGTGGAATCAACAAACTTAGCATTGGCTTCACAGACTTTCACTCTCCCTGTTCTTCAGCACGGACCCAACGCTTCTTCAACTGGCCTGATGAACTTTGATATGAACTCGCACCCTGCTATTCAACGAACAGTACGGGATGCTCTTCATGTCCGGCACACCATGCTATCTGAGGTTACAGACATGTCCTTTCTTCTTCGATACAGTGAATCTGAATATGACGAGAACTCTCCTCGGAGTGCCATAATCGAACCAGTATTTGAAACATTCCTGGAAGACGCACCAATTGTCGGTATCATCATCGCGGTAGAAGCCTGGGCCACATACTTTGAGAAAAGCCTTCCCAAAGAGATTGAAGGTTTTGTGGTTGACGTCCACGACTCCTGTGAGAGCGAAATGACATTCGTGATTGACAACGGGAACGTTGAATTTCAAGGCCACGAAGACTTGCACGATAGAAGATACAACTACCTTGCTCAAAGAGCCGAATTCGCAACGTTTGCCCGATACGATGGAGAGGAAGATGGAGCAAGGCACTGTGACTATACTTTGATTGTATATCCCAGTAGAACATTTGAATCCACCTTCCATACAAATCAGCCATACCTGTTCGCCTCCGTTTTGGTGGCAGTATTCGCCGTGACATGTTCCGTGTTTGCAACATATGACTGGATGGTTCGCCGACGACAAAACAAGGTTGTGGACGCGGCCAAAAGAACCACTGCCATTGTCCATTCTCTATTTCCCAAATCTGTCGGGGATCGATTGATTGCCGCGGAAAATGAAAAGGCCGATAGAAAGCATCAGAAGCGAAAAGACAAACTGGAGACATTCATGAGCCCAGACGACTTCGGAAAAGAAGAACAGATTGAATCGGAGCCAATCGCAGACTTCGTCACTGGAACCACTATCGTAAGTTTCGTCAATGACATGATGGGATTGTTTCGGTTCCTCTCATCTTGCCCCGTTCTCCTTCAATAGATGTTCGCCGATATTGTCGGATTCACCGCATGGAGTTCAGCCCGAGAACCCAAACAAGTTTTTCTTTTATTGGAGACAATCTATCAAGAGTTTGACGCCATGTGAGTACACAATGTATGCAAAAGGCCTTCACTTTCATGATATTTCAACAACTTACACATTTGTCTTGGTCTTGGTGTCTCGAAACACGGCAGTGCTAGTCGCCGTCGCGTGTTCAAGGTGGAACGGTTGGGGATTGTTATGTAGCCGTCGCAGGGTAAGTGTCCCATCTATTGATTGTTGATTCACGTGTTCCGCTGTGGCCTATCACGATCTTCTTTGTATACCACCACCAGTCTTCCACACCCTCGCAAGAACCACGCTGTGGTCATGGCCCGTTTTGCTCGTGACTGTTTGTACAGTTTCCAGGTTCAGAGTCGTCAATTGGAAGTGACCTTGGGTCCCGACACGGCCGATCTCACCATCCGTGTGGGACTTCACTCGGGTCCCGTCACGGCCGGTGTTCTTCGGGGGGACCGAGCGCGGTTCCAATTGTTTGGGGATACCATGAACGCGGCCTCTCGCATGGAAAGCACCAGTAAAGCTCATCGGATCCAAATCTCCCAAGACACTGCCGACTTGCTGCACGAAGCCAACAAGGGACACTGGTGTCGCAAACGAGAAGACCTTGTCGATGCTAAAGGAAAGGGAAAGATGCAAACCTTTTGGCTGGATGTTTCCAGTACGGCCGGGTCCTCCAGCAAATCCGACAAAAGCAGAAACAAGGATACCACTACGACCGATTCGGAACAAGGAATCCACAGAGTATTGGGGCCTTCTGGAGTGTCCACCACACCGTACCACAAGGTTCAATCCTCCTCTACTACGGATGATGCTTCGTCGTCTGCAAAAAAGAAGGAGGATCGTTTGGTACGATGGAATGTCGAGATCTTGACGCAATTTCTGACACAGGTCCAAGAACGCCGAATTGCTTCGGGAAGCCTACCCGATTCCGAAGAGACGATTCAGCGACTCGAACAACAACTGCTGCGTCAGGACGGCTTGATCCTGAAGGAAGTGACGGACATGATTGAACTTGCTCCGTACCAGGAAACCTCCTCCTCTTCCAACCACACGACAACCGATCCAACGAATACTAGCCCCGGCAGCGTGGAATTGTCCGACACGGTCAAAGATCAGCTTCACGACTATATTCAGGTCGTGGCATCCCTGTATCGCGACAATCCCTTTCACAACTTTGAACATGCATCCCATGTGACCATGTCGGTCGTCAAGCTCTTGTCACGCATCATTGCACCGCCAAAAACGACCCATACTGAATCCACGGCCGACGACGAGGACCATCCGACTACCAAGAATCCGCGGATCCTTCAGGATCACACCTATGGTATAACCTCAGATCCTCTGACTCAATTTGCGTGTACGTCAATCCAAACACAAAACCAAACGAGGTTTGGTACCATTCTCAAATGTTTTGTATGTCCTTGTGTTTCTTCTTCTTTTCTTCTTGTGGGCCGATATTAATATATTAGGTGCATTGGCGGCCATTATTCACGATGTGGATCATGCCGGGGTTCCCAACCGTACCTTGGTGCAGGAAGGCAGCGACTTGGCCCAAACGTACCACAACCAAAGCGTGGCGGAACAACATTCGGTGCACCTGGCCTGGTCCATCCTCCTGCAAGACGAGTACCATGCCTTGCGACGTGCCATTTATACCACCCCGGCCGAAGCCAAACGGTTTCGTCAACTCTTGGTCCAATTGGTCCTGGCGACAGATGTAAGACGAAACGAACCACAACAACAAGAGTCTGTTCGTGTCTTGTGTTGGAAACGACAATTGCTGACGCGCGTTTCTTGTGTTCCTTCTTGTTTTCCTTGTCGTTGTATTTTCCTAGATTCTGGACCCCGAGTTGGGAGCCGCTCGGAAGCAGCGTTGGACCCGTGCCTTTGCAGAATCCGCCCCCACAGCAGCCAACCATGGTCGTCGAGCCACGATTGTGTTGGAACACTTGATGCAGGCATCCGATGTGGCGCATACCATGCAACATTTTCAAATGTATCAAAAATGGAATCAACGTCTCTATTGCGAAGTCTATCGAGCATATTCCGAGGGACGACAACAACCAAATCCCTCCGAGTATTGGTACCAGGCCGAATTGAACTTTTTTGAATCTTATATTCTTCCCTTGGCGCACAATTTGAGAGAGTGTGGTGTCTTTGGTGTCTCCAGTGACGAATACTATCAGTACGCCGTGCGCAATCAACGCGAATGGGCTGCACAGGGACGGCACTTGATTCAAGAATTTCACGAGACGGCCCTCAAACTCCATGGTGCTGCCAGCGACGACGACAACAACAAGGAGGAGGAGGAGCCAGACAAATCCGCAACAGTAGGAGGAGAAGAAGAAGACTTGGAGGACCAGAACGAACCGGGTCATGCTGGTTTTGGGGTCGATACGGACACGGCATGCCACGAGTTGCAACCCATCTCCGAATCTGTCATGGAAGTGCACAGTCAGGAGACAACCATTGGAGGGGAAATGGTATAGGTAGCACTCTTGTCATAGGTTCACGTGTCCGTAGTAAAGTGGATTCATAGTTTCTTTTGTCAATCAGTCACATCATCATCGTAGGTGCCTCTCTCGTCTTGTGCGAGAAAGAGAGAGAGGGTAGAAAGGACAGGGTCTTGAGGTTGCCATCCTGCTCCTGTTTCAATACCATGAAAAAATATGAAGGACATGATATCTGTGTTTGGAGAATTGTCTACTAGAGGTCATGTGGGTGTCGGATTGAGATGTGTCTCTCATATGCTCACATGGTCTCTCTCTCAAAAGATACCTTCTTCTTCCTTCTTCATCCATGTGACATCATGGAACCAGCAGCAGCAGCAGCAGCAGCAGCAGCAGGTGATCCACCCAATCCACACCATGGACACGCTGTCGAAAGTCGAAAGTCCCGAACGACGAAGGACACGTCGTCTGTCCAAGTTGTTGGCAGGAGTTGCAGTTCTCGTTTGTGCACCTTCGTGCGTGTGCGTGCGAGTTCAGTCGCACAAGATGCGTGTAAAAAATGAGGACCTTCCGACGACCGGCAGGATACGAACTATGCGGTGATCTCGATCTCTTCTTGGAATGGCTGACGAAAGGCAACTCTAGGTAGGGATCCACACCTCTTTTCTTCTTCTAGAGACAAACCAATACTCTTGAATGCTTCTTGACTACGAAATAAATTGGCGTACTAGAGTCCTACTACATCGTTTTGGTTGGTAGGAACCGTGTGTCGATCGCGCCACAAGCTACACACCCACCCACTAGTCGACTCGTCGTTGTGGTTCCAATCCGTCATTACATGTGTGTCGGATAGCGTCGTTGGTTGGTATAGGCTTCCTCCTCTTCCTCGTCGTCCATGGGCGAAAAGGCGCGGGGGTAGAGCAATTGTCCGACTTTTTCTTGCATGAGATCCATGATAAAGACGGCACATACTTGACGAGCATACCGAAAGGTGGATCCACGATAAAAGCCGGCCAGTCCATGTTGACCCCAAATCGTACGCGCCGTTTGGGTCAGCGTTCCATACGTTTTTCGTTCGATATCGCCTTGCATACAAGTTTTGATGGTATCAAAGGGATGCGTCAAATAACAGGCAAAGAGGGCCCCGAGCAAGGCGGCCGGAATTCGGGCATGATCGTTGGTGGGAAAATACTCGGGCCATTCCTTTTGAATTTCTCGTCGCACCACGGGCGGAATGGACAAGAAACCACAGGTCCACAAGGCTTCGCGGACGGCACAGCCAATCCAACCACGACCAATGTTGGCGGGGTTTTCCAGGATATTGGACATGGTTTGAGCCACCGACGTGCCCTTTTTCTGTTGTTGGACCATGACGAGTTCGAGAGGAGATCCCAAAAAGGCACTGGCGGTACCGGCACCCAAACCACAGAGCATTTCTTCCTTGAGCGACAAGATTCGATCGCGATTTTCACCCAAGGTGAGCTTTCGCAAATATCCTCCCACCGTAAACTGAATCATGGTACAAGAGCCCATGTTGAGGGCATTAGCGGCCACGCCTCGGTACATGACCATTGGGTTCAAGGAAATGGGATGATTGATCTGCGTCATATTCTTTGCGTAGTTGAGTGGTTGCAACGAGCATACCTGTAGACAAAGGGGTAGGTAGTAGTATTTGAAGTAGTAGTGATTTGGCAATGGAACAACAAGAATCATGCATCAAACAGCAAAGGAACGAGTGTCAGCAACGAGAAGGAATGACTGTGCACAAGGGCACACTGTCCGTCGACCACACATTTTGTTCGACGACCAACCAAAACCGCCATGGGGCGTACCTCAATGCAGCCCACCGCCATTCCGACAGTGGCATTTTGAAACTCATTCAAGTTTTTGGACATGGTCTAATATGGTTGTGGATTCTTGTGGTGTGATGATGATAGAGTGGTGTGACAACAACAGCAAACAAGTGTTGTGGCTGAGGGTGTGACGGCCGGATGTTGTGGTGTGTATTTGAGGTTGTTGAGATTTTTGCTTCAGAATCTGTCGTCTCGTTTGAGAAAACTTTTATGTGGTTGCGTGGCGTTTGTGCCAACAATTGTCTCGTACGCTATGTTGTTGTAGGGAGACATGCCAACGGCATATCGTTGCGCCTTACATCACCAAAGACATAGCTATGGCCCGTGTGTGTTGTGCGACAGTCCCTCCATCCGGTTCCAGTCGCGTTTTGAGGAACGGCGTCTTATTTGGTCGCGGATCACAAGAAGTTCTTCGGTCGCGCAAAAGAAATCTTGGGGGATGTTGTCCATCGTGCGGACAGACAATTCCCGTTAGGGCGGACAAGCGCGCCAGTCAGTCGGTCGACATCATCGCCGGGATATGGCTGTGCACGCTTGGCGTCATTCCAGCCGCCGAAGTTTGGCGAGACGGGTGCGTACTCTCCGACCACGCAGGGCGTGCAAAAGGCTGTTGATTAAGTATGACGGATCGGGCCAATGCGGCACCAAGAGTAAAAATTTTCAAAATCCACCGCGCAGAACGAAGATCTCACACACAACAACAACCGCGCCGCCCGTTTGGATCGCAACACACAACAATAAATCCCCATCTTTGTCTTCTTCTTCTTCCAGAACCCCCGCAATGGTATTGGTGGAGGTGTGGTCCTCCTTTTCTTCCATCCATTCCCATCCGTAGTTCTTGTGTGAATCTACAGTTGCTTTCTCTGGTCCTATTCCATCGCTCTGTCTTGGATTGTGCATGGTCTCAACCTTTCGTGCGTAACCTTATTGATTTGATTCAACAAGACCACAAAAAGTAGAATTCAATCATCAGGCCATTCTTGCTTGGAGTGTCAACACTACCCAAAACTACGGTGGATTCGTTCCGTTCCCGGTTCTCTCCATAATCCATATACATATATATACTACTGCTACGACACGATGAATTCCACATTCGAATCATCCTCCTCGGTACCACCGGCCACCGAACTCAGTCGCTTGCTTCCTCATGGCAGTCCAACCGCATCCTCCTCCATTACACTTCCACAAGACGATGACGACGACGAAGATTGGATCACCAGTAGACCAAGAAGAAAACCACTGGCCCAGCAGATTGTGATAATTTCCAGTATCATCCTGGTCATTGTATCACTGACCCTTGTCGCTGTGGCTCAAAACTGGATTCCACAAGGAGGAATCTGGACTCGCTCGGCCCAATTGTTTTTGCTGGGCTCCTCTCATCCCTTGCCGTGCAATGAAATCATGATTGGTGTCTGGACCAAGACCTGCTTGGTGCAAACACAAGGTATGATATCTTACAACTTTGTAGCCCTGCGCGATGGTTCCTTTGCCGAATTGCAAAGCGATGGCTTGGGCTTCATGTCCATGTATGGGACCTACTCGTACGTGCCCGGTGAAGTGGCGAGCAGCTCGCAAAATTGCTTGGCCGATTATACCGCCCACTTTAAACAAGAACCGCTCGATCGGTGGATGCCGGCGACAGGGTCGCTCGATTACAATACCTGGTATTTTGGAAAAGACTATTTTACCAATGAACCCAATTCCGTCTCGTGTCGCTTTGAACGAATCAAGGGACAAGAATGTCGCAATTCCATATCCCGATTGCTCTTTCACTTTTCCAATGATGGTGTGTCTCTGTCGCAATACCAAACGGCGCCCGATGAATTGTGTTGATGATCAAGGGCAGGCATATACCGACACTCTGGCTGCAGGATGGATATACTATATAAATGATGAAGGATGGAGGACCCCCCTGGTTTTTTTGGATGAATCAAAAACAAAACTGTTGGCAGCAGTGGAACGAAACGGGAGAGTAGGGTTACCTTTCCGCCATGACGGCAACAAGATTGGAACACTCGTATATCCCTCCCCTCTTTTGTTACCATTGACCTTTTTTCGTTGGGTCATCATTGGAAACAAACGTGTCTATGATTTCCACTGCTACTACTACCTTTCTCTCTCTCTCTTGTTCTGCTAGTGTGAACTATGTCCTTATTGTTGAAGAACCCATTCCCAATCCTGGAGCGCGAGTTGGGTGGAACATTGTTCTGTGTCTGTAGATTCGGTCCTTGCCGTTGCAACGACCACTACTATCCTACTAAAGTAATAACCCTCCCACAACTTGTGCTATTCGTGCGTTTGGAAATCTTTTTCTCTAGTATATAGACTTGGGGCATGGCAAGCAACTATAGCGAGCGAAAGAGCTGCACCCGGCCCGCTCCAGCAATGCGCCTTGACGATCCCACCAATTCATCCACGACGGGGTACCGACGGCAGCATCGACTTGCACGCGCTTGTTGACGACATGTGTACTGGATACGTGGCATCGGTAACCAATAAATCTCGTTGCCGAACCATGTTGCGTTGGGGGTACGACGAGGGCAAGGAATGGTTCTTCTTGTCGTCGTCGCCGTCGTTGCGAAATTGTCAGTGATTCCGCGTCCCTACACGCGTTGTTGCGCAGAGGCATTGTTCACAGCGCTTGGGCGTGGCCCATAACAGGAAACAGTTCAGAACCCAACGAGTTTGTTCGTTGGGAGCGATACGGTCCAGCATGTTGCCACGTACAAACACCTCTCTATTGGGTCATTTTTCCCGCGTACAGTTTCCACTCCGTGACGGCACACGGCCATCGGACGAGTAGGGCATCCCGCGTACAGTTTCCAATCCGTGAGGGCACACGGCCGTGGGACGAATGCCTTGTGTGGGTGTCGTGTTGGATCCCATGCTGCTTGTGGTTGGAATCGGACCAAAGCATGGGACATACTCCAAAGCTTTTTGTTTGTTGTTTCCGAGGAATGCTTCTCTCCTGGATACGGGGTGCATGCCATGGACCCACCCACACAAACACGCTACAGCGTTGCCATCAGGTCTGGTTTCCGGAGAGAAGGACCACCGTCGACCACACCGCCACTCGGGCAGACGGTCGGGCCAACTGACATTCGAGGAATATCGGCGGCACGCAAAAAAGTCCACAAAAAAGACTGACTGGCATGGTCCAATCGTTGGCTTATACAGCACCAAGATCATATAAGATTCAAGGGTTGTGCGAACTGTCATGAAGATGAGAATGACGATGATGCCTTTTGTTTCTTGTGTGGATAAGGATCGAACCAAGCAATTGTTCCTCTCACACACGCTTTTCAAAATCGCTTGAAGAAACTGTGTTCGTCTTGGTCGTCGTATTGGGATTGTGTTCGACTGCCAGTAGGTGAGAGAGAGAGAGAGAGAGATTTTGGGGGTGCGATGCGGACGGATTCGAGAGCGAGTGCGCAATGTGTGTGTTTGTTTTGTGTGCAAGGATGCGATGCAACGATCTATCGACACAACAGCGCTGTGTCTTGTTTGGTTTCACGCGCATCCCATCCGCCCCCGTCTCCTCGAAAAACGAAACGGAGGTGGAACCACACACGACCATCCTTGGGATCCACCTCTCCTGTTTCTCTCTCTGTTGTAGTAGAGATCACGCGGTCGGCCGTCTCATGGTCTGTGTGACCCTTGAGATGATGGCATCACATGAACCACATCAAAAGACAAAAGATTCTTTGGATTCGGAAGGATGGACGAGCCGCGTTCCAGTCGCTGTTATATTTGACACTCCTCGTCAGCCGCCTTGGTCGAGTGGTTCGGACCTTTGCTCATGATGGTCTCGGTTCCTGGGTGTCCAGGGTTCGAGTCCGCTGTGATTAGGTGGTTGGGATTGGGAGGGTTCTAGCTAGATGTGGGGCCCGAAAAGCGGTTCGTCTATGTGGCCCCTTGTCACAAGCGGGCTGTCCCCCCCTCCATGATTCCGAGAGTAATGGCGACAGGGCAGTCGGTCGACCGTACCCTCTAGCGGGTAGGCGCGGCAGCTGGAAGAATAGACTATTCCCTCTTCTACTATACTCGTAGAGAGAGATAACTTTTCGTATTCTAAAACATCAATGAGCGCGAAGGAATAGAATCATGACACCAAACAGATGCGGCCGAAAAAAAGGATTCTTCTTCTGCCATGTCAATGAACATGCTCCCAAATTGTGCGAACGTCCATTGAAGAGTGAGGGAGAAAAAATAATTAGGGAAAGAGAGAACACAAAAGGATATCTCTTTCTACAACAACAAACACCACCACCACCAAGAAGCAACAAGAAACAAGAGTCTTTTGTAACATCATGTCAAGCAGCAGCAACAACAGCAACAATACAACGTCACCCCATAATTCGAATCGGCAAGTCAGTGATACCTGGAGTCCCACGACCGTGTCCTATGTCATGGCCGCCGTCATTTTGGGATCGTCGGCCGGCATGACCTTGTACACACGCAATGCCAATGCCTTGTTGTCGCGGGTCAAACAAACCCCCTCCTTTTTGAGCAAAACCAACACGTTGACCACCCGAAATGCCACTACAACGACGGCCGCAGCAGCCGCCGCAACAGCCACGACTATGGGACGACCACCCCCTCAAACGACGCATCCATGGGATGACGACGATGACGATGACACGCAAACGAATCAAGGAATGACCAAACTCTAAAGCACAAACAAAAAAAACAGAGAAGTACTAGAGAATCGATTGGATTGAAAGGCACCGTTGAAGGAATTCGACAACAAGACCGTTCCACGTCTAGGTAGGACACAAGAAGATTCCTTCTTTGCTTTGTCGGTTCTCGAACAACAGGTCGCATGCGCCAAATCCAAAGAAAAAAGACCAAGAAAAAAGACACGTGCATCGAATCTATCCCTCTCTCTCTCTCTCTTCACTCCCAGAGGAATGCAAGCTTGTGGACAATCCTCTGTTTCTTCAATTTTCTCGAGCATTTGGAACTAATATGCCCATGACTATTGTATTCTTTTCTATACACCTAGTAGTTTGCTTTGTATTTTATCGAGACACTAGTTTCAAAACTGTGACCATTCTCTGTCTGTCTAGAGTAGAATGCATGTAGCAAAAGAGAGAGAGAGAGAGAGAACTAGAGTAGAAAAGGGCTGGAACAGTCCGTGTGTTGTGTTTCGTGGGAAAACACCAGTTATGCTCGCATGTCGTGTGGCATCCCCATCTCGCTCTCTCTCTCGATTCGTTGGCGCTCGAATAATACTTACTTGCGTGTGTAAGGGGTGCTTCGAACCATCTCTGTCGAACTACCTACGCACGCAACTTTTGACTGTTGGGTTCCCCGCGTTTCTACAAGAGCGTCGTGTTGGGAGAGAGCGACCATAGTGTCCTGTTGCCCTTCTTTTTCTTTGGATGGACGACCCGCGAGACGTCGTGTGGTACAGTGCAATGGTTCCAACCACCAAAAGTCCCTGATTTGAGAGTTTGTGGTCCATGTCGTGGAACCAAAGAAACCACCATCTCTCTACTACGACGAGAGTTGCAACGCTGCCAGACGTTTCAAGAGTCCTGCCATGGAAGCGGCGACATGATGGTTGTTGTCGTCGTCGTCCGTCCGAGGAACGACCTGCGACGACGTGGCGCTGGTGATGCCATGCGGCGGTGGTTCCAATCCTGGAAACTCATGTAATACGAGGAGGAGAAGGTCCAAGGGCGTTTGTCCCTTGGTATTGCGAGCCTGCACGTCGCATCCTGCTTCTCGGACCAACCAAACCACAACCGACAACAAGGCATCCTTGGAGGAAGGAGGATGCTTGGACGACGCGGCCGTGACGGCCACATGCAACAAGGTATTTTCCGTTTCCGTGTCATCCCGCAGCTCACACAACAACCAACTTCTATTACCACCGAATGGTACCTGAGTTTGAGTTTGTTGTCGTTGTTGTCCTTCCCACGACAATCGACGCAATCGACCCAAATCGCCTTGTCGGGTGGCAAGCCACACGTTGGCACTCCACGACAACCAGCTAGTATTCGTCAATGGGCCTGGTGGTCTCATGGTTTCGATGCAATCTCTTGTCTCTGTCATGGATGATACTACCACTCGGTTGGAGTCGTAGTCGTCGTCGTCTTTCTTGGCAGTTGGTTTGGAGTGCGTGGCATTCGTTTCTTCGTTTCGTTGAACAGATGCAAATAGGACTTGGGCAATGGCGGCATCGAGATTGTCGCAGGAACCGGCGCCAATGTTTTGAGTTTGAAGCTCTTGCAAGAGTCGGGGCAGAGCTTCGGGTGCCACACCAGCAAATTTGATGTGAGGATTGTTGGAATCCACCATGGATGGAATGGTATCGTTGGTGGTGGTGGTGGACACCAAAGACGACGACGACGACGACGACGACGAATGCCAAAAGGCCGAGGCCTGTCGGGATGCCTCGACAATTCCGCGAGTCCGTTGCATGAGTTCTCGGAGACAACCCAATACAGCCTTGTCCAAATGTCGTGTCTTGGCTTGTTTCTTCTTCTTTTGGTTGGTATTGTTGCTGTTGGTTGGAGGGTTTGGATTCAACCACTCGGCCACCACTCGACCATCGTACAAGGCTTGATTGGCTCCCTGTCCCTTGAAGGGACTCATGGCATGCAAGGCATCGCCCACCACCAACACGCGTTGAAATTGTTGTGGTTGCTGTTGCTTCTTCAAGTGTTCATAGACGAGATTGGGATCACGATCGCACAAGAGCGTGCCCCAGACTGTCGAAACAGGTGTGGCTTGCAACAAGTCAGGAACGGGGGAATGCCACTCCTGACAAATCGACAGGGCCTGTTGGAGCAACTCGGGACCACTTGGTATTAGTGGGTGGTGGGACGTTGCATCCTCTGGAGTCTCCGAGTCCATGGTTGTATTCGTGGTTGTTGTTGTTGTTGTTTGCGGTGGATCGTGGCGCCACCACAACAAGGTGCTGGGAAAGGAAAGTTGCCACATGAATCGTCGTTGGGCGAGAGGATCCAACCGATTGCCAGCATAGGGCATGACAAACAAACGGGCACCCATGGCAGTACATGTCGTATAAAAGCCTCGTTCATCCAACAATTCGTGCACAAAGCCTTGAGTGAGTCCCAAAATGCAACACACGTCGAGAGAACGGGGTGGAGGGAGACGAGGAATCCACGTCCGCACGACGGCCGATCGAATCCCATCGGCTGCCACTATCAAATCCGCGCGAACGGTAATTCTATCATTATGATGACGAAAATCGCCCGAGTCGCAAGCGTCTGTTGTTGCTGTATCACTGCAAGTGTTGTCGTCGTCGTTCGTTTCCGTGTTTTGCGGTGGACACTCAAACACGAGCTCCAGTTCCGAAGTAGTATTGGTTGGATCATTGTCATTCTCACAGCACTGTTTCAGATCCACAAGTTTGTGATTCCAGGCAATTTTGGAATGTTGCAATTTCTCCAACAATCGTTTTCGTACCGTTTGACGCGGCACTCGTAAATTGCCTCGTTGTCCCACTCCGCGTCGTCGTGCTCGTTGTGATTGTTGTTGTTCTCCGCGGACCATGGAAAAGGCATTGCCAAAGTATCCCACGACAGATCCGTCGGCCTGGAACAAGTAATGCGATCGACTGGGACAATCGTCGGCGGCCAATTCGTCCAAGACTTGTAGGGCATTCAAGGTCCCACGTGGATCGTACGTCAAGGTTAATCCATAGCCTTCCTTGCGGGCATCCCAACTAGCATCGCGTTCGTACAAAGTAATCTGACGATACCCCACTTGCTCCAACGACAAGGCTGTGGACAAACCGGCCAAGCCCGTTCCGACAATGGCAATTCGCAAGTCGTCCAACATGTCGCCAGTCAGGGAAGCACCGTACGGATATCCTCCTCCTCGTGGTCGTTTCTGGGTTCCAATCTTTGGAGGAGGAGGAGGAGGAGATGGGATGGAATTTGACGACGACGACGGCAAGCATGATTCCAACTGTCCCTCGGGATGACGACGAGATTGGGTGGTGGTATCGGCACCATTTTGATGATTGTTGGCTGCTGCTGGTGCTGCATTCGAGTGGTGGGAAGCAACGTCCTCTGTCGGTCCACTGGCAATCATTCTATTGTTGTGCAACCGTCCTTCTCATACCCCAAAAGAGAGTACGGTAGCAGGGATTCTTCTGTTCTCTCGACACAGCGTCGTCTTCTTGCGCATGTAGCGACCGCAACGCACGCTTGTCGTTGTCGTTGCGGCGGCAAGGTTCCTTCCATGCATCCAAGCTGCATGCCATGGAGCAACGAAACTTAAAAGAAGGGGTCCCCCCTCTTTCTCAAGAACAGAAACTTTCAAAGTTTTTGTTTCCCCCAAAAGAGAGAATAATGAATCTTTTTGGTTCAGAGTTCAGATGTGCCAACCAACGACAAACTCACAACCCAGTAAGAGCCCGATATAATAGAGCCCATAGTCTGGCATTACAAGCTTTGACTGCACAGCTTCCTTCTCAGTATCATTATGTTTAAGCATTCGACACCAGTGCCGACCGAAGCTGATTTCAATATCGTCCACGAGGCACCAACTCGATATGTGGCACCGGGCTTGTTTGCCACCGATCAAATTCATCACATTGTCATGAAGGAACGCTGGTGGAAATCCTGGTCCGGAGATTCCTTTAATATTTATCAGGCAGGCGATCAACAACCTTCCCAGTCGATGTCAAGGGCAAGGCCTTGTCGTGGCGAGATCGCATGGTCTTGCGCAAGGTCGAAACGGGCGAACCCCTCTGTGTCTTGTTGCGCATGCATTTGCGATGAGAAACTACCTTCAAAATTTATGGATTTGTACCCTACATGGAAGGACAAGCACCCTCCGAGAATTTGACACACGACGATAAACCCTTGTACGAATATGCCAAAAATGAAGGACAAGTTCTTTTTGGTGCGCAAAATCTTGACCATGACGGATGGAGCGGAATTTGTGTCGGATGGGGTCGGATCCAAACTGGACTTGAGGCAATTGCGCATTACACGCAATGATAAGGTCTGTGTCCACGCCAAGGAAATCAATATGGGAATCTTTACCGGCAATCAGTGGGAGATTCGCATGGGTGTGGGTATTGATCCATGCATCATTGTGGCTTTCATGGCCATTTTGGATGAAATGAATGAAGACAACAATTGAAAACAACACACAGGTTCACACCAGTATCATTGTCGTCTGTTGCCATGAATAAAGGCACAATCATGGTCTATTCACAACATTTTGAGCCACACACAATCGTCAGTCAAACCATACCAGTATCATTGTCGTCTGGTGTCATGAATAAAGGCACAATCATGTTTTAATTGCAACATAGTTAAGCCACACAACACGCTATCTTCAGTCCACTATCAACTCTACAGTTCGGTGTCGTGTTCTTGGCTATGTTCCATTGGTGCGCTAGCAACACAACTCACGTACATATTCTCCAGGCACTCAATCGTTACACCCGTGGAGTCCAAGTCTTTGAGCTTCCACACGGACATTCCCTTCATTCCGTACTGCTGGATGACGCTTTTCAACCAATCCACCATGTAAGGCTATAACCCGAGGAAACACGCATTCATTTATAAAAGGAAAGGAGACAGGACAACACGAACAGAAGATAGGCGCGAGGGTAAGAAAGAAACGAGAGAAAATGACAGAAATCGACCAAGCACACGTACTTGTAGACCATTTGTCGTGATGGACAAAACTATCTTGCTGTTGTCGACGCTGGAATTGATCCAATTTTGTATATACCTCCAAGTACTTCCACCCTCAGGATTATTTTGAGGAATATCCCAACCCCCACTTTGCATAGAATCGGCATGAATCATAATGCCAATGTCATCAAAGTTAGATTGGATGCCTTCCATTTGCCCATAGTCTCCAGACAAGCAAGTGATCGAGAACTTTGCATTGGGCTGGAGACTCCTCACATTGTTGGTCAGAGTGTCGACCAGGCCATATTGGCCCTCTAAAACGCCTTCCATATCGTAGTCTACATTGTCACAATTCGCGTGTTTCATCATTTCAACGACTTTGTCGGCATCGGGCACTGTTCCATACACTGTTATTCGTAACACAACCGAACAAAGTCCAAGAAGTGAGCAAAATAAAGACCCACAGACCGCATCGAGAGGAGCTGCACACATTCCTTCCTTCTTGAACATACCTTTATATCCACCGAGCGTCAAGTAGTTCATGGAAGGAGAGAATTTACTCGGAACAATGGGTGGAGTCTCTTGAATGTCCGGGCCAAACGCGCCATTGAGACGCTTCCATGTTGACGGCACAATAGAGCATGGGGTAAGCCAATCATATCCGCAATACGCTGCCATTTCATACGAGAGTACATGGGAAGGGAGTAGCAACGTTACCAGAAGAGGGAAACCAGAGTGGCTAGCCAGAGTGCGGAACGGTTTTCCGATCATCATTGTCGTCGTATCTTTTCGAAGATTTTGCAGATTGTGAGGACGACGTACGAGTTAGGTTCGCCTCGCAGCACAAAAACACGACTAAAAGGTCATAGATTCAGAGTTTATGCGACCGAAAGGTCATCGAGAAACTTCTGGTAGAGCACAAACCGTTGACGGTCAGGAGTGCACGAAAACTAGCCCAAGACACCTTACTAACATCTTCACACGGAACTCTAGAGGTATAGTTGAGTGTCAATCTCGATGGCAACCATGGAACGAACAATCCCTTGAACTTCCTAGATAGCCTTGTTGCGGACAATGGATTTTCGCATGTTCGATTTTGTTCTGTTTATGCTTGTCTGGAGTACTCATCCATCTGGTGAATCCACAATACTAGCTAGGTAGGATCTTGATTCCCTCGGCAGTGTCACTGGCCGCTTCGGTCGGTCCTTCTGGATTGCCTCCTGCACTGGATTGCCCCTGTACTTTCCCTCTTGAGAGAGAAAAGATGGGTCCTGTCTGGTTACGATGGGTGTTTAGAGGGACTCTGTTGTGGCATTGTCAAGTTCATTGCGACAATACCATGTAGTTCCTCTATGCTACGAGACAAACACTACGAGTCCATGGTTCATCAACTCCATACTCTACAACACTCAGTGTGGGTAGATGACAGAAAACCTGAATAGCTTTCTAGAGGTTACAGTTCAAAAAAGTCGTTTGGGATTCAAAATTACAAAAAGATTCAATGGGTCGAAAACTCGTGCGAGGACGACCCTTCCTCATCGTCCTCTTCACTCAGCACGGTTGACGTCAAGGGGACATTGTCGGGTCGATCGTAAAAGTCACTGACATGATCCCATTCAGCCGGTGCTTGTTTGTTCAACAGAAGACTCTTTTTGTTGCCGTTGCAAGGTTCCTCCAATTGGAGTTGCATGACGACATGTTCCAAAGTGTCGGGACGAGGAGGAGCATCTTGGTTGCCAAGTGAGGGTGGTGGTGTCACAAGAATGGACAAGGAGGACCGTCGTGTGTGTTTCATGGTGCCATTGCCACTCTCTTCTTCTTCTTGCTGTGGTTGTTTCGGTTGTTTTCCAGTCGAGGATGGTGGTGGACAACAGCACAAGGGCAAGGTGGGTAGATGGATGGGTTCCATACAGGGCCGACGATGATAAAGAGACGTGGGGTGCGCATGGTACGAATCGTGACTCGAGCGTTCCGAAGAGGAGGGAGCCGAACATTCGGCCGTGGCCGCGGCTACGGCCCAGGCCTTCCAATCTTATTCACTGGAAACGACATGACATTGACAACTACGTCGTGGTTGATTGCACGTCACACACTTGTGGCCTCTCATGTGTTGACTCAAAGCTCGAAGTCGTCCATGATGAAATCGTCTTCGGCTCTTGTGGTGGTGGTGGTGTCCGGCGAATGGTGGTGACGAAAGGGTACTTTCCGGGACTTGCGGCGGTGGTGGTACTGATGACTTCACATGTCGGGAGGAGGTTGCGGGGAGTTTGGATGTTGTGCTGGTAGTGATGGTGATGGTGGTGGTATCCACTGGATGTATTTTTCGTTTGGACGATTGGCGTTGGTGTCTTCGACGCGATGGGCGTTTGTTCAAGGCATGACGCTCCACTCCTTCCGACTTTTGTTGTTGTTGTTGTTGTTGTTGTTCGGGGGCAGGAGTTCGACTTCTCATGATCCGTGTCATCGTGTAGCAGGAGAGATTTGGAAACGTGTTTTTTGATTCTGGTTGCTGGATTATTTTTTTGAGCTCTCGTGGAGCAGCAGATGGGTAATGCAGCGACACTGCAGAAGAAGAGGTGCTTCGGTCTTCGGTTGCTCTGTCTGTGTTATTTGGCAACTGCTGGGGGGATACAATCTTGTGAGACGATCCGACGGTTTGGGTTCCATGTACACAAACTAGCACACTGGAGAGTTCTAAGCAGTCTTTGGTTTGGCATGCAACACTCGATCCAGTGCACTCACAAATTTGTTTCGCGAGCACAGACGGCGAATGCGGGAGTGGGACAGTCGCCAAAATAATCAAATACAGTATTGCCTAGAGGACCAAGATCAAGCGGGCATGTCACACTGTTAAATCCGATAACAAGCCGACGGCTAATTATTTCTGGACGTTCGCAGAACTCAGTCCGTCCTTGTCCCGTGTGCAGATGGCTTCTCTGGCCATCGCTCACTTTCCTAGCCTAATTCCTAAAGATCATAATTTTTACGTCCTACTCCTACCATTATACATGGGTATGGCATATCCTACATCCAAGTCACTAATGACCGGTATTATGCCTGTGAGCTGAAAATGCATTGGGATGAGCAGTGGTCTTTTCAGTTTGTAGCCCTATCCTACATCCAAGTCACTAATGACCGGTATTATGCCTGAGAGCTGAACCCTCCGATTGCGGGGGTACCTCCCGTCTGCTGTCCATACGGTTATTCTCAAATTTTCCTAAAAAATGTAAAAATTATTTCTGTCAAATGTCTTTCGATTTAGCACATTATTATAACGTCCAAGCCAACTGTAATAACTGGCTTCGCCCTATTGTGTAGCCGCTTGCGCTCATGCATGACCGTGAGCCGTGAGACTTGACGAGACATGGACAAAGAAATCTACAAGCCCATTTTGTACTCAATAGTCTTTTGTTTCAGAAGCGAGTACTCTTTACGCAGTAGTGGATCTAGCTTCACGGAATCATCACACACACACACACCAAACCATGAGAAATACAACACATGGTGCAATGCACCTCTAGAGGAGTATCAAAACAAGCTCCTGGCACTTTGTCTATGGGAAAGATAAAAGCATAGTCCACTACTAGTTTAGGCTTCCTGCTTCCTGGGCTTACATACCCCATGATGACGCTGTCAACCAGTGCACTGGTTGATTGTTCATTGCACTGGTGGATTGTCATGTTTCATGTAGTCATCCTTCCTTTGATGCATTCCACCTTCACTTGTGATCTAGGTGGATGGTTTTGACCATAAAGTTGTCACTTTGGTCGTTCGTCCGGCTGGGTGGTTTTCTTTTGGTTTTTGGTGTGCTCACTGCTCATGGTCGTCTTTTGTGGTGTTGCTCGAAAAGTGAGACGATTCTTGGCCCATGTGCCAGCAATACAAGGCGTGACCGGCGTGTCGATTTCGAACGATCGAAGGGAGGCTGGCGATATCACCCGGCTGGCGCTTTGGGAAAAAATACGAGACAATTTTTTTCCATTCGGATGACGGACGAACAAAGGTACCCCCCCAATCGCACCCTACCATTATACATGGGTATGGCATATCCTACATCCAAGTCACTAATGACCGGTATTATGCCTGTGAGCTGAAAATGCATTGGGATGAGCAGTGGTCTTTTCAGTTTCTAGCCCTATCCTACTTGTACATCCAAGTCACTAATGACCGGTATTATGCCTGTGAGCTGAAAATGCATTTGGATGAGCAGTAGACTGGTTTCTTCACAAAAAAACGCAACAAAAAAAAACTCCCACTCCACCGAGGCAACAAGACGCGTTTTTCTATACAGTACAATGTTGAAATGTTCCTCAAGTCGTCGTTTGAGCACCATGTGTTCGATTTGCGTCCTTTTTTTGACTGGGTATGAGATATTGGGAGCCATTCGCCAAGGAAAAGATCTCTTTGCTCTCGTTGCGTCTACGGAGCAATACGTGTCCTCAGTCACCACATCCCTTGCGGCGGTTGTCTCGGAAGACGACGATCGTCACAAGGTCATCTCCCGAGGTCTTTTGCCACGTGAATCCCATGAATGTACCGCGGCCGCCGTCCAACATCAACTCGCGACGGCTTGTCAGACGGCCTATGCCGGTCGACACAATTTGCCACCCCTCTTTCCTCTTTTGCGTTTACATTTACCCGATGCCCGCACGTTGATTGACATTGGAGCCAATAAGGGGCTGGTGAGCTTGCGGTGGTTGCAATTGTGGCGCCCAAATGCATGGCAGGCTCCTACACCAGCGGAATATGCGAATGACTGGATCGCCCGCTACTGGGCACGTCATAATTTGACCAAAAGCCAAACCGGTTCTCGCTGTGGCGTGACCTCCATGTGTGTGAAGCTCAACCTAACGGAACAGCAATGGTTGGAAACAGCCGCTCCCATCCTGGCGACGCATCAAGCAGGCCATGTCGAAAAGGATCCATTCATGGTGCATTCTTTCGAACCGAGCATTCCTGTTTACAACATGCATCCAGAATTTCTCAATCAAACCAAATTTGATGCCTTGAGACAACATTGGAAATGGCATCGTATCGCGGCCTTTGATGATGATTCCGAAATGTACTTTTCACAGTTCTGGAACGAAGGAAGTGGCATCAATCTCCAGAATACGCAACGCACACCCAATACTCTTGTGGCCAAATTGGACACCTTGGCATTGCAAGACCACTTGTTTCATCGTGATGGTTGGGATAATTCCGACGTTGACAACATTGTTATTGATGTTTTAAAGATTGATGCCGAAGGCGTCGATGCTCGTGTCATGGTCGGTGCGGCGGAATTATTGCAACGCCATGCCATACGAGTCGTCATGTGGGAAACCCCCAATAACTTTCCCCTCCATTTTCCAGCGACCATGGGGGGACCGGCATTTACGTTTGGCGAATTGATTGATCGTTTGGATGGTGTAGGCATGACGTGTTATTTTCCGGGCCAACGGGGCCAGACCATGATTCGCTTAACGTCGTGTGCCGCGCAACAAGTCGCCGATACTGTGTGCCACGCATCACCCCACTGTCCCTATAGAACTTGCAAACTGCAACATTCCAATGCCTTGTGTGTGCATCGACAGCGTGCTTCGACCTTGTATGCAGCCTTGGAAAAGGCATCGTTGGTGTATGGTGTCTAAAGAGAAACAAACAAACGACAATAATTTTTAATGATTCGGATGTAGGCCTTTTCTCTCTCGAACGTTTTTCTCTCTCCCTTAACACCCCCCAGTGTCGTGCGCTCTAGTCTAGAAGAAACAGCTAACGTCATGGGTACACGTAGTGTCCAAAAGACAACTACCTAACAACGTCTGAAAAACTGACAATGGATCGGGAAGTCGTACAGAATTTTGCCTTAGGTTGGAGAATTTGCAACTTGCGCCAAGGATGACTTCTTGTGGCGTTGCCTTGGTCATCGTCGACTCCGCGACACCAAGCAGTCTTTTCAATCGGCTCCTCAACAAAAAAGAAAAGGGACTGATGCCTTCTTGCTTCGCATGACTGGAAAACAATTTAGGATGGTGGAATAGACGTGCCCTTTGTTTGCTCCTTGGTTCACCCAAAGCCGAACACCGCGAACCGCAACTTTGCTTGTTCCACATCTCGCAACACAAACCACAAGCCATCTTTGAATGAGCTGCACAGATTGAGTCGTGGTCGGTAAGGTCTCATGGTCCAGAATCTGTTTTTCTTGACGCACTTTGGATGTCTTTCGAGCGAAAGTGGTGACAACGTTGGTGACTTTTTCGGTAAGCGTTCCTTCGACGTCCTGAAAGTGTTGTTGAAGGGGGAGTCGTTGTTCTCGCCGTCGAGTTCAACTTGTAAGGACTTCTTCATATTTCCTCCTAGATAAACAATTTAGTTTCCATAGAGATTTGACCCGCATGTATTGAACCCTAAGAAGAATGTCATCCTACAAGTGCGGTCTGGGCGTGTATTCGTCCAATTAGGGTGTTGTCATTGGATCTTGGCGGCAATGTTCCCACTAACATTCCAGTCCCTGTGCCAAGGCAAATGTTGCACGTGCGTGGTCGCAGATCTCTTTCCTCTTTCATCGCCGCGGCCAATACAATAGGCAGTATCCCCTTGCTGTTGCAATCATGTCGTCCTTGACCCAAGCTGTGCCGTCTTCCAATCTCGCTCCGGCAGTATCCACTTCTGGTATCCCAGCGATATCCGGTCCCGATCCAAATGTAATGCAGGCCATTGAACGAGGCAATGCGGTTGTGTTTCTGGACGTTGGACTGGGCGACGGAGTGCTTTTGGGACGTATCAAGCTGGAACTCTTTGTACGAGATGTACGTGTAACTGCATGTTTCTATTGCCATATTACTTTGTGTTGTGAAATTTTGCTTATGCGGAATTCTTCTCATCTGGTCGACTCTCATGGTTCTCCATGATTTTCTACAACGCTGCCACAACAGTGTCCCAAGACGTGCGAAAACTTTCGACAATTCTGTACGGGGGAGTATCTTCATAACGAACAACCGACAGGTTACAAAAACAGTGTATTTCATCGTGTCATCAAGGTACGCACGACAATACTGAACTGAAGATTGGGTGCTTGACAAGCGCTCACCCTCATTCTTGACAACAACATCCGGCGGTTTTTCTCTATAGGGCTTTATGATTCAAGGCGGTGATTTCCTGAATCACAATGGAACCGGCAAGACATCCATCTACCATGGATCGACCTTTGCCGACGAGAATTTTCTACACAAACACCATCAACCGGGCATGTTGAGTTGTGCCAATTCCGGTCCCAATACCAACGGGTCTCAATTCTTTATTACGTTGGCCGCCACGGAATGGCTGGACGGCAAACATGTCGTCTTTGGCAAAGTGTTGGATGCCGATTCCATGTTGACGGTTCGAAAATGCGAAGCCGTACCCCTACATGGCAGTACACCCCAAGTCCCTTTGAAAATTGTCCAATGTGGCGAATTATAAGAACCGAATTGTAGAACAAAAGGGCAGAGACAGAGGTTCTTGTGGGTCTCCTCCTTAGCCAGTTCTCCCGAATCGAAATGACGATGAAAAACATGATCCACTAGAATAGATGGGAGTATCCAGATGGAAACCTGGGGCAGAAATCCGTAGAGTATCAGCACTGAACTAACTTCCGCAACAAACAAAGATTGGAATGGATGAATCAAAACACAGCGAGCCTCGAAACTGATGTACTGCAGATCAGTTGTTTGTTTTGACGCGAACCGAACGAGGTCCAATGAACTCTCACATATAACTGCAGCTGAATGTCCCCCTCTTCTCGCTCAAAGGCTTTCCTTTGGATGTATAAACCGCGGACCCATTCGCAATTAGAAAAGATACCAAAACGTTGAAACGACTTTGCCTGTCGACCATGGTTTTGTGGCGGGTTCCGCTACAACCGTAAAGGAGCCTTCCGCACTGCGTGGTATTGGGATGGCTCTGCTTTTTGCTGCAGGTTGGATAGGGGAGAAATCTTTCTGTAATCGGCATATTCGGGGGGTTTCTTTTGTGTTTGGCATTTAGATAGATGGACAACTTCGTCTATTCGAAGCATTTCGAGGGAATGCATAGATGGCCTATCTAATGCGCGACTATAGTGCGACCTGGATCGAATTCGATCAAAAAAGATCTCGCGCGTCCTCAACCTGCGCGTTTGCCACATCACAATGGTGGGAACGATTCTCGTTGAAAGCCGTTCTCTGTGAACAAACTAATCACAAACCAAATTACCTAGTCGAGAGAGATCAAAACCATGTACGCACCGCCTCCAACAACAACGGCACAGCACTTGACTTCGGCTTCATCGTCGTCGTACACGGCGGTTCAAATTCCCTGTTGTTTGTGTGGCACCTTGATTTGGCCGAATGCGGCCAACAAATGCAGTGCCTGTTTGGCGTCTCAGTTGGATATTGGAGCCTGGATGCAACGAGGTCCTGGTGGAGGAGACATTATTGTCCATCAATGTCGTCAATGTCGACGCTACCAACGATACGACGGTGGAAAATCAAATAACAGTGCCCACTATCAAGCCATGGAACCGGAATCGCCCGAATTGTTGGCCCTTTGTTTGAAACATATTCCAGCCGTATCGAGCAACAACAACAATACAAGCAATAACAATTTTTCGGCCGCTGCGCATGGATCCGGTTTGTTATCATCATCATCCGCTTCGACCATGCCCAAATTGCATTTGGTGGATGCCCATTGGATTTGGACCGAGCCACACAGTATGCGATTCAAGCTTCATTTGACGGTTCGGTATACCATTGAAAATGTACCTGTCCAACAACGTGTGCAAGTGGAATTGAAAAATCAATGGAAACAATGTCCGGACTGCAATCGAGAATTCACCAATCGGACCTGGCATGCCTTGGTCCAAGTCCGACAAGCCGCACCCAATTACAGTGGAAGTGGCAGTAGTAGCAATCACACCAGCAATCATCATGGCAAGCAGCAACAACAACAAGGCAACACCAAGGGATCATCACAGACTTCGACCAAACGTGGTTTGGCCGCTTTGGAAATGGCCTTGGCGCAACATACGACCATTCGCAAACACGTGTTGAAAATTGACACGACGAAAAATGGCTTTGATTTTTACTTTTTGAATTTGGCGCAAGCTCAAGCCTTTGCTTCGTACTTGCAACGATGCAATCCTATGCGATCCGTCAAATCCAGTTCCAAACTCGTCTCGACCGATGTCAAGAACAATACGGCCAATCTGCGACATACCTTGACCTGTGAATTGGTTCCACTCTGTCGAGACGATTTGGTCTTGATCAAGAAGCAAGCTGTTGGAGGAGCCCAAAAATTGGCGGGACGCCTCGTCTTGGTCGATAAAGTGTCGTCCGTCTTGACCCTGCTGGATGCCTCTCCCACGGCGTCGTATACTTCCAAAAAGACAACAAGTACCAGCAGCAACAAAGGACTCGCCGACTATCAAATGGAACTGTCGGCCGAGAATTACTACCGCAATGAGAAAAATGTTCGATGGTTGCAATCCAGTGAACGATTGGTACGATTTGTGGTGTTAGATGTCGAGTCATTGGAGAAACAACAACAACCGTCGGGACGACCAGGAGGAGGAGCAACGGCACAACCGGATGACACGTTTGAGACAATACACGAAGACAACGAACATACTGGTGGTGGTACACCTTCTGCTCCGACCCTGTATCAAGGACCACAGTCGGGTGTGAGCAAATATGCCTTGGCCGAAGTGGTGGTGGTACGAGAATCCGAGCTGGGTGTCGTGAATGACCATGAACCCTTGACGGTTGTTACCCATTTGGGACACTTGTTGCAAGCGGGTGATGTTGTGTTAGGCTATGATTTGGAGCGCACCGTCGGTGGAGATTGGGAATTGGACCAACGCAGTTTACATCATCACTTTGTTCTTCCCGATGTCGTTCTCGTCAAGAAAGCGCCGACACCGAAAGGCAACAGCAAAAAGAATCAACATGACAATGACGACGTCGATGAGTCAGAGACTGCCGGTACCAAAAAGTCCATATCCAAAAAGAGAGAGAAACGTCGTCGACGCAAGGAAGGCAAAAAGATGCGTGCCTTGGAGGAAAGTGCCGCGCGCATGGGGTTTTTGGATGCCGAAGAGCGTGGTTTCGTGCCAGAAGAAAGAGGAGACGACGACAATGATGCTTCTGCCGTCGCCGACAGTGCCAGGTCAACTGTCTCCACGCAGGGGACCGATTTTGAAGAACACCTTTGGAACGATCCTCAAATGGCGGCCGAATTGCATCAGTTGGAAACTGCCTTGGAAGAAGCCGCCGTCGAAGTCCACGAGACTACGGACCAACCGTTGGGTGGTAACCTTAACGCCGACGACCGACAACAAGCCAGCATCCATACCAACCAGCCAGAACCAACGCCACTGGCGGTGGAGGATGACGCTGGTACACCCACAGCGACGGCACACGGAGAGGATTCCACACCCACATTGGATTCGGAATAATCGAACTTCGCAATCTAAGCTATATTATTTGTGTCATTTTGTATACCGCTCTGTCAGTTTGGTGAACGACCACGGAAAAGGGTCGAAACTCTCGTACTGCCAAACGTTTGTCGTTTTGCCGCAACGAGTAAAGACAGTTGTTGTTAGGGACCAAAAATGAAACACATCAGGATCTGTTGGAGAGGAAGAAATCCCAACTGGAGCAGTATACCCTCTAGAGACAGTACGGATATCGGCCATTGCACATCAGTACACGGATAAAGGTAGTGCGGACGGGATCATTCTCCTTCACCGGAAACTGTGGAGCGGAGATTACTCTTCCTTCAAGGCCTCTCTCCCTCTCCCTTTCTCTTGTACGTAGTGTGAAGGGACAATTGCAGAGAATAAGAGATGCTATAAACTGCCTAGGTAGAATAAGGAAGAAAATAAGAGATGCATTTTTGTTGGGATGAGGTGCTACATGGCTTTATCTTATGCCAAAGATCTTTCACAGCTGCAATCGATGAATTCCAAAGCCTTAACATGTATTGCGTGGCTTTCTGTTCCTATGCCAGGGAAAACTGTACCTATGGATTCACACCAATCATTTGTCCTGCGTCTGCGTTTGTGCTTTAATTGTCTCCTAGTTCGAAATGTGGGACCTTGCCATCCAACGAGCAATCCATGACATTACCCTTGTCGGACAAATGCAACTCCGCAACTCCATCTCCAAGCTTACCAAACTTGCACAAACTTTTCATATTCTTCTGGTCGGAGTGGGGCCCTACCGAGAGCCATCAACTGAACAAAACATGCAGAGTTCTTGTCCACAAGAGGAAGTATTTCAACGGCATTATCCGGTTGCCAGGATGGAATCATTGCAATGCCCTTCGGAATGGCAACCACACAATGGTCTTGCTGTCCAGATATCAGGTCTGGGAGCTGCCATACTAGGTTACGTTGCGTGTCCATGACCTCCACGGAGCGCAAGTAGGGTCCACCTCCATCTCCTCCAACCACAACAAGACAAGATCCCACTCGGACCACATCATGGCAATGCCGACCAGTGCGAAGAACAAGATCCTTGTGAATCTTCCACGACTTGCTGAACGGGAGCAACGATGCTGGATTTCTGGACCCCGCTTTCAACCAGTCATCAAATTCCAGGTACTCCACAGAGTCGTTGAACTCAAACTCATCAGAATTGCCCAACCCACCTACCACATAGAGACGATGACCAATCACAGCCATTCCAAAGCGACATCGAGCCACATTTAACGGTGGCCCGGATATGATACTGCATTGACTTTCTGATGACAGCGTGTCAAGAATATCGACAGATGCACCAGAATCGTAACCACCTCCACCTGCCACAACAACGAATCTGTCCTGTACAACGGCTGCGGCACACCCTTCTTTTGGGCTGGACAAGCGACACTTTAAAGTTGTCCATTTCTTCACTGTATTGTCCGACCAGGATGAAGAAAGTAAATCTCCAATGTCAATCCTTTCAATTGTATCAAAGAGGTGGTCAGGATCGTCAGGATATACTCCACCAATGGCATACAGAGATCCGTTGCATTCCACGGCTGCAGAGAAACGTCGGTGTTCGTTCATGGATGTCGCTTCTTGCCAGGCCATAGTAGTAGGGCCATGGTCCATATTCAACAACAAAACCACGTTGGTGCAACTAAATCTATCCTCCCCCAATAAGTGAGCAGAAGGATTAGAATGAATATAGCCTCCCAGTACGACCAGTATACGTCCTTGAATCTTGTCGGGATGATGGATCACAACCGATGCATGTCCGTCCATATCGACCGGAATGGGAGGCCATGGAGCTGTCTGCCACTGTGGTTCTTCTTCTTCGTCGTCGTCGTCGTCTTGTTCTTCATCTTCTTCTTCGTCGTCGTCTTGTTCTTCTACTTCTACTTCTACTAACTGTGCTTCTTCTTCTTCTTCTTCTTCGTCGTCTTGTTCTTCTTCGTCGTTGTCTTGTTCTTCTTCATCTTCTTCTACTTCTTCTTCTTGTTGAGGTCTGTGGAGGTTTGTACAAAAAGCAAGTCCGGACATCATCGCTTGTTGTTGGAAGTAGTTGTTCATGGTGTTGTTTTGCTTCGTTTAGAGTTTCGAGTCGGGTAGGGTCGTCCGCCGCCGTTTCGAAAAGGCCTCTTCTCTAGACTTTTGTACACACCTCTCAAACTATTCGACAGAGAGGGTACTACCGCTATTGTGTGCCTGTAAAGACGACGGCGAATGTGTGTGTGTTCTTCATTGCGAGACAAACACAAGATGAGGAAAAGGAAAATTGATGAGTGCGTAAAGACAGTGATGACATAACTAAAATTCGTGCTCTCGTGTAAGCACCATTGGTTTAGTGGTAAAATCCAACGTTGCCATCGTTGGGCCCCGGGTTCGATTCCCGGATGGTGCAATCATTTGGCACAAAAAAAGAACGTATTTTTTCTTCATGACAAATTGTGCTCACATCCACATCACCATGGCGTCATTGCCTCCACCTCAATCCAAGGACTCGATCGAATCCGAAGCAGCGGTATGCCATATCTTGCCATGTCATGTGGAGTATACGGGAGCACTGGATGGTCGACAGTTTGAACCATCCATGGTCCAAACAGACGACAACAAGACTACTACGACTGTGGAGGCTGTGACTCTGCGAGGACGTGGATTGTTGGCCCAAGCGCCAGCGTTGGAGATTCCCTCGGCAGTGGCATCGGGTCATGTGTTTCAAGTTCTGGAGAAGAGTCAGGTGGTACCAACAACAACATCCACAACAAATGATCAAGTATCTACAGAAGCTACCATCTCATTGAAACATCTTCCAAGTCTCCAATTTGATTCGGTACAAGAGTGGCACCATGAACACATACCTACAGCCGTCTCGATCCAACCAAGTCGATTGAAGGATGCCTTGGAAATTTGTCAAGTGGCGAATGCTCTACATGCGCCTCTTCCAGTGACAAAAAGTGGAGAGAAAGCAAACAGCAAACGTTTGAATAAATGATCGGAACGAATGTGAACCAAAAATGACGGTCGATGGGGGGTTGGACTGGATGGGTCGACGTTCCAGATTCTTCATGAGCATGGGCTCCTAGAAGATTCATGTTCTGATTCATTGTCTGTCCTAGAGTCCAGACAGCTGTCCATTTTTGTAGAGGGTCCAACCTGATTTTTCCAACGATCAGCTCTGGTTTTCACCTAACTAGTAGCTATTATTAGTTATTAGTACACATTTGGCAAAGCCTCGAAAGAATTTGAGAAACCCAGTTTATGCTATTGTCCTCTGCAACGTTACCCATGTCCCATGGACACTGCCACTCTACTATATATAACGCGTCAACAACAACTCTCCTCCTCGATACTCTAGAATTTGCCAATGGCGGTGAGCAAGTCCATCGAGTCTTGAACGTAATCGACAGGATGCATGGCGGTGACTTGCGTCTTGACGCGGAGTTCTTCATTGACCAATTCCTTCTTGACTTTGCACTTGAAGATCCAGTCGGTAAAGGCGGCACTGGCAAAGGCCGAGTCGTAGGCATCGCTGGGGGCATGGCCATCGCTGGCCGTATAGACTTGATCGGCCGTTTGCTGGCCCAACAGGGTTTCGGCCGTTTCGTTGAAAAAGGTGACCCAGGTCGAACTGGACTTGTCTTCGACGACGGCACTAAAGATCCATCGTCGGATGCAATGATCAAAGGTTTCTTGACACCGTTCGCAATGCCAGGCTTCCCCATGGCCCGATACGGAGGTGGTCGGTGTCACCTTGACGCGATTGCGACAGGGATCTTCGGATTTGGGACAGGCCGGGTACCAGGCACCGCCTTCCTTGTCCTTTTTCAAAAAGGTGACAGTGCCGGGAAAGGAAATGTAATCGCCCTTTTCCGATTGGTAACCCAATTGTTCTCGTTTAATGTCGGCAATTTCCTTGCGTTCGGCAAACGAGGCCGGTCCGCCAAAGCCACTGCCGCCACTACTGCTGAGACTTTTGGCCGGACCTTGTCCGCCCGTTTCTTGATACCACGCCTGTAAACGGTGATAGGCGGGCAATTTTTGAATGCCCGCTTCATTCTTGGCGAGCACGACCGTATCAAAACTAGACAGGGACTTGCCGCCCCCATAATCGGACAAGCGCGAGCGACACACGCCCACGAGTTCATTCAATGGCATGAGGGAGGAGGCCTTTTGGACTTGATCGTTCCACAGAGTCAAATTGATTTGCGCTTGCGAATCGTCCATCAAGGTGACATCGCATTTGGTAAATTCTTGTCCCTTCTTTTTGGACAACAACGTGACGGGGTCACTAATGGCGTGGACATAGGCCAAGACATCCACGTGCGTGTGTTTTTCGGGATCGACCATCATGGATTCAATTGAGGCAATGGATTCGACAAAATCGTAGGCATGCGTTTGAATGTTGGAATTGTCATGGGACATGTGAATTTCGGAATTTTGGTCAAAGGTGATTTCGTGCGGCGATTTGCAGGTATTCCATCGCGCATTGGCCACCTTGAGCCGACCTCCGGAAAAGGTATAGACGCGGCCTTCTTGGAGCATGCCGTAAAAGCGGTCGACGGCTTCCTTGAAAAAGGTGGCCCGAATGTCGGTCCCCGATTCATCCAACAAACTAATGGAAAACAAGGAGCCTTCCCCCTTGGCATTGCTCCAGGTGCGAATGTCGGACTTGCTCGTGACACGAGCTTGAATGGTCCAACGCGAGTGGTAGAGATTCAATTCACTAATCTTGGTGTAATTCATGGAGGTCGTGTTGTTGGACCGAACAATGGGAGCCACGGGAGACGAGGATGACGTGGATGAGGAGGGTCGGCCATAGGGATTCTTGGCACTGGGACTGCTTCGAGGAGGACTGACGGTCATGGCGGTCGCAGTACTTGTAGTCGTTGCTGTATGAGAGGGTTTGGCATCGTAGGCAGTGGCGGTATGGCTGGTCGGGTTGTTGTTGGTGCTATTGTACAAGGGTTGTGCCGGCACGGGCGCCGCGTTGGTCGTGGTCGCACCCGCAAAGGGCGTGGGCGTTCCAATCTTGTGTCCCGGCTGCTCACTGAGGACATGGGCGTTTAATACAATGACAATGGTCTTGCCTTGAATGTCATTAAACATGTGATCTTGAATGGCCAAGAGTCCAAATTCTTGCAGCGTCCCTTCGGCGACGAGGGCATTCATTTGGGCCGACATCATACTCTGCACATAGTGTTGGCCATCGCTAATGACAATCCGAAACCGCTTGCTTTGTGGCGATGAAATGGACTTGATGTGAATGGCTTGCACGACAATGGTTTCGCCAGTATTGCGGGGTTGACTCGGATCCTTGGGTTGCAACAATTTGGCGACACCGCCCGGTGTCAACAAGTTACTCATGATATGAATGGATGGATGGTGTGTTGTTGTTGTTGTCTGGTGCAATTCACTTCGTTTGGCACAAGAGGAGAGACCAACAATCGACAACCAACAAGAATGAACATGCAGAAAGAACAAAGGTGAGAGAGAGAACGCAAAACCTCGTGCCACTAGAGAAGGTATGTCACCAAAATGACAGGAAAACCTCACGACGCCAAATCCAACGATACCAACATTCTACCATCGTCTAACTCTCTCTCTCTCTCGCTCGCTCCAAAACAGGTGTCTTCCTCTTTGGAGCAAACACTGCGACCACAACGCAGTACACAAAGTGTCGGTCCCGTATCCATCCTGTTCCTCCACCAGCACGCCCTCCACGATGCCTCGAATTCTCCAATAACAACAACAACAAAAACAAGACCATGCTCCTTCTCTTCAACGTGTCGTACCTCTCTCTCTCTCGGTCGTTCTTGGGGAGACGTCAATTGAATCTGCTTTGTTGTGGTCTGGTTGTTTTGGAGGGAGATTTTCTCAGGGTTCCGCGCCCAATGCGAGGTCGCGTCGGGCGTCGGGAGGGCAGGTGCGCCCGAGAGAGGTGCTTCTGCTGACCTCATATCCATGATTGATCACAGTCTGTGAAACCGCTACCTACCAACAGTTTGGGAGGTGGACGGACGGTGGGCTACACGTAATCGTAGGAGTAATTCGAACCACTCATTGCCATTCTATTGATATCGAGACAAAGTTCCAGTGCGTTGGAATTTGGAATGGATCCAACTGTTGTTTTTTCTATATGATATTTCAAAAACCGCGATACTAGCTAGTTACTAGCTAGTAAAAGTACAATAGTTTCATTCAGTCATTCTGCTTGGTCTCCTTCCTTGGCAAAACAAGAAAATAAAAGGAGGAGGAGGAGGAGGGCATCCGTTTGGCTCTGGCACCTGCACCCACCGGTGGTTGTGCTCTACAGCAGTAGTATAGTGAGCATGAGTAGATGGGTCCGACTCGAGCGAAAAGAGTCATGCCCCGGCCGAGAATCTTGTATTGTAGGAAAGAAGTGCGTGCCTTCAAGGCCCCTCCTCAAGTTTCGTTCTTCTTCTTCTCGGTTCATTGGGAAGTAAGTACGTAAGTAAGCGGACTCTGTTTAGTAGGTACAGGTCTTTTTGGACGGTGGTTCCGCACAGTCGGACTGTACTGGAGCGTTGCGTTTCTTGGATGCCTCCTCGGCTTGTGGTCCAGTAGCCGCTGCTGCTTTGGGAGGAGGAGAATGCGTGGGTGGTACTGCCCGAGTCTTGCTGCTTGTAGTAGTAGTAGCCTCTTGCGTCGTATGGATCCGTTGGCAGGATGTGCACATGTATTCTTGCCGTACCACATGCACCGTACCCGCCCCTGCTTGGGCGGCACACAACGAAGCCGCAGCAGAAGCAGACGAAGAAAACGTGGTGTGCGCGGCTGTAATGCCATCCAAAATTTTGTTGCCACACCAATCGCAATGGGGCGCAGTGACGTGTTCCTGATCCTCATCATCATCGTGTCCTTCTTCATCAAAGGAGGAAAAGGATTCTACATCGTCCTCATAGTCCTCGTCCTCATGAGAGCCGTTGGCACTCCAGGTGTGTTGTTCGGCACAATCGAGACAAAACTTGTCGGTGCTGGATGCCCACGGTTGGAGGGAATGCGTCACGTACCATTCACCCGCAGTCCAGTGAGATTTGGCACACTCCACACAGGCACCTGCTTTTGGTGGTTGGTAACAAGAATGATGGCGGCGACGACTCCCTACCGCGACTTGTCGCAGTGTATAGTGTTCGGGCAATCGCAGTCGGAGACGATGCAGTCGTTGACTGGCCACACAGTGACAACAAAATCCATCATTGTCCTGGGCTTCTTCGGCTTGGATCCAAGTACCACATTCAAAGCATTCGCAAGGACTGTCTTCTTCTTCTTCTTCTGCAATTGGAATGGTGTTTGTAGTGTTGTTCTGGTTGGGATGGGCGGCTTTGCGGCTCGACGATTGTGGACGAGCAGGATGATGGGGACGGAGAAATTCATCCTCATGGGTGGTTTCAAAATCTTCACCCTCCTCCTCATCATCATTTCGTAGTATCAGTCCAGTTCGTGTCATGGTGGAGTCTAACCAAGGAACGGCAGGCATTGTTGTTGTTCTCGTAGTATTGTTTTTGTTTTTTCTGAAGCTTGTAGACAATACTGCTTTGTTGGTGGGTTGCTTCGCTGGTGAGAGAGATGGTGATGTGTTATGCACTTTATTGGTGTGTTGCTACGCATCATATCTCATATCTCTCTTTTTCTCTTTTTGCATTCTTCCCTCGCCTTCCTTTCCTTGTCCATGTTTCCTTTAATGGTTGGTTCGCATCCGCTCTACTGCCCACTCGACAGTGCCTTTTTGAAAACGTTGAGCTCGGACGATCGTCCGGAACATAAGAGACGAGGCCGTAGTCGAAGGTTCGCAGGACTGGACATTTTACGAGACCAGTGCGCGTCGATTTCGCTGTCGAGGTCGTGTCGGTCTTTCTCGCTCGAAGAGTTAAATAGTGTAGTTGGTAGGGGCTTAGGGCACTACTGTTGGGGAGTATGAAATATGGTTGGGGTAGGGATTTGGGGGAGGATGGCCTCCCCCAAACGGAACCCTTTTGTCGGGGCATCGAAATGTCACTTTACGTCAATAGTTTTGACTACTGACGCTTTGACATAGTAGACTTCCCCTAGGAGTACAATGATACCATTTGGCAATGCTGAATGTTATGTGGCAATGGCAGGACTTTGGCCATGGAAATGCCCTTTTAGGCTCGACATTTGCATTGTTGTGTTATTTGGAAGGAAATCTCCCTGGAACCCGATCGCGTGAACTTCTGGCTGTGGCCGTCTCCTGTGGATGATACCTCCAACCACTGAATGCTAATAGGAGTACATGCTACCTCTGCTTGTCGAGAAGTGGTCGATGAAGGAATGGTCCGTTCTCCGTTCCATGACGTGACGTAAAATTGATGGACTTGATGGATTGGTCGATGCCCCAATTGCCCCCACTTCTCGTATTGGTCTCCCCCATACCATGAACCGTCATATTATTATTATTCGTGAGCGACACTATCAGCCATGTATTATTATGAGTTGTAGTATTGTTTTTTGGGAGCGTTTGTCCAATATTATGTTTTATAGAATCCTACCAGTTCTATGGTTCCTAGCTCTTAGCTAGGGTTCCTAGTTCTTAGCTAGGAGTACTAGAATCTACTCACTACGCAGGGAGAATAGGAGAGTGGTTGCAAATCGATGGTGAATGGTGCAGTTTGCAGTAGGTAGTCCGTCGCCATTCCAGTCCGACGTGTCGACCTAGCATGTCGTATCGCGTTGGGGCTTTCAAGGTCCAGACTGGCCATCAACTGCTCCGCGAGAAAATACACCATTAGAGAAGCTGACTTGCGAGACGCACCTCGTAGCTTCTTATGGGATTCCACTTCACTGTGTCACCACCCTCCATCGGTCGAGCTCCGAGCAGGATCGTTGGGTCCTTCAATTTCTCTATACAACCAGCGGTCCAGGAGTCCAATGATCTTTCCGCAACCGCTCGGAATTCTTGTCAACCAGTCAAAATTTTTCTAGTGGTGATTTTTTTCGCAGACGCCAGACGCCGATTCGGCGCGTGCGGTCGCGTATGAGTCATTCCGACCGTCCACGTGGCAAGAATGGTTCGATCGTAATCGCCTTCTGGCGCTCCATTCACAATCATCAAGGATCGAACCAACGAACGAACGAAGACGAACGAACGGAAACCACCAAACGACGCAGACACAGACTATGTTGCATCGATTTCGACAAGGCATGAAACGAAGGACGGCATCGACGGTCAAAGACTCGACCAAGCCTCCAACAACCACAACCGCAACCACCACCACACCCACAACGACGACAAGCATGCCGTCGACTCGCAATTCGTCGTCGTCTTCGTCGGCATTGGCATCCACCGCCACGACAACCACCACGACAACGACACCGAGAACTACCACGACGACAGTCCCACGATATGCCTCGGCTACGACCCAAACCAGTCCAGTACCACCATCTTCCTCCTCCGAGCATCAACCACAATCACAGCAACATGTCCTAGACGCATCGTCCTCCTTGTCCTCTCGGTTGCCACAACCTCCCCAATCGGCTCCCCTATTGTCGTCGTCATCGGCGACAGCCGCCGCAGCAGCAGCGTCTTGGCCGACGGCCGTCTCGACTTCGTCGTCGACGGTTCCACTGTTGCAACAGCCAGAACCACCAGTGGCTGCCGCCGAAGATCACGACGATCGCCTCAATTACGCGCTCTTGGTGGCCTTGTATACCTTGCAAGGCATTCCCATGGGCTTGTCGGCCTCGATTCCCTTTTTGATTCAACAAAAGCTTCAAGCCCTGTCGGCCGCCAGTGTCAGTGCGGCAGCATCCAGTACGACAGATGTCGTGTCGGCCGCCACGCAATTGTCCTATCAAGCCAATGCCATTTTTGCCCTCTGTTCCTGGCCCTTTTCCCTCAAATTGCTCTGGGCACCCCTGGTCGATGCCTGCTTTTTCAAACAGTTTGGTCGACGCAAATCCTGGCTCGTGCCCGTCCAAGCCATTGCCGGTCTCATGATGGTCACGGGCGCCAACTTTGTCGAACGACAATTGGGGTTGGATACGACGAGTACTAGTAGTACGACTACGACGACGTTGAATGTGCAAGGGGTGACGTTGTTTTTCTTTGTCTTGTACTTTCTCATGGCCACTCAAGACATTGCCGTCGACGGATGGGCCTTGACGTTGCTCAGCAAAAAGAATCGGGGACGAGGTCCCATTTGCAATTCCATTGGTCAAAACATTGGCTACTTTTTATCCTTTGTCGGATTCTTGGCCTTGAACGATGTGGAAAGCAGTCAAGTGTTGTGGCGACCCCTGCTGGGCTTGCCCTCCAATCCCACGCGCGGTCTCGTCTCCCTCCAATCCTTTTTGCAAGGCATGGGATACTTCATGCTTGCCACCACCACGGCCGTCGCCCTGTTCAAACGAGAAGTGTCGTCGACAACGGTGACATCATCATCATCATCATCCTCGTCGTATCATCGAAGTCTGAGTACCGGCATGCCTCGATCCAGTGAAGTCTTGTTGCAATCCGATCGACTCGATTCCTTTCATGACCACAACAAGAAACAACAATTGCACGTGGAACAAGAGTACGATGAAGACCATGAATTGGATGCCTCCGAAATTGGCTTGCGGGAAACCTATCGTCGCTTGTGGGCCGTCTGTCAATTGCCGGCCGTCCAATCCTTGTTTGTCATTTTGTTAACCTATCGATTGCCAACCGCCTTGAATGACAATGTGAAATTTCTCAAGGCGGTGGAATATGGCTTGAGCAAATCCACCACGGCCCTCTTATCGCCCACTGTCATTTTGCCATTGGGTATTTTGGTCCCCCTCGTGGCCTCCAAAGTCTGGCACGGCGATCCCCTGCAACAGTTCATGACGGCCTATCAATTCCGTGTCACCCTCGTACCGCTCTTGGATACGCTCATGTTGTGGGTGTTGAAAAACACTCAACACCATCATACTTCCAAGTCTCTCTTGTTTTGGGGGGCGGTCGTGGCCTCGACGGCGGCTCAAGCCATTTGCGCGAGTTTGCAATTCAATGCCCAAATGGTCTTTTTTGCCCATTGCGTCGATCCGGCCATTGGCGGCTCGTACATGACGCTGTTGAATACAGCGGCCAATTTGGGTGGCACCTATCCCGCCTCGCTCGTCTTGTGGCTCGTCAGTGTCTTGACGCGGCCCGCCACGTGTCATACCGAACCAGCCGCCGAACCAGCCGCCTCCAACGTGGTGTGTACCGGAGGTCGCGATCCCTTTGGCGTCTTGCAACTCGTCTTGAGTGGATTGGGATGTGTGTGGGTCTGGGTCATGCGGCGTTCGGTCCATCGCGTCGCTCACTTGCCCGAAGATGCCTGGCGGACGCATTGGTTGGATGACCCCTCGAAACGACCGAACGGCAATACCAGGACTCGGCGACGACCGGTCCGTACGAGCAGCAGTATGGCGTATAACGAGGAGGAGGATGAAGAAGGTTCGCCCGGTCGTGGTACGGGAGACACGAGCTTTTTTCGTCCCCGTGACAAGAAGGAAGCCAAGCATGAATAACCAACAACAACAACAACGAAACACACTAGTCTATTAGAGGCGATACGATGGGGAAGACAGCCACGAGTGTGCGTGTCAAACCGAGCACACACACAAACGTGAATTTCCCGTTGAGAACATGCGCGCGCAAGGCCGCTTGCTCGGTCCCATTCACTGGATCTAATACCATGTTGTTCGTGTCACGATACACTGTGTCGGTCGGTCCATGAGGATCGCGCAATCATTTGGAAACTGTCGTCGTCGTCGTGTTGTACAGGGAATCGTTCATCGAACGACACGAGTTCGAGATTCGACATGTCATAGATAAACGCCACTCGGTTGGTGTCATAGAGAAACTGCTACGAAAGATACACATCTTCCATACCATGCACGGTTCCTAGAAATCTGCACTCGTATCCGTACTTGTCACGGCAGGGTGCTTGTTTTGCAACACGCATTGGTTTCGTTTAGACCTTGATGCTACCGTCGTTGCTTTCTATAGAAATCTACAGATACCGAATATCACTACGACTGCAATGCGTAGACAACAATGTAGTATGTTTCTCTATTGTTTAAAAAGTCAAAGAATGGAAGAATCTCATGCCGCTTTGCTACCGGATTGTCCCAAATCGGTCAAGACTTGATCCAAGGCCTTTTCCAAAGTACCAACCGTGGCGTCAATGTGTCCCAATTTGTCCAATCCAAACAATCCTACACGAAAGGTTTTGAGTCCTTGTGGTTCATCAATCTTCCATGGGACTCCCATGGCAATTTGCAATCCTTGTTCCTTGAAGGAGGTCATCATGACCGGATTGGCCGTATCGTCTCCGGGACTGTAATAGACCAAGACACCGGGTGCGGCAAAGCCCGGAGCAGCGACACTGGTCAAATTCCGATTGTCCAAGACGGCGCGGGCGGCGGCTCCCAATTGGAGTTGCGCCGCCTTGAGTTCGGGCAAGCCGAATTTCAAGGTTTCGACCGAAATTTCGTGAAAATCGCGCAAGGCGTCCGTCGGCATGGTGGTGTGGTAGGCAAAGCCGCCATTTTCGTACGTGTCCATAATGGCGCCCCATCGTTTCAAGGACATGGAAAAGGAAGTTTCCTTGGTATGTTCCATCTGGTCCACGGCCCGTTGGGACAATTGGACCAAGGCGGCACAGGGTGGGCCGGTCCATCCCTTTTGCGGCGCCGAAATCAAGACATCGACACCGACATCCTTCATATCCACCCACACGGTACCCGAGGCAATGCAATCCAAGACGACCAAACCGCCCACTTCATGCATGGCGGCCGCCACTTGGCGAATGTAATCGTCCGGCAAAATCATTCCCACCGAAGTTTCCACGTGCGGCATGAACAGGACGGCCGGACGTTCCTCGTGAATTTTTGCCACCACTTGATCGACGGGATGGGGTTCGTACTGCACATGGGGTGCATCATTGTTCGCCACGGGTTGGGCTTTGAGGACCGTATGCGACTTGGGAATGTCGCCAATTTCCAAAATTTCGGTCCATCGGTAGGAAAACCATCCATTGCGCACCACCATGACATGTTCGTCATTGGCAAATTGACGCGCTACAGCTTCCATGCCATAGGTTCCAGATCTATAGAGTAGTTTCACAACAAAACGAGTCGCAAGGAGAACATCACAGTCCCAAAATCAATGACGCGACAAGAAGGTGCAAGACCAAACAAAATCAAATTATCAAAAACAGGATAAAGGAAAAAGAGAACATGGCCAACAACCATTCATAAAACAAAGAGAACAATGCAATAAATGACAGAACCAGTACTCGTAAGACAAGATGTAGGATCACAGAGAGGGCCATATACAAGGTACTGCAAATGACAGACACGGTGCCAGGCTTGAATCGTATTTTCATCGAAAGAGAATCTTACCCTGGCACAATAATGACCTTATCGGCATTGTAGGTGACCTTGAGCAATTGATTCAAATCCCTCATGACTCGTTGAAAGGGATCCGACATGAGATTGAGGGATCGATCCGTATGAATCACGGAATATTCCTTAAAGGCCCCAAAATCCTCCTTGGGGACGATTGGGTAGTTGAGAGACGAGGCATCGGGAAAGGTGGCCATGGTTCGGATCGTTGATCGACGAATTGTCGATTGCGCCGAGGAGGAGACGGCTCTCCAGGCAGAGGTTGCCGCTCTGGTGGCTGTTGGTCGCATCATGGTTACCATGGTCGGTGTTCTTCTCTACAAAAGAGTGAAAGAAGAGGCGTAACTTGTAACTTTGTTGCTTTGGCAGACGACAAGCTGTCTTTCGCAATACCATGCCGTCGAAAACGTCATCCATCGTGCTCTCCAGCTGTCCCGACTCACTGATTGAGAAAGTCAGTATGATACTTTAAACGGATTCACGCGCTTGGATGTATCGGCGATCTTTCGGTGATGACGCAAGCTGGCATGATGACGTCATAATTCTTTCTGTCCCTGACCAAAATTCAAAATCGACATTCTTTTTGCATTTTTTCCACTTCCTTGTCTGTGTCTCGGACGGTCACGATCATACCGTCTCTCCCTCCAACTCCCATTCCATTTTCAGGTGGCTATGTGCATAGACTTCATCATACCGTAGTAGAACTGGCGCGTTAATGTTCGATTTTGGACCACTGAACCGTGGGAAGGTCGGCTATTTGACATGGCGCACAAAGCCTCTATCCAAGCTTGGAATACACTAGATAATAAAAGAAGCTGAGCCAACTGACATTTCGCGCAGGGAGGATCTCTTCTGGTAAAACACTAAATTACAAATTGTGAGAAAAATAGAAATATCTAGCGATTTGATTTAGCTACGCGCTCAATCTCATCCTTCTTCTTAATGGCATACGAGTTGGAGGACCCACGAGCGGCATTGATGAGTTCTTCCGCTAGACACTCAGCCATGGTCTTGAGGTTTCGGAAGGAGGCTTCTCGGGCACCCGTGGCCAACAAGTACAGGGCGTAGTTGACACGTCGAAAGGGAGACATATCCACGGCCTGACGACGGACCACACCGGCACCACCCACACGTGTGGAATCTTCCCGAGGTCCCGAGTTGATAATGGCGTCCACCACAATTTGAATGGGATTCTTATCCGTCAACAAATGGATAATCTCCAGTGTATGTTGGATGATTCTCACGGCCATGAGTTTCTTTCCATTGTTGCGGCCGCGGCGCATAAGGCAGCAGGCAAGTCGTTCCACAATAGGACAGGAGGCCTTACGGAAACGCTTCATTTGGTAGCGTCCGGCTGTGTGCGGCAAGTATGTGGCGTGATCATTTTTGCACGCAATGTAGTCCTACACGAGACAAAATACATGTGAGACAAGGCCGTCTCACCAATCATTCAACAAAAATCTCAGAATACATACCTCCAACGAAATATCACGGACTTCGATTTCGTCAAACGACCACTTTCCAAAGAGTTTAATCTCATTGCCAGCGACCGGAACGAATTCATCTTCCTCTTCTTCAAACTCTCCGCCTTCCGGAGCTTCTTCTCCTTCAGCGTATTCCGAGGCGGCCTCAGCCGGTTGTTCCTCAACGTCAGCCATGGTTCTTGTTCTACGTTTTTGGTCCAATGGGTAACCCAGTCGAATACAAAAACCTCAAGACACTTGTATGGGTTGCAGCCACAATGTACCGCCGTGCCGCACGTTGTGTGGCGTTACTAGTGAGACCGGTAAGAGGTAAATCATCGATGAGATCGGGTCGCATATCAGACGCGCCATCTCCCTCCCCCTGTTGGATGTCTAATCACAACGACGACCACACCTTGAGACGAGGGAGGGGGAACCATTTCATTACCATCCACTACGCAAACTCTCTGTTCATCATCTACTCATATCAATCATCATGGAGGCTGTTCAAGGTTTGGCACCACACCAACAAAAGTTGTTCATGAAGGAAATGGAGCAGCTCCAATTAAAGGACTCCCTGACGTACGTTGCTCTGAAACATCGAACCCCTATGTTATTCTGCGACTCGTGTACTCATTTAATCAACTTCCCGTTCTTGCTCCGTTCCATCATGTCATTTCCCCCTCTGTACGGTGGTTTTTAGCATGTACAACAATTTGGTGGCCCGATGCTTCGATTCCTGTGTGACATCCTTTCGAAGCAAGGCCTTGGACAAGTCCGAGATTAGCTGTGTGGAACAATGTGCCAGTACGTCTCTTTTTCAGAAGTGTATCAATCACAGCCGCATTCATTCGACCAATTCCTCATATATACCTGCACTCTTCTTGTTTTGGTGTTTTTCAGCTCGCTACATTAAGATGACACAACGTGTCGGACTACGGTTTGCCGAACACCAAGCGGTTCAACAGCAACAACAAGCACAATTGGCACAACAGCAACAAACCCAATAAGGCCTGAGAAGGAAGGAGACGATTGATGGTTATTACCCTCTATATATATACAGGAAACGCTTTTTTAGCTGGGTTGCCGTGAAAGCAACAACAAACAGTTCCCACAATGCATCGAAATGTAAGGGGGAACGTGATACTGTCCCCTACTGGCCAAACTTTTTAATCTCCGCTTTTTGGCCGCATTTGATCCATGTAAGAAGGAATGTATAGCGGTTTCGATTTTTCTATGATACAATGTAGTTATGGGGATATAGGAATCGAACTTGTATAGTGTTAGACAGGAGTATGATGGCTGCTTCCACTGCTGTGAATGCTTGTGCTACCAGGCTTTCGAAAACTGTTGCGTTCTTCGAGGCGAGCGCTATCACAACCCACATTGGCGCAGGTAATACAATCGCCAGTTCCTTCTTGTATTTGAATGGTAATGTGATGAATGCCCATTTCGTTCTTGAGCAAGGAGGAAATGCGTTTCATGGCCACTTGGGGATCGCCGTCCGAAGAGCAGTGGACCGACAAGGACGGAATGCCATGCGAAATGGACCAAATGTGCAAATCATGGACATTCTTGACTCCTTCAATACTTTCAATGGAATCGTAAACATGTTGCCAATTGACATTGGAGGGTGTTTCCTGCAAGAGGACCGCTACGGAATTTCGCAACACGGATAGAGTCGAATAAAAGACGCAGGCACAAAAGAAGAGGGTACACACCGGGTCTACCCACGCCCATTGGGGATTGTACCAAATGATCAGACCAGCAATCAGGACACCAACGGATTGCAACAAGTCTCCCAAGACATGCAAATAGGCGGCATGTAAATTCACGTTTCGAAGGGGACTGCTTTCGCTCTTGTTCTTTTTCTTTGCATGCTCCTTTTTACTCGCCACTGAATTATAGGTTTTGGGACCATGGTCTGCATGACAATCGTCACTGCTGTGCAGCAAGGGAGCGGACTCCACGTCTCCGTCATGATGGTGTTCGTGCGAATGATCCTCCAGGCCTGACGCATGGTGGCCATGACTATGTTCGTGTTCGTGTTCGTGTTCATGCTCCCCCTGATGATCATGCCCGCCTTTTGTAGAATTTTCGGAATGGCTTTTGTGTCCACCCTGTTCTTCTTCTTTGTGGTTGTCGTGTGAATGGCCGTGATGATGACCATGATCATCCTCTCCATGATGACCATGATCATGCGAATGATCGTGGTCTGCTCCTGGCAAGTGGACATGATTCTCCACACCCAGCACCCATGCCAGGGCCAAATTGACAATGACACCAATGGCTGCGACTTGACTCATGAGTTTGCCATTGACTTCTTCTTGTTCTTGATTGGGCGCTAGAATTTTGTACAATCGACGGACGGCCTCCATGGCCAAATACACGGAAACGAGTGCCAAGGATATCATACTGAGCAGGGCCGCCAAGGATTCGGTTCGTTTCAAACCAAAGGTATGATAATCCGTCGGTGGCAAGGAGGCCAAATGCGCGGATCCAATGGCCACGGCAAAACTGGCCAAATCGGCAAACAAATGGGCCGCATCGGATAAAATGGCCAAGGATCCTGCAAAGTATCCACCCACGACTTCGACCACCAAAAAGGCGGAACACAAGGCCATGGCAGTCTTTAACCGACGCATCACTTCGCTTTGTTGGTGGTGAGACGAAGAACACGACGAAGACTTGGCGCCACCTCCGTGGGAACTACACATGGTGTCCGCATGTTTTGTCGTAGAACCACTGGATGGTGCCTCGTCGTCATGAGAATGATGGTGATGGTGTGAATGGTCATGGCCGTGAGCCGTCGAATGGGTGCCCATGGTTTGTTTCGTTGCTTTTGCTTGCTTTTGTTCTGTTTGGAACAACAGACAATGGACACAAGATATTCTATTGTGGTGCGAGAAAGGCGAGGCATCAACTCTTGGGGGTGAGGAACAATGTGTAGGAAACGTCAGCACTGCTTTGGGGGTATGAGACAGAGTGTACAATGATGGGGTTTTCGGGAGCTCGGAATTCTCGATGAATGGGTTATGTGTCATGACATTCTATCAGAACTATTAGGAGTTAGCCTCGATAGAGTCTATCATAGGGTCAATCGACTTTACTGGTAACAACCATATAAAGGTGTCAATGGTTGCAATGAAGGCAACGCAAGAAGCAGAATGAGCACACTTTCATTCCAACATCCTAATAATTCTCCAGTTATCAGTCCCTTTCTGGAGGAGTCAGTTGAAAAGACAGCTTGGTGTCGCGGAGTCGATGACCAACGCAACGACGTAAAGGGTCCACACAAGTTGAACTCGACCGAGAGAACAACTGCTCCCCCTTCACGAATTCCAGGACTTGCGGATAGTTTTCGTGACAGGGCTATTGCACAATGATGTGCAAACAACCGTGAGTTTCTCCAATCAGTTTTGGAATTACCTGTGATCCCATCGCGCCTGTGGTCCAGAAAACGTGATACACGTTGATCTTTCTGGCCGCGGTTTTCATGGTATAGAAGCGACAGTCGGTGACTGCCCTTGATGTTTCCACTTTGTGGAGATCTTCTTTGAATTTTGCTGGCGAGAGGCAGCTACAGAACATTGTGTAATGGTCATTCCACATCAGGGAGAGAAGATCCCAGCTACCTAGAGAGATAGGGTTGTTCCACACGTCGTTTGAGGCTGCGAATCATCGCATGGGAGTATTCCACGGAACTACAATCAATAGACAACCAAAAGAAGTATGGGAACCGTTTCTCGGGGACAAGAAGCAGATTGTCGGCCCCTTCTTCTCCAACAAACAACAACCAAGTCGATTGTGCCTCTCTGCTGCGGCACTCGAATCCTTCCACAACTTCACAATATAGCAGGGTACGCACTGGATTCTTGGCGCTTCCCTCTTTTGACTCATCATTATCGGTAGACGATCGACTTTCGTGAGACAGACAGTGCCAAATTGGATTGCTAGGAAGCCTCATACAATCCATGTTCTTGGATATACTCCAGCACTGACGAGGCAATCATGGTCTCATCATTACTAGGATTCGTCTCCTCCTTGTCGTTGTGGAGCCGTTTCGATAACAGGGCTTGTCGTTCTATTGGATCTTGAAGCAGGGCACGGATCTGACTGGAACTGACACTTCCCAGTTCTGGATTGGGTGGTAACAATCGCGCTCCCGGCACCGATTGGACCAGTGTCTCCAGTTCCTTGGTTTGTTGGATGTTCTTGTCGTCGTCATCTGGCGTCGTTGTGGATGGGTCGTAGACTCGATTCACCACAATGAATCGCCCTTGCAAGAGTTGGAGAACTCGTTCACTTTCCTTCCATTTCCCTTGGACCAGACTGATAAAGGAATCGGCTCCCAAACAAAAGGAAAAGACCGTGCTTGGTTCTTGTTCCTGCAAATATTCCAACAAGGCGGCCGTTCCCACCACCACCACGGCTTCAGTCGAGTGTCCTGGACTGGCCTCGGCTGCTGCTGCTGCACGTTTCCACGATTCGTATTCATCGGTGGCCACCACCACCTGGGGAGATAAATTGGAAAATGCTCGACGACAGAGTTCCATTCGATGCTCAAACGCGATTAGTCGATTGCGTTTGTCCACGTAGGTATGACGATATACCGGAAGGATGCGAATCTGGTCGACTAATGGAGGACCCTCACTCGTGTCGTCCATCCTAAAGTAGGACAGCAACTGTTTCACAATTCCCACATGACCGGCAGTTCCTGTAGGAGGGTCGGCAGAGATACCAAAGAGACACACATGTTGTTGTGGATGTTGCTGTTCCTCCTGGTTTGGTGGTGTAGCTTCCTTCGCCATGGTCCGACAGAAAAAGTGCTGTCGGAACGAATTCTTCGCTCCAACAAAAGGACGAAGTACGTACGCGCGACAGCGAGATCCCTAGTTTTCCCTCTAAAGGAGTAGTAGCAACACGTAGTTTCATAGTTTGCCAGTTCTTACCCTAGTGTCTAGTTCCATACATCCTATTGCAACTTAGATCAAAAGGAAATATCAAGCGAGCAATTTATGCAACCACTAGATTACTAGAGCATGTCTTTGAGCAGCTCTTTCCTTGATGCAGAGTTTCTGACTTCGTCATGAACAGATGCGCCAAAAGAAGCAACTTAGGATAGGACAGAGGACGACAGAGCCCATTTGATGGTTCAAGGCATCCAGGAGCTACCTGAAAAAAGGACATGCTCCGTCTATCGTGAGTGCCTCATCTCATAAACACTGAAAGGTTGCTTCATGGTTACTCTTTTGGTGTTTGTTGTTGATTGTGCCATTCCACCACATCTCGGTAGGATAGCGATCCTCCAAAGATATCCAGAGCACTCCCGACGGTACAATCCACCTTGCCATATCCGAGTCGCTTGACAAGTTCCAAATCTTGGATACTTCGTACTCCCCCTGCGTACGTCACGGGTATAGGGGACGATGTTCCCAAAATAGTGACCAAATCTTCCAAGATACCACACTGTTTTCCCTCCACGTCGACCCCATGCACCAAAAACTCGTCACAGTACTGGGACAAGTGTTGCAGATTGGCTTCACTGACCTCCACGTTTGTGAACTTTTGCCATTTATCCGTCACCACATAATAGGGTCCACCCCCGTTGTTTTCTGGCCGCCGCCGACAAGAAAGATCCAAGATTAAGCGCTCTTTCCCAGTAATTGTGACGAGCTTCGTTAAGCGGTCGTAATCAATTACACCGTTCCGAAAGACAAAGGACGTGACAATGATATGAGAAGCACCTCGATCCAACCACAATTGCGCATTCGCATCCGTGATACCTCCCCCAATTTGAAGACCTCCAGGCCACGCCTTTAACGCAAGTTGGGCAGCCTCCTCGTTTCCAGGACCCAGCATTATAACGTGGCCTCCACTCAACTGATCCGTTCGGTACATGTCGGCATACTCCGATGAGGGACGATCGGTGGAAAAATTGGTAGTTAACGTGGTTGTTGTGCTTGATGAGTCGACGCCACCACTGCTGGGTTTCGGTTGTGACGACGATTCTTCTATTGAAAGAGTGCCACCAACGATTTGCTTCACACAGCCTCCGTGTAGGTCTATACAAGGACGAAACTTCATGGTGATGGGTGATAAGGTTAGATGATGCAGATGATCGCACTCATGGTCATGGTGGGGGGAGGTCGCACGTCGCACGATGGGAAGAGGGACAGACGGTCGGTGTATTTCGTATGGGTATTGGGGTAGCAAAACTTATTAGAAATAGGAGTAGTTTTCGAAGCATAACAAAATAGAGGAGTATGTACTAGGGTTGCGATTGGAACAAATCAATGAAATAGTCCATTGCATCACTATCAAGCTGCTGAGCAAGTCGTCCAATGCCGGGTCCTTGCAAAGAGTCGTTGCTGGGAGATCTTCTCGTTGTTGGATCCGAAGAATCTCCACCCTCCGCTCCTTGTACAGGAGTGCTCCTAGTTTGCTGTTCTTGTTGTGCTATCCCCACTGAATTCTCTCCACTCATACTTGTCCCAGCAGAGGTATGAACAGAATGTTGTTGTTGTTGTTGTTGTTGTGTCCGAGGACTCACTGCCATGTTTGCATCGTCAAGCGAGGGAGCGACCGGGGCATGTGTCGCATACGACACAGACGAAGCTCTTTCGATGGCACTGTTGCTGCTAACGTCACTGTCACTGGAGAAAAAAGCGTTCTATTTCTCCCCGGTGCTTCGTGATATCCCATTTCTGGCACTGGGCCAGCGACGGCATACGCCCGTTCCCCAAGGCGGTGGTCTTGCTGCTGTTGTTGTTGCAGCTGATCGCTTATGTTGCTGCTCGTGCTGTTGAATGACGAGCTACTAGAGAATGTAAACGAATGTCGACCTCCTCCAGCCGATGCGACTGGAGGATGAGGCTGTGCGAGGAAGCCGCTACCGTCAATGCCAGTGGCAGTGCTGGTCGTTGTCGTATAATAGGACGGCACAGACGCAGAATTTGTGGGTGCCATCTTCTTTGTCTTGGAATACTGCGTTTTCATTAGGCGCTTCCACTCTGCAAGCTTCTTCTTGTATCTGACTTTCTCTTCTCTCCCCAGACTGTCGTATTTCGCTTTAGTTTCTGGATCAATTGTCTTCCATCGACTTCCGATCGTTCGCACCATGTCTGCTAGCCCCATTTTTCGATCTGCCCCCTCCAAATGGGCTGGAGGATTGGCCAAAAGTCTGAGCCGCTCATCTCGAAAAAACAGATTGTAGGCCGACAAGGGGCGCTTGGGCTTCTCCAGCAATGGTAGCACTTGCTCGTGATGATGATGGTGATGTATTATAGGACGAATGATTCGTCCTCCACTTGGTACTGCTGCCGATGCTGCATCATGGTTGTGGCTGTTCAAAGGAAGTTGCTCATACCGTACCGATGAATCTCCTCCTGGTGGGCTGGTGGGAGAAGGGGGATTGGAAGCCTGCATGATAATGATGATGGAGAAACAGATAAACCGCCCGTGATGAAATAATGTGTGAGGAAAAAATAAAATAATGACTGGAGTCGAAACTTCGAGAAGTGCAGAGCCGGGATTGGTCGTTGGGGAGGATCTGGATTTAACAAAATTGATCATCTACCCCATCTAAATACGAATGAGACAGTAGGTATTATTTATTATTACAAGTTTTTGTTGTGGTAGCTATTGGTTGTCTTAATGTATCCTGGTTAGTGTTAGTGGGTCGCAGACATGATAGACGCAGCCAAAGACTCGAACCTTGAACTAATAATAGTCAAGGTATGGGTAATGGTAATGGGTAATGGGTACCGTTTTCCGATAGATTCCGACTTCTATAGCCATACTTCCGGTATTGGTCCCAACCAATCATCCTAGTTCCGACCAAAACCAGAAGACTAAAGCTCCAGCACTGTATCTTGGTCGTTGAAGGACACCAGTCACAAGGTACCATTACTTCGTTCGCTCTCGCTCCGCTACCCCCGCTAGAGGCATGTCACGATCTTTGAGCGTTACAGTGAAAGAAGGCATGTTAGGCTTGGGTTCCAATCCTCCTTTCTCAACCTGTTTGCAGAATGACTCCCATGACGACGCGTTCGATTCATCGGTAGACTGGAAAAGCCGCATGACCTGCCCTAGCGAGAACCAGTCGTGACTCTTTTCCGGCTGTATCAGTGATGACTCGTCACCATTTTCTTGGATACGATTGATCATGTCCTCAACGTCTGGATGTCTCCTTCCATCCTGAGATATCGAATTCAATGTTGAAGGATACCTTTCAGCCCGAACAAAATCAAAGTCGATGATACTCCCACAGCTGAGCAGATTCGCAAGGCGAATATCACCATGGGGTCCAAAATTCTCGTGAAGAAGTCGAAGTTTTCGAATGATTTCCTGAAAAACCTCAGTACTCACATCTTTCTTCCAGTCACTTGGAATCCACTTCATTTTCACAATCTCAAGTTGTTTGTCGTTAGAAATCAAGAGCTCTACATCCTTGTCAAGTAGCATCCGAACAACATCGATATTCGGCTTTCGATGTTGGGCCATGTCGTAGACCTTGTAGACAAACTCGTCAATCTTACCAACCACCGGGCCAAGGCGACTGCCATATTGTTCAAGTCTCGAAGGAAAGCTTTCTTGTGCCGCTAAAAGACCGCGAGCCACCATCACGATCGCTTCCGCACCGCGGCCAACGTAGAGAGGCGACGTTTCCCACAAATGTGATTTTTTTGAAAATTCCGCCTTGACGAGACCATACGCCGACACGTTCCAATCTTCAAGATCGTTTGCCCCGGCAATGTCAATGACAATGCATGGTTTCTGGTGTAGAATTAGAATGTTGCTCCCGTACATGTCCGCTTGCGCTTTCCGTTCCGTCTCTGGGATACCGCTGGGCTTGTATTGACATGCCGCCAAGACACACGCCCCAAGTGTTCGTTCTGGATGGACAAACCATGCGCACATGTCGATTGGATCCAGAGATTTCTCATCTTCCACTGGTTTCGATTCAAGTTCTCCGGTTTCCCTCTTTCTCTTGCGAATGATTTCGAACTCTTGGGGAGCACTGTCTGGACTTTCAATGTTGGTCACAAGATGCTGCTGATGCGTTACTCTCAAGCGCATCGGGTCCTTGGCATCCCGGTCTTGCTGCAGCAAGTCGATTGCCAGTCGAAACAGCTCCGACCCTACCGCTGAATGCGAGACTTCTTCTTCATCAGGGTATGAATTGTGGAACAAGGAGTGTTTCTTTGTGGAGCCGACAGCAAGGACTTGTCCAAGCTTGGCCACTTCCTCGACGACGCTGTCTTTTCTTTCAAACGTTTCAAACTCTCGAGCGGCCAGGACAAACTCCAGATAAATCTTTTGGGCAATAAAGCCGCCCCGACAGGAATCCTCCGCCACCTGCTTGTCTCGAAATTCGGTACGGAGCTGGGGATCCTTGGCCACCTCGGAGACACTCAGGACCAAATATTGTTGGTTCGACTTTTTTTGCAGAGCGATCAGCTCTTGCTGCTGCTTGAACTCTTTGAACTCTTTGAATGCTCCTGTCCGATTAAATGTTATGTCGTTGAATTCATCAGCGATATAGCCGGCTCCTTCGAGAAAGGCGCGAAACTCTTCACCGATTCGATCCCAAGGAGAAGGAGAGGTTGGACTTGCCATTTTGCGTTTGTGTATGGTCTATTCACTTGTAGCTGCATTTTTGCCGGAAAGAATCGACGCTGTCAGTTGTCAGGCCGTCTGTCAATCAACCGTGGATCTTTTCGAACAGATGCGGGTCGATTACTGTTGCTATCTGGTTGTATCTTTGGCAATCGCAATCTATTGTACTCCTACTCTGTATTTTTAGTAGAGACCTTTGATACCTTTGGCTCCTGAGTCCGTGAGCAAGGTTTTACCGTCGCCCCATTCCCCATTGACCACATGTGAGCAATACAACACTCCTCAGGTTATGGATATGTTTTCCTTTTTGGTGTGGTTCGTAGGAGTACTCTATAGCTAGCTAGCTAGGGTGAAATCGAGTCACGAATTACCTAGGTAGGTAGATTCGAATTTCCGTCTGTACGTCAGACATCGAACGCCAGCACACCATGAGCAAGAATCAGCATAGGAGTCGGGCCTTGTCCTTTTGAACGCGACACCAGAATGGAATGAAAACAACTGACCTCCTCTTCAGGGTGGATGCGTCGCGATCTTTCTACGGTCGTACTCGATCATCCCGTAAAGGACAACGACAACAACAACAAGAGACAAACTGTCGTCGTGTTGCGTGTGATATCACACAGCTCAAGGCGAGCTCGATTCCATTCTTGCATTGAATTTATCAGACCCAAACAAGCAGGGGCGAGAAAGTCCACCCATGAACAAGAAACGTGACGAACTTGCCGCTGTTGAGTGCAATGGAGGCATTTACGTGGTGGGAGGATACAGGATGCAGTGAAGGTTCATGTTTGAATTGCATGGAGCGGATTGATGCCAATGATTTGCTGTAATCATCTTCGACTTCAAATTCACAGAAGATCCATTGGGTGACATTGAATTGTCGCTTATCAACGGGGCGAAGAGCACGTCGTGCTGTAGCGGTTATCAACCGATAAATCGTTGTACTGGGTGGCTACAACGATCTTTTTGTCGTCGATTGATATCATTGATACCAGGAACCACACTGTCACTGCGGGACCAAGCATGAACCTTTGTCGATCATTTTGTGCCAGTGCAGTCGTTGGCCACCGCATCTTTGTCGTTGGAGGCCTTAACGAGCATGGTTATGTTGACTCGGTGGAGTATCTGGATTACGCAGCACGCTGAGACTGGTATACATGGTGTTTTCGTCGACTCTGTGAGCAGCAGCCCGGCGGATGGTATCAGTCTCTGGATGGAATGGGCATCCAACATGCTGATCGTTCACTCTTCTCTACCTCGACATCAGCTTAAAAACGAGCAATGCCGAATACGCATCGCGGTGATTAAGGGAACGATGAAGCCTAGACGTTTTGTTTTCAAGTCGTTGACATGTTTTCTACGTACAATTCCAATCCTAGGACCTCGTTACTGGTTACTCAAAAGTAGAAAGAGCTTTTGTTTGCTGTCAAAGACTTGGTAGGAACGACCAAATTTTTGTGTCTCTACAAGTGGAAGTGCCACCACAGTGGTTGTGCGGTCGTGAGACAAGAATCTGGGGGTTTGTGGTGGCATCATGGCACTTTGCAGGACACAAAGTAGTCGTCCGTGGATTGGTAGCTGGGGCAGGGATGCCAGGAACCCACAGTCGTGCATTCCAAAAAGGAAGAGATCATACAGGGTGTCGTAGTCATGGGCAATCCGGTTTGTCGCCATTTTGTGTCCATTACGATTGCACTAGTGCAGAGTACTTTTTCCTTTTCGTTGCCGTGGAGGTCCACATCTTTTTCTTGACAGGACGGTTGCTGTGATTGTCATGGGGGTTCCATCGGTCTTTTTCTTGGCTTGTGATGCTGTTGCTACGACACAATTTTGCTGACCACGACCATTTGGCGGATTCGCTGTTACCACTCATCCAATACTTGAAGAACGCCGAAGAAGACTCTGCGCCATTAAAGAATCAAGATTCCCATGAATATATGTCACTTTGTGACTGTCACTGTTGTCTTTGTGCAAGACCGGACCTCCTAAACTCAAAGCCGCAACAGCTATTTTCATGTTCTGAAACTCAAAACATTGCGACTACAACAAAATCAAAAAGAACTGCCCAGCAACATCAAGCTATCCATTTTTCACTACAGGCTAGTTGCTTGTCGATTGTCAGCACTTGCAGTACGAGAAGCGGTCCCATGGGCGTCAACTCCTGCTAAGTTGAGCAGACCTAAAGGGGGCACAGGGGCCGGAACAAATCCAACTCGATCGAGCTGGATCCTCCCAAGTTCCCACTCATTGCAACATGGTAATCTTTTCCCCGGCGTTCTGATATTTGTACACGTTGTGTCAGTACGTGACATCGGAGGCATCGATGGACTGCAACTCAACTTCCCAAACAGGCGAGTCGAGTGGCGCCTCCCCGTCTTGTTCCCTGGGCTTGTAGTGGGTTTCCAGGACAAACTGTTTTGGACTGAAGGGATCTATCAACGTGCACTTGAAATCCTTATCCTCGAAAAGAACCACGCCAGGTGATTTGGCAACATGGCTGTGAACATCCGCGATGAAGTGGTTCGCAGCATTCTCATCCAAAAAAACCACAGCGACCGAAACGATACCAAGTTCCGTCTCAATTGGATGTTCACGGCATTCAAAAGCATCGTCAATGCTACAATCTTGTGGGTAGTACCCACCACGGGCGAGTTGGACAAGTTTGAAGCGGTGTCCAGCACTGTATCATGGTCGTTGAAGGACACCAGTTACAAGGAACCATTGCTTCATTCGCTCTCGCTCCGCTGCCCCGCTAGAGGCATGTCGCGATCTTTGAGCATTACTGTGAAAAAAGGCATGACAGGCACGGTGTTCAATCCTCCCTCAACCTGTTTGCAGAATGACTCCCATGACGACGCGTTCGATTCATCGGTAGGATGGAAAAGCCGCATGACCTGCCCTAGCGAGAACCAGTCGTGAATCTTCTCAGGCTGAATCAGTGCTGACTCGTCACCATTTTCTTCGATACGATGGATCATGTCCTCAACGTCTGGATGTCTCCTTCCATCCTGAGATATCGAATTCAATGTTGAAGGATACCTTTCAGCCCGAACAAAATCAAAGTCGATGATACTCCCACAGCTGAGCAGATTCGCAAGGCGAATATCACCATGGGGTCCAAAATTCTCGTGAAGAAGTCGTAGTTTTCGAATGATTTCCTGAAAAACATCCGTATTCACATCTTTCTTCCAGTTACTTGGAATCCACTTCATTTTCACAATCTCAAGTTTATCGTCTTTGGATGACAAAAGCTCTGCATTGTCATCAAATAGCGTCTGCACAGCATCGATATTCGGCTTTCGATGTTGGGCCATGTCGTAGACCTTGTAGACAAACTCGTCAATCTTACCAACCACCGGGCCAAGGCGACTGCCATATTGTTCCAGTCTCGAAGGAAAGCTTTCTTGTGCCGCTAAAAGACCGCGAGCCACCATCACGATCGCTTCCGCACCGCGGCCAACGTAGAGAGGCGACGTTTCCCACAAATGTGATTGTTTGGTGAATTGAGCCTGGATGAGACCATACGCCGACACGTTCCAATCGTCAAGATCGTTTGCCCCGGCAATGTCAATGACAATACATGGTTTCTGGTGTAGAATCAGAATGTTGCTCCCGTACATGTCCGCTTGCGCTTTCCGTTCCGTCTCTGGGATACCGCTGGGCTTGTATTGACATGCCGCCAAGACACACGCCCCAAGTGTTCGTTCTGGATGGACAAACCATGCGCACATGTCGATTGGATCCAGAGATTTCTCATCTTCCACTGGTTTCGATTCAAGTTCTCCGGTTTCCCTCTTTCTCTTGCGAATGATTTCGAACTCTTGGGGAGCACTGTCTGGACTTTCAATGTTGGTCACAAGATGCTGCTGATGCGTTACTCTCAAGCGCATCGGGTCCTTGGCATCCCGGTCTTGCTGCAGCAAGTCGATTGCCAGTCGAAACAGCTCCGACCCTACCGCTGAATGCGAGACTTCTTCTTCATCAGGGTATGAATTGTGGAACAAGGAGTGTTTCTTTGTGGAGCCGACAGCAAGGACTTGTCCAAGCTTGGCCACTTCCTCGACGACGCTGTCTTTTCTTTCAAACGTTTCAAACTCTCGAGCGGCCAGGACAAACTCCAGATAAAACTTTTGGGCAATAAAGCCGCCCCGACAAGAATCCTCCGCCACCTGCTTGTCTCGAAATTCGGTACGGAGCTTGGGATCCTTTGCTACCTCGGAGACACTAAGGACCAAATATCGTTGGTTCGTTTGTTCTTGTTGTTTGGTACCTCTTGCAGCAATCCGCGGAACGGTCAGAAACAAAGCAGTGTCCTCGCTTTTTCCGGGCTCCGGAACACAACCTGTGGGAGGCACAAAATAGGTCACCAATGGGCTGCTCGCCTTGAGACGGTCCTCACCATGGACGGTTGTTTCGCGAACTTGTACCTCTGCAGGTGAAAGCTGACCTTGAAGGTATTGTTGCCTCACAAACGCTTTACGCAGGTCCGTGATTTGCGCATCATCTTTCAGATCCGTGACAGTATCAAATAACCAGTCATCAGAAGAGTCCTTCCATCTTACCCACACCTGGTTATTGGCCATGGCGTTCTGGATTCCCTGGATCAGAATGCGTTGCTGTTGTTGTGGCCTGATGGAAAGGGAACAACTATTCGAGTTGGGGACTTCCTTTTTTACCCCCAAGCATGGGGCGACTGGTCAGTCGCACTTTTCAAGTGCATTCCCTTAGTCACCCCCACGGCTCGAGGGCCCCAAATCGCCAATTTCTCGACTCTGATACAAACTGCATTTCACCTCCACAGAGCCACCACGGAGGCAAACTAGTGAGGACGATTACATCCATCATGGCTACCCGCACCTCCAACCCCGACCACAAGGCTCTCACCAATACTACCCACGACGGTTCTACGAAAGCGCGGGCTCTCCAAAGCCTCTCCTCATTGGAGCAAGACACTCTAAATACAAGGCTCTCCGACTGCAACAACAACAAGACAGATGACCATGCTGCAAGAGGCCAAGATAATCCTTTTCCATCCAACCGAACGCCTCCGGTCATCCATCTTTCTACTAATAATGAATCCCATGGGCGTCCTTCCCTCGAAGGCGCCGTCAACTCCGTATTCAGAGGCTGGCATGGAAAGACGGCCCGGTCATGGCAAGTCCATGCATGTAAAGAAGTACTTCAACGCCAATTGAGCCGCAACCCCCCTTCCCTTCTACGTCCTATTCTTCTTGTTCGTTCAACTGGTGGTGGAAAATCTGCCGTGAGAGACGTTTCCGGAATACTTTGTGGTCCAATCACGATCACAATCGTTCCCCTTTTGAGTTTGGCCGCCGATCAAACCTCCAAGTTGACGGAGCTATCGTTGTCTCGAAGGCTGTCGAATCGCCTCCATGTCTACAATCTGGATGTCATTCGGTCGAAGAACCTGAATGACCTTCTTCGGAGCCATCTTGAGGCGTTACCCAACAACAAGACCTCGAAGAAAAGAGTATTTCTGTTCACATCACCGCAGAAACTCACACGAGACCCACTCTGGCAACAAACCATATCCATTTGTTGTCGCAATGGCACTTTGCGCTCTGTTGCTATCGACGAGTGCCACCTCTACGCAAGTCATGGAATGGAGTTTCGCCGGGAGTTTGGAGAACTTCGCAAATGTCTCTTCCACTTGATGGAAAAACAATTGACCGCACCCATTCCTATTTTGTTCATGACAGCAACCGCCTCCCAATCCATGGTGGATGATTTGACGACGTTGACTGGGTTGTCTTTCAATCCCACCCAAGATCTTATCTGGCCCGCAAATCATTCAGGCGTCGAACGACGTAACCTCTTCCTCGACCTTACATTCAGTGAGCAACCTCTTCGTCGTATCAAGCGAGATCTCCTCAAGACATCTCGGGCCCCCGGAGGACGGAAAATAATGGTTTACTCCAACTCGAGGAAGGCTCTTATGAGCTTGTATGCCAAAAGCCGAGCCATACTGAACAACGTTGGGAGTCAAAAAGATATCCTTCTAGTCCACGGCGAAATGTTCCGTGAACAAAAATTCCATCACACGGATATTTTTGTTGGACAACCGTTGCTTGATGAATGCCCGACCAACCGGCGGCCCCTTCGCTTTGACCCCCTTGCCTACTTCGCTACGGCTGGGACATCGAGCTCCGGTGTGGATTGTCCAGAAGTAGATAGAGTTTTATTTCAGGGCTTCCCACAGAGTATTGAAGACTTGCTTCAGTGTTCCGGACGTTGTGGACGTCATGACAAAGCAAACCCTTCCAACTCTTCCTTTTGTATGATTGTCTCCCTCAATAGCCTTGTTGCATTGATGACGAGAATTTTCATCATACCTAAGTATGAGCGGGCCAAATCCAACCAAAGTAACGATGATGGACAGTCCAATGCAGAAAATGGAACCCAAACCTCCAAACCTTCTGCCTCACTTACATTGTCTCCCGATGACCTCGCCCGTCGTCAATGGCACAATGTCTTGCGTGTACTTGACCTCGTCTGTCTAGACAAGGGACAGTGCATTCATTTCAGCTTGGAATCAATGATGGTTCATCCCAATCAGAAACGTGTCATTGATTTGCCCACTCATTGCAGTTGATAAACTTCTCTCGATTCAACAGGGGTTAGACAGATAGTTAGGATAGGTAAAAGGCTCGCTGAGCCGACAATCGAATCACCAACCGATACAACAATCCTCCACGGGTCAGAGAAGAGTTGCAAGTCGAAGTCCGCCGTGGGTGGGGGCAGTTGGTCCACTGATAAGAGGTAAGTCTTAAGATGAGTGTTAAAATGGTGATATTAATGATTGTGAGACGATTACTAACTAAGGTGGTTGACGGTGCCGAAGTCCTGGCTCTTGCATACGGCCATGGATCTGGTGTGATAGGTCCTCACTGGTTGGAGTAGACCGGCATTGGTGTATATTGAATGTATAGGGTGATGGATAACATGTATGGGATGCAACAGCTCTTGCTTTGTCGTGGTATAAGTCTTGTCCTGGGCGCGTTGCTGTTTGCATTCTTGGATTTGTGGGAACAGAGATATGGTCTCGCGTGATCGTGATTCGTGCTTTGATTACATAGACCGTTAGGTCGAATCGTGGATGCGCGTACTCGGATAGTAGAGGCGCGCACTTGATAGTTTTGGGCGCGCACGTGTTAGGCCATAGTTAATATCCGAGCGGTCGCCGATAACGCGTGCACTGCGAGCATGCTGTGGCCAAATTTATAGTTTCGCGAGCATGCCGACATTCTTTTCTCACTTTTAGGAAAATGTCATCGGATGCCATAAAATACTAGCATCATTCGATGAGTTGTAGGTTTCGCCACCTAGTTTTCGGTGAGAATCCTAACACTCCCCACAATTCGTCGAATGAGGATTGTCAATTCCCTCATCACTTTCCTGGATTTTTCCTCTCCAGAATAACAAAGATCTGAGCATGGGCCAAACTGCGGCAAATTCCCAATGTTTACTGAGGATATCAGCTGGGTTTGTCTTTCCATCTTTCCAGTAGAATGCGACGTACTTTGCAGCGATAGCTTCACGGACTCGGTGATAGGATAGGAGATGGTGCCTCTTGGAGATGATTGAGTGTGGTGTGGTGCTATTGATAACGACAGAGCGGTTATCTCCAAACATGTAACTCTTCTCTCGCAGAGGGACTCCCAAGTATCGGAGTGTAAGGCGTAGCTCCGTGATCTGATCAACTGCAGTCCTTGCGGCAACAAATTCAGATCCATACGTGGCTGTTTCCACTGTGGCTTGTCGCTTACTGTACCAGTCCACGGGTGTACCATTTACAAAATGCAGGATGGCTGTGACTGCTTTCCCAGTAACAATATCATGCATGAGATTTGCGTCGACATAATGTATAGTTGTCACAAAACGCCCAAGTGGGGTTGGACAGTCCTCAGGGATACGTTCCTTGGCGTCCATGTATACAGTACGACTCCAATCGTATTCTTGGATAGGTAAAGCTGATAAATCTGGCTCCCCAGTGCGGAATCTGATAGACCCATCAGGAAATGACATGAGGTATCCATAGATGCGCTTAGCTCGCTTCAAATGACCAATCCTTGGAGCAGCTCTGAACCTTGATAGAGTCATGGTAGCAGGAAAGACATCAAAACGGCCAATGGTAATTAGCCATTGCAGTTGTCCAATAAGAGTCTGGAAATGCTGGGTCCCTTCTTCATCTAAGAGCTCAGAGTCATCGAGTTCAGGATGATCGTTAGCAATGACTGGCGGCTTTGCTTTCTTGGGTTTCTCATTGAACAATCGTTCATAGGTATCCATCATCTTCTCGATGTACCTTCGTGGGTCAGACACAAGTGTACCGTCTGGATCTTTGGTATAACGACACCCCAAATGATACTCGATAGGTCCGACTCCTTTGAGTTTGAAGTTGTATTTTTCTGTAAAGATCTTGCAGACAGCTTCAGGGTCCATGGCAACGATAGCTAAGTCATCAACATATACAGCGATATATTCATAACAGTCTTCTCCAGGAGCTTTCTTCATCCAAATATCAGGGTCAGCCTTGCTTGGAGAAAATCCCATATCAATGAGAACATCAAACAGTTTGTCATGCCAGCGAGCACCTGAGGATTTGAGACCATATAATGCCTTGTAGATGATCAAGATATGTCCTTCTAACTCCTTGAACTCTGGTCCTGCAATGATGAAAATCTTCTCTCCTGTCAATGCTTCTAGGTATGCGTTCCCAATATCTGCTCCCCATATTTCCATGTCGTTCATGGTTCCAAGAAATATGGCAATGCGAAGGTTGCGAATGGAGACAACCCCTGAATAGATGGTCTCAACGGGTTCCTTGGTGAGATGTCCATCTGCGACAAGTCGTGCCTTGTGCCTTCCGTCATGCTTGACATCAAAGACCAGATGTACTCTTATCTTATGATATCCTTCTGGTGCATTGGCCAATTTCCCATTAATGAACTTGGCTTTTCCATGGTTCTTGAAAGTGTTATACGATTGGATCTGTGAGAGTTCCAATTCTGTTGCGTCTTGCCATTTCGTGTTCCCAAACTGCTTGTCTAGTTCCACTGCTTCTTCATAGGTGCGAGGTACTTGGAAACCAAACTTGTACTTGATAGAGCGACGAACTTGTTTGATCCTGGATTGTTTAGCTGCTCGAATGAGTCTTTTGCTTGTCTTGACGTATCGCTTGAGATGTTTCCATCCAGGTAGATCCAGCAAACCATTTTTCTTGGCATAGATGGCGACTGTGATGGGGTCATCATTTGCAATAAGAGATAGAGGTTCGTATGTCGTCTCCCCAGTCTCCCAATCAACAAGGACATTATATTTACTCCCTTTATAGTCTGGGTCGCTTGAGTTCAAAGGTCCTTGGTGTGCAATAACGTCTCTGAATCGGAAGAGACTATCCCCTGTCGTTTGGGCTTGATTATCCCTTTCAATGTATTCCATGAGCTGGTTGTAGGAGATCATCTCATCAACATTGGAGTTAGACTTGCGAAAGATGTATTTGAGTCGATCTTCTTGTTTGGTTGCATCTTGTTCCAGGTCGACAACTCGTTTGATTACTCGTGCTCGGTGGCGCTCCCCATTCTCTTCAGTGTCACAAAGGAATGTGCGTCCAACTAAATCGTCATAGTCAATTGTTGGCATAGGTGTGGATGGGTCTTCACTTCTGCTGCGAATAAAGACAGTGTCACCTTGCTTGTCAGTGGGTTTATGTGGCGACTCCTCCCCTGAAGAGATATCCACACGAAGGTTGGGGGTAGTGGAGGCAACGCGACGGACAGCGGAACGGTAGATGATGACGTTGTCGGCAGTGAGGATCTTCCAAGTAAAGGCATCACCAACATTGTGGGCAAAACCAACCCAGTGGCCAAGCTTCTCGTCGGGAGACGAAGGGTAAGAACCGGAGGTAGGTTCAGAAGGGTCGACACGATAGTAGACCTCATCCCAGAAAGGAAAGAAAAGGAGATGGGTAATGTCGGGTGGGGTACCGGTAAGAGCCTCAAGAGGGGTGCGGCCAGAGTGGGTGGGAGAGGAAGTGTGATTGAGGAGGTCACACACATATTCTAAACAAAGTAACCATACAGAAGCAGGGCAACCAGAGGCATTCATGATAGCGTTGGTCATACGCTTAACGGTCTGGTAGCGGTTCTCAGCTTTGTTCTGGTGTTGATGATAGGGCTCGGAACGGTATTCACCAATCAGAAGGGTGCGAAGAATATCCTTGACCTTGTGGGAAATAAGTGACGAACCACCATCACTGATCAAAGTCTCCATGACACCACGTGTACGAATGTTATCCTGGAAGGTATTGACGAATTGCTTGGTAGACTTGATACCATAAATGTCAGTAACCAAAGTATCACGACCAACAAAAATCTGAGCAATCTTGCCACCATGGTTAACAGCCGGGGTGTCGGAGAAGATGGAGTCAGTGGCAACGGGTTCATGCCGTCGTGGTAGGTTAAGGATAGGATTCCGGGCCTTAAAATGTTTCTTCAAGGTATCCTGGTCAAAGGAAATGTGTCCATGACGAGTTGTATGCTTGAACGTATCTGCGATTACATCTTCCGATTGCCACCCAAAGAAAGGGCGAAATTTCTTCCAGTCGTATTGTTCCTTGTAGAGCTTGTGGACAGACGCATGAAGTGTGGGGTCGTTGCCATCTTGATCAGCATAGATGGAAAAGAAGGAAGGTGTATCGGGGCCATGATCATATGGGAGATCAAGGAGGAGATTCAAAGTGCATACAATGCGATCGGTATACTCCCCATATTGGTCATAGGGGTACGTCTCCATACTACCATCAGTCTCCACAGATGTCCAGTTCGGTGCAGGGTCTTGATGGGGGTCTGGATGGGTATGGTCAAGTACAGAAGGATCCCAGATATGGGGTGAAGTGAACACAATATGCGGATATCTATCCATATCGTCATCAGAAGGGATTCCCAGAGATTGAATGTATGCAAGGCCATCCTTGATTCGTAAGGGCAATGCACGTCCATCAAGGGTAGTAATGCGTTGTTTGCCATCAACCTTGACGGATCGTTCGTCGACAGATAGGCCGAAATGTTCAAATTGCGCTGGGGCATGGATAGATAAACCCTTTCCATAGTGGGCATACTCATTGAAGATACCAATAATGGGTCCATCACTTGTATCAAACTTGGCAGCACAGGTAACAACTGGAAGGCCAGTCAATTCATGATTGTCAAAACCTACGATGGTAATATGACGTCCGGTTTTGGCAAGGATGCGCATGTCAGATCCTGCAAGGCCTCCATTGGCACCTCGATCGATGAGTTGGTTACCAGAAAAGGTGGATTTGCGGGAGAATAGATACCGTGACATATGAACCTTTTGCTTGTGATCGGCAGAAGACTTGAACTTGGCTTTAGGACTTGACTTTGTCGTAGAAGTTGACAAGATGTTGCTGAGGTCAGATGCTGGATGATTGATATCTGTCGATGCAATAGCCTGGTGTACGAACTGGGTAACCGGATCAGAGGATGTATCGAATGGATCTTGTTCTGGTGCATCTTGATGGATATCACCAACGTTGTTGGCATCAGGATCAGGGTCCGGTTCAGGATCAATGTCAAGAGAATGTCTTTGGACCTTGCGTGGAGTTGTCGGGGAATCTTGGACGGATTTATTGAAGTCGACAATGATTTGCCGATCCTCTTCAGAGAGTTTAAACCATACATCTCTTGGAAGGCTGATTTTCGACGAAGTTGGGGACTTTTCAGATTGGATATTCGTGTTGTTGATCTGGTAGTCAGGGGGCTCCACTGGTTCAAAAGGTTCATCCAACTGAAATTCATGTTGCTTTACATGACGACGACGGTTAGACGCAGAAGTTCGGGTAGCTTGGTCATGGTCAAAAGCAGCATCAAGAAGCAGGCGGAAATATGATTGATAACAGAGAGACTTGGCTCCAGATTTTGTGTTGACAACGTTATCCAAGATCTTGACTCGTCTTAAATCAGGTACTTTTTCAACAGCTTGCATAAGGAAGGTCATCCTTGTATGGTCATGGATACGATCCGACAGTGGTACAAGGTTATCCAGAAGTCGTAGCTGTTCTTGGAAATGTAGGAGAAACTGACGAGTTGTACCACGCCAAGAGTCATCCAGTCGAAGATTCGAAATGTAGCTTGTTAGGCGTAACACTTCTCGCTTAGCTAGATCAGATTCGGTGTGTAGAACATGGAGTTTCTTCAAGACGGCTCTTGCATCTTCATCATGTTCATGTTCTCGAACGTATGCTCTTCCTTGGTCGGTTTGGATAATACGTACAAGTACAGAATAGACAAAGACTTGTTGTTCTCGGAAAAGTAACTCTGCGCATTCGTCATCCTTGGGTACCTTGTAATTGAAATCAAGAACATTCGACAATCCTTGTGCTTTCGCAGTTGATTTGAATACACGCCAAAACGAATCAAAGTATCGTTCGTCTTTGAATGATTCAAATGCTGTTGCATCTCTTTTGGTTCCTTTCTTGAAAGCAGAGAGATCTAACATGGATTGGGATGTTGTAGAGGATGTAGTGGGAGATCGGGATGATACGGAGTGTGCAGGTGATTTCAGAGGAGAAACTGGGTCTTGGTTCATACCAGACTTGGTAAAGTCGGTGTTGATCCTCCAATCGTCATATTGGTCCCTCGTGAGGTTCATCCATGTAGCACGGGGTAGTTTTCCATGTTGGAGTTGCCGTTGTTGTAGTAACCAATATGCCATTAGTTTGAGTTGTAATCTTGTACTTGTCTGTAGGTCGTTGACTTGCTTTCCAACCTTGTATTGCATGAGATCCTTGAGTGTCTCCTCAGGATCAGTTGCAACATGGTCGAGGACATGAAGGATATGTTCAAAACCATGATGTCGCATCCACTTTTGAAGTGATTGGGCTCGTTCATCATTACAACCAAAGATGCCTTTAGTTATATGGTCGAAGAGATCTTGGTCGGTTATATGACTTGACTTGTCCTCAGGAGGAGTAAACGGTGTCTTGGGAGGTGTCGCTTCCATGATGTTATTTGGTTGGTTCGATGTTTATTTAATGTGCGGTGTGATGTGGTTTATTTAATGTGTGATGTGATGTGAACCCGGATGTACCACGTGTGCCACGTATGTACCACGTATGTGATACCCGGATGTGTGTTGTGATGTGCGACTCCTGGAAATTTCCGTTGATTCCGACAAAATTTCGCCGAGTTTCAACAAATTTTCGCCGAATTTTCGCGATTTGACGGGAATGTGTGGCGTGTTGTGCGACCAAGGGTACCCGGATGTGCGTTGAGTTTAAGTCTTGGACGGAACTCGGTCTTGTGTCTGGTTTGGTGTAGAAACTACGTAAAGTTACTTATTCTTGGTCACTTTCGGCTCGGTACTGAAGACGAGATGCGGAATCGGTCACTGTAGTGGCTAGTTCTTCAACGTCGTCGTCTTCCAACAAGTGGTTCACGTGTTGAGTGAAGAGAGGGTAGATAGTCGCACGGAAATCCTGGCAGAGATGGATCTCGTGAACAAAGGAGACGTACTCGTCGAGACGAGTAGTCGGGGTAGGTAGCGGATTCGTCGTCGAGTTGACGATCCAGATGGTGTGGAAGTAGTTGGTTGGACGTTCAAAGGAGATGAATCGAATACGGATGGGTTCCACAGGGTTGCCCAACAGGGCTTGGACAATGAAACGGCGTCTCGAGCACTGGTTCAAGAGGTCGAGAAGTCGTTGGATGTCCTCAAGGTCAGTCACGGGTTGGACGGACTGGAAATCGATCTCGCGTTCGGTTGTGGAACGGATCACGTCGGGGTCGGTAGTCGACTCAGTCGGCTCGCGGAAGTGTCGGATATGCGCAGTAAGAAGACGGCTCGTACGTCGGGTGCGAGTAGGGTTCAAACGGCGAGGCGGAGTCGAAGGTTGAGTCGGGATCGAAGGAGGCTGGACCACTTGGTCCGGGGTCTGGAAGGGATTCGGAGCACTGGCCTGAGTCGGGGTCGGTTTCGGAGTTTCAATCAAGGGCTCGCCCGGATGGGCCACGGGTGGATGGAGTTCCTCCCCGCTTTGTTGGAAGGAATGAAAGATGTGTCGAATAGAGAGGTTGGAATCGTCGTGAGACATCGAAAGCTTCTCGGAAATAAACGATGAGACTGTTAATCTGATAAACTTCTCTCGATTCAACAGGGGTTAGACAGATAGTTAGGATAGGTAAAAGGCTCGCTGAGCCGACAATCGAATCACCAACCGATACAACAATCCTCCACGGGTCAGAGAAGAGTTGCAAGTCGAAGTCCGCCGTGGGTGGGGGCAGTTGGTCCACTGATAAGAGGTAAGTCTTAAGATGAGTGTTAAAATGGTGATATTAATGATTGTGAGACGATTACTAACTAAGGTGGTTGACGGTGCCGAAGTCCTGGCTCTTGCATACGGCCATGGATCTGGTGTGATAGGTCCTCACTGGTTGGAGTAGACCGGCATTGGTGTATATTGAATGTATAGGGTGATGGATAACATGTATGGGATGCAACAGCTCTTGCTTTGTCGTGGTATAAGTCTTGTCCTGGGCGCGTTGCTGTTTGCATTCTTGGATTTGTGGGAACAGAGATATGGTCTCGCGTGATCGTGATTCGTGCTTTGATTACATAGACCGTTAGGTCGAATCGTGGATGCGCGTACTCGGATAGTAGAGGCGCGCACTTGATAGTTTTGGGCGCGCACGTGTTAGGCCATAGTTAATATCCGAGCGGTCGCCGATAACGCGTGCACTGCGAGCATGCTGTGGCCAAATTTATAGTTTCGCGAGCATGCCGACATTCTTTTCTCACTTTTAGGAAAATGTCATCGGATGCCATAAAATACTAGCATCATTCGATGAGTTGTAGGTTTCGCCACCTAGTTTTCGGTGAGAATCCTAACAGCAGTGGAGCATGTTGGCGTTGTGCTACGCCGCGAATCAATACGCCCTTGGATAGTCCCATTGATAAAGAAGCATTCCAAGAATACCTCGTCATGGTATTAATAACCCGAAAGCTGTCCCCATCTTCCTTGTCACTTCATAAAGATTGCTTTCTGAAAGCCCTAGTGGAGTTTGAGACCTTTAAACCCAATGGAGATGGCGAGCAACGATTTGGAATCAGGGTTTTTCGCTCGTCTAATGCCCGGACCGTTCGGTCAAGAGCAAAAGCGCTCATTCTAAAGTGTTTCGCGTCGCAAATCCTTGTTCCCGAGATAGATGGACACCACCTACGAGCATCATTGGGTTATTACGACAATGGGAATCCCCGTATGAACCATGCGAGTTCTTGGGAGGGGTTCAAGTTCTTTGATATCAGTAGTCAATAAATTATTACACTTGCTTTACGTTCTTACTAAGTTCATTATTTACATTAACGATTCTTTATAAAACTCATACTCATCCAGTCCGTCATCCAACTCAACACCAACATTCACATCTTCATCGTCTCTGTCAGTCCAACCTAAAGATGTCCCTTCTTTTTCCATTTCCTCTAGTCTTCCAAACAGCCTGTAACGTAGGAAATGGTGCTCTCGCTCTTTGCGATCCGCATCCCTTTGTTTGGCTGCAATGACATTCTTCTCGCTCATTTTCTCCAATGCTTTCGAAATGACATCGTCTGCTGCCATTATATTGAGCGGAATGACCTTCATCCCCTTGACATTCTTTTTCTCTCGCAATCCTTGTTCTGAAACAGTGTCGCTCTCCTTCTTTTCCGTGGATTGTCACTCGTTCTCTTGACTATTCATGTCGTCTTCCTCCTCATCGTCAAGAGTCTCAATGTCTTCTGCTTCGTCTGCAATATAAGAACCCTCCGATGCCACAATGTCTTCGACTTGTGTTTCCTGAATGTCGGCTTCCTCACGTGTATATTCATCTCGTCCTTCATGGGAATCATTCATTTCTTGGCTTCCTTTGTCAGTCTTTTCGTATAAATCCGACTGGTCTGTCATAGGTTTCCCATAAAACTCGGCCTCTTCTTCAACATCAACAACTGCGGTTTCGTCGTCACTGTAAAAGCGAGTACCATCATCAACGGGCTTATCTTCTTCGTCTTGCTCTTTTATGGCCTTTTCAATGTCAATTTCAGACTCGTCATCAACGTCCATGGGGTCTGAGGCGGTGAGCTTGGACGGCTGTCGTTGATCATGTGTTGCTGTACTCATCATTTCCTGTACTTTCACCATGACATACTCGTCCACAGCATCGGCTTTAACCTTCCCATCACCCTGTCGACGCACCTTCTTCTGCACTTCCAGTGTAGTAGAATCAAGTGCTCTCCAAAAGTGATTCTTGTCAACCACCATAGCACCCTTCTCACGTTTTTTCTCGTGACACTTTGCTAACACCAGAAGTTCTGTGACAAAAACACGGTTCATTCGTGTTGTTGGCCGGGTTGTATTCTTATTGCGCTTTCCAGGATCGGCCTTTTCCTCATAACCATTGTCTCCGTCATTCAAATTGCTCTCCACCAATCTTTCTGCAAATTCAAACTCCCCGTCTGATCGGTTTATGGTATAAAACTCCACAAAATGCTTGGCTTGTTGACAGGCCGTTAGCATTTGAGAGACTCTCACGTAGGAGGCCTCTGTTCCACTGTGATTCATGCCCTTAAAGAAGGGCATGAGTCGCTCCATGATCTGGTCCAACGCACTTTCCTTGTGCATCAGTGAAGGCCTGGAACCCAGTTTTTGTCTTTTGGTTCTGTTCAATCGTATCTGTTGGAGAATAGCAATAGGCAAACGATGGTAATATAATTCCATCAGCCTCATTTGTGTATTGAAGGAGTTTGTCTTGCCAGTGGCGTGGAAAATTGGTAGATATTCCACGGCCACTGATTCCATTGCTATGGCATCCCCTTCTTGCTCCGCTTGGAGAAAGGACATGTACATCCTTACGATAATCAGATAGTTACAAAGGAATCGCTGTAACCAATCTTTGCTCTCACAGACTTGGCGTCGAATGAACGCGACGTATTCCTTTGCAATGAATACAGCCAAATCATCCGGTTGTTTGTTGCTTAAGTATTCTTCCACTTTCTCGCTTGACAAGGAATGGCAAACAAATGAATCCAACAAGAGGCGATCTAATTCTTCGTAGACGAGAATGGCTAACCGGTGGGCCATCCTGTACGTGTTTGTAACATCACTGCCGTCGATTCGCTTCCATTTTAATCGATGTTGGAAGCACTGTAGGAGACCTCCATAGAACAAACGGAATATGGAGTCGAGCATGTGAAACCGCACATGAAGATCTCCATTCACTGGCACCACGCGGTGTACGACCTTGGCAATGTACATTGCTTGTTTGTAGGCCTGCCTGAACGACATTTTCTTCGAATCTGTGATGGACATTATGTCATCCATAAATTGGAACATGCGGTCCAATGATAGTCCATCCCCGACCACAAACAGCCACTTGTCAGTCCAATCGTCACCTGGCTTGTACACTGAGTTGTTCTCGTCCCATTTGAGAAGGCCATGCAATACCATGAAGTCCAATATAACACCGGAGGCCCCCACCTTGGTCGTCTCATCAAGGACTGAGACTGGTAGAATCAATAACTCAGCCACTGGGGGGACATGCCTCCATGTATGAACCGCCTTGATTGCTAACTGGCGAGATATGGCAAAGATATTCGTGTCCCTCTTCTTTCTCAGACCATTCATGGCCGCAGTAATCTTAGCCCTCACCTTACTTTCAGCAAACTGTGCTGGCTGCAGAGTGTAGTCAACGGAGAAGCCGGGGCGACGTTTCGTAGACAAGTAACGTTTGATACCCTGCAGTGCACGACACCAGCCGAGCATTTGCATATAACTTCGGACGCGACTTCTGGAGCAGTCGAAAGGGTTGCCATGCTGCGCTACATCCGTGACGTAGGTTCCATGATAGAGTGATGCAAGAGTGTCGAGCAATGTCGAAGTAGTCGTCAATTCAAATACCGGCATTCCATACGGCGAGGGAATGGCTTGTTCTATGTAGGTCAATTGCGGTCGCTCCAAATATGTGTACACCCACTCGGGGAACTTGACAATATACATGCTCATGACAAAGCGAGCTGTCACTTTTGTAAAAATAGAGCTTTGTCCTTGCTGGAATTGCAACAAACGCCCTTGTTGCAAATTGTCAAAGACGCATAGCAAATTTGTAACGTTCCTCAAAGCCCTTTTCACCTTTTGATCGTAGGATTCGACCCATTCTTCTATGCGACGCTCCATGGTTCTTTTGGAAACCGATAGACCAACCCAGATAGGAAGTTGTGTTGCCAAAGCAGAATGTCCACAGCCATATTGGGCCAACGCGAATATCATTCCGAAGGGCACAAGTAAGTGGTTATTGTGCTTCCTTGCGCGAATGACAAACTGGAATAAGACTTCCAGGGACAGGCGGTGTCGAAGAAATTGACGCTCTTTGATTGGAGCCTGTTCGATTCTTTTTGTATACCCATTGAACGACATTAATGCATTGAATTGGTTGGGTAGCATCTCCTCCAAGTCTGTCGCAAGCCGACGGAGCTCGTGTTCTGAGAGTATTTTCTCGAAAATATTGTTAAAGCGTCCAAAGCAATCTTCGAGACGCTCGAGAATACGTTCGTCCATAAGTTTACAAAACTTGTCAATCACGTCGACTTGGATAAGGGGTGGAGGCACTTTTGGTTGCTGGCTAGCCTCTTCGACGGCCTTCTGCAGCTTGTCTTCCCATTCGAGCCTGTACTTTTCCGAATGAATTTTCGTTTGGAACCGAAACCAAATATGTCTCAAATCAGACATGGCAGAACGATCTCCATGCGTCTCTTGGACAAGACGATGGAAGAGGGTCAATCTATCGTCCCCGTCGTCTTTCAGTTGCTTGAACACGTCATTCCAGTTGCGCTCGTTGTGATAATTGGCCTGAAGAAAAATAGCCTGTGGGTACGAGAACAACTCAAACCACGACAGGTGTTGTTCAAGACACTGTTCGGGAGGAGAAATGATGCTGCATGACTCGTCTGACGAAAATATTGGAAGCTTTAGGTGTATTGAACGCTGGGTGGACTCCTTCAAGGAATGAACAATGTCTTTGTATAATAAATATGCACCCGTTACATGCTCGGTGTCGCCATTCCGTAAAACCCAGCCACATAGTTGCTTGAATTCTTTGCCGAGGCAAAAAACCGTTGGTAAATGTAGACATTGGGAGGTGTCTCGCCACACCTTGAGCCAACGCTTGCCATACCTTGGTGGAAGAAGGTCGTCATTGAAAAATAGAACAACTGGTTTACCTTCTGGAAGAAACCAGACGTCCTCAATAAGGAGTGTCCGTAAGCCAAATGACGAGACAAATTCTAGACGACTCTGTGTTGTATTGTTGGTTGCCTGGGAAGATGAACTTGCAGAATTGGACGTTGTCGTTGAGGTTTCTGTGGAATCAGCATCTGCTTGTTTGCGTTTCTTTGTCTTGCTTTGATATCGTTGCTGTTTGTTGGTTCCATTGGTCGATCGCATTACACCGTGCGTATAGTTTCTGCTCCGTCTCATTAATTGGGAACAAAAGTTTGACGTCAGTGTCAACGGTTGTTTTGGATCAGCGGTGGGAGAAACTATGATCAATGGTGCATTCCGCGTTGGAGCATCGCCAGGATTAGCGCATGGTAAAGGGGGGTGCCGCCGAAGGTGAAGCAAGAAGGCCCCTTCGGTTACCTTTTTGACCTTGAGCTTCAAGTTGGGGAAAGCTTGAATACGCTGATGCACAGCACCATGGCGAGTCAGTTGAAAGGTTGGAGCGGGGGCATTCGGGTCAGTATCTGCTGGTGGTGGATTCGCTGTGGACGGTTCTGCGGATTGAGGGGACGCTTCGTCGGATTGTAGAATGGCAGTAGCCGTGGTATACTGGCTTTCGCGAATGCCAGTTGTGGTACGGTCATCTGATGCTTGATCATTGGTATTCAGAAGAGCTGCCGTATTGCGACAAAGTGCATCATTGGGAGACTTGTTGAGGATCATGCTTTTCGGAGGGGACGACTGAGTACCAAATTGGACATGACCAAAAGAATCACGACGATGTAGCAAGTTGAACGATACCGAGGATAGACCCATGGTTGTTGGACGAGGAAACGTTTCATTGGGAGTAATACCAGCATTAACAGCCGCAATGGGAAAGGCCTGGGAGAAGGTGTCAGGGGAAGGACGTCGCACGAAGCGAGTAGAGGATGCTTCTGATGGAATGGTCGACATGGAACTTGCTGCTTCAAGGCTCAGAAATGTTGATGGTTCGGATTGCTCGGATTGCTCCGAGGATCGACTTTGAGGGGCTGGTGGATCCTTCTGCGCCAAAGGGGTTTCATAGTCTTGCGGATTGACCATGGGAAAGGAAGCGAAACGAGGCAGAGACGGAGGATTTCTGTTGCTGGTGGATGGGGTGGTGGTTTGATTTTTGGCGATGCTTTCATCTTGGTTGTTATCAGACGCCGTCGACCTTTCGGAAACACTGCGAGCGTCAAATAGCTCCCTTACTTCCTTCTGAGTGAGACGGTGCCGTTTGTGGGAGGAAGACGACATTATAGAAGATGTTCTGGACCACCGCACCTCCACCACCGTGATGAATGAGGGTGTGTTGCATGTGGTTTTCGGAATTTTGTATCAGAGTCGAGAGAGACCAGGTCGAGCCGTGGGGGTGAGTAGACAAATGCACGAAGTGCATTCAATCACGCGTGATTGGACTCACCCCATGCTTGGGGGTACTTCCTTTTTAGTATGTTACTGTCTATGGTAAAGTGGGACTCCTAAGCGGTGAGTTCGCAAAGGAGTGGGGCTGTGTCCGTGGCAGTGATGAACTGTGCCATTGGAGCCGGGGAGTAGATCGGAGTGACTGGTGCAAAACATGGTGTTGCCAGATTGGGTGCGATTGGGGGGTACCTTTGTTCGTCCGTCATCCGAATGGAAAAAAATTGTCTCGTATTTTTTCCCAAAGCACCAGCCGGGTGATATCGCCAGCCTCCCTTCAGTCGTTCGAAATCGACGCGCCGGTCACGCCTTGTATTGCTGGCACATGGGGCCAAGAATCGTCTCACTTTTCGAGCAACACCACAAAAGACGACCATGAGCAGTGAGCACACCAAAAACCAAAAGAAAACCACCCAGCCGGACGAACGACCAAAGTGACAACTCTATGGTCAAAACCATCCACCTAGATCACAAGTGAAGGTGGAATGCATCAAAGGAAGGATGACAACATGAAACATCACAATCCACTAGTGCAATGAACAATCAACCAGTGCACTGGTTGACAGCGTCATCATGTAAGCCCAGGAAGCAGGAAGCCTAAATTAGTAGAGGACTATGCTTTTATCTTTCCCATAGACAAAGTGCCAGGAGCTTGTTTTGATACTCCTCTAGAGGTGCATGCACCATGTGTGTGTATTTCATGGTTTGGTGTGCGTGTGTGATGATTCCGTGAAGCTAGATCCACTACTGCGTAAAGAGTACTCGCTTCTGAAACAATAGACTATTGAGTACAAAATGGGCTTGTAGATTTCTTTGTCCATGTCTCGTCAAGTCTCACGGCTCACGGTCATGCATGAGCGGAAGCGGCTACACAATAGGGCGAAGCCAGTTATTACAGTTGGCTTGGACGTTATAATAATGTGCTAAATCGAAAGAAATTTGCCAGAAATAATTTTAACATTTTTTAGGAAAATTTGAGAATAACCGTATGGACAGCAGACGGGAGGTACCCCCGCAATCGGAGGGTTGTGGCTCCTAGAGGCGCATCTAGGTAGGAGTGGCGCGTTTTTGTGGATGTGTGTGTGGGGGGCTCCCCTTCCTTCGGGGGGCCAGAAAACAGCGAACAATACGAGCAGTAGGTGCATGTTGTGCGCGCAAGACGACCCCAAAATTTCCAAATGTCGCATCAGAAACCCCCCCCTTTACTCTGAAATAAAGTATTGCCTAATTTTTGTTAAATATAAGAGCCCAAAATTCTCCTTAAACGACTCACAATTTTGTGCACGACCCCGACGACCCAAATTTCAATGGAACTGTCATCGAATACTTCAGTGCAATAGATGAAGAACTGATCTATTGCACTGAAGTATCCGATGACAAATTCATTGAAAATTGACTGAGTTACAGGCTACACAAAACCGATCATTGGAATTTCACTTCATCTCATCGATTTCCCCTCTCTCAGAGCGCGCATAGCGTGCCCAGAGTTTAAAATATATACATACACTAAGAGCATATAAATATGTAGTCGCTGTTTAATCGTCAATTACGTTCACCTGAATGTTCAACTTTATGAAGAACTGCCTCCAAGGTATTGTCTCAATGGCACCTCTGTTACCAAGAACCAGAGCAACTACGAGAGCTTTTTGTACATAAGTAGCAGTCCAAGTTCTTATTTGAATTTGTCTGAAGTCAGTGAACGTCTCCCATGCCCCGCCTTACGCAGAAGAAACGCAGGAGGGCTGCATCGACATCATGCCCACCCAACCGCCGCCCACCAAAACCAAAAGCTCAACGGCTCATTGTTACACCCAGCAAGGAAGAAACGGCATCCATACACTCCCACACCGCAGATGATGGTAATCGCGTCGATTCCCCTACCAAGTTGGCCCCACCACAACATGAAGAACCAACCAAACCAACCAGAAAATCGGCTCGTCTCATCGACGCCGCAAAAGACAAAGAAAAAGCTGAAATACGTGAGTGGGCAAACGAAAATATGAATCTCCTTCCTTCCCCGAACCAACAGACACGTCAAAAGAGAGACGAGTCGAACACTCCCTGCGAATCAAACTCTGTAGAACGAGCACGCATAGCCCGAATCATCATGGACTGCAGTGAACTGGAATACGTACCATGCTTTGTATATGGGCGTGATCGCGAGACAAAGTATCCTGCTCATTTCTTGTGCAGCCGTTGCAAGAAAGCAGATGACGAGGAAACCCCAGGATCTTCACGCGTCATCAATAGACTGGCCGAAGGTGGCCGATACCGGTGTACAGCCAATCATACAAACTGGTATCGTCCAACACATTTGAACGATAAGTCGAAGCATTTGCCTGAAGCTCCTCCATCCAGCCTTTTCTGTGTCCCCATTGAAGACCAACCGGTTGCCCCCCCCCCCCCCCCCCCTCTCCTCCAGCCAAAACCATGCAGAAAGAAACAGAACCCGAATCACTCGAAGATATCATGTTTGCCGAACAGGAAGATAGTAATCCGCCCGACTATCAAGCCCAGCTTATTCGAGAGACAGTTAATGACATAGAAAATATACCTTTTCGTAACCTTTCAGATTGTTCGGAACCCTTTCCTGAAGAAAGCAATGAAGATAACTTGTCAGAGGATTGTTCAGATGATGAAAGCCTTGATGACCTACCTCCATGGCCTGATCCTCAAGACGACAAGCTGGACAAACTTGATAGCATAGAACCTCTCGACATCCAAAATGACAACTCGACTGACGACACTGAACAAATCAATAGTCAACAATCAAGCCAGGCCGGTTTAAGTGACGGCGAAAGACCAAACGAGCCATCCCTTGACGCGATTCTCAGAGCTCACGAAGACAAGACATCGTCTCTCTCGTCCCAGGTTACTGATCTCCTCAAGTCAATAGAGCAATACAAAACAGATTTGGAAGAAACAAGACGGAAACTGAAGAACAAAAATGAGGAACTTCGCTATTGGAAACGCAAGGACTTTGAACAAACTGGAGAGAAGTTACCTCGGTCAGCATACTATGCCAAAGATAGAAAGAGACTCGTCGATCACATTCGCTATGTCCTTGAGTCGAGAACTCAAAACATGGAAGCGACAAGTCGGGCAGCGGGTGAGTTTTTTCGGGACGTTGCTCAATTGTGCATCGACAAAACAATCCATAGTGGATTGCTGTTTGAGTCTACTTACAGTGTATTCAGACAGTACGTGCGTGAGTATGTGTTTACGCCGTATAACATACTCAAGAAGATGGACATCATGGGAGGAAGATTAAACTTCAGCGGAATAGAAGTCTTACGTTCAGTAGAAAACAACGGCATTGCCCATGTAAGAACACTTCTCCCAAGCACCTCTGCCCTACAAGAATGCGCCAATGCGGTTGAAAAATTTGGCAGCTACTTATGTCCATACAAACTAATGCGAAACAAGAACGATGGCTCTGAGGGGTTCACGTTTCGGGCCGCGGATGTCATGGCAACGATGCTCCTAGCTAGTAGTTGTCTGCATGGAGACGCAAGGTGGCGACCAATCCGCCTGGCACAGAGTCTTGACGGTGCGTTATTCACCAAAAACTTAAGCCATACCTTGGGTGGGTTGAAGTTCAACGACCCAACTCATCCATTGGCACAGTCAAGGAATGGTGTTTTTCCAATTGTATGTGTTTGCCGTCCGGAGAGTAAAGGCTTGGTTCGTTCCGTTTTTAGGAATATGATCCATGAGGTCCGTGAAGCGGCAATGACTGTAGTTCCCACGAAATTTGGAGTGTGGCCATTACGCATATGTACTAATTGTGACATGTCTTGCGAATGGAAACTCCTTGGGAGAGGAGGAGCAGCCCAGCAAGCCAAATTTTCCTGCTCGAAATGCGCTGTACAAAGTGGTCGGTTGCACTTGCCCAAGATCGAAGACGAACCGTCCTGTACTTTGTGTAAGCACTTGGGTCATCACAAACGGACTAATTGGAAGTGTTATCACCATACCATGTGTACGAAAACCCATCTTTCTACATTGGAGAACGAAATGAGACAGTTTCAAAAAGATATGCCCATCATCCAGAAGAATCTGAACCGGATATGGGCCGATTCGAAACTAACGATGAAGATTGACCCTCGGAACGTACCTTCGGAGCAACAAAGGACGGATCTTCAATGCATCCATTTCGACTTGGCGAAGGCATCTCAACCCCAGCGACAAGAATACGCACGTAGCCTGACAAATGACCTGTTCGTCCGGAAGCTGGACCTGCGTGGTTCGATTGAAGAACGCCAACGTCGATTGAAGTCGTCGCACGTCAGAGAGTGGGAGTACTACCAATCCAAAAAGCTAATCGACGACTTCAAGGGTTCGATGCATTCGACAGCACTGGTTTACCTACTGGATACTGTCCCATGTATCCCACATATGGAGAAAAGGATGGGTCTCAAAATACTGACCATGTGTTTAAGGAAAGGACTGCAGAGTGCTACGAACAAGGAACTGTCTCATGTTTTGGAAGCTCTACCAAAGGACAAACGTAACAACGTCACGGATCGATGCAACAAGTTCATTCAGATGGTCAATGAGGCAATGTCTCATCACCTGTTGGGTTCCATCGACTTCCCCACGCACTGGAAGGTACCGTACAAGGAGTCTAAACGAGAGATCAGTCCGATCACGATGGACAACGTCCGTATCCGTAAACTCATCCCCAAGTTTGATAAATTAATCAACATCTGCATCGCTTCAGAGGAAGACAGACGCACATGGTCCAAGTGTGTGGACAATTATCAACAGTCCATGCTGATTCTCAGGCAGAAAGGTGACTTGACTGATGAAGAAATCAAGAACTACCAACGCTTTGCCGACTTTTTCTTCGCAGACTGGGTGAAACTCAATGGTGAGCATGGAGTAACAAACTACGCTCACCTGATAGGTAGCGGCCATGTGCATGAGTACTTGTTGCATTGGAAAAACTTGTCATCCCATGCACAGCAGGGGTGGGAAGGTAAGTTGGTTGGTGTGAGGTCGTGAACCCTCTTGTCTAGAATCCTTTGTTTCTTGATTCCTCACCCTCCTTTCAGCTTTTAACTCGCTCTTTAAAACTTTCTATTTCCATAGGACCCAAAGGGGTGGAAGTGTCAACAAGGGGAAAGGGCGACAGACTCGTCTAGAACCAATGGCACGATGGCTCCAACGACGTATGGTGTTCCTAAGTGGCTATTCGTGGAAAGCTATTACGGAGGGTAACAAGCGGAACAACTGTAGTATTAGGTCCAGTCGGAAGAACTGGGTGATTGACAATGGAGGGACAATGGAGTTCTGCCAAAGGGTTGCAGCATGTGCTTTGGACGAAACAGATTTGGAGGATGATGCTGAACTCGGTGAATGGGAATTCTATGATCCAGGGACTGTTCCTTCGACAGAGGGAACGATTGTTCACGGATCAACATTGTTCGAGGATTATTATGACGAGGAGGATGATGATGATGAGGTAGACGAGGTTGGTGAGGAAACTATAGTAGTAGGAAACTCATAAAGAATGAAAGTTGGTCGCAAACTACGATTACTAATAAAAGGGAATGATTAGGCAAAGCTTTGAATGTCATTCCAGAGATCAACGGCATCAACACGTGCCCATTTCCACTGGTTTTCCATAGACTCAGTGGTTTTGAATGCAGCACCAGCGACACAGCTGCAATCGAAGTAAGTTTCTCCATTGTCGTTGTAAATATCTTTAACCTCCATCACGGACTCGTCGTTGTGGAGAAATTGCGCTCCCACTTTGATCTTGGAGATGGCATATTCCATCGTTGTAGTATCAAGGGTCGACTCTTCGTCATCCGTGTCGCTTTCCGATTCCGAAGTGAACATTGGCGCCACAGAAGCGCTGCCTTGGAGTAGCCGTGTCAGATTGGGACAAGGCGGCATCGTCTCCAATCGACCATCATTCTTCAAGGAATACACGTATCGCTGGTAGCCGACGGTCAACCTGACGTTGTACGGTGAGAAGGTGAAGTCGACACGTGGCTCCATGGTACGTCTCTTGAATGGACGCTGTGGAGCATCGTCTTCGTGTTCTTTCTTTTCCTCGGAAGAAGACCCAACCACGGCCATGTTGAATCCTGCAGTAAGAGGGACGCCGTCTTTACCATCGGCCAAAGTAGGTCGCCTTTCGGAAAAACCATACGTCGATCCTGGTCCAAGGATCAACCGGAGAATGTCGAGTTCTCACGGCGTCTTGAACCGAATAACTCCAGCGTTGAATGAAATTTTCACCTTGGACCGACGAAGTGTCTGGTCCAAGTGCAAAAAAGAATCAGAAAGGGTAATAGTGTGAGAAGGGACAGTTGCAAGGTAATTCGAAATCAACGAAATGTACTGGATTGTCTCCAAAGGAACATGACCGACGTTTAAGCTGACAACCTCTTTGTCGTTCGACTGGCCAGTTCGTTTATTAAGACACTTGTTGAGTCCCTTCTTCAAAGCATACAAACCGTTCCACAAGGACTCGTGTAAACAGCGTTGAGGGACGACGCTTCTGGTTGACTTCTTGTAATCTGGGTGGTCGTTGGGGAAGCCGAGGGCAGCAATCGAAGGTAGAGGAACCAAGGACTTGATTTTGCGGCAAGAACGATGTTCGTAATCGATCATCTCCCACGTGCGAACAACAAACACATTATGCAAACCAATGGCCCAAGCGTTCTTAGGGAGGGAAAATTCGTCAACAGTGAAAACAAAGGCGGGGAAAAGAATCTTCGGGTTGTCATTTTTGTTCGAGGTAGAAATCCACAAACGATCCGACGATTCGTAGAGCTCAGCTTGTTGGGCACCTGGGCCTGAGAAGATAGGTGCGAATGAATGTTTGGGTGGTTTTGGTTTCTTACACTCGATTTTATTCCGGTTGAAAAGTGGATGGAACAGACGGAGACGGATGGTGGTCTCGTACTCATCGGGGTTGTCGTCATCTATATCGATCTGTCGACATTCAAGACGGGCGATGTGTTCTTTCCCTTCGTGCTTGATGACGACAAAGGACCCCATACGAAGCGAGTCCTTTAGGAATCGATCATAGTGGGGGTCCTGGTTCAGACACACAGTCTTCTCATAGGTAGACATGGTCGTCCTCTTCTCTCTTCATTCAATGAGTCGTTCTTGTCAAAGATGGCACCTCTAGAGTGATTGTCGGTGGGAATCCAATGAAGGGAAATTCCATTACCGGTCAAGAAGAATGGGTGTCGGTATGACATTTTACTTATTGTTGCCTTTGTCTTGGTGGCAATGACATTTAAGGACAAATTTGCGCGCGGGGTTAGAAAATGGTGCGCGGGCATGGAAATTGGGAGTTCCAGGCACGCGTTGCCAGGAAAAACCAAGCACCTACTGCTCGTATTGCATTGCTATATCATTGCCATATATATTTAACCGTTTCATCAACCGCCATGTTTGCTCAATTGTACTTTTTACTCTGGTGTCCGTCCGTTTTCGGAACAGCTGGTTTTTCTGGAAATTCCCACCCCAGACCCCAAGCCTTCCGGCCCACCCGTCCCGTTCATACTGAACTCAGACGAATAATCCAGCAACCACAATAAAAAACACGTTTCCAAATCTCTCCTCTCCTCCTGCTACAACGACACGGGTCATGAGAAGTCGAACTCCTGCGCCAGAACAACAACCACAAAAGTCGGAAGGAGTGGAGCGTCATGCCTTGAACAAACGCCCATCGCGTCGAAGACATCAACGCCAATCGTCCAAACGAAAAATACATCCAGTGGATACTACCATCACCATCACTACCACCACCACATCCAAACTCCCCGCAACCTCCTCCCGACATGTGAAGACATCATCAGTACCACCACCGCCAGTCCCGGAAAGTACCCTTTCGTCACCACCATTCGCCGGACACCACCACCACCACAAGAGCCGAAGACGATTTCATCACGGACGACTTCGAGCGGCCACAAGTGTGTGACGTGCAATCAACCACGACGGAGTTGTCAGTGTCATGTCGTTTCCAGTGAAGAAGATTGGAAGGCGTGGGCAGTAGCCGCGGCCACGGCCGAATGTTCGGCGCCCTCTTCTTCGGAACGCTCGAGTCACGACTCGTACCATGCACACCCCGCGTCTCTTTATCATCGTCGGCCCTGTATGGAACCCATCCATCTACCCACCTTGCCCTTGTGCTGTTGTCCACCACCATCCTCGACTGGAAAACAACCGAAACAACCACAGCAAGAAGAAGAAGAGAGTGGCAATGGCACCATGAAACACACACGACGGTCCTCCTTGTCCATTCTTGTGACACCACCACCCTCACTTGGCAACCAAGATGCTCCTCCTCGTCCCGACACTTTGGAACATGTCGTCATGCAACTCCAATTGGAGGAACCTTGCAACGGCAACAAAAAGAGTCTTCTGTTGAACAAACAAGCACCGGCTGAATGGGATCATGTCAGTGACTTTTACAATCGACCCGACAATGTCCCCTTGACGTCAACCGTGCTGAGTGAAGAAGACGAGGACGAGGAACAAGAGTTCTCCTCGCATGAGTTTTCGACCCATTGAATCTTGTGTGTAATTTTGAATCCCAAAAGAAGTTTTTGAACTTTAACCTCTAGAAATCTATTCCGGTTTTCTGTCATCTACCCACACTTGAGTGTTGTAGAGTTTGGAGTTGATGAACCATGGACTCGTAGTGTTTGTCTCGTAGCACGGAGGAACTACATGGTATTGTTGCAATGAACTTGACAATGCCACAACAACAGAGTCCCTCTAAACGCATCGTACACCAGACAGGACCCATCTTTCTTCTCTCAAGAGGGAAAGTTCTACAGGGGCAATCCAGTGCAGGAGGCAATCCAGAAGGACCGACCGAAGCGGCCAGTGGCACTGCCCAGGGAATCAAGATCCTTCCTAGCTAGTATTGTGGATTCACCAGATGGATGGAGTACTCCATACAAGCATACATGCAAACAAGAACAAAATCGAACATGCGAAAATCCATTCTCCGCAACGCGGCTACCTAGGAAGTTCACAAGGGTTTGTTCGTTCCATTGTTGCCATCGAGATTGACACACAACCACCTCTAGAGTTCCGTGTGAAGATGTTAGTGAGGTGTCTTGGGCTGGTTTGTGCTCGCCTACCAGTCTCTCGATGACCTTTCGGTCGCATAAACTCTGAATCTATGACCTTTTAGTCGTGTTTTTTGTGCTGCGAGGCGAACCTAAGTCGTACGTCGTCCTCACAATCTGCAAAATCTTTGAAAAGATACGACGACAATGATGATCGGAAAACCGTTCCGCACTCTGGCTAGCCACTCTGGTTTCCCTCTTCTGGTAACGTTGCTTCTCCCATCCCATGTACTCTCGTATGAAATGGCAGCGTATTGCGGATATGATTGGCTTACCCCATGCTCTATTGTGCCGTCAACATGGAATCGATTCAATGGCGCGTTCGGCCCGGACATTCAAGAGACTCCACCCATTGTTCCGAGTGAATTTTCTCCCTCCATGAACTACTTGACGCTCGGTGGATATAAAGGTATGTTCAAGAAGGAAGGAATGTGTGCAGCTCCTCTCGATGCGGTCTGTGGGTCGTTATTTTGCTCACTTCTTGGACTTTGTTCGGTTGTGTTACGAACAACAGTGTATGGAACAGTACCCGATGCCGACAAAGTCGTTGAAATGATGAAACACGCGAATTGTGACAATGTAGACTACGATATGGAAGGCGCTTTAGAGGGTCAATATGGCCTGGTCGACACTCTGACCAACAATGTGAGGAGTCTCCAGCCCAATGCAAAGTTCTCGATCACTTGCTTGTCTGGAGACTATGGGCAAATGGAAGGCATCCAATCCAACTTTGATGAGATTGGCATTATGATTCATGCCGATTCTATGCAAAGTGGGGGTTGGGATATTCCTCCAAATAACCCTGAGGGTGGAAATACTTGGAGGTATATACAAAATTGGATCAATTCCAGCGTCGACAACCACAAGATAGTTTTGTCGATCACGACAACTGGTCTACAAGTACGTGTGCTTGGTCGATTTCTGTCATTTTCTCTCGTTTCTTTCTTACCCTCGCGCCTTCCTTCTGTTCGTATTGTCCTGTCTCCTTTCCTTTTATAAATGAATGCGTGTTTCCTCGGGTAATAGCCTTATATGGTGGATTGGTTGAAAAGCGTCATCCAGCAGTACGGAATGAAGGGAATGTCCGTGTGGAAGCTCAAAGACTTGGACTCCACGGGTGTAACCATTGAGTGCCTGGAGAATATGGACGTGAGTTGTGTTGCTAGCGCGCCAATGGAACATAGCCAAGAACACGACACCGAACTGTAGAGTTGATAGTGGACTGAAGATAGTGTGTTGTGTGGCTTAACTATGTTGCAATTAAAACATGATTGTGCCTTTATTCATGACACCAGACGACAATGATACTGGTATGGTTTGACTGACGATTGTGTGTGGCTCAAAATGTTGTGAATAGACCATGATTGTGCCTTTATTCATGGCAACAGACGACAATGATACTGGTGTGAACCTGTGTGTTGTTTTCAATTGTTGAGTTGAGGAATCTTGTGAATCTAACCGGTCACAACGTGCATGCGTAACACATAATGTGGAACACACTATGTGGGTTGAACGTTCAGTCACAAGCACATTATGTGGTAGCAAATTTGGCAGTCGGTTAGACTATGTGCTACTCATGTGCTTGTCATGTGATTCTCATGTGCTACATGTACTAGCCATGTGATTCTCATGTGCTACATGTACTAACCATGTGTGTGAATTTCCAAATTGGAAATTCACAAGATCATGTCGACAGATCAATTTACTTTAATGCTCACAATCTTAGAAATTGTCCTATTGAGTTACAACTGATCTAGATCCGTCCTACTGGCTTGCCCTCAAGAGCTTGATCACCTCGAGAGTCCAAGCTAGTCCTACTGGAAGTGATACCGCTGTCTAAGTATTCCTTCGCTGGTTCTGAGCCCAAGTTAGTGCCTAGCCAAGCCGACGCCTCTCTGCCCGTTTGAGTGAAACGTTTCCACCATCGAAGATATCTCTCCCACTAGTTCTGGAAGTGCCTTCAGCTTTCTTGATCTGTGGGGTACCGACCAAGATCCAGCCGACCCCAACGAAGGTCCCACCGATCTACCAAGTCCGTCCGACCCTTCTGCTCCTACTGAACCGTCTCACGTTCCCACCGAGCCTCCACAAGCAATTCCTACCGACTCAACTTCTCGTCCGACTGGATTATCTATATCGTTAGATACTACTCAAGGTCCCACTGACAGTGATCCAACTGATCCTCCGAGTGAGCCTCCAACCGATCCAACACGTCCCACCGACCGGTCTACCAACCAAGGAACCAACCAACCTCCGAATCCTCCAAACGACGACTCTGCCAAGAAGAAGAAAACAACCAAGAAGATGTCCGAGTACACGCCATTCAAGCCTACTCCACCCCGAATGGGTGGTCTCGTGCAAGTCAAGCACGACCTGTTTACCGCCTGGACAGGCGGAAAGCCCGATGCAACACGGACCAAGCTCGTCAACGGTGACACGACCGATCCCACCAAGGGATATGAACAAACTTCCCAGCAGCGTCCATCTTATGAAGATAAAGGCTTCACGACTTGCTGCACTGGGTTTGAGACCAAGTTTTCCAAGTCCGACAGCTTGCATCTCTTCTCCCGTAACTTGTTGGATCGTTTCGTGACCCACGGAATGGACACGATCACGTATCTCCAAGACCCAGGTGATGACACTTCCATGGTGTGCATTCTCACCCATCACACCCGTTTCACTGTTGACGCCGCCAAGACATTGGGTCCCAAGCAAGCCACATCTTACAACCAGTACGACAAGTCGAATGACCGCACGGCCCGTCTCGCACTCCTGGACAGTTTGGATGCCCCTCTCCGTCAAGAACTCGAAGAGCGCATGCCCGATGAGCCTCTCTTTCCCATCTTGTGGATGATGCTCATCCAGATCATCCAGAGCGATTCTATGGGGAAGTTCGCTCGACTCGAAGCAGAACTCAAGACCTTGACCCCGCAGCAGTTTTCTGGTCAGAATATTGCGGAGATGGCCTTGGCCATTACCACTCGCGCCTCGGCTCTGCACACCGCTGGATTGTTCAACCACCAGTTGAACTCTCTCATCCTCAAGTCGTTTCTTGCTGCCGATGGCAATGATGCCTACAAGGTTGAGTTGATGAAACTCCAGTCGGAGTTGACCGCTGCGTTGAAAGAAGAACGTTTTATGTCCGACAAAACTGCAGCCGGCGTCTTCCTTGCCTCCAAGCGCCTCGATTTCCGCTCCATTTGTCAGTTGGCTGAAGACAAATACCGTGAGGCCATTGGAGATGGTGTTTGGCCCCCGTCCCGCCACAACAAAGACTCGAAGGCTCCGCCCGCTGGATACTACTCGTCGGCCCAGCTCAACGCTCTGGTTCAGACTTTCTCCAAGGACTCTGGCGGCAAGTCCAAACCGTCCGGCGTTTGTTACAAGTGTGGGAAGCCCGGCCACTGGGCTCGTGATTGTCCCACCAACCGTGGTCGTTCTGATGGCCACGCTGGTTCCCGTCGTCCTTTCCGTCGTCGTTCTCCGTCTCGTCGTCCCTCTGGTGGGGGCCGTGGTGGTCGCTATGGTGGTCGTGGTGGTGGAGGGAGAGGATCTGGCCCTTTCACCCGCAACCGTCGCGAATTGGCCCCTTGGCGTTTGGTTCCTCCTTCTTCTGGCTCTTCTGAAACCAAGGACTACAACGGTCGCACGTTCTACTGGTGCGCAAAGTGTTCTCCACCCTGTTGGAACACCACGCACTCCACCAGCTCCCACCGTGGTTCCACCAATGGCTCCGCTCCATCTCCTCTAACCAACCATCAAGCCAACAACCTGATGACTGATCCGTCGGTCTGGATGGTTGATTGTGATATGGAAGCATGGGAAGGTTGGACATCGGTGACCAATGGATCGACCCGTCGTCCTCCTCCTTCCACTACTCCAGTTCCAGTCAGCAACTCCTTTGCCATGCTGCATTTTTCGGTGGAAGATGGTCCGGCACCGTCAACCGATAACGACCGCAAGCCAGCCGCAAAGACGAAACCGCCTGTCTCCGTCGTCACTGTCCACCATGATGACGACGACACGCCTCCTTCTTCCGGTTCCGTCGCACAGTTTGATAACCATGCCTTGCGAATGGCCGTCACTCCGTTCACTGTCGACACCACCAAGGACGATATTCTTCTCGAATCCGCTTCTCAACCCGACAAGAAGCGCCGCCGTCCGTTGCCTCCCAGTCCCTTCGTCCTCCGTTCTACCAAGAAAACCAAGAGCAATACCTTCTCGCCCAAGAAGTCTCCAAAGTCGAAATCCAAATTCACCAAGCATCACTTTGTGAGTGGCAAACAGAAGAACCACCCAGTTACGAAGCGTCCACCCGCCGTTGTCACTCCTGACGACAAAGATCTGCCTGTGATTGTGACACCTACCCCAAAGAAATCTTTTGCGCAATCTTTCTCAACTGCTCGTTTCTCCGCGCTGCCCCAAGTCAATGTCGCATCGCCACGTCATACAGGCCCAACCAGAGTCCCTCGTGTCTCACGTCGTTCTCGCGCCTCTCGTGGTCGCACAACGCGTGGCTACTCTTCGTGTCACAGTTCTGTCGACCCGTCGACACCTTCACGATCTTTTGTTTCAATGAGTATTGGTATCTTCTTGTGGACACTTCTCTCCCTTTGGCTGTTTCCTTCAACGATGATGAGTTTCCTTATGGTGGTCCCTTGTTTTGTTTCTTGGTTTATTTGCGGTTTGATTGTTGGTGTCCTATGTCCCAAGTTGGAGAACGTTGCGTCGTCCTTTGGCAACTCGCGCTTGGATCGAAATGTCCGCTCCTTCGCCGACTACCATCCGTCGCGTCGTCCCGCCCACTGTTTTCATCGCCGCTCTCCAAGTGGTCGCCCATTTCCTCGGTCTTTACCCCTTCGGCTTCGTGCCGACCGCTGCCGTCTCGCTCTCCAAGCTCCAGCTGTGCTTCCCCATTTGGCTACTCCCATTTCCGATGTGTTGACTGATGGTTTCTTCATGTTCTTCTCTCGTCGTTGGATTGTTTGGTGTCTCCGCCTTGTCACTTCGTCGCTCTTTTCTCTTCTCTGCCGCCTCACGTCCGTCGCCAATGCCATGATCGAGGGAGACACAACCTATCCGTCTCGCCCCACTCGATTTGGATCACGACATCGTCACCGTCGTTCTCGTCGTCGTCGCCGTCCCACTCATCGCCGTCCTTCGACAATCCGTCGATCCCGTCGCCGATCTAACCCAAACAATAACAGACAACGCCAAACCAACCCAAACAATACAAATGACACAGTGCCCCATTGGCCAAACAACGTTCACCGGTTCGACTTTGACTTACAACCACCCAACGACACCTCAACCTTTTGTCAACCATGTCAAACGACCAAGAACGTCAAACCACCCTTCGGTTCACCCTTGCGTCCTGCACAATGCCAAACCATCCGTGCATGCACTCTGGAAATGTCTCAAGAAGCCGTAAGTCTCCTCAAAGCAAGTCTTCAAGCTCCGTTGAAACTGCAATCCGAACTGCCAGACGATGGATGTTACCCCATTGTGTGGGATTCTGGCGCAAGCGTATCCATGAGCTTCTGTGAGAAGGATTTCAATGGAGATTTGGACACTTCCATCCATACAACGCAACATTTGCGCGTCAACGGTATCTCCACTGGAGTCGAAGTGGCTGGACGAGGCACAGTGGTATGGCATGTATTGGATACGACTGGAATGTTGCGCACGATCAAGGTTCCTGCTCTCTACATTCCGGACGCCAACATTCGCCTTCTCAGCACGTCAAGCTTGTTGCAAGTCTACCCGGACGAAACTATTGCTATTCATCCAAATGGGTTGACTCTCAGTGGTGCCAACGGAGACCATACAAGACGATCCATCGAAGTTCTCCTGAATCCACAAAACAATTTACCTACTTCACTTGGATTCGACCTGGAAGGACTCAAAACTGCCACAACTACTCTGGCTAACACAATCTCAACCGTCCACAACAACAACATAAACATGTCACCTCCACAGAAAGAGTTCGCCAAGTGGCACAACCGTCTCGGCCATCCTGGTTTCAAGCGAGTTCAATTCTTGATGCACACTGGTGTCTTGGCAACCTCCGAAAGTCAACGCAAGTTGCATATGGCTGCATGTAAACTTGTCAATCCACCCATGTGTGCTGCCTGCCAATTTGGCAAGCAACGGCAACGTTCGGCTCCTGGACGAACCACCAAAGTTCAATCGGCACGTGATGGAGTGTTGAAGAAGGACGTCCTCCATCCAGGACAATCTGTTGCAGTTGACCATTTTATCTGCAGCACCAAAGGCCGTCTATTCTCCTCCAAAGGAAAGAGCAAGGACTCCAAAATGTTTGCTGGAGGTGCAATCTTCGTTGACATTGCCAGTGGCCGAGTAGATTGTGTGTTCCAAAGCCATCTGAGTTCCCACGAAACTCTCAAGGCGAAAGAAGAGTTTGAGTTGCGATGCCGTGATTGTGGAGTGGTTCCTCAACAGTATGTGTCCGACAATGGGTCAGCCTTTACATCGAAAGGATACACTGCCCATTTGCAACAGTTCCACCAAATTCAACACTTCGCTGGAGTTGGTGCCCACCACCACAACGGCATTGCTGAACGAAGTATTCAAACCATCATGAGCATTGCTCGTACGATGATGCTTCACTCAGCAACTCACTGGCCGGACATGGCGGATTCTAGTTTGTGGCCTATGGCGGTACAACACGCGGTGTACCTATACAACAATATCCCTAACCCCACAACTGGACTGAGTCCTAATGACATTTTTACCCGCACCCGCTTCGAACATAACAAATTCCATGATCTCCACGTCTGGGGATGTCCAGTATACGTTCTGGATAAGCGAATTTCTGATGGAGGTAAGCTCCCACGATGGAAACCTCGTTCCCATCGCTGCATGTTCATGGGACTGAGCCCGAATCATGCAAGCTCCATTCCCCTTGTCCTCAATCCGGAGATGGGCGCTATCACGCCACAGTTTCATGTCGTCTTCGACGACTGGTTCGAAACCATTAGCGTGGACCCAACAACCTTGCCCGACTTCTCCACTCCAGAATGGACCCAACTGCTCGGCGACTCTCTTGACCATTTTCACCATACCGACGATGAAGATCCACACGACAACTCCGCTCCCAACATCACTGACACAACAACTGCTCTGGACACACTCAATTCCCAGCAATGTGTTTTTGATTCCATGGCAATTCATCGTCCTCCCATGCCATTACCCCTGCCTCCACCCATTTTTCCTTCGTCTGAGGGAGCCCCTCCTTCGTCTGAGGGAGCCATCCCTTCGTCTGAGGGAGCAACTGTCGTGCCCCAAGCAGCCACCACTCCGTCCCCTCCCACCCCTCCGTCTCCTCCTTCTCCTCCCGCTGTCTCCCCTTCGGTTGTTTCGCCCCGTGTCGAGGTTTCTGTCCCTTCTGTCTCCGGTCCATCGCCTTGTCAGAGGGAGAATTCTACCAAACCACCCAAACAACCTGCTCCGTCGCGTTCACCCAAACAATCACAGCCTTCCCTCTCTGCCTCTTCTTCTCCTCTTTGTCGCTCCACTCGTACTCGTCGTGCCCCACTTTGACTCATCTCCTCCATGGATGCCAGTCACACGACATACGACTCCAACTGTATGAACTACCATCTTTATCATACACTGCTGCAACAGTCCAACCTTTGTGACTTGGCCATTTGCAAAGCCGCTGCATCGGATCCTGATACGTTGAGCTTTGACCAAATTCTCTTGGAGCCTAATCTCGACCAATGGAAGGCTGCTGCTCAACGAGAGATTGAAGCATTGGAAGCAAAAGGCACATGGGAAGAGGTCCCAGTAGAAGATGCAACAACAAGGATCCTTCCTGGCACATGGGTGTTCAAACGGAAGAGATCACCAACAGGAGAAATCAAGAAATACAAGGGCAGGTACTGTGTGCGCGGAGATCTCCAAGAAGGAGAATTTGAGACGTTCGCACCCGTCGTCTCTTGGAGTACCATTTGACTGGTCCTTATCTTCGCCATGATTCAAGACTGGATCATTATTTGTGTCGACTTCTCGAATGCATTTGTGAAAGCGACACTCAAGGAGCCAATTTGGATCCATCTTCCAAGAGGCTATCAATCCCAACGACCAACGCGAACCTGCCTTCGTCTCAAGAAGAGTTTGTATGGATTGGCCATAGCCCCAAGGCTGTGGTATGAACATTTGCGTGATGCTTTGTTGGAGGACGGATTCAAACAGAGTGACCACAACATCTGTCTCTTTCTCAAGCCAGATATGATTGTGTTCCTCTATCTCGATGATTGTGGTGTTGCTTCTCCAACTCAACAAGCCATCGACGAGTTCGTGAACAGACTCAACAAAAAGGGATTCGAATTGACGCAGGATGGAGACTTTGCCGAGTACCTTGGTATCAAGTTTGTGGTTGACAAGTCATCCAATACCATCACAATGACTCAACCAGGCTTGATCAACAAGATCATCAAAGCCACTGGACTTGAAAACTGCAACGCCAACAAAACACCAGCCTCCACTGCAGCCCTTGGTTCTGACCCTGACGGACTCCCAATGAAAGAGTCCTGGTCCTACTCGTCGGTTGTTGGGATGCTCCTTTATCTCTCAACCAACACGAGACCGGACATCACCTACGCCGTGAGCCAAGCCGCTCGCTTCGGAGCTAACCCCAAACAATCCCATGCCTCTGCAATAAAGATGATTGTCAGGTATCTCTCCGGTACCGTGAACCAAGGTACCATCTTTACTCCCAACACCAACTACAAGATCGACTGTTACGTCGATGCCGACTTCGCCGGCCTCCATGGCCGCGAACAACAAGACAATCTGGCAAGCACCAAGTCTCGCACCGGGTACATCTTGTTCTTCTGTGGGAGCCCTCTATTACGAAACATGAATAACATAGCTGTAATAGTAACTTCAATGGGTACGTGCCTTTTTCCCCAACCGTTCTTCTTTAGCTTGTCGTTGTCGTCGTTTCCATTCCAACTTTTTGGCCATTTTCTTGGAGATTGCATCACTTTTCTTTGATTGTCCTCCAGAGGCTTCTGAGGGTGTAGATTTCGATGATGGCAGCGCCAAGGGCTTCTGTTTTGGTTCATCCTTGGGTGGTTGCGACCCATGTCGGGAGCTCATGTCCAGTTGCGCTCGTCCTGGATACACTGGCAACGGATATCCACTAGTGAAAGAAGCACCCTTACCTGTGAGGTTGTCCTGCCCTGCATCACTGTTGCTCTTGGGTCGGATCTTTGTCTTCTTTTGGAAACAAGCTGCAAAAAAGCCATTGGTTTCGTATTCCGGTCCATCGACGCGCAACAAACAAGCCGATTCTGCAGCCGTTAAACCTTTGTACGACTTGCCTCGACAAGGCCATGTTTGCATGCATTTTGGTGCAATCAGCTCCCACTTGTGTCCTCCATCATGTGGGGCATCGTCACGATCCAACTCCAATGCCTTTGCTACCACACCTTCATTTTCTTGGACGTGAATCGAGCAAGTGGAATAGACAATGCGCTCTACGGCTGGAAATGCTGTCATGGCGCGTCGCAATGCCTGCAGTTGAAAGCTCGAAAGAGATTGTAAACGTTTCGCCGTTTTGCTATTGGTATTGCCGGACGAGGGATCCAGTTCTCCGTGCTCGCTTGTAGGGGTAACTTGGTCATCCTCGTTGTTGTTTTGAGGATCTTGTTTACGATCCAGACTATTGAATATGCCCGATCCCGAACACGACGGATCCAACAGAATATCTGTGACATTCGCAAGATTCTTGTCCGTGTCCTTAGCAGGAGTTTGCAAGAAGTCTTGGCACTTGACCTCCACTCGAGGATGGTTCTTGTCAACAAGGGCAGGATCACTGGCAGATGTCGGAACCATTTCTGCTATTCTCCGTCGCAGAGTGTCACATCGTTCCTTGGACCGATCCAATGCGTAAATGATGGCCGGTTTGTCTTTATTGCCCTTGTGTTCACGCCCTTTTCGTTTGGACACTTGTTTTTGGTGTTGTTCTTGCTGCTGATGCACGAGAGCTGCCAAATGACTGGTTTTGTTACCCGGTGCCGCACAGGCATCCAAGTACACTCGACGCTCGGGTGCAAGGCTTTGGGGAGCAAATCCCTGAACCAAACAAAAGGCGGAAAAGCAAGACGACTTGTCTTGCAAGACAATTCGATGGGGTGACAAGTAGGTATTTTGTCGCAACCATTGGGTTGTCATTCGACTGTTTTTGTTGTTCGTCTTACAGCTTGGTGCAAAACTGTCCGTAAATACGAGCAAATCGGGAATATGGGCATCTCGATACACACCACCAGCTGGAGCACTGGCATCAGCGGCGGATTCGTCCCTTGTCGCAGCATTATTTGTGTCATCGGAAAAGGAAGAAGAGCCTTCCAATACGAAATGTGTGGAAATCTCGTTCCACGTCGTACCAGGCCACAGTGTATTGATGCGAACATAGCGAGGAAATTCCACCACGGACGACCCAGTACGGGGAAACTTTGTGTCGGTCGTTTCGGCGGTCACAGCGTTTTGCAACACAGGTTCGAGTCGCATCAAGTGTCGTTTGAGAGCACCACCACCTTGAATCGATTGATGCGGCCCCAACAAGAGTTCAAACAGTAAAACGAACAAGAGACCCTCATTCTTGATCTCCATGGTGGTTGTTGATGATGTTTCTCCAGTCTTTGTGCCTTTCTCGACTTTGTCCTTCTTGTTGCTGTTTTGTGAACAAGAATCTTGTTCTTGTTGTTTTGTCTCTTTCAGTGCCTGCTTCCAGACACGATCCAACAAGGACTTGTGTTTCAATACCTCACATACTTGAGCGTAAGTTTGTTTGGAACATATCAGTTGCCCGGTATCCTTGTCGTACACAATGGATTTGAGACCCTTGCCATGATTCCAGACTTGATTCAAGATACGAGCCGCCGGTGCATAGGGAGAAGTGGAACCGGAGGACGACCGAGACGATGCAGTAGACTTTATCTTTTTGGCTTTACCAGAAGCAACTTTGGCATGACTCTTTGGCACCATGGCCATAACGAGATGATGTAGAAAGACAAAAACCTTCGGTGGTTGTGAGTATGCGAAAAGTGGCAATGGCACGAAGTTTTGTGGTCGCGGATACGAAGATCCATTCGCGCACACAAAAGGAAGATTTTTTACCATGGCGACCAACGGCAATCGTACTCCTAGCAACCAGGATGGCAGCAACGACACCCATACACAAAAAAGAGGAGGGGAAGTACTATTTGCGTCTGCCAAAGCCCTGGATAGTTTTCAGGAGGATGTGAGCTACCTCTGGTGTTTTGGTGGTTCGTCCTCCATTCCGATCTACGACCATCCGCCCTCCACGGTGGATTTTTTGCGACAGCATGTGGCCATGAGTCGACCGTGAATCATTCGAAATGCCATTCCATCCTTTCCTCCAGTGACAGTCGAGGACTTGTTGGATCAGGCACCCTCCCATCTCATCATGCAGGTCGACGTGACACCCGATGGCCATGGAGATTGTTTGCGTCAAACCACCGTACAACATGCAAAAGAACAGAACACAGGAGGTGACAACCAGAACCACAACAACAACCCTGTGTTTGTCAAGCCCATGCCAGTGAAAATGTCATTGGCCACCTTCGCCAAGCATTTACAACTACAACGACCAGCTGCAAAGCAACAGCACAACGAACCATTCGACCAGAACGAGGAACCCTAAGAGTCGTTTCGTGATCGAATCTTTCCAGTGGTTGATCAAAGAGAGCACGTCCTTGTCGAGAAGGATGACGAAGACGACAGTGATACCGATCGACTCGAGTCCATGTTGCAATCTTCCGTTTTGTACTATTCTCCACAAAACGATTGTTTGCGCCAGGAATTGGCCCCCTTGTGGAAGATATGGACCACACAGTATGGTGTACCCGCCTCCTTTCCGTGGGCACTGGGCACACGAGGCGTTTGGTGTCACAGAACCCGAGGTTGTGAATTTGTGGATTGGTAACGAACAGGCAGTTTCGTTTTGGCACAAGGATCACTAGTGCAATTCAAGACTTTCCATTCGCGGTTGTCATCAGAAGTGACCTACGATCTACCTATTCATCGTTCAAGGCAATAGGAGGAAAGAAGCGGAATTAGAGATAGTCAAGCGAGGAACAGATTCTGGTTCGGGCATAACCATCTCAACCACTCCCCTTCTACCATCGCAGTTTTTGAAGAGCATACCAACCGCAAAAGTAATCGAAAAGAGAAAGCGAGTAAGTCTCCTGTTAATGATTGCTCAAAGAAACCACAAAAGTGATTGAACACGCAACTATACGGTTGACCGTTACGACGAAGTATCTGATCGTTATGAAAAGGTGAGGAGACGAAGCAATGTTGGCGATGAGTTGAGGAATCAGGGAACAGGGAGAATTTTCTTTGAGGAAAAGCAGATACAAAATGGAATGGGTTAGCCAATAGGTCGGCCGAGAACCGAGAAAGCGTATTGCTTTCAGTTTTTGATCGGGTTGTTGTGAACATAGACAGGGCTTGTTTACCCTACCAACCTCCATGACTGCAGGGCATTTTGATAATTCCAAAGGAGACATTTCTCCAAAATCTCAGCAGCTTCCACTTCGTACAAGTTAGCAGAATTTGACCAGCATTCACTAAGGTCGTCGACACCAGGAATGGCTGTCACAAGGATAGTGTCCCCGTCCTCAGACTCCTCCGTAACGAGAGTATTTTTGTTATTCTTGGGATAGAATATTTGAACATCAGCCCCCGATATCGTCCACCGATCGTTTGGGTATTTGTAGAGAGCCGCGCCTTTTTCAAGCTTGTTTAAAATAGCCTCTGCAATTTCATTCCTGTTAAATACCAACTCCAATGGGATAATGTAGTAATGGCATTCGTCAATGATACAGGTGGAAAATTCAGTGTTGGCATTTCGCAAAGGCCTAATCGCAAAGGACTGCACTGTTTTCCGTCGCTTTCCTCTTCCCCGTCCAGTTCCATCAAAGTTCAGATGGACATCTCTACTCAACGCAAGGCGGTTGAAGTCGGGTGTATCAAGCCATTCATACACTCCGTGACATTTGGCACTGGGGAAGATGTGAGCTGATTCCGCCTCAGCCAACGTGAAAGAAGCACTGTTCTCAATCCGTTGAAATCGAAAAGTGGTGTCTTTTATTGATAGAAGGGTGACATCCATTGTGAAGTCGCTTGATCGAGTATCCAATATCATGTCTACAAGAGGCGAACCCGGTTCCGCTTCTCCATTTTGTGGTTCGTAGTGAGTCTTTAGAACCATGTTTTCGACTGTCACTGGAAAGGGGTCAATTTCTGATAAGGTCAAGTCCCGCACGATGTTCTGTTGGTCGTCCACCAGCTGTAAATCCCCGTTGTTGCGAAGAATATAAGCCTTCAAGTTGTCCACAAAATAGCCAGCCCGAAAAACCTTGCTAAACACCACAGAAAACTTAATGATCGAACGATTGAACGGGTCACTATCACTCGCCTCTGTGACAAAAGCCGTATTTGCATCTAGATCTGGTGGATATAATCCTTTAAGAGAAGACGCCAATTTGAACAGCTCGTAACGGGCACCAGCGTGGGTTTTTGGTCGAGATATTGCCCCGGAGACCTTGCGCCAGCGACTTGGTTGTTGCGAAAGCGGTTCTTGCAGCACGATCGCTGGTGCATTGGTACCTCTAGCAGCAATCCGCGGAACGGTCAGAAACAAAGCAGTATCCTCGCTTTTTCCGGGCTCCGGAACACAACCTGTGGGAGGCACAAAATAGGTCACCAATGGGCTGCTCGCCTTGAGACGGTCCTCACCATGGACGGTTGTTTCGCGAACTTGTACCTCTGCCGGTGAAAGCTGACCTTGAAGGTTTTGTTGCCTCACAAACGCTTTACGCAGGTCCTTGATTTCCGCATCATCTTTCAGATCCGTGACAGTATCAAATAACCAGTCATCAGAAGAGTCCTTCCATCTTACCCACACCTCGTTATTGGCCATGGCGTTCTGGATTCCCTGGATCAGAATGCGTTGCTGTTGTTGTGGCCTGATGGAAAACCACTATTCGAGTTGGGGACTCCTAGGCGTGGCGCGTTTTTGTGGATGTGTGTGTGGGGGGCTCCCCTTCCTTCGGGGGGCCAGAAAACAGCGAAAACCACAGCGAGCCAAAGAAGCACTGACCTCATCAACCTCAACAACGCTCACAACAGCAGAAGCACTGACCTCATTTGAAAGACTCTTTTGTGCGAGAAGGATCTCTCTGTGACACTATTATGAACAACAACAACAACCTTCCGAATCAAAGTCAAATCCTCCAGCGGAACGACAACCACAGCACCAACAATCATCATGGAGAGGTTCTAGCACAAGGCCAACTCTACCCTTCGAGCAGCACCTTATTGAGGAGTAACACCAATCCTCCGAATGGCGGCAATCATATTGGATCCAACCATTTGCAAACGAATACGAATGGACCACCCGTCCCTCCACAACAACAACAACAAGAACAACAACATGGACGGGCATTGTCCGGAGGAATGACTCTCTTGGGCATGACCAACAACAAGAACAGCCCTACTGCTGCTGCGGCTACGAATCACCGACAGGGGATAATGGCAGCACTGGGTGCTCCCCCCTCCGAGGATCCACAACAACAACAACAACAACAAGCCTTGTTGTTCACCCAACCATCCCTCGTCCAGGCACAACCACAACAGCAACAATCCTTTTTAGGAGGCTTGATTCTTCCGCCTTTGGAACCTCCCTTGAAGATTGCACCGACCATGAACCACAACACCCCTCGCAGTAGCAACAACGATAACAACAACAACAACAACAACAATATCTCGACGAACCAGCTGATGCACGGATTTGTCCATTCACAACAACAACAACAAGTTTCGACTGCGGGTGGTCTCTCGGACAATGCCAACAACACCTTGGTGGTTCCACCACAACAACAACAACCCATGCAATCATTCTTGATGAAGGGGAATGCAAGACTGGTAGCCGCAGCGTCCGCCGCTCCTCCACAACCATCCACAACAACAACAACAACAACAACAACAACAACAACAACAACAACAACAACAACAACAACAACAACGAACCATTCGTTTGGCACAAGAAATACCAACACGACTCTTCATTCTGTGGCCACACCCACAACCATGGGTGCAACTAGTACCACCACCGCAGCAGCAGCCTCCCCGACGAATCCTACGACGATCAGCACCACCACAACGACCGCTCCCATGGCTTTGGCGGCAGCGCCAATCACCACCACCAACACTGCAGCGTTTCTACCGACTGCAAATACGACACAGGAACAAGCCGCGTGTTCCACAAATCCAAACAAGAAAGACGAACCTACGGCGACTACCACTACAACCACTACACCCGCAACGACAGGAGCGACAACAATGGCTGACACTGCCGACAAGAAAACCACAACCACAAGTACCACTGCTACAACAGAAACGACTGGTCGTACTTCAGTAGCAGCAGCTTCCAACAACCCGCCTTCTTCTTCTTCCAAGACTCGCAGTAGCAACAAGAAAAAGACAACCACAACGCCCGTTCGCGATCGCAAAGTGGTCAATGGCTTTCGATTACGGTTTTGTATTTGTGGTGATCGTCGCTGTGCGGGAGAAATGCGTCGTTGGGCCATGCTCGGCAAGGTCAATCATCATACACCCAATTATTTGGTCTTGCCCATTTTCAAGGATGCCTCCTCCGCCAGTTCCACATACACCAATGCGTATTTACAACAATGTTTGATCCATCTCCTGAAACTCACACCCGTCCAAGCCCTGCAGCTCATGAAGACGCAGCATGCGGTCAAAACCGCCAAACAAGTACGCTGCAAATTCATTGCCTACCGTCATTTTCATCCCCGCGTGTTGGATTACATTACACTCTGGCATGGCAAGAAACGCATGCATGTGCACGAAAAACATGCCATTCCGGCACGATTAGCCAAATTGCTCGATTTGACACCGGCCGATGCCTGTGTTTGTTTCAATCTGGGCCAATACTTTGCCGTCCCCACCTACACCACCTTTGCCCAAGATTTGGAACACGAAGAACAACAAGCCACAGCACGAGTCCAATTGGCCCAAGGCGTCCAAGAACGGGATGAAACCATTCAAGCCTTGCAAAAACAAATTCAACAATTGCAGCAACAACAACAGCAACAACAATCGTTGCAAGGTAAACTGGAAAATGACAACAACCACCACAAGTCACACAAGGCGGTGGTGGGTGAGGACAATGACAACAGTAGCAACGACGATTCCGACGACATGGTCCTGGGCCCACCCTTGACCGATGAAGAACGACAAGTCTTGGCCGCGGCCTTTCATGCCGTGTATCGGGAAGCGGCGGCCAAGAAACGAGCGGCTCCACCAGTTGCGGCTGGGTCGGTCGAGCCGCCACCCACCAAACGACTCTTGCTGGATGCGGCGGCTTCCAGTAGTAGTAGTACTACTACTATGACGACGACGTTCCCAACTACAAACAATAAGGAGGAATCCAGAGATGTAGTACCAGAGAAACCGCCACTTGCACCCCTAATGCCACCCGTCACCGAGCCTCTCAGTAGCTCCACGACCGAATCTGATTCCGTGCCAGTCAACTCTACGACAGCCAGTCCAACAATCACCGAACCGACCACAGCTGTGGAACCAACAATTCCCACGAGAATGGCAGCCACCGATTCGTCTCGACTACGACCACCAGAAGGATTGGAAACGGATGCCCAACCAGCAGTGGAGTCTGGTGCTGGTGCTGCTGCTACCACCAACACCGCCACGAATCTCGAGGAAGCAACCGATCCACAGAAAGTGGAAGGTCCCACGACCAAAACGACGACGGCCTATGTACCGGTCTAAACGAGGAGGACGAGCAAGGGACAACACAGCATGGCTAGGAAGGAAGCTGTTCTCTTGTGTTGATTATGGCATTCAGGACAACCGCGTCTCTTTTGGAAGCACGGGAGCTTAATGTGTTTTCGACGAGGTAGAGGACTTAAATCTCTTTTGTGGACCTAAGACTGCCCCAAAAGATGATCGCACTGTTATCGATCTACCTAAGGATAGTTAGAACGCAAAAGGATCCAAACCCTCCGTAAATTTTAGAGGGACAGCACTGCTTCGCGAGAAACTTTGTACTGTGGTTTGTCGGAGAGGAGAGAAACAAAGGAAGCCATCGTTGGTGTCGTTGCAAACCTTTTCGTGGTTGAGCATAGAGTACTTTCGACATCGTCATTGCATGGGTAGATAGGTAGTTTCTGTTCGATTCCTTATCCGCGACTAAAAATGACCCGATTTGGGGGAGATCTGCGCAGAGACCATGATGACTGGCTCGATCTCTCATTCATCTGTTACTGCATTTTGTGTTAGCCCTCGTGGTCTCCACAGTGGTAGCGGATCCTTTTCTGGTAAGAGCCGGCTCCGTTGATGACTTGTTGATGCTTGGCTATTTCGGTTTTTCGTGTGGTGAATTGAGATGCCGTTGAAAAGAGGACGGGTTCTTGCCTCGAATCGCTCTCGGAGTTGCACACCTCAAGAACGGTCTAACAGTTCTTACTGTGCTTGTTGCTTTTTGCTTTCCATTTTGCAGACTAGCAATTTCATTGCCTGGCACCAAAGACAACCATCACACGACATCTATAGACAGCTGGAAACAAGAAGAGGAAACATATAAAAGAAAAAGCATCATTCATTATGGAATCCTTTGCTCAAGTGTGTGGTCATTTTGCCTCGTGGGCGGCCGTGGTAGTCTTTATGGCACCACTTCCGACGATTCGTCGCATTCAACAAGACAAGACGGTGGCCAATTTGCCCCTCTTGCCCTATTCGTCCATGATTGGGTCCGCCATGGTGTGGACCACCTATGGCATTCTCAAGGGAGAAGCTCGCATTTGGTCGGCCAATTTGTTTGGCCTCATTTTGGGCCTTTATTTCTTTGTCTCCTTTACCAAACATGCGCCCAAGGCATCGCCCACCTTGCCGGGAACCGTCTTGCAACATGTGCAAGGGATTGGGGCCCTCACCTTGGCCACTCTCCTGGTAGCCTCCATGTCGTCCACACCGGAAGTGGCGACCTCCATTATTGGGACGGCCGGTGTCGTCATGGTCTTTATCATGTTTGCCAGTCCCCTTTCCGTTCTCAAGTCCGTCTTGGAAAAGAAATCGGCCAAGTCCATTCCCTTGCCCTTTACCCTCGCATCCTTGGTCAATTGTGCCCTTTGGAGTATCTTTGGTTGGTATGGCATTCACGATGTCAATATTTATCTTCCCAATCTCTTGGGTCTGGCCTGTACGCTGGCCCAGTTGGCTCTCAAACTCCACTTTGGAGATGGACCCAACAACACGGTTGGTGGTGGCGGAGGAGACTTGCCGAAGTAAACGAATTTCTTGCACGACGACAATGACGTGATGTGGGCGTTTTGTGTCATGGACGGAAACCGATATATGCGGTGAAAAGGTACAGTGTTTGAGGGACCATGGAAAACAAAAGAACGTTGCCACGATGGAGGACAGCCAAAAAAACCATGTGCCACCACTGCCATTTTCCCTGTGATTGAGGGACTCGGTAAACAACCGCCAAGAGACGTGTCGTCGTCCACTATGGAGAGACAGGAACGTTTTCCGTTTCTGACGGCAACGACTCGTTTGGTGAAACTCCAACTGTGGTTTCCAAGTATAATGAACAAACCTGGAGGTTGTCGTAGTAATTTGATTCCAGCATCAAATCAAACGGTAACTCTCTAGAACAAACGGAAACGACTATACTTCTATCATTTTGCTTTGTTTGTTTCTTCGTGGGATAAAACACACATGACTGTTACTGGCGCTATGGGTAGCGCAAACCGTGTTGCACGATACACTCCCTATTGGTTGCGGTTCTTCTCTTAAGTTCTTTTCTTAAGGTAATATATGGCCAACAGGACCCGATGGACAGGAGAGAGAGAGGGAGAGAGAGAGAGAGAGAGGGAGAAGGACTTTTCTGAGAGGTTTGCGTTTTCCTGGCAACAACAACTGCCTGCTGCGGGGACCTACTTTCCCAGGCAGTGTCCCGGTCTATAGAACCAAGATCCCAAACATTTGTCCCACCAAGTCCAACGTCATCTACTTCTAAAAAGATTTGAGTCCCAACGCCAAGGTCCTTCTCATCATCCTCATCATCAAGTGGTGTCTTCTTGTTCAAACATGAGATCATAGAGGTCTTGTTCTTCTTTTTCAATAGGAAGATGCAGCTCCATGGTTCCCGCCACAATGGCAATATCCGGAAAGTGTTTCAAGACTTTTGTGTCTGTCCACAATACCTTGTTGTCATCCTTGGTAGTAGTAGTAGTGTCGTTGTCCTCCTCCGTTTTCTTATTTGTATCAGAGTCCTTGCCTCCTCCAGTTTCGAGCTCCTGGTTCTTGTCCTGGTCCGTGGTCGTCGTCGTTGTCCTGGAGGGTCCTTTGGGGTCGTTTGGTTCCTCGGCGTCATTATTAGTAGTAGTATCATCATTCTTCTGCCGTGAAGTCGTGGTTGCGGCGGCCGTGGTGAGCATGGTGCCAAAGACTTGTCGGGCCATGGCGGCCGCTACGGGACCAGTCGCCAATCGTTGTGGTTGCAAGGTGACATGAGGACTGGACAAGTGCATCATGTCACCACCCGTCCATTCAATCCCTTGGAATACTTCTTCGGTCGTTGCAGTAGTAGTAGGAGCCGGTGTGCTGTTGCTGTCTTGTTTGCCACTCCCAGGCGACGATGATGATGATGATATTGACGGACGACAAGGACGATTATAGTGAACCTCGAGATCGACCACTCGATATCCTCCTTGTTGACAAGCCAAACAATCGTCCACGGGACGTTGCGTGGCCAAGAGTCGCCAGGGTGTTTGACGGCTTGTTGCTGCGGACTGTGGACGACCCCCCCAGAGTACATCTCGTTGGTTCGATTCGGGGAAAAAGAATCCTTGAAACCATTCGGGATCGGTATCCAAAAAGCATACAATGACACGTCCCTTGGTACATCGACGAAGAATCGGATGATTGGTATTATTTGCGGAAGTGTTTGTCAAGGACGACGATGATGATACTCGATGACGACAAACGGAACGAGTGCAACACCGAACGTCGTCATTCATCCCTTGGTCATCTCCTCCTCCTTCTTGTTCTGTTCGATTCCTTTTGCGAGAACCACGACGGTCTCGACCAATTTGCGTCCATCCCAATGGCAAGGAAGACGACGACGACGGCGAAGCAAATGTTGTCATGGTAAAGACTGCGTGTTGCGAGAGGCTGCAGTGTCATTGTTCTTGGCGGAGAAAAATGAGGGAGCTACCCTTGCTATGTGTACATCTTCGTTTGTTGGAGTAGGTAGTCTATCTGCTCCTGAAGCTGGACCACGCTTCTCCCTAGAGAGTAGAGAGCGTTGGAGCAACGAAACCTGAATGAGAATTGGTACTCTGTGATACATCCATTCATTTTCTTGGTTTAGGTAAAGATCCAAAATGAGAGATACACAAGACACACGAATGTACTAAGAGGGATTGGAAGCTGGATGGGTGTCTGTGTTTCTTCCAGAGCGGCGAGAGCGCTGCAACGTCGCTTCTAGTTCTCGCTTCCCTTTGTTGTTTTTTGGGAGACAAGAAAGGAGTGTGGTACACCAGGAGGGAGACTACGACACCAACAACAGAAGAAGAGTCCTTCTTTATGAGTTTCAAGAACCAAAAGGTATACCACAATCGACACAAGTCGCAGAAGGGAGAGTCTCATTCCATCGTTCTCGTAGAGACCCATAATTTAGTACACCGCATTGAAACTACGATGCTACAGCCATTCCATACAGAATCTCTCATGGCTACAGACACCTACCTAGATAGTTTCCCCAACAAAGAAATAGAATGTGCAACACTACTAGAAGACTTACTACCAAGTCGTAGAGTTTCGATGGACCAAGTTCGAGCTTGGACCACCACTACCACCATCGTTGACCGACTGTCTTGTCGTCGTCGTCGTTTCAGTTCAAAAGGACACGTCGAAACTGAATGGGTCGTCCTCGTCGTCGTCAAGTGGTTGCATGTCGAGCGAAGAATCGGCCACGGTCAGGGCAGTTTCCAACCGTTCATACAGCTCCAATGCCGAGCGCTGGTCGTCCAGTTCTGTCATGTGTGTGCCGAGAGAGAGAAAGAGATGCATATAAAACCAACATGATACAGTCTATGTGTGAGAGAGAGATACACTCTTTTGCTGGCAATCCATGGTGGGTAAAACTCGAGACGAATGCTTCTTTGTGAAATGACACCAGAGACGCACACACGCTCCTCGACACCATACATCACAATGCCGACCATGCCAATGATTCTTGGACACGGCGTTTCTCTCCACACATGCAAGAGTAGAATCGTACGTACCATCTTGGAGTGCCAGTTGTTGAACTTGTTGTTGCAGGAGTTGCAGACCGCGTTGTTCCAACCGATCTTGTTCCTCTTGTCGTTGAACCCGTCGTTGCGCAAAAATGGTTTCGGGATCCAAACTTGACATGGCATTTGCTTGGTGTTGCAATTCCTCGTGTTCCCAGGCCAACGACTGCGCTTGTTGTTCTTGCCAGGTTCGGCCCGCCGAGAACTCCACGACGGCATCCTCCTCATCCAGTTCGGACGAATGGAGGGATACTGTTGTTGTTGTTGTTGTCGTTGGTCGAAGGTGGGTACTGGCAGGGACACGTGACTCGGAGGGGGGATGCATGGGAGCTGGATTCGTTTGATTCGGATCCTTGTCGTGTGACTTGTGGTCGTCATGATCGTGGAGGTTTGGCAATTGAAAATTGACTTGTTTGCGCACTTTTGTTGTTGTGGGTAGTGGTTTCGTCGTGGTGGGTTCCTCACTCGTAATCGTCGTTGTTGTCGTCGTTTTCGAGATCAAATTCGGTGGTTGTTGCGGTGCTTCTTCCAAGGGGACCCAAGATGGTTTGGTGGATTTGGTGGCAAAGGACGACGAGGAACCACTCTTTTTCTTGTGAACGACCGAGGAGGATATACTACTGGAGGCATTCTGCAAGGAGAGTTGCTTTTGAACCAACGGTGTGACTCCTCCTGTACTCTTATTTTGATTCAAAGCATGACGGCCAGGCTTCTTGTTGGAAATGTCACCAAAGGCCCGTCGTTTGTGTTTGGATGCAGTGGTTTTGCTCTTGTGGTTGTTGTGGTTGTGGACCGAAGAATGAGATTTGGGTGTCTTGAGTCCACCAGCAGCAGACGTAGCACTTGGTTTCTTGCCCAAGACGTGACTGGTGGGGACATGATTTTCATTGTTGTTCACCAAAGAAGACGACGACGATGAGGCCTGCCACGACGAAAAGGATTGAGACATGGATGATGATGAAGGACGTTGCAACATGGTGTGAATTCGTTTGGTTTTGGGAGCAGGATGGACACACGACGTTGCAACCAATACAGAGTATTCCCTGTGTGTGTGAGATTGTTTTGTGGAGGATGATTCTTATTCCTCTCACGTTCTCTCTCTAGAGTCAAATCCCAAACAAGTTGTTGTTGTTGTTGTTGTTGTTGTCAATCAACCAAACATATATCCAAGCGATCCAGGATTCCTATGTAGTCGGTTCTCTCTTTCCTTTCTTGTTTGTTGTTCTCTGTGTGGTTCTTGTTGTTGTGTGGTTGTTCTCTTTGGAAGAATCGGAAACAGCCAACCTTCTGGGAATAAGGGGCTCGCCAAGCGCGTGACGGGTGCCTGTGACCCGGCCGGCGCACTCGATCCGTTGTTCGGCACGAAGGACGGACGTGCGACAAACAACTCCTGCCCCGGCGCGTCGTCCACCATGGCCAGGACCAGGAACGCCAACACACACTCTCTTTGTAAATTTCGGAGCATCGGGGCAATCGACCATCCTCCTCTCTGTTGTGTGTATTGTCATCATTGTGCAAAGCGACAGTGCTTCGACCAGAGCATATTGTTGTTGTAGACTGGGTTGTTTCGTCGCAGTACACACAGCGCGCAACACCATTCCACTTACTTTGGGAGAGACCATTCTCTCATCTCCGTCCTCTCCTTTTGTTGGTTGTCTGTCATTGTGCCGTTTGGCCAGTGTTCCAATTGACGGTGCTTACTCTCTATACGGTTGTTCCTTTGCAAAAGACACACCAATACACACACAAAAAAGGTGAAAGGCAATCGACTCATTCTCCAATCCACAACCACCACCACACAATACGAAAGCATCAGTATCAGTATCATCATCATGGTTCGAATTCTGGGCATGGGTCGTCGCTCGAGTAGTAAGCGTCGCTTGAAGGAGACGGCGCAAACCGCGGAATCGATGCGACACGAACACGCCTTGTACAAATATGCCTTGCAAGAATATTCGCAAACGGTCCAAGCCGGAACCTCCAATGACGATGGAAAATGGATGCAACGACACCAAGCCCAACGGCATGCGCAACACTGGACCACCACGGCGGCTGCTCCATCCACGAGTGGCGACTATTCCACCGCCTCCTCCACGTCCTATGTTCCACCACCACCGGCACCGTCCGCGGTGCCGTCCTCCCGCACGCAATCGTCCTCCTCCGTACCACAACACCAACCACCTACGACTGCCAGCACGGACCATCCGGGTCCACTCATTCCCTTGTCGTCCTCCGCTTTGGGAGACGTTCCACATCCACCCTCCACCACCAGCAGTGGAGGTGGTCCAGCGACCATGGTTCGTACCAATCCCAGTACTACGACGAGCAGTTCCACTGGCAGCAGCAGCCACCATGCGGCCTATCCATCGTCGTCGTCCAGCAATATGATCATGATGGGCCTTCCTCATGCTCGGTTATCCTCCTTGCATGCCGAACCGGCCTTGTCACGCGATTATACCAATAACAATACCAATACGATTGAATTGGATCGCGTCAGTTCCACCGCCACGCATTCTCCCCGCTATTATGTCAAGAGTCCCTTTGAAGAAGGCATGGTATCGGGGATTGTCTACGAAGAATGGTACGGCGACGCCTATACCGGCGCTCCCATCAAGTACGTGTATCCCAAGGGCTATCAATCCATGCGTCCCCGATCCGGACCCTGGCGCTTGAGTATTTTGATTTGTTTGTGTTTTACCTGGTTGTCCGTCTTTGTCGTGGGTCATTGTTCCGATCGCGTCATGGAAGATGTGGAAGAATTCAATGACATTGACGACGATACCTTGTTGATGGATATTCGATGGTGTGGGAGTCGACCCCTCTACCTCCTTTGGTTGGCCAGTATGCTGATCACGGGCTTGAGTGCCGCCTATTGCGGCGTGATTGGCTACATTAAATGTCGAGACTTTGCCGTGGCCAATGCCCGCGCCCAACCCGCACCCGTGTCGCTGGACGGTACAGACAATGACTATCGAGTGTCGCGATCCTTTCGAACCTCGCAGCAGCAATGGACAATGGACGATCCTACAAACCACAATCGTCCGTCCGTGTCGGATTATTATTGTACCTTGGAGGAACGGGCGGCGGCCCTGAATGCGGGTGGAAGTGGCACTCGATCGTCCTCCATTTACCAATCGGATGGGACACCGCAATTTTGGGGATCCCAAATTTATCGTCCCACCCAAGCCGCTGTCGCGGTCACGAGTCGATGATGAACGTTCCATCGAATCTCTACATATATACATGGCCACGATCGTTGCGACTGCTAGTACCGACATAGAATTGGTGTTGAGTGGTGGACCATTCGTCGCTGGCACAAAAGGACGATGACAACAACATCAACAACACGACGACGACGACGCCGAGAATACACAAAAGCCTCAGAACCCTGTGGTTTTTTTTGGGTGTGTTGGTACCAGTCAGTGCGGCTGCTTGGTTTGCAACGCTACAAGAACAACGACAAGACTGCCAAGTCTCGTCGTCGTGTTCTCTCCAAGAAGAGGCGCGTTGTTCGATCACGTGTTGTCCGTGCTAGAAAACTCTCTGTCATGCCGCCTCACGTTTGTGGTGTGTCGTCCGCTCCTCTCGAATACGTTGTACTGCCAGAGAAGAAGAGAACACGACGCGGTGTGTGAATTCACATACCCAAAAGGAGGATCTAGGATCATCTATCCTAATAGGTAGTAGTCAGTTAGTTATAGGCACTGGGTGGATTGTCGTATGATTCGTCGTCTGGCTCGAATACTCTGTACTGCCGGAGAAAAGAGAAAACGACGCGGTGTGTGAATTCACACACAAAAAAGGAGGATCCAGGATCATCTATCCTAGGTAGTAGTCAGCAGTTAGTTCTATGCACTGTGTGGATTGTCGTATGATTCGTCGTCTTGTTGTTGTTGCTGTTCTTGTTCTTGTTCTTGTTCTTTGCAAAATTTGGGTTGGTTTGGAATAATGCTCTGCTGCAATCTGCGATACTAATACGGAGTGGTGGAGACTCACCGCCGCCCTATTATACTTTTGAATGATCCATAAAGATAGACATATCCGAAGATAGACATATCCGTATCTAGAGAGAGAGGGACAAGAGATAGTAAGAAGGAACCAAAACTATGGACTAGCTATTATTAGGAGAGTATCGTTGTTAGTAGGGCGATGATTGGTACGGATCCAGCGGTGTTTTGTCACCCCAAACTCAAATCCAATTTGCAATGGAAGGAGCATTGTCTCGTGTGCTGTCCTGTAGAGAGAAGGACAATGACGTTGTATTCCAGGTTCGACCCCTAAAACAATAGGTTCGGTATTCATGTAGTGATGGCAAGTCACTCGTCCCAAGAACGGTGTTCCTTATATTGTACCCCCAGTCCATCGCCATTCCAAAGAAGCAGTGGTCGTGAAAATGTGACTGGAGATCTTTGTAGTCACTTCCTCGTCATGAACAGTGGCTTCGAGCAAGTCGATTGCCAATTCCTTATCTCCATAATGTGGTATGGTAGGAGTCCTCACATTCTGTGGGTGTATATATATCTCATGAATCTTCCCCTCATGTGGTGTTTGGATGAAAAAATACGTTATCGAGGGGAGATCGGAAATCTTTCACAATCACACTCTGATCGTCCGCCGTGTCGTCAAGTAATTCAATACCAAATCCATCTTCTCCCACATGAAAGGCCTGATAGGACATACCTGGCAAGGCACTGTACTGCAGTGGCTTGACACTGGCCGACTGGGGAACCGGATCGGCCGCACCGAGATTGACTTGATATTCTCCAATTTCACCCATGGCCGAAATGGTAATTTCCGTCAAGAGCTCGGGTTTTCGAGCTCGGGCACTTGGTTCCATGACTTCGGTCCACGTCAAGTCGGTAAACAGCGAGGATTCCCAATGCTTACAAATGACGCCACTCGAACCCTCACTTTCCAACAACAATGGGCCACTAAAACCGAGACTATTAAAGGCTTGCCTGGCGTCACTGCACGTGTATTCAAAAGTCTCATCCGGACAGGAACAAAAGCATATGCCGCCATTTCCACTGTTGGGACAAAATGTTCCAAACCCCAACGCATGTCCCATTTCATGCAAGAGAAGGCTGCGTGCCGTTCCCTCGTCAAATCGCGCAAAGTCTGCAACATCCAGTTCCAGAAAGCCCGACATGCTGCTCACCCGTCGTCCGCCCGCAAAACGGGTATGGAGAGGACCTGCGCTACCCGCAATGCCACCCGGACCATCAATGGGCACAAATTGGTAGCCCACAAGCACGTCGTCCACTGGACCGTTGGCCGTCTGGAGCAGCCGTCCACGAAACCAATCGTTCCCAAATGGCGGAGACTCTTGGGGTGTCAAGTCGTTGACAATGACTTGCTCCCAACGTCTCGCTACACTTCGAACCAAGGCGTCGTAGTCTCGAACGGTTCCTGTATTCATTAATTCAATGTCGAATTCCGATTGTACCGTTGGTCTAGGAGTAGGTCGTGGTGTTGGTCTAGGAGTGGGTTGTGGTGTGGGTCGGGGAGTCGGTTGCTTGGTAGGAGCCGGTGTGGGTCGTGGTGTTGGTCTGGGTGTCGGCTGTTTGGTAGGAGCCATAGTGGGTCTAGGAGTTGGCTGTTTTGTAGGAGCCATGGTGGGTCTAGGAGTGGGTCGTGGTGTTGGTCTGGGAGTTGGCTGTTTGGTAGGAGCCATGGTGGTTCTAGGAGTTGGCTGTTTGGTGGGTCTAGGAGTAGGTTGTTTAGTGGGATTGGGTGTCGGTTGTGGTGTTGGCTGTTTGGTGGGAGCCATGGTGGGTCTAGGAGTAGGTTGCTTGGTGGGATTGGGAGTAGGCTGTCGCGTGGGCCCAACAACGGGTTGGGGTGTCGGCGACGGCGTCGGCTGTTTGGTGGGAGGTCGGGTTGTGGGTCGGGGCGTGGGCTGCTTGGTAGGATTCGGTGTCGGTTGAGGTGTAGGACTCTTTGTGGGAGGCCGGGTTGTGGGTCGGGGCGTTGGTTGCTTGGTCGGTTGCTTGGTCGGTTGCTTGGTCGGCGGCGGCGAGGTTGGAGGAGGTGTAGAGACTTTAATGGGAGGTGGCGTGGGTCCGGGAGCTGGTTGTTTGGTAGGAGGCAAAGAGGTTGGTTGAGGAGGTAGTGGTGATGGTTGTGGTGTGATGGGTTGTTTGGTAGGAGGTAATGAGGTTGGTGGCGGTGGTGATGGTTGTGGTATGGTGGGAGGCAATGTCGATAGGGGAGGACTGATTGGACTGATTGCCGGAGGCACTGTGACTGGTCCTCGTGATGGAGTTTTGGTGGTGGTAGTCGGCACCGGACTGGGCAAGGATGGAAGGGCTGTCGTTGGAAGTTCTGTTTCCGTGGTAGGTGTCGTTGTGGGTTTGGTCGTTGGCACTTGTGTGAAGAACGTTGTTGGTTTTGTCGTTGGTTTGGTAGTGGGCTTGGTAGTCGGTACCGAAGTGAGAAAGACGGACGGCGACGTGGCTTGATACTTGGGTGGCTCTTGGATCAAGACGGGTCGCAACGAACTGGGGGCCACCGAGGAGGAAGAGGAAGAGGAGGGAGGAGATTGTGGTGCAGCCCCACTCGGCGCTGGTCCAGTAGGAACGGGACGGGATGTACTATTATTGGAAGGAGACGACGGTCGGGATGGAAATTGCACAGGCGGAAAATAAATGTACTTGTGCGTCTTTTCCTTTTTGCCACGGTCATTGTCCTTGGTGGACTTTTCCTTTTTTCCTCGTCCTTGATGAACAATGATATAGGTGTATGGACTCGACTGGCTACTGTCACTTTGAAACATGCTGGGAGACGGTACACTTGCCACCTTTTCCGTGCCAAAGACATTGTGATCAGTGTTCTGGTTGTTGTTGTTGTTGTTGTGAATCTGAGGGGATGTGACGGAGTGGTGTTTCGAAAACACATCCACGGCTTGTGCCGGAGCAATGGATGGAATGTGAGTTGTCGTCAACGAGGATGGTTCATTGTTCTCTTGTGGAAAGGAATGATAATGACGATGATACCGGGAACTGTCGCGTGACGATGATGAAGAATAGGACTTGCTTTCCTTGTTTCGACGAGGCCGTTTGGGTTGCTTGGCGGCATTGGAAAGGCGTTTGATGAATTGTCGACGAGCATCAACCGAGGATGCGGCTGCCACGTGTTCGTCGTCATCGTTGTCTCCAAACCATTCCAACATTCGCTTTTTTCTCTTGCGGATGGCCATTCGGTCCTCACGACTCAGTATCCTGTCGTGGGTTCGTGTGGCATTTCCAATATGGTCAGCGCTCTCGTTGATGTACATTCGGTTGGACTCGTCGGCAGAACAACAATAAGTGCCATGATGCAACAAGACCGGAATCGAACCGGTCAGTATGCCAACCACCACTGACATTCTCATATCCTCCCCCCTTTCTCTCTTTTGCGAGCTGCTCTCTTTTGCTGTCTCTTTCTCTTTCCGAAAGCAGCTCTATCTGTCACTGTCAACCATGGTGATAAACTCGTGGTGCATCAAGAATTCCAAAGGGTTTTGGTGTTTTGTCAAACGGTCTGGAGCGCAACGCGACAACATTCGAGAATCGAATCACACAACCCAATGTGCGTTGGACGGAAAATTTACGGTTCGAATAGGCCGCCGTGCGTGCTACAATGACATCCTGTTAAATGTGGTACACTACTATATATTTATCTTAACTGTGTCTTGTCCTTCGCGCGCCTGGCGGTCTTCCAATCGTGATTTTTGCAAGTCCAACGCCTCAACAAACTGCAAAACTAGCAAACTGTCTCTTTTGATATTTTCGCAAGAGAGAGAGCAACTCTCCCCAGAAACAAAGCTCTGGTTGCTTGATGCATTAAATAAAACCCAAAAATACAACACAACCATCCACCCATCCAAGCCATTCCACGAACAAGGCATAAAATCCCTTTTCTTGGGTTGTTGTTGCATTCATAATCCTATCATCTGAGGTCATTCATACTCCCCTATCATCGGAGGTATCAGAATGAGAGATGGCTTTCTCCGTCGGACAGTCCGCATGTTTCCCTTCATTGTGTTGTTGGTGTCTCAACACCAAGACTTGTTGGTACATCAAGGCCTCCACCAAGATACTGATGATTCGACGTATACAGTAACGGACCAGGAACGACATGATGATAACACCACGATCGTTCCGTTTTGCTCCAACCCCAGTCATTTCACACCGCAATGGATTCCCAATGTCACTGAATGCTCAAATTCAAGCTCGAATGGGACAAGCTATTATTCCTCCATCCATCCACCAGATGGCATTCTCCACAAAACGGCATCCAAGAATTTACTACTAAGATGGAGACACCGATCGTCACCGCAACAGAGTACACCTGCGGTACCCAAAGCAGCAGCCACCAAACCGCTCAAACCACCACCTCCACCGCCCCCCCGAAACGAACCCGCCTCGATTCGACTGCCCCTCCCATCCTCCTCGACCAAACCTCGCATCTCCTCCTCCTCCTCGACCCCGAAACCAACCGACAATTATCGGTACGAACCCAATATCTTTAATCATTACCGATACAACATGGCAAAAGGCAAGGGATCTAGTTCCAAAATGAAACCCAAAATGATGATGAAGGACAAGAGCAAGGGTTCCAAAGGCAAGGGAAAGAGAAAAGGCAAAGGTGTCGGTAAGGGCGTTGGTAAGGGCGTTGGCAAGGGCGTTGGCAAGGGCGTTGGCAAAGGCGTCGGTAAGGGTGTTGGCAAGGGCAAGGGCTTTAATTTTCCAGTCTTGGCTCCATCCTTTTCTCCACCCACAACGCGTCCCCCCACACCACGGCCACGGCCTCCCATTCCTAGTCCCACAACCATGCCCGTTTCCACCCCCACCACGACCATTCCACCGTCTCCCCCCACGCCAACGAGCGAACCCACGACAGCACAACCCATTCCGTCCCTCTCTCCCGACACGACAAGTGTGCCGACACCGGATACGACCAACATGCCGACACCGGATACGACGGCGCAACCCACACCCTTGGAACGATTCAACATTACCTTGCAAAATACCGGGACCGTTACGGCCTTTGATGACTTGGTTCGAGAATCGGCCGATCGATGGGAACAACTCATTCTCAATGACCTGGAACCACGCGAGAGTCCTCCGCCCTTTGGACCAACACCCGACGATTGGTTTGCCGGTCGTCTTGGACAAACGGCCAATGGACCCGTCGATGATGTCTTGATTGGGTACGAATTTGTCGATTTGCCGGGTAACGTGGCGGGTATTGCCGGACCCGTCTTTACCCGCTTCTTTGATTCTGGATTGCCCAAGAGCTCCATTTCCGGGACAATGCGATTCAATATCAACGAATTTGAAGGATTTGATCGCGAAACGGCCAAAGCGATTGTCTTGCACGAACTCGCGCACGCCCTGGGCTTTGGAACCTTTTGTCTCGACAATGCCCCTGAGGTGGGATGCTTTTGCGGCTGTCCGGCCTCGTTTCAGTATCCCTGCGACCAGGCCCAGGCCGCCTTTAACAACAATGGATTTGCGGGACCGCTCTTGTTGGAACGGGAGGGCGGACCCGGAACGGAATGTTCGCACTGGGAATCGGCTCAATTCGATGGTCTCTCCTGGACCGAACTCATGGGTCCCGCCGCCTTGCCCGGAAAACCCGAACTCATTACCGAAATCACCCTGTCCGCCTTGGCGGAAATTAGTGAATATCAAATCAACTTTGCGGAAGCCGATCCCATTCCCGATCCATCCTCGTCGTCGTCGTCGTCATCGGTAATTGGACGGTACAGTGCACTTCCCCAACAAGCCTATGATATGCATCGCCTGGAAGAACTCAACTTTGTCGATGCAAGGCAACAACAACAACAACAACAACAACAACCTATTCAAGAGACAAAACAACAACCTTTGGAAGAACTCCACAGCGTCGATGCGACGAAACCACTCAATCTTGTTGATGAGACGAAACAACCACTGGACGCGAATATTCCACCGGGAGACGAATCCCAGGCACTCTCGGCCCTCGAGCAACAGGTGGCAACAACAACAACAACAACAACGACCACAAGTGCATCCACCCACACTTCTTCCAACACCACAAGAGCCAGAATCAACGATGGTCATCTCTTTAGTGGTGGTTAGTAGTACCACTACGGAGTAGTACAAAGCAACCGTCGTGGCAGTGCTGTACACTGCCAACGACACACACGTTCTGCCCAATTGTGTTTTGGCAACACACGTTTGGCCGTGTTTGGTTGTTGGGGACCAAAGGCAACAACTACCTCGTTTCTAGAAAGGATCCAGATCATTTTTCCTTTGGGCCATTCGCGCAGATCATGAATCCTTTTCCCCCCTGAACAAGGAGAGAGTTGTGCCCATATCTGTGGTCCTACAACGACTGCTACTACGACTTCTTCTACTACGTGGAAGGACCGACTTTTCACCATTGTTTCCCGGTAACTTTGTACCTTTGTTTTTTGTTGTTCCTGTAACTTTTTACTCTAGCTAGAGACTGATATGACTGGCAGGAATCCATGGGGATAGCAAAACATAGCACGGGTAGCACCAATCCCCGTCCCGGGAAATCATCAAGTCGCACTTTGCGCGTGACTCCTAGCTACGGATCAGTCACGGATACCTCGCTGTCGTCAGTCGGAAAGCGATGATGCGAGATTCTTTTCTCTCGTTCTCTGTTTTGTGGATGTCAACAATTCTATTGTGTCAATCCAAAGACACAGTTCGAACGAGCAAGGACGTTGGACAATCATGAAGAAGCAAAGTGGTTTCACCACCACCAAACATGTTGCTGGTTCTCTCGTCGCACTCGTCTTGTTGAGTGGCTTGTTGCCTACAACGACGCAGGCCTTTCAGACAGTTGGTTCCTGGAAGACCTATCATGACTCTGGACTGTCACCATCACAACACTTGTCCTTTCTGTCTCGAGGAATGCCGTTGTCGTTGTCGAGCAAGTCGTCCACCGATCAAGGCACCCAAACGGACAAGACAACCACTACCAGTAGTAGTGAGGAGGCTCCTCCTCCCGTGGTGTCGTTCTTGGAACCAGATCAATTCACCTTTCTGTTGGGCTACATGAATCAGCATCATTCGTCGACCCTCCAAAAGTTTGCGCAAGCCTTTTCGGCTCTGGGTACCGAAATGGCCAAATCCAACAGTCGTTCCGGTGGATCCTTTGTCATGGAATCGGCCTCCCTCACCGACATTAATTCGCAGAATGCCACTCTCTCCGTCCTGGTGCAACGCCGCAATCGACCGGACGTGTTGGAAACCGTCACATTCGACTTGAATGCCCATCCCATTCCGGAACGACGACGGCGATATACGACCTTACCGCCCATCGCCGACGATGCCACGCGCTTGCCGGTGGACGACATTGTGCGTCGGTTGAATCGTCTGTGTTGGATGGTCGGCGATGCCGCCGTGACGGGCAAACTCATTCAATTGGCGACGCAATTGGGCGGCGCCGGCGTTGGCAAATTGCCGGAAAACATGTACTTGAATCAAGTTCCACACAATCGCTATGTCCGTCAATACTTTTACGATCAAGCCGCCCAAGCGGTCCGTGATGCCGTCGTTCGTTGCAGTCACGGCACGATGAGCCATCGGTTGCAAGTGGTGGCCCAATTTCCCGAATTGAATCCCGCCATGGACAGTTATCGCATTGGAACGCTGTTGGAAATGGCCCGGTCCATTTGTATCAAACTGGCCGAAGAAAATGTCCGCGTCCGACTCTGTGTCCAGGGCAGTATGGGAGTCGGTACGTGACCGTGTGTGTGTTGATGAGTTTTGGTGTTTGGATGGGACCCAATGGTGGACAGAAAGTGACGGTCCAACGACTCGAGTGTTGTTTTTCTCACACACTGACTTTTGTTGTGCGTCTTGTTCTTGTTGCTGCTTCTCGTATGTAGGCATTTTTACCGGCGTCCCCAAACAATTGAATGGCGTGGCCAAAATTATGCAAATGATGGATTGGCAATCGGAATCGGGCGAAGCCAATGAGGGCATGGTGGGCGATTACATTAATTTTGGTGCCATTGGCCCCGAGCACGTGGTCAATCAAGAACTAGACGAGGACGGTGAAATAATCCAACACCAAGATGATATCTTTGTCTTGCTGGCGCCCCAATCCATGGTGGGTACCGACAGTAGCATTATCCCACTGTTGCAGGGCATGGTGGAGGCGGCCGGCGATCGGCCCGTCATTTTGCTCAATCCCGACTTGACCGACAAGGTATCGGCGGCGGGACAGCAGAATGTCCGGGGACGACAAGAACGCATGGATTTTGCCAATTCCTTTGAAACGGCCTACCACTTTCAAAACTTGTACGTGTCGGGAACCTCGTACTTTCCCATTTTGGGTGCCATGACCAAATTGCATCCCAGTGAACCCTGGGTGGCCCATCAACGACGCGATTATGCCAACAATGGCGGCGAAATTTATCTGCCCGTCTTGTCCAGTGAAACCATGATTGTCGGAGAAGATATCTTGGCCAATTTTGAACGATAAAAAACCATCATGAGGAATCACACAACAGAATGCCGTGTCACACAAGTACATTCCATATAGTTTATGTATGGGTTTGGATGCTGGACGAAAACCATGGTGGCGGAGCGACTCTAATGGGCGAACAATTGCGGGCATTTTCTATAATGTGGAACAGCTCCTTAAGTTTCATTCTTCTCGACAAGCATACGAAAGATATAGTGTCAAGCCGTGGTCGAGGTTCTACCCAACATGCACGGATGCAGAAGTCAGTACTCCTACTAGGAGTAGAATAATATTGTACGTCGTGTTAAATGAAGTGCGTCAAGTTTCATTCCAATGCCCTTTTTTCTGCATTTTCTAGAGAGGTGAATGGCATCACTCTTTGTTCCAAAAGGATCCCAGTGTTGTTATTCATAGACCAAGGAGGATGGAAACACGGATAAGAGTGCATGTCTTCCTTGCCGACTACTCCCTCTGGACCGAAATTGTGTCGCGAATTGAAAAAAAATACTGTAACTTTACGGGCTTATGTCCGTTTATACTAAAAATTGTATAGATCGGTCAGTCTTTCCAAGACCTACATTTCCATGTATAATTTGTATGTTCGATCTCTCATTTCTGGAGCCATACGAGGGAACTAAAGCACACCAAAAAAACTTGTCGAACTTTGCCGTACCGGTTCATGCCCCCTGACTCCTTTCAAGACCCAGCCCTTCTAGGGGAGGCCCAGGGGGGTCCAAACAGAAGGGAAATGCGTCCCCAAGACCGTGGACGTGCCATGGTGCTTCTCCTGGCCTTGGCTAAAAATGGCAAGCTTCCTCATGGTGCCATTTCAGATGTCGCCAAAAAATTTGGTGTTCACAGAACCTCTATAAGTAAACTTTGGGCGCGTGCCAAGCTGACTCGTGTGTCGGGCGTAATTAACTCACCAGAAATGCGATCCAAGGCTTGCAGGCGCGGACGAAAGCGTATCTATTTGTCTCCGATCGTTAGGGAGGCCGTTAAATCAATCCCTCTACTTCGTCGAACAACACAGAGAAAACTCTCCGCCGAGTTGGATGTTGGCAAGGGAACTGTGCAACGATGGAAAGAAAGAGGCATTCTGAAGTCTCACACCAACTCATTGCGTCCATACCTCACAGAAACAAACAAGCTGTCCAGATACCTCATGGCAACTTCTTTTATCAGTAAGACTAAGCCCGGTGAGTACCAGGATATGATGGATTTGATTCATTTGGACGAAAAATGGTTTCATGTGTCGCGCGACGGACAGCGTTTCTTGCTAACGGATGATGAACCAAAGCCATACCGGTCATGTAAACACAAATCACACATCACCAAGGTAATGTTCCTATGTGCTGTCGCCCGACCTCGTTTTGTGCCTTCTATGAATGCTTGGTGGGATGGAAAGCTTGGCATTTGGCCTGTTGGAAAGTGGGTTCCGGCGCAACGCTCTTCCGTGAACAGGCCAAAGGGCACCCGCGTGTGGAAAAACCAGACAATCACAAGAAAGGTGTACAGGGACCTACTGATGGAAGAATTGATGGAAGCTATTCTATGTAAGTGGCCTGAAGGGGACAGGAACAGAAGGAAAATCAGACTTCAACAAGATGGTGCAAAAAGCCACATTGAGGAGAATGATCCACATTTTGTTGAGTTTCTCAAGGCAATGAAAGAGAAAGGAATCAATGCAGAGTTCTACACACAGGCAGCCAACAGCCCAGACACTAATATATGCGACTTGGGTTTCTTTCGAGCAATCCAAAGCTATAGTTTGATTGTTGGATCGGATGAGAAGCTGTTGATTGAAGGAGTTCAAAAAGCCTACGAGGAATACCCAAGAGAAAAACTGAATCATACCTGGCTGACATTACAATCTTGTTTCAATTGCATTATTGAGCAGGAGGGTGGCAATGATTATGCAATTCCCCATATGAGCAAGGAAGCACTTGAAAGGAGAGGAGAGCTCCCCCTTGTTCTGGAGGTGACCGATGCCTACTCACATCCTTCAAACAACAATTTGCATATAGACTCCTAATGACACTAGTATATCTATTGAATACCTGGCCGACCTCCAAGTGAGACAGGAGGCGGCCAGGGGCTACGGCCATTGATTGTCACCATAGGACAGCATTTGATATTAGGAAGGGTTTGTTTGTTCGTGTTGTTTGTTTTGTGTGGCTGGTGGAGGGAGACAAATGAGCGTTCATACCGATGGGGAGTTGGTGTTGAAGACTAGGATGATTTTTAGGCACGTGTCTCGTGGTATGTTCATCTCTAAAATTCGACTCCGAATGAGCCGGCCAGTTCCCCGTAGGTTTGTACCAGGGTCTACGTGATGTATTAAGGCGACTAATTTTACTCGTTGGTCGCGCGTGACACAAATACGGTCCAGAGGGAGTACCTCAACTACAACTATAGTAGGAGTATGCAATAGGATAGGTTTTGCTACTTATGACGAGAGAGGCCTATCTGTTTTCAACTCGGGACTTGAACAGTCCCATTTGACTTTGAGTCGTGTTTTTCGATTCGAACGGACATCTCCATCCGACGACCATGACAACATAGTAAGGTTAAATGGTGGTCTCTCTAGAGTCGTCGAACACGATTCTGGTCATTTCTCTTGTATGCTGAGCATTCAATCGAACCGCAGTCGAAGTCACCGTGCTGCTGCTTCACGCACTCAGGTATTAGCAAGTAGCACACGTCGTGTTGTACCGTCTCCTTCCTGGGAGGATGAGGATCATGACGACGATGAGGCAGCATCCAGCCATGGTTCCACTACCAGCAGCAACCAGGCTGTCATTTCGGGAGCGTCCCGTACTCGTAAATCATCCGTCCTTTGTCCTCAGGACGAAGAAGCCTTTTTGCAACGCCTGTTGCAGCAGGACCATGATGATGACAATGACACACCCAATGCCGAACCCACCATTGAGTATCAATCGCACGTGGTGCTTCCCGACGATACCTTGAATGGTCTCTGTCTCAAGTACAAGATCACTCCTACGCAGTTGCGACGTGCCAATTGTTTTTCTGGGTCCAATTTGGCCCTCGCACCGGCACGACTGCGCATTCCAGTCGTTGTGGTTGGTGGTGAACGAACAACTCGGTCCAACGACAATGACAACAACATTCGCGAGACATTGAATGACACGGAACGTGGTCGCCGAATCGATGGGCCACCACAACCACAAAAGCCTGGTACACCCGAACCAGAACTACCAGTAATGTGTCCACCCCAACCACTGCAAGATACATCCACACCCTCCTACAAGATTGCGGCGCTTCAACTCCAATTTCCGGCCGTTTGCAAACCAGAAGCGATTGCGTACGTTCCATCTCCAATCGTTTGTGTGTGCGTATTTGTGCTCCGGACACGCACATTGGCACGAATCTGACAACCACTGTCTCTCTCTCTCTTGTCTATAAATGTTGTGGTGGTCCATGGATGCGCATTTTTTGGATCCTCTACACTTTACAGCTTGTTACAAGCCAACCATTGGGATTTGGACTCCACAATATCATTCTTGTTGCAGCATTGTACCTAGGTAGGGAGAAGCAGCGTATATATGGAATGATTGTGTGTACCGAAACGCTATAACGACCACTGCCACGGAAAACTGCTGGAACGAAGGACCATGTGGTTGGTTCCTTTGGATCATCAAAGCCCTCGCGATCAGTGGTTACGTTTTTTCTTCTGGATGGGTCACCACATGATGATTCTCAAGGTATTGCCATTCATTCTCTCGCTGGAATGCCGAAACTCTGCCCATGCCTAGCGATCGAGATACATAATACAAGTCGCTGAAAGGTCGCGTTTAGGCCTTGTAAAGCGCCCAACGCGATCTTTTTCGTTCTGGGGACTTTGCTTATCTTTTGTCTCAGCAGCAGCAATCTGATTTTCATTTGGCAGTCTAAAGATGATGATAATACTCCAGAGATTCAATGTCCAATGGATATGGAGACTGGGTTGTCTTCTTTTCGTCATGTTGCAATTGAATGATTTGGTCAAACTACATTCGAGTGATACTTCCATCACTTCTTGGTCGGCCATGGAACTCTCCCTCTTGTCCACCGTTGCCGTACAGCAAGACCCATCAACATCACCGCACAACCAGGGCAACACGGATCACAAGCAATCCATTTCTGTTTCCAATGAGGTTGTCATCGATGAATCAGTTTCGTCTTTCTCTGAAATTGTAATCGATTTTGTCAGTATTGGCAGTGTCACACAAGCCGATTTGCAAGAGGCCCAAAAAGAGACCTTTGGCCAAGGCGTCCGACATTTTTATGCGGCCACTGAAGCCGACGATGTCGAACAAGATTGCCACAAACGACTGACATGGGATCAAGTTCGTCAAGTTATCAATCATTGCCATTACAAACTCCAATCACACCCGCTTTTGACGAAACTCGGAACCCTCTATATCTATTTCCGCATATTCAAAGTCAAGAAAAATCCCTCCGGCTGGATCTGTGCACAGAAACGACCACTCCATGCCCTGCAGAATGCAGTCCACAAATACTATTACCACAACAATGAGGCGCTCTCGAATAGTAATCAGATCATTCAGGAGTTACCAGACTACTTGATTATCGGTGACGACGACACATGGATCAATATTGATGCGTTGAAATCAAGCTTACCCAAAATGTATCCTCCCAACGAACCTCGAGCTGTGGCAGGATGCCTCATTCGATTTGAGCCTCGTTATGATTATTTTACCATACCTTTTGGTGGGTTTGGTCTCGTTCTGACCCGCTCCACCTTGTACAATCTGTTGCGTCCCATTGATTGTTCCTTCAACAATACAAACCATACTGAACGTCCTGTCGAATCGAGGCGACCTTTCTCAAAGGATAGTGACTTTGATGCTCTGGTCTGTTGGAGACTGGAACAAAATCTCATTGGAGAGCAAGCGGTATATCGTCAGGGCATGAGTTTGCTGGATATGATGTATGAATACGCAGTCGCCGCTCCCTATTTACAAGCCGAACAATGGGGGAATAAATTGTTTTGTTTGCATAGTGATTGGGTTTGGGGGTACTTGATCAACTATTATCACATGGCGAGGCATTCAAGTCATGGCAATCCACCGAAACTCCCAGGAATTTACAAAACGGTCGGATCAGTGCTCCACAATCGCATGGAAGGCTACAATCACTCTCAACATTTGACAAAGAATCGGCATGCGGCTCGATATTTGGGCCAATGCAGGAACTCGAATGATTACAATCGCATGTTAAAGCGGTCGTCGTCCAAGCCATCTCTGGACGTTCCGGGTCAGAACAAGAGCAGTCCAGGCGACGCCTATTGTGATGAGCATGCCCATTTTTGCCATCGTATTTCAGCTTCCCGTATGCATCATTTGCATCAGTTACATCAACAAAAATAGCCATAACACCTGGAAGTTTGGGACTGTGGAGTGTGGGGATTATGGGCGTTGATATTTTCGCGCAAGAGAGCAGTAGCCAATACTTTTTAGCTCTTTTATCTCTATGGACTATTCTGGTCTATCGGCCAGTATCTAACCTTCATACCTTGCTATTGAAGAAGCTCGGGTGCAACAGGTTCGTTGCTCTTCTCGATCGGATCCGACCAAGCGACGACGACACGACGGCCTTGATCAAACGTTGGTTGTCTACCATGGGCGGTACGAAAGTTGTCAATCAAAACCAAATCGCCCTTTTGCCAACGATTCAATACCATATTCTTGTGGACGGCACGACGGATTTCCTGCACTTCTCGCAAAGAAAAGGGAGTTCCATCGCCAAAGGAAATGTCCAGACCCATGCGCTGTCCCAGCAATCCATATTGAATCACAGATTTGATGGAAATGTAAATGGCACGCAACAAGAACCGGACATCTCTTGTCAAGGAAAAGGAGTAGAACAATTCGGCAGGAAAGCTCGTCCAGTGAAAGACTTGTGCATGATTGAACCAGATAGGATCTTTGGTTTCGGGATGCAACTGAAAGGGTTCGGCCGTGTATTCGCTCACAAAGGTATCATTGTTGCGCCCTTCCCATCGAACGGGCATGTTTTCTCGTTGTGCAATTTCTTTTACTTGTCGCTTGTCCGTGGTTCCAAAGACCTCGGCCCAGGATTTCATGGCTGCCACATCGTGCGTGAAGCAAGCACCACGTTTATTGTGCGTCCGTCGGTATTGAATCTTTTTGGTGGCCAATTTCTGGCGAAGTTGAGAGGAAATATCCCGAAAGACTTGACGGAAATCAGTCAATGCCGTTTCCCCACCCTGTTGCGCAAGGGGATAATGTGATGGAACTTCGGCGGCCGAGAAGACAAAGGTGGTTCCATCTTGTGCACTGCGAGGAGAAGTTCCTCTGTATTCATGACTCAAGCCATGTGGAGTTGATCTAACCACGGCTTGTTGTGTTGCAAGAGCCATTTAGGAAATCAAGAGAAGAATCATTTCCTTGGCTTGATGATGAGAGGGAATGACTTTTCTTTTCTTGTACGCACCGCGTCGCTCCAAAATTTTTGATATCGTCAATCGTCACGCCAGATGAATGGTTGAACAATGAGGAAAAACAGTGGGAAAAGGAATCCCATTGGGCCTCGAGTTTTGCAGCAAAATCTGTGACGTCACTATAGACTTTAACTGTACTCTCTCCAGGGACCCCCAAAGCACGGCACACTATATACTTCGGTCAAAAACATCAGCGGAAGCAAACAAGCAGCAGACAGACGTCCACAGACCACCACCAGCCGCATCACAAATCAACACGCTAGCTATTGTACAACCAACCGAATGCACAGCATCCTGCGCAAGAGCAACAAGCAGGGGACAGCCACCAAGGGAGTGGACAGCAAGAAGAAGAAGAATGTCGTCAAGGTAGTTTTCGTTGCGTTGAACGAGACCGAGGAAAATGAGCGCCACAAGAGAGGGGTAGAGCTGAGAACACGACTCCGAAGAGGGAAGGAACTTCTAAAGCTTCAAGAGAACATGGCGCAGGTCGCACCCCAGCAAGTGTGGGGTGCTTTGGTGAATGCAACAAATCACGCTGGACTGAACACCTTGGCAGCAAACAACGCTGGTTTCCGACGCGAATTGTACGCTCTTTTTGGATACGTGGCCGCTGTGCCAAACAGCAACATCCACACGCAGCAGCCAAACGCCCTGGGTGTTTTGAACGTCATGGTTGCCGCAGCTATCCCTTTCCCAACGCTCGCGGGAAACCCAGACATTACGGACTGCCTTGACATGATTGGTGCCTTGTGTTTTTTTCGTCCATTTCTGGCCTCGCCTCCAATTTCGGACCACTCCGATCATGACGGTGGTGGCGACAACGACAATGATGAAGACGACAACAAGAAAGATGGGGACAAAGAAGGTGGCAATCACAAGAAGAGGGGCAATGACGGCGCTGGCAGTGGCGACGGCATGTGCAAAACGGCAAAGCTCCGCTAATGATTGCCTCGTAAAAGGGTCAGCCTAACAGCCTTTCTACAATGCCTGACACATCCAGTGATGATCACAATGAGTCATCATACCATCCAGATGATTAAATTATGAGCAAGTGACCGGAGAGGGCCCAACAGATGACAATGATGATAGTCAGAAGTCAGAAGAATAAATTGTCATCCATGGAAAAAGAATACGTAAGGCCTCCTACTATTGCCATTCACAAAGGCAAGGAAAAAGGTGTTACAAAGATACACCAAGATGCTGCTGATGGAGTTTGCGTCCCATTATTGGACAGCAAAACTGTTCATTGGCATTTGCACCATGTTGGAGTGAGAAAAAATGGACGAAGTCTCTGACGAGCCTACTACACAACCTCCGCTAGCTAGACTCTACCAATTGAAAAGAGGAACGAATCATCATTAGACAAGCGTAGCATGAAAACCTTAAAAGTCTAAATTACTTTATCTCTCTATAGAATATTCTTGTCTATCAGCCAGTATCTAACCTTCATACCTTGCTATTGAAGAAGCTCGGGTGCAACAGGTTCGTTGCTCTTCTCGATCGGATCCGACCAAGCGACGACGACACGACGGCCTTGATCAAACGTTGGTTGTCTACCATGGGCGGTACGAAAGTTGTCAATCAAAACCAAATCGCCCTTTTGCCAACGATTCAATACCATATTCTTGTGGACGGCACGACGGATTTCCTGCACTTCTCGCAAAGAAAAGGGAGTTCCATCGCCAAAGGAAATGTCCAGACCCATGCGCTGTCCCAGCAATCCATATTGAATCACAGATTTGATGGAAATGTAAATGGCACGCAACAAGAACCGGACATCTCTTGTCAGGGAAAAGGAATAGAACAATTCGGCAGGAAAGCTCGTCCAGTGAAAGACTTGTGCATGATTGAACCAGATAGGATCTTTGGTCTCGGGATGCAATTGAAAGGGTTCGGCCGTGTATTTGCTCACAAAGGTATCTTTGTTGCGCCCTTCCCATCGAACGGGCATGTTTTCTCGTTGCGCAATTCGCTCCACTTGTCGCTTGTCTATGGTGCCAAAGACCTCAGGCCAGGATTTCATGGCTGCCACATCGTGTGTGAAGCGAGCACCACGTTTATGATGCGTCCGTCGGTATCGATTTTTTTTGGTGGCCAATTTCTGGCGAAGTTGAGGGGAAATATCGCGAAAGACTTGACGGAAATCACTCAATGCCGTTTCCCCACCCAGTGCCTTGGGGGCTTTCAAGGCACTAAAAAAGACATTTTTGGGAAGTGATTCCAAAAAGGACATTTCCAAATGTTGCGCAAGGGGGTAATGCGAGGGAACTTCGGCGGCCGAAAAGACAAAGGTCGTTCCATCTTGCGCACTGCGAGGAGAAGTTCCTCGATATTCATGACTCAGACCTTTAGGCTCATAGGCCAAGACCGCATCTTCAACGTCTTGTGCCGTATCAATGTCAAAGTCTCGAAACAATACAGCGCCGTATTTTAGAATGTGTTGATCCAACCACGGTTTGTTCTGTCGCAAGACCGACTGCAGAAAATCAAGAGAGGAATCATTTCTTGGCTTGATGACGAGGGGGAATGGCTTTTCTTTTCTTGCACCTCCATCATCAGTTTGAAATTTAGAAATCGTCACGTCATGAATGGTTGGTGAAAGCATGGTTATTGATTGGTCATCGTGGTACATAAGCTCGTCTTGTCCGGTAACCAGTTCCGGTGACAAAATTAGTGGACTTGTGAGAAAACCTGGATCTACGTCGGTGTCATCTTGGAGCTTGTAGGCCAGATTCCAATTTGTTCGGCGGTGTGTGGAGAATGTGAATGGTCTTTTCACTTGCACTGTGGAAAATGCGTCAGATGACTCCAGGGTTAGAGCACTCAGAGCGAGAAGCGAAAGGACCCATGTATTCATGATGGTAGTATGCTTGATGTTTTCGTGTTGTTGCTGCTAATGTTGTTGTATGTTTGTTGTTTCTTTGTTTTGTGGGAGGAGCGCACCATGGTTGCAGTGGATTGTCGTTGATCCATCCTTCTTGTTCAATAGTGTTCAATGTGTTCTTGAGCATTGTGCATGGCAGCGAATAAGAGCCCAATCGAAATCTGCTCATGCTGCTTTTTGTGGGAAAAGAGACCGTGGGACTGTCGGTCGGCGCGCGAATTGGGGCCAACGTCACACACCGCGCGATGACATCATAGTGAATGACTTTGAATCTACCTAGGAGAATAGAGAAAGAAGGCTAGCCGATAGTGTATGCGGCTAGAGTATCTTGAATTGGAGGTTGATCCAGTTCCTTCGAATGGAATGTTGAGAGTCGAGAGAGACCAATAAACTGCCATGGTTTGCTGCATTCGATCACCCGTGTAGGATTCCCTCATATTGATGCCTCGTGAAGAGCATTCTTCTTTTTACCAATAAAAAGATGCTTGGCAGCAAGCGCAGTCTTTTTCTCCATCGACCAGTGGGACCAATGTACTATGGTCAACCATTTCCGGTATGGTTGACTCTGGCATTTCGGTAACCATTGGTGGTCGGATCGCATTTTGATGAGAGGAAATGATGTTGCAAAATCCATTATCGCAGTATAGTTTGTGATTCATCAGGATGCGACACGTTTGAATCGCAATCGAATCGAGGCGGGTAAGGGTGGTTGAACTTCCAACGAGGCTTCATCGGTCGCCATATCGTAGGCGACACGTCCCAATCGAGTCCGAAATCGACGCAGGACATGGTAGGTGGCATGGGACAAGACAAGGGAAATATCCCCATTGGTATGATTGACGGTAAACAAGACATTGTCATCGACCAATCGCAAGATGCGACCTTGAATGTCCAGACGCGCTGTATTGGACCCGGTAATAAGCAATCGAAACACTTGTTTGCCAATAATGGGGATTTTCATTTCCGACAAATAGGTACTGCCCGGTCTCAATAACAACAAGTCTTGTGTATTTTCCGAATCCGGTTCAGCAATCACAGAGGAAGAGGAGGACGACGACGAGGGGTGTCGAAATGGAGATGGTCGCCATGGAACCGAGGATGCTATTTCCGGCCACCACATATTGTTGCTGCTCTTTGGTGGAGAAGACACCTTGTTGTTGGGGGTAATGAACAGTGGGAGATCGGGAGAGGTCGTTGTCAGAGCCACAGAAGGACTGGAAAACAAGCCCCCACCCTCCTTGCTATTCCAGCAAAAAGTGGAAACGGCATTCCACGTGATGCGAGGAAACTCCGAGTCGAGCCAACGTTCCGTGGTGGTCGTCGTTTGGACACGAGGAGCTGCGGTGGAACTGCATGCGACGGCAATCAAGTCGAGAAGGAACAACACGGCAAGGATCATTCTACTGTTGAACCAAACAGTACGGCTCGTGATGGAATGTCCCAGTTGTTGTGGTTCTTGGTGTGAAAATGACCCTGTCGATTCTCGAGTGTGCTGTTGCTGCCGTGACCTCCTGCGGTTGTTCGACAAGGATTGGTGGTTTGGATCCAGCATGTGGTTTGCAACAAACAGAAAGGAGTTCAAGTGGAATCGCAGGGAACGACCACTGGCTCGAGAGTAATTTTCTATTATGCCGATTTGGTGGTCCTCCTCCTCTTTTGACTGGAAAGATGTCGTTCCAATCCAAGGTTGGTCTTAGTTTCACCAGTGTCAATTGCTGGATGGTGTTTGACAACCAATCCTACCCTTCATCTGTTTGATTGATTGGCGATGAATTGGGAGAGAATTTCGCTCGCGTATTCATAGGACCAATAAACAATCTCAAAGCCCTATGTACAGTAAGGGCTGGGTAAGCCGATCCATGTTCGGCTAAGTAGGCTCAGTACATTAACCTACGTAGTACTATTTTCGTGTGTGTAAGAAGTGGGGCGGATGGTCACACCGAGTCGCACGTCGTAAACTTGCCACCGATAGAAAAGGTGCAATCCGGAAGCCATCATTCGACAATGATGGAAGCCATCACCCCCATGGCCATAACTTCCTGAGTAATAGAGCTTGACTCGACCGCTTTGAGATTAAGAATCTTTACTACTAGAGGGACTCTGCTTTCAATTCGGTCGAGGCACCCTTGAAAAATGAGTGAGTTAGGGCGGTCGTTCGATTTCATCACTGCAGTAAAATGAGCGTACCTTTTCAGCCAACTTGGCAAATCTTCTGTAATTTTAGACAACAATTTCAAGGGTAAAGGCAAAGGACTTACGGTGGTTGGATGGTTATGCGATGCATGGGTGAATGCATACGGCGTCACCGGATCTCGCCATCATTGTCGAGCGTTTTTGCATTTTTTTGAAATTCCGACCATTTCCGGCGTGACGTGTACTATCTGATTTTATGTACTCTACGTAGGTTTTGTACTGAGCCTACCTAGCCGAACATGGATCGGCTTACCCAGCCCTTATGGCTTAAGTTTAGAAACGTACTGAATTGAGTAGAATATTCGTTGGGAGGGTTATGCCAATTTTCCTTGGTTGATGCTGCTTAATCGTTGTCTTTACCTTTGTTCAGAAGAAGGAATGACGTGGTCTTCTTATTGGAGTCAACCAGTCATAAGGCAGTAATAGATCATTGTCAAATACGACTATACGAGCTCGTAGGGAAGTCCGCGATACGAAAAAATAATATCGACCGTTAACCGTCGTAACCTTGAGACGAACTGAGAGTGATGTCATCGCGCTGTGTCTGACGTTGGCCCCAATTCGCGCGCCGACCGAAAGTCCCACTGCCGCCTATCCCACAAAAATCATGAGCCAGATTTCGATTGGGCTCTTATTCGCTGCCATCCACAATGCTCAAGAACACATTGAACAGTATTGAACAAAAAGGATGGATCCACGACGATCCATCGCAACCAAGATGCGCTCCTCTCACAAAACAAACAAGCAACAAACGCACAACAACAACATTAGCAGCAACAACACAACATCAAGCATAGACATACTACCATCATGAATACATGGGTCCTTTCGCTTCTTACACTGAGTGCTCTAGCCCTGGAGTCATCCGACGCATTTTCCACAGTGCAAGTGACAAAACCATTCTCATTCTCCACACATCGTTTAAGAAATTGGAATCTTGCCTACAAGTTTCGAGATGACACCGACGTAGATCCAGGTTTTCTCACAAGTCCTCTCGTTTTGTCGCCGGAACTGGTTACCGGACAAGACGAGCTTTTATACAACGACGACCAATCAATAACCATGCTTTCACCAACCATTCATGACGTGACAATTTCCAAATTTCAAACTGATGATGGAGGTACAAGGAAAGAACAGCCATTCCCCCTCGTCATCAAGCCAAGAAATGATTCCTCTCTTGATTTTCTGCAGTCGTTCTTGCGACAGAACAAACCGTGGTTGGATCAACAAATACTGGAATATGGGGCCGTCTTGTTTCGAAACTTTGACATTGATACGGCGCAAGACGTTGAAGATGCACTTTTGGCTTACGAGCCTCACCGTTTGAGTCATGAATATCGAGGAACTTCTCCTCGTAGTGCGCAAGATGGAACCACCTTTGTCTTCTCGGCCGCCGAAGTTCCATCACATTATCCCATTGCGCAACATTTGGAAATGTCCTTTTTGGAATCGCTTCCCAAAAACGTCTTTTTTAGTGCCTTGAAAGCTCCCAAGGCATTGGGTGGGGAAACGGCATTGAGTGATTTCCGTCAAGTCTTTCTCGATATTTCCCCTCAACTTCGCCAGAAATTGGCCACCAAAAAGATTCAATACCGCCGAACGCATCATAAACGGGGCGCTCGTTTCACACACGATGTGGCAGCCATGAAATCCTGGCCCGAGGTCTTTGGGACAACAAACAAGCGACAAGTCGAAGAAATTGCACAACGAGAGAACATGCCCGTTCGATGGGAAGGGCGCAACAATGATACCTTTGTGAGTGAATACACGGCAGAGCCCTTTCAGTTGCATCCCGAAACCAAAGATCCTATCTGGTTCAATCATGCACAAGTCTTTCACTGGACGAGCTTTCCTGCCGAATTGTTCTATTCCTTTTCCCTGACAAGAGATGTCCGGTTCTTGCTGCGTGCCATTTACATTTCCATCAAATCCGTGATTCAATATGGATTGTTGGGACAGCGCATGGGTCTGGACATTTCGTTTGGCGATGGAACTCCCTTTTCTTTGGGAGAAGTGCAGGAAATCCGTCGTGCCGTCCACAAGAATATGGTATTGAATCGTTGGCAAAAGGGTGATTTGGTTTTGATTGACAACTTTCGTACCGCCCATGGCAGACAACCAACGTTTGATCAAGGCCGTCGTGTCGTCGTCGCCTGGTCGGATCCCATCGAGAAGAGCAACGAACTTGTTGCACCCGAACTTCTTCAATAGCAAGATATGAAGGATACATGCTCACTGATAGACCAGAATAGTCCATAGAGATAAAAGAAATTTAGATCTGAATAGTTTCGTTCAATACCGTATTGCTCGAAACTACCAACCCGCATACTTCCAAACTTTATGGTGTTCATGCTACATTTGTTGATGCAATTGATGCAAGTAGTGATATGGGAAGCTGAAATACGATGACAAAAATGGGCATGCTCATCACAATAGGCGTCGCCGAGACTGCTCTTCTTCCCACCATTGCTCACCGTTAAGTTGGTTGATCCCTCTCTATCGAAACTGTAGTCATTCGAGTTGAGGCATTGGCCCAAAAAGCACTGGCAAATATTGGGAATGATTGTAGCCTTCCATGCGATCATGGAGCAAAGTTGACCCAACCTTGTTGAACTTTCCCGGGAGTTCTGGTGAATTGTTGAGACTTGAATGTCTCGCCATGTGATAGTAGTTGATCAAGTACCCCCAAACCCAGTCACTGTGCCAACAAAACGAATTATTCCCCCATTGTTCGACTTGTAAATAGGGTGCGGCAACAGAGTATTCATACATCATATCCAGCAAACTCATGCCCCGACGAAAAACCTCTCGTTCACCAATGAGATTTTGTTCCAGTCTCCAACAAACCAGGGCGTCAAAGTCGCTGTCTTTGGAGAAAGGTGGCCTCGATTCGACAGGACGCTCAGTATGCTTTGTATCTTGGAAGAAACAATCAATGGGACGCAAGAGATTGAACAAGGTGGAACGGGTCAGAACCAGACCAAACCCACCGAAAGGAATGGTAAAATAAGCATAACGGGGCTCAAATCGAATGAGGCATCCTGCAACAGCTCGAGGTTCGTTGGGAGGATACATTTTGGGCAAGCTTGATTTCAACGCACCAATATGGATCCATGTATCATCGTCCCCGATAATCAAGTAATCTGGTAACAACGAAACATCCAAACGGAGGGAAGAGGATGATCCGGGTGAGCGAAGTTGATTGGTCTGGTCTCTATTCAAGAGCGTCGAATTCTTGTGATAATAGTATTTTTGTACTGCATTATGCAGCGCATTGAGAGGTCGTTTTTGGGCACAGATCCGGCCGGCGGGATTCTTTGCAAAGCTCCTCAATCCGGCATCGGCATATTTATATCCAAGTCTTCTTAAAAGATGATATGTTCCATTTTTGTAATTATGACAGCGCCTGACAATGTGACTAACTTGATGCGGTTTCAAGCGTCGGTAACAGTATCGTTCGACATCATCGTGGACTTCCGTGGCAGCATGTAAGTTTCGGACACTTTTCCCAAAGGTTGCTTTCTGGGCCTCGCGCAAGTCTCGTTTCTTGATCGAGCCAATACTGACAAAATCGATTACAATTTCAGAGGAAGACGAAACTGATTCATCGATGACAACCTCATTGGAAACAGAAATGGATTGATTGTGATCCGTGTTGCCCTGGTTGTGTAGTGATGGGTCTTGTTGTATGGCAGCGTTGGACAAGAGGGAGAGTTCGATGGACGACCAAGAAGTGATAGAAGTATCACTCGAATGTATTTTGACCAAATCATTCAATTGCAACATGACGAAAAGAAGACAACCCAGTCTCCATATCCATTGGACATTGAATCTCTGGAGTATTGTCATCATCTTTAGACTGGTTGTGGAGCACCAAATGAAAATGATTGCTGCAGTAGACAAAAGATGAGGAAAGTCCCCAGAAAGAAAAAGATCGCGTTGGGCGCTTTATAAGGCCTCAACGCGACCTTTCAGCGATCTATATTTGATCTATGTCCTCCCGCTTTCCTGCCGGTAGGTAGTTCCAAGCCCCATAGGTGTGGTTTCCAGCCACCATGGCAAAGGGTTCGTTCAATACTCTCTCGACATTTCTCTCAAGCATCAACGCCATATTTTTCTATTCCTTATCGCTAACGCACAATTGATGCAAATATAGCCTAAATGGGACGTCGAAATACGACGACAAAAAAGGGGCATGGTGTCATCTGGCGACGCTGGTCTTGTTGCGGGCGGCGGAACACAATACGCATCGCCTGGACTGCTCTTCTTCTCGCCCGTACCGCTCAATGTCAAATTCCTCACCCGCTTGACCACCGTATTGTAATCATTCGAGATCAGTAAGACAAACTTGTCAAGTCGCCCTGTTTTTGATTCAAAAGCACACGCGCAAGGTTTCAAAGTGCGAAACGACAAGACTACTACCGGCGCTCACGCATCAAAGGTTGATTCAAACGGCAAACAAATCATGACTGGAATTCTCCAGAGAGGAATCGTGTTTCATGTATGGAGTCGAAAAAATGTATGAATTCTCGCTGTCGTGGGAAGTAGCGATCCAGAACAAAACAGAGTAGTGTTGGGTTCTTTCGATATCCTTTTCCCTTGTCCTGGGTTTATCGTACACAGCCTGGAGGTGCTGGATAAGACGGTTCAACTGGAATAGTCATCTTTTCGGAGAAGACACAAGAGAACTGGATTGTTGCTTCGGCAGATTTGATATTTCATCGGCTTTGTTGAAAAGTGCACAAAGTTGCATTCAATATGCTCTCTGGTACACCAAATGAGAACCACAACACTCGAAATATTGCAGGTGTCCAATATGCTCTCTGGTACACCAAATGAGAACCACAACACTCGAAATATTGCAGGTGTCACCGCTACAAGTTTACTTTTCTTGCGAATGCAGTTCATGCAAATGACGCATATGGGACGGTGAAATACGATGGCAAAAATGAGCATGCTCATCACAATAAACATCGCCTGGACTGCTCTTGTTCTGACCCGGAACGATCAAAGATGGCTTGGATGACGGCCGCTTTAGAATGCGATTGTAATCATTCGAGTTACCGCATTGGCCCAAATATCGAGCAGCAACCCTGTCATTTGCCAGTTTTTGAGAGTGATTGTAGCCTTCCATGCGATCGTGCAGCACCGACCCGACCGTTTGGAAGCCTCCTGGGAGTTCTGGCGGACTGCCATGACTTGAATGTCTCGCCATGTGATAAAAGTTGATCAAGTACCCCCAAACCCAATCACTATGCAAACAAAACGACCTATTCCCCCATTGTTCGACTTGTAGATAGGCAGCGGCAACAGAGTATTCATACATCATATCCAGTAAACTCATGCCCTGACGATATACCGCTTGCTCTCCAATGAGATTTTGTTCCAGTCTCCAACAAACCAGAGCCTCAAAGTCGCTGCCCTTGGAGAAGGGTGGTCTCGATTCCTCTGGTGGATCAGCATGGTTTGTATCTTGGAAGGAACAATCAATGGGACGCAGCAGATTGTACAAGGTGGAGCGGGTCAGAACCAGACCAAACCCACCAAACGGTGTGGTAAAATAATCATACCGGGGCTCAAATCGAATAAGACATCCTGCCACAGCTCGAGGTTCGTTGGGAGGATACATTTTGGGCAAGCTTGATTTCAACGCATCAATGTTGATCCATGTGTCGTCGTCCCCGATAATCAAGTAGTCTGGTAACTGTTGATTGATCTGATCTCTATTCGAGAGCGTCTCATTGCTGTGGGAATAGTATTTGTGTACTGCATTATGCAGGGCATTGAGTGGTCGTTTTTGTGCACAGATCCAGCCGGAGGGATTGTTCTTGACTTTGAATATTCGGAAATAAATATAGAGGGTTCCGAGTTTCATCAAAAGCGGGTGTGATTGGAGTTTGTAATGGCAATGACTGATAACTTGACGAACTTGATGCCATGTCAGTCGCTTGTGGCAATCTTGTTCGACATCGTCGGCTTCGGTGGCCGCATAAAAATGTCGGACACCTTGGCCAAAGGTCTCTTTTTGTGCCAGTTGCAAATCGGATTGTGTGACACTGCCAATACTGACAAAATCGATTACAATTTCAGTCGAACGAGAAACTGTTTGCGGTTCATCAGTCGATCGTTGGTCGGTCTGGTTGAAGGGTGGTATGGTGGACAAATAAGAGAAATCTATTGATGAAGTGATAAACGAACTCGAATGCACTTGAACGTATTCCTTCAATCGCAACACGACCAGAATGAGACAGCCCAGGCTCCATAGCCATTGGGTTTTGAGTCTCCGAGGTGTTGCCATGTTGAATGGTGGTTGAGCACCATGCTTTTGTTGCTGTTGTGGCCGTCGACGCGGTCTTTGTTTGTGGTTTGTGGTGGGTCTTTTTTAACATGAGAGATGAGAGGCTCGCGCTTCTATCACCGCGCGATGATGCGATTCCGAGTTTAAGGCGGGACTATGAGACCATTAACAGCGCAAATGGTGAGCTGCGATATGCGATTAGGCTATTCTGCAATCTTCGGAACTATGTAATCTATGTATTCCTATCATGTCTGTCATTATGGTGAATGGATCGAAGACGTTATGATTTCTTGCGTTGGTTCAGGTATGCTACCCTGCATGGTTTTGGTACTGGGAGCCACATTCCGAGAGACTGTCGTCCAGTCTGGTGCTCTTTTGCTTCTCCCTCGATTGGTCGTCCACGAGACCATGGGATCCCTGAACACCGTCATCTCTTTGCGATACTGAATAATACTATAATTTGGATGACAATCTTCCAATCCATGAAGCATTACGCTTGTCTAGTGAGCATTCTCTGGAAAGCGATAGGATTTCAAAAGACCAACTCGTCGTCTGGAACGCTGCTTGGATGGTTACAAAAGTTCTTCACGCACAAGAGTTTTCATAGAGTAGAGGAAATAGGGCGTGTCGCGATTGTTTGGGTTGTTGCCTTGCGCAAAACACAAGGACACACAGCACGGCTTGTAGAGATGCCCATGGTCTCGTGTCTTACTACTCATACCTCATACCGGCTTTGGTTTGCGGTACAGTTCCGGAATTCGTTGCAAGGTCTCTTTGTCTCCATTGGCCAAGGCCAAGTACTTTCCATTGGCCAAACAATGGCCCTGAAAATACGAGGGCCGATACGAGCCACGTCGCGCATGATCCAAGGCAAAGGTTTGGTTCTTGCCCATGTTGTTGTTGTCGTTGTTGTTATGGTTGGTGGTATCGACATGGATGGAGGAGGGTGTTTGTTGAATCAAGTGGTGCAATTGGTGTTCCAAATCGGATCGTACGGAATGCCAAATTTGCAACAAGTCCAAACAATGGGGAAGGGGTATCAATTGTTCGGGGATCAAGGTTTTGCGCAAGGCCTTTTTGACGTCGGCCGATGCCTCGTGGGGAATACTGGAATCGCCTTGTCCAATGCAATTCCACGGCTTGCGACATTTGGTAAAATGAATGCTATAAATCTGACTGGTATTCGTGGATTGACAGTCTTCGCACGTGTCTTGTCGATTGCGACACTTGCCATGTTCCGAACCCTTGTAGCCAAATCCACCGGGACGGAATTTGGTATCAATGCCCATGTGATTGAATCGGCATTGATTGAGTTCGACCCAAGTATCGGGGGCAAATTGATCGTAATAATAGGCCACCAAGCCTTGCATGGCCTTGGCGCCGACAAAGCCACCATAGCCCTTGCCGCCCCATCCATTGTCCCGTCCATGACCGGCCACGTAATGGCCCTCCTTGACAAGTTCCACCATGTCGTGCAAGACTTGCGGATTGGGACGGAGGACCATGAAACCGGCTTGGTAGGCCGCCACCCGTCCCGGATACACTTGCGGCCAATCGCGCGTCCAAAAGGCTTGGGGTTCGTCCGGCCATGGATCCGTGGGTCGTTCCCGTTCAATTTGGCGACGAGCCTCTTGACCAATGGCGGAATCCTTGTGATACAAGAGGGCATCCAAGACATGCATCATGGGTTGATGAAAAATAAAGTCCAAATCGACATGAACGACAATGGGTTCGGGCAATGTATAGGCGTATAATTTGATGAATTCATCGTGTCCGCAACAGACTTCCTTGTGAATGGTTTGTCGCAAAAAGTCACCCCGAATGTCGGATTTCTCAAGGGGTGGCGACTGCACGACGACGGTAAAGCCCGCCTCTTGCAAGAGGGAACTGCACGGGACGGCTTGCGGATGAACCAAGGCATACATTTTATAGTCGTAATACTGGTGCATCCTGGAGGACGACCGGAATTGTTGATGAACGGAATGATGCAAGACCAGAGCGGCATCGACCAACCCCTCGGGCGTCGATTGGTAATTGCCGCACTAGTATAGTATAGTATAGAAAGAGAGAGAGAGACAGAGAGAATGTATACGAAGGAATCAGTGGGGCAGCAAACGCAAAACAGGCAAGTGTGAAACAACAACATAAAACGAGAGAAACACCACCACCACTACCAGACATCACTCCAGTATCCATACAGGGGTCCCTTTTGTGTGTGTTTGTGAGAACCGCAAACAAAGAACCGCCACCACCATCACAAGATAACATTCGAACCATGCACAACGCATGTACCCCACGAGACAAGCATCACAGACCCTCTCTCTCTCTGTATAGTTCCAAATCGACCACTCCACAACGACGACAAACAGACATGACAAACACCGACCTACGTACGTCCGTACGTACATACCTTGATGAGAGAAATGGCATAGGCCACTGGAATGGGTTGGCAGGGTCGTTCGTACAACCGAATCGTGTGATTGGTAATCGGGACGTCTTTTTGACGACAAGCGGGGGACGACATGGACGACGACGACACGGAGGAAGAGAATTTGGTCGTGGCGTTGCTCTGCCTCGAGGCTACTGTGGTGGTTGCAACACCACCAGGAATGGCCGAGTGTGGTTGTTGTTGTTGCACCAAGAGCTCTTGTTCGTGTTGCATATGATGAATGGTTCGTTGATAGCGTGCCGCTAGAGCGACTCCCAAGACCAGAAGGACACTGCTCAATTGAATCATGGCCACGACCGAAGAACGACGACGATTGGAACGTCCACACGAACGACTGCTCACTTCCTTGTCATTTGCTCGAATTTCTTCGGGGGACTCTACTCCATTACCATCACCACCACCCACAATCTCGGCCTGGCCGGGACGGCGACGACGACGATAGAGGGCCGAATCCAAGGCCTGGTGCTTGGAGGTTTCGTCCGTTTGACCGGAACCGGTGGAACGACCCGACCGGATACTCATGGTGGCGCCCCTCTCTGTCTGTCGATTCTTGTTTCGCGCTGTCTCTCTCTCTGGATATAACGTATCGAATTCTGGGTTCCAGCCGGACAGCAAGGATGGTTGGTTTCTCCTGGCGACACTCGTTTCTCTCTCTCTCTTCTGGGTCCTCTCTGGTATATAGTATATACCTAGATCAATGAGCGCAGGGGTCATTCATTCTCTGTGCGCGTCGTCGTCATGGTTTTGTGCTTGGCGGATCGGGGAAAAGGCGACCCCCTTTCACCATCCCATCACAGATCCATGGGTAGGATCGGGACCAACTTAACTGTCCTTTACCGCCCAAGACCAAACGAACAAGCCGGGCAACGATTGGAGCGTTGACACCACAAAATTGCGTCTGTTCCTGCCAAGAAACTCTACACCAAAAAACAAAACCAATCCCACAGCATCTCTCTCTCTTATTCCAGAGCCAGAGAGAGATTCAACGATTCAGAGGACGAGTCCTCCCCGTTATTAGCACCACGACAGGACGACATGACCACTCGTTCCTCCATTCACAAGAAGACGAAGAATCCTAATAGAATCACCACTCGTGGTGGTTCACCCGAGTACCATGCTTCTCGAATCCTCCCTCAAAAGAAGAAACAAAAGACGACAACAACAACGACAACGACAACGACAACAACCACCATTGCGTGGTGGTTGCATCGATTTTGTTATGCCTACGTGGGATGGAATCTCACCAGTCAAGTCTTGTTGGTGGGATGGTTGGTTCCCGAACAACAACCCCACCGAACAACCACAACCACAAGGACCACCACAGTTCATGCTCCACCCGCTCCCTTTCACAGCTCCGAACCACACCCGTTCGTCTCCAACAACCACAATGTCGTGGACCAGGCCACACCACGGGAACAGCTCGCTCCGAAACGAGATACAACAAGGACCACGACGACAACAACAAGTGCCATTGTGTCGTCCACCAACAGCCACAACTCACCATCGTCGCCGTTTGCCTACGCCTTTGTCGTACCCACTGCCGAGATGGATCCCGGACTCTTGTGGAATATCCTCATTGCCACACACTTGTGGAAACACACATGGGGATCGACGGCCGACGTGTGGTTGTGGACTCGACCCACAATGGTTTGGACCCATCAACAGGTTCAATGGGTCCACGCGCTCAACATTTCCCTCGCGTCCCTCGACGACGAGGACCTGTCGTCGTCCAACGACGACAACGATGACGACCACTGGTGGGCCAAGTTTCAAATTTGGCGCATGACGCAGTATCAACGCGTCCTGTTGGTGGATGCGGCCCATGTCTTGCCCGTGGCCCCGTTCGACTACTTGATGGAGGCCAGTGCCAATGGCACGCTCCAATCTAATGTCTTGATTGCGACACGGGGTGATCCGTGTACCACGGCCCTCGTTGTCGTGCACCCTCAAGTGGGCGATTGGGAACGACTGCAACAAATGGTCGCTGCGGCAAAGCCGCAATCATTGGCATTGGATGGACACGAGGCGGGGTGGGGATACAATTTCCAGGAGCATCACGATCAGTGGGAGGCCATTGCCAAAAATGGTACCACATGGAAGTTTGCGGCACGACATCCCGATCAAGGTGAGTGAATGTGTGCGTTGATGATGATTCATGGTGTGATTTGTTTCCGGATCATTCGCATACATCAGTCACTGACACGGGACCAAATTACGATTTTGTGGTTGTTGTTGTTGTTGTCGTCTTTCTTTCTTGCTTGCTTGCTTGCTTTCTCCAGGATTATTGTATTATTGGACCAAATATGTCAAGCAAAATGTGTCCATTGTCATTCAAAATCGTGTCCAACACTGGATCCCTGGAAGCAAGGAGAACGGCAATTGGCCCGTGAAACTACGGGAAGACTGGAATGTCTTGGAGTCCACTCCTCCTCCTCTAGTGGAACTGCCGTCCGAGTGTACCAGGGAGCAAGTCAATGGCACCACGCAACCGAAAAAGTATTATTGCTATGCTCCCTACCGACACTGGAAACCATTGGGAGGCTCCAAAAAAGTGCCCTGGCATCAACACTGGCACACCTTACAACATGTTTCCTCGTATCGACTGTGGTGGAATGAACTTGTCACGCTCAATGAGGAAATGGGTATTAACCTCAACTTGGATCATTGGGATCAATCCGTCCTTCCCACCTTGATCCAGAACAACGGGCCAACAACGAATGCCATTACAACCACGGCCGCGGCGGCCGAAACCATTGGGCCGGATGCCAATCACGATCACAACGTGCTCGTGTCGCAAACGACAACGACAACGCAACCATCCTCTCCCTATGCCTATGCCTTTGTCTTGGGCGGTATTCATGAAGATCGACCCGCCTACAAGGGCTTTTTGTACGATATTCTCATTGCCACCAATCTGTTGCGACGACTCGGCTCAACGGCCGACTTTTGGATTTGGACACAATTATCCCCCGATTCCCATCGAACCACCTTGCCGGAAGAAGACGTGCGACTCTTGACGGCCTTGAAGATTCACATTCACGAATTGGAAAAACCGGCCCACGAGTCCTTTGCCCAAGTCGTCTATGACAAATTTCGCTTGTTGCAAATGACGCAATACGAACGTGTCATGTTTTTGGATGCCGATATCATGCCCTTGGTCAATTTGGATTACTTGTTTCACTTGTCCATGGGTCCGACCGCCACCTTTCGTCCCAATCTCATTATGGCGTCGCGCGGAGAACCCTGCAATACCGGCTTGTTTATCGTCCAACCCCTGCCCGGCGATTGGGAACGACTCCAACAAGTCGTCCAGGCCCAACATGAGGCCGGCCAGAAATTGCCCTATCCCCACTTTCATTGGAAAAAGGGATGGGGCTACAATTTTCAAAAGAATCACGATCAGTGGGAAGCCATTCAGAAAAATGGTACCAAATGGAAGTTTCATGCCGGTCATTCCGATCAAGGTACGAGCAATAAACCACCAACCATCCTACGGTGGGCCTTGTGTGTGTGCGCGCGTTGAGACTATGGTCTAACCTTACACAAAACACTCATTCATGCTCATTTGTGCTTTCTTTTGCGTTGTGACTCCTACAAACCAATATACATGACAGGCCTCATGTATTATTGGACCAAGTTTGTCAAGCAAGATGTATCGATTGTCATCAAGAACCGTGTGCAGCACTGGATTCCAAGTGGTCGTAAGAAGAAGAAGAAGCGTCGACCCATTCTCCAGAGCGAAGAATGGAACGTGTTGGAGTCGCGATCCAATTCACCCACCCCTCTGGTCCTTTCCCAAGAGTGTCTTGGTCGATCCACCCGGGGACGACAGAATGAAAGTCTCACCACTCACGACAATAGTACTGCTTCTGCCATGGATCAATCCACGGAGGAGGAGGACGAGAAGGAGGAGGGGTTTCGTTGTTTTGCTCCATACCGCGACTTTAAACATTTTATGGGAACGAAAAAGCCCTGGGCACACCGATTGCACAAACTGCAACTCAACAGCTTTTACCGGTTGTGGTTGAAGGAATTGGAACGTCTCAATCACCAATTGGATATGGGGCTGAACATTCAGCGTGATTGGGACAAGAAGATTTGGTCACAACTCAAAGCTCCTCCCCTAGGAAAACAGGCCACCTTTAGTGACCATGCCAACCTCGTGCAAAGTTATGCAGAACGCAACAACAATGACACTAAGACTGTTGACAGCAACAGCACAAACAGCAGCAGCAGCAACAACAATGACAATAACACTCTTTTCAGCAACAGCACAAACAGCAGTAACAACAAAAATGACAACACGACTGTTGACAGCAACAGCACAACCAGCAGCAGCAACAACAATGACAATAAAACTCTTTCCAGCAACAGCACAAACAGCAGTAACAACAAAAATGACAAGACGACTGCTGACAGCAACAGCACAGACAGCAACAACAACAAGACTGCTGACAACAACAGCACAGACAGCGGCAACAACAACAATGACAACAAGACTCTGGAAAGCAACATTGACACCAGTATCAATAACCACAACATAGCTCATGATAGCAACAGCAGCAGCACTATCACACTGGTGGACAGTCTAGCAGCAGTTTCCCAATAATTCGACAACTATATTCTGGTTTTGTTCCTGACGGTGCATCCTTGAGAGGTTCCACGTGGGTGAAACCAAAACAGATGCCCTCTAGAGCGAGGAAAAGGCCACCTCGGAGAGGTTGTCGACCAATCCACGTTGTGTGTGTGTGTGTGTGTGTGTGTGTGTGTGTGTGTCTTGCGAGCAACAATCACAACGAGAGAACAGTGGACCACAACCACACAACGCCACACACAATTTTGGATTCGTAGCTGGAATTTATGGTAGCCTTTTGTTCGTTTTTCCGTTAGTAGAGACTAAATCATGAGGCACATACGATCCTAGGAATTGCATGTCTAGAGGACATCCTTCTGTCGTTCTGTGTGTAGAACGACCACGAACACCAAACAAAAACACACCGCAAAACTCGATACCAAAAATAGTTGGGAAAGGAGCAACGCCCTGCGCTTCGAGCTGTCTGACTGTGGGCCGGCGCTGACAACGGATCGAGAATTGTGTCCGTTGTCCGTTGTGGGATGAGTATTCGTCCATGTCCGTTGTACGGTCACCAGTCGCGACTCACGTTCATCTTACCACTTCCCAGAGCTTGTTTGTCAATTTTGGATCGCATTTATATTTAATTGTTTCTCTTTGCTCTGGAGGCCTCACTCTCTCATAGTATTTGAAAGCTAGAGCGTAAGCTTTGTGGAGGCATTTTGCTCGCGAAATTTCGTCAGACCTCTTTGTGTGACAACAGTGACAAAAGAACAACACAACAAGCCAACAGGCAACCATATATACAGAAGTGGAGGCCCTCTCTTTTTCTCTGCCGTTCCTCACAAAGGTCCTGTCGAGTGTGTCGAAAGAAGAAAGAAGGGGGACCAAGAAGAACACAAGAAGACGGAGCAAGTGACAACAACACCCATGAAAAAAACAACCACCATGACTAGCACCAAGGCGGCGACAACTTCATGGACCAAAAGTCGTCCTCTGTGGGTCTTGGCCGGATGGATTTTGTTGATTGCCTACCTGTGTCAATCGTTGCTGCTGTTTTGGATTCATAGTGGACTCGTGTCGAGTAGCAGTCATGCGGGCGACAACCATCATCCGCACGAAACAAAGATGAACTATTACCACGACATGAGTCGTCCCAACCAAGTACGGCGGAAACCAAAGCCACCATCCGAACACGGTACGGTCGATTCTCACGGCTTGGTTCCTCCACCCTCCAAACAAGAGGACGTCGAATCCACCGTTGTTACCATTTCACAACAAGAACAACAACAAGAGGAACCTCGGAAGGAGACGGACCAAATCACAGAGCCAGTGTCGGGTACATCCTCGTCCTCTTCCAACACCGACAACAGGATGATTCTCAATGGCACTCCATATCCAGCACCAACCTCACCGTATGCCTATGCCTTTGTGTTGGGTGGTATTCGTGAGGACCAACCCGCCTACAAGGGATTCTTGTACAATATTTTGATTGCCACGCGCATCCTTCGACGCTTGGGATCGACGGCCGATGTGTGGATTTGGACGCAAGTTTCTCCCGAATCGAATCGCACGTCCTTGCCCGAACAAGACGTGGAATGGTTGACGGCCCTCAACATTCGCATTCAAGAATTGGAACAACCGGCCCACGAATCCTTTGCCCAAGTCGTGTATAGCAAATTTCGATTGTTGCAAATGACCATGTATCAACGCGTCTTGTTTTTGGATGCCGATATTGTGCCACTCGTCAATTTGGATTATTGGTTTCATCTCAGTGTTCAGGGTATCCTACGTCCCAATGTCATGGTGGCGACGCGAGGAGAACCCTGCAATACCGGAGTCTTTTTGGTCCAACCGCTGCCCGGAGATTGGGAATCGTGGCAAGCGGCGGTGCATGCGCAACATGAAGCGGGCAAATTGTTGCCCTATCCCCATTTTGATTGGAAACTTGGATGGGGCTACCACTTTCAAAAGGAACAGGACTACTGGGAAGCCGTCCTCAAGAATGGAACCACGTGGCGATTTCATGCCGGACATTCCGATCAAGGTACGTTTCGTGTGTGGTGAACCGTTGGATGATGGAGTGCGGATCATAAAGTGCTGCGCCCATGGAGCCATTTCTGGGCTGGTTGGTACATGATTTGTTTGTTTGAGGACACGAAAAACCAAGACTTGCCTGCGTTCTCACGTTGTCGTTTGCTTCTCTGTTGGTTTTGCCCGGCGTTTTCTCTATCCTATCTATAGGCTTGATGTATTATTGGGCCAAATTTGTCAAACAGGATGTCACCATTGTCATTAAAAACAAGTTGCAACATTGGGTTCCAGGCAATGCGAGCAGCACTACCATGACAAAGGATGGTACCATGCGTCGTCCCCACAAACAAGGAGAGAATTGGAATGTCTTGGAGGACTTGCGACACAATGCCACGCCTCCCTTGGCCACCATGCCCGGATGTCATGCCCCCTTTACCAATGAAACCGATTTTCGATGTTTTGTCCCCTACCGCGATTATATGCATTTTACCGGTTCCAGCAAACCATGGCAACAATCCTTGCACAAACTCAAAACGCATTCCTTTTATAAATTGTGGTTTCAAGAATTGCAACAACTCAATACCGAATTAAAGATGGAATTGGATTTGGACCATTGGGATTCCAGTCATTTGCATACCATGAAGGAGTCGCCGCTGGGATACATGGCCAAGTGGACGGATCGGGCCACGATTGTCAAGAATCACAAGAGCAGTAACAACGACACCAACACCAACACGATCAATGAAACGACAACCAACACAACCACAACGAATGCATGACGGATCATTGATCTTATCTTTGGATTTGAAACGAACATTCCCGCGCCATCAACCACCACTCTGTATCCATTAGAGGAGGATGGCGCGGTTCTCTACAGTTTCTCGTTCGTTGTATTGTTGCTTGAACGAGTGGGCGTCAGGTGAAACGTCCTAGGTCCGCGGACTGCGCGAGCAGTCAGCAGGGACGAGAATGATTTGAGAAAGCGTCCAGACAAAATGGAATCGTCGCTTGCCACCTACCTATTTCTACTAGCAGCATCTATGGGTAGTCCATGTCTCTGCCGTGTGATGGATCGTCTATACGCAAGTTTCGTTTTCCGAACGAACGTTGGTATTAGGACACAAACAAAAGTACTCCACATGAGCTTTATTGTTGAAACGAAACTCTTCCTAAAGTGCGCTTTGGAATCCCCCCTGTCGAGAGGCACCTGTCGAAGAGCCACTTCGCGATGAGGCCTGCTGTCTTCTCCTCCAGCTAGGTATCAATCTAAGAAACAAAAGAGTATTTATCACAGAACGAGTACCCCTACCGCATACAAGCAACGAGTATGGAATCAACGGTTAGAGCAACCATCACCTAAGGTTACTCCACTACTAGGAGTAGGGATAGCTATCACTCGCACGCCCATTTCTGCTCCCCCAAAGAGTACGCAACAAAGGCCCCCCAAATAGATCTCGATCCCCCAATTGCTACCTCATGGATGGACCGTTAACGGAACAAAGAAAAGCTACTGATTGGGGGGAGGCACGTGCCACGGCGGGCGACTGACTGTGAAGATACCGCATCATCTTTTGATATTTAAGTCCCACAGACACCAAACACCAACACAACCATCCCATTGTCAAGTTCATCCTTGTTCCGGTGGTTCCGAACCAAAATGCCAGTCTCGCGTCACCGATGAGACTGCCTTCAACAGAAAGATAACAGAGATCCAAAACTTCTATTTTCCAGTGTTGCTCACAAATTGCTTTGGCTCTAAAAAAATCATTCCGACAGAAACAAAGGCCAGTGATCACCGTTGAAGAAGACGTTCATGATGGAACCAGCACCAGTTGTCGAGGAGGAAGGGAATCCTCCACCACCATCGATGCCAGTGAAACATACGTCCACGGCATTGGAAGAGGACGAGAATTCCAAGATGGATGCCGCCTCGGGAGCGGTGCCTGTGGACGAGGATTCTGAGTCGCGCACCACCATTGAGATCCCTGTGGTTCCATGGTTGCGGCAGCTCTCGTTTGTCCTTCGCAAAAACTACCTCTTGATGACACGACGCCCCATTCTTCTTACGGTTATGGTACGTGTGTGTGTTCTATCGAAGCGGCAAAAAGTGTTCCTCTGCTTTTATCATCGTCTCTCACAGTTTTGTCACAAAACAGACAATGAGTTCGATCATTTCCGTTTTGCTTTCTTGGGGAACTCACGAGGGAGGCAGTGAAGTGGGAAATTTCTCCGAAATTCCCTTGGATGAGTGTGGAGCAGTCACTTGGGAGTACTACGAGTCTCAACGCTACGATGAAGAAGGAAACTTCCTGGAAAGGGATTGGGACGACAAGACTCCCATGTCCTACAATGATTCGTGGCGTGATGGATTCAATGTCACCGTTGTGGGTAAGTGGATTTGGAAATGAGGTGGTGGGTGAAAGTTTGCAACCGCGTTCTGATCGCATGTCTCCTCTTGATCTTGTTCACAGCCTTGGGCCCAATGGTTTTGGCAATTTGTGCCTATCTCTTTGTACAGCCAGAGATTGAGACCAAAATGCTCGGAGTGCTTCGAACTCTGGGTGTGAGAGAAAGTGTCTTTTGGGCAAGCTGGTGGATACCCTTTCTTCTCATTTCCACAGTCAATGCAATGTTGGGAGCAATGACGGCCAAGCTCATTGATGATGTCCACGTTTTCAAATCCACATCATTTGGTCCTTTGTTCGTTTCGATTTTGTTCCTCAACATTGGCTTGGTGGGATGTTCCTTTCTCCTCGTTGCAGTGGCAGGTGGCGCACGATCACTTGCGGCCCTTTTTATCATGATCATGCTCGTTGCGCCATGGGGCCCCTTCATCGTCGTTGTAAACAAGAGTGACATTCCCTACGATGCCGGTGTTGTCAATCGCCCTTATCTCAGCACACCAGTGGGAATATTCTGGGTCAACCGCAATACGGTAAGTTCCGGAACGATTTGAGTGTTCTTTCAGAGCGCGTTCCGTATCAACTCATTATTATTGTTCAAATGTTCTGTCTGTCCGTAGTCATATGCTTTTGTCCGTCGTGAGTTTGACAATGGAACTTTTGTTGGATTGGAACGCCAAACATGTGACCAGCCGCTCATGTCATTCTCCGAGGCCAAGAATCTAAAGACGCCCGAGGAACGCCTGGAAGTCCCATCCGATGAATACATTCTGGGATGTTACTTCGCCACCGGATTTGGAAGCTACGTGTCTATCAAGGTAAGTTCTCGACAGTGTCCGATCATCATCTGCTTCTTTTTGACCAACTCAATGTGCTCTTCCCTTTCTCTTTTCCGTTCTATCCAGGAAAAAGGAATCACCAAGTTTGCGTTGGCCGCTATCCCTTACACACCTTTTCTACTCATGTGGGGAAACTTTTTGGGCTACACGGGGATGCCAGACCGCGAATTCGGCTTCAAGCACATGTCCATGAGTGCCGAAACTTTAGCTCGTCGATCGATTGATCCTTTGGACCCCGAAAACGCCCAAGGTACCTCGTTGTATGAGCAAGGAACCACTGTACGTACTTTCGAGGTTAGTTCCGAGTGGGATCCAGTGGAAGAAATTTCGTACACCAATTGTCCGGCAGCAAATTTGTCCGAAGCGTTTTGCGAAGGCCTTTTCTTATGCCAAGGGTCTGAAGAAACAGAATCAACTTCCAATAGCGCAATGATTGCTACCTTGCTTGCATTTTCGACGCTGTACACGTGCCTCGCGGCTTATTGGATTCAAGTTTTCCCCAGAGGGGTAAGTTCTATCGGACGGGTGACGCGATTGATCCGACGGCTCGTTCGTTTCGACAAAGTCGCCTCTTATTTTGATTCGTCGTTGTTTGTTCCCTTGTTTGTTCTTTACAGAATGGAGCTCCTCAGCCTCTGTACTTTCCTTTCCTTCGCCGTTAGTGGTTTGGCGGGGCAAGGCCCATTCGAGACGCGGTATCTCAAGGTGAAACGGGAGTTTCCACAGCCTCTATAACGAAACGTTACGGAGACAATCATGCCGTAAATTGTGTGGATGTTTCTCTGGCTGTGGGAGAAGTCACAGCCTTGCTCAGTAAGCAAACTGAAATTAGAAGTCAACCACGCTGTCTGATAACGCGATCACTCACCTCAAAATGATGCTATTCCGATGATGCAACAGGACATAACGGTGCCGGGAAAACAACGCTGTCCCATATGCTTTTTTGCGAGACCGAACCAAGCGAAGGATCCGCTTCCATCTTTGGGCTTTCTGCCTCGAAGGACAAGTACAGTGTTCGTCAGCTCATTGGTGTATGTAAGCAGGATGACTATTTGTACCCCAAGCTTTCCGCGCGGGAGCACCTCGAACTCTATGCAGGGCTCCGTGGGGTTGCGGATGCGGATCTCGATAGCATGGTACAAAAATGGCTGGAAAGTGTAGATCTTGACCTCGTTCAAGACGGATATAGTTCAGGATTCTCGGGAGGAATGAAGAGGCGTCTGTCAGTGGCTTGTTCGGTAAGTGTTGCAAGTTGGTCCTTCGTGTGCTTCTATACAACGTGATGATAGCAGAGCTCAAGTATTTCATTTTTTCTGGCTCAACGACAGACAATTGGAGAAAGGCCATTTATTGTTTTGGACGAGCCAACAACTGGGATGGATCCAGTTTCGCGTCGTTTTGTTTGGAAGCATATCGATAGTATTAAAGAAGGCAGGGTTGTACTGCTGGTACGTTCCCATATGATCCCTGGAGTCTTTGTCTCTATTTTTCTCACATGCAATCTCTTTTGCTTTCGTCCTTTATGTGCACAAGACTACACACGCCATGGAAGAAGCCGACTTGCTTGCAGATACAGTCGTTATTATGCGAAAGGGCGATGTTGCTGCCAGTGGATCCCCACTTCAACTGAAGACAGGGCATGGTTCCTCCCTACAGTTCACGTTGCTTGTCGAACCCGAAGACTTGGATCGCACTGTTGGATTGATTCATCAACGATTCGCCGGGCAAGAGGAGTGGGTCGATGTTCAACAGGGAGGCACTGGAAATGTGACGGTTGCCATAACAAAGGTTCGTGATGAATCGATGGGTCTTAAACCCGGTGATGTCTCTGATGATGGGGTAGACGTTGAAACCTTGGTCCAATTCGCTGCGTTCTTGGACAGCAGCGATTCAGGTGTACGCGAGTATGGTTTCTCCAATAGTTCGCTCGAAGAGGTCTTTTTGAAAGTGACAAGAGGTGAAAACGAAGAAGAAACCCAGACAATGCGGACCAGCAATGGAGATAGCCCAGATCCAGAACAAAGTCTGGAGGACGAGCAAAATGATGCGTTGGCCGTCACAATCGACGAGAACGCCATGAATGGAATCGGTTCCTTTCAACCCAAATTGACGGTGAAACGGCAGTTGAAGGCGTTTCTCAAGTTTATGATTATCCGTGATTGGGTTGGAAAGAGTTCGTTGTCCAATTGGTTGACACTCGGTGTCTTTTTGTTTCTTTCGGTCATTATTGCAATCAACAGCACGCATTACTTGGAGTTTGGAGGTGTGCTCATTTTGATTGTTTTCACCTTGTTTCTTCCCTTGTTGACGATTATGACGCCAATTTATCATGAGCGCTATTCCGGTCTCTTTTATTTGACTCGAGCTCAAGGAACGCTCAAGACGGCACATATCTCGGCACAGGCAGTTTACTCGTATTGTGTCTCGCTGTTGTTCACCTTTTTGGTTCTGAGTTTCGTTTTCGCCACGCCTCTATTTCGCATGTCTGAAGTCTGCGATGCGGAAGACGATGGTGACCAATGTAAATGGAAGTTCGGAGACAGGCACAAAATGGAAGAGGTCCCATTGGTAGAGTGGTGGAGTGACGAATACGAGGGCCAAAGCGTTCAGCTATATGCTCGACACACCCCAGGACACTATGGTCTTATGGTAGGGATTATGGCCGCACTTCCCTTAACGATACCTGGAAGTGTGCTTGCCAGTTCACATTTACCCGGTTTCAAAATTGGTATCACACTCTTGGCTCTCATTGTCCTTATCGTTACCATTATCCCTTGGGTTTTGTCCGAACTGTTCAGCTCGCGCAAACCGAACAGACTTCAGGAGTGCGAGTGGGACATTTGCAACACGACCTTTTATGGAAATGAATCGAGTGTAGACGGCGAAACCTTCTTGAACTGTGTTGGGCTCGATACACACACGGGGCCATCGGGGGCCTTTTGTATCCCAACGGTTGCAGGCCTTCTCCCGCAAATGGGCACGTATCAGGGACTCTACATGAGTCTCATATCTGAAATTACCTTCACTTCAGACCCCCCAGAGTACGTTGAAAACAAACTCATTCCAATGCTGACCGGCGACTACGACTGCAGCGGAAACACATGTCAGTTCCCGTACGCCCAAGACCTATACAAAGGCTTCATTGGCTACATGGTACTTGGGGCTATTGCTTTGGCTGTTCTTGGGTTTGTGCTCGTTTCAATCCTATCCTATCCTGGAAAGACAGTTCAGAAGTGGAAGGCTTCTCTCCGGAACTTTGTGAGCAAATCTTTGAACCCCTTTCGATGCATGTCGACCGCAACCGCTTCCAGTAAGAACGAAGGCAATTCCGTCAGAGCTCAAGAAGTATCGAATGAGTCTGATACGGTCCGTAACTTGGTCAAGTCATTTGTTAACACCGAAGATGAATCAGAGGACGCAGCCGTTCATATCCATGACTATGAAGCCATTCCGCGGGAAGAACTTCCTCAAGTTGTGGCTTACAAGTTGCACAAGGAATACGTACTACCCAGTGGATTGTCTACAAAGGTGGCTTTGGATTCCTTCGACTTGCACGTTCCCAAGGGGCAGGTTCTGGGCTTGCTGGGAAAGAATGGGGCAGGAAAGAGTACGGCACTCAAGATTTTCGCGGGAGGACATGAGGCATCTTCCGGCATTGCCTTGGTCGCCGGATACGATATTGGTGTGGAGCAAATTCAGGCCTTTGAGCGATTGGGAAACTGTGCCCAGTTTGACGTCATTTGGCCCTTCGAAAGTGTTAAGGTCCATTTGGAATTCTTTGGTGGTCTCAAAGGGCTGCCCATGGACCGTCTTTCGGAAATTGCTCTTGCCGTGGCTTCTTCTGTCGGCCTGGGCGCTCCAGAAGTATACAATCGCCTGGCCGGACAATTGTCGGGTGGTATGCGCCGTCGTCTTTCCATTGCTATTTCCCTGATTGGTGCACCAAGCGTGCTGTTCCTTGATGAGCCAAGTAAGTACTGCTCACCAATATTTCTTGATCCAAAACTTTTCGACCAGTGTCTCATGTCAAATTTTCCATTTCTCTGTTCCATCACGAAAAACAGCCACCGGATTGGATCCGTCCACTCGAAACACGATATGGGAGTTGATTGGATCCTTTGGTACCCAAGATCGCGCCATTGTCATTAGTAAGTGGTGTCGTGGGTGCTTCCTGCATTCATCACACCGAGTCCTGCTTTCTGACCCCCCGTTGCTCTGTCTTGCGTGTGTGTGTGTTTGCAGCCACTCACATGATGTTGGAAGCGGACACGCTCTGTAACCGCATTGCCATTATGGCGCACGGTCAATTGAAAACCATTGGGACACAGCAGTGGCTCAAGGATACCTATGGGTCCGGCTTTTTGTTGCAGTTGAATTTGACTCACAGAGATGCGCAAACTCAAGATCGAGCCTTGGAATTTGTCCGCACCAAGCTGCATCCCGGCGCTGTGATTCAAACCCGACAAGCCAAAACCTTGCACATTGCCTTGCCCCGACGACCCATGAATGACACGGACCGCCATCATTCTCCACACGAACAAAAAGAAGAAGAGAATCGTCCACACCATGCCAACGTGAGCTTGGCGGATATCTTTCGTGTGCTGTACAGCGCCGAGCGGTTTGAATATGGCAACATTAACCAATTCTTGTTTTCGCAATCGTCCCTGGAAGACGTGTTTGTGGCCATGGGAGAATGAAAACGTGAGAAAGAACCCCCCGTGACGAATAGTATACATGTGTTAGAACAAGGTGAATCGTATCCGATATAGATTCATGTGATTGTTTCGAAACTCGTGTAGAGTGTAGAATTGGATACTTTTTTCCAACGGTTCCTCCCACACGGCGGCCCAAGCAACGCATCCACCGGCGTGGTTCGAGTGGATTCTAGTATTACAGACCATTTTTCTGTTCCTTTGGTTTGTAAAGTTCGGCAATGAGCTTCAAGGTAGGTGCATGGCCATTGGCCAGGGTTAAATAATCACCATTGCTGGCACAATGTCCTTGAAAGACGTTGGTCTTGTAGGTTCCCCGTTGTCCTTGGGCAAGTTCGTGCGTTCCATTCGTTTGGTTCGTGTCGTGGTGACGGCCGATCCACTCGTGGTGGAGTTGGACTTCCAAATCGGTTCGAATCGAATGCCAAACCTGCATCAATTCCAAACAATGATGTAAATGGACCAAGCCTTCGGGAATGAGTTTGTTGCGCACATGTTTGGGAACCTTTTGACGACTCACGGCGCCCAAGGTGGAATCGCCCGTGCCAATGCAATTCCACGGTTTTTTGCATTGCGTATAATGAATATTGTAAATGGACGACACATTGGTCGTTGGGCAATCTTCACACACGTCTCTGCCATTGCGGCACTTGCCGGCCCGGGGGTGTCCGGCCCGAAAGCCAAACGTGCCGGGACTAAAGGTGACGACCACGCCCATGTGATTGTACCGACATTGATTCAATTCGACCCAGGTATCGGGAGCCCATTGATCGTAATAGTAGGCAATCAAGCCTTGCATGGCACGGGCGCCCACATAACCCCCATAGCCCTTGTCGCCCCAGCCATTTTCCCGATGATTGCCTTCGGAATACTGACCCTCTTTGATAATCTCCACCAATTCGTCAAAGACGCGTGGATTGGGCCGCAAAGCAATAAAGCCCGCTTGGTATCCTGGAATCCGACCCGGATACACTTGCGGCCAATCGCGCGTCAGGACGGCTTGGGGTTCGTCCGGCCAAGGATCCGTGGGTCGTTCCCGTTCCATGCGGCGACGAGCCGCTTGACCAATGGGGGAATCCTTGTGATACAACAAGGCATCCAAGACATGATCCATGGGTTGGTGAAAGATAAAGTCAATATCCACATGAATGACAATGGGTTCCGGGATGCTATTGTAGGCATAGAGTTTGATGAATTCATCGTGTCCACAACACCATTCCTTGTGAATGGTCCGTCGCAAGTCACTGCCCCGAATCTCCGAGACTTCGACCGGTCGTGGTTTCACAATCAGTTCAAAGCCGGCATCTTTCAAGACGGAACTGCAAGGCACGGCATCGGGATGAATCAAGGCATATATTTTATAATCGTACAGGGAAGCTCCCACCCGGGAACTGGTCTGATGAATCGAATGTCGCATCACCAAGGCCGCATCCACCAAGCCTTCCGGAGTCGATTGAAAGTCGCCGCACTAGAATAATAATATAATAGAATCCACAACCATTTCAACCAACCATTCAACCAACAAAAGGAACACAACCAAAACGGACAAAGCCATTGTTCCAACCAAACACGCACACAGCATAAGTGTAAACCAAACGAGGCCCATTACAAACCAAGAACAACCAACCACAAGAAATGCACATGTGGAGCAAACGGAGAGGGGGAGAGATCCCATGAGAGAGAGTGCCACACACGGCCGCATCCATCGACCGTTCCAACCCAAACCTATATATACGTACGAACGTACGTACCTTGATGAGAGAAATGGCATAGGCCACCGTAATGGGTTGGCAGGGTCGTTCGTGCAACCGAATCGTATGATTGGAAATCACCACAGGCTCGGACACACACGACGACGATGATGATGATGACGACGAGGAGTGTGGTGATGGGGTGGTTGGTTGGATTGGAGGATTGACATTCGGGGGATCCTCCAGGAGGTGCACCGAAACAACCGTCAAGAGAAGGGCTGGAATCAACACCAGGACCAACAACACTTGAGTTGATGACAGTCGTCTCGTAGTAATAGTACTCCAACAAGAAGAAGAAGAAGAAGATGTAGCATTGCTGTTCAAGGACTTTCGGCCTCGACGAGGAGGAAACCGTCCCCCTATCATGGTCCAAGAAGAGGAGGAGGACGACGACAAAAGGATGGGGAACGAAGGAAGCCATGACCAAGAAACGCCAACATATGCGAAATGAAAGACAGAGAATGACCCATCGCGAGTTCGACTCATGTGCGACTCCCTCCTGCTTGGGAGTCTCACGGTCTTTGTTTACTGCCTAGAGTCATCTTAGAGAGTACCTTACTCCTTCCGCGGCCGCCTTTCCAGCGCAGATCGAAGATCCTCACCCAACGGCGACCTGGACTCACCCCTCACTCTCTGGGGAATACTCCTCAGCATCCTCTTCAAGAAACTCCCAAAGAGCAAGGGAATTCCATTCCCTTGTTCTTCGTCCCATGAGATCCAAGCACCATGTCCAAAGTAATACGTGTCTGGTACAAGCTTACCGCTGGTGAATCGACGGTGTCAAGCAAAGCAGACCTGCCAGAGGATGCTTGTGTGGATGATCTGAAACAGGCCATCAAGAACAGTTCCTCGAACATGCTCAAGAAGATTGATGCTGCACAGCTCCAGGTGTTTGCGGCAGGCGGCACCACCCACGAACAACTCGAGCCGTACGATCCCATCCCGACGGATACAACGGGCCCCAACCCTCTTTTGGTAATCGCTCCGCAAAAAAAATCGAAACCGCTTTCGCAACAACCAAGTCGCTGGTGCAAGGTCTCCGGGGCAATATCTCGACCAAAAACCCACGCTGGTGCCCGTTACGAGCTGTTCAAATTGGCGTCTTCTCTTAAAGGATTATATCCACCAGATCTAGATGCAAATACGGCTTTTGTCACAGAGGCGAGTGATAGTGACCCGTTCAATCGTTCGATCATTAAGTTTTCTGTGGTGTTTAGCAAGGTTTTACGGGCTGGCTATTTTGTGGACAACTTGAAGGCTTATATTCTTCGCAACAACGGGGATTTACAGCTGGTGGACGACCAACAGAACATCGTGCGGGACTTGACCTTATCAGAAATTGACCCCTTTCCAGTGACAGTCGAAAACATGGTTCTAAAGACTCACTCCGAACCACAAAATGGAGAAGCGGAACCGGGTTCGCCTCTTGTAGACATGATATTGGATACTCGATCAAGCGACTTCACAATGGATGTCACCCTTCTATCAATAAAAGACACCACTTTTCGATTTCAACGGATTGAGAACAGTGCTTCTTTCACGTTGGCTGAGGCGGAATCAGCTCACATCTTCCCCAGTGCCAAATGTCACGGAGTGTATGAATGGCTTGATACACCCGACTTCAACCGCCTTGCGTTGAGTAGAGATGTCCATCTGAACTTTGATGGAACTGGACGGGGAAGAGGAAAGCGACGGAAAACAGTGCAGTCCTTTGCGATTAGGCCTTTGCGAAATGCCAACACTGAATTTTCCACCTGTATCATTGACGAATGCCATTACTACATTATCCCATTGGAGTTGGTATTTAACAGGAATGAAATTGCAGAGGCTATTTTAAACAAGCTTGAAAAAGGCGCGGCTCTCTACAAATACCCAAACGATCGGTGGACGATATCGGGGGCTGATGTTCAAATATTCTATCCCAAGAATAACAAAAATACTCTCGTTACGGAGGAGTCTGAGGACGGGGACACTATCCTTGTGACAGCCATTCCTGGTGTCGACGACCTTAGTGAATGCTGGTCAAATTCTGCTAACTTGTACGAAGTGGAAGCTGCTGAGATTTTGGAGAAATGTCTCCTTTGGAATTATCAAAATGCCCTGCAGTCATGGAGGTTGGTAGGGTAAACAAGCCCTGTCTATGTTCACAACAACCCGATCAAAAACTGAAAGCAATACGCTTTCTCGGTTCTCGGCCGACCTATTGGCTAACCCATTCCATTTTGTTTCTGCTTTTCCTCAAAGAAAATTCTCCCTGTTCCCTGATTCCTCAACTCATCGCCAACATTGCTTCGTCTCCTCACCTTTTCATAACGATCAGATACTTCGTCGTAACGGCCAACCGTATAGTTGCGTGTTCAATCACTTTTGTGGTTTCTTTGAGCAATCATGAACAGGAGACTTACTCGCTTTCTCTTTTCGATTACTTTTGCGGTTGGTATGCTCTTCAAAAACTGCGATGGTAGAAGGGGAGTGGTTCCTAGAGTCATCTTAGAGAGTACCTTACTCCTTCCGCGGCCGCCTTTCCAGCGTAAATCGAAGATCCTCACCCAACGGCGACCTGGACTCACCCCTCACTCTCTGGGGAATACTCCTCAGCATCCTCTTCAAGAAAACCCCAAAGAGCAAGGGAATTCCATTCCCTTGTTCTTCGTCCCATGAGATCCAAGCACCATGTCGAAAGTACGTGTCTGGTACAAGCTTACCGCTGGTGAATCGACGGTCGTCAGCAAAGCAGACCTGCAAGATAATGCTTGTGTGGATGATCTGAAAGAGGCCATCAAGAACAGTTCCTCGAACATGCTCAAGAACATGGATGCTCCACAGCTCCAGGTGTTTGCGGCAAATGACACAGCCCACGAACAACTCGAGCCGTACGATCCCATCCCGACGGATACAACGGGCCCCAACCCTCTTTTGGTAATCGCTCCTCCGCAAAAAAAATCGAACCAACAGCACTATTTGGTCCAGAGTGTCTCCGAAGTGGCCAAGGATCCCACGCTCCGTGCCGAATTTCGAAACAAGCAGGTGGCGGAGGATCCCTGTCGGGGCGGATTTATTGCCCACAAGTGTTATCTGGACTTTGTCCTGGCCGCTCGAGAGTTTGAACCGTTGGAACAAAAGGACCGCGTCGTCGACCAAGTGGCCAAGCTGGAAAAAGTCCTGGCGGTCGGCTCCACAAAGAAACACTCCTTGTTCCACAATTCATACCCGGATGATGACGAAGCCTCGCAGTCAGCGGTAGGGTCGGAGCTGTTTCGACTGGCCATCGACTTGCTGCAGCACGACCGGGATACCACGGACCCGATGCGCTTGAGAGTCACGCATCAGCTGCATCTTGTGACCAACATGGAACGTCCAGACAGTGCTCCTCAAGAGTTTGAAATCATTCGCAAGAGAAAGAGGGAAACCGAAAAATTTAAATCGAAACCAGTGGAAGATACGAAATCTCTGGATCAACAAATCGACATGTGCGCATGGTTTGTCCATCCAGAAAAAACACTTGGGGCGTGTGTCTTGGCGGCATGTCAATACAAGCCCAGCGGTATCCCAGAGACGGAACGGAAAGCCCGAGCGGACATGGTCGGGAGCAACATTCTCATTCTCCACCAGAAACCATGCATTGTCATTGACATTGCCGGGGCCAACGATCTGGAACATTGGACCGTGTCGGCATATGGTCTCGTCCCGGCGGAATTCACCAAACAATCACATGTGTGGGAAACGTCGCCTCTCTACGTGGGCCGCGGTGCGGAAGCGATTGTGATGGTGGCGCGCGGTCTTGTAGCGGCACAAGAAAGCTTTCCTTCGAGACTGGAACACTATGGCAGCCGCCTGGGCCCGGTGGTTGGTAAGATTGACGAGTTTGTTTACAAGGTCTATGACGACGACATGGCCCAACATCGAAAGCCGAATATCGATGTGGTTCGGATGCTACTTGATGAGAATGCCGAGCTCTTGATTTCCAACGACAATCAACTGGAGATTGTTAAAATGAAGTGGATTTCAAGTGACTGGAAGAACGATGTGAGTACTGAGGTTTTTCAGGAAATCATTCGAAAACTACGACGTCTTCATGATAATTTCGGACCCCATGGGGATATTCGCCTTGCGAATCTGCTAAGTTGTGGGAGTATCATCGACTTTGATTTTGTTCGGGCTGAACGGTATCCTTCAACATTCAATGCGATATCTCAAGATGGAACGAGACATCCAGACGTTGACAACATGATCCATCGTATCGAAGAAAATGGTGACGAGTCATCACTGATACAGCCGGAAACGAGTCACGACTGGTTCTCGCTAGGGCAGGTCATGCGGCTTTTCCAACCCACCGATGAATCGAACGCGTCGTCATGGGAGTCATTCTGCGAAAAGGTTGAGAAAGGAGAATTGGAACCCAATCCTAACATGCCTAATTTTGACATAGAGCTCAAAGATCGTGACATGCCTCTAGCGGGGGCCTGGGCACACTCCCGCTAAGAAACAGCCTGGAGCTATATCAGAATGAGAGTTTTGGAAACGAACAACCGACAGGACCGACATGATAAGAAATAAACGCCAAGGCTGACGCCGGAGGTCCTTACTAGCTCAGCTGAATCAGGCGTTACACCACCAAACCTGGATCACCGCAGGTTGTTTTTTGTCTTCCGTCTCCTGAAATGATGATTCAATGATCGTTTCCATTCAACACTATCGGATCACAACGCAATAGATATTGATAGATAGTCTACTAAAAGACGAAGCGCAAGAAGTCACAAAGCGACATACATTCAAATGGTAATCTTGATTCTGCATTGCTCCAACCCCTGTCTCGCGCAAGAAGCAACTATTGCAGCAACGCACGTCGTCGGTATTTCGATTTGCCGACTGGGCTGCGTGTCCTGGATGTCATTTCTATGTAGAATTGCATGTCATCCACATAATAATAGAATTACCATTACTCATTCGTATCTACTTCCCATGACTCTCAAGCACGCATACACACACACATGGACAAAGCCCGCTCTCATTCTCCGAGAGCCACAAAGACATCTTCCAACGAGGACTGCGCAAACAAGAATTGATTGATTTGACCCTCTTCGTATCGTTTTTCGCTGTAAAGGACACGAAAGACATCCGACAGACTCACATCGCTTCCACCACCATTCTTGGGCAAGGCCACTTGGAGTGTCTTGGCTTGACGGGACAAAATGACCGCATCGGGGTGCAAGTGAGTGCGGACAAACTCCAATGCCTGATTCTGTGTATCTTCGTCACTTCGAATCAAGTTGAGTTGCAACAAATACCCCGAACCGTACGTGTCCTTGAGCCACTGCTGACTCCCAATGGTTTTCAAGTTCCCCTGGGCCATGATAGCAATTCGGTTGCACAAGGAATCGGCTTCCAACATCATGTGTGTGGCTGTCGAAAAAAAAAAACAAGAAGAGAAGAGGCATGGAACGAGCCGTCCGTGAGAGCCGTGAACCACACGAGAAAGATTGGGAGACGTGAATATACCAGTAGTGGATGAGACTTACTGATAATGCTGGCGCGTTCTTCCGTGGCGAATGACCCAATGAGGTTCCAGATGTTGTTTCGAGTCGACGGATCCAATCCAGTGGCTGCAATTTGTTCACAAGGGAAAAGGCCATGAGTACAACAGAGATACCACAATACACACGATACATCATGAGCGAAATGACACTTACTGGGCTCGTCCAGGAGAAGAACACGCGGAGCACCAATCAAGGAAATCGCAATCGACAAACGTCTGCGCATACCACCCGAAAGAGCTCCCGCACGTCGAGTGTAAACTTCCGGGGCCCCAAGACCCACGGAAGAGGCAACGGCACGAGCAATATCGGCCAGACGGTCCTTGGGCAATCCTTTGAGTCCACCGAAAAATTCCAAATGGGACTGGATGGTTTCCCAAGGCCAAATGACATCAAATTGTGCACAATTTCCCAATCGTTCAAAGGCTTGAATCTGTTCCATGCCAATGTCATAACCGGCGACCAAGGCAACACCCGCAGACGCTTCGTGGCCACCCGAGAAAATCTTGAGAGCCGTACTCTTACCGGCGCCGTTCTTTCCGAGCAAACCAAGCACCTGGCCTTTGGATACATGCAAGTCGAGTGACTCCAATGCCAACTTGGTGGCAAAACCACCGGGTAGACGATATTCTTTACGCAGTTTGTACGAGACGACCGGGGGTATGTCGTCACGGGGAATGGCTTCATAATCAGCAATCTTGGCCACCACATTCTGCGTTCCATCATTCTCGGAAAGAACAAAGGAACCAACCAAGTCCTCAACCGCCTTTGTCTCCTCCAGTACCTCCTTTGATACATTCTCGGTTTTGTCCGTGTCATCGGGGCTTGTGGTGGTGGAGGAACGATTGCGTCGACAAGGATGCAACATGTTCCCAAACCAATTGCTCACGGATGCCTTCAACTGCTGAACTCGCTTACCTGGGTAAGAGAGAACGGATAGCAACATGAATCCGAAACCAGTCAAAAGGACAGCCCCAAGAACCATATAGCCAATGAACCCACTGTATTGCTCGCGTGCATACGGGAACTGACAGGTGGAACCGTTGCAGTCGTAATCTCCAGATAACATTGGGATCAATTTTTCTTCCACGTATTCAGGTGGCGTCGAATGGAAGGTGATGTCAGACATTAAAGTCATGTAGAGTGTCTGAAACAAGCCAATTTGTGGTGCAATGCCAGCCGCTTTGGGAATGCACAAAGCGCCTGACTGACCATCATTCACCCAAAGACCGATGCAATTCAGAAATTCTTCCCCGTCCAAGGTCGTTTCGTTGCCGTAATACGTTGTATTGCAAATATCCCAGAAACACTCCTGCTCTTCATCTACACCCTTTCCATTGAAAGCATCGTATAGTATCAGCGGCAAAATGCTAATGCCCAAAACGAGAACTGTCAGCACTGTAACTGCAAGTTTGAATCCAGGGAAATGAGTACTGGAAAACAAGCTTCCTGGCATGGTCAATGGAAAAATTGCAATAATGCCCAGAATCAGACCGTAATGACCAGGAGTACGACGGGCATAAAGTCTTACATACTCCCCCTCATATTCAGGAGGATTCCACCAGTAGATCGAAGATGGCCAATTGATCTGTCGACGATCACCGTACGACCAGTTACATCGTGATGAAGGTTGTTCATAGTTGGCTTCACAGAGTTCAGGGTCTCGGAAGAGTGATGTGGCATAGACGAGACTTAACACGACAAACGTGAAAACGAAGGACAAAACGTAGCTGTAAATGACTTGGGATGAAACGTAGGCCGGTTTCAGCAGTCCCTGGGATCGGGTCAAGTAGAAAAGACCGGAGAATCGTTCGTAGTAAATTGGCGTTCCCACTGTCAGCAAAGTAACTGTCAATGTGAACACAACCAACACAAGAATAGCACTTGCTTCTGTATTCTCTGCTGCTTTGATTGCAAGGAAAACAGAGAGACATAAAAGTACACAATGTGTGATCCAGTTAGCGATGGAACTTCGTCCTGTCCAATCGCGAATGACCATGAACTTGAGGAGAGCTACAAGCTGACCCTTCACGGTCAACTTGGATTCGAAGGATCCAATTCCACCTGTCGCATTATCGTCAATAACGAGGGAAAGGGCATCATCTTCCTTCTCTCCTGTTTCTGTATCTGATGCCTTCAAGTCAACAGAGTCTTCTTTTTGCTCGTCATCCGTCTCTTGAGACTCTTCTTCGTCACCTTCCGTGACTTTGAGAAAGACTTCTTCAAGGGAACTGTTTGAAAAACCATATTCCCGTACACCCGATGCACCACTTTCCAAAAAGGACGCAAAATCAGCGCGTCGTTCGACATCGACTCCTCCGGGAGACGCCACACTCCTGGAGCTGGCGGCTTCCCCTTGAATCTTGGAGATTGCGACTGTCACATTTCCAGTGCCACTAGGTTGAATGTCTACCCACTCTTCCACTCCAGCAAATCGTTCGCGAATAAGCTCGATGGTGCGATCGATATCTTCCTGGTCAACCAAGAGCGAAAACTGGAGAGACGACCCGTGTTCAGTCTTGAGCTGCAGTGGGGATCCACAAGCTGCGACTTGGCCCTTGCGCATAATGACAACCGTGTCAGCCAAGAGATCAGCCTCTTCCATTGCATGTGTTGTCTGAAAAAATTATTCAGGGAACACCGTGAGTGAGCGATACAAATAGGTCTATCCAGAGAAAGTGAATGCTTTGCTTCGAACTTACCAAGAGGACAACTCGTCCGTCTTTGATGCTGTCAATGTGCTTCCAAACAAAGCGACGCGAGACTGGATCCATTCCTGTGGTTGGCTCGTCCAAAACAATAAAGGGTCTGTCACCAATCGTCTATTTGCAATCGAATGAGAACACAACATTACAGCATCAAATACCGGACATCCTGTTCTGCATATTAGTACGTACCGAACAAGCGACAGAGAGGCGTCTCTTCATACCTCCAGAGTAGCCACCAGCATGACCATTCTGAACCAGATCGAGATCGACACTTTCGAGCCATTTCTGAACCATACCTCCAAGATCGGCATCCGGAACGCCACGAAGTCCTCCAAACAACTCAAGGTGTTCTCGCGCGGACAAATTGGGGTACAAGTAGTCGTCTTGTTTGCAGACACCCACCAGCTGTCGGACCACAAACTTGTCCTTGGATGCCGAGAGTCCGAAAATCGAGGCAGATCCATCACTGGGCTCCGTTTCGCAACAAAGCATATGAGAAAGAGTTGTTTTGCCAGCTCCATTATGCCCTGCTCACAGTCATAATTTCCGTGAGTATCATAGTACTACGCCGACATCCCTATTGGACGATTCCATGAGACGTACCAAGTAGAGCCGTCACTTCTCCCACGGCCAAGGAAACATCCACACAATCTACGGCATGGTTTTCGCCATAAATCTTGGAAATGGTAGAAGTGGACACACCGGTTCCTCCATGAGGAACATTATCTCGTTTCGGCCGTGCGCCACCAAACCAATAGCGGCTCAAAAAGGGGAAATAATACGGTTGAGCCGCTCCATTCTGAGAAAGGACGGAAAAATCGACCATATACCCATTCAATGATCACACAGCGATGATGGTTAGACATGGTGACAATAGAAAAATAACTTATCAAGAGACACTGCAAACACATGAATCGACAATCGACACTTACCCCACTCGGAAAGACTTGAATCCAGTAGGCACCCAGAAGCATATAAATGGTCATGAAGGCTAGCAACACTCCAATCATGGCCGAACTGGTCAAGGAGGAGTCAATTTCGGTGGACCCGTAGCATGTCGTTAACGACGTACAAAAGGCATCGGAAAGGTTGCTGGCCGGACAATTGAAGAGCCAATTATTGATGGAACTGTCATACTCGGAGGTACCTGACCACCGATCCAACATGGGACCCTGCGAATACAAGGAACTTCCTTGACTCAGCTCCTCGTCCAAGGGATCGATGGCCCGACGGGCCAAGGTTTCGGCACTCATGGACATGTGTTTGATTTCAAATTCACGATTATGCATGGCGGTATATCCCAAAATGTTGGCCCATGTGTACATGAATTGCGTGTACGGGATGGCATGCAACAAAAAGTTGAGAAAGCCACCGTTCTGATCATAGAAAAACAATCACGAAAACATTCAATGGTGAGTATCACCACAGCAGCAGCAGTCTCCAACAGCGCGGTCTGTTGTTCGTACCTCCAGGGAGGCCCAACTGGAATATCCGGCATTGAAGTAGCATCCCATAAAGTATTCGTCGGACGACACTTCCATGCGTTCTTCAGGTGTTTTCAAAAATTCCGCCTCCGACTCGGACAAGAGGGGTCTTTGACACGACGAGGTATTGTATCCAATAATGATCCAATTTTCATCTTGGATAGTATTGGTCGTGGCATAGGACTATTTTGAAAAAAAGAGACAAATAACGAGCAAGAGCGATAGAAACAGGCAGGGTGTTAGTCCTAATGCTCCGTGTGCTGTACATCCATATTGAATACTCGTCGTAGAGAAATGAGGGCGTACCGTATTGCCATTGAGCCAAAACAAGCCATTGGGTGGATTATTCCATCCACCATTGACGGAACCTGGACTGGTCAACACGACACTCTTGCCAGACACGACGGCATAGGGAATCCAGGCGGTTGACCAAGATAAAGAGGGCGGCCAAGGCCCTGGTCCCACCGGCCACGGCCACGAGCAAAAAGGAACCGCCCACCAGGGCTACATTCAAGAAGAAGAGGGAAACGAAAATGGGACCAAACGAGGTGGCGGCCCACACGTGGACATTTTCAATAATCTTGGCCGTAATGGCACCCAAAATGGCATTGACAAAGGAAATCATGAGAAAGGGAATCCACCAACTGACCCAATAAACACTTTCTCGAACGCCCAAGGCGCGCAGCACACCCAACATTTTGGTCTCAATCTCCATTTGCATGTAGATAAAGACACAAATGGCCAACAACAAGGGGCCGAGACCTGTAGCATGGCAGTATATCGTAACAAACAGACAACAGACCATGAGACTATCGGTCATTTTGGTGGATCCTTCGCTCCCATCCTTATCAATATTCACAAAACAACAAAAGAACAGTATATCCTTTTGATATTCACACATTACGTACCCATAATGGCCACATTTTGGCCGTCACGCCATTCATCATTGTAGGAAAGGGGAATTTGTTCTTGATCTTGCCAGGATCGACGAGTGCCATTGTCATAGAGTGCATAAAAGGTGTAATTGACCGTTCCACAGGTATCCACGGGGACTGTACCAAAATCCATTTTGTCCGTGTCGTCACTTCCCTGACTCCACGCCAACAAGACGGAAAAGACCGAACTCAAGAGCTAATCAATAGATAACAAAAAAGAACCACAGAAAACGACCATAGCATTAGTTGTGAGCCAAACATCCTGTGATGGTACACAAACTCACAAAACAACTTTGAACGAACCAACACGTACCATGGTGACGAGCAAAATGGGTCGTCGGACAATCAAGAGCCAGTTTTTGCGTCCCACAAAGGAGAATTGACGCATCCAGGAAACTACAGGAATCTCGGTCTTGTCCCATTGTTGCGGCTGCTTCGACGACGACAACGTCTCGGGTGCTTCTTCGGGAGGAGGACCTGCCTGTTCTTGGACTTCCATGCCCTCTTCTTCTTCTTCTTCTTCTTCTTCTTCTTTTTCTAGTTCGACATTCTTGTCTGGATCTTCTTCACTCATGGTGAACAAACAACAATAATCCCACACAAACAATCAGTTCTTCTTCTTCTTTTTCTTTCAAAAACGATATCAAATCTTTTTGTGCGATAAGAAGCTCTGTTTTCTCTCTCGTCGAACAATAACAAGATCTTTTTTCGCTTGGTTGCAATTTCCCTGGGTTGAGTTCGTGTTTGTCACTGCAACTTCCGGTAAGTACCCTTGAGTCCCGTATCCGCTAGCAATACCCAGTGGATAAGACCAAGAACTTCTTCGACAACGGATCGATATTAATGCAAAATACGTATTATGAAACCATAGAGGATGGTTTTCCAATCTCTAGTATGGAACAAACGGGAATGTCGTGAGGGATGTCGTTTGATGTCGTGAGGGATGTCGTTTGATGTCGTTTGATGTCGTTTCGGGCTCGCGCGGAAACATGGTTTGAGTCAAAATCAAGCGGTGCTCATATGGGCCTTTTGAAATGTCTTTCGCCATGGGCCTAACGTCAGTAAGTCGTGTTTTTTCTGTTGAATAATATGAACTGCTGGAGAGTAGAGATTCTTTTGGCGATAAAAACATCAAACGACATCAAACGACATCAAACGACATCAAACGACATCAAAAGACATAAACGACATCTACAATGTCCCCCGACATCCGTGACTCGGGATGCTTGCCTCATATCGAAAGAATCTGTATCCAATATGATCATATCACAGCTATTGGTGTGTGATAACGCAATATGAAAACGGGTGTTTTATCGCGACGATACTCTGAAAAGTAGAAAGATTTCGTACGTTTTGAGTCCATTACCGGAAGTTGCTGTGTATGGTTATGGTGGGTATCCTTTTTGCTTTTTGCTTTTTGCTTCTTTTGTACTTGTGGAACATTGAACTACGATATATCCGAAAGGCTTCCCTTTTCTGGGACACCTACGAATATTGTTCCCAGTGGCCAAAATGACTGTTTCCTATTATAAGGATAAGGATTTAAAAAGCATTGAGTTTTCCCAATAAGTGGTGATGATATGTTTCTGAAGATGCGAACCACACACACTCTATTATTTATTGCCATTAGAAACAAGGACATGAATTAGAGTCCTCTACGACACAGGAGTAAACAATATATTTAATGACTTTTCTAGAAACACGAGTGGAAACATATCGCCAAAACTGGAAGCGTGACTGGAAACATCGGAAACAAGTGGGAGCACGACTGGAAACAATGGAAACAAGTGGAATCAAATGGAAACAACATGGAAACATCGGACACACGACTGAAAACTCTGGGAGCATCTTGGAAGCAACGGATACACGACTGGAAACATTGGATACACGAAGAAAGATCCCAAGAAAGATCCTGAACTTTCTGGCTGAAAAGCACTCGGATCCTCACGGTAGGGGGCTTTGGTGGAATGATCCTTGGACGTTGACGAGCATTCAACATTCAACATTCAACATCGAACACAAAACAATCAACGACAATGGCGTGCGAACGCAACAAACAGCTCTTCGTCAAAACAAAACAAAACAATCAAACATCAAACGCAACAATCAACTCAGCCGCCATCGCAACCGTCCATGGAATCTTGAGTCTCTTGGTAGACATGGTGACAATCAAGAAAGACAAAGACAAATGGATCGATGCAGGCAAAAGAGAGGATGGCGAACGAGGATGGATGAAGACAGATGAATGACGGCGGAAACGATAGCTATGGCCTACGACACATACGTGCATGTACAACTAGGTTGATGCTCTCTATTAGTAGCTGTTCGTATGCAAAGAGGAGGCGGGTTGATTGTTGTGCTAGGTTCTAGCGTCTCGTCACCATCGAGTGAGTGGTGAGCCTTGGTTGGTTTTACGCATATTGTTTACTATAGGAAAATGAGTGGAGTCCTGAATCTCGTTGGGCCAGGAGTCTCATGCGAACGGCGACCGGAAACAACGGGCACACGACTGGAAACAACGGGCACACGACTGGAAACAACGGAAACAGCGTGGAAACAACGGAAACACGACTGGAAACAACTGGACACAACGGAAACAACTGGTATCACGACTGGAAACAACGGAAACAACGGAAACAACTGGTATCACGACTGAAAACATGTTAAGTAGGTTTTGCAAGACCAAAATTAAATATTCTTCATAACAGTAAGTCCGTTAAGGTGGCAGAATAAACGTTAACTTTCTAGTTACTATCAGGAACCATAATAAGTATTTTTCTTGTTGATATGGCCCGCTCCGTATTAGGCGATGTTTGGAAGTAGAGCTCTTAATACTTATTGGGCTACACGTTCAACTGGCCATCGGTAACAATTTTCGTAGGTGTCCCTGTTGTGGGTTTTTCTTGTGTCTTTTTTCGCCGTGCGAACACAACCACCGAAAATGGGGGAATACCAGCTGCTCACTCTGTGAATTGTTTGGTTGGGTGTTGGGTGTTGGGTGGGGCTTGGCGTGAGGGGCTGGCGCGCAAACTGTTAAATAATTAAAAGCCTTTTTGGAAATTTGGGCAGGCATGCGTTCAGGAGGGCAATAGCAGGCCTATTTTTTGGGGGGCTTGGGTCTATGAAAATTTCAGGATGGTGTCTGGGGCTAGAGGGTGTTGCGGTCACACCAAAATCACACCCCTACAAACGCGACCACTCCATGTGGTTCGGAATTTTGGATTTTCTAGGGAATTCGTTGCGGCCATCCAAAGACGACATGTTGTTATTATTAGATCCAATCTCAACCACCTACTCGTCTATCCTCTTTCTTACTTCGGACGAATGGTTTGATCTCTCCAGTGGTGACCCCTTGCATCATGATCCTCCAAATAGTGGTGGTGGACGCACCCACGCCGGTATCGCCATGCATTGAGATATTTTCTCCTTCACAATCAATGCAGAAACCAGCACAATCTCCAAAGACACAGGTATGGGAATACTAGGTACTGGTATCTACCTACTACCTAGGTGGGAAGTCTGATCAATTACATTCTTCTCTGGATTCTCCACAACAGGAGAATCCGTTCTGTGATGGTTCTCTCTCTATGTATAAAATGGTGGCGGAGAGAGCGTTGGTAGTGTGTATGTATGTGTGGACAGTTTCTACGCCAAACACTTTTGGGCCTCCAGACGATTCCAGTTCGTGAAACGAGACAACGAGAATTTATAAGAAACATGAAAAAGTACTAGCATTCGTGTGTGAGTAGGGCAAAAGAACCACCATTGGATGGAGAGTTGGACAGTGTCTCGGCTGTTGTGTAGTGAGGGTGGATTCCACACCCACCAACCACATGATTCGAAACTGACACGCACTCTCGTTCGTTCGTTCATTCGTTCGTTCTATAACAAGTATTTTATGATGGTGTGGCGGGTGGTGGTGGTGGTGCCGACGACAAGATGCGTTCGGCGACCCGTTCGGCGGAAGCACCCGGTTCGCGCAAAGCCCGTTGCAATTCGGCACGATCGTATTGGGGAAACATGTCCACCAATTGTTCCAAGGCCACGGATTCTTCTTCCGGTGACATGGACAGGGCTCCCGCCACGACCAACCATTGACGAAACAAGGACGACGCTGTGGTGGTGGTGGGGGACTGTGGTTCAGTGGCGTCGACGTTCTGGTGATTGGTGTTGTCATTGTCTGTTTCGGTCGCATGGATGGTCGCATGGGGAGTGTGGCTATGGGGCCTGCTGCTGGACAATGGTGGTGCAGCAGCCGCAGTCGTAGTTGCGGGTGCTGGTGGTGGTTCCGCTACCAGTGGTGGAGAGGGAGCTCGACGTACCACTTCAAAGGAAAAGGATGGAATATGAATGGGTATCCAAGAAGGGACAATGCCTTCGGTGGAAATTCGAAAAAGGGCTTGATCCTGTGCTTGTGGAAGTGCGTCCGTGGGAGCAGGAGGAGGGTTGTGGACCGTCGTATTAGTGTCCAAGCCCGACGCCAAAATGGCTCCGTCCAACACTCCACGGTTTCCCATGGTATTGTTGTTGTTGTTGTTGTTGTTGTTGTTTGTCGTATTCGTAGTATTGTTAGTATTCATTGGTTCATCATTGTTCTCGTTGTTGTTGGTATTCGTCATTGTAGGAGTGTTGTTGTTGTTGTTGTTGTTGTGATGGTTGTGCGTGTGATACTGACCATCCAAGAGGGAGGCTCGACAGAGGGGACAGCGTGCGGCTTCGAGGGATCGGGACCGTTCCACAACTTCGCGGAGACATGAGGTATGATACAAGTGTCCACAGGCCACCTTTTTCACCTTGTTGCTGCACGTCATGCTACACAAACAAACACAACAGACATCACCGGCCATGGCCGCCTTGTGCAATTCCTCCGGTGTGGCATTGCTAAAGACATGGTCCAAATCACGGGCAATCCGATTCAAATTGCGTCGTTGGGCAATTTTTTGGGAGGCACTGCTAATGGCGGAATGCAAATGCAAGGCCAAGACACCATCAATCAAGGTAAATTGGACACCGTGCCAGGACCAAATATGAAGAAAATGACACACGGTAATCAAATTTCCCAAGAGTTGAAGGCAAAAGACGGTCCCTTCCAAGAGTGATACGCAATGATTGTGTCGTTCCTCCAAGGATTGAATTTGTCGTGTCACGTCTTGTCGACGTTCTTCTTCTTCTTGTTGTTGGTGTTGCGCAGTTTGCCCTTGGTCGTGGCGTCGTCCCAAAACGAAGAATTGTGGATCTTGTGATTCTTCTTCGAGTTGTTGGAGTGTCGCGGCATGTTGAATTTCCCACGTGGCTTGGACATGTTGCAGGAGGTAGGCCAAGACATGGACGGCCGTCAAGGCACAATCGCAAGTCAAGAGCAAGACCATACCGAGACCGGTTTCCGTAAACAAGAGGGTGACACAGGTGGCGGCTGCCACCCAATTGCTCATCCAAATCAACACGAGCAATTGCCACACACCGGCGGCCGGTTCTTGTCCGGCCGCTGACGCATGTTGAACGGCATTGGCACACAAGTGCGCGAGGGAGCGTAAAAAGGCCAAGAGGGTATACCAGGACAAGAGGATGAGCAAATCCAAGGTATCGGGTGTAATCACGGCCGATACCAGGAGTAATTTAAAGACCAAAAAGCCTCCCATTTTTTCCCGTCCCGTTTCCAACAGGGCCATGTGATGATGGGCTCCATTGTTTTGATTCATGTTGGTGGTGGTGGCACCCATTGGATCGGCGGCGTCCATTCCGTCACCACCCACGGGGGGCGATTGTGGTCCTTGACGGGGTGGTGCTGTGGTGGTGGAAGCTCTGTGACCTCCTCCTCCCCCCAAGAACCAATCGGCCACGGCGGTATGCAGCATGTAGGTCAGGGCCAACAAAAAATTGGCAATGGCCAACAATCGTGGTGTGCTGGTCAAAATTTTGGTGGCCAAATGATTCCACCAGTCTTCTTTTTCCTCATGTGACGACGAGGAAAACAAGACGGGATCCACAATTGGAAGCCACACGAGGGTGGATACGGCGGACGACCAATGGGTATACCACGATCCAGCAGACAACGATTCGGTCGTGGTCGACGGTTGCTGCTCCTTTGTTGTGGATGACACCACCATGTCTGGTTCCTTCTTGGCGGTTGTCGTTGTCGTATTCTTACTACGATTAGGATTGGGTGTGGTGACTTGGGCCTCCTTGTCCTTGCTACCATCGGTATTTGCATGGAAATGGTGTGTCGCCTCATGTTTGGGACGGCTCGTCGTACCACCACCCCACAAACTTGCGACGGCATTCCAAACTCCGTCCCGTGTCGTTGTCCCAACCTTGTTTTGGTGGTTCTTGTTTGCGTCCTGTGCAGTGGCAGTTTCAACGAGGGGCGGTGGTGGTTGTTGTTGTTGGTGTTGTTTTGAAGAATGTTCTTGTTGTTGTTTTTGTTGTGGATGCTTGTGGTTGTGGTAGTTGTCCTGGTGAAACAATAACCATCCGAGAGAAGACTGCCACCATCGCTTGGGAAAAGAAGAAGAAGAAGAAGAGGATGGAGCTGCCGCAAACGACCGAGTCGTTGCTGTTGTTGTTGTTGTTGTTGTGGGAGTCTTGGCGGAGCAGGAGCCTGCCGGGTGGTTGTCCTTGTGCTTCATAGTAGGACGGATCGGTTCCGTTGGTTTCGTGGTATGCTCCTCCTTTGGTGGTGTTGAGGCATCGGTGGTGACTGCAGGTTTCTGAGCAACGGCAGCCGTTGTGGGATAGGCGAGCATCAGGAGCTGCAAGTCCTGGCGGGTCGGTTGTACCATGGCCAACAGTCGTTGCATCCAAGAGGTGTTCGTTGTTGTTGTTGTTGGAAGTTGTTGGAAGGATGGAATGGGCTCGGTCGTCCCTGCGGGAGACTGGTGGTTGGGTACTGCGGCGGCCGGTGGCTGGTTGGTACCATCTTGTTCTTCTTCTTTGTTTTCTTGTGATTGTTGAGGTGCTGCTGCTGCTAGTGGTTGGGACGGATGGGAGGGAGCCAACCACCACCACCACGAGGATAATAGGGAGGAACTTGGCCACACGGAGGAAATGGTATCGGCCACGGTGGCCATGTAGTAATACGATGAGGACCACTGTGGTACGGTCGTCTTTGGCACAGGAGACGATGATGATGAGGATGAGTCAAAGGGCAATACTGGTGCCTCCGTGGATGGTGTTGTGGTTGGGGATGGTTTCGTCGTCGTCGTCCAGTCCTCCAAGGGTGATGATGAGGATGATAAAGATGATGATGATATAGGTGGTTCCATGACTTTGTGGTCGAATGTGATGCTACTGGTCGGAGGAATGGGACTGCTACAGAGAATGGCGAGAAGGGCCGCTCCCAACGAGGCCCAGGCATAGAGAGAGGAACAGCGCGCCGCACTGCTTCGTCGTCGACGAACCGAGGAGGATTGCCGTTGGGGTGGTGAGTTGGTGGGAGTCGAAGGACGACGTGAAGCAGCAGCATTCGTCGTCCAAGAGTCGTCTGGCATGGCACTGGGATTGGTCCGTACTTCGTCTGTTTCTGGGTCTTCTCGTGGCTGTTCTTCTTCTTGTTGTTGTTGTGAAACCGGGTGACTTGTCGTCCTCAACGGATCCTCCCCATGGTACTCTTCGTGGTTGTCATCTTGTTGTTGCCATACAAGGGCATCTTCTTCACTCCACAGTGGAGCATCCGGAATGGATTCCACCCGTGGTGGTTGCGGAGTCAAAGATGTCGTCATATTCGGAATTTGGAAACACTGGAGAGACACTGTGGTGGTGGTGGTGGTGGGAGAAACTCCATTCACGGGTGTGTGGCCCTTCTCGACTGGTTTCGTTGCAATGGCTCTCTATCAATGAAGAGAGATGATGACTCTTGTGTGTGTCCAGAACGAGTTTCTTGTTTGGTTCGGGTGGCTGTGCAATCCAAAAGTGACACCACTAATACTTCCACCTCGAATATATATCGAAGCAATGAATCAACACCACTCTGGGATAACGAATCGATCGATCGACGGGAGGCAAGACCACACGAACGAAAACAGCGAGAGAAAAAGAAGCAGGAGAGGAAGCACCAAAGAAGGGGCGTGCAGAAGGAGCGTGTGTGGTCCGATGGTACAACAGTTTCCTCCACAGTGTTTATACTACCGATCCCCCAGTCATTCAAGAAACAATAAAACTCCAAAGTCAAGATTGTCGTAACGCTGCGATGCGACGCACCGCATGTCGTTGGATCTTTGGTTGGTTCTATACCGTCTGTCTGTCTGTCTGTCTGTCTGTCTGTCTGTCTGTCATGGAACGCTTCACAACGATCCCTTCGCATGCCGGACGACGGACTCGCGTGCGTCCGAGCAGGGGCGCAAAAGGGTCTCTCTGAACACAATGACCAATGACCCAAACAAATTTGGTTCCGAGGAAAAAAATCGAATCATGACGGGGTGAAGAGAAGCAAACGAATCAACATCCAAAAGAATCCATCATGAAGAAGCACTCGTATTACCACTCATACCATCCTCCATGTCCATCTTCCACCACAGTCACCAATAATACTAATACTACTCATTGTCCTCGTCTCTTGCAATGGTTTTGGGGATTGGCCCTTTTCTTTGTGGTACTGATTCAATTGCTGGCACACACAGTCGTCGTCCAGGATCCCTCGTCGTTGTCGTCGTTGTCGTCGTCGTGGCAACTCGAGTCGTCCAAATCTCTGTGGATGGTACAACGAAATGACACGGAGGAGGACCACCGTCCTCGCAACCACAACCACAACAACAACAAGAGAATACAAAACAAGAACCAGACGACGACCACCACCACCACCACACGTCACCACCACCCACCGTTGATTCTGGATATCCTGAGTATTGGGAGTGTCAGACAAGCCGACTTGCAACAGGCACAACGCGACACCTTTGGTCGACAGGCTCGTCATTTTTATGCCGCCACGGAAGCCGACGATGTCGAACGCGATTGCCACACGCACTTGACGTGGACCCATGTCGAACGCATTGTCAAACGATGTGGCAATCTCAAACAGTGGTATCCCTTTCTCAAACTACTCAAACATCGCTATGCCGCAGTCAAGTGGTTGGAAAAAAAGAAACATCCCACCGCGTGGATGTGTGCTCAAAAACGACCCCTGCAAGCCTTGAGAAACATGGTCTACCGATACTACTATTCTTCTTCCGATTCGGACGTCCACAACACCCAATCATCCTCCCATCAGTCGCCAACGTCCAGTCTGCAGTTGAATGTGTCGTCCTTGCCCGATTATTTGATGGTGGGGGACGACGATACGTGGATCAATCTTCCCGCCGTGCAATCCACCCTGCGGCAACGCTATCCCTTTCAGGAAGCACGAGCCGTGGCGGCCTGTTTGGTCCGATTGGGACCCGCGCACCAGGACTTTACCTTTCCCTTTGGTGGCAATGGCATTGTCGTGACACGGCCGACCCTGTACAATCTCCTACGTCCCATTCACTGTTCCTTGTCCGATACCAATTATACCCATCCACCACCCAAGCAAGCCCTACCGCCCTTTTCCACTACCACCAAGAATCAGAAAGACGAATTTGAAGCTCTCGTGTGTTATCGATTGCAACAAAATCTCATTGGCGAACTGCAATTTTATCGGCCCGGCGCGAGTTTGTTGGACATTTTGTATGACTATTCCGTGGCCTCCCCCTTTTTACAAGTCTTTGAGTGGCCCAAAACAGAATCCTTTTGTTTGCACAGCGATTGGGTCTGGGGATACCTGTTCAATTATTATCACATGGCCGACCATTCCAGTCGTCATTATCAGCATCCAACGGACAAGAATACACCCCCACTGCCGGCAATTTACAATCGGACCACCCGGTCTACCATTTTGCACGATCGCATGGAAGGATATCAAGATTCGCAATTTTTGAATCTGCCCCGGACCGAGGAGCGATTGACAAAACCCTTTTTGGGCCAATGCCGTCATTCGACCGATTTTCAAGATTTGCTAGTGGGTTGGACTCCCAAGACCAGGAGCAGCAGCAGTCGCAATACTACGACCAGTGCTGGTCCCGGTGATGCCTATTGCCATCGAGAGGCCCATTTTTGTCATCGCATTTCCCCCTCTCATATGCGCAAGTTACATCGATTGCAACAGCAACAACAGTCGCACCATTTGTAACAAGGTTTATTGAATATAGTATGACCTATTACAACAGAACATGTTGTGAACGCAGTGCCGTGCCTACCACACCTCACACTCTATCCGGCACTGGGATGATGGTAGACAGAAAACTTTATCGGAACGACCCACGTTGGCCACAAGGGTCACGACCAAGACGCTCGAATATCGCAAGTACGACCATTCCTATGTGGGAATCCGAAGATCGGCAAATCTACCTGGTCGACTCGAGAGAGCTACCTAGAGGTTCGAGAATCCCCGACAGTCTATGACATTCAACCCATTGCTCGTCGAACCGGACAAGAGAGATTGCATATCCAGTTTTATCCATGCCAGTGCTGTTTCCCTTCTTGCCCGTTGCAGTATAAAACTTTTGGACACTTGAAAATCCTCCCTGCAAAGAGCGTGAATGACAGCAAACATCCAATATAGGGCACATCGCCAAGCTCCCGTGATGGGTTTGGCACAAAGACACGATCCTATGTTCCCCCTGCTTGTTGTGATAGACTCGTCTGCTCCCGAAACAAAATATAATGGTCTCCTATTAATTGTTGGTAGGATTAGCACATGGCGTAGAGAACGTGTAACGGACATTGGAACACAGAGCAGGTATCCCCGATGCCCAAGAGGAACCTATGAGCAGGATGAAGAGGCCTTCCATAGTCGTCGATCTCGAGGGGATGACCCAGCGACCACATCCTGCAGCTGTCGTGGCGCTCTGTCGTCGTGCAGGTCTCACACATAGAAGTTCATGCACGCTAGGAGTAGACGCGTGTGCCGTAAAGGCCCCGGAACCAAGATGGCTCCCAAGGGCGGGTATGGGGCTAGTTTTTGAATCCTTAGAACTATCTAGTCTGATGATCTCCACTTGAGACGGCAGTGATCGTGTCTCTGCTCACTATCCCAAGATTGTGAGCTCGACTCTGATGCTGATGTTCTCACATCCAGCTCCAACCAAAGTTGCGCGCTGGCCGTGGCCGCGTGCGCGCGCTGCGCGTGCTCGTCCATATAATGTCCGAACATCTGCTCCCGAACTCCTGCCGCGTCACGACGTACGCACGACAGACAAGAAACAAGTAGTAGAGTATATATCTAAAAGGGGGCGTGTACCCCCGTACCCGTGCGACTGGGCACACCCAAAGCATTTTCGTGCAGTCACAAGTTTCAAGTTTCCATTAAAAAGATGCCGCTTCGTGTTGGGACAATGCGCCCAAGTCGGGTCCAGCCACAAAGCCACAAATCGTCGAAGACAACACGACAATGGTCCGTACCACAGAGTTACCATGGTTAGGAGGAATGATGCTCAAAAGAAGATGGAACTGGATAACCACCTTTTTTCTTCTTGGTGCCCTTTCCCATTTAAGTGGCTACATTTTCCTGCAAAAGAGTATTTTATTCCAAACGCCCAACGTGGAACCCTCTTCTTTGCCTACCTTCGACGTCCCCAAAAATGTCCTGGATAAGAAACACAAGGTCCAACTGTCACAACGACGCCTGATGGGGTGGTTATTGATTTTGTCAGCGTTGGGAGTGTCACAAAAGGTCTCCTACAAGAGGCTCAAAAAGAGACGTTTGGGCAAAGTGTCCGTCATTTTTATGCCGCCACCGAAGCTGACGATGTCGAACAAGATTGTTACAAGCAATTGACATGGGAGCAGCTACAAAGCATTATCAAGCATTGTCATTCCGAGAATCAGTATTCGCTTATCAACATACTTGGGCCAAAGTTTGCCCTCCTACACTGGTTTAAAAACAGGAAACACCCTGCCGGCTGGATCTGTGCACAGAAACGTCCGCTCAATGCTTTGACGAACGCAGTGCATAAATACTACTATCAGAACAATGAGCAGCCACCAATGCAGTCAGTGGATCTCCGTCCGCAACAATCATCATATAGCTCCTCGTCAGTCCGGTTGAACGCATCCTTGCTTCCAGACTACCTTATTTTGGTGGATGATGACACGTGGATTAACATTCATGGTTTGAAATCAATGTTGCCTAAACTGTATCCATCGCACCAGGCTCGAGCTATTGCGGGATGTTTAGTACGATTTCAGCCCCTTGAGTATGATTATTTTTCCCTCCCTTTTGGTGGCTTTGGTCTGGTATTGACTCGATCCACTTTGTTGAATCTAAAACGTCCCATTGATTGCCCGTTGGACACAAACCACGCAACGAGGCCTCCCGAAGCTTGGCCACCTTTTTCCAAGAAAGATGACTTTGAGGCGTTGGTCTGTTGGAGACTGCAGCAAAACCTCATTGGAGAACGAGCTGTTTATCGTCAGGGAGTGAGTCTGTTGAATATGATGTATCAATATTCTATCGCCGCTCCGTATCTACAAGTGGATCATTGGGGTAATAGATCCTTTTGCTTCCACAGCGACTGGGTTTGGGGATACTTGATCAACTACTACCACATGGCAAGGCATTCCAAACGTAACAATGCACCGTCACTCCCAGGATATTTCAGTTCGCTTCACTCGGTGCTGCACAACCGCATGGAAGGCTACAATCACTCTCAATATTTTCGCATGATGAAGAAACATCCTTGTCTATCTGCTCGATATTTAGGCCAATGCCAAAACTCGAATGATTACAATCACATGCTCAACCGGCAGAAACTTGATGTTGCGGCAAATAGCAGTCCGGGTGACGCCTATTGTGATGAGCATGCCCATTTTTGTCATCGCATTTCACCATCTCATATGCGCCATTTGCATTCCTTGCATTCCTTACAGAAATAAGAAGAAGGAAGTTCTGACTGTACGCGTATTGGTCTGGTTCTCTCTTCTTGCCGGACGACCGAGCGGAAAGTCCTGAGAACTCTAAACATCATGCACGAGCTTCCCAGTGACCAAGAATATCCAATCATTGTCTGAGAGCCGTTTTTCTGACCTATGACAACATTACCAGACAAGTGGACCTGAACTTCAACCTCTTCCTCACAGATGCTGATGATGAAATTGGCCGACTAGATTTAACACGATGCTGACCTAGACCTGAATTTATAGGACATGCTTGTCTGATCAGTGGATACACCGGCCTGAACAACAAGCCGGTATTTGGGACTCTACATGTCTCTTTTGGAATCAAAGAGACAGAAACCTGTCAAACAGACGTACTCCCGCAGACTTTTACTCCTAATATAATACTAACCTAGCTAGCTAGAGGGATCTAAGGGACGTCTCTACATATCTCTCTATGGGGCCACTCGCGGCAATAGTGTTAGGGTCCAGTCATAGTCATCGATGTCCTTATTTTGTTCTCAGATCCTTGAACCATATGCGCCATACGAGATACACGATGGTGAACTCAAGCAATAATCATGGCGCTTGGCAACCATTCAACATGTCACTACTCCTGAGACTCGAAATCCGGTGGCAATGGAGACTGGGGATTCTTCTTGTGCTCATGTTCCAACTGAAGGGATACGTCCAGGTTCATACCAGTACTTTTGTCACGTCGTCCATGGAACATTCACAAACAATTTTATCCGCCTTACAAGACAATAAAGTTGTGGACGAAACATCGACGAATGAACCTCCACCAGTTGCTTCATCCACTGGGGTTGTCATTGATTTTATCAGTATTGGGAGTGTCACGAGACCCGACTTGCAAACGGCACAAAACGAGACCTTTGGGAAACGTGTCCGACACTTTTATGCCGCCACCGAAGCCGACGATGTCGAACAAGATTGCCACAAGCGACTGACATCATATCAAGTTATGTACATCCTCAGGCGTTGTCATTCCAAACTCGGATCACACGCGCTTTTAATCAAACTCGGATACAACTATGCCTATTTCAAAATGCCTGCATTCGAAAAGAATCCCTCTGGCTGGATCTGTGCACAGAAACGGCCTCTTAATGCCCTGACAAACGCCGTCCGTAAATACTATTATCACAACAACGAGAAAAGGTCGAAAACAGCGGCAATACAACAACAACACTCATCCTCCTCACTACGTTTTAATGCATCTTTGCTACCAGACTACCTAATTTTGGGGGACGATGACACATGGATCAACATTGATGCGTTAAAATCATCGTTGCCCAAACTGTATCCCTCTCGGGAACCACGAGCTATCGCTGGATGCCTCGTACGGTTCAAGCCCTTGGCTGTGGATTATTTCACCCTGCCGTTTGGGGGGTTTGGTCTCGTGTTGACTCGCTCCACCTTGGTTCATCTGTTGCGTCCGATTGATTGCACCTTCAACAACACCAACCATTACGACCCTCCTATCGAATCGACGCCTCCCTTCTCCAAGCACGATGACTTTGAGGCACTGGTGTGTTGGAGACTGCAGCAAAACCTTATAGGCGAACGAGACGTTTATCGTCAGGGCATGAGTCTGTTGGATATGATGTATCAATATTCTGTGGCCGCTCCATACTTACAAGTGGAACAATGGGGAAGCAAGTCCTTTTGTTTGCACAGTGACTGGGTGTGGGGATACTTGATCAATTATTATCACATGGCGAGGCATTCCAGTCATGGCACTTCACCCAAACTCCCGGGAAATTTCAAAACGGTCGGCTCGGTGCTGCACGATCGCATGGAAGGCTACAATCACTCTCAGTTTTTGACATTGCCACGGCCCAATGCTCGGATAACTTCTCGGTATTTAGGCCAATGCCGTAACTCGAATGATTACAATGACGACAGTGAAAAGGGGGCCATCAACCTGACACTGAGTGATGGTGGAAACCAGAGCAGTCCAGGCGATGTTTATTGCGATCGACATGCCCACTTCTGTCATCGTATTTCACCGACACATATGCGCCACTTGCATGAATTGCATCTGCAAGGGATGTCGAAAATGGCATCTTGACAGCTGGATCTGCAAGGGATGTCGAAAATGGCATCTTGACAGCTGGAAGTTTTCGAATAGTAGTGTGGTTATATCCATCGGACAAGACGACATGGAACTAAACCGCTTGACTCTTTTGGCATAGGCAAAAAGCGTCAAGTCTATAGACGTACGTAGGAGTAACCATCGCGTTATTGTATCGTCACCTTTATTATCCTCGGCGAGAGATTCGGATTCGGAAGCATAAATGCGCGACGGAAAGGCGATCATTAAAACTTCTTTGATAGGCCCTGGGGGATTTTTCTCTCCCGCAAGATTCCCTACCACTATCCCATACTCGCATAAGACTCTTTGCACTATCCACCATGGGCCATGGGCGTACCAGGAGAAAGTGGTGATTCCTCTTCCGCTCCTTCAAAAACAAGCAACAGAGTGATGGTCCGCCATTACAACCATTCCCAATGTCCCATGATCCTTCGGCTGTTCTGGGGAATGGTTTTTCTGTTTTTGCTGACGAACCAGTTGGTGATGAATGCTCTTCTTCCCTCGTTGCCTCGTGATGATGACCTCTCCAATCTGTGGATCTTGAAGCGACACTACCACCGTAGTCCCACCTTTAACAACAAAACGACAACAAAGACAAAGAACCCAAAACTCTCCACGTCTTCACCCGTCATCATTGATGTGGTCAGCATTGGGAGTGTCACACAAGCCGACTTGCAACAAGCACAATACGAAACCTTTGGCAAAAATGTCCGTCATTTTTATGCCGCCACGGAAGTCGACGATGTCGAACAAGATTGTTACAAGCAATTGACATGGGATCATGTGCAAGCAATCGTCCAGCGTTGCCGTTCGAAGCATCCGTATCCGGTCTTACGAAGACTCCGATACATGTTCGCCACCCTGGACTTTGCTCCGCTCCTGAGAAATCCTTCCGGCTGGATCTGTGCTCAGAAACGACCCCTCAATGCTTTGCGAAACTTTGCTCATAAATACTACAATCGCAACAGTGAGACGGCATCCAAGCAAGATAGACTACAACTCCAAAGCTCGGCAGATTTCTCGGCTTCATTGAATCTGAATATATCTTTGCTTCCAGACTACCTTATTTTGGGCGACGATGACACATGGATCAACATTGATGCGTTGAAATCAACGTTACCTCAACTGTATCCATCGAACCAGCCTCGCGCTGTTGCCGGGTGCTTAATACGGTCTGTGCCAGATAAGAATCATTTCATCACCTTACCGTTTGGTGGCTTCGGTCTGGTATTGACTCGCTCCACCTTGGTTCATCTGTTGCGTCCCTTTGATTGTTCTGCTAGTGATACGACATATCCCGATCCTCGAGAATCGCGGTCACCTTTCTCCAAGCACGATGACTTTGAGGCATTGGTGTGTTGGAGACTGCAAAAAAACCTCATTGGCGAACGAGAGGTATATCGTCAGGGCATGAGTTTGTTGGACATGATGTATCAATATTCTGTTGCCGCTCCGTATTTACAAGTCAAACAATGGGGCAACAGGTCGTTTTGTTTGCATAGTGATTGGGTGTGGGGATACTTGGTCAATTACTATCACATGGCAAGACATTCAAGTCATGGCAATTCACCAAAACTCCCATCTGTTTACAAGACAAATGTGTCCAAGGTTCTGCACGATCGCTTGGAGGGATACAATCATTCTCAATATTTACCCCTCATGCGGCCTTTGCGTGGGGTTGCTGCTCGACATTTAGGCCAATGCCGCAACTCGAATGATTACAATTACATTCTAGAGCGATCGTCCAACGTGTCATTCCGCAGTGTTGGTGAGAACAAGAGCAGTCCGGGTGACGCCTATTGCGATCAGCATGCCCATTTTTGTCATCGCCTTTCATCGTCCCACATGCGCCAGTTGCATCAATGCAGGTGGAAGGGGCATTAGAAATGGCACGAGGATAGTTATCCAAGTTGGAGACCAATCATAGTTACATTTCGTGTCGGTGAAAAAGGAATTGATGATCCAAGGTATCAAGTTTGAATGATTGATACATGCCAGACCAGTGATGATAGATGAGATGCCGGCGACAATAGATACCCATTGACATTCCTCGTAACGTCGCATCTACCAAACCGACCACAGAAATGGCTTTCGTTTCCAGCACTTTAAACTTCGGTAAACTCGGCTTTCTACTATGAGTTGTTGCTGAAGCTTCGGGTTGACATATTTCGATCATTATTCAACTTCCAGACCAGGATTGCTCTGGGCTGTGCTCACTGTAGATCTGTCGAAGGAAAGGGGGTCTTTCACGTGCGTCACGGTCCAACACAACTGCCTACTCATCCGACCTTCCTTGCTCGTAGAGTTGTGATATCCGTCGAAGCGTTTGCTTATGTCCCGCTGCCAATTGAAGGTACTCGCCATTCTGCAAGCAATGGCCTTGAAACACGCTTGTCTTAAAGGAACCACGTCGGGCTTTCTCAATGACAGGTACGATCGATTCCATTGCACTCCCATTGCTGCTGTGGTGGTGGGATTCGAGGATTGTTCGGTTCAGTTCGTCTTCCAATCGAGTCCGAAACGTGTGCCAAATCTGTAATAGTTCAAAGCAGTGTTCGATATGAACGTTTCCTTGTGGGATGAGATTCTTTTCGTCGCGCGTGACTTTGCGTTTGCCCTGGAGTGTGGAATCCCCCACTCCAATACACATCCACGGTTTGCGACATTGGGTGTAGTGAATGTTGTAAACCAACCGCGTCGCGTTGGTATGCATGCAATCTTCGCAGTCGTTTTGTCCATTCCGACATTTCCCCTTGTGTTTGGGACGATACCCTGGTCCACCGGGGTTGAACCGTACATCCATGCCCATGTGATTGTATCGGCATTGATTCAACTCTACCCACGTATGTGGTGCCACCACATCGTAATAGTACGCGATCAATCCTTGCATGGCCTTGGCACCGACAAAGCCACCATACCCTTTTCCACCCCACCCATTGTCGCGACCGAAACCATCGACATAGTGCCCTTCCTTGATGATTTCCACCAGTTCATCCATTACTTTGGGATTCGATCGAAGAACAATAAAGCCCGCTTGAAAACCGGCCAGTCGTCCAGGATAGACTTGTCCCCAATCGCGAGTCATGAATGCTTGCGGCTCATCGGGCCAAGCATCGGTCGACCGTTCCAGTTCAATCGATTGCCGGGCGGCCCTTCCAATGTCCGAGTCCTTATGATACAACAAGGCATCAAAGACATGATCCATTGGTTTGTGAAAGACAAAGTCAATATCCACATGTACCACTACTGGTTCCGGTAGTGTATACGCATACAGCTTGATGAATTCATCATGACCACAGCACCATTCCTTGTGAATCGTCTCACGCAAGACGGAGCCTCGAATATCCCTTTGTTCTACGGGTCGTTGTCGCACCAACACGTGAAAGCCAGCATCTTGGAGAATATGACTACAGGGTTGAGCATCGGCATGGACAATGGCATACATTTTGTAGTCATAGTCCGAAGCACCCACCCGGGAACTGGTATGATGAATCGAATGCCGCATCACCAAGGCCGCATCCACCAAGCCTTCGGGTGTCGACTGAAAGTCACCACACTAATCTTAGTAATGGAGGATTATTATCATGCGATGCATGCAGGAGGAGAGTATAAGACATGGTGTGTAGAACCTTCACTGCACATCCAACTGGAGGGCTTACCTTGATGAGAGAAACGGCATAGGCGACAACAATGGGTTTGCAGGGTCGTTCCGTTAATCGCGTGGTAAAATCTGGAATGGTGCTGACCGTGCAGTTGCGGCGAATGGCATGGGTCCAACCCGTTTTGCTCCTGCTGCCACCAGCATTGGAATGTGCGACACCAAGGTCTACAACCGTGGACGAGGAGACTTGAGAAAAGGAAACCGCCAACCAGATCCAAACAGCAAAGGCCAAAACAATGAGTACGACCGCAACACTCTGAATAAGTCGGATCACCTTGACTTTTCCAGTCGAGGCATGGCTGGAAGCATTCTTTGGAACAACACGGCGACCTTGCTGCAGCAGCTGTTGTCGACGAGATGGAGAGGAGGAAGCAACCGTCGATCGAGACCATGCATGCTTGCTGCGAGGTAACATCTTAAAGAGTGGTACCTTTTCTATGATTGAGAGAACATGGCTTGGTTACAGTCACTCGCGTTCAGGATCACTGCGCATCTCCATGGTGGCGAATGATGATGGGAGTGAAATAATGGGGGGAGATACAAAAATGTGAGTTGTGAGTTGTGAGTTGTGAGCTACGAGAGTTGTGAGTTGTGAGTTGGAAGCTATAGATGCTATCCATGATAGGTATGCTAGGTGTCCCAACAGCCCCTAGTACGGTCATAAGCTAGATTTGTAGGAGTAAATGAGAGTTTACCCTCCGATTGCGGGGGTACCTCCCGTCTGCTGTCTACACGCTAATATCCAAATTTTTAAAAAAATATCATTTGGATTTTTTACAGTAACTTTTTTATTTTTCTAGATTCAATAATTGGATATAACGGTCCCCGAACCACAGTTAACCTGTGGGCCATTTATACCCTATCCCTAATGACCCTACGACAAATCCTTTTGATGCTCCCACCTGTGGGCCATTTATACCCTATCCCTAATGACCCTATGACAAAACCTTTGGATACTCCCACCTGTTGACCATCCATACGCTACTCCTCCACGGGATGATGTGACAGTGGCATGATGTCCGGTCATTCAGAACTTGGTCATCACAATCCAGCACACAGACTGGAAGGACCATATCTCCACATCTTCTGGTGGGATTTGAGTCAACCTTTTTTCCTTGGAACCGTCTTTGAGTCTACTTTCTGATACAATACTGCCCATCAGATTTGAAAAAGAAAGGCTGGCGCGAAAAGGAGGGCATGCGTTCCAAAGGCGGCGCGAATGGAAAAAGAATTTTGTTTTTGTCTATTTTATTTTTCCTGGACGACGGACAAACAAAGGTACCCCCCCCCCCCCCCCAATCGCTCCCAAAAATGAGAGAACTGTTATATCACCCAGCTTGCCTCCCACTAAGATTCCAATTGCAAAAATTAGAATTTCTACACGATGCAACAATGGAGGTATAAGAACACTTCTTTTCACATGTATGTCCTAGCTAGCCTCCAACTAAGTTGCCAATTGGAAAAATTGGAATATACTACACGAAACAACAACGGGAGTACAAGATCATTTCATTTCACATGCATGTCCTAATAGTATGTAGTAAGTGTTATTGCTATGTAAGAAGTTTCTTTCCCTCACTTTGGACTGACATCATGTTGCAGCTCACGAACAACTTTCACCACTTCTGCTTCAACCCATCGCTTTTCCATGAATGACCTCATATGCTCTCTGCTCAATTTTCGCAAACATGTTGCTTCACAATGATATTGGGAAATCGTGTTATAATTAAAGTTCTTTTTTTCTTTCCAATTATGACGTATGGTATTCTGTCCATATTCAATTCTTTTGCCACATCCCTGACAAGTTGGCCTTGGACCACGGCTTTGTATGTTCTCTCGTAATGAAAAGCCATGTGGAATGCGTTGCTTTGATGCACTTTTGGGTTTTTTCCTACTTACGTTGTCACTTTCTTCACTGCTCTCTGCTTTCCTTTTCCTTTTGTCGTCCTTGCCTTTCATTTTGTGTTTCCTTTGTTGTGACAAAATTTCGCTTGAGAGTTTTGTCAATGATTCTCCTATATCTCGCGGTACGCGATCAGATCTCTCAACATCAAACAATTCCTCCCAATCAACAAAATCCTGTACTTTACTGCTTGCATTATTGTCTGTTACTTCATATGTTCCCACAACGAGAGTTTTAGGTGATCCTTCCATAATCAATTGGGTTTCATCGCATGAATACAATTTGAATTTGTGTGGATTACTGAGACCATCATACTGCATCCACCCATCTTCACACTTAATCAAAGTTATGAAGTGTTCTCGTTGCTCATCCAGAAGGATACAACCACGTAGTATGAGCTCTTTGTCATCTATTTCAAACTGTGGTGTGAGGACCAAAAGATCTTGATATTTTCTTGTCGCAGTAGTTAAATCCAGGGCCACTGTATGTGGCCAAGTCACAGTGTGTGCTCTATCTACCCAACCAATACTTCCACATTTGCATCTTCCACTTCTCAAATGACTTCTCAAATGGTCTCCAACCATCACCCTTTCCACTACCTCCCAGCTTGCCTCATGTTCTGGCTGAATATTGAATTCATTTTTGTGTGTCGTCGATATTTTTCCATGCTGATTATAACGACAACGTTCGCGGCGACAACAATGAAATTTGTGCTCTGCATACATTGTTAGGCTCATCTGCATTGGGTGAACAGTTGTGACACCTTGTACTTCTTCCTGAAAAAGTGGATTTGGAGTGTTTGGGAAATGACAATAGTATCTATTGACATTGCCAAGGCAATTCACAAAATCTTGGCGACTGTCGAAAGCTTGTTGCATTTCAAATGTATTGAACAAGTCCATCCACAAAACTTTGGCCTCCTCACTTCTATTTTGATCCAACAATGAAAATGTATTCGACAAAAAACTGGAATGATTTGACAATTCTGGATAAGGAGTCAATAATTGCCCCGCATGGTAGGGAGCATAAATCAACACTAGCCAGCAATCCCGAGCGCACGTATTGATTACACTGTTGTGCTTCATTCCCCAGCATGGACCATTGAAGATGTGACGTTGTTTGTTGTCATGCACCTCCTTGTTTTCTTTCGTTTGGTTAGTTTGCACATTGCAACTCGTTTTGTTTTCCATTTTATCTTTGTCCAAAATATTACACTGGATTTCTGGTTGTTTGCCATCTGACAAATCCTTTATATTGACATGAGTTTCCTTGTCTTCTTTCGATTCTTTTTCCAAATTGAGTGACTTGTTGGTGTCAGGTGCTCTTCCATCATTTTTGGACATCTTTTTTGTTCGCTTGGTTGAAGAACGTGGGTATTGCGCATATTGTAAAGGCATTCCTCTTGCAGAGTTTCTTCTGTCGCACTCGAACCTGTTAACAAACTTCCATGCATTAAGTACTGCTTCATTGACGCTCATTTTCCGGTTTCTTACTAGAAATAGATCCTGAAACTGCTTTCCAACATTTTCTTGTGCATTTGTTGACGACGATAGTTTGGAAAATCTGTCAGCCTGTGATGATGTAAAATTTTGGCAGGCAGGGAAGAATGTTTGTGCTCTGTCCGGATGTAAATACCAACGAAGCCACGGCATAGCTTTTGGGAAATGTTGCATCATTTTCTGACACGCATTCCAATAGTGATGGAACTTTGATTTGACGTTGGTAAAGGTATGGATTAGTTTGCGAAAATCACCCTTTTTTGAAGGTGGGACCACAGCACCATTTCGCTCAATGCGAGTTACAGACCGTTCAAAGTGGACGTTGCATTTTCGCAGAAATGCTAACAAATCTTTTTTGTCGATTGCTTTGTCACCAAGTGTTATTGTGGCATGGTCGTAGAGTTCATCCATAAAAGACATCCCAAGAGCATCTGACCAATCTACAGTGACTCCTGGAAAAATTGCTGCAAAGGATTGCCAAGACGTGTTAATTGAATCTCCATAGCTATGAAAAAGGCTTCTCCAATGTGATCCATAATGCTTTTTGCTCCTTCCAAAAATTAATGAGATTAGAACTGGCACCCATCTTTCAAGGATGAAATCATATGCCGAAGTAAAATGAACGTCAATTGTTCCTGTGAATTCAGGATCATCAATGACTCCTTCAACAGTATCAGATTGCATTCCGCTATTTGCTTCATGTAGGATTTCTCTCATGTAATTGCTTTGCAACGTTATAATCGCTTCATCTAGCTTCACAAGCTCGGCTTTTACTATAAAAGTTTTTTCCGGTAAATCCTTTGTAAATTGGAGCAAGGAACCAATGCTGCCATGAATCCCCTGTGCTTTGATGGGTGTACGTCCAAGTGTCTTATGCCGAAGGTACTTAACACGGTTAATTGTGCTAAATGCATCATCTAAGGCAACAACAGAATCATTTGTCAATGACCCCATTCGGAGTTTCTGGGGACCAAGGGAAGGGTTGGCAGTAACAATTTCATTAAACTGTTCGACTGCGTGGGGAGATGGTTTTGTTACTGGTGGGTTGGGATGATTGTGTGACCCTTTATGCTCAATCAACCACTGCTTCTTGTCTTTGATGAACTCACAAACAATCATGCATGGGACATCTTCTTTATTCTGTGATCGTGAGTTTCCCTGTTGGATTCCACCAGTACATGCAATCCATTTCAGAGGTAGCTCAGGATGAATCGGACAAACATACTTTGCAGGACGTGGCGGGGCACCGAGTTTTTTGGATTTTGGTTGCATTGGTCTTTGCAGAAAATTACATTTTGGATCTTGACATGCCATCACACCAAGACAATACAAATACCGTTTTGAATTCCCATTTGAATGTGTCTTGGTATAAAGATGACATAATGCGTATCCAAAGTATGGCTTACCATCATTGGACAAAAGGCCGGTGTCTAAGAGATACTTAGTATTCCCGTTTGGCCAATACACATCTGACAAGGCCTTGGAAGCTGTATCATCTTTGACATTCTGCTGATGATGTTTAATAAAATGTTTTGTCGCATCCATATTGGATGTCTCTGGACAGGCACCTTCTGTAGCTATTCCTTCTTGTGGTGCTAAAACTGGAGTAGAGTCATTGGCATTCATGGGTGTGCAACTCTCTGGAAATAAATTGCCCCGTACTGGTGGAGACGCCGTTAGGGATGTTCCATTACCTACTCGAACAGGATGAGTTTGCTGAGAGATGACACCACTATTTGGGTGATTGGGAAGCATATGCGAAAGAGACATCAATTCACGTCGTTGTCGCAAAATTCTATCCATCTCTATAAGTGATAATGACTGGACAACACCTTGGAACATTGTCCTGGAAAGGATGGATGACTGTTCTCCAGATGATGCAAGATTCTGCATGAGAAGTGTCATGAGAGGGTCGACACCAGTAGAACTAGCAGTGTTGGCAGAGTCATTCTGCTGGTCTGTTTTGTCGTCATCCGAGTCTTGAGCATTACTCCTAGAAGAAGACATGATTAATGCAGAAAACTAACCAACTGAGTTCCCTGCTGTAGTTATCTCTCCCTTACCAGTCGGGTAGAGATGTCACGACTAATGACGAAACGCGTGATCCACAGCAGTAGAATGCCAAAACACCAATGGAATGTAATCAGTACCGGGAGCAGTTGTCACTGGGCTTGCCTGGCAAAGCTAATTAGGTGTGACACGCTTCCACTGCAGTCTTTAGGCTAGGTAGCTACTCGGAAGTAACCAAGAACTAGCAAGTTCTGACGGTAACTGTTCTTGTCTCCACACACCGGGATTGCCAGTCCCTAGCCCAATCTCCAGACATAGACAGTTGAGGAATTGTAAGGAGCAAGATGAACTCTGGCTACTCTGGCTGCACTGAAATCGTTCCAATTTGATGAATTCCACGCTTGTCCGATTGCAAAAGTGTAGATTCTCAAGACGGACCAACCTGCCACAGCACAAAGATAGAGAGCCTTGTCGCTTGGCAGGCGACAGCAACAGATGCTTTGTTAGGAAACAAGCGGTGTGCCGGAGCACGCGAAGTAGTACCTGTTGAGTACCTTAACTTCGCCCCCCTAACGATATCCAGCCGGTCTGGCAAGGATCGCCCTCTTTTCAGCCTGTTGGCCTACTTGTACAATCACGTACGGGGTGGGGGATTACACAGTCTCGCGGGGACTGGGAATTGGGTTGGCCGTGGGATTGGTTACCTCGGATATGTCCCCCAATTCAGTGGAAAAACTCACAATGCCAGGTATCTAGTTACGGGACGGGGCAAGCACAAAGAGGCCCAATGCAATATCAGGTGGGTCTAGTGACGCTTCTTGCAAGATAAATTCAAAAATGAGCACGCAGCACACAAAAACCAATCGCACAAAAAACACAACAGATTTCTATTCTGTAATCTCACAGATTGTGAGAAGTAGAGGAAAAAATGGTCGGGATTAGTGCCTCAGGGGTATCTTCTAGTCATTGAACTTGGTGTATGCTGTATGCTGGATAGTTAGAGTAGTAGTACGTAGCTGGCCCAATACAACATCAGATAACGAGCTCACATCTTTTTCTTCTTTTGTGCTCCAGGGAGTTCCTTACCTAGGCCCAATAAAAATCAGATGACGAGCTCACATCTTTTTCTTCTTTTGTGTTCCGGTGAATTCTTTTATTGGGCCCAATACATTATCAGATGACGAGCTCACATCTTTTTCTTCTTTTGTGTTCCGGTGAATTCTTTTTTTGACCCAATACAATATCAGATGACGAGCTCACAACTTTTTCTTCTTTTGTGTTCCAGTGAGTTCTTTAGCTCACAACATTGGACAAAATGAAATTTTTCTTATGTGTTCCAGTGAGTTCTTTAGCTCACAAAATTGGCCAAAAAATCAGACGGTCGACAACTTGAACTCACAAAATTTGCCATTTAGTACCAGTGAGACATCTGAATAATGTCCGAAGAATCAAAATTAGATTCAACTATGGTCTATTGTGAGTATTGAGACATAATGTGGACAAAAAAAAGAAACTACCCTTAGAAACTCCCCTCTAGGCTGTGGACAATTTTGTGAGCTCACAACGAACTCACAAAATTATCCTCCCTCCAATAATGGCACGGAGGACTTTTGTTGCTGCCGACAAATTTCAAATTTCAAATTTCAAATTTTTCAATGCTATGTTTGCTATGGTATGCTAACAATTTGAAGCCCCGTAACTCTTCGTTTGGATTTGTTGGATGGATGCGTTTGACAGAATAGTGAAAAAAGCAAAGAGTCCACCAATGACAAACAAATGGCGAAATAGCAAGCCATCTGACAAAACCTGAGGTAAATGAATGGACAAATGTGGCGTATATCTAGGAGTAATTATTTCGTTCGAATCTAGAATGCAATGGTACACCGACTCGATCCAAGATAGTCTCTTTGAAAATTCCCCCAATTTGACTCGAATCGATGTCTCACACCTTGTATAGTCTTTGTTGCTTCTCTGTTCACGTGGGCTATGTGAATTGGTCGAGTCTCTACCCTCGATGATTGTATATGGCCAAAGGGGTCGGATGGTCGTGGCGGAGGATGTCTGTGGTGTACTGGATGGCTGTTATGATTCCTGTTTCTTTTGAGACGACTCTCCTTCTCCTCCATGATGATGATGATGATGATGATGATGATGATCAAATTCCAACCCCAATTGCGCTCCCAGCGTTGGTTCCAAGGCATATTCAAAGGCCGTATCCACGACGGGAACGACCGGAATGATACTCAACAAGGCCGCCGCTACTGGTGTGACGGATTTGACCCGTGGCGACCAATTCTTGGCAAATCCTTGCGGATTCTCCACGGCATGTTGTACCTTGTGGACAATTTGATGAATGATATAGGCCGGAACGACCAAACTGGCCGGTATATGAAAGGCTGTCCAATACAAGGCCGTTTGCCACGATTTGCCCTGGGCCGCGGCATCGTCTTGTTTGGTATAAATGTCGGACGCAATGGCAATGCCACTCAACGTCCAAGCGCCGTAATACAAGACGCGTGGCAAAATAGATTCGCCCGCCACCGCACCTTCACTGGCAAAGGCCAAGGGTCGCGTTTGACCAATGTCTCGGACCGCTGCCTTGGCGGCGGGAGCCTTGGCGGCGGCGACCTTTTTACTGGCCAAGACAAACTTGCGTGTGGCGGCCGCCACGCCTCGAAAGATACCCGACACGTGTTCTTCGTCCACCAAATGGCGCAACACGTCGTCGTTGGCTTCCACGGATGGGTGTGGTTCGCTGTTGGTGATGGAAGATTTCTTGGAAGCAGGTTCGACTGCCGCCTCACTGGATTCCTTCTGGACAGTGCTGTTGGGAGATGGATTTGCCTGCACCATGGTCACTGTTGGATCTCTATTCGATTGTTTTGTCGTTCTTATTTGCTGGTCTTTGAAAGAATCTTTCGCACTTTGGCACGTTTGCGATCCACAGAATTGGCGCTAGTCGCGTTAAGGACTCTTATAGGTCGCATATAACGACCTCATCTCCCGTAATGCTATTATCGTATCCTATTCTTTGAAGAGAGGATGAAAGAATCTGTTGAATATGGACAAAACTAAGGTTCGTATGACACACTGTGGTATGCACCGAGCATCTGATGTGGGCGGAACACACACACAGAGGTCTAAATTCTATGAGTGGGCGGCAGTCGTCGTCGTCTTGGTGTGTGGATCGTGCGGTCCCTCATGGTGGTGATGTTCAAACTCCAATCCCAAATGTGCCCCCAGGGTTGGTTCCATGGCATATTCAAAGGCTGTATCCACAACCGGCACGACTGGAATGATACTCAACAAGGCGGCTCCCACGGGCGTCCAGGATTTGAGGCGTGGCGACCACTGTTTGGCAAAGCCCTTGGGATTGTCGACCGCATGTTGGACCTTGTGGACAATTTGATGAATGATATAGGCCGGTACGACCAAGCTGGCTGGTATATGAAAGGCGGTCCAATACACGGCCGTTTCCCACGATTTTCCCTGCGCCGCGGCATCGTCTTGTTTGGTATAAATGTCCGAGGCAATGGCAATGCCACTCAAGCCCCAGGCGCCGTAGTAAATGGACCGAGGCAAAATGGAGGCACCGGCCACGGCACCTTCACTGGCAAAGGCCAGGGGTCGAATTTGACCAATTTCGCGCACGGCCGATTTCAAGGCGGGAGCCTTGGCGGCCATGACCTTTTTGCCCGCCATGACGAATTTGCGAGTCGCCACCGAAATGCCACGAAAAAAGCCCGACAGTTGTTCTTCCTCGACATAGACGGCGCTGGTAGACAAGACATTGGAGTCTTGCACTGCTGCTGGCTTTTCCGTTGGTGGCACGGTTTCCGAGGGTGGTTTGGAGGCCGGTGACAAAGCATCGGCATCGCCTTGGGGGCCCTTGTACAACTTGGACATGCTCGTATCCTGCACACCGCTCGATCAAGACCTCGAGAGGACAACGAAACTTTGAGTTGAGACCAAATGCCTTTGTACAAAAACGGCCTGGTTCTTTTCTGTTGTTGTCTTGAGAATCTGGAGATGCACAAAGAGCGAACACCACAAAGAAGAAGTGACGACAGAAGTGGGGCAAAGAATCGTGCCGCGACAGCGACAGTGATGGCATGGTATCGTATGACGGGCGACCGACGGACATGCGGTAAATCCCCAAAAGGTTTCTGTTTGGGGGCACAACGTAACATCATCATAAAAAGCACCAACAAAAAACTGTTATTGCCTGCGGGATCAAGATTACATGTAATGCAAGACTATTTAAGCCTCCGCACCCGCAACGTCAGCGCCCGATCACCCTTTTCACTCGACCAAAAAAATACCTCATCGAAACTTATATGCAAGAGACGAAACACAAGGACGCTCACACACCCGTTGGCTGGTGCAAGGAGACCCATCGCCTATAGAACTTGAACCACAGCCAATGATGCTCAATGGTGGATGATGGACTGGCGAGTGAGGAAGAAAATGAGTCTCCCCTGCATACAAACGAGGTAAAGAACGCACTGCTACGAGATTGGGTGTGTGCGAGACTCCTCGCCAACATGCATGATGATGGTACAAATGGTAATTATAGCTAGCGAATAATGTTTGGATCCAACAATTGCAATTGTGTTTCGAGCGCTTGTGCGAGAGAAGACGAGGTTCGATTCGGACCTTGTCCTGTTTTATAAGCAGAGCTGGTTTTACAACAAGATGGAAATTCGTTTGGACAACTTCCTAGACGGCATTCTTCTGCTGATCCAGGTACAATTGCTGTTCCAGAGCTTGTTGGAGAATGACAATAATGTCTTGAATTGCATATCGATCCTCCGGATTGGCTTCCCAACATTTTTGAATGATATGGACCAATTGACCTTCGGCATGAGATGCATTCGTGGTCCATCGGGGATCCAAAAAGCTTCGTTCCCCCTCCTTGATGCGCTTTTGAACCTGTCTGGTATCGCACGAATTGGGAAAGACGTGTTCTCCCGTCAAGATGGAAAACTGTGGGTTTGGCAGCAGCAGCAACAACAACGACATGGAACGAAACCAACCAAAAACAAGAACAACCATGTGTGAGAGAGAGAACGAAACGTGGGTCCACCGCCAACACCTGAGGTCTCTACGTATATGATGACACAACGTACAAAAGTGTTACCCAAGCTGTAAATATCAATCTTTTCATCAAGGGGATGGTCAAAATACTCTTCGGGCGATCGCGCCTGAGAAACGAAACAAGAAGGCAAGGTGTGAGAGTTCTTGTCGAAACATGCACACACGCACACACAACCAGCACAAAAGTGCAGATTCGATCCAGAGGATGCAACGTACCGGTCCACGGCCACGACCATTTCGGTATTTGCAGTATTCGCCATGTTGGTAGTCGTACATCATGGCTTCGCCACGATTGAAATCATTTAATTTCACGCGAGGACCACTGCTTCTACGGCCGTGGGTGGTGGTGCTTGCAGGAGAAGAAGATGGTTGGGCAATCAGGAATTGATCCAACTTCAAATCATCGTGCACAATGACACCAAACTCGTTGTTGTGTAACAAGGCCAAGGCTTGCGCCATGTCCAAAGCATATTCCAACTTTTCCACGGGTGTCAAGGGACTAATGCTGTAGAGTTGCTCGGACGCGGTGTGAGACTGTTCGAGGGGCACGACAAACTTGCCCTTCTTTTTGTCGTCCTGCTGTTCACAGCGATCTTGGAGATGCAGTTTGTCCTCCATGGTACCCCGATCCATGAATTCACTCAACAATCCCATGCTGCAATACCCGTACACATCCACCAAGAGGGGATGTGGTCCAATGGCGGCAAAAATGACTCCGTCCTGGTATGCACAAAATCACACATACATGGGTGACGACGAACACGGAGGTTAGCAGATCCTGACACACACGCTCATTTTTGTTTTGTTTGAAGCATCACTACTTACTTGGCGATAGTCATGAAAGTGGGAAAAGGTGAAATCGTCCTCGTCCTTGTGCTTCATGCTGGCAAATTTGACCACAAACGCACCCTCGTCTCGTTGCGAACGGGTGTCCACGACGAGCGTCTCGCGAAAGTATCCCGCGCTGTTGCAAAGTTCCGATCCAGAGTGAACACAACCGTGGTGAGGGGAATGTGCGTTTGCTGACAACACGACAACTTTCCTTGATATATCAGGAGTCCCTTACCTCAAGAAATGTGACAGATCCGCGCCCAAGTAGTCATTCAAGTCGAGTTCATGCAACTTGTTGCAGACGGGAAACTCGAGTTGCTTTTCGACATGGGACATTTGACAAGAATGATCGGGTTGGAGTCGCTGGTACCCGTCGTCATCGGTATGGTAGGGTGTCCGAACGTAATCGTCATCCTTGGCATAGTAATAATAAAAATTGTATTCGTAGTCGGAATCCTTGTACTGTGGTCCGGGTCCAGCTCCAGTATCCCAAATCTTTCGAGGAATGGCCGTATCCATAGTGGTCCACGTACGTTGGGTGGCATTGGTGGTGTCCTCGTTGTCCAATTCGTGTGCTTGCGGCAGGGGAAATTGCATCTTGAGCTTGTTAAAGTCAGGGTCGAAGGACTTGGTGGGAGCGACACCTCGAGACCCACCCAAATGAACCAACAGAGACTGGGTTGGTGAGGAATGACGGGATAGAAAGTGCGGATGTGCATTCTTCTTGTCATTCCATTCGTTCAGTGCCGTGTGTCGTTCGTATTTATGAGAGGCACGAAAATAAGATGTCGAGGATCGTCGAGAGGATGACGCAACAGGACGCCATAAGTGCTCTGCCCCATGGTAGTGGAACGACAAAGACGACAATGGTGGTCCCAGCGAAAAAGCCACAATGAGGCACAGAATGAGGCCTGTTCTACTAATGATCCACAATAGGAGTCTTTTTGGTTGTCTTCTCGTGGAATGAAAGAGAAGATTGAGAGAGACGGAAAGTCTTTGCATCACTGGTTTCCTCTCCGAACTGTCAATGGATCCTCGTAGGGAGACGCCGATGGACTGCTGTCTTCCTTTGGCCCCCGTCAACGGGGATGTGAGCATCATTGTGTTTTGTCTTTCACAAGTTGAACGTTGATTCTATGAGTTACGACCAAAACCAACAATTGTACGAACAAGCAAGTTCTTGGATACTCACAATCGGCAGCGGTGGCATTGTTTCCGCAGCGGGGATAGCAATTTTGGCTGGAGTTTCTCGAGAAAAAGTGAGCAAATTTCCCAATATTGGTCGGCTGATGACGTTGAGGAACTTTGGAGGGATCAAGGCACGTGTGACTACAAAAGCCTCTTTTCATACTCCTACTTAAAATTATCTAAAGTGTTCGAGTGGGCAGTAGAACTTTTGCTCTTGATCCTGTGCTCGTTTTCCGTTGGAGAGATTTTCAAATCCGGGCCAATTAAAGGGCGGTGTAATTACAAATCGCAGATAGGTCATTCTCGCTCAGCTCGTTGCCGGGTGGCTGCAACTTGCAACTTGCCACCATTTTGGAAATTGGACGAACGTTGGACGATGAGGTGCGAAACTTGATTTGGTCTTGATATCGCCAGGCATCCTCTTTACCGTTATTCTTACGCTTTTGAAATATCTCCAGTTCCCCCAAGGTCCCCCATCTGGTCGCCGCATGGTCTACGAGAACCCATACGACGAATGACTATTCCAACTTCAGTATTTTTTATCAAGGAGTGGAATAGACTCTTTTCATCCAGATGTCGATGTGAATTGTTCCTAGAGGTAGGTAGATTCCGTAATGTACAATTAGCGGTCCATTCGAGATCTCGAGATTGGATGGACTGTCCTCCCTGGAATGGGACTCGGAAGCTACACATCAAGTAGAGGCAGAATCGGATCGACAAGAAAAGGCAAAAGTGGAACAAGCGCTGTGTTTGGACATTGCCTGGTAACCTCCGATTCACTGTACAAATGTTCATGAGTCCACAACAGTCTGCCCTCACACCGTGCGAGACAGTGTTGGATCATCCACATCCTTCCGAGTCTTCTTCGTCTTCTTCGTCTTCTTCTTCACCATCATTTTCGTGTTATCCAATTGCAACTGTTTTTCCAGCGCCTGTTCCAATACTGTAATAACTTGTTCAATGCGATAACGATCCTGCGGCTCTTGTTCCCAACACTTTTGAATCACATGGACGAGTTGTCCTTCGGCGTGCGAGACATTGGCCCAGCGGGGATCCAAAAAGCTTCGTTCACCCCGTCGGAGTTTGTCTTGAACCTGTCTGTAACGGCACGTATTGGGAAAGACAAATTCCCCCGTCAAGAGTGTATACTGGAGTAGAAGTAGGTAGTAGTAGGTCATGGGCAAAACACAAAAACGAAACCAACCACAATTCGTATGAGTCACGATGCACGAAAGCCCCATTGTTGTGCCTCATCTGACACATCCTGCACTTACAAAGTTGTTGCCCAAACTAAAGATATCAATCATTTCATCGAGAGGATTGTTAAAATATTCTTCGGGGGAACGCCACTGGGGTGGAGAACCAAAAAAGGACAACAACAACGAGATAACAAAAGGACATTGTGTCGTGTGAGGCACAATCCGAATACCGGGATGGTAGTAGTTGGTACACGACCAAGCAGCATTCTACACGTACATCTTCGTTTCCCTTGCCATTCTGATATTTGCAATAGCGCTTCTCCTCGTAGTTGTACATCATGGCTTCGGCTCGATTAAAGTCATTGAGTTTGATCCGTGGAAGCCGTCCTTGTTGTCCCAACCAAGTATTTGTAGAATTCGTGTGGCGAGGACTGGAAAGTAAGAATTGCGCCAACCAAATGTCATCGTGGACAATGACACCGTATCGGTTGTTGTGTAACAAGGCAACGGCCTGAGCCATGTCCAAGGCAAAGTACAATTTTTCCAGGGCCGTCAAGGGACTAATCGAATACACCGTCTCCTGGTTGTCCAATGGTGGTAGTGACACATTGCTGTTGTTGTTGTTGGTGGTGGTGTATTCCAGAGGAATGGTAGTGTTGGGTCGATCACAGCGTTGGCGTGCCCCAAAGACGTCATCGACGGACCCACCCTCCATGTATTCACTCAACAATCCCAAACTGCAATACCCATACAGGTCCACCAAGAGCGGATGCGGTCCCGTGGCGGCGTAGATGACGCCATCCTGACCAACACGTGCACACGCACAGGGAAATCAAAGGAGAAGGGAGGCAGTGATCCGTAATAGAGATATAGACACGCGTGAGCCGTGTATAGGACATACACAAAGACAAGACAGATTGGTCGGTTGTCCACATAAATACACACACACAGACACTACAAAGGAACGTACTTGTCGATACTCGAGATAATCTCGTTTGGTGTAATCGCTAGATCCTTTGAACGTGGCAAATTTGAGGACCACGACTTCTTGTCCCGTATTGCTCAAGCTGTGATTGGGGTCATTGGTGCTGCTGCTGCTCGTCGTCGTTGTTGTCGTGTTTGGGGAAGAAACAGGTCGTTGGTCCATCACCAACGTTTGACGAAAGGAACCCTCGCTGTGCGTCGTGGTGGGACAAACCAGAAGGAGAGAGGGAGACATGAAAATGAAATGGCATGGAACAAACGAACAAAAAAACAAGCACTGTGTGAGAACAAGAAAAGACAAAGAACGGATTTGGCCGCATGGCGGAGGGACGGGCTGCACGTTGGTTCACTGTGTTTCCATCAGCTACCAGCCACCAACGACATTCGAGGTCTTTCTCTCTCGATATATATGTACACGACATTCGACGTACCCAACGAAGCGCGATGTGGGACTTTGCATCAAACTGTGGGGAACCGAATGTTCGTGAAAGAGATTGCAAACGGGAAATTCCAAGTGTTTGGCCACATGCGAGGATTCACAGGCTTTGGTTTTTCGGGGCATGTTGCGCCGTTCGTAACAATCATCGTCCAAATGACGATGTTTCGTGTCACGGCGTTGCTGCGTCCGTGATTTATGCCGCGACCCCAGGGGTGGATCGTCCGACACAATCACCCTGGTAGGAAACTCGAGATGGGGTGGACTTGTGGTTTTGTTGATGTTGTTGATGTATGCGGCAAGAGTATTGTTAATGGTCGGATTGCTGTTGGTAGTGTTGGGACCCCAAAAGGTGATTGTCAAATTGTTGTAATCGGCAGTTCCTCGATTCATCATCATCATCATGGTGGGACCAACCACAACCACCACGTTGGTGTTGTTGTTGTTGTCCTGGTGTGGTTGTAAAAGGGATGGAACCATGTCCTGGGAATCGGTCAGGTACACAACCAGCTGATGCGACAAGTTGTCGTCCTCCCGAATGTGGTGGTGTCGTCGTCGCGTTCGGGTGGTGGTACCACCACTATTGCTGGGTGGATTCCTTAAGACTAACTGGAATGAAGAAACAGACGACGAGGAGAATGATTCCAGGGTCATGAGTCGAACGTCGTCTCCACTCGAAGAAGAATGGTCCAAGGCGGGCATGCGAAAGACGGCAATGGTCCAGCAAGCCAGCAACCCAATCACATTCAAGATCCACAAGAGTGTTGTGGTTGTTGTTGTCGTTGTCGTTGTCGTCGTCGTGTGGGTTGTCGACCCTTGTGGTCGTCCTCCTCTTGCTCGCGAAACGATGGTGTGGAGCGGAGACACAAACTCGCTGGATTTGTTGAAACGGCGCATCCTGTAAGAGTCGGTGTTGTTGCTGCTGCTGAAAACGGGGCGCGAAACTGAAGAAATGGTTCGGGTCTCCTTGCCGTTGTTGCCGTCTTTGTTGTCAGTGGGTGGTGGTGGTACTGATGTGTTGTCGTTGTTGTTATTGTTGTTGGTGGTGTTGGTGGACGCAACCGTCCACGACGAAGTGGAATGGCGACTACTCATACGATCACGACGGTGTTTCAACCACGGCATGATGCTTTGAAAGGTTGCGTTCCTTGATCCGGAAGAAGAAGAAGAGATTAGTCAGTGTTCTTTCGTGTTTGCTGGTTGGTATCTGCCATTCCACACACTCCTGGTTGGTTGTGCTGAACGGTGGGGTCACTAGAAACGATGAAGAAGAAGGTTGTTGTTGTTGTCGTCGTCGTCGTGTTGGCGTATCTCAATCCTCTTTCAAATCATTCATTCATCCACATGAACGACCAAAAAATCAAAGAAGCAACGAGAGACACATATCATGACAAAATTGGCAAAGTTGTGTGTGCGCTGCTGCCCTCATCGGTGGAGGTGAGCGGGCTCGATCTCGCGCCCACCGACACTCGTGACTGAGCCTGGGTTGCCGATTCTTATAATAGGGTACAATCGCAACAGAGGTGTCAAGGTTTGGTCTTGGAAAGCAAGAGATCCCTAGGAATAAATTCGGACATTTTCAGAATGAATATTTGTGTACCCAACAATTGTCACACTGCGTACCCAACAATATGTGTCACATCATTCACTGTAGAAAAATAAGTACTTATCCGGTATGATCCGCATCTCTCTGCAAGTCCTGACATTCTAATTGACATGTGTCACATCATTCACTGTAGAAAAATAAGTACTTATCCGGTATGATCCGCATCTCCTCGCAAGTCGCATCTGTAGAAGTTGTACCAATCCCACGTAAAACCAAAAAGTCTCGCCATCGTCTGCCGTAGAAATTGTACCAGCGCTACTCGAGACGCACGAGTTGCATAGGATGGCGGTGCATTCGAGAGAGGCACATAAAATCCATGGTTCCAACGAACAGGATCATTATTTATTTCATCCACACACGGATCCACAAGCTATTTCTCTCCACACAAAGGAATCGAAGAAGAACGAGATGGAGGCGGGCGATATCGTGGGAGCCATAATTCTGGGGAACATAATTCGAAAAACCTTTCCGAATGATTATCATTTTCTCTGCGGCTGTTCCAATTTCGATCCGTTCGGTAAAAATGAAGGTCACAATGAAATGTTTCGCAAGGTAGCACGAGAACATTTTCGCAGAAAGATTGCGGCCAGAACGATTACGGCTGAAATTGGATCGGAGTCCAGCGTTAGAGGAGAGGTGGAGGATGTAATGGAGCTGGCGAACTCGGTAGCAAAAGAGACAAGCGGTGTCGAAGGATCCCGCTTCCGCATATGGAAACCTATTTATGGTAAACCCAAGAAAAGGCTTAATGAGAGTAACTGGAAGGAATCAAGCTTCAAGGATATTACAGAAAATCTTGGAAGTCTCAAGAGAAATCTCGAATGGTCACTGCGGAAAGCCTTGGAGCATGTTCGGAAACAGCTTCAGGCGGAAACTGTTGGCCGAGCTCCATCCAACGGATTGGCCATCACTCAGGGTGGCACACCTCCATCCAACGGATTGACCATCACTCAGGGTGGTCCAGCTCCATCCCACGCATTGACCATCACTCAGGGTGGTCCAGCTCCATCCCACGCGTTGACCATCACTCAGGGTGGTCCAGCTCCATCGGACGGATTGACCATCATTCCGCCCGTGCGGACTTTCAATCGCATCACTCAACCACCCATGGCTCGCTCCATCGAATCGGCTTTTCCCGTCGCGGTCAAGGCGCCTCGATTTGCAGGCGCGACCGTCCCGCAGGAACAGCTCGAACAGTTTGAGCACCCAAATCCCAAACGTAGCAAACGGTACCACGGAGATCCAAACGCCGTGGTGAAGGAATACGTGAGCCGATACAATACTTCAGAGATTCAAGATGCGTTGGAGAGAATGGATCAAGACAGAGGATCGAAGGACCTTGAAGATTGGGGAAAAGAAGTGTGTACAGCTCGTCTTTCAAACCCCAAAGACAAGCGCGCCATAGCCATGAGCAAGTTCCGGAAGGTATGCTTGAACCTGGTTTACGACCTAGTTAAAGCCTGGGAAGACTTTGGGTTCAGCGACGAATTCGAACAAGCCATTGATTGTCTTTTCAAGTCACGCCGACTCACTAGGATTCTGTCCTTCTGTTTAGCTCTGGACAAGGGACAATCCTTGTACATGGTGAACCATGGGACTGGGACGGCCGATTATTTTTCCGATTTGCACCTCCCGAAAGAACAAATGGCATGGATCAAGTACATCGTAAGCCATAGCGGGTCTAGTACACTGAGCCGGATAATGTTTCGGATGCAGAATGATCTTCAAGGCCAAATGCCCATACAAGGTAACCAAGTGCGCATGGGACCTGGCTCTTCTCAACAGGGAAACCGGGCCCTTGGGGGAGGTGGTGGCATCAGCAGTAATCAATGGCAGCAACTGCAGCAACATCAAATGAAGATACAGCAACAATTGGAAGCCATGAAACAGCTTCGGGGTCAAGAACAACAGCTTCTTGACCAGCAAGTTAGACTCCAGGAACAATTGCAGCGCATTTCAGACATGAACTCGCCTCAGGCACAACAGCTTCGACAGCACAACCTTTTGCGCCTTCAACTACTCAAACGTTGTCAACAGCAGCAAAATCGACTTGGCCAGGAGATAGAGACACAGTCACAACAACTGGGCGTCACACACAAGTGTATGCCCATTATGGACGCTCTCATCGATGATGAGTTCGGCTGGGTGTTCCTTGAACCCGTGGATCCCGTGGCATTGAATCTCCCTGATTATTTTGATGTCGTCAAGAATCCAATGCATCTTTCTCTTGTAAAGAAGAAACTGGAAAGTGCGAGTTATGGTGATACGGAACTGTTTGCGACGGATGTCCGTCTTGTTTATAACAATGCAATCTTGTACAATGGGGAGGCAAGTGCAGTGGGTGAGATTGCGCAAACAATGTTACGCAAGTTTGATTCACTTTATCGTGAAGTCGTGCAAGGTACGTTCATGACAGAGATCCAGCTTCCTGCTTCTCTTGCTCTTCTCTCTCAAAGATATGTTTGTCCAGGTGTAGAATCCTTCCAGCAGAATCTGGAGCAAGCTTGTGCAGTATGGGGAGACCAAACCAGGCGTCTGGAACCGCCTATCAAAATGGGTGCAAGGTACTCTGATGATCCATCGAAGCCATGCTATTTGTCTCAAGCATGCCACAAGAAACTCCAACCAGACGAGAAGTTGGTGCTGGATGATAACTGGGAAGAAATTTACAAGAGCGTCCTTTGGGAGTTCAAGAATGATGCTCGTCCGAAAGAGGGCTAAATCAATTGTGCGAGTGGGTCCGTGTTCGGTCCTCCAGATGTTTCTGCGCTTTTCAGCGACAGGACAACCGATCCAGTGAAAAGTTCAATTGCCACAATTGATCGGTTAAGTCTCTCCGTTAATTATCGTAATTGTGAACTTGCCTTTCGACTCGTATCGCGTGTAGAGCTTAAAGGACAATATTGGCATGGTTTTCGAATAGTTGTAGGACCGTCCACCATGTTTTTGCAATGACACTTTGCAGAGGGTGTGCACAGAGGATGATGGTGGAGGAGACTGTCTGACCAATGAATATGTCAAGATTGAAACAAAAGCATCTTGTGGGAAACTCGTTGGTGTGCCCTTGACAATCGACAAGGCCCCGATTAAATTCCGCCATTCGTCACGACGATGACCATGAGTCGCAGTATTACTTGGTTCTGGCGGTTGCAATGGTCATTGAGCTTCATGTTCGTCTTCTTCTCCTCGTAGAGAAGTGCCCACTCGTGGCGTGTGAAGGGTCCCGCAGGAAAAGGCGTCGGCGGCAAAGGGATAGGAAAGTAGTGGAAACTCGAACCAAATCGGCCACCAAACAATCCGTATCGCGAGGTCGTCGGGCATGACCAAAGGTGGTCAATTGCTGCTGTTGTTGTTGTGGGGCTTGGGGGGAGGAGAAGGAGGACGTTGCTGTTTGCCATGACCCATGGTGGTGGTAGAACTTTGGTTCCTACCTAGAACCCTTGATACTGTTGTGGTTCGAACCCTGGGTACGATCGTGTTTCTGAGGGCAGTTGTGGGGAATCTCCAACCCACCGCCGGAACAAGGTGACACGACTGTTTCGGCACATTCACGAATTGTTCGGCAAGGCCAAAAAAATCATTGCGTGCGTCACGAAAGCATTAAGATTGCGACGCCAGTTCACCTTGTCCAAAGGAGGAAAAGAAGGCAAACGAACGACTGTCGTTGAATCAAGCATAGGAAAAGGCACGTGGTTGCGCCGAATGTTGTTGATGACGTTGAGGCTGATGATGACATTATTGGTTCCAAAAGGGAGATGGCGTCTGGATTCTGGATGGAGAAGCAGCGTCCTGGTCCTGGTGATTTGCTGCTGTTCCTCGATCCATCCAATGACAGTACATGGAGGCTTGGTTTCATCAGTCTTTCGCAAGGAGGAGGATTCCACGTGCTTCTTTGTCTGCTGGTTTGATGTATGGGACGAATTGTTGGACGGGTCGTTCTGGTACTTGTGGGGGTGGTTGGAACCGTTTCAGCCGTGTGGTCGTAAAAACCAGAAGCGACCGCATTCTTCTTCTCGAGCGGAATCCAAGTAGTTTTGACCTCTTCAGAGTAATACTCCAAGTGAAACAAGCGCAGAGGGAACCTCCAAACTATTGCGACAACAGGTCCTCCTCCACCATGGCCTTTTCTGCACTGTACAACTGTTCATGAGTGCACTTTAGTCTGCCCGCACACCGTACGAGACCATGTTGGATCATCCATTCCTTCCGAGTCTGCTGCTTCATTTTCTTCACCATCATCGTTTCTGTTGATCCAATTGCAGCTGTTTGACAAGCGCCTGTTGCAATACGGAAATCACTTGTTCAATGCGATAGCGATCCTGTGGATCGTGTTCCCAACACTTTTGAATCACCTGGACGAGTTGGCCTTCGGCATAGGATACATTGGCCCAATGGCGGGGATCCAAAACGCTTCGTTCGCCCCGTTGAATTTTTTTTTGGACCTGCCTCACACTACAAGTGTTGGGAAAAACAATGGATCCCGTCAAGATGGAAAACTGTGTGTGGGGAGAGATGAGGGACGAAGCGAGACCAACCACAAATAATACACATGTATAGAGAACTGAAGTGCAGCGCGCTGCTGGACGTACCAAAATGTTGCCAATGCCGTAAATGTCAATCCTTTCATCAACGGGACGATCCAAATACTCTTCGGGGGAGCGCCACTGTTGACAAGCAGAAAACAAGGAATACGGAACACGAAACCAACAACAAATGACAAACAGGACATGAGGCATCGTACTCTAAAGACACGCATACACACACACACAAGTCTGTCCTCCAATATATATATGTGTGTGTTGTTCGAGTGGTTGTTTTTTACCGTAGTACGTACATCACCATGGGCTTCGTGATTGTTGTATTGGCAATACTTGTTGTGCTGGTAATCATACAGTAGGGCCTCGGCGAGATTAAAGTCATTGAGTTTGACACGGACAGGGCTGTTGTTGTTGCCGTTGTTGTTGTTGTCCTTGTTGTTGTTCTTTGTCAGTAAAAATTGGTCCAATTTGAGATCCCCATGCACAATAACACCCCACTGGTTGTTGTGCAACAAGGCCACGGCTTGGGCCACATTCAAGGCAAACTGAAGCTTTTCCACGGCCGACCAAGGACGACGGTGCGTGTGCCCATGCTGGTTCGACGGTGGGATGATTGGCTCTCGAATGGTTTGGTGATGATTGTGGTTGTCTGGTTCCGTTGTGTCGTTGCATCGATCTGGTACTCCCAGTGCGTCCTCCAGGGTACCACCCATCATGAATTCACTGAGCAATCCCACGCTGCAATATCCATACATATCCACCAAGAGTGGATGCGGTCCCATGGCGGCATACATGACGCCGTCCTGTCTCATCATCATCATCATGGCGTGTAAAGGTATAGTGTGTGAGCATGGGCGGTCAGCACAGTCGCGTCGTGAGCAGGACGGTTGTGGCAACAGTCGACGCCAGCAGACGAATGGTGTGAGGACTTACTTTGCGATACTCCTCCAGTTCCTTGAACGTAAAGTCGTGATTGCCCGACAAGGTGGCCCACTTGATGACAAAGGCATTGTCCGCCGGATGACTCTGGGTTCGCAGGTCCACCGCAAGCGTGTCGCGATACACACCATGCCTGAAACATATGGTACGGAACGACCCAATGACCAACAACAACAACAACAATAAAAAGAGAGCAGCAAAAGAGGTGAAAGTGTTAGAAGAGTAGGAACGCCCAAACCGCGCCGCTTCCATCACCATCCCATGGTTTCGATGGAGACGTACCCCAAAAACCGCGCGGTATCCGATTGAAGATAGTCCTGCACGGGCAATTCATGAAAGTGGTTGCAGACTGGAAATTCCATGTGCTGTTCCACATGCGACAGTTCACAGGAATCATCATTATGCGTGGTCGGGATGCGGTGGGTGCCATTGTGATGATGGATGAGTGTCCGTTCCTTATGGTCCTGGTCCTTTTTGGCCCAAACGGAATACTTTTGAACCTTGTATTCATGATGCGCATCCTTGTAGTACGGCCCTGGTCCCGCGGTGAAATCCCATACGTGTCGCGTGGTGTAGACATCGTGTGGTGGTGGTACTGTTCCGGCCGTGTCATTGTGGTGGTGGTTGTTGTTGGGGGATGATGCCCGCCCAAAGGTTAGTTCCAAATCATTATAATCGGGACGATACTGGATCCGGTCCAGGGGCAACAGCTGTGGGGAACCGGTCAGGTACACGACTAGAGTGGTGGTGGTGGTTCGGGGTTCCTCCGTACTGGATGGTGGTGGTGAACCAACAAGGTCTTGTTGTTGTTGTTGTTGTTGTTGTTGTTGTTGTTGTTGTTGTGGTGCCCCGTCATGGCGTGTTGTGGTGGAACCCAACGACGACCATGACCATCCCTCCTCTTGGTGGCCCAATTTGGTAGTATTCATTGCGGCTCGCCCCCCAAATGTCCAACCAAGAATGAGACGGAGGAGACCCACGACACTGATCATGAGAATAATCGCGACCATTCCAATCCTCGATAAAAGGGACCCGTGGACCAATGGTGCGACGACGAGGCGCCGAATCGTCATAATTATGGACCGTTTGGTGGTGTGGTGGTTTCGAAGAGCCGTCGCCGCAGCAGCCTGTCGATTCGTCGTATTGGTGGGGGAGTGTTGGAGCGTGGATGCTTCTTGTAATGGTGGTGCTGAAGAGGGCGTGGTGGTGGATCGACGACGACGTTGTTTCAACCACATCATGCTGGTAGGGACATGTGTGTCTCTCGATCTTGATCTCTGTAGTAGGGGGTACCCCAGTCGTTTCCAAGGGAATCGAGGAGATGCTTCACTGTCTCGTGTGCTCGTTCGGTTGCTTTTGGCTGGTGGGTGTTCTCTCTTTCATCTACGCGGTATACAGATCTATCGTTCGGTTCTCATATCCACAAAACACACACAAAAGTCTGCATCGGATCCATGGGCAACGGATCCTTGCTTCTTTGCTCGGCGTGCGCGCAACCCATGTCGCCGCGCGCGAAGGAATCCCAATGCGTGACACACACGAGTAGCTACCCTTTCTCTCGCACCGACACCACCATCATGACCATGACGACCCGAACGAGATCAAGGCCATGGGTTGTTCCTTTTCCTCCTCATCCTCGTCGCCTCCTCGGGACGACTAATACCATCCAACGCCTCGTGTGTAATCGACGATTGTGGCCCTTGTATCTGGTCCTGTTGGTGGTGGTGGTTCCCTCGTATCATACGAAACACACACGGCTAATGATTCGATTCCATCCACCACCAACAAGGACAACCACCCACCAAAAGTACCACCAGAACGATCCGTCCGATTCGACCCGCACAAACCAGACATTACATGGAGTCGATTCCTCAGTGTTGCGAAACAAGAATGACGAAACCAATCCTCCCAGTGATGCTGGCATTGGATGGAAGGATGAGGAATCACAAGCGCGAAATCACCAGGACGCTGCTGCTCCATCGCCCGTTTGGAACCACTATTATCAACATCAACGTCAGCAGCAACATCACCATTCCGTCCAACCCCGTGCCTATCCCTATTCTCGATTTGACAATGGGCAATTGCCTTGCTTTCCTCCCTTGGATTCCGTGAATTGGCGTCGCAATCGCAATGCCGTCGTCACGCAAGGCTTGTTGTTTGGCAAACCCACCAAAGTGGGTGGTAGTACCGCGGCTGGGGTCCATTTGCGCATGGCCCGCAATGCCGCCGATCGACAATACATGGCGGCGGCGGCCAACCACAACCACACCAACCACACTACTCCTATCATTTGTCGCAACAGTTGGGATCATGCCATGGCGCGACGACGCTTTGCCCATCGCCATCGGGACAAATCGCTCTTGTGGACCATGGTGCGGCATCCCACGTCACGATTGCTCAGTTTGTTTCATCACTTTTATGTGTCACGCGGCCTGTGCAATGCCACGGTGGAATGCTTTGTGGAACAACTTTTGCATCGGTACAAACCCCGCCACACCAACTACTACTTTCAAGCCGTATCCCTGCGACCCTTATTGTCCCGGCCACCACAAGCCGGTCAACACAAGGAAGAACGACGCATGAATGCGACGGATTTGCTGCACGGCATTTTGGACGATTATGATTTTGTCGGCGTGACGGAACGCTTTGACGAATCGATCGTGGCCGTGTCCCTCTTGTGGAAGGTACCGTTGGCCGATGTCTTGTACTTGTCGGCCAAACGAAGTGGTTCCTACGATGGCGGTGGCGGTGGCTGTCACCTTATTCCCTCGACGACAACGACGACAATGACGACACGCTCCCCGGAGTGGCAAGCCGTCTTGCAGTCGCCGGAATTTCAAGCCATGACTGCCTGGGATGCCGTCGTCCATGACTTGGCCAATCGCAGTTTGGATAAGACCATTGACGAAACGATTGGACGGTCCTATTTTGAATCCGTGCTTGCGAAATTTCGACGTGCCCTCGTCGTGGCACAAGAGACATGTGCCGCAACCGTTGTGACACCCTGTTCGGGCGGTGGGTTGGGAATTCCGCACCACAACAACCAAACCAGACGGAGGAACCCAGCACAGAATCGTACTACCAAGAACCATGACAAACAGCAGCAACGTCGTCCAAAACAACCACAACCATCAGTAACCTTTGCGCAAGCCCGTCCACTTCGCGATACCGATTGTTTGGTGGCCGATTCGGGATGTGGTTATCTCTGTTTGGATCGAGTGGCCACACAATTACACTTGTGGCATCCCCAGAAAGCCCTGTCCTATCCCTTTGCACCCGACGCCTTTTCGTGGGGACCCTCCACGCGTCGCGAATGGGCACGGCTCCAACCGGAGAAGGAGAAATCAAAACTGGAACCCAATAATACTCGTGGACGTGGGCATGACTAAAAAGAAACCCTCCATGGAATGAAACCACCCTGGAATACGGCCCGATATTGGCACTCTGGTTCCATCCGGACGACAAGGTACAGAGAAACAGGCCACGTCGTCGAAACAGGCGTTCCCCCATCACCTGCACGACGCCAGGATTCATGCGGCTGGTTGGGGACCATTCCAACCTCCAAAACTGGCAACCGTCGACCGAGAGAAGACCACCCACACGAGTAGAAACGTCGAGCCAAGCGTGCCGAATACGTCGTATGGGGGGTGTCCTGGTGGGGGACGACGTGTTGGTCATGGTCGTTGGTGCCGACGACTGGCCCAACCACCACCAAGACCAGACCATATGGTGGCGATGCACCACGGAGGACCGCCCAACACACACACACTAGTGTCGGTTGGTGGTGGTGGTGTCGTGGCACACACAGTCTCTGGAATAGATAGAGAGAATGGTAACAACGGCATTCCTCCTGTGGATCGAAAGCGTCCCCATCCATTCCATACCCTAGAAACGATGCCTGCGAGAGAGTCCATCTCATGCTCGTGTGTGTTTCTTGGACTATGTAACCATTCGAACACCCATGTCGAGATTGTTCTAGTATCAAGGGATGAATTTCTGTGTAGGTCGCCGTTGCTGCTCTCGGAAGGTAATAGGACTGCTAATAGCTGCCTCTCTATTAGGTTGAGGCGCGGCGGTGCAGGCTCAGTCACGAGCGTCCGCGAGCGCGCGGACCATCTCCGTGCTCCCACCGGAACGACGGCACACACCCCTCCATGTTGTCATGGTTTCTCCCATCCTTGTGGTTTTGCTCCTGTCGTAGCATATATGACAAAAGGATTGAGAGGTGTTTGTCTATCTCTCCCTCTCTCGCTCTTTTACGAGTGGGGAACGCCAAGAGTGCAGAAGAAGAAGAAGAACCACCAAGAAGTGTGTGTGACGCTGTGGATCAGCACACATCAGTTCTTCACCAGCAGCCGCATGCAGTGGTTGAAACATCGCCGTGGTGGTCGCCATTGTTCCTCCACGGATGGGTCCTCATTGTTGACGACAGGACGAGCGTCTACCACCACCACCACCACCAACAACAACATCATCATCCACACCGTGTCATTCTCCTCCACGAATGATAAGGACGACAATTACGACGAGTTCCAGCCACATCAAAGAGGAGGAGACCACCCCGTTCGTTCCTCGCTCCACAACATGATCACGTTCGTTTCATCCTCACGGCCACGACGTCAACATCCAGGGTCAAGGACCACCACCACGGTCGGTGCCACAACCAGGCTCGTGTGGATCTGGAATGTGATTGAATTGCTGGCTTGCTGGACCATTGCCGTCTTTGGCATCCCCGCCTTGGACCATTCTTCTTTGAGTGGAGACGACGTTCGTCTCATGACCCTGGAATCATTGTCGTCGTCTGCTTCTTCGTTCCAGTTCGTCTTAAGGAATTCACCCAGTGATAGTGGTGGTACCACCACCACCCGAACGAGACGACGACACCACCACCACATTCGGGAGGACGACAACTTGTCGCACCAGCTGGTGGTGTACCTGACCGATTCCCCGGACATGGTTCCATCCCTTTTACAACCACATCCGGACAAGAACAACACCAACGGTGTGGTTGTGGTTGGTCCCAGCATGATGATGATGACGAATCGAGGCGATGCCGATTACAACAATTTGACAATCACCTTTTGGGGTACCAACAACACTACCAACAACAATCCGACCCGTACCAACACTCTTGCCACAACAAACGACAACAACAACCAAACCACAACAAGTCCACAATATCGTGTCGAGTTTCCGACGAGGGTCATTGGGTCGGACAATCCACCCGCCCTGGAATGGCGGCCCAAATCACGGGCGCAGCAACGCCGTGACACGAAACATCGTCATTTGGACGATGATTGTTACGAACGGCTTGGCACGCGCACCAAAACCACCAAGTCACATCATTGTGAATCCTCGCATGTGGCCAAGGCCATGGAATTTCCCGTCTGCAATCTCTTTCACGAACGTTCGGTTCCCCACACGTTGAGGCAAAGTCCCACATTGCGGTTGGTTGGGTACGTACGTCGTGTGTCGTTGGTTGGTTGCGGGGTGGTGTCGATGGAACACTGTGTACCACCCAGGTCCGTCCCCACCGCCAAGCGACCAAATCCGTTCTCTCTCTCTCTTTTTCTTTTTTTGTGGTTGTCGTTCTCACACACAGTTTCTTGGGTTTGGTCCATGCCATTTCATTCGTATACGATTCTTACGTTTCGTGTCTCTCTCTCTCTCTCTCTCTCTCTCTGTTTCTCCTTACACACCACAGCGAGGGTGCCTTTCGTCAAACGTTGGTACTGGACCAACGACCTGTTACTTCCCCAAACACGACAACACCAACAACAACGACGAGCAGCAGCAGCAGCGCTAATGACCCCACAAACAGCTTGCGCACTACGGGACAAGAAGTCGTGGTCCTCAAAGTGGCCACTTTGAAAGGATCCCGCGATTACACCAAACGAGACTATCTCGAGTTTCGCCAAGTACGTTCCTTTGTAGTAGTGTCTGTATGTGTGTGTGCTTATTCGTTGGACAACCGACCCATCTTTCGTGTCTCCGTGTCTGGACTCTACACGGCTCACATCTCTTTTGTGTATTGCGCGTGTGGATCTAACTCTATCCATGACGGATCATCGCCTCCTTTTTGGTCAGGATGGCGTTATTTACGCCGCCACGGGACCGCATCCGCTCTTGGTGGACCTGTACGGATATTGCAGTTTGGGAGTGTTGAGCGAATTCATGGATCGGGGTACCCTGGAGGACCAACTGCAACTCCCCGGTCGCTGCAACGACCACAAGAAAATGACGACGACGGACCAAGTGATGGACGACCCGTCTCAGACCGCGTCCCCACAACCACACTTGGACCGCAGCAGCAGCAGCAGCAGCAGCATTCGTCCCTTGTTGATGACACCAGAGGAAAAGTTGGAGTATGCCCTCGACATGGCACAAGCCGTGGCCTTGTTGCACCACAATGAGTTTGGTGTCCTGGTGCACTAGATTTGAAATTGGATCAATTCTTGATTGCCCCACCATCGTCTCCTCGTTCAACCACCACCAACAACAACAACGACCGCACTCGTAGTCGTGGTCCTCGCGTCAAATTAAATGATTTCAATCGTGCCCAAGCCATGATGTACGACCACCAACAGGGCCAATACTGCAAGTACCGAACTGGTCGGGGTCGGGGAACGGTACGTGGTTCTTTTTGGCATCTGGATCGCATCTGCACGTGTACTGATTGTTTCTGTGTCTGTGTTTTGTTTCGACGACTCTCACATCACCTTGTCTGTCTTGTGTTTTGTTGCTCAGAATCGATCGCCCGGGGAATATTTCGACCATCCCTTGGATGAAAAGATTGATATTTACAGCTTGGGCAACATTTTTGTACGTTTTGTGATCTTGTGTGGATGACTCTTGTGTTGGTGGTGGACCCATGTTTTGTTGTCTCTCTCACACACATATGGCGGTTCTTGTTGATCGTTGTTGGTTTCGTTCCATGGCGTTGTGGTTGTCAACAATCCCATCAGTTTTCCATCTTGACGGGAGACTACGTCTTTTCCGATTTATGCGATTGGAAACAGATTCAAACCCGTATCAAGGAGGGGGAACGAAGCGTTTTGGATCCCCAAAAATGGACCACGAATGCATCGTATGCGGAACGCCAATTGGTCCATGTCATTCAAAACTGCTGGGAACAAGATCCCAAGGATCGATATGACATTCAAGACATTATTGTCATTCTCCAACAAGCCCTCGAAACGCAATTGCAATGGTTGGATTCAAACATGATTCGCTAGCTATATATACTTTCCATTGGTACAGGCCCGTCATTCCACGTCGCGACTACAGAGCCTGTTTCCTCACTTTTCTGTTTCGCGGGGCAGTTGGAATGCCACGGTGGAAAACTTTCAAGAGCCAATTCTTTATTTCTACAAACCACGCAATACCAATTATTACTCTCCAGCCGTCTCGATGCGACCCTTGATGTCACGACCGCAACAACCCGGCATTAACAACAACAAACACAACAAGAACAAGACCGACGTATGAATTCGACGGATTTGATTCAAGGGATTATGTTTTCGTGGGCATTACCGAACGCTTTGGCGAATCCATTGTGGCCCTGTCCCTCTTGTGGAAGGTACCGTTGGGGATGTGTCTTGTACTTGTCGGCCAAACGTGGTGGTTCCTACGATGGGGGCGGTGGTGGATGTCACCTCATTCCTCCTCCCAACCATATACACTTGAGGGATCCTTGGAGAGGCAATCCGTCCTTCATTCACCCGAATTTCAATCCATGATTTCTTGGGATGCCATTGTCTACGACTTGGCCAATCAGAGTTTGGATGTCACCATTGACGAATTGATTGGACGACCCTATTTTGAATCGGTTCTCTCACAATTTCGGCAAGCCCTGGTCGTGGCACACGACGAACGTGCCCGAACCGTGGTCATACCCTGTTCCGGCGGGGGTTTGATGGTGAACCAGACACGGCACCCACAAAATCGTACCTCCAAGGGTTCGAACCAGAATCGTACCACCAAGGAAAATGGCAAAGAACAACGTCCTCCTCCTCCCAAAGCCCCAAAACACTTTTGGTCAAGCCCGTAGACCTCGCGATACCGATTGTTTGGTGGCCGATTCGGGATGTGGATATCTCTGTTTGGATCGAGTTGCCCCTCAGTTAAATTTGTGGCATCCCCATGCACCACTTTCCTCTCCCTTTGCACCCAATGCCTTTTCCTGGGGACCTTCGACTCGTCACGTGTGGGCACTCCTCCTCAAGCTCAAGGAGAAATCCTCCGATCGAATTGAACAAGTTATTACAGTATTGAAACAGGCGCTGGAGAAGCAGGTACAATTGGACATGCAGTAGCTCGGCCATAGATGCGCTACGAGACATGCCGGTCGGATCGAGAGATTCAAGAGTACGACCGTCTATCTAGAGGTAGCAAGAAGCAGTTCGTTGGGTGATCCGGAGCCGCACATGCAACAACGTTTTCCCTACCAGAGATTGGACGATACAAGAAACCTCTCCTGTGCTTAGAACTACCTACATGGAGTCGCCCGAATCCTGGCGAATGGAGTGATATGTGACTCTTTGTTCTGATTGTCGTCAACATTGGTTGGGGGTACGCGTTCGTGGAATGGAAGGGATTTGTTCCGACAGAAGTAGCACTCGTTTCATGACAATTTCTGTTGGGAGGAGAAAAACCACCAACTGATTCTTTGATTCTTCGAGAAAAGTTTTCCCGAAAGGCTCCTTTCTTGATTCGGGTAGCATAAAAATGGCGTGGCTTCCGGTGCGTCTGCAGAATTATTCTAGTTGGTGATAGAGTGGCGCGATGCACTGGCGGCAGGGGGAGCAAAAGTGTTCCTGAGTACTAAACGACTAGAATCCACGATGGTTTGAGATTCGGGGTGCGAGACAAGACGAGGTTCGATTCGGACCTTGTCCTGTTTGCAAGCAGAGCTGGTTTTACAACAAGATGGGTATTCTCGTTTGGACAACTTCCTAGACGGCATTCTTCCGTTGATCCAAGTACAGTTGCTTTTCCAGAGCTTCTTGGAGAATGACAATAATATCTTGAATTTCATATCGATCTTCCGGATTGGCTTCCCAGCATTTTTGAATGACATGGACCAATTGACCTTCGGCATGCGATGCATTCATGGTCCATCGGGGATCCAAAAAACATCGTTCTCCTCCCATGATGCGACTCTGAATCTGTGTTATATTGCACGTATTCGGAAAGACATATTCTCCCGTCAAGATTGAAAACTGTTGGAACGGCAATCAACAACAATAACAACGAATTCAATCAGATGGAGAGAGACAGCAAGATTCTGTGGTTCCACAAGCTTTCACATACAAAGTTGTTGCCCAAGCTGTAAATATCAATCTTTTCATCCAATGGTTTGTCATAGTACTCTTTCGGCGATCGCCACTAAAAGAGTCCAACAAGAGAGATACAAGAGTACCACGGCGGCAAGAAAAGCAACAATGCAATACGTGAGTCGTCCCGAAATCACACACGAACACCAGCAGAACAACCACGATTGGGATGTCGTATATCCAACGTACATCTCCACGTCCGCGACCATTCTTGTATTTGCAGTATTCGCCATGTTTGTGGTCGTAGATCATGGCTTCGCCACGATTGAAATCATTCAACTTGACGCGAGGACCACCATTCTTGTCGATGGACTGTTGGTTGGTGTTTCGGATCAAGTATTGATCCAATTTCAGATCATCGTGAACAATGACCCCAAACTCGTTGTTGTGCATCAAGGCCAGGGCTTGCGCCATGTCGAGGGCATACTCCAACTTTTCCACTGGTGTCAAGGGACTGATACTGTAAAGTTGGTCGGACGCGGTGTGAGGCTGCTCAAGGGGCACGATAAACTTGCTCTTGTTTTTGCCGTCGTCATGTTTACTACGATTTTGGAGTTGCAGTTTGTTCTCCATGGTGCCACTATCCATGAATTCGCTCAACAATCCCAAACTGCAATAACCATAGACATCCACCAAGAGGGGATGTGGTCCAATCGCGGCAAAAATGACTCCGTCCTGCCATAAGTATACTCAAAGACGGTAGACAGAACGAAGGAACAAACGAATGGTTAGGGGATACTGCCGCTTGGTGTAAACACACAAAGTCATTTTTCGTCTGTGCCCTAGCAGTACCACCGCAGTATACTTACTTGGCGATAGTCATGAATATCTCTAAAGGTAAAATCGTGTTTGTCCTCCAAGCTGGCAAATTTGACCACAAACGCTCCGTCGTCTCGTTTCGGGCGGGTGTCGACGACGAGCGTCTCGCGAACCATCCCGCGCTGTGTATCGTATTCGTTTACACCGTGCGGAGAGAGCAGAACAAGAAAACAAACAAGAACCGTGAGAGAAATGTGCGTTTGATGATGCCAAACAAGTCACTCATGAGAAAACCCTCATGTGTGCATGTCATGCTTCCATACCTCAAAAAGTGCGACAGATTAGCTCCGAGGTAGTCATTCAAATCGAGTTCATGAAACTTGTTGCAGACTGGATATTCGAGTTGTTTTTCCACATGGGACTTTTGACAAGAATGATCCGGTTTCAATCGTTGGTACCCGTCATCATCCGTATGATACGGTGTCCGTACGTAATCGTCATCCTGGGCATAGTAAAAATAAAAATGGTGTTCGTGCTCCGAATCCTTGTACTGCGGTCCAGGTCCAGCTCCAGTATCCCAAATCTGTCGAGGAAGGGTCATGTCGACCGTGGTCCACGTACGATTCGTGGCATTGGTGGTGTCGTGGTCCAACTCGTGCGCTTGTGGAAGAAGAAATTGGATCTGGAGATGGTTAAAGTCGGGCGCAAAGGATTTTGTGGCAGCGACACTTCGAGACCCTCCCAGATAGATATGCTCATCAAATTCCGGTCACTAATCCTCATGACTCACCCCCGCTAGGGGGTACCCTCGGTGAGAAGGAAAGCTGCTGATGTCCAATGATAACGGTTATCCTACAAAATTTCCTGTGAGGCTAGAGCCCTTGCAAGACCAAAGATCTTGGCAAGACCAAACCACTCACCTATTTAATTGAAGTAATCATATTTTCCGCACCTCGCTCGCCACGCGCCCATTTATGACCATGCTTGGGACAATCAAAATCAAACGATTCATACAAAGAGACCATAAAGCAAAAAAGAAAGCACGACACCTTCTCGCTCCGAACTCCAAATAGAACATAACATTGTCTGTAAGGCAATATGTGTTGAGAGAGAGAATGGTTTTCTTGAAACAACGTCGTCGTGCTACTTCGTCCTCCTCGCACCATGCCATCGAAGAGGAGGAGGATGATTCTCCCAAAGGAAAATCCAAAAGTCCCTTGCTTCGAAAAGGCAACCAGAATGAAGGATACTTGTCATTGATGTTTCGACTTCAACGGTCTGCCAAACGGTGGATGCATACCAAGGATCGAACAACGGTGTTGGTTGCTGCCATCCTAGTCGGTGTCTTCTTGTGTTTGGCACTGGCCTTGTCAAGAAAACTGCCATGGGTTCCAGACTTTGGTGGCGCCGATGCTAGATGGGTCCGTGCCATGTCGTCATCCCTCCGCATCTCGCAGCGCTACAATCCACCAAAGATATCGCTCGTGGTGCACATGACCGACTCGGATCAGGTTGTTCCTCCTGCTCGACATGGCCGACGTGCCGACTTTGCCAGTTTGGAAATGAAATTTTGGGATCCCATTCGGGATGCCAAAACCGCAACCAACAAGAAGAGGGGTGGAAGAACAAGACGAAATGATTGCTCAGTGAATACATGGATGGTGGGACCATGGAGGATGCCTTGGGTCTCAAGGATCGGTGTGAAGAAAAACCTCACGTAACAATTCCCATTGAAAAACCACACACGGAATCCAAAACCGTGTACAGTCGAAGTCCCTTTACCGCCATTGAAAAGTTGGAGCATGCCTTGGACATGTCCAAAGCCTTGGCCTTGTTACACAACAACCGATTTGGTGTCATTGTCCACGATGATATCAAACTGGATCAGTTTTTAATGACCACCACAACAACAAAAAGCAACAAGGACCATGTCCGAGTCAAACTCAATGACTTTAATCGAGCCGAAGGCATGATGTACGATCACAAACACCAGGAATACTGCAAATATAGGAATGGAGAAGGAAGAGGGGATGTACGTGTTTGCGAGGCATTGTGGTGGATGAAAGGTTTGCTATGGCATGGGCTCACATTGCGTTCCGTACTCGTTCTGTTGTTGTTCTTGTTCATTTATCAACTTGTTTGGTAACAAAGTGGCGCTCGCCCGAGGAGTATATGGATGCACCTCTGGACGAAATGATTGATATCTACAGCATGGGCAACAACTTTGTAAGCACCGAATCCTTTTGTACGTTGAATGCGTTGGTTCACCATTCTCACCCAGAACGAAAATGTCTTGCGCTCCTTTTCTCTCTCTAGTTTTCCATCTTGACGGGAGAATTCCTCTTTCCCAACACGTGCAACGACAAAAAGGTCAAACGGAGAATCAAACAAGGTGAGAGATGCTTTTTGGATCCCCGATGGGCCAATGTATCGCATGCCGAAGGCCAACTCGTTCATGTCATTGAAAAATGCTGGGAACAAGATCCCAAGAATCGATATAACATTGGCCAGATTATTACAGTGTTGGAAAAGGCGCTGGAAAAACAGTTGCAAATAGATAAGCAAAAGTTGGAGAATACGCTACGAGACATGCATGCAGGGCATGGTCCGGACAAAAGGAGAACAAGATAGGAGGACGTTCCAACCAATGACGGTTCTGCAAAATAGTTTGGCTACAGGACGCAAATTGGCGAGAATGACATTGCTGCTTTTCGTACATACGTGGAGTTAACAGAATCGCTGCTACTAGTAGATGGAGTTGCCTTATCATGAGTGTGCGTCTTGGTTTGTTAGCAATGCGACACTCCCTGGCCCAAGCCCCTCCTTTCAGTTACTCCTGGACGGCCCGAGTTGAAGGGAGTGGAATGCAGGACATGGACGGTGGACTGGTCATCATTCCATTGTCGTGGCATTCCCAACATCTCCGTTATTAATACTCGTGGGACATTCATCCAAACGGTGACAGGGACAGTCACACCCACTGACAAGATAGGTGGAATGACGACTTTGTGGTTGGTAGCTTTGAGGGAGTCAAGGAAGGGGTCGTGGCCGAATCTGTTACCCGAGATTTCGACGCAAACGGCAAATCAAAACTTTGCGCTGATTTGTTGAAAATTATTAAAACGTCGTCATGTTTTGATTTGTTGTTCGCCGGCATATCAAATTAAAACAAAATCCCCATATTTTTTCTATCATTTTTCATCGTTTATGACCACTGATTTTCTTACCTCACATGACCACTGATTTTCTTACCTCACATCACCGTCATACTCGTTGTTCTTTCGCTTCATCGAATCGTTGACAGCCTCCCTTCATACGTCCATCATGAAGAAGACAAAGACTTCATCCAAGCATAAGAGCAACTCTTCTCGTCGCAACCGACCTCCAGGAATCATTCATGTGTATCAATCCGCTCAGACTTCTATCCGACATGAGCCATACTGCTTTGATACTGACGACTTCACATTACTTCTCTGTGAAATGTTCTCCCTGTGTCTACCAGGGGATGATGTTCAACAAGCCTTCATCCAACACAGTTTGCCGTACCTTAAATCTGTTCCAAGTGTCCCTCATATTCATATTTTCATCAAAGAAATCAAGCGGGGATTTAAAGAACTACAGTTGACACGTTCATCAATATCACATCATGACCTACGAATACAGGAAGCCATTCCTTTACAGCTTACACATGAATTGCATGGTGCATTCATGCTTGACTGTACATTGTCCAGGACACACCGTAAACCAAGAATTCCGTACAACCAACCCTACTACGAAGTGATACACCGTACACGAACCTCCAGGGAACTCTGTTCTACTGAATTTGATCACATTTTTCGCACCGTCATAATTATTTTCCCCTATGCATCAGTATTTTGGACAACTGCCTTTACCTCGGACAATTCCAAATTTCTTTGTGAACTACAGTGTGGCATTGGCAAATCTATCACCACTTCGTCACTTACTCCATTACCACTTTCCTGGTTACGTCTTGTTTATACAACTGGTGAACCAGCGTTGGGAAGCTTCATCAAGTCTATAAACAGAGTATGGACAATCAATTATGTTGTTTCCAACGAATTGCCCAAAGTTATTCACAGCATTCAATTTGACGACGGTGATGTTGATACTCCTCTTCTACCACCTGACTGTATCGGTGACAACATTATTAACAAAATCCAAGATCGCCGTACATTTTACCGTGCTTTATTTGAAAAGTCAGGATCCAATAAAATTGGCTGTCGCAGATATGTCACTGGTGCACTGTATCGTTCCATCCGTGGTTCCTCGGCCTATATTTTAAACCCAAGATCTGAAGAAAGACGATTCCACGCATTCCAGACTACTATTTTGGACAGCAACAAACGGCCAGTTGGACAATCCTACATTGTCGTGTCCTATGTATCATCGTCTGAGAAGCTTTATCATGACTTTGCTTCTGTGGCAAACTTATATGTCTCAGACAAGAATGTTTCAAGCTGTGGGAACTCCAGGAGAAACACAGGAGACAACGGACAAATGAGTGGGTATGGAATCACGTTCCACCGTTATCAGCAACAATTAAAATCAATACCAATCTCCATGGACAATACATCACTCAACAATAATGTAGGGCAGTTATGCTCCACGGTTGGGACAAGAATTCAACAACACTATCCGGGAATATTGCCCTTGTTTACATCTTTACGTAAACAGGCAGATATTGATGTCCCTCAAGATTTGGGTGGGACAGACGGATTTTGTTCCAACATCGCAGTAAGTGTTGATTTGGAAAACTCATCCCATGTTGATATCAACGACGCTAGTGTTTGCTTCGTTGTATTTTCCGAAACCATGCCACATACTACAAAGAACTGGTTTTTCATTTTTCCAGATGTTCTGCTGAAAAGAGATGGCCGTACTTATAATGGCCTGGTGATTGAATTATCACATGGCGTGACAATTCTATTCGATGGTCGTGTCATCCGTCATTGCACTTCCAAACATGAGTGTGCCTTTGGTTTCGATGGAACAATTGGTCACACAGTGGGTTGGTTTTTCGGTACCTCATTTCCGGCCTTGACTTCATCTTCCAGTACTACCCCGTGAATATGCCTGTTCATGCAATCACTTTTGTTGCATTTACACAGATGCGTACAGACAATTCCAGCTTTTCGACATCCACAAGTATTAGTCTTGCATTGAAGCCCTAGTCGTTTGCAATTGCACTTTGTTTTCCTTCTTTCAAAATTTGTCTTTTGTTTCTTGATAGAATGATGCTTGCTGTAGGTAACACGATGTGCTTCTCGGACAGAAATGATTTTATACTTGGTTTGATCGAAACTTTTATCCAAAATCTGTTGCCGTAACAAACGCCGTTCTGGTCCAAGAGGTGATGAGGCATCAAGTAAGTTGTATTTATCATGTGTAAACCAAATGGATGTTTTTGACTGTTTATCTCCAATGATGCCTTCAGGAATTACCAATCGTACAGAAGGATATGCACCCGTGGTTACATCAATTATCAGACAGTGGATACCAAGTCTACTGTGGGTTGCTCTGTCCCTTGGATCTGCAAATAACGCCACAGACTGTCCCTTATGTACTTTGAAACCTGCTCTTCTATTCATTCGTATCATCTTACTCGCTTGATACGATTGATCAAACCTTCTTTGCTTCACATTTTCATTGCGTTGGTCAGTTCGCATTTCATTGTCGTCCATAATACATAAATCACTAGGTTTTTTTTCAGACGCGTCACTTATAGATCTAAAAGTATCGTTCTTGTTTGATACTCACCTATTTGTTCGATTTCTTCGGGAACGCCGAAGCTCTGGTTTTGTTTGTGCTATGTTGTTTCCAGTGGTGTTTCCTTGATTTGTTGATGTACCTTGTGGAACTGTCTTAAGTTCCACAGGTGCTTGTTTTATGGTCTTTGCAGGAGACTTCACCTTAGACGACTTCTCCACAAAATCGTTCGTAGGCAGAGTCTTATCTTTCTGGACACTCTGTCCAGCACTTAGAAAGTTGCGGATTTGAGTGGTCATGTGAATGTCCATCACATGTTGCTGATCCGCTGTCGGTATAGTCTTCACAGAATACATATTTGTCCATGTGAATTCAATAAACTTTTTGAATAAGGTGCACGCTGTTGACCTCCAGTTTTTGGACGGCACATTTGCTGGATGCAATTGAGATAGGCTTGTCCCGCCGTCCATTTTGCTCTGTCGTGTTTGGAACAAACAGGCAATTACTAGCATTGCGATTGGACCACATGAGTGTGTGTCAAGTTGAATACCACTAATTGTTTGATCCCGAGATATTGTCCATTGGTCTTTGATGCCTTCTGTTTTCTGTTTGGTCCTTTCGTCAATAAGTTCATCCATGTTGTCCAATCCTTGGACTCCAAATTTCCACAAAACATATTTCACAACATTTTTCCAAACGTCCATTGTACTTGTTACCATTCCGTCATAGACAATTGCTCTCTTCTCTGACAGAAGGATGTGGATGACTGCGTAGTGGTCACCAGTGAAACCCAATGATATGATTTCATCAATGTTTGCATTATCCTTCAGAACAGGTGAGATCTCTCCAATAATTTTCGAAATTTCCAAGAAAGTTGCCATCGACAAGTTATGCATACAGGCATAGAAAATCACTGTAGAACTGTGATTCCAATGGGATGCAAGTTGTCCAAATGTGTGGACAAGGGAATGTGGTAGCCACTGTCTTGAATTTTCTCCGAAATAATGCTCCAAGCACTCGCCAGATGGGATGTTAAACAGAACATCTTTATTCACAAAAAGATCTGGACAAATCTCACACTTCATGAATACTTGCAATGTCTTGTCAGCGGCTTGTGCGTTCCTGAAACCATCGGAATTCACGAGAACATTTAGAACTGTTGACAAGAGTGGGTTATTGTCATTCCGTTTGGACGTTACTGGTGTTCCCTTGGGTGTTGCAACAACAATGACAGACTCATTACCAGAGTCTTCTTGATCATTGTTTCGTAAAATCTGGTGTTTTGATCTGCTGTCATTCTCTTCTTTCGACATGTTATGATCTTGTTTTGACAGATCAGGATTTTGTTCCAGAATGGTCGTATCATGTTTTGATATGTCGACACCTTGTTTCAAAACATTTTGTTTCCCGTCCGACGCCTCAAAACTTTCATCTGGCTCCTTGTCGGAACGAAGTTTTGATAAATCAACCTTGTGTTTTGATATGTCGACACCTTGTTTCAAAACATTTTGTTTCCCGTCCGACGCGTCAAAACTTGCATCTGGCTTCTTGTCGGAACGAAGTTTTGATAAATGAACCTTGTGTTGTGATATGTCGACACCTTGTTTCGAAACATTTTGTTTCCCGTCCGACGCGTCAAAACTTGCATCTGGCTTGTTGTCGTCATTTGATGATTTCTTGGTATTCTGTTTTGAAATCTCTTGTTGGGCTGCTTTTTGGGTTGCCAATACGGGTTGGCAATACAACAGTCCCGCCAGATCTGAGGAACTTACTAGTTCCTGTGTCTTCCGACTCTCAATCTCCTTTCGGAATGTCTGATTTTCCACTGCTTTGGGTTTGGAATTAAGGTCATCGTCAGGTACTTCACTGTCTTGATTCGCCGTAGCCGTATGTTTTTGTTTTCGGGCCAAATCAACAGCTTTTGGTTTAGAATCTAAGTCGCCCACAGTTTCTTCACCTTTTCTGACCATATCATGTTCATCTGGAACTGATATAGGTCTAAGACCTTCAGGTACCAGTGACCAATCGGAATTTTGTATCAGCATGAACTTGTCATCTGCCGCTTCTTTATGTGTTTGTTTATAGTTGTGCATTAGGTATTGCACTCTTGGCGATGCAAGGTCTCCAAGGTCTTCAATGTCGGCTTCAGTAATTTCACCACAAATCGCATATTTTTCTGTGAGGGCGCTACTGCGGGTACGGAGACACCGTTCAACCGCTGTGGTCCCGGCTATTCTCAATTCTGTTGAAGATAATCCTTTCACACCTTCTGAATTGGGAGAGTAGAATTGGTTCCAAAGACAGTTTCGTATGACGAAATGGTATTTGCTGTTGTCCGTCGAAAAGCACCGTTCAATGTTCCCATTGCTCTTCCCAGTGCCATTGTCCAGTTGAACTCCGTATTCCCACGAGCCCATTCCTCCGAAACAATCGATTGGACAGTATTCCGAATGCCGTTGTTTGCATTCTCCACGGAACCTTGTTCTCGAGGAGTACGAGGACGTCCTGTAATTGTGTCAATGTGTGGATTACTTTCCATCACAAGCCTCACTACCTCATTGCCACACGTCTAAGGAGGTTTTTTGAAGATAAGTGACTGGAATTCCACCAATAGGCGCGTGACACACGCCCAATAGGCGCGTGCAGCACCCCCAGAACACGGATCACGCGCATTTGGCGCGTACGAAGCGCGTGGCGCTCCAGATTGCGCGTTAATGCGCGTGAAACGTGTAGACAACGCGTGAAACGTGTTGACACCCGCGTGAGCATGTTTATTGTATGTGGAAACGCGTGCACAGAGCCTAACCTTTGCCTAGATACCTAACTACTAGCTACACATATAACACCTAGTATTCCAGTCGCACGTAAACTCCAAAAGCGACCCACAAATTTCTCCTCCACCACCAAATCACGTCACAGTGACATACGAAGAACAATGGACACAAAATCACAGAAGAACGCTGAAAATTAGATTTTCCTCACACAACAACCACACAAAAGATATACTCTCCCACTTTTGTGATCACTTTTTGACGATAGAGTCATAGACTGCCTCATCCAACTCACACCAACCCCCAACGCCCCAAAAAACACACAGCAGCAGCAACAACAACAACAACAACAACACAACAGCAACAACAACAACAACAGCTACAACAAACAGGCGAACACAAAGAGAATCATTTCCTTTTTCAAATTGGAAAGGTGCTAGGTAAGCCAAGTCGACAAGACAACAGTGAGAGTTCGTTTTGTCGTTTTCCTATATGCCCACTAATCATTTTCTTCTGTTTCCATGAAAACCCAACCGTGTGATCGCTGTTTGGCAACTATTTCTTCCCTCCTATCATCCCACAAGACAATTTTCAACGCTCTGAACGACTGGATTGGTGGTTCTGTTTGAAAAAGGGCGAAGACACCAAGTTGGTGCACCCATTTCATTCTCCCATCAATTTCCATCGACCAAAACTGGTTGGATTGCTGGATTGCCGCTGCTTCTTCCCTCCTATTATCCCAGAAGACCATTTTCAACGATCTGAACGGTCGGATTGGTGAGGATTCTATTGAACAAAGGGCAAAAATCACCAAGTTGGTGCACCCTCTTCCTTCACCCCTCCATCTCCATCAACCAAGACCCTGTTGGATTGCTGTGTTGCTAATCCTTCCCGATTGGAACAAGGGCTGAGACACCAAGTTGGTGCACCCTCTTCCTTCACCCCTCCATCTCCATCGACCAAGACCCTGTTGGATTGCTGTGTTGCTACCCCTTCTCAATTGGAACAAGGGCCAAGACACCAAGTTGGTGCACCCATTTCCTTCACCCCTCCTTTTCCATCGACCAAGACCCTGTTGGATTGCTGTGTTGCTACTCCTTCTCGATTGGAACAAGGACCGAGACACCAAGTTGGTGCACCCATTTCCTTCACCCCTCCATCTCCATCGACCAAGACCGTGTTGGATTGCCGTGTTGCTACTCCTTCCCGATTGGAACAAGGGCCGAGACACCAAGTTGGTGCACCCATTTCCTTCACCCCTCCATCTCCATCGACCAAGACCGTGTTGGATTGCCGTGTTGCTACTCCTTCCCGATTGGAACAAAGGCCGAGACACCAAGTTGGTGCACCCATTTCCTTCACCCCTCCATCTCCATCGACCTTGACCCTTTTGGATTGCTGTGTTGCCTCTCCTTCTCGATTGGAACAAGGATCAAGACACCAAGTTGGTGCACCCAATTTTCACTCCTCCATCTCCACCGACCAAGACCCTGTTGGATTGCTGTGTTGCTACTCCTTCCCGATTGGAACAAGGGCTGAGACACCAAGTTGGTGCACCCCTCTCCATCCCTCCTTCATCTACATCGACCAAGAAGACCCCATTGGATTGCTATATCTTGATTGGTGGTTCTGTTGAAGGGCCGAGACACCAAGTTGGTGCGCCCCCATACTTCTATCTTCTATCTCTATCGACCAAGACCCTATTGGATTGTTGTATTTGCTTCTGATTCTTGACTGGAAGGACCGAGACATCAAGTTGGTACACCCATATCCCTCACTCCTCCATCCCTATCGACCAAGACCCTCCAGGGTTTCCATCACGCAAGCTTGAGAAACGGTAGTATCAAGTTGCATCGGAACCCTGCATCGAAAGAAAATTTCTCCTAGTTTCTTCCCCAAGCTGATTGAATCGCACGCTAATATGGCTGATTCGGTAGAAGATTCCGATCGATATTTCCCAGACTTGATATGTTATGAATATACAATCGAGTGGTATCGTTCTGTTTATTCCAACACTGATAATTGGACAGATTTCTCCACTACATATGGAGGTGAAACTATATTCGTATCCCTCTTGCGCTGTGGATCAAGTATTTTCAGTGATATCGCCTCGCATGCTGCTGTTTGTTTCCCGAAGATACTGAGACTTGTAGAGACGATCGAAGAACAACAAGAGGGAAACAAGAGTGACGGAGCTGGTAGTTTTATTTCACCAGGAATCGACCTATTCGAACAAACTCTATATGGAGACGCACTTCGTCTGTGGGACAAGGAATTCCCGTCAACGACAAGATCAAAGTCGAGCGCAAGCTTTACTCGATCCCTCAAGGTGTTTCTTGGAGCCCATCCTATGCTCGCTGATATTGTCCTCAACTCGTATTCGATGGAGAGACGGCTTAATGTCGTGGCTGCAAAAATATTGGACTACATGACGTCTGATAGATCGAAGTTTCGGAAAGACAGAACAATACCAGTCCGAGAAATGGTTTGGAGCGTTCAACATATGGCAGCTGTGTATCGGGTATTGGAATCTGACTCCTATGAAATGGAAGGAGTCGATGTTGAAAAAGCATTAGCCCTTACACTTCCTGATTGCTGGTTTTGTCCTTATTTTGACATACCAAGAGCTGTTAAGTATCCCGCGAACGACTATTCCAATTTGGCGGTTCTAATTTCATATTACCAGACGATGGAACGGGAATACGCTACAAAGACGAAGGAGTATCAGAAGGGGCGACATGAACAACGATCTCAAGACAGGAAACGCCGTAAACAAGCGTCAGACAGTAAATGTGATGGTGCAACAAGTTCTACCATTTTCACTGTTTCAAATAACGAGAGCAAATCACAATCTCAGTCTCTGTCAGCGACCGAGGAGGATCGGAGTTCCATTTTTGATACTCTTGCATTGAAAAAGAAACCACAAAAAGGAAAACAAGCGACGACAAAAAAATCTTCCTCTCAATCAAAGGTGGGTCTGTTGGAAAGTAAATCATATGTTGACCACGGTAGCGACAAACCTAAAGGAATACCAAAGCAACCACCTCCTCTCAAGAATAAACCTGGTCCATCAGACGACCTTGCATCTTTCACTAACGACCGTTTGATTCATATGGCTAACTGGTCCCTCAAACAGTCGATGTCAGCGATCAATGAAGCTTGGGATCTCTGTAAAGAAAGTGCCGTTAGACGTAAGGGAAGCATCCATGAAGTTGTTTTGCGATTTGTCTTTACCTACGCTTGCTGTACCAACAAGAATGGTTCTCTACAACATGACAATGGGAAAATGGACGTCCTTTTTGTCCCACATCGCCAGTACAGACGAAACCTTTTGCTACGGACGAATACTCAAGAGACGACTAAGTTTAAGGGGATCCCTCCCCTCATATTCAGGTCGATGCTTGTGCTGGTGGTTCATAAATGGCACAACAAGTCCGTTTGCTTTGAGCAAATCGACGAAGATAGTCTGAGAATGGACACAATGACTGCAATGGATTTGAGTTCGTCGTCTTCCGATACTACATTGGTCGTCGTCACTACCAAGTATGAAGCTTTTTATCCCGTCTTAATCCTCTTACAAGCACATCAAAGAGAAGTGTTGATTTTCGATCCATTATCGACAAGGGATATTCGCTCGTGGAGGCCTACAGTGATTCGATGTCTACGGAAACTAAGGCTATTGGACGACGAAAAGAAAATCCAATCATTCTTGAGCGTTGATATAAAGGAAGAGCTCGTTGGATGTGACTGGAGATTCATTTATAAGAAGTATCCGAATCCGGTGGCACCAAGTGCGTGTACGCTTCCCCAAGTATCAATCATATGTGTGATCGACGAGATCCTGTCAAAGGCGTCCCCTAATATGTCCTGTGATCAGATGATGGGGAAATGGGCTCAAGAATTGCCATCGTGTAGGCGAGAATGTCACAAGGCCTGCAATCATATCGTGAGTACGGCTATCAATAAAGCGAAACGTGATTCGACTCTGCGTGTATGTTTCAAGGACGTTAATGACGATACACGTCCAAGGATCAAACGCAGTCGCCGGTTTATAATGGAAGGGAAAGATCGAGGGGAGGTAATGGAAGATATGCTGGATTCCGACGATGAACGATTCGAGGACATTAAAGTGATACAAGAGATTACAGAAGCGGACAAGGCGCTCGAACGACTTCACGAAGATCGGCGATTCTTGGATCTGGTACGAACATTGAACGATGAAGATCAGAAAGAGGCACTCTGTTCCACTTGTGGGACCTCATTGCTTAAAAAGGATCTGGATAGAAGTCGGACCTTTTCTATCGTGAGTTGGACAAGGCAAGAAACCTCCAACTGTCCTCATTATCATTGTCCAACATGTACTTTCATCCGGAATTCGGTGAAGAATCGATTTTGTTCCATATGCGGTCATAGTCATGCTGAGCTAATACCACACGATCTACATGAGACAGAATTAATCGCGAAGAAAGACAAGACAATCGTCCTAGACGAATATGATGAAGACTCCGAACAATATTGTGCCATATGCCATGGACAGCGTCCTAACGACTGTCGGATCGAGAGATGCGGGCACAAGTTTTGTCGGGTGTGTCTTGGTCATGTCCTTACCACCGAAAAACAAGTTCCTATGGGGAAACAGAAATCGACACCTCCTGAAATGAACGAGAGTTGCCCTTTGTGCAACGGAGATATTGCTTCGATTACGTACACCAATGCACATGATGGTTCAGTTGAAGAAGTTGGCGTGTCAAAAGATGAACATCGTGGTCTCTACAGACCGGTCCCTGTATTTCCAGAGACAGCATGGGGTCGTGTACCGTTGGAAACTCTCCGTTTCATGAGTAAAAAACAACAAAAGGAGAAGAATAGGAGAGACCAAACTGAATCTTCTACTGTCACGATCAGTAACACAGAAGCAAAAAGGCAAGTCTGATCTATATAAGACTGATTCCATCGTCACCAGGGATATTTGAAAAATCCACTTTTCGAGAAATCAAGCTTGAAAGTTTTGCGCGGTATGCGCGCGATATACCCCTATTGTCATTCACGTGCGCGACTGCAGTACCGTTTTTACGTACCTTCTAGCACATCTCACATTAGGGTTTTGAATACTAAAATTTTGCCGGCCATACTTTAGTCCAATATTTCAAAGTGTATATCTTAATTTGGCGAGGCATATATTGAACCAATCGAAAGAGCATTCAAAGACGAGTTGATCTATGTAACGAACTCAAATTGGGACCCCTCTGAAATATCCCTGCCCACAATGGAACCAGTCTTATATTATTAGTACTCTCGATCAAAAGAAGAGACATTCTAGTTTCAGGTATTTGGCATTTCTATCCGCGTACTAACTATGTCTTTGTACTACAAGAAGTTCGGAAACGACAAGCACACATCCTAGAGCGGAGGTGACATCCATAAAGAAGAAACATATTCGTCCCACTTTCGAAGATATGGCATCGGATCAGACGATTTCGAGACTCACATGTACACAGGAGACCTATGCCAAGTACGAAAAGAAGAAAACGCAACGTATAAGTGAAACAGTGGTCGCCATGTCGCATCGGAACGAAAGTGCACACGAAAGAATGTGCTACTTTGTCTTGGACAAGGACATCGATCGAATAAGGATGCTATCGCATCTACTGCAGCGTTGCTTTGGAAGTTACGACGATCAAGATTGTTTTGGTTTGTCGTTCGAAAAGGAGATGATACAACGGAAGGTCGATATGAAAGATATCCCGAGTGTCTTTGCACGTATCCCAGAAATATACAACAAGGCTATGGATGATGTTGTGGAGACAAGAGATGACGTTGTCAGTCATTCGAACATTATACCAGAATGTTGTCCTATGATTGTTACTCAAATCCCGGTGGGTCTTGTAACTAAAACGATCCACAATGCATTCATATTGGAATGTACTTTGTCGAGGACAAGATATAGAGAAATCAGGAAAAAGACAACACATGTGTCGTCCTCTATATTCGAAGATCCTGTCATGATGATTCGGACTAACAAAAATTTATGTCTTGACGAAAATGATCACCTCTTCAGAGATATCATTATCCTCTTCCCTTTGGCTGGGGTTTTTTATACATGTGTGCGTCAATTTCAAGAACTATCAAGGTCGTCCAACATCACATCGTCATCAGTCCCACTACCATTGTCTTGGTTACGTCTGCGACACAAAGATGGCCAACCTGCAAGTAATGCATTCTTGAAAAAGATTCATCGTTGTTGGAGTCTAGATTGGGGTGAACAACTTACTAATAATGACAAAACTGTGAAGGAATGTTACCAATGGTCCGATGTGGAGAATGGGAGCCCACTTTTACCTCCTGACGTGTACCTCGATGACAAGGGAAAGATCGAAAAGCCAGGGAATAAACAGTCGATGACACATCACATGTCACGGGAACAATATCGAACAAGGCTGATTATAAACAGGAATGACTCAGATAAGAAAGGGAGTCGGAGATATGTTAGTGGTGCTTTGCATCGAAACCTATGGTTGCAAATGTCGTCCGGTACACACCCAAGGCCACTGGTATACGACCATCGTATTCGGGGAAACATTACTTTCATTGTTCAGACACGCCGAAATGATGGGAGACCAGAGTCACTTAGTTACATTCGAGTGACATCCCTGTTACGGAAGGACCAGACGTTGTTGGACCTATTACACCACAGAGCAAGGGAGTTTACACGTACTGGGTCTCTGAGAAAGGCGGCCAATGCCAGATGTAATAAGGGAGACTTAGGATCTATGACTACTGTTGGTAATACTGCGGCAAGAGGAAACGGTTCTACTTTCGTTTCCGAGAAATTATTTACAAAGGACAAGACATTATCGATGATACTGCCGAAAATAAGTACAGCGGCAAAAAGGTTCTGTGAACGCGAATATCCTGGGGTGATTCCAACATTCCGGTATCTAGAAGATTCAGCTGGCGAAGAAATGCCTAGTGAATTCGGAGGAAGAGTCGGAGGTATGACCTCAGCCATTACCCTGAGTTTGAACCTCATGAACACGACACACTATGATGTTCACGATGGTTCTGTTTCATTCGCAATCTGGACAGAGACAATCCCAGGTGACTCCCAAAATTGGTTCTTTGTTTTGCCAAATATTCTGGTGGAATATGATGGTACTACATACCATGGTCTTTGTATACAACTATTTCATGGGGTTTCGGTTCTATGGGATGGACGTGTGATCCGGCATGGAACGTCAATACACACACAAAGACAACATACAGATGGGAACATGAAGAACCACACTATTAGTTGGTTTTGGGCAGTAAGTTCCAGGTCTATGAATGCAACTGTCAACAAAACAAGAGAGGACCACGGTATAACCAAAACGGTTCAAGGCATTCGTAGCGGAACATTATAAATTCTTTCTGGATGCATTCATCACCAAGGAAAAACAAATTCAAGGAGCATTCCACGTCTTTTGCTTCTTATGAGCACTCTGGTGTGGTACACCAGCAGCGTGTTTCTTTGGATTTTCCAGCGCTATGTGATAACATGCAGTAAAAATAGGCATATAGTTGCAAAAGGAGCAACCAGGTGGTGAAGAAATCAGCCACAATGCCCATTGTTTCTCGGTGTGAATGAAATGAGATGGACTACGCTACTTGGTATCCTCGTCGTAATAAGGCTCCAATTTTTCTCTCCATACTTTACCGACCGTTTTTGTCAAGATCCCACAAAATTCGGCTGGGATATATTCAAAAAAGGGAATCTTTCTGTTTTTTTCCAAACTTGTGGAAGTCAAACCACGCTTGGAATCCCTCTCTTAAAGTCATACAGAACTCCCATACGAAGGACATGTTCATGGATGAAGTACAGGGAGTCTTTGCACAAGTGGTATCACAAGATGAAGACGACCCAGGTACTTGTAAAGGACGGAAACAATGTTTGCATGTGTATATTGTTGCCCGTTGATTACAGGTGAATTTACCGCAAACAAGACATGTCTCGAGGAAGTTTTGTTTCCAGATGAAGGGTCCGTCAAGGAATTCCGGTCTGTCTGCCCATGTGCCCATCTGACACTGGTGCTCTTCTGTATATCCCTCTTGATTACCATTCATAATGGAAATCACATCAAGTCGTCCCTCGTGATTAATAATCTTGTCTACAAGATCCTTGAATTCGTTTTTGATTCCTTTGGCTGCCGCTGCAACATCTTCAGTGAGAACAACATTCCTATCACTGCTACGAAGACAAAACGAAGTTTCAACATCAAATCGTGTATTCGAGATGAGATTCCATATTGCAACAGTATTCAACCAAGACGAGTCTTCCATCTTTCATATGATATCGAACGGTCTTCTTGAAGAGTAATGGTACGAGGATTTCTGTTTGCGGTTGGAAGAAGATGTACTTCAGAGAAAACAACTGATCCTGACTATCTCTCAGTTCTTATCGTTTTTATGGGGAAAATTCAAATAATGCTAAGAATTTCTGAGTCTTGTTTGCTTTGTCATACGAATCAATGGAGGATGAAATGAGCGTACGAAATTTTTGGACAATGTCAAGGCCAACGCTATATCGGTATGGTCTATTGCAAGCCTTTCTCGTCACATATCACGAGATCAGATCCTATGGTATCCATAAAAATGAGACACTATGGGTCTCTTCCAAAATCTGGACCGATTCCATGAAGAGAAGGATCTCTTTGCTCCATGTCCATACAATTTTGGCACGACGACAACACCAAACCGATCTAATCTATTGCAAGTCTTTGTCTTGACGGCACATGAGATCAGAGCCTATGGTACACATGGCTATGATATCCCGAGGATATGTACCAAGACCTGGGTCGATTAGATGAAAAGAAAAATGTCTTTGCTCCAAAAAGTCTATGGAAGATTGGGACGAGGACAACACCGCACCGGTGTGGTCTACAACAATAATTTACGTCAATGATAGACGAGTTCAGCGCCTATGACGTCCATGCCTATGATACCACAAGTGTCTGTACCGAATTTTGGAGCGCTTCAAGTCATAGAAGGGTGTTGTTGCTCCATACCCCTCATGGAAGGTTGAGACAACGAAAACGCGATACTGATATGGCCTACAACGAGACTTTTGGTCCGCGATAGACGAGATCAAAGACTATGACATCCATTCCTATGATACCCCAAGTGTCTCTATTGAAATTTGGAGCGATTCAAGTTATAGAAGGGTGTCTTTGCTCCATGTCCATGGAAGTTTGGGACATTGACAACACTACACTGGTATGGTCTATAACAAGACTTTTGGTCCATGGTACACGTGTTCAGAGCCTATGACGTCCATTCCTATAATACCCCAAGTGTCTCTACCGAAATTTGGAGTGATTCAAGTTATAGAAGGGTGTCTTTGCTCCATGTCCATGGAAGTTTGGGACATTGACAACACTACACTGGTATGGTCTATAACAAGACTTTTGGTCTACGATACACGAGTTCAGAGTCTATGACGTCCATTCCTGTGATACCCCAAGTGTCTCTACCGAAATTTGGAGCGATTCAAGTTATAGAAGGGTGTCTTTGCTCCTTGTCCATGGAAGTTTGGGACATCGACAACACGACACTGGTATGGTCTACAACAAGACTGTTGGTCTGCGATAGACGAGTTCAGAGCCTATGATATCCATGCCTATGATACCCCAAGTATCTCTAGCGAAATTTGGAGCGATTCAAGTTATAGAAGGGTGTCTTTGCTCCATGTCCATGGTAATTTGGTACAACGACAACGCCACACTGGTATGGTCTACAACAAGACTTTTGGTCCGCGATAGACGAGTTCAGAGCCTATGATATCCATGCCTATGATACCCCAAGTAACTCTACCGAAATTTGGAGCGATTCAAGTTATAGAAGGGTGTCTTTGCTCCATGTCCATGGTAATTTGGTACAACGACAACGCAAGACCGGTATGGTCTACAACAAGACTTTTGGTCTGCGATACACGAATTCAGAGCCTATGACGTCCATGCCTATGATACCCCAAGTGTCTCTACCAATATTTGGAGCGATTCAAGTTATAGAAGGGTGTCTTTGCTCCATGTCCATGGAAGTTTGGGACATCGACAACACGACACTGGTATGGTCTACAACAAGACTGTTGGTCTACGATACACGAGTTCAGAGCCTATGACATCCATGCCTATGATACCCCAAGTGTCTCTACCAATATTTGGAGCGATTCAAGTTATAGAAGGGTGTCTTTGCTCCATGTCCATGGAAGTTTGGGACATGGACAACGCCACACCGGTATGGTCTACAACAAGACTTTTGGTCCGCGATAGACGAGTTCAGAGCCTATGATATCCATGCCTATGATACCCCAAGTGTCTCTACCAATATTTGGAGCGATTCAAGTTAAAGAGGGGTGTCTTTGCCCCATGTCCATGGAAGTTTGGGACATGGACAACACGGCACCGGTATGGTCTACAACAAGACTTTTGGTCCGCGATAGACGAGTTCAGAGCCTATGACATTCATGCCTATGATACCCCAAGTGTCTCTACCATTATTTGGAGCGATTCAAGTTATAGAAGGGTGTCTTTGCTCCATGTCCATGGAAGTTTGGTACATCTACAACGCGACACTGGTATGGTCTACAACAAGACCTTTGGTCCACGATAGACGAGTTCAGAGCCTATGACATCCATGCCTATGATACCCCAAGTGTCGCTACCAATATTTGGAGTGATTCAAGTAATAGAAGGGTGTCTTTGCTCCATGTCCATGGAAGTTTGGGACATTGACAACGCCACATCGGTATGGTCTACAACAAGACTTTTGGTCCGCGATACACGAGTTCAGCGCCTATGACGTCCATTCCTATGATACCCCAAGTGTCTCTACCAAAATTGGGAGCGATTCAAGTTATAGAAGGGTGTCTTTGCTCCATGTCCATGGTAATTTGGTACAACGACAACGCAAGACCGGTATGGTCTACAACAAGACTTTTGGTCTGCGATACACGAGTTCAGAGCCTATGACGTCCATGCCTATGATACCCCAAGTGTCTCTACCAATATTTGGAGCGATTTAAGTGATAGAAGGGTGTCTTTGCTCCATGTCCATGGAAGTTTGGGACATGGACAACACGACACTGGTATGGTCTACAAGAAGACTTTTGGTCTACGATACGCGAGTTCAGAGCCTATGACATCCATGCCTATGATACCCCAAGTGTCTCTACCAATATTTGGAGCGATTTAAGTGATAGAAGGGTGTCTTTGCTCCATGTCCATGGAAGTTTGGGACATGGACAACGCCACACCGGTATGGTCTACAACAAGACTTTTGGTCCGCGATAGACGAGTTCAGAGCCTATGATATCCATGCCTATGATACCCCAAGTGTCTCTACCAAAATTTGGAGCGATTTAAGTTATAGAGGGGTGTCTTTGCCCCATGTCCATGGAAGTTTGGGACATGGACAACGCGACACCGGTATGGTCTACAACAAGACTTTTGGTCCGCGATAGACGAGTTCAGAGCTTATGACATTCATGCCTATGATACCCCAAGTGTCTCTACCATTATTTGGAGCGATTCAAGTTATAGAAGGGTGTCTTTGCTCCATGTCCATGGAAGTTTGGTACATCTACAACGCGACACTGGTATGGTCTACAACAAGACCTTTGGTCCACGATAGACGAGTTCAGAGCCTATGACATCCATGCCTATGATACCCCAAGTGTCTCTACCAATATTTGGAGTGATTCAAGTAATAGAAGGGTGTCTTTGCTCCATGTCCATGGAAGTTTGGTACATCTACAACGCGACACTGGTATGGTCTACAACAAGACCTTTGGTCCACGATAGACGAGTTCAGAGCCTATGACATCCATGCCTATGATACCCCAAGTGTCTCTACCAATATTTGGAGTGATTCAAGTAATAGAAGGGTGTCTTTGCTCCATGTCCATGGAAGTTTGGGACATCGACAACGCAAGACCGGTATGGTCTACAACAAGACTTTTGGTCTGCGATACACGAGTTCAGAGCCTATGACGTCCATGCCTATGATACCCCAAGTGTCTCTACCAATATTTGGAGCGATTCAAGTTATAGAAGGGTGTCTTTGCTCCATGTCCATGGAAGTTTGGGACATCGACAACACGACACCGGTATGGTCTACAAGAAGACTTTTGGTCTACGATACACCAGTTCAGAGCCTATGACATCCATGCCTATGATACCCCAAGTGTCTCTACCAATATTTGGAGCGATTTAAGTGATAGAAGGGTGTCTTTGCTCCATGTCCATGGAAGTTTGGGACATGGACAACGCCACACCGGTATGGTCTACAACAAGACTTTTGGTCCGCGATAGACGAGTTCAGAGCCTATGATATCCATGCCTATGATACCCCAAGTGTCTCTACCAAAATTTGGAGCGATTTAAGTTATAGAGGGGTGTCTTTGCCCCATGTCCATGGAAGTTTGGGACATGGACAACGCGACACCGGTATGGTCTACAACAAGACTTTTGGTCCGCGATAGACGAGTTCAGAGCTTATGACATTCATGCCTATGATACCCCAAGTGTCTCTACCATTATTTGGAGCGATTCAAGTTATAGAAGGGTGTCTTTGCTCCATGTCCATGGAAGTTTGGGACATTGACAACGCCACATCGGTATGGTCTACAACAAGACTTTTGGTCCGCGATACACGAGTTCAGCGCCTATGACGTCCATTCCTATGATACCCCAAGTGTCTCTACCAAAATTGGGAGCGATTCAAGTTATAGAAGGGTGTCTTTGCTCCATGTCCATGGTAATTTGGTACAACGACAACGCAAGACCGGTATGGTCTACAACAAGACTTTTGGTCTGCGATACACGAGTTCAGAGCCTATGACGTCCATGCCTATGATACCCCAAGTGTCTCTACCAATATTTGGAGCGATTTAAGTGATAGAAGGGTGTCTTTGCTCCATGTCCATGGAAGTTTGGGACATGGACAACACGACACTGGTATGGTCTACAAGAAGACTTTTGGTCTACGATACGCGAGTTCAGAGCCTATGACATCCATGCCTATGATACCCCAAGTGTCTCTACCAATATTTGGAGCGATTTAAGTGATAGAAGGGTGTCTTTGCTCCATGTCCATGGAAGTTTGGGACATGGACAACGCCACACCGGTATGGTCTACAACAAGACTTTTGGTCCGCGATAGACGAGTTCAGAGCCTATGATATCCATGCCTATGATACCCCAAGTGTCTCTACCAAAATTTGGAGCGATTTAAGTTATAGAGGGGTGTCTTTGCCCCATGTCCATGGAAGTTTGGGACATCGACAACACGACACCGGTATGGTCTACAAGAAGACTTTTGGTCTACGATACACCAGTTCAGAGCCTATGACATCCATGCCTATGATACCCCAAGTGTCTCTACCAATATTTGGAGCGATTCAAGTTATAGAAGGGTGTCTTTGCTCCATGTCCATGGAAGTTTGGGACATCGACAACACGACACCGGTATGGTCTACAAGAAGACTTTTGGTCTACGATACACCAGTTCAGAGCCTATGACATCCATGCCTATGATACCCCAAGTGTCTCTACCAATATTTGGAGCGATTTAAGTGATAGAAGGGTGTCTTTGCTCCATGTCCATGGAAGTTTGGGACATCGACAACGCGACACTGGTATGGTCTACAACAAGACTTTTGGTCTGCGATACACGAGTTCAGAAAGGGTGTCTCTGCTCCATGTCCATGGTAATTTGGGACATCGACAACACGACACTGGTATGGTCTACAACAAGACTTTTGGTCCGCGATACACGAGTTCAGAGCCTATGACATCCATGCCTATGATACCCCAAGTGTCTCTACCAATATTTGGAGCGATTCGAGTTATAGAAGGGTGTCTTTGCTCCATGTCCATGGAAGTTTGGGACATCGACAACGCGACACTGGTATGGTCTACAACAAGACTTTTGGTCTACGATACGCGAGTTCAGAGCCTATGATATCCATGCCTATGATACCCCAAGTGTCTCTACCAATATTTGGAGCGATTCAAGTTATAGAAGGGTGTCTTTGCTCCATGTCCATGGAAGTGTGGGACATCGACAACGCAAGACTGGTATGGTCTACAACAAGACTTTTGGTCCGCGATACACTAGTTCAGAGCCTATGACATCCATTCCTATGATACCCCAAGTGTCTCTACCGAAATCTGGAGCGATTCAAGTTATAGAAGGGTGTCTTTGCTCCATGTCCATGGTAATTTGTTACAACGACAACGCCACACCGGTATGGTCTACAACAAGACTTTTGGTCCGCGATAGACGAGTTCAGAGCCTATGATATCCATGCCTATGATACCCCAAGTGTCTCTACCAATATTTGGAGCAATTTAAGTTATAGAGGGGTGTCTTTGCCCCATGTCCATGGAAGTTTGGGACATCGACAACACGACACTGGTATGGTCTACAACAAGACTGTTGGTCTGCGATAGACGAGATCAAAGACTATGACATCCATTCCTATGATACCCCAAGTGTCTCTATTGAAATTTGGAGCGATTCAAGTTATAGAAGGGTGTCTTTGCTCCATGTCCATGAAAGTTTGGGACATTGACAACGCCACACCAGTATGGTCTACAATAAGACTTTTGGTCCTTGATAGACGAGTTCAGAGCCTATGACATCCATTCCTATAATACCCCAAGTGTCTCTACCGAAATTTGGAGTGATTCAAATTATAGAAGGGTGTCTTTGCTCCATGTCCATGGTAATTTGGTACAACGACAACGCCACACCGATATGGTCTACAACAAGACTTTTGGTCTGCGATAGACGAGTTCAGAGCCTATGACATCCATGCCTATGATACCCCAAGTGTCTCTACCAATATTTGGAGCGATTCAAGTGATAGAAGGGTGTCTTTGCTCCATGTCCATGGAAGTTTGGGACATCGACAACGCGACACCAGTATGGTCGACAACAAGACTTTTGGTCTGTGATAGACGAGTTCAGAGCCTATGATATCCATGCCTATGATACCCCAAGTGTCTCTACCAATATTTGGAGCGATTCAAGTTATAGATGGGTGTCTTTGCTCCATGTCCATGGTAATTTGGTACAACGACAACGCCACACCGATATGGTCTACAACAAGACTTTTGGTCCGCGATAGACGAGTTCAGAGCCTATGACATTCATGCCTATGATACCCCAAGTGTCTCTAGCGAAATTGGGAGCGATTCAAGTTATAGAAGGGTGTCTTTGTTCCATGTCCATGGAAGTTTGGGACATTGACAACGCGACATTGGTAAAGTCTATAACAGGACTTTTGGTCCATGTTAGACGAGTTCAGAGCCTATGACGTCCATTCCTGTGATACCCCAAGTGTCTCTACCAATATTTGGAGTGATTCAAGTTATAGAAGGGTGTCTTTGCTCCATGTCCATGGAAGTTTGGGACATCGACAACACGACACCGGTATGGTCTACAACAAGACTTTTGGTCTGCGATACACGAGTAACGTGTCTATGACGTCCATTCCTACGATACCCCAAGTGTCTCTATTGAAATTTAGAGCGATTCAAGTTATAGAAGGGTGTCTTTGCTCCATGTCCATGAAAGTTTGGGTCATCGACGTCTGTTTAATTTAAGTCGCGGTATTCTCTTTGAGGTTCATGATGGCTTGGAAACAGTATCGGAATAACACCATGTAATTGAAAAAGGGACCGAAGCACGTTGATACCAACCATTTTGTCCACTCGACCTCTGTTCCCATGTGTATGAAGGGGCTAGAGAATTGTGATGATTCATTGGGGTACCGGAGGTCCTTGTACATCTGTTGAACTGCTTTGACTGTGACTACCTGTGTGTATCGGGGTATCCCTCCTACCCCAGAAGTCAAGTCAGGCCTGTATTGATTCAAGAGTAAGGCTCTTCGAACGATCATACAGAAACGCCATATGAAATATTTATTGTTGGACTTCCAACAGACCCGAATACTGACACATTCTCCATTTGAATTGCATGGTCGGAGGCAACCCTTACATACGATTGGAATATAAGTACATGTGCGATCCACAAGTTTATCATGGAGTTTCCCATCGTGGTCGAAAATGCATTGTCGGCATTTGTATTCATTGCCACCTGTTTCGCATACATCACAATGTACCCCACAACCGTAACAATGGTCACGGCACCGGTGAGTAGTACCAAAAGGATGCCAGAATTTTCCTGTTAAATACCAATCGGTTGTTGGGTTATCTTGAAACAAACAAACTGGACAAATGGCATCTGCTATATTCTCTGTAGAACCCAATACCTCGTTGGCAAGTCTGGTGAACTTAACCACTTCAGGGTGAAAGTCTGCATCTCGGTCACCAACTCGATCAGAATAACTCGGTGATTCTGGAGCCAATGGTATTGTCTTAAATTTCGCAGTGACCACAGAGGGGTCAATGATACGGCTTTTGACCGCATATGGATTGCGAATGACCGTTTTCTTGGGATTAGTATGAGGAACGATAGTTGTATCGGGAATGGATGGTGGTACAACAACGTTACCAGGAGTCTCTGTTTTCTTTGGAGGCTCTGTTTTCTCGTGATGCCCTTCGACGGATATACCTGGTTCAGGAGAGCTGTCATCTACTACTCGTGGTACCAATTCACCGACGTGGTTGCTGTTGTTATTTTTGTGATGTCCTTTATTCTCTTTCTGGAATTTCTCTTCTCTCCATTGAAATAAATCCTCGAGAAATGTGATGTCGTCGTCATTTTGGAACTGGGTTTCTTCTGGATGAAGATTGTTTCCACGGCTTTCACTAAGTACCCCCTTGTTTTGTGGTTTGGTACTTTGTGGTTTTCGGCGTTTGTTGTATGGGTTCATCATGGTGCGTGGTTTTTTGTATGGATTGCTCAACATTGCGTAAGCTAGAGAGTATTATCTCACCGCTTGTGTAAAAATGATTACTTGATGATCAAACAGAATGAACCTATCACATTCAAGAAAAAGAAGAGACGAGACATCTACTAAGATGTATTTGTTTTTTTATGAAGAATAATGGGTCGGCTGCCGTTTGTGGGTACCACATGGACATCTATCTCATACTATCCCTCATCACGTGTCACTCTTTTTAATAAACGGAATACCACTCCGACATGTTGGGGAGTATATTATTGGGACCACTTCTCTGAAATAAATATTACGGATACCACTCGGACATCCCCCATGATCTTTGTTGGTGGTTGGAAACACACCCCCCCCACCCCCACCCCCCCCTTATTGGTTATACAGAACGACTTTCACTGACACCTTCATGATCCAGCAGTGTTACGATCTGTTGTTGTTTGTGAAGGATCTGATGATGATGTATATCTTGCTCTCAACGAATCACTTGCTGAGTCATTGAACTCATTGGCCCATTTACTGGCAGGAAGTACCTCCCATACAATATCGGAATAGTTCCTGTGATTCCAAGTATATTCAAGCAATATTTCTCTTTCCGCATCAGAATGCAGGTATTCCGGTACCTTATCTCGGTGTTGGATCATTTCCGGGTTTTCATCGATCACTCCTACCAATTCAACTATATTGGTGATAGGAACCAATACAAGATCGGGAACACGGGAATTCCGGGTAAAGGCCTTGCTCCATCGAATGAAAAGGACGGAGGACTTCTCTTTATCCTTGTCGCTACGACGATAAGTGGTTCGTAGTAAAGCATGTGTGACATCTCTCGGTTTTTCTTGGTGGATTCTTGATGTACGAGCATCATTTCCCTGTTCTTGCATGTGACCAGCACTTTCCCGTTGTTCCCATGGTCTGCGTATGAAGCATAAAACCTGACAGAGTACCAAGATATTGTCTGTTCCCTGATTACCTGTTGCAGTGTCAGTGAATGGTGTTCGCTGGTGTCGTGGGATCCATGCTTTCACCCAGTCTCTCCAAGGACCCTCACTTTGGTAATTAGGATGACATCGGATACCACCTATGTTTTCGTCCCTGAATTTGACCTCTGTACACCCATGGATCATGATGTAATCACTTGTGTCATTCTGTTGTATAATATTCATTTGTGTGAAGAGTGCACTTGCATGTTTCACCAGAAAGTCAAGGATTACTTTTGGGAGGATCATACCGGTATTTGTTTTCGAAATATACTTGTAAGTACACTTGACCACGGGGCTCTCTGTCCGTCCAGATCTGACCAATTGGATTTGTATTGTTGTCCCTCGCCCCTTGAATTTACATCTATCTTCTTCATCGTCCTCGTCATCATTCTCATGACTATGATACACTTGACTTCTTTTTTTCCTTGCCACAATGGTTGGAGATTGACCATTTTTTAGTAGCTCCACGTCATCTTGTTTGATCCCTGATGCTTTACAGAGCAGATCCCATGCCTGCATCTGCCACATGTTATCACCAAGTTGACTGTCGAAGACACCCTTACCTCGCTTTTGTACTGTTTTGGCATTCAGTTTGATGATTTCTTTGTGGTTACTCTCCTCTGATTCAGTGTCGGATATTTTAACCGGGCCGAAATTGGACACCTGTCGAACTATATGTACCAAGTTGTGGTATTTTGGGATCATCCAACCATTGCACATCAGTTTCCCTTTTTTATCCAATCGTGGTGCATACCGCCGTATACCATCCATCATTATCTTGACAGATTCAACTGATCGTCGCGCTGTTTCCTTCGCGGCAGGAGAACGTGGGTCGCTATCCCAAAATCTATCCATCCTTGTCCAGCTGTTGAAACAGAGTATTGTCTCAAACAGGAAGAGGAAATCCAGATATGGTTCCCGCTCACCTACATCCCAGATCGATGCATATGCCACAGGGTCATCGTCGAATACTGTTTCGCTAGTAACCTGTACCTCAATGTCAGGTTCACAATATTGGTAATCTTCATTTTCCTGTACATGACCGGGCAGATTGTCGTTGATATTTGTGGTTATTTCTTCATAACTATCATCCACAGGTGAGTCATTCTCATCCGAATCGGATGAAGCATCAGCAATACTGTGGTGTACAACCGGGTTTTTTTTCGATGGTCGTTGACGTTTATTGTTGGTAGAGGATACGTTGTTTTGTCCAGCGCCCATTCGTTGTCGTTTTTTCTTTTTTTTTCTAATTCATTTTTCTTTCTCTTCCGTTCTTTCTCTTCTTCCTTTTTCTTTCGTCTCTCTTCTTCTTCTTTGCACCATTGTTTCCACTCTGCAACTACTTTTTTCCATTTCTCCGCCATAGTCGAAGCGAAAATAAGATGACCACGAACAGAAACACACAAAGCGGCTGAGACAAACATAATACCAACCCATTCATTGGCTGTTACCTTTGTAACATTACTGATACCTGCAGAGAAGGATGTTCTGGGGTACCCCCAACTAGAAGAATAAGAGAATACCGACTGCCGGTTGGCTCGGAAGAAAGAGCTGTACAAGAAATCAAACATGGCTTTTTCTCTCATTGTCATCAGAGCAAAGAAATCAGTCATGATATATTTCATGATCCCCGATTTCAAAGTATGTAATACATCACAACATGCCACGGTAAAAATCCCATGTGTTTTATTAACACCCTCACCCAAATACAAATGGTTGTAGATGTTGTTCACTGGGTATTGTCCAATCTGATGTAAAATTTTCTTGGAATTGTTCACAGGTTCTCTCCAAGGATCCTCTCTCGGATCATCTATACCGGGTTGTCCAGAATCGATAACTATTGGGTTTCCTGATGGTTTATCTAAACCAAGCACACGGAGGCTTCTGAAATGGATAGGGTTTTTGAAGAGGTAGTTGCATGTGGACCATGGGTATCTAGACTCCTGAGGTGTGCAATCACACTGCGAAACAAGCCGGCCAACACTTTGATGATGAGATGCATATCTTCCTGCGATGTTATCTTGTGACTTCGCATCTCCCTTTATCATGATCACGGGTAATACTAATCTCACCACCTTCTCGATCCCATGGATCCGTAATCGCATCCACAACCCACCTCGATTCTGTATCTTCAAAAGAGCTTGGTGTATTCGCGAGAGCTGTGCATGATAATTCCGACAGGGGGACCCCCTATCCAAGATGTATTTGGCCGCAGATGACTTCCGTTCCATATCTGTGATCAACCCTAAGATGATTTGTCTATTCGGTTTTCGCATTTCAGACATCGTCAAAAATGAAGGTACCATAACAACTGGTTCCGCATTAAAGCGACCATCCCCTGTCGCGTGTGTCTTATCCATATAAGACAATAAACCAACAACGAAAGTATCGTTGTCATGTCTGTATTTCCGTACGGTACGTTGGAAAACATGGCCATCTTGTATGTTTTCGAGACATTTATTCGGTGTATAAGGGCGATACGGGTCGTCATCACATAATATTGTTTTATCCTTGGAAGTGGCTTCAGGATCTTGCAAGACACGTCGAAGTTGATGCACAAAATCAAATATAACGGTATCAACGGACTTCTCACTGTCTGGAACGATTATATCCTTTTTGGTTGTAACTTCCATTGGGACGGTGACAATCTTTGGTTTGGGGAAATCGAAACCTCTTTTTTCGAATTTCGCCATGAATCCCTTTCGCCGTGGATGTTTTTTATTGAAAAAACGTGAGCCACAACACTCGTTAGTATAATCAATCCATGCCAAAATGGCATCGAACATGAACTTCGGACACCCAGCATTCCGGAGGAGTATGGCCAACCTCAATAAAGCCTTGTCATCTTCGGAAAATTGGAGACCATTTTGTTCAAGATACACTGGAAATTCCAAAGGATTGTCTTTTGAGTTTTCATCGATAACATGGTCATCACTGGATGAACCTTTGCCTTGGACATCCTCATTGTCATCGACAGTTTGTTGGAGCCCATCATCATGATCTGCTGGTGGTCCTTCTTCTTGGTCCTCATCTGATTCTTCCTCATTCTCAGATGACAGCAAGGAATGAGCAATGTTTGTACTATTCCGACATGGCTGTCTCACGACGGGTTGTTTTTGTGTAGTGGGTTGCAGATCCTCTCTTTCCTCATCTTCTCGATCGTCCGCCCAGGGTATCTCTACAGCACCATCGTCGGTTCCTCCATTTTCTGAAATCCCTACAGCACAATCATCGGTTCCACCATTTTCTAAATGATTTCCCTGATCTTTATCATGAGAGGTATTGTTCTCGACTCCAGCAGTTTCGTGGCATATCATGGACGATTCGTGCTCCAATGCATGTGAGACCAAAGTACCGTTTTCTCTTTTGGTGCTACAAACCCTTTCATGTTGGAAGATCCCGGAGACGTGGAATAATACATGACAATTTCTACATTTACGACATGGAAGAATGGAACCACCTGTACTCGCATTTGGATCTTCGCCTACCCATTGATCTTTGATGACGGAAGGTTTATTTCTTAAATACCTTGGTTTACAAGGACGGCCCATGGTATTGGTTTTGTGGTCCTTAGTCTTTGTGGAATGAGAATCATTGCTAATGTGACGACTGACACGAATGGTTTCGATTTTATGGTCGCCCGGCTCGCTTTTTCATTGGTTGTGGATGGATATGGTTTACCCCCCTCCCCCCCCCCCCCCCACCCACCCATACTATTCTACATAAACTATGAGTCTATCAGTACATGGGATCGGAACGAACACAAATGCCCATGTGGCATTGGACGTTTGAATGTATAATTGTCGCCTGTCGATTTGGTTCAATTCAAAAAAAACCGGGTGTACTCGGAACAAACGGCTCGACTTTTGAAAGTTGATAGTCGAAAGGTAAGACCTCAATGAAAACGGATTGGCATAACATTCTCCTCTTGTTGCACCCAAAACTCATTGCATTGTCAACGCTTCTTATATCAGGTATACTCTTCTTGTCATGTCGCCCCCTTCTGAAACAAACCAGGGGACCAAGAATAGAAAACAAGGAAGCCAACGCTGTGGTGATCCAAAGCAAGATAAAAAGGACAACCAAAACAGTAAGAATTCAGCGTTCCATGGTTTATCTGGTGGCAAAGATGCTGGAGAAAGCAGTACCGATGATGAAACAGACGACGAAGAAATAACGATCAGAGATGTCAACAACAAGAATAGCAATGATGACCGTAACCAAGAGGATTCAGGATCCGTATCTGAAAAGAGTCAGGTAATATTTCAGGAAAGAGGAGGACGGGGAGCTTCATCCAACGAATCCCAGGACCAAGGTAGTACCATGAGCTGTACAGGAACCCGTGGTGTTACTAATACAGGAGCACCTGTGGAATCCGAACACAAGAATACTGCTGTTATGAGTGGAGTCGACCATGGTCAGCGAGTTCCTTATAATGCGAATGGAGTTGCTCCATATCCGAATCATACCCATCCTTATCCTCACCAGCAACCAAATCCATCGGTGTTGTCATTTCTTCCTCAAGGGCAACAACAACATCAGGTCCATACACAGTTCAATTATTCCCAAGCTCCTCTTGGGGGGCAACAACATCATCATTTCCCGGCGGCCTCATCATCTACGATTTATCCACAACAAGGAACTGGTATTATGGTGCATCAAGGATACCCACAACAGCAGATGATGTCTGTCCCATACCCACCCAATGGGGGCGTTCTGATGCAAGGAGGCGCTGGTGTTCACCAACCACAGCAAACACAGATGCACCATATGGATACAAATAATATTGAGTGCGCAGCTAATGACAATGGTGGTGTGACTGTAATGTCGCACCAAGATGTTGAAAATATTATGGAAGAGGTTATGGGTGGTGGTGGTGGTGGTGGCGGAGGAGTCAGTCGCGTTTGTAAGTAAGGTGTACTTCCTTTGTTTTGTTTGTGCCCTATCGGTATTGACTGGTTAGAGTGGAACTCTAATCTGGGTTGATGTGGGTTTGGAAATGTACAATCGAAAAAGATGTGGACTTCTGGATGGATGATGTTTCCTCACTTTCTGATCTCTCTTGGTCGTCATCATCTCTTGTAGCCATGGAAGTCGGAGGCGATAGCTCAATGGTTGCATCATCTATCTATGGTACTAGTGATGGTCAGAGTTCTGGGGCTAATGCAACGTCTGGTGAGAGGGAAAGAAGGAGAGAAGACAAGAGGGAAAGAAAGAGAGAACAGCAAAGAAAGAGCAGGAGCAAATACAAGGATCTACCCTTAGCTTGTCGTACGGATGAGTTCCAGACTTTTGTGCCTGATGTTGCTTGGAGGTATGTGAAGTATTTCTCACTTGCCGATGATTGTGATGCAGATGATAATGGATTATGGCATTTGGGGAAGGATCACTTCAAGGCGTATTTCGAACGAGAAAAGATTATTGGTGATGTGGCTAAGGCAAAGTGGTGGGAAAGGTATTCCCCCCATTTGAGGAAAGAATTCAGACGCAAGAGATCAAATGTTCTACAATCGCTAAGGTTCAGGTTCATGAGTAAGTTGGTACTGTCTTGGTGCTATCTTGTTCTCATTCTTGTGGAAAGTTTTGCTCTAACATGAGCCTTCCTGCCTGGCAGAACATTTCTCGTTAAATCTATGGAGAACACATGGTGGTGGAATTGTTCGGCGACAATTCCCTAAGTTATTGGTTGACGATGAAAATCTAGGTCCTATGCCAAGTCTTGAAGAGATGATGCAAATGAGAGGAGTGAATGGAGACAATGATGCTTATGTTTTCATGTTTGAAGTATTTGGGGGTCGGTTTATGGAGATGGAATGGTGAGAGATATCATTAATCAAGATATTACAGCTAATACACCAGAAGCACAAAAGCAAGCAATATGGAAGGAAGCGATGAGTAAGTTTACTACAAGTGATGAAGCTTTCATTCTCTTGGCTCTTGAAGATTCATGGGATGCATGGGCTCTGAGGAGCAGACAAGAGTTCAAACAAAAGTTGTACAAAGAAGACCCTGCTTGGTGTCAAGCGCACCAAATTAATGGGGACATTGATACAGATGGAGTAGAACAATACAAGTATTCAGGTTGTGCAAACAAAAAGGGACGTGGTATGAGTGATATTGGCCTTGATCGTCTTGATGAATTGCAGCAGAAGGTGAGGGATGATCAAGAATATGTATCAGTTGATGGACTGTTTCAGAGACAAAATGTGTTCATGGAGAATCTTCTTAAGAAACATCGGGAGAGGATGGGATATGTGGACAGTGCTGATCAAGATCAACCGCAGCAGAAAAAGCGGAGGAAGCACGGACTCTGGTTTTTTTAAATAGTATCTCTTCATTAGCTTCTGTGCATGTTTTCACATTCTTCTGTGGATGGTATCGATTGTGTTGTGAAATGAGTTACCATAAGTGTGTGGCTTCTGCTGGTGCTTTTGGAGTCTGAGATGCAAAAGGTGGGTGGCTTCTGCCGGTGCTTTCGGTGCCTGAGATGCAAAAGGTAGGTGGTTTCTGCCAGTGCTTTCGGAGCATGGGATGCTAATGGTGTGTGGCTTCCGCTGGTGCTTTCGGAGTATGGGATGCAAAAGGTGAGTGGCTTCCGCTGGTGTCATTGGAGAATGGGATAGGAGAGATTGGGGGTTTGCCCTTGTGTTATTGCACCTGTGGAGAGGGTGTATAGATGCCTTGTTCCGATGAGGTTGGTACTTTGTGTTCAGAGTGTTTTGGACGTGGAGGGCGAGGTCAGTGTGCTTGGAAGGTAAGTTCTCTGTGCGTGGAAGATGGGAGTGTGCGTGCGTGGAAGCTAGGGTCGCCGTGAATGTGTATGATGTTGTATGTGCGTGATGGTGGGGGGGGATTAGTCAAAATGGTGTAAATCCGTATAAAAAAACCGGGTACGAAAAATGGCGCATGCCAACGGCGCGTATGGGGTGTGCGTTTTGGGGGCGCGTGACGCTGCCCTTAGACGCAGACTTCGTTCCCATTATCAGTTTGATAAATCGTGGGAAAGCCCATGATTCCATACATAATACCCAAGTGATGGGCTATTATTTTCGTGCTTTTACTCGGAATGGCCGCCAACATGACGAACTGGGTGAAATGATCTTTGCAGGAGAGGATAAACTTCATTTCAATTCCGTACACATCTTTATCCCCTTCTTTTCCTTCCTGAGTCATTGTTATAAGATCAGCTTGGAAGCGGTCTCTAAAACCGAAAGACCGTATGGGTTTTGAAGCCCCCTTGTGAGGCACCTGTTTTTTTTTCCGTAAGACACATTGAGGGCATCCATTGATAAACTGTTTCACCTGTCTCATAGTAATATTTTGATAATCGTCTTTGATGAAATTATATGTCGTTTCTTCGTTTAGAGCATGACCGGTTTGTCCGTGTCTTTCATGGATGATATCGAAAACTTGCTCTGCAGAACAAACATGACGACCTTCATGGAACAAGGCATATTCCTCCTCGTTGTTCTCCAAAGGAATAGTCCTAACTTCCCGTTTTTGATATTTTGTGTTACGCCCAATTGGATGCAACTTTCTAAAGCCAATGCCCGTTCTCGGATCTGGTGCACTGTCATCTTCTGGTGGAGCAGCGTTAGGGTCTCCAGATTCCCAATGCCGAAGAATGTAAATCTCTTGCTGCAGACGATACCGAGACATTACTTGGGAATTCCTTGATGTTGATCCTGCAGAGACTGGTTCCATCGAGGAAGGGTCCGTAAAAGAGTTGCCAAAGACAGCAAGGTTGAAACGAAGTCTATGTTCTTCGTTGAGATTACCATCAAAATTGTCAGGTACTACTTCCGTTTCAGGACCAGGTTGGGGGTTGGGGGAATCTTTGGCCGTCTCTTTGGTTTGGTCTTTTGCAGATACATTCTTTTCAGGAGATGATGACTGCCGTGAATGATGTCTGTTTCTTTTGGGAATATCTTTTTTCGGAGGACTCTTTTTCTGTCTCCCTCTTTTCTTTTTTGTGCCATCAGTAGTCACAGTGGCAGCCTTATTTGAAGCAGTAGGGGAACGTTGCTTGGACGTAGAAGAATGTTGTTTTGATGCAACATTTGTCAGAGAGGAGTCGGATGAAATGTTGGATTTCTCTTCCTCATAAGTGCTGCCTTCTTCCTCAATGTCAGATAGGCTAGTTTCCTTGGTCTTCTTCTGTCGCTTAAGTTTGTTGAGCAAGGGTCAAAGCAATTTCATGTCTTCTTTGGTAATTACCACCTCCTCCACGTCATGGTCTTCGGTCTCTTTTCTTTTCTTGTTCTGTCGGCCAGACATGATACAACTTACAAGGTACCACTTCTTGGAGAGCTCTTGAGGAACGGAATTCGTTGGTTGAGCTACTACAGTTTCTGCTCCAACCACAAGTCAGCCAAGCTACCACAATGTCTTTTGCGCCGAACGAATTCCGTATCAACTTGGAAGAATATGAAATAAACGGAAGTACCAATGAAAGTGTCTCAGTGTCAAACACGACAGTTGAAAGAGGAGAAAGAGAGAGTTGAACAGCCAATGTGCAAAAGAGGTGTGCAACACCAACAGACAGAGGACCAGTGTCACGCCAAAACGACGCCCCAATTTGAAATACTTGGGGCATAAATGTATGGAATGTCACAAATGCGTTGATTTGTTTGTATCGGAAACAAATCGAAACAAAAATTCGAACATGTTAGAAGTCAGGATGAAAAAATATTAATCTGCTGGATTTTTGTGCCGATTTGATGGGTCCATATTAGGATATTTCAGAAAATAGCTTCAACAAATCAAAAAAATACAAATCTCTGGCGAGACAAGTCATATGTGAATGACTTGGGGGGAAAATGAGACGACACAAAGCAAAAACTGACAATGGCGGTCAAATATTCTGATAGGGAGATTTGGGAAAGATCGTTGATTACTCACGAACCTACCGGTAACATGTTCAAGAGAACTATCAGAACCATCAAACACGTGAGTTTCATGGATAACCATTGTTCATGGAGCAAGAAAACAGACGATTTGTGGGCAGCTCCAAATATTTTTTAGAAATGAAAATGAACGATAGGTATTGAAAAAACGTTAGGTTTTACAGTAAGGAAAAATAACGCTAGGATTTGCCGAACTGCATATTAATCTGTTTTTTTTTCATGCGCGAAATAACCTTTGCGTTGAAATATTGAGTAACAAATCTGATCTTGCGAAGGTGGCCTGCCAACATTGGTCGCGCTTTCGACGCAACGATCAATTCTGGGCGATTGTGTAGCGATAGTACGGTAGTGTCGCGCTTGGATGGTCGTGGTCGCGCTGTGGGAGTGGATGAAGGTGTCTGGTCGGCATCATGGTTCTCGACTTTGTGGGTACCTTGGTGATGTTTCTGTTGTTGCTTTTGTTTGAAAGATTGTTTGATGAATGTTGGGGAAAGAAGGCAAAGACCTGAGCTCGAAAAGGAGTGATCTGGGTCGTACTTGGAGGGAGAAGTGGGCAGAAGTCTTCAAGCTTTCAGGATTGAAAAATTGACGGGGAAGATCTCCTTCGTTGGAGGCAACATCAGAATCCACAACACAGTGCGCAATGATTTCCGAAAAGGTAGGAACATTGCGGTGCATCGAAGATCGGATCATCTCCGACATATCGTCAAACGGAATCTGATCAAGTGCATAAAAGGTCAACTTTAGGTTGGCAAAGGTACCACAAGCTTCAGGAGAGCAAAGGTTATGGAACAACATGGGACGACCAGTAGGACTAGCACTCAAAAAGTCAAGCGAGTTGCAAAATGTTCAAATCTTTGGGGTTGAAGAGACGGTCATATGTATCGCAAAGACAATGCCACATGGCAGAATCACAAGCCAAGGAGATATGGAAAGGTGCAGCAAAGGAGTCACACCAATCAACCGGAACAACTTTCAATACATGATTGAGCAAGAGGTCAAAATCCATCTTGGAGGAAGGAGGAAAGCTGACACCAAAGAAAATCTCAAGACGATGATGCTGTTGCGAAGGGGAGGAGGGATCCAAATCGTCATCATCTTCTTCCGTGGGAACGTCGACACCATCTTCATGAGAAGAAGGAGGAGGTGGAAGTTCAGAACAATGAGATGCATTGTTGTTTGGATTGGCATCCGAGGGCTTCGTCGAATCGTCTTTCAACGTGCCGACAGAAGGAGCGTTCGAACCATCATCAAAAGGCGTAGTCTTCTCTTTGGTCGGAGGTTTCTTGAAGGTCGGAAGACCAGGCCTTGGATCTCCGAGTCGGAAAGTTCACCATGGTCGGGGTCACGAGAGGAAGTGCTTGGGTTGATCGTGTCACCAGTAGTCGGGTTCGAGGAACGAGAGCGCGAACGACCAGAACCAGTCGGCGCAGCCTGCTGAGAATGCTTCAAAAAGGAAGGCCAATCAGTGAAAGTCATGGTAAACAACAAAGGAGGTTACAAACGCTTGATGATAGCTAACTAGGACCTTGCAATCTTTGAACTTGTTTCGTATAGTTGCAAAGATGCTGAACCCGAGAAGAGTGAGCTCTTCTCACGCTCCTTCGATCCAGAATCAGGAGCCATCCAGAAATCGTAGAGCCGGGAGGGGAACGAATTCGGATGCTCGCCTTGCGCGACGTACGTCCGTTGTAATACCGCACGACCCAGTTTAGTCTTGAGAGTGAGTTTGTCAATCTATTCTCACTTTTCATGATTTGCGAAGAAATATAGGTCGATATAGCGTGAAGCTAGGGAACATAGCTCGAAGCTAGATGGCATGATGCGATAGCACGAGGCTATGTGACATGGGGAATCGATGAGATGTAGAATCTAACCACCATAGACGGTGAGAATTCTAACAGTTTTGTCCTCATCCAAGTCTTGAGCATTAGAAGAAGACATGATTAATGAAGAAAACTAACCAACTGAGTTCCCTGCTGTAGTTATCTCTCCCTTACCAGTCGGGTAGAGATGTCACGACTAATGACGAAACGCGTGATCCACAGCAGTAGAATGTCAAAACACCAATGGAATGTAATCAGTACCGGGAGCAGTTGTCACTGGGCTTGCCTGGCAAAGCTAATTAGGTGTGACACGCTTCCACTGCAGTCTTAAGGCTAGGTAGCTACTCGGAAGTAACCAAGAACTAGCAAGTTCTGACGGTAACTGTTCTTGTCTCCACACACCAGGATTGCCAGTCCCTAGCCCAATCTCCACACGTAGACACGAAATCTTTCCAAATTGATGAATTCCACGTTTGTCCAATTGCAAAACCACACTATGTGTATGTAAATGCAGGAGACGGATCAACCTGCCACAGCACAAAGATAGAGAGCCTTGTCGCTTGGCAGGCGACAGCAACAGATGCTTTGTAAGGAAACAAGCGGTGTGCCGGAGCACGCGAAGTAGTACCTGTTGAGTACCTTAACTTCACCCCCCTAACGATATCCAGCCGGTCTGGCAAGGATCGCCCTCTTTTCAGCCTATTGGCCTACTTGTACGTTCACGTACGGGAAGGGGGATTACACAGTCTCGCGGGGACTGGGAATTGGGTTGGCCGTGGGATTGGTTACCTCGGATATGTCCCCCAATTCAGTGGAAAAACTCACAAAGCCAGATTTGGAAGTGAAAACAACGAGTCACGAGACGGGGTAAGCACAAAGAGGCCCAATACAATATCAGGTGGGTCTAGTGATGCTTGCAAGATAAAAGCACGCAGCACACAAAAACCAATGGCACAAACAACACACAACAGATTCATATTCTATATTCTGTAATCTCACAGATTGTGAGAAGTAGAGGAAAAAATGGTCGGGATTAGTGGCTCGGGGGTATCTTGTAGTCATTAAGCTTGGTGTATGCTGTATGCTAGATAGGTAGAGTAGTAGTACGCAGCTGGCCCAATACAACATCAGATGACGAGCTCACAACTTTTCCTTCTTTTGTGCTCCCGGGAGTTCTTTATCTAGGCCCAATACAACATCAGATGACGAGCTCACAGCTTTTTCTTCTTTTGTGTTCCGGTGAATTCTTTATCTGGGCCCAATACATTATCAGATGACGAGCTCACATCTTTTTCTTTTTTTGTGTTCCGGCGAATTCTTTTTTTGGCCCAATACAATATCAGATGATGAGCTCACAACTTTTTCTTCTTTTGTGTTCCAGTGAGTTCTTTAGCTCACAACATTGGACATGTGTTCCAGTGAGTTCTTTAGCTCACAAAATTGGCCAAAAAATCAGACGGTCGACAGCTTGAACTCACTAAATTGGCCATTAAGTACCAGTGAGACATCTGAATAATGTCCGAAGAATCAAACTATGGACTAGTATGAGTATTCAGACATAATGTGGACAAAATATAGAAACTCCCCCTGAAGAAACTCCCCCTAGGGTGAGTACAATTTTGTGAGCTCACAACGAACTCACAAAATTATCCTCCCTCTTATTTGACCATGTGTTGAGAGAGAGAATGGTTTTGTTGAACCAACGTCGTCGTGCTACTTCGTCCTCCTCGCACCGTGCCATCGAAAAAGAGGAGGAGGATTCTCCCAAAGGAAAATCCAAAAGTCCCTTGCTTCGAATAGGCAACCAGAATGAAGGATACTTGTCATGGATTTTTCGACTGCAACGGTCTGCCAAACGGTGGATCCATACCAAGGATCGAACAACGGTGTTGGTCGCTGTCATACTCGTCGGTGTCTTCTCGTGTTTGGCACTGGCCTTGTCAAGAAAGCTGCCATGGGTTCCAGACTTTGGTGGTACCGATGCTGGATGGGTCCGTGCCATGGCGTCGTCCCTTCGCATCTCTCAGCGCTACAATCCACCAAAGATATCACTCGTGGTACACATGACCGACTCGCATCGGGTTGTTCCTCCGTCTCGACCTGGTAGACGTGCTGACTTTGCCGGTTTGGAAATGAAATTTTGGGATCCCATTCGAGATGCCAAAACCGCAACCAACAAGAAGGGTGGTGGAGCAATACGAAATAATGTGCCGATACCCGATCATGATATGTTGGTCCCCACTCGTCATATTTGGGATTATACGGCCGGACCAGGTCCCAAGTATCGTGACAAGAAACATGAACAACATCATTATTTTTACTATGCCCAGGATGACGATTACGAACGAACACCTTATCATACCGATGATGATGGGTACCGACGCATCAAACCGGATTATTCCTGTCAAAACTCTCATGTCGAAAAGAAATTAGAGTTTCCCGTCTGCAACAAGTTTCATGAATTGGATTTGAATGATTACCTGTTAGCGGGCCTGTCGCGTTTCTTGGAGTAAGTGTCTATATTTCTAGTTCAAGGAGACTTGTGCTGTCTCGGCAAAGGACACGCTACCATACGTGCCCAAGATTTTGTTCTTGTTCACACTCGTCCCCTCTTCTTGGTGCTTGGTATATGAATTGACAGTGAAGGTTCCTTTCGTGAAACTCTGGTGGTGGACACGCGAAAACGACAGTCCGACGCCTTTGTGGTCAAATTTGCGACCATGGACAATGATGACTTTACTTTCAAGGAAATGCACGACTACCGTCAAGTAAGTTTCAATCCCTTTTTAATATTCTGAGTGTGTATGTTCCTGAATCGAGGCGTACTCATCATTCGGTTGCCACACTGCATCAATACAGGACGGAGTCGTCTATGCCGCGATTGGACCACATCCTCTTCTCGTGGATGTCTATGGCTATTGCAGCGTGGGATTGCTCAGTGAATACATGGATGGTGGGACCATGGAGGATGCCTTGGGTCTCAAGGATCGGTGTGAAGAAAAACCTCACGTAACAATTCCCATTGAAAAACCACACACGGAATCCAAAACCGTGTACAGTCGAAGTCCCTTTACCGCCATTGAAAAGTTGGAGCATGCCTTGGACATGTCCAAAGCCTTGGCCTTGTTACACAACAACCGATTTGGTGTCATTGTCCACGATGATATCAAACTGGATCAGTTTTTAATGACAACTACAACAACAAAAAGCAACAAGGACCATGTCCGAGTCAAACTCAATGACTTTAATCGAGCCGAAGGCATGATGTACGATCACAAACACAAGGAATACTGCAAATATAAGAATGGAGTAGGACACGGGGATGTACGTGTATGCGAGGCATTGGTGGATGGAAGCTTTACTATTGGAGGAGCTCACTATGTGTTTTGTACTCGTTTTGTTGTCCTTGTTCTTTTGTCAACTTGTTTGGTACCAAAGTGGCGTTCACCCGAGGAGTATATGGATGCACCTCTGGACGAAATGATTGATATCTACAGCATGGGCAACAACTTTGTAAGCACCGAATCCTTTTGTACGTTGAATGCGTTGGTTCACCATTCTCACCCAGAACAAAACTGTCTTGCGCGCGTTATCTCTCGCTCTAGTTTTCCATCTTGACGGGGGAGTTCGTCTTTCCCAACTCGTGCACCACAAAAAAGGTCAAAACGAGAATCAAACAAGGTGAGAGATGCTTTTTGGATCCCCGATGGGCCAACGTATCGCATGCCGAAGGCCAACTCGTTCATGTCATTGAAAAATGCTGGGAACAAGATCCCAAGAATCGATATAACATTGGCCAGATTATTACAGTTTTGGAAAGGGCGCTGGAAAAACAGATGCAATTGGATGTGCAAAAATTGGAGAATACGCTACGAGAAATGCATGCAGGGCATGGACCGGACAATAGGAGAACAAGATAGGAGGATATTCCAACCAATGACGGTTCTGCAAAATGGTTTGGCTACAGGAAGCATATTGGCGAGAATGACATTGCTGCTTTTCGTACATACGTGGAGTTAACAGAATCGCTGCTACTAGTACATGGAGTTGCCTTATCATGAGTGTGCGTCTTGGTTTGTTAGCAATGCGAAGATCCATGGCTCAAGCCCCTCCCTCCAGTTACTCCTGGACGGTCCGAGTCGAAGGGACTGGAATGCAGGACATGGACGGTGGACTGGTCATCATGCCACTAGTTGTCGCCATGGTCGTGGCATTCCCAACATCTCCATTATTAATTCTCGTGGGACATTGATCCAAACGGTGACAGGGACAGTCACAGCCACTGACGGGACAGGTGGAATGGGTGGCAAACCAACTGGCCATGTGATGGGCATGACCACCATGTTTGCATCGTCGACACCACGTAAACCATTCGGCAATGGGAACGGCATTGGGCATGGTCGTCGTGGAATCCGCAGTAGCCGTCATGTCCTTGGTGTCGTGACTCGAAGGAGAATTTAACAACAAGGACGACGACGACGAGGAGGACATGCGACGAATGAGATCCATATAAGGATTCACGATTCCCATGGGAAGCATACAGACGGCACATTTGGGAAGAGGTTTGCGACAATTGGGACAACACGACAAGATTTGTTTCATTTTGGATAATTTTTCAATGGTGGATCCATCCTTGGTCTGTCGCAACAACAAGGGTTTGGAACAAAAGTTGCATCGTGGATCCAATTGAAGGAGTAAAGAAGAAGTAGAACCTCCACTGGCATCCTCAATGGAGGACGACGACGGCGGTTTGGTCGTACTCTTTCTTGTGATGGTAGCAGGAGGAGGTGTTCTACGGGTCATACGACCTCCTCCTTGGAGCAGCGGATGACCCGCTGCGGATGGAGAAGACACTGCTGGTTGTAGTTGCTGCTGCTTTTGTGTTCTGATTCCTGGATGGTTTCGTGATGGTGGTGGTTGTTGGAGTTTGATTCGCGAGGATGTAACAGAAGGACCTCCACCCAGCACATGGGTCTTGTTGGGACTGGTGGTGGTGGTGCTTGTAGTCATAGCGTGTAATGGTCTGGCCTTGTTGTTGTTGCTGACGGCTGGTGCTACAGGTTGTTGTCGTGGTTGTCGTTTGAGCAAGGTGGCACGATCGACATCGAAACTGGCCCGACACTGCCACAATTGCCAGGAATTCAACAACCGTCGATAGGAATCGACCCATTCTCGTTGTAGGCGTCGTTCGTGCGTCCATGACACGGGCAAGGCACCCGCTCGAGTGGAAATCAAACTGGCTGTTTGGACGTCGGAGGTTTGATCGACCATGGATTGTACAATGGCAAATCCATATCGATCCAAACCGGTCAAAACGATACCTTCCAAATTTCCTCGTGCTTCACAGTCTTTCATGCAGTCTTGCAGATAAGCTTTTAACTCCTCCCAGGGTAAGAATCGACAGGCAAACGCGGCACGATCCACCAAACTCAGCTTGGAATTGGACAAGACTTGAGCACATTTGGTGCTAAAGTCGGGGAGGGGTTGCACAAAGTGAAGCAAGGCCGAAAGGTAGGCTCGTGAATAGCTATTCGACAAGGATTGCGTCGTCGTTTCCAATTGGTTCAAGAGACGAGTACACGTGGATTGATCGTTTGGATCCAATCCAATGGGAGTTGTGCAAAAGCGTTGGACCAAGTTGCAAACATCATTGAGAAACAAATAATGCTCGTTGTCATGATTCAAAGTATGCTGGATTTGTTGCGCATCCACACCTCGTTGCACCAGAGTGTACGCAGATTCCCATTGTCCATACCACAAGGCCAGGAGCGTAGCTCGTTCCCATTCCTGCACGTCCTGCTGCCATGTCACACTCTTGGTCTCGACATTGCTATTGTTGTTGTTGTTGTTTGGCGAATCATTTCCTTGTTGTTTGTTTCGGTCTTGTTGCCAGGGTGTCCATCCCAATGCCTTCCAGGCCAAGCGCCTCCCTGGACTTTCGTACAAGGTACAGTGAAAGGCTTGACACCATTTTGTTTCAAGACTCGACTGGGCGTCGGGTGGTGGTGGTGGTGGTGCTTGTGACGAGGACGAACGCCCCATGCTACTACCAGCACTGCTACTCGCCAAGAGCAATCGAAAGGTACCGGCATCGACCAGTCCACGGGCGGACCAGACTGGTTCTGGTTGTTGTGTGGTGTCAATGTTGTTGTTGTTGTTGTTCAAAGAGTGGTGTGATGAATCTTCTCCTTCCAATGGTTTGGATTCACGACACAAGCCTTGAATTCGTTCCATCCATTCCCATACTCTTAGCAGTTGGTAGCTCTCGTGGTTTTGAGAATCTGCCACATTCGACGACGACTCGTCCATTCCCAATACTTCTTGTTGAAAGAGGGCCACATTGGTGGATGGATCCAACGAATACTCCGACTGTGCTCGACGTTGCATCGTCCAGGAACTGTCTGCCATGGAAGTAAAAGGACTCGGATGTACCGAGACTCTGGTGGTCGTTGTTGTTGTTGTTGTAGAACCTGTGACACCTCTCAAACAACAACGTGCGATGCTTCCATCGCGTGGCGACACGGCCAAGGGCGATTGCGTTGTGCTTGGAGGAACCTCATTGTTGCGAGATACAGGTGGAGACTCGTCGCTGTTCATTGGATGCACTTTTTTCAGTCGTATGGACCCGAGAACCTCGCCACAATTGTCTCTCGTTGTCGTTCTCTGTGGTAGCAAGAGATGCAGAATGCACACTTCTTCTCTCACGTCAACATCAAAGTTAGACGGAGAGCAAGAGAATTCTCATGGTCGGTCGCAAGTCTTCCACCCCCGTTTGAAGAGCGATATCAAAGGGGGCATGAAAAGGGGGATTGCACCCACCAAAACCAAAGGCTACTTCGACTATGTGGTTTGCGGAACGATATCCTATCGATAGGGAGATACTCTCTACTCCTAGATTGGAGAGGTGAATGCGGAATGCGGAATGTGCTACTAGGAACTATGAATCCACCCTCTACATAGAGACTCCGACTAGGGTCTTCAAACTTAGGTAAATGAAATTTTTGCTTAACTTGCTATGAAATTTAGGCTAAGTTTAGGTTTTGAAGTTTAGGTAGTTTAGGTGGCTATGGAATACGGCTATGGAGTCTCATTTTTCAATACATAGAAATCGAACCAAACAAGTCATCATCACAATGATCCACAACTTGTTCATTCGTTGCTTTACGGACAGTGGATCTAACCTTCATTAAATACCGTAAGTTCAGCCCAGCTCGCAGACAGACTTCCGCCTTGTCTTGCCCAAGATTACTGCGCAACTTACTCCAAACGTTGCTTTTGAGTGGCTTGGCAACTCGCTCGACAGAGATAGAGCCAGTGGAACGAACCGAAAGAAGTGGTTCAATCACAAGATTGTACAACTTACTTGGAGGAGCAATGCTAAAAAACTCCAGCCTCCCTTGGTGGCCACCTGTGGTACTCACCCACTGACTCACCATTTGGATCGTGAGTTCGCGCTCTTCCTGGAATCGATCAGAAGGTGGACGTGGGCTCTCTGTGAGGAAGAGATCAATCCACTTCCCTGTGTGACCAAGATAGGACCTGAACTCCTGATCCACAATCAACCTGATGTCCCTTGTGTCCGGAGCTTCGACCCTTCCCCACACAGTATGACGCATATTGGGTGGCTCGACAGGTCCAGCATTTGGTGGTGGGGGTGGAGGTGGTTCCTGTGAAGGAATCACAAAGAACTCAATTGCATCCTGCATGCAACGAGCAATTGATGGGTGAATGATAGGTCGCTTGGGGATTCTGGACCTGAAGGGATCCACGAGAAAAGCCCAGAGTTGGTACTTGTCTAAGAGACCAACTTTCCGTCCAGGTGGTTCCAATCCATCATAGTTGAACCGATTGTCGCATAACTCAACAATGGAGTTCCGTGCCCCACGGAGATTGAAGATTGCATCAATGGATCTGCTGCCACTTGCTGTTCCTGAACCCAATACACCATTCAACTCGTTGCGCATGGCAACAATCACGGGGTAGTACGCGGAGATTGGAAAGTCATCGTCCGACACAAGCTTTGTTGCATGTTCAATCACAGCATAAATCTTGGCAACAACTTCCACCTTAGCCCATAGATCACGTGTAACTAGTCGAAGGGTTGCATCAATCTTTTCCTTACGCCTCTGTGTTCGCGAGTTGTAGTATCGCTCAAACATGGGATGGTGCCCGTTGCACCATTCATAAAAAGGCTTTTGGTTCATAACCGACTCCAAGGTCATACCAACCTTGTTGAACCTTGTCTCAGAGTAGTTGGAGACATTGCCACAGGTTGCTGGTAGATCGCCAGTTCGGACTAGCTCATGTCGAATCCCATCTACATTGTCTGTGGTTGAAAACTCCATCAGCATGGCAATGTCTGACAGGAGTGAATCAATACATGGGACCTTGGCCACATCCTTTGCCAACAGGTCAATACAATGAGCACAGTCACGATTGCTCAGTATGTTGGGCTCTTTGGGGTTGTTGGACTTGTAGATTTCACATGCCTCTTTCACAACTTTTGTGGCAGCGTTGTCTGTTGCAACACAGCACAAGGGAGAATTGTACTCACGTCGCGTCTTCACCATGAAATCAACCATGTCTTGCGTCTCAGCCTCTGTTGCATGGGCGAGGTTGCAAAGACGAGAGGCCTTTGCAAATAAACTAACACTACCTTTCGCAATGGTGTAGAGAATGGTGCTGGTACCGTTGCAGGTGACACCATCAGCTGCAATGGTCATGCCTCCTGGAATCTTTTGCATCATGGTGTTCAGCTCTAGTTGACACTGTTTGTCAATCACCATGACGTAGCGCTTGTAGATTGTGTCTGGGTGGTGGGGCACAAACTTCATAATACCCTTACCAAACCGTGTGACGAGTTTGTCTTGGACGAACGGGTCCAACAGACGTTGCATGGGCTCGAAGCGTGCGAGGGTAGTTTCGACAGACTTCATGATGAGACGATTGGCCATCTGTTCTGTCAGAACAGTACCAAAACTCTGTATGGACGACTGCTGGTGTTTCTTGCGACCTGCTTTGTCTCCTGGTTTGGACCTGGCCTTGTCTCGTAAACTTGTCGACAGCGAGGATACAGAACTTGATGCACCTGAAGACTCTGATGCTATCACCCTCTCTTGGCTGAGTGGACCACCAACAATCAAACCCAATTGTTTCTTGGCACGCTTACTAGCTTGAGTTTGGCCATCACAGAGTTGGCAAATTTCAGTAGGAGCGTTCTTGCATTTCTGAACGATGTGATCAGATGCAACACTTGCATTGAAAGTCTTCCAATTTTTGTACATCTTGCAATGGATGCACACAATCTTCAAGTATCCTTCTCGATCTGGGTCAGGGGAAATCTCAAACTGCTCTCGGATGTATTGGTTGGCTTTCTTTTTGGGTGGCTTTCGCTTATTTTGCGACAACGTCGTTGAGTCGTTGGTCGTAGTGGTATCGTCTTCATCGTTGGCGTCACTTCGTCCCGTAGCCACTTCGAATGGTTCATCCTGCTCCTCGTCGCCTTCCATCGTCGTCGTCGAAACCATGGCCGTCGTCGTGCCTTCTTGTTGTTGCTGTTCCTCGTCTTGTCCTTGTCGTCGTTGTGTTTCAGCTGTCAACGGTGACAGATCTTGGAACGTCACAACAGTAGTATTCGGCTGCTCGTCAGCAGTACTTTCGTTCTCCATTGCAACTTCTGCTGCTCCTGTCTCCAACAAATGTGATCGGAGTTTGTTTGATTGCTGAATCGTTTGTTGTTGTTCATCGTTCATGTGTCATCATTGTTGTTGTTCTTGCAAAGATCCCAAAGATATCAGCCTGTCAAGATCTCATGCCAACTGCCAACATCAACGGTTGGATACCTACGGTACCTATGCCTAGTTAACAAAAGGGCCTACCTCAACTTCGGTGGACATGGCATTGAGTCTTGTAAGTTACGAAAACTTAGGCCCCTAAATTTAGGCGGAGAAACTTCGGATAAGAAACTTGAAGACCCTAACTCCGACAATCTTTTGATTGGATGCCCAAGGGTTCTGGTTTCTGGTTCGTGTTCTACACACACCGTGACATCCAACCAATACAAGTTGTGCCGATAATATGATACAAAATCATGTAGAGTTGACTGTTGACTGCCATTGAAGGTTCTCGTTTGTCAGAAGGGACATCAGGGGATGCTGTAAACTCTCGAGAGTTTTTGGCTCTCACAATTTCTCATGCCAAAGCGCTTTTATTATTATTTCCATCAAGAAGAACAGACCTGCTGTGTTGACTTGCATGGTTCCCCCAAGAGAAATGCACCCAGCATCAGCGGAACAAACCATTGTGGAGAGAGAAAAAGGGAAACAACACACACTAGAGGACCGAATTGTCGTCAGTGAGCATAGGAGAGGTGAGAGAGTGGAATTGTTGCGCTTTTGCTATCCTGGCTTTGTGTCGGTCACGCGGTTCGACGCTGTTCCACCATGTCCTTTCTTTGTCGTCACTTTTTCTCACATGACGCAGCATTCATCGCACAATACAACGACGAACTCATTCGTTGTTCTATTTGAGGAACACAAGAGAGAATGAGGAAACCCTTGTAGAAGCATCTCTTTTCTCTCTCATGCATCTTGGAATCTTTTTGCTTGTGTGTTAGGATTCATTTGACTCACTTTCACAAATCAACAGTAGGAAGAACGAAAACCCTCTGAAACACAGAGAAACAAGAACCACAGCAATGAGCGACCAAACGAACGATGAAGCCTTTCCGGTCTACTTGGCCGTCTGTTTGGGTCTCGTCGTTGGATGGATTTGTTGTTGTTGCATCACATCCAAAGGATGTACCGATTGCAGCTATCGAGACCGACCCTTGGCCATGCTGCAAGGAGATGATGAAGTCTGGGGACAACAAGGACGAGGACCATCTTCTAATGCGTCGTCGACATGGATGGACCGCGATCGTCGCATGGCCTTGCAACTGCAAGCACAAGAGTTGGGAAACCAACAACGACTATCACCGCAAGATCAACAAGCCGCCGAAGAAGAACGACAACGTCGCATGCGTGTTCGAATGAACTTTGTTCAGAGAAATTTAGAATCGTTTGCCTACGTCCATCATGACAAACGGACTGAGCACCAAGATTCGCTGAAACTGTCCAAGAGCGGCTCGATGGAGGATTCCACTCGTACGAATTGTTCGGTTTGTTCCATTTGTCTGGAACCCTTCCAACCGGGAGCACGCATGGCCCGATCCAATGCATCCAAGGGCCATTGTCCTCATGAATTTCATTATGATTGTATTGCTGCCTGGTTGGTGCGGAAAGCCAAATGTCCCATTTGTCGAGAAACCTTTTTGGAAGCTGACTGGAAGCGAGAACTCCACGAAGAAGAATCACCCGCCTCCGACAATGCCGTGCCTTCGTCACTCTCGACCGCACAAGCCACGACCGACAACGACACGGACGCACCTCTACAGGACGTGGATCTAGACCAAGACGATGTCGAGGCTCCGACACCTCGTCAAGAACTTTCTGTAGAGGAATCTGGACATGCAGAACATGGTCCAACAAATAATAGTAGTACTTTATCGACGGCAGACGAAGAAGAAACGAATTCAGGACGAGCGACCACTGAGGATGAGACTGATCTAGAAGTGGGGCGACGGGAACAAGAAACAAGTGATTGAATCGATGGTAACGTCCGGGCGCAGGGGAGCGAGTAACCATACTGTCATGGGGACACAAAAGGTTCTGTTACGAAACGAAAACAGTCGGCGTGCTGGAAGATATTTTGTGGAACATTTTGAGTGTGTGTGTGAATTGTTTTTTTTGGAGCTGGTTTCGATTGAATGGAACTCCATCATTATTATGTACAATTGTGTGTCATTAGAATGACTTGTTACTGATCAAGTTTCTCCTGGATTTCAATATCTCAGCCTCTTAGCTTAAACCAAACATTTGGTTGGTTGCCCTGGTATACGTATTACATCACCACAATGATGTTGAAAGCGATGATGAATCATGTTTAAGCAACATGCCCGGTATTATGAGAGACACGAGTTGCGAATGCAACATCATCCACTGCAGGTCGAACAAGGAAACGTGCATCCCAACAGGCAATCCGTCAAGGAAAAGTAGTTGGAACAAACAGACGTTCTTATACTGGGGGAGGACGAAGTCGTGGTACTCTCAGTGGACTCCATGAGCGAAGGTAAGCTTGCAAAATCGTAGACAATCTTGAGTTTGGTACCACTCTCCAAGGATTGACAAAGTGGTGTGAACCGATGGGAAAGACTCAAGTAAACACGTTGAAGAGCGGCATGAGAGTTCATGGCAGAGAGAAAATCTCTGTAATACGGTGAACCGGACCAAGCAGTGTGAAACAGAGTATCGCACGAGCAGAGTATCAGTTCGTTCACCATATCACAGTGATTCAACAAACGTGTGAGGCTCTTGAGAGAATATTCTCCAAAGAAACTTCCTGATAGGTCCAGGAGTTGAAGATTCTTGTTGGATGTAGAGTATACCAAGGCATCAACCATAGAATCAAGTCGGTGATCGTTCAGGTTTGTTAATCCCATGTCCAAGTATCGAAGTCCATGATGGAACTTGAGAGCAACCATTAGTTGGTCATAACAATCGTCGTCAATAGTACATCGAAACAGTTGCAGAACTTCGAGAATTGGATTATTGGCGAGAAGACATCTTAGATGGAATCCAGTCTCTTTCCCTTCAAGCTTTACTCGCTCCAATACGAGGCTTTCGAGCGAGAATACGTACTGGAGACCAATTAGAAGGGATCCTAAAGGATATGTCTTTGTGGATTGAGGCTCCACTACGGCAGAATCCGAAACAAAGAGCTCTTTGAGTTCGTGCCCCAATCGATTGAGGAAAAGCACCATCATCTGTGCCGTAAATTCGTCCTCAAATTTGCACCGCCTCAACACAACTTTTCGGATGATCTTGATGGATCCTCCATAGCTTTGCCGATAGAGGCACAAGGCCTCCCACTTTCTCAACAACAGTGTGATGGCGTAGCGGTCCAAATTGACATCCGACAAGCAGAGATCATATTCGCTCTCTTCCCAAGATTCTTCAATTGCGTCCATCGCCTTGAGTCGATTGAGACCTTTGACACTTGAGTCACTTCCTTCATCGAATCCGTCCTCGTAATGAGTTTGATGGAATTTCGGTTGCGATGCGCTAAGCATGTGAGTGTCCATGTCGATAAGCCGATGTTCCTTAGAGGTCATTTGGGTGCGGACAGGAGCGACCATACAGGGAGCAAAACTTGATCATTCCGCATGAAAGGAGAGACCGTCCTGTCAAGCTTGATGGATGCCATATCTGGGGCATGGTTCTCCATCAAAAAGAACGCTGTGTCTCTATCAACCGCAATGCAAGGCGTGTATCGGCACGTGTTCGCAGGGTTGCCAAGTTATCGGTCTTTCGGTACTCGCACCTTCACCCGCGTCAATGTTCCGGTGATAAGTTACAGGGGACAGGGGTGGGCGCAGCGATGCCACCCGGCGGAGGCAGCTTCCGCGCACATGATTTTAAATAATACCATGACATCTAAATAAGTCTGTTGTTCAGAAATTTCATGTCTTTTCACACGTGTCTCAGATTTCGAAACCTTAACCCTAAATGAGTATCACTTCGAAATCGAAATTGGTCGCAGTATCAGCCACAAAGAGAACAGACGAAATAATAGCTTTTATGCTATATGCTATCGCTGGATTTCTGGAGAACATCTACTTGTACACACACGACTACGACTGATACCGAAACAAACACAAGAACAACGTACTCTTCCTTTCGAATGTAGATGCGGAATGTAGTAGCTTGCATCTACTTCATTGCATGCATCCAGTCTAAGCCAATTGATTCTGCGCGTCCTCGAGTTCAATAAAGTCGTTTGCGTGCATGTCGTCTTGTCTATCGGCATGGAAGGAATCGTTCGTACCAATGAACCTTGGGCTGTTTTTGTTGTTTGATTCGGGATCCACTTGCCCGGTTAAGACTGCTTCCAGGCGACGAGCAACGGACCCATTTTCCCTGAATAAAGGAGCTGGTGGTTGGCTGTCCACGTTCTCATCTGTTTCAATGTCTAGTTCGTCCGGAGCCAGAGCCCGACTCTATCGTCCAATCAACAACACGTCAGTTTCATGAGTTCCACGTATCACACACACATGTACCATGTTTACAAAACGAGTCTCATTCCTTTCCCGCTTTTATTATCGCCATGGATATCATCCAACCTGCAACGAACGCAAGCACTGATAAACCAACCGTCGCTCCAACAACCCCAACCCCTCGTTTGAGAACGTCGGATGGAAGATGAATGTATGGGTGTCCTCGATCACTTGTTCGATCGGCGCGGAGTTCTTCGGTGTTAGCAGTGTTCCATTGTGAGGGTTCGGAACAGTCGCCGTCACTGCAGCTGCTGCCGCTGCTTCCACCACCACCACCACCACCACCACCGCCGCCACCGCTGCCTCCGCCGCCGCCGCCGCCGCCGCTGCTTCCACCGCCACCACTGCTGCCACTACCACCACTACTACTGCTACCACCGCTACTCCCATCATGATCATCATGATGAGGGTGCAGAAGAGCTATGAATGGTGACGAGACAAACGATGAGATTCCATTATACGATTCTGAACGGGAGTTTTCATGACACGCACGTCGGTGACACACACGTCGGTTGATGTTCCAAAATGTTCGACGTACCATACATATTGCTCCACTGAAAGAGTGTTCTGTTCACGGCATAGCTGCTTGAAGTATGATTGTGTTGGACCAAGCCTCTTCGTTTCAATTGACTGGATCTCCATTGGCCCGTAGCAGCAACATCCGTTGCCAATACGAGGAGGACCAGAACGAAAAGGACGGGTTTCATCATGGGTGGATCGATTCAGAGAAGGAACAAACAATATAAAAAAGTAAAATGCATCCGTATCCGTGGACCGTGGAGGGAGATCGTATACATAACCCCGTCCGTTGAATTAGCATACCTGGTACTAACGGACCAAAACGAATAGGCCTCATAATTGCCCATCCATTCCCAACGGCTACAGGCAATTGCTATGATTGCTACAGAATAAAAATATAAATTATGTACCACGTCTCATTCTCCTTGTTGACTAAAAAAGGGTGCCACTGCCACCAAGAGATATTATGAGACAGAGAAAGAGGACAATTCGAAGAAAGAAACAAGGAGAACAACATCTCCCACGATTCGTTATGTCGAATCTAAATGTCTGGAATAGAAACGGAACCAAGAACCATCTACCCTCCGAGCAGCGAAAAGCAACGTTTGTTTGACAATACCACAGAAAGACTGGCTGGTCGACCCATTATCGACTCCAACAGCCATGGATAGCGGCAAATACCAAAAAGTAACCAAAGACAAGTTTCCTGGACGATCGCACCAACGCTTTCCCTGAAGAAACAAGAAAAAATTAATGTATTCTATAGACCTATCAACATATGAATTTCTAAACAGCAAACGCCGATTCTGGACCTCCTGACGTGTCTGGAGAAGGGCGTGAAGGGATCGAAGGTTCCTTCATGGGAACAAACTGGGTTGCGACAATATTGGATGGATTTTCCACCTCGACAGATTCCGGGAAAACAACGGAAGAATCTGTAGGCTTGACTCTCCGGTTGACGGGAATAAATGAAGTTCTCCCACTGGTACTGTTTGTTTCGGCCGCAGAGGCGGCGACTGTCGAATCGCCATCCCCAGCTTCTTCCAATCGTTTTGCCACGGACCCAGTCAGAGCATGTCTCTTTGTGGTCAACTGTAATCAGAAATTAGAGTTTGGGAAACGTGAGAGAAAAAACTTGTAAAATTTTGTCGGACCACCAACAGTTCTCACCTTTCGATAGGCAAAAAAGGCCGCTGCGGCGACAGCACCCACACCCATGATTCCAAGAATCCATCCAAACGACGTGGACGCGGTTACAACGGCTTGAGATCGAGAAGAATCACTCGAGTAGATCGATACATCACCGCCCCCTTCATTGCCGTTATTGACGTTGTTGCCGCTGTTGTCTTTGTTGTCGTTGTTGCCGCTACTGTCGTTGCCGTTCCCATTATTGCCGCTGTTTCCACTGTTTCCACTGTTTCCACTGTTGCCACTGTTGCCGCTGTTGCCACTGTTGCCACTGTTGCCGCTGTTGCCACTGTTGCCACTGTTGCTACTGCTACCGCTGCCGCTACCTCCACTGTTACTGGGATTGTATTGATTGCCACTTCCACCACTGCTAGTGGACTCGTATTCATAATCATTGCCACCGCTATTAGTGATTTGGGCAACGCAATACTTGCCTACGGGTGTGTCCGAAGGACCGTGGTAATATTGGCATCTTGGACAGCGGCAATGCAGGGGTCCACCTTCATGATAGTCACATTGTCCGTCATGCAAATGGCACAGTCCACAACTGACTGTAGGGGGTAGGGAGGAAAGAAGAGTGATGGACCGTTTAGAGAGGAACATTCACTCTCACACAGGAGTCCAGATATCTCTCGTACTTACACATCATGTTTGTCCAGCTCCAACCCCATAACACTCGACGAGTGTCATCTGCCTTGCGTCCATTGTGTATAGGAAGAGAGGTGCTCGATGAACCGCCACGAACCAAGGCTCCTTCGCGGACTCGGTGTACCGTTGCTTCTGTTTCAACCGGTGCAGTCGAGAGTGTCACAGAGGACCAACATGCAAGAAGAAGCCATGTATAGAGAGAAAACATTTCTAGGATAAGCAATCAAGATAGTTTCTGGAGATATGTGGAACAAGTTGGTGGTCGTTCCCATTTTTGCTCTCCTCTCAAGCGGAAGTGAAGGTGGGAGAATTGAAGCGAGTGAAAAATGTGAGCGCTAAAGCGTTGAGGCTCTTATTGTACGGTCAGGGCAATAGTCTTTATCAGCAAACGAGAATTACATACATGTGATTTGTACAAAAACATATAATATTAGAGTATCAAAGGAGCACCTCGCAATTTTCAGAGAGCGCACCCAAAATCCAAACAAGACTCATCAGTTCTTTCCTCACAAAGTGCAAAATGCTAAGACTGCTTCAACGATGGGTGCGCATGTCGGGCGGGATTGGAGAAAAAGTTGGAGTTTCAATACAAGTCGATCATTCCGCGATGAACGTGTCCACTCGCTCCATTCCAACTCAAACGAACAAATTTTTCGAAGAAAAGGAAAAAACAAGCACCATGATCGGTCTCACGTTCCTTCGTTCCATGCTTTTCTTGATTTGGTTGTTCCTTCCGTTTGCAGCAACAACGGAGATTGTCTTGGAAGGAGGTACCAAGTACCAATTGAAGCGGTGGTGTAAGCTATGGACACAATTATTGGTATTTCCTTGGAACCTTCCGATCTCACTCCGCGTTTCTTTTTTATCACAGTGAACGAAACCGAAAATAACCCACCTCCACCACAGGATGAGGAACCTCACCATGACGGTGGTGGGAACCATAAGAGCGGTTCCGAGGCCCACCAAGCTGGAGATTATGCCGGAACCGGGGACGTGGATGGGTCGAACCAAGATGGAGGCAACGGCGACAATGGCGGCAATGGAACCGGCGACAATGGAACCGGTGACAATGGCGACAACGGAACGGACGGCGATCAGGACGGTGACAATTCCAGTCAAGGAAACTCAGGAAGCAACGATGGTGCGGATACCCAAGGGAATAGCGACAGCCAAAACGGGCGAACGAATTCAGGATTCGGAAATTCCGGTCAGGGATCTGGTAGCAACGACATGACAACAACTGGGGCTTCGTCTTCGTTTCTCGCTTTCAACTCGAGCACTGGCAGCTCCAGCCGACGCTTGCAATCTGGTCTCATCTTGGGTTTCGCTACATTGGCGGGTATCGCAATGTTGTCCGTGATGGGTCTTCGTCAGACTCGACCTACTGCTGTTGCTAGCGCTCATCCGCTCAGGGCTGCAGTCAAAAAGCGCATGTCGGTCTTCTCCAATTTGGCCAAACACCATACCACCAGTCGACCGGACCGTTCAGCAGTTGTTATTCCGGAGCCAGAACTCTCCACCGCACCTGCAGAAGGAAAATATGAGCTGTTTGATGAAGATGGCAATGTTGAGGTGAACGTATGAAGGATCCATTGCCAGTTCTGTTTTCCTCTTTTCCCTGGAGTCTCGCCTTTGTTTCCCAAGTGTGATTCTCTTCGATGTGTCACGACGTATTGTAGATGACAGTTGTTGCATCTTTTCTGTCTTTAATGTCGTCGTAACCTCGAGAGCAATATTAACCAGTAGCTTAGTTGCTTATATTCGTTGCAATTGCTTGATTTCTTCATAAAACGAGGCATATTTTATATGAGGAGCACCACTTTTCAACCCTTTCATATCTGAAGAGAACGTTCAATCATCGTTGATGTGACCAGGACGCCCATGGAGAACATCGAAGTCCCTAATATCATGTTTTTGTTTCCAATAGTTGTAAGAGAAGGATAGCTATGTGGCCGACATGCACCAAGTGCGACTGCTCACCTGACGTGGACAGACTGCCACTGGGAGTAAAACAACATATTCTCACAATGGCACGATGCAAGATGCGTTGCACCGCCAAACCGATTTCTCTGATGCTCACTATGACCCTTCGGACCTTCGCTGCCTGCTATTCATCGTCTGGAAAGCCCCGTTCATTCGGTTTTCTGTCGCACCGTACAACAACCAGCTCTATGCTTGCAAAAGCAACTCCCTCCGACAGAAATAATTTGCAAAATCATACAACATCGTCGCCACCAAACAAAGCCCCTTCCAAGGATGATTCTACCAAGTAAGTGAAGTGGCGATTGTCATTTTAATCCCTCATTGTTGGTTACAACATGGTTTGTATGTATCCTTTTGTATCGCCGCCGTCCGCCGACCAAAGGAATAACTGCGACCGTGCACCGCTTTCTCGAGACAGATCGACTCGCGTTGATTCTTCGGGTTCCTTCCTTGTTCCTGTGGAACTCGGGACAAGCTTGGACATTCAAAATGCGAACTCCTGGTGCATATTACTCTTAAGCGGTTTTATGATTGAAAATATTGAATTTATTGTGATGGATAGTTGTAAGAAGCCTTGGGGTGTGATACATCCACCACCAACCGGTGGGCCGAACGTCCGAAGCCAAAAGGGGATTGTTTGCTGTTTGCGTGTCTTTTTGCCTTGTGTTGCGATTTTCTACACTTACACTCCGCCATCTCTGCTGCATGCTTCCTCTCTGTTGCCCCGATGATGCAACAACCTTTAAAATGATGATGAACTCGGTGCCTGATGTGACTTTGACGTACAGTGATGATAACGCTTACAGTAGCGTGAATCCCCAGCAACAGCAACATCCACTGGAGGATTCTATTCCTTATTTTCTCAACAGCTTGAGCGCGAAAATTGAAAACCGACAAGGCTTGTCTGATGTCCCATTGGAAGTTCTTCAGGGATGCCTCAAGCCCCTTCTCAACAGCCTGGAACGTATAGACGCGGAGTCCTTTCTAGAGCTAGATCGAACCTCGAGAAACGAGGCAGGTGCCGTCGTCGAGAAAGGGTAAGGCCAATTTCCCTTGTTGGTTCTCGTTCGAAATGGATCAGGTTCTCTTTTCTGACAAACTGGTGGTTGAATTTTCCTTCGCATCTCAGGGTTTCTGTTAGACCAATTCACTCGCTAATTCAACCCCCTGCTCGAACGAATATACACGAGAGAAGCAATGTGGTTCGATACCTACATCTTGCCGAGGTTGATGGACAGTACTCGGTAGGCATTTTTGTTTTCCCTCCATACGCACAAATGCCTCTTCATGATCATCCTGGAATGTGTGTCTTGTCTCGAGTATTATATGGATCGTTAGAAAGGACCAGCCTTGACTTTCCTCGAGATGACGAGATAACGGCTCACGCTGTATCAGAGGATGAGATGGATAGTGCATCGATGGACATGGAAGAAGATAACCAAACTGGTATACTCGGAAGCTTGTGGAGAAGAATGTCTCGTCAAAGAGTTTCGTTGGAGGATAAGCCACCAAACTTACCGACCAATGCGCTGCGTGCCTATCGCAAGCGCGTAGAATTGTTGGAGGCTCCCCAATGCACCGTGCTATATCCGTACGAAGGCAACCTCCATCAGTTTTCTGCCGGACCACACGGGGCGGCAGTCTTGGATGTCTTGCTTCCTCCCTACGATTACGATCATCGCGATTGCAATTACTATGAAATATACGAGCCCCAGCAACAGACGGTTCGAAGAAACTTGGAGGGAAATGGAGCTTCGCTTAACTCCCCGTCTTCATCTTCATGTTGGATCGTTCCGACTCGCAAGCCCGAGGACTTTTACTGTATATCCGGCCAATATCGCAACCTTGGATCCTCTGATTGAGCGAATGTGTAATTCGTGTTTCAATACGGACCAAGTTTGCATTGTATATTGCTACATTGCAAAAGTTGGAAAACTTTGCATGAACCCAACATGTAAGGTTGTCCTAACCTTATACTAGATAGATATGCTGAAATGAAACTCTACCTGAATAAAGAAGTAGAAGTAACATCCTTCTTGGTGCTTAGCTCGATGGGAAGCCGCGATTGCATCGATTTCCTCGTCCTTCCATTGCCCAAAAGTTGGGCATCGCAGTTCGCCCCCTCCAAAATACTCCTGCACATGTTTTGTTTGAGATGAGTGGTAGATCTTTGTTGATACAAATATAATGATATTAAATGATGATTCTTCTCTATAATATTCTGCATTGGAATACAAGAGGATCTTCATCTACAGCTAAGAGTCCGTCAACACCAACGACGCAATGGAGGAGCGCACGGCATCGGAAGGAAAGGTCATTTATACGACCCGGGCGAGTTGTGTAGACTCGGTTTTTTGGTCGGATTCTACAAAAAAGCACACCACAGAAGAAGGAAAAGGACATGTTAGAAACCAGTGGACTATAATATGAGTTACATTAGTGCCAAGCAGCTACGAATTTCACTTTGTCGCTGCTTGGCACTAAAGTAACTCAAAGTATAGAATCATTCCTGATGTGATTAGTGTGGTGAATTTGTCGCTGGCCCAACGACAATTTCAGACAGGCTCATTGCAAGGGCGCCTCCGAGAGTGAAATTCAAAATACCATATCGTTCTCTTCGGTAGTAGATCTAGTAACCGAGAGAAACGAGATATCTCTTTTGAGGATCTCGAAAATTTTCTTGACTTGGTCTTGTACTTGCTGCCGGGCCAGTTCCGCTCCTGCAATAGGATTGAATGCAACTTGATGAATGGCTTCATCAACATGCAGTCAATCCTATTGCAGGAGAGAGACTGGCACATGAAGCAAGTGCAACAACAAAACAAGACAATACTCGATGTTCAAAAGACCAACGTTCCACATACTGAAAATGTTAATTCACTTCTCTCGGTGACTACATCGACTGCCAAAGAAAAGTCAGGTTAATTCCAAGGGCTCACCTCCCGACTTTCACCACACTCGAAGTATCAACACTTCGACTTCGAACGTTGACTCTTAAATGGTCAACAATTCAATGTCGTGGTTTGTTTCATCAATTTTGCGGTTGGTTTCGTTGAATTTTTGGTCGTGTCGTTTCGCAACGGTGGCTGAGAGAATATGTCCCCAGCTAAACTGAGCCACCGTATTGAAGAGTTGCGAAACGACACAACCAAAAATTCAACAGAACCAACCGGAAGATTGATGAAATGCGGAACGACACTAACCGCAAAAATGACGAAATGCGGAACGAAATGAAGGCTGGCTTCATCAACATGAAGTCCGAAATGAAGGCTGGCTTCATCAACATGCAGTCAATCCTATTACAGGAGAGAGACTGGCACCTGCAGCAAGTGCGATGTTCAAAAGAGCAACGTTTGACATCCTGAACATGTTAAGTCACTTCTCTTGGTGGCTACATAGAAAAGTCAGGTTAATTCCAAGGGCCCACCTCCGAGGCGACATTCACCATTAGAAGTATCAACACTTCGAACGTTGGCAAATGGTCAAGAGTGGAGGGTGGAGGGTGTTGAAGAATAGGATCTCGATCCACGCCACCGTAACCGTGGGACGGCCCCTAATAATCGGCTGTCGTGCGCAGAGAGGTGGTCGCATATCGTGCGGAGGGCAGACTCCACGCGGGAATGAACTTGTGCTTGTGGTCAGACAGACCGTGACAATGGGATTCGTGTTGGGACTTGCACACAAGCGAACATCTCCGACGCTGGTTTTAGTCATGGTGATGTGAACGGAACAGTGCTTGTGCTGTAATGCGAACCAAATGCACACGGCAATCGAAGCGCTACAGGAGGTGTAGTATGGGGATCCAATCCGAACCAGAAAGCAAGTCCTTAATGGGTCGCAATGCCTCGCTGTCACAATGGCAACCAACACACCTGCAAGTCAACGATTACGACCAATTTGATAGGCGTTTAGTAGTTTATCTGCCCATACTTACGAGCGAGGTCTAAAAGACAACATTCAGTGAATTGGAACTCATTGTCCGGCTGCTTCACATCTCCGAGGTCTCCTCCTTGTTTCGATCCACCTTGTTTCTACCAAAATGCAAACAAATTATCGCTATCGATTAGAATGCCCCCAGGACGATGCCGTGATGCTAAACCCAGCATCAAGCATGTCCTTTCCATGCAATAGCGAGAACAGCTACCGAAACACTCGCCCACAACAGCACCACGAATTTGAGGAGTCAATTCCTGAATTACTCAGCGCTACTAACAGTGAAATGGAAGGAACGAGAGGCTTGGCGGATGTTCCCTGGAAGTTCTTCAAAAGTGCTTGAGGCCCCTTTTGAGTGGACTGGAACGAATAGACGCCGAGACTCTTCTAGGACTTGATCGAATATCAAACAAAGAGGAAGGCGGTGTTAATATTGGTCAAGGGTAAGACTTGGTTGTTGAGTGCAGTTCCATGTATTTTGTCTTCAGCTCTCTCTAACCGGCTTTTCTTGTTGGTTCCTATGTGTTTCCTGGCATTTTGTAGAGTTTCTGTCAAACCAATTCACACGCAAATTCAGCCTCCAGTTCGAACGAATATACAAGAGAGATTCAATGTGGTTCGATACCTTCATCTCGCCGAAGTTGATGGACAGTACTCTGTAGGTGTTTTTGTTTTTCCGCCATTTGCAAGAATGCCTCTCCATGATCATCCTGGAATGTGTGTCTTGTCTCAAGTATTATATGGAGCGCTGGAGCGGACCAGTCTAGACTTTCCTCGCGATGAGGACAATGAAGCAAACGATATATCCGAGGACGAGACAGATGATAGTGGTGAGACGCCGATGGAAGTGGAAGAGGATAGCAGTCGGACCGGTTTCCTTGGATCTCTTTGGCGTACGAGGGCACAAAAACGATTACAAACCATCCGCACGCCACCGAATTTGCCAAAAGGAGCACGGCGTGCCTATCGCAAGCGTGTAGACTTGTTGGAGGCTCCGCAATGCACTGTTTTGTATCCTTACGAAGGCAACTTGCACCAATTTTGCACTGGTCCGAACGGAGCAGCAGTGCTGGATGTATTGCTCCACCGTACGACGATCATCATCGAGACTGCAATTACTATGAGATCTACGAACCACGGTCAGAGAAAGAAATGAGTCATTCTTGGGATGAATCCTTTGATGCTTCTGAATATTGGGTTGTACCTACCATGGAGGCTGATAATTTTCACTGTGTCTCTGGTCAATATCGCAACATTGGTTCGTCGAGTTGAGCTGTTGGCTCATTGGATGAGTTACATGTCTGTACTTGCTATCAACGAACATAGATGGTAGACTTTTGCACTAACTGGTATGTAACCCAAATCTTAGTCGCCTTGATATTTCGAAGCTTAGCCGTTCAGAGACGTATCAAGACCTCTTCAGGCTTGCCTTTGCTCCAATATGGGACAATGATCCATCTAGAAACTGTATCTCTACATGATGCCGTTTTTATACAAGTCTTCGTATTGGAGGCATCAAGGGGCAGTCCCAATGACTCTGGAGTGGCAAGATCCATCTAGAAACTGTATCTCTACATGATGCCGTTTTTATACAAGTCTTCGTATTGGAGGCATCAAGGGGCAGTCCCAATGACTCTGGAGTGGCAAGCTGGAATCTCGAAAGGATCAAACCATCACTGTTCTTTGCTGCTTTCTTGCTCCAATTCCAGTTCGGATCGATCTCCCATTTCATCCAAGAACCCCATAAACAAGAGCGGATACAAGGAGGTTAGATTGCACAAAACAATCAACCACGTCAAGTTGGAAAAGTTGGTTTCGGTAATTCCAAAGACTTTAGTCAGGGCAGCCCCAATTTCGGTCCCGACGGTCGAAGCACCATTGAAAATGGACATGAGGGTAGCAAACAGGACAGCTTCGACACCAGGAGGACAGAGTCGTGCGGCCAGTACCAGACAGGGCAAAAAGGCAATTTCACCCAACATGGCCAGTACCACATCATCCCCATAAATCAAGGCTTGGTCTGGTATGCCCCAGGCTTGATTCACATGTGTTGTGAGCAAAATGGGTATCAAGCCGAGGGGAAAGGATACAATGGTGGACCATTTCAAAATATCTTTAATGGCGACGCGTTTAAAGTACGTGTTGTACAGTCCAACTCCCACCAAGGTGGCCAAGGATGTAACGAGACGAACCCGTCCCATGAATTCCGGTCCCAAACCTAAGTCATTGCTCAAAAAGAAGAAAAAGGCGCCATCGGCGGTGGGTGTGGATTGCCACAAGAATAGAAACAATGCTGGTTTCCATATGGAAGGCTGCCGAAAGGCATCCCACAACTGGGAAGTTTGGTTCTGGACCGTTTCCACAACCGATGCGACATTGTCAACGTTTTCGTCGTTCTTTTCCAATACGGGTTCTTCGTTCATTTGCAGGGCAATCAATGCCACAAGTAAGGGCAAGATAGCAGTCGCACCAAAAATGTTACGAGCCGACAAGACCTGGAGGAGACTTCCCGAAAAGTACGCCGACAGGAGGCTACCCGTGGCTGAGGCACCCCAGCAAAGCGATTGCAGCCCACCGGCCACGGACGGATTTTCGGCTTGGCGTGTTTTGGTCACGACAATACCATCGGCTACAACGTCGGAGAGTGCAATACATGCACTTGACAACAACAAGGCTCCAACGGTCCCAGAAAGAGCGAGATTGGGAGACAAGCTCTCCCAAAACGACGAAACACCCAACAGACCGTAGGAAGATGCACCCAGTATACCGGCCGCAATCAAATAAGACTTTCGTCTGTATCCAAATAATGGAAATCCATCCGACAAGAATCCATAGAGTGGCTTGATCGTCCAGGGAAGCACAAAGATTCCCATGAGTGCCGACAACTCGGCTGGTCCCAGTGAAAGCTCATCCTTTAACAAATAGGTCTTGGCCAAGGCTGCCAATCCAACAGCTCCCTCCACAAAGTAGATTGTCACGATGGCGGCCACATCGGCCGTGGGTTCCATGCCCAAAAACTCTTGCAATCGATTTCGAACAAATTGGATCGGAGCAGGCATGGATGTCGCCGAATCGTCGGATACTGTTTTTGGTAAAAGATTGTCACTGTCTATCGACGGTACAAAAAATCCTTCTGTAGTTTCCGAAGCGTCATCTTGAACCAATAATGATTCTGGAAGTGGTTCGGTGAGCAAGGTACAAGTCGTATTTTGCGGGGACAAGGATCCGTCTTGATCTTGATGAGACGATTGAAACAGGACAGACGTGGATTGAGATGAGGGAGTGGACCACGCTTGTCGCACTTGCAACAAAGCGTTTGCTGGATGATTTGTCCTCGATGCAGAAACGGCATTCGGCAACGTCTTTCTATGGACCATCAACGGTTCTGGTTGTCGAGACGGATGTTGTGTGATGAAACCGTTGGAGAAAATGAGGCAACTGCACAACGTCGCGACCCATAGGCAACTTGCATGTTGCTGTAAACCGTTTCGACTGACTCCATGACCCATCCTGTACAATGGACAATCAAGAAATGCCTTGGTCGATAGAGAAAGAAAAACTGAGAATGGAATGGAATGGAATAAAATGAGAAAATTCGAAATGCCATCAGACGCGTACGCGTGGCACAAATTGTGAGTCACCTTTCCAGCTTTAGACTATACCCGTAGCTGTAGCTATTACCCTCAAACTATGAATGAGTTACTCCTAGGAGTACGAGTAGTTCAATCGCTTTCTCCAACCCTGTACCTACCAACTGTAATTGGAAAGAAGAAAACGAAAAGTTCAGCGTAAACCATAATGTTAATCTCCGTGGTTATCACAAAGAGTTGCTACTGTCATTATATTTTTGGTTCCATATTATTACTTGTGCAGAGGTGCTCAAGGGGAGAATCCCGAAGTGAAGGACTCGGCAATTTCATGGAGCTTGGCTTCAATGTCCTCGTTGAGCTTGTAGCCAGAATCGATAATTTCTTTCAAGACGGCCGAGTGAGCACCCTTGACGTGCTTCAAAAAGGCCTGTTCGAATTCTTGCACGTGTTCGACATCGATGCGATCACAGTACCCCTTGACACCAATAAAGAGAGAGGCGACAACTTCTTCGGGTTCATAAGGTTCGTACTGTCCTTGCTTCAACAACTCGTAAAGACGGACACCACGGTTCAACTGTTGCTGAGTGGCAGGGTCCAAATCGGAACCAAACTTGGCAAAGGCAGCAACCTCACGGTACTGGGCCAATTCGAGCTTCATGGTACCGGCAACAGCCTTGGTGGCCTTGTACTGAGCAGCGGAACCGACACGGCTCACAGAAAGACCGACGGAAATAGCAGGACGCTGACCTTGGTAGAACAATTCGGATTCCAAGAAAATCTGTCCGTCCGTAATAGAAATCACATTGGTAGGAATGTAGGCAGACACATCACCGGCTTGAGTCTCAATGACGGGAAGGGCAGTCAAAGATCCTCCTCCATTGCCGCGGTGCATCTTGGCGGCACGTTCGAGCAAACGAGAGTGAAGGTAAAACACATCACCGGGGTAGGCCTCACGACCAGGGGGACGACGGAGAAGAAGAGACATTTGACGGTAGGCAACAGCCTGCTTGGACAAGTCATCGTAGAAAATCACAGCATGCTTGCCATTGTCACGAAAGAATTCTCCCATGGCACACCCAGTGTAAGGAGCCAAAAACTGAAGAGGAGCGGAATCGGAGGCAGTGGCAGCAACAATAATGCAGTTACCCATAGCATCACGTTCTTCCAATTGACCAACAAGTTGGGCAATAGTAGATCGCTTTTGACCAACACCAACGTAGATACAGGCAAGGGGTTCCTTCTTTGTCTTCTGGTTAATGATAGTGTCAATGGCAATAGCAGTCTTACCAGTTTGACGATCACCAATAATCAATTCACGTTGACCACGTCCAATAGGAATCAAAGCATCGACAGCCTTAAGACCCGTAAGCATGGGTTCGGACACAGACTCTCTTGGGATGATACCAGGGGCCTTCACCTCCGCACGAGAGCGCTTGGCACCGTCCAGAGAAGCTCCGCCATCAATCGGTTGTCCGATACCGTCAACGACACGACCGAGGAGTTCCTCACCGACAGGAACATCCACAATAGCTCCAGTACGCTGGACAGCATCACCTTCCAAGATATTTCGGTCATCACCAAAGATCACAACACCTACATTGTCTTCTTCCAAGTTGAGGGCCATTCCGCGCAATCCGGCGGAAAACACAACCATCTCTCCGGCCTGAACATTGGACAAACCGTACACACGAGCGATACCATCTCCAACCGAGATAACCGAACCGGTTTCGGCATACTTGGCTTCCGAGTCCTCGGCTCCAGCAACGGCACCGATTTTACTTTCCAGGTAACTCGAGAGTTCCAAAGTTTGACTGGCCATGCAGCGTTTGGCGATCACCGGGGTGCGGCGAACGGCCTGAGAGTATTATCAACAACAAAAGTTAGAAAGACGAAACCAAGGCAGCACAAAAGAATCACGAGACAACCGGCAAAGGCACAAGACCATCAACAGTTCACTCCCCATGGCTCATACTGATACTCAGTGGTCAATTGAATCAAAAGACCAACCAGACATTACAATCATTTGATTGCAAACAAAAGTAATTCAATGTGTATAATGATAGAACATTTGCAAGACATTGTATTGGATGAATACGATGTTGATCAAAGTGAAGCATAGGCAATCGGCACCCCACCGTCAAATGCACTCCACACAAAAATTAGGACTTGTGCCGCAGCAAGACGTCATCGTCTTGCCCCAGCGCAATAGAGACTCGAATCTATCCCTTCCAAAGGGCGATCGTCTCTACTTTCGTCTCACTACAACACAGTTCATCCTTGACGCACCTGTGTGGCCGCTGCCATGGCTGCCCGTTTCCCGGCGGTAAGAAGAGCTGTACGAAAGACCATGGTGGTGGTGGTGGTTTGGTTGTGGTGTTGGTTACCGCACGATGGTGGTGCAATCTCGTGAGCCAGTCCGTCACACCCGTGTTTCAACGTGTTGTACGCCACACCCTACGTGGATTTTGTACTGCTTCACACAGAGGGACTCTCTCTCTCTCGACACGCGCCACACACCGCACAACACACACTTGCAGCAGAGATCCGAGATTCATCTACCTTGCCTACTCCTTATACGCAGCAGGCCATAGTAGGCGCAGCTAGCGACGATGAGATGCATTAATCGATTTCAATTCATTCTTATCGGTGCCCAAGTCCATGTCTTTTCATGGTATCATGCGTCTCTGTTTCCGATGTTTCGCATCATGGCGGCTCTAAATTGCCACACATCGACCCAAAACGCATGACCTAAATAGGAGCCTTGCTACACTGGCTTCATTATTCGTACGCATATGTTGGATGACGAGTCGCCATCATCAGTGTTTGAGCAAAACGAAAAATCTAGGTAAGATAATGTCTTGTTGACGGAAAAACTTTCTCAAACAATAAAGAATGTATATGTATATCAAAACGATCTGTAACATGAACTCTTCTGGCAATCAGCAACTTCTTACTCCAACTCTTGAACGACTAAAAGGAAGGAGATCATGACCTGAAACAAGGCAAGTGTGGTTAACGAAGAAAGCGCCACGCGTGGCAACGAGACAGAAGCATCGCTTGGTCTCGCACACGACAAATTTTCAGGACATGTCTCCGGTTCCACTTGATTTTGCTGTTGCACCGTCTCGATCGCAACATATGAATCAATAGAGGGCCCAAACTCCGGAATAATGGATCCAAGATCGACCAGCAATTTCTTGGTCGCCGCCGGGGATACCTGCAAGGTGTTCACCCATGCCTTTAAGGCCGCATCGTTACGGTCGCTTTGGATCGAAAGCGCACTTTTGTCTCCACCACCAACCAAGCTTTCGAAGGTGGCGTAGCTGTTGAAAACAGAGCAAGAGGATGTGTATTTCCCAGAAGTGCTTAGTTGAACAGCGGCGAAGCTGACTTCAGTTTCAACTTCCGCAATGGTCAGAGAGTTCAAGACACACATGGAGACAAACGCGGACGCCGACAAGTATCCACCATACGCCACCTCTTGGATGACATGTGTTCCTACATGAGCAGCCTTGCGTTCAGGCGTCATTGCGGCTGTTGCATCCATGAGTGCATTTGTTTCCACAAGGCTTGGTTGAACTGTTCTGAGACGACACTTATACAGGCTGTAGGTCCGAATGCTTTCCGAGTAGAAACGTTCTTTTTGAAATACATTTTGGTAGACGTAGCTGGCCTCCGCACTCCCTGAAAAGTAGCTATTCTTGAACTTTGCAGGACTTACGCCAACGCCAGCTGCAAGTGAAACACGGTACTCTTGGAAGGTTCTACAAGTACGTGAAGAGGTAGATGCCTTGTCGACCGTCTGCTGTTCGCATTCGATTCCATCCGGAATTTCAAATGTTCCCAGAAGATAGTGTGTAAAGAGGTTGCCTTCTGTGTAGGACAGCTTGGTAATCGGAACTGTTCGGGTATCCTCGACAATGTCGTATCCATATCCCAACTTTCCATTTAGACCAGCGAGACATGGGTGTCCGGTGATGGTATTGACTGACCCATCTGACTGCTGAAAGCAGTAAACCGGAACGTCTTGTTCACTGCAATCGCTGCCGTCCCATCCATACTCACATTTGCAGCTACCATCTTCGGCACAGGTGCCATGACCTGAGCAAGTAGTGTCAGCGGAACAAAACACTGAACAATCACAGTTGTAATATCCGGGATCACAGACGCATTGGTCAACCGCACATGTACCGTGTCCCGAACAAAACGCTTGTGCCGCATTCGTGCTCGCTGAGCAAATCAGCTTGTCGCAGGCGCAGGTTGGGCCAACTTTGGAAGGAATGCAATCACATTCTCCTTCATCCGTACAAAAGCCATTCAACGAGCATAGTTCTTGTGTACAGTACGCTGAGCAGTCCGATTTGTAGTAATCAGGATCACACGTGCAGACTTGCTGCAGATCACAGGATCCGTTTCCACTACAGAGATCCACACCTTTACACTCATTGCAGGTGGCACCACCCCATCCGAAAGGACAAGAACAAGTACAACTGTTGGGGTCAAGCTCTCCACCATTGTCACACTGACGGTCACAAACCTGACAATCATGTCCGCTCCAAGGAGCAACGCAGTTGCAGCCACATTCACCCGAGGAATCATCTTTGACCTGACCACCATTGAAGCATGTCCTTGTGAGACACAATGTTCTCACAGATTCTGCCAAACCTTTGGCTTCGTCACACAGCAATGAGTCACCACCTGCTGCTGAAAGTTGGTTTATGGGCGGACCAAACAAATCATCAGCATAGAGCGCAATTCGTCCTCCACCACCCGCCGCGCAGCGATGAGTAGAACCAACACAAGAACCTCCTTTGGCTTGGATAGCTCCAGATCCCAAAATGGTCGGTGCTCTCAAGAGGATGGATCCACCACTTCCCATTGCACCCCCCTCCAGTCTTGGGCGTTCTCTTCGATCCTCCCATCCACAAGGATACGGTTTGTGGCCGTGATGGAAACCCTTCCACCCGATGGAGATGGATTACAGTAGCCACCACTTCCAAATGTGACCGGGTTCATCTCATCACCGTAGGGAGATTTGCGTGCATGGGTGTACCCACATTCGATCCCACCTGCACCTCCATGAGGCGCGCCCGAGTACTTGGTCCTCTTGTATCCACAGGATCCTGTGGCCGGACGCGTCCCTTGGCTGTTCGCATTGCCCTGAGCGTTACCGTTGATGCTGCCAGTCGGAGTAACTTCCACGTCCTTGACATTCCTCATAGTGATATCCGCTCCTTCAATCACACCTGATACTTGGATCAAATCAAAGTTTGTCATTTTAATGGTGCACAAGTCAAGAAAGCACCGAATTGTTGAATCAATGACAAGTTTCGACACGCCCATTTTGTCTCCTGTAACCTCCAGCGTTTCAAATGTCTGATCGGTGGTAACAATACAAGTCCCATCCACAATACTATCGCATTGAAGTGTCTCGGCTCCTCCAATTCCGAGGAAGGTAAGAAAACCGGCGCCAACCCACGTGGTTTTGTTGGTTACCATGATGCTGCTGCTTTACTCAAAGGTAATGGATCTCTCTTTATCAAATAAGTAGTATCTTAAGGCAGACTCACGTGCTCTCTATTTGCAAGGGGTATCTTTTCCTTGTTTATTTGAGTGTTGAATATTTTGTGAGGGTTCTCCCTCAATCTCGCGCAGTCCCAAAGGTCCCAGTCGCATTGGGTGTCAAAGGGATCGGTCGCGCACGTCTGCTTGTGGATTCGGAACTCAGAAACCACAAGAACCACATACAATACAACAACCCAACCCCAACAAAAACAAATATACTCATACAACCACCGCAAACCCCAGCATGCGATAGAGCTACTTGATGTACATTCTTGATTTTGAAACATGCGCGAGTCGGAAATGATCGTTCGTCGGAAATGATCTTTATCCGTGGGTCGGTCTCCAGGGGTTGATCGAGTGTAAAGGATGCAATGCACTGTGTGTTTTGGTATTCGACGTCTCTCGAAGTATGCACCCTTTTGAAGCAAATTCATCCTTTTGCCCTGTTGCCCAGGTTGTTCATGCTGCCTTGTCCATGAAACAAAGCCCGCCTTAGTCATTGTGGCGACATGGTCGGCCGCAGACGCCGTTCAGCCTGGTTCATGCCGATTGCATTCCATGTAGAATCTTCGAGAGAAACTTGGCCAGGAGCAAGTCTTGAACCCCATTGTCTTTCTGTGATCATAGAACGCTTGTCACATAGAGGGTTTCCACTCTTCTATTCATCAGCTTCAATCATGTTGCGCATCACACCGGCCTCAACCAACACTGTCTCCTCAGTAGGGTCTCTCAAAATCGCAGCCTAGCTTTGCTGTCATCGTCCATCGCGATGAATTGGAACGTCAGACGCCTTGAGAGAGGGAAAGACACAGCAGAAGGCTGTCTTCTCGTACCGTGTTTTCTGGAAGGAAGCTTGTCGTTCGTGCCGTGCTTTTTGGAGCGAGAAGTCGCACGTTCCCGAGATCCACCGTCTCGTAGTCAACTGGAGTTGCCTTTCTCATTTGAAAACCCCCTGTACAGCATCCTTTTGCTCCCCATCGTTACGGTGTTCGACAGGCTGATACAAAACAATGACTACTCGGCAAAAGCACACGTTGTTCCCACGAAAGTGTCTTGGCAAACCATGACGCAACATATGCTTCCCATACCTTGCACTGTCAGCGCCAAATGGCTCACGAGTAGGATTCGAGAGTTTGGAGAACTTGGGTTGATGAAACACGTTGAGTCGTCCGGCGGCATATTGGAGAGAAACAAGTTGGGTCTCATGCGCCTTGCACGTGTGTAGGTTTCGCGTTCCATGCCGAGTCGTCGTCATCGTCATGTCACTCACACAGGATACAAAGAAGAACTTGATAGCACTCCATGATCAAGATTTGCTCACACCACACACAAGTGCAAAGCAAAAAAATTATGGACCGCAAGATCGTTCTGGATCAATGATCCTTGGTTGTCCGTCCTCTAGTTTGTTTTGAGATGTGCCGGTATCCGTACCGGCGCGGAAGTTTTCTACATGTCCGGCCCACCAATAATGATCCAAACCTGCTTTCTTTACCACCACACCACAAATCTTGCGTGTCCGAGTGTTGTCCTGTCTTGCGCGCGTGTAAATCATTTTTTTTACCAAACGAAACCTGACGGCATTCTCAAGCCTCTACTAGACGCTATTGGCACTAGCTTTCATGTCTCTCTCTCTCTCTCGTGACTTTTTTCCACAAAATTCTATTCGAACGGAACGAATAAATGGCCCTTTCGCATTCCCATTCTTCTTTGGCGACCACCCAGAGTGGTTCTTTGAGAGACGCCAAATCCATGTTGGTTTCACAAGATGTGGGGAGTCCTGGTTCTGTTGCCACCAGGAGATCGTCCTTCGTTTGTGTTCATGGTGGGAGTTTTCATGCTTCCCATGTCCACACAATCGTGTCAACAAAAAGAATGTCAAGTCCAACCATCAAACCAAGAAACAAGGCAACCGCGCAACGTCCTCGGCTGGGATGGACATGGTCTTGAGAGAGTTGCGAGAGGTCGGGAGAAGTTGTGGGCTGTTCTTCGTCCGGTTGGTGGCACGTCTGTCCGTCCCCTCCCCTCCATGCACGCGCGAAAGGCATCCGCGCCGGCACGAATCTTCGCCGATGGGGGATGGCAGGGGGAGTCGTTTCGTGACTCCAGATTCTAAGTGCGATTCGTGGGGGTGACATGAGCCCCACGCGGGGTGGTCTCTCTGTTACACATTTTTCCCTGCTTTGTATTCCTTTCCCTGCTTTGTATTCCAGGAATCCGATCGTGGAGTCCGTTGATCGCCTCTGTAAGAACCATGGGTCCAACACAATGCGGCTCGGTTGGATTCGGAACCATGGAGGTAAGATGTGTATCGGCGACGCACTATGGGGGGAGTCTTCTTCAGTCCGGCCTCATTTTTTCCCAACCAAGACTACTACTCATAGTGGATCAACGGGCGCGCCATATCTCTCACAAGTCCTCCACAAAAAAAGGAGTGAGTGAGTGTGAGACTCTCCCATTCCCTGGAAGAGCAACCGGATTTGCGCAGCCGCTGCAACAATAACAATAACAACCAGTACGAGGCACAAGGCTCCTCTCGAGAAAACCGCAGCTGGAGAGACAACCGCCACCACCACAATCATTCTTGTTGTTGTTGTGTTTGGAGGCACAGAAAACGAGACATTTTCAGAATGAAACTCAAGAACACCATGGCCATGACCTGGGTCCTTTCCTGTGTCCTGTGGTGCATGACTATCCCTGTGGAGGCCTCGTCTCGACGATTTCCCCGACGCGGATTGCATGCCCATGCCGTTTTGGACGATCCAGCCGCCGATACTATGAGCTTTTCCTATTCCTTTTCGTTTCCCGACTGTGAGGATTCGGGCAAGGGCAAACGTCGGGGCCTCCACCAACAAGAACAACCACGAACGAGGCCCCGCCGCACCAAGGATGCGGCGGACGTGTCCATGGCCGACGAGTGGTCCACCAAATCCAGCAAGTCTAGCAGCAAGAGCTATGACTCCTACTACTACTCCTCCAAGGGCAAAAAGAGTGCCAAGTATTGCCACGATTCCTGCGATATGCTGGATACCTTTGCGACGGCAACCTATCAGATTGACTTGACCTTGTCCATTACCGTGGATCGAGCGGTCATGACGGCGGGGTTGGATGACTTGTGGAATGAACTCGTGAGTGAACATCTCGCCGTGTGTCATTATTACCACGATGTACGAACCCGACGACGACGCTTGCAAGAAGGTTCCGCCATTTTGGCGGCCGACTTTACGACCCAATACCAAAATGTCGGATCCTGTCCCACGCCAGCGGGCATTGTCTTGACGGGTTCGTGCGAAACGTTTGTCGTACAGGCGACGGTCACGTACAATGAGGACGAGACGGATGCGACCGCCGTGGCGGACGAGATTCGTGCCGTCTTGGTCGAGCAGGCGTGTCCCGAAATGGCCACCATGGATGGCGTCGAACAAGCCTTTAATCCCTGTCCGGGCATTACGGTGGAACTGGTGGAAGATGATGTTGGAGACACTGGAGGAACCGGTGGCGGCGCGGTCGGAGGAGCTGTTGGAGGAGGAGGAACCGACTCGACGGGGTCCGATACCAACACAGGAGGAGGAGGAACGGGAGGAACGGATTCGACTGGATCCAATACCAATACGGGAGGAGGAGGAACCGATTCGACTGGATCCAATACGGGAGGAGGAACCGATTCGACTGGATCCGATACCAATGCGGGAGGAGGAACAGACTCTACGGGCTCCGATACGAATGCTGGAGGTGACACCACCATTGGTGCGGTCGGTGGTTCCGTAACCGGAGGCCAGACCGGTGGTCAAACCGGTGGTCAAACCGGTGGTCAAACGGGCGGTCAAACCGGTGGCTCGAATGGTGAGACCACGGATCGGGGAGGTATAGGATCGAATCCAGTGGAATCCAATGAGGGAGGCACGGAGAATGGCCAAGACGAACAGCCCGACGCTGCCGTGGCGGGTCTATCGGGTGAAACTGTGATTGCATCGGACGGTGAGGACCCAAATCGACGGGCCGTGGCCTTTGGAGTGGGCGGAATCCTTCTCGGATTGTGTCTGACACTGGCCCTACTGGCCAGTCGCAAACGTCAGCGAGACCAAGACTATCGCACGCAAAAGGAATTTTTGAGTTTGGGTGGGGAGGAGGATCATGACGACGACCATGGCGAAGACTCGACCTACGAAGAGGAAGACTCGAGCTCGCGGGGACGTTCGGGTCTCGTGGTGGAACTTAATGAGGAGGATTTGTTGGACGATGAAGAATTGCCCACGTCCAATCCACCATGGGGGCATTATGGTGTCACTTCCTCGCAACCCTATCATGATGTCCACAAGTGTACGTCCGCCATGTGTCCCCATTGTGCATCGATCCGAGCAGGCGGGGAAACACAATTTGTACGGGTTCCACCACCGGCGCCCTTACCTCCTCCAGCGCAACCTACCAAACGGCATTATCACGAAGATGACCTTGTTTCCTTATGATTCATAAAGCAAGAACAACAAATGAGAGGGCTTCTCCCAGGAGGATGACCTTGTGTCCTTATGATTCATAATGATTTCAATCAGTGAAGGGAGAAATCCTCCCGTGTGTACCATGTCTATTTGTTTCCCGTCTGGTTTCCAAGGAAGAAAACGCAGTTGTAATTCTTACTGTAACTAACATTCTTTAAAGGTAGTCCGTGTTCTTTGAATGCTGAATTCCTTTGGATGCGTTCATTACAGTAGCGTTACGTATGGATATACCATTCTACGTATTCGATCGAATGGTTTTGGAGTTCTCGTCGTCGTCTAAAACTCGTGATGCGCCATGTATTCACAAATTCGACACACGAGATAGTCGGTCGTCAAGAACAATTTGCGGACAAAGTCGGGGCGCAAGCCTCGTTTCTTCCAGGCAAAAAAGGCGTCGAGTAGTGTTTGGTTGCTGGCCGCATCTTGTATCCGTTGGGCCACGGTTTGGGCCGTGTCCTGTTCGGCATTCACCAGCAAGGCTGCATCGGCATCGGGCAAAAAGTCGACGGAATTGTCATTGTCCCAGACAATGGGGACCGATCCGGCCAGCAAGGCCTGAAAGCGCTTTTCGGTAAAATAATCAGGACTCGGTGTATTTTCCATGGAAAAGGTAAAGGCATGACGGGACGACAAGAAGGTTTTGGTGCCATCGCGTGTCGCCTCGCAATCGCCATATAACAATGTCGGTGCCGCCAAACAATTTCCACCCAATCCCTCGTGATTGTGAAAGCATTTGCCATACCGTGTAATGTTCAACGAACTGGTTCGAATCATTTCACGAACCAACTCACCACGCTTTCCTCGACAATTGTTGTGGGTAAACATGACTGGTTGCGTACTAGAGCGTTTCTCGCGAGGAACGGGTGCGGTAGGCTGTAACAACAAGTGTTGGGCAAATTCCGCCACGGATCGAATTGATCCAAATCCGGCCATGGGTGGACTCAAATGCCAATGGGCAAAGGTTCGCTGAAAGGGACCACCCGTGTCTTCGAAACTGGAATGATAATCGAACCTGTGTCGCGTTTTGGTAAAGCCCCATCCCGTTCCATATTGGGATTCGCCACAGCCTACCATTGTGACTTGATCTGGATACTCCCGGAGTTTGTCTGGATTGGGTGCATAGCACTTTCCTTCAGTAAATAGGACATGTGCCGGCTCTTTTTGTCGCTCTTCCAATGTCGTTGCATTCATACCAGCATTGCGGCTCGTGTGACGAATGACACAATTGGGACATTGTTTGGGTACACGTGTGGCACCGTCTTTGGCAAGGCCATTGAGTAAATTGACAAATCGCCAATGGGGAATGCTCACGTATTCATTTTTTGGGTCAAAGTCAATGACAATGCGTTTGGGAATGTTAAAGTTGGCAATTTCCTCTTCGAGGCGTTGTACATCCTTGGCAAAGAGTCGAGGTTGATCCGCATCACAGGGAATCCCAGTGCTGACGTTATTGCTGTGGTTGTTGGTGTTGTTGGAGGAGGATGGTTGGCAGGGAGGCAGCAATCGATTCAATCGATCCAGAAAAAGCTCCGGAACGGCTGGATGATGAGGATCGTCCTTTTTGTGGTGCTTTTGGCGGATTGGATAGACCACATCAGAATGATTCGTTGCTTCTACTACTGTTGCTGGCGTTAACGTTGCTGCTCTTTGGTCGTCCTGGTTGTGCTTTTGTTGCTCTGGAAGGCTTGCATCCCGAGTCGCGTGTGAGATACGAGGCTCCGATTCCACCGTCTGGTTGGTTGGTGTACCATTCACACCATTCTGGATATGGAGGACTAGCATGGCAGTGTCATGATTCTCCGTCGAGATCAAGACCCTTGTGGAATAAAAGGTGGATATGGTACACGTCACGACGGCCATCCCATACAAGGCAAGTCGGGTCCATTCCAGTCGTTGACTCTTGTTGTTGCCTGGTCTTTTGCTTCTTTGGTAGGACATGGTCCAGGACGTGGAATCCAATACACAAAATAGTTGTGAAGGCCTTCTGTTCTCTTGAGTTCTAAAAAATATGGTCGACGAGGGGTCGCCGGGCGCGAAAACAGCGAGCAGGGCAAGAGCGCCAAAAAAGAAGAATGGGAGTGTGAAAAGGTCTACTACTAACTCCATACCCGACTGTGTAGGTAGTTCGTCTCACATTTTTATACTACAGTAGGAATTTTTTGTACGATCGGGAAGTAGTTTCGTGCGAGTCGCGCGGTTTCCCTCTCGTGTGTGACACTTGTGTGACACTTGTGTGACACTTTGTGACATGGCTTCCAGGAATTTCTCACTACCTACACAGCTTGATAGGGAGTAAGTTTACTACTTCCCTGTGTCTGGCCGTCCTCTCGCGTCGGGCGCGCCCGGCTTGTCGGGAGAATGACTCGACGGGCTATTGTCTTGTCGGGCGTGCGCCCTCCTCGGCCATTGCCCTCCTCGTCATTCTACCCTCCGCGCCGGGCGGTCCCTCCTTGAAAGGACTCGACACCGGGAAGTATTAATACTACTTATTCGTTCCAAGAAACTCATGAGAGAGAGAGAGAGAGAGAGAGAGAGAGAGAGAGAGAGAGAGAGAGAGAGAGAGAGAGAGAGAGAGAGAGAGAGAGAGAGAGAGAGAGAGAGAGAGAGAGAGAGAGAGAGAGAGAGAGAGAGAGAGAGAGAGAGAGAGAGAGAGAGAGAAACATGAAGCTGGTGCGAACAGCGTCTAGTAGAGGCTTGAGAATGCCTCTGGTTTCACAGTGGGAAAAAGCAATGATGTATGTGCAAGACAGGACAAAACTCGGACACGCGAGATGTGTGTCTTGGTGGAAAAGCAGGTTTGGATCATTTGCAGTCGGATCAAGCACCAGAACGGATACAAGGCAGAGATCTCAAGAACTACCTACATACCTACCTAGGAATCTAGGCAGATCCAATTCCTCCAGAACTGGACGATGACAGCAAAGCTAGGCTGCGATTTTGAGAGACTTTAGTCAGGAGACAGTGTTGGTTGAGGCGGGTGTGATGCGAGGAATGCGACACAACATAATTGAAGCTTACGAGAAGAGTCGAAACCTTTTATTCGCAGAAAGACGATGGGGTTCAAGACTTGTTCCTGGCCAAGTTTCTCTCGAAGATTCTACATGGAATGCAATCGGCATGAACCAGGCTGAACAGCGTCTGCGGCCGACTATGTCGCCACAATGACCAATGCGGGCTTTGTTTCACGGACAAGGCAGCATGAACAACCTGGGCAACAGGGCAAAAGGATGAATTTGCTTCAAAAGAACAAACTGAGAGAAACGTTGAATACCAAAACACAATGCATTGCATCCTTTACACTCGATCAACCTCTGGAGACCGACCCACGCATAAAGATCATTTCCGACGAACGATCATTTCCGACTCGCGCATGTTTCATAATCAAGAATGTACATCAAGAATCAAGCTCTATCGCATGTTGGTTTGCGGTGGCTGTATGTTTGTTGGGGCGGGATGTGGTTCTCAGTTCCGAATCCATAAGCAGACGTGCGCGACCGATCCCGAGTTTTGACGCCCAATGCGACTGGGACCTGGGACTGCGAGATTGAGGGAGAACCCTCACAAAATATTCAACACTCTCAAATACACAAGAAAAAGATACCCCTTGAGCACGTGAGTCTGCCGTCTTCCCTTAAGATACCACTTCTTTGATAAAGAGAGATTCATTGCCTTTGTGTAAAGCAACAGCATAATGGTAATCAACAAAACCAGGTTTGTGGGCGCCGCTTTACTGACCTTCATCGGTATTGGAAGAGCCGCGACTCTAGGAGCCGAGACACTTCAATGCACTAGTACTGTGAATGGAACGTGTTTTGTTACCACAGATCAGACGTTTCAAACCCTGGAGGCTTCAGGAGACAGAATGGGAGTGTCGGAACTTGTCATTGAATCAACCATTCGATGCTTTTCCGACAGTGACTTGTGCACAATTGAATTGACAGACTTTGATATGATCCAAGTAGAAGGTGCGATTGAAGGAGCGGATATCATTGTGAAGAATGCCAAGGACGTGGAAGTTGCTATGAGTGGCAGCATTAACGGTAACGCTCAGGGAAATAAGAAAGGCACAGGGACACGCCCAGCTACCGGAGTATCGTGCCGAACCGGGGTACGAGGCGCGGCCCATGGAGGCGCAGGTGGGATCGGTTGTCGAACCAACAACAATGAACGCTTAGCTCCTTATGGAGATGAGACAATCCCAGTCACATTTGGAAGTGGTGGTATCTGCGTACCATCTTCATCGGGTGGACGAATTTCCATCACCGCCACGAACCGCATCTTTGTGGATGGAAGGATCGAAGAAAACGCCCAAGACTGGGATACCGGAGAGGGTGCAATGGGAAGTGGTGGATCCATTCTCTTGAGCGCACCGACCATTTTGGGATCTGGAGCTATCCGAGCCGAAGGAGGTTCTTGCATTGGTGCTTCTGCATGGCGGGTGGTGGAGGACGAATTGCGCTTTACGCGGACGATTTGTCTGGCATGAACACAAACCAACTTTCGGCAGCCGGTGGTGACACATCGCTGTGTGACGGAACCAAAGGTTTGCCAGGATCTGTGAGAACATTGTGTCTCACAAGGACATGCTTCAACGGTGGTCAGGTCAAAGATGATTCCTCGGGTGAATGTGGCTGCAACTGTGTTGCTCCTTGGAGCGGACATGATTGTCAGGTTTGTGACCGTCAGTGTGTCAATGGTGGAGAGCTTGACCCCAACAGTTGTACTTGTTCTTGTCCTTTCAGATGGGGTGGTGCCACCTGCAATGAGTGTAATGGTGTTGATCTCTGTAGTGGAAACGGATCCTGTGATCTGCAGCAAGTCTGCACGTGTGATCCTGATTACTACAAATCGGACTGCTCGGCGTACTGTACACAAGAACTATGTTCGTTGAATGGCTTTTGTACGGATGAAGGAGAATGTGATTGCATTCCTTCCAAAGTTGGCCCAACTTGCGCCTGTGACAAGCTGATCTGTTCTGCGAGCACAGATGCGGCACAAGCGTTTTGTTCCGGACACGGCACATGTGCGGTTGACCAATGCGTCTGTGATCCCGGATATTACAACTGTGATTGTTCAGTGTTTTGTTCCGCTGACACGACTTGCTCAGGTCATGGCACCTGTGCCGAAGATGGTAGCTGCAAATGTGAGTATGGATGGGACGGTAGCGATTGCAGTGAGCAAGACGTGGAGCTTTACTGCTTTCAGCAATCGGATGGGTCAGTCAATACCATCACCGGACACCCATGTCTCCCTGGCCTGCATGGAATGTTGGGATATGGATACGACATTGTCGAGGATACCCGAACAGTTCCGATTACCAAGCTTTCCTACACAGAAGGCAACCGCTTTACACACTATCTTCTGGGAACATTTGAGATTCCGGATGGAGTGGAATGCCAGGAGCTTACGGTCGACAAGGCATCTACCTCTTCACGTACTTTTAGAACCTTCCAAGAGTACCGTGTTTCACTTGCAGCTGGCGTTGGCGTTAGTCCTGCAAAGTTCAAGAATAGCTTCTTTTCAGGGAGTGCGGAGGCCAGCTACGTCTACGAAAATGCGTTTCAACAAGAACGTTTCTACTCGCAGAGCATCCAGACCTACAGCCTGTATAAGTGTCGTCTCAAAACAGTTCAACCAAGTCTTGTGGAAACAAATGCACTCATGAATGCAACGGCCGCAATGACACCCGAACGCAAGGCTGCTCATGTAGGAACACATGTTATCCAGGAGGCAGCCTATGGTGGATATTTGGCGGCGTCCGCGTTTGTGTCCCTGTGTGTCTTGAACTCTCTGACCATTGCGGAGGTCAACAGGGAAGTCAGCTACGCCGTTGTTGAACTAAGCACTTCTGGGAAATACACATCCTCTTGCTCTGTTTTCAACAGCTACGCCACCTTCGAAAGCCTGAAAGGTGGTGGAAACAAAAGTGCCCTTTCTATTATCCAAACCGACCGTGATGATACGGCCTTAAAGACATGGGTGAACACCTTGCAGGTATCCCCGGCGGCGACCAAGAAATTGCTGGTCGATCTTGGATCCATTATTCCGGAGTTTGGGCCCTCTATTGATGCATATGTTGCGATCGAGACGGTGCAACAGCAAAATCAAGTGGCACCGGAGACATGTCCTGAAAATTTGTCGTGTGCACGCGCGAGACAAAGCCATGCTTCCATCTCGATGCCACGAGACCTGACCCTTTCTGTCTTAACCTCACTTGCGTCGTTCCAGATCCTGTTTTCGTTCCTATTTTAAGAAGTTGCATGTTACATTTCAAAAGGATTGGTGTTCCAGTCCGATTTGATATACATATTTACTTAATAGTTCTGTATTGCTCGAGAAAGCGTTTCCCGCCCGTAAGACGTTCTAGGCTAGCTCCATCGTCCTTTTCAAATACTGTGGAGATAGACCTTATTAACAATATCACGCTCTTGGTTTCCCATGTCAATCTTAGGTAAAGAGCTGTACTGGTCACATAGGACGACAAGCTATGAAAAGAACAAGTCTCTTCTCTTTGCGTTCGCTGAAGGGACTTGTCGTCGTCTTGTTCTTGACCAGCCGAGTACGTCGACACTTTGAGTATTTGGGTCTCTCTTTGTTTGCTGAGGACAATCGTCTTGAAGGTAAGGACGCTTTCATGGTTTTGTGGCAATCTATTATTAAGAGTGTATGATGATATCATCTACTTCTCTTCTCGCTACCGCACGTCCACATTGTCATTTTGGCTCGGGTATTGTGTGTACACCTTGCAGTAAGGATCGTTCTGAAAGGATGCAGAGAGATGGACTGGAGCGACGAAACACGTCGTTGTCACAGTCACAGAGGGTACGGTCACGTCCACCACCACCGCCCACCCGCGTTGGATTTATGACGACGTCGACGACGATAATGGTGGAATGGTGAGTGGATTGCGCAGTAAATTGGGCGGATCGTATTCTTTGGTTTTGATGCCTGCCTGGCATGGCCGGGATAATAATGCGGAGAAAAGTGCTTACCCAATATGCGCGTTTGGTAGTCTTGCAAGGGACTTTTGCAGTCGTCCGAGGTACCCTCCTTGCCAGCGGCACGAACGACAATCCAGAGCAAATCGCCGGGTGAATCACGGCTGTCATGGGTCGTTTGTTCAGACTCAGCGCCCCGACCAAATCGTTCGGATCATCCTTGTCTTTGGGCGCCACCACGACGGATCCATCGAGTAGGACCGACGACTGTCACTTCCACCAGATAATCGGCGGCAATGCCCTTGCCACGGGCAAACAAGGAAAAGCCTCCTCCTTGGACAAATGGCCACCCATGCCAAATTGATTGAAATCGCCACTAGTGGGAAACATGCGATGATCGATGATAGGGCGTCCAAACTGAGAAAAGATACCCAACCGATGTGAAAAGATCGTTTTTTGCTAGCTAGTGTATTAAATCCGAAAGAATGTCTCGATTTTTCCTGTAGTAGAGTGTGACTTTGCTGTAAGAAGATTGGTACCGAGACTTGTACTGTTTAACACAGAGTCTGAGTCATGGAAGCGACACTCCTGTGACATGCGGTCGCGGAATGGATGGAGTTCGAACATGTGCTCGCACCCAAGACGTTTGAAGCTTGAAGCGTTGGTTCCATCACCATGGGTCATTTCCAAAACGAGATGCCCGACTCATCGTGCCCATAAAATATTAGGTTCTTCATATTCTAAAATTCTTCATTCATGTTGTTGTTGCCCTGTCTCGGACAGTAAGAGAGAATAATTACTTGCATGGAGGAACCCCAACCTTCCATGACAGCCAGTCCAACCATGATTGCTGGCCAAAAGGAGAATGCCACAAGCTCTGGAACTGCCATGGTTGCGATGGAAGCGAGCAGCAACCGCAGTAGAACATTGACCCACAGCCACAACAGCGAACGGAATGCCACCAACAAAACCACGACACGGCCCTTGAAAAAACGAGCTCGGTCCCCACAGAACGACTCGAAGCATGACAACGACCCAGACCATGACAATGTCAATGACCATGATGATAAGGACGACGACGATTCGATCGAACGACGGATTCTGGGCGATGCCTACCAGACGGGTCGTGACATGACAACGGCACAAGGTCAATTGTCGCTCAATCCGTTTTTATCCATGCAAGATGCAACCAAACAAGCTAAGCGAGAATATCAACGACAAAATGCGGCACGAAATCGTGTCAAACACAAACGACGAGTCCAAGACTTGGAACAACAATTGGCCACCATGACCCAGCGCGTACATGAATTGGAACACGAAAATCAACGACTCGAACAAAAAGTCAAAGTGTTGGAAGAAAAAGAACAGCAGCAAGAACAACAAAATAGGACAAGAGGGGACTCTAGTAGGACGGGGAATACAAATTCAACCACAATAACAACCACAACATTGACGACGACTCCCGAAACAAGAACACTACCAGACGTGGTTGCACCACTCCCCAGCCCCGAAAGAACCAATACTACTGCGATTGCGACTCTTGCGACGGCTGCATCCAATCGTCTGGAAGGAAAAGGGGGCATGATGGAGACGACGCACAATCCTCCTCCACCACCAGTGCCGCCAACTCCAATGACTTCCCAAGAAAAGACTGTCCTACTTGAAACAAGTCAACCTCAACAACAACAAGAAGAAGGTTCCGCACAGCCACATCCTCCTCCTCCACAACTAAGGGCGCGTTCTACTTCGGTCGATTGGAGAGGCATTTCACTCGAATCCCAACAACATCATGCTTCTCCGCCAACCACCACAGCACAAACCACGGCTGTGGTTCCTGCTCCCTCCTACTTGTTTTCGCCCACACCACACCTGGCCACGACTTCACCACGGAATCCCTGGCTCAATACGGCCACGACACGCACGGCCTTGGCAGCAGCCACGACCGCCTTGGTCGGCGCCTCGCACTTGCGACGACAGCACCAACATCCATCCCTCACCACATACCAGCCGCATGCGGCAGTGTCCTTGATATCACCCTCCTCCTCCGTCTTGTTGGCGGCGACACAACCCACAGCAGCACTCGTGCCACCACCACTCTTTCAACGAAGGACCACCACCACATCCACAATAGATACAGTGGCTACGTCACCCTTGGACTTGTTGGGACATCTGTCCACCACGAACTATCCACCGTAAGGCATTGCCCTCACAACAACAACAACAACAACAACAACAACAACAAGACGGTGTGTTGCGAACACAAGCACAACAATAACAATCATGGTAGCATGCATATACGTGGGAAAGAGTGGACAGCTCATGACCAAAGCAGACGCCGAAAAAGACTCGTACAATTCTATTCTATGCAGGGTGACGAACGACGACGACAACGACAACTCATTTTCATTCTATCAATCGGAGCACAGCTTGTGGTTCGGCATTGAATCTTTTCGTGGAATAGCAGCAAACATCTCGTGCCATTTCTTCTCCTGTGGGACCATCCATGGATCCATTGAAGAAGAAGGGATGACACAACACGGAGGGGAGGGGGAACGAAAAGACGGGAGCGCGGGGGAACGAACCGAAACGACACACACACGAGAGAGAGAGAGAGAAAAAAAATAGGGATGGGGTACCGTACAGTATGTACGAGACGAAACACACGAGACCCAAAGGTGGATACTCTGGGGCGAGAGAAAAAAAGGGACGGGGGGTAGATAGTAGTACATTCTCTACGAGACGAACCGACGCACACAAGGATGAGACACGGGGGCGAAGGGGCGAGAGAGAGCTCGTTTCGTCTCCATCGTTGTCACAACGGATCCACTTGACGAATGATACACGAGGAACAGGGGAAATTGAACCAAATGGGAGGGGCACGTATACACACGAGAAAAGAAATGAGAAACGCATGATACACAGGGGGAAACTGGGAAATGGGGGTTGTATTTGTAGAGTAATGATTGATATCTCTCGAGTTGTCTAGAAAGCTGTGTATTCTTTTTTGTTTCTCGTTGGTTCTTAGAGTTTGGGCGACATGCCAATATCCCGTGCATATTTAAAGCCAATGTCGGCTTGATTCAGGAGTTCATCGACTTGTTGGTAGGTGGGTCGTTGCGGTGCAGTGCCGACACTGACAAAGGATTCTCCATCGTCGCGTTCGCAAAAGACATGCCAGTCAGACTCCCGCACTTGCAGTAAGCGGACATTGGCGCCACGACAGACATAACCCTCCAAGGTATAGACGGGGACATAGCCCGCGTCTTGCAATTGTCGCAGAGCGCCGCCCTTGCCTCCCAAAAAGGATGCCAACCCACCGAGAAAGCCCTCTTGTTTTGAAGCACTGTCGAGGGCGTCATCGACCAATCGCCATTGCGGATTCATCAAGAGAGAAATGGTTTTATCGTCATCGTCTTTTGTGGTGGTGGTTTTCAAAATGTCGGGAACATTGTCTTGAAGGGGTTGCAACCAACAGGACACTTGTTGATCGTCGGTTTGAAAATAACTCACACCATCGACGCCACTTTCATCGACGGATCGGTCTTCGACAATGCGCGGTGGGACACCGCCGGGTGTATGGCGCGTCAGGGCTTGCATCATGCGTTGCGCCGTCGGTGCGGCCGCTCGATACAATTGCATAATGCCCCCCTGCCAACTTTCGTCGGGAGGTACCAATGAGACTTGCACTTTATTGTCGTTGGCCTGCGATTCCAAGTATGTGCCAAAATCACCCGACGCACTGTCGCGCGGCAACAAGACGCGAACAATTTGACGACGCTGTCCGGCGGCGGCCGCCTCTTGAATGGCCGACGAGGCTTGACGAATCATTTCGTCCCACGACAGGGGCATGGCCAAATTTGTAGTTGAGGTTGTACTCGAGTCCGAGGTTTCCGATACAGTGTCCGCCGCCATCCATGGCATCATCACATGGTCGGATCGGGACGCCGTCGACGAGACGACAGATGGGGCAACGAACGACTGTGCGCCATGAAACTGGGACAACACGGTCAATACACACACGATTGAAAGATTCATCATGGCTTGTCTTTGTCAGGGTTTTTCTCAACTATAGAGCCTGTCTACTTGTTGGACACAAGACGACTATGACACCACACCGACACACCGACCCAACAGCGAGGCATGTGGGACAATGGGAATGCAACAGGGACAGGGACATGGTCGTCGTCGTCATAGTCTGCCACCGATCTCCGACTGACTTGGTGCAACCCCAAAAGTGGTCGCGGTTTTATTGAAGTCGCTCTTGAGTAGCTCGTGTCAAACATGCGTCATTGATCCAACCCCAATCTTTTCTTGCTTGTGTGAGGAGTTGCACCACGACGTTGACGATCGTCCAATCCAACAACATACTTTCCATTCTTCCCCCAAGCAACAACAACTACAAACAACATCCATCATGAAGGTGACGCAAAGTGTTTTGGCTCTGTGGCTTCTTTCGGTCCGTACAGCGGCTGCCTGGACGACCAGTCCTTCGGCATTCCTTCCGGCCCACCGCGTGGTGGCCGTTCAATTGCACTCGGCCGCCGTCAGTACCGAAGTCGAGGGAGAAGAAGCGACGGAAAGCTTTCGACTCAAGTTTTTGGAGGACGCCAAACCCATTTCTCCCTGGCATGACATTGCCTTGAAAAATGACGATGGATCCTACAACATGGTACGTACGAACAAACCTACCAACATGCCGTTGGTTCAGTTCGTCGATCCACACGGTTGTGTGTGTGTGTCTGTGTATATGTTTTCTGCTGTCCCCATGAGGATATCTCACTCACCCACCCTGTCTCTTACGCAATGATATGGTTCACTCTTTTTGTAACTGCTGGATTACTACTACTCTATGATTAAATGAATTGGATGCAACAGGTGGTGGAAATTCCCAAAATGACCAAGGCCAAGATGGAAGTGGCGACCAAGGAAGAGAACAATCCCATTGCCCAAGATATGAAAAAGGGCAAGCTTCGGGATTACCATGGTCCCATTTTTTGGAATTACGGCTGTTTGCCGCAAACATGGGAAGACCCGAATGTCAAGCATCCCGAATTGGGTTGCTTTGGCGACGACGATCCCATTGATGTCGTGGAAATTGGTTCCTCCTCCTTGGCCATGGGATCCGTCAAACCAGTCAAACCCTTGGGTGTCTTGGCCATGATTGACGATGGTGAATTGGACTGGAAAGTCTTGGCCATTGCCACGGACGATCCCTTGGCCGAGGAATACAATGACATTGACGATGTCCCCAAAGCCATTACCGATGGCGTCCGGGAATGGTTCCGTTGGTACAAAACACCCGATGACAAGCCCATTAACGAATTTGGCTTTGACGAGGCCTTCCTCAACAAGGAGGAAGCCATCAAGGTGATTGACGAAACCAATGAGGCCTGGGCCAAACTCAAGTCGGGCGAAACCGAGGCGGGAAAACTCTGGACGGGCAACTAACCAAGAACAGAACCACCACCTGTGGGTGCTGGATTGGGAAACTGAGAGTGTGAGAGACATTTGATGATGATGATGATGATGTGTCACTTGTGTGTCTCTCGAGGAATCGACACTCTCCATATGGAATGGGTCGAATGCCAAGAAACTATCATGTTACGACAAGGACGACATGTGTTTTGTCTAACCTAGTAGTATATAGAGAATGGCATCACTATGCTCCTGACATTTTGTTTCTCCGTAGTATATAGTGGGCTTGCCCGGCAATGGATGGTACAACCAGATCTCCACCCCACCGGCTGCTGGGAGAGCGATCAGGACTAATATCATCAAGACTGACTGTTGGCAGCAAGTGAGACTGTGAGTAACTCTCGAGGGAATCGATCGTCGTCTTGTGTAGTATCCACAGTGTTCTACCTAGGTCGTTTCGAAACGTTTCACACAAAAACACCCTCTTTTGAACCAATGGCCTTTTGGTGTCTCTAGTTTTGGAGAAGGGATCTTGGCGCAAGGATGACCTCCTGCACATTGAAACTATTGTATCGGACTTTGCAACCGTTCACGATGATTCCTCTCTCTAGCTAGGAGTAGTAGAAAAGACTATACTATCCAGTACACAATGTATGAGATGGATCCAGTTTACACAAACAACCGCGATACGAATGCCTTCCAGTCAAAAACGAAGCCGAGAAGGAATGGAGTGCAACACACAAAATGGAACCATGACATGGTACAAAAAGGCTACGCTGTCCCTTTCCTGTCAGTGTGTGTCAGAACGACAATGAGTGACACTTGCACGTCCCAATGCCGTTCCGTCGTTGCAATTCGATTCATTAGTATTAGACGGAAGAGGAGGCATCAAAGCCATCCCACCATTGAATAAATTCGTCGTATTCGAGTTTGTCATCGTCATTGGTATCCAAATGAAAAAATATGCCCTCCTTTTCTCGTTTGGTCATGTCCAAATCGAGGGAATGGACCAATTCACCAAATTCTTGCATGGTCAAGGCCCCGGACCGATCCGTGTCAAACTTTTTGAATTTGGCCTGCAAGGTTTCTTTGGAAAAGATGGAATGTTTCATTTCCGACAACTTTTTGGCCGAGGCCCGTCCCACCAAAATGTACAAGACACCGACGGCCATGACGTAAAGGCCCACGACAAAGTTGAACAGTCCACCCTGGGCGGCTTGGAGACTTCCGGTAATCATGTACAGGCCACCACGGCCCCAAATATACTTGAGAAAGAGACAGTACTTGTAGAGCTTGTCCATGTATTCCGTGGGAATTTTCACCACTTGTTGACTTTCCATGACAATCATGGCCAATCCAAAGAAAAAGGCATAAATTTCCATGACAATTCGGGAAATGCTAAAGGAAAAAATGGCCGCCAAAATGCCGGCCCCGGCAAAAAAGGCCATGGCCACGCCGCCCATCAAGGCCAAGGCCCGAATGGGCGTACTGCCCGTCATGAGACTGGCCGAGATTTCATCGACGCGTTCAGCCGCCACCTTGCTCACTTGTTCCAAGTTTTCCTTGGTCATGGCCTCCTTGGCCAAATTGCTCAAGCCCATACCCGTCGCCTTGTACGCCGCCGTGGCCAAAATCTTGTCCGTGTCGCTCGTCAAGGGCGTCTTTTCACTCGGCATGGCTTCCAGTTTCTTGCTGCTGCTTGTCTTCTTTGTAGTAGTAGAACTGCCTTTGCTGCTTCGTGTGCTGCTCGTACTTGACTTGGACGAACCTTGTTTCTTGGAACTGCTGCTCTTCTTGAACATAGGAGAAAATGGGCCTCCAGAGGAAACCAGAGTTGGACACGTCGTATCCAAGATTCTCTCAACACCTCATCGGTGGATCCTGTTCGGATCGTTGGATCTGTGGACAGGATCCGTCTACAATGCAAGAGGAGTATCTTCGGCTTTGTACCAATGACGTGTAGTATCGCTCGGGCGTTTTTGGAAGGATGAACTCTCTCCAATCCGCGACTGAATGTCACAGGAGTGTCGCTTCGAGGACTCAGACTCTATCTTAACAGTACTCGTACATGAGCACAGACAGTCACACTTTACTCTATCGGAAGAAGGAAAAATGTGAGATTTAGTACCCTAGCTAGCAAAGAACGATCGTTTCACGTCGTCTTTGGGTATCTTTTCTCTTTCTGGACGACAAAAATCTTTGGTTCAAGCAACGAAACCTCTCTTGCTGCTCCTTCTTCCCTGTCATAAAAAAAGATCCAACGACAAGTCCATACACTGTCTTGTGGTTCGTGTTGGATTGCCCCTTGGATTCGGTTGCTTTTCTCCAACCACCACCATGTCGTCGTCGTCGTCGTCGTCGTCCACCACGTTCCTGAGCAAGGACAAGCTAGAGACGCTGTCCTTGGAGGAGTTGGTCTCTCATTTGGAGGGCGACGTGGTATTGCCCTCGCATGGCGATCGCTATACCATGGCCTGCAAACAATGGAATTCCGTCTTTGACGACAAGAAACCAATCGGTATTGTCTATTGCAGCAGCCAACAAGACGTGGTAAAGGTGGTGCAATGGATTGCCGCCCATCCCGAAGAGCGTCGGTTCAGCGTGCGGAGCAGTGCCCGTGGTGGTCACTTGTGGAATGGCTATTCCGTCTTGGATGGGGGCCTGGTGGTGGATGTGAGTCGTCTCAATGGCATTTCCGTCGAACACGGCCGCTACGCTCGCATGGGACCCGGTTTGGAACAAGGCTGGGCCAATCGGGCCATGGCACCGTATCATCGCATGTTTCCCACGAGTGGCGATTGCAATCAATTTGCCATGGGAGGCTTTGTCCAAGGCGGAGGCTTTTCGCTCTTTGCTCGGGGCAAGGGCATGGCCGCCGATCATCTGGTGGAAGTGACAGTCGTCGGTCGTAGTCGATGGATCCGTCGTGGTGGCGCGCAAAGACGACAATGAGCACAAGGATTTTGTGTGGGCACTGAGTGGAGGAGGAGCGGGCAATTTTTGGCATTGTGACCGAAATGGTCTTGGATACCTTTTCCACACCGTCCAAAGTCTTGTCGATTGAAGCGTGGTGGGCGTTTCCGGACACTGCGGCCGACATTGCAAAACTCCTCCAGGCCTGGGCGAAATTTCAACAAGGCACGGCCAATCCCGAATTGGGCGCCTGGCTCTTTTGTTTCCCGGAGACCCGTATGAATTCAAACTGGGTGGAATTTGGGCCGGAGACGACGTGTCCAAGGGATGGGCACTGTGGGAGGAATTTCAAGCCCACGTCGGATTGCCATTGTTACCAAAGTCGCAAATTCAAGAATTGTCGCCGCACGATGCTGTGGATGTGGCGCAATTGGCGGCGGCCGGTCGTGACTTTTGCGGTGTCATGGATTCCCGCAAAGCGCCCGGCAGTGCCGCCTAGGGATGGTCGAATGCCCTCTTGGAACAAGTGGCGCACGAAATGCTAAACCATGTCACCAACGCTGTCAAGACGAATTACTTGTACATTTTGTTTCCCCATGGCGGTGCCGTGGCCACCATGGATCCCCACAATGAACAAACGGCCTATGGCAAGCGCGATTCGCCCGGCGATTTGCTCTTGATTGTCGTTCCTGCCGCCGACGGTACCCTGGACGATTGCAAGAGTGCCTTGCAAGATTACCAGACGCTTATGTTTGACCAACACTTTTCGCCCCAGTATTATCCCGGCCATGCCAATTCCATTGGAGATCCGGCCGACGTGAAGGTGGCCTATTACGATTACCAAACCAAACCATGGTTGTACGAAAAGTTGCAAGGCATTAAAACCAAATACGATCCGCACAATTTACTACGCAATCCACTCACCATTCCACCCTTGTCGTCGTCGTCGACGTCGACGACGTAATGATGTTCAAAAAGGCTATAAATTGATTTTTTACCCTGTTTTTGTTTGCCAAAAATTCCGAAGTGAAGGCTGAAATGGCGGCCAAGGGATAATAGTGTCGCTATCTCGATATACCGCGCGTAGGGCGTACGCAAGGGGTGGCGGGCACGGAAGTTGCGGAATCAAACAACGTCGTCACGCGAGAGATTCAAAGTTCAAAAAAACACTGTTGGCATCATGCGTTATTTCATTTATGCCGATGGTTAGTGATTGCTCCACTATCCGCTATTTTTGCCGCTATTTGGGGCCCCGAATAGTGGCAAAAATAGCGGATAGCGGAGCCGTTATTGCAAGGAGGGCCGACAGTGGAAGCTCCGAAATGGATGGATGAGGCGTAGGAGAGCAGCAGCAAGGACACACGGCAATCAACTGGAGGATTTTGAAGCATCCAAATCGACTTGGTCAAAGAACGAAGCAACAACAACATCCGTAAAAAAGACAACAATGTTAGGCTTGCCGTAGGTCCATGAAAATAGATATCTCATCGCCGGCCTTTCCACCCTTCACGGTACACTTGATGCGAAAGCCTCCTTGATGGTCGGAGGCAAGCTAGCAACTTTCGTTGGAGCACACCGGTTAGAGTATGCCATGGTGGTGCCATTGAAATGACCGTAAGATCTACCAAAATTGAATCACTATAGACGATAGAGTACTTGCTAGGGCTATCGTGGGGGCACTTATCGGCGGCTGGAGTCCCTACAACAGGGCATTGGAGCGATCGCGACATATTGCAGAAAAAAGAGAAAGGCGCCAAGTGCGTCAACATTCAGTCGTCATGGGTCTGGGCCGAAGCCTCGAAGGATGCGCTTAGTCTCTGCATGGACTGCCGGAGGCATCTAATGAGTCTGCGGGTGTCCCAGCTTCAATTCGTTCACCGGCAGAAGACTCAAAGAATTGCATGAGGTCTTCAATCGATGTGATCTGTCTTCCGGCGTATTGAGAGAACAGGTCATTATCATCCGTACCAAAGTACTCGATACCAACCATGGCCAAGGCATGGATATCATGTGTTTTCTTCATTTCTTGTTGAGCCTTTGCATCTGTGTGCCGATACTTGTCGAAGTCTGAGTGATTGTAGCCAAGCACATACGGTTCACCTTCTTTCCGCATCAGGTCAAAATCAATAATGTATCCCTCGCTTCCCGAAAATATCAGGTTCCGAGGAAGAATGTCACCATGCACGTAGCCATAATTGTGCAGCGTCGAGATGCGCCTCAAAAGCGATATCCAAGCGGCCTTGGTCGAAGGGTGCCCGTCGCCGCAAATAAAGGTATATTCGAGCACTTCGAACCACCCGCCAGCGTACGTTTGGCAAACCCAATCACTGTAAGGTCTGCCAAGGCCTTCCAGGATGTCCTTGGGTGGCACACGGCGCTGATCAACTGGCTGGATTACACTGCGGATGGTATTGAAGTCATCTTCTTGTCGAAGATAATAGCAGAACTCTTTGTACACTTTTTTTCCATCCACAATGGTGACGTTGTCTCCCCGCTTCCAAGCACGCTTCACACTAATAGGGGCATTGCCGTTCGCCCGACTCCACGGTGTTTTCCATTGATCGCGAGTGTATCCATTCATATCTCGAAGCTTCTTCAGAGCACCTTCGAGAAAACAAAAGAGTTTTGCCATTTTTGTCGGACCATTTCCTTCGTTGTCAATGTTGATAAACGCTATTTGAATAGTAAAAAACACCACATCACCGCTTGTGACTTTTGATTCTGGGGGTGCGATCCAGTCGTTCGCTTGTAGGTGACCATCCTTTGTGGAAGGAAAGACGACATCGACAGATATATAGGCACTATTCAGGGCCATCAAAAGGACAGGCCGAAAGTCAGTTTGCGTCGAAGATCCTCGAGCAAAAATCCGGCGATGTCGAACAAGTTCATTGAAGAGCTGACCTTGCACATTTTCCCGGATTGTGTTTTCAGAATCCTGTTTACCCTCACAAACAAGCAGAGGAGGGGACTGTTCTGGTCCAATAGCTGATACAGAGATATCAGAGTGGGTTGATCCGCCTCCAATGCACCCCTGGTGAAGGGCGACAAGGCCTCCATCGGCTTGCAGCACCAGATTTAGTGCGTTGCACACAATTCCGGTGAACCACCGCTCGTTCTTGTAAACGCCTGCTCTCCTTTGGTTGTTCCTTTCACGGTGCCAGTTTTTGAAGACGTAATCTGCTGCGGTGCTGAATCTCTTGTCGACGTATTGAAGCCTCGTGATTTTTTGCAGGTCTTCGACCAACTCGATCGAAACACTGTTGCTTGACACTCGCATGCTCGGGGACGCTGCGACGAAACTCAGTCCTTCTTCCACACCTTCTTCAGAAGAAGGAGAGGCCTTTGGAGCCAACTCGTGTTTGGGTTCCTTCCCAGTGGATGGAGGAACAATGCAAATCTGGCCCTCGTGCCGCCGAAGTCGTGGCGTCGTGGATTGTGCGTGTTGTTGCTGCTGCTTGAATTCGTCGAGATTGTCAGCAGCTGGCGTCAATGTGAGTTCCGCACCAGACAATGAGCATCGAGACAAACAATCGTTAGCCAAGGACGACTTGAATAAATTCAACAATAAATCTGCGACCTACAACACAACGGCTTACCTCTAAATGGTTTAATTATATCAAGAAAAAGGACAGAGACGTCTGCTTTGAACAAAGCTTCCCTTGACACAAATTCGAGGTTGCGCTTTGTCCTAATCTTTTGACGTCGAAGGATCCTAACAATTTCTTCGAGGTCCTCATCGTTTAACTGGCGCGTTATTTCGGGATAGTTTTGCTTCAGAAAATCAACCGATATTTCGGGGTTGTCCTCAGCCATTGCTCCGACTCTATCGCTCGTTGCTGCTGATAGTAAAGGGGTGTGTCTTCTCTGCCGCCGCTCTTGCGTCTTTCTGAGCGTGTACGGCTGATTATTGTTGCTGATTGTCGTCGTACTGTTACTGTTCCTTCGTCCACTGCTGTTGTTGCTTGTTGCTGCTTTTGTTCGATTAAAGAACGGAGTCGGGTAAGCCGGTAGGGTGGGAAATGCACAAAGACTTTACAGTAGGGTGACCGTTTAGAGGGTCGAAGGGGGAAGTTATCGGGCACGCGGCATGGGCGGAGCATGGATATGGGGGGAGCAATGCATGCTCCACGATGCATGCTCCGCGCGTCTATGTTATCGGTGGGCGGATGCAGAGATGCGGAGCATGCGCGGCGCGCGCGCTCAAAATCCTCGACCGTCACGGAAACGCGTATGGGTCGCCTTAAGTATGGAATCGAAAAGGAAGGAGAAGAGCAACTTTGGGAAGACGATGGCAAGCAAAGGGGTGGTTTCCGGACACAATAATCATTCCCTTTATAGATTACTTATCATTTAGAGTATCCATTGGATATTTCACCTGTTGTTCTGTTGGCCCTACGAGCTCATGTGGGAAAGACACGTCAATTTCTATGCTCGATGGAAACACAACCTCCACCATGAGGATGGAAAAGACTCCTAAAGAGCAAGGCAGCAACAGTTGGCCGACTATATGTACTTGTCTACAATACTAGTGCCTAGATAGACTCTGTCATCGCTTTTGTCCATGACAAATCCATCATCGGAAGACTTCGACTGTTCGACGCATTGAGTGTGTGGTGTGTGGGCGCGTGATTTTGCTTCCAACCATGCTCCACCCGCACTCTTCCTACGCATGTAAATTTTGCGGAGGAAAGCTCTATATCCGGGTTGGTTTGGCCTTTCTCCGCCCATATCATGCTCCGCACATGCTCCGCGCGCCCGATAATATACCCCCTATATTATGGGTGGGCGGATGTAGAGATGCGGAGCATGCGCGACGCGCGCGCTCAAAATCCTCGACCATCACGGAAACGCGTATGGGTCGCCTTAAGTATGGAATCGAAAAGGAGCAACTTCGGGAAGACGATGGCAAGCAAAGGGATGGTTTCCGGACATAAGGCTATCTCCACCCGGGGCCGCTAAAGGTCCAAAAACTGCTATCGAACTCCACCATCTCCTCTAACCGCTAAACAGCTCTGCTATCCGCTATCTTTGCCGCTATTTGGGGCCCCGAATAGCGGGGAAAATAGCGGATAGCGGAGCAAAATATAACCGTCGGCATAAACAAATTAACGTCTGCTGCCAACAGTATCTCTCTTGTCGAAAACATGGCAATGGCACGTATTGATTTGTGACGATCGCTTACCATCTCTTTTTCCATTGTTGTGTTCCCTACTTCCTACAATGGGACAAGAACCATGCACAGCAAGATGATTCGAGGATCACGGATCGGAAGGAATGCAACAATCATACAAATGCATCATTCAAACTATTGGTGTGTTCGATTATCAGACAATCAATCGGAAATGGGACAGGGAATACAATAGGACGATTGGACTGCAAACTACAACCTACATCTACATTGGCCATGAACAACAACATGATTCACCATGACAGTCAACAATGAAGAGGGAGAACAACGAGTCCTCCATCTTTGGTTTATGCTTTGTGCTCTCGTTGATTGTCTTGTTTGAATTCCGCAAGCCGCAGACCCCTTTTTAACCGAAACAAGAGAGGGCGTACGCGCAACGCGAGATAGCGGCGTTCTTTTAACGGAGATCGTGGAGTTTATTTCCGTTTGGCTCCGCTATTCCGCTATCCGGATAGCGAGGCCAATCAGAAAGCCCCAATACGTCAGCATAGCGGCGCTCGGGTGGAGATAGCCTAATAATCATTCCCTTTATAGACTACTTATCATAGAGTATCCATTGTATATTTCACCTGTTGTTCTGTTGGCCCTACGAGCTCATGTTGGAAAGACACCTCAATTTCCATGCTCTATGGAAACACAACCTCCACCATGAGGATGGAAAATACTCCTAAAGAGCAAGGAAGCAACAGTTGGCCGACTACATGTACTTGTCTGCAATACTAGTGCCTAGATAGACTCTGTCGTCTCTTTTGTCCATGATAAATCCATCATCGAAGGACTTTGACTGTTCGACGCATTGAGTGTGTGGTGTGTGGGCGCGTGATTTTGCTTCCAACCTTGCTCCATCCGCACTCTTCCTCCGCATGTAAATTTTGCGGAGGAAAGCTCTATATCCGGGTTGGATTGGCCTTTCTCCGCCCATATCATGCTCTGCACTCCGCACATGCTAAGCGCGCCCAATAACTTACCCCCTAAGGGATTTTGCTTAGAAGTATAAGTATAATAATACCTTTAAGAGTATAATTACCTATACCTTTTAGAGTCTAAAACCACGGTATACGGTATAAAATCTTGCCTCATTTTTTCGTTCATGTAAGCGAAATATGCCACCTGCCACCATGACAGTAGGCAAATGCATCCTTTTTATCTCTTTTATTGTTGTTGTTGTTTTGGTGTCACCCAGTACAGACAGAACGACTTTCTCTAGTAGTATTAACGCCAATCGTAAGCGAGCAGCGTATACGCTACTCCCATATATGGGAGCAGCGTATACGCTACTCCCTTAACTTTCACTTCGTATAACTTCCTAAAACTTCAATTTCATGCAGATCTGACTTCATCGTTCGAAAGATCTTGGAATTCCGAACAACTTCATGTATGATAGTCTACAGTAAATACACAGTCAATAGCGTGATATTTCGCTTTGAAAAATGGGCGATTTTCCTCATTTCTGTTCATTTCGATCATCCTGCGCCTAGGGCCCAACTTTGCATGATTCTATATTCCTATCATCTGGGCCGATCGTTGCAGGATTCTCCATTCTGACGGTCAATATAGTGAAGAAGACGTCCACCAAAGGCAATGTTGTCTGCAGCTGTACCTGCGGAGAACGAGGACCAAGAGTCAGGACAACCGAATTCGTCGCAACCGCTCATCGAACCAGATATTGACCATGCCACCGAAGATACCGCCCAACTTCCCAAACAATCTGTTGGCAATGCCTTAGCAACAGAGGCAGCCTTTGGTGTTACCCCCCAACCACCACCACCGTTTGAAGCAATCGCCAACAATACTGTCGCACCTCCACCCCGCAATTCAGAAGCAATGGATTCATCCACCAACGTTGCACCTACAACTACTACAACAACAGCAACACGCGAACATGCAACAGAATCGGGTTCCAACGTTGCCCGTCTGGGAGTCGTCGCTACCGAAACAACACAGACACAAGAACTTCCACCCGAATTGCAAGGACTTATGGCGTTTTACGATCGTCCTCGACGTCCACGTGGCAACAACCACCAGCGATCGCGGTTTTCGTATGCCAAGCGCTTTCTTGTTGCTCCAGACGAATTTTGGATCCATGATAACTTCTACCAAGATTTTCTACGGCGCTTTCGTCCAAATGAAACTGACAATCCTGTTCGTGTAGTCGGAAAAATCATGGAGTGCCCGTCAAAGAAAAATGGCAGTGCTTATTCCATTATCTGGGACAACGGTACGATTAGTACTATGCAAGTCCCCCAGAACTGGATCAAGTCTCAGTTCATATCAACGAAAACAGTGAAAGAGAGGCTTTGTCAGTACATTGAAGCATACAGGCCAAATGGTGAACCATCTGTAACACAACAGCAACAACAACAAAGTCAAGTTCCCGAGGCTCATGGTGGCAGCAACAACGTCACACAGTCACCTGCACTACGACGATCGTCTCAACGCGGCAACACAGCAAGAGCACCACCACCACCTCCTTCAACAGCAGAACAAGCACGAAGAAGAGACGCCCTAAGGAATGCTAGCAATTCATCTTTGCGGCATTCCAATCGTCGGACACGATCCAATCCACCGTCCACTCAAGAGCGAGCACAGGGTTGAGCCACTTTGATGACTGCCCCACGAGGTGGACCCTCTCCAGCAATGAATAACTCTGAGGCAGCAACTGTAGATGAAGATAACAATCACACTCCAATCAACCAAGTTGCCACACGTCTTTTTGGTACTTCCAATACAGGAGACTCGACAGGGACAACTGATACCGCGGCTCAACAACTTCAACCAAACAACAACTCCATAGAAATGGCTGCCATCCCTACTGTCACCACTCGTCAACAACAACAACAGCAAAATGACGCTAGAGCAAATAATGACATTGACGACAATGGATCTTCTTCAGATGAAGATGCCGACGGTGGTTTTGAGCTGGACTTCAACGATACCGTGCAAAGGTCACAGAATCCATTGGATGATTATTGTCAAAGCGACGACAATGATTCTGCCCAAGACAACACACAAGAAGATGATGGAGAATCAGCAGACTCGGTTTCGGACGACGAAGACCCCAACAATTCAACAAATCTCAAAGTACTGATCAACAACTTGCACTTTCATTACAAACAGGTTGATGCGTCTAACAATATGTTGTCGTGGATTGGTAAGGAACGTCATAACAGGTCAATGTTTCGTGGAGAAGACGGTCTGAAACCTGGAGTAGCGGAGGAGTTCCATACTCCACTTGATTGTCTCCGTGTTATTGGTGGATTGTCGAATTCATTGATTTCCGATATGGCTGCCGCAACTAATCAGTACTTTCACCAGAAAATCCGTCCGCGTTTGATGGGGCGCCGAGGTTATGATCATTCCCAAAAATGGAACGATGTCACGGCAGAAGAAATGACGAGGTTCCTCGGAATCATCCTAATGATGTCACTCCAACCAGTGGATGGTGGAGGCTATGCCTCTTATTTTCAGACCTCAAACTGTATGTACAGTCTGGGAACTGCTCTTCCCTCTGTAGTCTGTAGAGATTCTTGATAGTGAAGGATGGGCTTCGAGATACATGAGGTTGGCCAGATTCCGTCAGATAAGGGGAGCCTTTCACTTTGAGAACAAAGGTGCTGCAAGGGGCGGTGACAAGTGCTACCAGCTTCGGAAACTCATTCAAGCTGTTAATGCTGCTTCCAAGAGATCATTTCGGATTCCTCAAGATTTGGCATTTGATGAAGGTGGAATTGGCTGTCGCTCCCGGTACTGCCCTGTTAGGCAGTACAACAAGGACAAGCCGCAAAAATTTCGTGTAGACTTCTTCATTCTCGCTTCTTCCAGATCCTACGCAATTCTCCATCTGGACGTATATCAAGGAAAAAATGCTACCAACTCTTATATACAAGAGGAGGCCAAGAAACTTCCTACAACGATGAAGGCTGTGGTAAACGCATGTTATGCGTTGGAGTTGCATAAGGAAACCAACGGATTCCGTCATTTGGCAATGGACAATAGATATGCAGCGCCCCAATTACTGGTTATTCTTCGTGATCGTCTGAAAATCCTCGCGACAGGCACAGTACGTTCAAACAGAATTGGGTGGAACAAGAGACTGATGCAACTAAAGAAGACGAAAACTAACCGCGGAACAATCCACCTGGCACACGACGAAGTGAATGGAATCATCATTGGGCAATGGGTGGACTCAAAAGTGGTAAATTTTGCATCCAGTTACGAAAATAATGGTAAAGGACAGGTACAACGACAAGTTGGACCCAACAAAGAGATATTCAATTGCCCTATAGTTCTCATTCGGTATCAAGAGACAATGGGGGGGATAGATGAAGGGGACCAGATGCGACAACATTTTGGCGGTTTCGCCACCCATGGGCATTTCAAAAAGTGGTACAAGAAGACTGGTTTAGGCATAATGGATGTTATGCTTCTAAATGCCTACATCGGATGGAACATGTCCGCTGGAGACCGTGTCCGAGCTCGACGCACGAAGCTCACGCGGCATGCATTCTACACCTGTGTCGCACAAGCAATGTGCAGCTACGTCCACACAGAGGAAGTAGACGCTTTGGCAAGGAGGATTACTGCAGCAAGGTAACGAACGTGTGAAGATGGGCACTATCCCATCCCATTGGAAGGTAACAGACGAGTTGCATGCGCCGTATGTTTGTTGGAATATCGTTGGAAACGCAAAGAGCTCGGTATGAAAGGCATTTTTACCAACGTGGGTCAATGTGCCAAGTGTGGGATTGTTGCCCATTTGGTATCATGCAAGGACGAAAGAGAAGATGGATGGAAGATCCATCAACTCCCTCAATTCACCGATCTCACATGCTTCGAGATTCTCCATTCGACCAATGGAAGAGAAATGTTCATGTGTCAACCAGCGTCATCTCCAGGAGCTCGATACAAATACACAACAAAGAAGAATCATCCAATCATAATGGATCTACGCGAGAAACACGGTTTGCCTCCAGAGTGGACAAGGAAAAGAAAGCGCAGGAACCACGGACGGAATGATACAGAAGAAGACGATGACAACAATGATGGTGACAATGAAAGTACTGACGAAAGTAGAGAAATGCATGAACTGTAGAAGAGAATTGACTAATCTAAATAAGAGAATATTACCCACTTTGACGCTAGTCTCTTAGTGCTTGATTACTTGTCGTGATTGATAGGACCTTCGCGAAAGCCAACGTACTGTTCATCTGGGTTCTCGTTGGGGAAGTTTTCGCGAACAAAATCAAACAAACAATCAGGAAGTTGTACACGGTGGCCGCGTCCAAGGGGGCCGTGAAGCTTGTTCGACAAGCGGCGATACAATTGATATCGAATACTACGATTCGATTCACCTTTTTTTTTCATATGCATTGCTATTTTATGACGGTAAGGAAGATTGTCGACAATAACGCAGGGATTTTGTTGACAGACTCCGCAAACACTCTCCCAATGCATGTATCCGTGAGTTCGGGAGGGAGGCGTATTGTGGTTGAGTTCGTGGAGAATCGTACTGATGCTTTCAGGACAAGCGTATTTTTCGGGCAGATATCTAGTCTCAGTAGCTTCAGCGGTCTCGTCAATGACACTGCCCTTTTCTCCAGTAACTAGCACTCGGGGTTTCTGGAGAGTGAAGGGGACCATCACAACAGTGTTTGCTTGATTGTTTTCTTCAGGTTCAAGATGCATCTCTGCAACTTTGATCGACTCAATGAGACCTGCATTTTTGCACAGAAAAGATTAGAGGGGTGAATGGAAACAAGAAACACTTGATGGGTTGGATTCCTGTATGAAATAATCCGCGCACTTACCATTCATGATCTTCGGTTGGGAGGCAGTGTTGACGGAAGGCCAGTAGACGAGTAATGAATAGAAGTAACAATAGATTGCTTTGGTATCATTCATGAATGAGTGACCTTGGACGCGATGAATGAGGGAAAAAATGACACAGGTGTCATTGCTTAACACAGCTTGCTTTACTGTTTTAATAAGGGAGACAGCAATTCGAGCAGCACGTTGACTCCGATAAAATTTATGGGAGACACCTATATGCTGCTCGCATAAGCTTAAAACCTGTTCTTTACGATTGGCGTTAATAATTCCCGGTGTCCCGACAAGCCGGGCGCGCCCGACGCGAAAGGACGGCCAGACACAGGGAATTAGTATACTTACTCCCTATCAAGCTGTGTAGTTAGTGAGATTTCCTGAAAGAAGTGTCACACAAGTGTCACGCAAGTGTCACACCAGTGTCACACAGGAGACGGAAACCGCGCGACCCGCACGAAACTACTTCCTACTGTAGTATAAAAAAGTGAGACGAACTAACTACACAGTCTGGTATGGAGTTAGAGGTATACTCCTAGCTAGAGTATCAAGTAGGAGTATAATTGTACCTAACGATTGTCAGCACGTTAGGGTTAGGGTTCCCTTCCTTGGAAAGGCGCATCGGGGTGGTAAAAAAAATTCGAGGCAAAATCAAGATTGGAGTTTCGAGGTTGGTCTAATATGTTATGAATAGGTTATGTGTACCCAAAAAAGTGCGCCTCGGTCAAAAGTCGAGGTCAAGATTCGAGGGTGCTCTTCTGCAACTTCCGGTAAGTACCCTTGAGTCCCGTATCCGCTAGCAATACCCAGTGGATAAGACCAAGAACTTCTTCGACAACGGATCGATATCAATACAAAATACGTATTATGAAACCATAGAGGATGGTTTTCCAATCTCTAGTATGGAACAAACGGGAATGTCGTGAGGGATGTCGTTTGATGTCGTGAGGGATGTCGTTTGATATCGTTTGATGTCGTTTCGGGCTCGCGCGGAAACATGGTTTGAGTCAAAATCAAGCGGTGCTAATATGGGCCTTTTGAAATGTCTTTTACCATGGGCCTAACGTCAGTCAGTCGTGTTTTTTCTGTTGAATAATACGAACTGCTGGAGAGTAGAGATTCTTTTGGCGATAAAAACATCAAACGACATCAAACGACATCAAAAGACATAAACGACATCTACAATGTCCCCCGACATCCGTGACTCGGGATGCTTGCCTCATATCGAAAGAATCTGTATCCAATATGATCATATCAGAGCTATTGGTGTGTGATAACGCAATATGAAAACGGGTGTTTTATCGCGACGATACTCTGAGAAGTAGAAAGATTTCGTACGTTTTGAGTCCATTACCGGAAGTTGCTGTCGTACGTTTTCTCACAACTCCAAACTCCAAACATCATCCTCATCTCTTCTTGCTGTTGTCTTTGTCGAAATGCAAACTAGTTTGGGACCGTGTGCAAAGGCTGACAATACCAACAGACAAACTAGTATTTAGGGTATGTATGAAGCCCCACCCCAGTTGTTGTTGATTCTCCCCTTTCTCGTCATATCACTTTAGTGTAGTAACTGCTAGACAACACCATGGACATTTCTCCGTCATTGTCCGAACCTCTTCTTGTTGCTCTTGTCGCAGAGATGTTGCTCTTGTCGCAGAGAGTAGTGCGTACAGAATGGTTTGTGTCGTTTCCAATCTCGTTCTCGATTCTCGACGTTGTCTACACGTCGAGCACAGGAAACAGGCGAAACGCGACCTCGAAACTCGAAACTCAAAATTAATCTTTTACCACCGTGAAAGATCCTAGGTTAAGAATTCGAGGCCCGTAGAAGACCCCACCTCGAAACTCGAATCTTGATTTTTGCCTTGATTTTTTTTACCACCCCGATGCGCCTAATTGGAGATCCCAACAAGCTCGCCTATTGAGGAAACCAGGAATGTGGCGGAATGAAGCGATTGGAAACCATTCCGACCACCACTTGTCCGACAAGGACCGCAGCGTTTTGGTTCTTTTGGGCTTGGACGAATGGAAAACGAGGGACGGCGCAAAACATTTCGGCGCAGGAAGCTCGGCGTGCGCGGAACCGACCGGTGGATGGATAGTTTGATAGAAAACTTTAAGTCTTGATCCCACACTGTATCCGTTGAATTCCTCCCAACGTTCCCCCAATCTTGGGGTCTCTCGTCTCTCCTCTCTTTTCTGTCTCTTAAGGGCTGGGGATACCGATCCATGTACATCTAAGTAGGCTCAGTACATTAACCTACGTAGTACTATTTTCGTCTGTGTAAGAAGTGGGGCGGATGGTCACACCGAGTCGCACGTCGTAAACTTGCCACCGATAGAAAAGGTTCAATCCGGAAGCCATCATTCGACAATGATGGAAGTCATCACCCCCATGGCCATAACTTCCTCAATAATTGAGCCTGCCTCAATCACTTTTACAATAAGAATCTTTACAACTAGAGCAACTTTGCTTTCACTTTGATTCAGGCACCCTTGAAAAATGAATGAGTTAGGGCGGTCGTTCGATTTCATCACTGCAGAAAAATGAGCGTACCTTTTCAGCCAACTTGGCAAATCTTCTGTAATTTCAGACAACAATTTCAAAGGTAAGGGCAAAGGACTTACGGTGGTTGGATGTTTATGCGATGCATGGATGAATGCATACGGCGTCACCGGATCTCGCCATCATTGTCGAGCGTTTTTGCATTTTTTTGAAATTCCAACCATTTCCGGCGTGACGTGTACTATGTGATTTTATGTACTCTACGTAGCTTTTGTACTGAGCCTACTTAGATGTACATGGATCGGTATCCCCAGCCCTTACCATATCATCACATCGAAGATCTGTTGTAACATCTGTTACACGTCATTTGAGTGCAAAAGGCATTTGAGTGCCATGCATTCATTTGTCAGAACAAATGATTGCATGTTTGTGCATCCATTTGATTTGTCGAGTTAAGTCACGGATTCAAAAAAGCCTCATATTTAATAATTTTGTTCCCAGCGTTCAGCCATGATTTTGAACAGGAAGCCTACAAGTGGAAGCAAAAGTATGAGTCACATCCTAGTGAATCGCACCATGGGTCGCATGTCTGTGGTGTTGTAATGTCATTCGTGTCATCTAAACGAAGAGGCTTAAAAGAAATATGGGGCAATAATATATATGACGTCAGCCTTGCTGCATCTATTTGTCCCACTTTCGACAAATAATAGGAGCAATGCATGCATTTGTTGGGGACAAATGGAGACAAAAAACCAAATGTCGATTTTTTGTTTCTATTTGTCGTGCAATGTTTCCACATTTAGAAACAAAATTCCGGCAAATACAAGCATGGTTTCACGGGACTGAATGGTCGCTGTTATGAGATTTTGGGGGAAATGGGGACTGTGTATTAACAGTACTTGGTGATAACGCTAGGTCTTATGCTCCCGCTGGATTTTTGAAGCGCTAGGAAAACCGCTGGGTTTTTGGAAATAAATATGCTCCATATGTTTTTTGCTCCAAATGTTGAGTAACATCTGTCAAAGAGAGAATATAGAAAAGACAAGCTGGAACTGTGTTCCTCGAATGTTTGTTTCCGATGTTTCTTTCACCTCTCAACCCCACCTGTATCCAGATCCAGAAGGACAACGACGAGTCATGGTCGTCCTTGGCTGCAGTGTCTCCAACGGATGGTTCGTCCACCTCCACCAGGAATGATGAAGATGATGATGATGATGATGATGGACTCCAACCATCCCGAACCCCAACCCAACCGACCAGGCCGTTCCGTTCTAGAAAAAGATCCCTAGTGTGGCTCTTCTCCTTCTTCTTTTTTGTGCTTGTCTGGAATGTCCTTCTCTTTTTCTTGCTGGCGGCCGTGGCGGTGACGCATTGGATGTGGTACCTGACGGATCAGTACTGGGAACCGCACTTGGCCACGCTGGCCATGACACCGACTCGACAATTGAGGGAATGGACCAATTATTACCGAGAATGTACGGTCGACGATGTCACGACACGCAATCCATTCGACTTGCTGTTACCATTCGAGACGAGGAGCAGGCAACCAGCACGACACCAAAAACCACGACAAGACCACACAAAGTATTATGAGCATCATCTTCATCATGGCTTTTCGGTAATTCCGGGTGTCTTGTCCGACACGATGGTCCAAGACTTGTACGACCACGTCCAAACCGAACATGAGCGAATTGGTCCCTCCTCGCACATTTTTGTCATGCAAGGCAGTGACCATCGATCCAGTTTTGCCTTGGATCCGACGGTTCCCCTTGTGGCACACACCATGAAACAACTTTCTCAACATGCCCAACTCGAGTACGTATGGTATTGTAGTTGATTGTAGCAGTCGTTGTCGTTGTCGTCGCACGAGTCATTCTCATGGTTCTTGTCCCTCACCCACCATACCACCGACTCTTGATCGTTTTGTGGTTCTTCTGGAACACGACACCGCGATACATGTCACTGTGTGGCGTATACACATACATGCACTACCTACACACACGACACACACACACACACAGTCCCTTGGTTCAACGTGTCGTGGGACCGGATCCCGCCTTGGTGGAATGGGCCGTGATTACCAGTCGGTATGGTGCCACGCCTCAAGACTATCATGCCGATGAAATGTACCATGCCTCTCACATTCCTCATGGACGGTCGTACCGTCCCCTGTGGAGCATTTTTATTCCCCTCCAAGATACGACACTGGCCATGGGGGCCACCCAGGCCTGTCCCAGACTGCACACGTGCTTTCTTCCCCACGACGACGACCACACTCTTTGTCACGACCATGGCTTTGCCGTCGCAACCACCAACAGCAGTAACAACAACAATGGTTCCTCCTCCTCCACCGCTTTGTCGTCGTCCGTGTGGAAGGCCGGTGATGCCTTGTTGATGGATATGAAGGCCTATCATCGTGGATCAGCCTTTACCGACGCCACAGCCACGCACAATCGTACCATGCTCGTTGCCACGATTGGTCCTCGGCCGCCATTGTTGGCGGGCACACAACCACAACCACCACAATACGATTTGTCCCGACAATTGCCACAAGGTCCCACCATGTCCCTCCGAAACGATTTGTGGGTACGTATGTAGTAGTGTGAATGAGGCGAGGATTCGACGGATACTCTATTCTACGAGTAGTCGGGGAGAACACGGCTGTCTGTGAATGCTTGGGAAGAATGACTCTCTCTCTCTCTCTCTCTCTCTCTCTCTCATGTGTGCGTGTGTGTGGTTGTTGTTTGGTTTTGGTTGTTGCTGCCTTGGGGGTGTGGTGACTCTTGTGTGGTTGTCCAACTATACGACAGGGACATACGTGAAAGGATCTGCAACAGGCGGACACAATGATGCAATTTCCCTGGAATTGGTTGCGTTCCTACGGGCTGTGGAATCTTCGATCCGATGGTGTCTGGGGATATGATTTTTGGACCATGAAGGTGATGGACCAGGCGGGAGATTTGGAAGCCCCAACCTATTACACGGCTGAAACCTTGCAACAAGCGGTCCAAGAACAAAGGGTTTTACCCCGGGTGCTTCCACACTGGTTGCATCCCAATCTCACACAGGTTTTGCAAGATCCGGAAGGATGGAAGGACTCGAGCAATGTCTGGATTGTCTATTATCGCAAAACCCTGTTCAAGGTACGCATGTTTGTCCTTCACCTTGCCGTTCTGGTGATGGTTGTCGATTTGCTGCTGCTGCTGCTGCTGCCGCGTTTGGTCCATAATGTCCGTCGTTTCGACCAACAACCGAGGAGGGAACATGCCACCGCCCAACCGTGGAACAGGGGCTCCGGCGACTGGCCAGTATGGTGATTCTGGTGTATATGGGTTGGGCGGGGGGCCGCCGTCATGTCGATTCCACGCCATGGGCGCGGGAGATTGCCGCAGGTCGATTGTATGCGAGTCCCTTTGAACACGAACACTTGTTTCCCGATATTAGACGAGAGGGTTGGACGACCCTGCCGACCCGAACCGATGTCTTGGTGGAACATCGATTGGGAGGATCCTTGTATTTGGGCATGGCCAAGGATGTCGTTTACAAGTTACATCCCGGCAATGCCCAACTCTTGAAATTGCTCCAGTCGTTCCACAACACCAACCCACTGTCACTGACCCGCACGAACCATCCGGGGAGTGGTGGTGGTGGGATTGCCTGGGTTGCCAAGGATGCAATGGTTGAGTGGTTGTATCGAACGTTGCAAAAGGACCATTCGGCACGCTTTTTGACACAGGGAACAGCTGGTATGTGGTTTCTCCAATCGCGTCGTGACGCTATGACTATGATCGAAGAACGAGTCTTGAGTCAAGTCTTGGTTCCAGTGTTGAATCGATTGATTCGAGAAACCGTGGAACCCCTTGTCACGGAATGGCGGTATGGCGTCTATCAAAACACAGCCCTGGCGCATGGCCATGCCGTACCATCACTCTTACAATTGCAACAAACCTTGCATCAAGCAGCGCGTACCACCGTAACCAAGGCAAGACGGAGACGGGGGTCCTTTGTCTCCTCCTCGACCAGGACGTTGCTTTCGAGGACCCTGACACGTCCCGTTGCCTTGTATCAAGAGATTTCCAGCAATGGGTCTACGATAATCGACAAAGTGGCTGAAACGACTCTTCCACCGTTCTGGTTTACCAGAGTTTCGTTGTTGAAGATACAACGACCGGTTCTTGTGAACAAGATCAATCCCACCAGTGTCTGGAAACAACGCTCCATCACTCTGTGCCGTCCAGACAACCATGACGAGAGGCCTCTTGTTAGAGAGCCGGCACCAAGCGCCTGGTTGCATACCGGGTCGGTTGTCCAATTTCAAAGGGGGGACGACGATGGACACAACGACTGGCACTTTGGTATGGTGGTCGAAGTCTTTGCCGATGCCATGTTTTACATTACGACGGGACTTGAAGAAGTGGAAGTGGATCAGGCCTTGTTGCATCGACTCAACCCCAGGTCCTTGATTGGAAAGACGGTCCTGCTCGCCCGGCCGAAGGAGACGAGAGACGAGGAACAAGATGAGACGGAATACTGGGAACCATGTCGTATCACAGCGGCCGACTACGAGCTACCGCTTCCAGTTGTATTCCACGACGGTGCATGGAACCACGGACGTCATTTTGTCGGTAGCACTGCAGCTGCACTAACACGTTTGGGGAACTGGACCTTTACTGCAATTTCTCGGAAAGACGGTACAGTCCTGCACAATATTCCCTTGAGTGACTTGAAACGAACCCAAAAGACATTCCCCTAGAAAAAATAGTGCAGAGAAAAGGAAACACTAGATGTCACTTTAACAGGGTTCAGTTTATGAAACCGTTCAATCCAAAGGTGAATGAATCTTGTCTTCACTACATGGGTATTGTGCCATGTACCAGAACTATAACTATCAACGCGTGGCTGAATCATGTCAAGGTTTTGGTACCCAGTCAACAACCAACCATGTAAAATTGCACAACCGCTGGTGCGCAGGAGTTTGGTGAGCGATTATATGCAAAGACGGCAGTGCATCTGTTTTCTACGAGAGCATGGCCTGACCAGTTCTACCCAGCCGAATAGGTTGAGGAATAGGCAGGCTCCTTCATGTCGGAAGAGGTTAATACTCAGACCGAAGTAGTTGCGTCTTGTGACACAAACACAAATCGAGGGCTTTGTAAGAACATTCAAGCTGGGTACTTCTCAATGGTCATCTCCTCAGTTGAACCAGTCCGTGGGAGTATGCATGCTCGCTCTATTGAAGAAGACGACCCCTCCGCTTTGAGTTACTCGTATTTGTACGTTGGATGAGTTCGACATTGAAATCTGTCATTTGTTTCATCCGTCACCGCCAACGACGCAATGGAAGAGCGCACGGGATCAGAGGGAACGGACATTTCTACGACCCGGGCGAGTTGTGCAGACTCGGTTTTTTTCGGTTCTGGATTCTTCAAACTGAACATTACACCAGAAGAAAGAGGACGTGAATCAAACCAGGGGACTATAATTTGAGTTACTAGAGTGTGAATTTACCGGTGCATACAGGATCGCCCTTTAAACTCTGCATGCCCCTCAAGTGTTTCGTGTGTTGAATTTGTCGCTGGGTATGCCATTTGGCCAGTCGGGCCCTTGCAATTATCCTGACTTGTCTTTGTCAGCCGATGAAGCGAGAAGTGCATTAATTTGTTGAGTATGTTCGGCGTTGGTCTTTTGAACATCGAGTATTGTCTTGTTTTGTTTTTCGAGTTGCTTCATGTGCCAGTCTCTCTCCTGCAAAAGGACCGACTGAATGCTGACGAAGCCAGCCTTCATTTCATTACTCAATTGATTCATTTCATTACGCATTTCATTACTCAATTGATTCATTTCATTACGCAATTGATTACTTTCATTACGCAATTCATTACGCAATTCATCGATCTTAAGGTTGGTCTCTGCAATCTTGAAAGTAGTGTCGTTCTTCAACCCATCGATCTTGTGGTTGACAGTATATGTCCCCAAGAATATGGAGACGGAGATTACCGCGGAGCAACCCACGGCCACGCGGAAGAGACCGTCGATCCCGTAGCGCTCGGCAAATTTTTCAAACAAGGTGTCAATATCGGATTTGACAGTGTCAGAGGATGACGGATTGCACGGTGAAACATTGCTATTCCAGAACAGTGAGAAATGGTCAACACGAGATGGTACGGAAGAGAACCAAAAGCTTGTTGCTCCTCGACCCTCGACTCCCAGGGACACCCGCTATTTTTGTAACCATAGTGCTTATGGACCTTGAACAGAATATACCAAAAAGGGCGAAGGACGGACAAGCTTATTTTCTTTTTGGTACACTATAATAGAACAAAATACTTATCGACATTGATATTTCTGTATATTAGAATACATAGAGAGGAAAATACACGAATCGGAACATTTGGCGAGGGTCGATACAACCCGATACAAACCATACAACTGGTCGAAACAACATCCGATACAACCGATACAAATTCCGATACAACCCGATACAACCCGATACAACCGATACAACCCCGATACAAACGATACACGGGGGTCGATACAACCGATACAAATCGACGAAACCCCGATACACACACCCGATACAACAACAAGAATGAGTCTTCACAACAAAAATGAGCTTCACAAAACGAGATCGCAAAACACGTCGAAGTTATCGACAACGATCGACGAAATGGAACACGACACAACAACCAACCTTTTTTGTCGCCAGGTAGTGGACAAAGAAAGAGGATGAGCAAGCAGGTCTCTGTATCGAAGAAGGAGAAGGAGAAGGAGAAGTTTGTTGATTGGAGGAAATGCGAGGGGCGGGCGATCCTCATCGAGGATTTGGAGCCAGGTGGTCTGCTCTACAACATGAACATGGTGCCGGCAGACCACCTTTTCAAGTTTTACAAGCGGCTCCCGGAGTTCAAAGGTGTCCCCTTCCAACAATTCAAGGCACGGCTGCAGGATCATCGACGCCAAGCAGACTACGCGAATGAAAGGGCAAGAAGTGACGAAAGGGCCCTTATTCATGACAGAAGGTTATATCCAAGACAACAACACAACAACAAAGGTGAACTTGTCTTTGACCTTCACCCTGCAAAGCTGCTTCTTCGGCAGGATGTGAAGAATGGTGTGCACCTACGCTTGAAGCCATCCGAGCTTCAAAGGACACGTCCTGCCTACAGAGACTTTAAGCCAGCAATCTTCAAGCACCGCATTTACCAGGAAGCACGCCGCCAACGTTTTTTCAACTATCTGGCACTGAAACGCGAGGAGGAGCAAGGACGAGGACCTGTTGTCCCCTGTGATGAGCTGCGACGACGACATGATTTGGCAAATCATATACAAGACTATACGTAAACAAATAGAAAACACAAACAAACTTTTCTCTACTTTAGACATTCATTAGGGTTGAAAGAGATGAGAGCTGCCATTGTTCATGGCATATTGCAACGTAACAGCGACAGCTCGAAAGGCAAGTCCATGATTCGTGTCGCTGTGCCTCCAAGTTTGGTGCATGGAGGCAAAGGTAGACATTTTTCCGTTGAACGATTCGTGTCGCAGGCGGATGCGACTCTTAATATTGTTCGCCATCCTTGAATCGTGTTGTGGGTTGGGCCAAGCAACCTTGTCGCGGAAAGCATTCTTGATGTAACCGCGATCAGCCACAACCTTTTTTCCATCCGCGAGGTGCTCCAGCACACCAGACCTCTCGAGCATCTCCTTGTCACCCATGCCTCCGCGCACTGGTCCAAAGATATCCACGACTTGCTGGCGATATGCACATAGAGTGATTTGATATTTCACTCCACCGTGCGCATGCTTCTGTGAGAAATTTCGTCGATCAAACGGAAGCAGTTCAGTCTTGTGCTTTCGTTCCCACGTTTTCTTATCAACACCATCCACAGATAGCGCGAAAATCTCCGAGTCAGGATTGTTCAGGTCGTGAGGCCAGAAAATTACCTTCTCCTCAAGCGCTGCGATCTTCCGAATCCATTTCCAGAGATTCTTGCCTCGGACGTTGCACGCACAAATTCGGAACCTGTCACCAAGCTGTACGCTGCTTCGAGGATAGCTGTAGATAAAGAAATGCGCAACCATGAACATGCGAAAGCCTTTTTGTTTATCCTTAGTACTTAGCTTTGCCTCTTCAATTGTCGTATGGCACAAGTCATACCACATGGTTGCAATTGTAAGAGGCACCGATCCATAGTGTTGTTGGAACTTGTTGATGCGTTGCTCCCTCGTCAGACGGCCATCCACGTCCAAGGAGAGATAAGCTAAGCCTCGCGTGAGAACCTCGTCTGGCTCGACCAGTGGCACCATCTTCTCTTTATGTTGAACAGTAGGAAGATTCCGATGCGACCAACTTGGGGGAAGGAAGACAGCCTTCATGGCTCATTCCCTAGTAGTGTCACAAATTGGCGGAAAGGTGCTTCATCCCGAACACGAGTAGAAGGATCCGTGGGTCCACACACACCAATCTGCCCTAAGTAAACTAAAATACTGCTTATGATCAAGCAATCAAACACATTCCTATGATATTAGTAGCTGTAGACAAACCAACGACACAAGAGGAGCATGTTGGATCAAGAGGGAATGGCTTGCGCTTCGCAAACCTGTCTACTTCTCTCGTTGATTGTTGGATCATTGATTTTCTATCATGACAGAGCAACAACATGATCATAAATTGGACGAAGAGAAGAAACCACCGCCAAAGAGGCCAGCCAAGTTCCCCGCTCCAGGTGGATTGCCGTTTGACCAAACAAGAAAATTAATCAAGGCCATCGAAAAACAAGGCCAGTCGAGACACTCCTTTGATCTCCTTTCGTTTTGCAGTAATAATCCCACCGACTGGGGATTTGAAGGCTCGTTGAAGCGACGTCAAGTACAACTTCGCTGGGGCAAGTGCAAGTCCCGGTCCATCCAAGCCTACGTCAACTACCTCCATCGACTGGGAGTTGATCCAAACGAGAAGACTCTCAAAGAACTTGAAAACAAAGAGTCAGGAACCATGAAGAGCAACAAGATTTCCGACAATGACACTTACACCACTGATGTTGCCGACGACGTCAGCCCCGAAGAGGAGCAGATGTACAAGGACGCTTATGGGCGCTTGTATGGTGATCAAGATTATGCTGCTGGCATGGCTGAGCAAGACGACGACAGGAAGCCAGCTCCCCGCAATCTCAACCGCACACCTGTGAAGGGAGGAGAATCACCGGCGGTGTTTCTTGGCAACGATGCCCACGATGCCCACGATCAGCAGATGGGACAGGTAAACGCCTCCAACTTCTTCGCAAGTCCCAGCCCAGCACGCCACAACGTTGCCGCCGCTTATGCTGTCCCTGGTGTTGACCTCAATGGAGGTGATCCACCGCAACATGTCTTCGGGAGGGTGTCTCCACTTCTTTCTCGTATCCCTCCTCGTCCCCCACAACTGCCTAACGACGTGTTGCACCCATTTGTTCCGACAAGTTGGTTGGTGAATCAAAATGGGACGGTCAAGCACCCTTGGATAATCGCCGTCAACCATTTGTGTGCCGAACGTAACAGAGATTTCGACATTCAATACGTTGAAGGGATCGACCAGGACGAACTTTTCACTCGCAACGGCTTCCACTTACGCCGTTCAGTCCCTTGCCAGGACCATCATTTATGGGATGCGAGCATTCCCGACGATGTTTTCGGAGAAAGCTGGCGTGGTCGTTTAATCTCGATGAGGGGGCCGGCGCAGGACTTCTGGATCCGCGATCCCGAGCGGTACCACAAGGACGAGAAGTTGTCCAAGATCAAGTGTGCCGCTACAAAGAAGGCCCATAGTGCTACTATGGTGGCTATTGAGGATTCTGACGATGGCAGCTACTGGGCCCACTATAGGTTTGCCTTTCACCCGTCCATCAAACTCGACAACCAGATTTTCTCCAAGGATGAGACTGTCATCCCTACGGAGTACAACCCCATCAAAATGAAATCAAATGACTCGGAGAATGATTTCGGCCGTGATCTCCTTGGTATGACTATCTTTTGGCGCATTGCATGCAAGGGTGGCACCAAGATTGCCACCAAAGGCAAGAAGAATGCGGAGGCTGCCAAGAACATGTTTGGTGACTTGTAAGCCACCAATTCCTACGAGTGTTTACATGATGAGTTTTTACATGATGAGTTTTTACATGATGAGAGTTTCTACATTGACGAGTAGTTAGTAATCTTCCTTTATCCTATATTAGTTGAGAATTTGCATTGACCATGATGTTGCATTAACCGTGACCATAGCGCACACGACGCCAACGAGCCTTGTCCACACGTAGGTTACTTTGACGTTGCACAGCAACCGTCAAATAATTTAGGAACAAGTTCCCAATCCGATGGCCAGCTTCTCCTTCGGAGGAGATGCCCTCACACTGGGACAGCCTCCTCGTAAGGTCGCGTAGCAGCTCTTCAATGTCACAGTGCTGCTGGAGAACAGCCTCTTCATAGCTTGCCGGTGGTGCTTCCTCTCCGACTCGGATCGATTCGTGATGAAGCCGTGTTGCAATCTCCTCCTCGTTCGGCTTGATGACGATAATGACGTAGGTAAAGAACTCTGTCCTGCCCTTCTTCTTGTCGAGGAAGCCCCTCTTTCCACGGTACGTCCCACCAACAATCCGGATCTTGGCTCCCTTCCGGTCGGCGGGGTAAACCTTCGGTTTCTTCTTCTCGGCCATGATTGCGACTTCTTCTTCTTGCTTTCGTCTTGAAAAATGAGTCTGATTGTTGTGTTGCTGTTGTCGCAAGCAATTTCATTGGCGAGTTTGGCAGGAACCAATTCTTCGATTGCTTGATCCATCGCTTTATCATTGTATCGCTCTCATTTCAAAAGTCGCCTGTTTATTCCATCTTGTATCGCTCTCATTTCAAAAGTCGCCTGTTTATTCCATGGTGACCGTCAACCCGATACATCAGGCCGATACAAATCGCAACAAATTCGGAAGACCCGATACAGAGGACTCGAGTCCCCCGATACAAATACGGTTACAAATCCGTTGTATCGATACAGTACCTAAGCCCCCCGATACAACTAGATACAACCCCGATACACGACTGGATACAGTTGTATGTGCATCGATACAGAATCCGATACATTTGGCGAGCTCAGCGCAAGGCTTCCCGAAGTTCAATAATTGGTACATTTAAGTAATTTTTTAGACACGTGCCGGTTCCTCTTTTGATAGTGTACAAAAATCGGGTACAGTCATCTCAACCAATCAGAAATAAGCCCAGTGGGGTCATGGTTACAAATATAGCGGGTGTCCCAGAATTTTGTGTCAGGATTGTCAATGGCTGTTGTTGTTTTTGTTTGACAGGAGTATACGGTAACAAGTACTCCTAAGCGTACTTACTTTTAGACTCTCTGCGGCTAGGCGGGCAAACCTATTAATTGAAACTTAAATACTCCGAATGAATCTACCTAGAAGAACGAAAGAGTTACAAGTAGGAAGTAAAAAGAAGTGCGAGTATCAAAAAATCAGCAGTAAGGGTCGTTTCATGGGAAAACATCCGGGTTTCCTAGCTTACCTAGTTCTGCGAGGTGCCCACCACCGACCACCGTAGTTAAAACTTACAACTCCTAACCAAACAATGCTTTCTAGCTTAGACCAATTTGTCGTCATCATCATCATCTTCTTCTTCTTCTTCTTGTTGGTGCGCCTGTTTTGTTTCCTCCTCCTCATCATCATCATCCCCTGGATACTGAGACGGACGATACGGGTCGCTGTTGTTGTTGTTGTTGTTGTCGTCGCCCGCTTTCTCGTCGTAGACATGGTCGGAATACCCCGACAAATGAGGAAGATCCATAATGGGTGGATTGACATCGGCGACGGCACTGCGTCGACGTTCATGTTTGCCGCCTCGTTGCCGTCGTCGTGGTCGTCTCAGGTGGGTCTTGGTGGTGGTGGCGCTGCTTGTGCGAGTCGGAGCAGCGCCACGAACCAACACCCAGGACTGCGTGACCCGTTGCATCCACGACGACGATGATGATGATGATGGTGGTTGCGCACGATCCAAGGCGGTGATGGAGGATAACAAATCTTGTGGATCGTGCAAGTTGGGACGTGCTTGTGCATGATTCTCTCTTCTCTGGTGGAGTAGGTCGGGGTCCACGAGATAGATACTGTTCTTGGTGGTGTCCGTCGTGGTGGTTGTTGGATCCTCCTCGTCGTCGTCGTCGTCATGTTGTCGTTGCTGTTCTTGTCGTTGTCGTCGTCGTCGTCGTTGATGCTGGTAGACCAACCCGATGGTACCCACTACTACCAGAACCACAACGACGACCCCCAATCCGGTAAAGCCCAGAGTCAGAATCGAGTCTTCTTTGAACAGTTGTTGGTGGCGGTGCGATTGTTCCAGCAATTGTTGGGCGTGGTGCAATTCGGCCAGGGGTGCTGTCCCCAAGGCGTATTGACAATGGCGTCCTTCCAATTCGGGTGGACAGAACTGACATCCGGGATGGGCGTGACCAGGAGAAACGAGACGGGCGCAGGTTCCTCCATTGACACAATAGGCATGGGTGGGAACCACCGAAACGGCTGGCATCCTGCCGTGTTGTCGTTGTTCCTGGTCCAAATCCTCATGACACGACGTCCAGAGCGTGTATTCGCAATGGGGACCGGCCAGGATGGTTCCGGCATCTCCCACAGCTGTACTACAATCGCAATACCAGGATGATGATGAGGATTGTCCTTCCTCCGTGGACCGGCGACAAGTACCACCATTGTAACACTGGAACTCGACCACCGCAGACTCTGTCGCATCCAACGAACGGCAATACTCGACGCGCAAGGAACAATCGGCTCCCGCATAGCCTTGTTGACAGTGACAATAACTGCTGGGTGTTCCGGCTGGACGAGGACAAGGTTCTGGTGGTTCCTTCTTGGCGAATGGACATGCTTGCGGAACACAGGTACCAAACGGACCACATCCATTTGGTGGACACTCCAACGCAAAAAACGGATAAGACGACGACGACGACGACACCAAGGGAAGCACGGACAAGTTCACAAACCACGAGACCACACCACCAACAAGATATGGGTAGACAGGTCTGGATGCACCAGGAGGGTGGTACCTCATGGTGAGAACAAGTAGTTGTGTTTGAGTGAGGGTTCTCTCGCGCTCAGGCGACAATTTTGTGGTCCAAAGATTCGCTCTGTCGCATCTCTCACCGACCCTGCGCCTGCGCGGCTTTCGAACGGTTCGCGCGGGTCGGTGAAAGAACCCCCCGACATTATACGCTACCCTTGCGCGATCCACAAGATGACCCATCATAATAGTGCGACCTCTCATTCTCCACCAACACCATCCATCAAAAGATTGGCATCCGGCAACCTCCCTATGAGGGATGCATCATCATCGGTAGATCCAGCAATTCCATTGTTCTTTGTTCCAATCAACCATGATTCCTCATAGAACTACTACTCCTATTACTACTGCTGCTTGGAGGTCACTACCAAAATCGGGGGGACGATGGAGCCAACCACACACATTACATCACCACCGTGTCGTCTCCCAACGAGGTGGTTGTGGTGGAATCCCCATACCATCATCATCATCATCATCATCGTCGTCGTCGTATTATTATTATGGTGGTGGTGGTGGTTGGCAGTCGTCTCGGTTCAGCACCCTGCTGGAAGGGCAACCGCACTTGTTCCGTTCTCCCGTTGCTGCTCCCGTAGGGTCCAGTCGAACCTATGGGACCATAATCACCGCAGGTTCTTTCATTCGGTGGGGCAACAACCACAACCACAACGACCCAAGACGACAACCAGAGACAACCATCCACAACAACAACAACAAGAATCACCCACAACTCGTTGTACCCATGCTGGCTCGTCGATGCTTTGGCAAAAAGGCCCGATCGCGACAACGCAACAAGAACAACAAATCCACCAATCCGTATATTCAAGCACGACGGCCGGGAGAAAAGGACTATACACCCAAGTATACCACCCCCGATCAAGACAAGGAAAAGGAATTGGGACAATTGCAAAACAAGGTGCACGATGACTACCGACAAGGATCGTATCGGACCGGTCTCCAACATGCTCAAGACTATTTAAAAGCGGCCGAACAACATTTTGGAACCAACCATCCCGCCACGGCCAGTGGACACAATGATGTCGGATTGTTTGGCAAAATGTTGGGCGATTACGATTTGGCGCGATTGTCCTATAAAAAGGCTCTCAAAATTTACAAGGCGGTAGTAGGCACGGATCATGCCAATTATGCCACCCAATTGCACAATTTGGGCATTTTGAATCGGACTCAAATTCATTTGGATGGCATGCTCAAGGCCACGGATCGATTGACCCTGTTGGAAGAAGCCATTACCGTCTCCAAACAGGCCTATCAAATTCGATTGGACGAACGAGGACCGGATCATCCCCATACTGTGGCCAGTCGATCGTCGTGGGGAGCCGCCTTGGCCATGGAAATTTTGCAACAATACAAACAAACCTCTCCTCATCGCTATATTCATGTGCGCAATCAAACGACAGTCGCCGAATGGGAAGCGGCCGAAGATCATTTGCGCCAAGCCTTGCAAACCGCCATGGACACACCACGGGGAATGACGGTGCAACAATATCAGGAACAACAACAACAACAAGCCGCCACCAACCCACAATTGTCGTTGGGGAACAATGATGATGATGACACCATCATGGAATCGTGGAAGGATCGCATGGCGCAACAAACACGCCCTCTGCTGACCTTGTCGGCTTCGGCGGCGGCTCAAAATTTGGCCGTCTTTCTCAAAGCACGGGCCACGACCATGGAACGGAGGGAGGACGAGGACTCGAACAAGAGCCAGAACGACGACAAGTCGACCACGGGGGACCAAAAGGATGCACTGGCAAAGAATTCTACCGAATCCCCCACGGACAAGGAGACCAACGTAGCGGAGCAATCATCGTCTACAGTGGAAACCAGCGAATCCAAAGAAGCATTAGTGGAAACCAGCGAATCCAAAGAAGCATCTCCTACCAATGATGATGATGGTGGTGGTGGTGCTTTGGAGGATTCACAAGATTCGTCGTCGTCCAAAAAACCACAACCGGACGATCCGACTGCACAAGCCAATGCCTGGTTCCAAGAAGCCTATTCCTTGTACCAAGATGTCTTGATTGTTCGAAACGAATTGTTGCCCAAAGGGCATCCCGATATTTATGCCACTCAACATAGTTTGGCTGAATTGCTTCAAGCCATGGGCAAGGAGGACCAAGCCAATGTTGTTCGACAAGAAATTATTGAAACCTACGATCCCAACAATGCAGATACAACGTCCCCGGAAGAACCCGTGATCGAAAAGTTTGAGGGCCAAACGTCACAAGACGACGAGTTCAATCCTGCATCCACCAACAGTGAGACGCTGCGAGATGAGACCAAGGAAACGACGAATGGCAACATTGACGATAACGACGATCACGACAACAACGACAGTCCGCCCAGTACAAAGTCCACTTCCTCCACGTCAACACCATGACGCAGGGAATCACTTGGATACTGGTATTGTCCAGCGATAAAGACGTCGTCATGATGGCCGACCTCCCTGTGACGCAGCGGCATGATGTTTAGATCCACCGTGTGATCGAGAATGAAACACAAACACGTTTCGGACATCAAATTCAGTCGTTCACACCCGCCGGCCATATTGTAGAATCGTGGTGTTTCGAGGGAGTCTACCGGTAGTATTGTCCAGTCGAATCTTGAGACTAAAGTAGTAATAACAATTGAAGAGGCCACTCATTGAAAGACTTGGCGACGTGTGCTACACTGTTCCGCAGAGGAGGAGATGACGTACCGGCAAGCAGCTCACCAAGAGACCCGATATTTGTAGAGGTCATCCTCCATGTTCGTTGTGTTTCGTTTGGAGAAATAATAGTAAATCGTCCCAGACGCTATCCTCATGTCTTTCTCGTTGTAAGAAACTGTTTGGTCTGCATAGAGAGGTGCACGCAGAAAAAAGTGTGAGGAAACGGAGAGTTTTACGGAGACAATCGTTTGGGGGACCCAATGGGGGAATCCATAAGTAATGTTAGTAGTATTTATGGCGATGCTGCCGCCCTCGGGACTGCGCCCATTTATCAAAGCATCGCGCAGTCACAAGGGTTTTTTGGAAAGATACCTCCCAACAAGATACAACTGGCGCGCGCGATATCAACAAACAAGACGTGACAGGCGCGATCCAAGACACATCTAAATTTCTCGAACCCTTTCGCGAGATTTGTCAATCCTCAGGGATCTTGGGTACATAATGGTCAACATAATGATAAGACAGGTAAAGTCCCGACTGATAGGGCGTGACTGCTGTCCAAGAAGCATCTGGAAAGGAACCGTTGTGAACCAATCAATTCGCTCGCGCAAAAGCGAATTTCATGGTTGGCGACCGTCACTCTAAAGGAAAGAGTACAAAACAGCGAATGACTCGGACATGTGCGCTAAAGAGCGACAACTTTTAACACCCCCAAGAATTCCCCAAATCCCTACCCCAAGCAACCAGCAAGTTGCAGCAACGCGCAAACAACGGTCATAAAGCTCTCAACGCACCACACACCACAATAGATAGAGAGAGACGGTGCAAGAATACGTTCTCCAACGCATTAGCTTGTCCAGATTGCAAGACAACCCCTCCAACCAACTCCGACTGACAACGAACCATACACAATATATCAACATGTTGTCTCGACGATCCATGCGAGGGAGAGCCAGTGTGGTGCCGTCCAACAACAGCAGCATTCACAACGGGGCACAATGGGAGAAGAATGGGAAACTTCAACTGGACGACAATGAGGCGACGGTTCAGCCCCCAGTCAAATCACCCGAACCTGTGCCAGACTCACGATTGAATGCTCCTTCGCCGACGACCCACCCGAAAGACACTGTCGATCGTGGGTCCTCCATTGCCTCGTTATCCACACAGAAACGTGGATCTTCTCATCATCGTCGGCGTAGTAGTTCCTCGTCCAGTTTTGTGGTCGCAAACGACGACGCTTCTTCTTCGACCAGGAGACCTCGTGACTCGATCAAGGAAGAACGACGTCTCCGAACCTCTCGCAAGACACTCGATGACTATCTTCGCAAACTGTCGTCGTCCGGAGAAGCCATCCAGGGCGTGAGTCGATCTCTTACTCTCAATCAAACAACCGGGACTTGTTCGTTTCCGTATCAAAGATTTTTGGTAGTAGTAGAGCTCCCTCAGGATCAACCCAAGACAGTCTACATTTATACCTGTGTCTGTCGGTTGGAACAGGAGACGGACAATATTGGCAAGGTGGCTCAAACGGCCATGGAACTCAATTACCTACAGGCCGGCACCAAGGGCAGCACCTTGGGTATGCGAGGTGGGGAAGTCAATTTGTGTCGCTCGATTCCCATCAAGGCACTCAACAACGCTGCCAAATTGGGGCTGGCCCTGGAAGAATTTCTCAAGACGGCCAGTGATGCACATGCCAAACTAGAACGAGCCAAACGATCGTTTGAACTGTCCACCGCCGAAGAAGCGCAGCGACCAAGTCTCATTCGGAGATCCAAGAAACCACAACATGTCCGAAACCGAACATTTACAACCTGAGACCACACTACGACAATGTTTTCGAACCCTTGGTTTTGCCAATATACTTTTTTGGGATGGAAAAAAGAACACGTTCAAGCTTATCAACCTTAACAGCCATTTCAACCTTTGCTATGCTGACGGAGATTCCGGAATGGTTGTATTTCATCACAAACAAAAGCACTCATCTCCGTCATAATAATGTTTTTCATATACCTACTCGTAGTCACTTTGTTCGTGAAAGTGTTCGTGTGGATGTTGCTTTTTAGGATAGCTAAGCATCTCATGTGTCGCTTTTCATTGGAAAGCAGGTAAGCACGAAGAGAGGAACAAACTCCTTACATCAGATCTCCAAAGGAATGACAAAGCCTATACAATTTCATACATCTTCCTATATTTTAGAACAAGAAAAGAGTCCAATTGGTGGCCATGAGCAAGGATTCGTTCACTGGAATGATGTTTATGTGTTACTAGAGGAGTAGGTACCATATAATAGCCTCGTTTTCTATGCTGCTGCGATCACTTATTCTCGAGTGTTGGGGTAGCCATTGCTACCTATTCCTTTGGGGAGTCTACGTCATCTACGATCAACCAATCAAAACCTATCCCCCAAAACGTGAGCGTGGGTATCTTTCCATCTGTCACGAGTGCTTCTTCGTGGCGAAATTTAAGCGCCGAGCCCGCAAATCGCACCTTCCGCGTCACCGTCTCATTTTTTCCCAAATCTTCACTTTTCCTTTGATCTGCAACACACCCAAAAACTGGAGAGACAGATGGAAGTCATGGGCAAACCGTACCAGAGGAACAGGAGGGACAACAGCGATCCTGTTCCTCTACGAAGGAAATCTCTTTCACACTCGTCAGTGTGTCTATCGCTGGGTAGCTCTAGTTCGACGATTGATTCGTTTCTGACAACACCACAAGATGCCATTCAACAAGAACGGCGGTTGAACAAGTCTCGAAGAACTCTCGATAGGTATCTTGGTCAGGTTGGAAGACTTTCGAACGGAAAGCCATTGTGTCTCAATCCCAGTACAAGGACATGTACCTTCCCTTATCGGAGATTCATTGTTGTGGTGGAGCTTCCCAAAGATCAAGTCGATACAGTCTATGTGTACACTTGTGTTTATCGACTACACCATGACGACAACGTCTTGGAAGTACTCAAGACAGCCATGGATCTCAATTACCTTCAAGATCGAACCAGAGGATCTAGCTTAGGCGTAGCACATGAGAAGAATGAAGTGAACCTGTGCCGAACAGTGGCCTTGGCAAGTTTGAGTGCAGTCAAACTCAAAGCCATTCTCAACGAATTCCTCATCACGGCCGTGGAGACAAATATGCAACTCAAACACGCAAAATCAGCTTGGTGAATGGTTTCTTCAAGATTCAATGTATGTATATGTTTCTGTGTTACAAGTAGGGCGAGGCCATTGCTATGTGTTGCTATGGTACCACTCTCTATCCGATAACGTTGATATAGTTGCAAAGATTGTATTGAACCTGTAAAATGGTGATGAGCATAACACATTGGCTTGCGTAACCCTTCCAACGCGGATATAGAAGCATGTGGAAACCACCACCAACTGAGGAGTAGGGTCACTATTACAACTAGGTAAAAGCAGTAGCAAGAAGATTCTAATGATTAGCAACAAGCTCAGGGGACATTCAAGTTCGTCAATCAGCGATAAACTCTATACCGCAGGAGCGGCGGAAGAGGGGAGCTGTTGCGCCCCATTTGTGTTGAAGGATGAAAGTTCATCTTGTCGCGTCAAGGCAGTGGGTTTTCGGGAATCGAAATTTCCAATGCCCCCGTCGGCGTCTTCCACCTCAACCATTAATACTTCACTGTCTCGTGCTCGCCGAACCACAATCACTTCTTTTCCCCTGTGCTTGTTTGCAGTTGACCCTTCTTCTGGTAGCATTTCCATTCGAACCCGGTCACCCGATTCGACAAATCCTTGGACCAACGCTTCGCTCAAAGAGTCGTCCACAAAGCGTTGGGCCGCTCTCCGCATGGGACGCGCTCCAAATTGATCCGCCCGCGCTGCACCTTCCTCCAAAATACGGTCGTAGATGGAATCGGCAATCTCCAGATCCAACGATTGCTCGGAAACAGCCCGTTCCACAGTCTTGTTAACCAACAGTCTGGCGATTTGGGACAGATCGCCCCTTGCCAATGGACTAAAGACAACGATTTCATCAATGCGATTGAGCAGTTCCGGTCGCATCTCTGCTTCGAGTTCCTCTTTCACAACTGTCGCAAGCTCCGAATACAGTTCCTCCACCGACGATCCAGCACCGGAAGTGGAGGCATCCATACGGCTCATAACTTCTGACGCAAAGTCTTCTTTCGATGCCTGACCCCATTCATCCAAACTGTCTTCCACGCTGGATCGAATAGCTCCGAGGCCCGATTTGCTAGCTGCTTCTGGAGCCGTGTTTCCGTTCACCGTTCCATTTGTATCTGCCTTTTCATCTTCATCCTCTTCCAATATTTGCCAGAGTTGTTCCAGGAAATTCGCCACTGCGGGGTCATTCTTTCCAGCTGCCAGAAGATCGGCTGGAGAACCGTTCATGGCAGTTCGGATTGCTCCCATGAGAGCCTCATCTGAAGATGCCTGTAACATAAGTTGAGCAGCTTTGGGATTTGATTTCAATTTCTTCAAAGCTTGTTCTGGTTGCATTGGTTCGATATCGAGTTTCTTTGTACGTTTCACGGGGGCAGGTTGCGGTGTCGGTGTAACAGGCGAAAGTGGCTCCTTCCGAACCGGTTCGGGAGGCGCGACGGATGCACTGGAACCGTCTCGCTTTCGCGCCACATCCAGAATTCGTTTGCTTCCGACATTGGAGGTCATGACCAGAATGCAATTTTTGAAGTTGATGGTACGGCCTTTGCCATCGGTCAAGATTCCATCTTCCATGACTTGCAACAACAAGTTCAATACATCACCATGTGCCTTTTCCAACTCGTCCAAAAGCACAACCGAGTGGGGCGATGTGCGAACGGCTTCGGTCAATTGTCCACCTTCCTCGTAGCCAATGTAACCTGGTGGTGGGCCGGTTAAACGACTGACCGAGTGCTTTTCCATGTATTCACTCATGTCGATACGAATCATGTCTTTTTCAGACCCAAAATAGGTTTCGGCCAATGTTTTGCACAGTTCCGTCTTTCCTGTAATAAAACAATCGACACCACACATCGGTCACACACACTAAAGTGAGAGAACACGTGTTTTCCATTGCAGTCTCTCTCCTCACAAAAGTTATCCTTGACAAATCACGTACCCGTTCCCGTCGGCCCACAAAACAAGAGGGAGGCAATGGGTCGTTTGGGATCTCGCAGTCCGGCACGGGCCCGACGAATGGCTCGAGCCACTCCCCGGACCGCCCGTCCCTGTCCCTTGACGCGTCGTTCCATTTCCTGTTCCAAGGCTCGCAATCGATCCAATTCTTGCGTTTCCAATTTCCCCAAGGGAATGCCACTCCATTCACTCACCACCTCGGCTACCGTGTGTTCGGTCACCAACACTTTGCCGTCTTTGGTTTCCCTGGCAGTGTCACGGCCGTGCTGTTCATCATCATCCTCCTCCAACAAGGTGTGTTCCAAATTGGCCAAGGCACCGGATTCGTCCAAGAGATCCAAGGCTTTATCGGGCAAGAATCGGTCATTGACATATCGTTCGGACAAGTAGGCGGCCGCTTCCAATGCCTCGGGTGTGTATTGTACCGAATGATGTCGTTCGTAATTGGCCTGGACGGCTTGTAAAATCCAAATGGTTTCTTCGGCCGTGGGTTCCTTGACCAAGACGGGTTGCAACCGCCGTTCCAAGGCGGCATCCTTTTCAATGTACTTGCGATATTCCGAAATGGTCGTGGCGCCAATCAATTGCAATTCGCCTCGTGCCAAGGCGGGCTTTAGTAAATTGGAGGCATCCATGCCGCCTTCGGCGCCCCCGGCACCCACGACATTGTGAATCTCATCCAAAAACAAAATGGTGGCTGGAGCCTGGGGATCCGTGACTTCCTTGACAATGGCCTGCAGTCGCTCTTCAAAGTCTCCCCGATATCGTGTTCCGGCCACCAGGGCGGCCAAATCCAAACTAATCAACCGATGTCCTCGTAACCGTGGTGGGCATTTGGATTCGTCCGCCAAGACTTGGGCCACACCTTCGGCAATGGCCGTCTATCGGTCGCGATTCGTGGAAGAACCACAGGAATACAAATCCGCAGAGAGGCATCAAACACACACAAAGGACACACACAAGCAAACAAGTCGATGGGAAACAAACAAGTTCGGTGAACTTTTTTCTCGTGTGGACCACTTTGGTACACGACTCTCTTATCACACGTACCTTTCCCACTCCTGGTTCTCCAATCAAGCATACCTAAATGTCCCACATGGAAACAAACAAACAACAACAAGAAGTAGAACAATCAAACAGAAAAGGAGTAGTGAGAACAAATGAACTGGAGTCGTTGGTGTTTGGAGGGGTTCCTTTTTGACTTGGAACGAAACACCAGAGCTTGTACATTCCTGGCGTGCTGCACAAATGTTGGTCCAAACTCCACAACAACCACAGAACCAACCGGTCGTCGTCGTCGTCGTCGTCGTCGTCGTCGAGTTATTCCTCCTCCGTACGTACATTGTTTTTGCGTCGTCGAATCAAGGTGCGCAAACACGATCGAATTTCGGTGTTGCGTCCATGAACCGGATCCAATTGGCCATTGGTCGCTTGTTCCGTCAAGTCGGTCCCACATTCGGCCAAGGTGGGTGTTTTGCTGCCATTGCTCGTGCCCGTCACCAATTCCTTGTTGTTGTTGTTCGTCGAGTCGTCCAAAATGTGCGCCAAGAGCGTCCGACACACGTCCAGAGCCGAATCCGTTTCGGCCAAGACATTCATTTTGACCAAAACGGCCCATCCACCACAGGTACAGACATCGTCGTCGTTAATAGTGGCGGCCGTGGAAACTTTGGCAGCCGCTCGGCCATTGTTCGTGCTGTTATTGTTGTTGTTGGCATTGTCACTGCTACTACTACTACTACTGCCTTCTTGATATTCCAAGAGGGCCAAAAACAAGTGATGCGGTTCAATGGTCGTACATCCCATTTGATCGGCCAAACGACTGGCTTGTCGTAACGTTTGTTTAAAGTCTCGCGAAAAGGGCAAATCATTGTCCTGGTCCTTGGCGGCCCGAAAATTGGACAACCAGCCTTGTTCCTTGTTGTTGTTGTTGTTGTTGGATTCGGCATACATGTCCACGAGCGTGGGTTGGACGCGTCGCCAGGTAATGGAGTATTGGGTCAAGGTGCGACGCAAGGCCTGGTCGGGATGACAAATGCACCCGGCCATGAGAACTTCATTGCCCACTTCCGACAAGTACAATTTGCGCGATTGTTCTTGCGCCGTCGTAATGGTGGCAATGGATTGTTCCGACAAGCGTTCAAAGACAAACAATCGAGTCGATCGTCCTCGAACCGCGGGTCGTTGGGGCCAGAGACGGGGCACGAGCGGTGCCAGGGGCAGTTGCGACGACGACGACGACAAGACGGCAGGTCCATGAGATGATGATGACAAGGATACAAACCCATGGACTCGAGACAGCAGCAGCATCAGTGAAAGGAGACCATAACAGCTCGACAGCGACAACCCCTGAGAGCACTTGGTGGGTCCCATGGTAGCAAGTGTCTCCCAAAAACGATTCCTCTCGTCGCGTTGGTGTGTTGCGCTGTTTCACCAATCGAGGACGGTTTGTTTGGTTCGTTCCGTTCGACTGGACACTTGTTATACCCGAGAGAACGATGAAACTATGATCGTCGACCACACTCCCACACAACGAGAAAAAGATTGTTTTATTGTTGTTGGGTATGTTGTGCAGTGGCAGCAGGTCTTCGAATGATGTGGTGGCGTGTGGCGTCGTTCGTTCTCACCGAAAGATGAGATCACCGGCGAAGCGCCAGCATTCACACCCTGCTGGCGTCTCCAACTTAGTCGTCAAGCGAGTCGGCATATTCGAGAGTGAGCCGATGCAGCGAGCGCCACCCATTGTGTCATGGATCATGAATCATGGAATCCTTTTCTGCTTCTTCCATAAAACTAAAACCCAAAAAGTTCGTTGGACTTTGCCGCAACAGCACAACCTTCTCCAGTAGCTCCTTGTCACCGTGGTTCGAACAAAGAACAACATGTTTCACCGTGCCATGCGTCCTGTCCGTCTTTCCACAAACACTGTTCGTTTCCGGACGACAACGACGACATCCTCTGGCGCCGCCGGTCGTCAACTCCACAACGCCGAGTCTTCCGACCACGACTTGTGTAGGGACTTGATTCGGCGCTACGGGGTCACGGATCTGTTTGGGGCGGTCCTCGGTGGCATCGCGGTTTGTTCCGTCTCGGCATACGTGGGGACCTATCCAATCAACCGCAAACTTGATGAAATGCGGATCGAAATGAAGGCAGGCTTGGACGAAATGAATGCAGGCTTGGACGAACTGGGGAACGAAATGAATACAGGCTTGGACGAACTTCGGAACGAAATGAATACAGGCTTGGACGAACTTCGGAACGAAATCAAGGCTGGTTTCATCCAGTTGGAGTCAGTCCTCTTGCAGGATCGGGAGCGGCGCACGAACAAAGTGCAAAATCAAGACCAGCAAATGCTGGAGATTCTAGAAAACAAGAGAAAGAGAGATGAAACAATCAAACGAAATGATTCCAGTTGATTTCTTCCTCTCTCTTTCTATTGCTTTCTTACATCTGTAGTATTTCTTGGAGTTGGTTTTGCTCTTCTACATGGTCGGCCAAAGACACAAGTCAGATTCATTGCCAGGGCGCGCCTCCGAGAGTGAAGTTCAAAATGTCATTCCCGGCGACAAATTTACCACACGAAGTATACTTGAGGGCGAGGAGATGACCGCTGAGACGGAATTGAAAGTGTATCTACCTAGCTAGCTTGAATGTTCTTAATAAGCCCTCGATTTGTACTTGTGCCACATGACGCAACTACTTTGGTCTGAATATTGAAACCCCTTTGGACGTGAAAGGATTCTGAATGCTCTTCAACCTCCTTCGCTTCCTCTGCAACGCAACCGGCAGTGTCTCTTCCTCGTCGTTTTTCGACGACGCGGAAGACTCTTTATCATCATCCCTATTTCACGGGCGTCCTTCTTGTTGCCTTTCATCACTGTCACCACGGACGGATCAGTTGCCGCAGCATGAATCGCTTTGGCCATGTTGGCCAAGTTTTGCTCAAGAACACGTTTCATTTCTCTATATCTATACGACACGTCTACTATGTAATGCACACGTACACAGAACTCCACTGTGGTTTGGTTCCATCCTTTAGATTGCCTTGGAGAGCCACTCCAATCCTTCGTACAAGCCTTGACCGCAAGTGGCCGAACACGGTTGAATGAACCATTGCTGTCGAACGGCCTGTATATTGAGCTTTTGCGCCATTTCGGTCACTGACAAACTCTGCGGCAAATGTTGTTTGGTGGCCAACACCAGTGCCGCAATGAGCTCGTCGTTTCACAATAGGAATGCAACTAGAGGCGATTGTTCCGTGGCGTTTTTCTGTCTCCATGTTCTTGGAGGACGAGACGGATTCGGTAGAATCATGATCCCGTTGTCGTACTGGCCGTCGTGGTGGTGGTCGCTTTCGTAATTGTCATCCTCGTCCTTGCGTTTCACGGTGGTGGCTCGTGCTTTGAGAAAGATGCCAAATTTGGAGCTGCCGCGCAAGTCGACGAGGCTACCAAAGGGCCTGTTTGGTTTGCCAGGCGATTCTTCCCCCATTCCATGGTATCCTTGTCATTCTTTTGCCTGACCACAAAATTGTGGGTTGGTCGTTGCTTGTTGTTCCTGGTATTGTTGAACCGTCATTCCCCGTGGTTCGCCAGTTGCATGGCTTGTCGCAAATAATAATCTTCGGCCGCTTCCCATTCGGCGACGGTGGTTTGATTGCGCACATGAATATAGCGATGAGGAGAGGTTTGTTTGTATGGTTGCAGTATTGTTACAAAATTTCCATGGCCAAGGCGGCTCCCCAGGACAATGGACTGGCCACATTATGGGGACGATCCGGTCCTCATTCGGTTGCTGTTGCTTGGACATGGCGTTTTCCAACAGGGTCAATTGATCGGTGGCCTTGAGCATGACATCCAAATGAATTTGACTGCCCGATTTAGAACGCCTAAATTGTACACTTGTCCCAATTCCCTTTCCTTGTCTTGGTCCGTGGTGGAATACTTGGGTGTAGTGTCCTTTTTCTCTCGGACGCCGTGCTTGAATGTAGGGGTTGTTGGATTTGTTGTTCTTGTCGCGTTGTCGCGATCGCGCCTTTTTCCCCAAAACATTGGCAAGCCATGGGGACAACTAGTGGATGATTGTTGTTGTTGTTGTTGTTGTTGTTGTTGTGAGGAGTCTCGTGTCGTCTTCGTTGGTGGAGGTCGTTGTTCCTCCTCCTCACTCACAAGCCAAGGATTTCCAGTAAAAGAAGCAACTGCGTCGGTTACATGGTTTTGACTGGAGCACGCACTATACAAAGAAGATGACCAAGGGATGAGAGTGCTGTGCTACCACCACGGGCGTGGCCGTGGTGGTAGTGGTGAACAGGGATGACCGCCAACCACAAGAGGAAGATGATACTGTGGTGGTTGCTCTTCTTCTTGGAACAAGGACAGGGAAAGGGGCCATTAGTGAGGCACAACTGCGACGAAGACAGGAAGAAGAAAGGCTCGCGTATTGTTGCCTCCTTGCGAAGAAGGGTTTCGGTATGGTCCAAGTAGCTTCACCATGAGTGTCATGGTTGGAAAGAGATGGACCCGTTGGATCCATCCAAATGCATGAGCTCGAATCTCGATGGTGGTGTTGGTCATTGTCGCTGTCGCTGTGAGAAGATTAGGTACCCCCACGCAAGTATTTTACGGTCGCACATGCCTCTTGCATCTACGTTGCACAAAGGTAAAAGTAAGACTGCTTGGGGTTAGAATAATAGGTCGCACTACTGAGTTTCGGTCGTGCATCACTCGGCCGTTTGGAAAGAGGAAAGAGGAACCTAGCTACTCCTAGCTAGAACCTCTAGTAGAGAGCGTAGAGGGCCTCTAGAGCCTAGCTAGAGTCCATTTTGCTCTTACTCGGACGACCAACCACGATGAAAATTGGTGATGATGAAACGTGAACATAAAAACCCGGTTCGTTAAACTTCCAGACCTCAAAGCCTTCTGGCCCACCCGTCCCGTTCATTCTGAACTCAGGCGAAAAGCAACGACGACAACCAGCATTGAGATGTCCTCCGCGGAAAGGAGCGCAGAGCCAGGAATTGTCGAGCTCCTTTCCTTGGAGATTGTGCGAAAGGATGAGTACAAACAGTGGTTGGAGGATCCAATCTACGTTGGAAATGCCGTAGCCAAGGAGCGAAACCCTGGTGATATCCCAGCGGAGTTACAACGGCGATTCGACATTTCTCATTTGAACCACACGTTAGCTGCATGGCAGTCCCGCCTTGTTCACCTCAATCCTGCCCTCTACTCATTTGCCAATGTCCGTGGAATGGTGGAACAGTCACCGTCGCGCGTGTTTGAGTACATGTCGGACGGGTTGATTTGGGAAAGTGAGTATTCGGTCCAAGTTCGACAGTCAATGAATGGCGACACGCACAAAACCTTCCAAACGACGGTTACTTCTACATCAATGGTGAGCAAATGGAGGAATTCGTGGGAAATGTGAAAAAAGCCAAGCTTCCCAACAATCGCCACCGTAACACCTGTCAATTTGAAGGATGGTCACTGTTGGATAAGCATGTTTGGGAAAAAATCCTTCCGTTCGAGACATTCATGGTTTCGTGGTTTGGTGAACACTACACACCCGAGCGAATGGAAAAGACCATACTGTACCATGCCACTGCCAACCGCGTCGATATTTGCATGCGGCACAAGGATCACCACGTCGCTATCGAATTTTCGTAGGAGCATAGTTCCCCCGTCCCGCTGGAGGAGGACTGGTGGGATCCATTCTAACTGTCCACAGTTTTGCGCATGCTATCGGTGACGTCCAACTGGAAGGAATCCAAAAGGCGATTGGACCAATGACCACGCCAGTCGGAGTAAAAGAAGAGGGGAGAGATTTCCGCAGCCACACAATCACAAACACAAGCACAAGTTTCGACTGTCTCGTTATACTATCTTTCCAATCCTCTCTGTTGCTTTCGAAACCCAGACAGCAACAGAACAGCAGGATTGTGCATAAGAAATATAACTGCTATAGATGACAACTAAATAGAGTCTGTGGTAGGGTCATACTGCGAAGCCTGACCAGTTCAAGCAAGAAGGGTTCATCAGATCGGGGTTGCTCATGAACCTACAAAGTGGCGCTGTGATCTCTTTCGGTCGCTTCTGCCAGGTCAAGTGTATTGCTCAATCAAACTGGCTTCTCTAGAACACGTTCGAATCGCTATATCTCTACGCCACGTAATGAACATGTACACAGAACTCCACTGTGGTTTGGCTCCATCCTTTAAGATGACACGTTCGTGATTGCCTTGGAGACCACTCTAATCCTTCGTACAAGCCTTGACCGGAAGTGGCCGAACACGGTTGAATGAACCATTGCTGTCGAACGGCATGTAAATTGAGCTTTTGCGCCATTTCGGTCACTGACACACTCTGCGGCAAATCTTGTTTGTTGGCCAAGACGAGTACCTGTACGTCGCGGAGATCGTCATTGGACAATAAGGAATGCAACTCGTGACAGGCTTCCGACAAGCGTTCGTGGTCATTGGAATCCACCACAAAGATCAACCCTTGGGTGCCGTGGAAATAATGCCGCCACAACGGACGAATCTTGTGCTGGCCCCCCACGTCCCATACGGTAAAGTTTAAATTCTTGTACTGTACGGTTTCCACGTTAAAGCCAATCGTTGGAATCGTCGTTACCACTTCGGCCAACTGGAGAGAGTACCGTCGAACAAGACATAATCTTGGTGTGAGATGGGACCCAACCATACGTATATGACCCGCACCAACGGGGAGGGGCTACTAAAACACGTTCGTGGAAAGAATGTCTCATCCCGAGACTCTTGCCAGTGCTTCATGCGTACAACATTAGAATCCCTCCATGACACACGCACCTTGAGTTTGTACAAGACTGTGGTCTTTCCAGCGCCATCCAGGCCAAGCATGAGCAAGCGATATTCCGTTGTGCCGACATAGCGAGTCCACAGGATGGAGAACATCAAACCCATTGTTGTTGTTTTTGCGTGATGATTGGTTTACAGAAAAACTGCTGATTTGAGGGAAGACAAATGGAACTGCAGTAAAGTTGTGATGGAACTGTCATGTGTTCATTTCATGTCTTGTATCTCCCAACTCATGACACTAGGAGAACGACCGAGTCATTCGTGATTTCGTTTTACACGTCTCCTGTCATGCTTTTTCTCATAAAAGTGCCAGATGACTTTTGTGTGACAAGTTGATAGTTGCAAACATATTTTCCCAGAGCTGTCAGCTGTATCTGAGTTTTGGCAGTGCTTCGGTTGGTTTAGGTAAGGGGAGATCCTTTCTCCAGCTCCTCCTCCATGTACGCAACACATGGAGTGCAATCGACAACGCGTTTCTGTCGTTGACAAAGAGAAATATGGAGCAACCCAAAGACAGGTCTAACATATATGTAAACGTGCCGCAATCTATCGTTGTAGATGCGTCTATTGTCGAACTCAGCGGTCAAATGATCGCTATGGTCAACAGATGATGTGTCTTGCAGAAGAATTGATGGCCACGGGGACCATCCAGTACTCTAGTCTACGTATATTTTCGTATGTAGGGAAATCTACCAGCTACGTATGTAGGGCATGGAATTTGGAATCTCCCGAAAAATAGAGGAAGACTATGGCTTAGTTTAGAAAACTACCCGTCGTCACAAAGGAGATTTCAAGTTTTTGAGTGAAACAAATTACTCCAAGAAGCATTTGGCGGGAACGGAAGGGAGAAGAGTATCCCCCAGCGGTGATTTCCCCCTAAACCACACACCGTATTCATCAATGGGTGGTATCGCGCATCGACTCATGTGCACGTATCCGCTTGGGAGTATTGTAATACAAAATGCAAGATCTCATCGGTGACCAAAACAATGCGTAGGAGTACTCCGGTAATCGCCAAGACAAAACTAACTTTGTACACCAGCAACCAGCAAACAAAGAACCTTTGTCTTCAATTCCTTCGCCTGTACCTTAAAATCAAGACAATACCGGTCTCTTACTGACAACGGAGAGACCGCCTCCACATCTGACCACAGACCACACATCACCATGACAGAACGCTCTACATGGAAACGACAACGTACGATCCTGAAAGAATCGCAATCGCCAGTGTCTTCTTTCAAGTCGAATGGAATTACTCTGTCGAAGGCCCATCTCCCCCGTAAAGATGTGGTGGATGATATTTTTGAAAAAGCGGACAAGCATCAAATCGTTGTCGTCGCTTCCCCGGCATCCACTGGGAAGACCTCGTTGCTCCAATTGATCAGAAAAAGATTGATCGATGAGGACCAGGAGGGACTTGACGTCGTCAAGCTGTACATGCGATCGGATAAAACAAGTGATTACTATACGGACCTACTGGCAAATGAGTACGGGATAGACTCGACGAATCAAAAAAAGGTGGATGATTCGAACAAGAAAGTCTTTTGGTTGCTTTTGGATGATGCCCAGAATTGCTATGATATAAAATTCAATCTCTTTTGGCAGTTTTTGAACAAGGCCGTAGAGTCTGGGGATTTCGAGGGCCAACTGTATGTGATAATCGCATCGACATACGATTTAAGTACGAAAGGTTCTCCTGTTGATTTTCGCAATTACGTTCACATTTATCCTGATGCTACAGAGGATGAAACGGGCAAGCTTCTTGACATTCATATGGATGCTTTGGAGTGCAAAGAATGGGCTGTATACCGCGAGTCAATGCTGAAGATAAGTAAGTTAGCTTCCCACCCAAGCGGCGAGACACGACATCACATTGGTGTTGGAATGGCGGGAATGCGACTTATTGCCGAGAAGCTCAGTGCCACTAGAAAGCGCCCTCGTGATCTGCAGGAGACCTTTTTTTGAATGAACTTCGTAAAGGAAATTTTGCCGCCCAATTGCATCGGTGCTTTCCGCTACCCGACGAATTTCCGGCACAGTTTAAGTCGCGACTACTAGAGGCTGTGACTGGCGATTTGGACGCAGGTGATTTCGCAGGAGAAACAGACCTCTCTCCATTCATCCGCGCAGGCTTGCTTACCAAGTCTGGAAAGTTCTCTTGCATTGCTTCCCAATGGTACTACAACCGTAACTGCTTTCCTGGTCGAGCAAAAGAGAAGCCCGAAAGCCTTGAAGAGCTTGTTGTTAGTGCTGTCGGTTCCATTTCTGCTAAGCGACTACGAGATACCCTGTCAGACGGATTCCCCAAAGAAGCTGCATTGCAGCACCAGTTCAATGAGGCCTTCTCTCAACATGTACCCATTCATCATGTTATTATTCCAGAGCTTAACACTGCTGTGCAAGACAAGAATGGAAAACTTGTAACAGGGGAACTCGATTTTTACGTACACGGTACTTTGAAATGGGCCATAGAGCTCCTTCGGAAGGGTGACAAGATTGGAGAACATCTCGATCGATATAACTTGGAGAATAGAACGTACCGAACTATTGACATGAATGCTCATATAGTTGTGGATTGCCGTGGACCGCGGATTGACAATGGTGTGCAGGCTCATGAGAGCCGATGCACTCTTTACTTTGCGCAAGACTTTACGAGTTGCGAGTGTCAGATGCGAACACAGCCCAGTCTCTGCACAATTCAACTTAAAAACTAAGGTGCTGTTGTAACATCATTAGCATGCCAGGTGCCTCTAGGTAACAATGATCGATGTCTCATTCGCATCGACGGTTGCCCTGCACAGATGGAATGATTGTTTGGTTGCCATGGTCTGCATGGATCCGACTTGCGCAACATGTGTTTGTCGAAATCAGGTCACACGATTTCGATCTTGCACAGTTGTTTTGAGGGAAGAAAAACGGAACTGGAGTGAAACAAGTGATGGAATTGTCATCATCACTTGATGGAGAGGAGATGCTCTTTTGGAAAATCTCAAACGTCGTGAGACGACCGAGTCATTCGTGATTTCGTTCACATGTCTCCGGTCTTGCTTTGATCCGATAAAAGAAGTGACATGTGACGCTGCGATGTGACTTTCTGTGACAAGTGGATAGTGGCACACGTTGCAACGTGTTGAACACTCATCGTTCCAGAGCTGCGTTGGATTTTCGTGAGTGCTTCGGGTGTGGTCTGGGTATGGAGATTCGTTCTCGCCATCTCCTCCTCCTCCTCCTCCTGCATGTATGCAACACATTCCTGGCAATCCACACGGTATTTCAATCATGGGGTTGTAACCAAAAGATTGGTGTCATGTGAATCAGGTCCGTTGCGTTTAAAGTCTCCATGATTGACGGTACGGCCATGGAACGAACTGTGGGTTGTCACGACCCGACCAAGCATCCAAACAGGTTCAAAAGCGGTGTCCTTGCGGGAGACTGCTTTGGACAATAATCCTCACGACCTCTACGACGACACGGTACTGTGCTGCTCAATCCGCATCATGGGAAATGGGTGTATTGATCCGGACTTGGACATCCTTGCCGCGGACGCGGACTCCAAAGGTGGCTGCGGCGGCGGGTGGTTTCACCAAGCCCACCATGGCACCTACAATGGGGGGATAGGGACACCATTCGCCTCGCACTTGTCCCGATTCCAAGGCAAAGGCTGTCTTGTGCAAGGGACAGACAATGCAATCTTCACAACCATCTTGTTGCAAAATCGAACTCACTTGCCGTTCCGTCCAGGACAAATCGGTGCGGTCCGAAGTAGAAAAAGCCTTGGTGGTAATCTTGGGATCGTCACTCGAAACAGAAGAAGAAGATGACGATGACGATGACGATTCTTCAATGGGCAATCGGACCAATTGTCCCAATTCGAGGGGTGTTCCTAAATGAGGACAGGAATTGGCAATGCAATACAACCGATTCTTGCCATCGTTGGAAGCAATCACCAACAAATCGATTCCCGCCACTGTCACGGGGACCAATTCACCCGGACTAATCCGTGTCGTGGAAAAGACTGTGACCCATTCTTCCGTCTTGTCCGTCGTATCCAATTGTTTCCACAACTTTTGCCACGGATTCGTGCTTCCCGACGAGGACGTATTACTGGGGTCCGTTGTGTTGTTGTTGTTGGTTCCGGATATCCACGAGGTGAATCGACTGGTCCAGGACGACGACGAACTTGTCTGGTCGTCGCTGTCGTCCTTTTGGGTTGTGGGTTGGGAGGACTTTTGTGGTTGTTGTTGTTCGACGGTGCTTGTTCGGGATCCCAGTCGTGCCGCCTTCGTAGAGGGTCCTGGTTTGTCCTTGCCTTGTTGGACGGCTTGTTCGTTTTGTGCTCGGACCGATTTTGCCAAGAGCAACAAGCCTTGTTGTACCATGGGTGTGGGATTGGTGCCTTTGCGTTGCTGTTGTCCGTTTTCTGGTTGTGGTTGACCCGTGTCCTCCTTGCCCCGAACCCGACGCACCAAGTTTCGCACAAAGCCAAAGGCTTCACCGTCGGTTCGTGGTTGTTGTTGTTTGGAGGAATCAGTGTCCTTATTGACGACTTGCGCTCCATTCACTCGCTGGGTACGAGACGGCGAGGAGGAGGAGGACCGTGATGATGACGTTGTGGTTGGTGGCTGTTTTTCTCCAAATATACCCAAATCAACTTGTCGTTGTTGTGGTGGTACATTCTTCTTCTTGTTACTGTTGTTACTGTTGGTATTGGCTGAATTCTTGGTGGCTCGCAAGGGGGAAAAGTCGTCCATTCCATCCGCTCGTGACTGCAAGGAGAACACCGATTTCTGGCCCCAGCGACGAGCAGCAGTTGGCCAATCCACCACCAAATGACGAGGAGAACCCCAATCGGTTCGAGGGGAATAATACTTCGTGCGGCGGCTGCTGCTGGAGGAGGAATGCCGTGGTACTGGCCATGATCCTACCAAAGCCAAGCAGCAGCAATCCTGGAGAAGGGCAACTAGGAACAGGAGATTCAAGTGTCGGAACCGTAGTATTGGTGGCAAGGAATGCCTCCTCCTCCTGCTGCTGGAATGCTTCATCATCATCATGGTGGTGCGATCAACACAGCCACACACACACGTCGCCCACACACACAAGAAAAAGACCCGAGACAGTCTTGTGTTGGTCGTTTCCTTGCTCCTCACGTCTCCGTGGCAACCACCAGAAATCAATAACGTGGACTGTCAAAATACTATGATGGCGTGACACGGATGAAGATTGATGTGATGCCAAGTGGCACATCAACCAAAAAAATGGGAGTCGGTGATGCCTTCACCCCTGTATGGATGCTAAGGACTGACGTACAGACCCCTGTATGGGGTGGCATACAAATACTCTCCAACGATTACGTTTGATACAATAGGTTTCTTCAAGACTGAATACATTCATTGACGTAATAGCATCGCTCAGGTGTAGTTACCCCTCCGATGGAAGGATTCCGCCCCCCCCTTTTTTGGCTCAAGAAGCCATGGCATCCACCCATCACACAAGAACAAAAATCCTCGCCAAGATCCAGATCACAACAGAATCACCATGCGTCGATCCGTCACCACCACCACCATGATGCTGGTTCGGACGCAACCTTCCCATTCCCTCCTCCTTGTGGTTGGAACAACGATACTCCTGGTCCTGTTGTGGGGTTGTTGTTCTCGTGTGGAGGGATTGGTGGGTGTCTCACACACAAGGAGGAGGAGGATCGTCCAACGAATGCCATCATCACCATCACGGTTCAGGGGTACCACCCTCCGGCACCAGGATCGCCACGGCACGACGGCCGGATCCGTTCCTCGCCGTGGCGGCCGAATGGTCCAGCCACATGCCGCCGCCGCCGAGGAGGAAACGGCCGAATCCACGACACCACCACCCCCCTTGTCGTCCTGGACCTTTCCCACGCGCATTCAAGAGAGCATGGAGTATTCGTCGACTGTGCAACGCTTGTATGTGCGACACATTGTCACGGAAACACAAGACATGGCCGAATGGGTCGTGCACCAATACAGTTTGGCCCTGCGACAGGGAGGAGAAAGAGAATTCGACCCAGCCGATCCCATCAACGACGACGACGAACCATCCACCGAGAATCACCACAAGAACGACGACGACCACCACCACGAGAAACAAGAAAAGACACTGTCGTGGAACACCTCGGCCGATCCCTTTGCCAGTTTGGCACAACACGTATCGGCCTGTGTCGAAACACGGGAGGAAGGAGGCACCATTGGGTGGATCGATCGGCCCAACCCCAATGGAACCACACAATCTGCTACTGCTACAGACAGTCTTTTGCCTCGGACGGTCGTCCAGCAATTGTTTGATCACCAACCCAAGGCGGGCGATGTCGTGATTCTTTCCTCCACCTCCCCGTCGGAAACGGCGAGTCCCCCCACTGACGACGACTCGACGAGTCCCTCGCCACTTCCACCACCATCACAAAAAGCACCCGAACAACAATTTCACATTGTCCAAGTCCTGGAACTGTGGACGACCCTTGCCTTGGCCGAACATGACGACAAGAGCAACCACCACAACCACAACAAGAAGGACGACCCAGCACAACCCGGCAGCATTGGATGGCATGACGGTGCCAATGTCGTCGTGCCGCGGCGACACAAGAAATTAAAGGGATCTGGTATTTCGCCGCGGGTCGGACATTGGACGGACTGGTCCACCTATCAAATTCACACGACGGGCTGTCAAATGAATGTCGCCGATTCCGAACGCTTGGAGGGTGTTTTGCAAACCCAATTGCAATTAAAACCCCTCACGTCATTACAACCAGGAAAGGAACAAGAAGTGGCCGATGTCATTTTGTTCAACACGTGCAGGTACGTCTACTGTGTGTACGAGTGCGCATTCGGGAAGGGGGACGGCCGTGTCCGTGGCAGGCACCTTGGTCACCCACACTCAAACCTCGTTTTCGGGTGCTGTCTCTTGTTGCTCTTCTTCTTGTTGTGTTCTTCTTCTGGTTGTGCGACAATTGCCATGTGTGTGGTCGCTTCTTCGATTTATATATAGTATCCGCGATCATGCGGAACAAAAGTTGTATCAGGCCCTTGGTCCCTACGCGGCCATGAAACGCAGTGGTCGCAAGCCCAACCTGGCCTTGATTGTCGCCGGATGTGTGGCTCAACAAGAAGGCCAAGCCTTGTTGCGTCGCATTCCCGAACTCGATGTCGTTTTGGGACCGCAATACATTCCCCATTTGCCCGCCGTCCTCCAGCAAGTCGCCCACGGCTCCCAAGTTGTCGTCACGGCCCCCACGGTCCTCCAACAACCCGATGCACCACCACAACGGCACAACCACCAGAACCACAACCACACGGGCCCGGCCGAATCTGCCGTGGTCCCCGATGACTTTTTTACGCCACCCATTCGAGGACATGATGTGGTACGTTGTACTGTTGGAAACAACAAAACTGTTCCCAACTGGAGATGTGACATGAATGACGCGGAAACTAACTTGCACTGTTCACGTGGTTGTACGCATATATTGCAATTGTTTGTTGTATTATTGTTACAGAGAGCGTGGTGCAATGTCATTTATGGATGCAACGAACATTGTACCTATTGTGTGGTACCGGCCACACGAGGGATGGAACAAAGTCGTCCCATGGAAGGTATTTTGAGTGAATGTTTAGATTTGGTCGCGGCGGGCTACAAGGAAGTGACCCTGTTGGGACAAAACATTGATGCCTATGGACGTGATATGGTTCCCAAACGAACCTTTGCCGACTTGTTGGAATATCTCAACCACCATATCCCCACGGACCAATTCCGGATTCGTTACGTCACCTCCCATCCTCGCTACTTTTCCAATCGGGTGATTGATGCCGTGGCCAATCTGGACAAGGTGTGTGAATGTTTTCATGTCCCCTTTCAAGCCGGAGACGATGCCGTGTTGCGGGCCATGCGTCGGGGCTATACGCATGATTCCTATCTTCGCATTATTGATCGAATTCGAGCCCAAGCACCGGACAGTGCCATTTGTGGAGATGTCATTGTTGGGTTTCCGGGGGAAACCGAAGAGGCCTTTCTCAAGACGTTGGATCTCATGAACAAGGTCAAGTTTGACAATCTCAACACCTTTGCCTATTCGCCTCGACCCAACACGGAAGCGTCTCTCTGGTCCAATCAAGTGCCGGAACATGTCAAGGCCGAGCGACTCCAACGAGTCCAAGAATTGGCCAAACAACATGGGTTGGAACGGAGTCAACGATATCTGGGTCGGACGGTACAAGTCTTGGTCGAAGATGCCAATCCACGCAACCCCCAAGAACAAGTCATGGGACGAACCCGTCAAGGACGACAAGTGTACTTTGATGGAGCCTTGAAAGACTTAAGGGGAGAGTTTGTACAGGTTCGCATTACCCATGCACGGACATGGAGTCTCCTAGGCGAGTTGGTCTCAACAACTCGTCCATGAAAAAGTCACATGGGGGAAGTGGTCCCTGCTCTGTGGTGATGATGATGCATTCTACCTCCAACCCGTGTCAAGGCCTTATGTGACCCTTCTGAGACATGGAATTTTGAGCGCATGGCGCATTGCATTACGCCGACAGTCAGAGGTCGTGTCCCTTTAGGGGAACTTCTGGGCACGCGATCTTGCTAAGAGTCCTCATTCTTTTCCACAACACACATGATATGTTCAACGGCGTTTGTCATTGATAAGGAGAATAAGCGCAATCGACCGGTTCTTGTCGTCTCAGTGGCGCTTCTCTATTCCAGCCGGGCATATGGTCATGTCCTCAGCAGCTTTGTTCCCTGACAAGAGTGGATTGGAATGGAAAGTCTCCATGGCACAGCCGTCGGATCATTCGGCTTGGCGTACCATGGCGAACACGTCTGTATCTTGTTCCTTCTGACACCTTGGAAGCTGGAGGTCTCGATCATCTAGGTACAAAGCATCATGTGGAAGAGGGAATGTTTTGTATTTGGAGGATGATAATCACAACGAACGTGGAACAATCGCCTGTCTTGTGGTGCCGTCGACTGCACGGAAGAGGAAGGCTCAAGTTCTTTGTTCGTGAAACCAATTTTGATGGAAGAGCAGTACTACTATCATTCGTAGGTACGACTGTATCTAGTTCTCATGTTTCGTCAAGACCCATCTTCAATGTCTAGGTAGATGCATCAACTAGGAAGCCGTCTCGTGACAAGGATGAGAAACCGTTGTTTGTCCAGAGGGCTGAACTGACTTCAGGGCTTTTCGGCAGGCCCACAACGTTCAGGAAAATCCTGACAATAGATCACGTAGGTACTTCTCGCCAACATGCAGTAGGGCCGTCCATAGCTTAAGGGAACTATTACTCAATGCATCTGGTATCAACCAACAAGGAAAGCTAATATTAAGTCTTGTTCCATCGTATTGCAATCAGAGAATGAGAGACGCATCGTTTGATCGGCCGGCTATCAACCTATACGGTAATAGGAGAAGGAAGAAAAAAGAGATAGATGATTTTATCTTAGGCCAGAGATGCTCTCGATTAGAACCTGCGCAGCAGCAATCGATGAATTCCACGCCCAAACATGTATTGCATGGCTCTCTATTCCAAGGATGCTACGGTGAACTGTACAGATGGATTCACAAAAATCTTTTCCTTTGCGTCTGCGTCCGTGCCAATCCTCCATGTTTTGTCGTTCGAAAACTGGGAGAGTCCCATCCATTGAGCAAAAACCATGAGAGTGCCCTTGTCTGACAAATGCAAGTCCGGAACTTCTTCGCACTAACCATCACCGAGTGTAACCAAACTTCCACAACCTCTCAGCAGTGGTCTATTCGAAGTGGGGCCTTACCGAGAGACATCAAACGAGCAAAACATGCACTGTTCTTGTCCACAAGAGCAAGTGTTTCAACCGCATCTCCCCCTTCCCAGCATGAAATTGTTGCAATGCCCTTCGGAATGGCAACCTCGCTATAGTCTTGCTGTCCAGTTATCAGGTTTGGGAGCTGCCATACCAGGTTCCGTTGCGTGTCCAAAACCTCGACCCAATGCATCTCATCGTATTCCTCGCAGTCGCCTCCAACCGCAATGAGACATGATCCCATTCGGACCACACCATACATATTTATACCAGTTCCAAGAACAAGATCCTGGTGAATCTTCCAGGATTTGTTGGTGAACGGGAGTGCGGATATTGTTGGATTTTGGGACCCCGCTTTCCGCCAGTCCTCAAATTCCAGGTATTCCACAGAGTCCAGGTATATCCCGCCCCACCCACCAACCGCATACACACGTTGGCCAACCACAGCCATTCCAAAGTAACATCGATCCACATTCAATGGTGGCCCGGATATCACAATGCATTGACTTTCCGATGATGTGTCCACAATATCGACAGATGAAAGATCACGACTATGACATTTTCCACCCGCGACAACAATAAATCTGTCCTGTACAACGGCTGCGGCGCACGCATATTTCCCGCTTCACAAACGACACTCTAGAGTCTTCCATTTTTTTTAATTCATTCTCGACCATGATGGAGAAAGCAAATCTCCAATGTCAATCCTCTCAATGGTATCAAAAACAATGGGATCATCGGGATGATCTCCACCAATGGCATACAGAGCGCCATGACATACCACGGCTGAACAGAAATTTCGGTTGTTGTTCATGGATGGAGCTTCTCGCCAGGCCATAGTATCATGGTCCAGATGCAACAACAGCATCGCACTCTTGGTGGAAGTAGAAGGAGTATCATCCGAGCATCCCAATACGACCACGATCCGTCCTTGATTCTTGTCAGGGTGATGGATCACCACGGATGCATGCCCTTCGTGCAATAAAATCGGCATGCGAGGCCATGGAGCTGTCTGACTCGAGGTTCTTTTTTTCCTGCACCGGCTGGCCGGTCGCACCTCGAATTGAGACGTACGTGTGTCGAACGGGACTGCAGAACTTCTGCACCGGCAGCCTCGCTATTCTTCCAGCTGTTCGGAACTCTCCCGCGTCCGTCTGTTTCGGTTTGAAGCTCCAATGAGCCGTTTTGTATTACAATGGTGTCCTGTATTTTCACGACCGCTCAAGAAATCGTCACTTTTCGCTGGAACCGCTTCGCTGGAACCCGTACACCGCCCCCGCCGTGTCACGACCTGTCACGAAACATCTTTCTACCGCGTTCGTGTATGGTCGGCAAAAATTCTTCCCAAACGTAGTCATAAAACCGCAGTCCTCGAGTAGAGCAACGCCAATCGCCGTCATTTGAGACCAAACGATACCCTACCATGCAAGTAAGTACTTGGTCCACTAAAGGAATGGTCGTGATCAATGACGTTTCGGCCGTATGATTCTAACTTCGTTGCTCTCAATTGCTTGGTAGATTTTTGTGAAAACCCTTACCGGCAAGACCATCACTTTGGATGTGGAAGCCAGCGATACGATTGAAAATGTCAAGACCAAGATTCAAGACAAGGAAGGAATTCCTCCTGATCAACAACGTTTGATCTTTGCTGGAAAGCAGCTCGAGGATGGCCGCACTTTGAGTGACTACAACATTCAAAAGGAGTCTACTCTCCATTTGGTCCTTCGTCTTCGTGGAGGTATGCAGATCTTCGTTAAGACTCTCACTGGAAAGACCATCACTTTGGATGTGGAAGCCAGCGATACGATTGAAAATGTCAAGACCAAGATTCAAGATAAGGAAGGAATTCCTCCTGATCAACAACGTTTGATCTTTGCTGGAAAGCAGCTCGAGGATGGCCGCACTTTGAGTGACTACAACATTCAGAAGGAGTCTACTCTCCATTTGGTCCTTCGTCTTCGTGGAGGTATGCAGATCTTCGTTAAGACTCTCACTGGAAAGACCATCACTTTGGATGTGGAAGCCAGCGATACGATTGAAAATGTCAAGACCAAGATCCAGGATAAGGAAGGAATTCCCCCTGATCAACAACGTTTGATCTTTGCCGGAAAGCAGCTTGAGGATGGCCGCACTTTGAGTGACTACAACATTCAGAAGGAGTCTACCCTTCATTTGGTCCTTCGTCTTCGTGGAGGTATGCAGATCTTCGTTAAGACTCTCACTGGCAAGACCATCACTTTGGATGTGGAAGCTAGCGACACCATCGAGAATGTCAAGACCAAGATTCAGGATAAGGAAGGAATTCCCCCTGATCAACAACGTTTGATCTTTGCTGGAAAGCAGCTCGAGGATGGCCGCACTTTGAGCGACTACAACATTCAGAAGGAGTCTACCCTTCATTTGGTCCTTCGTCTTCGTGGAGGTATGCAAATCTTTGTCAAGACTCTCACTGGCAAGACCATCACTTTGGATGTGGAAGCTAGCGACACCATCGAGAATGTCAAGACCAAGATTCAGGATAAGGAAGGAATTCCCCCTGATCAACAACGTTTGATCTTTGCTGGAAAGCAGCTCGAGGATGGCCGCACTTTGAGCGACTACAACATTCAGAAGGAGTCTACTCTCCATTTGGTCCTTCGTCTTCGTGGAGGTATGCAGATCTTCGTTAAGACTCTCACTGGAAAGACCATCACTTTGGATGTGGAAGCCAGCGATACGATTGAAAATGTCAAGACCAAGATCCAGGATAAGGAAGGAATTCCCCCTGATCAACAACGTTTGATCTTTGCCGGAAAGCAGCTTGAGGATGGCCGCACTTTGAGTGACTACAACATTCAGAAGGAGTCTACCCTTCATTTGGTCCTTCGTCTTCGTGGAGGTATGCAAATCTTTGTCAAGACTCTCACTGGCAAGACCATCACTTTGGATGTGGAAGCTAGCGACACCATCGAGAATGTCAAGACCAAGATTCAGGATAAGGAAGGAATTCCCCCTGATCAACAACGTTTGATCTTTGCCGGAAAGCAGCTTGAGGATGGCCGCACTTTGAGCGACTACAACATTCAGAAGGAGTCTACTCTCCATTTGGTCCTTCGTCTTCGTGGAGGAATGTAAATCACGATCTTTCTAGTTGATAGTTGCAGTAACATCTGATTTAGCACGCTTTCTATTCAATTTTAAGCATTTACGCATTTCTAGTGGTAAGACGATCGGTGCATCGGGTAGCGGCTACGAAGTTTCGAAGGGTACAATTGGTTTTGATGTTTGATGATCTGACGGAATTTATCACGCACGACTCATGGTTCACAAGGGAGATATCTTTCTAATCTATCATAGACAGTTTGAGTTTATGCGCAAACAACTTTTTGGCGCATTGCTTTTGCTTGTTGTCGTTCCAAAATAAATTGCAAACTACAAGGGGAGTTGCGGTTGTTCTGGTTTATGAGTGGAATGGAAGGAATATCCCATGTTTTGCATCATTGTTCGATCCAAATGAGTGGCCAGGTAGTCGAGATCGGCCGAGGAGAATCCCTTATACCGTCCTTGTTCGCTTCCATACCGAATCAAGGCATCGAGATACGAGGTTCGTTCCTTGCCATGGCCTCCCAAACCTTTTTTGGCGGATTTGGTAATGTACTCAAAGCGTGCTTTGAGTTTGCCTCCGGCACATTCACAGGCCTGTTGAACGACGGTACGAGGATGATACAGCAAATCTTCGTATCGAACCATTAATCGAGGAAACAATGCCTCCGTGTACGGTCGGTACCAATCGTTCCAGAATTCCGCCATGGAGGCATGATGCGTCGTCACATTGGGATACACGACTGTAACTTTGTACGTTGTTTGTGAATTGGTAGTGTCGAAGTGTGAGGTTTCCTTGGTGACACCTGCCTGTGCTACTTGTCGCACCAAATTGGGACAATGCTCGGGGTCGTGAGGATCGACGGGCCATGTGGCCGTGTAATGATGCCGACACAGTGCTTGCATCCATTGATAGGGATCTCGTACCATGACAACGGGGAACACATTTTCCGGAACCTTGTACTTTTCATCGCTATACGTTTTGTGCTCGAGTCGAAAGGTATCATTGGCAATCGGGGTATGCTTGCCCCACAGCACTTGCCATCGCACACCCGGTCCTCCCTCATGCTGGGGCAGGTGACAATTGTGAATGAGGAGTTCCGCCATTAAATTGGTACCACTATTAAAGGATCCGGCCGAGGCAATAAAATGAAGGGATGGATTGGGTAGACTCTGAAACTTGGAGCATTCTTCGGGGAATCCATGCAACACTGGCTCCTTGCCATACAAATCCGTTACATTTGACCAGGTCGGAAGGGCCTTGAGGGTTGCTTCATCCAGATCGTCCATTCCAGCCTCTCGCAGCAACTGTAAAAGGGGACCCTTGTCTCGTACCATTTCGGAATTGAGATGGCCCTCATCGAGGTTGGATGGAGGGGTGGTATCCGCATCGGATGTATCAGGGTCGGTGGCGTCTGCTATCCCGGTCTTGTCGTCCCACAACAACGATGTATTCCCACCATCATCCAAACTTTCATTATGGTTCACGTAGCTTTGGACTGGATCGAATTGAGCCGTTTTGTGCAGTCCCTCCAAGGTGGTCCCCGCCTCATACAAGAGGGTCATCATGGTCACAAGCAAACCACTGAACAAGAAACGCCAGAGGTTGATCATCCCTGCACGCCGACTCCTACGTAAGTGTACCATTTTCATGGACTTGACAGAGCGCATCCTGACCGTCTTGTGTTTCTTGTAAGCCCCTTTCTCGTTCTCCTGTTGTTATGCGCAAACACCAGAGAACGGAACGGTCTTTTTTGTTGATTGTCTTCAAATGTGGCCAAAGTTTGATGAGAGCAGGGAGACGGTCTGCGTGAGACGTGAATGGGCATATGTACTTGTCTAACGAAATGTGTTGGACCTCAGACGGCCCGGCGCATGCCTCTCTAATTCTTGTACGCGAGGGGAGTTGTGCCCCACGCAGACGCAGGACCAAAGATTCCGTCCTCCATAATGTATTCTCGCGGAATCACGCCATTCATCATTCACATTTCACATGGGAGATGACGAATGTATCCTACACACCAATCCATTTGCCAGGATGGGAACGAACGTGGACATGATCACTCCGCGGAACAAGACACATTGCCACACACAAGGACCGCAACGGGTTGTTGCTAAACGTGCACAGGAATCGAAATGGCTCGTCATAGACACTCCAAATTTCAGTCGCATAGGCGAAGAGCAGCCCTACAATAGGAGCAGTGAGAGCATCAACTATGACTACAACATCACAATAGATCCCTGTTGACAACCTTTAGCAATTTGCTTTGGAAACAAGGGAATGTCAAAATTTCGTTCCTGTCCTCGAGCAAGATTCCTCTCGCTTTCTGTATTTACACCAATTACTCAAAACGCGCTCAGTATCCTTGTACTCCATTCGTCAACTGTTTGTGAAGTAGATTGAAACTTTGTTATGTGTCGGCTTCCCGCATTGCATTTTCATGAAATGGATAGGCCAAGGTCTGCATCAGCGTCGTATTAAGGTGTTGGCCAGCATAGTTCATGTCGCTGGGTTGAAATCCCTTGTATCGCCCTTCTTTGGTCCCATACCGACTCAAGGCCGTCAAGTACGACGTTCGTTGGGCTTGTGGCCCATGTTGCTTTTCTCCCTTTTTGGCCGACTCGACAATGTACCGAAATTTATTCCGCAACTGGCCTCCGGCACATTCACAGGCCTTTTGAACCACGGCACGTGGATGGTAAATCAAATCTTCAAATCGTACCACAAGACGAGGAAAGGGCGCATCGAAATAGGCCTGATACCATTCATTCCACAACTCCACCAACGAGGTATATTGGGTGGTAAAGTTGGCGTACTTGACCATTACGTTAAAGGGTCGTTTGGCGTCATTTTGATACACTAAATTGGGACAATGCAATGGATTTGCTGGATCCTTGAGCCATTTGGCTTCGTATTTGTGTCGACACATGGATTGCATCCATTTGTAGGGATCTCGTACCATGACAACAGGAAAGGTGTTTTCGGCCAAATAATTCGGATCCTTGTACGTTCGATGTGTCAATCGGTACGTTTCATTCTTGACGGGCGTATGTTTGCCCCAAATCACTTGCCATCGAACACCTGCGCCCTTGTACTCCTTTTCATGGTCCGGCAAATGACAATTGGCAATCAACAATTCCGACATGAGGTTGGTTCCGGTATTAAAGGTACCCGCGGTAGAAATGAAATGGAGAGCCTTGTTGGGAAGGTTTTGAAACTTGCTACATTGTTCGGGGTAGCCCCAAATAATGGGCTCCTCGCCATACAACGACTTGACATCGGACCAGGAGGGCAACTTTTGCAAATCCGACTCGTCAATGTCGGTAATGCCGGCATCTTGTACCAGTTTGAGTATCGGACCCTTATCCAGTGCCAATTCGGGATTGACTTTATCCCAATTAAAATGCTTTTCGGGGACTTTTGGTTCTTGTCGTTGTGGAAGGGCCTGTGAATTGGCGAGCGGTAATTGGAGTCGTTGTGGTAGTTGTTGCTGCTGTAGTTGTTGCAGGGGCAAGTGTTGTCCCTTGCCCGGTTGTTGTTGTCCCTCCAAGAGGAGTTCCCCTTGAATGACATCAAACTTGGAAGCCCAATGGGTCGGTTCCATGGTTGATCCAGCTTCAAACAAGACATTGACGAGGGTCGCCAATACACCACATAACATTAACGTCCATAAAAAGCTTCCGCCCGTTCCAATGGCCACTCGCTGAGCTAGTTGTGATGGTGGTGGTGGTGGTCTCGGTATCCGAGTCATTGCGTCTCTCTTTATAACACAACACTGTAGGAATCTCAACAGGCTAAAGGATTCACCAGGAGAGCGATAGATGAGTTCTTTATAATATGCTGCTGAACCACAAACTGGTGTAAGAAAGGCCGTCAATGGAACTTGGTGTATTGAAGAAGAGAGGGTGTGCGGTCCATTGGTCTTCCGAAAGGAGTCATTTTGGGTCTCTGGGAGTCATCAGTCATGTTGATTCGTGACTGATAGATTGTGGCTACTATGGCTACCCTTTTCGAGGGCTCCTACGGATACGATGGATCGTTGGCCCCGATGAATCTCAACTGTATTACTCCTATCTTCTTCTACTCCTAAGAATCGATAGAAGTCTGTTCCAGAACTGGTTGGTGGATCCTTTGGATAACGATTTTCTAGCAAAGACGGACAAGGGGTGGTCGTCCTGTGTCATTCTCAAAATGGACGACAGGGAGCTACTCCTACCTAGGTAGGAGTATGTGTCGCTTCCATGTGTGGCTTCCGTGTCTCCTCTTCATCGTTGGCAAATGACGTCTCGAGAAGTGGGTTCCGATCCATCGGCAGCAGAATACTCAAAGCTGGCAGGTCGAACGAGTACGTCGCTAGCTTTGGAATAGGGGCCCTCCTCCTGCACGGTAGTACGCACAAACTCCTCCAAATACACGTTGCCAAAGTCTTGCCATTGTTGAAACCACCAATCCTGTAGATTCCCCGCTGGTTCTTGTGCAGAGCCATGGATTCCAGTAGTATCGGTTCGCCACACATGACTTTCGAGGGCCAAATAGATACTACTTGTACTGGTCGTCTCGTTGGACGACAAGCACGAATGAGGAAATGTCGTATAGTGCAACGTCGTTTGGACTCCAACGATGGTATCCATTTGTGCAACCAAAATGGTTTGAATAAAGTCATTGGTACGTTCCACCCACACCCAGTCCGAAATGGCAGTCGCATCGGTTGATGTGGTGTCAGGAGGTACTGCAATGGATATCGAATATTGAATGCGTTGTTCGAGCCATGGAGTGTTGCTCGCTGGTTCTTGCCAGGGACTCGTCAGATGATGCAATTGATAATGGTGGTACTGGTACTGGTTTTGAACGGACCACCACCTGGCGCACCAGCGATTGTCGTTTGGCTGTTCCACTGTGGTACGCTCTTGCACAAAGGCTTCCAAACCGACAAGGGATTGGTTCAAGAGATTCAACACACTATTACTCCAAGAGAGGGTCGTCATGGGATCTGCCGCAGTGTGATAGACGGCTTCAAGGTTGGCCAAGCGCAACAACGACCCGTTATTGGTAGCATTGTTATTGGGAGGTGGGATACCAATCCACGGTTGAAGAGTCAACGTCTGATAGTCGGCATTCATGGAGGAGGACAAGTTTTGGGCCAACATAGTGGTGGTCATGTACTTGTCCCAGTATTCCAAGGTACAATAAAACAAGTATTGCAACTCGTGGGTTGTGGGGAATGGTACGATTGGAGGATCCTGTCCCTCTCTTGTCGCGATTCCATTGGGTGTCTGTGCCACAAGTTGGATATTCTCCACGGTAATGACAAGTGTATGGTTGAATGGCCTTGTCTCCTCGTTGTCGTCGGTCGTTCCGGTCAAGACTCCACCCAAGACAACCGTCATGGCAATCAAGCCAATCACACCGACCACCACCAAGACCAGAATTGTGTATTGGACTCGTGGTTTGCACGGCACAGTCATGGTCTCGCGTGGAATGGGTCGTCGAATGACGGATTCGTCGCCAATGGTACTGGTCCCATCGTCGACATGGCGGGGGTGGTGTTCGTCGTCGTTTCCCAGTACTGTGGTGTCGTTGGGTTGGCACCACCACAAGCACAGACTGCAGCGTCGGCTCTGTCGTTTTGGAGAGGACCGTATTCGACAGGCAATTTCATGGAGGGGTGGTGGTGCACACTCGCCTCTATTAGGAGTCTCTTGCCCTTTGTTTAGGTTCTTCTTCTTCTTATCGTCGTCATTTTCCGGTTCCTCGCATTTCTGGGTATGGTCAAACCCAAACGGAAAACCCAAATCCAATCCAAAAAGTGTGAGTCTGCTGCCACACCCTCTACTAGAGAAGAACCCATACAATACACACGTTTCGAGATCAAAACGACCTTCAGGTTTGTCTTTTCACGTACCAAAGACCTCTCACCACTGCTGTACGCTGCTTCGATATCATCCTGGTCGTTGGTTGTTTCTTGGATTCGGCCCTCCTCGACTAGAACAGTAGTGAGAGAGGATGAAATCTCTTCGTCCATATCTTCCTTTTCCATGTGTATTCTACTGCCAGGGTTGGAGGGTGCTTCTTGCTGTTCCATGGTCCTTGTACCAGGAGTGGACGTCCCTTGGTGTTCCACGGTCCTGCTGCACGGAGTGAAGGAGGGTTCTTGCCATGGTACGACAGAGTGTGGCGGCGGTTCCTCCTCCTCCTCCACCAAGTCCAGTGGTTCGACAGCCTGATTCAGCTCGTGCAATGGTACAGTCCAATCAACGGCAGTGGCATGGTGATTCGAAGGACCTTCGTTGTAGTTGTTGGAATCGTCGTCGTGATCGTCATCGTCATCATCCACGATGGTTTGGTGGCAACGAGTGGAGGATGGACGACCAATGGTAGGTAGCACTTCGTGCAATGGTCCATTCGTTTCGAGATCAACAGTAGCACCTGCTGTTGCGACAGCCGATACAGTACTAGTCATCAAGCCTTGGCATGCCAATGAGTTGACCTGTTCAAGTGCTGCTTGATCAACAACATCATCCCTCAAAATGCTTGTGCTTGGTGTGGGCAATGGCAAAAACACAGCTGGGGCATTGTCATGATCAGGGACTGTATCCAAGCGTTCGTTGCCTCGTTCAACGGACACTGTAGTCTCTATTCGTTTTTCAACCATTTCGTTCTCCTCCTCCTCCTTGTCATGAGCAACAACATGGCTATCAGCATCGTCATCCTTTGAGCCCTTGTCGCCATGGGAAACGTCCGACAATGGAAGCGACACAGTCATGTATGTTCTCTTCTTGTCCACTCGCAAAAGGCCAGTCTTTGTCTTTGTTTCTTTTTTTCTTCCTCGAGAGTCGAGTGGCTGACAATGGTTGGTTGTTGGTCCATTGGCCTCATTTCATCATCTGCCGCATTCACACCGACGTTGCATTCGGAAACTGGAAATTCGAGGAGCAGCCGGCCCACAAAAATGCGGTGCGTGTCCATTCGGAACATCTGCTCCCACGCTCCGGGGTTCTCAAGAGAAAAATCGTTGTCGCGTCTGTCCATCCAACGGCTACAAGTAGAGCTACCTCTCGCTATACACTGAGATATATCCGTAGAAACTACTCCCTCCTGAAAGAAAATACTTCACGTTTTTTTTTGGTTATTTTAGTCGCATAAAAAGATTACGTAGGATCTGGTACAACTCTACAGGAGGACGGCCGGCTCATTCGGAGTATAAAAATTTTAGAATAATATGGGGGAACATATTGGTTGACATGCGCGAGTCTACACTATTATAGGAAAAGTACAACTTTTGTGTGCGACGAGTGAGCAGAACCATGGCCAAAGGTGCCGTCGTTGACCATGGAATTCAGCATGGAAATGGCACGAATCTTGTCAGTTGTACACATATTCCTACTCTTTGATGCCTCGAGGGGCCGCCCTGAAGAGGACGTGTTTGGAGCCGCCATAGAAGTGTCAACCGGTGGGCTCTGAAGACCGATGCTCAAAATCACGCCTTTTGAACAATCGTATCTCGTTCCAAAGCAAGAATCGAACATATAAATAATACACCAATATAGAGCTAATAAGTAGGGCTTTCTAACAAAAAAATTTTTATGGAAAAAGGACGTTCGCTCGTGAAAATATCGCTTTTTTGGTAAAAGCGTGAAGTATTTTCTTTCAGGAGGGAGTAGGTAATCCCCTAGTAGGAGTAAGGGGAACTGGGAGACCAACCTACAACCTTCTTTTGGTGAATGAACATTGTCATGGTCTCCATACACAGCTCGTTGCTACTACTAGAGAGACCTGTATGTCCTGACCAACGCTTCCGAGATTGTTTTTTGATTTTGTTTTCATGTTGGCAGGATCACCAGGAACACCAAACGCCACTTCCTGCTACAAACTAGAAAATCCGACTCCAAACGATTCTCTATTCCTTTACTTCACGTCCGAGACGACATTAATGTCAGAGGATCGTGTCGTCACCATTGGCACATGGTGTGCTTGAGCCATGACGGCCAAGTCGGTGGCGGTTTGGTCATCAAAGGGCCCTACCATGGCACAGGGAGGCATTCCCTCCAAGGCCAGTGTATGGATTCCCGTCCAGTGAAAGCGAATGGCATTGACCGCCTTGGAAATGTCCAGGACCGCCGTGCACGTGTCGGGCAGACTGGCAATTTCGGGAACAATGGATGCATTTCGGGTATTAAAATGATGGGCCGCCAGGAGGGCGGCCGCCAGCTGAGAGAATCCAACCGTCGTGGCCTTGACACCCAGAATTCCTCCATAGGGCTCTCCACTAATATCGTAAGAGGAAACGATGAAACGCATATCATGAGTCCGTCAGGATCGTCTTGAATCCATTATTTACAATTGGCGTTGTCGTACCTTGGAGAGACAAACGGAGCCATCATGTGAATGGAGCAGTTCCAGTCCGATCCTGGTGTTGTTCCTCTTGCCATGGTAACAAAGATCAACACCAGGAGCAGCCGCGGGACGAATGAATCTTTCATCGTCGTCATCATCATCATCATCATCACTGGGGACATTCCAAGCGATGAAGAGTAATAGAAAGAGTGGAACTTGAACGTCAAACGACCTCCAGGACAGTCCTTTTCTTGGTTGTTGGGTTGCACATCTCTCCAAATTATTGTAATCCGTAATCCTTATTCCCTTTATGTCTGTCGTGTTGCCATTGAAGTGTCTGTTGTACACTGATATAAGTAATTAGAACGAATTGCTCATGGTGAATGACTCTTTCCATCTGGTTGGGCTAGAATCTGAAATCTGCGATTCCGTAGGGGGAGAGCAGTTGATCGTGTTCTCGTGTTTGCGCGACTCCCAAAAGCTCCTTCAAGTCTATCCACAGAAAAGAGGCATAGCAATCTCTAGATGTGATCGGACGATTTAGAAGGATGCGGTTCCTTCCTCTCGACAACCATTGGAGACAAACACTGGAATTTCATCGATATTTGCCTCCTTTCTTCTCCAAAAAACGTCATCATTCAGGAACGACAGTTCTGACGAATCGGCAGATGTACGATTCTTGATGTGGCAGCCAGCACCTCTTGACCCAAAGTAAGTAATCCACGAGTCTCTTTTGTTTTGGTCCATGGAAAACAATGAAAATGGTACAGCGAAACAAATAATCTACTAAAAAATGGAATGCATCCTTCCTTCTGGATTTCTCACGTGTCCTGGGTCATTCCGTGTTTGTTCCAGCAGTGTGTGTGAACCACGTTTGACATTCCGTGAAGCATACAATGACAGTCCTATTTTGGTTCGCACTTGGCAGACGTTCTCTCTGAAATTAAAATCCTGGAATCCGCAATTGATCGCAATATCGCCAGAGTAATTCGGGCGAAATCAAGTCGGTCATTTCATGGACAATCCATTTTCCCTTGGTACTGGTAAAGGATTGCACCACACGGGCATTGTTGGTTCCCACGACGGTGGCATCTCCGCCCTTTTGGGCAAACCATCCCGTTCCAAACAGTCCGGTATCTTGCGCACTGCGACCAACGGGCACCGTCCCACCCAAGGTGCTAATGCCTTCAATGGTCAAGTCGGGTTTTTGACCGTCGCGGGGTCGTCCCTTGGTCCAATCTTCGGTAAATAACTGAACATTCGTGACGGCTTGGGTATCAATCACATGAAAGGCCGCCATTTTGGCCGCCGTTTCCAAATTGCGTTCGTCTTCGAGTTGGGACAAGCGTTTCGGACCCAGGGCCGAAAAGGCTTGCGCATTGGGTGCAAACAGGGTAATGCCGTCGGGTCGTTGCGCCACGTCGGCCCGCACCACGGCCAAGACGGCTTCATTTTGTTGGAGCAAGAACCAAAATTCGGGAAAGCGCGTCGACAAGAATTTTTCCAAATCCGTCGGCGGTGCGGCTTCGTACTCGGCCGCTTCCCAATCATCCACATCTCGCGATTGCGTCGTCGAACCCAATACTACTACGTTTGGTCGTCGAACGACCGTGTTTGTTGGTCTTTGCCATGCGGAACGGCGGCTTGTCGTCGTCACGGGTGATGCGACAAGTCCAAAGGCGGTCGAAGTAAATTGTGGCGTTGGAACCAGGGTGGACCAAATCGTCCACACGATAACCAACGCCGTCGTCCAGGAGCTCGTCATGGTAGGCATGGTTGAACACAAGAGTAGTATGGAACGAGAGGTTGAAATTCGTGTTGGTAATACGATCGATCGTACGCGGAGAGTGTCAATAACCCTTCTCTTTGTCAACGACGAATCTCTCTTTGAGATATGACGCTGGTAGCTTGAAGATCTTGTTGAATGTGTGATCGAATCATTTCTCGGTTGTCAAACAACGAAGACGGACGAAGAATCCGAAGAATGATGAGGTCGCCATAGGGTCGCGCTAAGGTCACCCCAATCCGGCTACGTGTCCCGATCTTTGCGCTTTGAAGATTTGGGGTCGTTCGGAAGTGTTGTCGTCGTGTGGGGGGCGCGTGCGAATGTTTGTCCACAAATGCAACTCCATGCCTAGAATGGAATGAGGAGTATATCATGGCGGCCGAACAAGCATCATGACCACAGCAAGGACAAGGAAGGAAAGAGCGAAGAAGAACAACCACAGGAGAGACAATACTACAGTCAGTAGAGAACCACTGGAGGCTATTCTGTTTTGAACCCTAGAAGAAGAAGACTGGGTCTACGGGTTTGCCACTGTCAGTCTATTCTTCATGACGAGGAGGAGGATGGGGATACAGATACGGGTCTGTCACAAGCGAGTGTTGGCCGGTCGTGGTGACTGGAAGCCATCACCACGGTGGTGGACGGTGTTGGTGGTCCGATTCGCGATTGTCGGGTGGATCCTGCCATCCTTGACAATTGCCGCTGCATGGTGCTCCTCTTCGTCGTCTTGTGCTGGAACCCTTGGTGTCGTCTCGCTCCACCGTCCTTCTTGTGTGGTGGTAGCGTCTCAAGGAATATCCGGTGCAAGACGACAAGACCAATGGGTGGCACCCACAAGAACACGAACAACACGAACAGGGAACCGAAAAAGAGTCCAGTGGTCCTTGTTGTCAAAGAAGGATGATGACGAAAAACTCGACGACGACGACTCGTCCAATTCTAGAAATCCTCCTGCCAGCCCAAAGGCCACGTCGTTGAACGACGTGAATGAGGGCCCCAGCCTGAATCGTCGTACCTTTGTGAGTTCGACCGCTGCGACTGCTGCGGCAGCACTGGGACTGCATCCCTTGGAGGCCCATGCCGGCTGGATTCAACAACAACAACAACGAGACAAAACCGCATCGTCCTCGTCCTCCTCACCCACGGACGGGTCCACCGCGGCCCACAGGGAACAGGAGGAGGTACCGCCCTTTTCCTCGGTCCGTCAGTACAAGACGTTGGTCTTGTCCAATGGACTGCCCGTCATTTTGGTCCGCGACCAACGTGCCCTGTCCATGGCGTCGGCTGCCTTGACCATTGGCGGGGCCGGACAATTTTCCGATCCCCTCGATCTACCCGGATTGGCCCATTTGATGGAACACATGATTTTGGGAGCGCCGCTCCGACACGGCACCACCACCAACAATAACAACAATCGTCCTCCGCAAGAGTTGGAAGATTGGTTGAGTGATCGAGACGGCTGGTCCAATGGGTACACGGCCTACGACAATGTGTGTTTTCATGTGTCTGTCGGCCAAGTGTACTTGCAAGAAACGTTGGAATTGTTGGCCAGTTTGTTGGTCCGGAACCATGTCGAACGGGGCTGTTTCAATGCCCCCGTATTACGACGCGAAGTGTCGCGGGTGGACAGTGAATTGGATGTGGATCAAGTCACGACCCAAGCCTACTTTTTGACCAAGGATTTTGTCAACCCCGAACATCCCTATGCTCGATTTGGCTTGGGCAATCGGGCCAGTTTGGAACAAATTCCCCGAGCCCAGGGCATTTCCGTGTCGGAACGATTGCTGCAATTTTTTGACCAATGGTATCAACCGAGCCAAGCCACCTTGGTGGTGGTGGGGACCCAAAGTTTGCAAACCTTGGCACGATGGGTCAGTCCCTTTGCCTCGACACTCTCCGTGTCGTCGCCGCCACCTCGTGGCAACGCGGAACGGTTCGGGTCGCCACCACGGTCCTATCCCGGTCGATTTTTACAGGGTGGTCATCGTCTCAAGCAAATGGTATTGGCACGAAAACAACAGGAACCACCACCACCACCGTCTGCCTTAAATCCTAATATACCAGGGCTTTCCTCCTCCACCTCTTCTCCTCCCAAAAGGATGGCCGCTACCAGTGAAATGCTCACCATGGAATGGATCACCAACTTTGACTATACCAGCGTGACGACGACGACGACGAGAACCACGGGAGAGTCCATGGTCACGGGGACGCAAATGGCCTTTTTGCTCTCGCAAACTTTGGGACGAAAAGGCACGGGGAGTCTCTACCTCTTTCTTCTTCGACGCGGGTGGATTGCCTCGGGCAGTGTCCCCCGATTCACGGTCCCCGTGGACGTTTCCGGCTTTCAATTGCTCAAACTGGAACTCCGCTTAACCTTGGACGGGTTCTTGAACCGTTCGGCCGTGGTGGTCGCCATCCTGGACAGTTTGGATGCCTTGCGCGTCGGAACGTCCTTTGCGGTACCACGGGTGGTTGTCACCTCGTGGGCATCCGTGGCCAAACTCTTTGGATATACGCTCGCCAACCGTCCACCGGACGTGATTGAATTGGCCCAAGACGCGCAACTCTATGGCGTTCCACAAGTGGCATCGATTGGAACTGGTAATTGGTATCGCTTCCCCTCACCGGAGGACCGTACGGCCATGCGGACGCTGTGCCAAAGCTTGTCCCAAACCTTGGAACTCATGAGCAATCCGGATGCGGCCGTCGTGATCGTCACGGCGGGACCATCGACTGCATCGCACGCCAAGTTGCCCATGGCATTTTCCAAAAAATGGCTCACCGAACCCACCACCGGAGGACGCTTCCTGTACGAAGACATGCTTGGTTTGGCGTCGCGAATCGAAGAATTGGTGTTGACGCGGGTCGTGGACCGAGAAGAACTTTTGCGTCCCGTGTTGAATACCCTCATTCCACTGTCCATTCGACCACCGCGAATCCCGGTAGCTCCCAGTGGTGACGCAGCATCCAGCAGCACCTTTCAAGAGCTTCCGTCCACCACCAATGACGCCACCGGGAAACTCCACACCAAGAATTGGTTTGTGGGGTTCCCCCACAACAACAAAGCGCTGTTCCCCACTCCCCGAGGTCCTCCCGAGCCCACGTGCCGATGCATTTTTGTGGTGGAGCTTCTCTCGTCACGACCCGCCAGGGCCGGGCTACGACAAGCAGCACAAGGAGAGTTGTTCAAAATGTCCTTTGAAAGTGCCTTGACCGATTTGGGTGAACTTGGAGCGCCCGCCGGGTTGGCCCATGATATTTCGTACAACAAGTACGGTATGAGGATTGCTGTCTTGGGCTTGAGCCCCAACATTGGTTCCTACACACGACGATTGTGTCGACGACTCACGGAACATGCCAGTGTCCTGTTGCGAGGTCCGGAACTGTTTCCTCGCGCCATTACCACGGCGGCCATGACAGACATTAAACTGGCGCGGGGCATGTCACCCCTACGGAAACGCACGTTGATATCCAGTGTTCGACGGTCCACGGCCCATGAAGCTGCCGTGGAGGGTCAGTTGTTTTTTCAGTCCGTGGAGGGCGCCCTTTGTTTTGCCCAAGGCGACTTGTTGCCCCAGGAAGTGAGTGATCTGGCCCAAGATGTGAGGGACATTTTCCAAAAACGGGGAATCGGGAACAAACGCCGGATATTGGTCACATCGGCCTTTCCCGACATTGAGGATCTGGTGTACCAGCCTGTTTGGAAACCGCGATTTGGCTCACCTTGTGGAATTGCGGGTGTACCGTTAATTTCCGATGCCTGTGGAAGAGTTCCACGTTGAGCAGCGGCTACCCGGCTTTTCTGTGATTGGCGTTTGATTGGTCATATCCACGTGGTGAGATCTACCTGGTACAAGGCAGGTTTGTCCCATCGGAGTCCGCAATATCTTCTCAACATACAGTACTGTCCGATGCATGTCCAAACGTACTACCAATGATGCCGGGAAGGAATCTGTGTCCATCAATTCTCCATATATCTTTCGTGGCACATGTTTGCGCGATTCTGCTGAGCCAGAATGGAGCCTTTTCTTTACGGTTGATGATCTCATTTGAATGATGATTGCCGAAAGGAAAACCTCCATAAGTTCGTGTGTGGATTGATTTTCGTCACCTTGAAATAAAACTCCACCCAACGGGGACAGACGATCTATTGCGGCTTCAGCAATATTGACAACCAGTCCCAGTAACAGCTTGCTCCATCTTGAGTCCACCTTGCCTTTGTATCTTACTTTGTTGATGCGTCGCATCTTTGCTATCCACGGATTGGAACGCCAAAAGCTATGCGGGACTTGTTCCGGTAGCATCCATAGTTTTCCAATATCGAGTGGCGACAAAGGAGCCTGCCTCTGTTTTGGCACCTTTGCCCTTACTTCCATGGTTGGAGGAGTTTTGAATCAAGGCATTGTAGATGGTATAGCGTTTGTCGTCATGGTCCTGGTGTGTCGGAGCTCTTTCTCATCAACAAAAACATAGTGTTGCGCGCACACAGAAATCTTTTCCATTTTACCAGATACTACTAAAATATCGGAGCATTTTAACCTATTTTCGATTTTTCCATGGATCTTTCCGTCGTCCGCCTTCTTTTTGGGGCGGCGGCGGCAAGACGTGGGCACCCACAGACACAACAGACCCACGATGCCGAGAGGTGAAAAAGACTGCACAAAGGATGGTTTGGGATTGAAACGACAGTAGAATAGAAACAACAAGACGCTTTCTTTTGGAGAGATTGAAGACGTTGAAGGAATATTCATAAGAGAATTCGTCCCATTATTCGCAGGGCCAGCTTGTTGGAAGAACCCGCAGATCCATCATCAACTGCTGCTTTAGGTACGAGGAAAAATAGTGTTCGAGAGTTATATCGTTTCATCGATCTTGATGATGATCCTCAATGAAGGCTTATACGAACGATTGTTCCTAAAATTGAACACAAAAGATTAAAGAAACTAAGTGTGAAAGAACTGGAGAGTTTCTTCAAAAGCAGAAAACAGGAGCCGATTCGGTAGAAACAGAGGGGAAAAGAGACAAGAAAAATGTCCAACAACTACCGAGGCGGAGGTGGTGGCGGACGAGGTGGAGGCCGTGGTGGCGGACGAAATCCAAATTACCGAGGAGGCGGAGGTGGTGGCGGACGCGGAGGAGGTGGACGAGGACGTGGCGGCGGCGGTGGTGGTCGAGGAGGTCAAGGTCAGGGAGGAACGGGGAGTCCTCTCCACAATCCCTGTCATGCCTATACAACCACAGGAAATTGCCCTCATGGACAATCCTGCAAATTCGGTCATTTTGTCACATTGCACAAAGTATTTGATGCCTCCTCCTTTGTCCAGACCAACAATCACCACAACAATCGATACAATAACAATCAGAACAATTCGCAAAAGGCAGCCGTCAGTTCTGTGGCCATTTGGGATCTGAATGGCGCCATTCAGATTTTTACAGGTAGTCACGATGGTTATTGGCGTATGTGGAATACTGCCAATGGCGCTTTCAACAAACAGGCCGAAACTAGCATGAAGGGCAAGGTCGAGTGCCTACAAGTGTTTCAAAATTCCTTCCTGTATTGTGGATACGAAGCTGTTTGCAAACAGGTCCCTGATGTCCCTGTTGGTATGGTGAATGCCTGGAATTTACAAAATACAGCGCAACCTCTGGAGCTGCAAATGGATCCCCAACAACTCCCTTATGCACACAATCAATCCGTCACGGCCATGGCCATGAGCAGTGGCGATGGCGCAGATGGTGCTGCTGCTACCAACGGTAGTAGCGGCAATAATGTGATTGTGGCCACGGGCGCTCGCGATGGTAGTATTCGATTGTGGACCTTAGCCTTGCCCGAAGGCAAATTTACATTGGTACGAACATTGCCAGGGCATGCACGAGAAGTGACCGGTTTGGTCCTTATTCCAGGGGGTCGATTGCTGTGGTCCAGCAGCACAGATGGGTCGATACGCATATGGGATTTGACGCAAACGGTACCCGAAAAAGCCTGTCAATACTGTATCACACGTGATACGCCGGGTCAACTACCCAACAATAATACCCCCAACAACAACAACCCCGGCAATCCACAAGGAGTGGGACATACAAGTGCCGTCACCTCCCTACTTGCCTTTCCCTCTCCTGCGGGAACATTTATTTTGAGCGCATCGCTCGATGGATCCGTAAAAGCCTGGGATGCCAATACAGGTACCTGTGTGGCCAATGAATCGCATACCGAACGAGTGGTCACCATGACCTTGGCACGGGCTGCCGCACCTCAACAACAACCACCACCCCCACAACCGGGGGTACCTCCACCCGACGATGCCAACGCAGCACCTCAAGTCTTGCTGATTGGGTTGGAATCGGGGAACATTGCCTGTCGCAATTTGATTCAAACACAAACGACACCGGCCTTTCAATTGTTATTTATTCTGACACAAAAGTACACGGCCGGACATTCCGGTGCCGTCAAGGCCATTACGCCGGGACCCTCGGCAACCTTTTACAGTGGAGGAAACGACGGCAACGTGATGGTCTGGCAATTCACGGGCGATTTACGACTTTGAGGACAATCCATTTGCTAACAGAAAAAGAGGAGATACCATAAAGTATGTAGACAATGTTAAATTCATGTTTGTCGCCGACAGTCTTCCGAGGCAATTCGTAGGTTAGAATGGTCCACTAAGCATTGCCCAAGTTACGTATCAAGAAGAGAACGAGGGATGGTTCGGAGAGTCGCAGTCTCTCTATTCGATATCGGAGATCACCTAAGTATCATCATCGCTTTTTGGTCGCTGATATGTCTAATGTCTCTTTTTGGCACAGACCGTTTTGCAACAACCCACAAAAGGAGACGACGATCTATCTTGCGTTAGCCAAAGAGTCCATCATCTCTGCCACAATGGAGGAGCCCATCTCTGAAACAAGTGGCCACTCGACGACGGCTTCGGCTGTTCCGTCATCGTCCTCCTCCTCGGCATCGATTCTCAGCGAAAAGGTTCAACGTGCGCTTCAGATCCAAACCAATACATCCGCCATGAAGACAGCCCTGGAAGCCTTGGGTCAATTGGCGTCCTCCTCCACGCATTCGAAATCGACCGACTTTGCCTTGGATGCTCGTAGCGTACGACATGCCATTGAATACGATGCCTTGCAACAAGCCTTGTCGTTGCGGAGTGAATTGTCCTCGCTGTGCGATACCTTGCAGGAATTGAGGCAAGGCATTGCTCAAACGGCACAAATTGCACATCAAGTCAAACAATCCATTCATGCTCCTGTCATGATCAAGTCCTATGGTGGAACCACTGCGGCAAAGACTGGATCAAACTCGCTCCTCGATAAGGGTGGTAGTACCAGCACTGCTTCCAGTGGTGCTGGTCTTGCCAATCCCCAACAACAAGATGAAGAGCAACTAGCCACCACTCTAGCAGAAGCCTTTACCAAACGCAACCTCGCTCAAGAACGCTTAAAGGCAGTGCACCAGTTCATGGAAACATTTGATTTGTCGGAACAAGATTCTCGTTTACTCGATCATTACAATTTTGATGATTTGGAGGTATCTCTCATGGAGGGAGGAACACCCGTCAATGGTACAGCCTTTTTAAAGGCCTTGGAAAGGGTGAAAGAAATTCGACAGGCCTTGTCCAAAACATTTGGAAGCGGTCAAGTCTTGGCATCCAGCGACGACTTTGCCGGTGGTTCCTCGTCGTCATCGTTGGGTGCCTCCTCGGCCATGCGCATGATGGAACACCTTGCTCAGAAACAAGAACAAGCCTTTGAACGGTTGTATCATTGGTTGCAATCGCATTTGCAATTGTTTGCTCCATCGACATCCTCGTCGTCACAGCAGCCGTACAATAAGACCAAGAGAGTGGCGTTTGAAAACGAGGCGTCCCACAATCCCGATTCGGACACGATGGATCAAGCCTTGCAACATCCCTTTGTACAATCGGCCTTGTACACGCTTCGGCATGTACCAGCCTTTTATCGCCACATGTTGGAATTGATTGCAAGTAAGAGACGACAGGAAGAAACCCGCATCTTTCTGTTGGCCTTGACGTCTGGTTACAATGGTATGCCACCCCTGGAGCGTTTGGCCCACGATTCGGTGGCCTACGTCGGAGACATGCTTGCATTTGCCTTTCGAAGTTTGAGCATGGAAGCCGATGTTGCCATGACCATTGTTCATTTCTCCCAACAGCAAAAAGAACAGGAAGGCGAGGAGAACAAGGAAGATGGAGGGGATACAGAGGGTGAACAGGATGATTCAGAACCTTTGCAGGCAGGAATGGATGGTGGTTTTGTGGATTATACAACAGAAAAGCCTTTGACTTCATCGGAGATTCTCTCCACAATCATGAGTGGTATGGCCAGACCTCTAAAATCACGAATCACCAACGTGATTGCCACTTTGTCAAGTCGAGATGATGGGGGAAACGACGGTGATAGTGATGGAGAAGGCGATGACGACATGTTGGACGACTATTTTGAAGAAAAAGATGCCAGTGTACGAAACAAACTGACGAATCTCTATGATATATGTGGGCTTTTGCTCTTTTATCTTTCTGCCATGGAGAAGACGATTCAAAAATTGGAAAAGGCTGATGAGAAAGGTGGATTGCACAAGGCAGGGCTGTCGGAGGAGTTTGGAGACCCTTCTACGTCTCCTATCAGTAACGCGTTGTTGGTGAACGTGAATGCCTGTCTCAACGAGGGGGTCAAGGCATTTGAAGCAACGGTGCGTGTGTACAGCGCTACGCTGGGAACTCTATCGACGTCGTCGGGGGAATCGGCGGCCAATTTGGCAAAAGCTTTGATTGTGCGTATCGCCGACGTACGACAGTCGTCCCCTGGATTCGCCCAAGACGTTGCTTGCCACAATCAAGAACACAAAACTACTCTCTCTCCTACTTGGATTACGACACAAGTGGTGGAAGCTGCCTTGCCCTTTTGTTCCGTACTGGATGACACAGTCATACTGAAGAGTGCCGTTTCATCTGTTCAAGGAGAGGCTATGGATATCGTGGCAGCCGACCGACTCGAAAAACTAATTGATGAAACCAAAGTGTCGTTGTTAGACAAGCTTATTGAGGAGGAAACCTCAAAGGCCTTTCAACTGTGTGGCCTGGGTAGAGTCACAACTGCATGGGAGCAATGGAGACAATCGGGCGGCACAGACCCAGGGTTGATGATGTCCCATCCAGGTTTATCTGCAGAATCGTTGGGTGCCGCCTTTCAAGATTTTGACAAATCGTTGTACAGTACCAGCCTGATACCGTCACTTGAGGCTGTTGTGAAAGATGCTTCTACCCGAAAGTTAGTGCGCTCCAAGATTGCCGATCGTCTTTGTGAAAAGTACGAAGAGATGTACGGGGACATTGTCAATGACGCCACTGGTGGATACGATGAGGTTTCTTTTCTGGGGCATACCCCGCAGCAAGTTCGTACGCTGTTTTCTGTCTAGCGAATTTGAGACCTTCTCAAACATGGACCGTCAGAAGTCAAAGCTCAACTCAGGAATGGTCGTGCCAGGAGCAATGTTCTCTTTCTCGATCTGTTCGCTTCGAGCATCTAGTATATGTGGAGATTTGACTCTCGTAACTCTCCACGAACTTTTAGGCCCATTGTTTGTTTTTCATCACGTCCCGTCGTCACTTGCTGTCTGACTTGACATGCATTTCCTCAGTTGCACAGAGTAAAGGAGATTGCATCGGTTGGTCGACAATTTGAACCGCTTCAACGGGTGTGGAGACTTCACCATGCTGGCTATGCTCCAAAGGGCCGGTAATTTGATCTGTTTCACTCGGTGGGGCAGAGACTTCTTCATCATACTGACTATCGCCAGGACCGTCGACGATTTCACCCGATGCATCGAGTGTGGTAGATTCTTCTCCTTGTTGGAAATGTGTGGGAACTTCGCGAATTTCATCCGTCGAATCGAGTGCAGCAAGCGATTCATCATTTTGGCCATGTTCTGTGTATCCATTCGAATGAACATTCGTGTCGATGGCAAGCATATCCGGCTCCGTAGCCTTTTCTTCCGAAGTACCCACCATAGCGAGTTGGTCTGCTACTTCTCCATGCTGGCTATGTTCTGTGTATCCATTCGAATGGACGTTCGGTTCCGCAGCAAGCATATCCAGCTCCTCAGCATTTTCTTCCGAAGTACTCACCATAGCGAGTTGCTCTGCTACTTCTCCATGTTGGCTATATTCTGTGTATCCATTCGAATGGACGTTCGTTTCCATAGCAAGCATATTCGGCTCCTTAGCCTTTTCTTCCGAAGTACCCACCACAGCGAGTTGCTCTGCTTCTTCTCCATGTTGGCTATGCTCCGGTTGACCATTGGCATGCCCATTTGCAAGAAAATCCTTCTCGTTAGCCTTTTCTTCTGAGGTACCCGTCACAGCTGGACTGTCTGTTTTTGTCACTTGCGATCGTTCCTTGGCTGCCAACGACTTGCGATGAGCGATCACCTTGGGTATCATCAAGAACGAGAGAGTGCTTAATGGAAGAATGGAAATCATCAGGACAAGAACACCATATCGTACTCCTCCTGTGGCTTGGTCTTTCAGGATAATGACAACCGGAGTCGCAATCACAATTGCCTCAAGTTGGACAAGGATCATGGTGAAAATCCAAAAGCTCTCTGCAAGTGACGCGTCAACGTCACGTGTTTTATATGCCATGATGCAGGTCATCACAGTAGGAACACATCCCAGAACAAACACCGGCACTGCAAAAGCAGCACTGTTCGACCGACAAAATCCCACACTTTGATTGGAAGAGCTGTTGGACTCTTCTCGCTCCCACAGCAACGGATCAACCGCAGTCCACGCCGCCAACAGGCCGCACGTGGCGACAAAAATCCCAATCATGGGCTTGACCAGATGTCGAATGGGAACTCGACGTCGTGAAAATTGAAGGACTTTGTGAACACGCCAGAGCTTTGTAAACAGACCTGAATAGATAAGAATTGCCCCTGAGTACAAAAACCAGGGCAGCGCAATGCACGACCTATCGAGCGCTTCTTCAGTCCACCCAACGCCCTGAAAAAGGAATCGGGGTATGAGCGGTTTATGGTACATTGATCACCCTTTTTCGAACTCAACTTACTTCATCGAACGATATGAGAAAGATGCTTGCACTTTGCAAGATGCAACCCGCCATTACAATGTACATGAAGGGCGGTTGGGACGATGCCACGATACGATGCGCCCTATTGACATAGACCCAGACAATGGACACAATGGCACCCAGAATCCCCAGAGACATTAGCGACAAGCCATAGGCACGCAAGCCTGTCGAGATGTAGATTGGTGTGGGTGGGTCCTTTAAAGGCATTGGTGACTCTGTTCCACCGTCGGCGTATTGAAAAGGAGAAAGCTCCTTCCATGTCAAATTGGTTCCAGCTGCAATGATCGCCGTAAGGTTCCACTCTCCATTGGGTAGAATGTTCAAGGCACCAAAGGAAACTGTACTAGGCGTCCTGGAGCTACGTTGTCCGTATCGATTTGAACCAAACTCCACAGTCCCAGTTGCTCCTGTAAAGCGCAGGTCCAGTATACCTTCACGATGATCCAATCCGCTGACACTACCATTCACGGTACGTGAAGCGTAGCAAGCTCCAAGTCCCACACTCATGACCGCATCATAGATATGACCTGGCCAACAGGGATTGTTGAGTGTGAACCGCTCTCCATGACGCATCGAAAAATCTGGTACCATACAAACTCACCTGCTCCGATTTCTGGTGGAAACGTTTGAAAGTAATCCGGGTCGGCGAATTGGTACCCAATTTGCCCCGGTTCAATTGGATTGGCCACATTGACGCGGTCTACCAGATCCGATCCCTGTTGAGTCCAACTACTGAGAAAGGTGTCCTCGTCCAAAAGGTGGTTTTCCAATGGAAACGTCCATGCAGATCCAGCCGCAAGCTTGGACACATTGACATTGGCATCCCAATTGGGAAAAATTGCGATCATATCATACCACACATAAAAGTAGTTGCCATTGTTCATGTCCAATTCCTCTACCACGTCGGCAATGGCTTGAAAGCTTCGCAAGGGATTGTGCATTGCGATCACAATGGTACGATAGCCACTCTCCTTAATCTCCTTCATTGCTTCCAGAATAGAACGGGGCGTCACGCCATCTATTGATATATCAAGATCAAGATCATCGTATCCAGCAGAGACGAAATTCACCTTGTTCTCATACAGCAAATCCAGAATCTCACGGCGCTGCCTTCCCGTATCGGTCCGCTCAAACAATAAGGCAATATAGTCGGTTCGGTTGGAAAATTCCAAGTAGGCCGCCAAGGCTTCGGCCGTCGACGCCACGTCCGGAAAGACCGACGCGGAAAAGGAGGCATATTCATCGTAGGCGAGACGCAAATTATAGTTTCGTGAAAAGACAATGGGATACTGGGCCGCCTGTGCGACCGCGCTGAGCTCCCATGCGACTTCATCGGTCGAGGGACCTACCACGGCACAGGGTGTGACACCTCTGGCAACGAGATTTTGACTGGCGATATGGGACAAAGGCACGGTATCGAATACTGAGGTATTAGGAATCTCGATTGCAATTTGGCAATCTCCCAACTCGGCCAGTTCTGGAACTACCGATGAGTCTCGTGAATTGAAATGTTCTGCGGCCATGAGTGCTGCTGCCATTTGGGAAAATCCAATGTTGGACTGATTGCCCATTACGGCCAAGCCTCTGTCGTAAAAGACCGTATGAGTTGATTCACTGTCCATCTTCCAGAAGCCTTGTGCATGTGGCTTACCTTTCGCTTGTGAATGGAGCAAAGACAAAGACGGAACAAACTCCATTCTCGGAAATGTGCGAGGGTGATACGGGTATGTGACTGCCAGTCCACATCCCCGCAACCAGAGCGACGGCGACATGGACATGCCTCATCATCATGGTCGTTTCTTTTGTTCTTAACTGTGAACAGACGAATATTGCACGGCAACCGGGATAATGTCAAGCAACTAACACACCTCAGACGCAAGATTGATTTCATGTTTTAAAAAAGTTTTATCAGATTCAGTTAGAGCGATGGAGAGTAACAAGGAACCCGGATATTGATGGTTCTGCCTCGCTTTGATCGTCGACTTCGCAGAGGTGTGTGTCGACAACAAAGGACCAGAGGGAGAACTAACAGAAAGAAGGATTGTATAGTCTTATCTGGATGACTGAGTCCGTCGCTATTGTGTTCACGGCGTAGGAGTACAGTTCGACAGTCATGCATCCAAGACCAGTTGCGGCTTTCGCCTTCTTTCTTAGCCTACTGTTGTTGCTACCATGCGCGAAATGTCTCATTGAGCCCAATCGAAGTTGCTCCGTCGTAGTATTTGCACCCTTTACAAACGCCAGGTAAGGTAGATGGATTCGATTTGATTCGATTCGAATGCTTGGTCTGGTTCCAATCTCTCACTGCATCGTTTATATCATGAAAGAGGTGAATCGTTGACTGGAATTGATCTCACAGGTGAAGACGATCTCAATGTGGGCTTTATGCAAATGGCATCAGCCTTCATGGCTGCCAAACACTTTAATGCAAGAGATGCATCCGTCGTCTCCCAGTTGGCCAAGCTGGATGATAGTTGCAACGTGACAATTCACATTTCCAATACTTCTGTGATTGATACCGTCCAGCCATCTCATGTGGCCAGTCAACGACTTTACGAGAGGGGTGCCTGGCCCTGTGCGGCCGTTGGACCCGCCTCGGACATTGTGGCCATGGAACTCAGTGCTGTCGCTCAAGCAGCTCAATTTCCACTGGTCATCTCCAAAGCATACAACTTGCGATCCGTATTCAATATGACGAGTTCCTTCTCAGCCTCTGTGTTCCCCGATCTTCTTGCTTCGGCCCATGCCATTTCCACCTTCCTCCTTTACAAGGAACGAGTCAACTACGTCTCCCTCCTGTACGAACGAAGTGATACCGGGTTGCAGCGACTGGAATCTTTGACCTCCATATTTGAAGAAAAAGAGGTTGAGTTTTATGCCCATGGATATTCCATTGAAATTGAAAATGCCAGGTTTCGGACCTTTGATGTCGATGCTCTTTCACCAAGAGATGCCTTGACTTCGATCCAGCGCATCGGCTACCGCACAATCATTATTTCCATGGACAATGTCACGTCCAGTTTTCTGGAAATTTGCGACGCTGTAGAGGAGCTGAATATGAACAATGGCGACTTCTTTTTTGTGTGGTACGATCGAACCTCCTTGGAACGAGACTATGGTGATAACGAAAACGCAACAAAGCTATTGGAAGGATCCGCCATAGTCTTTCCATTTTCTGGTATTCATTGGAATGAAACCACAAAATTTGAACAAAGCTGGTACGAGCAAGGGCAAGAGTTAGTGGATACAGTGAACGCTGCAAACCCCATTGAACCTGGCCAAACCGGATACATGTACGCGAAACCAGATTTCTTCCAGACGACCCAGCCTGGATTCGAAGCCTGTGAGTGCATTCTAGAGTGTTTTGCTTCAGTGTGTTGAAAGAACTGCTCTGACTTTGTTTGATGTAGCCTTTATGTATGATGCAGTAATGAGCGTGGGACTCGGAGCATGTAACGCAACCATGGAATCCGACGGTTCAACGACGGGGAGAAATCATCACACGAGTATTCTCGGCTCCAATTTCGGCGGTGCTACAGGTCTCGTGAGCTTTGGGTCTGTCTTTCAAAGCACTGGAGTCAATTCACGGGTCATCGATTCGGTGACGTGGGGTACCTTGAATCTCTGGAACGGATCTTGGAATGTGACGGACGTTGCCTATGCGGGCACCAATCTAACTTGGCTTGAAGTTGCTCCATTTCATTTTGCAAGTGGTTCCACGAACCCTCCACTTCCCCTTCGAACTCCTGGCCAACAAAACTACATTGGTGGGGGGCTGCGTAGTTTCGGTTTGGCAGTCATGTCACTCACCATTCTCGTCGTCATTGGCTGTATGGCATGGCTCTTCATCCATCGGAAAGATCCGTTGGTTGTATCAGCCAAACCCGGGTACATGCACGTGATCTGCATTGGGGTAGCCATTGAGGTTTCCACAATATTTTGCTCGGTCTTTGACGAAGGAGCTGGCTGGAGTGACCAATCCCTCAACCGCATGTGTGCTGCGCTTCCGTGGCTTTTGTTCGTTGGCCTGTCCCTCCAATATTCGGCCTTGTTTACCAGGCTGTGGCGCGTTCACAAGGTTTTCAACTTGAAAGAGCGCCAAGTGGAAATCAAGATCTTGGTTGGACCCATGGCTCTCCTTCAACTCACGGTCGTCGCTTTGCTTTCGGCAATGTCAGGAATCGATGCAGTCCATTGGGAACGAACAGTGTTGAACGACGATACGAACGAAACGGTGGGTGGTTGTACATCTGATAGCCTGGTCTTTTTCGGTCCAGTTCTGCTGGCCGTTGTTTTGACACAAATGGCAATGACTGCCATGACAACCTTCATGATACGAACCAAAGAAGATAAGTTTCCTGAGACATGGTGGATCTTACTCATGGTGGTGGTTCAACTGGAGGCAGTGCTGGTCTCAGTTCCTGTGGTTTTTATCTTGGAAGATCAAACTTCAACTGGCGTGGGACTATTGGCATTTATGATTATCATCTGGCTTCTTTCAGCCAGTACTCTTGGACTGTTTATCATCCCTCGGATATATGCGTTCTATCTTGCAAAGCGTGACATAGCTCCGAAACGCAAGCGAGGACAAATTGGAGGAGTTCACGTCACTGGAGTCCAAGATTGATCAGACATCAAAATGTCTTCAATTGTCGAACTCCAAGGGTGCATGCTTTGTCCAAATCCTGTTGGAGCCAAACATATTTACTTCCCTTGTTATTGCTGCAGTGATGGAGAGTTCTTCATGTCTTTGGGCATATCTAGGCCCGATCGAATTGAAGAGCAGACTTCCGTTTCCCCACATTCAATGGGCGATGACAAATGCAAACACAACACTCAGTTTCATTTCTCTTTGTTGAATGGCCAATCGAGACATTTCACTTTAGATCGGCCATGATCATCTCTGATACCTATGGATGACTATGTGGTCTGTGGTCATCACCGTGGCTCGTAAATCTTATCGCTATTCAGTCGCTTTTCAGTGATCAAAAAATGATAACCACGCGGACGAAGAGCTCATTGCTTTCGTCAAAACTTTCAGTGTTTGGTTGAGACTTTGTCTTTGGCGTTTGAAACATTTCTTCCTGTTTCCGAGAGCGCAGAATTGCAAGGTTACCATGGGGTCGGGTTCGCCGAAAAAAGTCACGTTTGGAAAGCCTCTTGAAGATAAAAATCAAAAGCCGGTAGGATCGATAACCTTCGACGAAAGCACGTGGACAACGCTCCTTGGTCTGGTGAATTTCTTTGATCTTTTTGTACCCGTGACCCAGACAGCGCTCTGGCAGCGGCATATTGCTTGTAAGTCTTTGCTTTGTGTTCGTCATGTGTGTCGTTCGGCTCGTTCTCACTTTCTTTGCTGATGATGAATTGTTTTTGTTTGCAGGGGCAAAGACTGGGAAGGAAATTCGAGATTATGCCACTCAGCGAATTGCTTCCAACATGGTCTTTCTTTCCTTGCTTCTTAATGCAACAATGGGAGTATTAATGAATTCCGCACACTTTGCTGTAGAAATCCGCGCTAGTTTACAGAATCAAATGTATCTTTCGACCAAGTATTGGATTGCCTGTACCTTGATCATGGATGCCTGTGTCACAGTCATGGCTTTGGTGACAAACTTCACGGCTTGGGGGCTCTTGAGTTCCATCAGCGATAACAATGCGCATGCAATCTTGAGATCGTCCATGGGTCAATACAGCGTTGCCTTGCCCTCGCGTTATGTTGTTGTATCTCTGTACTTGTTTCTTCTTTGGCTGATCTTGCTTGTAACAGACCTAGTTTCAGGTCCGTTCTGCGTTGCGTTGGTTGGAGTGGTTGTCTGCATGTTCTTGCACGCGGTTGTTTCGCTCTCAGCCTTTGGTCGTTTGATCATTTTCACGGGGGCCATGGGAAAGCGGCATATCCTAGAACCGGAAATGGAACGAAACTTGATGCCTAGTGGATTGCATGCTGTCCTACTCATTGCAGCGACAGAGCGCAAAAGACGGGGACTAGAAGCCAGGGATCAATACAAAGATGGCAACGCCAGTTGGCGTGAGCTATTGGAAAATGCAGACGGGCAGTCAGATGCAGTGGAAGGCGAGCTTGAACGACCCACGGACAGTCCTCGCAAGCATTACGGTAGTACAGGACAAGAGTTGGGAAACTCTGGAAGATCCGAGCTCACATCTGATTCTCTGGGAATTTCTTTTCCCCACAACAAGAGCGTTGGTAGTTTGACCAAGGAAATACATTTCCCGAGATTGTCAGTGCTCAACCGCGCCATTGGAGGAAACGATTTGAAGGAAGTTGTCAAGATGGCGTTAGAACGCAACGCACAGATTGATGATATGGATTCCTTGGCATCGGCGGTGGCCTCAGACATTGAATCTCCCTTTATCGAAGATGAAGAAACAAGCCAAAAAGCGGAGGGCAAAGATGAACGTGCCAAACGAAGAACCAGGAGTTCACTCAGATCCATTGGGCGATCACAGAGGAGTGCCATCGTATGTCGAGGATCAATGGCAGAGCGAAAATTAGGTGCATTCCTTCGTTCACAAAGAAGGGAAACACTGAGGCAGGAATTGTTGATGGAAACCGACATTCGAGACATGTACGGCATTGAACCTCTTCTTGTTCCACAAAATTTGCATTTTCATGGAGAGCTTCACTCTAGTGATGGAAGTCCTCAACGCATAACAAGAGAACGCGATAGATCCCTCTCCAGGACACTGGATATACAGGAGGGAGAGACGGATCCATTGTTTCCATAGTCGGAATAGTCATTGAGTGTCGACGCATGTGTTGTTGGTGCTCCTCGCGGAAGAGACTCTCAGTCTTAGAGTCTTTGCCGTTGCTTTTTGGGACCACAACCAAACACGGCTTTTTGTTCGGCACGTGGTCTCCCTCGACTAGGTGCACTTCATGGACAAATTCAAGCGGGCTTTGATGCAACCGGTCGTCGCCTTTAACAGCGGCGAAGAGCATATCAGTTAGGACCCATCTCACAATGGTATCATATGGGATAGCATTAGATCTAATTCACCGTGAAATGTGTTGAAAGACGATTTTAAATGACGCTGCTGACTACGGCTGTCTTCATCAGAATGATGTGAATTCTTTGGGTGCCGCCAGGACGAAGTTTGAAAATTCAAAGTCTTGGCATCAAGTCGATTGCTGTTGGGTGTGGCCTCTACACCAAATGCACAAGGATAAGCGACACGATTGTGCTACTAATGGAAAGCCCCAGAGCAATAGAGCTTGCGGAAAAGGCTGCTGCATGTTCGAGTTCCACTGCTGTAGCATCAAACGATGCGCATCGAATGCGGGCAGTTTTCACCAGAGTTCGGAATCGAACAATTTCTAAAATCTCTTGCACGAACGGGTTCACAACAATTCCATCCGAGTCTACAATTTCCAATTCGAAAGATCGTCCGAAGAAAGATTGTTCCGAATCATAGAGACGCTCAGAGTCCCGCAAAAAGGACTCGAGTTTGACAGGAATCTGGGTTTGATAGCTGTCAACAGCATCTCGAACCTTGGCGCATTGTTGAAGTAACTCCGGTGAGAAGCAACTGTTGGGATGGTTCCTCATTCGCGTGGTTGTTGCAAGTCCATTGGAACAGTCTCCTTCTGGTTTCTCGTCCTCTATGGCCAAACTCAACAGGGATCGGATGTAGCCTACTTGAAGGGCGGTCACGTTGTTGCTTCGCAATCCATCACTGGAACGCGATAATGGATAGGAATGTGCGAAGTTAGTGGACATGCATGTCGTTCATGAAACCTTTGCTCTCTTTCACACACAACGCAGAGAACCATTTCGATTATGCGCACTTTTACTTACTCGAGGACTATACCAACGAGACTGCTCATGGATTCTAACATGTCTTCAATTTCCCAGTTTGCCTTTTGACATTCAGAAGCCGCTTCCTGGTCGATGCACATGGCGACTCGCCATTTGCAATCCCCTCCCTTGGCTCGTTCACAATTCCAAGGGCAGTAGCAGACAGATTGAACGTATGAAGGAAGGGAGCTCAGCAAGAAAAGGACACAAAGCGATACGGAGGTAAGAGTCTTCATGGTACGAGATCTTCGGGGTTGCGTTGAGTTATGAGATCTCTGCCCCCATCATGGCTCAGAGCGAATGGATGCGTGATTACAAATGGTTCTCGTCGGGTTCGCGGCGTCAATTCCATGTAAACCTGTACCAGTTTTCTACGTGAGAATGTGCCGCTGTTGTGCGATCTCGCGCTACAACTCTATATTGTATGCGGAAGCAGGACTCAACCAGCTTCCGGATTCCTGAGTCGCGGAACTGAGGATGGTTAAACTGACACGGCCAGTCACAAGTCACATAGATCGTCAGAGTCCGTCTTCGGTGTCAGTTGTCGTACCTACTGTCATCTGCCATCGTCATTCGTCATAACCAAGTCCTACACCTATAGGTAATCCTAATGGTATATTGGAAGATGCGATTTGGAAGTAAAATGATAGCCTATGAATAGTTTCGTATTCAAACCCATCGACCGCAACGAGCTACATGTTACAGCAGACGGTTGGTGAGGGCCGTTGGTGTTTGGTTAGGAGTAATATGCAAGTCCCATCGTGTTTTTACAATGGTTGGTCGATTTTGGAGACGTCGTCTGTCTGCAAGTAGGAACGGATTGTTTAAGCTGAAGCCGCATGCATATCAGCGGAGAACCTATGGTGAGAATGAACAACCTGATCCCGAGTCTCGGCGAAAGACTTCGAACAGATATTTTCGCGATTCTTCGCTGTCGGAACTCAAAAAGAAACTTCCTCCAATGTCACATCTTCGTCGTTTGATGAATTGGCGAGTTTCTTCTGTCCGTTGCATGGAGTCTGCAAGGCGCTTCATGAGTCGTTGGTACTGAAGATGTATGGATTCAGGGGATTCACCGATCAAAGAATTGCTGACTCCTTCGTTGAAGTCATGGATCTTGCCATGGTCGAGATTTCTGAGCGTATCTTCATGTCTCTCACTCTCGTTCAAAGTCTGAGACGCAAGAGGTGATACTACGATTGAATCGACGAATTGGTCATCGTGAATCTTGTCATTGGAGATTCTTCTTCTTCTCTTGGACGATCCAGGCGATACCACAGCCACTGAATCCTCGTCCGTTAGATATAGGTGCGAGGCTCCCTCGTGTATTTCGTCGTCGTCATGTGGATCATTGTGATCCAAGTCAGAATGAAGAGGATGACCGAAGCTGTCGTCATCTTTATTCCATTTCCAAGTCTCTTCATCATTTGCATCGGGGATGGGCAAGTCCAAAAACGGAAGGTTATCGTCTAGGGAATCCATCAGTCAGTCATGTGCGCCGACTCACTCTCGTCTTGTCTTTTGATGCAATTGCGTTCTTCCAAGCGATGAACGCAATCAATCGACAATCTCTCCCCTTACTGGCGCCCTTTTGAGCTCGGTGAAACGAATTGTCCGAACTCGACTTTGCTTCCTTCTCGTCCAAGTGCCGAGTTTGATGCAATGATGACAGGACAAACGGATGAGAAACTCGAATCCTTCCATCGAAAATTTGGAAGCGACTGAGTACGCGCCCAATCAGACCCGCGCGGAACAGAAATACCGGCTCTCCCGTTTCCTAGTCTACTATTATTGTCTGAAAGTACAATCTATGATGAGGATGATAAGTCTTTTCCGTTGCACATACACCGGCATTCTCGCGATCAAGTTGTCCGGGGGCGCATGCCTACCCCGATTAGAGCTGCTCGCTCGCAGTAGTCTGCGTATTCTCGCTGTTGTCACTTAAGCTTGCATGTGCGAATGCTCCTTCAAGAAGGTGGACCCAAAACACGAACAAGAGCTAATCTCAAAGTGGATATTCACAAGAACGGAATTACACTACAAGTGAAAGATAAGAGCAACATCGATAACCAATTAAGGCTAGGACAGCAAATCAGAACTGGAACGATGAAGTGCAGATCTTCGAATCTCTTCCGTTGTGGCATCACACGACGCACATAGAATTCGCGCAGTTTTGACGACCGGACAAGCTCAAGGAAATCCTTTACGGAAGGATGTATGACAGTTCTATCCGAATCTACGATGCCAAGTTCCCGAGAACGATGGAAGAACGTTTGTTCCGAATCATACCGTCCGTCGAAATCTCGAAAAAAGAGATTCCAGCATGACAGGAACCCCATCGTGATAGAGATATCTACATCTTGACGAACTTTGGTACACTATTGAAGCAGCTCCGGGGGAAAACATTTAATGGGTATTGGGATGGTTTTTGATGCGAGTTGACATTTCCAAGCCATTCGAACAGAACAGTTCCCTTCCGGTTTGTGATCCTCTAAGGCCAACCTCAGCAACGAGCGAAAAAATCCAACTTGTAAGGAGGACAGTTCACGTTTTCGCAATGCCTTCCTATGATGGTAGACCTGCTTTCTCTGTGAGACGAAATGTTGATGTTCGCCCATGTCAAACAAAGTGTGTAGCAGTAGTCGACTGATGAAGAAAGAGCATAGATAAACGGTGAGTTGTTAAACAAAATGTCCGATTCCAGTCACTTCTCTCGCCACATCTTCGTCACGGGAAACCTATTCTGGATTCGACCAAGAGTCCTGGTCTTATTTGCTTTGGGCAGAGCCGCAGACCTGGTGTAGTATAGGTCAAGTCCATCGGCTTCCCCCTCCCTGACAGTCACAAAAGTGAGAAGGGAAGTGGAGCCTTCGTCTTTCCAAATGTTTCAGAATGCGGATGATACACCGCTGCATTTGGAAGACTACAAGGCGGTGCCCGCTTTTCTTGGTAACCACCAAACGCTTCGAAGCAATCCAACGTACCTCTAGAAAAGCAACCCTCCATTAACTCCATCTATATCGGGAAAATCTACGCCAGCTTTGAGGTCACTCGTCCCCATGTTTGGCGCTTGCATACGTCACGATGGAACCCGTCCACCTGCTTATCGGCGTATTCTCCTACAGACGATTCACCCGGAGAAACTGTGGGTTTGCCCACCGCAACAGTGCTTCCATCTTCTCCACCAATTACCTGAACCACGAGAATGCGTCGCTTTGATATTTCTGGATGGAGCCATTCGTCGAAGGCCTCAATCACATCCGTCTTAGTCACGGTTCGTAGCTCCACTGCTTCATCTCGCCAGCTTTGCCAAGAGAAGGTTCCGTTGACGATTTCATCCCAATACGAATCCGTCCTGAAAATAAACAGAAACGATTTAGTCCAAAGCATACAAATGGGGTGGGATTGTCCGATCCATGACTTACTCTTCTGACAAAGAATTAAACACTAGAAACCAGAACAGCACCAGAGAACGTTAGAAACAATGTGATGCATTTTCTTGACTCCCCTCCATACTTACTGTCAAGTTTGTTTTGTGCTAGGCCAACCACATGTTCGGCAAAGTCTTGGTCCGACAGTGTTCCGAAAAAGTCATTACGGAAATCGACCAGAAAGCGATCGATGCGTTTCACAATCTCAGAGGCACTCTTGACATTGGAAACAACATGAAATAAAAACCCAGTGATACCGTACGACCACCGCGAATCGCACGACACGTCGTAACCAAAGGCGTCCTTGGTTCGTAACTGTGTGTACATTGGGTCGTCCATGATATGAACCAAAACGTCGATCAAGACACGGTCCCTCAACCGGTCCTTACCGACCTGCACGTAAACTTCCACACTAGTGTTCGACTCTGTCGGATTTTTTGCTGGAACTGAAATAACTGTGTGGGTTGAGACAGCAGGCAGCTTGAGAATGGAAAGCGGAGGATATTTCTGTCGTTTGAGACCAGTGGGCGCCTGTGCACTTGGATTCAATGCTTCAATCATGAACAGTATCATCTGCTTCGCTTCTTTCGCTTCTTCGATAGTCAAGTTCCCGTGAAGGAGACATTCCACGGCAAATGACTGCATTATTGACGACACGGTCTTTGCAAACACCGGGATTGTTAAATCTTGTATAGCTTGGGATTTTTGAACGGACGACCACTGGCGTCGTCGGATCGCTTCGAGGCGGAGTGTCGTGGAAAAAGAAGATGCATATGTTCCACTATTCTTGTACTTGCGGCGTAGAACTTCGAGACAAGCCTCAAATCGACGAGGAGCAATACCGTCGGGAAGGCTACCATCGTCCTTGTTTCGAAAAGAAAGAAACCGTTGAAAGATTTGCTTGAACAAATCCATAAGCTTGTCGTCAAAACCATGAAAGCGAAACCCAAAACCGCTGCAAGTAGCTTCAACGGTACTCGACAGCTGAGCACAGCCAGCTAGATAGATCACCGTTTCCAAACAAGAATCCCACAGTAGGTCGACACACAACTCCGCACATGCGCGGTGCAAGGGGGTTTCGTTGGCAACCGCACACACGACCTGGAGACGAACTTCCGCCACTGGACGGTGGAAATTGCGGTCCTGTAAATGCCACATACGCAATACATTGGAACTGCAGAGTTCCTTGGGTAAACGATGAGACGGAAGCGCCGGAGGTATGGGTGGAAAGGAACTGAAGCCATCCAAATCACCACTGCTACCAGTGACACCGTCACTTTCATCTCCAAAGCGTCGAATTACTCCTGCAACTGCTAGCGAAACAATACGAAACTTGTTTTGCTTCCCATCCAGTGACCCTTCATAGTCTGGAGTCAAGACACTTTTGGTCAGATCCTTCCCAGGAACATCCATCGTATGCCATTGTTCTTCCTCGTCTTCGTAACAGACTTTGATACGATTTCTTTTGCTATCATACTGAGTGACTGTGGCTGGAAACCATTGTTTCATGGCCTTCTTTTTGCCTTTCCCTCCAGAGCTAGAGCACACCTTGATTGTGGCACTCAAGAGAGCATGATGTGACTCACCCGAAGGGTGCTCTTTGATATCTAGCCGTGTTGGGACAAAGGGATTAGGAGTTGGCAAATGAAGGCTCAACGAGGAGGCCGTTGTCCGCGTCACAATGGTCGACCATGCTTCGATCCAATCTGAAGGTATTTCAGAGCACCAGAATATGGTTTCAAAATTGGGTTCCACCTGCGGAGTCCACAATGATGGGTTGAACTTGGCAAGTTCGTCACTTGCTCCAGCTTGTCCTAGTTGCTCTCTTTCATTGTGTACGACCAACTCCTGGATCTTGAAATGGGTCGAATCTACATTTTGGGCGGCGGCAGCCGTGACAACATGTTCCATGACGCTATAGTTTCCAAAGGTAGACGAGATCAAGTCAATGCGCATATTCGACGGCACAAGATATTCTTCCAGAAGCTCACGAACACCACTCGAATCAAATTCAAATAAGAGTTCCATGCCATCCAAGACGCGTTCTGGTGGCAAACGCAAATGTGGCGACATGCTTTCGACCAACGTGCTGACAAAGTCCTCGGGTGTTTCTTCGTCACCATACAAATGAGACACCTCCTCCATTTGTTGGAGTTCTTGATATATCCACTCGGGCCAACTGCCATTGCTGTATTGACGTAGCATTCCGATATATTCGTACACAGCCTGTACAACTTGTTTCCACTCCAACAGTCCTTCCACGGTTAAATTAACTGCAAACGAGAAGATCCACGAGTGACTGGCTTGTTCTTCATCACCCATCCCTGCCTCGCAACCGGATGCCCAGCTTTTGGATCGATACAAGCTGAGTAGCGAGCCAACGCCTTCGTAGCCCAGCAAATGTGAAAGAAAGTCGTACGGCTTGCCTCTCCATTTGTGAATCTGCGAAGGAATGGGCCAAGAGAGGACCAGACGGTGCCGATCTTTGGTTGGTACAATCCGAAAGAGCTTACCAAGAGATGATTGTTCATCCCACGGCATGCCTTGTGATTTCAAGGGGCTCTGATATTCAACATTCAATGTTTCCCAAGAGTTGATTGAGCGGGGATCAACTGGTAAACCAAAGCGTGGATTCTCCAAGCGGGGCAAGGCAGGAATCTCTTGAAATAGCTCTTGCACATGCCTCTGCAAATGATCCAAAGAATACGCTCCCATGACCACTAACCTCATGTTTGAGGCATAATAGTAGCGATCAAAGAAATGTCGCAGCTCTTTCAATGGATTGATCCCCAGCAAACGTTCCGGTACATCTCTCAAACTTTTCAAATTCCCCCATCCAAAATTTCCAAAGACATGATTCGGTTTCGCTGTAGCCGCTTGCAATTGAAGTCTTCGACTTTCATCGGATGGTTTGGTAAGTTGAAATTCTGATTCAATAGCGTTCAATTCACGATCGACGCAGGACTCCGACAAGAGTGGAGTAATAAAGTGTTGGACCAATCGATCCAGGGCTGGCCACAAGTACTCTTGTGGAATACTCAGATGATAGACAGTATCTTCATCCGATGTCCAGGCATTGTCGGATCCACCATGTTTCGAAACAAAGGCCGAAAATTCATTGTCACTGGGATACTTTTCCGATCCCAGAAACAACAAATGCTCCAAAAAATGCGCCATTCCTTGGCATTCGGGTGGATCATACGAAGATCCTACACCCACCAGCAAGGCAGCGGCTGCGTCACGAATTCCTCCGTCATCGTCGTCTTCTTCTTTTCCATTACTGCCTTCTTCCTTGTTCTCCTCGGCTTCTTCGTCCTCCTCTTCCTCGTCATCGTATTCGTCGTCTTCCTCCATCAGATCATGAGGCAAAGGTGGTGGTCCACATCCTTCAGCGTGTTGTTGATGCATGGCAAGTGTATCTTGTACCAAAATACACCAAAGACCATTCGGGAGCAAAATTTGACGGTATAACTTATGATCCAATGGTGTACGACTGCTATTCAAATCAGGACCTTCTGTCGTGGTGGAGTTTGTCGACTGAGGTGAAGCAGCAAACGCTGTGGGGTGAACGATGGACTCTTTCTTCTCTTCGTTCATCGACGATGCCTCCACACCTACGGATCCTTCTTCACGAGGTGGTGCCATGGTTAATCTCCGTTCTCCTTTGGTCCATGCCACGTCTAATAGGACGATTGTGGCGAGAAGCAAAGCTCAATCGGTCGCGCATAAAATGATGGCCATTTATAGCTAGCGCTATATAATAAAGGGGCTACATCTCTAAAGCACAAAAGAGTCACGCACTAGGAGTACGCACTACTCCTAAGAGTATTTAAAAAGTGAGAGCCCAACATCTACCCATGCCACAGCTGATAAAGGAAAAACATATAAGTGAAAGGCGCAAACAGATTTGGTTCACGGAAGTCTTTGCAAGGGCCCTCCATTCGAGCGAGAAACAAGTGTGTCCCACCGAGAACATCCATCAATCCAAAATCCAAACGGAACCAAGTAATCTTCTGTCAATCCGTTCGCTATTCAATGCATAAATGCAGCAAAGGCAGTAGGAGTAACAACCAACGTTTGGAATGTGGAATGTGCACATATCGCGGTCGTTTCCGTTCCACAAAAGGGCGAATTTGCACATATCGCGGTTGTTTCCGTCCCACAAAACGGCGATTGGTTTCCTCTCGCTTAGCTTGTTCATTACGATTTTTTTCTCGTACGACACAGCAGCGAAGGAATACTTAGACAGCGGTATCACTTACAGTAGGACTAGCTTGGACTCTCGAGGTGATCAAGCTCTTGAGGGCAAGCCAGTAGGACGGATCTAGATCAGTTGTAACTCAATAGGACAATTTCTAAGATTGTGAGCATTAAACTAAATTGATCTGTCGACATGATCTTGTGAATTTCCAATTTGGAAATTCACACACATGGTTAGTACATGTAGCACATGAGAATCACACGACAAGCACATGAGTAGCACATAGTCTAACCGACTGCCAAATTTGCTACCACATAATGTGCTTGTGACTGAACGTTCAACCCACATAATGTGTTCCACATTATGTGTTACACATGTACATTGTGACTGGTTAGATTCACAAGATTCCTTAACTCTCCCTCTCACAATGTGGCATTACCATCCTTGATTTTGCAAACGATTGGCGGTGAACTTTTCCAACACAAGTCCTTTCGTGAGATAATCGGCTCGCTGTTCGTGGGTGCTGATCTTGGAAACAGTTGCTGTGCCATTGTTGATGTACTCCCAAAAGAAGTGGAGTTTGCAATTCAACCACTTGGATCGTTCAGTCAATCGTTGGTTGTTTGCTGGGAGGAACGCGGAGTTATTGTCTTCAAATACTTCGGCATGGATCTTGGGTGTCTCAGTTTCAAACTTCAAGCAGTCGACCATGTCTTGTAAAACTCGTTGCACAACAATCAACTGTCTCATTGCGGCGGATAAGGCAACGTACTCCGCATGAAAGGTGGAGAGAGCAGTTTCAGACTGAAGCTGAGACTTCCACAAGAGAGGACTCCCACAGAAGAACAAGATGTACCCGGTGCGAGACTTGGTGCTTGCCGGATTGTCTTGTTGTTCGCGGCCATGGAGGCCGGCGAAGTCGGCATCGACGTAACAGTCGATCTTGTAGTTGGTGTTGGGGGTAAAGATGGTACCTTGGTTCACGGTGCCGGAGAGATACCTGACAATCATCTTTACTGCAGAGGCATGTGATTGTTTGGGGTTAGCGCCGAAGCGAGCGACTTGGCTCACGGCGTAGGTGATGTCAGGTCTCGTGTTGGTTGAGAGATAAAGGAGCATCCCAACAACCGACGAGTAGGACCAGGACTCTTTCATTGGGAGCCCGTCAGGGTCAGAACCAAGGGCTGCAGTGGAGGCTGGTGTTTTGTTGGCGTTGCAGTTTTCAAGTCCAGTGGCTTTGATGATCTTGTTGATCAAGCCTGGTTGAGTCATTGTGATGGTGTTGGATGACTTGTCAACCACAAACTTGATACCAAGGTACTCGGCAAAGTCTCCATCCTGCGTCAATTCGAATCCCTTTTTGTTGAGTCTGTTCACGAACTCGTCGATGGCTTGTTGGGTCAGAGAAGCAACACCACAATCATCGACATAGAGGAACACAATCATATCTGGCTTGAGAAAGAGACAGATGTCGTGGTCACTCTGTTTGAATCCGTCCTCCAATAAAGCATCACGCAAATGTTCATACCACAACCTTGGGGCTATGGCCAATCCATACAAACTCTTCTTGAGACGAAGGCAGGTTCGCGTTGGTCGTTGGGATTGATAGCCTCTTGGAAGATGGATCCAAATTGGCTCCTTGAGTGTCGCTTGCACAAATGCATTCGAGAAGTCGACACAAATAATGATCCAGTCTTGAATCATGGCGAAGATAAGGACCAGTCGAATGGTACTCCAAGAGACGACGGGTGCGAACGTCTCAAATTCTCCTTCTTGGAGATCTCCGCGCACACAGTACCTGCCCTTGTATTTCTTGATTTCTCCTGTTGGTGATCTCTTCCGTTTGAACACCCATGTGCCAGGAAGGATCCTTGTTGTTGCATCTTCGACTGGGACCTCTTCCCATGTGCCTTTTGCTTCCAATGCTTCAATCTCTCGTTGGGCAGCAGCCTTCCATTGGTCGAGGTTAGGCTCCAAGAGAATTTGGTCAAAGCTCAACGTATCAGGATCCGATGCAGCGGCTTTGCAAATGGCCAAGTCACAAAGGTTGGACTGTTGCAGCATTGTATGATAAAGATGGTAGCTCATACAGTTGGAGTCGTATGTCGTGTGACTGGCATCCATGGAGGAGATGAGTCGAAGTGGGGCACGACGAGTACGAGTGGAGCGACGAAGAGGAGAAGAAGAGGCAGAGAGGGAAGGCTGTGATTGTTTGGGTGAACTCGACGGAGCAGGTTGTTTGAGTGGTTTGGTAGAATTCTCCCTCTGACGAGGCGATGGACCAGAGACAGAAGGGCCAGAAACCTCGACACGGGGCGAAACAACCGAAGGGGAGACAGCGGGAGGAGAAGGAGGAGACGGAGGGGTGGGAGGGGACGGAGTGGTGGCTGCTTGGGGCACGACAGTTGCTCCCTCAGACAAAGGGATGGCGCCCTCAGACGAAGGAGGGGCTCCCTCAGACGAAGGAAAAATGGGTGGAGGCACGGGCAATGGCATGGGAGGACGATGAGTTGCCATGGAATCAAAAACACGTTGCTGGGAGTTGAGTGTGTCCAGAGCAGTTGTTGTGTCAGTGATGTTGGGAGCGGAGTTGTCGTGTGGATCTTCATCGTTGGTATGGTGAAAATGGTCAAGAGAGTCGCCGAACAGTTGAGTCCATTCTGGAGTGGAGAAGTCGGGCAAGGTTGTTGGGTCCACGCTGATGGTTTCGAACCAGTCGTCGAAGACGACATGAAACTGTGGCGTGATAGCGCCAGTCTCCGGATTGAGGACAAGCGGAACGGAGCTCGCATGATTCGGGCTCAGTCCCATGAACATGCAACGATGAGAACGAGGTTTCCATCGTGGGAGCTTACCTCCATCAGAAATCCGCTTGTCCAAAACGTATACTGGACATCCCCAGACGTGGAGATCATGGAATTTGTTGTGTTCGAAGCGGGTGCGGGTAAAAATGTCATTAGGACTCAGTCCAGTTGTGGGGTTAGGGATATTGTTGTATAGATACACCGCATGTTGTACCGCCATAGGCCACAAACTAGAATCCGCCATGTCCGGCCAGTGAGTTGCTGAGTGAAGCATCATCGTACGAGCAATGCTCATGATGGTTTGAATACTTCGTTCAGCAATGCCGTTGTGGTGGTGGGCACCAACTCCAGCGAAGCGTTGAATTTGGTGGAACTGTTGCAAATGGGCAGTGTATCCTTTCGATGTAAAGGCTGACCCATTGTCGGACACATACTGTTGAGGAACCACTCCACAATCACGGCATCGCAACTCAAACTCTTCTTTCGCCTTGAGAGTTTCGTGGGAACTCAGATGGCTTTGGAACACACAATCTACTCGGCCACTGGCAATGTCAACGAAGATTGCCCCTCCAGCAAACATTTTGGAGTCCTTGCTCTTTCCTTTGGAGGAGAATAGACGGCCTTTGGTGCTGCAGATAAAATGGTCAACTGCAATAGATTGTCCTGGATGGAGGACGTCCTTCTTCAAAACTCCATCACGTGCCGATTGCACTTTGGTGGTTCGTCCAGGAGCCGAACGTTGCCGTTGCTTGCCAAATTGGCAGGCAGCACACATGGGTGGATTGACAAGTTTACATGCAGCCACATGCAATTTGCGTTGACTTTCGGAGGTTGCCAAGACGCCAGTGTGCATCAAGAATTGAACTCGCTTGAAACCAGGATGGCCGAGACGGTTGTGCCACTTGGCGAACTCTTTCTGTGGGGGTGACATGTTGATGTTGTTGTTGTGGACGGTTGAGATTGTGTTAGCCAGAGTAGTTGTGGCAGTTTTGAGTCCTTCCACGTCGAATCCAAGTGAAGTAGGTAAATTGTTTTGTGGATTCAGGAGAACTTCGATGGATCGTCTTGTATGGTCTCCGTCGGCACCACTGAGAGTCAACCCATTTGGATGAATAGCAATAGTTTCGTCCGGGTAGACTTGCAACAAGCTTGACGTGCTGAGAAGGCGAATGTTGGCGTCCGGAATGTAAAGAGCAGGAACCTTGATCGTGCGCAACATTCCAGTCGTATCCAATACATGCCATACCACTGTGCCACGTCCAGCCACTTCGACTCCAGTGGAGATACCGTTGACACGCAAATGTTGCGTTGTATGGATGGAAGTGTCCAAATCCCCATTGAAATCCTTCTCACAGAAGCTCATGGAGACGCTTGCGCCAGAATCCCACACAATGGGGTAACATCCATCGTCTGGCAGTTCGGATTGCAGTTTCAAGGGAGCTTGAAGACTTGCTTTGAGGAGACTCACGGCTTCTTGAGACATGTCCAGAGTGCATGCACGGATGGTTTGGCATTGTGCGGGACGCAAGGGTGAACCAAAAAGTGGTTTGACGTTCTTGGTCGTGACGTTCTTGGTCGTTTGACATGGTTGACAAAAGGTTGAGGTGTCGTTGGGTGGTTGTAAGTCAAAGTCGAACCGGTGAACGTTGTTTGGCCAATGGGGCACTGTGTCATTTGTATTGTTTGGGTTGGTTTGGCGTTGTCTGTTATTGTTTGGGTTAGATCGGCGACGGGATCGACGGATGGTCGAAGGACGGCGATGAGTGGGACATCGACGACGACGAGAACGACGGTGCCGATGTCGTGATCCAAATCGAGTGGTGCGAGACGGATGGGTTGTGTCGGTGCGAGACGGATGGGTTGTGTCTCCCTCGATCACGGCATTGGCGACGGACGTGAGTCGGCAGAGAAGAGAGAAGAGCGACGAAGTGACAAGGCGGAGACACCAAACAATCCAACGACGAGAGAAGAACATGAAGAAACCATCAGTCAACACATCGGAAATGGGAGTAGCCAAATGGGGAAGCACAGCTGGAGCTTGGAGAGCGAGACGGCAGCGGTCGGCACGAAGTCGAAGGGGTAAGGACCGAGGAGATGGGCGACCACTTGGAGAGCGGCGATGAAAATAGTGGGCGGGACGACGCGACGGATGGTAGGCGGCGAAGGAGCGGACATTTCGATCCAAGCGCGAGTTGCCAAAGGACGACGCAACGTTCTCCAACTTGGGACATAGAACACCAACAATCAAACCGCAAATAAGCCAAGAGACAAAACAAGGGACCACCATAAGGAAACTCATCATCGTTGAAGGAAACAGCCAAAGGGAGAGAAGTGTCCACAAGAAGATATCAATACTCATTGAAAGAAAAGATCGTGAAGGTGTCGACGGGTCGACAGAACTGTGACACGAAGAGTAGCCACGCGATGTGCGACCACGAGAGGCGCGAGAACGACGTGAGACACGAGGGACTCTGGTTGGGCCTGTATGACGTGGCGATGCGACATTGACTTGGGGCAGCGCGGAGAAACGAGCAGTTGAGAAAGATTGCGCAAAAGATTTCTTTGGGGAAGGTGTCACAATCACAGGTGGGGGATCTTTGTCGTCAGGAGTGACAACGGCGGGTGGACGCTTCGTAACTGGGTGATTCTTCTGTTTGCCACTCACAAAGTGATGCTTGGTGAATTTGGATTTCGACTTTGGAGACTTCTTGGGCGAGAAGGTATTGCTCTTGTTTTTCTTGGTAGAACGGAAGGCGAAGGGACTGGGAGGCAACGGACGGCGGCGCTTCTTGTCGGGTTGAGAAGCGGATTCGAGAAGACTATCGTCCTTGGTGGTGTCGACGGTGAACGGAGTGACGGCCATTCGCAAGGCATGGTGATCAAACTGTGCGACTGAACCGGAAGAAGGAGGCGTGTCGTCATCATCATGGTGGACAGTGACGACGGAGACAGGCGGTTTCTTCTTTGCGGGTGGCTTGCGGTCGTCATCGGTTGACGGTGCCGGACCATCTTCCACCGAAAAGTGTAGCATGGCAAAGGAGTTGCTGACTGGAACTGGAGTGGTGGAAGGAGGAGGACGACGGGTCGATCCATTGGTCACCGATGTCCAACCTTCCCATGCTTCCATATCACAATCAACCATCCAGACCGACGGATCAGTCATCAGGTTGTTGGCTTGATGGTTGGTGGGAGGAGATGGAGCGGAGCCATTGGTGGAACCACGGTGGGAGCTGGTGGAGTGCGTGGTGTTCCAACAGGGTGGAGAGCACTTGGCGCACCAGTAGAATGTGCGACCGTTGTAGTCCTTGGTGTCAGAAGAGCCGGAAGGAGGAGGAACCAAACGCCAAGGGGCCAATTCGCGACGGTTGCGGTTGGAAGGGCCAGATCCTCTCCCTCCACCACCACGACCACCATAGCGACCACCACGGCCATTACCAGAGGGACGACGAGACGGAGAACGGCGACGGAAGGGACGACGGGAACCACCGTGTCCGTCAGAACGACCACGGTTGGTGGGGCAATCACGAGCCCAGTGGCCGGGTTTGCCACACTTGTAGCACACACCGGGCGGCTTGGACTTCTTGCCACCAGAGTCCTGGGAGAAGGTTTGAACCAGAGCGTTGAGTTGGGCCGACGAATAGTAGCCAGCGGGCGGAGCCTTCGAGTCTTTGTTGTGGCGGGACGGGGGCCAAACACCATCTGCAATGGCCTCACGGTATTTGTCTTCAGCCAACTGACAAATGGAGCGGAAATCGAGGCGTTTGGAGGCAAGGAAGACGCCGGCTGCAGTTTTGTCGGACATAAAACGCTCTTCTTTCAACGCGGCGGTCAACTCCGACTGGAGTTTCATCAACTCAAACTTGTAGGCATCGTTGCCATCGGCAGCAAGAAACGACTTGAGGATGAGAGAGTTCAACTGGTGGTTGAACAATCCAGCGGTGTGCAGAGCCGAGGCGCGAGTGGTAATGGCCAGGGCCATCTCCGCAATGTTCTGACCAGAAAACTGCTGCGGGGTCAAGGTCTTGAGTTCGGCCTCGAGTCGAGCGAACTTCCCCATGGAATCGCTCTGGATGATCTGGATGAGCATCATCCACAAGATGGGAAAGAGAGGCTCATCGGGCATGCGCTCTTCGAGTTCTTGACGGAGAGGGGCATCCAAACTGTCCAGGAGTGCGAGACGGGCGGCGCGGTCATTCGACTTGTCGTACTGGTCGTAAGATGCGGCTTGCTTGGGACCCAATGTCTTGGCGGCGTCAACAGTGAAACGGGTGTGATGGGTGAGAATGCACACCATGGAAGTGTCATCACCTGGGTCTTGGAGATACGTGATCGTGTCCATGCCGTGGGTCACGAAACGATCCAACAAGTTACGGGAAAAGAGATGCAAGCTGTCGGACTTGGAAAACTTGGTCTCAAACCCAGTGCAGCGAGTCGTGAAGCCTTTATCTTCATAAGATGGACGCTGCTGGGAAGTTTGTTCATATCCCTTGGTGGGATCGCTCGTGTCACCGTTGACGAGCTTGGTCCATGTTGCATCGGGTTTTCCGCCGGTCCAGGCGGTAAACAGGTCGTGCTTGACTTGCACGAGACCACCCATTCGGGGTGGAGTAGGCTTGAATGGCGTGTACTCGGACATCTTCTTGGTTGTTTTCTTCTTCTTGGCAGAGTCGTCGTTCGGAGGATTCGGAGGTTGGTTGGTTCCTTGGTTGGTAGACTGGTCGGTGGGACGTGTCGGATCGGTTGGAGGCTCACTCGGAGGATCAGTTGGATCGCTGTCGGTAGGACCTTGAGTAGTATCTAACGATATAGATAATCCAGTTGGGCGAGAAGTCGAGTCGGTAGGAGGCTCGGTGGGAACGTGAGACGGTTCAGTAGGAGCAGAAGGGTCGGACGGACTTGGTAGATCAGTGGGACCTTCGTTGGGGTCGGTTGGATCTGGTAGATCAGTGGGACCTTCGTTGGGGTCGGCTGGATCTTGGTCGGTACCCCACAGATCAAGAAAGCTGAAGGCACTTCCAGAACTGGTGGGAGAGATATCTTCGATGGTGGAAACGTTTCACTCAAACGGGCAGAGAGGCGTCGGCTTGGCTAGGCACTAACTTGGGCTCAGAACCAGCGAAGGAATACTTAGACAGCGGTATCACTTACAGTAGGACTAGCTTGGACTCTCGAGGTGATCAAGCTCTTGAGGGCAAGCCAGTAGGACGGATCTAGATCAGTTGTAACTCAATAGGACAATTTCTAAGATTGTGAGCATTAAACTAAATTGATCTGTCGACATGATCTTGTGAATTTCCAATTTGGAAATTCACACACATGGTTAGTACATGTAGCACATGAGAATCACACGACAAGCACATGAGTAGCACATAGTCTAACCGACTGCCAAATTTGCTACCACATAATGTGCTTGTGACTGAACGTTCAACCCACATAATGTGTTCCACATTATGTGTTACACATGTACATTGTGACCGGTTAGATTCACAAGATTCCTTAACTACAGCATGTAGCTTGGATACAGCGCTTCGTTCAAAGTAACAAGTCGCGAAAGTCGGAACAGAGTTGAAGGTGCACCAAATGACCCACTGGATTCAACACATAGGGTTGGCTTGGTCCTTCCCGCAGAGTGTCGGAATGGAATGCATCCAGCGAATTTATCAGCACCGAATAATCGTCCGTTTGCGACGTTTCTGGGGGAAGAATCTGAAGATTTTGGAGCTGGGAGCGATAGTGCGCATAATGTGTATGCAAACACTTGATCGATGGAACAAACAGGCCAGAACCTGATGGCTCGTGCTGGTCTTGGTATTGTGTAATGTTTGTGCCCGCGATTCCTGAGAATTGCAGCATTTCCCTTTTCCGAACAAGAGACGAAGATGCATTGTTCGCAAGCAACACACTTTGATGTTCTTGTGATAGACTATTCCATCGCATCTCTGCGTATTGTCGGTGACAATCGAGGAGCAGTCTGGAAAGCACGTCATTCTCACGGATCTGACTTTGAATTTTTGACACATATCCGTTACCTTCCAAATGACCAATCGCTCGACCCAGCATAGGACATGTAAGCCAGTAAAAGGTTGGAAAAGGCGTCCCAATCGAAGTGGCGCTAATCTGATTGCCATTGGATGACAAGCCTTCGTTGTGCCCTGATGTCGCCTTTGCCTGACGTCGTGGAGACCCTCCGTTCAATGGATAAGTCTGTATCGCAATAGGAGTATCGCCTCTGAGGCTCCAAGCCGAGACGCGGACATAATTGGATGGCACATATCCGAGCTGCTCCGTCACAACCGCCAACTGCTGTGCCGCAGACGACGAAGATGTATGATGTCTCGACCCTGGAAGGCATATACGTGCGTCCTTATCCACACAAAGTGCCCATGTCGAAGTAAGGTAGATCAACAACACACAACTGCAGGAGCGTAATACAGGCAATCTGACCGATCCTCGTTTCGACCGTAATAAGAACGCCATTGCCGTTGTGGCGGCCCATAAGTTCTTGTGGGGGTCTAACCACAGGAGGGATAGCTCGCGGCTAGCTATTCCCCCTTAAACTACCTCTAGTAGAGCGGAGAAGAGAGGTATCGAAGTGGAGTAGAGATGCAAGAAGTATAAACCGTGATCAAAGTTTATCTTATTTCCGCATCCTCTTAATAACAAGGAGTAAAATGGTAGAAAAGAATGAACGTGATACGAGTGGGTAAATTTTACATGGCTCGATTTCCCAATGTTTAACGGCTTCCGTGGGAAGTCATTTGTACGAGCACATCACTTTGCAACTGGAGTCTCTGGTGCTTTCGTTTCATTCGTTGCGTCCGCAGCTCCTTGTTGCTCTTTCTCTTGAGCCTTGCGTTCTTCTTCTTCTTCCTTTTGATGAATCTCTGCATTCTCCCGTTCAATAATGCGCACCAATAGATCACATCGCTTTTGAATATCTTGTGCCGACCGAGATTTAAAGTACCAGTTGAATCGAAATTGCCAGGCCCGTCGAATTTCCATACGGATTCGCTCCGCCGCACCAAAGCCATGGCGATACATCATGCAAACAAGGAAAGCATCTTCCTCTTCTTGGTATCCACGTCCCCTTGCACCCGAACCATAGTTAATCCTCATTCTCGGCCATGAGTAATGAATAAGTTCGGCAACGGACGGAAGTTTCTTTTGTCCATCGCTCTGATCTCCATAGTATTCTCCAAACGTGTCTTCGAGGTGCCGCTCAACTTTCTCCTGAATGGCATCCCGGATCTGGCGGAGACGGAGAATCTTCTTTTCGCCTCTTTCAACTCTGTCCAGAATCTTTTGCCAGTCGTTGATCCTCGTATAGTTTGTAAAGAAAGCCACAAAGTAACGTCGGACCTCGGATAAGTCCTTGCCTGTTTCATTCATGACATCGCTTGAGATCCGGTGGAACTCGTATCTTCCATAACGTTCCAGAGCTGTACAGAAAGACTTGAAATCCTTTCTACTCCAATCGGGGAACCCTTCTGCGAGCAGCTTCGTCTTCTCAAGCTCTTCCTGGTCGGAAAGCCTGAGCTGGTCGAGCTGGGCATGCATCAGACCGGATTGTCGTTGATAGTCTTCTTTGAACTGGCCACTCGACATGTCACCAGGTCCACGAGATTGTGCCGACTTTGCCCTTGAGTCCAGCTCCTCAATTCGCTTCAGTTGCAAGTCCCTTTTTGCTGACAGACTGCGCTCCTTCTCAAGAAGAGTATTCAAGCGCCCCATATCAAATAGCTGAAAGTCATGCAATGCAGGACCTTTCTTTTTCCTCTTTGCGGCCTCTGCCTGAGCCTTCGCCGAACTACTCGCCTTATCAACAGCAGACACGTCTGCGTACGTCCTCTTCCGTTGACGCTGTGGAAGGTTAATGAAGTTTCCTGTGTTTTTATCGGCTTCACGATAGTTCTTTCCATCGAACGAAAAAGTATCCCGTCCTGTTTCATCGTCTGCAAGCAAGCTGAAGTTAGCCAAATTGTGTTTGGCATCGGTTTGAAGTTTGGCTTGCAGTTGACTTGTGCGCTCCTCTCCTTTTGCGATGAGAGCATCCACATCCTCATCTGTGTACGTGCCGCCTTTTCCGCTAAGAATTTCATCGGCACCGAAACGAACCATCTTCATGAGATCAGCTTTCTCCAAAGTTTTGTTTTGCTCCGCCAGTCGCCCCTGTTGAATGACCGCAGCATCAAGAAACAGTTTTCGATCTGCCCGCTCAATGATTTTCTCTTCAACGGTCCCCTCGGTGATAAATCGAAACACCTATGGCACGAGAAGGAAGCATGAGTTATTTCGGGGGATGGGAAAATGGCAATCATGTCAAAATGTCTTACCTTTACAGGTTTCTTTTGCCCGATACGATGTGCCCGATCCACTGTAAAACCAAACACAGGAACGCTTTAGAAGGGGCAGGAATTACAATCAAAGATTCAAAACCATAACTTACTTGCTTGTAAATCAACCTGAGGATTCCAGTCACTGACAAGGGCACAGAGGTGAGATTAGATGTGTGAAGGCAACCAGATGTAGCTCTCAGCACGTACCTGTCGTAAAGAATTACTGTGTCGGCGGTGGCCAAGTTAAGTCCAAGTCCTGCAATTTCATAAGTGAGCATGCAAGTCTTTCATATCAAAGAGATCTGAGAAAAATGCAACTTTCACTTACCGCCCGCTCGTGTGCTAAGCAAGAAGCAAAACTTTTTTGAACCCTCCATGTTGAACTCGTCAACCTGCAGATCTCGCTTAATTCCATCCGTGTTCCCATCTATTCGGCAGTATTCGAAACCAATGAGCCTTAGATAGTCCTCCAGAATATCAAGCACACGAGTCATCTGACTAAAGATAAGGACGCGACTATCTCGACTTTTCAGTTTCGTCAACAGCTTGTGCAACAACTGCATCTTCCCCGAGTTCTCCCAAAGATGAGGCCCGTCGGAAAACGGCGGACCAGGTTCAGCACCGTCGAAGAGGTACGGGTGGTTGCATACTTTCCGTAGCTGCATCAAAACATTCATCAATCGATTCCGATCCGGTCCACCAAGCTTATTGAGTTCGTGTGCATCCTTTTGTAGACAGCGGACATACCATTCTTGCTGCATTTTTGTGAGACCAATGAAAAGCTTCGTTTCCGTCTTCGGAGGAAGGGCTGTGGCGACGTCTTTTTTAACTCGTCGCAGCATGAATGGACGCAACACGGTGTGTAGTTTCTTAACAACATTCTCCTTGCCTGATTCATCCGATAAACTAAACCATTCATCAAACTGATCAGCATCCCCAAATACCTCGGGCAGCTACAAACATATGAGATAAGTAGAAAGATGTCTGACTTCATACCTGAGGAACTTACCAGAAAGTTAAGCAACGCCCAAAGCTCTCTCTGCGGTTCGGATGCACAGAAAATTGATGAGATTCGAAAAGACTGATATGCTCCGGATAGAGGGAATCGTACTCACAAGATTATTCTGAAGCGGGGTTCCAGTGATAAGAAGGCGGAATTGGGTGTTCATCATTCGGACAGCCTTTGAAAGACTCGATTGTTCGTTCTTAATTCTGTGGGCCTCATCTTCACAAAAAACAATGATTAAGAAACTTGATCGGACAGACGGAACACATCTTTCTCTTTTCTTTCGTACCTATGATCACATAATTCCACGAAATCTTTGAAAATTTACCCTTTTCCTTCAGCATTCCTTCGTACGAAGTTACAACAACATCAAATTTGTGACGTTTGGTTTTGGAGTCCATGTCCAGTTCATTTTTTATAAACGTTTCTCTTTCCTCCTTGGTTCCACCCATCTTAACAGCACGAATTGCTGGACACCATTTCTTGAACTCCCGAATCCAATTGCCTACGACCGACTTGGGAACTATAACGATATGTGGACCTAAGAGATCACAACACAACACAACAAGCAACAAGACGTTGAGTTGATGGAGAGAAACAAACAGGACAATCATCCTTAATACTAAGGCCTCACCTCGTACACCACGGCTCTCTCTTAAATAGGCCAAAAGGGAGATTGTCTGCAGCGTCTTTCCCAATCCTACGTAGACAACATGTTAGGTGAGAGACCTTGCATTCACAGATACGTATAACAGAATAACCATAAGAGGAGAACTTACCCATCTCATCCGCAAGAATCCCGTTAATCCCATGATCATGAAGTTTGATAAGCCAATTCAGACCTTCCATTTGATAGTCATGCATTTTGCATGCCTTTGAAATTAAGGAGGGCTGTTGGTCCACTCGAATGATTCGTCGCCGACTGTCGGCTGACTTTAGCATCCGCGCATCTTCTTCTGCTTCCGAAAGTCGACCCTTTTTCGTTCCTCTGCCCGATCCCGACGATGAACCTTTCTTTTTCCTGCTTTCATTCGCAGCAACGGTACCCGCTAGAAAATGTGCAAAAACGTCGGATTGCTGAACCAGGTAATCGAGTTTCGAGCCCATATTCACTGAGGACGATTCTTGAGTCGATTCTTTCTCTTCCGCCTGCTCCGACGCAAGTAGTTCACGCCTCTCTCGACGCGCCTCTTCAACTTCTTCCGCCTCCAAATTTTCCTGTTCTTCCCCATTTTCATCCTTATCGTCAGCATCGTTCTCTATCTCCATGGCAGCGTCGTCACCATCGTCACCTTGGACGTCATTGTCTCCTTCAAGGTCAATTCCGTCCATCTCCACATCCGATTCTTCTGCACTTTCAGTGCTCTTTTTCCCTGGGACGTTCTTCCCATCCATTGTTTCGTCTTTCTCGTCCATGGTGAAAACGGCGGTAATGATTGGTGGGAGTAAAGGCCCGCCAAAAAACGGAAAGGACGAAAAGGGGTAGATAGTAGATAGCGATAATAATGAGAGGTAGCAAAAGCATAACTCCGTAGCAATCATAGTTTGCCTTCAAAATACTCCTACAAAACAGTCTCAGAGAAGTGCTCCTACGTCTCCTCATTTGAAATTGATCTGCATGAGACGGGTATATAGAGCGCTTCCATTTTGAATTGTGAAGTCTTCTCGCAGAATCGTTCAGGATTCGACCTAAAACTCCAGTTTGGTAGTCTAATCTGCACCAAACTGAAGAGCCATTCGGATTTGGAGTAACCAGTTACCAATAGATATGATATCTTACCCCTACATCTACATCTATTGTAATTCTTACATTATGCACATGCACAATCATGAGAGATAAACGGATGATGTCGTGACTCCGACTACATGTCCAATTAACTATCCACAATCCACACACCGCGAAATTCGAGGGGGCCCCCCACCAACGTTTCACGGGTTTCACCTCAAAACGCACGAGGAAAAGAAACTTCGTTCGTGTCTGTCGTGCGTACGTTGGAGCGGGGCAGTTGATCGCACATAGACTACGACAAGCCCCACCGGACTTGGACATCTCTGATGCGATGTCCATGCTCACAATTCTTGAGATTGCGAGCATTGCAACTGCCATCTTGAGAGGTCTACACAGAGATAGATAGACTAAGACAATCAAAAACAACTTTGGATCTACGATGACTGTTACTACTGCCTTTGACGACGAGATGTTTTCCAACATGGAAGACACGGTTTCTCCTTCTGATTCTGGTGGTACTGAGGGCAACGGGACTGCTACTTTGGCTCAGTTTATCTCGCAGCCTTCCCAGCCCGAATCCCATTACGGTACGAACGATGATGATGATTTGTTGAGTCTTGATGGTAACCCTCCTTCTGTCGAAGACTCTGGCCACGGTCGTCGTTGCACTCGTTCGAACAGTTCCGGAAGTCTCGAGTCCCGTTCGTCCAAGAGTACGAAGCTGTCGAAGAAAGCGGTGCAACCCTCTCTTAATCCCAATCAGGATGATGAAGGTACTACCCCGGCGAACTACACCTCCAAGAAATCTTCTGCCTCCTCCAAGGTAACCCATAAGAAGATTTCGAAAAAGGATTTTGTTTCTTCTAATCGCAATCAGCCCCCACGTGGATCCGAGGATGACACCAAGACGCCGACTTCCCTGTCCCGTCCCTCTGATCTTTACCGAGTTCCTATCCCGTTCTCCCAAGATACTCTTGAACTGGTCGATTCAATGAATCCTGTAGATTGGTCTGACGCTTTTAGCTCACCCTTTCACCGATCTTTGGATAAATCGTCGAACTCCTGGTCTGAATTCTTCGACAAGTTTGATACCGTTTCTTGTGCAGAAAAGCTCCAACGCTTTATCTCCTGCGACCTTGGTTCCAATACCCCATTGGCCTTTTTAGGTGTTGACCGTCGCGGCAAGATCCGTATCCTCCACAACTTATTGGTGGCCCCGAACACCGGAAACTTCGTGAACCCCGATCCGATTTTCTTTGGTCTTTCCCATTGCAAGTTCAACTCACCCCCTATTTGGTTGGATCCCGAAGATGTGGATGCTCTACTTCTTTCAGTCGAGTATCCTGATGTACCTTCAGCTCACGAGATTATGAAGTTTTGTTGTATCGACAAGAATGCTCCTTCTTCGTCTAAGAAATCCCGTGCAGCCGATACATTGCCCTCCTTCCATTTCGATACCCTTCGATTTGGCTCCCTCAAGAAGCCGACTGCAGACTTGGATGAAGCAGCGACTACCTTCTCCTTGAAAGGTTTGTTCCCCCTACATCCTGCTCTCTCAGGTTTATTGTTGAGTCACTTTGACGCCCAAGAACTCAACTCCTCAAAACTCTCGGCCCCTTTCCTCGCTTCATTCATTTTCAAGTTTCTGAATGATCGTTGGACAATGTCAACTCCCCAAGAACTTCAAGCCAAGTGCACCTCAGTCCCTATGTATCATGACCTGTTCAAGTCGAGCCTCCCTCTGTTTAGGTTCCTCTGGTTTGCTCATCACAAACGGTCATATGTGGAACCTATTGCCATTGAGGTTCCCCCTAACTCATCTGAAGCGACGACTGCCTTTGAGTCATACAAGTTTCAGCTATTCCCCTTTCTGAAAACCGAACCAACTTCTTCTTCTCCCCAAGGTATCCTCCCTCCACCTGTGCTGGACGCCCCTGTTGCCCCTCCCCACGGTCATCCGCCAACATTTGAGAACTTTAGAGTCAATGAACATTCAGCCGCAAGCCATCCCATTTCAGCTGATACAATTTACATGACTGAGAAGCTTACCGATAAGTTGTCTGACGCCATTGCTAAGCACACTTCCAAGATGACACGTGAGAAAGAAGACGAAAAGAAAGAGATTTTCAAACACACTACCCATCTTCGTAACGCCATAGTGTTTGGCCAGGTTGGTCCTTCCTCATTGGAACTCCCTTCTTCTCCTTCCGAGATCGCGACCGAGTTGTTCCATCAGAAGAGTACGCATACTCTTTATTCGACGATTCACGCTCGTGTCTTTCGGAAATCAGACAACGCCTGTTACATCCTTTTTGGTCAATGTGGCGTTTTACAAAAGTTTGGACTCCGTTGGCGAGGAAATGACCATCCGAGCGGATTTTCTCCTTTCTCTTTCGATCCTTACTGTTGTTCGGGTCCTGACTCCCACCTTGCTCTCGACCATGACATTCAACATGCTATCTACGAGAGCTCATTGCGGAGCGATAACGGGCTTTCAACCAAAGACATGAGAGATATTTTTGTGAACGAAAAGCTTTTTTGTCCACTTACCTGTGATGAGTATCAAACACAACTCCGTTCATTTTATCTCTTTGCATGCGCGATTTGGAACAACGAATGTTTCGTTGCCCTCCAACTCCATAAGATGGTGGAGCACATCTTATCGAACCGATATATTTACCGCAGCAGCCAGGCAGTTGACCCTACCTTCCTTTGTCGTGTCCTTTTCTCGATTGATTTTGCGATTCAACGATTTATCGATTCGTATCTTGAAGACGCCAAGTGTGTTGAGGATATCCGTTGCGACCGCCTTGAGTTCCATATAAATAAACTCTGCGACAAGATCGAATCAAAAGAAGATATTTGTAAGATGCTGCCGAAGTTTATCGAATCAGCGATTCGGGCAAAAGCTAAGACTCAACATGACTTTCTCAAGAATTCGTCGGCTTCTTCCTCTACTTCGACAAACCCCAAGAAACGCAAGGCCTCTGTTGAACCCGACCCTTCTCCACCAACGGTTGTCCGATTCGACTCACCGGCTGATTGGTGTATCCCCGCTGACCTCCAATATTCTCGAGTGTTTCCTCGCTCTGTTTTGGCGAAAATCCCCCACATGACGGCCGATGGTGTTGACCGTCCGTTTTGCAATAAGCTCTTTACCTTGAAATATTGCAAAAATGGAAACCAATGCCATTTCAGTCATGCCGACCCTCGAGAACATGGTAAAGGCCCAGCTATGTCGTCATTTTACAAGAAGGCCTTCAACGACGCGAGAAATAATTCTTGACATGGTACCGGGCCGATTGATGATACTGGTAATGTTGCTCCTTCCTCCTCTAGCAAAAACAGTTCTTCTTACTTCTCATCTCTCTGCCCACCTTCCCCACCCATCGCTCGAAGACAATCTATCCCTTCTTCCCCATCAGCAGATCCCATCCCTTACCGAGTCCCAAATACCCCTTCACCACTGATTCCCCAAGTCTTTTCGGATGAACGTCGAATCTCGTCGTCTGATGTTGCTCAAAAGATTCTGCTCCCCAGCACTCCAAGCCTTCCCAAACCCGGCGTCCGTTTCACGACAGAGTTCAAGACTAAAATTTTCGACTTGCGGAAACCAGCATGTAGAGTTGCGAACCCGAACTCCCCCAAACCCAAACCTACTACACGTCCTATACTACGTTACCCCAAGAATGACCTATCTAGACAAGACCCAACGGATAATACTTCACCCACAACGATTATTCCAGATAACGACGAATTTATCAAGGACATCGAAATTGCATCGACTCGGAACCACGAGCAGGACGAAACCCTGACTGCTACACAACACCAAAAAATTCCTTTTGGCAAACCGCGATCGTTAGGCTCACCTTCTCCGAATATTTCTTCTGACTTGTCAGGAAAGTCCCTTCAACGGAATCTTTCTCGACTTGAATCTGAGATCCAATTGGGAGAATCTATGCTAGGTGAGTCTAACCCTGTTTCCATTACCAATACCACAACAGACAACCACGAAAACCCCTCCCTTGTTGACTTTCAAGGGGGCAACCAAAACTATCTACCAAACGACCCAAAGCTGATTTTTACTCATAAGATTCAGCGCCCACCACTAGCTACACCAACCCATGAACACAAGATCGAGACAATCTTGAACATCTGCAACGAACAAGTTCCTGCTCCACGACCATCACCTTTTCGACACCAGACGACAGCCGATGCAGCAGAATTCAATTCAAAGCTCATTGCATCATTTGGGTTTGACCTCCAACGATTGTTCGATGCATACCCAGGCACGACAATTAGCCCAGGCTCTGAGTTCCGTCCGTTAGGATCGATTGCCCAGCTCCTTCGATACCACCCTTTCTGGAACAAAATTCAAGACACATTGAAAAACGGGGCCAGCTACGACTTCAAACCTCTTCCCCCAGATATCAACCGACAATTTGAGAATGATGCGATACTCGCATATGGGAACCACGCTTCCGCCCGACAACGCCCAGAAGCTCTTATCAAAGTCTGCAAAAAAGACACGAAATTCGGTTACTCGTTCCCCATATCATTTGATTGTGCACGACAAATCCAACAAGGCCGGGCTGGACCACTGGGCGTTGCCCAACATGCCGGAATTGATGAGCACGGTAACATCGTGATCAAAGATCGTTTAGCTCACGACCAATCTTTCTCCTTGGGATTTGCGCCGTCCTTGAACGACTTAGTCGACGAATCGGATTTAATTGACCTCGTCTTTGGATGGTGTCTCGACCGCATCATCCATCAAACCGTCGCTCTTCGGCAAAAATTCCCAAACAAGCGTATTCTCGTCTGCAAGTTTGACTGGGGTTCCGCCTACCGAAGAATTAACGGTGACGGAATCTTAGTGGCCAACACGATCACAACAGACGCGAGTGGAGACTTCGCAAATCTCTTGACCCGTCTTACCTTTGGTGGCCGTCCGCACCCCGCGATGTTTAGTACATTTTCAGAGGCAGCCTGCGACCTCTGCAACGATGTTGCAGATTTGGACGAGTGGGACCCCTCTGTTTGCCGTTCGCCTTTACAAGACCTTATGGGCAAAATCCAACGGCTCGATGAATCTATCCCATTCCATCCAGCCCAACCCATGGCTGTCGACGTCGAGCCCAGACCACAAGGATACCACGACGTGTATATTGATGATATGATTCAGCTTTTTGTGGATTGCGAAAAATTTATTAACCGAGCACCAGGCATCGTCCCTCTGGTCCTTCATCTACTGGTTCGACCATCCATGCCAGATGAACCGATCGACCGCAACGACATTCTCGCCGAAGACAAGATGAAAGCAGAAGGAGCACCGTCAGAAGAAATGCGCGTATTGGGCTGGATTATTGACACACGCCGGTTACAGATGCGCTTACCTTTTGACAAGTTCACATGCTGGTCGCGCGAAATTGAGACTTGGTTAGATCCCAAACGAGTTTATGTGACTTTCAAAGAGTTGGAGTCGATGCTGGGCAAAATGATTCATGCCTGCAAAGGCATCCCCTTAGCATTATACTACACCAAGAGGTGCCAAGAATTGAAAGAACACATTTTGAGCAAACACCGAGCCAAAAGATCCGATAAGAAAGGCCTCAACGAGCACGTCAGGGATGTACCTTCCGCTAGAGTCCAAGACCGCCCCAAACCCTGGTTCAGGTACAAGATTCCAAAAGCAGTTAGACAGGACCTCCAAGTATGGACGAAACTTTTGGCAAAAGCCCACAAAGGGATCAGCCTCAACCTACTCACCTGCCGGCGCCCAACTCATGTTATGATTGCTGACTCATGCCCGTATGGCATGGGCGGTTTTTCCGTCCGTACCGGCAAGGCGTGGCATGTTCCTCTCGACCCCGAGATTTATGCCTTAGCCGCAAACAAGACCGACACAGAAACCGACGAACTCGGCCGAGACCCCGACCTCAAACTCTCGAACAATCTGTTCGAGTTTGTGTGCCAAGTGGTCACGATTTGGGTAGATTGTTTGGCCGGTGCAGTCCCAACCGAATCCTGTGTGCTCGGGCTATCAGATAGCAGCTCAGCCACTGGATGGATGCACAAATCATCCTTTGGGTCCAACAAACCCAACCACCAACGGGTATCTGAAAAACTAACAGACTTGGTGTTAGAATACAACTTTCTCCTCCACCCCGAGCACATCCCGGGCAAAGCAAATGTGGTTACTGACCTTCTCTCTCGCACGTTTGATTGTTGTGACAAAGTTCTAACGCACAAAATCCATTCCCTTTACTCTTCCCAGATTCCGCAGAACTTCCGGATCTGTCCCCTACCCAACGAAGTCGCGTCATGGATCTCATCCGTCGCACCGCGGCTGCGCGAATATTCTTTGGACGAGTTGAATCGTCCAATGAGGCCGTCGACAGGACATGGAGGAGATGGCTCCTCCATCTCGAATTGTTCAGACTCCGAGACGACCCCTTTCTTGACCGAATCAAGACCCTTCGTACGCGATCGCAGATCGTTGGCACCTTCCTCCAACGACTGCGAGATGGAGCTTTCTCGAGAGGGGCTACGGAGCCTCTTCGAGCATCGACTCTCGAGAAGGCCCTTAGCGACGTGGCATCGCGCTTCCGGTATAACGACCGGCCGAGCCCCTGCCACGTCCCGGGATGCAACCGGCACCACCCCATAATCGAGTCATTAAAGAAAGCATGGGCCCAAATAGACCCCGACGAGAAAAGACAAAAAGCGATAACACCCCGACACCTTCGCTTCATGTGGGAGTACGCCACGAGAATCCATGGCGACATCAACCTCTCCACGTTTGAAGCCTGTATCGCAGACCTCACACTCGCCGGATACTTCTTCGCCATGCGCAGCTGCGAATACTCCACCGTGAAACAACGTGGAAAAACAAAGCTGTTGACGATTGGAAACATACGGTTCAAACGAAACGACGAACTGCGATCCACAATCGACCCAACAGACCCCCAATTTAACGAACTCGCACACTTCGTTTCCATCACCTTCACCCAACAAAAATCCGACGCCAAGTATGAAACACGCACTCAAAGCCGTACTGCCGACCCAATTCTTTGCCCAGTGCGACTCTGGGGGCGCATCGTCCGGCGCATCCTCCATTACAGACCAGACGCACCACCAACGACGCCGGTGAATTGTTGGTTCGACCCACACCAACTTTCCAAGACGACCACGCCCAAACCACGATTCATCAGAGCCGAAGATACAATCCGACTCCTCCGTTCATCATGCACCAACGGTGGTGGACAGTCCATGTTCGGATACCGTCCCAAGGAAATAGGGACGCACTCCCTTCGCTCTGGAGCCGCGATGGCCCTGTTTCTTGCCCGCGCCTCCGTCTTGAAGATCATGATCCTGGGGAGATGGTCATCCGCGGCATTTCTCCGATACATCCGACCCCAGGTCATGGAGTGGACGGCTGGCATGTCGACAATGATGTTGACTAACCCAGACTTTCGACACGTCGACCCAGCCAACCAAACCGAAATCACACGAGGAGACGTCGACGCCATCCAATCGAACCTTGAGGCAGCAATAGAGTCTCCGGAGGAAATCAAGTTCAATGGCTCCGTTGCATTCGGAACCTTTGCGACACAGCTGAATCTTGAGTTTTGAGAACAAGATCCATCAAGTCAGACGATTCCGAAAATGCTGTCTTCTTCAATGGTGGTGGGAGCCATCTTGGTTCCTTCTGGGCCTTTCGGCAAACGTGCGTGTCTACATCCTAGCACTCTCTCCTACTAGCTACTGTGACGACCTCGCGACAACACAGACCGCTCCAACCTGCAGGATGTGTTCGCTGGGTCGATCCCCGCGGTGTCTGTCGTGCGTACGTTGGAGCGGGGCAGTTGATCGCACATAGACTACGACAAGCCCCACCGGACTTGGACATCTCTGATGCGATGTCCATGCTCACAATTCTTGAGATTGCGAGCATTGCAACTGCCATCTTGAGAGGTCTACACAGAGATAGATAGACTAAGACAATCAAAATTCCCCCTTCCCGCCCGTGGGAGCCATCTTGGTTCCTTCTGGGCCTTTCGGCAAACGTGCGTGTCTACATCCTAGCACTCTCTCCTACTAGCTACTGTGACGACCTCGCGACAACACAGACAGCTCCAACCTGCAGGATGTGTTCGCTGGGTCGATCCCCGCGCAACGCAAGCAGAGAGACTTCGCCGCCTTCTCTCCCATCAAATCTCCTGTCAGGATTTATTTTCAATAACAAGGAACTCGTCTTTTCACAAAAACTTGAAGAGCGGAGGATCAGAGTCGTCCATGGTAAGTCTTTTGAACGAACCACGTGTCTGATGCCAGCGACCATGCTACCCCGATCAGGATCGTTTGCTCACGGTAGTGTACCCCTTGATTTTCCGCACCGACGACAAAGGTGATGCACCCGGTCGAATGAGTACAGTACCGGCTTTTCCCTCAAAATCCATTCCCTATGTCTGCCCCAAAAGTTCCCAAAACCGACGGGAAGGCCTGCTGGACGACCTGGAAGTTGTCCATGTAGCTTCTTTGGGCGATTCTGCAGAGGAGGAATGTGCCGTATGCCTTTGCAAGCTCAATGGATCCGAAGGACAGGATACACCGGCCAAGGATGATGATTCTTCCCCTGAAGAAAACCATGTCTTGAGGTTGAACTGCAATCATCTTTTCCACCGCCATTGTTTGAACCAACTCATTCAACCATCTTGTCCAACATGCCGGAAACCAATTCGCGTGCCGCAAGGCTCGTGTCCCTCTGGACAAATGACCGTTGATGTGCAATCGCACTTGATTTGTCCTGGCTTTGTTGGTGCGGATGGGAGGTCCGTGACGACGATTGTTATTAACTACTCCATACCGTCAGGAAAACAGAAGGACTATCACGATAATCCAGGGCAATCTTATCATGGTACCCAACGCGTTGCGTACTTGCCCAACAACCGAGAGGGAAGAGAGCTATTGTCTCGTCTCATTTTTGCATGGAAGCATGGATTGATCTTCACGGTTGGGACTTCTCTCACTACAAATATACCAAATAGTGTCGTGTGGTACGTGTTTCATTCCAAAGAGTGAAGTGTTCTTGAAAGAAGTTTCACGGATTCCTTTCTAACTCGGATATGCCTCTGGATGAATCGACAGGACTTCGATTCACCACAAGACTACGTTGGGTGGCGGCCCGTATGGCTTTCCCGACCCAGGCTACTTTTTGAATTGTCACGAGTCCTTGGATGCCTTGTACGTACCGGACGCAAGTTCCTGCATGGCCCTTGAAGAAACTACAGCCTCTTTGTGTGAGCGTGGCAAACGTGCCACAAGTGGCTCTCCTTCCGGTCCCAAATCCCGTCGCCGACGAACTCGTCGTTGACACCCCAAAATCCGAAAGAGGTTCAGCCCTTATTCCTTTTCTAAAATCAAAGTAGCATTCGCCCATGAACTGGCGTTTGAAAAATGATGGTTTTGTAATTGATATTCTACCAGATTCTCACTGGAGTATGTTCTATTGCATCTCTGCAGCAATCCCCTCTAGCTCTATCCGATAGTCCATATCCTTCCATATAGCGGCATAGGAATAGTAGCATGTGTAGGTCCGCGCGCCAAAACCTCCCATCGTCGGGCGCGCGAAACTTGCTTCCACTTTCCAGAATCCACCACACCTTGATCACACCACCATGGCACAAAGCCGTCCCTAATTGCTAACACGTTGTTGGGCACGAGATTCTCCAGCAAACGACACCACACACATTTCGAAATTCTCAAACCATGAGTGCGAAACGATCGACTCTGAAACCATTGTCGCAATCCAACAACAAGAGGAGGAGGCCGCAACAACGACGACTACGCAGCGATGACTCGTCCGACGATGATATCCTTTGGAAGACCAATCTTTCGAAACCCAAACCATCCGGGGAGCAGAATAAATCGAGGATGGAGATGGCAACGACAGGTTCGCCCAACTCATCAACAAGAACCAGCGCACGATCTCCTTCTCGCGTTTCCTATTCGCCTAATATCGAACTTCCAAGGAATGATGAGGGGAATCGTACGCACTCTACCCAAAAGAAAGAATCCCCAACCGATACACTACACGACAACAACAGTAGTTCCGACGAGGTAGACGAGCAACAATCAGTGGCTTCAGACGATACGGAAGCCTTGATGAAACGAATCATGGTGAACAAGGTCACGAATACAACGTCGACTCCAACCTTGAGGAGACCAGGAGAGGATACTGTCCTTGGTAGTAATTCGATACCCAGCGACTCCATCAATGATTCCCAATCACCATTCGAAACGGACCATACTGTTCGACATCCTACGTCGGAATTGACCGCCACTGCATCCAACGTCGAACACCTGGCAAAAGAGGAGCAGCCACGGCACCACGTATCAAAAGATGATAATGATGACGATGGGAATGATGATAAATCAAACACTACAGCAGAACCGGAACATGACAATGACCAGTCATCGGTCGACACGGCGGTACTCATGGGTCGACTCCTGAATTCTCACGGTGGCCCCACCAAATCTGCGGCAACTTTGGAACAAGACTCGGTTGCCCAAACGCAAGCACGTCTTTCGGCCATACCCGAGGCTCGTCGACAACCAGAGGTTGAACCGTTTGTACCACACGGTCAACCGACTCAACCGCCATTACTGGACACAACCAATCCGCCACTCGTCGACGATGACTATGTATTGCCAGAAATGTCGGACGATTCTTCCATCTCGTCGTCGTCTTCGGACGAAAGCGAGAATGATCAACCCGTCGAAAAGACCATTGTACAAACAACATCCAGACAAGTCAATGACTTGACCGCGAACAAATCAGAGGCTAGGAAAGCGCCAATACCAAGTTCTTCTCGCCAGAATAGAGCAAACCCATATACAGCATCACAACCCCAGTATCCCTCAAACACCGGCCATTCTACCCTGGAACGCACAATACCACCAGCCAACGCAATGGCTCAAGGGTCTGGAAGTGCCAACAACGATCTTGGAAATGAAATTCGCGACACGCCGCAGGGTGCCAAAAGAGCGGTTCGCACAAGGCCCACTGTTCACAATCCCTACCTGAAAAATCATTCCAGCACTTCCCCAGCAGTTCACAATCCGTACCTAAAACATCATTCCAACACTTCCCCAGCAGTTCACAATCCTTACCTGAAAAATCATTCCAGCACTTCCCCAGCACTTCAAACACATGCCATACCGAAAAAGTCGACTCCATGCGCTGCTGTTGACGCAAAAGTCAGGGATGAAGCGACTGTGATGGATCCAGCGACCGAGCCTTGTCCATCGTGGCTCGATGATGACCAGCTTGCAGAAGTCGCTTTTCTCGGAACAGACACTCCTTCGGAACCCAAGAGCCAGCCGCAAGAAGGTGCCACCCGAACGGTTCGTCAAGGATTACGGTCCCCAGCCCCCACATTTCAAGTGGGGAGAATAAGAAGGTCACTGGAACAACATCGGGCACAGGTCTTTGGACAGAATGATGACATTGAGGAGGTTCTGGAGGATGATATGGAAGCCGAGGCCTTTGGCTTTTCGGCAGAAACTGCAATAGAAGTGGACGACCCATCGGAAATCCAACAACCAATGATTGCATCTCATGACCGTTCTTCTAGTAGGAGACCGGTGCACGATGGCAATGCCGAAAACCGTCATTCCTGGCCACCCACCAACTCCATACAAAACAATCGGCCTCGACTGCCTATTCCGGAAGAATGGTCGACTAGCAACAAGCGACGCAAAATTCGAGATCCAAAGGCTACTAATATTGCTCTTGCCTCTTCCGCGGTGGGTTGGTCAACCACGGCTTCTCCGACTCCACCCGTTCCTCAACCACCCCTTTCCATCCATGGGTCTACAGGTCCCAGCAACCAAAGCGAATACCAACAAATCACCCTTACCACCAATAGCTTATCTACCCAGCGAAACGATCTTCGTGGAGGGTCCGGTGTTGGTGCAGGCCAATATCAAATCGTCAATTCCTACAATGACGAGGAGGAGGACGTTTGGAATGCGCCTCCTGCACGATCCTCGTCACGAGGCCGAGGAAAGAGAGGACGGGGTGGTGGTCGAAGTCAACGCTCGGGTAGAGGAAGAGGCCGTGGTGGACGAGGACGGGGCCGAGGTGGCCGTGGTCCAGGAGGGCGTACAGGTGGTCGAAACAGTTCCTTTCGTGGACGAGGAAGTGGCAATGCCTGGTCCGACTATGGACAAACGTCCCCGTGGACCTCTCGATCCACCACGGACAATTCAATGATTGGCCATGTCGGTGGTGCCGAAATTTCCTTCTAAAATTGATGATAAATTAGCGTAACTGATATCATCACAACCCTTTGAAATCGACATGTTCCATCCACCAGAACTCTGCGTTCCGGATTGGAATTGACGGTGCTTTTTCCAGGGATCAAAGTCCTGATCAAATGCAAGAATGCGATTCGTTGGCATTGGATCCACTCCCTCTGGCAGATTTAGTTTTGCGTCAAAGGCGTTGTATGTATGAGAGATCAGCAACGCAAGAAAACCCGACATGCCCAAGTTTCGAGAAGAAACTAGCCATCTGATTTCCCCAATCTGCCATGGATACATCAAAGCCAAGGATGTCAGTCATTTCAGTCCCATACAAGGATGCCCCTGGCGGGCTGCTGATTAGTCGCAAAGTTCATACACAGAAACAGGATCCCCAATGCCTTTCAGTTCAAATTCCCCACGATTTTTCCAAGCCACGTTGTTGCTTCCAAGTAAGTCGACAAATTGTTGCGATGCCAAAACTCGGGCTTGTAATTTGGAACACAGTCCTTCAATGCGACTTGCCAAATTGACCGCTCGACCAATAACTGTGAAATCCAATCGGTCGGTCGCTCCCACATTCCCATACGAAACGTCACCATAGTGTAACCCAATTCCTACGGATGCTCCATGCAATCCCTGTGCCTCTCGTTCCTGTTGGAGCTGGGACAAGCGCTGCTGCAAATCACATGCCGCCTTTTGGGCACGTTGACACAGCAGCGCTCCATGAGACGTGTCCAATTCCGCACGTTCCTTGGCGGACAAGGAATCGCGTTGGAATCCATGACTGGAATCCGAGAAAATGGCCATGATCCCATCCCCCATAAATTTGAGAATTTGACCTCCCTGTGCCTGGACACTGGCATGGGTCGCCTCAAAGACACCATTGATAACGTCAATGACTTGTCGTCGTGAAGAATGACACGACATGTGAGTAAATCCTCGAATATCACTAAACCACACGACACTTCGAATGACCAATCCCTCTCCTCGACAAATATCTCCCGAGCATACTCGGGAGCCAGCATCATGGCCGAGATAGGCCTGTAACAGCGATTCGCAATTGAGTTTGCTAATGCGATATCTCATAATGGTGGTCAAGTCAATACTATGGCCATCCAGAATAGCTCGGTGCTCGTCGGTAAAGCCTCCGGGTCGTTTCGTGGTCCAGGTAAAGCCCCCTTGCATATCGTCCAAAAGATCCAGTCTCTTGGTCACCTTGCGATGAAAGGGAAGGCCATACATTTCGGTATACCCATCGCGTTTCATCCATTCACAGTCTTGGGGTAAATCGGAATCGGTCACTTGGATGCGCAAGGACGAGGCACCATGATACAGTCGTGCCATTGGCTCGTCTCCGTCTAATGTAATAAAATCCCAAATGTCATTATCGTTTGTTGCGTATGTATGTGCGCGACTTATCGAGTGAGTTACTCTCTCCACCCACTCTGCCGCAAACAATCGTCCACTTCCATTCCTACGTACCTCGTTCTTCAAACCATGCCACCATTTCCGCTCGAGTAAAGGAATTCCACAGGACTGGTTGTGCTTGGTTGTCTCGTTCCCATTTGCAAATTTTGGCATAGGTTTGGGGGTGAAGTACTACAGCGGCAATAAAGACACGGTCGACCGGAACTCCCAATTCATTGAGTTTTTGGCCGTATTCAATGGGGATCTCTTGTTCACTCAAATCCATCGCTTGCAGATGCAACCATTCATGGAGGTGGGTCAAGGTGGTTGGCACTAGAGTGTCTCGGTGGTGTGGAAAGTCACGAACACTGGACCGAAAAATCCAATAGGCCGACACCAGAGACGTCACTAGAGTTACGACACATGCCATAGGCCACCACCATGAGGAACTCAGCTCCAGGTGGTCCAGGGACAATAACATTGACATCTTTCGTCCTCAATAGAAGATACTTTTGACTTGTGTTCGAAAAGTTCGAAAAGGTTCGAAAGATACTAAAATTTGGTCGCGAAAACTATGCGTGCCAGTCACACAAAACGATGAAAAAGTCTACCATGGACAATCTAAAGGAAACCTACTCTTAGCTACTCCTAGGAATACAAAGTTCGGAGAGTCTGCATTTACAAAAAAGAGAATATGTTCACCTGGAATCGTATGACTAGAAGAACTCCGCGGTATGAACGAAACGCTATTGGTATATAGAGAGGGAGGGATGGATCCAATCCAAGAGTCGCTGTGAAACCCAGATGCAACACGTCTGGTGTTGTTTCCAGCGACCATGATAACCCAAACGGATCGTCATCCTCCTCCTCCTCCCTTTGTCAGATTCCAAGTCTGTAGTGTGCCACTCTCGGTTAAAAGGAGGATCGTGGTGGTTGGAGATGATTCAAGGCCGTTGCCGCGTCGCCACCAAAGGGAGCCGCAAGGGGAAGAAGTGGTGGTGGTGGTGGTGGTTGTACCAAGGCGGTTTTGGGTGGTTCCGGCAAATGATGAAAGGGTTTGCCCAAGGTGGCGGGCAATCGTTTGCTAGGTTGTCCATTGTAGGTCGACTGCCGAATCCAACATTGACTGACATATTTGGTATCAATGGCGGGCAGAGCCGCATGGAGCGCCATTTTGTCCAACAGACCATCGACCGTGGCTGGAAAAAACACCAAGGCCATGCCTTGACGGGGTTGCACTTCCATATTGAGAGCTGGAAATCGTGTCGCACCACCACGCATGACCGAGTTGAGATAAATCAAGACTGTAATGGTCCGTTGTCCACCATTGGAGGCAAAGCGACAACCATCTTCGGTAGACAAATCAAAGGCATCAAAATGCTGCAAATACTGTTGGGTTGGAAAGTACCGACCTACTTGTGGCAATTCACAGTGTTCCATCGGTTTGCCGGTGAGCAAGGATATTTTGCGCATCATATCGGGGACATCTTCTCGTGCCAAATAACAGGTACTGCTGGTCCGACTGGGACTCACTTCGCCGGCTCCCTTGCCCACGACTGGAGCCGGTCCAAACGAGTCTTGCGCCACTTGTATCAAAAAGCTGCATTCAAAGGGCGTCAAAAAGTTTTCCACACAAAACATGGGTGGACTGTTGTTGAGGACGCGCAAGCCAGGATAATTGGGATTGACCCCATTGTATACCGGAAGCGACATGGGTCGATCTTGTACGGTCAGAGGAATGCTCGTGGGGAGTGCCAGACCAGATGCTGCTGCAGCAACGGGAAGAAGGGGATTCAAGGATGCGGCCCCCAAAGTGCCCAGAGCATGTGGTGGTGGTTGTTGCGGTGGAGGAATAAGTGCCGATGGATAACCGGGCGTGCCATTCAGCGATTGCGCCAGTGACAAGGATTGTAAGTGTGCAGGAATCAAATTGTGAAGTTGTGGATTGGGATTTGCGCCCAGAGACAAGGCCAAAGCGGCAGCTTGCTCTTCGGGAGACATTTGAATGCCATTGGTTTGTTGTTGTTGCTGCTGCGAGAGTAACTGTGACATTGCAACCAAGGACGATGGAACATTTAATAATGAGCATTGGGACTGAGTGGGTAGCGTTGGTAGCAGTGTCGACAGGGCGGGTTCCACAATAGCTGGTGATAGGTTGGGAGGAGGAATGCCATTCAATGCCATTGGATTTAAAGGAGGGTTACTGATACCGATCTGGCTCGCTGCTTGGGAAGAGGAAGAGTTTCCGTCTGCCCCATCGGTCGCCTCGCCCAGTGACCGTTCGGGAGCAGCAAAGTGGTGAAGCGCGACATTGCTATTACTAGCATGATTTGTTAGGGATGACGCCTCCATGGTCGCATCCAAACGATGAAAAACTCCAGAATGGGAATGTTTTCGAGTATTACACCCGGATAATTATGGGCGCGTCCAATTATTTGTGCCACAAAGAAGGAGGGACGCCGCGCAATCCGAAAACCAACCATGCCGAAACCCGAACGGCAAGTGTGGGTGGCTCGTGGCTCGTGGCGATTGGTCGCACGGACTATGGGCATAAACTGTACAACAGTCAAAGGATAGTACTTTGTAGAGGATAGGACATTGAATAGGACATGGAAAATGTCAGGGACATATGCGTGGCGCACCACAATACCTACTATTTCATTCGGTATGGTACAAAATTCATTATAGTAGATTCAGTCGCTGCAATGCAAGTACAAGAAATTGGGAAGAAAGTCCGAGGGTCTTTCTCATGTTCATCGCCCCACCCAACTTCCGCATTACTACCTCTAGCTATCTTGGCATAAAGTAGGAGTAGATGCTTGAAGAGATATGATATACTCCTAGGAGTAGACTAGGGATGGAGTAGTGTTCATCGACTATTGTCAATGTCATTGCCTCAGTACAACATAGTTAACCTTATCAATTCGCACTGGAACCTGGAACTGGAGACAGCAGGTGGGATTTTCATGTAGAAAGTCTGTTTTACTCGTGTTGCTGGATGCTCAAAAGTAGAGACGATAGAAAGTATAGGGGCCACTCTTTTGTGTTACGCAGATACACGGATGGTGTTGGAGCCGTTTGGATTTGGACTTTGGACTATGGACAATGGACACGGTCGCTCCCTATGGCAAACGGCAACACTAGAGGAGAAGAGGTAGTTATTGCTGGGGTAGATAGACAATTGGAGAAGTGCGTGTTTAGTGTGACCTAACAGCGTTACGAGATGGATGAAGGTGGTGAGAATTCGATCGAATCTTCGAGAGAACAAGCACACACACGTCGTGGCCGTCGGAAGTCGAAGGAGATTGATCCAAACCAGCCATCCACAACAACCCACAACTCCAACTCCAATGGAATCCACTCATAATCACGACAACAAGAAGATGAAAATGTCTACTCCAATCATGAAAGTGCTGGGAATCTGTGGCAGCTTACGGCAGTCGTCGACCAACATGTCCGCCTTGAAATACATGGCCTCGCAAGCTCCCAACCATGGCATGGAGTTTGACATTGCCGATTTGTCCCAAATTCCATTTCTCAACACCGATACAGAAGACGACAAGCCGGAATCGGTCATCAAGTTGCTGGACCAAATGACCAAGGCCGATGCCTTTGTGTTTGCTTCGCCCGAGTACAATTATTCCATTGCTCCCGCTCTCAAGAATGCATTGGATTGGGGTTCGAGACTCCCCAAAAATTTTGGCTTCAAGGGCAAGGCCGCCGCTATATTGAGTGCAGGTGGAGGCATGAAGGGAAGCAGAGCGCAGTACCATTTGCGTCAAGTGGCCGTATTTCTCGATCTCTTTGTCTTGAACAAGCCCGAGGTCATGTTCAATGCATTTGATGGAACCTTTGACAAGGAAACAAAAGAACTGACCAGTCAACAGGCACAAGACAGAATTGTGGAGCAGCTTGTTGCCTTGAAAGAGCTTGCCACGAAACTAAAGGGTCCAGTCAGTGAGGGAGAATGTGTCGAGAAGGAAGGTTAAGAGTGATTCTAGACAACTGCAGGAGGTGCAGTGAATGAAGGACCACCATTTCTACCATGAGTTGGGTGCTCGTTCGAGAGCAAAGTTGTTGCACGGCCTCGTGGGACTTGAAACTAGCTACAAGAATTTCAATGAATGTTCTATTATAGTTTGATTTGAGAAGCACAGTGGTGCGTTGTTGGTAGTCTGGTTCGCTCAGTTTGGAGGTGGTGGTGGTGGTGGTTGTTGGCGAGGCTGCTGCTTGGGAGGTTTCCTATCATCTCTATCGTCGTTGGATTTGGGTTTACCCCCATCGCCTCTATCGTCGTTGGATTTGGGTTTACCCTCATCGCCCTTACGAGTGTCACTTGGCGGAGGAGGACGAGATGCTGACAAAGTGTTGTTGTTGTTGTCCTCGTCATTGGACCCACGATCAAGTCCCAATACCACTCCAACCAAGACACCTCCCACGACACCAAGGGCCACAAGAAGTAACAGAGACATGAGTCGAAAGCGATTTTTCTGTGCCGTCTCTGTAATTTTTGTCTTGTCCTTGGAGGAGGAATGCAGCACCGATGAGCCGTCCTTGTCCTTCACCCGTCCTTTTTCCACATCTGTTGTTTCACACACTGTGCCAGACGATTCCACACGATGCACAACGAGAACCTCTGCTTGAACAGCTTGGCTTAAAATTTGTTGCCGTACTCGTTCTTCCACTTGTTCATCCGATTCGGCAATGGTGGCAGTAATAAGAGCCGAATCAGTAGTGCCTTGATGTTCCTCCGCACTTGTTGTTGTTTCCTGTTCCAGTCCCCCTTGTGGTTCAGTTTCGAAAGCCTCCTGCTCTTGTTCGACTTCTGCGTTCGGTGTTTCGTTCGATTGGCTGCGTAGGGATCCGGCGTTGTTGCTGTTTAAACGGGATGGACTGGTGTCACTGTTTCCACTCGCCCTCTGATGCATCGACTGCTTGGCGGCAACCACATCTTCCTTGTTTGCCGGTTGGGCAGTCCGTCGTGTTTTGCGGCTGTGGGCGGTGGATTTTGTTCGGTGCTTCTTTTTCTGCCGTGTCCCATCTTGTGGTCCATGGTGAGAAGAGCTCGCCAAGGTAAGAATTTGCTTGGAGAGTTCAGTCACTTCGGTGGTTTGCTGTTTCTCAAACTCGTTTTGATCCACAATGGTGGTAACCTGCGTGTTGGAAGAACGCATGCTCGTCCCAACCATGGTAGTCGGTATAGTTTGTTGATGTCCTTCCTTGCGATACAAAGTCCTGTAGGAACGAAAGGACGTCGTCTGTGTGGGCAAAGTGGAGCGTTACACTTTGGACCAGGAAGCAATTTATGAGCACAAAAAGATTTGGGAAACCACACAAGTCGCGAGGGTCTCTCCAAGACAAAAGACCCGCGATATCACGAATGTGTTGGAAGACAAGTGCTAGCGATTCATATCATTACCGCCACACTGTCGTTCTTGGTTCTTGTTTCCTCTGTTTGCAAAGGTGTTGCCGACTTCGGAGCAACCACGAGAAGAATCCAGCGAGCGACAGAGCTGTTCGCGCGTGGAGCTGGGGGAGACTTTGCACAAGTTTCAGTCACAGCTACACTGACTGTACAATGACTCGTACACCACTATCATGAATGATTCCCTCCGCTTTCCAGTCACGTAAGTGGAAGGGAACGATTAGTCGTGACTCGTGACTCGTGACCAAAGCCGGATCGTCTGTCCACCGCCACGTACACAGGAATGAAATAGATTGTCAACTGTCACGAAACATAGCCAATAGAGCCACACACATCAACCCACAACTCCCAAAGTCTCGGCCACCATGGCAACTGGCAAGGCAGTGACGGGGACTGCACCACTTCTCGCAACATAGAACCTTGTTTGTTGTTGTTCTGTTGTGGAAGAGAAGTGGTGGCCGTTAAGAACGAGATGATAGCCATCACTCAGCAGTGACAACACCATCCATTATTGATCGACCGCGTACCAACGGGTGGTCCACACTAATAGCATTCTCCTCCTTGGACTTTTGCGGACCATGAAAGGCTATTTGGTATCAGTGGTAGTGCTACGATTCAGCTGGCTGATGTGGCTATGTTCGATTTTGGCGGACGCCAAGCCACACAGTCCAAAACGACAAGGACGATCTCATCATGTCGCTGCGACCTTTTCAGATGACGAGAATGAACGACATTTCAATGAGTACTCTAGTTTCGATACGGCTCCGGAGGATAGTAAAATGGAAGATGGAGAAGACGATGAACTGGATGATGAATATCGTTCCATTTGGTCTTCCGACGACCCAATCCTATCTTCCTTGTCGTATGAAGAAGATGAGACGAATAGTTGGTTTGTCTCGGACCATGAAAAAGAAGAAGAAGAACGTATTGTGGCGGCCCTGTTCAGCCACACAGACAGCAGCGACGATGAGGAAGATACCTTGACACCGCGCTACAAACCGCGTCATGTGTCTGTTCCTGGGAGTGGACGGAGCATGCGACGCTTGAAACCTCCAACGCAAGGGGTTCGACCAAAGTTTTCTTCTTCTTCATCATCATCATCTTCAAGAGAGTTTCGCAAACATGTGAATCACGAGCGACAAACGTCTTTGGACCGGCGTCCAACGCAGACGAAGTCGCCCGACGTGATCCCTAGCGCTCTAGATCGAAACACCAAAGGTGATGGACAGAAAGACAAGCTGTCAAATTTGGACCAACGTACCAAAAGAACGGATATGGAAAGTCGTAAACAAAAGCTCGAACATGATAGCTCTCGTCTAGAAGCACGACACCTTCGCCATGGAACCCGTCAACGGGTGAAGGTTTCCATCGATTGGATTCCAATTCCAAAGGAGTATAGGTTTCAACGATACTCTATCCATACTTCTTCTCGGGACACGCCTGGTTCCTCTCGTTCATCTGCAACAACCAAAACGACAGAAGAAGAGATAGTAACGTCATCGCAGTCTCCTCGTGTGAAACCGTCACACCCTTTGTCTGAGTCGTTTTCGAAATCGGGTTCTTCGAAGGGATCACAGGCTCCTACCTTACCCGAACAACATCTGCACGCCAACACTTTTCCAGATGTGTCCGAGCAACATTCCATGCACGACCTATCCAAGCGCAGTGCTCCTGCCATGTCTTTAAGTTCGACTAGTCGAACAACCACTCCCGTGGCTGGCCCGTGGGTTCGAAAATTACTCGCCTGTCGCGCTGCCAAGGAAGAACGACTCATGTTGGTACCATTGGACTTCTGGACGGATCCTTTCAATTTGTCTCATTTGGCTCCCATTGTAGAACGACTCGTCTATCGAATGAGTGGAACCCTGCCTCCTCCTTCCGCGGCGTTGAGGAACCGACCATCTGTAGCGTCGGAATCCGCACGTTACAAAACGGAGCAGTCAAATATCGTGAGCGGCAATCGCTTTCTTGGGCAACCGAATCCACCACCTCAACAGCCATCATTCCCTCTCTATCGGAAGGCGCTGCAGCTCATCACATCCCAACAAGAAGACTATTTGAATGGACACGACGAAGCTGACGGCAATTTGCCCAACCATGGTTCCTTGGACAGCACGCATGTGGAAATGGCCGCAGTTGTGCTATATTGTTTTGTTCATCAACGCTATGTTGTTTCTCCTCGCGGATTAGAGGCTCTCCGACGCCGATTCCTCTTACATGCCAATAACAACGAGAACAACAACCATGTCAGCGCAAACGGCAAAGGAAGCCACCCTCTCCATGAGAATGATGAGGTTCCAAACTCTGTGGAGTCCACGATGAATCCTCTGTTTGGACGATGCCCTAATCCAACTTGCCATGGAATGCCCCTTTTACCAGCTGGCCTGGACGATTACCACTTGGAGGAAAATGGCTCAGTACTACAATCTCCTCGTCAGTCCTTACGGTATTGCGGACTATGCCACAAGTATTGGGTTCATCACTGGAACAGTGATTGTACCGACGCCACCAGCAGGACGAACAGCAGTGTTGACAAAACATTATGGTCGTTGGACCAATGTATTCAGGACTGCGCATGGGGACTCACCTTGGGCCCACTGTTCCATATCACTTTTCCAGGGTTTTTGAGGTCTTTTTCCCTAAGTAGCATTCCCGTACGGCGTCCTGATCCACCACAGGAACCGCGTATTTTTGGGTTTCGCCTTCATCCCGATGCGCTCACTCGCCACAACTGACTCGAAGGGACACATGTTTCATGGCAGCTGGAACAATGAACTGGTCCTTTGTTTGGATTGACGCCGCAAAACTATCGTCGGTGTAACATTGTCCTTCGGCCTTTTCGCTTGCCAGCTTTGTTTATTACACCATCATAGCATGGGGCCATTTCCCTTGGGATACTATGGGATATTTGATTCCGAAACTTCGTCATAATGATGACGCACAATTTCAAGTATTCCACGTGCATATCGGCCCAGTGCTAAGGGCTTGCAATAGACGGGTTGATCTGTGCAGTGGCTGCTCTGGAAGAGCTATTTTCGCATATTATATTATCGACATTCAGAAATGGATGTTAAAGCTACGTATAAGTTATACAAAATACTCCTGAATATGAATCTCATGCCTTGTTGGAAAATGCACCAGAATCACCTTCATCGTCGACGAATTCTACCACTGAATCACCTTCCTCGGAAACGACGTCTAGCGGCTTGTCAACATCCGACGACTCCCACTCGGCATTGGTCCGGTATTCAACTGAACTATGCCGCAAAGAACTCATATTCTCACGCCCCACGGAGGACTGTGCTTCACTGTCACTCAGTTCGTCCATTTTCCCGCTTCCCGTGGTCCGTACGGTACGCCCTTGAGTACCAGGGGGTTGTCGGCATTGCCACTTGTGCACGCTGAGTCTGGGTGCTTGTTCTTCAACTGTACTTTGCCAATTGCTCACATTTGAATTGATCTCTTTATAAAGGAACTTTGGTACAAAGTAAATAGCCATTGTTGCGAGCGCATCAATGCTGTAAATGATACTTCTGGCCGCAGAAACGTCTGCATGATCCAAAGAGTCCTCCAACACATAGGTAATTGCACGAAGAATCACGAGAATTGTTTGGGAATAAATCATCATTGCCAAAGTCTTGGTTTCATTCAGATCTTCGCGAACTTTTCGAGTCTGGAACGCCAAAATGGAAGCACACAACAACAAAATTGCCTGCCACGAAACTCCCAAGAAATTCCATGTCTCATTCTCTGAGTTACAGTAGAACACGCGTCGGATGATGGTCTCGTCATTTTCTGTTTTATCGTCTGTGAGCTCAAGATCTTCGTCCTTTCTGGGGGGATCCATGATGGTCCACACGGCCAAGCATACGACGACGAAAACACAAAAGAAAATCACAGCCCCAAAGAGTGATCCCATTCGTACTTTAACTCGACGCATTTGTTCCGTGGCTAACATCAACTGGTTAATCGCCGCGATTTTCACAATCAATGGTACCAATTCCAGAGTGTAGCCAAAGTTGACGAGCCATATAATCGCGACACAGTGTTTATCGGACGGTGGCAAGGCCGTCAGAAGCGAACCAATCGACACAAGCAACAAACCAACCAACAGTAGATAGAGAAACTCAATTTGGGCATATCGAATGGCGGGTTGGTCTCTCTGTATGAAAATACCGACGCTTGCTCCAAAGGTGGCAAAAATGGCCAAGCACGCAAAGACAATGGCTGCATAAAAGACAGGTTGCTTGTAGACATCATCCGTAGCCACGACAACTCGAGGATGCGATCTCGGAATAAAAGACTTGACAGTGTCGAGGTTCTCAACAAACCACTGACACGTGGCCTCGCGCGGGTCCAAGCCATACTGATCTAAGTTCCTCTGAAACCAGTACTCAAAAATCTTTCCAATCTGAAGCTCGGAGAGACGAAAGTTTTTGATGGCATCGTAGGCAGGGCTATGCAGCGCTTCTGGCTTGTCCGACTCGATGGAGATCTCATAGAGAGCCGTCGATACGACCTTGAGGAGTGACTGAGGTCCTTCTGCACAAGCTCCCAACGGGTCACCAATTCTCAAGGCCGGATCCGGATCGTCGCCACAGCGATCCTGAGGATCAATGCGATGTTCCACGCAATCTTGTGTTGGTGGAGGCAAGGACACACTTTGAAACTCAGAGTCTGTCCCCAAATACTGTTGATACAAGGCCTCTGGTTTCCACCAAAGGAGAATGACATGCGAATCCGTCACATTGGCGGCCGTCCAAATCTGAACCATTTCACTATACGTGTACCCGTTGGAACCTTTTTGGCGTCCATCACTTTCGAGAGCAATGTCAAGGTGGTGTGTTTGCTGAACAATAAAAGATGACCAACCGCAGGGATAGTCGACAATGTGACCTGTACAGGTATCGGGGGACTCTGTGCAGTTGTTCTTCTCGGTCGCCCTGAAATAACCCGTGTAAAAGTCGCTCACATGGTACATGTTTTCTTCGCCCTCCAAGCTGGGTGCCCGCTGTGCATATTTGTCGGGAGTTTCACAATTGTCCTCGGAAACATACTTGCAATAATCACTCCAGGTTGTCGGTCGTTTGAACACCTCGGCAATACGAGCTCTGTTTTTGTCCCCTCGTAGTCCCAGATAGGAAAGAAAGGCTGGATACTCCATGGCCGTCTTGCGGCGCATGAACCACATTTGTTCGGCCAAGGCACCCAGTCCACCAGGAGTTTCAATGGCCTGTTCGTCCTTTAACTTGTTCAGACTAGCAGTGTGTCCATTCCATGTCTCTGTAGAAGGAGATTCAAGCGAGGTCAGATTCAACAAAACGTCCAACAATGAAAGCAAAACTTTTTTCAATTCAATCGGAACGCACCTGGGACAACATGTTGGCATGGCGTATACTCTTCGGAACCCCTCACGAGTCTGCAGTCTCTGACTTCTTTGGATGTTTTCACTGCTGCCCAATTATTGGAAGAACCGTAGTCAAAGGAGGTGTTGATATCGTAAAAGTCCACATTCTTTCCTGCTACACCGGTTTCAATGGACACGGGCACGTCCATGAGCTCACTCAATAGAATCTGCAATACCCAGGCCACAAAAAAGGCCGATTCCCAATTCTGACTCGCCACTCGTACTTCCATGTAATCCAGTGCTGAGGGACGACAATGTCCCAATTCGACGGCCGATGGTGGATCATCGGAATTGCACGTTCTCACTTTGTAATGGTCGTCCATCCAATTGGACAGACAGCCTCCGACATGGAACGGATTGGTACAGAAGCCGTCCACACATTCAGAGCCTTTGCGGATCTTGTGCTCGCAATCAAAAATACTGAAACATCGCACTCTTGCCTGGACGACCTGTCCTCCTAGTGCAATCAAGATTCCAAGAAGAGAAAGCAACCGACGTGCACTCATTGTCATCCCGTTTGCTCTGTTGATTGTTTTTGCGTGGAAATCGCCCTCATCTTTGCCGTCTCAAACCGGAGAAACTACATGCACGAATCCACGAATGGATAACAAAGTTATGTGGCCGTGGTTTTGGCATTCCCCCATCTGCACGCATGTCTGCCATTGAAGACATTAGCCCTGAATGCGCAACTCACAGACATTCCTTTCCAATTGCAGTGTAGCGAATCCAGTGGAGGATATCCCCCAGGGCTTAATGGTTTGGTAGGGGTACATTCAAGCTCGCAAGAACAATAATCGCTCTCGAGAGACACTTTCATAATTCATAATCCTCTTCGAATGTGTTGCACATAACAAACATTAGGGCAGGAACCTCCCGCAGCACGCAGCAGACCAACGACCAACACATCATGCAAACAACACTAACTAACGATTCTCCGTGATTGGTGTCATTATCAAGACACCAAGGAACAAGGAACCATAAGAGAGATTATGACCGACGACGCACAAGCGTAAATCCTCAAAGAGAAACATTGTCGGTTCGTGAAAGATGTCCACAATAAACAATTAAATACATTGCTATCCTTTCTCCTTTTCCTTTCTGTAGTCGTACATTGCCCGATACTCGATACTCGATTTCTTAACTTCTATTCTCTCATGGGTTATCGGTAGAGCTGGGTCAAGCGTCAAGCGCTCAAGCGCTCAAGCGCTTGACTTCTCAAGCGCTTGAGGAGCTCCAGCACAGAAAGGGTGTTGCTTGAGAGCTCAAGCGCTCAAGCACCTAGACTAGGGGAAAGTGCCAAAACGCAGCAAACCATCATTCGTCTGCCCCTAGCAGCCTTTCTACAATGCCTGAGACATCCGGTGATGATCACAATGAGTCATCATACCATCCAGATGATGAAAATTATGAGCAAATGGCTGAAGAGGGCCCAACAGATGACAATGATGATAGTGAGAAGAATAAATTGTCATCCATGGAAAAAGAATACGTAAGGCCTCCTACTATTGCCATCCACAAAGGCAAGGAAATATGTGTTACAAAGATACCTCAAGATGCTGCTGATGGAGTTTGCGTCCCATTCTTGGACAGGAAAAATGTTCATTGGCATTTGTACCATGTTGGAGTGAGAAAAAATGGACGAAGTCTCTGACAAGCCTACTACACAACCTCCGCTAGCTAGACTCTAACAATTGAAAAGAGGAACGACTCATCATTAGACAAGAATCTCTCCACAACTTCTCACTACGAGCTCTTCGTCTGTGCCCAGCAACGAACTAAGCTCACGCAATCAGAAGGCATTATTCTTGCAAGAAGAAGCTACACCACGAGATCGCACAAAGACAACGGAATGAAAAATATTTTTTAAGAGTAACTTCGAAATAGATTTTCCATCAGCTATCATGTAGTATGACAAGTTACCATTTCACTAGAGATGCTACGATGAGTCTATTGCCATAGTTTCCCGTGTTAGCCCTGTTCGCTGCCGCTTGAGCGCTTGAGCGCTTGAATTTGGTCCTAGCTCAAGCGCTCAAGCGCTTGAGTTCTCCAGCAGAAAAAAGCTGTTGCTTGACACAGCTCTAGTTATCGGTTATGGGTGGAAACTGGATACAGGAGACACGGAGGAGTTCGGGAAGTTTGCCGATGGATGGTCATGGGGCAGTTGGAGATTGGAGATTGGTTGTTTGGGTTTACGCCAAACTTGCTTCTTCACCAAAAAGCAACACTGTCAAGCTCAATCCTCAGCAGTTAGCAATGGTAATAGTATGAAGGAAATTGTACCAACCATGCAAATGGGGGATATCAAAATTAACGTATACGCCCAAAGGATTCGTGAGAAAAATCCACAACCAGTAAGTTCTGTCCAACTACGAGTACTCGTACTCGTATTATTATTTTTTATTTTTGCCAAGGCCATAAAAGTCGGTGGTTTCTCGAAGGGGAGCCACCGATGACCGGAGGGCAAGTACTCTTTAGTCGTATAGTTGATGGCAGTGATCTACCCAATCAGAAATCTCAAGCATGCAAACGTTAAATAATCTTCAACACTTGCACTTGGTTGGCACCTCCAACGGCTCGAAAAGAGGTTGCCTACCCACCATCTCGTTCCATGCAGGAAGGTACGAGTAGACAATGGACAGTTGACATGCGACGAAGACCCTCAACACTAAGGCACTGAACACTGAACACTCAACTCGAACACTGAATAATTGCTTCAATCCGTTTTCTGCTGGAAGATTCCCGTAACTTGTTCACCACAGTTTGGTTTGGTGGGGATTTGAAATGAAATTCATCGCATCATGGGAATCACTCCACCTCTAGGAAAATCCATGCCACTGCTAATACACAATCACAAATTTCAGCCTATTTCCAAGGAAGAGAAACGGGTCACGGTGGCATGTAGCCTCATCAGAAAAAGTGTCTCGTATTGCATGCCACCCCTCCTTGTCAATCCCTTGTTGTTTCTCGTCCAGGTTTGTTTCTCTGGAGTCCGCGCCATGAGACTGTGAATGATTATTCTTTGAAATCCATTGTTGGCTATTGCTGTGTCGAGAGCAATGGCGCCATTCTCTAGAGACCTCCTCCTCCTAGTTCCGACATGACTAGGTAGGTAGGTTGGTACCAACAGATTATGACGATGAACTCCGAGTACTAATTAAATAAGGGACATTTTTTCGATTTCTGACAGTCTCGAGATTGGAAGAATGGGGAGAGGCAACACAACATTGCCCCGCTTCCCATTACGCAACAAAGAAAAGTGGTCGTGTGGTGACGATAAAACACAATTCGAGTTCCCTAGAGAGAGTGCCTGAAGCTGGTTGCTGGTTGCTGAATGCTGACAGATGACTGCACTTTTGTGTGATCTCTTTCACGAGAAAAATGACCGGCGAAATAATATTTTTTTGATGGCCAATTGGAAATTGGAATTGGAAGATGGGATTTGATGTTGTCACGAAGCAGTAATGGACAAAAACGATTTCCTCTAGGTACTCCTTGCTAGTACTTCCAGTAGGTAGTAAGTACCATTGTTACGAGGAATAAAAAGTAAGTCCTATCATTCTTCCCAGTCAGTTCTTATACGAATTGATAGAATTTTAATTATGCCTAGTTTTACGAATACCGTCACGACTGTACGGGTACGAGTATAAGTAGAATAAGAGTACGAGTATTCTACTGATATTCGAGTACACAAATATTAGCTGGGGGATACTCCCCATCAGATTTCGGTCTTTACCCAGGCAGAAACAACCATTGCACTTCTTACAGGAGATATCAGAAGATTTTATCAAACGAGTCACAGATCTGATGGAGAAAGTAGGAAAGTTGTTCGAGATTGTGCGTTAGGCCTTCGAACTTGCGTCCACATATTTCCGGCATTTTTTGCATAACTTCGTCAATCATCAATCCTTCAATTTCGCACTTGGTCTACCGTGGTCTCTCTCAAGAAGCTCCTGCTGTACCTGTGCATATTATGGACGGCTATAGGACATGACGTACATGCGCTTGTCAGATGCTACAGTATTTTTGACTGCGAAGACGCCGTACGAAAAGGCTCTGAATGTGTCAATGGCTTTTGCACCAATCCCTATCATGCGGGTGGATGTTTGGCAAACTACAACAAAGATCACTATAAAGTGAGAACATGCACATCGGAAGACCCGCCCTCGTCGGCAGAAAAAGGCTATTGTCAACCATCCAAGTTGGGCTACACCGAAGTACGCGTGTCAAGTCAGAACTGGGAAGCTGTCTTTTTCATTTCCTGGATCTTGCAAATCATTCTCAGTGAACTTATGGATGTTCCGGTAACAATTGAGACGAGCCGGCCAAATTTGAATGTCGACTTCTACGATATTAACTCGTCTTTTGACTACGGAGGGGCCAACGATTGGGACGCCATGCGAAGAGCCGATCAAGTCAAAGACTGTCGAACTCTGAAAGACTCTGAAGAATATACGTCATGCACTCACGTTATTCCTGGTAAGTTGCATGAGAGTTTACATTTTAAAAGTCCATGATGCCGTATCATCCAGCCGATCGTTCGGCAGCTGAAAATCCTTCTCACCACTTTTGTTTTTGTAGAGGTCTGGTCAGGACGTTCTGCTGCCGTCATGAAGTTGTGGAACGAACAGGTAATTGAAGCTCCCGGAGGACTCGGTGCGCTGGGAGAACAAATGTGGTTCATGCGGCGCAAGACTGCTAGAGAACACCCCGCCTTTTTGTCATATCTCGGGCTTCAAGGCGAAGAAAATAGGGAAAAAGTGGCAGAGGTCTTTAAAAGACCCACCACCTGGGAGGAGTATTGTAAGTTTGTATCTGAAAATAACTGCGAAACTCCCGACAAATTCGCACAACGTCCTCCTGGAACAGAGGATGAGAATGGAATGTACTTTGTACAAGGCTCCTACACTGGTTACTTTAGAGCGACGGAAGAAAACCAATGCAACATAAACCCAAACTGTACTGGGCACATTGTCGATTATCCCTGTGGATGGCAAAGTTGTAAGTCTGCTGTGCTTGTTTTCTACACCTTTCGTGACACTTCTCAACTTATCACATGAATTCCGGTTTCCAATGACTGAGCAGATGTCGCGCAGCAAGCGCTTCATCTCGGCATTGCCGTCAAGAGCAATGGCAAGCAACCTGGCTCAAACGGATATTCCTACGGAGAAATGGTACAAATCTGGAACGCCGCCAACGCCACAGATTCAGATGTTCTCATGCTGTGGTGGAGACCTGAGGCGTTGTATCAGCAGTTTCTGGGGACTGATTCTGACTTTCTTAGTGTCACATTTCCTCCACCTACACAGACATGCGTAGATAACCGAATCAACCCAGAAGATCGATGCGGAGATGATCCTGCCTTGAGATTCGGTGATCCCAGAGGATCCTGTGCAGAGGCGCCTCATTCCCTCATCAAGCTCATTACCACTGCTCTTCGCGATATCTCATTCGACAGCGATAAGCCAGAGGCTCTGCATAGCCCTGCTTATGAAGCCGTTAAGAACTTCCGCATATCTGAACTCCAGGTAGGAGAGATTTTTGAAAGGTGGTTTCAGAAGGATACTGATAAGTTCGGTCTTGACCCTCGGGATGCGACGTGTGAATGGGTGTTGGACAATCTCGACATTCTTAAAACATTCGTGCAAAGGACCCATCTTCGAGTGGTCGTGGACGATGACGATGTGTACAAGCAACCTTTCTTCTACGTCGCTCTGGCCCTTGCTTGCTTGGCAATTTTTACGACTATCTCCACAAGTATCCTCGTCTTTATTCAACGGCAGAAAACGGCCATCCGGTACGCTCAGATCGAGTTTCTCTTTCTTTTGCTTATCGGCCTATTGCTTGTTTCAATTGGGTCGCTGATGACAGCTCTCCCTCCCACAAATACCATTTGCGTTGCCATTGGGTGGTTTATAAACTTTGGCTATACCCTTGAACTTGTTCCGTTGATCGTCAAAATTGCTGCCATCAACCGACTCATGGTGGCAACTCAACAAATGCGACGCGTGAAGCTCACGATGGCATCACTCTTTGGAGCAGTGCTGTTCTTTTGCGTCTTGGTTTTCATTTGCCTTGTTCTGTGGACAACGATGGACCCCCCGAGAAAAGACGAAGAGTTTGAACTGACCGAGAACGAATCGGAGAATGGTGAAACCGTTGTGAAGCGCTCGTATTACTGCGGCTCGGACCAAGAAGTATGGAACTTTTTGGGTGTTTCATGGCAAGCCCTTTTATTGCTTTGTGCTTCGGTGTTGGCGTTCCAAACACGAAAAGTTCGCGAGGATTTGAACGAAACAAAGGTGCTGGCAATGATGATCTATTCCCAGTTTGTCCTCGTCATTCTTCGAGCTATTACATACGTTCTGGATGGTTCACTAAACCATGCCGATGTAGCAGCTGCCCGGAGTCTTATTTTCAGTTTTGACGCTCTAACGACAATCGGAATTTACTTCGCACCAAAGTTGCTCCAGAAAGAAGGATACTCTGAGACGAGCGGAAACGATAAAGAGGCTCCTTTGCCACTCAGTGTGCACAAGTGGTCTTCCAGATATGGCAGCAACCGAGACACATCATCGGGGAGTGGGCGACGAGAAAGCTCCAACAGTGACCCAGGTCGAATGGTGGGCCGACTTTGGTCCTTGCGCGAAAGCTCCATGGATAGCAATGCCAACTCTGAATGGGAGCGCAATGAGCCACCTCTCGAAGTGCTTCATGAAGAAGCATCTACATCGTCTGGCTTTGACTAATTTGTTGTGCGAGGATTCAGAACGACACAAATAGAGCTCCTAAATCGATAGATTTCAAATTAACGAGGAACGACAAAGATAGATGTGAGAATCTCGAGATGAGCATTATCGTTATCAAACACATGCTGTATGAAAAGAGTGAAGCTTTCAACGGAACCACTCACCTGTGCATGGTACAGAGAACCGTCGTACAAGCGCATTTCTCAATAGTACAATTCGTATGCGTCAAAGCACTGACACGGTTTGCCGTTCCACCTTGACGGAAAACACCCTGGGACTGGACAGAGTCATTTTGCCTCGCACGGCCACATCTCCGAAAGAACAGTAGAGCTCATCTTTCGGTTCCTCTCGAGAAGACCAACTCCCACCATTGAACAGACATGTGGATGGTCCACCGATTTGACCTTCCTGTGTAGGTAACGATGTCTCATGGCCCTTGGAAAGGCGAAACTGACACGTGACGAGCGGCTCTGGCGAATCATCCTTTTTCATCATGTCCTCCGAGGCATGATCGGATTTGATCCCAGACACCCCAACAAATGCGCACAAAAGTTCTCGAAGAGCACATGGCAGAATGTACCCCTTAACGACAAGTCCCTGATTTTTTGAGCGTACCAATCGTTGGACCCGCAATTGCTTTGTCGAGGAATAAAGAAACGGACCAAGTTTTTGTCGACACAAGAGGACGGGTCGGTGACCACTGCCGGCTGTCATGGATGAAAGACCACACCAATTCAAATACAGTTCGGCAAACCGTGCACAATTGGCGTCACCCCGAACGACCAAGGGTGGCAAATGCCGTGCCCGTGGTCGACGCTTCATCGCTTGGCTTTTGGTCTTGTTGTTGTTGTTTTTGGTCTTGACGGTGATATCCGGACCGACCGTTTGTCCCATGGACTGTGCACGTCGAAGGGCTACCAGTTCGGCTTGTATGGACGGGCTGGTTTCCGCCGTTTTCACCACCTTGGCGTCTTTGTGCACAAGGGGTTGTTCCATTCGTTTCCAAAAGTCTTGCTCGTTGGAAAATTCCATTCCTTGTCCCTCCGACTCCGTGTCATCACCGCCGTCGATGAACGACAACGAAGCCCCGAGTTGCCGTAGTTTCTGACGCATCTCCGTACAACTAGAAGAGAAAATGACTTCGGGAACATAGTCCCATTCACAGTGTTGTGGTCGCTGCGCTCCCAAGAAATCATAGCTGTCGACCGAGTCGTCGTCGTCGTTACCATTCTCCTTGTCCGATTCACAGGCTGGTGGGTCATTCGTCGCCGCAGCAGCCGAATCCGACACAGTCGTCGTCTTCTTCTCCGTTTCTTTCTTGGGAGACCGTCCCATGCGAAAGAGGACGGAATGTCCGGCCCCACACGCGTAAAAACAAGTTTGTGTCACGGCCCCTTCTACCCCCAAGGACTGTTGTGGTGATGATGAGGATGATGCGGTATTCGTTGGAGGATGAATGCATTGTTGGACCGCGACGCGCCAATTTCCGTACAAGGACCAAAAGGCATCTTGCCATTCCCGTACCTCGTGTGGCAGCTGCGCTCCAGTGGCATCCTTCCACAACAAGAGTGTTTCCGCCGCGTGTCGGCTCGGGAGAACAGTCGCATCGACGGTACCACCGCCCGTCGTGGTTGCGAGTTTGGATCGAGTGTCCTTATTCGGACCACCGCCCTTCCAACCCAAAGTGCTGGTCGTAGTCGTCGTCGTGTTGTTGTGGGACGAACTGCCAAAACTTCGCTTGGTCAAAAAGGACGAGGAGGCATGGTTCGTCCCAGTACTGCTCGTACGAGAAGTCATTGGTTTCTTATTGTGAGAAATGGGACTCCATCCATGGCTTTCCGCTGGATATTGATAATACAAGAGACTTGTATCCCATTGTGTCAAATACTGTTGTAGTTGTCCATGGGAGTTGTTCCTTCCGATAGTTACAGAGACTCCATTATGTGAGGATGATTGCTGCTGTGATTGCTGGAAAATGGTTGCCGTACGACCCAAAAACGACGACGACACCCATGGAGTGGAAGAGTCAAATCCCTCCAATTCCAACGTGACTTCCTCCTTGAGAGACCAATCCAAGAATGGAACCGTCCATTGTTGAGTCGAGGGTTGAACAAGAGTCGACTGCGGCGAAAGTGGGAAATGGTACCATTCCGGACGAGGAGCCACGGTTGTCGTAGTGGTTGCTGGATCCTTGTCGTCGTCTGCCGCCTGCTGTGTCGGAGCAGCTGCGGCTTGGCTCTGAAAGAGAGTGTCTTCCACTTGGTGAATGTATTGGAGCATTTGAAAGCCTTGCGGCGAAAAGAGCGTCGTTGTTGTGGTTTCGGTTTTGGCCATGGGCGTCGAAAATCGAGGAACGGGTAATGCCATGGAGGGACTACTCGATTCCTCCAAGGGATTGGTGCTGCTGCTTTCCAAAGAGGATCGTGGACGCTTCTTTGGTTTGGTTTGCGGAGTCATTGTACTGGATGGTCTTGGCAGCAATACGGTCCGATCCATGTCCAGAGTACTCGGATCATTGGTTTCCATACGCGAGTGCAAAGGGTAACTTGTAGAAGCCTTCTCATCGACTCCTTGACTCTGTTGCGAAGCAGCATCCACTAGAAGCAGAGCACTACTGCTACTACTTGTCCGTGGTTCCGCTTTTTGCACCGATCTCATCATGACTTGATTGAAAAAATTGGACCGAGACGTTGTATCCGCAGCAGTGGAGCCATGGGAGGCATCTTCCACGGACATGGGAGCATCGGTGGTTGTAGTCGCTGCCTTTTGGTGGGTCGCATCCATAGCTCCAGGTGGAGCTGTCGTAGTAGTGCTGTGCTGGTAGTGGTTCTCGGTCGCTTCTTCTTCTTCTTCTTGTGTTGGTGTATTTCGTACGTCGTTCCGATGAAAGACATCCTCCTCCTTTTGGCTTGTGGCGACTACGTCTTGTTTGCGGAGTGACGACGACAAGCCAGAAGATGGTGGTTGGGAATCTGGTTGTGGTCCTCGTTCTCGGTCTGCTCCACCTTTTCTACCCGCCATTTTCTCTCTCGCGCTCTTTGCTGTTAACGTCGTAGGAATAGGGTATAATATCACTCAAAGTTTTTGGACCTGTCAACATGGAACTTCCCTCCTTCACAAGGCAAGCAAACTATATATCTCGCAGTGCAGGGGAGATGTTCCAATGAAAGGGAACGGTGATGGAAAAGATGGAATGCAAAACTGATTCCGTCATTGCCCAAAAGTGATGGCACGTCAACCGACCGTACATCCGGGTCCCCAGAGCTACGCTCGCGTCGCGTTCCCCTTTCCGACAATCTTTTCTCCCTTTTCCACCCCTCGTCGTCCTCTCTCGCCCCCATTTGCAGAGCCCCCATTTTTTCTTGTTGTTGCGCAGCGACCATGACCAGCATGCCCTCCGAGTCCGAGAGCGGTACATTTCTGGAGCATTCAGCAACAACAGCGTCCTTGTCCTCCTCCAAGAAGTCGTCGTCGATTCGTCATGCCGAGAAACGTCGAAAGTCGAGTGGATTGTTTGCCGATCGCGTGGCCCAAATCTCGATTGACAAATACCGGTACGTCGTACCTCATCCGGAGGCCATGACGTGTCTGTCCACCCTCTTGGCGCACGATGGAACCACCAATCAACTCGTTGTGGTCGCGTTGGGTGTAGGGACCAAGTTCTTGTCCGAAGATGCACTACGAAACGAAGAACAAACGGCACTTTCGATTCAAAGTGGAACCCAAGAAGAGGAGAATTTATGTGCCTATTATGGGAGTCGAGTACGAGACAGTCATGCCGAAGTTCTGTGTCGAAGGGCCTTTCGAAGGTACTTGTCGAATGAAATGCAGCAAGATATTGACACATACAATGACGATCATGAAGAAGCGGAGCATAATGATGAGAATTCCATAAACAGCACTGGTCATTCTCCATCGTCTATTCGTTTGCTGGAGCGAGTACCATCTCATGCCGTTTACAATGAGGAAGAGATTGGCAACAAGTCACGATCTTTGTCAACGGAGACACCCGATAGGATTTCATTGCATGACATGGAGACTCAAAAATCTAGTCACGCGACAAGTGATGCATCATTGGCTACGGAGTCAGCTTTGTCCGATCCACCCGTGTTATGGAGGCTTCGTCCGGGTATTACGCTGCATGCGTACAGTTCTTCGGCTCCCTGTGGCAATTCGGTGCTCAAAAAGTTTGCGGATTTGCGAGACAATGTTCAATTCCGATCGGACTTGTCGCAGGATGAATGGCCCTCGGACCATCCCCATCCCATTCAATTGGGACATTCCGTAGCGCAAGGCCAATTCGCCTTGCTGGTCAAGCATGATCGTAGTAGTAACCCAAAAGAGTCACAAGACAACGATTCTACAGACACCGGAGACGACAAACAACACCACTGCAAACCTGTAAAACCGCACACTCGTCGATTCCCAACCCAGCTGTCACCGAAACAACAAAAATGGCCTGCAAACCAAACGACCGACTGGTGTCCTTCTGGAACCACCACGGTTTGGTCCCAGCAGGGAAGTTTGCATACCTGCAGTGACAAACTGTGTCGTTGGAATTGTTTGGGTTGGCAAGGATCCCTCTTATCCAAATACTTGGTCGATCCCTTGTATATTTCCACATTGACGGTGGGTCGCAAATTGTCCTTGGCACCTTGTCGTCGTGCCGTCTGTTGTCGGGCGTGTCCCTCCAATACCACCTTGTCCTGGCTGCCATCACCCTATCGCGTTCATCATCCATCCATTCTGGCCAATGCCGTGTATTTGGATGAGACGGCTGCCGTGACAGTCCATCACGACAAGCCAGGGGACGATGTCCGATTTCATTCGACAGTGTGTTGGGTCTGGTGGGATGGTCGGACTATGGCAGAAGCCATTGATGGATCCACTGGATATCGAGTCCACGTGAATCCAACAGCCATGGACTCGACGATGGACATCTCCGACGCATCCAGTCCGGAGGGCAACATCCACACGTCATTTTCCGCAGTCTGTACGCTCGAACTTGTCAAGGCATTTCTGGGTGTATCGAATGCCTTGGCTACTGCAAAGAATGAGAAAATGGCACCATCATCTCTGGTAGCACCACCACGGACACTGCTCGAACTCGGCGAGCTGAAACAACAGGAATCGCCACACTACCAAGAAGCCAAGCGTCTCCTCCATTCCAAACACCCCGTCTTTCGTCAGTGGAAACAACGAGGTACAAATCCAATCGAATCCGAATGTTGAGCTTTGAACCATTGATAAGAGGACGATATTGTAGGTCATGGGAGCAATGGAGTATCGCATTCTTTTCTATTAGAGAGATCAAAGAGCAGATAGCATGGGTAGCAAGGCGATGTTTCGCGCTGACGTCATCATCCAAACTCGACCATGATGCGGTCAAGAAAAGGAACAAAGAGTGCCAATTATACTGTCAAGATGATTCAAAGGCTCTATTCTTGGTTGACGCTTCTGTGCTTGTTGGTTGGCCCATCGAAAGCCTTTGCTCCTGTCCATATCCGAGAGCCGAATGTCGGCTTGGCGGTGGTAGGTGCGCCACTTTTGACACGGCTCTGTGCTCAACCCGAGGAAAAAGAAGAAGAAGAATGGTCCGATTTTGACGGATGGATCGGAGACAGTGTTGTGGAAGACGTTGACGACAAAGCAACCCTTTCATCGCCAGAGTCCATTCCTTCGTTTGATCTCAGTCCAGAAGATGCACCAGTGGAGACGGAAGCAACGGAAGACAGTCTCGCGCTGACACAACTGTTTGAAGAACAAAAACAAAAAGATGCCATCCTCGATCGTACCGGCATTCGATCTCGCCAGTTTTCTCTTGGTCAAGATTTGGTATTGTCCGATTACGTGGGCAATCTGGGATTTGATGAAGTGACGGATTGGGAGTATTACTATCCCAGTGAAGATGGCAGCGAGGACCGCAAAGTCGTCCAACCCAATCCCTTTGATCCATCTCAACCCAAGCGTTCTCGTGTCAGCAGTGGATCTGTGGTACGAATCTTTCGTGGTGAATTCACGGGAGCTTTGGGTGGTCTCTTGTCGTCACAAGGACTAGATCGTCGTGTTCTGGTCAAGGAATTTACCGGGACCTTGGCCTTGTCACTTGCCTCGTCCGAGCTGGCATCCTTGGCATTGATGCAGTCTGCCTTGATTGACGACAAGAATAATAAGGATGAGGACTGGGCTACTGTGGCTTCTTCAAGGTCGGTCAATACTCGCAAGGACCACGCCAATGTCGTCAAGCTGGTCAAATGGTTGCAGGCGCAACCCTATTTGGGCCTTTTGGGCGAAGTCAATCTCGCCGAGTTGGATGGCAATTTGGAGCCCAATGAGTTTTATCGTGCCTTGCGGGTACCACCTCCCAAACCAGAAGCTGTCTGGTTGGTTTACGAATACGCCGGTCTTTCCACAATTCAAGCCTTTGCCGAACCAGCCTTGATTCGACAATCGAGTTTGCCCCTCAAAAAGGGTTTCTTTGGCAATCCCGTCCCTCCCGATCCGTTGCCCTCGTGGGACAATCGCGCCAAGTATGTGATCAAGGGAATCGTCCGTGGTGCCATTGTCGCATTGGCTGAAATTCACGAACAAGGCTTGGTCCATCGCAGTTTGGGTCGGAATAGTATTGTGTTGTCGAGCAAGACGCAGGACAAACGACAAGCCGTATCCGTGTATGCGACCCAGACCAACAATTTGTTGGTCAAGCTTTCCGATTTTGGATTTTCCATGTCTCAAACCAGCATTGCCGTGGACGATCCCGACTTTGCGACGCGTGCCCGCGCGTTTGGTCTCAATTTTGCGTCAGAACCCAAAGCCACGGTACAAATGGTGAATTTTGCCATGGCCGAAGACATGCATGCCTTGGGATTTGTCATACTAGCCTTGCTCTTGTCATCCTTGGCCGACCTGTATTCGATTGACGAACCGATTCCTCCCACGGACGAAGATAGTTTGCAACGATTGCTGGGGGAAATTTTTGACAAGGATATCAAGGAACAGTTTCGAGAGTACGTCTTGAACGAAGAATGTTGGTTGAATCTCGTCCGACTCTTGGACGAACAAAATGGAGCTGGATGGAATGTACTGGACGCCCTCTTGAACGCTCGTGAAAAGGCAGCGGCTGCCATCACCCAAGACAATTTGATCAGTGTCCGGGGGCTTTTGTCCAATCCATTTTTTGATTGATGAATGAACCTAGGTAGGCGGAACGCTCCCTGTGTCGAAACTCAGACAAGAGAGCGTATTGGACAATGCCACCGATAGGAACGACAAGGGGTACGCAAGTGGCTTTTTGCTTTGGCACATTCGCCGGTTTGGATTGTCTGTTCTCAACGCAAGCGTCGCATTGTTTCTCTCATACAATAGGGTCCGTCGCGACACAAGGATTTGAAACGAAACACCATCATCTTTGACCATTACTGTTTCCTAGCTGAGGGAGGGCCTAGGTATATCGATACATTTCTACACCAGCTGCAGTCCTACACTAGATCGAATCCAGCAAATTTCAAAGGGTTCCTGCTACTGTTTAACTTCGTATTCCTTGAGTTCCTATATTTGTTTCATCGTCTTGTAGGACCGTCCCACTACGGCGCCAAATACAATGAAACCGTCATGACACGACGTGATTTCACGGTTCATGACCAAGAAAATGGATCCCAGGAAGCGTCGTGGCAGCATCAGGTCAGGTGAGGGCATCCCCTCCCACCCTTGTCTACCTTTCATGAATGCATCACTCAACAGTTTTCATTCTTTGATGGTGCATTCTGGTCAGTTGGGAAGGGCCATGGTGGTGGGGACCGACTTGGTAATGGTGGCATCGGAAAACCCCGCTTGGGCCACCGCTTGAAGAAGCTCCGTGTCCGAGGCGGACCGTGGCGTATAGTGGACCGTCGCATGACCCCCTTGTTGAAAGCCCAGGGGATACAAGTGAGACTGCGCCGTGACGACTCCGGGCACGTTTCGGAGCGCGTCATTAATGGCATGGACACAGCCCATACAACCCATGCCCGGAATATCCATGGACACTTGAGTGACGTGAAGGACGTTCGATTCGGGGGGTGGTTCCGAGCTCGTCGTTGTCGTCGTCGTCGTCGCGTCCGTTCTTCTCTCCATCGATTCGTGGGGTTGTGGGGCTCGTGCGACGGGTCGAGGATGTGGATAGTGATATTGATTGTACCAATCAAGGGCTTCCGGCAACAAGGCAACACTGGTACGGGCCGTCCATGCCAGTGACGACTGCCAGGATTTGGGCGGTTGTTGCAGGCCCGTCACGAGCAAACACGCCATAAAATAGGGACGCAAGGGTCCCAAGACCTTGTTCCAACCCGCACAACCATAGGCTAGCGCATTCAAGAGTAATTGAAGGAGACAGCAGGCCGAGGCGGCCAAGGGGAGAAGGGCATTGTGCCACAACCACCCTACGGCCCTTCGGGGCCGGCTGGTGGTGGTGTGACACTCGGTCGTTGTTGTACTTGGCACACCCCAAAACCACCAACCATTTGGTTGGCTTCCCGTCATCCACGCAAGGCCATAGGGTACCAACAAAAGGACGGCGGTGGTGTACAAAAATTTGTCCCAGATGTGGGCGGACCACAACAAATGAGCCGCGTCCGGACTTGTAGTACTGCTTGTGGTAGCACTCGAGAAAAAGTTGAGTGTCGCCGTCATGGTTGGATGGTGTGGATGGGGTCGCAGTAGGAGCGGAAACTCGTCTCTTGTCAATGCCAACGACTATAAAAGATAAAAGGAGGACACAAGATCACCGGGGACCCTTCCTCTTGGGTCTCCTTGTTTCTTGTGTTGTCTTGCTTCCTTTTCTCGAGAAGGAAAGTGACGGTTTTTTAAAAAAGAAAAGATTGTTGGCGTTTGTGTGACCTACCTCCCAGCGGGGGTGTTTTTGAGGGAGTAATTTCGTTGAAACACCCCCTTCTCTGTTCGCTGGATCTTGACGGTAGGCATATCTCATTTCCTCCACCACGATAACAACACGACAATCAAACTTTGTTGTTGCTGGTGACCTCCAATGGCCACCCCATCGCAATCCGACCATCATGTGATTCATATTAGTACCATGGTAGTGCATTGTGAGCCGCACAGTGCATGAGTGCCACTCTAGGAAAGGATGAATACAGTAACGCGTAATACGGGCACAATAGGAGACCATGATGGCATGAAAATACATGAGAGTTGATGTTTTGCTATCAATGCAGTGCGTAACTACTACTGTTATGTGTATTGTATATCAATAGGTGTTCAAACAATGCAAGATAAGAGCCATATTGTCCCTTTGAGTTGCTTCGTTCGAAATTGTGAGACGTCGCGTCCGTGCCTGTGCCACGAGGCATGGCGCCTATGAGTCTGATGCATAATAGCCTTAACCTTTAAACTTCGGTGATGCAGATGCATTCTACACTATTGGTTTGAGGTCTATGACTGGGAAGACAGGTTTCAAGAGTCCAAATAGGTGCACAACAACCTGTGCAACACCATGGCCCGTGTTGTTATCGTGGTGGAGGAAATGAGATATGCCAACCGTCAAGAAATAGGTTATTATTTGCTCTTAGAGAAGGGGGTGGCTACACGAAATTACACCCTCAAAGCCACCCCCGCTGGGGGGTATTGTGTGACCTTTGGAGCGGGTTACACTCCCCATCAGATGGTTGATTTATGGGTTTCATAGTTTCAAAGGTTTTTTTGAGTACCGGGCTCTTGAGAGTACGTATCAAAATTCCTCGGCGCGAGCCGGATTGAGGCAATCACGCAGACGACAGGTAAGACTGCTCCACGATGACACACTATTATTATTACGAATAGAACAACGGAACTTTATGCCTTGAAAGGGACAAACCTACAGCCTTCGCCTATAATTCCAAAACGACAACATCCAATAGCAAAGCTTTTGTCGACAATCTACCCCATTCATTCCAATCCACAAAGAAGAAGAAGAAGAACCGCCCGTGAAGAAACGAGAACAACGGGCCGATTTCCACTACAGTGCAATATCCTGGATCAGTTCGTTGGTCTTGGATTGCTCCTCTTCCGAAAAGCCGAAGCGGGGGTTACACCTTTCATCGCGTCCACCGTTTGAACCATGATGAAATTTTCCAACAGGAGGCTCGCCATACCTTCTTGCTGGATATTTATAGTATTGCTACAATTGGATCCGGTTTCAGGTACGGTATACACCAACAATGCAAGTAGCTCAGGAGACTTTGAACACTTGATGGCCTATCCAAGTCTGGCGGCTCTGTTTGGAGCACCCTTTGAAGAAGGAGGATTGTATACGGCACGCTTGCAATACTTGGTGGAAAATCCCTTTTTATGCGATGAAATCAATAGCACTACAACCTCCTTTGTGGGCAAGATTGAATCGCCGCTGGAGGACCAGAACACGAACGAATTGGCACCGGAAGTGGACACTCCACCCCTGGACGATCCATCGGCCGTGTCCAACACGATGCAATCCCAAATAGACGAGGAGCTCGAAAAAGAACCCATTGTTCTCTTGGCGGCTCGAGGCTCGTGTCCCTTTCATTACAAGGCCATGATTGCCGAATCCTTGGGCCTTCGCGTCCAATACTTGATTATTTACAATCACAATCACGATGGAGAAGATGTCTTGGTTCCCATGTATTCGGAATATGGCGATACGCGATTGCGATTACTCAGTGTCACACATCGGACCGGTATCGCCTTGAAACGGTACATTGCCAATGCGTCACCGCACGACAGGACATTGGGAGGACCCCGCATTAGTATGGATGGATTGCCCCCGGACGGTGTCATGACGGCGCAAGATTTGCGCAATGTCTTGATTTCCACCTTGGGCTTGTTCTTTATGCTGGTGTCCTGCAGTGGCTGTTTTCTCATGTGTGCCGCGGCGGCGCAATACGGTCGTCGTTTGGAACGAGCTCCCACAACGACGGACGGGGACAATCCGACCATGAGCCGTTCGCCCTTGTGGATGATTTTGATGGGCGATGTCGATACGGATCCGGTCGTCGTGGGAGATGCTGCCACGGCCGCACGAGCCTTTGGATCGTCACGGACCTTGCTCACACAAGAAGAAGTACAAGACTATCTTCTCGTGAATCAACCACCACCCGCCGACATGTCGTCGTCGTCCAATCATTCATCGTCGGAAGAACAACAACCACAAGACTCGGCAACCGTATCGGAGGACGAGGAGGATGGTACTTCGTCGGGTATGGAGGACGAACCAACTGCTCCGTTGCATTGCGCCATTTGCCTGGATGATATTGACGAGAATGCTCCTCCGGAAACCATCTTGGAATTGCCTTGTCATCATAAATTTCATACCGAATGTATCATTCCTTGGTTGACGGAACGACAAGCCAAATGCCCCTTGTGCAAATACGATGTTCTCCTCTACGTCCAAGAACGTGCCGCGGCTCAGGCTTCCACGGCAAGACGACGACGACAACAACCACAACAGGCGAGGCGACCGCGACGATTGCCCACGGTCTTGTTTGGAGGGTTCTTGTCGTCGTCGCGGCCCTCCTCCTCGTGGATGGTTGTTGAGGGTCAAGAAGACGAAGACGATGGCAATTTGATCTTGAGCCGTGTCAGTGACACGTCGGCCGAAGTGGAATTGGCACAACAAGTCCCCAGCAGGACGAACCGCACGAACACGTCTCCCATCCATACCACCGACATGGAGACATCTGCTCCTTCTCCTCCTCAAGTCTATTAAAAAACCATGCTTGATATTTCATAATAATAAAAACATTCTTTTTAGGGAATCAACCATACTATTGATTGTTCATTGAAATCATTTCATAGTTTCTAGGAGTACGTACTCCTGCTCCTAGTTTTTCCACTCTAGGTACTGGCAGAAGGAGTCGGGTTAGATCTGGTAGCTGCGATTACTACTACTGGGCGTTTGTCTCTTCTTTCAGGAGAGCAGTAGGCAATGGTATTCCCCTTTCGCGCGCGCTGGCCTCACGAGAAACAGTGCTTTGTCTGTCGTGCGTACGGCTTGGCGCGATCATCCATCCCAAAAATGCATGACGAACCATGGCGTTGCCATCGTGGAAATGGATTCTTCCTGCCATTGTTGTGGTGGGAATTGCTCTCTTGATGCAAGATGTTCGTGACGAAGCAGAGACAGGGAAACCTGTGAAGCAGTCGACGAGCCAAAACACCCATATGGACGGCACCACAACCACGGGAAAACCAACGACGACCACCACCACAGGTTCTGGATCCGTCTTTGTGATTGGAGATTTGCATGGTGATGTTCATTGTGCGCGTCATTGGGTAGAACGTACGGGGGTCATTGATCGTCTCACGGGAAAATGGGTCGACCCCTCGAGTCATTTGGTGTTTGTGGGTGATTATGTCGACAAGGGACCGACGGCCAAGCAAACCTTGGAGTTTGTCAAGGCCTTGACGGAAGACTATCCCAACCATGTCACAGCCTTGATGGGGAATCATGAAATGGAACTCTTGTTGGATCGAGATGAGCGACGGCATGAGGTTTGGGGTGGCGCGGCCTACTATCAATTGGCCTTTTCCAGTGTGCATCCGGGCGAATATCGAAACTATCTGCCATCTGCCAAGGAACCGGCGGAGGGTGGCGATTCCAATGAATTGGTCATTGAGGCCTTGTACAATGCGAGTATTGAAGTGTACAGCCATCGTTTGCATCGTGAGATTTTAATTTCTTCGTCCGAGGCCGTTCACGAAAAGTCCATTCTCAACTTTGTACCAGACCACTTGCAATCCTTGGTCAAGGAACGTATCGTACACTTTCAAAAACATTATGTCGATTCGTTTCGATCCAACACATCCTTGGGTGCCTGGTTGGAAGCTCGACCCGTCTTGGCCTTGGTGCATGGCACACTCTTTGTTCATGGCGGCATTAGTGCGGCGGGAGCGCAGCAAATTGCCGCGCTGGGTGTAACAGGCGTCAATCAACAGTTGGCCCAACATGCGCAGGAAGACAAGTTACTCGACTTTATTCAAGAAACACCCGAAGGCCGAGTGGTGTACAATATGTTAACCTTTCGGGGCAATCACCAAGACGGTGCCTGTCCCTATTTGCCCCGTTTGTTGCCTCCGCAAGCAGTTCGGTTGGGTGTAGGACATACACCCGACGATGATGTTCGCATTCTATGCAATCAACAATTTTTGGCCATTGATTCCTCGCTCAGTCGGTGGTTCCGCAACAGTTACAATGAATATTGTCCCGGCGACAAGGTGCAAGTGGCGGCCAATGGCAAATATGGATGCGACAAAATGAACGAGCAATGCCAAGGACAAATTGTTCATATTGATGCCAATCAAGAAATTCAAATTCTTTCCTGAAAAAGACCAACAAGACTCCCTACCTAGACAAAGATGCGTGCAGTGCTGCAGCGATCGATAGAGATGCTTTCGTTTGTCCATTGTCGCAGTTTCATACCGATAACAGTAGAAATGCCTATGTTGTTGTTGTTTATGGTGAGTTTTTAAGAGTAGATCAAATGTTCAGTAACCGTATGATGGTCGACTCTCGATGAGACTACCTTGAGGAGTACGATAAGAAGGAGCTACCTACCAAAACTGCTACATAGCCCTGGATAGACTCTACCTAGGAGTAGGTAGGTATCCGCGGGAAGTTTTACTACTTACTACACCCTTTTTTGACTCTACTAGAGGTATTCGCTCAACCAAAAGGGAAAATGCGTCATTTCTATGATGAGAGTTTATCCTACAGCTGAGAGGAAGTTTTCTTCTCTCTGGGTCATCCTTCTCTACTGTTGTGTTGTTTGGGGTTGGATGTCGAGCGGATCCACCTACCTACCGTAGCTAGTTTGTCGGCTGCTGAACTCACTGAAGAACTCGTACTTGCGTACAGAAAGATGTCTGTGTCTCCGGAAGTGTGGTGCTTTTTCAAATAAAAGGAATATAAAGTATGTAGCTGATGTCACTCTTTGTTGTGGTATATCATCGAAAGCCAAAGAGGTGCAAAAAGTTGTTGCTGAGCGACTGAAGCGATTGAGATTTGTGTTTGGGATATGCGAACGCGACTGGGCGGGAGACGTGGGCTTCCAGTTTTGCAATCCTCTTCTTGTTATCGCACAAATCCACCAACCAACAAAAACCAAAACAAGAAACCAAACCAAGAAACCAAATCAAACAACCATGCCGCTCTTTCTCAAACAAGGAAATACCTTCCATGTCAAACCGAAGGAGTCGATTGTCTTTCAAGATACATTGCCTGCCGGAACCTATTCGGTCAAGTATAGTGTCCAAGAAGGCTTTTACTTGGAAACCATCCAAGACATGACCGTCCCACCCAAGCTGTATGGAAATACCACGCAAAACGCGGATCGAATTTGCAAACCTTTCTGGACCGGCCCTCCGGAACAGGAGTCTTGCTCATGGGAGAAAAAGGCCAAGGTTGTGTCCGCCAATGCTCGAACCGAACAGGGCATTCCCACATTGGTGGTGAACACGTCCGATTGTGCCGGTGAGGCCTTTAATACCTTTATTCAATCCATTGATCAACCAGCTATCTTGCTCTTGGACGAATTTGAAAAGGTCTTCAACCGCGGGTCTCATCAACAAAAACTCTTGACCTTGCTCGATGGCTTGTACAATTCCAAAAACTATTCATACTGACCTGTAACAACAAGAAGGGCTTGAATGAGAACCTCTTGAATCGTCCGGGGCGGTTGTTTTACAAATTAGAGTTTGCCGGACTAGATGTGAAGTTTGTCCGTGCCTATTGTCAGGACAATCTCATCAACAAAACCCACCTGGAACAAGTGTGTTCCATTTCTCGTCTCTTTTCCAAATTTAGTTTTGATTTGCACAAGGCATTGGTCGAAGAAATGAATCGATATGGCGAAGGTCCCTCGGAGGCACTGCGATTTTTGAATGCTCGTCCGGACCTTTGTTTTGGTCAAGGAACATTTGACATCACCATTCGTGTCAATGGAACCGAACTGGCTCATCACCAGTTTGCTTTTCCCCAGACATATTGTGGTGACATCTTTCGTCGACCCATTTCCATCATGTACAAACCGGTCGCCCCCCAAAAGCAGCAAAAAACAGAGAACTTACTGTCTCAAGACCCTGAATCCGATCCAGCCCCAGAAACAGTACTGACCTTTACGAGCCATGATCTTGTCAAAGCGAACAGTGCAACGGGCAGTTACGAATATGAAAACAAGAGCAATCACCCTGGTGTTTACTTGGTCTTGACAAAACGACATGGAGGAGGACAAAAAGTCGGGTCGAAGAAACGAGGTGGGTTTGACCTGGACCACTACTGTTCTGTTGATAATATTGAAGATGATGCCTCTTGTGGTGACGACTGGACCCTGGCAGCGTGGCAAGTAATGGACCTCCTGGGTGAGGACAATAATGACTATTAGTCAAGCTTATAGGAAACACGTAGAAAGTCATTTCAACCGCATCAATCCAATTGCGCTTTGGGGAGTTTCCATGTATTTCTGTAGGATGCTTGTTCGAACTCGAACAAGGCGTCGCTTCTGTGTGTCGCAAGTAGTGTGAAATGAGAGAGACAGTTTCACATTCCATGTCTCACGCTGGTCGACTTCAATTCGTTTCCAATGGTGGTTTTACTGCGGCTGACAAAACAACCGAATCCCCCTCACACACCTCCTTTTTGTATCGGCATGTCTCTCTCTTGTTGCGTCGGCTCTAGAGCCTGGTCTGTCACTGCCAAGGGAGATCCTCCTCCTGGAAATGGTACAAATCTCTGTTTCCCTCTCGTTCCTTTTTCGTTTGTAGTTCAATCAACACTTGTTTATACTTGATCTCAACACTCGTTTTATACTCGATTGCGTCTCTCAAGAACACGAAACACAGAGTTCCTTCCAGCTGTCGTTTCTCCCGAGGCCTGTTGTGTCAAAGCGTGGGTTGCAACCGAAACTCGGACTGACAGGGATGCGGTTGTCCCGTCATCCAATGTCGGACCGTGTCGGTTTGCAAATTCCATTCCGAGACCATGGAGGCCGTGGTTTCAAAACCCGCTCCATGCATGCAAATGCCCGATGGGTGATCTCTCAAGATTGTCATCATGGCCGGAGGATCCAAACTGGATTGATTCTCATGCTGGTCCAACAAGGCTTGACCACACACTTGACGTGACTCCTCGTCTTCGGCTTCCAGTGTTCCACCGAGACGAAAGCACTTGGCAAAATCAAACGCGTCCTGGCCATTCCAAAGATTGTGTTGGAGGGCATAGTCTTTTAAACCAGGTGAGCACAACTCAAATTGGGTTCGAATCGTGAGACCATTGGAAATATTCCGTCCCCCGGCCGTTACCTTTTGAGCACACCAGTGTCGACCGGCCGTTTCCAAAATCCATGTTTCCGTGGCATCGGCAATCAAGAAACGAATTGTGATAGGTAAAGGAAGGATCCTGATAGGCACAGGGACCGCCTTGACCATGTTTTTCCAATAATTGCGTCATGATGGTGCGAGCCTGTTCCGCCGTTGGTCCCTGTTCCAATCCCAATCGTACCAAATCCATGCCCAAGAGCAACGATTCATGTTCTTGGGGAACTTTGGTCCAGACCGCTTCATTGCCAATCACCACACCATGTTCATTGGCTCCCATTTCGGCACCCCACATCCAATCAATTTGCGACAAGAGAACCGCATAGGTTTGGGATGCTTGTGGTATCGAAATGTACGTACAATGGACCATTTGAGGTTGGCCAGTTGTTGTAGTAGTAGTACTAGTATCATAATACTGCTGGGCCTCGTAACGACAAATGCCTTGACCTTCTCCGTTGGGTCGATCGCTGTTTTTGCCAAATACCACCGTCCCGGGAGGAGCCGTGGGAGGATAGGCGACAAAGGTATCGCATCCCAAGGGCGACGATGACGACAAGGAGGACGACCGCCATGGTCTGGTTGGTTTCCTGGCATGCATGGTCGAGGTGATAATAGGACCTGGAGCACTGAATGGACGAGAGACAAAGGCGTGATGGTGGTGGTGGTGGTTGGAACCAGACTGGATGCAACGAGGAGTGATTGACAGAACGAAGCGCACCAAACGGCACAGAACCATTGTCCGAAAAGATACCTTTTCGACAAAAAAGTATCTTTCCCATAATCACATGGGAGTAGTAAGACTACTTCACGGTGATTCATTCCTTTAGAGGAGGGTCGCCCGGCGCGGAAGGTAGAATGACGAGAAGGGCATATGTTCGAGGAGGGCGCATGCCCGACAAGACATATGCCCGTCGAGTCATTCTCCCGACAAGCCGGGCGCCCGACGAGGAAGGAATGAGAAATCACAGGGGATACTTTATATCTAGATATGTAGGTAGTGACTACCGCCCGGTTTTATTATGAGATGGGATGTCGTAGGGACATAATGTTCCTATCGCGGTTCACCCATGATGTCGCGCGATTCGCACGATCACTACTTCCCGGCTATACAATAAAATTCTACTGTAAAATAAAAATGTGAGACGAACTACCTGCATAGCTAGGTATATAGTTAGCTGAGGTAGCTATCATCCGTCATCTACCTACCTAGGTACTCCTAACCAAGAAGACGGCGGTTCGAATGCTTTCCGCAGATTGTGGAGGCGTTACAGGGATATATATCCTCCCCTTCTATTGAAAACAACAAGTAGAGCCCAGAGTATTCAGTTCTCTTCTCTCCTTTTACACTTTTCTTCCTTCTCTAGCTAGCTAGATTGCCGGCGTTCGGCCATCCTTGGTCAAGAGAATTCCATACAAGTCGGGTCGTCGATCTCGAAACAAGCCCCAGGCGGCTCGTTCGAGTTGTTGTTGTTGGATGTCAATCGTCGTCGCCACCACTCCGACCGGTGTCTCGGCGGTATTGTCGGCACATTGGGCGACCATGGCACCCGTGTGATCCGTCACAAAGGATTTGCCATAAAAGTGAATTCGTTGTCGTTCTGTATTGCTGGTAGTGTCGTCATCATTGGGCAAGAGAATTTCTGTGCCAAACCGATTGGATGCCACGACAGGAATCATGTTGGCGGCGGCATGGCCTTGCATGACCCGTTGCCAATGGTCGGCCGAATGCAAGGTGTGATCTTGCGGTTCACTGCCAATGGCCGTGGGATACAACAAGACCTGACATCCCTGCAAGGCCAAGCACCGCGCCGTTTCGGGAAACCATTGATCCCAACAAATGGCCACGCCCAGGCGACACTGCAAGACGTGCGAGTCAAAGACTCCCATGCCCTGAGTATCACCGGGAGAAAAGTAAAACTTTTCTTGATAACCCGGTCCATCGGGAATGTGCGATTTGCGATAGGTACCCAAATTGGTCCCATCGGCGTCAAAGACGACAATGGAATTGTACAAGACATTATTGCATCGTTCGTAAACGGAAATGGGCAAGACTACTTGGAAGTGTTGGGCCAATCGTTGCATGCGTCGCAACAAGACGTGTTGCACCTTGTGCGAGTTTGGGTCCTTGTTTTGATTGTGGTTCTTGTGGTTGACCTCGTCGTCACCAATGGGATCGGCCAAGGTCAAGAGACTGGCTTCTTGGGATTGACAAAAGTAGGGACCACTCCACAGTTCGGGCAACAGTACAATATGGGCCCCCTCTTGTTCAATAGCTTTCACAATGGCTTGTTCGGCCCGTTGACAATACCCTTCCAGAGTGGAATCGGGCAAGCCGGCCCCCGTGAGTTGCGTCGCGGCCACCACCAATTTGGCCGGACGACCTCGACGGCCCATGGTGGCAGGAGGGGTGGTTGTTGTTGTTGTCGTTGTGGTTGCATCGTCATCATCCTGGCGGCGCGACAGGGAAGGAATCTCTTGATTCACATAGGAATCGGCACTTTCTTGGAGTTGGCGATAGGATTCGGCCAAGGCCGTGGGACGGTACCGATACACACCCAAACCTTGGTGGTTGCTGTCATTGCTACTACTGGAGGTGGTGCCTGTACTCATGAGGAGGAGGATGGTGAGGGCAAGGAGAACAAGGAGCGTTGTTGGATGCACTGTTGTCATACTTCACAGAGCAATGATCTCCTCCCTTGACGTCGCGCCTCCGATTGCAAGCACTCGGGGTTTTGGATCCAAAAAAGGATACAAAACGCTGAAGCGTATTCTTTTAGAAGATCATAAGAACCCAAATGGTAGAACTTTCGAGCGGTCTCTAAAGATACATGTTAACTTCTTAGCGTTATTTACATATCTGGCCCCAAAGATCCAAAAGATCCTATCGCCACACACAATAAGATACGCCTACAACACAGAACCATGATATAAAATTCTGACCAAACGGCTGCTCGTTTGTGCCAACAGCTTCCAATCACGCTCCACTCTCTCTCTCTCTCTCTCTCTCTCATTCTTCGTTTAAGCGCCGGAACCGAGAGGTGGTGATTCTCATTCAGTGTTGTTGTTGTCGTCCTCGTCGAAACCAAGAAACCAAGATCGAATGCTGGTACGAGTTCCCCACCTTCCAGCAGGTCTCATGCCGTCGTCGTCCCCCTTTTCCTCCTCAGCGTCCAAAGGTACAGCCATGGCGGCGGCGGCAGCTGCCTTGGAACAACATGCTTCGGCCGCATCGTCCTTGATTCAACCATCGATTAATTTTTTTGGAGGCGTGCGAGTGCCAGCCATGTTGATTGCCGGCTCGTCCGTGGCGGCACTCTTTTCCCTCGTCGGACCGGCCGCTCAAACCAAGGCCACCAGTCGGTACAATCGGGTCGAATGGATCGTCTTGCGGCTCTACCATACCATGGCACTGCTGTCCTTTCTCTTGTCCATGACCACCGTCGTGACCACCACCACGGCCAATACCTCCCTGTTGTTGCACAGTCCCCAATCCTTTGCGGCTAGTGCCACGACGTATCCCGATGTTTATCACTTTTTGCGGGGTCCCTTGAATTTGGAATTTGTCTTGACCCGATGGTCCTTTTTCACCTCCGTCCTCTTGTTTGTTCTGGGGGCCACCTCTCGCCTCTTGTTGGAATTGCAACTCTTGCAACCCGGTCGGCAATGGGCCGCGTGTACCGTGGGATGGACTGTTGTCACGTTCTTGTCCACCATTTTGTCGCGCATTAATTGTACGCTCAATTGTTGGCCTCATTTGGGCGCCATGACCTTGGATTTGTGTCACATATTGTGGCAGCGAGCTACTACCCGAGACTGTGGTTCTCCTCTCCAGTTGGTCTCGTCCTTTTCTTTTGGAGCGGCCCTGGTTTGTGCCTTGTATTCGCTTTGGACACTCTTGTTGGACTGCTTTGGAAAAAGTGAAGGAGGAGGAGACCCTGCCGGAGCTGCAGCAACAAGAACAGCAAGCCATGGCAAGAACAAGCAGCCGTAAGAGGAACGGCCACCGCGGCGTCCCAAACAAGAATTCATGTCCTCAATGACGTTCCTAACCAGAGACCATTGAACTACAACCAATAGCCATGGAATTCCTGTCATCGAGAAAGGCTGGATTCGAGCCATGGAGGTCTATTGGATGTGGTTGTGGACCACTGTTTCAGGCGTTTCGAGGAATGCACCAGCCCTCTACTATAGTATCTGGCCCGAGCCTCTACAAGGCGAACCTGTCCTAAAGGTACACGCAATTCCACTGTTGCGTCACTGACTGTGTAATTTTTCAGTGTCCGTAACGACGTCCATCATCGATCTATTGGCGTAGAAAAGTGTAGTATTCTTCTTGCGCTTGAGATATGCCTCCTCTAGTCGACCGTCGGTGTTCCAAGCACGAACGTAGTCCATGCCAGTCCCCAAACTATCCTGGTTCACCGGCGTTCGTTCCCTACCAATGTGTGTTGTGAGCATATATTAGTTATCATAGTGGAAAGAACAAAGAAACGTACGAGGTACGCGGTTTCCATTTCAGTGCCATCATCAATAGAAGGGAAACAGGTGCGGTTCGTATGGAGCGGTGATGAACAACAGACGGATGTGATGGACGCCGAACTGTCTGTGGGTGTGCTCTCCTCGCTTGTTTGGGCATCGCGATTCGGGAGAGCCCCCCTGCTCTCAATGGCTCAGGGTAAGATCACGAGTAAACACCAAAGCAATCGTCCAGCGTCGCATATTTGAATGGTTTCTAAACCTACTGAAATCTTTGCCAAGTGGATGACCAGGCTGAAAAATTGTTGGGTCCAGTGCTCTCAATACAGTGAGGTTAATCTTGTCCAGGAAATCCCGTCACTTGAGGCACCACAAGAAACCCTCCTCTTCGGAGAAAATTCTCCGGATCAGGGTGGTTGAACGGCCATGCTTCTTACTGTGTTCGATATGAGACATCCAACAGAATCAGGACTGACTTTCTTGTCCACACGACCACGGGTGCTGACGAAGACATCCTGTGTTAATCTTGCAGGTACAAGTGTGCAAGTTAATAGCGATCCCTGAGAGCCAAAATCTACCAAGGATTCGACGTGAAGGTTCTGTTATTTGTCTTTTCAGTTGCGCGCAAGACTATGTAGTGATTTATGCAGATGTTCGTGCTAAATAGTTCCCGTGTGCACCAAATCAAAGGCAAACGGCAGTGTGAACATTCTGAGTGGGATCATCAAGTAGAACGTAAGCAATGCTCTGTGGTCAAACACCCTCAAGAGCCTTGGAACGATGATAACATAGTTACGAGTCTTCTTCGCCTTCATTCGCAACAGCGGATGGAGGTGTCTTGGAAGAGCGACGCCCAGGTCTCCGAGGACTGTTTTGTTGAAGTTCAGCCGCTGCCTCCTGCTCCGCCTCTGTGACAATACCATTCTTGACCAGCGTCCTCCAACAATCCTTGATCTGGACATTGGTACGATTCCGAAGGATGTCCGAGTATTCTTCCTTGATCGCCAACCAATTTCCCAAGCCATACTGTTGTACACCTTGTCGGACACAGGTTTTCTCTTCCTCTGTCCAGGGAGTTCGCCGTGTTACCTTGCCTTGATCATCGAATAAACCTGGTTCCGGTGGGTATGTCGTTGCCGCAGCATTCCGATCCGATCTCTTTCGCCCACGTTTTGGTTGATTCTCTTCGTTCTCGTTTCCACCTGGAGCGTCGGGTCGTTTTTTCCGTCCTGTTGGAGTGCTAGCGTGCACATGATGCTCTGATAATCGAAGCGATTCAACCAGTGGGTCATCGCCATGCTCATTCTTCAATGCAATTCTACTGCGACGGAGATCCTCCACGGATAATTTCGCTGCGATCGACCGGCGACTTGTGATCGAAGCCTTTATAACTTTATCCATAATACCACCTGTTTCTATAGTGTAGCGCCGCTGAATCAGAACGGAAAGAAAGTTGGAAAACACAAGAGTGTTCATTTCCTGCAACAGGTGTTCAAACCTGACCTGAAAGTATTCCAAGTTATACCTATTACAACGAAGAAGCGAGGCCAGAGGCATGTTCTTGGTGAGAGAATATTTCTGGTCTTCTCCTGGATTTGTCGTCGAAGTTGAATCTGGCTCCTGTTCAAACAGCATTTTCACACATTCTCGACAATGCGTATCTTCCATGGCATCCGCAAATTCCCTAACAAATTGACGTCGTCAGCTTACTATATGATGCGAATGCACGTGAAGCCGCCTGGCACTTACAAAATTTCACAAATTTGTTCTTGACTGACAGCGTCGGGGGAATCCGGAATCTTGGATGTAATGAGATCTTCCAAGGTTTTGCGAATGGGCGCCAGTGCTCCATGAATTTGAATCACCCGAATCATGTCCTTGATTTTCTTTCCAAAGACAGCAAGATTTTTCCTCTCGGGTTCCATGTCAGAGTTTGCAATGTCATGAACTTGCTCCGAGTCCCCCTCTTCTCCAAAGTAACACTTGTTGGCATCTTTTCTTTGCATCAAGGAGCGAAGCTTTTTCAGATCCTCCTCGAGCGTATGCCATCGTTGTCGATCAAAAGTGTACACGCGGGGAAATTCCTCGGATAGTTTCGCCTCTTCGGCATCGTGTTCATCGTCCTCGTTGTTGGTTTCGTCGTCTTCGTTGTTGTCCGCATAGGCCGGCTGGCCACAAAATTCCACCAAGAGTCTCGCCAGAAACACGCGAATGAATCGGCGACCTGCTTCTATATTCTTGGCTGGATGAAAACTCCAAAAATACTAGATGGTACGAGTAAAATATTACAAACATATGTGTGAGGCCCTCTTTTCCGTGTTACACGGATTGCTTTGTTCGTCCAGCGACGACAACTTACCGAAAGACTCCCAAAATGATCCAGACGTGTCGTTTTCTCGTACAAGATGTGGTCCACTTCAAAGTCGATAATGTCGTTAATGCGATCAATCACCAAGGCAGAGCATGACCGCGTTAACGGGACGGATTGGTCGTCTGTTGTTTGAGATTGCTCAGCCGTTGACACGGAAGGGTCTTGGGCCTCGGTTTTGCTCATATCTTTCAAGATATACCTTAAAGCTGCACTTGAAGTCTCCGCACCTTTTCGCAATCGTTCAAAGACAACCGAAAATCTCGAATGATCCAGGGTTTGCGTCGTACCCTAATTTTGGTTTCAACGCTGTTGATGATGCTGCAGCGCAACCCTGCAACACCACAACCACCGCAGCAACCGCTGCTTTTTGACAACGTCCGCTTCTTCCGTCACGCTTCACGCTTCACGCTAGTATACTCCCCATCTAAATTAGAGCTTCTTCGTACTCTGATAGAGGGTCTTTCAGACATGAGATAAAGATACGACTTCTGGAGAGTTCCATTCAAATCCCTATCGTTTCTTCACATACAGTGTATTTGAGTTTTTGTAGCCTTTGCCGGATTCGGTGTGGGGGGAGTGCGAAGCACTTCCGAATTCCGAACACTGGTGTCAGATCTATGTCTGTCAGACTGATATAAGCCAACCACTATCCTCACACGACATTCATAGGACTATAAGAAGACATCGAAAAGATAGCGCGACCCACACCCAGACAACAGAAACATCATCATCTCATTCTTTTTCCATGGACAACAACCATTCCAAAAAGATTGTGCAATGGGAACAAACGACCATTACTCTCTTTTTGTTCCGCAGTTTGAGTTGCCCAGCGAATGAGACAATATCGGTGACAGCAGCATGGGGATATCGAAGCACGAAGGTTGTTCGTTCGCAGGGTGGATGTCGAGAATGACAATGCTTCGTGCAGCTGTTGCAATGGTGCTGCTCATGACTTGGTTTGCCTCGGTGGTGGTAGAGAAGGATGGGAGCGCCCAAGAGGGTGTGGAAGGGTGCTGGTGCTGGTTGGAACCACAAAAAGAGGTTCCATACAGCCACAGAGCGTTGCGCGGAGGTGGTGGTGGTGGTGGCGGCGGCGGCGGCGCCGGGGGAGGGTTTTCTCGGGGCGGAGGGGCGGGAAATTCAAGACGGAGTGATGATAGTGATGATAACAACTGGATCGTTGTGCTTGGAAGCATTTTTTGTTTTTTATTTTGTGGATGTTCTTGGAATTGAAAAGAAAGCTTTTCACCTTTCGCAAAGCTCATGAGAAAGCCCAAAAATCTGTTTGGACAAGCCACAGTAAGAACCATCATACAACGAGCCACCGCGGATCTTTCCTCCAGAATCTCGTCTGGAGTAGACAAGCGAGTCGATACACCCAACAGTAAACAAGTCCATCCGAAGAAAGCGGTTCTTACAATGTTCCCAGAAATGGTGTGTACCAGGGAACCTATCGAAATCCCCCCTCAAACAGAATCCTATCCGTGACCCTCCGTCTCGTCTTTGGGGAGCCGCAGCAACCGCTGCCAACCAACAATCGTACCTATGTGACAACCGAGACGAGCCAATCATCGTCGTCGTTACAGAGAGTTCTCGTTCTTGGTGTTGCAGGATTCAGGGAAGAGGGCAAGACGTATTGGGACATACCACCATTGCCGAAGGATGGTACAATCCGATGACAGGACGAGCCTATTGGATTGAAATTGACAATGTCAACACTTGGCGAAAAATTTTGACGACGGGTACATTTGTTTGTAAAACAAACGTACTCCGGCAAAGACGAGGAGGCGGACGACGAGCCAATCCGGTCACCAACACCACCCATACGCAGCAGCATGTTTGGTCCTTGACTCGGGCCAAATGGCTTGTCCGTGAACAAAATGGCGGGATGACGACCGCTCGCTATCGGTCGTTCCAATGGGTAGATGGTCCACCCCGGCCAGCAGATCGGTCCATGACACGAAGGACATCCGTAACCACAACGACACAAACCAGTCACACAGCTACTACGATTCTTGACGAGGGTGATACTACAGCGCAAGACGAATCCTTTCCGCGTAGAAATGCTGTTAGCAGCGTCAGCAACGACAACAACAACGGCAACAGCGATTTTGCTATGCAATCAACCAAGAGGAGGACTAAGATGATCACGCAAACCAAGAAGCAACAGCCCCCAAACAACGCCAACAAGACTACGATAGTCAGGAGCCTGGCGACAATAAGAACATCCAGGCATTCTTCTCCTCCCAAGAACAAGAATCCTTCTTTCAGACCGCAGCACCGCCCGCCAGATGCCACCACTGGACCTCAACGACCGTTCCATAGGATGGTGATCCATCCACTCATGCAATCAAGCACCAATGATGGTGGTGGCCCAAACTCGACCGCCGACAGCAACCCGAAAAGGATGCCACCACTGGGCGCTGTCCACGACCGCACGAGTTCTACAACCACCACCATCTCACGGAACATTCCAGCAACCAAATAAGCCCTCGCAAGCAACCCGTCTCCTAGTAACCACACAAAGCAACACCAGCACAAGGTGGTCCCAGCACTCTTGTCGGGCACCAGTCTTGTTGCTCCTGCGGCTGGAAAATCAAGCACGACGACGGCAAGAACGACCATGTCGATGCAATTGCTTGTTGGCTCCACTACCACACGGCAGTTTCGACGAGTCGTGGAGCAACATCCACAAGCTCTGTTCCCTTTACACAGTCCAGTGCAAAATGACAACAAAACGAGTATCGACAGTCCCACCCGGCCAACAACAACGCCGCGACGAGCAACTACTACTCCAACCAGTGCTGTTTGTCCCATGCGACAAGAGCAAAAGCAGGAGCAAGATGCAAGAAACCACATGGACCACCAGCCTACCAGAACACCCCGAAAAAGAGACACCATTGCTCCAACAACGGGTGCTGCGACAGAAAAACCAGTCAGGACGAGGACCGTGGCTCCGGAACGGCGGTGGAAGGATCCCTCCAACAACACACAAGACGATACTGTGAAATAGCACGATTCTCGTCAATACATTCCACAACAAGAACAACCAACCAAATGGCCCTTCCATGCACAGCATCAAGTGACATGACGAGGCACCACCATGCACTACGACGAGGGGCGAGTAAGACAAAGAGAGGGGGTGATTCCCACGACGCACGCGTATTCTCCAAGAGACCTGCAACCAGTCGCACAGAATGCTCCAGGAGAGTCACATTTGCATCCCACTACGTCGATGGTTGAACCAGTAGAGTCATTCTCATCACGAACGAAATAGAACGAGCACAAACAAAAAGTGGACTCGCCGTTCCAAGACGCAACCACGTCTACCTAGTCGCACGAGCTATACACCGAGGAAGGGTTTGTACTGCGGCACACATTGAAAAAGACTCACAAACAAGAATCAAACCCACGTTCCTTTACTCTATATCGTTTCCAGACTGTATGCTTGCTTTGTTTTTCTTGGTACTACCGTTTATTCCCCTGTTGCGTGTCGTACCAAAAAACTCACGACGCATTTAGTCTAGGAAGCAACACGTGTGTCACACAGTTCCAACGACGTAGCACCGCCCGACCAGTCTTGTGTAGTTTGTTGTTGTTTGTATCGGAGTCATGGTATTTACCCCCTCGTTTTGTGTGGACTCTTGTCCCTCCTCTTGCTCCATTTACCGGTAGGGACATGACATTCTCTTAGGACTCTTAGTTGGTGTGTCTTTCAAAATTCGTCTCGAGGATAGTGTCGTTGTTGCAATGGTGATGGTGGGTGGGACGAGGCGGCAGTGGTGGTCGCTCCCTCGGGGGGCAACAAGACGCGCGTATTGGCAATGGTAATGCGTGGTCGATTGTCTTCATCTTCCAAAATGGTGGGCGCAAAGACCTTGTACAAGCCCGCCAAGCCTTGGACAATGCGACCATGACAGGCTGTCGTTCCAGTCGCACGACGACGACTGCTGCTGCCATGGTCGTCGTCCGGGCCCACAGCCACGGCATGGGTTGCGGGTGCCGACGCCGCCAAGCTGGTGGCTTCTTCCATTTGATCGGCCAATTTGGCATTGCCGGGCAAGGTAATGTGAAAGTGTTGTCCTTGGGAGGGGAACCAAAAGGCGCCTGGTTGACTGCCACAGGCCTGGTCCATGGAAGACGAGGATGCATCCTTTTGCTGGTCGGACGACGACGACGATTGTTCCATCCACAAAAAGGGCGCCGTCCCATAGCCATGTTCGGCCAATCGACGAGCCAAATTGGATTGGGCCCGTTTCGAGGCGGCTTGTTGGGGATTGCCTCCCACCAAGCCTCCGGACCGATCCATGTACCGGAGGGTTGTGCCGACATACAAACCGGCCTCGGCCAATTTCAAAAAGGTGCCCACCGTCATGCTGTAGGATTCGGCCGAGACCAATTCCACCACAAAGGTTTGCAAGGATTTGCCCGCCACACCCCCACTACTACTACTACCACCACTACTGCTACCACTGCCTCCACTGCTGCTGCTACCCGCGTCACCTCCCGTGGCCTTGCTCACGTCCAAGGTAAATTCGACTCGAAAGGGTCCAGCCGTGTGATACTGCAACAGGGTTTGGGCCCACTGTTGTCGTTGAATGGCGGACTTGAGAGTGGACAAGAGTTGCGACGAGGCAAAGGTCGTGCCACTGTGGCTCAGCTGCGCTTCCAGGGTTTGGACTTCTTGCATCTTGTCTTGCAGCAGGGATTCCATCAGGGACAATTGCTCCCTTAAGTGACTGGAATCGGACCGTTGTTGTTCGCCGCGTTGCAACTGCTTGACTTGATCTCGGAGCGACTGAATAATTTGCTGCTGAGAATCCGTTTCCTTGTGCAACATGGTGAGCTTTTCAAGGGCGTCCGCGTGTTCTTCCAGCAAGGATTGGTGCTTCATGGTCAAGGACGAATGGGCTCCCAAGGTTTGACTTTGTTGATCGTGACATTTCTTTTGCCATTCCGATTCTCCCTGGATACAATTGTTGTGGGAGGCTTGCAGTTGCGTGTATTTGACCTCGAGTTGTTTGGAAACATCCAACGCCTTGGCCTTGGTGGTTTCCAACAACATGTGACATTCCGAACTGTACCGAAGGTACAAGGCACCATATCCGACCATGACGCCAGCGCCCAGGTTGAGCAACGATATCAACAATGTGGTCAACCAGCTCATGATGACAATCTTAATCTGCGTCGTATTGTATCTCGTCAACGCCGCCTCTCGCTTTCTCGTTCCTGTTGATGACGGTGCGAGTAGATATGTTCTGATTTCGTATTATGTTTGTGTGGCTTTTCAATTCTTGAACAAGGAACGGCGACTTTTTTTCGAATTTGACAGCGACAGCGTCATTGCGGAGGATTTCAAATCATACTATACTATCTAGCGCTATTATTGTTTAATATAATAATTATGAATGTTATTTTTTTCTATAGAAACCGCTGGAGACTAATGCACGCACCTCCAGCCCATCCCCCACCGAGCAGGGCCTTCCGCATTTCACGCATGCCAGGAAGACAAAAGCGTTCTTTGTTCTTTGGGAAGAGCTTATTGGGAAGTCTACTCGTAATCAAGTCTCAAGTCCATTAGCCATAGACAGAGACAGGAGGAGAACTGCGACCTTCAAAAGAGAATCATGAATGATTCCATACACGTGGTTGTGACTATACATTCGACGGACGAGCGCAATGCTGGATCCGTGGTGCCACACTCTTCTTGTATTCCTCGAAGATAACGTTACGCTCTAGGTAGCACGTCATGGCGAGAACTCATGAGGACTTGGAACTCTTCGCGTCGACATCCATGAACTGAGTCCAATCCTCTCGTTTCGTCGATCCAATATGTCTGTCTGTGGTGTTTGAGGACTGGTTGTCTCTCGAATCCATCGCTGCTCCGCCGGAGGCGTCAAATCCCACGCGGCAGCTGGATACTTGGATGCTTCTCTGCTCTCTTGTACCAACAGGACGAAAGCAACTCTCTAGAGAGGTTTCAACAGGATGCACGATGGACTTCGTCTCTCTCTACAGGGCGGTCTGAGATTTTGTGGGGAAACAATCTGCGACTCCATGGTCGTACGTCGGCCAGACGCATGAGCGGGACGACCACCCACCGACAAGGGAAAAAATCCATGAAAAGTTTCTTGGAGGTCCATGAAGAAGAAGAAACCGGCATCCAAGAAGGCGGAGGACGAATCCTCCTCCTCCGAACTCCAAGTGGACACTTCAACGTCCGCCAAGGCAAAGACACTGGCAAACGACACGAAGGACGACGACGACGAAGAGGGAAACAGGAACGAGAATGACAGGAGCGACGACGACGATGGCCAAGAAGGTGAGGATGACAGCAGTGACGACGACAACGACGACGAGGTGATGGGGGAAGATGAAAACGAACACGATGAGGCCGGCATACCTCCGACGTTACATCCAAACAATACGAGTGAACGGTCCGAGTTTTTGGATGCCTTTTATGGGTTGGCCTCCCTGGACGGTCGCGAACGGACTCGTGCGGGTCAAGTGATTTTGCACCACTCTCTATTGGGATCGCAAAGGGCCAATGTCTCGGATGCGGCCTATGCCTTGAAGCGACTCTTGAATGGTCTGTGTAGTGGCCGTGCGGCCGCCCGAGAAGGATGTGCCTCGACGCTGACCTTGTTTCTCCAAGTGGCCCAGACCTTGGGATTCTTGACCAAGATCCAACAACAGGAACGTAGTGCAGAGAACAACAACAACAACAAAGAAGAAGGAGTGTTGGTGTACCTTCGTCGACGGCTCCTCCAGGCATCGTCCGTGGATGTGGTAGAACCTGGAAAAGGGGGACGCGGGGGTGGAGGACGAAAAAAGGATTCGGAAATCAAAGACCACAACTGGGGCCGTTTGTTTGGAATTTTGGCGTTGGTGCGCAGTGGCATTCTTGTACTCGAAACAGAGGAGCAGAACGAGGAAACGGATGCCATGGAAACCACCAATGCCCTCTTTTTCGACTTGCATGAGCTTTACAATGGCCAGCCGTACATGCGCGAACCGGCCGCGCATGCCGTATGCACTAGTCTCACCGCCCTCTTTGGTTCGACCAACAACCCAAAGGCTGCCACAAAACTGGCCTGTCATGCCATTGAACAGAGCGTTGTTCCTCTTTTCTTCGAAAAGGGTGAAGCAAACGTATCGTCGCTGTCCGCCGAACAAATTGCCATTGCTCTCATGATTCAATCTCATGCCGAGGTGATTCCATCTCGCACCATGAAGAAACTTGGCCTTTTGAAAAAGCCACTGTTTACCAAAGAGACACTTCCCGTCTTGTCCAGTATTCTCGGAAATATCGCCATCACCAACTCACAGTGGATGCATGTCGTGTGGGATGCAATCTGGTTGTACTTGACAGAGCCATCGAAGGATACCGTCACATCGACTGGAAAGAGTGATCCAAAACAAGACAAAGCATCAACTCCAATCGACCAACGAGTTCTCCGAAAAAGCCTTCCCCTCGTCTCGGATAAAAGTACGACTGTGCAGCACCTTGTGGAGCAAATGATTGAAGAGGTTGTACTCAAGAGATTGCTTGGTACTTCTGCCCGTGACGACCCTGAGGAAGGCGATGGAGACGAAGATCCACATCTCCAGACATTGGGAACCCACAATCGAAAGATGCTGGCGTTAAACTTGGTGGAAAGAATGGCAGGTGTGGAGTTTGTTTCTTCCCTCACGGGCAGAACGGTTCTGGCACTTGACTCGGATGCCGCTCTGTTTCAAGAGCCAATCATTCGTCCATTGTTTCTGGAAGGGACCACGGGAATGTCATCAGGGAAAAAGAGAAAGAAGAACCGTTCCGTGTCGGAAGCAAAGAATATGCCTTTGGAATGCCTCAACAAGATCGTGGAGTCGGTTATCGAACCTGAAGGATCAGAAACGAGACGACTTGTGATTATCAAGAGCATCGTTCGATGTACGCCTCACTTTGACAGCAGAGCCAAGTCCACCACTATACAAACTCTACTGGCATTAGATACTCAGGATCAGAAAGAGCTACCCCTCGAAATGTGGAAGGAGTTTATTATTTTTGTTCAAGAGAGGATCTTGCTCGTCAAAGATACAGACGAGGAGGAAATGACTGATTCCGACGCACCGAGTATTTCTTCACACGACGCGAATGGTCTCCTGGATCTTCTTTTTCGTCTGGCCAAACGTATCATACGGCTCGAAGTACCAAAAGATGCAAAGACCGATGAATCTTCCTCCTTGAAAACGTTCCAGGAATCAGTAGCTCCACAACTATTCAGTTTTCTGGTTGCCGCATCGTTTGTGACCTCATCGAACAACAATGACACTAAACAAGACGCCAAATCCGCATCCGTCTCGTTTGCACGTCAGGTATGCAAGGCATCGATTCCTCTGGCGACTCGTAAAACGATCCAGGCTCGGTTATTTTCACTCTTGACGGAAGCAACGACGTTGGCTTCCACAACTGGTCGCGATTCCTCTAAATCTCCAACTCTTGTGGTGGTCCGAGAAGCCGTTATGCTGAAACCACTCTTGCACGTGTTAGAGGAATGTCAAAGGTTACAACGGCTTGGATTCATGACATCTCGGGCAGAGAATGACAGTATGGCAGAAGACAGTGAAGAAGGCCATGACAACCAAGAAGATGAAACCGACTCAGCAGAAATGCTGTCCGAGTTGCTCTCCAGCGCCAAACGCACGGCAAAAAGCGCACAGCCATCACCACATCACCGATTCATATTATCCATGGGTCTTTTAGCGTCGTTCCTTGGTCTCTGTTTGTTTAGCAACCAGGACGCTGGTTCCGAAATTGGAGAAATGTCAGATATGGCAATGGTCAATGATTCGGATGAGATACATGCCTTGATTGAGGAAGCCAAAGAGTGCTCGGACTCGGTCTTGGCTGCAGATTCTCCCCAAAGCGATGCATTCTCTCGATTAGTTGCCTTGTGTATCAATGTGATATCCTGGGAATTGGACGAATCCAGAGGGACATCGAAACGCCTGATCCGAGAGATCGTGAAACATGTTCTACCGAGCGGGATGATGATAATTTCCCAGTCGTCTTCTTCCAACGCACCCATCCTTGACTCCAAAGTAGCCGAGATGATGATGGACAGTGTTGGAGCTGTCTGGCAAAGCAATGACGAGGACCAGGATGACGATGACGATTCGGACGAGAGTGATGACGACGACGATTCCGAAGAGAATGAAGAAGAGGGTGCATTTTCCAAATCAGCAGCAAGTGTGCTACTTGACAGCGAGGACGAAGATGATGGCGAAGAGGACGATGCTGAAGAAGAACTCGGTCATGTGGACGACAAACAGAAAGGGGAGAAGAAAGACGAGAGTGATGAAGAGATCGATGACGACAAACTCAAATCATTGTTGGAAGAAGATAGTGACATGGATGTTGAAGAAAATCAATTGGAACACCACGAAGGGGCTGATGCTGCTTTGGCCATGTTGATCAAGCGCAAGCAAGAGGCACGAAAAGCTGGCCAAATTGCACGAGAGCGAGTTGAGCTAACTCGACAGTTGCGCTGCGTACTTGTTCTCGAAACAGTTTTCAACGGAAAACCTGATGGCTGGGGTCGACTCCTGCGTTGTGACGTTTTGCTTTCCATGGTCCCGTCGCTTTTGGCACGGATTTCGCATCTCGAGAAGGCGAGAAGTACCAACATGGCAAAAGGTTCTGCCGATCCTAGTTCCAATGAATGGAATACGCTTCTGAAGGCACTCACAAATTTCTTGAAATCCAAACTGCTCAAGTCGAAGATGAGCACAATGACCTGGACTGAATCTATCGATCCGAAAGAGCACTGTCGACAGGTGGTTCAAGAGGTATTGGCATTGAGCCAACTGAACGCTTCGACAAAGGAGCACAAGATTCTCTGCTATCAAACTCTTCCCACACTGTTACGATGTTTGCCATCTTGGGATACGCGAGTCGAGATTACAGCCGAGGTTTACTCTGGCGCGGTCACCGAATGGGCCACCAAGAAGTCAAGTCGCATAACTTCTCCTCTCTTTGAGGAGCTTCTACTTCGAGACAGCTGCATGGCACAAATCGTTCTCGTCAAACCATTGGCGAGTGCCATTGCGGAAACGACAGCACGATTCATCAAGTCGGAGTGTTTTCGTGTGATTGCGGATATCTACAATCCCAAGCTCAATAAAGGCTCCACGGACGCCGAAAAGCAAGCTCTCAAAAATCTTGCAACATGCCGAGAAATATTCATCAAGGGAACTGTATCAGCCCTGAGAGATTCTGAAATGCTCAAGTCGAAAGGGGTGAAAGAGATTCTTCGCACTACAGAAAAGGTTTTAACTAGTGGGTCGACCAGTGACGAAGCAAAGTCGTCACCCTTGTCAAAGTCATCTTGGGAATTGCTGGAAGATGGTCTTCAATTTGCCTTGACAAACACCAACAGTGAAAATGCCAAGCAACTCTGTCAATCCTTTCTTGAAAAAGTTGAAAGCTGGAAACCATTGGTCAAGGACGACCAGGCGTCCCGTGCATCTAAAAGTGAAAAGACCAGCGCCAAGAAGAAAGCAAAAAAGAGAAAACGATGAACTCGTGTCGTCGACATGCATGACCGAGCCGAACATACAGAGCTTCTCCTTTCTTGAATGTAGTAGAAAGGCCTTTTTATGTTCCCGTCTCATTCCAGGACTTTTATGGCAGTGGTGCTGCGCCACCGCTTGGAGGAATGGGTCGCCCCAAAGCGATAAAACTGAAATGGCTTGAGCGTTCGATAGATTTCTCATTTTCCGCATGATCTTGTCCCCAACTTTTCCTAGTTCCTTCCATTAAGTCTTTTTGTACGTGTCATTGAGCTAGTTCCTTCAATTCACTCTTTTTGTACGTGTCGTTGAAAAAGGCCTTGTGTCACTCTGACATGAGGAAAAAAGACGTGACGACACAGCGCATAGGAAGACAACAATATGAGCCATGGCAGTGAATTAGTTCCTCGTGGGTGCGATCTCCACCCCCTGTTCTTGGGCAAATGCCATGGTAGTATAGGCTTGTTGAGAGTTTTCACCCGTATTCCTTCTTGTCCGGAACACTACCTAGTCATGGTGTTGCATCGGCGCCCAACGAATAAAAGTCGAGCGCATTTTGGGTCGTTTGTTCGACAATGACCTGTTCGGGGACTTGGAAACAATTGGCCAAAAAGGCAATGCCGTGTTGCATAGAAGCAGGTACCCGTGCGGCATTTTCATGATCCGTTTCCAACAAGATTCGTTCCAATCCCACCTTAAGGGCGACGTGCCGGGTTTTGGACGGCGAACGAAAATCTGTGTTCCGAAAAAAGAGGCACGAGCAATGGAGGAATCAAGAATGTGGTGTGTAAGGTTGGTGGAGTGGGCACACAGGAGGATAGGACACACGCACACATGTTGGACACTTACTAACAATGGGGGCAAATCCAAAATACACGCGTGGTTTGGGTCGTTGTTGTCGTGGTGGCTGCTCCTGTGGAGTAGTGGCAAGAGTGTCCGTCCCTTGCTTCTTTGCGAATGTTGTTGGTTTGCTGTCGTGCTTGGATGGTTTGTCCCCACACGCGACCAGGAGTTGATCGACGGTCCCCACCTTGCCTCCAAAGGCATGAAAGTAGAGTTTGGGGGGCAATTGGTGGATCTTACGAAATTTGGTCAAACAAGACAAGAGAGGTCCCATGCAGTGGACGGCATGCACACTCACGGGTCGTTGGTACGCATGGGCCAGGTGCAATTGCCATTCCAAGGCTTGGAGTTGGACCGGCAGGGGCGTCGTCAATTCCTTGGTCGTGGCATGGTAATGAAAGCCATCCAATCCAATTTCACCAACAATGGCGTGAGGATCCGCTCTCAAGTACTGTTCCAATTCGGTCAACCAATGGGGAGACGACGACAAAGGAACCAGAGGATCCCCAGGCGCGTCAGTCGTGGGATCCCCATCGGAGGTTGTGCTGATGGGTGCCCAATCGTCGACCGAGAGTTCATGCAGGAACCAAGGATGAACCCCATAACAGGGTACCACAAGAGGCTTGGTGGTGGTGGTGGTGGCGACGAAGGGTGTGGACTCCTCCGGAGTGGAGTGCCCTGTTGCGACAGGATGGTGTGGCAAGGTTTGCGCCAAGGATTGGACCCGCGGAAAATCACGTGGGTGCGTGGACATGAGCGCCATTCCACTCAAGGCTGGTTCCAAACTGTTGCTGCTACTGCTGTTGCTACTGTCAATAGCATCTTCCTTTGGTGGTTGCCAAGCACCCGAGGACGACCAAGCCAGTTGGGGAGGAGAGGGACCCATATGCACATGATTGTGGGCATCAAAGGGAAGGACCACCATTGTAATATGTCTTTTGGTTGTGTTGCGGTTGGGACTGTCGTTTAGTTTCTACACAGCTCACACACACACACACTCTCTCTCTCTCTCTCTCTCTCTCTCTCTCTCTCTCTCATAGACTCAAACACAAACAGCCATTTCGCAAACCCAACAACAGGTTTTTTTTTTAGTTTACAATTCTGTCATGGTGTCATGGTCCACATGCCGATCCAGTCGCGTAATTATTTCGTGACACTAGAGCCTGTCATGCGCGCCCAACCGACCGAATCGCGACATCTCTCGCTGTTTTGGCACGGCGAAGAGAACGGACAATGCGCCACAAGCTCTTCCTCTCTCCTCGTGTATCGCTCGCTGTGATCCAACTCCAATCTACATTCGTTCCCTCGATTAATTGGAACCTGTAGTAGTGATTGATCATCATCATCATCGATCATGGCAGATTTGCAAGCCATTCTCAATTCTTCCGATTCCTCCGACGAGGAGGAGGAGGATGGTCTGGTGGCTCCTCCTGCTCCTTCCTCGTCGTCTCGTTACAGCGGCATGGAGTGGATGACCAGTCCCCTGCCTAGCAGCACCCATCATTTTTCCAACACCAGTGAGTTGGTGGTTGGTGACATTGATTTGGAACAAATTTTGCGCGAAGATGACGATGAGGAGGATGAGGACGACGATCACGAGTTGAATCACGATCCGGCCCTTCCACCGACGACACCCTTATCCTCCTCGTCACCGTCCTGGAACATGTCGTCGTCGCATCCAGCCTTTTCTCATCACAAAAACAACAACAATACCAATAGCGAAGCCGCCACACACTTGCTCACATCGTCCTATTCCTCCTCCTCGCCACCAGCACAATCACACCATCACACCAACAATGGAGGATATACACCCAGCAGCAGCCAGTACAACCCTTCGTTTTTGACCCAAGCCAATTCCTCCACGGCTCACAATGATGAAGATTGGGCCGTCTTGCAAGCCATTTTACGAGAAGACGACGATGATGGTATGAAGGACGATCTTCTCCTGGCCATGGAGGAGGATACCGAGGAGGAGGAACACAACAAGGAGTTGCTCATTCGTACCGGCCTGCCCGCCATGGAATCTCAACTGCGATCAACAAAAGCCTCGTTGTCTCGTCGATCCGATCCTCCTCCTCCCACTTCCCTGAGAAATTCCAGTCATCCCGATGTGGAACATTTGTTGGCACAATCCACCGAAGATGATGACGACGATATCGAACATGATTCCTCCCCTCGTCGCCTGTCCCTTCGATTGGAGCCATCCTCACGAAGAATGGAATCCTCCGATCCTGCAGTACCATCTCCCGTAGATGCTCCTCCACCACCTACCAACACCAACAGCAGTGGACGGTTGGACGATCACCGACTGGGAGGAGGACGGGGAGCAGCGTCTGCCGACCAAGAATACACGGACGAAGAAGCCTCTCATCGAGCCTTGGAACACGCCCAAACCTATGAACGACGATTGCTCAAGGCGGGTCATCGTGACATTGTTTCGCCTCTCATGGTCAAGCGTCGTCTCAAACCCAAAATTTCTCTCGCGCCACGGGCATCCACGACGAGCCATTCGACGACTAGTACCACCACCAGTAGTAAGAACCCAACCGTGGGAGACGCGACGGTACCACCACGATCGGGCCCTCCGGCCTTGCGATCCACCTCGTCGACATCGGTACTCATACAACAACAACAGCAACAACGGTTTCATACGTCTGGTCTGATTGAGAATAAGAATTGGCAAGAAATTAGTCAATCCTTACACAAACACGCCGCCTTGGATGCCAAGGTCAAGTGTGGATTACCGACCTGTTTGGCCTTTAATTCACGCTTTATTGCCATTGGAACGCAGTTGGGCATTGTCTTGGTCTACGATTTGTTTGGAGCCTTACGGCAACGCCTGGGAGCCTCGTATACCAATAGCGATGACCAAATTGTCGGTAGTAGCATGCGCATGGTGGGTGCCATTACGTCCTTGGATTTGACCTCGAATGGTGAATGTTGTGCGGTCGGATACCGGAGTGGTATGATTGTCTTGTGGGATACCATTCGGGGAACTATTTTACGGAGTGTCGATGATTTGCATCCGTCGCCCATTGTTTCCGTCCGCTTTTATGCCGATATGAAACTCATTTCGGCCGATGCCGGCGGTTTGGTCAACAAAGCAACCTTTCACAAGAATTTGATTTGGTCCACCTATTCCATGGATGCCGAATGTTTGTTGGATGGGACGGCTGGACAAATTTTGGCCGTCAATGTCCTCGAACCCTTTGGTTTATTGGGAGCCAATTTGAAATCGCGATCTCGATCTCTCAATCGAGCCTTGTCCTCCCTCTCTCTCATTGCCTTGTCGTCGGAACGATCGTCCTTTGCCGTGGCCGTGGAACCCCGCGTCAGTGTCTTGCATCGATGGTCCAAGCCACCGCAAGAGCGCATCGAGTTTGCCGCCGGCATGGGACCCGATACGACGTTGCCGCAAGAGGAGGAGGCAGTCTTTTTGCCCTGCTTGGCGTGGGGATGGGCCTTGACGGTGGGAGGTGGCAATGTCGCCCTCCCCTTGTTGGCACGATCCTGGGCCTGTTGTGTCCAAATTCTCGTCTCGAGTTTTCCCACCTTGGAAGAACCCTCGGGTGCAGAAACTTCGACCAAACCATCATCGGACGATTCCGATATTCATTGGCCGGCTTTTGGAATGCAACAAGAATTTGATGCCGAAGCACCGGTCGTGGCCCTGGAATGGCTGAGTGAACGATCCCTCGTGTATTTGACCTTGACCAATGAATTGACGGTCGTGGACACTGTGGTCATGACACTTTTGGAACGACTCGACTTTTCCGACATGCACGTCGTCTTTGCCGAATTTTCACTCAGTCGGACCGCAAGTGTCGCGGCGACGCGATTGGAAGCGAGTGGTGAGAATGGAGAAGTCGAGGCACAACAGCAGCAACAACAACAACGGGTGGCGCCCATTTCCTGTTCGAGTTTCCAAAACAGTGTCCGGTGCAGTGATCAACGATTAATGGTACTGTGTCAAGATGAGTTGCGACAAATATCCATGATTGGGGCCCAGCAACGGATTTCTAGTTTGGAAGCCGACGGTGAATGGCTCGAAGCACTCGCATTGGCCTTGGATTACTACGAAGGTACCTTTGCGAGTCAGGAAGATCGGAAACGAGATCCGAGCCGGAAACGTGACTTGTCTAGACATCCCGAGTTTTCGGCCGCCTCCAAAGGGACGGGAAACGATGACGAAGAGTGGATTGCCAAATTGCTCCTACGGTATCTGGCCTTGGCGGTTGACAATGCTCCCAACTCGACTTCTCCCGAGGATAATTTGTTGCCCATTGGCAATGGTCGAGCACGCATCAACCTAGCGCAATCGCATTTTCAAATGTTGGCCGGAGTCTGCGTCGAGTATTGTGTCACCACGAAACGACTGGATTTGCTCTTTGGCCCCATTTTTCGACGATTTCAGACCGTCGGGTACCTCTCGGTCTTTTTGGATGTACTGGAACCCTATGTGTTGAATGATCGTTTGTTTTACATGGCACCAGAAGTCATGTCCTTCTTTGTCGAACACTGCAAATCCAACAATGGTGTTGCCACGGTGGAACGGTGTTTGCTCCATATGGATTGTACCATTATGGATTTTGATTCAATCATTGCCCTCCTTCGCAACAACGACATGTATTCGGCCATGTTCTTTGTGTTTAATCAAGGATTAGACGATTACGTGAGTCCCCTCCAAATGTTATTGGAACGCGTATTTGATGAAGCCGACAATGGAAACGCATTGCTTAGACGCTCGACCCGGAACGGCGATCGAGGTCGACTCCAAAACGATTTTGACAAGTTTGGATACAAGGCCATTCTGTATCTACGATTTTGTTTCCAAGGGAAAAGCTTTCCCAAAGAAGAACCCATACTACCCGAAGAACGGCAAGCGTCGGTCAAGCCTGAATTGTTAAGGTTCTTGACGCAAGATGAATACAAGGCTCCAGATCATGCTCCTCGTCGCAAAGCTGGAGCGGCAGCGGCCGCTTCCTTGGGTCATCGATCCTACCTTTACCCGTATATGAGATTGTTGCTTCAAGTTGACCCAGGGCTCTTGTTGGAAACGATTTCCGACGCTCTGAACGCACGAAATGCGTACGACCTCGAGCAGCAGCAAGATGAAGGAAGGAATTCAAGCGTTCCCTATCCATCCGAACAAGAATTTGTGGATCTATTATCCAACTTGATCATGCCGGAATTAAGCGAGTTTCCCATGGAACACGTCAAATTGCTCAAATCTCGACAAGCCAAGAGTGCTTTTCTGGATTTCACTGCAAAATATATTACACGAGGGTTGGTAAGAGTTCCCAAATCCCTCGCCCTGTTGATTGTTCAACGTATTGCAGATCGGTTTGTCAATGCACCGCATGCAGTATTGCGAAGGACAGCACAAACGAGCATCATGGAGCTATTGTCTGCCTTGCCGCGCGAGTCCTACGAACCGGACAAGGTACTGGCATTGATTGAAAAGGCTGGAATCCATCGTGCCGCTCTTTTGTTGCACCAACAAGTGGCCTCATCTTCGTGGCAATCGCAGGACGGCGACTCGAGTGAATCAGCGTCCGCCCTGAAATTACGCGCTCATCACTTTTGCAGTGCTATTGACTGTTTCATCGACGACGATGACCCCGACTTTCGTTTCGAAGTGTTTGAGTACATTCGCAAAGAATGCACGGGTGTGCGAAGCGATGCCGACGGTAACAAAGCGGGAGGACCGCAGCGGACTCTGGCACTTGCCGTCTACTCGAGAATGCGGCGATTGGTCCGATTGGATGCTCTTCGAACCGCGCGGCTGGTTGCGGAACTCTTTGTGGAGGATCTCGATGTCGTGGTAGAAGCATTGGATGCTGATAGCGACGGAGGAGAAGCGCAATATTTATTCTTACAAGCCATTGTTTCCGGCGAATTGCTGGAACTGGATCCTGTCGCGGGAAGTGTTTTGAACCCGAGTATGAGTCATCATCTCAAATATCTATCTCTTATGGCCAAGCTTCACCCAGAGAATGTCTATGATTACCTCTCCACACATGACAACTACAGGGCAGAAGATGCACTCAAGCTATGTGAAGAGTATCAAATCGCTGACGCATCGGCATACTTGTTGGAGCGCATGGGCAACATATCGAGTGCGCTACAGCTGATTCTTCAGACTCTGGAAGGGCGTTTAATGGCACTGAAGCGAACACTAAGAGGTTTGGAAGTGGGACTCTTTCACCGCTCTAGCTTGGCATCGAGTATGCGCTTAGGAAGTGGAGGGGAGCTAAAAGGGATCATATCAGGTATACATCCTTTACCGAGCAAGCAAGAAAAAGAAGTTGAGGGTGTCCGACGAATCCTTGTTGTGGCATTAGATCTCTGTGAGCGCAACTCAGGATCCTACAATGCAACTCAGACGGAGCATGGGTCACAGCTTTGGTTTAATGTCTTGGACCGATTGATTAATGCCAAAGGATTTCTTCGGCTAGCCAATGAACAACGAGACCATGCACGCATGATGGAAAGTGTGTTAAATGACCTTCTGCGATTGACCATGCAACGCATGGTTTCCAATGTGCCGTTGCTTGATTTGGTTCGTAAAGTTACATCTGACCATTCAGGAAGTCGACTCGGTGAACTACGTGAAATGGTTATGAGTCTGTTGGATACATACGGTTTTGAGCTCAATCTATTCCGGAAGGCTGCCGATGTCTTTCATGAAGACATTGGGTTAATGAAAAGTGAGCGGGCCGGACTCGTGCTCAAAGCAACTCCGGCTCATACGACAGAACCACTTGGGGACGAAATTACCTCTTCGGAGGATGGAACCATGTTGATTGAAAGCGGTGCTGGTGGCATTGTTTTCGAGCCTCACACACTTTCTTCATCCAGAAAAATCAACGAAGGTGGTTTAAAACAAACAATGGAACGTTTGCGTAGCCGACGACGGGCTGCCGCTTCTTCTTCTCAATCAAATTCTTCGGGAGGCACTGCTTCGGCAACGTCTGCTGCAATCTCACTGACAGCGACTGATCGACGGTACTACGACGGGACAATCGAACCGGTTGTGTATCGGCACTCTGTCGGCGGTCTCGGAGAAGCACACCATCGAGGTCGACTTATGAGCTTTCGAGAATAGAAAACCCCAAAATAGGAGGCGACATGTGTTTCTGATTGGACGATCAACACAATCCTAGATCTTCGTCGTATCCCTTTTCTTTAATGGTTTTTAGGCTTGGCCGAATATTCCTCTTGGCAGCTTTTGCACGACCAAACTACGAGAAGAATGTGGAACTACAGGTCGAGGAAGAAGATCAATCAATGCTGAGCTTGCTTTCAGGTTCATGCCTCTTTTTCATTTGCTTTCGTGGATAGCTCTCATCAGGACTGGGTTTGTGAGGGATCCCACGACGGTCCTCTACGCAACGCTTGCCACGAAGTCGAGCCTTCTTTGCCTCTGGGCACTTTGCAAGGTTTCGGTGAAAGATGGGAATCGGGTCAAGAAGGAACTTCGGCAGTATACCATGGGACTTACAGCCGTGGCGACATTGGCGCATGCCAAGTATGCTGCGTTGGGAGCGATCGCAGTGGTAATTGTCCATTACGCTCTGCCCGTTTACCTTGTCTTGGGATTGAGTGCCTCCAAACTAGCTGTTGTTGTCCAAAAGTCAGACTTGAACGATCTGTGGCTATGGGCATGCATGTTCAAAGGTTATTTACTATCCAATGTCCTGTTCTGGTGCTTGGCGTTCTTCAAAGTTTTGAATTTGCCTTGATAACCACAAGGGGACCATCGGCGCACCGAGGGACAAATCTATGACGCGGTTGAACGATTGTCATTCCAACCCTTCCCGAAAATTAAGCATTACTTTGCTGAATGCTGACACGGGACTACCCAAGTCTATGGAGCCGTTTGGAGGAGGGCCAAAGAGAGAGTATGACGACGTCGCCATTGGGAACAGTTTACTCTCTACTGGGCCTCTGCTGCTTTAAGCCATTAACTAATAAAAGTCATAAATCGTACATTTATGTCGGAAACGCACACTATAGGAACATGAAAATGTGATTATCTTTTCATGTCTCCTACGTTTTTCTTTGTCTGTCTTACAAGTGTGTCCAGCACTACCGACCTTGATAGGTTCCTCAAAAAAGAAACCTTTGCCTGTCTCTCACCTTACCATCTATTTCGCCATGTGGTGGCAAACAAATCAAGAGTCCTTTGCGATGGTGGATTTGGTGGTTACCGAGTCCTCCTATCAAATGACAAAACCTTGGACATGCCGTTCACCCCATTAATAGCAACATGATTTTGAATTAGACGAACTCGATCTCGCACTGTCCCTGGAACTAATTTTGTATCCGTAGCATCCCGCGGCAAATAAAAGAGAAGCAAAATGACCTTCGACTTGGTGTGTGAACCCCAAAGTCCACGTGACACGAACGAGATAAACTGGTCACGGTGTGGTAACACAGAGAGCCTTCCACTTTCTCGAAGGTTGTGGTACACAAAGAATGAACAGAAATCACTGAGTTATCAAAAGGCCATATTTTTCCTTGAGATCCGTATGCCTACCCAAGAATCAGGTACTACTTTGGACTTTCAGGTAGTGAAAAAGTGATCCAGTCCTTCGAGAAAGGAAGCAAGAAACTTCTGCATCTTTTCCAAACTGAAGGGTTTTGCAATGAACCCTGACGCTCCAATGTCTTTGACCTGTTGTTCAAAACTCCCCATCGCATTCGCCGTAACGAAAACAATCTTGGGCCGTGGACTTGCCCCATCGTTTTGTTGCAATATTAGTTGAGTGGCCTCAATGCCATCCATCACTGGCATCTGCATATCCATCAAAACCAAGTCATAATCTCCTTGTGCAGTGGCATCAACTGCCTCTTGTCCATTTTCCACAATATCAACATTGTTGATTCCAGCTCTGTTGAGCAACCTTTTGAGGACCTTTTGATTAATTGTGTTATCTTCAGCAATCAATACTTTCAATTGAGAACATTTTTCGACTTGAGGGAGTGCTTCGACAATGGTGCTTTGATCTACAGCTTTGCCCGAGGTTTGGCTTATCACAGAGCTGATGAAAGAAGCTGGCAACAAATGCATGAGGGACCGATAGTGTCCTCTCGATAAGGTATCTTTGACACAATATTTGGGACCAAAAGTGAATATTGTCGTTCCTGGAGCAGCAGTGGCGAATACAGCAAGGTCCTTTGCATCATATAATTCTTCATGGATCAAGCACAGATAATTCCGGTTTGGGTCAATCCCACCCTTGACTTCACTAAGAATCTTGAGCTCATTACAACCGTTGAGCTCCGTCACGTTCAGCCGGTATGTTTCGACAACAATGGGCGACAGTCCCAGGTTTTTATCTCTATTGACGACCATGATTCGGGTATCTTTCATCGAATCTGACATAGCATTGATATCGGCTCTATCCCGCGATAAGGGAATGTCAACGCTGAATGTTGACCATTCCCCGAGCTTGCTATCGAGCGATATTGTGCCTCCAAGCGCTTCAACGAGCTTCGAGGTGATGGCCAAACCAAGGCCTGTCCCTCCATAGAGCTTTTCTGTTTCTCCACTTGCCTGCATAAAGGGTTTGAAGATCTTGCTAAAATCCGCTGAGTCGATTCCTTTACCGTAATCTTTCACCGTGAAACGCAAGAATTTGGCTTTTTTGCCATTTTCATGGTCTCTTTGGAGAACGCCGCCTTCATTGCAGGTTGCCGTTTCTTTTCGGTTAGCTTTGGGCTTATGGAAAGGGCATCTTGTGGCCGTTTCTTTCCGGTTAGCTTTGGGCTTATGGAAAGGGCATCTTGTGGAAGTCTCGGATTGATCCAGTGTATCATCTTGAATTGGGCTCTCATTTGTCGGCATGTAATCAGTTGATGTCATGATGAGACCTCCATTCTTCTCGACTATCCGTTCAACAACCTTCAAGGAGAACTCCACAATGCCATTGCTTTTGCTGAACTTGATGGCGTTGCCGAGAAGATTATAGAGAATCTGCTGCAGTCTCCGTCCGTCTGTATCCACGACTGTTGGCACGAGTGGGTCGTAGTATGTGCGGAGCTTCGAATTCAACTCACTGGCTTTGACATCAATGGAGCAAACAACAGGGTCAATTGTACGTTGAAGATCTGTCGGTTGAACATCAACGTCCACGTTTCCGCTTATCAATTTGGAATAGTCGAGAACATCATTGACAATTGCTGATAAGAGTTCTCCGCTGCTCACGATCATGCGCATCGAATCGCTTTGTTGCGGAGTAAGGTCTGAATCAAGCAAGAGACTTGACAGTCCAACCACACAATTCAATGGAGTGCGAATTTCGTGGCTCATGCAAGCAAAATTCTTGAGTTGGGCTGCCGAGGCCTCAGCCATCTGCCGGTTGGCATTTTCGAGGCGTTTATTGGCCATTTCTAACTCAGAGGTGCGCTCCTTGACCTTTTCCTCGAGTGTATCAATGAGCCGAACATTCTCTTCAAATGCTCCGTACGCCTGAATCAAGTTGCTACAGGTTACTGTGAAAGGTTCCAAGAACTTGACGTGATCTTGAGTATATCCGCCTGGCTTGTTGGCAATACCAACCATTCCATTCATCTTTTTGCCCCCTGGCTCAAAAAATGGTATGCCAAGGAAGTGATTGAGTGGCGGGTGTCCCTCTGGAATACCACCAGCCCGAGGATCACTGGAGGGCGAGTTTGCGATAACGGGCTCAGCGTGCACCATGACATGGCCGAACAAAGTCTCCTGATTGTAAAATCTCAGTCCTGTCTCCTCGTTTTGACGGTAAAACTCTCTTGTGGCCTCGTTCCAGGCAATATTTGTGATAGCATGAGCTTGCAGGTACATGGTTCCATCTTCATCGTGCTTTATTTGGCCTATGAAACCATACTCAGAATCCATGAGGTCCAGAATGGATGTAAGGAGATATCCAAAAACTGCCCGTGGCTGGTTTTGAATCGAGTTGAGAATGCCATTATGAGTCACCCAATTATAGAAGAAAATGACATGGTTATAAAAGTCGTACCTCTTTTTTCTGCAAGAATTGTCTTTGCACTTCCGATATTTGATCCAGAAGTAGGAGGCGTTGTTTGGCCTTTTCCAATTCTGTTTTGTGTCCTTTAGGGTGGAGAATCATCGATTGGAGAATTGCTTCTCTTTGGGTCTCCCAAACAATTTGCTTGATTTCCTCTTCATCCTGAAGTGAAACATGTTGTGGAAGAGTAACTTCGATTTCAGGGACGCTGATCACTAACCGATCAAGCTGGTCTTGTTCGAAATGGTCTGGGTCTTCTGCAGATAGGATTAATCGTTCCATTGGATCTCGTGCCGTCGTTATAGTCAAATGCTTGATTGGGTGAAACACCCTTTGATGGTTTTGATTGCTGACATCTGACATCCCCTCTTGGTTAATCGCAACATTGAACGGGTCCAACTCAGCTTTTCTCCGGCAGAATTGAGGCAAGGCTTGAGTCCGGAATCCGGAAGCCATTTCCCTTCCTTGCATCCCACAATTCCCATTCTAGGCACTCGTCCCTTGAACTGTTGCAAAGTACCCCCAAGCGGGGAGTGTAAATATCATAGTTTATAGGAATTCACGCTAAAATACTGTACACTTGTACCCCGCTGGGGACTATGTTGTGAAGAGAGAAGTACTTGTACTTTCTCCGAGTTCCGAATCATTTCTGTTTCTCCGAATAAAACGTCCAAATTTTCTCCGAGTCACACCCAAATTTTCTCCCCCCCCGGTCCTCGGACTGGTCGCATTATTTGCGTTTCCCGCGGGAATGCACTGATTTCCCTCTTCTCTCCCTCCACCGAAATAAAAGTGGATACCATGAGCGTAACAAATTGGCGTTGCGGTTAATGCCTCTTTCGCAGGCAGTGACATGGGTCTCGTTGATCAAGAGTGGGACCGCCAGCGATCCGACGAGTGCTCTGTACCAAACGTTGGCCCTGACCTCATCCTTTTATTGTGCCTGGGCTCTCTACAAGGTCTTTGTGGAAGGGGACAAGAAAGAATTGGGACAGTACAGCATGGGATTGACGGCGGTGGCCACTCTGGCACAATCCAAGTACGCGGCCTTAGCAACCATTACCTTGGTGATTGTGAATTTTGCCTTTCGCATTTATCTCGTCATTGGTTTGAGTGCCTCGAGACTGGCTCGACTGGTCAAGAAATCAGATTCCAAAGATGCGATTGTCTGGGCATGGATCTTTATGGGGTACTTACTCTCCAGTCTTTTGTTCTGGTGCTTTGCTTTTTCAAAGGTCTTGAACTTGCCCTGAACAGAATACATGCTTTAGTTTGAAACCCCTTGAGACGTAAAACTCCATAACAGATAGCACTGTATACTTGAGTAATGTTGAACAAAAATATCCGAGCAAACCAATCTTTCAAGTAGAGGCGCGTTTTCATAATATCCTCCTTAAATCAATTAAAGTATTCTTTCATTATGTTATCCTTCCATATTAATCTGGTATCCAAATTTGTAATCTTGATTGAGATGATCGACGGTGGCGCACAAGCCAAAGCGGGGTGCCACAGGTGCCATACCCAATTTGGTTTCCAATACCGAACTTATCTTTCCTGTACTAGCGTCGAGTGCAAATTGCAATTTGGATCGAGTCAAATTGAATTCAGCACCAACCGACACTTCCGGGGGAGCCGAAAAGGGATCGAAGAGGGGCAAGGCCATTTCGGCACCCACGGTCACACGTTGCGGTGTAATGACTCGTCGATAATTCATGGTCAAGACACCATTGCCGGAATGAAAATTGGCACAGATCGAGCTGGCACCGGCGCCCTCAGGAGGTGGCATACCCGGTGGAGACTGCTGGGCCTGAGAGGATCCAGACGATCCGGAGGATGACGAAGCAGCAGCTTCTTCTTGTTCTTGTTGCGTCAAGGGTGCTTGAAAATTATACTTGAGCGCATAGGTGGCCACAGCCGCGTGCGGCAATGTACATGCCTTCTCCACCGAGGGTGAGTTGCGGCGTAATGGCTTGCCAGTAATTGCCACCCCAGGCCGGTCCACCCCCCATGCTCCCATATTTGAGATTGGCCGTCCAAGTGCAAATGGGTATGGTCGTTCCGATATCGACTTCGGCCAAAAAGACATCATTGTCCGAGTTAGACAAGGACAATTGTAACTTTCCCATGAGCAAACCGCCCAAGAGCAACCGTTGCACACGGCCATCAATACTGCCCCGTGCAGTGTCCAAGCGAGAAACAATGACACCATTTTCGTCTCCTACTTGCGCTACCATGGTGTAAGAAGACGGAGGTTGCGGTGGTGGTCCCATGGGATTACCAGAAGCGGCCGAGGCCGGTGTCATTCCAAACGAGTGTATCACCATCATGAAGGGATTCATTTGTTTGCTAATATCGCATCGGAACCCTTCCCAGGTATCCAGAGTGACAAGCCGTTTGGCTTCCATAGAGGCTTGTTCGTATGATCCTGGGTTGATATATCGCGAGGATAAGGCCGCCGCTTGAGCAATGGCATCAGATTCAGGCGAGGCTGAAGACGCTGACGAAGAGTCTTTGGAAGAAGGAGAAGGCGGCGGAGGTGGTGGTGCTTTGGTATCCGAAGGCGGTGGTGGAAGGGGAGGAGGTGTCGATGGTGCATCGCACTGAGTCGTTTGTGTCGTCATCATGGCAGAGTATAGAGCAGAGCCATAGTTTCTACGCACTGATATCAATGGCTGCGGATTGGTATTTCGAACGACACTCTCCTCCAATCTTGACCCTGACGCATCCGAAAATGAGTTTCCCATGATATCCAGTCAACTCAAGTCCTGATCAGACAGCAATGGAGATGTGGATAAGTAAGCGGAGGGGAAACTGAATGCTCTACTGGAAAGACTGTAAGGTATTGTTGTCGCTGCTTTTCTTTACGTAGTGCGGGTAGTCTTCTTGGAGGAAACGAATGGACGATAATTGTTGTTTGGTACCCTGTCGAGGTTCAAACAGCGCTGCACAATGACCTTTGACAGACAGCAAGGGCGGATGGATCGAAGCAAAAGCGTTTGGTCTTTTCACAGTTGACTCCACGAACGGCTTCGTCTCATGGTCTGTGGATATTGGTTTTTGGTTCTGTGGTGGTTGTGGGTGTGAAGGACAGAAGGCATGACGTCATGAAAAAAAAGGTACAATCTATTTTAACGCTGCCGCGCGCACCCGCTAGGGTAGCGTCGACCGACGCGCCTGGCTCCACACAAAATGTGAAGCGAGGACTAAGGGACGGGACAAGGTATGACAGGGGGGAAACATGGAGAGGTCGGTTAGGAGAGTGAAACAGTCCTGCTGATAACAGGACGCCAGGTGTTAATCCAGGAGCGAAGCAGAAACGAGGAAGTTTCCGCTTCGAAGTGGGCATCGGTAGAAGAGTAGAAAATATCACGATAAGCCACGGGAACTTGATGTTGTAGTTCATAAAGAGCACAGACTTCGCGTTGAGCTTGAGCGTAGGCAGCTGCTTCAATAGTAGGTGGTGTATTGCCATGGACGTCTTGGTTCCGAGTTATCCAAAGAGTGTGAATATGTTTCCACATGATTTTTATTGAGCCTGTGACAAAGTGTGTGCCAGAGATCGAGCGTTTAGCAAGGTTCCGTTGAGAAAGATATGAATCTTGAAGTCGACTCCACAACCGCGAGAAGCGTCCGAGGAAAAGTTGCTCAAAGCCAATAAGTCGTTGGTTAGTGATAAGGGTGCGATAAAGATCGGGAAAAGTAGGGAACACAGGTGGAAGATTTGCAAGCCAAGAATGGATCATTTCGGTCAGAATCAAGGACAAGTTAGCATTAAGGTGCTGATGTCGCCAAAATTGTTGTAGTTCGGTAATCATAGAACCTTTCCATTGACGGTGAGGACAGCGGAGAAAGTGCTTTCGAGTCTCAACAACAGGTGGAGTGCAAAGAGGACACGTTTCCGAGTAAAAAACTGCATAACGTGAGCGCAGGTATCCAAGGGGAAGCCAGTCATGGATGAGTTTTATCAAAAAATGGCGCCGGGCGAAAGAGGCTTTGATGACGCGGCCATGGGCAGGCCAATCGATTGAGTCATACACCGAGAGAGGCCAGTCGTACTTGTTTGTAAGGTAATCCCGAAGAGTGGTCCATGTAGCAAGATACCGTAGGGTACCACGGTAGTTTGAGTGAACAGTACCGAGTGGTGTGTGGAGCATGGCGTGGCTGCCTGAAATGAGAGGAGCATGTGTGGATGAGATTGAAGCTGGGTACTCGTAATCTTCAGCAAGACGGTCTGCATCGACATTAAGTTGGGCTGGGAGTGGGAGTGTCTCATAAGATCTGGTTCTGTCTTGGTGTCCACGTACATGAAAAAACTGTGGAATCACAGGAAATTGGCGGAGGGTGTACGTGATGGATTGTTGGATATCCCAATCTGCTTCCATAGTCGAGTATGGGAAATCGTATGCCCATTCGAGACGTTTCTTGACAGTTTGAATTAGACTTTTTGAGTCTGTATAAAGAAGAAGTTGGGACTGGAGGTGGAGACCGAGAAACTTTGTGATGTGAAAAATGCTTCGTAGAATCGCAAGCATACCATAACTCTCAGAGCGAAAAGACGAGGTTCTGTACCCGGGAGCCGGACCGCGAAGATGGAACAGGCGTTGACCATGAGGAGTGCTGCAGATGGAGCCAAACTTGCCGGTGAAAAGAGCAGCTGAGCCGTCACTACAGAAGAGAAGGCGGTTTGTTGTTTGGAAAACATGATGTATCGCAGCAGTCGGACAAAGAAAGTCAAGTTGGGAGAGAAGCTGTTGGTCCCATCTGGCAAGACTAGCTGTGTACTCAAGAAATGAGTTCGGAGAAGATGGTGTGGGAGGCAGTTGCTGTGGACGGCATGGTGACAAGAAGAATCCAGGGCCATTTTGAATCACATGAGCGGGAACAGCAGTGGGGGGAGGTTTCGGCAACATTTGAGACGTAGGAAGAAATAACGGATGTTGATACCAGTAATGGCGGTACCCTTCCTGTTCAGAGACGTAAAGTGTGCAGCTGGGGCAGTCAACCAAGTATTTCCAATGGCGGTATGTTTCATGGCCTGGAACGAGCCATCGACCAAGGGGAGTCGCTAGAAGAAATGGAGAGCTTGGTTGTCGAAGAAGTTCCAGCAATTTGTGCCATTGATTCCACGCTCGAGAGCTGGGCTTTGTTTGATACGGAATCAAGCCGTGATGGGTTGAAAAGTTATCGTGACGATATTCTGTGGTGAATAGTGACAGTTTCTTGCCATCAGGAGTAACTATATCACTGAGTAAGGTGACACCCAGGTACATGCGACAAGCGTTCAGCATCTGGAGTTCCATCGGGGTAAGAGTCATTGACTCGAGTACAAGATCCATCAGGAATCGGTCGTTCTCTCGTTGAAGTTTGGGGAGGAACATAGCTTCGAGTTCGATGTGGCAGTTTGTTGAGTGAAGGAACTGTCGTACTTGGGGGATCCATTTCATCGGTGCAAGATATGGTATCGGAGTTGAAACGTCCTCGAAAACAGACACGCTAGTACCAGCAAGAAACTGTGCCCAAGAGATGGCGATATTGGCTAGCTTGGCAGGGACGCCAGGAGAGCGAAGACATGCCAGTAGAAGATAGGTCTGGGAGATTCCCCTTTTGACAGAGAGTGTACGAAGTCCAAGGCCTCCAAGATCACTGGGTCCGTAGACAATGGCATTTGGCATATGTCGATTGAAGCCGTATTTGGGTAAAAAGGCTTTTTTGAATTGCACTTGTAAAGCATTACAATGTGCATCGGACAGAGTGGAAGAGGGAAGTGGATAGCATATGCTCGGTAAGTAAATTGCATGATAGTAAGCCCAGGCGTCGGTTCTCGAAAACGGACTACTAGCCATGACTGAAGCATGTTTTTGATTCTTCTTGGCAAGGGCAAGGAACAGACCTTTATCCGTACAGAAAGGCGATTTTTGCACGCCCAATGTTTTGTGGCTGCGATACGAAGAAAGTTGTTTGATGGGAGTAGCCTGATCAGAGTCGTGGAACTTGATGGTAATCCTTGGTCCGAAGGAGTCGGGTTGGAGTGTTGCAAGTCCATCGACGTTGAACGTATAATAGAGAAAGTGATAGGAACATTTCTCGACATTAAGAGCACCGCCGGATAGGCTGAGTAGATCGTTCCATCGCTGAGCGTCGCTTTGAGCTTTTTCGATATAGTGCTCAGGTGGTGCTTGACTGTCTTGCAGAAAATCGTTCACGCTTCCACTGGTGTCGTCTACGAATCCGATCATGTGGATTGCAGTTGAGACAGAACCATCGGGGCTATGAAAAACGCTGCCGTTTGCTTTTTCGTCGTAGGTGTCGAAGAGAATTGTCGAGATGACACACCAAATAGCTGGAGAGTTTCCTGCTCCTTGCCCGGACCCGTAGATTGGAAAAAGTTGACAGTGTTGGTAGTGGCGTTCTGATACGCCGAGTTTGGTTTTGAGATAATATTTCGCTTCCTCTAGTGTTTTAGCGTTGACAAACACAATAGAGCGATGTTGACCGAAGCTTCTAGAAGCGAGACTACCGAAGGAAAGAACAATGCGGTCATAACACGCCGTCGCGTCGTAGTCGAGATGAACCAATGGGCGTTTGCTAGCCCGTGATATTTCGTATTGTAGTTCTTCGCATAGTGTTGGAATGACGGCATCACGGCCTGGAACTCCTCCAAATTGCATTGGGTGCAATGTCCGTTGATTGGTGCCTAATTGGATGAGTTGCCTCCATTTGATCGCTAGGACGAGATTGTAATCTTGTTCGTAGAGATGAATGACACGAAGACGGTGAATACGTAGATTGTTGGGCTCTTTTAGGATCATCACGTTGACGATGTGCTTCCATCTTTCGTAGGAGTAGTTGTTGACGAGAGCACAGTTTATAAGGCCGACTTGCCATTCGATCAAAGCTTCTCGTTTTGCTTCTACTTCTTGTCCTTCTTCGGTTGTCGTATCAAGATCATGAGGGGCAACTAGTGCTTTGCTGTGCCCTAAATGGAAACCGGATGGTGAGGTAGTTGTTGATTCGGGCCATATTTTGATTTTGCTCATCCACTCTTCTTTGGTGATCGGAGCTGGAATCGCGTCGAGAGTCACTCGTGCCTTCATGTGATCTATGAGCGACTGTTGCATTTCGTCAAGTTCTTCGCTTTGCCAGTCACCTTCAAGTATAAGCTCAGCTGTGTGTGTTGAGGCTCCCCAGTCACACCATTCGGAGAAGGGTGGCTTCGTGGGGAAGGTGTTATGGGCTTGTCCAAAGTGTCGTCTGTTTCTTGTCAACAATCTATCCTCGATTTCTTCAGGAGTATCAATTGTCAGCCATTCCGTGCACCCTGTGTAATCTGTCGTAGTGGGATCAGCTGGGACATCTAGTCGAGTAATTCCGGTCTTCAAATTGCCTCTACATTGCCTCAATTTCGCATACATGGCTTTGGTACGCTCTGCAGCCATTCGGTGTTTAAGCGCTTTTGATTGTTGTTTGTTACCAGAGGCAATGGCTTGGTTAAACTCTGCTTGTAATGCGTTGTGCCGGTGATGAACTGCGTCCTTAGTCATTTCCCGGATTTGGCGTTGAACGATCCGACATTCTTGTTGGCATGCTTCTAATGTTGTTGGGACGTTCACAACTGACTGGTTTCATGTTGTGTATAAAATTCCAGAGTCGAATGACTTGTTCCATTTTGCAGCAGAAATCAGTTTGAGAAGCAGGTTTTTGCGAGTTCTCAAGCTAGCCAGCTGTTTCACGAAAGGAATGCTGCGTGGTTTTTTAGCGCACTTGCGACTTGCGTGTTCTCCAGCTCTCTGGAAGTCTCTGTCCAGTCTTTCGGCCAATCGCGGGTTCCAATTTTCCTTGAGAGAGTCGAGTCTGCTAGCGAAGTCATGTTGTACGCAGAACTTGTACTTCTGTTCGATATAAACTCTGTTCGAGCTCCTGTCTTTACTCGTGAAGTCTCGGCTGGCAATCGGACCAAGTTGTTGGGTACTATTCCCGAATAGTCGCTCGATGTTGAAGTCAATGACCATATTCCGGTGGTCGTTTGGTATGTCTCGGTGTTTGAAGGGTTCATAGCAAGCTTTTGTGACTGCGGTGGAAACGTGCGGTGTGCAGAGAGCGTAATCGATACGTTCACGACCGTTTACGAATGTTGCAAAGGAGGTGGAGCCAAGTTGTTCTCCCATCAAGTCATGCAATTGAAGCTCAGAACAAAGTTTTGTCATGCCGTCGTTTATGTCTGACAAGGCTTCGTTGAAATCTCCTACCAGCAAAATTTCAGAGTTGCGAGCTCTGCATTGTCTGATGAAGTCAGTCAAATCCGAGATAAATGCTTCCCTTGGGTTCGCTCCTCTATTTGCTTGACGTAGCATAGACAATTGTTGCGCCGACGCTGTAAATGATCGAACTCTGTTGTTGTCTTCTTCTCCCACAGTCAATAAAGATTGACGGCATACTTGGTAGGCTGAGATAATTGTCAGTGTCTTGTTGCCGCGACATGAAAAGACTTGGTAGGACCACCGGCCCATGCTGTCAGTGCCCTGAGTTGTGATTCTTCCAGTGGACTTGCCTTGTGACGCTATCAAGGTCCCGCCTGGTTTATATGGAGTATTACGTGGGGATGGAATATTGGTACTCCCGTAACATATTCTTGAGTGCTCTGTATGTCGCTGTATTGTTGTATGGAGTGCATTTCGAACTTGGGACTGAGTTGTATCAAGATTTGTCTCATAGAAACACCATGTGTCAGCGTCTAGTCGACTCAATTCTTCACAGTACTCTGCGAAAGTACCTCCGCTGTGTAACAAAGTCTTGAATCCATTAGGATTGCAACCAAAGACTCTGAAGGTATTTTGTGGTTTTATATCGTCTGTTTCTGGTCCGATGAAGTCGTCTGTTTTATATTGGGTTTCGTTTCCTTGGATGTTGCTGTTCTCTGCGACGTCAAGATATTCGATGTCGTGTCTTGGGTAGTCGTCACCGTTAACGCTCGTGGCGTCATCGTTGTTTGGGGTGCCTGGAATAGTAGTATGATGTTGTTGAGTTGTTGTGGGTGGTGTGGATGTATAGTCGGCCGCGACTACGCTCGAGGCGCTGTCGTTGTTTTCGATAACCTGTTCGGCTGTATTGTTTGTGGCGGCGTTGCTCGAGGCATTGCCGTTGTTCTCAGATTCCTGATCGGTTGTTATGGTGTTTTCGGCATTGCTCGAGGCGTCGCCGTTGTTCTCTGATTCCTGATCGGTAGTTGTTGTTGTGAAAGGATGTATGGATAGTAGTTGTACAAAAGGATGTTGTGGTAAAGTTGTTGATGTATTGTTGGTTAAATTTACAGCGCTATCCAGATTGGTCTCACTCATGATTGCGTACTTGAGTCGGCCAAGGACTCGTCCGCGTGCAAGGAGGAGTTTGCTTGGGCCATGCTCACATCTTTTAGCGGTGTGGCCGGTTGTCCTGAGTCGTTTTCTTTACGCTTCCTGATGGCGCCTTGTTGACTCTGTTCTGTTGGGTTTGCTTGTTCTGGATATTGGTACTGGTAATTGTTTGAGTATTGGTTCTGATGGTTAATCGGTGGTTGTGCTTGATGGTGTGTAGGAGTTTGTGGGAGTGGCATCTGGTTCGGTGGGATTTGTTGGGGAGGTATCGGTGTTGTTTGGTGAGCCGGGAAGAGGTTGTGCGGTAGCTGTTCAAGCTGTTGGGGACTAATTGGGCTCATTCCGAAGGGAGGTTGTTGCTGATATGGATGGACGTAATTTGTTGGAGGCATTGGGTAATGTTGAGACATCATCACCGACATTTGTTGTTGCATGGCTTTCATCATGGCATTCATCATCTTTTCTTGTTGCGACTCGATCTCCTCTTCTTGTTTCGACACGAACGACTTGAATGCTTCTTTTAATTCTTTCAGTTCGGATTTTAGTTCAGTGTTTTCGGTTTTCATACGTTCATACTCTTCGTTGGTGACTTGACTGGTACTAGTCTCTGTCATGGAGGATGCGACAACTGTTTGAACCGGTGCCATTGTTTTCCATACTTGTGTTGTCGGACCAATCATTTTAGGAGGACGAGAATAAGTAGCGTTTGCTTCGTTTTGAGGATCATCTTCTCGAGCAGAATACAGAGAATTAAGAGCCGAGACGTATGTTGCATAAGATCCGCCGTGATCTGTTGATGCGTCGTCGTTCTCACCAGTTCCTTGTTGACCATAGCTCTCGTGTCGAAACGCTAGCTTTGGTGGATCATCGTACTCCTTGAGGTTTGTGAGGTTGTGTATATGTTGTTCTTGTTGAACCAGTGAGGTCAAACTCATACGAAGAGCTCCTTTGAGCGCATCGAAATGTTCTTCCGTGGTGTGAATGTTGTGGCGGCCGAGACTGTCTGTATCTTTGTGGCCAGTGATTCTGATGACACCTTCGAAATCTCGAGCAATCCGATCTTTGAGAGTCCACATAATACTGGGATGCACCCCTGACACTGGTACAATCCTGCTCTCGCCAAGATATGTGTTTTGGTCGATCATGGAAGAGCTGTATACGTGCTTGTTAGTATGGCGGAACTTGTGGAATATGAACTTGGGGTCTTCTACATAAGTCTGTTGGAGCAATTCGAGCAGGTCTTTGGCGTCGTGTTGACGACACTGTAGATCGAAAGCCTTTGTCTTGTATTCATCATCTCCGTGCTTGAAGAATGGTGACGAGTAGTTGCACTTGAATTTCGGAATTTTCTTGCGCGCTTTATTCGTTTTCGCGATAATCTCGAGAATAACCGATTCAACCATTTCGTCGGCAGGAATATTACTCGGATCGTATCCGACGAAGAAACCTAAGTTTGAAATTCTGGTTTCGTTTTCGTTCCATAAATGTTGGGTCATCTTCGCTTTGCCAAGGCGCAACTTTTCGTGGACAGAATCGTGACGGCGAATTTCACTTATGGAGATTTTAGAAAGAAAGCGGTGAATCACGATGTACATTGGTTTCCGACCCTTCTTTTCATTGCCCTTGGAATAATGTAGATCGAAATGACGTAGGTATGCAGAGACTGCCTTGAAGGATTCAAGCTTTTTCTTGTTAAGTTTTGTACCTCTGTTGTCGTAAATCTTAACTTCTGGGAACACTTGAGAAATAGAATACAAAATGTCGTAATGGAGCAAGGCGATACTCTTGTTTTTATCGTCATCCGGACTAAACACGAACTTGATTGTGTATTCCTTTTCTTCGCCTTCGTAGGGGATTGGGTGATAAACAGCTGTAACGGCTGTAGCATCGTCGCTTGCATCGTGATTGTTGTTGTTATTATTATCGTTGTTATTTGTAGTGGCATTATTGTTGGGGTTTCGTTGTTCTTCGGCCATAGGAGAGTCATAGACCGAACGGGAGGGTTCCGCCATGGTCGACGTGGTTCGCTCACCAATGACGAGAGTACTTTCAGGTTACTTTCTGGTGAAAAACTAACGCGGTAATATACGAGAAACCAGAAACTATCGGACAGATAACGCGAGACACTACGCCTTTCAATTTCGTCTCTCCACGAAATTATGAAGGCATGACGTCATGAATGACCCGGAAACCCTTTATCAGCGACTACTATGAGTTTAGAGCGACTACATGTATCATTAGCAGATTCAGTCGCGCGGAGGATCTTTGGAGATGACAAATGACAATGTCACCTTTGACGATGAGCAAATGGCATGAGTGGTAGGTAGGACTGCGATACTCTTCTCTGTTTTAACCCTCACCATACGTTCATTGATAGTAACCCTTCAAAGCTTGCCAGACCTTGCTCCGAAGAATCTAGACGACGAAGACAGTCCACAAAAATTTTGTCGTCTGCATGATGATCCAACAGCAAGCTCTCGCATCCGGTCTAACCTTTGCAGACTGCTACCATGAAACTCAAAACGAGGAACCAAAATGGGAGAAAACCGAATGGCCTCCACTTTTGGGAGGGTGGCGTTGGTGCCACGAGTCTGTTGTTGTGAATGATGACAAGCGAAAGGAGGTTGTGGTGGTATTGGTCCTTGTTGTCTTGGTGCACACCACTATGATTTTTGTTGAAAGAAAGATCTCGGAGGACGAGTGATGCACCAAGACAATGACACGAATTCAGTTCAGGTCTTGGAACTTGAAGAAGGAAAGAAAGAGTGGCGAGAGGGCCCAAGTATGAACCAAAGACGAGGTTGCTTCGCGGCAGTCGTATGTAATGGTGCTCTGTATGCTATTGGTGGATACAACGGCACAACTGTTTCTGATAGCATGGAACGAATGGATGCTAGAGATTTGCTTTACGCATCAGCTAGCAATGTTTCTTCACAATGGAAGACGTTGGACTGCCGCTTGTCCACGAAACGATGGGGGCATGCCGCTGCTGTTGTCCAGGAGAGATTCATTGTGGTGGTAGGAGGAGCGAATGGAAGCGATTTCCTATTCTCGGTAGACATTATTGACGTATCCTCAGAGAGTCAATATAGTGTCATAGCTGGACCCTCCTTGAACATAGCCCGACGATCCTTTGGAATGGCTGTGATTGGCAGAAGTGTGTTTGTTGTTGGTGGAAAAGGGAAAATGTTCAATAATTTCCTGGACTCTGTTGAATACCTGGAATTGGACGACTTGTTGTTAGAAGATATCTCTGAAACTGCAACATCTATTTTCCCATCAACCAAATCCTGGACAATACGCCGAGATTTTGTTCTTGACACTCCGTGCATTCAACATACTGTGGTCAAAGTGGGACCCTGTCTTGTTGTTGCAGGAGGTGTAACTTCATCCTATGACCAATTGGCTTCTGTCCAAGTCATGGATACGGAAAGGAACGTTGTATGGAAGCTTCCGGACGTGACATCAACACGGAATTATGGTAGCATGGTGTACCTATCCAGAGGCATTGTTATGATTGGTGGAAAGGAGCATCATTCGTGTGAAACGCTCTCAGTCATGGACAACAACACTCGACTCTTTGCGCCTTTGCTAGCTTTCGGCAAGGTCCCCGAATCACTGAAAGCATAGAGCAAGGTTGCGATACCCCTTGCGACGCACCAATAAAGCAATGATTGGTGAAACCGTACGAACGACGGAACCGGATGACGTAGAATTGAAAGTAGGAAAGACAATGTCCCAGTACTTTTGACTCGCTTTCATGTTGCAAACAGTCTGGGGTTCACGCGGAGAGGTCTTGTGTCTCAGGGGTCGCTTCAAAACCCGGTTCCGGAGAAAACAGGATGAAGAAGCGGCCAACACTGAGACTGCGGAGATCTACACTATAGTCATCTGGTATGCGTGCAACAGAATTATTAAGTATAGTGCTGATATTCCATACATTGTACTTGCCCATTAATCCATAAAAGTGGCTTTTCTTTTTCCCTTCATGCACATGGACAGCAATTGCACATCTGACAGTTCCAACAAACGACTGAACAGGGCTGAGTTCTTGTCCATCAAGGAGATTCGTTCCGAGGATTCACAACTAGGGTATCCTCCAATACACACAATACCAATGCATAGAGGAACCATACTGTGATGATATCGTTTCACGGTCAGTTCTGGAAGGACCCACACTTTGTTGCGTTTCGTGTCCAAGACCTCTACAGAGCGACATGACGGACCGCTGGAAACCATGGATTCACCTCCCGATACGACCAGACAAGATCGAAGGTGAACCACAGCATGACCATAAACAGGCTTCTTCAGAATCAATTCTTTATGGATGGTCCATGACAATGAGGATGGAAATACAGACGTGGCGTTATTGCTGTTTGTTTCATGATCCTTGAATTCCAAATACTCGACTGAATTCAAATAACGTTCACCATCGCCCAATCCACCAACCACATAAACGCACGAACCAACAACAGCGATTCCAAACCAAGTACGATCTATGTTCAGGGATGGTCCGGTAAAGACACTACAAGGTTGATCACCGCTGGCTTGGCCACTGTCAATCACATCCACGGTTGAAACCATCCGATCTGTCCATCCTCGTCCACCCGCAACGAGAATGTATCGATTGTGAACCGTCGCTGTGGAACATCCGTATCTCCGAGCAGATAAACGGCACTGTAATGTCTCCCATGGCTTGTTCTCCTTGTCAGTCTTTGTGAATGATGACACTAAATCCATGACAGAAATCCGTTCCATCGTGTCCAAGGCAAAGCAACCACCATTTTGTCCTCCAATGGCATAGAGACTTCCATTACAGACTACCGCTCCATGATTTGTTCTCCGTTCATTCATCCGTGGTCCTTGTCGCCATTTCTTGTCTGAAGCTTTCAACAGGAGGACGGATTTTGTTGCATACTCCCCCGATCGGGTGCCTCACACGAGGACCACAGTTTCTTGCCGGTTGTTGTTGGGAGGATGGACCACAACGGAGGAGTTTTTGGACCGACATCCACCCAAAAGGCGAGGCCATTCTTCTTCTATTGTATGCCATTGCGGATCGTTTCCAAGAGCAAGGCCCGACAATCGTGCTTCCTCCCTCATCTGGTCCATCATAGCAACAACGTCGTAAAAGTGTGACTCAAAAGAGTGACATGACAGAGAATCTTTATCAGCGACTAAAAAATATCTTTCAGTAGCAGAAAATCAGTGCGTAAGATCTGACGTTTGTAAAATAGAGAGATCGACAATGAGCAATGAGATTACCAACGTTGGGAATGGCCATTCCAAAGATTCGTCGCATGATTGATATTCCTCGTATTCATCTTCTTTGTTTCATTGCATACCTCAGATCAGATCAGTTGATCCTTTTCTCGTTGTCAGTATGAACTCCATGGTCGCAAACGTGCTATTCGATGCGACCACCGTCACACAACGAATGGCCCACGAATCTCATGCTCAGGTGGAATTGCTCATCCAATATTACCAACAAAATGGCTACTTCGATCGATCCGGAAATCCATCAGCACAACAACAACAAGAAGATGAAGCCGAAAACAACAATCGCGTGGGTGCACCACCATTGGACGACGTACTACCCTCGATGGCGGCTGTCACCCCCAGGCTGCGGCCGCCGACATTTTGGACGAGCAAAAGCGAGGTGTCAGCCTTTGTGCGAGACTGTATTGATATTGTCTTGTTTGATTGCGATGGTGTTGTGTATCGATCTCCTCATCCGGCACCTGGTGCTAGAGACTGTATTCGAGCCTTGATTGACCAAGGCAAACAAATCTTTTTTGTCACCAACAATGCCTCCCTCAGTCGACAAGAATTAAAGCACAAACTGGAAACCATTTTGGACTTCCAGACACTGGCGGACCGTATATTGACGGAACAAATGATGGTAGGAAGCGCGTATGCGACCGCACAATATCTGTACCAAACGATACTGTTGGAAAAGAAAAAGACCCATCCAGAAAGAAAAGCTCGTTTGTTTGTCATTGGGAGTAAAGGTCTCTGTCAAGAGCTCGAAAAAACGGGATTTGATGTGTTAACAGTCGAAAACCAAATCATGGGCGACCAGGGTTCCAGTATTCATTCGAATTCGGAGACACCTCCTCCTCATCCCTATTACATGACACGAGACGACTTGGCAACCTACGACTTTCCCGAACATCCCATTGACGCTGTTGTGGTGGGAACTGATCCCTATCTCAACTTTCGTAAATTGTGCATCGCACAAGTCTTGTTGCAAAAGAATCCTGAAGCTCCCTTGGTGGCTACCAATTTGGACAATTACGATTTGGTAGGGGCCGATGCCCGAGAGATTCCAGCCAATGGAGGAACCGTCAAGTATTTGGAATTCACCTCGCGTCGGACAGCTGTGGATTGTGGCAAACCCAGTGCCTGGTTGGCACATGTCTTGGCGGTTGAGGCACAAAATTCCAACGAAGACAACAAGAAAAAGACCAGCATTGCATGGTCACGAGCTCTCTTTGTGGGGGATCGTCTCGAGACTGATATTCGCTTTGGTATTGATACGGGGATGCATACTGCCTTGGTCATGACGGGTGTCACTTCGGCAGGTCAAATCCAAAGCCTCTTACAAGAGCAACAACACAACTCGAGTCGTAGCGGGGACATCACACAACCGTTGCCCGAATTCATTGTTCCACACATTGGCTTTCTTGCGTCCACCAACTTGTGATGATACCACAGGAAACGAACTGTAGACCAGCGCTGGTAGAACTCTAAATTCACTCTTTCGATATCGGTATTTTGTGACCATCCTCTGATTCCTTATATCCAACAGATTGGGACTTTTTGGATACACGGCGTGGCAAGTTTGGCTACGGATAGTGTTGCAAAAGGAACAATGCCTTTGCCAAGGAACACCCAGTAAGAACATGGGACAACGCTGGTTGTCAATGGACCTGTGAAAGGTATCGACGGACCGTGATTCTTTTTTTCGGCGAGTCTCTTTGACATGCAACATGAAATGTACAGATTGCCACTGTATCAGCAATCTCTTAGTTAGTGAGCTCGACACAGGATATCACTGCTAACGATTCTTGAGATCGACCCTTATGGTTGCCCTGATTAACATATACTCCTATATTTAGTAAATTCGCTTCTTTCCACTACCTTGCTGATAAACCGCCATACGGTAAAGGGTATCGTCCGCCGGGGCCGGAGTGACGGACTTAGAGCTGCCCTGATCAACACCTTCCCAATCATTGGGACAATCGGATGGAGACGACGAGAGCGAGATGGTGAATTTGGATCGTGGACCTCTGTTTCACCGTACGAGCCATTGGATCGGGTACTGCAACTAAGTGCGATGGGAGCAAATTGCTATTGTCTCTATACTCTGGGTATTATGGATTATCCAAAACAGCGACAATGGACCTGCTGGTTCTGTTACTGTCATCGTTCCATGTATTTGTGGTTGCGCTCCTCATGGTTGCGACTGGATGCTTCTTGCTCTTAGTCATTCCTCATTCTTTTAATGGAATGCAACTTGAACAAACGCTTGGACGTTCGTTCATCGCAATCATGTCGCCATTTTTGAGGCCTAACCACTGTCATCGCTGTCGTCGTCATTGCCGTTTTGATTTTGCTGAGCCGCAGACGATTGTTGTAGTTGTCGTGTTTCCTGTGCCGCACGCTGCAGGGCCATTTCTTGAAACCTTCGCATCCGGTCCTGATCCGATTCCACTAGGTTCGCAGTCATGGCCAAAGCCGATGGAGGCTGCTGGGCCGAACTTGCCCCTGTCACTAATCCACTGGTTCTTGCCCCTGTCACTAATCCACTGGTTCCAACGAGTGCATTGGAGGCCGTGGCAGATATCATTGTAGCATCAATTTGTTTCAATTGTGGTATCCGTTCCGCCAAGGATTTTCGATACAAGGGATCATTGGTTTGAATAGGATTGTATTCCAAATACAACGTTTCCACGGTGGAAAGATTGGACAATTGGTCCGCAGCCGACCATTCTGCAACTTGATTTCCTGCCAACCATAATTCTTCCAATACGGGAAACATGGTAGACGATCCCAATGCATTCACGTCAGCTAGTTGATTTCGTGACATGTCGAGTACAATCAATTCCGGAAACGTCCTGTTGCTCGCAGAATTTCCCAACAACCACGATCCCAACTGCGAAATACCATTGTGTGCCAAAAACAACTCTTCCAATGTAGCTGAAATAGTTGCAAACTGTTCTTCTCCTTGAGCGACACCTTCACGCGGTTCATTCACGATATTTCCTATGCGATTGCTCTGCAAATCCAATCGTCGAAGTTTGGACAAGGTGGTTAATCCCTGGATGCGTTCAATCTTATTCTTCCCTAACCACAACTCTTCCAATTGTTCCAAGCCAGCAAGTTCGTCTGGTGGCATGATGCGAATACGATTGGCACCCAAATCAAGTTTTCGCAATTCCTTCAACCCTCGCAGCCCTTCAATGGCTTTGAGCTTGTTGTTGGCCAAGTCTACAAAGGTAAAAAAGAGTGACACAGTTCCGGCAAACAAACGACAAGAAATGAGCAACGTAAGACACAGCAATGATTCATGTTCAATATACATATCGAGCAGTAAATTCAACCAAACTCCACAACCAACCAACTCCACATGATACGTACAGAGTTCTTTCAAATGGGGACAGACTTGAACTGCTGACATGTCTCGAATCGAATTGTAACTCATATCCAATACAGTCAATGTCGCGGAAAAGTTGGGCGTCAATACGAGTGCCTGTACCTGATTGTCGTACAATTCCAACAATTCCAAATGATGCAACAATTCCAATCCTTCCATGGTGGCAATCATGTGCGATCGCAAAATCAACTTGGTTAGGTGTGGCACCTCTTGCGCCTGACATGCCTTGGTTAGCAACTTGGAGAAGTCGGGTCCCAAATTGGTAATCTTGAGCCCGGCTGTTCCCACCAAGACAAATTCACCATCCGTCACGTCCAATTCCGAAACCACATCGGTAGGATACCGTAAAATGGGTTCGAGATGATCTTCCTCCCCACCACTCCCAAGTTTGGTCCAATCCAGAGGCAACCCTGAAACGGTCGTACTACCAATCACAGTCGTATTGTTCTTGTTATTACTGCTAGTTGCTGCGGTCACTGGTCGCTGGGTGGAACTCGAAGAGTTCAATGCGGCCGTATCCAAAAGACGAATACCAGACGGGTTGGCGCCCATATTGTCCTTCGCACTGTCACTGGAGGCCCCACTCGGAGCTCCACTGGAGGTTGGTGGAGTCTCCTTTTTCTTCTCCCCGGTGGCCATGGCATTCGACGAAGAAGACGACATGGTGGGAGAGATGATGGATCGACGAAAAAGCGAACCACAAACTATGTCACCCGGCCCCATTTTCAGTTTTGCAAGACGGGGTCCATCGATTTTTCTCCAGGATGACCCCCAAATATGATGTGGATGGCAAAAAATGAGCCCCACGCAATGACAAAAACCAACGATGAAACGGCGGAAACCTCTTCCTCGTATGGGTGTTAGGAGGAATGCACATGACACTGCACGGTGCTTTTTGGTGTCTGTTGTCGTCGTGGCCTGTGGATTTTATGTTTGTGGGCTGTGGTTGGAATCGATTCGTTTGGTTCCTGCTAGTGATGCTCCGTCGCAGTCGCAAGTTGGTTCGTTGATGGAGTCGCTATGGCGATTGGAACCATTAGGGTTGGAAGATTCTTCCACGCCTCGTCCGAGAAATTTCCTGCCAAGCCTTGCAGCAGGACGAGGGCAACGGTTTCCTTCGATAGAGCATCGCGTTCGTGTCTACATGGGTGATTGGTATTTGACACCCTGCGACAACAAGGAAAACTACAACCATCACGACAAGGACGGAAAAGACATCAGTTTCGCAAGTGGTGGCATTGTGTATGAATACAATTACACGGATCAGACAGTTCTGCTTTCGCAACCTTGGAGAACCAACAATACCACCAGTCTCTCTCAGTTACGAGTCACCACTAATGCCGAGGGCAAGGACCTCTTTTTTGCCAGACGAAGTGACTTTCAAAACTGCAAACAATCCTTTCAAAATGCAAAGAAGCGCTTGTTGAATGAGTGTAACGATATTTCCATTTCCGTACCACTGTCGCTTTTGTGGGACGACGCCGCGCAGCGTCCTCCATCACAAAGAGAAACACCACCACCACCTCCCATTTTGTTGCGCATTTCCGATGGTTCTCGAGGCTACAAGGTGCCATCCTTTCATCACTGTCGGGCACCCAGGTCACCGGAAGCTATCCAATTGCAGCACCGACAAAAGAAGGTTTGTTCCAATGACATTCGCAACACTACCTTGTCTCCTATAGTGTGGAATTTGAACTCGGCTCGATACATGGGGAGTCTCCAAAAGGTGGCGTACAATGACTATTATTGGAGGGACAAGAAGGACATGGCCGTTTTCCGAGGGGCACTGACAAGTAAGGAAAAGACGTTTCGGAACCTGGACGATGCCATTAATTGTCGGCGCTTGTCGCGATGTCGTCTGGCCATGCTCTACGGGAACTCTTCCTTGGTCAATGCCAAACTTACCCCAGGAAGCAAGGGAGAAGTCGGTCACTTGCGAAACACGACATTCAATGGGGTGAATGTGGCGGGTCAGAGCCTTTCTATGAAGGAGCTTTTGCGACACAAAGCTATCATCTTCTTACCAGGCAACGGTACGAATCCAAAATGCTTTGTCCCACCTCTCTTTGATTTCTTTTAACTCATTTCACTCTTGTTTGTCATCCAACGCCTCCAAACAAACTCACTGATGGACGACAGACATTGCCTCTGGCTTTTGGTGGGGCCTCTTGTCAAGAAGTGTCATACTGTCGACGCCTTTCTCGTTTACCTCCTGGATCATGGATGAAATGTTGGAGCCCTATGTTCATTACTTGCCTCTTTATGCTAATCTTTCCAATGTGGAGGAACAAGTTCAATGGATTTTGGATAACGACCAAGAAGCGCAGCAAATAGCTCATCGAGGTTCGCTGTGGATTCAAGATTTGTTTTTCCATCCCAATGCATCCAAAGACAATCGTGCAGTACAAAATGCAGTTCTGCAACGATATAAGATGCATTTCCAACACAGACAATGAAGCCATGGAATGATTTTGTTCTCGTGGGATGGGAATCCTTCCCATGTACCCCTCTGCATGAACTATAAAGCAAGAATGATATCTGCTTACGGAGACAGCGAAAGCAACCATTTCTTGCGACATGCAAACATCACGCTATTGGCAATCGTCATTGCAGCTTCACAAACTTTTTTTATGTTACAGGTCCATTCTTCCTACTCCAAATCTGGTTCACCGTAAGAAGCAAAGAGCATCACCGTACTCCTAGAGGAGTCCTTGCAGGCCATAGGCTAAGGGCTGGGTAAGCCGATCCATGTTCGGCTAAGTAGGTTCAGTACAAAAGCTACGTTGCGTACATAAAATCCCATAGTACACGTATTACCTGAAATGGTGGGAAGTCCGAAAAAATGCAAAAACACTCCACGATGACGGCGAGATCCGTTGATGCCGCATGCATTTACCGATGCATCGCATCAACATCCTACTACTGTAAGTTGTTTGAGTTTGCTAGTATTACTGTGTTCTGCAGCTACAGAAGATTTGTCGCGTTGGATCAAAAGGTATACTCATTTTTCTGTGGTGATGTAATCCAAAAACCTTCCTAACTCATTCATTTCTCAACGGTGACTGAATCAAATTGAAACCATAGTTGCTCTAGTATTCAAGAGTATTATTCTAAAAGTGATTCAGTTAGGCTCAATTATCCATGAAGTTATTGCCATGGGGGTGATTTCTTCGACCATTGTCGAGTGATGGTTTCCGGATTGCATTGTTTCTCGTGGCAGCAAGTTTTCAATTTGTGACCATTCGCCCCACATATTACAGTGATGAAAATAGTACTACGTAGCTAAATGTACTGAGCCTACTTAGCCGAACATGGATCGGCTTACCCAGCCCTTACCATGTCCCGTTTCTTCGTCTGAGTTCAGTAGTCTTGGTCTGTGGTTGGAAATTCCACAATGACCAGCTGTACCAATATCGCACGAACAATGGACTAAGAAGTACAATGGGATAGAAATGACGGTTACTAAAACGGTTAAATTTATCAAGCGATAAATATTTTAATGGTAAGTCATAGTATGATTTGCACCTGCGCCTTCAACCGCGTAATTTGCAAGTAGGGGCTCACCCTGGATGTATCCATTTTATTAATGTAAGACTCCCAACCATCGATCTATGACCACTACAAACAATTCTTTTGTCAATGCCTGTAAGGGCTGGGTAAGCCGATCCATGTTCGGCTAAGTAGGCTCAGTACATTAAGCTACGTAGTACTATTTTCATCACTGTAACAAGTGGGGCGAATGGTCACAAATCGAAAACTTGCTGCCACGAGAAACAATGCAATCCGGAAACCATCACTCGACAATGGTGGAAGCCGTCACCCCCATGGCCATAACTTCCTCAATAATAGAGCTTGACTCGACCGCTTTGACAATAAGATTATTTACTACTAGAGTGACTATGCTTTCAATTCGGTCAAGTCAGCATTGAAAAATGAGTGAGTTAGGACAGTCGTTCGATTTCATCACCAGTATACCTTTTGATCCAACGCGACAAATCTTCTGTAGCTGCAGAACACAGTAATACTAGCAAACTCAAACAACTTACAGTAGTAGGATGTTGATGCGATGCATCGGTAAATGCATGCGGCATCAACGGATCTCGCCGTCATCGTGGAGTGTTTTTGCATTTTTTCGGACTTCCCACCATTTCAGGTAATACGTGTACTATGGGATTTTATGTACGCAACGTAGCTTTTGTACTGAACCTACTTAGCCGAACATGGATCGGCTTACCCAGCCCTTATCTTGACGTTGGATGACGTTACGAGCTCCCGAAGTCCGAAGATTTCTCGACTCTCCAAAATCGCCGAGTGCTTCCCAATTGATACACCATGTGAGGAACAGTCGTCCGCCGCAATAGCAAACAAGGGAAAAGAGTAGTAGTACCAAAGGGAAACTGGACATGGTAGGAAAACGATCCAGGGAAGAGGACGACGAAAGCGAGTCCACTACTCCAACCTCCCACACCAAATGAGCAGCCCCCGCCACCGGCAAACAACCCTGTCACCATCACCACCACCAGCACGACGCCGAATCCAAGCAAGAGGTGTTTGTCCTCGGGGATGGATGGAAGCACAACAAACCACAATCCTCCACAACCGATCCACTCGAACGGAATCTCCCCCCAACTTCGGGTAGTGCTTATAGAGCAACCAGAATGAGGAAACTCCAACTGTGCTAGTCCCTCGAATAAGGAACCAAACTAGGAGGACGACTAGTAGTACCACCTTAATTCACCAAGACGACAACGACGAGAAGGACACGAAACGAGTGGCCAAGCAGAACCCGTCCAAGAAATCTCGTCAATCTTCCCAACGAACCACGACCAGTTGTCTGGAACCACTCTTAAAAGAAACCAGAAAACAAGAACAAGAAAAACAACACAACCACACTCAAAGCAGCAGCAAGTTTAGATGCTGACGGTTCGAGATGGATTGGGCTTTGATGAAACGGATGACAATGAGGATGAATCCGTCTTTGGTCGTCCGTCGTCGCGAGGCACACTGGTTCCACAACGATTGCCATCCCCGTCCCGCCACAAGACAACCACAGTGGTTGCCTCGTCCCAAGGATCCTCGCAATCGTCCACAGTCTTGTTATTATCTTCATCAACAGTATTGTCGGTGGGGCAACGCAAAAACAGAGTAGGGAATTCCTCTGGTACAAAAGAAGAAAGCTCCTCTCGACCCAGCAGCCGCGCAAACCAACCTTCACTACCAACCCCGCCAAACCGTCTGTGGATGCAATTCGCCAATCACACGACAATACGCATGGCGTGGGAGTCAATGTCTACAGTTTGCAAGGCGATGATCAACTGCAACTCTTGACGGACGAAGTAACCTTTTTGTGTGAGGGATTCTGGGAAAATATCCAATGGGGATTCATCCTAGAATTGGCCTGGCTCTTGAGTCTGGAACGCAACCGGAGAATATTGCCTGGAACGCTCCTTCACCAACGACAGCAACATGAACCATCCCTTCTCACCAATACGCCGGAGGATGCTCTGCTTCCCCTGTCTTTTGAAACGACACCAGGTTGAGTACCGAATCGAAACGACTTGTCGTTGCAACTCGTCGCGGAAGTGTTGAGGCGTTTTCTCTCCTTGGAATGTTCTCAGCATTATCGCCCATTGCTGCCGAGCGGGCAAGATCCCTTCGATTGGCCATTCTGTCCCATTCAAAGGCATTGTCCAGCCTCGTCCGACTTGCACTGTTCCAGCAGACAACCATAGTCCGTCCACTGGACAATCTCACAACACGGGACGCGCCAGACATTGATTCGACATTGTCGCCCGTCCAGAAACGTCCGATTGTCGACTTTGTAGCATTGAAATTGAAAGAAGAATCGCCAACACATCCGATCACTAGCCACTATCAACAACAAGAAACCAGAAGAAATTGCGGACTGGATACATCTGCATCGGATGTCACGGTTTCTTCAACTTTGCGTTGAGAAGCCAAGGAGGTGTCTTTCAATCGGATCTTTCCCGAGCGTCTCTTTTATCGAATGATCCGGCCCACGTCTCCGTGCTCGAGATAGTTTGTTGACCCGGAAATGGAAACACGGCAATCAGACGGGTGGTTTTGAAGCATCAACATTGCGAGAATCTTGACCGCAAACAAGGAAGTGTCCGTGAGAAGACGATGACACTTCTTCTGTGTTGCCGCGGACAATGGTGGTGGTGGTGGTGGTGCTGCTGCTGGTGGTTCGATTGAAAGAAGGAGTGGATGCCGTGGAGCTGTGGCGGCAGTCGAACTCCTTCAGCCTTGTGACAAACGTTGAGTCAATCAGCGTCGATATTGACGAGCGGCGACAACGACTACGAATGGACGAAAATGGCTGCGCCTAAGGCTGTGCCCAACCTGCGAATGCAACAATCATCTCCACGGAACCAAACGAGGCAAATTGGAAACAAGCGGCAACAACAACAACAAAAAAAACTCAACAATCCATTTCTCGCTTCGGCCGTACAAAACAAAAAACAACAACAACACACTCAACAATTGACAACTAGACGCAAGCTATCCAAACGAGCCGCGAACCAGCAACAACAGCACCTAAAGCAACAATCCACTCCTAGTTTCGGCCGAACCTGAACAACACCCAACGCAACCCAAACGCAACAATCAAACGCCGACAACAAGAGATGAGGATCGAGGAACGACAGACCCATGGACTAATCAACGCAGCAATCGACCTCTTTGACGAGCAGCGACAACCACAACGACCAACGGACAGACCCATGGACCAACCAATGCAGCAATCAACCTCTTTGACGAGCAGCGACAACCACAACGACCAACGACAAGGAGGAGCAACAAGATCACGACAAATGACTCTACGAGTACGACGAAGCACAAATAAGCTACTCATCTAGACTTCCTACTGCGAAAGCGAGCAGCGCACATGGAAACCAGCATGGCTTGCAGGCAGCTGGATCCTCCACCACGATAACCTCGACCGACGATCCTCCCACAGCAGCAGCACAATATCCATTTTTGCATACATTTCCTGCAGCAGGCTTGGCCGAGGCTGGGTCACAGGTGGTAACGGAACCGTTGGATTTGATTCGCATTCGCCGTCAAATTGCTCCACCAGGTGGAGAAAAGACGTGGGATAGGATTTAGTCGACCTCTGGCTATGTATCAAAGATCAAAGGGTCTGGAAGGCTCGCTACTGCAGGCAGAATGAAAGTAATATGAACGAAAGCAAAATGGAGAAGGAAAGCAACAATCAACTACGGTCAACCAGACAGAATAAGATGCGAATTCTCCCTCTCTTGAACGCATGTGGCCATAAGTACCATCAACATCAGCAAACCATTCTCATCATGATCGTCAAAAGACTGACCGTCTCCATTCCAGTTGCTGTTCCATCCTCATTGTCGGTTGGTGAACAACAACAAGGGTTTGTGAATGAAGGTCTCTTACTCCTACTTTAAAATCGTTGAAAGCAGACAAATGCAGCGGAGTGTCTGCTTAGTGATAAGAGTTTCATGTTCATTTCAGGCCTAGCCGCTAGTCATCATGTATTAGAGAAAGCTACTCCTACTACCCACTGGCTCCTGAATACTGAACTCAACCATTTGGGCGATGCTCTTTACGGCGTCTCTACGCGCCACGGAAGGATCGACATTGAGGGAGCACACGTAACTCAGAAAAGAAAAGATTAGAAACAAGTTGGACCGAATCACCATGGTGATCAGGCTAAATCTAAAATGGAAAGGTCGATCGATAGCCAAGCCAAAAATGGTCCGGTGACGTGGTTTGTGCACATTGCAATCGCACATAAGTATCCGGAAGAATCGCGTTTTACGCATTCCAGACCCCAAAGCCATACCGGACCGTCCCGTTCATACTGAACTCAGACGAACAAAAACCATCGATGGAACGGCGGAAACCTCTTCCTCGTACGGGTGTTAGGAGGAATGTACGTAACACTGCACGGTGCTTATTGGTGTCTGTAGTCGTCGTGGCCTGTGGATTTTATGTTTGTCGGCTGTGGTTGGAATCGATTCGTTTGGTTCCTGCTAGTGATGCTACGTCGCAGTCGTTGATGGAGTCGCTATGGGCATTGGGACCATTTGGGTTGGAAGATTCTTCCACACCTCGTCCGAGAAATTTCCTGCCAAGCCTTGCAGCAGGACGAGGGCAACGGTTTCCTTCGATAGAGGATCGTGTTCGTGTCTACATGGGTGATTGGTATTTGACACCCTGCGACAGCAAGGACAACGACAACCATCACGACAAGGACGGAAAAGACAGCAGTTTCTCAAGTGGTGGCATTTTGTATGAATACAATCACACGGATCAAACAGTTCTGCTTTCGCAACCTTGGAGAACCAACAATACCACCAGTCTCTCTCAGTTGCGAGTCACCACCAATGCCGAGGGCAATGACCTCTTTTTTGCAAAACGCAGTGTCTATGAAAACTGCGAACAATCCTTTCAAAATGCAAAGAAGCGCTACTTGAAGGAGTGTAACGATATTTCCATGTCTGTGCCACTGTCGCTTTTGTGGGACGACGCCGCGCAGCGTCCTCCATCACAAGGAGAAAAACCACCACCACCACCTCCCATTTTGTTGCGTATTTCCGATGGTTCCCGAAGCTACACTGTGCCATCCTTTCATCACTGTCGGAGATCCAGGTCACTGGAAGCTATCCAATTGCAGCACCGACAAAAGAAGGTTTGTTCCAATAGCATTCGCAACACTACCTTATCTCCTATAGTGTGGAATTTGAACTCGGCTCGATACATGGGGAATCTCCAAAAGGTGACGTACAATGACTATTATTGGAGGGACAAGAAGGACATGGCCGTTTTCCGGGGGACACTGACAAGTAATGAAAAAATGTTGCGGAACGTGGACGATGCCATTAATTGTCGGCGCTTGTCGCGATGTCGTCTGGCCATGCTCTACGGGAACTCGTCCCTGGTCAATGCCAAACTTACCCCAGGAAGCAAAGGACAAGTTGGTCGCTTGCGAAACACTACATTCAATGGGGTGAATGTGGCGGGTCAGGGCCTTTCTGTGAAGGAGCTTTTGCAACACAAAGCTATCATCTTCTTACCAGGCAACGGTACGAATCCAAAACGCTTTGTCCCACCTCTTTTTGATTTCTTGTAACTCATTTCACTCTTGTGCGTCATCCATCGGCTCCAAACAAACTCACTGATGGACAACAGACATTGCCTCTGGCTTTTGGTGGGGCCTCTTGTCAAGAAGTGTCATACTGTCGACGCCTCCCTCGTTTACGTCGTGGATCATGGATGAAATGTTGGAGCCCTATGTTCATTACTTGCCTCTTTATGCTAATCTTTCCAATGTGGAGGAACAAGTTCAATGGATTTTGGATCACGACCAAGAAGCGCAGGAAATAGCTCATCGAGGTTCGTTGTGGATTCAAGATTTGTTTTTCCATCCCAATGCATCCAGTGATAATCGTGCAGTACAAAATGCAGTTCTGCAACGATATAAGATGCATTTCCAATACAGACAATGAAGCCATGGAATGATTTTGTTCTCGTGGGATGGGAATCCTTCCCATGCACCCCTTTGCATGAACTAGGTATATACCAAGAATGATATCTGCTTACGGAGACAGCGAAAGCAACCATTTCTTGCGACATGCCAACATCACGCTATTTGCAATCGTCATTACAGCTTCGCAAACTTTTTTTATTTTGCATTTCCATTCTTCCTACTCCAAATCTGGTTCACCGTAAGAAGCAAAGAGCATCACCGTACTCCTAGAGGTGTCCTTGCAGTATACCATAGGCCATAGTCTACCATGTCCCGTTTCTTTACCTAGCGAGCTTTTTCTCGAGTTTTTGGTCGCTGCAAATCTTAGATCTGCGAATAAATCACCATGGATTATTGTGACGTAACTTCAAGCTCGCTGCTGCAAGAGAAAAATCAAAGCAGACATCTGTGGATCATCGTGAAGGGAGTCTTTCAGACCGTAAACTGTAAAAGACATCACAATGCTTCGTGTTATCTGCTTTCTTGCTGCTGCATCCATGTCTTTGGCCTTTGCGCCAGTGGCCCAACGCTCATCGTCGCTGGTCCAATTGAACGCCATCAACCGTCGGGACGCCGTTGGTGCTGCCTTTGGTCTGTTGGTGGGTTCCAATGCCCTTCCAGCAAATGCTGCCTCAAATCCTGCTTTGGCTGGATGGAAGGGTAAGCCCAAGAACGCATCATTTTACCCCGGAAAGGGAATGCGTGACCATGAGTCATTCGACAACCTTGTTGCTGCTAGCAACCCGGCTTTGGCCGGATGGAAGGGAAAGCCCAAGAACGCGTCCTTCTACCCAGGAAAGGGAATGCGCGCTCATGAATCTTACGACAACCTCGTAGCCGCAAGTAACCCTGCTCTTGCTGGGTGGAAGGGAAAGCCTAAGAACGCATCGTTCTACCCTGGAAAGGGAATGCGTGATCATGAGTCATTCGACAACCTTGTTGCCGCTAGCAACCCTGCTTTGGCTGGATGGAAGGGAAAGCCTAAGAATGCTTCCTTCTACCCCGGAAAGGGAATGCGTGACCATGAATCTTTCGACAGCCTGATTGCTGCAAGCAACCCGGCTTTGGCTGGATGGAAGGGAAAGCCCAAGAACGCGTCCTTTTACCCTGGAAAGGGAATGCGTGACCATGAATCTTTTGACAGCCTCATTGCTGCGAGCAACCCTGCTTTGGCTGGATGGAAAGGAAAGCCTAAGAATGCATCATTCTACCCAGGAAAGGGAATGCGATTGCATGGCGAAGACCTTGTGTGAGCATGTCGTTGAGGTTCGTTTCTGATTTAACAATTTGCATCTTGAGGTAGTGTCAGCGAAGAAGTTCTGGAGAGGTGTCCTCCGATGTACAAGGGTTAGGATGTGAAAGCTCCGTTATGACTAATGATCTTTTGTCAACAGAGACCTTTTATCTAGACGTACCTTGCTCATTCTAGAGGAGCTAGGAGTATCATGTTCAAGTTCCCAATCTTTTCTGGACGTAGACGAGACCCATGATTTTGGATTCGTGTTTGAAGTAAAGATACGAGTCGCGAATTGCCCCCGGACGCACACAAAAACTCGACCATGGCGATGCGTTCCTGGGTGCCGTTGTTCACGCTTCTTTATTTCTGTCGCTTGGTGACGCCACTCCAGTTCCCGACGGGACTACAAACTCGTCGTGAGGCAGTCGAGTCTGCGGCCCTTGCAGTGTTTGGAGTGACATTCGCACCGACCAATGCCTTTGGCGACGACGACGTTGGTAGTGGATCGGCATTCAATTTTGAAGGACGGAATCGGAATGGGAACAAAGATGCTGTGATTCGTGAAGACTACTGGTACATGTTTGGAAAGACTCCTCCACGATTGTTGACAACCGAATTGAAAGGTGATGATCCACAATGGAATGCATTTGGCAGCTGCACACAAGCGGATGGGGGCAACAGTTGTACCTATGTTTCATTGAATCAGCGCATTCCAGCCTACACCAAGTACGGCTCGAGCATTGCATATGGATCCCAAGAATTTGGAAAACTGGGTTCGATACTGCAACAGCTCAAAGCGAAGCAACAAACACGTGAGGCAACTCAACTGTGGGATACAGCCGCCGGCTATGTGGCGCTCCCTGGTGATCGCCAGTTGCCACCCGGTGCGGTCGATGCAGAATTGAAACTCGTCTTGTTTGCTACGGCCATGTCGACTTCACCAAACTTGCCACAACCCGGAAAGGAACTGCTCGTGGCACGCTTTTACGCCAATGAAGTGCGCCACGCGAATCGTGTACTATGGGCAGCCATTGAAGAACGTGATATTGCCAAGAGTATCGAGGCATGGAAGTTTGGAAAAGACTCCTGGAATTCCTATTTTCAAGTCGTCAATCGTTCCATTTCACCAAAAGTCGGAGAAAAGTTTGAACCCATTTCATTCAACATTGACAACAGATGAGATTGTGAATAGTTCACTTCAACTCGATTGCAGTTGCTTCTGCTACAACGCAACTAGCTTCCTTCGTTGGAACCCTTTCCCGCCCCAGTCATGAGCAACGTCTACAGCTTTAAAACATCGTAAGAGTGCTTTTCCGTTCCAACCCACGAGGGGAACATTCATTTGATCCAACATGGACAACAAATGAGACTATGAATATTTCAATTACAGTTGCGTCTGGTACAACACAACTACCTAGCTTCCTTCGTTGGAATCCTTCTCGCACTAGTCATTAGCAACGTCGATCGCTCCATACAAACGAAGAGCAAGAGAAAGCTTATCCGTTCCAATCCACGCAGGGAATACTCACACAAGGCTCACAATATGGCTTCGGAGTTGACATGCTGCGAGGCTTGGCACCAACATAATTGGATAATGTTTTCTGCAACGTTTTCTGCCAGAGCGCCTTTCTGGGAACTGGTGCAATCCACTCCTCGACTCTCGCTTTTTGCAAAGGGGATGAGGTTCTGATAGACATATTGCCACAACTTTCTTTGCGCTTGCGTCGCCAAAGGGAACCGTTGACCAAAGTAGGTATCCATTGCATCGTCGTTCAACACGTCTTTTTGGATATCATTGCAGGCATGGTCGTCTGTAGTGCACACCCATTGAATCGTTCTCCAAGCCAAGGCAGCGTGCTGTGCCTCTTCGAATGCAATCTTTTCCATGGACAACAACATTGCTGGTGGGACTTTGGTTGTTGCGTTTCTCTTTACATCGACTTGGTTTGCCATGTCAAGTGCACTCAGTGTTTCTCCCATACATCCTTCCAGCACTGTGGATCTTGCCAATTGCTTTAAATCACGTTCAAAGACATGTTGCGTTGCGGGAAGTCCCGTGGGTTCATGAAACAACTCACCCTTTGTTGCCATGTGGTTGGCCCAAGCAAAGGAAACTGTGGCATGATTCCATTCATCCATTGCCGCTTGGAGAGCATCGCGTATCAGATCGGGTGGAGCTTGATTGGTCATGAGAGCAATGGTAAATGCAGCAAAAGAAGCAATCGAGGCATGTTCTCCTAATGCCCGTGTAAGCCATTCATTCTCCTCCTGTGCTTGCACAGTTTGGGAATCCAATGACTCGATACCTTGTCCAGATGGCGGATGGTCCATCCCTTGAATGGTTGACCACAGATTCTGTTCATCTTTGTGATTGAGTAAACATGTTTCCGTGCTGGCAGAAATGTCGTGTCCGCGAACATCTCGAAATGGTCGCCCGTCTAAGGGACAGTCATCCCCTTCACAGAACGCAATTCCTCTGTTTGACAGATCTTCGTCCTTGTGCCTAGACGCGTCAATCGCAACAAGAATCAAGAGAATGATGACAACCAAAACAATACATCCTGCAAACATTGCGAGACGTCTGCGAAGCTGCAGGAGAAAAGAACATTCTTTGTTAGGGAGAGGACGGAAAAGTCAGTTACGAAACGATTCATTGATCCAAGACTTACATAGCTGGGGCCAACATACACAGCCTTGGCAATATAGCTACCAACGTCTTCTTCCATTCCTTTGGCCAGCTCCATGCCCGTCGCTGAACGAATGCGGGTATGAATGGAAATGGTCCTGTTCGTAGATCGATCGTTGAGGAGCATGTTTGTGACACGCTCGTAAGTCACATGTTCGGCCGATAGACGATGTACTGCCACTACAACGTCGTGCGTGTCCAAGAGTGTGTGTTCCCAAACACCCGTTGGAGGCTCGGCTACTTCCAGGTATCCCTCATTGAGCATGTCCGAGTTCAAAACAAGCCCCAGACTGTCATTCGCATCTTCCATGCCGTCCGTGTGTTCCTCCTCCAGGGGACTTTTGGAGTGGTACGCACTCGGATGAATCCAGGTTTCGACCAAATCAAACTGAGCTTCCGGGTGTGGATTGCACAGGACTATACTAATGAGGCGATCAGGGTCTGTCCGAATTTCATCGATTGCCTCTTGAAAGTTTGTTTTCCCATTGATTCGGACGACAATATCTCCTCGCTCCACTGGAGAATCCACCAAAGGACTATGCAGTTTGATCTGATCCACAACCCACACCTCGTTTTCTGTACCTTCTTCGTTAATCATGAGAGCAACGCCAATTCCTCCACCACTTTGTTGTTGGTTGGCTGCGGATTCCTCGGCGACAGTGTCCAACGTGCCATTCGAAGGATTGGCTTTGATCTTGCTCATTGATTTCCCAGGAACAAACACGACGCATCGAAACCCTGGAGTCCCAGTAATGGGAGCCGATGAGTTTCCCTTGTCACCACCCTCTTCTTCATCGCGCTCTCGACTTTGTCCCGACTGGTCATCCAACGATTTTGTACTCCGCCAAATATTTTGGGAGGACATGGTATCGTCCTCGTCCTTCTTTTCTTCGTCGTTGTTGTTTTGGTGAAGCTCTCGAGAAACAATGAGTTCGAAACTTGTCTCGCTGTCGTCATGGCCCTCACTCTCGGAGACAACGGACGGAGGTGCAATAGACTCCATGATTGTACCACTAGTGAGAGTCGATTCGATGGACTTTGGAGTCGTTCCGGTCCGATTGTGGTGAAGCTCTCGAGAAACAATGAGTTCGAAACTTGTCTCGCTGTCGTCATGGCCCTCACTCTCGGAGACAACGGACGGAGGTGCAATAGACTCCATGATTGTACCACTAGTGAGAGTCGATTCGATGGACTTTGGAGTCGTTCCGGTCCGATCGCACCTCCACTTTCAGAGTGTCTTATTCTATTTTTGTGCTTTTGGCTTTTGGGGATCGTCGCTCTCTCTTCTTTCGACAGATAGAGCGAGGCATATGATGGTTTGGTGCGAAATAATGATCGTGGTCGTGCCATTTGATCCTTCCATGTCTTTGGTAGTTAGAGCTACGACACACAAAAGCTGCTAAACATTACACCAAATGTGGCGTTGAGAGAAAAAATCGTCCGGGGAGCGAGCTTTGCTCACATTTTCAAGAACGCAAACTCTTGCTTGGCCACCCGCGTGGACGGACAGAGCAGCAATGTCCGGGTTTGTGGGGAATCTGACGGAACGCTTAGGCTTTGTTCTATCGCGAGGGAGTATTCTATAATATTAGAGACATTATCCTTCTGAATCTTACAACTTATCGTCTGAGATTCGAATACCCATGCCATAGAGAAGAGGCACATGCCAGCTGCCGCTGTTGTTCATCTTCGGTGGGTGAATCTTGACAATTCGCGTGACGGAAGCCGGAAGCAGTGGACGACGGCGGTGGACGGAACAACCTTGTTCATTGTTACCTTTGAGGCTGAGACGTCTGCTGCAACTGGGCAAAGATCACAACATGTCGTCCAACGACAATAATAGCACGCTTCCAGAACAAGAGTTCCGTGCCGAACCTTTTTTGGATCTTCACGAGGTGTGTCTCGATGCGGAACGACGATTTGACACAACCTGCGAGTGTCAAGGGGACAATTTGACACGAGTCCAAGTTTGGTGTGTGGCACGAACCAATGTCATGATTGAACAAACCGTCCACGATGGATTTGTCGTCTCACAACGATTCTGCGATGAAAAAGTGTGTATTGTGGAAGAGTTGAACCAAACCGACAATGGCATGGCCGCTCAATATGACTCTTGCCATTCCGAAAGGATCCACAGCCACCACCACCATAATGATTCCGAAAGGATCCACAGCCACCACCATAACGAGAACAATACCAACCATGAAGATGCCACTACGAGTCACAACCAATGCCACAAACTTGCGTACGCCTGCCACGATAATATCACCAACCAAGAAACATATGGTTTTGTAGTGGGACATGGATCAAAAGAGTCAATTTTGTGCTTTCAAAATACAAGTATTCCCATGTTTGTACACGAGACTTCATCGCCTCCATCTCCATTTTTACGTTTGGGCGCTCTGGCTTGGATTCTATTCATGTCGTTTTTATTGGTCTTTTTCCGGAATCGAACTCGCGCTGGCCGAAGAAATAGTTTGTTTCAACGCAACAATGTCGAAAGAAGAAGCAGCTACATCGACGTTGCAATGCACGAAGACGAGGACATCGAAGATATACCGGCGGCGGAAGAAGAGGACGCAAATGCAGTGGAGCTCACTGAAGGCCATGTGGCGCATCGTGAGAACGAGCATCATCCAGAGCCGCACGAAGAAACAGGCACAACTCTCCCAGTTGCTTACGCTACACCTTTGCAGAAATGTTTTGAAAGTGAGGAATTTGATTTCACGGATGACTCTGAAGAATGGAGTGGATGAGGGAGATTGTTCATCAAAAACTGACGGGGAACAGAGACTGTATTGCTCTGAGATATGAACGGACTCGTGCGACGAATTGTGGATGGTCGTTCATCTCTTATGAAACAGCATTGTACCTGAAAGACCTCAAGCACAATGATATCATCGTAGGATCATGATGGTTGCCGAATATCGCATTTGAAGAATTGGATGCGCTCATGGTTTGGGTGAAGACTCTTGTCGAGACCCAATGCATCTGCTTCAACGTACTACTCTGTGTCGCTCCACTTCTTCAAAATTCACAACATCCATCAGGGATTCTCGTACTAAACTAGATCGGTAACCATAGTTCCCCAAGGTATCAGTTCAAGATTCATGGTGCCAAAGAAGCGGACACGGAACGTGGTGAAAGCTACAAGTCCCAAAGGCTTGGGACAAACGAAGCCGGAAGAATGGATATGTTTGCTGACGTAAGAGAGGATATCCTGCTGCTGCAGCTGGTGTGGTGTATGACGAATTCCATTCAAGCTACACTTTCAACCGGTCATCGCAATGGGCAAATGGTATACTCAACTCCGAGAAACTCTTGTGCTCCATGCTTCGACTTCCGTTGCACGATTTGCGACACGGCATCTGGAGACTTCCCTGGCCCTTCCCCTAGATAAACAGATGCCTAAGGTTTCACCACCATATCAGTCCAACAATAGAGCCATACCGGACTGGGTGGAGAGTGCACCTCTCGATGGCAGCACGTCCCTTATCATAACAAGTCATGGCCTAAACAAGACAGACATCGAACGATCGCTATGAAAAAAGGCCGTGCCATAGATATGAACGCATAGATTTTGTCGTGTATATGTCCAAGCGCAAAAGGATTTTAGGAGATCGGAGTGGATATCAACGATCAAATCTGAGCTTTCTTTTCTTTCTGTCTCGTCATGACAGAGAAAGTGTTTACGGATCGAAGACAACAATGGAAGTTCCGCAGATTCTTCTGTCCCTCCGCAGCTGTCAGCTGATGCATAGCTACTTAAATGATCTTACATCTCTCTACTTTAGCCACAAAAACGTCCTTTCCCCGTCCCTACTGCCTACGGTAGAGCAGATGGACCGACGTTATGGATGGTAATTGATAGATACTAATAACAGGGCACGGGTTTGTGCGTGTACATCTGAACGGCAACCAAAAATAATAATGATCGCCCACTCACGGGACGTTACGCCTCACTCAACACTCAATGGCAAACTAGTCCTACGTCCTATGTCATGATGTTGTGATGATCAGATCTCAGCGCGCTGAAGTGATGCAATCCCAATACTTTGGTTCAGAGTCAGGAACCAACCGAAACCGGAATGTTTTATGGATCTGCTGTTTGCTTGCACCTTGCACTGACTGAGTGCAAACACCATGGCTTTCCTTCTCTCTCCAATCTCCGACACCAAGAAGACAAGGCGGACATTGGAAAATCGTCCCTCCCAATTGCACTCTGGGGGAATGTGAAGAAGAGGAAAGGAAGGAAGCGAAGAAAGAAGCCAAAGAATGCAACAAGAAAGGATACGAACGATCTTTACCGTCTCCGACCGCCTTCCGTTGGAAAATGGAGTTCGGGATTTGTGTGACTCTTTCGTGTACGAAACAATAAATGCGGAGTGCACCAATACCAATTCTCGGCGATGCATACGCGCCTTGGCGTAGCCGGCGACTATGAATGTCGTTGGGAAAGGATATTTAGGTGATGCTGTCGTTCTCGTCCGCATTCGTTGTTAACAGAGCGTTAACGTCAAAAATAACGTTTAGCAATCGTGGGTCCATATACTCCATTTCTGCTTTTGCTACAAGATCGCTAGCCAATAAACACCAAGACATATCTATGACTGGCCCGGCGCTCAAATATTTCATGGGCTTAACTAAATCATGGAGCAGAAAACCTGCTTCTGCAATCATCTTCAATGATCATCAATTACCTCCACATTTCGGATCATCAAGCTCTCTCACAAAAACACATTCCGACAGAGAGACAAGAGCACAAAGCTTTCGACTTTGTTCATCTCACAAATTTTGATACCGAGCAAGAGACAACAAGACACAAATCTCACTTTCAACCATGACACATTTGAACGCCAGGTCACAAGAAGTTCGTGTTGAAACCATGTCGCCATCGGTTTCCTTCAAGTATCAGGCCATGCCACCTCCTGTTGCTCAACAAACAAGGGAAATCCAATTTCACCGGGTTGTGGATTTGGGCTGTGATTTATTCATTCCGACCCTATCACCTGCAAGCAAGGACACTGAAAAATTCCAATTTTCTCTTCGACCAAGACCATCTCTTCTCCCCAGACCTATCCCAGACGATCTGTCTCTGATGGCCATGGATGAAACAGATGATGTTGACAATTTTTCGAACTCTCAGCCTCTCTCAATACCACCCGAAGTTTCAATGGACGACACATTCTCTATCAGCGATGATGGATCTGTTGGTGGACTTCCTGACTTTCCGGATCTTGCTGAAATAAGCTCAGACGACTCGGACAGTGAATTGTCATCGGTTGACTCTTTCATGGCAAGTATGCCAACCTCCACACACTTGCGCCCAAGACTTCCATCCAAAATTGATCTGGGAGAAAATTGCGGAGGATTTTTTGATGTATAAAGGGTGTGCCTTAAGTGACGCCTCACTGAGGGTACCCCATCTCCTTGCGCCCGGCTATGCGAGGGGTTGCCATAGTCCCGCCGAACCGACATCTCTCTCCAACTGCTTCTATTATTGTAGCATTTTACCACTAAATTGAATAAATTTCATACCATCTTTACTCCACATAAACTCGCCTAGACATAACAATAGTATGTAGGAATCAAGAGCTCACCATGAAGCCAGCGGTTCAGAAATTGGAGATCATGGAATGATAGAAGGGCCGCCATTGTACAGCTCTATACGGTCTACGGTGTAAAGCTAGAGTGTCATCTTAATCAAGCTACCAGACCAAGCGAGAAACTGGTACATTGGCATCAATTTTCAAGTGTCTCATGCATTTTTTCGTGCCATTCCAAGCAAGATGTCGCATCTCCACAAGACGGGAAGACGTCCTGCATTTTTGCGTGCCGCATTCCAAGCAATGGACTGTTTCTACAAGACGGGCGGAGTACGTCTCGCTAGAGAATCACGACGTGCCCCATCTTCCAGCTGCATTTTTGAAGCAACCACGAGATCGACATGATAGAGAACCAAAGCACGTTTTCTATGCCAAAATGAAAGACGATGCACTCATTTACTGCGAAAAGGCACTTGAACTGGAATCCATAAGGCTATTGTATGTTCTATGTATCAGCTTTCCCATTCATTCAATGAGAGACTCGATGTTTAAAACTGATGCCATGGGGATCACGGGCGACACTACTCCCAAGTCTTTGCCTTTGTCAACAAGGAACACAAGAAAGAGGAGAACAGACCGAAACGCGAGAACACCAAGTACGCCCGCTATGGCCATGGCCATTGGCCATCTGCTATTACATTTGCTCCGATTTTCTCACGCTCTAGCTCAAGAGGAGGAGTACCAACTGCTACTAGCGTAGCTAGCACCTCCCTTGTTCCTGTTGTTTCTCGATCGCTCTAAAGTCGCGAATATTAAATGTTGGTCTTGATCTTGGGGGAGGCAGGACGCGGTCGGTTCATCACGCATGCTAGCACACGTTGACACCTCGAAGACACGAAATGTCAGGTGTCATCACAGAGTACTCAAAATAATACAGTAAAATTTACTCAGGCATGAATGTACGTATATAGATATAATAAGTAGGTGGAGTCAAGGACAATCTGTGTCAAGATTCGAATGCCGATGACGAAACACGAACGCCAATTGTTGAAGTCTTTGGATCAATCCGAACGTCTGCGCTTGATGTCTGCTGGGGGAAGCAGGAAGAATCAAAGCGCGACGAGTTCCAAGGATCAAACCAAACCAACTTCATAGATCAAGAAAGCCGAGGAATTCATATCACTTGCTCTGTTCGACAAACGTTCTGACCATACATTAACCACCATGAGAAATATGATTGCGGCATACGTAATACCACTACTTCTGTTGGTGGCGTCCGTCTACTCTCGCACAGTCCCCGAAGCTTCCATCGATTCAAGAATATATTCAAGAAGCCAGGACACTCTCAAGAACAAGCCATTTAAGGAATCGTCGGTTCAGTATCGATGGGGAGATCCGCTGGATAGGGATGTGATTCCCTTGGCAGCGGCACTTTGAAAAAGCATCACGATGGAAGATGACCTTGTCGATTCGTTCACTGGAAGATTTAGATTTGAGGATTTCGACGAGATTCTTTACAAGATTCAACATATTCCTTGGCAGTCAAGCCTTTGATTGTTGAAACATTTTGGATCCAGCATAAATTTAGAGTTCCCCAATTGCCAGAATTGTGCAGCATCATTCCAGGGATTGAATTTGGTGTCCTCACAAACTCTCTGCTTTGAACTTATGCGTTACGAAACCCCCGTCGATGACGTTGACGAAAATGCTGTCTTGACTTTGTACGAGATGTTTTTCGTTCGCCATCTGCCACAAGATCTTCTCGTATGTCAATGATGATTGCGAAAAGTTAGATCGTGGAGAACAGCGATTCCTGTCAGGAGGCGATTGCTCTCTAGCCGGCACCAATTGGATACAGCATGATGGTTTGCTTCTCTTGTTTGCCACTTCTGACAACTGTGCAGAATCAGAAGCGATGTTATATTCGGGGTGCATCTGGAGATGCTGCAAGCTACAAGTCAATTTGTGACGTTTCTTATTGCCCAAAGGAGCCCTTCCTAACATCGACTAGGTAGGCAGACATCCAAGGAAAAGTTTGACATTCACTACATACTGAATTCCATGGTAGATATACGGTAGGTTTCGCAGTAGTTCTTTCGACGCCTTTGTCATGACAATCGATCTGGGAAGTCGCGACTAATATAAAAGAATGATATGAATATAGAAGCAAAACGTTACTCAAGGTTACAGAAACAAATAAATACTCTTATGCAATGACATTGGGATTCTTGATGGTTAATTGTTGTTCCTCGTGGACATACTTGACGTACCTGTCCACCATGTCTCACAGTCACGAATCAAGACCACAAAGCTCCTTGCCACTGTCCCAGGGATCTCAGAATCACTGAGCAAACCACAAACGTGTGGAGGTAAAACTACATTTAGTTAGCTCTTTTTGATCTTCTTGGTCGACTTGAGTGGACCCATGGGCAACCGCTTTCCAAAGACGGTACCACCGGCATAAATGACGTAGAGAGCGCTGGCCAAAATGGCTGCCATAAAGGGAGACGCCCAGTACACAAAGCTGGAGTACAAAACGAAACGAAGGGAGAATGGCAATGTTGTGTGAGGTAAAGTTCCGTACCAGAGATTCGCCAACCACAGAACAAGACGTACTAGTGCAAAAAGTGGGACGGGAATTCAAACTTGTTGGAAAAGACGGCCCAGGCGGTGGCCAACATGGGATTCATGGCTGGACCAGCGGTGGGAAAGAATTCAATCAAGGCTCGAATGGCGACAGCCGTAAGGGTTTGCTTGATAATGTAATGGAACTTTCCAAAATTGAGTTCCCAATTCAAAATGTAAATCGCCCACATGAGCAAGAGGGTGGCACCAAATTCGGACAAGAAGGCTTCCATGGAGTGATCATAGTCTTCCACATTGAATTCGGGTCCACCAAAGGGGGTCACTTTCAAGGCGTCCGAAAGAGCATGATACAAGGGAAAGGCTACCAAACCGCCACCCATTTGTGCGGCGACGCGAACGTAGGCCTCTGTGTAGGAGCATTTGCCCAAACACCACATGGACATGGTGACGGCCGGGTTGACATGTGGGCCACCACCAAAGTAATCGGCCGCAATCACACCCAAAGCATGAGCGCCCCAGGCAACCGACGTTGAATCTTCTCCGACCCATTTTCCAGCGCTAAATGTACAGACAATCATCAAGAGAGTGCCGACAAACTCATGTCGGTACTCCTTCAAGTACTTTCCTCCCTCAATAAAGGCAGATGCGATCGACGGGGTAAGCCCAGGAGGTAGGTAGCTGCATAAGTCATTCAAAGACACTTCCAACACTTGAACAAGATGCTTCACCATGTTGTCTTCTTCTTTCACAACCTTGCTTCACTCGTTTGTAACAACCCTCTTGAGATTGAGGTCAAAGATTTTGATGTGGAACGTCAAACAACAAACAACCCCACAACGGACAAGAAAATCTGGACATGATTTCTTTGCCATTGGCCTGACGTCATTCACCGGGCTAGCTAGCTCTACTATCCGTAGAGGGTGGAAGGAAGACTAAGGTTATGGTGCAACGTTGCGACAACTCTATCTAGGGGCCGTTGCGTTCTCATGTTTCCTCTCTAAAAGTATACAATGGGAATCTGGACCTTCTACTATGCTGGTCGACAACATTCTTTGGGTGCAAGATGAAAGAAGAGCCGAAAGACGTCTCCCCCGCCAGTCGGATCGTCACTATGGTGTAGGTCAGCAAGAGCCCTACAAGGAAAGATCACTCTATAATGTCACTTCTGTTTGAATACCATGAACAATCCCTTCCATATTGGTCTACCTTCAGAGTTCTGGGAAAGAGTGGTACGCGCCAACTTCACTCTTTGTCTTCAATTAGGCTTCCCCAGCACGAATGTAACCATAAAGAGCGGAGTTTGGGGCTACCTTTCCCTACCCAAGCAAGGTGTGTTGTGAGATCTTTCAGTCAAAGTCTGTGTGCCGCTCGAGAGTGTAAATCACATCTGACAGTGGATACAGAGCGATTGTACGCTTCAGCGTTTCACATGAGGAATCTTTTGAATTCTTCGTCGAACATCTGTCGAAAATCGCTCCAGCATGATTCCACGTCAATCATCTTTCGGGTTTGGCGGACACTCTCCACCGTGAGTGACCATAAAAAACAAAAACTAAACAACGACAACAACATGACGACAACAACAACAACATACGACTACGATTACTTGGTGATTGGTGGTGGCAGTGGAGGAGTGTCCTCGGCCAAACGGGCCGCACAACTCTATGGCAAAAAGGTGGCCGTGATTGAATCGGCGCGATGGGGTGGTACCTGTGTCAATGTCGGTTGTGTGCCCAAGAAGATCATGTTTCAAGCAGCACACATTCGAGAAACGCTGTTACAAGATGCTAAAATGTACACCTTTGATACTGGTGACAACAATGAATACAAGATGGATTGGCCTCGATTCAAGGAGAAGCGAGACAAGTACATTGCCCGTCTCAATGGCATTTATCTCAATGGACTCAAAAAAGCCGGCATTACCGTCTATGAAGGCTTTGGAAGTTTTGTGAATGACCATACCGTTCAAATCAAGACCAGCGACGGGTCTACCACCAATGTTACGGCCGAATACATTTTGATTGCCACTGGTGGCAAGCCCTATGTCGACACCAAAGTCGAGGGCATTGAACACTCGATTACGAGCGATGGCTTTTTTGAGTTAACGGAACAACCGCAAACGGCCGTCGTCGTCGGTGCTGGCTACATTGCGGTCGAATTGGCCGGTGTCTTGAACAGTTTGGGCACCAAAACACACTTGGTCGTCCGCAAAGGCCAAGCCTTAAGAAGTTTTGATCCAGACATTTCCAACTTTTTGGATAAACAAATGCAACACGATGGTCTGACCATTCATCGGAATACCAATGGCATTGCTAAAATTGAATTGACTGCCGATAACAAGAAGAGCGTGACGACCGTGTCGGGCAAAGTCATTGAAGACGTTGATGTCGTCCTCATGGCACCGGGTCGAGTCCCTCATGTCGATGGATTGGATTTGGAAAATACCGTCAAACCCAATGTCCAAGGTCTGGGATTGGAACACGCCGGGGTGAAACAGAACGAATCAAATCAGACCATTGTGGCAGATGAACTCCAACAAACGTCCGTGCCGCATATCATGGCCATTGGAGATGTTTGTGGCAAGGTAGAATTGACACCCATGGCCATTGCCGCTGGTCGTCGCTTGTCGGATCGCTTGTTTGGACCAACCGTCGATCCAGTTCCCAAAACGTCGTACGAACTGGTCCCCACTGTCGTCTTTTCCCATCCCACCATTGGTACCATTGGATTGACCGAACCAGAAGCAGTGGCCAAATACGGCCAAGACAACATCAAGGTATACAAGAGTACCTTTGTCAACTTGCATTATTCCATGTTTGAAATGGAACCCTCGGAAAAACCCAAAACTGTCGTCAAACTCATTACGGCCGGTATTCACGAACAAGTTGTGGGATTGCACATGATTGGCATGGCCGTGGACGAAGTCTTGCAAGGCTTTGGTGTGGCCATGAAAATGGGTGCCACCAAGGCGGATTTTGATGCCGTTGTGGCCATTCATCCCACGGCGGCTGAAGAAGTCGTCACCCTCGGAACCTGGGGCACGTCTCCCCAAGCGTCGGGTGCCAAGGTCCCTCCGCTCATGGGCGCCGCCGCACCAGAACCTGTATTACAATCCAAAATGTAGAAACAAACTCAGAAGCTCGACTCTCACAAATATTTTAATGATATTAACGGTATAGACTACTTACAACTATATCATACAGCTGCATACATCAGAAACGTCGTGGTTTTGGTACGCTACGGTTGATTCAACGTTGATAGGTTTGTGGGAACACAGTTGAGTTTTAGATGGAAAGCAATGTGCTATACGTTAAAGTATTGTGTTTTTTAACGGTCCCGTTATACAGCTTTATCTGAATTTCAGACGATTGAAATCTGATTGAAATGAAAGATGGAGTGCGTCGCTGCGTCATCCAATCGTTGCGATCATGGGTCTCGTGTTGATAAAGGGTCCTACCATCCCCATGTACCGGCTCCACCCTTGAAAGGTCCCACGATTTTGGACGTGATCCATCCTCCATAAAAGTCTCCTTCCTGTGCTTGCACCTTTTCGTCTCCAACATAACAGGCATCCATATTACTGGCATAAAATGACACGTAGTCGGCAATGGGTTCGAATCGGGACGAGGATGGACTGGGATAGGACCAGGCACAGTTGGACGCAACCTTGTCTTGTACTCGTACCGAATAATAGCTGGCTTGTCCTTTGAATTCACAATACGTACTCCGTGCAGGAGCCTGTTCCAAATATTGCATTTGAATATCTTGTTTGGGAATGTAATAGGTCGGTGGATGACTGGTTTCGAGGACACGAAAACTGCGGTTGGTATTAACAATCTCCTGGCCGTTAAAGATTACTCGCAAATTCTCCGGGACTGGTTCCACAAGAGGTGGTCGAGGGTAATCCCACACCGATTCCTGATCCCCGACGGGCTGGATTCGTTGGATCGGCGGCATATTGTTGTTGTCGTTGTTCTTGCTACTGCTAAAGAATGACAAGGCACCCGTCCTGGATTGGAATGCTAGTTGCTGTAGTGTCAATAAGCAAAGCGTTCGTTTGGCAGATGCGATAAAGAAGGAACGACTTGGAACGACCGTCAAGGCCATTGTTCTCAGACAATCTTCAAAGTTGTGAGAACAACCAAGAAAGCAATCCCTGAAAGAATGAGTCACTGATTTCAGCGATCTAACAGCGACTGTAGTCGGTCGCGTTTGTGTCATTGCTGGTTTTGGAGACATACTAACAATGGGCGGAGAATGTCGTCCAACCACAACGCTGGTCGATCCTCCTTGTTGTTGAAGCAACCCAAGCGAAGGGCTCCGGGGCCAACGATTCTGCAAGATGTGGTTTCCCAAGTGTGGGAAAAGGTTTGGGGGAGTGACGACGATGCGGCCACACCAAATCATCGAGCGGAGAGGAAACCCATTCTCGATGCGGCGCGCGAAGCTCTCCGATTGCTCGAAATGAAAGCGTCCCTGGGGGCATTAGGAAAAAAGAACAAGTCAGGTCGAGGCGGTGGTGGTGGTGGTGGTGGAGACCGACAAGAAATTCGGGCCGCCATTCTGCTGGACATTGTTCTTCAATCGAAGCAACAACAAGACAAGCAAACGAAGCAGTTGGGGCAAACCCTATCCATTTCGACCATTTCCACCAAAGAGATTGCCCAGAAAATGGGAGTCAATCATGCGAGCTTTCAGGAACTTCAAGAAAAGGTTCGAAACTATTATTATGTCATTCAAGAAGAGAGAAACAAACGGTCTCAGGCTTCCAAACAAGTGGCTCGTTCGGTTCAACCTTTGATCAACACCAAAACTCGAGGACCGTTGATAGGAAAGAGTGCCTTGTTACAGTCTTCTGTTGCTCATCGGCCGCAGCGTCCCCAACGCAACATGACATGTGACTCGTTATTGTTGACATTGCAAGGAAAGCATCCGGACAATATTGTTCCAGATTTGGTCGTTCGTTTGGCGTTGTATCTTCGAGACCCAGCGGCCATGTTGCAGTCCACCGTGACGGCCTTGAAAAACTTTCTTCAATACACAAAGAAACAAGCTGCAAAAATGCCAACGACTCAACAACGACTAGACTATGAGTACGATGTACGCAGATTCTGGCCGGCCTATCAGGCGGCCATGTTCTACCATCTGGTAACAGGCTCCTCTTCATTGTTCAAACACGATGCCAAAACGACAGGGCGCAAATCCAACTCTACGGCATCGAAAACGAGTTCCCACGATGAGGAAGAAGGATCCAATACGTTGACTGTGGAGATTTTGGTTCAAGCGTCGTCCACCTTTACGTATATGGAAGTGAAGGAGAAAATTCCGTTTGTACACCAATGGTACGAAGACACCAAAGAGGAAAGAGAGAAATCCCACAAACCCAAGGATACAATAAAGGAAGAATCGAATAAGGTTGTTGACGAATCAAAGACACCAGCGCGAAAACGAAAAGGTGAATCAGTGAAAGGAAACGAGCCCTTGGACAAAAGCTGTGGGAAGAAGACGAAGACAAGTGGTGCGCTCCGCGCCTTTCAAGTAAACACTTTCTCACTGGAAGACTCTGATTTCGTAAATGATCCCGAAAACAATGACCATGATATGAACGAGCGAGAAAAAGCCGAAACTTTTGCTTCATGGAAATCTACGATCTTGGATGCAGCATGTAACAAGTTTGTGCCAACGGATCAAACTGCGACGAACCAGTTAGATCGACACCAAGCCTTGGAACTTGCTGCTAATGAGGTTCTAGCAAAGTATGGCCTATCAACAACTTGATTGACCATTGTGAGCTTCTATCAAACTATATATCACTTTCTTGTCAAAACCAAGTGCTACATGTGGTCCATACAACCTGGTGCGATCTGGTTGTAGTTGCGACCGCTATGATTCCGTACGAACGCAGTAGGACCTGTGATCACAGACAACATATGATATTGTCTACATACAAAACTGAAGACTTCCACGACAATGATGGATCGCTATATATTAACAAGTAGACTCTGGGGAAACATCGGTACAGTTCCTTCAAAAGATCTACGGGCGACATGCTGTTCAGCGACAACAAAATTCTAGTTTGTAGTTCATTTGCTTCCCAGATAAAGATTCAGGAAGTAAGCTGCGCGACTTGCCAACTGGAGAAAGGCGGTTTGTGGGATTCGAACAAATTCATACCATCTGAGGGATTGTCGAGTCAAACCAAACTTGTCAATTTGACGACAGAGTTCTTCAATGTCCGCAAACGCTGTGGATACACCCAATCCCAAAGCAGGAAGTTGTGCGTGTGCAGCATCTCCCAGTAACGTCACATCGTAGCCCTGCCCCCACTTCCATGCAACAGGCAGTTCCGATATGGTACTTTCTATAATGTCCTCAATCTCTGTGGCTTCCACCAAACCTTGGACATGGGATGGCCACATCGAAAAACGCTCTTTCAATCGTTCTTGAAGCGTTTCGTCACCAGCCACAGGAATTGATTTTGTTGGATCATCTCGAAACCTTGTTTGTGTCCACCACACATCTCCATTGGCCAGGGTCGCTGTCGTAACACTCACACCGCCATCACCCAGCATAAAGCCCATTTTTCGTTCCCCATTTTTGCTGGCAGATCTATGATCAGTTTCACCAAGGATAGCATTCACATTCTCTGCCGAAGCAACTGCGTACGTAGCTCTTAATCTCGGAATAGGCTTGTCGCCGACAAGCTGACGTCGCACCTTGGACCGTATACCACCTGCATCAATCAATAATTTTGCTCGAATACTTTGTTGCTGCGGTCCACTGTCATCATTTTGCACAAAGTTGACTTTCACTCCTCCGCTTTCTATTTGTTCAAAGCCTTGAACTTCATGACCAAATCGAAAAATGTCGTCAGGAAGCCCCTCTTTGAGAGCACACAGCATGTCCCAAAAACGAATTGCTACAAAGGGAGCCCCTAGTACATCTGGAGCATTGTCCAGTTGGTCGGTGGAAACATAGGTACTATCATCATGAAATGACTTGAGGGCAATCATTTGAATGGGAGTACAAGCATCTCTCAACGAGCTTTCGACTTGTGGGGAAACATTTCGTAGCGAGTTGAGAGCAAATGGATGCATAAAGACAGCGGCACCGACTGGTCGAAACGAGTCACGGCGCTCAAGCACTTGTACTGAATACCCTCGGTTACGCATCGCATGTGCGAGTACAAGCCCAGCTGGACCGGCTCCAACAATTGCAATGTCAAAAACGTCCCTGTCGTCCTTGGATTCATCACTGCTTTCTCTCATGGTCGCATCATTGTACACTGCTTGTGAAGGACGGTTTGGAGCAGAGGAAAAGGCGCTGCAGGTTGTCAACTGGGTGAACACATTCAAACTGATTAGAAACCACAGCCTCAAGGACAGAGACGAAAAGTTCATTGCCGCAATTGTCGTCGTACACTTCTTCAAGCTTCTTCCAATAAGTCGATTTGAAGAACAACTGCACCGATTGATGCCGATGGCGGACCGCGACACGTCACACGCTTCTTTGCGGTGCCTATTAGGTAGTATGCATAGTTCCGATAATGTCTAGTAGGGGAGTAGGAGTATTATCGACGATATATTGCCATGGGTTGAAACTGAGAGATCTACCAAACGCCTACTCCTACCTTACAACTCTAACATCCTGCTTCATATTCCATGATCGCTGGATTTGTGTGCCTGAATACCACATCCCACAAGACCAATCGATGTGAAAGGGACGACCCCTAACGCTTTCTGCAACTTTGCAGGTGGCCAAGTCCAAGGGGCGTCGTCCGGTCCAAAAGGACGAGAGCATGAGCGACGAAAATCCTATGGGATATGCAAAGCTTCTAGCAAAGCAAGGATCAAAAGAACCAACGGCACACGAATAGCTGCCATTGAGGTATCGTGTCGCCGTATGTCTACCTAGGGTAGAACCGTCGGACCATCGATGGTGGCACGGTAGAGCTGTCGTACTTTCTCAAAGATGTGTACATCCGAGGAGGACGTTTGCAATGAGCTGTCCTGTTGCTTGGATGGATGTATTGCAATGCCACGAGACTGTGCGATACACATCACATTGCGATCCAAGAGTACCAACCCTTGAGCTACTTGTTCCCGTTCCACTGGTCGAGCCAAGAAAAGCGGATGAATGATTCCTCGATCATCTTGAATTGCCGAACGACTCGAATTGGAAAAGATGCGATAGCGCAAGGGTATCCCCAAATACTTGGCCAATTGCAAGACGACATGCGACAAGGCCCCCAAGACTGCCGACAACTCGTCGTCGGTGGCCGAAGAGAATAAACTTCCCGCGGATGGTAGAGTCCATCCCCGAAGAGTGGGACCATTTCCTGAATTTGTGGGACTACTCATGTTTCCACTGCTACTACTGCTCATGAGATAGCTGCTCATCGTCGACGCGGTTGTGGGAGCTGGAACGGGAGGAGCCTCCGCGACTGGGTAGCACTCCTCGAGTCCTCGAACAAGACGAATCCGATGCATTTCGATCAAGAGATCTAACCGCTGAATCTCACACAGCTCTTGTTGCGTTGCCTCTCGGATTTGAAGCGTTTGCTCTTCGAATTGATTCCATTCGGCAGTCAGCTCGTCCCGAAGTCGTATTTCCGCTTCTGCGAGTGCTTGTTTTTCTTGTTCATACGCCTGTAACTCTTCTTCAATGCTGTCAAGTAGTCGCTGGCGTTCTCGTTGTAGTACCTGAGCACGCAAAAGAGTGCGAGATGGGAGGACGTCAACATCTTCCCTAGTTTCCTCCGCTTCCTCTTGATCTTCGTAGGAAGAAGTCATGGGTGGTTCTTCCTGGCTCAGCTCGCCCGAATCTGTTTCGTTTCCCTTGGACACATCGTCCAAACACTTGAAAGCATCATCACGAAACCTTTGTCTTCGAGGTGTCTCAATCTTTTTCTTTCCAGAATCTGCCTTTTGAGAATCTTTGTCATGATCTTGCGTCCATCGCGGAACCAGGGACGATTGACTTTGATGATGGTGATGATGATTGCCCGCAGAAGACCATGTGGACAACGACAAGGACTTGTCCTCGGCACCTCGAGGAAAGATTTGGGGCTGTTGCTCTGCCAACAACTGATAGTGAGCTGGTAAGATACGAGACGTCCGATCGGAATAGTGCACCACAACGGTGTTGATGGGCAAGGTTGTGGACATTTTGAGATTCATCAACGTGTTATTATTCTTGCCAAGCGACACCAGTTGTGACGGATGACCAGGAACTGTCAAAAAGTGCGATGGTGTAGATTCATTTTCTTTCCTTTTGTCCACAAGTGAAAATCGAAACTCCAAACTCTCGTATGTGTCACGATGTAGATTGATCCATTCATGTATACCCAATAACTTTTCTTGTAAATGAAACCAAGACGGATTCACAGTCAACCCGTTGTCATTCACACTACGATAAAGCACAATGTCTTCGGATTGGATAGTCTGTAAATCCTCTTTGGAATCAGATCCATTCGTAGGGGAGCAAGAGTTAGATTCGTCCTGTTCGGAATCGTTTTCAATCGCATCCTTGTTGATTGTAGTCTCTGAGCTTTCCGCCAGTTCTTTTGAATCAGAGTCTTTGGATTGAGTGTTGCGAACGACAGCTTTCGATGCATTTTCTTGAACTACCATTTGCATTTCCACCTCTTCCAGTATAGAAGTTTGGTGTCTTAATTTGTACCATTTGGTCGTCGACGTCTTTCTCGTGGTTGCGTTCTTGGCAATGGCCAAGTCCGTCGCATTTACAGAAGAAGCGGAAGAAGGCGTAGTAATCCAGCTCGCTGATTTAGTAGCAGAGCCACTTTGAGGGTCATTATCGTCTCCATCACTCTCGCCGGCGGCATCCACAGTTGGTAGCACAAAATTCCAAATCTCGACCGACAAGGGAACGGCCAATTCCAAATCACTGCGACTGTTGACACGACGACGAGGAACAGAGGAAGGAAGAGGAAGGGGTGGTGGAGGAGAGGCGCCTTGCTCATTTCCTTGATGGATCATGGTACCCAAATCACCAGAGCTATCCCATCCTCCTCCTCGCGATCGAGCTGCCACCGCAGGTGCTGCCATGGTGGTCAACGATGAATCTTGGTTGTCGCTGCCATTTCTCAAAAGAGGTGTCACGGAAGTTATTACACTTGAGCGATTCAAAGTTGTACTAGATAAAAATGATCATAATATTTCGATCTTCTACATTTTTCACGCTGAGGAAGAATCTGAACCGGATCAAGTTCCCAATCCCTAATGAAAGGTCTATGTCGAGGAAGGAGTGACGTGGCATTTCATCCAATTTGACAATGCGAGACGATTTCGTTGTGATTCAAACAATTGGTGTATGCGCAGCATGGCAACAAAGAAGACAAGATGAAGCGTTCATCCACATTGCTACTTGGTTTCTTGTTGGCGAGTTCCGTTCCCATGGCAACAGCGTTTGTCGGATGGACCACCAGCCAAAACAGAGTCCAGTTGAATCGTCGTACGACGGTGGCAATCCAGAACAGTGCCGTAGAGGAAGGTGTAGTGGCCGAACTTCGAAGTAAATCGGTCCGAGAATTGAAGAAAGAGCTTCAAGAAAAATCAATACCCTGCAATGATGTGTTTGAGAAGGAAGAACTCGTTCAAAGACTCTCCAGTGCCCTCCTGTCCAAGGAGGACGAGAAAACCAACAACAGCCACGTAACAGAAAAACCATGGGCGACCAAGGCAAACGACGCTTGCATTACGACACCTCTCAAACTGATATCCCTTCGCGGTAATGAAGAAGTCACAGTGGCTTCTACAGAACCAAGAACACTGAAATTCCAGCCGACCGATCAGCCTTTTGCCACCATGGACCTGAACGTCTCTGGCAAATATAGCCTTTGTCTCATGGTGGATACAGCCTGCAGTGGTATCGTTCTCAAATCGTCGTCAGTGAAAAAGCATAACATTCCAGTTCTACCAAACCCAGTTACATCTACCGGTGCCAGTGGACAAGCCGAACAGGTGGGTTTGGCCGAAATCCCCTCCTTTTCCGTGGGAGGGACATCCTTTGGTCGGCTTCCGGCAGCTGTTCAAGACTTGGAAGTCATACCACAGTCCGTAGACGGCATTGTCGGTTTGTCTTTCCTTGGTCAATTCGAAACGGTCCAATTTGATTACCGAACCGAACAGCTCCAACTGTACAAAGAAAAAGCCCCAGCCGTGGAGGACAATAACCTGGAGCCAGTTGCTTCGGGGAGTTTGAACATGTTGGGTAGCATGGGCGTGTATACAGTCAATGTCTACGTGGGCGAACGTGGTCCCGTCTCCATGATTGTTGATACGGGTGGATCCAACACGTTTTTGAGTTGGAAAGGTTTGCGAGACTTGGGTTTGACGGCACAGTCCAAAGGTGTTTATCGAATACCGGATGCTGCGGGAGCCATGGGCAACACGGGTCAAGCATTTGCGTTAACTCACCGAATCTTTGTGAGCAGCCAGCTTCATTTGGGACAGCCACCAGGTTCAGACTTGGCAGGCCTTTCCTTGGCGGGTAATGCTCGCCTAGGAATAGATATTGGGGATATTCCTCTTCTTCAAAACTTGGCGAGTCAAAACGTGGGTGGCATTCTAGGACTCGACGTTTTTACGCGATGTGCTGCCATTCGTCTTTCACTCCAAGGAAGAGACCGAAAGCTCACACTGTATGCTGACAAAACACCATGAATACTCTTGGAAACGATAGTTCTTTTTCTCTATAGTATCGTCGTTATCCATGTTCTTATCAAGACGAAGTCTTGATGCACTTTGTTACCAAGAGACCGAAAGTCAACGCGAATCCTACAACACACTACAAGATTGGTAAAGTACGTTTGGGTGTTCTATAGTATAGTTGGATTAACGGTAGCTGGGGGCTTGGGGACACAAGTTGGACATCGATGAACTTGCTCTCCTCAAGGCCGCAGAGACCTTTTAAAAATTGTAACTGGGTGTCAGCTTCGGGCGGAAACGCCATGTAAAGGTTGCTGGCATGAACGGGTTTGTGGAACCGGGAAGCTTTCTCTAAAACCTCCTCGGCCAAAGCCGCCATGACGATATTACTTTCACTTCTTGTGGATCGATCCAAATGTGCTTTTATTGTCCAGCTCCACCGGAAAAGTCAAAGGCTCCACCAGGACCGGCATTGTCCGACATGCCAAAGCCAAACTGTCCCGTTTCGTCCGTAGTCGGGGCCATTCCCACCATTTCCTCTTCTTCTTCCACTCCAAAGTAGGTTTCAAGGATTTTGATGCACTTTTCATAAATGTCATTGTTGGTGTGCTGCTGGAGCTCTTCAATCTTGGTCAAACCCTCGGCTTCACTCACAAACAAGGCCATTTGATTTTGGTTGTTGGAGGCCCGTGCGTCTTCTTCACCAACCTTGAGAATATTCTCCAAGCCTTCCAGAGCAATGGTAACAATCTTGGGGTCCGAGACCATCAAGAGGTCACACAAAGGACGAATGCAACCTTGTTGCACCAAAAATCGAATCTGATCGGGGCTTCCGCCACTGGTAGCATTGGAGACGGCCCAGGCAGCTTCTTTGCGAATGTCAAACTCCGCATTGGTAAGCAACTGGATGAGTGGAGGGATAATGTTGTTTTCAATCACGGCTTGAATTTGCTCCTTGTTCCCAGCAGTAATGTTGGAGATGGTCCAGCAAGCCTCCTTTCGAATTCCCTTCTTCGGGCTGCTGAGAAGCGCCAACAAACAGGGCAAGGCATTGTTGTTGATGACAAACTGCGTTTGCAAGTCATTTCCGGTGACAATATTTCCAACCGTACGGAGCGCAGGAGTTTGGACCGCCGGCGAGGGGTTCAAAAGAAGCTCAACGAGACGACGGCAGACTCCAGCTTCAATAACGGCTTGAATTTTCTCATTGGGACCATCACTCAAATAGGACAGTGCCCAGCAAGCATCGGTGAGCACTTCTTCGTCCGGCGAGAAAATGAGCTGAGAAAGCGTGGGGAGGGCGGTGCGGACCATTTCGAAATCTGGTTGCGGCTTTCCACGGCAGAAATTGGACAAGGTCCAGGTGGCATTGCGAAGCATGCTGAGTTTACTGTTTTGGTGAAGTTGCATGAGCAAGGGTTGCATCGCCCCGGCTTGCAAGACGAGATCACGGCAGGGTGGAGAATCTCCCGCAATGTTTCCGAGCGCCCAAACGGCTTGTTCTCGAACGTCATCGTTAGGACTGGTGAGCAAACGAACAAAAATAGGCACCGCACCAACTTCCATGACCACCTTGGTGTGCTCGGAGGTGCCACTGGCAATGTTCGTCAAGGCCCAGGCAGCCTCAAACTGAAGGGCCGGGTTGTCATCCCTGGCCAAAAACTCCACAAAGCGGGGAACCACACCCGCATCAATGACTTGTTGGATCGGAGGATTCTTCTCGATGGACAAGAGGCGGCGAAATTGAGTGGTGCATTCGGTCTGCACGGCCGGATCATTGCCCCGCACACCTTGCACCATGGCGGGGAGTTGTTCTAGTTTCGATGCTGTAATGGAGGTTCGTACACCAGATGCCTGTGAATTTTGTCCCGAAGGATCAATCATACTGGAGTAGGTGGAATCACCCGAGTTCATGAGCATCGAGGCCGCCGCCATTCCAGCCGGAGTCGGGTCCAAACCTCCCGTGGGCATTTGTCGACGTTTCGCCATGCGAGCATCCTTCTTGTTTTTTCGTATTTGCAAGGTTGTCTCTTCTCGGGAGCGACGAGACTCCTCCACATCGACATTCTTCTTAATGCCTCGTCGTTGCTACAATCGTGAAAGTAAAGAAGACAATTATATCAAAACAACTTTGGTGAGCCTCACAACAATGCTCGCACGGCCTAAAACGACTGTCTCGAACGAGCCATGAGAGATGGTCGACTGTAACTTCAAACTTACATCTGCTGGCTTCGCAGGAGTGCTCATGGTTTCCAGAATATTCACACCTCGAGAAATAATAAGAAAAGGCTAGCAGCAATGCGTGTCGTTGATGGAATGATAGGATATAGCGACGATGGTCAACACCGCCAAAAGCTCCTTCCCGCAACAATTTTTTTTTTTATATTTTCTGAGGATGCAATGAAAAAGGCGGCCCGCCAACTTTCCTTTAAGTACCGTAACGGTCTGTGACCTTGCAGTTTAGTGGGAATGAGAGAGCAAAACTCCGAAACCGAAAGGGAGGCGATAGGGAGTGCTTATCGGAATAGAAAACATTTCGAGAACGACTCATTTTCTTAGCGGTTATCATACTTCTACCACAAGCCCGCACGCCTTTTCCACTGTCACACCCGACGTCGCTCTTCGGGCAAAGACACGAGGGCGACGACGACGACGACGACGACCATGGACCATGGTCCAGCGATACGGAAGCAGCAGCAAAACGACGTATCTTTGGTCTCTGTCTCTCTTGGTTTCTTCCTCCTGGAACGCATCCTTCTTGTCTGTAGCGGGATTTGGTTGGAGAATTCGAGAAGTACGACGTGACGTTATCCCAACATCAGCCTTTACGACCTATAAAAGGCCCAGGCAACAACAACGTTCCTTCACCACCGTGAGCAGAACGACCAGCCAAAGCATGGCGCATCAAGAGTCAAGCCAACAGCAACAACCAAACCGTTTTGTGGACATTGGTGCCAATATTCTGGACGATCGATACCAGGGCATCTACCGAGGAACGGAACGACATGAACCCGATCTTGATCTCGTCCTGGAACGTGCGGAGCAGGTCGGAGTTCGACACATGGTCGTGACGGCGGGGACCCTCCAGGAAAGTCGACAGGCGGTGGAATTTTGCAAGGAACGGAACGAGAAAAAGAGCACAGGAATTCACTTTTCGTGTACCGTTGGTGTGCACCCGACTCGATGTCAACAAGAATTTGTGGACAATGGCATGGAGGATGAAGAGGTTTTGAAACAATTGGTCGAGATTGCCATGGAAGGCAAACAAGAGGGCGTCGTGGTGGCCATTGGTGAAATTGGACTCGACTACGATCGTCTCGAATTTTGCCCCAAAGATATTCAACAAAAGTACTTGGTTCGACAACTGCAGGTTCTGGCCAAAGCGGCAGAACTTCCATTGTTCCTCCATAATCGGAATGTAGGGTCCGACCTCTACGACATTTTAATGGGACACCAGGATTGCTGGAAACGAGGAGGGGTCGTCCATTCCTTTGATGATACCATTGAACTTGCGTCCAAATTCCTGGAGACAGGATCGCTCTATGTTGGTTTGAATGGATGCAGTTTGCGAACCGAAGAAAATCTAAAGACCGTGGCAGAGTTACCCCTCAATCGTTTACTAATCGAAACAGACTGTCCGTATTGTGATATTCGTAAAACACATGCTGGATTTTCCTTCATTCGAACGACATTCGACGCCAAGGCGGAAAAGAAATTTGAAATGGGACACCCCGTCAAGAATCGGCAGGAACCATGTCATGTGGTACAAGTCGCCGAAGTCGTTGCAGGGGTGCACCAAAAACCCTTGGCCATGGTTGCCAACACCATTTACCAAAATTCACTGGACCTTTTCGGATGGATGGAGAAACCTGTAGCCAACTAAACGCCGGACGAAGGCTGATTAACCTGATGCTCGCACTCAAATACGTGTTTGATATGACGGGAACAGCACGATCGGATTTTCTCTGCTCCCTGGGACAGTGGCCTTTTCTACGGTGTGAATTACAAAAGCTACTTCGAACCAGCGTTTGGTTTGTCCAGCTAATCGCTAATCCTAAGCAAGAAATGCTCTCTCTGGATTGAGAGTCGTGTTATTCGCCAGTTCAACTCAAAGCGTTTTTCGTGTGTTCCATTATGTAGGCCTGGTTCATTCTTACACAAGTAACTTAGAAAGGAAACAGTGGTCTCGCAACAAACTCAAAGTAATGTTCCGGTCGGATTGAGGCCTTGCCGAGAGCCATCAAACGAATGTCATTTCTGGCAGCTGCTCTACGATGTTCCGTTGTTTGTCTTCTTGACCTCGGAAGCTTTTTCTTTTCCCCTCCGAAAAGATCAAAATAACATCCAACTTTGACAACACCATGATTACATTGAGGAGAATCAAGAACAGATGGTTGTGTATCTTGTCCAGGATACACCTTTGGGTCTTTCTTCCAAGTCCTCATATCCTCTCTCCTTATCTCTTCAACCATTCCCACTCCCACCAACCGAATAAATACTTTGACCAATCACAGCCATTCCAAAAAGACTTCGGTAGCCCCGATATTACGGCACATTGACTTTCAGATCATGTGTCAACCATATCAACTGTTGAGAAATTCTTGCCATCATATTCACCACCCGCCATTACAATGAATCTTTCATGTCCGGCTGCGGCTGCTAATCCACATTATTGGCTCGGCCAACGACAATCCAACGTCTTCCATTGCTTCTTATGATTGCTGGAGACTGAGTCACAAAGCAAATCTCCAACATCAAGTCTTTCAATCATATCCAAGGCGTCTACGTGATTGCTTACACCGCAAAAATAGAGTTTTGCTAGAGTATAGTCAGTCTTTCTTTTACAATATGTGGAAGTCTACTCCTAAGATACTCTAGATTCATAGAATAGCCGTCTAATTCTTCTATCTGAAATCTGAACGTCTAAGATTTTCAAGATACCATTGCGATTCAACTGACCACATATCGCACGTATGGTCAGACGATGCTTCCGAGTAATTTTTGGAATCCTTTTGTTGAAGATGAACCGAATCACATCCTTGAACCTCGAAGATGTGTTGAGTTCTGGATACGACAGCTGGGTCCTTCGGCAATCGTCCGGGAGCACTCTCAGCTCTCAGCCTCCAGACGGTCTTCTCCCATATTCTTCTAGAACAGAGAAATCATGAAGTCCGCCATCTTTGCCTCCCTTGTTGCCACCGCCGCCGCCTTCGCCCCGGCTTCCCAAAAGGCCTCCTCCACGGCCTTGAACGCCTTCGAAGATGCTTTGGGTGCCCAGCCTCCTCTTGGTTTCTTCGATCCCCTCGGCCTTGTCGCTGACGGTGACCAAGAAAAGTTCGACCGCCTTCGTTACGTCGAATTGAAGCACGGCCGCATCTGCATGTTGGGTGTTGTCGGATACTTGGTCCAAGAAGCCGGAATCCGTCTTCCTGGAGACATTGACTTCTCTGGCACTTCTTTCGCCTCCATCCCCAACGGTTTCGCCGCCTTCAAGGCCATCCCCGCTGGTGGACTTGTGCAATTGTTGTTGTTCGTTGGTTTGTTGGAAGCCTGCGTCATGAAGGACCAAGCCAACGGTGCCGAACCCGGTGAATTCCCTGGTGACTTCCGTAACGGTGCCATTGACTATGGCTGGGACTCTTTCGACGAAGAGACCAAGTTGACCAAGCGTGCCATTGAATTGAACCAAGGCCGTGCCGCCATGATGGGTTTGTTGGCCCTTATGGTCCACGAACAATTGGGTGTCTCCCTCATCCCTGATGTTTAAATACACTACTAGAAGCTAGTTGTACCATACATTACTTTTTTTTCTCAAGTCGCGCTTGGTCTGATGTTCGAACGTATGAAGGTCTAAACTTTTGTTAGCCAGCTACTGGAGCAGATCAAGCGCACATCTTCGATGGATATTGGGAGTATGTTTCTCCTCCTTCTCACGGTCCATTCAATCCAATCCATCTCAGAAATAGGAGCAGGAGGAGACCTACTCCATGTGAAGAAGAGCTATGGGACTGTCAACTGTCAACTCTCTACTGAGAGCTCTGTGTAGCTACCAGACTACGAACTACTCCTACGGACTACGGACTACGGACTGACTCCAACCGTGGAACTTGACTACCTAAATAATTATAGAGGAGTACCCTCAACCCTAATATTCTTAGGAGTAGATCTATTCTTTCTGGACTGCTTCGCGATCGAGCTCAGTTCGGGTCCATCGTCCTCACCCTCATCAGAGTCAAAAGAAGGGACGACGTCTCAATGCAATACTGCTGCTGCATTGTCTCCGTGTGCTGATTCGTTTTCTCAGTCCGATCCGCGCTTTGAACCTTGAAGATTGGACAAGGCATTGTGTACCATCATGTCTTTTTCTGGAATGCAAAGTAACAACTCCCTCATGAAAAGGCAACATGAAGGAAATGGAGTTGGGTTCGTGTTTGGCTTGTCTCTGGCTGCCACAGTCTCAATACTTATGAAATGGTGGTGGGATCACGTCCTCAATCGAAGGTTCAAGGGAAGACCAGCCTTGAACTACCGATCCAATGATGATAACTCGAATGTTTCACAGCAAAAAACTTATGCGGGTGCGAAAACAGAAGGATCAGACAAGTTAAGGAGTGGATATCAGTCGCAAAAGAATGATGATGCACTATCTTTTGAAGAGGCAGCTTCAAGAATCCGTCAAGCAACTTTTGAAATATCCACGACGGACAAACTTTTGCTTTACGGACTCTACAAACAAGTCACCAAGGGGGATGCTCCTGCTTTCTTTTTGTCCCTTTCATTTCAAGAACAGTCAAAGCACCATGCGTGGGCACAGTTTAGAGAAATGCCAAAAGAGGTTGCGTCAGAGCAGTACATCAAACAAGCATCGGATATATTGAAGAATGGCGGAAGTATCTCAAAATCCCCTTCGTTTGGAGTCGGTGTCAGTAGCAGACCGACGGAACCTGAGCCTGTAAAAGAAGATGACATGACACCGGAACAACGAGTGTTGGTGGCTGCGGGAGCAGACAATGTAGACACCCTCCGTGTTCTCCTAGAGGGTGGAGTCAGTGTTGATCAAAGAGACGAAGGCGGTCAATCAGCCTTGCACATGGCAGCAGATGCCGGAGCATTGGATGCAGTCGGATTGCTACTGCAATATGGAGCAAATGTACTGGCGTCTGACCAGTACGGTATTTCGGTTTTGCAGGCAGCCGTCATTGCGGGGCATGTGCCGGTTTGTAAGATTTTGCTCGAACACGGCGCAGATCCGGATCAACCAGATCAAGACGGAGACACACCTCGAAATTGTGCTGAAGACGATGGCGGCCAAGACATGCAGCAGTTGTTCAAGAGTAGGGCCAGTGCAAAGGAACGCGCAACTATGGAGAACCTCAATGAAGATGATGAGGAAGATGAGGACTAATGAAGATTTTAATGACATGCCAATAAACTGAGACATTAGTGTGACGATTTCCGCTCGATAATCTAAACCCAGAGGAGGCCTTAAATGTTTGCCATCACATTCGATATCTTGCAACAACAAGAAAGAGTGCTCCGGAATAATGCTCGAAGACCGGGGATGAGAATCACCTTCCATGAGTAGAGACACTTGCTCACCTATCTAGTATTCGGAATAAGTTCTGTCCCTTGTGTAGTTATACTCATTCTTTCCCACATTCTCTTCTGCTAACAGTAGACTACCATCATAAATGATGTGCCAGGAAAAACTGACGTCTAGTTTATAAAGGATTCTCTGGAATCACGTCCTATGCCGTCAGACAACGGAGGGTGGACGCTTGACACAAAACTGGACTGCAATCAGATGAGCTCTTTACACATCAGGGATGAGGGAGACTCCCAATTGTTCGTGGACCATAAGGGCCAACAAACCCATCATGGCGGCACGGCCTTGGTTCAATTCAATGGCACGCTTGGTCAACTTGGTCTCTTCGTCGAAAGAGTCCCAGCCATAGTCAATGGCACCGTTACGGAAGTCACCAGGGAATTCACCGGGTTCGGCACCGTTGGCTTGGTCCTTCATAACGCAGGCTTCCAACAAACCAACGAACAACAACAATTGCACAAGTCCACCAGCGGGGATGGCCTTGAAGGCGGCGAAACCGTTGGGGATGGAGGCGAAAGAAGTGCCAGAGAAGTCAATGTCTCCAGGAAGACGGATTCCGGCTTCTTGGACCAAGTATCCGACAACACCCAACATGCAGATACGGCCGTGCTTCAATTCGACGTAACGAAGGCGGTCGAACTTTTCTTGGTCACCGTCAGCGACAAGGCCGAGGGGATCGAAGAAACCAAGAGGAGGCTGGGCACCCAAAGCATCTTCGAAGGCGTTCAAGGCCGTGGAGGAGGCCTTTTGGGAAGCCGGAGCGAAGGCGGCGGCGGTGGCAACAAGGGAGGCAAAGATGGCGGACTTCATGATTACTTTTTCTTGGTGTGTAATTGTGGACGTGGAAATATTCTCGCAACAACAGCACCAAAGATCTTTGGTTTTTCGTATCTTCAACGTCCAATTCCCACGAAAATCGAATGAAAGAATTCGTGGTCAGTGGAATTAGGTATCTTCGTCTTGTGTCTATTGTCTATTTCTACTAGAGCTCTGAAAAGTCAAGCAAAGTAGTTGATGAGTAGTAGAAAATCTTGCCAATCGACACTCTCTAACTAGCTTGATGATGAGCTCTCCAGTTTGCAGCTAAATCTGTAATCTGGGATGCCGATTGTCTCGACTACATATGTACTTGCAGGTGTCTATAGTTTATAGTCCTTTATTGGTATGAATAATGAGGCTGAATGACGTATTTCTTGTTCCTTGATGCCCCATACCCAGCTACCCCCAAGCAGGGGTGAGTCCAGGTCGCACATAGGTCGTACCTAAAGGTACATCTGTATACTCACCCCCTTGGCTCGACCACCCAAAATTGGCGATTTTCCGACATTGATACAAATTGCATTTTACCTCAACGCATCCACCACGGTGCCAAACTAGTGAGGTCGATTGCATCCGCCGTGAAGGTTGTCCAACCGCACACAAGCCCTTGTAAGCTTTCCCATCCTACCGACGACACTTCTGCCTACTCGGTGTTGCCTTCAATTGTCCTTTCACGAGCATGGACAACCAGCAAAACACCACATTTCACGACAACAACGAGGGAGATGAAGATCCATCAACCGACTTCCCAAACCGCTCTATTACGTCCCTTCCACCCTCTCATTCTCTCCCCATAATACCAAGCGGCCTTCCAAAGGTCCAGACCTTCTGCACCAGGCACGAACCGGAACAACCATAAACCAAGACAAGACCTTCTGCACCAGGCACGAACCGGAACAACCATAAACCAAGACAAGTTGTGGTTGTCTCCATTGATAGTGCCATCTGATGCAGCTTTATCTCTTCTGTCTGTGTGTCTCCTCGGTGAACGAAAGATAGCTTGAATCTTTCCTTTTGTTTCGTGATCTGAAATTGGTGCAGCGGCGGTTGTCTCGTCATTGGACACGCTTTCCCAACAACACCATGTCTTTGTCTTCCTTTCGTTCGGCCTCAATTCCCAGGACGATGATTCTCCTCCCAAGAGCGACAAGGATGACCATCGGTTCCCCTATTCTATTTCCAGCCCCTGTTTCATGTCCTTTTCCTTGCAATCCGTCAGGCATTCATGTATCATTGCCTCCTTTACTGTGGCAGTCATACCTTTTGGAGTTGGAAGGTGGTGGGAAATGCGCAAGACGTGGACGACTATGGCGATGTCAGCAATTCCACCTTGGAGTATTACAATGACGAGTAGGAGGACCGGAGCTTGGTGCATTACACAAATAGAAGCAAAGAGGTCATAGTATGTGTGTGTGTTACCGTTCTTCTACATAGGCTTCGTATAGGTGACGGACCCTAGCAACACACAAGGAGCAGACGGCCTCGAGCCAAAACAACACAACTTGCAACATAGCTCAAGCCCCCAAACGTCCATCAGAACGAACGGTTGGACGCTGCCGTTTGGATCAAACCACCGCTAGCATTAGGGATCCGGTGCAAAATTCAAACTGGTACAGAGTGTCACAGGTCGATTCATGGTTTCTTGAATGGGTTTCGCGACAGAGTGTTGGTAATGGACACTGGTCCGACGACAATAGGGAAGAGGGGACAACGAGCTGGCCGCAGCGCTGTCCAGAAATGTGGATGGTTCCTACCTGACAAGATTGCTTGAGTGTTGTTGTTGTGCCTGTCGGTTTGCCAAAGGAGTTTCGTAGGAGAAATTCGCAACTATACTAGCATCAATACCACCTGCGGCAACGGAGGAAGGAGGGCGAAACGACGTGATACCGGGGGCTGAGGAGGAACGGGCCTGGGATGTAGGAGTATTGTTGGTTTTGGCGATGCCAGTATCAAAACCTGCTCTTGCAGATGCCACCGGCTGACTTGGGTCCACCTGAGCTTCATAGGCTTGTCGGGTTTGATTCTGAGAAAGCTTCTGACGCTTATGTCAAGAAGAAGACATGATGTAGGTCGATTTGATACCTCTGCACCTCCACCACCGTAATGGATGCGTGGAGGTAGAATGAAATTTGTATCAATGTCGAGAGCGACCAGGTCGAGCCAAGGGGGTGAGTATACGGATGCACATCGTGCATCCAATCACGCGTGACTGACTCACCCCTGCTTGGGGGTACATACCCAGCTAAGTTCCAGTGTTGCTGGCGTTTTTCCACACGGCCGTAGTGGAGGATGAAGCAGGGAAGCAGGGAGATGAGAGATGCTTGATGCGAGCATCATTATTTTGTGTTGTATAGGATGAGGGGTCGCCTCGCGCGTGGCATCTTTGGTCGTGCGCAGCGTAGAACAAGACATGCGGGTTTGGGAGCCCTCGCCCAGGAAAAGACAAATGACATAGATTTAGCTTTTTGATATTTTCCAAAACTTGTTTTTTATCTCCTCAATGTCAATTTCGCGTTAACAGTCTGTCGATAAATTGATTTTTACAATATATCTGGTACAAAAGACAAAAATTATCGAGGATTCGTATGGAAAAGTTCTATTTGATATTTTCCATTTTTCCCACGACTGACATGCAACTCCCGTATATTTTCTGCGATACGTGTAGGATTAAAATTTTTCTGTGTACTTACACACGGGTACCGTCAAATTCAACATGATCGCTAAGTACTCGTCTACTCGGGAAATAGCTATGTCTCCATAACGCGCCTGCCGACTCGTGAACATGTCGGAATCCGGTCTTCGCGCTTCCCAAAAGTCACCGAGCAAGCATCTCGCGGTTCGCTTGTGCTACACAAGACGGTTAAATCGTTTCGTCGATCACAATTCTCGATGTCGATTCCTCACCCAAATCAACAACAATCATATGATCTGAGTCTTTGAGGAGCGGCTGTCCATTGCAATTGTTGCTATCTCTACAAGCATAGGGTAAGTTGATTGTCATCCATTTCTATCCATTCGAGAGCGTCTCGCTGGGTCGCTGGTCGCTGGACGTGAGGGTCGAAGAGTTTGATTGTTCTTTGATCCGGCGACTCATTTATCGCCTCATCTTTCGTGATTTTCAGGCGATTGGATTTAAAAAAGAGCCTATCGTGCAAGCAGATTGATTCAGAGGGTGGCTGTTGTAGATAACCACCGATCGAAACGATGACGAAGCCGAGTAATGTCTTAACCTATCTCTATGGAGACAAGAAATCGAAGAAGTCTTCCAGTGTCCCGAAATCGGACAAACACTTGCTATATGGCCTGTACAAACAGGCGACAAAGGGAAATGCTCCACAAATGCAAATGTCTTTTCGAAGGAGCATATCGAAAAGGAAGGCATGGAAGAAGCTTGGAGATATTCCAGAGGATACGCTTGATGAAGCATTCCAACATCTACACAGGGCTCTAGAAATTCTGAAGACAGAAGACGACACCAACAACAACACATCCTCTAGGTCACTACGACGGCTGAAGAGAGCGAATATCAATGGTGATCCGTCATCTTCTTCTTCAGAAGGACATACTGCGATTGACAGCGACATGTCACCAGAAGACATGCTCTTTCTTGCAGCCGCCGAAGATGATGTCGAAGCTATGAAAATACTTTTGGACCAGATCAATGTGCCTATGGATCACATTGACGACTGCGGTCAAACAGCATTGCATGTCGCTGCTGATAACAAATCCGTGAACGTGCTCAAGTATTTGTTGGACCGCGGAGCTGATGTGAGTGCGGCAGATCAACACGGTGTATCCGTTCTGCAAGCGACAGTGATTGCAGGTCATGTCAATATTGCAAAGATTCTCTTGGAACACGGCGCCGACCCAGATCAAGCCGATGAAGACGGTGATTCACCAAAAATGTGTGCTATGGATGATGGGAGTCCGGAAATGCAAGACCTGTTTGACGATGATGACGAGGAGGAAGATCATTTCGAACAAGAGTCTACTATATCTTGGGATACCGAGTTTACAATTGATCAACTCAAAAGCCCCCTCAAAATCATTGACCGAATACCATCGATTCTGGACAAGTAGAGTCTCAATACACGTTGTTAATTTATAAGAGTACATAATCACTTCTTCATCTGTTAGCAGTGGGTAAGAGCAAGGTGATGGTTCCTAGATATTGTCCAATGCTTTTGTAGAAAAGGCATACAAATTGAAGTAATCGACGAGGCACTTGTTGATACTCTTCGTCTGTCAACTTCTCTATTACCTGATCTTCGAGTAAGGTCAGACGATATTCGCAATTCGCAAGGTAATGTACGGTAGTCATAGTTTGGACGTTCCTTCCATTCACGAGGGTCAATATTTCGTAGGTTCCCCCGTTCACCTACTTGAGCACTCAACGCGGGGAATATGATATTCCACAAACAGAAAATGAAAAATCAAACTATCAAATCATTTTCTATATGCATGAGCCTTCAAAATACAAGGTCTCAGATGCTATACTTCAAACGCCCTCGAGTTAGCATGCTGTCCTGGAGGGTCAGGAACTGGGTCTTCACTAATGGTTGTCGAGGAAGGAGCAGTGACGTCCTCGTTTCCTATCCCAGCAGTTGTCCCTGGCACGACCGACGCGACAGAATCTGCGACAAGTGAAGCTGACGGGGTTACCAAAGGCGTGTTTTCCGGAGAGAGTGTCGCCTCCAGAGGCCTCATCAAGTTCCCTTCGGTCAACGGTCCTTGCGGATGCAAGTGACTTGGTGAATTTATTTCTCCTCCCAACAATGGTTGAGACAGTGTCAAAGTGGTATCTTCCAAGTTGATACTACCATTGCGCGATGCAAACCACCTTCGCATTCTTCTCCACCACCATGGCCGACGGAATTGCTCAACAACAGAACTTGCATTGTCATCGAGTTCCAGGGTAGCCGATGGTGTGGGCGAAGTAACACCTTCACGACCATCTCGTTCCTCAACAAGAGGCGGAGGTTCCTCGTCCGTTTCAGGGACAGTCGGCCTATTGAACGAATAGAAGAAGCGTGATCGGAAATCGTTTGATTGAGCAGCCGTTTCTCGGTTTTCATTTGCCGCGGGCGGGGCAAGAGCTTGTTGCTCCGTTTCCTCTTCTTCCTCCTCGTCATCAGACTCTTCTTCTTCGGGGTCATATATTTCCATCTTACAAAGAGGGCAAGTGGCTGAGCGCTCGGCCAACCACCGCCCAATACATTTCGCGTGGAAGGCGTGTTTGCACGGCTCCAAGACACGAATGCGGTCCCCAGCTTCGTAGTCATCCAGACATATTGAACACATTGACAATTCCAAAGGTTGAGGCACTTGGGGGAGGACCTGATCGCCTCCTCCTTCACCGTTCTCGACATCCGTTCCCCGTGATACATTGTTTAGTGCCGCTCCTTTATCCATTGACTCCAGCGTTTCACCATTGAACATATAGACGGGGAAAAGACGTCGCACTTGCTCCTTGGTCAGTCGACGTCGCTGAGGCCTGGGAGGTTGAGGCGCTGCAGGAGGTTCCGGATCCTCCCACCATCCATTGCGTGAACCACTGAGAATGAGGAAGAAAGAGCAACAACAGGCACCCATTAAGGCTGCGAAAGAAATCCAGAGTGCGGTTGACTGCTGTATGACCGAAGTACCAATCCTACCGTCCATGGATATTTGAATACCTCCGCTCTTATACGACAAAGTGGATTGCCGTTGGAGCAAATCAAGTAGATGATGTTCTGTTCTTGAAGAGACATGCAAAATATGCTGTGGAACGGAAGTGTCACGTCGATTACTATGTCGCCTTCCTCCCAGTAACTCTTCATCTTCTTCCTCCAGTTCGTCGTCATCGTCGTCAGCAATACCTAGAAAATAATCAAGGGAGTTCGATTCATACATTTCTTCCAAATGCCCTTCTTCATGGAAACCATGGTCATCAGCGCTACTTTCTTCACCTTCAATCATGTACGCAGTAGAATCAAAGATCAAGTATTTCACCAGACCACCTGGGTTGACATTTTCCTTGACAAACTTAAGCTTTTCTCGAAAGGAGCACTTGCCTGGACGAATCAGCAAGGCAATCGGTAGTCCATCAAACGGTTTGATGAGGTCGTACGTCGTGTTGGCTCCTGTAGGACAAAGTTCTATATTTTGTTCGACATACTGCAAACGAGCAAGGTATTGATAGCCCCTGCGGAATTTCGGACCGTAGTATTTGTCTTGTCGGCTAGCGTATCGCTTGCCTGATTCGGAGATAGTGATCATGCCCATGACGCACCATGGCAGCATAGCCATGCCCAGCGCTAAATTGGTTAAACGAAGCCATGAGAGTGGCCTTTGACTCTCATGTCTTGTCCACGCTGTCATCGTGCAAGTAGGATCAAATACGCTCTCTGAACGCAGCCAACTGATGATACAACAGACCGTTGATGCAGAAGTCAAAGTCTTGGGCTCGTTCAACACCAATCTTATCCACCACAACCACACCTCTCACGCAAGATGGGGTGGCACCAAAGAAGCATCTCCAGCGCTCCATACTCAGACGTGTAAAGGTTCTCAATATGTAGTGTCTCTTTTGTTCGCGCTGGGTTGCCACATTTTCGGGGAGGAAACGCCAAAAAATTCTCTTGCGTGACTGCTGAATTCAAGACTATGGCGATAGAGCTATGTGTGCTATGTGCTATGTGGTCACTTCGATGTCGATCCCCCAAACCCCAAACCCCAAAAGCACGACCACGACTGACTCCTCTTGATTCTTGTGGTCTTCCGAGTTGGAAGTTGGATCTGTTGGATCGAACACGTCAATTAGAAAGACTGATCATAATCCGAAAAGCAATCCGGTCTATTTTTGTTTCCAGGCTTTTTGAGCCCACAAGAAGCCGATGAGGCCTTTGAGGTCTTTGATAACAAATTTCCGTGGGACTTGAACCCCAAACTCTACGGGGAGAAACTGAATCAACACGCGTTCTTGTTCAAGCGTACCAAGAAACAGCTCCAAATGGGGGAAGGAACCATGTTGCTCGAAAAGCTTTGCAAGTCTATTGAAAATCGGTTTGACGTTCAAGTTTCCGATGTCTTTTGCAATCGCTTCCAAGATCCCAATCATGACATTGTCTGGCATACAGACACATATGGAAGTCACATATTTGTTCTCACGTTGGGATCGGAACGAGATATCCAGTTCTTGATGTACTAAAATTGTACAATCTGATTTCGGAGAACATTGATGACTTATACAAATGAGTTAGAGGTAGAAATTGATTTTAGTGATGTTGATCCTATGTTATTAAAAAATGCAACCGGCCAAAACAGAAAAAGTCGGCTAAGAAGAACAATGATATGGAGGACCAAACTTCTTCTATTCGGCCAGGCTTGGGAGACATGTATTTCATGCCATTGTCATTGAACAAAACTCACGAACATCGAGTTTGCCCGGCCAACGATTACTCCGAAACGACGCCAGTTTCAGCAAGGATATCCATTGTCTTTTTCGCGGAACCTCCCAAGTATGCAAAAGAGTACAAAATCACAATGATGGATCGTGTGCGCGGAGCCTGGGAAAGCATCATTGAGTAGATGTCTGATTCAGCACGGACCATCTGTCAATAAATGATAAGTTGAAATGAGGCAGAGAAAGAGGTGTGCAGATCCCAGATAACGGTAAAACCATGATCCTATAGTCTTGGCCTCTTTCTTCACACTGGTATGTCTTCGTAGTTCTATCGATTCGCTGACCCATCGCGTGCCGACTCTTTTGCCAATACAGCTGAAGAACTCGCTTTCGCAGCTTGTGCTCGCCGTTCTTGCAGCTTTTTCAACATCGCTTCCCGGTTGTACGTCGTGTTTACCGAGTCGTAGGGTCTTTTCCGTCGTAGGGTCTTTTCCATTTGCCATTCAACATCATGTTTCCATACTTTGTCTTATTGGCCTTGGTACAATCTCCTGGTGTGAACACGTGCCAGTCGGTCCATTTCTGAACGGCACCGTAGTTTCGAAACAAGTCCGAGTCTTGAAAGCCCGTGGGACGGTGAAAGCGATAGTTGTAGGGCTGTGTTGGGAAATTCTTATGATCGGCCGTTTTGGCTTCTCGTCGGGCGGCCTGTACGTGTGTGTGCATTTCCGTAAAGTTGTATCGTTTCACATCGGCCCGGAACGCAATGTACTGTCGGAAAAAGGTATTGTCACTCTCAATGGAAAGACGAGTGTCCAGGTGATCCCATGCACGGGCGGCAATGGGAGGCAATTTAGCCACGGGCAGTTGATGCATCCAATGAACAATGGGGCTTGCTTCATTGGCCGACACGCGAAACGCATTGCATTCTTGGGAAATGGCCAATCTCTTGTAAGCAGGCAAAACTGTTTGGAGGGCAGCGTTGGAATACATGAGGGCGGGTCGTCCCCATGGATACACATGATTGGGACTCGAGCTGCAGTTGGAGGAGGTGAGCGCACCGCGCATAGTTTGTGCTTGAGTCATAAAGAATGGTTGCCGTCCATGAGGTTGAAATGGGGAGGCGGAGAGTAAGAGGCTTTCTTCATGTGGGTTGGGCAAGGCTCGCACAAAATTGCTGAGATAATCAAGACGGAAATAAATATCGTCTTGAAGGTAAATGTACCAGTCAAAGTCGGGGTAGTTTTGGGCAATTTTCGCCATACCCTTGTCCTGTTGACAGCAGCCCGAAACACCATAGTCCTTTCCCGGACAGGCCACAGTGATTGGAATCAGACGTTCACAAGCATGTTTGTTTCGTTTCTCCTCACAAAGTTCTTTCACCTTGATGGCAGCCCGTACATTTACAATGTAAAACAAGACTGTGTTTTTGAGGTAGGTCTTGAGTGCACCCAGTACATAGGTTTCAAATCTCCAAGACTCTTGTTCTTGGTTGGGAAACCCGGTAGTGATAAAGGCATACTTCATGAGTTTCTTTTCTTTGGTCAAAAATTCGGGCAATGGAACAGAAGCTGATGCTCGTAAATGTTTCTTTTGTCCATCCGGTGCAGCTTCGCTTGTTTCGTCCCTGCGTGATGATTGTGCCCTGAGGTGATCGTGTACTTGCTCTGGCTCCATGTCATCCTGTTTCTCCATTTCCGTGGTATAGTTCCAAAGCGACGAAACCGACGCCGAGGCTCGTTGGAAGTTAACGGTCCAATTTGCCCAGTCGGTGCTATTTCCCATCCATTCCATGGCGGAGTCAACCGTTGCCTCGACAGTCGTATTCAAGATACTACTGATCGAGTCCCAAAAGGACTGTCCGACCTCGTCCCACTCTGTGGCTTGAAAGTCGTCCGCCCAATCTCCCACTGTATTCAACGCGTCATGCACAGCGTCACCAAACTTGTAAGCCATTTCGTCTCCAAGAATCGGTTCCACCACATCTTCTTGGAGCCATTCCATCATGGATTCTGCGCCCGATCCAAGCTCATTGGCCAAGTGACCCATGGTATCGTACGGTTCTGGTTCCCAATATGGTTTGGCCTCCTCTTCTTCAAAGAGTTCTCCTACGACACTGTTTTTCTGCATGTAATTTTCCCATTGTTCGGCAACGGCAGGGTTTTTTCCCAGAAACTGGTCCTTTTCCGCCAAGCCGACGACATCTACCTTGGACCTCTTGAGGAAGAGAAACCATGCTCGTTTTTGTTTATTTCCCAGTTTATTGTGATGACGCCGATGATATCCAAAGCTCGTCAAGCCCAGAAATAGAAACACCAGCATGCACATGATGCATTGGCACATGACAATCTGACGACGTTTCCAGGAGGTCATGGTGCTCTTCTTTTGGTGATCATAATCGTCAACGTCATGGCCCCTGCTCTTGTTGGTGGATGATTCTTCAATACCACCACGGGGCGCCGACCTTGGACGAGCGGCGTGCTTCCGTTCCATCGGTTCGAATATTGGGAGTGCTTTCGTTCTTCGTACCTGTCTTTCTGTTTGGGGATTGTTGCCTTTTAGAGAGATACAAAAGATACACAACCAGACACCCGGCTCGATCCAAACTCCAAATTTTTTGGGTTGCCGCCACTCGAATTAGGGGGTATGTTATCGGGCGCGCGGAGCATGGGCGGAGCATGGATATGGGGGGAGCAATGCATGCTCCACGATGCATGCTCCGCGCGTCTAAGACTTCGACTGTTCGACGCATTGAGTGTGTGGCGTGTGGACGCGTGATTTTGCTTCCAACCATGCTCCACCCGCACTCTTCCTCCGCATGTAAATTTTGCGGAGGAAAGCTCTATATCCGGGTTGGTTTGGCCTTTCTCCGCCCATATCATGCTCCGCACATGCTCCGCGCGCCCGATAATATACCCCCTTATGACCGGGCACATCATTTTCCATCCCGCCGACCGACGACGTAGGCGCGCGAACTCTCTCTCCTCTGCAAAAATTTGATGCCAATATCAGTCGCGGAAAATTTGCCGGTTTCGCCGCCGTCGTTCTCGCAACGATGGCGCTCGTTTCGACAATGCAAGGGCAAGACACAATTGTAAGAATGCCATCATTGCGATTGCACCTTCTCGAGTAGTGTGAAGGAGACGTGTATTCTCGTGTGTCATTGTGGTCCAGTTTGGATGTCCAGTATCGAGACAGGGGCAACACACCAGAACACCAACGCTCTACATTGGCGACACTGCGGAGAGAACAAGGAACCATTCAAGCGTTGCTGTGTTCTCGACAAAGCGGCGCGGGTCCCAAGACGACGAAATGCCACATGCATCAAGCATTGTACAAAGTGTGGAGCCAAGTTTGTCAGTCGTTCCACAACGACGCCATGTTCTTGTTTGTGTGCCTCTTGTCGTGAGGCCCAAACAACAACAAGTACCGATCCAAATGTCAACAGGACAGAAAACAACACTCCTAAATCAGATGAATCCCACGAATCATCACGGATCCACATTGTGAGCATTCCAACAGTTGAAGCAAGGACATTGTCGTCGGTCAAAGTCCATGTCAGCAACCCGTACCAAAAGTCCTTGGCATCAAATCCAAATTCAGTTGGTGTTTCCGACCAGCTCATGGCAGGAGCTCGAAAGGTCGCTCAACTCGCGAGTCGAAAACGCAAGCTCCCAGAACCGGATACACAACATTAAACAGCGGGATGCCGAAACAGGATGGGTGGCTACTTTCAAAACTGGATTCTATTAAAATAGAAACAATCAAAAAGGAGATGGATCCACAACAGTACGCAACTTCTCCGGACTACTCAATATAATCATCACTTTCGGAGATTATCTTCGCGCAGGTTAAGGCATTTGCTCTCACCAATGCATCCGTGGGTTTCATGTGTTCATTCAGAAAAGACAACTGCATGTCATCCAATGTGGGAAACTCGCTCTGGACTAGTGACTTCAATTGTTTAATTGACCAAGAGAGGTTGTTCCATTCGGGATCCGGATATCTGTCAGCGTCAGCGTCACGGGGGAGTTTACTAGTGTCGGTGTTGTGCGCCAGCGGTAGTGGTAAGATTTTTTCCCATCCATTGATTCGGGACAACGTATTGGCGATATAAAGTCGCTGCGTCAAGATGAACACAACGACCTTCAAATTCCAAGCTTGAAACATGAGCTTTCGAATGAAATCCAAGTCCTTGTCATCACTGTCAAGAGCGTTGAAGTCATCGATGATAACTACAGGCGAACTAGACGAGCCATCTCCGTGGCCAACCAGGTCTGGACTGTGGTTAACTTGATTCGCAAAACGCTTGAAGAATCCCCATCGTTCATGACTACTTCCTTCATCACTAACGTTGTTTCCAATGGCCAAGAGAAATCGGTGTAAAAAATCGGGACAGTCATGTGGAGCGTCCAAACTTCTTCGTAAGTACTGCTCGTAGGTCTCGTTCGCGTCTCTTTCTCCGCATATCATCAGTCCGTTTGGAGTTTTACCCTTCATTTTGGAGAGAAGCTTCCTCAGCAGCGTAACACCAGCTACAGTCTTACCTGTATTTGCTGGAGCATAAACAACAAAACAACCTCTCTGACGTTCTTCGTAGGCCTTCGCAATGGCGTAGACCGCCGGTGAATTTACCGTCTGGGACATCATCTCGGCAAGACCTCCGTTCACAATAGAACGATGCGATGCTAGATCTCGGACGTATTCGCTAAACACATGACGTGATGCCTTTCGCCACGCAAACAGGGTACAAACATCAAGCGCACTCGGTTTTTTTCTATCAACCATGGTGATAGTTCTCTTTTGTGTTCGACCAGGAACACCCGGAACTGTTGAGACAAGATAGCACGCCAAAGGAAACACAGGACCAAACCGCGACTCCCAAGAGAGTACAGTGGATGACGAACCCAAAGGAAGCCGATTGGCAAGTGGTGCAACCATGTAAGAGGCACAGTCATTCCAAACCTGAGGAGGCGCAACAAAACGCTCATTCTTTTTAAAATAGAAGTAAATTGGTTTCCTTTTGTTGCCTGTACAGCACGATCGGTTGACTGGTTTCAACATATTTTAAAAAGAACATAACACTGTTGTTCACCTCAAAGCCTGAGTGCATGTCGGATCGAAATCAAAACTCCCTACCTACTGACGAAACGCCTGTATTCTTGTTAATCCGTGAGTTCGTGCGGTTGAACCTTCAACACGAAGGGCAAGCCAGCCGACTCAACGAAGATCACGAAACCAGACTCAGAGCTATTGACCGGCAGTATTGGGCCGATACAGCAGAACTGGAGCAACGATATCGACGAGCACAAGGTGAAGAACACGAGCGACATCAACGGGCCCTCCAAGAACACCGTAACCAACGAGAAGCCGATCACGGTAGGGTATATCGGATTGCACAAGAGGCAGAAGAAACACAAGCACAGGGCGAAGAGAACCCTCAAGTTGTGGAACTGGAAACGGTTGAAGAACCTCAAGTTGTGATCGAAGACCCACGAAATCTCGAGATAGTGAACGAACCAAGAGCCATACAAGTGCAAGCCCGAGCCGTTGAGAATCAACAAGGCATTATCTTTCCACCTATTGGAGCACGAGTCCGAGTGGAAACCCCTGTTCGTCTCGCACGCCATCGACACCCTTTGCATAACGCAACAGGAACAGTGCTTAGACACACTGATACCTACACGTGGATCCAAGTCTGGAACCCTATCACCAGACGCAACGAAGAATTTAAGCGAAAGCCCGTCAATCTCATCACCCTACAAGAATGAGTCAGTCACCAGACAATGTTGATTCCGGTGGTGGCAGAGGAGGACGAGGCAATAACCGTGGTCGAGGTCGTGGGGGAGGACGTGGAGGTAGAAACAACAATGGCCAAAGCAAGTTTGAAGGTCAGGAACCCTTGTTAAAGGGATGTGTGTTTGATTATACACAAGACGCCCAAGCCAAAAAATACATTCGGAACGTGGAACTGCTGATTGGATATATCGGCATCAAGTTCCCGAAGTACAACATGGACTTCCAGCGTGCCGTTGAAAATCTATCTTTGCCTACACCTCCTCGTCCACCACGTCCATCCGACACTGCTAGTCCTATTGAAATAAAAGAATGGGAGTTTCAGTACAAAGCAATTGACGAGAAGCGCGTGGCTACTGAAGGATTCCGCTCATCACTCTATAGTGTTCTTCTTGGTCAGTCAACGGACCTAATGAAGGATAAGCTCAAGGCCCATAGTTCCTTCCCTTCCATACAAGCTCATCGAGACGGCATCAAGTTGTTGAAGTTGATCAAGGCTACTATGTTTACTTTCGATAGCGACAGGGTCTACACTGGAATGGCCATGGACAAGATCCGTGCCGACTTCTATGGGATGAAACGACACCCCGGACAGTCTGTCCATAGTTTCTATGAGGCATTTCGGGCGAAGGTCAAGGTAATCAATGAGATAGGAATTCTCCTCTTCAATCAGGCATATGTCCAAGAAATTGCCGCAAAGAATGGCGGACCAGGTGCACCGTCTATGGCTGATAACGAGGAAGCGCAGGATCGCATGATAGCGAATCGATTTATTCGTGCTTGCGGCCAAAAAGACTACGAAGTGCATCTACACAACAACTTTTTGGATGGGCACATCATCTACCCATCAAATCTTGCTGATGCCCGTGCTATTATCGATGCACGCATGGGGCGTCGTGAGCTGAACAGTAACAACAACAATAACCAGAATGGATCAAACGGTGGCTCTCAAGCGCAAGGCTCAGACAATACAGGTCTTGCTTATCCAACTGCAGGCGAAACAGCCAACGAGTCACAGAATAGTGATACCAACCGAGGTTCGAACTCCGCTGATTGTTGTGTATCTGAAACTGCCTCAGACTCACTTTGTCTTTCTATTGCCACGCTTTCACAGAATAACATTCCACCAACATGGGTCCTCCTGGATAACCAGGCCACCATTCACATCTTTTCCAACACATCATTACTCGTCAGTCCACCGAAGCCTAGCCAAGAAACCATGAGAATCAAGGGGCATGGTGGAACAATTACCACATCACAAACAGCCCAAGTCCGAGATTATGGAGCCGTATGGTTCTATGAGAGCGGCTGGGTCAACATACTATCATTCCATCAAGTAAAGCAACAGTACAGCATCTCATACCAAGCCAACAACGATGAATTTCATGTTCGATCCCGCACAGGCGCAATCATTGACATATTCCACGCAAGTCCCCAAGGTCTCTATTACTCTGATTGGTCCTCCCGATCTGCCGCGACTGAATTTGGACTGGTCACTACGGTAGCTACAAATAAAGCTAAGTACACAGCAAATGACGTCGCTAGAGCACAAGGAGTTAGATCATTGCAGATTAAAAAAGGTCGACCAAGTGACAGAGAATTCTGCTCAATCCTGGACAAGCGGTTGCTACCCAATTGTCCTTTCACTAGCAAGGATGTCAAATTAGCCGCAAAGATGCTGGGACCCGACATAGGTACCTTGAAAGGCAAGACGGTTCGAAAGCGTCCCATGCAAGTTGACGCTTCTCTCATGATCGATGTCCCAATCCCAAAGAAATATCACGATGTTGTCCTTTGCATGGACGTACTTCATGTCAACGGGATCCCATTCCTAGCGACGATCTCTCGCTTCATCAAGTTCAGGACTATTACTGCATTGAAGGCACTCAATGGACCAACACTTTTCACGGCAATCAAACAAGTAGCATCGATCTATCGTCGTGGCAACTTGCGCCCTCGAATTCTTCTCGCCGACGGGGCATTTGATAATGACCCCATGAATGAATTTCTCCATGGGATTGGCATGAGCCTGAACCCGACATCCCAAGATGAACATGTCGGCGACATCGAACGGTACATTCGCACCATAAAGGAAAGAATGAGGTGCATGTATAATACGCTCCCATTTAAACACATGCCAAAAGTGTTGGTGGTTGAAATGGCAAAAGCCGCCGTATATTGGCTGAATGCCTTCCCAGCTGTCAATGGAATATCGGACGAGCAGAGCCCAAAGACCCTCGTCACCGGCCAACAACTGGATTATAACCGTCACTGCAAGTATGAGTTTGGACAATATGTCCAGACCCATGAGCCACACGACAATTCCATGGAGCCAAGAACCCAGGGAGCACTGGCCCTTTGCCCAACTGGCAACCAACAGGGTGGCCATTATTTCTTGAACTTGTTATCCGGTCGTGTCATCAATCGGAACCATGCCACGATTGTTCCTATGCCTGATATTGCCCTCCAGCGAGTGCACCAATTGGCTGTTGCCCAGGAGGCATATCCGAATCTTGCTTTTGGGGATAGGGATAACCGCATCTTGGCTTTGGAATACGATGATTTTGACGAAGGAAATGATGAAGATTATGAGTATGATGTGGACGACGAGGATGATGTATTGAGGTATGATGAAGATATCGTCGATAATGAGTTGGCGACGGTGAATGAGGACCCGGTGGAGGAGTTGGTCATGGAAGAAGTGGCAGCGATGGGAAATGAGAACGACTACGATCTTAATGATCAAGAGATAGGAGAGGATCAGGGGTTGGATGGTCCCGAGGATGGTCCCGAGGATGGAGATAACGTGGGCCTTGGTTTGGATCTTAATGGTCCAGTGGATGGAGTCGTAGAAGGAGGTGGAAACGATGATGGAGTACAGGAAGGAATCGACATTGATGCTCATGAGGAACAACTACATGCTGACTATGTGGAGCAGGCTGTTGCAGATCAAGAACTAATCGAGGAAAATCAAGGAGTGGAGGCAAATCAAGGAGTGGAACCCGTGCCAAATCAAGGAGTGGGCCCACAACCCGAGCAACCCCCCATGCAACAACCCAACATCCATGGTGTTGGCGGTGGGATTGTTGGCGGCGGCGGTGATGCTGTGGCAGCACCCATTCATCCTAGATATAATCTACGGACGAATCGAGAACGGAACTATGCCCATCGATACAACAATGACATTTATGTTACTGCCGAAGTGGCACAAGACGTGTCAACGCCCCAAATGGGGATGAAACAAGGAGTGCGATTGTTTGGTGATGCAGGCGTGGCCGCGGTAAAAAAGGAAGTCCTGCAGCTGCATGACCGAGAAGTAATGCGAGCCATCATGAAAAGCTCATTGACCAAACAACAAATCCGACAAGCGCTTGGATACTTGATGTTCTTGAAGAGAAAAAGAACCGGCAAAATTAAAGGACGAGGCTGCGCAGATGGCCGTAAACAACGCGAATACATAAACAAAGAACATGCATCTTCCCCCACAGTCGCAACAGAGGCCGTCTTCCTAAGTGCAATCATTGATGCAATGGAACGAAGGGCAGTGGCAGTAGTGGATATTCCAGGGGCCTTTATGCAGGCCATGATGGACCCTGGGGTGCACATGAGGATCACCGGGCTAATGGTTGAATTGTTGCTTGAAATTGATGAGAAAATGTACCGACCATTCGTTGTGGTCGAGAAAGGCGAACCCGTCATCTACGTTGAATTGCTTCGTGCCCTGTACGGCACCCTGCGAGCGGCAAGACTGTTTTGGGAAAAGTTAACTGCCGTCATCAAGGAATGGGGTTTCATTGTGAACCCATATGACAGTTGTGTTGCTAACAAAACAATCAATGGGTCGCAATGCACCATCACATGGCACATTGACGACCTCAAAATATCACACAAGGAAGAAAGCGTGGTCAGCAGCATCATAGAACAAATTCAAGCCACATTCGGTCAACAAGGGGAACTTTCGATCTCAAGAGGGAAACGCCATGACTATTTGGGCATGTACCTTGATTATAGTGAACCAGGGCAGTTGATTGTTGACATGAGGACCGCCATACAGAGTATCATCGATGATGTACCAAAGGAGTTCAAAGGGGTGGCACAAACCCCAGCAGCCTCCCATCTTTTCCATCTGCAAGATGGAGCCAAGCAGTTGGATAGCGACCAAGCAGACCAGTTTCACAGTTTCACCATGAGGCTGATGTATATTGCCCAACGTGGGCGACCTGACATCCGAGCGGCCGTGGCTTTCCTTAGTACACGAGTGAAAGAACCAACCAAGGATGATTGGCGTAAGTTGTCGCGTGTGATGAAATACCTCCAAACAACACCCGACTTGCTTCTTCGGTTAAATTGTGATGGGACCGGGATTCTTCGATGGTGGGTGGACGCATCCTACGCCGTCCATCCTAACATGCGTGGGCATACCGGGGGCGTAATGATGATGGGAAAAGGAGCTGCTATGAGCATCTCATCAAAACAGAAGCTGGTAGCTCGTAGTTCCACCGAGAGCGAGCTCATCGGTGTCCATGATGCCATGCCAAATATGCTCTGGTGTCGGCAATTCCTGATCGCACAAGGATATCAAGTCAAGGAGATGAAATTATTCCAAGATAACATGAGTGCAATGCTGTTGGAGAAGAACAGACGAGCCTCCAGCAGCAAACGTACCAAACATATCGACATTCGATATTTCTTCATTAAAGATCGAGTCGATAACAAGGAACTGACGATCGAACATTGTCCCACGGAAGAAATGATCGCCGATTTCCATACGAAACCGCTTCAAGGTAACTTGTTCTACAAGTTCCGTGATCTTATCATGAATATCCCGAGCACTGATATCTATCATTCCTCGCGAAGGAGTGTGTTGAGACAAGATAGCACGCCAAAGGAAACACAGGACCAAACCGCGACTCCCAAGAGAGTACAGTGGATGACGAACCCAAAGGAAGCCGATTGGCAAGTGGTGCAACCACGTAAGAGGCACAGTCATTCCAAACCTGAGGAGGCGCAACAAAACGCTCATTCTTTTTAAAATAGAAGTAAATTGGTTTCCTTTTGTTGCCTGTACAGCACGATCGGTTGACTGGTTTCAACAGGAACTACAATATGTCGTCTGTCTCTCCGTACAAGCTCCGCAAAAATTTGATGCCAATATCAGTCGCGGAAAATTTGCCGGTTTCGCCGTTCTCGCCACGATGGCGCTCTTTTCTGGGTTTCTCGACTTTTTAATGCAAGGGTACGAAGGGGCAAGACACCCATTTGAAAGAATGCCATTGCAATTGTACCTTCTCGAGTAGTGTGAAGGAGGAATTTTCTGGTGTGTCATTGTGTTCCAGTTTGGTTGTCCAGTATCGAGACAGGAGCAACACACCTCTGCATCATTGGCGACATTGCGGAGAGAACGAGGAATCGTTCTCGACAAAGTAGCGCGGCTCTCCAGACGACGAAATGCCACGATGCATCAAGCATTGTACAAACTGTGGAGCCAAGTTTGTCGGTCGTTCCAGTACGACGTCATCTTGGTGTTTGTGTGCCTCTTGTCGTGAGGCCCAAACAACAACAAGTACCGATCCAAATGCCAACAGGACCGAACACAACGATCCTAAATCGGATGAATCCCAAGGATCGTCACAGATTCGCACTATGAACAATCCAACAGTTAAAGCAAGGATATCGTCCTCGGTCAAAGTCCATGTCAGCAACCCATACCAGAAGTCCTCGGCATCAAATCCAAATTCATTTGGTGCTTCCGACCGGAGCAGCAATGGCAAACTCTGTGATCCACAATCATCCAACAAACCAAGTGCGCTTCGGACAAGCGAGCCAGAACATCCACCGACAGCCACCAGTGCCGATGCTAATTCTCGGGCAACGTCAGAGGAAAAGACTCCCTTGAATCCTCATGAAAATAATCCTACTTTGGATCGACACATGATGGAAATTGAGAATGAGGATGACGCAATATTCAGTGACAAGGAAGGAAGTGAAGCAGGCGATGACATTCATTGTACGCAACTCATGGTCCATGACCAAGACGATCCAATCAGCAGCGATGACGACGATGAGGAAGCGGGCCTTGCCTTGTCGGAACTTTTGTCCAGAAGCAAAAGTCGCTTGAGTCTCACGATGAAACCAGTGGACGATCAGACACCGACGGATCATTTGCCAAATGGAAATGATCAACCCGACGTATACTCGAAAATCCATACGAGCAAATTCGTGCCAAGAGACAAACCTGACAGGGAGATTGTCGAGTTGGACCATGATAAAGAAACGGACAAAGGATTGAAGTACTTTCCTCCTTTCGATTCTTCTTATACAGCAACAAACCATGACTTTGCAAACGGAGACAGAAGTAACGTCATTATTGAGCTGGATACGGATGAAAACGAAAGACTGCACAGTGGTGCTCCTGGTGAGCCATGTACAGGTACGAGTCCTTCTCCCGAACGTACCATTGTGTTGAAAGGAGAGCCTTTGGTATCGAAAGCTATGGGGAATCAAGGTGAAAACGCAAAGTTAGAGGTTTGCCCTACGTGCGGATCTTCGTTGGTACATATCAGAACGTGGAAGGGGCGGGTGAATCATGTGAAGCGATGCTCTAAACAAAATGGCATTTCAGCAAATGACATCAAAGCAAGGCTGGAAGAAGAGGAAGACGATTGTATTCAGGACGAAAATGACAGTAATTCTACGTCGGTATCACACGCAAAAAGGCTCTCTCAAGTCAATCCTTATCAACAGAAACCCATCAGCATCAACAGCAATGCGACTCAAAGAACGGTAACACAGAGTCAAAAATCATTTGTGGAAAAAGATAAAAGCACCAGCTGTGCTCCTTCTGTAATGGACATGCTCATGGCAGGAGCTCGAAAGGTCGCTCAACTCGCGAGTCGAAAACGCAAGCTCCCAGAACCAGAGACACAACAACAAACAGCGGGAACAGGTCGCAGGCGCTTCCAATCGAACACAAACTACAATAGCGAGGGCTACTCTGCAAGGCGTCGAACGTCATGTCCCGCATACAAAAAGATCACTGGAACGGACTTTGTCGTTGACGGATTCCATTACGCAAACCCAGCTTTGACACAAAACTACTTCTTGACCCATTTTCACTCAGATCACTATGGTGGAATCACCAGGCACTGGGATTCAGGAACAATATATTGTTCCAATCCCACGGCCAATCTTGTTCATTCGCAACTTGGTGTTGAGTGGAAGTACTTGCACGCTCTTCCCATGAACAGATCTGTCTCCATCAATACATTTCGAGGCATATCTGTAACCGTTACGCTCGTTGATGCTAATCACTGTCCTGGTGCAGTCATGATGCTCTTTGAAGTGGGCGGTCGATCAATTCTTCACGTCGGAGATTTTCGGTGGAACTCGGATGTCATGTTGAAGCCTCTTGAGAGTCCCTTGCGATCATTCTGTGGTGCAATGGGAGGAACGGGACGCTTGGACGAATTGTTCCTGGACACAACGTACTGCAATCCGAAATATGCATTACCATCTCAACAGGAAGCAATTGAGGCTGCTGTGGAATACGCCGAGAGGCAGGTGAGAGAGGCGCGATCCATGAAGCAGGATATTCTTTTGTTGTTTGGCGCGTACACTATTGGGAAGGAACGGATCTATCTGGCCGTAGCAGAGCGATTAAAGATGAAAGTGTACGTTGATCGGCGCCGCTATCGAATTGTTTCTCAATTCGGCTGGCCACAGGAACAAATGGCGTTGTACACAACTAATCCAAAAGAAAGCATACTTTGGGTGGTTCCCCTTGGCCATGTGAGCATGAAAAAGCTTCCATCGTATACCTCTGTCCAGATCGGAAAGTCCTTTTCCCGAGACTTTGACAGAGTCATTGGATTCCGCCCGACGGGCTGGTCTATGACATCCAAGCCAAAGAAGTACAAGGATGGAAGCACCAGCAGCTTGATCAGAGCCACGTCGAGAGGTAAAATATCTTCCTGTGGTGTGCCATATAGTGAACATTCGAGTTTTCCAGAGTTGGTGGCCTGTCTCAAGGCTCTCAACCCACGCAAGATTGTCCCCACGGTCTCTGTCTCGAAATCCAAAGAACAAATAGATCTTTTGCTGTCGCATATGACCATGTAGGGTGACTTTCCAACAAGTGTCAAAGGCGTTGGTCCGCTGCTCAATAGTAAAACAACAGCACGTCTCAAGGTCCAACACTGCGAGATGACAAGTTATAATGACATATAGAATACTAATTATATTTAGTGACTCAAGAGCGAGACCATCCCGATACTGAGCTTACTTTGTACTGACTAGTCGTTGATGTGTTTTGTAAATCTGCACCAACCAGTAAAGACAGTCGAAACGATCTTAGTGCTCACGGAGCACATTGCAGGTTGGCGGCCGCAAATAAAGATCCGGAACAGTTCCTGCATCTTTGTAAAAGTTGACCATGACCTTGGCTTGAGAAGCAATGTTCTCAGGAGTAAAACCAAAGAAGTTGAAGAGATCCTTCCCGGCGCCACTTCGTCCATATTCAACCATTCCAATCTGATCGTGGCTAAAGCGTTGCCATCCCCAAACCGCCGACGCTTCGACGGAAAGAGTGGGGATGGTTCCAGGGAGCAACTCACGTTGATAGCTTTCAGGTTGCTCCAAGAACACTTCCTGACAAGGCATGGACACGACACGAACCTTCATACCATCTTCCTTTAGTTTCTCTGCCGCTTTCATGGAGGGACCCACTTCCGAGCCCGTCGCGATGATAATCAAATCTGGACTGCCTTCTTCCATGACGGCATAGGCACCTTTGCAAGCTTTTTCTCGCGTGGCCAATTCCAGTGCCGCAACGCCGCTACGGGAGCAGGCAATGACGGTGGGTGTTTCCCGGCGTTCCAAGCCAATTTGATAAGCCGCAGCCGTCTCATTCAAATCCGCCGGACGCCACACCATCAAATTGGGCAACAAACGAAGCGATCCGAGCGTTTCAATGGGTTGATGGGTGGGTCCATCTTCACCCAATCCAATCGAATCGTGAGTCATGACGAAAATAATACCAAACCTACTCAAGGCCGAAACTCGAATGGCACCAATGCAGTACCCGGTAAACACCAAAAAGGTGGCACAATAGGGGCGCAACCCACCGTGCGCAAAAATTCCGTTGCAAACAGCAACCATACCATGTTCACGAACACCAAATCGCAGGTAGCGTCCTTCATGCGAATCCTTTTGAAAGTCAACCACATTTTTGTAATCCGTCAAGTTGGAAGGAGTTAAATCGGCAGATCCTCCCATCAACTCAGGCATCGAGGGAGCGACGGCCGACAAGCAAAACTGGCTGTATTTTCGGGTGGCCTGTTCCTTGTCCTTTCCAAACTCAAACGTGGGAAGCTTGTCCACAACTCCTTCCGGCAACTTGCCTGCAAAGCGACGCGAAATCTCCCCGGCCATGTCAGGGTAAGCAGCGGTGTATTTGCCGAACATGTCTTCCCACGCCTTGCGTTTGGCATCTCCCGCCGCGGCAGCCTTGGTGTAATACTCCTGAACCTCGGGAGCGACAAAGAAGGCTTCGTCGGGCGAAAAGCCAAACTTCTTTTTGGTATTGGCGAGGTCATCGGCAGCCAAAGGAGCACCATGCACAGAGTGGTGACCCTCCTTGGCACTTCCGTATCCAATCGCCGTGCGAATTTTGATAATGGATGGCTTGTCCGTGACTGCCTGAGCATTTTTAATGGCTTGACGAAGATCGTCCAAAGAGGTCGTCACGTCGGAAACAGTCTGTGTGTGCCATCCATAGGCGTCGTATCGCTTCAAGACATCCTCTGTGAAACTAAGATCCGTCTTGCCATCCTACAAAAACAGGTTGTCCATGGTCGACCGTTAGCCTTTTGGATTCGTTGGACTATACAGTCGATAAAAACCAAGACACTTACAATGGTGATCTTGTTGTCGTCGTAGAGAACAATCAAGCGTCCCAAACCCAAATGACCACCAAGACTGCATGCTTCCGAAGAGACACCTTCCTGGAGACAACCATCTCCACAAATCACATAAGTGAAATGATCAAAGACATTGTAGTCAGGTTTGTTGAATTCGGCAGCCAAGTGACGTTCGGCAATCGCCAGTCCGACTGAGTTGGAGATTCCTTGACCGAGAGGTCCAGTACTCACTTCGACACCTGAAAAGGTTCAATACAATGAAGGATTCATGTGAGATGACACAATTCCTCCTTTTCTTACTGGATTCGACCGCTGACACTCACCGTCAGTGACAAAGTTTTCCGGATGCCCCGGCGTCTTGGATCCCAACCTTCGGAACTTGGACAAATCTTCCTTGGTCAAACCGTATCCAGTCAAATGAAGCATGGTGTACTGGAGTGCACAGGCATGGCCGTTGGACAAGACGAAACGATCACGATTGATCCATGCAGGGTCAGCGCTCGAATAATTCATGACTTCACTCCACAAAACGTGGGCCATGGGCGCACATCCCATGGGAGCACCAGGATGACCCGATTTGGCTGCACTCGGTTGATCAGCCGACACCATGCGAATGGTATTCACACATTGAGTTTCCAGAGACGGCATAATGATAAGATTTTATAAGGAAGGAAGAATCTTGACGCAAGCGTTGGCTTTTTGTGAGAGCACAGTGGCAACGAGTATCTTTGGGAATCTCTTTCGATATTCTAGAGATCAGTTCTCGTCGCAACGTGAATATGGGAGAGCACGGGCGATATTCGACCTTTTTGTACGACAACAGGTCGATGTTCCAAGAAGGAAGGTTTGGATACGGCTTTTTCGCCTGTTTTTACGATCTGTGGGTTTGAGAACCAAAAGCTGTTTGGATGGAATGGGAATCGAATCTTCTGCGCCAGACGGCACGGCCCGAGAAGGATCCGCGTCATCGCACATCTGTCGCCATTAGAGCTATCCCTGCTAGCAACACTGGAGGCAATTATTTTTTTCATTTCATGAATGCTTCAATCTTACTCCTACTGTTGATGAACGATAAAGGAAGTCATCGCCTCTCCAATGCCAATTCCGCAACGAAACAAAGGTCAGATGACTTAAACCCAACTTGGCAGAACGAAATGGTCGAAAGGTAAACGTTGAGGATAAAAAACCAAGACACACCAGAATGCATGAACAGTGCTTCTATGTAAATATCGTGATCTTAGAAAACAAGGATCATCCACGAAAGAAACGTGTAAAAGAAAAAGACCGGGTACAGCGCCAAGAATCTTCGTTCTTCCTTTATATAAAGTCCAAGAAAGACGGCTGACACTCGGACCGACCACAGAAACCCTGGGATCACGAAGAGTAGATCAAACCACACCCATGTTCGAATCAAAATTTTGAAACATCCAATAATGAATGCAGCAATAACCAAGGGAAACATGGAGTAGCCCATGACACACAGACTTTGAAAGAAGGAAATGGTCCCTCCCAACAACTGGGCGTTGACAGTGACAACCGATCCGCCGGCCCAAACGGAACAAAAGACGGCGGCAAAGACCAACGAGGTTTCCTTTGACGGCGCCTTGAGAGACAACAATACAGCCAAAGAAAGACACAAGATCAAAGGACCCCACAAATCCCAATCCTTCAAACTTTGTATCACCTTGCGATCATTTTCCGACAAATCTCCCGTGGATCCATTGGTGTTGGTTGGAGTAGGCTGCTGCTGCTGCTGCGGTGGAATTCCCGCAGGTGGAACTTGACCACCATTCGCAGCATCACCGCCCGCCGCTGGTGCACCACCTTCTGCAGTCGGTGCTTGACTGGTTGTTGCAACTGCCATGTATTGAAACGGATAGGCAAACCGGTCCAAAGGGAGCAGAACAATCTTCAATTTGGCCCAAACAGCATTGACATCTCGCATAATGGTTTCACGGACTGGTTCATCCAGTGTGCAATAGGGCGAAAACAGTTCCTTTTCATGTTGTTCAATGCTGGCACCCGAAGCTTGTGGGGGTGGAGCGGTCAACCACGATGAGGTATCGGGGTCTTGCATGGGAGAAAGTCCTCCCACGGCAGAAGGATCGGATGATTGAGGCAACATGGTAAGCTTACAATCAATACTCTATGCACTTGCGAATGAGAGAAGTAGGAGCCTTAAGCCTAGGGTCTTCGTCGTTGCTTCAGTAACCTCGAGTCTTTGGTCGTTGACCGGGTGGGATTTGTGCATCCAACACAGCATCCAAACACGTCGTCTTTCTCGGGGTGCATTGTGGGGGCGCCCGTAATGTCGGGGCGGAAATGAGAGAAGTTTTTGGCATCAAAGATTCCAACGATGGCGATCTTCGTCGTCATCGTTTATGGTACAGTGGGATGGATTTCCTTCGTCGCATGTCTTCTTTTCTATCGATACATTAGATGGCTTCTGTCGCCGCTTCGGAAGCTTACTGGTCCCAAAAATCGAGGGTCAATTTTTGGTAACTTTCCTGAGATTCGACGAGAGCCATTCTTGAAGCCGCACAAACGATGGTGGAAAGAGGCCGGTATTGAAACTCGCGCTATTCATTACACCCTCTCATTCTGGAGACCATCGCTTCTCATTCTCGACAAGGATATTTTGCGAGCAATACTCACAGCACCGTATGGAAAAGAAAAACTCAGATTTCGAAAACTCACAAGGATCGTTAGTGATATTCTGGGAGATGGCCTGGTGACTCTCGAAGGTGTGGATTGGATGAGACATCGACGAATGCTTCAGCCATCGTTCAGTACTAGCTTTCTAAAAGATTCACTCAATGAATCGGTACCCCCAAAAGTGAACCGATTTGTCCAATGTTGGGAGCGAGCGGCTACGGCATTCACCGACTGTGAGATTGACCTCAGTTCGCACCTCTCGGCTCTCACCCTCGACGTGATTGGTGATGTGGCATTCTCTCACGACTTTCATGCCCTAGATTCAGTCGAAGAATGGTCGAACCGGCAACAAAATAGAGGTGATGACGAGAAAGAAAAGAAACAGGATCAATTAGCACAGATTTCAGACCCTTTTGTTTTGTATCTGACCAAGTCCCTTCGTTTCAGCTTGATTACCGTGATATGCTCTCTCACGGGTCTGATCAAGCTTAATCGGTACATAAACCCCAAAATGCGACGCAATCGTTACATGCTTGATCAAGCAGTTGACCGAGTGGTTTCGGATGCGAGAAAAGAAAATACAAAGAGTAAATCCATCTTACATCTTATGCTACATGCCAAAGATCCAGAGAGCAAAGACAACAAGACTACTGACACATTAAGTGATAACGAATTGCGCGACGAAGTTAAAACGTTCATCATTGCCGGTCACGAAACAACTTCTACGTGGGTCTACTTTGCTCTTTATGCTTTGGCATTGTATCCTGATGTACAAGATCGTTTGTTTGATGATGTGGTAAAACAAGCCCCAAAGTCCATTTCTGAGATCAAGATTGATCATATTGAGAAAATGACGTATATGGATGCCTTTCTTAACGAGGTTTTACGAGTCTACCCTCCTGTTGGATTCATTACGCGTGTGAATACGCAGGATGAAAATTTTGACGGCATTTTCGTGCCCAAAGGTACAAGAATGGTTGTTTCGCCGCATTTGATGCACCGCCATCCAAAGTACTGGGATGATCCAGAGGACTTCAAACCTGAGCGCTGGTTCGATGAGTCGGAAGCGGAGCGTCGGAGGTTCGCCTTTCTTCCGTTTTCGATCGGTGGACGAGGTTGTATTGGTCAACAGTTTGCAACTATGGAAGCAAAACTCATCTTGGCTCCGTTGATTCGTGCCTTTCGCGTAGCCATTGCTCCATCTCAACGATCAACTGAGTTCACCTTCACATCGTCAATTACGATGAAAACAAAGCCACTCCTCAAAATATCGGTCAAGAAGCGTTAGCCTTTCGTCGCCGTGACAAGGAAAGACAGTTCTCTTCTGGTGGTCTGAAGTTAGTCGTTCAGGGCCTTTTGAGGAGTAGTTGGATAAGTTTCCTGGATGCATATCACTTCGATGAAGCGCTCTTCTAGGAGTAGCTGCTCCTCTAAGAGAAAATTTGAGTACGTGCTCCTACTAGAGGATTAAGGAGTACGTAGTAGGTAGCAGTGTGCGTAGTCTGGAGAAAAAGGTGGTCGCTGTTAGGCCGCGTTTTCACGCTCCCATCCGTTTGATTCGTGTCGTTCGATCAAGTCAAAAAACTCTGTTGCGACGGAACAAACCACCATGACGAATGCTGAAATTGAAACTGTTTTAGGCGCATCCAATCATTACGATGTGCTTGGTATCTCTCGAGAAGATGTAGCGGACGATGCGATTCTTCGGAAAGCCTACTTACGAAGGAGTGTGAAAGTTCACCCCGACAAAAACGATGGAGATCCTCAAGCCACCAAAGCCTTTCAACGGGTGACACAAGCGTACAATATCTTGTCGGACGAACGATCGCGAACAAAGTATGAAAAGTCTGGCGAAGAGCCCGACACTGAGAGTAGCGAGAAGACTTACTATGCTGGAACATCTGGTCCTTCATTCCAAGAAGCCATGTTCGTGTTTGCAAGTGTCGCTTCAATGATGGCTGGTGCCAGAGCTGGGGCGGCCGTTGACGTTGCACAGGCCATGTACTTTGCCGAGACTTTCCTAAGCAAGGACAAGGATTTCAACCTGAATGATGGTCAGTACAAAGCACAAGCAGCCATGGCTGCTGGGGCTTCACTTCGAGTGGTGGGTTCAGCCGTACGAGCTTGTGGATTTAAGAAATCGGCGGCTGCCTTAGATTCGGCGGCATCATTGGTTCAGGTAGCTGGCATAGGTGCCATGGTAGCAGATACACCTGCAGTGAAGAAGGCTTTGGAGGAACCTGCTGTCAAACGAACTCTTGATTCCGGTAGCAAAACGTTTTCGCAGCTGGGAGAATCGTTCGCCGCCGCACGCCATGCAATGCAAAACAGAGGCGAAGCATCATCTTCGCAAACATCAAGAGATTCATCGACTGCCAATCATGAGCGATCGGGAAGCACTGCTTCGTCAGAAGGGCCTTCCGTTAGTGCTTCAGTCCGGAGTAGATTTTCACAGATGGGAGCTGCAGCTCGAGATGCTGTTCGGAATAGGACTGAAGCAACGCAACAAAAGGCTGATTCTTCAGCTCAATCTAGAGATGAAGAAACAAAAAGGGATTCCAAAGACAGCTATGATGACTCGGTGAATAAGGCAAGGGCTGCTGGGGCAGCTGCTGGATCGATTCGAAAAGGAGCCGATACGGCCAAAAAGATGGGTTTTGGAAAACAAGCAGCAGATTTGGAACACGCCGCTGACATGGCAGAACTCGCAGGAAAGGCAGCAAAGGTTGCAGAAAATCCCATGGTGAAGAGTGCAATGCAACAACCAGCGGTCAAAAGAATGGTCGAAGCTGGCGGTCAGCGATTGTTCGAGCATGCCATGAAACAAGGTACATCAAAAACAAACGCCTAGCACGATGATATCAATGTCATCAACCCTTTTATTTTGTCGAACTTGGTCTTCCACTGTATGATTTGTATTTGAGATCATCACAACGGCCACCGGCCTAGTAGGTAGGGCAAAAGGCGGTGGTAATGATCCACCATCTAATATAGGGTTGAGTAGTGAGAGAATGGCAGACGCTAGGGAGGCGCCGCTGTCGGTCGCACATCAACATCAACCATCAGCAAAATCCAACCCCCGGATCGCGCACCTTTGCACTTTCAAATTGGCAATGGACGTGTTGGATCGGTGATCGGCCGCACCCGACTTTGTTGTTCATAAACATGCCTGGTGAACCATGTGCCTTCGTCCAGCGAGGCGTTGCATTCGTGAGCTCGCGATTCCGTCGAACCTGTGCTGAAGCGATACGAAGAAGACTTGATGTGCGTCCTCGTCGGTTGTACCACGGCAATGCGCAACCATGCCGTATGACATTGAATGGGTTGAAAGCCATTGGCTGGCTTCAACAACAACGATTCTTGGCAACGGCATCTTCCAACAAGTCGGAAGATCCCCTCGAGTTATTTTCATATCTAGAGGAGAAAGCTAAAATCGACTCATCGCTGCATCAGGGAATGCTGAAAGCACTGCAATCAGTGTATGGGAAGAATGTAACAAAGGCCAACCTTGAATCCTTTGGCATGGACGGCTTACGGGCACTCGCTGCTTCGGTCGAGCAACAGCAGATGAAACACAACCAAGCACCACGACCGAGCCGGAAAGTGACGTTTGACATTCCACATCACCGAACATCGTTTGAGTTGGACTGGTACAAGGGTGATTCCTTGCTGGACGTGGCAAAAAACAATGAAGAATTGCTTGGCGAATACATGGAGGGCACTTGTGGAGGACAAATGAGCTGTTGCACTTGTCATGTCTACTTGGATGACGCTACACTGAAACGATTACCAAAGGCGTCGCGGGCCGAAAACGATATGCTGGATCTGGCCTTTGAGCCAAGGGAAAATTCCCGACTTGGATGCCAGGTGGAATTACGACGCAGCATTTTGAATATGGAAGAACCTGTGGTGGTTACACTACCATCTAATGTCCACAATGTGTGGAAATGATTTCCACAAAGCTCCTCCTCGCTGGAAATGGGTAAGCTGGCCCTTGTGCAAAGGACAGACAGCACCCTATCCTGGCTTTGCTTCGGGCGTCAGGCGGCGTTTTTGTCAATGTGATTATCTCGTTTGAAGCGAAAAGACTGCAATCACAACCCTATGGTTGATTTGCATCATGCCAAGACATGTCGGCGTGCCACAAGAACAACAACCACCATCAATCTCTTTTTGTATGTTGCTAGCTATGCATTCAAGCATTCTAACTCACATTTACCATGATCGATTCCAAATTCCAATGCTCGTCCTGCTCAACCGTTGTTACCGAGATCTTGTGAAAGTTTAGAGAACTCATTATTTGCAGTTCCGACCTGTTCCTCGACACAGCATCTCTCTCAAGACTCGGTGCTTCCATTTCGTAGAGCAGGTCATACGTGTTTCGGAGTAGCATCTGATTCGGATGCCAATGAATGAACGAATGAAGGTAATATTAGAAAGGCAATTCTATTTTTTGGGAACTAAGGGCTGGGTAAGCCGATCCATGTTCGGCTAAGTAGGCTCAGTACATTAATCTACGTAGTACTATTTTCATCAGTGTAACAAGTGGGGCGGATGGTCTCAAATTGAAAACTTGCTGCCACGAGAAACAATGCAAATTGGAAGCCATCACTCGACAATGGTGGAAGCCGTCACCCCCATGGCCATAACTTCCTCAATAATAGAGCTTGACTCGACCGCTTTGACAATAAGATTATTTACTACTAGAGTGACTATGCTTTCAATTCGGTCGAGTCAGCATTGAAAAATGAGTGAGTTAGGGCGGTCGTTCGATTTCATCACTGCAGAAAAATGAGCGTACCTTTTCAGCCAACTTGGCAAATCTTCTGTAATTTCAGACAACCATTTCAAAGGTAAAGGCAAAGGACTTACGGTGGTTGGATGTTTATGCGATGCATGGGTGAATGCATACGGCGTCACCGGATCTCGCCATCATTGTCGAGCGTTTTTGCATTTTTTTGAAATTCCGACCATTTCCGGCGTGACGTGTACTATCTGATTTTATGTACTCTACGTAGATTAATGTACTGAGCCTACTTAGCCGAACATGGATCGGCTTACCCAGCCCTTACCGTAATTTTCGGTGTTTTGTACCCCTCGCATTCCCGTACCCCCCCACCCCCTCCGATGCACATGTCCCCATAACTTTTTATCTGCAGGCTCTTTCCTGGTGATAGGGTTACCCCCACATTCCTCACGTTCCGAGCTTTCTATCACACTGCCTGACATTCCATGGGAGTGAATCAAAGAGGAGAAACAAGAGATACAGCATGATGGGTATTATGCTTAGGGTTAAGGCTACGCGTTGAAGCACGGTCTTTCCCCTAACTGGAATAGTGCGACCAACTCTTCTCTACTACTCCGATGTTGAAGTTGACTACCACTATCAAGTTAATTGTACCTTGCATATGGAATCTTAAAAAAAATTAGTAAAAATTCTCTTGGTCCTGTACCCCCCTCACTGATCCATGCACATTCCGGGGGTACAGGAATCCGAAAATTACGGTAGAGGCAACCTGACTAATTTGGCAGCCTGACTAAATTTGGTGGGCGGAATTCTGAGGTCACCGCGATGCCACCGTAGAAAACTTTGACAATTTATAACTTAACTTCTACTTAACCAATTTTGGAATTTGAGGTGTCATTCAAAAGCCCAGAACGAGATCTGTCGATTGGGCACTTCAAAATGTGTTTTTGTCGCCAAATGGATGAAGGAAAGTTTAAATTGGTAGTCTAACTCAGCTACCTGCCCACACACAGTCTCGGTGCAGTCTAGCAAGAAACGACAATGACAAAGTCAGCATCCATCAAGGTAACATGAATGCATAGTGTATACCCAACAACTTCATTGTTATCAACATTCAATGTCTACCTTCAGCTCCAACAGTATCATTATCAGCACACATCGTGTACATCATGCTAAACCCTATTCTCGCTGTGTCTTGTCCAGAAGGACTGGCATCTATCTCGACTCCAAGGGAACCAGCAGTATGAACAAGAAGAACTTGATCCTGTCTATTGAGAAAGCCATGAAGGACATGAAAGACAATGAATAGGGAAGAAATCCGATTAAATAGTGTTATAGTGAGAAGTTACGTGTCAATTCACGTGATAGCCCGTGTAAAAACATTTTGGTCCAAATTAGTACGGGCTATCGCGGTGCCAAATTGTCAGGTAGACCAGATATTTGCCTGAATCCAGAAATCCAGAAAATCCTGAATAACTCGACCGGGTGTTGATCTTTTTCAAAACAAATATTATCAGCAGATAGAGCTCATCTAGCTCTGTCGATTCCGCTGCTTAAAGTTGAAAAAGGGCAACATGGTCGTGACTCAGGAATTATGGCGTGACTCATGCGCCAAACCGTCAGGTTGCCTCTATGACCCGCGGCCGCGACCAATCGACATCTCGTGTAGACTTTGGACTTTTGTATTCGTAGATCGTAGAGTCAACCTCCTGCGACTGATCGGACATTACGACCACCACGTCTGCACGCCACATGCAGTTTTTCGCTTTCAATGTTCGGCGCTCCTCCTAGCACAACCAACAAAACAAAGACTCGTCACCTATCGGTGCCAACAACGATTCGACACACATGCCATCAAACGAGAATCTCTCATTCGTTTCAGTGATTCGTTCCTGAACATCATCAGGATACAACAAACAAATGAGTTCATCTCAAGCCTTGCGGATATTGCCGCAATATCGGCATTTACATCTTGCGCAAGTGCGACAAACCTGGCAATGTGTGCGGAAGTCCATGGAACGCAAAGCTACAATGTTCCGCACAGCACGGTCACTCCATACAGAAGCAGGTGTGGCGGCCAGCATCAAAGCAGGAGGTGCCCATGATTATCGGGTGGCCGTAGTTGCCTTATCCGTCGGAAGCATGTTGGCGCTGGGGTCTCTGAGTTCACGAGAGAATAACCCTCAAGAAGACGCCGCTCTTATTGCATCACGTCGAGAACCAGAGCAGAAGATGCAGCAGTCGCGAAGACAAGCTCCACTAATAGTGACGGATCCTGCCGCCGCATCAAAGAACCAGTCCTTGACCGCGCAAACAGCGACTGCATGCGAGCCACAGCGAACAACAACGAAACCTCGCAATGCTATGATCAATACCAGAAAATCAATGAAGGGGCGAGGGTTATACGACAAGTACAAGGTAGACTGGGACACGGTCCTCGGAGAAGGTGCCTATGGAACGGTTCATCCGGCAAGATTAGCTGCTACTGGAGAAAAGGTCCGTATGATGTGAGTTTTACTGGACAACATGAAACAAAAGTCCCTTATCCTCTGTGTCGTGCAACAGGTGGCACTCAAGCGGATTTCAAAAAGGTATACAAATTCGTCGTCATTTCAAACGGAGACAGATGCACTTTTTCGAATCTACGATAATGGAGGTGAGTCGATCGGCGTCAAGCCGACTCATTCATTTCTGACATACCTAACATATAATTCCTTTCTCTCCACATCCAGGGCATCCAAATATTTCTGGCCTAAGAGGTAAGCAATTATCTTCTTTTCTCGAATCTCTTTTGCCGAACCACGGTCATCCTCTAACGAGGTATTTCATTGGCCTTATCAGACATGTACGATGACCACAACTATTACTATCTTATTCTGGATTTAGTTTCTGGAGGTGAAATGCTGGACCATCTTATCGAAAACGGTGCGTACAGTGAAGCTGACGCTGCTCGGTTGATGCACGAAATTGCCAGTGCCATGGCTTTTCTGCATGGTGTCGGCGTCGTGCATGCCGACCTAAAGCCGGAAAACTTGCTTCTCTCCACCAAGAACAGGCTTGATGGATCGATAAAAGTCATTGACTTTGGTTGCGCTGTCTTGGAAGACGTGGAGAGCCCTGACTCTGATCCAGCGCAAGATTTCGTTGGCGTCAATCGAAAGGCGAGCTCCACTGGAACGACTGCTTACTGGCCGCCAGAACGCTTCCACGAAGGTTCCTTTGCCACCCCTTCTATGGATATGTGGAGTGTAGGTGTGATCCTTTATATTATGCTAACGGGTTGTCATCCATACGATCTCAACGGTACATCTTCCGACGAAGAGGTGAGTCCTTCTTGTTTTCCTTCCAGAGTTTTGGACGCTTTCATTCGTTTTAGTATCGAACTTCTCACGTCGCTTTTGTCGCTTAGACCGAACACGAGATAAAAGAATGCGATGGTCCACCGCTGCACCCAGAACTCGTGGGACATTTGTCGGCTTCTTCGATTGATCTTATTCGTCGACTTATGGACGTTAACCCCGACAAAAGAATAAGTGCTTATGATATGTTGCATCATCCTTGGGTACGAGGGGAAACAGCAACGACGGAGAAAATTTTGGATTCCGACAAGAAGTTGTCACGTTTCCGAGATCTACGCAACAAGTTGGAAGCCGGAATGTTCGCGGTGCTTGTGAGTCAAGCACATGCAGACTCGCGCTTATCAGAGGCGAGGGTCTCTAGAAAAATATCTCTACAGGATGAATCATCGGTGCATATTCTAAAACGAGCATTTGATGTGTTTGACGCTGAAGGAAAGGGATTTGTAAATGTTGATGATTTGGGACGTGTGACCAAGGAGAAAACCGGATCAGCCGTGAATTCGGGGGAGATGGAAGAAATTTTGGCAACACATGGAGATGGTGGAGAGATGTCTGCCACAGCAAACAACATATCTTTATCCCAGTTTTCGAAGCTTTTTCGGGGTCTTCGACATAAGCATTTTCCACGTGGACATTTTATCTTCCACGCTGGCGACCGCGGAGACGCTATGTACTTTCTGAGCTCTGGTAAAGTTGAAGTTCAAACGAGAAAAGGCCAATTGGTTGCCCTTCTTCGAAGCGGGGACTTCTTTGGAGAAGGAAGTTTACTCGAGTCAGAAAGTAAGCGGTTTACATCTGCTAAATGTGCAACTCCGGTCGACGTGATAGAGATTAGTCGGAACGACTTCGAAAGATATACGGGGGCTAGTCTGGAAGCGAGACGAGACGTTGCGGTCAAATGGAGAGCAAGGAGTCTAAATTATGCGAAGACCCTTTTGCGTTTACAGAAGAATGTGGCGTTCAGGACCTACAAGCAAGGTCAGGTGGTCTACAAAGAGGGAACAATTGGCAAGTCTATGTATCGAGTTGATGAGAACGGAGGGGAACTTCACGTTTCGCATGGTGACAACGTTGTCCATAGCTACACCTCTGGAGACTCGTTTGGCGAATCTTCCCTCCTCTTTGATCGGCCACGTTCTTCTACTGTGACGTGTGCATCGAAATCCTGCAGGTTGTATGAAATGAAAGGGGAAGATTTCTTGGCCTTGATCGAGTCCAACCCCGAAATGGCGCAGTCACTTCGAGACATGTGCCGGAAACGAGTTTTAAAGAGAGCTGTTAAGCAATATTCCCTACAGAAGAAACGCGGATTGAGCAATGACGATCTGGTAGCCGCGTTCCATGACGCAGACATTGATAATACCGGGTCGTTGAGTCTGGACGAACTTCGAGGACTCATGCATCGGATGGACCCTGATTTCCCTGTTGACGAAATCAAAGCGTTGCTCAAGCATGTTGACGTTGATAACGATGGACAGATCACCTTGTTAGAATTCAAGAGACTGTTTCGACAATTTGAAGATGAGCTGTCAGCCTGAAAGCTAACAGCTGTTTGTGTACAAGTTGGTTAGAGTTTTGCTTGGGCATTTCATAGAAGAATAAATACGCCGCTATTCTGTTGTACCAATAACATGTTCATTCTTGTGAAACCTCTACATCGCCTCTTCACTGCTACTGCTAGACAAGCATTCATCATCATGAACGATCGTGTCTGAAGTGGGGTAGGTGAACACTCCACCCACAGCTCGTAATCGTTGAAGACGACCATTTTCAGATCGCAAGTCGGCAATGACATGGTCCTTGTCGCGAATTTCCTTTTCCAGTGCACTGATTTTGGAGTCTTTGTCGACAAGTAGCTGTCTTAGCGCCTTCAGTTCGTCGTCTCTGTCTAGCTTGATATCACTGTGTGAGGTCAAATCTCTTGGATGATCGATATTGAAGGAAATAAGATGCTCGGCAGAAGGGCGCATGGAAGCTTTGGACTCGGTACAGGACAATATTACTCTTGCCAAGGAAGGAACTTCCTCATGGATCTCCTTCGGCACAATTCTCCGACAACGACAGTCCTGAAACACTTGATATCGCTCATGTTCCGTTCCGAAACAGCAAACCATCTCTAACAAGATAAGACCGAGACTGAATATATCAGTCTCTTTTCCGTAAACTTTGCTCGAAGCTTGTTCCGGCGACGCATAGGAAGCAGTCCCCACTCCCGCAGTCAATGGATCAAGGGAAAATGGTGAATGGCACGGTTGGGGATTCGTCCGGCTCCGCTCTTCCCACTCTTGTGAAGATGAGAGAGACAAACCCCCATGACCCCCACTGGAGCTCGACAATGGTCCAAGCTTTTTCGACAAACCAAAATCACCAATTTTGAACTGTAACTCACCGTCAACTGTAGCAAATACATTGGCTGGCTTCAAGTCACGATGGATAATGTTTTTTCTGTGTACATGGTCAAGCCCCCGAGCTAACTGACGAAAGATCTCAAGAACAGGACCAATCCTGTCGCATATTCTAGGATAAAGAGTGGAATTGTTTCTTTCTCGGATCCAATCAGCTAACGTTGATGAATGGCACAGTTGCATCTGAATGAAGAGACAGATTTGGTAGCGATAGCTTTCTTGTTTATCTCGTCTTTGTCTCGTCGCCGCGGACTGTTTTTGGTTGATGGAGTAAGTATCAGATCGATCAAATATGTCACTGTCATCTCTGGACAACAAATGACTGTTGTTGTAGTCTTTCTTGGAGTGATTGATACTCCAGCTTCTGTTCGACGAATCAAATGACCATCTCCTGAAAAGTCGATTGGATTTCGACTCTTCGCTGGCAGATGATTCATCATCGGATGCATCGGAGTTACTAGTCTCCTTAGCATCTTTCAGCAACATAGGATGACGATCTGTGTCGACCATGCTAGATGTCCCCGATCCTGTCATCCAACTTGGTTCCAACCAGCTCGTGTAATACCTCACAACATTAACATGATCGCACATGGCCAAACAATGTACTTCACGCACAACTTGTTGGACGGATTCTCGAGAATAACCAGTGGCAGAGAAGGGAATGCGCTTAACCGCATAATCTCGTCCGTCCATGTTGCTTGTAGCATGAAAAACCTGACCAAAGGCCCCAGCAGACAGCTGACGAATCTGCACAAACTCGCGTTGGTAGCGAGAGAGAGAAAGGGGGTGATTTTCGGCAGACCAAGAGGTGGGTCTCTCGGATTTTGCTGGTTCCGAGTGGCTCTTGTGAAAGCTTCTCTTTTCCTGCTGCTCTAGTGAGACTCGAATAGCAGATGCCTCCACGGTTCTCTGACCATAAATCAAGTTGCTGGGATAGGACCCTGTTCGAGCTAAAGCCATGTCTCTCTCGGCATCGTCCTCAACCGCATCGGTGGACGAAGAAGGAAGCTGGAGCTTGGACGGCGAAAGAGATGGTACAAGTCCAAGTTCAAACAGGAAAACGATGGATTGTCGATCCAAGATTCCACGTTCGAACAGTTCCAGGACATGGACAGTAAATGTGCGAGGTGTCGGATCATGCAAGGCACAAACCTGTGCCAGAAGCATCAACAAAAGAAGTTGACGTTCTTGTTCTGCAGGGACATTGTGAGAAGTGCTAGGACCTTCTGCATCAGCGGCTGCCGATGCTGCACTGGTATTTGGTTCATTCTTTGAAGACGAGTCCCCCTGATGTTGAGCAAAGGAAAAGTGCCGAGTATCCACCTTGGTTAAGAGAGCTTTTGGAATATCTGAGGATGACGGAGATGCAGAGGATTCAGTCTCATCCAGTTCGTCCTCGTCAGCCTCTTGCCGACTGGAAGGCGAATCTAAACTCAAAAGAGAGGATTCATTGCTTCGGCCACTCTCTTGCCATGCCATAGTCTGGACGAGATCTTTTTACCCCTTGCTGTGTCCGCCCATCAATCTCTCTCACCTCAGACGTTTCAACATTGAAAATGATTAAAGAAATCTGATCTTGACGACCATCAAAGAATTCTCCTGATGTACCCCCTCTTTTTTACGTTGTTTTAGGGGTACTGCACCACTCGGCGTGTCTTTGGTGCTCGTGCTTCAATCGCCTAAGTATCCGTCCATGCACGCAAGTATGCCGGTCAATTCTGAGCGTTTACGACACGAATGATTAGATTATTCTTTTTTGATATTCCATGTCACACACGGTTGAGGAGTGCTGTTCACGACTTACGCGTCCTGTCATGCGCACTCTAAAATCCTTATTCTACCGTCTCGTTTTGGAACCCAACGACGGAAAACCGAAAACGCAACCACCATGGCGGATGCTTCCCAGTCAGCACAACCCCGCCCCCTTCAGATGGGGGCCAAAGGAGCCTACATAGTACGACTGTTGATGGTAGGAGATTCGGCATGCGGGAAAACATCCTTGGTTCTGAGGTTTGACCAGAATGTCTTTTCCACAAAATTCGTGACAACCATTGGGGTAGACTACCGCGACAAAATGGTCAAGGTAAGCATTCCTAGGAGTAGTTCGAAAGTGTCGCAAAATATTCTGGTTGAAGGGTTTCTAACTTGGGTAACTTCGAAAGATTGAAGGCGCTCCAATGCGATTGCAATTGTGGGACACGGCTGGACAAGAACGATTTCGGAGTCTTACATCGAACTTTTTTGGCAGAGCCGATGGCTTTGTGTTGACCTATGACATATCGAATAGACCGTCGTTTGACCACGTTATTGGTTGGATGCGAGATATTAAAACACGAGCGCCCCCAGACTGCGACATTGTTTTATGCGGCAACAAGTCAGATTTGGACAATGACAGAGTTGTCACGTACGAAGAAGGCAAACAACTGTCCGACGAATACGGTGTCCAATTCTTTGAGACGTCCGCCTTGACCGGTCACAACGTTGAAAAAATGTTCACGGCATTAGCAACAACGATTAAACACAAACGAATTGACGAATTCGAGAGTACGGGTGGTCAAAATGGCATCCAAGGTGCTCCAAGTACGGACAATGCCAGTACGGTAGACAATCGAACTGTCAATCTCTCGGCTGCCGGAGACACAACAGATGGAACTCCAAAAACAAGCTGTTGCTAGACGAAAGGGAGTAATCAGGGTTTGGATCTTTGATTGAAGGAAAAGGGTATTATACATTGACCACAGATAACTGGCATGGTGATGAATATTATGTACTAGCGATTTTACATGCTTATACAATTATAGAGCAACGAATCTTGAGATATTGGGTTGAGCATCGATCGTGCTATTCTACAAAAGTTTATAAAAGCCTCCGCACTCTTCATGTTCCGGCACACCGTAGTTCAAGGGATGTGATGCACGAAATGGGAATAACAAAATCAACTCAAGAGGACCATTGAACAAAACCCAGCCCTAACGTGAGAAATTCTCGTAATGGTTTTAAATAAAACTGGTGTTGTGCGGGAGTTAAAAATAGGGGAATGCATCTTCATCGTCGCTGTCAAAATCGCTGTCATAGTAGTCAAATTCGTAGCTAAGTCCTCGGTAAGCGTACAAATCCATCAAGAGCATGGCACGAGATATCATTTCAATATCATTTTCCAGTCGACGCTGGTTGCGATGCCGCCGACGCTGCTCGTACAACTGCTTCATGGAGCGGTCAGCGTGTTTACAATCAAGCCCGCTGGGCGACAAGTGAGCATAGAAGCAATCGCTGCCGTATGGGCAAGATCCCAACTTGCCATTGAATCGTTTGCATGGAATCCGACCAAGCTTTTCTCTATATTGAGTGGCAATTTGATCCTTTTCTGCGTCCGTTGTGGGCATGATAGGTGAAGGAATCACCCAGTCAGATTTCTTACGACAAGTTGGACAGGATCGACGATCTTCTGCTTCCTCTGTTCCTTCCTTGCGCCATTCCATGAGACATTGGAAGCAGAAGACATGTTTGCAGCAGCTGAGAATCGCAAACTTGTGACCGACTTGCTTGACATCTTCAAGGCAAATGCCACAAACGGCTGAGGAGGTGTCATCCACACTTGCTTCTCTCTTGGTGGACACCACCAGGTCGTTCGGATCGTGGCGCAACTGACAATGATCACCGTAGCGGCATGCTCCCTTTGCATAGTAAGGACAAGGAATCTGGCTTCTCGCCTCTTCATAGCTCATATTTTCAGGTAGCGTATGTGAATAGGAGCAATTGTTACCATAGCGACAACTATTCTGTAGAAAGTAGAACCGACAAAGCGGAGCAGATGAAGCTACCATGGGTTGCGGTGATTCGGCTGCCGCCACCGTACAACGATCTTCAGTTGCGGCGTGATCATCGTTGTGGATTCGACGTTGTTGTAAGCCAGGTGTGGGGCATGATTTCCTCATTGGCAACCTTGGTTGCGTTTGCTCCAGTGTAATGGGAGATGGGAGAGAAGATGTATATTTTGGGGGTGACACTGACACCATATCCCCGAAGAACAAGAAACGAACGTCAGATCTTTTGTTTTCTTTTGAGGGGCATGCATGCTCGCGCGATCGAAGTGTTTTCATTTCGCCCTCGCGCCCCCCCCCCCCTTCCGCGCACTTCTCCAAGTTGGGCAATGACCGTTGCTTGCCGTCGCTTGCTCCCCCCAAATTCGTTGCTTCCCATTCTGCTTCATTTCTTCGTCGTTTGCTCTTTAATATAAGACAAAGGAGCTCGTAGAAAATGGGGAACTCGGCCTCTCAGTTGCCATACTCTATTGGAAATCAAGTCGCCTCGCTGGACAGTGACGGTTGGACCCTGCACGATGGTCAACAAAAGAGTGATGGTGCAGCGGTGAGCGTGTTTGTTGCCAAGAAACCAGCTTTGGTCAAGGCCAATTTGCTGCAACCCGCTCTTCATCATTTTACTCAGTGCAAGAAACTTCGACATCCTCATATTTTGTCGGTCCATGCCACGCTGGACACGGACGATCCCAATGGAGGAAGCGACAAGGCTGGTACCGCTGCCTCCTCTTCTACCAACACGTCGCAAGCTGCAACGACGGGTGACTTGATTATCGTAACAGAGCCGTGCATCACGCTGGACGCTTGGGTGCGAAGCGGACCACCTCCAGAAGAACTGGCGTGGGGACTGGAGGGTATTGTGCGTGCCTTGCACTTCTTACATGCGTCTGCCAGTCTAAGTCATTGCAATGTCAGTCCTTCCTCTTTCTTTGTGACAAAAGCTGGAGACGTGAAGCTTTGGAATTTTTCACTCGTCACGCCTGTGGCCACTGCATCAGGGGGATTGCATCGTGTCTTTTTGGATTTTGGAAGTCGAATTACCCCTCGTCAGTACCAATCGCCGGAACGCGTGGAGCAACGATGGGATGCCATTCAGTCTCTCGGAACTGCCCACAACATGGATGCTTTCTCTTTGGGTGTATTAATTCCGCAGTTTTACGGAGGCAATATTCCAGGCCCTTTGCAAAAGGCAGTCCAACGCTTACAGACACCCAATGTCAAAATGCGCCCGCGTGTGCAACCTCTCCTGAAATGCCCCCTGTTTGACACGCCGTACCAAAAGACTCAATTGCAGCTGCTTGAATTTGCCGTTCAACCTGTGGAAGCGAAAATAGAGTTTTGGAAAAACCTCTTGCCATCCTTACAAGCACAACTTGTCCCTCCGAATATGGCAGTGTTCAAGATTTTGCCGCTAATGAAGACGTCAGTTCAAACTATCTGTTCATCGGAATCCATTCGAACCCAAGACCTATATCGAAAAGAAGGTACGACCGTTTTCGACGTCTCTTTGCAATTGCTTTCTCCACTATGTACACAAGCGTGTTTCTGACTCATTGCTTCCCTAGTCCTTATGATTCTTCCTCCCATGTTCTATATTGCCGAACATTATGCTGGTGATAATTTCGCAAAGGAACTGACTCCCATGATATCACTCTTATTTTCAATAAATGATCGTGGTATTCGAGGGTCGCTGCTGAAAAAGGTTCCCTTACTTGCTAAACACTTGGACAACAACTCACTAAACTTATCGGTCTTTGAACCGATGTGCTCCGGTTTCAGTGATTCTGCAGGAGCACTGAGAGAGTTGACTCTCAAGGCCACTCTTAGTTTGGTTCCTCACCTCACACAACCAAACTTGGAGAAACTAAGTCGATATTTGGTCAGGTTGCAGAATGACGAAGAAACTGCGATTCGGACTAACACAGTTTATTTCTTTTCCAAGTTGGCGCCCCATCTAAGTGAAATGACCAGACAGAAGTTGCTGCTGCCGGCCTTCACTAGAGCCATGAAAGACCCGTTCACGCCTTGTCGTCTTGCTGCCTTGCAGTCCACCCTTCAAGCCAAGCAATTTTTTGATGCTCAGGGTGTTGCAGCTAAGGTCCTTCCAGCAGTTACGCCCTGCTGTGTTGATCCGGATGCTGGGGTAAGGAAAGAAGCCTTTTCAGCCATCGAAGAGTTGCTCTACATCCTCCGTCAAGAATCGGAACGACTCTCTCGCTTACCTCAAAATGGGGAGAATGCAGGTGCTACGAATCAAATACCACAACCCACAGTACCATCATCTGGAACCTCGATGAATAGCAGCTCACACAAAACTCTTCCTCCGGTCTCTGGACGCCCTACATCTCCTCCAACAGCAACCACAGCACCTGCCCCAGTTGCTCCAGCACCGTCAAGCGGCGGATACTTCTCTTCTTGGATGACGTCGTCTTCAACGAAAAAGCCTACTGTTGCCCCAGCTCCTCTCCCTCCCCCTAGCTTGCCTAGCCAACCAGTCCCCGTTCCGGCGGCTTCGCAACGTCCGCAGATTCCCGCAGTCTCTCAAAGCCAAGCTGGTGACGATGACGGCTGGGGGGACGATGACGGCTGGGATGAAGACGACAATGATCTCTCTGCTGCGCCTTCTCCTGTTCCTGCCCCTCAGACTAGATCGTCGCTACCGGTGACAAATGCCATGTCATCTATGAAAATGAACGACGACGATTTCTTCGGAGCGGCTTTCGCGGCACCTGCCAAGCCCGCCATCATGGGATCGAACAAATCTACAACAGGAAAGCTCAGAGTGCCAAACTCAAATGCTGCCAATGCCAAAAAGGCAACACCGAAACCCGTCGTACAGAAGCTTTCAGCGGACTCCATGAACGACGGATGGGACGACTTTTAGTGTTATCAGTACCTAGAATATACATTCTGAAAACAATCGTTATATGACGCATTTGGTCAAAACGTTGACCCTTTACGAACTGAAGTCTTTTAGCGTTTATTTCTGTCATTAAGTGTCCGAATTGTTCCGTCACGGATAGTCCACTGGACTTCTTCCTTTTTCTCAGGACAACAAGCTTGTCCACAATTGAAAGGTTGAAACTGAGCGATGGGGCAAACTACTTGAATCTAGCACTATTGAAGAGGACTATGGAGTATGGAATGTCAACAGAGGGAGAGGAGTCCGCGTTCTTGCTTGTGTGTTGAGGTGATTAGGGGACATCTACGAGTAAGTCAACGAGTAGTAGGAGTAACTCCATACCTACTCCTCTAGCAAGCAGTACCTACCTGTCCTTATCGTCAAAAGAAATAGATCGGTCCTGGACTCGATGTCTTTCCAATTGGACCGCTTCGCGGTAAAGAGTCGACTAAGTTCAGTATCTGTTATCTGTGCAGTGGAATCCGTGACTGAACGAACCAGAAGTACTGAAATATGTAGACTACTTAGGAGTGAGAATAAAGAGAGACGGTGTAACTGAACTTGCTCTGTACTCCTGGGAGTAGTTATGGAATTCTAGTATCCACAGGTTTCGGAAAGAGAAAATGTTGTCACTTATATTCCACGCCATACGATATCTGATGATGCAATGCAATTTGGGTGCGGCAACTTTGATGGTATAGTTGTTCCTGTTCGACTTGAGGCTATAGTACTACAAGATTTGTCGCCATTTGTTTCGCGTGAGAATAACTCTAGTATCCACAGGTTTTGGAATGTGAAAATGGTGTCACTTATAGTCCACGCCATAAGGTATCTGATAATGCAATGCAATTTGGGTGCGGCAACTTTGATGGTATACTTGTTCCTGTTGGACTTGAGGCTATTGTACTACAAGATTTGTCGCGATTTGTTCCGCGTGAGAACAACTCTAGTATCCACTGGTTTTGGAATGTGAAACTGTTGTCACTTATAGTTCACGCCATAAGGTATTTGATAATGCAATGCAATTTGGGTTCGGCAACTTTGATGGTATACTTGTTCCTGTTCGACTTGAGGCTATAGTACTATAAGATTTGTCGCCATTTGTTTCGCGTGAGAACAACACTAGAATCCAAAGGTTTTGGAAAGTGAAAATGTTGTCACTTATAGTCCACGCCATAAGGTATCTGATAATGATAAGGTATCTGATAATGCAATACAATTTGGGTGCGGCAACTTTGATGGTATACTTGTTCCTGTTGGACTTGAGGCTATTGTACTACAAGATTTGTCGCCATTTGTTTCGCGTAAGAACAACTCTAGTATCCACAGGTTTTGGAATGTGAAACTGTTGTCACTTATAGTTCACGCCATAAGGTATCTGATAATGCAATGCAATTTGGGTTCGGCAACTTTGATGGTATACGTGTTCCTGTTGGACTTGAGGCTAAAGTACTATAAGATTTGTCGCCATTTGTTCCGCGTGAGAACAACTCTAGTATCCACAGGTTTTGGAATGTGAAAATGGTGTCACTTATAGTCCATGCCATAAGGTATTTGATAATGCAATGCAATTGGGGTTCGGCAACTTTGATGGTATACGTGTTCCTGTTCGACTTGAGGCTATAGAACTATAAGATTTGTCGCCATTTGTTCCGCGTGAGAACAACTCTAGTATCCACGGGTTTTGGAATGTGAAACTGTTGTCACTTATAGTCCACGCCATACGGTATCTGATAATGCAATGCAATTTGGGTTCGGCAACTTTGATGGTATACTTGTTCCTGTTGGACTTGAGGCTATTGTACTACAAGATTTGTCGCCATTTGTTTCGCGTAAGAACAACTCTAGTATTCACAGGTTTTGGAATGTGAAACTGGTGTCACTTATAGTCCACGCCATAAGGTATCTGATAATGCAATGCAATTTGGGTTCGGCAACTTTGATGGTATACGTGTTCCTGTTCGACTTGAGGCTAAAGTACTATAAGATTTGTTGCCATTTGTTTCGCGTGAGAACAACTCTAGTATCCACAGGTTTTGGAATGTGAAACTGGTGTCACTTATAGTCCATGCCATAAGGTATCTGATAATGATAAGGTATCTGATAATGCAATACAATTTGGGTTTGGCAACTTTGATGGTATACTTGTTCCTGTTCGACTTGAGGCTATAGTACTACAAGATTTGTCGCCATTTGTTTCGCGTGAGAACAACTCTAGAATCCACAGGGTTTGGAATGTAAAACTGTTGTCACTTATAGTCCACGCCATAAGGTAGCTGATGATGCAATGCAATTTGGGTTCGGCAACTTTGATGGTATACTTGTTCCTGTTGGACTTGAGGCTATTGTACTACAAGATTTGTCGCCATTTGTTTCGCGTGAGAACAACTCTAGTATCCACAGGTTTCGGAAAGAGAAAATGTTGTCACTTATATTCCACGCCATACGATATCTGATAATGCAATGCAATTTGGGTTCGGCAACTTTGATGGTATACGTGTTCCTGTTCGACTTGAGGCTAAAGTACTACAAGATTTGTCGCCATTTGTTCCGCGTGAGAACAACTCTAGTATTCACAGGTTTTGGAATGTGAAACTGGTGTCACTTATAGTCCACGCCATAAGGTATCTGATAATGATAAGGTATCTGATAATGCAATACAATTTGGGTGCGGCAACTTTGATGGTATACTTGTTCCTGTTGGACTTGAGGCTATTGTACTACAAGATTTGTCGCCATTTGTTTCGCGTAAGAACAACTCTAGTATCCACAGGTTTTGGAATGTGAAACTGTTGTCACTTATAGTTCACGCCATACGGTATCTGATAATGCAATGCAATTTGGGTTCGGCAACTTTGATGGTATACGTGTTCCTGTTGGACTTGAGGCTAAAGTACTATAAGATTTGTCGCCATTTGTTTTGCGTGAGAACAACTCTAGTATCCACAGGTTTTGGAATGTGAAACTGGTGTCACTTATAGTCCACGCCATAAGGTATCTGATAATGATAAGGTATCTGATAATGCAATACAATTTGGGTTCGGCAACTTTGATGGTATACTTGTTCCTGTTGGACTTGAGGCTAAAGTACTATAAGATTTGTCGCCATTTGTTTCGCGTGAGAACAACTCTAGTATCCACAGGTTTTGGAATTTCAAACTGGTGTCACTTATAGTCCACGCCATAAGGTATCTGATAATGATAAGGTATCTGATAATGCAATACAATTTGGGTTCGGCAACTTTGATGGTATACTTGTTCCTGTTGGACTTGAGGCTATTGTACTATAAGATTTGTCGCCATTTGTTTCGCGTGAGAACAACTCTAGAATCCACAGGTTTTGGAATGTAAAACTGTTGTCACTTATAGTCCACGCCATAAGGTAGCTGATGATGCCATGCAATTTGGGTTCGGCAACTTTGATGGTATACTTGTTCCTGTTGGACTTGAGGCTATTGTACTACAAGATTTGTCGCCATTTGTTTCGCGTGAGAACAACTCTAGTATCCACAGGTTTCGGAAAGAGAAAATGTTGTCACTTATATTCCACGCCATACGATATCTGATAATGCAATGCAATTTGGGTTCGGCAACTTTGATGGTATACGTGTTCCTGTTCGACTTGAGGCTAAAGTACTACAAGATTTGTCGCCATTTGTTCCGCGTGAGAACAACTCTAGTATTCACAGGTTTTGGAATGTGAAACTGGTGTCACTTATAGTCCACGCCATAAATTATCTGATAATGATAAGGTATCTGATAATGCAATACAATTTGGGTGCGGCAACTTTGATGGTATACTTGTTCCTGTTGGACTTGAGGCTATTGTACTACAAGATTTGTCGCCATTTGTTTCGCATAAGAACAACTCTAGTATCCACAGGTTTTGGAATGTGAAACTGTTGTCACTTATAGTTCACGCCATAAGGTATCTGATAATGCAATGCAATTTGGGTTCGGCAACTTTGATGGTATACGTGTTCCTGTTGGACTTGAGGCTAAAGTACTATAAGATTTGTCGCCATTTGTTTCGCGTGAGAACAACTCTAGTATCCACAGGTTTTGGAATGTGAAACTGGTGTCACTTATAGTCCACGCCATAAGGTATCTGATAATGATAAGGTATCTGATAATGCAATACAATTTGGGTTCGGCAACTTTGATGGTATACTTGTTCCTGTTGGACTTGAGGCTAAAGTACTATAAGATTTGTCGCCATTTGTTTCGCGTGAGAACAACTCTAGAATCCACAGGTTTTGGAATTTCAAACTGGTGTCACTTATAGTCCACGCCATAAGGTATCTGATAATGATAAGGTATCTGATAATGCAATACAATTTGGGTTCGGCAACTTTGATGGTATACTTGTTCCTGTTGGACTTGAGGCTATTGTACTACAAGATTTGTTGCCATTTGTTTCGCGTGAGAACAACTCTAGAATCCACAGGTTTTGGAATGTAAAACTGTTGTCACTTATAGTCCACGCCATAAGGTAGCTGATGATGCCATGCAATTTGGGTTCGGCAACTTTGATGGTATACTTGTTCCTGTTCGACTTGAGGCTAAAGTACTATAAGATTTGTCGCCATTTGTTCCGCGTGAGAACAACTCTAGAATCCACAGGTTTTGGAATGTAAAACTGTTGTCACTTATAGTCCACGCCATAAGGTAGCTGATGATGCCATGCAATTTGGGTTCGGCAACTTTGATGGTATACTTGTTCCTGTTCGACTTGAGGCTAAAGTACTATAAGATTTGTCGCCATTTGTTCCGCGTGAGAACAACTCTAGTATTCACAGGTTTTGGAATGTGAAACTGGTGTCACTTATAGTCCACGCCATAAGGTATCTGATAATGATAAGGTATCTGATAATGCAATACAATTTGGGTTCGGCAACTTTGATGGTATACTTGTTCCTGTTCGACTTGAGGCTATAGTACTACAAGATTTGTCGCCATTTGTTTCGCGTGAGAACAACTCTAGAATCCACAGGTTTTGGAATGTAAAACTGTTGTCACTTATAGTCCACGCCATAAGCTAGCTGATGATGCAATGCAATTTGGGTTCGGCAACTTTGATGGTATACGTGTTCCTGTTCGACTTGAGGCTAAAGTACTATAAGATTTGTCGCCATTTGTTCCGCGTGAGAACAACTCTAGTATCCACAGGTTTTGGAATGTGAAACTGGTGTCACTTATAGTCCACGCCATAAGGTATCTGATAATGATAAGGTATCTGATAATGCAATACAATTTGGGTTCGGCAACTTTGATGGTATACTTGTTCCTGTTGGACTTGAGGCTATTGTACTACAAGATTTGTCGCCATTTGTTTCGCGTGAGAACAACTCTAGAATCCACAGGTTTTGGAATGTAAAACTGTTGTCACTTATAGTCCACGCCATAAGGTAGCTGATGATGCCATGCAATTTGGGTTCGGCAACTTTGATGGTATACTTGTTCCTGTTGGACTTGAGGCTATTGTACTACAAGATTTGTCGCCATTTGTTTCGCGTGAGAACAACTCTAGTATCCACAGGTTTCGGAAAGAGAAAATGTTGTCACTTATATTCCACGCCATACGATATCTGATAATGCAATGCAATTTGGGTTCGGCAACTTTGATGGTATACGTGTTCCTGTTCGACTTGAGGCTAAAGTACTACAAGATTTGTCGCCATTTGTTCCGCGTGAGAACAACTCTAGTATTCACAGGTTTTGGAATGTGAAACTGGTGTCACTTATAGTCCACGCCATAAGGTATCTGATAATGATAAGGTATCTGATAATGCAATACAATTTGGGTGCGGCAACTTTGATGGTATACTTGTTCCTGTTGGACTTGAGGCTATTGTACTACAAGATTTGTCGCCATTTGTTTCGCATAAGAACAACTCTAGTATCCACAGGTTTTGGAATGTGAAACTGTTGTCACTTATAGTTCACGCCATAAGGTATCTGATAATGCAATGCAATTTGGGTTCGGCAACTTTGATGGTATACGTGTTCCTGTTGGACTTGAGGCTAAAGTACTATAAGATTTGTCGCCATTTGTTTCGCGTGAGAACAACTCTAGTATCCACCGGTTTTGGAATGTGAAACTGGTGTCACTTATAGTCCACGCCATAAGGTATCTGATAATGATAAGGTATCTGATAATGCAATACAATTTGGGTTCGGCAACTTTGATGGTATACTTGTTCCTGTTGGACTTGAGGCTAAAGTACTATAAGATTTGTCGCCATTTGTTTCGCGTGAGAACAACTCTAGAATCCACAGGTTTTGGAATGTGAAACTGTTGTCACTTATAGTCCACGCCATAAGGTATCTGATAATGATAAGGTATCTGATAATGCAATACAATTTGGGTTCGGCAACTTTGATGGTATACTTGTTCCTGTTGGACTTGAGGCTATTGTACTACAAGATTTGTCGCCATTTGTTTCGCGTGAGAACAACTCTAGAATCCACAGGTTTTGGAATGTAAAACTGTTGTCACTTATAGTCCACGCCATAAGGTAGCTGATGATGCCATGCAATTTGGGTTCGGCAACTTTGATGGTATACTTGTTCCTGTTCGACTTGAGGCTAAAGTACTATAAGATTTGTCGCCATTTGTTCCGCGTGAGAACAACTCTAGAATCCACAGGTTTTGGAATGTAAAACTGTTGTCACTTATAGTCCACGCCATAAGGTAGCTGATGATGCCATGCAATTTGGGTTCGGCAACTTTGATGGTATACTTGTTCCTGTTCGACTTGAGGCTAAAGTACTATAAGATTTGTCGCCATTTGTTCCGCGTGAGAACAACTCTAGTATTCACAGGTTTTGGAATGTGAAACTGGTGTCACTTATAGTCCACGCCATAAGGTATCTGATAATGATAAGGTATCTGATAATGCAATACAATTTGGGTTCGGCAACTTTGATGGTATACTTGTTCCTGTTCGACTTGAGGCTATAGTACTACAAGATTTGTCGCCATTTGTTTCGCGTGAGAACAACTCTAGAATCCACAGGTTTTGGAATGTAAAACTGTTGTCACTTATAGTCCACGCCATAAGCTAGCTGATGATGCAATGCAATTTGGGTTCGGCAACTTTGATGGTATACGTGTTCCTGTTCGACTTGAGGCTAAAGTACTATAAGATTTGTCGCCATTTGTTCCGCGTGAGAACAACTCTAGTATCCACAGGTTTTGGAATGTGAAACTGGTGTCACTTATAGTCCACGCCATAAGGTATCTGATAATGATAAGGTATCTGATAATGCAATACAATTTGGGTTCGGCAACTTTGATGGTATACTTGTTCCTGTTGGACTTGAGGCTATTGTACTACAAGATTTGTCGCCATTTGTTTCGCGTGAGAACAACTCTAGTATCCACAGGTTTCGGAAAGAGAAAATGTTGTCACTTTTATTCCACGCCATAAGGTATCTAATAATGCAATGCAATTTGGGTTCGGCAACTTTGATGGTATACTTGTTCCTGTTCCACTTGAGGCTATTGTACTATAAGATTTGTCGCCATTTGTTCTGCGTGAAAACAACTCTAGAATCCACAGGTTTTGGAATGTGAAAATGGTGTCACTTATAGCCCACTGCATAAGCTATCCCACATCCGAATACAGGTATATGATGGCTTCTATGTTTTAAGAGCTATGTCTGTCATCTATATGAACCCTCGGTGGTGGATGCTTCGTTGTTCTAAAGCAGACATGGAATTCTTTACATTCCGCTGACATCCTGCGACACTTTTCTACAATCAAAGGTTTTGCTAGAAAGAGACCCTTCATTTCACAAACTCTTGATAAGCAAACATAGTTCCAGTTTCCAGTGTAATCCCAGTTCGATATGTAGAGGAACTCAATTGACCGTCCTTGCAGTTTATGGACGGTTCTTGATACGTTCACAGGAAGCTGGGTCATCTTCATCATTTTCCGAACTCTTGTCATGTTAAGCAGTGGCAATGGAAACTGTACTTGTTGACAGACAGTTTCTGGTTTTAGAATGACGAGTTGGTTACGTCCACCATCCAACATCTCCACTTTTAGTCCTTCGAGTTGGGAGACCTTTATACTCCAAACATAGAACCCATCAATCATTATTTTTTCCATGTCATTCATCGTAACACCTTGTTTGAGAACAAGTGCCTTGAATTCACACATTGCTCCATTTGCAATACATGAATCAACTTTTTTATTCTCATTGATGCACAATGGTCTTCCATAGGACAGTTTCAGCAGAGGGTCATATCTTTTGTTGTCTTTTCCTTGTAGATGTCCTTCTCCACATGTTGCATAGAGGATATCTTCACACGACTTGTTAAAATTGATGTATTCAGAACGTGTCCCAGCTTTCCTCCACTTCAAATTGGAGGCTTTTATACAGACTGTGTGTAGTGGTGGTTGTACAGTTGGATCTTTTGAATGGGTGTTTTCGAGATGTTTCCCAAAAATAGCATCATTGATGGCAGCGCAATCAAGGTTGGTTTTTGTTGCATATACAACATTTGGGGGTATATCACTTTCTGTTGGTCCACCTCTTGAACCAACAACCCGAGTGTTAATCTTCTAAACGTCTCTGTCACTTGGCCCTTCATCCCGGAATATTGAAAGTAAGTTACCCCAAGGTGGATCCAAATGAAACCTGTGGTTTGTTTTTAGCTCAAGAAAAGTATGGACCCATTCATACCATTTTTCAAAGTCTTTGAATAAATACAAGGGCTGAGCTTTCACTGGTTTGAGCTGCGTAAAATCTCCAGCGAAGACAATTGGAATCCCCCCAAATTTGTGATCTGGCTTCAAAATGCGTCTCAATTTGTAATCCAGTTTATCAACAACATCTCTTGATGCAAAAGAAATTTCATCTACAATCAAGAGATAAGCATTCTTCCATTCTTCTGGTTCATTGGTAACTTCCCTGTTTAATGCACAAGCCATATGTGTCGTTTCACCATTGATTCCAACAGCTGCTGCACCAGTAAGGACTGTAACAACAATTGTACGTTTGTCATACCTGACCTTGAGGTTAGAACAGAGATTTTTGGCATATCTCACAAGTGTTTTGATGACATGGCTTTTCCCAGATCCACCTGCTCCAGAAAGAAAGGATATGACCTGGGATCCTTGATTAACCTTCTGCAAAGTCTCTCTTGTGTGATTCATTTTTCTTCTACGGAATGCAGGCATTTGTTCTTGTCCAGTCGTGACTTTTGCTGGTTCATCGTGGAGGCGAAGTACAAATGCAGACATTATGGCCTCGAACGCATATTCCTGGTCTTCATCACCTCTGAAGTGATGAACAGCATATTTGTTTTGAGCAGAATTCGAAAACATATGAAGTACAATCTTGTTGAACACAGGAAGGAATGGCTTCACCATGCATGTATGTGCTCATAACTTTTGATGCATATTCAACCAATTGTTCCGAGAACCGTTCTCTTGTTGCCTCATCTCCAAGTCCTTGAAGTAGCACAGACCATTTCATCAGATACAACAGGAAATGTGCATGAAGTGTTTTCCTACCTTGTTCCTCAACTGCATAACACCACGCTAACAGATCACCAAAAATTCCAAGATCTTTTATGTTTTTCCTCTTGTTCATATCCCAACCAAGTAGATGCTGAATAGTAATTGCTATCACATTTTCAAACTCAATGGCACAAAGCCCTGGATGAACTTGCCGAATTCCACCACACTCAAGTATATATTCGTGTTGGTCATGAACCGGTGTTGTGTTTGGATCAGGAGGATTCCTTTCACCAGTTTTTTTGTTTGCCATTACACGTATTCTGAAATTCACTGCATCCTCAGGTGTAATGGTAAACATGACACTTGGCAGGCCAAATTTTGCAATCATTGCCAACATATTCTGCCGTGCTTTCTTTGAAGCAGCACCTGTGTGTCCCATTGATGAAGTAATTGCTTTCATCTTTTTCAAAAAATTGTCACTTGGAGCTGATCCTTGTGCGGAATCAAGATGTCGCTGTATAGCTTCCTCAATCTGCTTATCTGTGATTGTTGCAAATGATTCTGCCTGTGCTTCACTGGTTCTCAAATAAGAGTTTGACACCATTCTCTGTCGCTCAAACATGTTGTGAATAATGCACACAAAATCGGCACGATGGAAATTTTTAGTTGAATGTCTCATGAGATATTCAAAATATTTCATGCCAGAATGTGGTTGACCTTGACTGTTGTATGCACCAATACCAAATGGGAACTGAAGCGGAAAAGCCTTAAGAAGATTTTTGCCCTGATAGTCTTTCAATAATGTTTTTGATGAATGCGAAATCAAAGTTGCATCCTTATTCTCGTGGTCAGCCAAAAGACAATCAAGTGTTACCTGCTTGAAATCATTTTGTGATGAACAGCCGCCATTGATTAACTGTGGTTCATCGGAGTCTGGGAAAACAGCTGTTATTTCAAAGACTTGTTCCACATTTGATGAGGAAGCTGTTTCATCAATGTCCTCACTTTTGTCAATAATTATTGGCTCAATGATTTTGTCGTCCGGCAAGTCTAAGTCTTTGTATAAATGATTGTTGTCCTTCAGCCATTGCAATGCCATATGGACCCTATTCCAACGAACCTTTGTACGCTGGTATGTCAGAGCTTTCTGTCTGGGTGTGAATGGTCCTGTTAGAATGACAGCAATTTGTGGTAGTAATGGAGAATCCTGTGGATCTTCTTGAATGTCTTCATCGTCATGATGCTCAGTTTCTTCTTTGCCGTCATTGCCGGTGTTCCCCTCAGATGTATTTGTAGTGGAGTTGTTGGCAGTACTTTCGATATCTTCATTGCTGTCATTATCATCACCAATACTTTCTTCATCAAACAATGCAGTTTCAGCCCAGTGTACAGGGAGTTCCTGCCCATTTTGCGCGTCATTATCATTAGTTGAATTCTGCCCTGTTGTTGTACGACACCAATTAATCACTCCATTTACTGCATTTAGGTCATTGTAGTACAACGCATGCCACCCCTTGATAGATTTATGTGACCCTGCGGCAAACGAAAAGATATGTTTGTTTGTTCTTGCAGGTGAAATCAAAGCCAGCTCAACTTCATTCAAATCTTGCAAACAGGCAGGTGTGGGACCAAACATCAATCCATTAAATATGGCATATTTGGGGACCTTGTCAGGATCACATGATTCTTTCTTCATTTGAATAATAGTATTGTAACAAGTGCTACAACATCCCAGTCCTTCACGTTTCTGCCCCTTTTTCAATGCATATGAAGATGGGGAAAGAACAAGTTGCTGCAGAAAGCGATATCGTGCAGTGTTTCTTGCATTATAACAACTTTGTGTGTAATGCCCCTTGATTATTTTCTTGCTGTCTTCTGAGATGCTGCAATGGGTGAAATCCAGATTTGCCTTCAGAAACTTGGGTTGAAGTCGTCTGTGCTTTAGATCTTCTAGTTTCAAACATTTCTCATGTCCAACCTTGATGAACTGGTCGCAAACACAACACACTTTTGGAAAAAACTTGTCTCCGTCTTTATACAATAGGGAGTCACGGCATGCTGCTGCTTTAGCAACCCCTTTCTCAATGGAAGAGTCTCTAACATACATGCTAGCTAGGCCTGCTATGGAAACACCGAGTGTTACCAAGCAGCTGCATATAAATTTTGTGGCAGTAAGATTTGCATAATTTGGTCGACGCAAAGTAGAAAGTAGAAAGTAGAAAGTAGACAACTTTGCTTACTCGCTGACATGGGGCTCGTAGGCTCGTCAGCCAAAGTGTTATTACTACTAATTTTGTCGCAACCGTTATGTCTGTTTGTATTCTCCTTGGGCCCATTTTCATTCGTCATTGGGTTCGTCGCCAATTTTGGATTCGTCAACATCTGATCTACACTCCTCCTGATCCTGAGAGGCATCCTGCTTTTCACGCACACCCTTGGGGTATCCCCACTTGTCCACCGCGCATTTCGCGAACATGTCGTAGCGGTCACGTGAGAACACCAAATCGGCCACACCTTCCTCCTCACCACCCAAGAACTTGTATAGGTCCTGGCACTTTTCAAGTGGAAAATAATTCTCAACAATCATGGCGACATTCTCATTTGGTAAGACTTCGTCCAACGATCGAGGGGGACTCTTGGAGTGCACAAGTCCTGCTCATTGGTCTTGTAAGTGCGTAGAAACCCATTTTTCTTGTCCTCCGCAGTCATCACCCTGACCATCGTCTCACACGTCTTCTTCATCATTTGATCTTTCTGAAGCTTGTTTTTGGCATCCTCACAAAATCCTACGACAACCGACCAGTTGTACTCCCGACCATTCTTGTCGGGGTTTCCATTCAACATGGTGTTATCATTGTCACGGGAAACACGACGATAGAGTTTCTCGATTCTGATATCAAACTCATCGAAAAGCTGCGACTCCTTGTCCTTTATCAACTCAAACACAGGCTCCATGAAGCCTGATCGGGGCTTTGTGGTCCCAGCAAGTTGCATGTATGCAACAATAAACTGTCCATTCGGACCACAACGTTCGGAATGGACCTCGGTTACCTTGGTCTTGTTACGACCGGGAGAGGGAGCAACTCCCTTCTTCTTAGCGGTAGCAAACTTGAACTTCTTGCACAAACAACAATCAAACTTAGATGAAAATGCCTCAATGAAGTATAAGAAACAAAAATCACCACTTACCTTCTTCGTTGGGGGCATGATGAATATGGAACATCAGTTGATTGTTGCACAGGGATTGTGGGTTGGATTGTGGTTCAACCAGGGACTGGGTCCAACAAGGGATTGGTGCTCGACCAGATGGATTTGGGTTCAACCAGACAGATTGGGTTCAACCACTAGACAGATCGGGGGCATCATCAGGATTTGGGGTTCAACCAGGGTTTGGCAGGTGGTGACGAAGTCATCTGTACACGTCATCACAGGTGCAGATCATGGGTGTCATATTTGTGCAAATTGGCTTTTATCATGTTGTCGAAGCGTCCTGGATTCATCCATCACCCTGGTAATATGCCCACCATGGGGACTTCACCATTTCGGATGAAAACACTTGTGGCTCACTGTCCTCATCAATTCGTTGGTTGTTATGTCTTGGTCAGTGACTGTTCGCGAGTGAAACTTGACGTTATTAAAAAACATACGACTGCTGGTCATGTCGTGAACCAGGTAAAAAACTTCTTGGGTGTGTTTACAGACCTTGCACATCTTCGCCGTATCGATAATTCCAAGCTGATCCCGAAGAACTCGTACGTCTTCAACGAGGATAGTGATGTGATTGATAACGCCATCACGCTTGAGCTTGTGATGATGAAAGTTGACCAGGAGGCTTTGTCCCGCCACCTCTGGTACTGGTCAGAAGAAGACGAAGAATCTTTTGATTCTTCCTTTGGTGAGATGGATGAATCGGAAATTCGCGACACCAGCAATGAAGAAACTGGTAACAAGAACGATAACCAGAAAGAAAGTTGAAGACTCTGCTGTTGACGGAAACAAGGAAGATGAGTAGATCACTTAGATTTTATCTATAGTAGATTTGTTTCGATTCACGTTATCCCTACTTGTTGCTCTAGTAGTTATATATCCGAAAAATAGAGTTGTTAGCCGCATTGATGGCTACTTAGGACGACAATCAGTGTCGGCAAACATACATTACTGCGAGAACAGAAACATCCGACGAGTAAACAATTTTGTCCGTCTTCTCTTGACGACCCAGTGCGAGCAACAAAGTCGTACGCGCTCTCCATTTGGCCTTGGCCGCGCAACAACGGAACTTGAAAAAAAATCGGAATCACCAAAATTTGCAATTGAAGAATATACCCCTCGATCATTGCCATCAGCAATCATGACTGTCGAAGGAAGGAACTCTGTGATCGAAAATACATGTTAGCGTTTGTTGGGCGCCATTTGGTTTGAAAACACCATGGGCCATGTGGTGTAAAGAAAGTCGAATGCGGAGTACTTGCGGTCCCTCAAGAAGGTGGTGCCCTTTTGGAAATGGGACAAGGGACAGTGGTGTCCAACTCATCAACCTAATACCACAATTGGGAAAATTATTGACGCGCGCGGCCAAGTGTGGTATTGTTCGAACCAAGATGTGACAAGGAGGCCAATGCCGGGGGTATTCAAGCTCTCATCACACAATTCCACAATCTCCTTCCAAACTTGAGAGACTTGTTGATGGGTCTTCGTCAGCTCCCTTGTGTGTTACCAAAATTAAGGTCCCTGGTCAAGGGATTTTGGCCGCCTAGGACAAATCTGGTGGGAGTGCCCTGCACGGTGTGACCGTAAACATGTTTGATGTCATTCACGAGATGCCGACGACCATCATGACGTCCAGGGTTTTACTGGCGACCGTTTGTTGGGTTTTACTTGCGACCGTTAGTTGGGCGTCATTTAGTTTCAAAACACCATGGGCCATATGGTGAAAAGTAAACCGCATGCGGAAGACTTCTGGTCCCTCAAGAAGGTGGTGTTGAAATGGTTTCCAAATCGATCGACAATCCCTCGAACAAACATGGTATTCTTCTTGTTGCTCGTGTCTTGCTTAGGTAGGGAAATGATAACCAGTTCTCGATGATACCCATAATATCTGTCTCAAGAAAACCTCCTTTGAACGACTGCGCTTCTGCACATGAGAATGTCCAATTCCACCAAGAATCCTTGGTTCCTCTCTCTCTCTATCTATCTCTTCATTCGTGAATCCCAATCGATCGATAATCACTCGAACAAACATGGTATTCTTCTTGTTGCTCGTGTCTTATGCCGTTTTACTGGCGACCGTTTTGTTGGGCGCCATTTGGTTTGAAAACACCATGGGCCGTATGGTGAAAAGCAAACCGCATTCGCCAATGGTTTTCCAATCGATCGACAATCCCTCGAACAAACATGGTATTCTTCTTGTTGCTCGTGTCGTATGCCGATACGCTACTGGCATCGTTTGTTGGGTGGCCAGCTTATGTAGGGAAATGATAACCTGTCTCAAGAAAACCTCCTTTGAACGACTGCGCTTCTGCACATGAGAATTCTTGGTTCCTCTCTCTCTTCGTTCGTGAATCCCAATCAATCGACAATCCCTCGAACAAACATGCTCTCTCTCTTCGTTCGGGAATCCCAATCGATCGACAATCCCTCGAACAAACATGCTCTCTCTCTCTTCGTTCGGGAATCCCAATCGATCGACAATCACTCGAACAAACATGGTATTCTTCTTGTTGCTCGTGTCTTATGCCGATACGTTATGTCGGGAAATGATAACCTGTTCTCGATAGGCCAGCCCTGATGTGGCTGTTCTACGTTGGTGATTGTTTGGGAGCAGTTTCAAGGCATGAACTCCTAGCCCCCAGCGGGGGTGTTTTTGAGGGAGTAATTTCGTTGAAACACCCCCTTCTCTGTTCGCTGGATCTTGACGGTAGGCATATCTCATTTCCTCCACCACGATAACAACGCGACAATCAAACTTTGTTGTTGCTGGTGACCTCCAATGGCCACCCCATCATGATCCGACCATCATATGCTTCATCTGGGTACCATGGCAGTGCATTGTGAGGGACACAGTGGATTCGGGCCACTCTAGGAAATGACCAATACAGTGACGCGTAATACAGGCACAATAGGAGACCATGATGGCATGAAAATACATGAGAGTTGATGTTTTGCTATCAATGCAGCGCGTAACTACTACTGTTATGAGTATTGTAGATCAATAGGTGTTCAAACAATGCAAGATAAGAGCCATATTGTCCGCTTCGTTCGAAATTGTGTGACGTCGCGTCCGTGCCTGTGCCACGAGGCATGGCGCCTATGAGTCTGATGCATAACAGCCTTAACCTTTAAACTTTGGTGATGCAGATGCATTCTACACTATTGGTTTGAGGTCTATGACTGGGAAGACAGGTTTCAAGAGTCCAAATAGGTGCACAACAACCTGTGCAACACCATGGCCCGTGTTGTTGTCGTGGTGGAGGAAATGAGATATGCCTACCGTCAAGAAATAGGTTATTATTTGCTCTTAGGGAAGGGGGTGGCTACACGAAATTACACCCTCAAAGCCACCCCCGCTGGGGGGTACATGAACTCCCCACTCCCCACTCCCCATGTTCGTTCTGCTTCCACCTGACAACGAATGGTTATGGGAAGCATGGCACAGAGCACTCTCCACGAACGTGACCAGAGTTGTGAAGTACCAAATTACCAATTTCACCAAATTATATCATTTTGTACTTTCCTTTACGGTAATTTTTCAAAGTCCAAGTACACCTTTCACAATCATTGATATTAGCCCAAAGTACGAAAGTCCCACACCCCCTTTTCCAATTATCTCATTTAAATTACCAAATTACACCTACCCCCCAATTTCCATGTACTTTTATGTCCCAAAGTCCTTCCCCCCCCAATCCACGACGGTACTTCATGTATCCAAGTCCCTTCCCAGAGTCACATGACCCGTACTTTAATTACCGAAGTCCATCCACATTACATCTCCTTATCGCCCAATAAGTACAAAATCACTCCTCATCTCACCCAATAGGTACTTCTCATTCCCCAACCATTCATTGACATCTCCAATATTCCAAATGATCACATACAAACGATGAGATAACAGATGAGATATGAGGCCTGAGGGTCATCGATCATCTGCACCTCTGCTTTGTGCTACCTCAAAAACACACTCGTGAATGTGTTTCCAACTGATCTTCCACAGTGTCCACTTCCCAATCTTCATTGTTCCCATCCCAGCTTGCTTAAGAACTCAATGTCTGACGACGACGAAGCAGCAGCCCCAGATCCTGGTCCTCATGACGAAATAGTGGAACAGAAGGACCAAGTTGACGAAGAGCATCTACCCACTGCCAAGAAAACGGTGAAAAAGAAGAATCCTGGATCGAAAACAAAGAAGAAGTCTCCTCAACTGGTCAGGAAACCATCGGCTTTGGAGAAGAAAAAGAAAGCAGTCGATGCTGACTTTGCTCAAGTTGCCCAGACTACGGAACAATTTCACCAAGAAGAAAAGAATCTCATCCCACTCATTGATGGCAAGTTTACGCCCTTAATAAGCTACGGCAGAAACACCTCCCCATATTGGAAATGGGTGACTCACGTTGACTGGTTGAAATTCGAGTTGTTTTTGGTTGAACAACAAGAGAAAGGAACACTCGAAGACCTTCCTGGCGCTCGCGATGGTTTCGACAAGCTGGTTGTCGCTTTTGAGGACTTAGTGAAGATTGGAGAAGACTCCTTCATGAACACCACGGAAAAACGAAAACCCATAGTTGCAAAAGAACGATACTCTCTTATTTGCAAGACAGCCGTTATCTGTCCACTCTGTTTCAACACTGGTTCAAAACCATTGAATGAATGCATCATCTTATGCAGTCATTACAAACCTTCGAACGTTGACCAACATGTTCTGAAGCACCACAAAGGATTGGATGAAGAAATTAAGAACAACAAGAAAACTTCTGACAAACAATCGACGCTGTCGACTTTCCGCCAGAATACAACGAAATCTGAAGCCAAGTCTCAGCTGCAGACCTTGATATACCGTTTTGTGAACGACTGTTGCTTACCCGCAGTGACAGTTGAGAAACCACAATTTTGCAAACTCATACAATACGCCATCAAAAACGCGACAGCACTCAAGGATAGCCGTGCTGAGATTATGAGCCGACGTCAGATTACGAAAGTACGAATCTCCTCGTACAAACAATTCTTTATCACGGTCGGCCATCTTATACGCAAGAGCCGTGATGAATACAAGCGTCTGTGTGCGCAATCTGTACCATTCGTGACCTGCTGTCACGATATATGGCAAGCAAAGAACCATGACGTTCTCGGTGTCACCATCATGTTTACCGACCCGAGAAATTGCGTGGTATATAAAATCCCAATTGGGTTGGCAGAGTGTCACGGGCATGCTGCCACCGACGTGGCCAATTTGACCGACTCCCTTCTACTGAGTGTCGGTCTTTCCACTGCTGACCTATGTGCCGCTGTCAACGATAATACTTCATCTGCCGTTTTGGCGGGTAAGTATATCATTGGCAATCCCGACAAAACTGGCAAGTGCGATATGCACAAGGCCGAGCTCGTGTTAAAACACGCTACTGGCTTGGTACAACGCTACCAAAATCGCATTTTGATAGATTCCAACGACTCTTTTTGTGATCTATGGAGTATTTTCAAGAAATTTGCGAGCTGGTTGACCTCCAGCAAGGCACCACACCGGTGGGAACGATTGAAGGACGGAGTCAAGAAATTTGGTGGCAAAATTGTCCTGATCCCCTTGCCAAATGACACCCGGGTTGGGGGCCTTGTTCTGTCAATTCACAATTTGTTTCGCGATAAGCCCTGCATGGATGAATATTGTAAGACAGCCACTCTAAGCGACCCCAATTTTAAGAAGCGGTATCCCTCAGAGGACGAATGGTTGCAGCTCGCGCAATACGAAGGCATCCTAACCAACATAAAGATGGTCGCCATGAAATTGCAGACCGATGACCCTGGTTCCAACTCCGCCTCTCTTCTGGAAATTTACACTTCCTTCTACCATGCTCAAAGAATGAGAATGGAAGGTCCCGACTGTGGTGTTGGGTGTTTGTTGCGACCCAATAAACCTCAAAAGTATTGGGACGCTAGAAAAAGTATTGACGACTTGGATGAGGCACGTAGAGCCATTCCATACAAAGATCTCTATCCTGGGCCCAGATTGTTGGTGAGACGAATCATCCAAGAGTTTCGCTACTATCTGTACAATCGGGATCCGGACGCTTTAAAAGCCGTTGGATGCAATCCCCTTTTGGCAAATGTTTATGCCGACATGTTTGTAAATTTCGGTGTATACGATCAAGACAACGTGAAGGAAGGTCGCACTATCATTATCAACGATATGATAGACCGCTTCACTAACCATCGGGTCTCGGCTATTGGAGCTGCGATGACGTCTCAAAACAAGAAAACATCTGACTCCTCGTCGGAATTGGTCGTCGAGCCAAATAGAGCCACTCTCAAATACAAGTCTATGGATGTGTTTGAAAGAATGCGCCAAGCAAGTGACCTGAGAAAACAGGCACTACTGAATATAACTGGAAAAGCGTCCAAGGCCGCCGAAGAGCAAGTTGTACAACAAGCACTCAAAAAGGCATGCACAGAGTGCTATGACGACTTTCTCCGCCATTGCGAGTCACAAATTGACTTCAATTGGGCGGATATTATCAAACAATATCCAACAGAGGCTTACACCAAGGAATGGCCGAAATGGGACGATGCTCAGAAGCAGATGTTTGCCCGACATTGTCACAGTCGGAACTATTTGGAAGTGGGTCGGTTCTTTGACTTAATGGGATGGTGGCGTAAACACTCAAGTAACTGGTCCTACGTGTTTCCATCCGCTATCGTGTGGTTGGCTAAACCGGCAACTAATGCGTTCCAAGAACGAATTTTCTCGATTGGCAGTTGGATGCTGCAGAACAAGCTAATGTCGAATTTGGACAGGAAGACAAATGAAATGCGCACAATGGAGCGTATAACACGACAGCTAGTGGCTGAAATCGAAAGTAACGAAAAGGACATCAAGGCAGGAAAGGGTACCACGAAATCATACGATAAGCGAGAAATAGATCCTGATGACATGGCAATTAGCGCGGCTATTGAAGAGAGTTTGAAAGAGCAAGATAACAAGTTTGCTGTGTCAGGAATGAGGGACTCCACGTCTTCGTTACGGAGGTACTTCAACACTCGAGACATTACTAAAGACGTAATCAAGGACCCCGCCGTAACAATGTCGTTCTATCCAGTAGAAGGTGCCAAAATACCAAGTGAAGACAGCCTGCAAGGTAGAAAGAGTGCAGGTGGTACAAAAACACCACCCGATGCGCCATTGGATAATGACTCTATGGACACAAAACCACCGGCAAAGATTGACCCGACTGCCAATAACAAAGACAATAGCTCAGGATCTGTTGGCAATAGCGCCAAAGGACGAAAGGCGAACAAGAAAGTCAGTCCCTATACCCTAACGACACACGGAGAAGACACAACTCCAGCCAATGCAAACCGAATTGTCTATGTCACCATTGATGATCGTTACGATGACGATTCGGTTGATGCATCTGTTCCGCCACCAGAAGAACCAGACGAAGACAGTGATGAAATCATCAACCGTCTACTAGATGATGAATGGATGGACAACAATGACGATGATGATGGACTAGTCGATGTCCAAGATGACTTTGAGGTAAACTTCGAGGATGGAACAGGATTGGTGGACCTGAATGAGAGTGATAGGAAGAATAATGAGAAAGATACAGTGGTTGAAGAAGACATGCTGGCTCCAGGTGATGCTCCTGCTGAAGATGACGATGCCAACGATGTACTTGTTGTCACTCCACCAACAAAGAGAAAGACCAATCAGAAGTTGAGCTCGAGTAAAAGGCGCAAGAGAAAGTGCCCACCCAATCCCAGCAGTGGTAGTGGCAAGAAAAAATCTAAATTGTCCATTGGTAAGAAGCCAAAACCAAATACACCAAAACGGAAAAAACCAACGGAACCAGTACGCGTCTCTCCCCGGCATAAGAAGGATGCGGCATCGAAGCAACAAACTAGCGATACTATGGCTGGTATGGCAAGGGCACAAAGCAGGAAGAAGAGCATCATGGGAAAGAAGGACGACAAAGAAGAAGACCAGGGCGAGGATGAGATTAGTGAGCAAGTGGATAGTATGGACAACGACGATACATTCGTGGATAGTGATGCGAATGAGGATGATGACGACTACAAAGATGAAGACGAGAGGAAGGAGAACGAGAATGACGAGGAGAACAACGATGAGAACGACGAGGAGAATGATGAATAGTGATGAGTAGTATGCAAGCAAAGAATGAATGAATGAAGAGAAATGAGTGATGACAAAGATGAAATTAGGTAACAAACTAGGAGAGCGATTAATATTTGTGAATCATTGTCATTAACTTCTTTCTGACAGGGTCGCTGACTCGGTCAGTCTTTGTCAATGCTGCTACAATTTTTGATTTTGAGTCTATGGTACTGCAATGTTGACCGAATGCACCAAATAGGGGGTTTATTGCGTACCACTTGTCTTGGGGCAACCATGATTCCAACACTTTGGAACAGGCAATACCAACAATGCCGTTGGGAGTCCAAGAGAGATGATCGGCCCACCGGATCACGTGAATATCCGCAGGTATGCCATCAACTCGGTGAAATGCTTCTTCGATGACGATGCATGCAGTTTTATATCCAATTCCATGTAGTGTTGTAAGCTCATAGATTGTTATGTCTTCAGGTATTTTACCACCATGGTACTGACAAAAATAATCTGCAGCGTTGACAATCCGCTCTGTGTTGTTGTAATACAGTCCTGATTCCAAAAGAAGGCTACAAAAAGCATTCATGCCAAATTGTTGGGCAATGTCGATTACTGCATTTGCCAAAGTGAGGCCACAGGCAAACAAGCGTGGGATTATAGAGCTCAGTTGGGAATCAGACGTGCTAGAGCTCATGCAGATTGTGATTAATATCATGAAAGGCCGATCAGCAGTAGGGTCATCAGTGAATTGGAGCCAAGCAGTCCACTTATCACGTGGAGCAAATATTCCTTTCTCTTTAAGCTCAGCATGAAAAGACATCATTTGGGACAATTCCGAAATGCGTTGTTGTCGAACGGTTTCTTCCACAAGAGTAATACGAAGTGAGCATCGAGCGGGTGTTGTTAGGTTTGGAGGGTCTCCCGGTTGATGTCGTCTGTCCGGATATTGAATTTCTTGTTTAGAATGCAAAGTAGATTGCAAGAATTTGGAAATGATTGCGTTGCGGTATCGTGTTGAATACAAGTGTGTGGAATACTGAACCGACAACTTTTTGGGATATTGTTGTTTTCTTTGACGTGATTTCCGACTCGTTTGTTTGGTTCTGTTATCGTCATCCGTATAATTGTTGTATGGGATTGTGTGGTCCAATGGTTGTGAATTGTCCTGTGATTTGGGAGATATACGTTCGGTCAAAAATGATGCCACCAATTTAGAAACATAAAGGTTCAGGGACAGAGGGAAACAGAATTCTGAATCGGTAGACTTGTCCTTTGAATCTTCGACGTAGTAATCGACGATCATTTCCTGCGGGACTTGTTTACAGACAATAGATACACCGGTACGGAAGAACCAGGATGATACAATCGAATGAGCCTTGGAAGGGGGGCGTGGTGTGCTTGGTTTTTTTCCGTAGGTAAATTGAAGGCAGTCCCAATAGTGTTGGTTCTTCACTACGGTAATGTTTGGACGACAAGAAATTGAAAGAATCAGTCGATTGGAGAAGAAAGGTTCGTCTGGAACAAAGAAGTGTTGGTAGGAATCGATGGATTGGTGAGGGGAATATCCATCCTTGAGGGTCCGTATAATAATCCCAACAATCAGCTGAACTCGTTCGAAGAAAATGAACTCCGAAATCCGGCATGTGTGTGTACGAGATTGCCATGTATTCTTTTCTTGGAATTGGATATGTCGGTTGTTGCGAAGGAGCCATGCGATGGTTTGGCTTTGGACGGCACATCGTAGAGCATTCGACGTCATGGAAGCGTGTTGAGTGGTTCTCATGAAGTCGTACATGAAGGAAAAAAAGGCCTCATTGGAATGTAGACAGTAAATTGGGAAGCCTTTCGATTCGAAACGGATGCAATTGCGTTCAACATAGTCATCCATTTGTTTGGGTATTAGACATCAAAGGTCAGAGGTGCAAAAGGCGGTGAAGATGTGCGAGGATCGAGGATACAGCAGCAAGACTTTGTGCTCTGTGGTCTGTGGTATGTGTTACTGAGAGTTACTAAGTATCGTGTAGTTTAGACTGCTGACTACGTGAATTAAGTGCTAAAGTACATAAGGAAAGGAGAGCTAAATTACCTACTCCCTCCTGAAAGAAAATAGTGCACGATTTTTTTTGGTTATTTTAGTCGCGTTAAAAACTCTCGTAGGCTCTGGTACAAACCTACAGGAGGACGGCTGGCTCATTCGGAGTCGAACTCCACCCTGATTTCGTAGATGAACATAAACCAGTGACACGTGCCCCCCGGGTTGATCCATGGCTTCAGTTCCTACAACCCGGCGTGTCCTAACGCGAGAAAAACTCATTCGTCTCCTTCCAACCACACGAGAAAACACAACAAGAGCAACACAACCATAACAACAAATAATCCATTAAGGGTCCTATGATGACAATCATTGGCCGTAGCCCCTGGCCGCCTCCTGAATCAAGTGGAGGTCGGCCAGGTATTCATTTAGTAGGATTAGGCATTAGTGTTCCTATTCCATTACATGCAAATTGTTGTTTGGGTCGAATGCCTTTGTGACATCCAAGACAGTAGGGAGCTGACCTTTGCGCTCCAGACCCTCCTTGTTCAGGTGGGGGATCTGGTAGTCATTCCCACCATCTTCTTCAATAATCCTGTTGAAACAGGATTGCAGTGTCAACCAGGTCCTGTTCAGTTTTTCTCTAGGATACTCAGCAAAAGCCTTTGTCACAGAGTCAATCAAAGCCTTTTCGCACGATCCAACAATCAAACTTGCACTCTGAATGGCCCTGAAGAACCCCAAGTCACAGATATTGGTATCTGGACTATTGGGAGACTGAGTGTACAGACTGGCATCCAACTGACCTTCATTCTTCAGATCTTTTAGGAACTCAAGAAACTCAGGGTCGTCGTCAGAGATGTGAGATTTTGCACCATCCTGTTGGATCCTTACCACCCTTTCCTTCCTGTCCTCGACTGGCCATTTCTCTATAATGCCTGGCAACACCTTTTCAACCAGTAGAGCTCTGTAGACATCTCTTGTAATGCTTGTGTTTTTCCACACAGGAGTTCCCTTGCGACGATTTGCAGAATCTCTTTTTGCAGGAACCCACTCACCAATGGGCCAGACACCAATCTTGCCATCCCACCACTTGTTTAGATAGGGGATGAAGCGAGGCCTTGCAACGGCACAGAGAAACATCACCTTGGTGACATGACTCTTGTGCTTGACAGTGCGATGTGGGTTTTTTTCATCGTCTGTCAACACAAATCTTTGCCCATCCTGGGAAAGATAGAACCACTTCTCGTCCACATGAACCAGATCATACATATCCTCATACTCATACTCACCTTCCTTGCCTTCTTTCTCTTTGATAAAGGAGGTTGCCATGAGAAGGCGAGACAACTTGTTTTGTTCAGTCAACGTAGGCTTCAACATGTTTCTGTGGCTTCGAAGGATGCCTTTTTTCACCCACGAGTTCACCGTGGTGTGAAAACCTTCAACGCGAGGGAGAGATTTTGCCTTGTGGTCCGTGCCATCAACGGAAGGGCTTTTACTCTCGATCTAATCGTGGAAGGTGAAAACTTAGGCCTTCGACCACGCGCGCTCAACTTCCTCGAAAATTCAGGCGAGTGAATTATGCCTGTGGCACGTGTGACGCGCGCGCCACTCCAAACCCTACTTATGGTCGACCTGCCGAGACCCATCTCTCGAGCAACAAAAGCAATGGAACCATGGCCAAAGGTGCCTTGATTGACCATGGAATTGAGCATCGAAACAATACGAATCTTGTCTGTTTCACGCAGAGCCTTAAACTTTGATGCCCTGGGGGGCCGCCCTGAAGAGGACGTGTTCATAGGCGCCATAGAAGTCTCAACCGGTGGGCACTGAAAAGCAAAGCTCGAAATGGCGCCTTTTGAACGGTCATATCTCATCCCCTTGCAAGAATCGAACATATAAGTTATACACCAATATAGAGCTAATGAGTAGAGCTTTCTAGGGAAAAAAATTTTAGGAAAAAAGGACGTTCGCTCGTTGAGATATCGTTTTTTTTTCTAAATTCGTGCACTATTTTCTTTCAGGAGGGAGTATGAATGTGTAATTTGACGGGTACTTTCGAAAGTACCTCTTGGAAAGTGATGAAGTACTTAAGTCCCTAATGAAAGTACATACCGGTTGGGTGGAGGTACTTAAGTACCTAAATGAAGTACTTACTGATTACCGCAGATGCCTTGGAAGGAGTAATGATCCGATTGATAGTTGGGATGAGTACTTCTTCTTACTAAAGTATTTCAGTCTAAATTGTATAGTGTACTTTTTAGTCATTATTCCGCTGTGTATTGAATTCTTATAGTAATTTTAAGTACAAAAGTACTTACTAATCAATTCTTTAGTGTACTTGAAAGGACTAAAGTCCTCTAAAACCTCGATATTTGGTACTTCACAACTCTGAACGTGACAGGAGAGAACGCAGGCCCGATACCGAAAATATAACGCCCCAAACAAGCATTCAATGTAAAAGTCCTGTTTCAGTCATAAACAGATGGTTGGGAGTATTACATTAATACCAAAGATATGCTTAGGGAAATAGCATACTCACAGATTACGCGGTTGACGGTGCACCCCAAAATCATACCATGACTCACCATTAAACTATTCGTAGCTGTTTATATTTAACGGTTTCAACAACGCTCCTTTTCTCTCATTTGTACTGCTTCTGCTATTCTGCATCCGCTGACAGAACAGCTGGTCATTCTGGGAAGTTCCACCCCAGACCCCAAAGCCTTCGGCCTACCCATCACGTTCATACTGAACTTAGACGAATATGAAGATCATAATAATATGAAGCAAGAATACACCAATAGCACTAATAACTAATACCAATACCCAGTCTAATAAGACCGGCCTTTGGCCATAAGACCACACGCTTTTGACATGAGGACAATGGATGCCTAATCACGCTTTGTCTACAGTCAACACCATACTATTAAGAAATCATATAGGCACGCGGGTGAAACTTCAATGAAGAGCGTGGAGCGTGGAGGGAGGGTCGAAGCATGAATAATGAATACAAGTTGCAAGTTGCAAGTTAGCAAGAGTATGACGTGAGAGAAGAATGTTATACCAAGTTCTCTAGCTAGAGACTCAAGCTACCTAGTCGTAGGTAGTACTCCGAGGAATAGAGGAGCTGTACTCTCCCCATTTCTGTAGTGTCCAACAAACTTTTATTATTTTTTCAATACGAATTACGAATATCCGATATTATGGGATATGGGATGGTGCTGGGTCGTATTGTATCCTCTCTGTAGTTTATCATTGTACTCCATTTTTCGGAGTAGCACATTGACTAGAGGTGGCTCCAGCAACAGCTCATCTCTGCTGGAGCTAGGTAAGCGCTGGAGACGTCTCTGCTGGAGCTAGGTAAGCGCGTCCGCTGGAGAAAAGACTACCTGTGCTACCATGATGAAAATACTTAGCTAGAAGCTAGTGAATCTATCTTATGGTGAGAACACATGTTCCCAATTCTCACGTAAAAAAGGTAAATCTGTAACGGTGGAAGGGTCCAGTGATGCTTGTTTCGCAGATGTGATCAGTTCTGCAATACTGAACGACCTTTCGGAAGAGGCAGCAGTCGCAGGCAATGCAAGATATTTTCTTGCTAGGCACCAAATGTTGGGATCTTGACTTACTTTCATCTTCCACATGATGCTCTTCCACCTTTGATGAGTCATCATTATCATTGCAATCAGACATTGTGGAAGGCAGTGTGGAGCAAATGAATGGCATAGGGTCAGTCATGACCAGTGCGGAGCAAATGAATGACATGCAACAGTCAGAGACCAATGTAGCGCTTACCTGCTTACCTTTCCAGCAACAGAAAATCTCTGCTGGAGTTTCTCCAGCGCTGGATCTCCAGCGCTAGAGTTTCGCGTCCGCTCACCGCTGGAGCCACCTCTAACATTGACGAAACATCATGAATCATGCGAAACATGAAACATGGATGAGATGCGAGATGCGACGCGCGACCCGCGCCTTGGATCAGCTGATCCGATTAGCTGATCCGAGGATTGACCACGACGAATCCGGTGGTGCGCAATTGTCAGGGTCGGTCTTATCGACACGATTTCTTCGCATTCTTCGCAAATCTTCGCATACATTCGGGGGCACCCCAAAGTTGCGAAACTCTGTTCAGTCTTAACGATTGCAAAGCTACGCACACCTTCGTAAACCTTCGCCACGACGCTATGATTGCTATGCCTTTTGAGAATTTATAGCATTATGACAAAAGTAACATAGGAGTAGAGGAGAGGAAAATCAGAGAAAACAATGGAGAACCACAACGGTCGAAGTTGCAACAGCAGTAGGGCATCCTCACCTCACAGGCGGCCTGTACGTTCACTCCGTGTGTCTGGTAATGGCCAGAGAAGCAAGAACGAACGTTTCCCACTTCACTTTTTGATGGAGTCTCTATTTCTAAGTGATAGCCATCAATCACAGAAACACAGTTGTTGATGCAACCCCCAATGGTACACTGCTGGAACCCTTCTGCAGCTTCCAGGCATTCTTCAACTGTCTCACAAAACTTTATGGACAGTTCCGGGGCCCGGCAAATGGAGTCCATAGTCTTGTATATTACTTGGTAGAAGGAGGCTTTAGAAATACCACAAAATATGAAAATGTCAGCGTATGACCCACCCGCTAGGTAGCGTAATGTGCAATACAAGGAAATTTCAGGTAGAATGGGCCCGCCTCTCAAATCTGCCATCAGTGTATCCACGGCTAAGTCTGGTTTCACATATGAGAGTAGTTTATGGAAAGAGGTGAGTGGCATTCGCATGTGTCGTTCAAAGACCCAGCTCTGACCATGCTCCTCTAGAAAACTGGACCATAGAAGCCGTTGGTGAAACACACTTGGATTTCTTGGTCTTTCCTCTTGCGACAGTGATGCAGCAATAGCTCCCAGAAGATGCACTGAGTGCATGTGCCGTAACAAAGCTTGCTTTATCTTGTCGTCCATTGCTGCACTATATGATTGTTGTTCAAAATTAACAGAAGGAGAGAAGTCATTTGTATTGGTCCCATCGATTGGGTGTGATGTCCCCTAGGAGTAAAATATACCTAGAGGTGAATTTGCATGTACTACCCAAGAAAAATGATGCTACCCAACGACCTTCACAAAAACCTTCGCAAATCCTCGAATCTGCGAAATGGGCCACTTGCGAAGATTTTCTTCGCAAATTTTGGGCAAACCGACCCGGATATATGCGAAGATTTGCGAAGAATGCGAAAAAATCGTGTCGATAAGACCGACCCTCAGCGCCTAAAGCAAGAAAAGTGTTAAGGCATCAATCGAAGCGCTTTGAAGCCACAGACACTAGCCAAGGAATGTGACAGTGATTCGGTACAAGATGATGGCATTGAGGACACATCTCGTCATTTGTTTCATGGGATTCCCCGCATCTGCCAGTGATTCTGAGTGGGCATTCAGTATCACTGGATTGATTGTCACGCCAAAATCATCTGCTGTTGACCCCAGGAGTGTGAGTGACATTCACTCCCTGAACCATAATTGGAATATGGTCTTCCAGAATAAACCATAGCTTTATTTCAGTTTCTTGATTTATACGTTCCTTTGTGGGCATGCAATGTGTCCATGGTCGTGTACACCTATTATATGTCACCTAAGCTCTAGAGAGCTGTGACTAGTGACTAGGAGTACCTATGCTATGTTGCGTCGCGCATGCGCTGATCGTGCTACCCATGCGTACCCAAATGACTTTCAGGGTGATCGATCAGCGCTGATCGGGTTCGCGGCCACATGTCACGGAGCAGAGCTCTGGTTTGTGGCTCGTAGTTCGCACTCCGCAATTCGCAACGACGAACGACGACGCTTCGTTGTGAGGCTCAATTCCCACCAATCCCCAATTCCCAATCCCCTATTGAATTATTTCCGTACTGAATGCGATGCAGTGATAATTCCACACCCTATCCGTACCATCTGTCCCAGAAGCAAGTACACTCTTTTGCAAGTAGGGAGCTAATAGCGATTAGGAGTAGAACTTAAAAATGTTCATACAAAACGTTGGAACAGGTTGGAATTTGGAACCGCTCTGGGGTGTGAGTCCGAGTCCGGAACCCGGAATCTTGATTTTTGATGAGTATCGAATTCTAAATTGTCCGGGAGGCTAGCGTCGTCGGCGTCGGCGTCCCGGAGTCATAATAGAAGTAGACCACTTGCTGCTTGCTGTATGCAGGTTTCTTGTTTCTAGCTCAACTAGGGAGTAACAATAAAATACTTACTAAAGCACCACATCCTGAATCTCTAACTAAGCTGATATTCTTCTACCTCTAATCTACTTAGATAGATACAAGTAGAATCTTAGCTCTCTAGCTAGTTCCAGTTTTCAAGTATTTCCTTTATAGCAGAGTAGACAGATCTACCTTCGTAGATAGTAGAGAGAAGTACAATACTCACTCTCTAGCTACCTCTACTAGAGATCTTCGAACTTCGAATGTATAAGAATCTACTAGCTGCCACTCTTTACTTAGAATATGTCTAAGACTCATTATACGAAATACTCCTACCAGTATCTAAGATGTCCTCTATGACATACTCTTACTCCCTATCACTCCACCACCGTACCTCCCAAATCAGTTCCAACTTCCAACACTAAATTCAATGGTTCGTCGCTCGTCGCTGTTCGTCGTCATCGCCTTTGTCCTTGTAGTAGGCCCCCAGCAGTACTATCGCTGATATCTGATTGATAAAAATTCTTTTTGATTCTGATTTGTGTTTCTGATAGGGAGCCGTGTCCCACATCTGTGCTTCTTGGCCTGGACAAACGCATTTTTTGTTGCCTCGTTTGTTTCCAACGGCTTGCATGTGCTGATTGCTGACCCATCAATAACAAATTCAGGAGGGTGTTTAGCATCGAGATTCGTCGATAAGCAATCTTCTCAACCTCATTGATAGTGGTTTCATCTTACCGAAAGAGGACGGGGCTTGAACCGATGATGGATGGCAAAATTGGCTCTGACGAATCTAGTCATGAGTTTGTGGCGACTGGGGAAAAGAAACGTAGCGCACAAGAACACGAGGACAACAGTGACGATGAATCCGATGAAGTTCTTCCCTCCGAACAAGCTCAAGGCGAACAACATCTTGATCGCACTTCTCGCTTGAGGCGCGAAAAGAGATTGGCGATGAACCGAGAATCTGCACGGGCGCGCCGGAAACGAAAAAAGATTCTGATCGAGACGTTGGAGAACCAGGTAGCAGAGCTGACCAAAAACAATCAAAGCTACAAAAACCAGATATCTGATCTTGAGAAGGAACTGATCGCTGCGAAGCAGACCATTCAAATTCTTTCGCGAAATGGCAGTGCGATAGCTCAACAACAAGCGAGCTTGAATGTTACTCATGGGCAGATGGCTCCTCAGGTGTTGGTTACCAGAGGATTCGAAATAGACGCGAATGACACTATGCGGAGGATTTTGGAAGCAAGGAACCAGCCCGTGATGGGACAAAACGTTGCGGTGTCAGGAGGGGCTGGTCAAAACAGCACAACCGTAGAACAACTACTTCGTTTGGAAGGGCTCGGAGGTTTGCAGCACTTACCACCACAAAGCCTCCCTTCAAGGATCTCGACTGTAGTACCAGCTGGGTCTGGAATTGAGGTTTTAACCCAGCAGCGTGGAGACGTTCATGCCAGGTTTTCTGGTGTCGGGGCGCAAACTGTGGTAGGTTGCACGTTTTCTCTTGATACGTCAGGTAGGGGGATCACTAACCGCTGAAATTGTATTTTCGTAGAATCCCTTGCAACAGCCTGCTGCAGGACCGGCTTCCGCGAATGATTCTTTACTTCGGGAACAGATTCTGATGTTACAGCAACAACAGAACCGACAAGTTGCTCATATTCCAGACAGATCTTCAGTCTCCGGTGACACGGCAGCAAGGGCAGTGCTACTTCGGCAGCTGCTGCAGGAACAGGAGCTTTCACCTACTCCAAAGAGACCTAATGATAACGGCTCCTAAAATCGACTAAGAGTGGGATGGGATAGTTCTATGTTACCGCAGACAGCGACAAAAAATTGGCAGACTGAAATAGACATAAACAGCACTGTGTGCTATATTGCAGTTTTTGATTCAGTTCTCCTCGTTTTCCGTGAGTATTCGGTTGGGGGATGGGATTTGGGATTGGTCTACGCTTTGGTCAAGAAGAGTCGTTTAGAAATATTTTTTAATGTTCCTTGAATCGCCTCCTTGTCATGATGTTCGAAAGGCATGTCTATGAAATAAGTTGCCGATATATATTGGTGGTTGTAGCTAATTATTTGTTGTCAAAGTCATCTCCAAAGCCTCCCTTTGTATGCGGACTAGATTTTAGGAGTAGCTAGTATCATGTCAAAAAGGCCATAGAAACAAAACATGATCGATCGATCGTTTTTTGGCACGATTTGATAGCAACAAGCCTTTAAGTGCGACTGAACAGTCGATCACGATCAACGACACAATTCTCCAAATCACAAGACTCCGGTTTTGATTTTCATGTTGTCGTCTATTTCATCAACATGAAATTTCATGTTTATGAAGTAGACGACCATGAAAATCGAAACCGGATAGAATCCATATGTGTGATATGCGGGTGTGCAATGGCATTTCCTGGGAAGTAACGTTTGCCTTAGCGTTGTAAAAATGGCAAGCGAAGATACTCCACCCCCGGATGTCCTCCACGGTGCTCGTGGTGACATGTGAGGCTTGGAGTGATTTCGATGCGCACTTTCAGGTTTCTTCGTTCCCGAATCAAGGGATATGGCTTCGATCTAAAGCGCCATTCTCGGGAGAAACCAACTTTCGACAAACTAGATGCAATATTTCGCGATGGAATCTCCAAGAGACGATACAATCAAGGAAACTGATTCGAAAACCAAAGGATCTTTAATCGAATCGACCCAGAAACCTACACCAACACCACCAAACTCTGTCGAAGGATCCCACTTTGTGAATGTGAGTGTTTTGATTATGCCCTTGCTGCTGTTCCCTTTTCTCTCCACTCATGTTGGAATCCAACTGCGATACAGACAAATTTGGTACCAAAGCATCGAAGTGCAGGAATGAACAAAAGTATAGAAGAGAGGAACCCTGCAGTAGCGCGGCCATCTACTGATATGTCCCCACGAATGTATGCGCCATCTGTGCCGGTCTACTATCCTCCTCACAATGCAACAAACATGATGCACAGCTGGATCCCAAGCCCACATTATCCATCTGTATCGGCACCGCCACCCCATGAGTACTTTCATCTTCCTGCCCATCCAGGAGCTTCATTTGACTCATCAGTAAGCCCGAGCAATGGTGCCTACCTGCACGCTTCTACAACTAGTCACGAATACACACCTACACTTGAATATGGATCCATGAAAATGAGGGGAGGATATACCTCCCAGCGCGGCTCTCCGCTCACAATTCCATCGCACAATGGATTTGTTGCTTCCTCACAGCATCCCGTTGGCTATGGCGGTTACCAGCACCATAGTAGTCATTTTTTCCCGCCATTTCAACCAGCACCAAACACCAGTATGTGGTCTATTCCAACGCCTCCTCAGCCACAGCCCATTCTTTTGATAAGCGATATCACCCCAAATGATGTTCTTTGTGGAAGGGGTGGAGCCACAAATTCTCATTCGGGAAACCGCGTGTTTCGCTCATTCGTGAAAAAGTTTCAGGAACGGTATTTGAAGGCGAAGAAACGAGATAAGCCGGCCGTCGCCTCCGTTATTGTCGATCTGGTGAGAAAGCAAGGAGGAAGATTTCTCCGAAGGTATGAAAGAACTGCTCCAAATGGGCAGGTTTTGTGGGTGGATATTGGAGACGAACGCGCGAGGGAGAAGGTATGTGTATCGCAAACACCATATTCAATGTTGTCTTCCGTACTCATAATCTAACTTGAATGGTAGACATGCCAAGCACTTCGTGAAAATGCTCCAGAGATACGACGACTGAAAAAGAAGTGCATAGTGGATCAGAAGTCGAAGTATACTACGTCACCCTCAACTGCTTCCTCGTGCTCGGATGAAGATATGTACAAGTTTGACGAAGACAAATTGAAAAGTATTTCTCCCTCTACTGGATCACCCCGTCACAGAAAATTGACTCTGTCGCCAGTGAAATCGAAGACGGATGGGGGCAACGTATCTAGCGAACTCAGCGGAAGTAGTGGGAGGACAGACATGACCACGAACGCCACTGCAACATCAACAACATCTTTAACAGTCCCTTGGTCTTGCCGTCAACAAAAAACAGAAGGCTTTCCTATGAATTCCAAAGCACCTCAAAACACGGAAGCAAAACATCCCTGCTCCCTGTCGCCGTCTACTCAGTCGCATTCTTCAGCCGTCTCGTCAAGATGTGGGTCAATTTTGATCCGACCAATATCTAGGCTCTTGACAAAACGGCTGTGGCAGATTTCTCCGATCCCAGTTGACCAACTCGAGCAATCCGACAGGGAGCTGTATCTTCGAGACTTCTTGCCACCGGACCCTACAACCTGTGGGAAACAACTTGACAAGGAAACAGGATTGTATCCTCGACAGAGAAAGGAACATTTGAACGAGAGTGGGAGCTACAGTTCTTCATACACCAGCCCGATAGCTATGGCTGAAAAAAGAGACATGGATCATACCCGGTTTCCTGATCAACCCACGCCTTTGGACAAGAATAACATGCCCACAAAAACGATTGAGATAATCGATGTTTGAGCCACTGGACAAGGATATAAGCATTTGCTGCTATACGTAGATGTCGATGGGTTAAGTCAGTTTAGCTCAAGTTCCAGTAGACAAAGTGTCATACAAATTGATTGGCCATACGTAACTATTCCTATTCCTCAAGGACTACCTAGGAGTAAATGCTCCTACTCCTAGATGGAGTACGGAGTAGCGAAATATGATAGTAACCTTAGCAAGGGTAGACTAGCGCCAAAAGCGAGTTTCGAATCAATCCCACATCCCCACTGTTTCGGTGATCTCCAATTGCGTTGAGAAGAGTCAAGTATACAACAACACGAAGAAGTAATAGAATGTCAAAGAAGAACCAAGACGAAAAAGTCGTAGAGCCGATGTCTGTGGAGGCTGTACCCGTCCCAGCGTCGTCGTCGTATGCTGCAAGTCCTTTCACGAAAGATGCGCAACAGCAATTTGGAGCTGCCATTCCTCCTGGGCATTCACGATTCTACTGCAGCAAATGTCACACGGTACGCGAAGCGCTCTGTACTGGGGAATTCAAGCGTCGCATGGCTTGTCGAACACTGGAGGTTAAGGTGCTTCTGTGGAATTTGTTTTGAAACTAATGATGATTTTTTTGTTCCGCTTTTACGTACCCAGCCCTATGATCTTCCGGACAAGGCAACATCCTGGCGCTGTGCAAATTGCCACACCTTCAATTCAACAACACCTGGGGAATGTGAATGGTGCACTATCGTATAACAGACTGGTGCTGGTGGAGATAGATCAAGATTTGCCCGTCACTGTGAATTGTTGTGACCGCACTTGAACTATTCATTGATTGTGCCTTCTCCGAAACATTCGCCACAGTTTGAATAGATGTTCACACACCTGGAGAAATAGAGAAGAAAAATAATGTTGTTTTCATGTTCATAATTTTAAGGAACCGCTGTCTAAGATGCTTTCGTTTCCACAATTTTCAGGAGACTCTTGAGATAACCAATTCTAGAAATACGTTTGCAGGAATATTCAGCAAAGGTTTGAAATGCCAGTTCTCGGATATACAGAAGTATAATCAATGCGTGTTTAATAGTTACAGAGAAGTGCAATCAGCTACAACATCTATTCTTTGGGATCCACAAAGTCGGCCTTGACTTTGCGTCCCAGGTGCCAGGCAGAGCTCAAAAAGAGAGCAATATTGACAGAGCACAATGTGTAATTAATGGGTGTGACCAGAAGGGCATATCGCGAAAAGAAAAAGCCAGTCAAGGTCAACGCAGAGTACTGCGCCAATGAGATCTTTTCAGTCGGTCGGTCCAACTCGAGAAAGCTGGCCCCTGAGATCATCCACTTTGACATGGGAGCCCTGAAAAGAAAGAAAACTGTGAGCCCATGTGTGACAAGTAAAGCTCCTACGCATGGCACGAGTGGTCATGTTGCTGAAGAGCCCACAAAAATGATGCAACTCACCAAAAGTGAACTGTAAATGGTCCAGCATCGGCAGCTGCAGTGGCCGAAACAATGCCGAGATTGGCATTCGAGAGCGCAGACCGAACAGAGGGACCGACCAGCACACTTCCAGCCAGAACCGCACCGCCAACTGCCGCTTTTTGTGCCATGTCATTGACTTGCGCTTCCTGGCCAATGCTTATTTTGTGCTCCAGAGCGCGTCGCATTTGGTTGGATTGCGCGGCCACATTTGCTACATGGCATGCACACAACAGAAGATTTTGTGGCTTGACAATATAGGCCCATCTGGCAAAGAGGGAACTGTAGACAATCAGAACGGGCGTCATGCTCAAACTGATCACTTCCGGTCCTTGCTGGGAGGCGTCGTAAATGGCCGATCCTGACATTCCCCACCCAGCAAGAGCTCCCAATCCACCCCAAAACTGGGCCGAGTTCCACCATCCTCCACTCTTGGCTTCCTCTTTTGCACCCTCCTTTGCCGCCGATGTCGCGGCCTCGGTCGTTTTGGACGCGGATTCGGTGGACAACCAGGTGCGTCGGAGCGCCACACCTCGCGCCTGAGTCGAGACGCGATTCAGCACTAAAGTACGAACAGGACGAGCGGCAAACATGGCGATAAGTCGTTCAGGATAATGTTCTCCTTTCTCGATAGCTTCACCTCTTGGTCGTTCGGTTCGTTTGCTCCTCTTTGTGGGAAGTGGGAAGCAGATCTTCAATTGCGTTCTCGACTTTTTGCCGCCGTGGAACACGAGCACCTGTTTGAAAGACGCGCGATTCTTCGAATCTTCAAGTAAACAATCCCGCGTCCACATGATTTACATTCAATTGGTTTGTTCAACTATATCGACAAGAAGAGAGATAGGGAATATCATGTTCACAGCATGGGGTAGCCCGTTGAGCTCTACTCTAGCTAGAGGCGCATAGTCCGACAATGGTGTGCTGACCATTCCTCCTACTATTTACCACTGCTCTTCCCCGAGGAGACCATTCGATTAGATCGAAGTTGATCATTGGATGTATCAGCTGCTTCATCCAAACGATTCCAAGAGTAGGAGTATTTCTTTCGGGGATAGGTCTACCCAAAGTCTATCCCAGAAAAGAAACTGAGGGAACTTTAACCCTAATCGAGAATGCAATTCCAAAAATCTTCTGTTCAACGCGGCACCATTTTCGTCGACTTTGGCGTGTGCGTCGCCCCTGAAATGTCACCCTGCGTGTGCCGATCAATATCAATGGCAGGGTAGCTGTAGACAATCAAAACTTTGGTCTATTGCTCTGTTGTTTGTGTTAGTTCGTAACACAACAACGTGCACGTCATCCGAGTGGAGAGTTGTTGATACCCTTGCATCCAGAGGAGAGATAGGGCCTCCGTGATGCCAACCAGCTCATACAAAGTGCAGGAAGGGTCAATATCCAAAGCCCGCTTCATATTATCATCAAAGGATCCAACGTGGATACGTCATCAATACACTTCGAGCACCATGTCAGGTGATGAAGGGAACCATTGGCCATCAAGATCATCAACCCAACTTCATTTGCGAGTCAACAGTCGATCACCAATGTCGCTTCTGGTCCTTGCTTTGGGTTTGACGATAACATGCAATCTACTCAATGTTATGGGCTACAATCTCAATCCACTTCCGCTTTGCTGCACGCAACAAAGTCAACTATATCGACAGCAATCTCAATGCGCTGCCAGAAAGCCAATATGTTGGTATACTACAAGACGGAGAGAACCCAACGATAAGTTTTCTTGGCGATTTAGTCAGACGTCACTAAACATGGGAGATGCCTTTGATGTCAACGATGCAACATCGCCCAGTCCCCCTTGTGTTATCAAGGTGCTCGGTGTAGGTGGTGGAGGTGGCAACGCTGTCAATCGGATGATTGCGAGTCAAATCGAAGGTGTTAGTTTCTGGGCAATCAACACAGATGCGCAAGCCTTGGCCAAGTCCCTGGCACCCAATGTCTTGAACATTGGCCGAGCCTTGACACGAGGGTTGGGTGCCGGTGGAGACCCCAAAATCGGACAACAAGCAGCCTTGGAGAATGATAAAGAAGTTCATCGTATATGTGAAGGTGCCGATATGATTTTTATTACGGCTGGTATGGGGGGTGGGACAGGGTCCGGTGCGGCACCGGTAGTGGCCGAAATTGCCAAGAACGATTGTGGGTGTTTGACAGTAGGTGTTGTTACCAAACCCTTTGCCTTTGAAGGAAGGAATCGAATGAGACAGGCTGAAGCAGCTATTGAGGAATTGCGCAGACATGTGGACACTTTGATTGTTGTGTCCAACGATAAATTGTTACGGATCGTTCCAGACAATACACCCGTGACGGATGCCTTTCTTGTGGCCGATGATATTTTGAGGCAGGGTGTCATTGGGATTTCAGAAATCATTCTGAAAGCAGGTCTTGTGAATGTAGATTTTGCCGATGTTCGAGCTGTCATGAAAGATGCTGGAACAGCTCTCATGGGTGTTGGTACCGGAATTGGCAAGAATCGCGCATCGGATGCTGCTGTTGCGGCTATATCGAGTCCATTATTGGACTTCCCAATTCAAAGGGCAAAACGCATTGTCTTTAACATTGTCGGTGGAGAAGATATGGGACTTCAAGAAATCAACGAAGCTAGTGAGGTTATTTACGAGAACGCGGATGACAATGCCAACATCATCTTTGGTGCTTTGGTTGATCCAGCCATGGAAGAAGAGATTTCAATCACTGTCCTTGCATGTGATTTTGATTCAGAGCTTCCTATTGATATTCTAGCTGAAGTAGAGGGAGATGATTACTTGGAACGAACCAAGGATCCAAACTTTTACAAGGATAGACGAAAGAACACGCAGAGTCCACTCGGACCCGATGCCACTCTGGAAGAGGCACGCATTGCCATTACACGCGGGTTCAAAAAGCCAGGAGACGGCAAAGACGGTGACAGTGACGACGATCACCCTGAGAGAAAACGAGGGCTTCGACGATTCCTAAGAAGGTTCACTAGACGTGGAGGAGACTAAATGGTTCAAGATGTCTCTGGTCAATTGATGCAATGGATGGGGTTCTTTGTCGGGAGTAGCGCTTGTATTTAAGGTTGATAAGCGTCTGAAAGAAAAAGCAAAGTAGTGCTTCTTTAAACTGATGTATCGAGTTACTGATAGCCGAACGATCTCAAGACTCACTGTGGTCCAAGATCACAAACATTTTAACGAGCAGTACGATTAATAGAGGCAACAGGTAACTGAAATAAGACACTGCGTTCAGAACTTGGCCGTCTTGAGAACAGAAACAACATCTTGATCCCAAAACTCTTGGTACGATGTGATGTACCCGGCTTCGTCTCGCGCAAGTACAACTTTGCCGGTCAGAGAGACAGTCGGACGAAAAGGGATTCGGAACATGAGATCTTCGTCGAAACGGAATTCTACCTTCTCAGGTGATACCATGACGTCTCCAACCAACCGTATCTCTGATTTTTCACCCACAAATAACTTTTGTGTACCTTTCATCCATTGATCCATTTGGTAGGTATCAATTTCGTCCGTAAAGGTTGCTGTGGGACGATAGACCCGAGGCGTCAAGTTCCCAGTCACCAAGAACTGCCGCTCCAAGATGTCTTTCTCTACCGTTTCTTTGATCTCGGTATCGGAAATTCGGTCGTCGTTCTCGGATGCCCTGGCCGCCAAGGAAGGCATCATGGCAAAGGACCCAAGAGAAGCAGATACCATTTGGGTGATGCTTTTTACGGCGTCTCTGCGCGCCACGGGGGGATGGACATTGAGGGAGCACACGTAACTCAGAGAAGAAAAGATTAGAAACAAGTTGGATCGAATCATCATGGTGATCAGGCTAAATCTAAGAATGGAAACCCCAAACCAAAAGTGGCCCGGTGACGTGGTTTGTGCACATTGCAATCGCACATAAGTATCGGAAGAATCGCGTTTTCGGAATCCGTAATCCCAACCACCATGGAGCTTTCTCATGAAGGTTTGTTAAAGCGATAACAAAGTCAACCTCCCTACTCCATAAGATATAAAACTGCCGATAAGAATTCCTCAATGATTAAAATGTAGGTTCGATACTCGCACCATAGAGGATGGCCTTAGGGGTTGAAGAGTCCTACTTGTGGTTGTGACCGTGTAATGCACACGCTTCTCCATTTTCTTCATCCTCGTTGTCTTCTTCTCCTTCCGTTTCACGCGAAGGATGCAGCATGATTGATCCTAAAGCGTGCACCCGCACTCCCTCACAGTCTGGTGCCAACGTCTCCCCTGTATGACTACGTTTACCAGTCGCCCTAGTGATCAGCTCCATTCGTAGCCAGTGCACTGTGCTTTCCGCTTCATGCACGTGATCATGCTCGTGCTCCTCTTCTTCCTCATCGCCTCCTTCCTCATGTTCGACAACTTTCGAAGCCACCTCAACAGCAAGAGAATATTGCTCAGAGAATCCAGAGCGTAGAGTTGCCAACAAGCGCGACTCCTTGTCCGATCCTTCGCCTTGGTCCAACCATATTTTCGCACATATCTTGTAATCTGTTGGATCAGTCTCCATTTCAATAGGAATGTCGAGGGCAAGGTTGGTTATGCGCAATAAAAGACCTGGTGCAACCTCAAACCTGTGTCTCTGATCAACCTGCAATATTGGACAAAAGGTTTCGCCTGGTTCTTCATAAGTTTTTAACCAAGCAGGAAGAGTATCATGGTATCGATAGTTGGCAGTTAATGAGTGGTTTGTCAATTCGGCGTCAGTAAGCAAGCACTCATTCAGGGACGAAATCAGAGCTTCTTTCTTCAACTGAATTCCAATGAAGACAATTGCCTGGCGGCGATCGTCGTATGGTCCTTCAAAGTTTTTGCGCATTTCTTCAACTTCTTCGGGTGTTTCGGCAACCCATTCCTTCTCGGGAGTAACGGCACACCAAGGCATCATGGGAGAAATGAGGACAAGACGTCCACTGTTTGACCACGATGCCTGCATGTTGTCTCGTCCGGCAATCCAGCAAAAACCTTTGGAGCGAAGAATTTGGCCAAAGTTTGATTCCATGGACGCAAGTTGTTCCGAGTCGTCCTTCACGTCATTTTCGTTCCATTCCTGCGAAAAGTGAAAGATTCGTCGTATCCAAGCAGACAAGCGTGTAGGATGGAATGGTTTACGTGCTCGATAAACGAACGATGAGATGTTGTATTCGTCCGTCTCTGTCTTGATTTCCCCATGTTTTGACTCTTTCAAGGAATCAAGCCACCCAGCGCTCATTTGTGCCTCCTCCATCGAAAATAAGTGGCTGTTAAGAATCTCCTTAAGGTCGACCTTGCTGTAGGACGTGCACAAAATCTTGGCTTTCGGGTTCAACGTGGAAACTACCCGGACTAGTTGTTCACGTTCTTCTTCAGACACCAAATCTACCTTGTTCACAAGGATGACATTGGCAAACTCAACCTGTTCAATGAGTAAGTCTGCAATGTTTTTCTCACCTTCACCGTCAGGATCATTCTCCTCCAATCCGTCCGTGAATAGGTCTTTGAATCGATCGACGGATTTGATGAGACGCGGAAATTCTTTGGCATCCAACACGGTCACACATGTGTCAAGGCGTGCAACATTCCAAAGCATCTGAGACGGGTCTTCTGCCAGATCTTGCGTTTCAGGATCTGCACAGAAACTTTCCGCCACCTGTTGGGGTTCCGCTACACCGGTCGATTCGATCAAAATGTAGTCGTAGCTACCAAGTTTTCGGATGCGGTTGATTTCTCGGATCAAGTCTCCACGAAGGGCACAACAGATACAACCGTTGGAAAGCGAAACGACCTCTTTCTTGGCTTGAACAATGGATCCGAAATCTCCACCCACAACGGCAGCGTCAATGTTGAGACTGGCCATGTCATTTACAATCACAGCAACCTTTTGCTTGTGCTCATGAGACTCTAAAATGTATCGAAGCAGGGTCGTCTTTCCGGCGCCCAAGAACCCCGAAAGGATTGTCACCGGGACGCGGTCGTCATCGGCATCGTCGTTCGACATGATGGGACAACTCCTCTACACCGATCGTTGAGAGACTGATGATCTTCTTGTAAATGGGACAACGAAAGGATTTGGTTGGCTGTCGTGCCACGAAAGATTCTATCGCTGCAATACTCGCTAAAATAGAAAGTAAATTTACGATTTACTCGGAAATTATCCATATTCATGGGGAAAAATCATAAAACTATCCGTGAATGGACACATGAGATAAGGTAGGCCCACAGGCCCACCCCCCGGGGTCTCTCGAAAAGGCCTCTTGTTCCTCTGGGTGACGTGGCGCAGTTGCGGTCGCGGAATGCATCCGTGACGCGTATGAACTAGCTACCTAGGAGTAACTACCTCAGAGCTGCCGATTGCTTTTCTAGGAGTATACGAGTACGAGTATCAATAAGAAAGTCAAGAGAAGTGTCCAGAAAAGGAACGCCAAAGTCGAAACTGTTTTAGCCAGGGTCGGAACATTGGACGTATATCACATACCAAGTGCCAAGTGGCATTGAGTGTGGGTTTCACTTCGGATTACCAAACCGTTTCGTAGCTCGACGAGGAGCAAGTGCATGCTCGGACGTGAAACGGAGGATTGCTCCAAGAAACGAAAAAGTACATGGGTGAAAGACACAAGAAAGGAAAAATCTTTATGTATGAAAGGTTTTATCTGAGGAGTATGCATAATCCCTCGAAGCCATACCACCGAACTAACTACAGTGTTGTTTCATCTCATCGTCGGTCAGAAGAACCTTGTCCAGGGATGCAATCAAGGCTTCGTGATTCAGATTGATGCCAATAAAAACAATTGCTTGACGTCGATCCCCATGAGGTTCTTCAAAGTCCTTTCGCATTTCTTCAACTTCTTCAGTCGTGCGCTTCTCCCATTGATCTTTAGGGATTTCGGCAAACCAGGGCATCATGGGAGATATTTGAAGGATGCGTCCGCTATTGGACCATGATACTTGCATGGAGTCCCATCCTGCGATCCAACAGATACCTTTCGAGCGAAGGATTTGGCCAAACTCTTCTTCCATCGTGGCTAATTGCGTTGTATCGTCCACTTCTTTGGCCTCTTCATCGTTTAATTCTTGCCATTCATGACAAAAGTGAAAGATGCGACGAATCCAAGCAGACAAGCGAGCTGGATGAAACGGCTTTCGTGCCTTGTACACAAACGACGAGATACCGTATTCCTCTGTCTCGGTCTTGACTTCTTCGTCCCTTGCCCGCTTGAGCGAATCGAGCCATCCCACGCTCAGTCGCGCCTCATCCATGGAAAATCGAAAGCTGTTGAGTACTTCCTTGAGATCAAGTTTGCTGTAGGACGTTGATAAAATCTTGGCTTTGGGATTCAACGTCTTGACAACGTGAATGACACTTTCGCGTTCTTCGTCCGAAACCAAATCAACCTTGTTGACTAAGACCACATTCGCAAACTCGACCTGTTCAATGAGAAGATTGGCAATACTTTTCTTGCCTTCTCCCGACGGATCGTTTTCTTCCAAACCATCAGTAAACAGATCCTTGAACCGACCGACGGACTTGATGAGACGTGGAAATTCCTTGGCATCCAATACAGTCACACACGTGTCAAGACGCGCAACTGTCCAAAGCATTTGAGATGGGTCTTCGGCGAGCTGTTGTGTCGCAGGGTCGAGGCAGAAACTTTCGGCCACTTGTTGAGGTTCCGCCACGCCCGTGGATTCAATCAAAACGTAGTCGTATTTCCCCAGGTTTCGAATTCGATTGATTTCTCGAATCAAGTCACCGCGAAGCGCGCAACAGATGCACCCGTTGGAAAGAGAAACAATTTCCTTTTTGGCTTGTACGATGGAATCGTAGTCCCCACCGACGACCGACGCGTCAATGTTGAGACTGGCCATGTCATTGACAATCACAGCAACCTTTTGTTTGTGCTCGTGGGATTCCAAAATGTATCGAAGTAGAGTCGTCTTGCCCGATCCAAGGAACCCCGAAAGAATCGTCACGGGAACGCGATCGTCATTGGCAGGGTCGTCGGTTTTGACATCTTCCATGGTAGTTTCCGTCGTCGCTTTTGTAGGATCTACCGTTGAGGCAGGAGCAGATTCAGTGTGGTCATTCGACATGATAGGCCTTTAGCAAAGTAAACGTGTTTCGAAACACACGGAATGTTCAAATAATGAGAGATGCCATTTTTTCGCAAGGCTCTCCATCCAAGGCCAGCAGCTCATTCAAAAGCCTGTTGGAGCAAGGCCTCGTTGTATCTTGTATCTTTTCTCTTCCTTGCCTTTCTGTAAAGAGTCGACGTCTCGTTTTAGGCTAAAAAGATCTTGGACTATTCATATCGTCCGACCGTCGTCCGTGTCATGTTAAGCTACCGGTAAGCTTAGCATCCTGATAACCTTAGTGGAGTAAGGAGTACTTATACCTTAGAGCACATAAAAAAGTATGCATCTCTCTTTACGAGAAGATGGAAAATAATATCAGCCCGTAGCTCGCTTGCAATGAAATGACCATGGATCCAAGGGAAACGTAGGTTACGCTTGGTCATGGGAAATATTGGATTGGTCCGAGCTTCAGCTCTGTTCAGATAAGTTATTTCAAAGACTACACAGATTTCGTTTCGCCAATACCCTCGTCCACTACGGAAATCGATCCATAATGGCGTCTCCCTGGATACGACGAGCGAATAGGGTGAGAGGAAGAATAGATGTAGGTATTCTTCATAAGCATGGACGGATGTGCAACAAATTTTTCCATTGTGTGCTAAAGGATGGCCCGCCTCGCGTATGGAAAAGCAGGAATCATTCAACGGACATATCCGAAGGTGAAATTGGGATAGTGTGACATTCGATATTTACACTCACGCATATGAATTAGGTCTGTGATCTTAAATAACCTTCACATCATCCGTTGTCAGAAGATTACTTAAATGTGGATATCGCCAAGGTGCGTCGGACGACAAACCAACGCATCTTGTGCATCCACCTGACATGCACAAATCGGTGCCAATGGTTTCATCTCCGGCTGAAAGAATGAGATCCGATGCCACCGAGACGGAACTCATCTATATTTGTGAAACGAAGCTATAAGCTCACAGAGTGTTGTCAAGAAGTCCCATGCGGTCAAAGAGAACAATATATAGAAGAAAGGTAGCAGCAGCAACTTTACTTTTAGTTGCATTGGCTGCGACAACAACTCCAAGCCTTGTCTCTGTGAGGGGAGTTCATGCTTCCAAGATAAACCAATCTACAGAGGAGAGCAGTGAAAATAGAATACGGAAACTTGAGAGAGCTTCAACATTATCAGGCGGTCGAAGAACAAGCACTGACAGAACCATAGGTTTGGGATTCGAAGATATTGTGGCTCAAGCACATCACCATGGACGGGGAAGCATTAAAGATGTTATTGCCGACGCGAAATCCAATCAAAACAAAGAAGAATCCAAAGACCCGTTGACACAAACTATTGCTACTGAAAGCCCTTCCACGACACCCACAAAAGAGCCTTCACAGGAACCGACAGAGCAGCCTTCGACGAAACCGACGAATGAACGAGCGGATGGTCCCTGTGGTGCGCAAGTTTCTCGTCAATTGGAAGAAAAGCAAGAAGAAGTGATACAAGATGATCCCGAATTCTGGGAGAGAGTTCTTAGGGGCTTTGATATTAAAGATTACATGATCACGCATCCATGGGCTAGAAATGCATTGAGTATGAGTGAGGTACCAACATCATTGCCCAGCAACTCTCCGAGCGGAACTCCCACGTCAACTCCATCGGATAACCCGACTATCGAACCTTCGCATAACCCAAGCCACCAACCAAGTATGAGACCATCGTCTGAGCCGTCGGAAACGCCGAGCGAGTCACCATCCACCACTCCAACAGACCTTCCATCAAGTCTTCCATCCTGCAGTCCTAGCTTGTCGCCCTCGAGCAGCCCATCATCGGAGCCATCTGAGAATCCTTCGAGCAATCCCTCATCGGAGCCATCTGAGAATCCTTCGAGCAATCCCTCATCGACACCATCTGAGAATCCTTCGAGCAATCCCTCATCGACACCGTCATATCATCCATCGAAAACTCCCTCATCGACACCATCTGAAGAACCTTCTGAAATCCCTTCATCATTGCCCTCTGAGAATCCTTCGTCATTGCCGTCTGAACAGCCGTCAATCTCTCCGTCGGGACTGCCGTCTGAGCAGCCGTCAATCACTCATTCGTCTTTACCGTCGGAAAATCCATCTTCTCGCCCTTCGAATATACCAAGCATGACTCCATCAGAGATTCCTTCGAGTTTTCCGACAGAGCTTCCATCGGCTTTTCCAACAAGCATGCCGTCAGAAATACCAACATCAGAACCGACTAGACAGCCATCGGAGGATCCAACGACCTCTCCCAGTTCAAGTCCTTCCGGAACACCATCTGTTTTGCCATCGACAGATCCGACATTGAGGCCGTCGGCAATGCCATCGAGTGGTCCATCGCGAGATCCATCTGGCCAACCGACAATTGAACCTTCGCCCAAGCCATCAATGTTACCTTCTTTGTCTCCAAGTACCACACCCACTATGGAACCAACATCTGATGAGCCCACCACCGAACCATCACTTGGTCCCTCAGATCAGCCGACAGTCATTCCATCGAGAGAGCCGTCCACTTTCCCTACAGAATTTCCAAGTTCACTTCCGTCGTTGAGACCAACAGTTTCCCCAAATGGGAACCCCACGGTCACACCTTCGGCTGATTCGACACCGAATCCGTCAAGTTTCCCCTCAGTGTTACCGTCCGGGCAGCCAATCCAGCCATCTCCGCATCCATCCACAGAGCCTAGTGAGCATCCTACAGCCGTCCCTTCAATCCAACCAATGGTCAACTCCACCAATTTCCCATCTCCTGACCCAACTGGTATTCCATCCATTAGGCCGTCAGATTACCCTTCTTCCAGTCCCTTCGATTCTAGCAGCGCACCCACATCTCAGCCATCCAGTGAACCGTCAATCTCCATCCCATCAAGCCAGGCACCGACACATGGTCCATCTCTTGCGGAAACTCCTTCGGACACTCCCTCTCACTTACCATCAATTATCCCTCCTGCACTACCATCGATTCCACCGTCAGACATGCCATCAACTAACCCAACAGCAGCTCCTTCTACTCAACCTTCTGTTGATCCTTCTTCAAATCCAAGTTCAGTGCCTACTGAAATGCCTTCCAGTGGTCCGACAACGACTCCTTCTCTATTGCCTTCCACCGAGCCATCAGAAAATCCATCGTCTGAACCGACTACACTTCCTTCCACAGCTCCGTCACATCTTCCTTCCACAGCTCCGTCACATCTCCCAACTCAGGGTCCATCCAGTGGGACAGAACCTTCGTCTTCACAAAATCCTTCTGTCTCTCCCACAGACAACAGCTCCCCGTCACCAGTGTTGACAGCTGATCCATCGCAGTCACCGTCGTCGCAAATTCCTTCAAGTGAACCTTCAGTTCCACCAAGCAATGTTGAACCGACACAAACTCCTACTGACGAACCGTCGTTCCTTCCATCTGTTTCACCAACTCATGACCCCAGTCCCAGCCCTTCCAATGTCCCCTCAGTGTCTCCGACCACGTTGAACCCAACAAACAACCCAACAGACAACCCAACAAACAATCCGACACCAGGACAACCACCAGTAGAGCCATCCGCGGCGCCCACTCCAAGATGCAACTTGAGCGAATCTCAAAGACGTTCTCAAATACTGCTTTTCTTGACCCAAGCTTCATCCTTGCAAGATATACAGGATGAAACAACTCCCCAAGGTCAAGCAGCACGATGGCTTATTGAAGAGGACACTAGATATCTTTGTCCATTCGATCCTAACTTGATCCAGCGCTACTCCCTTGCGACTATGTACTACAGTTTACGAGGAGACAGATGGACAAAATGTAGCGCCCCTTCAGATTTTTCAGACCCCGTGGCGATTGCTGACGCGAATGCAAAATGCGATATTGAAATCATTCCAGGAACCGGATCAGATGCCTGGTTGACACCGAGCCTTGAGTGTGAATGGGGCGGGGCAGTTTGCTTTGACTTTGGTCGAGAATACGATGAAGTTGTTCAGATATCCTTAGGTAAGACAATGTTTGCTCAAACTTCGTTTTGGGGATCGCATCATCCTCACGTTTCTTTGTCTAATTTTACATCTACAGAGAGGATTGGAATGACTGGTGCTATCAACACAGAGCTGAGAGAATTTCCTGAGCTGAGAGTACTGGTTCTTGAAGATGGAGCCATCCAAGGAAAGATTCCTGACGTTTTTACTGAACTTTCTAGGCTCGAAGAGCTATCTCTTAGTTTCCAGCTCCTAACAGGTGATATTCCCTTATCGCTTTATGATCTCAATGGTCTAAGAATTCTTGAGCTCGATACCAACTTCTTTGATTTCCAGATCAGTACAAGAATCGCTGCTCTGGAAAATCTAGAAATCCTTCACTTGCAATCAAATACACTTCGTGGATCCATCCCCGACGAGGTTGGGCAACTGTCAAATCTCCGTAAGTGCTTACTTTGTTCCTGTTTCTACTTTCAGTCGTACAGCGAAGCTAACACCATGGGTCTATCTTCAACCGAAAATTCATCCAGAGGAAGCGCTTTTCCATAGCAATTTTCTTGGAGGGACAATGCCGGCACGAGTTTGTGATCTAAGGGGCGATCCGCTCACAGCTTTGTCTGCTGACTGTCTTAACAGTGGCAACCCGAACTTTGTTGAGTGTGATTGTTGCACATTTTGTGGATGAGGCAACGATCTAAATCACCGATGGGGCGCAAGCATAAGAGTACTGCAACGAAGGCACCGAACAATTCCATATTTTATACCCATTATTTATAACAGGACATCCATCATTCATAATTTCACATCTTTACCAACGACTATCATCCTCCTTTCGCCCATAGATGAACTTTGCACGCTCCGGAGAACTCAGAACTTAAAATCTGTTGATCGGTAGTCCATTTACTAGCGCAGAAAATTATCGAGAGCTTCAGTGTTCATCAAAATTTAGAGCTTCAAACTCTGGAGTCTATACCTTTTAACTGGAGCAAATAGGCAACATTTGAATCAAGATTGTGTTGTTTGGTGGTACCGTCCAATTCACTGATACCACAGATTCCAGCGGGACTTTTCAATTTGCAGCAGAGTCTTTGAAACTGTTTCAGCGGGCAATAATTTGCCCATCGCCGTCAGTCTCTACGAGACTTCATTACATTTGAATCGAAAGGGAACACGTCATGCTCGTTGAACGAGCACTTGGCAAGCGCCTTGTGAGACAGTAGCAAACTCCTCTGCAGAACCAGCTCAACCATCAAGCTTATTGTAAATAAAAAAGAACCAAGAACCCAACGATGGAAACTGATGTCCCGTCCATATCGAATCATGTCTCATAGCCGCGATCGAATCAACGGAGCGTTCATTGGCGAGGATGGCGAGGTCGAACTTTTCCCCGAAGGTATCGTAGGCAGAATGTGTCCTTGAAAACAGTGTGGCAAACCAGTACTTTGACTTGGCAGTGACTGATCCGAATGTTCTTGTTCTTGTTGCACTTTGAGTTCCAATACGGCCTCGATAAAATCGGTTGTGGCGACATTGGCCCAACTCGTGGATCCACCCCCACCCAGCGCCGTAACAACCCGGCGCTTCCACGAACTCGAATTTTCATCATTAGTCTTATTGGCCTCGGATGATGGTGGTGGGGGTGGTGATTCTTGCCACCCCAAGTGTCCTCCGCATCGTGTTTCCACCATCATGACATTGGGATTGGCCAAACTATAGGCAAATGCTCCCTTAAAGTTGTTGTAGCAAAGCATATCATCGGCTGCCATGATCTGGAGGGTGGGGACTGGAATGAAACGGATCAATCGATAGGAACTTGCATCGTTCCAATAGGCCGACCCGTCTTTATGTCCTACTCGAAATCCAAAGGGATAGAGTGGATCTGACCGGGCAAAGAGTGGCGCCATGGCTATATCACAATCTTTAATTTGAATGGCAGCCAAAGACTGAAGTGCACGATTCCGAAAATGCTGGTCGTGTTTGAAGAAAGGCCATGTATTGGACCAGTTCTCAATCATGCTCTTTTTTATGCCCAGCGCGAGTAGAGGACCATAGGGGAATTCGATTTTGGCGGAATTGATAAACATGGGATTTCCCAAGGTTATACCAGCCACAACCTTGTCTGGAAGTGTTCCACTCAAGCCTTCTTCGCCCAAGTACTTACCCACTAGATTGGCTCCCAGGGAATTGCCCACAATGCACAGATAGGCTCCGTTGGGGGCCAGGCGCGACACGATGCGCTGGACGACACACCGCAGATCCCCGGTATACCCACCATTGTATCCTCGGGGTGTCGTCATGGGGACACCACCACATCCTCGAAAGTTCATTCCAGCCGCTACCCATCCCTTGTCGCAACAGGCGCGCATCAAGGATCTTACATAGCCAAAATTGGCGTCGTTGTTAATGCCATGCAATATCAATACAACCGATGTTGAAATGGGACCATGCAAGATTTCATTCTTGCGCCGTTCTTCCTCTTGGGATCGACGTGTGCCTTTCATATCCTCAGGAGATAAATGCAGTGGTGGCAATTCCCAGTCAATGCCCACCTGGGCACCATCCATGGTCATGGGCATGATTTCACGAAAGCGCAAATGACGCTCCGTCGCTCCCGGCCCTCCCACGAGATATGCCGCTGTACTTGCCAGTAGACCTCTAGTTCCAACAAACAAACTGGGTTGAATGGTGCGCCGTAAGATGGAATGAGGAAACTTTGTCAAGGCTCGATAAATGGCATACAGTGGAGGTTCCTTCTTGTCGGGACGGTTTGCTCCAGTGTTTGTGGTCAACGTACTACTAGCATTGTTGCTGTTCGTATCGCAACATTGTCCAAACACTAGAGGTGGAGCCGTCAAACTTTGTTGCAATTGTATTTCATAGGCCAAGACGGTTGCCCCAATGGCGGATAACAAAATGGCCCATCCCGAAGGAGTTTTGGGCAACCGTTCTTCAATGGACGATCTTCGACGAGCCATGGATTGGGAAAATTGTCGCGACAATCTCCGAAATGTGGTGCGTCCTCTCTCACCCGTCCATCTTGTGCCGTTTTCATCCTCCTGGCCCTGTTGATTGCTCCAATTTCCTGTTTGATCCTCCCCCATACCATGGCTGGCTCCTTGCCCGTCGTCTTCCCCCTCCTCGTTCTCATCTTCTTCTCGAACTACTTCAAAGAGCAGTCGTGGAGATGACCGTGGTGAATCTCGTTTTTTGGATATTCTTGTCACCAGAGAAGGTTGCGACCGAGATTGTGGTTGTGGTTGTCGTCGGCGTGATTGTCGAGGAGAAGTTGTTTTGGTGGGTGTATGTTGGTACAACCGCAAATATTCTTCCTCTTCTTCCGGACTGAGTTCATCCACATCTTGAGAATAAAATGTTCCCACATAGGGAATCACAGTTACTTCTTCTTCTTCTACTTCTTGTTTTTTCTTCTTGTCGCTAGCATCGTTTGGACGATCGAGGCCATCGTTGTCCTTCTTCTCCGGCATGTCAGTTTTGTTTGGATTCGAGGCAAATTCTTGTTGTTGTGTATGAGGCAGGGCGTCATCCTGAGTTTGTGCACCACTGTCTCTTTCATCCGCAGTGCCAGCATCTTTCGATGCTTCCGACGGCTGCAAGAGGGTATCTTCCTCTTCCACCAACCCGTTGGCCGACGAGGAAACACCCATTCTGTACTACACGAATGATAACCAACCAAAAAGTCCAAACTCTCGATCACTGGCAATTCGTCAAGGAGCAACACCCGAGAAGGAGAAGGAGCGGCGGGTGATGAATGAATGGATCAGTGATGCGGATGGTCCATGTCGTGATTCGTGATTCGCGATCCTTTTGCGAAAGATCTCGAGCTATCTTCTCCTACCTTGGCTTAGTGACGTGAGCTACCATGGCTAAGTGACTTGCCAGAATCATCGGATAAATCGTTCCATCCGGGTTCCAACGTGCTGTTCGGACACTTTCATTCACCTCTAGAAAACTCAAAAGGGCCATAGAATGGAACTCGATGGATCTAGAGTGCTGCAGTAGTTCATACCATTCCATTGATCTTGATCGTTGTGATCGGTTAGGAGGAATGGAACGTATATCTGTCAATCCGACAGATGTCATTCTGTCAAGTGGGGCCGTTGAACAGCACAGACCCAGACAGTGTGACAGTCACGCCCCGCCGCCATCAACCAAGATTTGGACACGTGGAATATCGGCAAATTCTTTTTGCCACAAATCAACTTTGGGTGTGACGGCATTACACCGATCGACTGGGACTCCCATTACTTTCATTTGAAGAAACAATCATGGTTCAAATAACGTATTTACTTGTTGGATCGCTTCTGGTACGTGACATTGGATATGTGTTGTGGTATAGACTTGTTGTGCCACCGAATAGTTTTGCCGTGGTTCTCCTGGCGTGATCTACTATATATCGCGCTTTTGACTCCATTCATGCTTATCGTTGTTCCATGCCGCTGATCTCCCTGTCCCCCTTTTTGACAGTGGATCGGCTGTGCGCTGGCCAAAACTCCCCTCCAAAATCTGCAAGTCACATTGAAAGGGACAAAGTATGAGATCAATGACGTTTCCACCGTGGAAGATCTCAAGGCCAAAATGAAGGAAGCTTCGGGAAATTCGAAAGAGCATCACGTCTTGTTTGGTGGCAAGAGGTTGTCCCCTTCGACGGACTTGACAGAAGCCGGAGTGGAAGATGGTTCGCAATTGAATATGGTTCCGGTACTTTCAAGCAAAGCAAAAAAAGAAAAGAGCAAATCGGCGGTCGTACCCGATGGGATTGAAACAACCACAACACCGGCGGAATCAACCTCGGACACGGCCAATGCCATGAAGGATTATTTGAAAAAGTCGGGGGTCGATACGGAAAAACTGGATGAATTATTAAAGGGAATGGGCGGAGGAGCCGGTGCGGGTGGAAGCATGCCCAGTATGAATGAAAGCTTTGAACAAATGACCAGTCTCATGAACAGCCCAATGTTTCAAGAATACATGAACAACCCAGAAATGTTGGAGCAAGCTCGTCAAATGATTCTCAACAATCCCATGCTCAAAGGTATGATGACGGGTATGCCAGGTATGGCCGAGCTACTTGACGATCCGGTCGGTAAGTCTAGAATCTGTACCTCGATGTGCTCATTCTCGTCGTCTCTATCGGAGTATGACTCTTATCGTCTCATCACCTTGATTTTAACTCCCATCTCGTTTGATCCACGTTTTGTCGCCATTAGCATGGAGAGAAGCCATGCAAGCAGCGGCCGAGTTGTACAAGAATATGGACAGCGAACAACTAAAAGCCATGATGAACATGGGAGGAATGGGAGGTCCTCCTGGCGGCGGCGGTGCTGGTGGTCTCTTTGATGGTACTTTGGACAGTAGTAGTACAGCAGCCTCAGCGCTTGATGAATTGGATGAAGACTAAAAAGAAAGAGAATGCTCGTGTGGTTGAGAAACAGCAGACTTGCGCACGACTGTTTGTATGTAGTAGGCCCTTGGGTGAATTTTCACAAGTTGAATAATGATACAAGTTTGCTCTACTTTTACAGTTCTCGCTAGAGGAACATAGTATACATAATACCCCAAATGTCTTTGATTTGATCCCACGGAATTCCGCTAATACACCGAACATCTCAGTCCGAAGGAGTGCTATGAAAAGCACACGGTACAACAGTCGGCAGGGCATTCAACCTTGGGAGGACCAAAAGCAGTGCCACAGTCCGCCGTTAAGGTTCGGAGACTCCCTGTGGTTCTCAAGAGACAAATCTCTGGCGGCATGGTACCGATCAGCTCGTTTTCTTGAAGGTACAATTCCGCCAGATTGACCAATTTTCCATAGGCCGAGGGAATGGTGCCTGAAAACTTATTTTCTCCAAAGTTGAGAATCTCCATATTCGGCACGTCACCAAAAAAGTCGGGAAGAATGCCAGATAGTTGGTTTTTCTCAATGTTGAATTGCCGCAACAGATCCAATCCATCGTACTCTTGTGGTATTGGTCCGACATAGCCATTGTTGTGAAGCGTCAAAAATGTCATGGAAGGCAGACTTCCCAAAATCGTGGGAAGACCTCCCCCAAAGGGATTATTGTCAAGTTCCAAATTGAACAAGGCATCCAACCGGTCAATCTCGGACGGTATTTCCCCCGTGAATTGGTTGTCCCTCAGGCTGAGGAAACGCATACTTGTGGTGGCATCAAACAAACCAGCGGGAACTGGACCAATAAGATTGTTTTCCGACAAGTCCAGTTGAATCAGAGTGCTCGCTGCTCCCAGTTCCGAGGGTATTGTCCCATTCACTTCATTGTGCTCTAATATCAAGACGGTAAGATCTTGCAGAGAACCCAGTTCGGACGCAATCGGTCCAGCCAGATTGTTGGTGAGAATAATCGCTCCGACATGGTCTTGTTCCGTGCACGTGACATTGAACCAGCCGCAGACCGATCCTCGTGTCAGCCATCTATCACTAATGTTATCATCGGGACACTGCGAGTTAATCGGATTGCTGGAACACTCAAACCAGAAGTTTCCGTTGGTGGTAAAGTAAAAGAGTGCGAGGGTATATCGCTCAATCACGACACGTTCATTCGACACGCCGTTTTCGTCCACAGGACACAGTTTCGCAGGATCCTTGTTCACAATCCAGTCAAAGGCTTGGTTCTGGAGCGTCCCCGGGGTACTGACCAGAACTGGATCGGAAACTGTGGAAATCCACCCAAAAAAGATTTCTTCCCGTCGTTCGACGGAAACAGGAGGAACACAGCCATTAAAGAGAATCGTGGGGGAGGCCGATGGTTGGTCGGTCGGAACGAGTGTGGGAGCACTTGTTGGATTTGAAGTGGGAGAACCTGTAGGCTCTGGGGTTGGACGAAGAGACGGTGAACTGGTCGGTGGATCCGAGGGTCTCAGGGTAGGCGTAACTGTGGGTAAATCGGTCGGTGGAGGAGAAGGACTGTTTGTTGGATTCGTGGTGGGACTAGTTGTTGGTAGCACGGGTGGGATGGTTGGCTGTAGCGATTGAGGAAACCAAGAAAACATTTTGTGAGAACACGCGGCAACAAAAACGCAATCTGCACTCCCGGTCCACGAGTCGTACTAGAACCGAATCACAGAGAGAAACGTCCAGCACTTTGGAAAGACTATGGATCGAACTTACCCGTAGAGTAGGCGACGGCGTCGGGGGAGGGGATGGAGGATCCACGGGTGGCGGTGTGGGTTGTGGCGTGGTTTTCACCGTCGGTACCACGGATGTTTTGGACGATGGCAGTGCAGTGGGTATGAAAGTGGGTATTACTGGCTCGTTGGGCCGTGGTGTGGGTCGAGGAGTATCGTTCGGAGATGGCCGTGGTGTCGGTCGTGGAGCTTCCGTGGGAACTGGTTTGGACGTTGGTTCCGGGGAAGGTTTGGGGGTTGGTTTGGAGGTGGGTCGTGACGTTGGTTTGGTCGTTGGCTTGGGATAGGGAGGCCGAGATGGCTCTTTTTCCTTTTTGCCCTTCTTGGAGCTGCTGCTTCCTTTTTCCATTTTACCTTTGGAAACAGAATCGTCGTCGTCGTCGTATTTGTGCGACTTGCTGTCTTTGCTGGATTTGGGTGAATAGGATTCTTTGGGAGATTTCCATGATTTGGAAGATCGATCGTGTGTCGATTGGGAGGATTTTGACTTTTGCTTGTGGGGTTTGTCATAGTCGTAGTAGTCGGAAGGGTATTTGGGTGACTTTGATTCTTTGGTAAATTTCAATGCCTTGGAGGATCGATCGTTTTTCGAGGGAGACGATTTGGAACTCTTGTGCTTTTCGGGTCTGTTGTAGTGGTAATAGTCGGATGCCGCATCCATGTAGTGTAGTAGCTTGACTCGGAGATCTCTGGAAGAATCCACAGCAACACCTCGTCTCTGAACAGTCTCCTCCTCGAGGCTGTCGTGGCGAGGAGACCAGGAGAGTGGTTCTCCCTGACCACCGTCCACCAACAATAGTAGTGCCGTTATCAGATAGAAGTGCTTTCGTCGCTGTCGCCACCACGGACACATGGTATTGACTATTAATGTCTGCTTTGCAGGGAAGACGACCCTTGCGGCATTCATAAAATAGAGGATTGGTGGTAGAACCGTGCTGTGCTTGTGAAGCACCCAACGGTGGTGAACTATTTGGGGTTTGGATCCAGAAATTTCAGAGGAGCGGTGCCATAGGACACACTGCCCCATACACTACTACCTTGGACTCCGAAGCCCTTGATTGATTTTGGGAGAGAACACTTTCTTTTGTTTTGTGATTTGTGAGGGGCATACTCTTGGTGGGGGGTCGCTGTATAGTCTTTCCCACACCATCACATTCATCATCCCTGTGTGTTAACGATTCGAATCCTGGGAGTCGATCCCTGAAAAATGTGAGGGCTTCCGCTTTGGGGATGGCGGGAAGGATGGGTTCAAATTCCTCGACAGGACTGGCACGAACCAAGCGCCGCGTTCGAATAGACGTTCAACGGACATGTACGCATGCCGCGCTTGTCACGGAAGGTTCCCTCACAAATTTCGTTTCAGTCCCGTTGGTATGGGTCACGAATATTACACGGGAATGATGCAGTTTTTTGAGTCACGAATTAGCAGATTACTGCTTACACGGTTACTTACTTTGTTCGACCGTCCTCCTCCCTTGTCGCATCAACAAGAGGAAGTCAAGTCTCAGGACAAGAGGACTCGTGCGATTCCATTGACTTTTCCTATTCGTTGGTCTTTGAAGGTAAGTCAACAAGAACAATGAAATTACTGGTATCGGAGTAGAAAGAAATCGATGTGAAATGAATGAAAGAGTGTTAGTTTGGTGATACTCTCTTTTGCTGCCTGCTGTCTGTTTCAATGGGTCGAGTACCATTGTCGTCTTGTCTCGTTGTATGACGAAATTCCTCAGTATGTGATCCCTCTCGTTTGGTGTGATTCCTTTAGAATGACTCGTTACAGTGTAGAACCCGACGTCCCCGAAAAGACGTCAAAAGCTCGGGGATCTCATCTTCGCGTACATTTCAAGCACTGTCGGGAGATTGCCCATTTCACCAATGGAATGAATGTACAAAAGTGCCTCAAAGTCTTGGACGATGTCCTGGCCTTTAAGGCCGTAATTCCCTTTGTCAAATACACGGGTGGTATTGGTCGCAAGGCCATGGCCAAACAATGCAAATCACCGGGTTCCAAAGGTCGTTGGCCCGTCAAGGCCACGGCCGTCTACAAGAATTTGGTCAAGAACGCCATTGCCAATGCCGAATCCAAGGGTTTGGACCCGGAAACATTGTACATTAGCCATGCACAAGTGAACCGGGCGCCTCCCGGACGCAGACGAACCTACCGTGCCCATGGTCGTATCGGAAAATACGCCAGTCAACCAGCCCACATTGAAGTGATTTTGAAACAAAAGGAAGAACCGGTCAAGAAAATGGATGACGATGAACGTGTCAAAATTTCCAAAAAGGAAGCCGCCAGACGCCGATTTGTCAAAGTGGGTTAGTAACAACATGATTCGTATAGACACCATTTTCCTCCAGTCCCGCTATCGTCTTTTGTTGACCGACTTGTTTAGCGTAGAGAGATGACCATCTATATCGGGCATACCGAACTGGACGTAATGCGTGAAGCATTACACGGGGCAAGTGGAGACCTGATGTGTGTAGTGACTAGGAAGAAACATGAACGTAGGAGTAGCCAATATGATTGGTGACCTTTTTAAGTCAAGTATTTTTGGACATGCTACTATGATAGTTACTTCGTGCTCTTGTTCAAACGACATGGAAAAGGTTGGTTTTCGGGATTCCAATCCAATCCATGTAGTTGATGTTTGTTTTCGGTTCCTTGCCGTCACACGTTCACACTCGTGACAATAGGTTCCTCGCGAGATTTCCCTTGTGCGAGGAGTTGTGCATAAAACTCGGCATGATGCCAAGGATCGACATACTCAAACGCTGTCAGGCACTCCTCGGCTGGTTGTCCTGGTTGGGGGCAGTTCTTTTTCCAACTGTGAACCCCCAAAGCCGAATCATACAGCAGAAAAAGCAAAACAAGACCACAGTCACCACAATGTCTCGTGAGGTGATCAAACATTAACAAACAACACCAAAACGATTCTGACAAACAAGCACCGTACAACGCCATTCGATACGTACGTGGAGAAATGTTTGGGTGTGGCCCAGGTGATTTTGCGTTCCATATTCAACAAATTGTGACCCACTTCGACACGAAAAAATCCACTTTCACCCCAGTATTGACCTGAACACGAGAGCATCACGACAACAAACAGAAACCAACCGTGAGTGTGCATAGATTTGGAACAAGACACATGTTGGAAGGGTATCCAAACTGCTTCTTTAGATGACTCTGGTGAACAACAAAGAGGCATGAAGGCCAATGAAGGCGTTCAAGTCATGGCAAATTGAGAGAAACGTACCCCATGAGTTTCGAACCTATCTCCACAGCGACAGCAATCAGCCACAGAAACAAGGAAATGTGAGAACACTGATTCCCTCTCTATCGTCCTATTTCTAACACGCAAGGGCTCCAAAAGATACTAATCATACGTACAATCCAATATTGCCTCTGCTTTTCTTCATCGTATCCCCATCCGACAATGGAAACACCGTGATTGTGTTGGTCGGTATGGTATTGACTGGCATTCCACAAGACACCTCCGGGGTAATCCTGAATGAGCGTGGCATCCAAGGAGGTTTTGACCGGTCCTCGCATCCAGATTTCGGCTTGAATCATGGCGACCGTGGGCCAATGATAGATACCGTATTCGGCAATCGAGGCGTTGGGGAATTGTGCAATGGGACGACAGTCTCCATTCGGTGCACACGTTCGACACGTGTTGAGAGGCGTACACGACGTGTCTACGTGGGAGCATAAGGGTCCAAAGGAGCTATTGTGTTGTTCTTCTCCCGAACAGGCCAGGTAGGGTTGACAGGTATCCACTGGAATATATCCTCGAGTTTGAATCAATTGAAAGGCACCACTCGTCGATCCTCCATGACACGATCCAGCCATGTCCGCGCCACAATTCAAAATGAATTGGACCGATAAATTGAATTCGTCCATCCACACATCGTCCTCGTTCTTGTTTGGATCACGATGCAGTCCATGTGCAATTTGAATACGATCCCCCAAGGAACTGACGGCGGCGTGGGCCCAACAACTGCCGCAATATTGTGGTATATGTTGATTCAAACTGTTGGTCAAATAGGATCGTCCCTTATCCGTATGGCCCCAGGAAAAGGAACGAGGCAATTGCGTTGTATCCAAATACATATGGGGCAAGGGCAAGCTATACGATTCTTGGACTGTATGTCCAGGAAGGATCACCTCGTCATGTTTCGGGTGCTGATACGAAAACTTCCTTGTCTCTTCCTGGGCCGATATCATTGTCACTGACAGAATCGTAAACAGTGTCGTAGCCACCATACGGTGGAAGGATAGAAGCCTCATTTTTTGGTGTTCTCTGTCTTGTCTCTTGCCAAAACCGGATGCGATTGCAATGGCGTGGATACCGTCGTGATAGTTGATCCAAACAGCCGCTGGAATGATGACGACAAAACTTGTCCCTCAAGTCTCAACTGTCTGTAGCTGCAGATGATCCTTCTTGTCTCCAATCTCTATGAGTATGGAATCCATAGAAAAGATCCGTCTCGGTCCGTTTTGGGTTGTGCCTTTTTGACTCCCCCGACGTGGTGGGAATAGACCCTCACTCGCAGGAATTGGTAGTTGACTCCCACTCGCACGAATGCGAGCAAGCCTGTCTTCGAGGGTATGATCTCTCCTGCTCATTCCACGTGGAGATTTGATGTACCCATTACCCATTTCTTCATAGATTCAACTCTCTAACGTTTTGATATTGTACAAGTCACGGATGGTCTAAATATTTTATCGAAACGAAGAAAAATGGTTGACTTTATGGCGCTAAGGATTATTTGGACATGAATCAATTCGCAAGAGAGGGCAATGGCGTCGCCGCCGCAAGCACCACCACCACCATGGTCACCACCAAGAACGCAGATGATAATCCATGTAGCAGTTTTGGTTCGTTCGTAGGGTTTCCGGAAACGCAAATTGCCTGCTTCGTCGACTCTGGATGCCAACAATCAGGAAGATACTCGTCATTCCGTCTCAGTATCAGGAGCTGTCGTTCAAGGTTCCTCAGAGGGCAAGAAGCCAAGAAAAGAAGAAGAAGAAGAAGAAAGCATTCTGGGTCTGGATGGGCAGCAGTTTCCTAGGTCATTATCAGCCACACAACAGCAAGATAACCCCTTGGTGTCTTCCTCAGTGGCTGTGGCTGCTGTGTGTACGACGCCGACAGCTACAACTGGTCCGTGGAATGGGAATTGGTCCAGCCTCGCGTCCACGTTCTCCTTCTTGGATGGAACAACAAAAATCCATGATCGTGTAGATTTGATGAAATGTAAAAAGGAAAAGGTGCGAGATTCCTCATTGTCATCCCAGTCACCGAGATTGTCCCGACGCTCGAACCGACCCACCAACGATCCTACCAGCGTGCCAACAATCGACAATCCTCCGACAGGACGCATGGATGTTTCGGAAACGTTTGTTCGACAAGCATCCTTGTCCAACAGCAACATCAGGAAGCAACCAAGACCACCGCCATCGACACCGGGGCGTCAATATTCGTCGCTGTCGAGTTCTTCCACTTCAACCAATGGTTGTTTGGACAAAGCAGCCACTGGTTCTGAAATGAACAAGGAAGCCATCTCCTACGATGCAAGTAACTGGTCTTTGACACGCTATACGTGGCTCCAGGCAATGCCAAGGACTCTTTTATGGATCAGTGTTGCCGTACTTCTTTTGGCTCTGGGCGTTGCTGTGATATTCCAGAGAGAAAGGTTTCAACGAGCAGAATCTTCTCCCCGGGAACTCTCATCAATCCTTGTGGAACCGACATTGGGTACAAACTTGAGGTAAAGACTGAAAGTGACAATGGGAACGGTGACACTGGAGGCGGTGACACTGGAGACGGTCCGTCGTCGTCGGCTTTATGACAACAACTCAAACTCCAGTGACCGCAATGAATTTGATGACTGTTTTGACATTCATGATGGCGACCATGTGGACTTGATAATTCTATTACGAGCAGTCTCCAAAAACATTTTAAATGCCTCTTGGATCATAAGTGCAAACGTGGGCAAGAAGTATGTTTTTGGCAGCCGCATTCAAGAGGGGAAGCAATGATGATGAAGCGGGAAAGAGCAAATCTCTCAAGAGTGCACCCTATTGGCTATTGGAAAGGAGAGTCGGGATGGCGATGGCGCCGCTTGGTGGATTTCGTGCACGTGGACCACGGGACGGAGCCAGGCGCCTGCTGAATACAGGCAAACAATCCCGTTGGCGGCACTAAATGCATAGTATTTTTGTTAGAAGATTCTCTCTCAAACTATGTATACTCTACCTATGCCAACGCCACACATGTTTAAGGATCATTGTTTCATTGGGCAATTGGTCTATTCGTCCAAGAGCGCTACCTCTCACGGTCGTCGTCCACAAACTCCTTCATTCTTCTCATCAAGACCGGGGCAAACCCTCTTTGGCCGTTCGTTGAATGGACTCCCATATTTTGGTCGGAATGGGCATGACACCAGTGGCTCGACGTTCGGCTGCGGTTTGTGCCGATCGTTCTCCGGGAATCCGAATGTGGGGTCCCGACGCCTTGACGGTCGCCAAGACGGATGCCACCTTGGTTTCGTAATCATCCGTCAGGGCCTCGGGTCGAATCGCGACAAAGGTGTGTCCCCAGGATTTGGCCACCTTTTTCGATTCCACTTGTCCCAGTACGGCACCACCCGACAAGGCACCGGCCAACAATTCCACCACCAAGGACAAGCCGGCACCCTTGTGACCACCAAAGGTAGCAATGGCTCCACCCTCCAAGGCCTCGGCGGCATTGGTTGTTGGTGCTCCATCTTTTCCATAGGCAACCCCCTCCGGCAAAGCCTCGCCCTTGGCCTTGGCACTCAATACACCAAACAAGGCAATGGCCGAAGTGGCCATGTCAAACTGAAACAACAGGATACGCAAACAACAAACAAGTGGCACAGTGATGAGTATTCACTGCACCCACATAGCGGTGCAGACTGTCTGCGAATGGATACAACATCTCTAAATGAAGGAGTCTCGTCCTCTGTTTCCATTCGTGTGGTTTCGACACACGGAACAAATCATACGGAAGCAATCTTTCCTGCAGAGTCGTATATTACATGGTACACGTACCGTAAAGGGCGCTACATCCTTGCCCTGTGGAATGCCCACGGCCAAGGGATTGGTCCCAAAGACGGGGTCTCCTCCGGGTGCGGCCGCGACAAATTCGGGGGAATTACACAGAGCAATTCCAATCAATCCTTGACGGGCAATCCGTTCCACATAAAAGGCTAGTTGACCACTGGATGTGGAAGTATTGTAGGCCGATACCACCGCAATCGAGGGCGGTGATACTGTGGTGGTGGACTCCAGTTTGGTCACGACCAAATCGGCCGCCGTCACGGCGGCCAACATGCCCGGTGCTTGATTGGCATTGATCACGGCCGAGGATGGTGTGTCGCGTTCGACAGTGGGTTTTCCGGCATTAGGAGAGGGTGCCATGAGTTGAGGATTGTACATTTTGACCAAGCCTTGATTGTTTCCACACAATTCGGCAGCGACCATAATTTCGGCCTGCAAGGCAGCATCCGAATCATCCCATCCAATTTTGCGCAAGGCTTGCGTCATTACAGCACGAGCTTCTTCAATAGAAACGGGGACCGTCGAAGGAGCTTCCGCGGTGGTGGATTGAAATCGGCGACTAGTCGATGACGAAACTACGACAGTGTGTTGTTGGGTTCGTTTTGTGACACCAGGAGACTGGTGATTCGACTTGGTGGTGGATAAGAACCGGTACAATGACGACGGAAGTGTCCTAGCAGGACTAGACATGGTGGAACGTTCCTCCTGGTTTGGCAACGAGAAACAGGATGGACCGACAACCGTGCAAGATGATTCCCAAAATGATGGCCGACATGAACTGGTGCGACTCCTCCAAGCGTTCAAACCAAAACAACGGCGACCTGCAGCCGCACCCAGAAACGATGACATTGTTGTGGTTCAGATTGCGAACGAGACTTGCTATCCTCTGGGATTTGGATGAATGAATCTATCCATCGACCTTCTTTGATCCCTGCGCCACTCGTCAAACAAAAAATCTTTTTGTGGCATGTCACGCCATTTTTGCGCGACTGAAAAGATCGAAAAAAAATCTTGACCACAATCACAGCACCATGTCGACGACAATGAAAGGGTCAGCGTCAATTGACAGCAAGACGAATCTGGATGCGATACAAACATCGTACAAGGAAATTTTCCAATGGCCCAAGGTTGAATTGCATGCTCATTTGAACGGCTGCATACGAGAAGAAACCTTGTTTGCCTTGGCCCACGAACGAAACGTGACCCTGTCGTCGCACTTGTTTTCTTGGGCGCAAAGTAATACAACTGTCGACAACCAACAGGATGTGGCACACAAGATTGAATCGTCAGAAGACAATAATCCTCAAATGTATCACGTGTCACCTCGAAGTTTACAAGACTGCTTTGACATGTTTGCCGAAATCCCCAATGCGGTCAATGATTTGGAGGCATTGAAACGAATCACACTCGAAGCCTTGCAGGATTTTGCGGACCATCATGTCGTGTATTTGGAATTGCGAACAACACCCAAATGCTTGCTCGTCCGACATTCCAATGACACCAAGGATCTACCGGAAAAGAGCGATAAACGGGCCTACCTTCAAACCGTATTACAAGTAATACGTGACTTTGAAGCTCAAGAAGAAGCAAGGTACCAAAGAGAAGTGGAAGCAACCGCATCACAACATGACAACAATGTTGTTGTTCGTCTTCCCATGGTCTGTCGATTGATTGTTGCCGTTGATCGAGGACAATCATTTGAGGAGGCTACCGAAAACATTGCCCTGGCTATCGAATTGGCTGGTTCCGAGCATCCTGATGCTCCAAAGAGCTCCATCATGGATCCAGATCCAATGGTTGTTGGTGTCGATATGGGTGGCAATCCAACCAAGCAAGACTTTGCTTTGTTTCGTCCCTTGTTTGAGCAAGTAAAAGCCACCAATCGTGACAAACGACAACGTCTCGGAATTACCTTGCATTGTGCCGAAGTGCCGTGTGCGGAAACGGACAATGAAAACGATGCGACCATGACGGAGAAACAACAAGAGCAACAACAATGTGCACGACAAGAAGCCAAGGACATGCTCGACTTTGGTCCAGATCGATTGGGACATGCCTTGCTCTTGCCAGAGGATTTGAAGAAACAGTTGTGGGAGCTCCCCATTGCGGTGGAAACGTGTCCCACATCCAACCTACTGACATTGGAATTGGCTCAGCATTGTCATGCCAAACAGACCGACCCTAACGAACACCATTCGTATCATGAGCATCACCATTTACTTGTGCAAGCCTTGCGACAACATCATCCAACTCTCACTGAATGGGTGACACCAAGACCTGGTGTTAAACCGGAGTCAGAAACGGAGAAAGATGATCTACTACAGGTCCATGCTGGATTTCCATTGGCAGTTTGTACGGATGATCCTGGTGTGTTTGGAACCAATGCGACACAAGAATTGGTCTTGCTCCAACATGCCTTTGGATTGAATACGGCACGTTTGCAATCCTTGGTACGGCAGTCGTTGGACCATGCCTTTTGTAACGATGCCATCAAGGCACGAATTCTTCACCGCTGGAACACATGGCAGCAACAACAACCACAACAATCTGACGAGTCACGCAGGTTGACGGGTGCATGATCGTGTCGAGCGCAAAGGCACTTGACTGTCGTCGGACTTGCTCGGTTTCGTGGACAGTGTACTTCTTCAAACATTGAATGTGCTGTTGATGAGAGAAACAAATCATGATGACTTTCATCATGTACATGATGAGGTTGTTCTCACCACTCACATGGCAAATGACACTTGATATTACTCATCCGTTGTTCGGAGAAATGTTCCGCATCGACAATGAGTTGTTGGTCCCGGATTGGACTGAGTCACTGGTGATGGGGCAGGTGAGCGATCGCGGAATTTGGATTACTATAGACAGAATAGTACACAAACGTCGGACTGATTCAGTCGCAGAGTTCGCATTCGGAACCAGCTTGCTCACCGACCCGCAGACTCAGTCTTTTGCCGACTCATCCAAAAAATCACCGAGGTTGTTTCAAGACAGCTCTAAACGTATCACAAAATCAAAAAGCAAAGGAAAGCCAACGCTGCGCTTGAGAACATTAAAGAACTCTTCACAGACAAGATGATGAACAAATCTCTCTTCGTTGCACTATTCCTCCTTGCCTCCAACACACAGGCGTTTGTCACACCTGGACTTCAGCCGCAGGTCACACAACGAGACACCAGTCTCAATGCCTATGTCCCCCAGGGTTTGACACCAGAGCAATACTCCAGCATCAAGAAACAAGACCAAAAACGTGTCGGAAAGGATCTAGGTAGACTCGGACCCAGAGGTTTCAAGTCTCGAAGCATGCAAGCATGGCAAGAAGCATATGAAAAGGGGGAGACCGGTCACGCCTTTGCCCCTTTTGGATACCGGGAACAACTCAAACAGGGCAAAATCAAACGCGAACAAGTCCCATACATGGTCCGAGGTGGACATTGGGATAACTCGGATGTGTTTGGGGCGTTGCGTCTGAAATGGAACAAGACAGACAAGGACTATGCGAAGGGAGGGTACAAGAGGGAGCAGTCCAAGTCTCTTTTGGGATCGGGTCCAGGTATTAACTGGACAGGGGAGAGGCGACAGGAGGACCGTAAGCGCATAATGCCTGGCTTCAGTTAGAACTGGATGTTGCCAATGTGAAACACAACAGGGTCCCGAAGTTTCGAGAAGATTCAATTTCATGATAGAGAACCATAGTAATGATGTATAGAGATGTAATGCTTGTTTTAACACGAGAAAAAAAAAGAATTCCTCATCTTTCAACTGGAAACTACGAGTGACATTATTCTTTCGTAGATCTTGATTGGCAGGTCATAGTCGGCATTGTACAAATGCAAGGCCTGTCTATATCACGGTTTATTTTGGCTTCCTGAGACTTTCTGTTGCATTTGTTCTTCTCTGGAACTATACAAGCAGAATGAACACGTCGTTTGGCTCGTGATGAATAGGTTTAGCTCCCATCCCATTGTAGACACATTAAACTCGGGGCGGGGGCGGGGTCGTCAACAACAAAATTCGGGTACCATATAGGATGAATCGCAAAGGGGGTAAAACACATCGCAGCGACTGACGGACGGGTCGGCACTTTGGATTTTGGATCTTCGAGCTTCGAGAGTCGAGAGGCCGTCGATCATGGCCTTAATGCTGCGACGGACAACAAGTGCAAGTACTACATCTCTTGTATTTTCCCAAAGATTTGACGCACTCGTTCAATCTACTCGTGAATCACTTCGCTCCAGTTCTGGCGGTCTCACATCTCCTTTTCAGGGCAATCCACTATCGAGACAGAGCAGAAACATGACGTTCACAACATCGTCGGAAGCCTCGCCTCTATCATGCACAACATCTTCTGTGGATCTGCCAGCTAGTTTATGGAAAGCGGGTATCATGCCCAACGTCATCTCAAAAGGGGAAGATGGTGTTGAGTCCATGGAGGCTACGTTGATGTTGAATATCCGATGCAATTTGGGGGAATGCATTCTGTTTGACGACGACAAGAACCAATTGTTGTGGACTGACATTAACGATCAACACTTTTATGCATTGAGTCTTCCTTCCGAGATTGAGGACCAAGAGACTGTACCAGGGACATTGGTCAAGGTGAATCTTCCCCAAATGCTAGGGTCCTTTGCCATGCGGTCAAAAGGCAAGGAAGGGTTCCTTTGTGCGTTTGAAGATGGATTTCAGCTTTGCCGGTTACTGCCACCATCCATTGAGCCTTCCACAACACCAGTCACGTCAACGATAAAGGATTGGATATTGAGTGCTCCCAGTGTCGGTGAACCCGTGGCGCCCGTGGTTCCATCAACACGGTTGAAGGATCGACAAAGCGATCCGACCGTGATCCCCCGTTTGAACGACGGACGATGTGATCCGACAGGGCGATTCCTTTGCGGTGGATATTTCGGTGGCGATCCCAATGTTTACATGAAAGTGTTCAAATGCGAAGGCTCCATGTCGGAGTCCAACGGCGATGCCTCGGTGTCTTTGAAACACGAACCAATCTACGAAAACATTCAGGTGACAAACAGCATTTGTTTTCATGATCGTGAGACCATGTACCTGGCCGATTCCCCACAAAGGACCATTTGGAAGTTTCCCTATGACTGCGAGAAAGGATCCCTGGATTTATCAGCGCAAACAGTGTTGCACAAGCATTCACAAGGCAATCCGGATGGCTCTTGTGTTGATGAAGAGGGTTACGTCTGGAATGCCGTTTGGCGCGAGGGTGCAGGTCCTTCGTTTGTGTATCGGCTACATCCCGAAACGGGAGATATTGTCTTTCGCGTCCTTGTGCCACCGGCTCACGGTGTTTCGCAACTGACGTGTTGTTGCTTTGGTGGTCCCAATCTGGACATTTTATTTATTTCATCGGCCGCCGAAAAGCGTGATCTGAGCCGGGAACCATATGCAGGATCCATCTACGCGGCAAAAGTTCCCTTTCGTGGTAAACCTGAAGTTCGGTTCGCGTTCTAGAGAAGCGGCCCTACTTGAAGGGTCTGAGCTCCAAGGTGCCACCGGAAGGTGAAACGGATAGCAATATAGATTAACATACAAGTCAAACAAAACTGCGAATCTCTCGTATAGAAGCCCTCTTTGCCTAGGAGTCCCCCATCCTTTTTACCATTTGATGTGGAAGGAAGGATTCTCTGACCCGAGTTCTGCATTGGTAGCCGCTAGTCCGCATAGCCGTCTTCGTGTTCTACAATCTTCGGAGCCAAGAAGCATTTTACGAATCCAACTTGAGGAATGGGGAACTCTATCAGAACAGGTCTCTGAGGAGACATGTATATGCCAACAGTATTGGCTAGTGGCGTCAACTGTGTAAATTTGCTGAGGAGTTCAAGACAAAGTTCCATTCGAAGGGGCTCTCCTTCATGGCATATCGACACTTTTTCATTTTCTTCGATTTTGAAAAATTCTTCTGCGCCATCCTGTTCATTGAAGATAAACTGGACATCTTCCTTTGACGAGGAAATCGTACATGTGTAATCCTTAAGGTACATACTTCGCATGATTGCTTGGAAGTCTCCGGATGGCATTCGAGTACAACTGTTGTATTGTGCAATTGGAACATTTACAAGGTCAAGGTCAATATCCAGAGGCTTTGGTGCTGCATATAGTCAGGAATGCAAAGTCTGAGTTATCACTGAAGAATACCAAGTGAAATTTGCGTGGAATGGGTAAAAAGACCTCATGGTTTCTTACTTAGTTCACGAATAGTTCTTTTCTTGCTGTCCTCAAAAAAGAAAGTCAGTGATTCGTCCCCATCCTTAGATTCTATTCGCAATGAATCATTCCAGTCCATCATCGCGTTGAACAATTTTGAAAGGAAAGAAAGGCTATAAACAAGTGAGAATGGTCGGTCGCATCGGTATGAGCTGAACGAGTCTGACTTGAATTCTGCGGCAATCAGCGAAACTTGTCGCGCGTCCATGCATCGAATGTTTATCCCTTCATGGCAGCACTCAAACACTGCTTCATACATTTCTGCTCGGAAGAGACCATTGATAATTTCCTTGAAAATGGCACCCTTTTCATTGAGACTCGCTTCAAACACTGTTTCGCTGAGTCCGGACATGGTCGAAATGAAATAAGCCACATCGGCATGTGCTAATTGCTGATTTGTGGATGGACATGTGGAAGGTGAATGGCTAGCTCTGCAAGCCACACGTGTATTCATATAAGCCCTAGAGCGCCGACTGATCCTTCTGCGCTTCGACGGCGCGCATTTGAGGTGCGGCATTTTTTACTATGAATAGACAATGAAAATTGGAACGATTGTCAAAACAATAAACTCATGTCTACCTGTTCGACATTCCCCTCTATTCGTAATTGCAGATGGATTCCGTGCGGGGTATGACACAGTAACTACTGCTGGTCTTCCTCTTCTCCATCTTCCTCGATTTTCGGCGCCAAAAAGAATTTGACAAAACCCACCTCCGAAATGGGGTATTCCACCATGATAGGTATTCCGGGAGACATAGAGATACTAACAGTGTTGGAAAGTGCTGTAGCTTTTGTGAACATGTTGAGGTATCGGAGAGCAAATTGCAATTCCACCGGCTCCTCCATGTCGATCGTAACCTGTTCGTCCTCTTTCTCGGCGGCAGAGTTGGCCCTTGTCAAGACATTGCCAGTACCCAATTCACCAGTTGTGCTGAACCGGACACCCTCCTTGGTACAAGAAATGGTGCATGTGTCCCCCAAAACTTGCATCTCTCGAACAATACGTTGAAATTCACCACTTGGCATACGAATATTGCACTTGTACTCCGTGTCAGGAATTTGGAGTACATCAGCCTCGATATCCATCAACTTAAGATCTGTATAAACAACAATTCAAATGAGCGTACTCTAAAACCGATGACATGTTTGCGAAGTTGTCGGACTCACCGAAGTCGGCAATAGTGTTATTTTTGGAGCCTTCAAAGACGAGAGAAAGAGTTTCCGGCTCGTCTTCCGCCTTCATGAGCAAGATATCGTCCTTATTCATCATTTTGAAAATCTTGGACAAGTTTGCCGAATTCACACCAAGAGTCAGTTGTCGGTCGCATCGATATTGTTCAAAGGCGGTGGATGCCAGTTCGACGGCCACCAGCGACACGTGCGCCGAGTCCATACATTGTACGCTGATCTCCTCCGGACCACATTCCACGTTCGTGTCATTTACAAGGTCCTTGAGAGCATCAATGATGTGCTTCATAATATATCCTTCGACTAGGCGAGCTTCAAACATGGCGGAACAACTTGATCAACAACAGAATGATAACGACAACAAATGACAACCGATTTGGTAATATAATAGTGGCAGCAGATTTTGGCGCCGTCTGAGAAATGAGTCCATCGCTCGACTTCATCCTCTTTGAAGACGCCTGCCGTCCTCGTAGGAAGGCCCGCGCCAGATGGCTGGCTTGGACTTCTGTGTAAAAGGTGTACTGGAGTCTACAGTCCCGCAGAAACCCACGCGAATGCGCGGGATCAGTCGCATCCCTGCGTTCCCCGCCCTTTTTCCCACAAACCACAAAACGCTCTATCTACCTCTACTATCTACTCCTATGAACTATGAACACCCTCCAGACTCCTGACTCCCTTCGAGTAGGGGAGTATACTGTATCCTTACCAGAAACCACAGATGAACACGAAGAACGAAAACTCGTGGTCGTGAATTGGCACGCGGCGAAAAGTGGCACGATTGTTTGTCAAGCAGATGGGCAAAGCTAGGCATCTAGGAGTATCTTTGGGTCACCTTCATAGCTATTTAGTGCTGTCATTGGGTTGGAGGCAAGCAGTCTCTGGGCAATTGCACCATGAACACTCCTGCTGGTTGTCCCTAGGGTGACGAAAAGGACTTGGTGTCAACCATGTTGGATTGGAAATCTCGGTACAATATTTGCACGCAGTCTAGCAAGAGTTTGAAGTATACAGCATCTCATAAAATCCACAGCGACACATCATCCGATGTCCAGACTCCGGACTGAGATAATAGCTTACCGCTTGCGTGAACTTGCGTCAACATTTTCGTACTCGAGTGAGCATGAAAACTGGGCGAATTCTTTCATGAACCTCGGCCGCTTCCACTTGGAACATTATTTATTCCTCGGCCGGAATTCCAACTGTTGTAAATTGTAACAGTCCATGCGAATTTCAAATTTGTTGAACATCGTGGGCTACGAGCTACGAGATGGCATTCGACGGTGCCGACTTCTTCAAACGGAATTTGTCGGTTACAGCTCTCTGTTAAACTTTTTTTTTCTGACATACCCCCAGTCGCCTCGGAGACTAGAAGGAATTGTAGATGGACGTGTCCAGTGTCCAGTGTCCAGTGCCATCCAGCAACGGAATCTGGGACCGGCCAATGAATGTGACACTTTCGTATTTTCATATCACTTTTCCCCATTATTTGTTCGCATCTCGAATCTTTTGTTGGAGGTTGGTGCTGCATCGATTGCACTTTGCACCATGCACTCTCTCCCTGAGATCCGAGATGTCAGATGATGGTTCTCTTTTCTCTTCTTCCGAATCCCCGAACTCTCCCTCCATCCCCCAAAATACACCCTAGAGGTCCGCTTCACAATAGATGGAGAATCTGGATTGTAGCCTACCAGCTACGATTACAGTCATTCTGTTTTATCGATAGGGCTTGTCCGAATCGCGCCCAACGACGCAACAGCGCACATCATTCGCTTTTGAGAAGATTCGTTGTCCGTTTGGTGTATCCTTTCTAGATTCGTCGTTTTCTTAGAAAGAATGGCATTGGATGGAGTTTTCCTATTGCAGTCAAACTTTCGAGCAATCAATTTTGCAAAAGGATGAAGACCATCAGCTTCTTTGTGGGCGTCTATGAGGATCCCTCTTTTCAGAGTTGCTTGCGTCGACTCGACGAGGAAATGGGCAACGATCCAGCAACATCGTCGAAAAGGCTGTATCAGAGGATGCACAAGGAACCTAGTAACGAACAAGTGACATCCATACATCGCGATCACTTGACGTGTCTAAATCTGCTGTACGAACTCGTCAATGAGTGGGATGGTTCGCCGAACCCACAGGTATTTGAACACGATATTGCAAGCACATTTGGACTTGATCGATTGCAGCGGAGTGTGCGCGTTTGTGTTGTCATGGAACGAGCTCACATATTGTTCTACAGAAAAAGGCCCTGGTTCTCCGAGTTACACCTGCATCAAGAGTCGCATCTCGCGAAGACGAACCCTGGCTTCTACGAATGGATTACTGCCTCTCTTCAAGACGACGCGGAATATCCGACCATGGACCGTCGCCTCTACAAGTTGATCAACACGCCGCAATTTCAGTTAATGCAAGACACTCAAATTGCTACATGGGAACTTCCCGCATTGGTCAGTGTTGAGGAAGGCCATGTCATCTGCGAAAGTCTTTCTACAAGGGACGACACAACTAGGAACAGTATGGATCAGAAACCGGCCGCCATCACTTTAACACTTGCACGTCCCCTATCAGGCGAACAAAACAAGAACGATGTCATAGTTTCCCACTTTGTGGATGCATACAAGGATGATTCTTTGCAGATACCTTTGGAACGACTCTATCACGATTTAGGATCTCAAGATGCAGAAGAATGGGCCAGGGAGCTGTACATCACTTTGCGGAATGATCAATGGAATGCAAGGGCCTTCATCCTTCATCAAGATCATCAGCTTTGTCTGAGCCTCCTGTTTGAAATTGTTGGTGCATGGGAACGAAACGGACGATCACAAGAGTTTGCTGCGTCAATCAAGCGCGTGTTTCGTATGACACGGATTCTTCGCATCCTCAAGGTATGTTTGGTGATGGAACGTGCACAGTCCTTGCATGGAATCATTTCCACAGACCCACAAGGCCAGGTGAAGATTGGGCTGGACTGGGTTTGCGAGTTGCACTATCTAGATGGAACGTTCTATTCCGAACAGGACCGTCGCGAGTTGATGGGTCGCCTTGAACGAGGCACGGTGAAGCAAACCATGGACAAGCGATTGTACCTGCTGCTGTTCCATGAGGCATTCAACATCCAACAGCACGACATGGACATTGCTCGATGGTCAAGGCCACATGCAGTGTCCCCAGTTGCTTCCATCCATGTACTGAATACAGCTCAGCCCTTTCAGGCTCGTCATCAAACTGACCAGAGTTTCGATTCAATCCTCATGAACGACCAATTTGATAGACTACCCAGTGAGGAAGAATTCCTTCGAGACCTATTCTCTGATCAAGCAGGGACGCTTCCTCTGCCACCACCGCCTCCTCCTCCCCCATTGCCACATGGGCAACCCATTCAAGCACAGTTTCTCGCAAGCACTTTTCCATCCGATTGTCACTTTTTATGTCGCTGTTCCAATTTTGATCCGCTCGACAATGAATTGCTGCGTAATGTGTTGCGCGATCACTTTCGGTATGTCCTTGAGTCGGGAAGACTCCCACGCGACGTCTTACCAGAACTTGGTTCTGCTCAACAAAGACTGGATCAGGTCGCCAAGACACGAAATCAGCAATCAAAACCATACTCGCGCTTTCGGATATGGGCCGTTTGCCAGTCCCAGCCGCGAGCCACGGAAAGTAACTGGGAAAGCCTCTTGGTCGAAGAAATAACGGACAACGTAGCAAGCTTGAAGAAGAAACTCGGATGGCCACTTCGAAAAGCTCGAGAAGATGCGGTGACGGAGTTTGTTTCGAATTTGTTGGCTTTTCTTTCTCCTGCATCCAATTCCACCGGAAGATCTGTATGAGGAACTATCAAGCAAGGTTCCAAAAGTGTTTGGTTTACATTGCAGAGATAGCATGGGGCAAACACCAAGGAAGATTTAGTTTGGTTTTTTCAAAGACGCATATAAATCACTTCAATGATTCCTTCTCGTATGGCAATCCGTTATGTAAGATCACAGGTCGTAGTACAAAGAACCTGGATTGCCCATCGGACAGCAACAAAAAGGCTTTGCCTAGGTAGCGGAGTGGTGGCCTCGAATTGTTTTGTAGAAGCCCCGCACTATAGAGCAATGTCCAACCTAGGAGAAACAGTGGCCAATTCGTCTGTGGTCGCAACCAAGGACCGGGGAGATCCTTGTAGCTTAACCATATCAAGTTGCTTCCAGTACGTCCACCGATAAGATTGGGATTCTTATGAGACTTGATCAAACGAGAAATGGAATGGAAAATTGTGAAGGTGCTGATGTCTCTGAGACATAGTTCGCCGTTCGTTGTGACCGCTGATGATGACTCTCTCAACTCTCAATGACTCGGGGGATTGGGGGAGATATGGGGGAAAGCTCCAAGTGCAGGAAAATTCAGAAGCATCTCAACTCTCAACGTCGCACGTCGACAAGGACACAATGATCCAGGAGGAAACACAACCAAAACTTCTCTACTCCACTTGTCATGAATGAAAATGATTGCGAATCTGCCAGTGTTATGTATACTCAACACGTTGAAGATTCCAATTCCGTGATGGAGGTGGAAGCCAGATCCTAAGGATGAGTGAAACAAGGTTTCGGCTCTCATGCAGTGGTACAGGTAGGGCTACGAACAATTCTTGAGTCATCAGATGGAATGATACAGAGTTGAGACACCTCCAGTGGCTGCAATTTGGCATTTAGAGCTCTGTATCTTGCTCAAGACTCGTTTCGAAGTCATGTTGATGTCGAGTCTAAGCAATAACGGTCACAAAATGGGCAATCGAGCAGCCTTGACAACGGATACTTCCGCCCATTGATCAACTATCACCCACCATGAACGATCACTCCTATACAACAACCACACTCTCGTGTCATGCAGTATGCAGTGCGAAGGTGGCGGGGTTCTGGTGTCAAATATGCGACTGATTCAGTCGCACCGAAAGCCCGAGCGTCTTGTGGCTTGTGGGGCGCGGGTACTCGCTTCTCTTTTTCTTCCGCGAAATACGAAGGATCGTATTCGTATTCAGCCCAACCCACATGGATACGCTTCGCGAAGAGGTGTCTTGTGGTTGTTTACTCAACACAGGAGTGTTGTTACTTTTGAGGCGCTCACACATGTCACCCCAAAACAGCGGTAGTTCAGATGCAGTGGGAACATTTGATCATGTTCCTTCAAAAATTGGAACACAAACTACCTACAAGCTGGTTCACGTTGCGAAGTGCATGAGTTTTTCAGAGTGGGAAATTGTATACTACACTTTATCCCACATTACCCCAGCGTTTCGAACCAGTTACTTTTTCATGCTCCTCACATTTTGTCGCGCACATATCGTAAAATGCAAAATGCAATAACGACAAGTGACCGCTTCATGCGACAATGGCCATTCACCAGCCGAGATGCGAAGCACCACCCAACCTAATCGATAGGATAGATATAAAAGTAGTAGGAAATCATAGGGGTGTCGCGCATCTCGACCTGTAGTTCAGTCTCCACAAGGAGTGAACGTATTTCCACTGCTGAGCATCGTGGACAATCATTCTCCATCTCCTTAGCTGTGCCCATAAAAACAAATTAAACCTACTTCGTCTATTAGTTGCAGCAGTTCTTGTGCTTGCGGCCATGAATGGCATCGTATTTGCCCAAACATCGGGACGTCCCATTGTCATTGTCATTGTCATGGGTGCTGTGCTGCGGAAAATCACTATAGAATTTTATGTACGATTTTTTCCAGTACAGTCTTCTACACTAATATACTCATGCACTGCGCAACGTGAACCAGCTTGTAAAACAAAAGAGTTCCAACAACGATGCCAAAGCGCGCTGTTTCCAAGAAATCATCCAACAAACAGTTGTTTGGCAATGACGATCTGACAATGAGCATAAAGGACTTGGGCGACTTGCAACGCCTCGTGGAAAACTTTACACTGAGACGCTTTCGTCCTCGTTTTGGTTCCAAATCACAGGGAAGCAAGAACTTGTTGGAGGACGAAGAAATAAAGGCCGATGTCGAAAAGAAAGTCGTCCGATTTGACGAATCTTCCAACCAGCTCCATCACATACCAAAGGAGAGCAACGAGAGATGGTATTCTTCCACAGACTATCAGATATTTGCGCAAAGAGTTCGCTACCGTGTTGAGAAATCGTGTGAATCAGAAATTATTAAGGAAAAAATCATGGTATTGGAACGAGCGCACTTGGGTTGCATGAACTACTCTGGTGAGGACGAGGTAGAACATGAGGAGATCCCTGGTGGTGTTACACGTACCGAATTGGCTGAACTGTACCAACAGATTGATAACCTGGTTGGATTAGAGCCTTATATTGCGGAATACATGCCACATTGGCATGATCGAAGCGACCGACATCAGGGAATCCTCAATCAAGTATTGGCAGGACAACATCCAGGAGAGAAGCGAGCAAAGCCTCGTCGCTTCTTGTTACGAAAACCACGAAAGTGCCCGGTGGATGAAAAGAGTCGTCGATTCAGTCTCGGGAGCCGATTGTATGCCCGAGAAATTGCCCATGCGTCCTTCACCAGTAGCGAACTATCCAAAGAACAATGACACAACTGACCGTGTCTTTCTCTACGGATTTCATTTTTTCATTATTCCACCGCTTCCCAGCAACTCCTCGTATCATTCAAGCATTTCTTGATTGGTTGTCGCATATGCAACTGGCCACTTTTTCTCTGGTGTGAACACTACATCAGACGCCCTCTTGTACATAACACCATTGTATAGTTATCGATTAACACACATTGTCTATATTCGTAGGACTACGAAGGCAAAACGATAAACCTCACCATGTAGAGTGTGTTGTCCTCTGCTAGAAACGTTTTGTTGTAGCCTCGGCTTCGTAGGCCGCTGACATGTTACAACGATCCTCTCGGTACTTCCATTCATGGGGTGACTTGTGACGCTTTCTTTGTCAACTTCGACATTGCTGCAACACGAAATGGAGGTTCAGCATTCAGCAACGTGGCATGGCCTCGACCGAGTTGTCAATCGAATTAAGTTTCTTGAGATAGTCCAAACCTTATCAAATCGCAAAGATTTCACAGTGAGATATTATGGACTCTAAGTCATGTTCCTTGAAAGGAACAAAGATTGGGCCAAATGTGAACAAGCAAAGAAGCCTGCTCACCACTGCGACTCTCGAAATACCCTGAGTGAGGGAAAATTAATTGTTTGGTACAGTTTGGTTCAAGGTCAATTATCGTTGTTGTTGTCTTCTTTGTCAGTGTCTGAGTCGTCGGGCATGGGAAATTGTTTGTAGGACCGAAAATCAAAGGCCCATGCCGTCGGTCCATGAGTTTGCAAAAACGCCAGACGATCAAAGGCATCTTTCAAGGTCGGATAGTCCTGGTCGTCTTGCGGATAGTGAATACCGTCCCTGGGTGTCGTGGTCTTGTCGTCGTTGCTGCTGGTAGGACGTTTCCACCACCAGCAAACCGCCCAGGGTGGTTCACAGGGTGCCGTGAACCATAAACGTTTGCGTTTCAGGTACATGGCATGACCAGATTGAAAAGCAAAATGTTGCAAGGACGCCATGTCTTGCCAAAGCGATAGTTGCGGCATTAGTAAAGGATCTTGTTGCAAGAGGGGAACGGCGTCACGTTGCAACGAAGTGGAAATGGAGTTGTTGTGACTGGATCCAAACGATAGCGACGAGGATGACACTGAACCAGACTCTTCTTCTTCTTCTACTTGTGCGTTTGGATGATCTTGCTCATTTTCATCGAGTGACCAAACAAAGCCGGGTGTCGTCTTGGCCAAGGCATTGATTGGATCCATGGCCATTCGAAATTCGTACATGCTGGGATCATCCATGGGGGCTTTGAGACGAGCATAGTTCATGTGTGCCAAGAGAAAACGCTGTCGTCGCAAGGATGATTGCAAGGAGGATGGTGATGCGAACGGCGTCCTCATGTTGTTTTGCAGTTCGTCGTTCACTCTTTTTTCTTCATGGTCAAACGGGGAGAGACAACGACGAAGGGTGCACCTATATATTCTTAGATTGCATAGATTGTACTACATCTTTGGCAATTGTAAGAGAGCTATCTATTGTACGATATGTGATTTTGTTATTTACTTACGAGTAGGAAAGTGCGCTGATTCCAACGGCTCTTTATGCGCCATGGATCAATGGGGCAGTTCGAAATCACTGTCGTTTCGGATAGGGATCGGGATACTGGTACAAACTACTCCTATTCTTTGCACCTACAAAAATGAGACGGAAACGCGCCAGGCGGTCATACAAACATAGTTGTCAGCACGTGTCGCCACACAACCACATTAGTCCTTTGTGTCGGTTAGGTACAAGCCGAGAAGGACAAATAATCTCATCATCAACTGCTGCACTTCCAATTTCCAATGTCTTTTCGGTTGCTTCATTCTTTTCATGCCACTCTCAACGTGTTATTGATTGATCACGACCATGATATCCATAATCAATGATGAACCAGCACAAGCACCTACAGAAGGCCCTCAACGGCCTCCATCGATTACTTGCACGGACTATGAAGACGACGACGTGAACGACGGAGAAGACAGTGAGACGAGCTATGGCAACCTCCGAAGAAGCGAGGCAATGGATGCCATTGAAGAAGAATGGGAAGAAGACAAGGACACCTTTCGTCTAGATCGAGTCCACTTGGACCGGTTTGCCATTGGATTTCTTATGCGGAAATGGGAACTCCTCAAGTACCAGCGTGCCACGGGTGGTGCTCCTCGTTCTCACACCAAGGTCTTGCATAAGCTTGTCTTTGACCGATGCTCCCTAGGTGGCACCTATGAAGTCCATCTCATGGCTATTTTTCTAAGCAAAATTGGTCCCGAACTCAAGCATGTATCCATCTTTGACCGCTCTTCGACATGTACAGGACCGGAAGCATCCAAAGGCAAGCCTCCCATTTCAGTCTTTGGATGTCTGGGTCATGTGTATTCACTGGAACGACTGGCCATTGAAAGGACCGACCTTCGAGGAAAAGTCAATGGACTGCAGTTACGATACATGTTGGCCAACAATCGTAGTCTCAAGGCACTCAAGTTGTATGGGTGTCAAATTGATGACGAATTCTTGGAGCATTTAGTCATTGGTTTGCAAGGCCATCCACGGATTCAGCGGTTGGATTTGGGGAATTGGAAGTTGACGGATGACCAACTGAAGCGATTAGTCGACGCTTTGATCGATTCGGCCATGTGCTATCAGCTCAAAGTGCTCGATATCTCCAAGAGCAAGATTGGAGAACCTTCCCTCTCCACCTTGGCCCACCTCTTGAATCACTGCTGTGCTCTGGAGGAGATTATATTGTGTTCCTGCAATCGACTCTTTACCAACGTCAAGTCCGATTCTCCCAACTATCTTTCATTTGTCAGTGCCATTCAGTCGAGGACGTGTTTGAAGCGGCTAGCCTTGAGTCACTGCAAACTCGTCCATTTGCGAGACCTGGACGCGGAATCCTTCCTGGAGATTGCCCAAGGTCGAGCGACGTATTCCAGTCGTCGAGCCTTTTCCCAAGCCATTGTGCCGTCGCATCCGTACAACAAGAAGGAACCCAAGACGTCCTTGTTTCCTTCGTGGGCCAGCGAACTCTCCATGCTCGACTACGTCGTGGCAAGAGTCCTGTCGTTTATGCAATGTATTTAGTGGCATCGCGCGCCAGAAGCAAATGTGTAAACACTGAGGCACTTGGACAATCTTTGCTTTCTCTCTGTAGCTCCTGTAAGTATAATAACATCGTATCTGACTCTGACAGCTCTCATCTGACAGGTCTTTCTATTTCTATCGTCCAGCGATATCGGATCCAGATAGGATGGGTTTGTCGTTAACGGTCATAACTGTCGTTGTGTCTGCTAAAAGGCCTCTCTGGGTGGCATTGTGCATGATACTGTGCGCCGCCGCGCGCATGGCGAAACGGCTATTAAAACACGAGTTTCTGACTGAAGTGCATCACATGAGGTTTTTCTGCAAATCTGAGATGGGGCGGCAAACAGCACAACAAATTGACCATTGAAAACATTGATTCCTCCTCAGCCCGAGACGGCAGCCACAGCCCGCTGGAATATAATTGGAAACAACAGCAGAGAAAGAAGCAGACACCAACAACATCGTCAACAACAACAACCTACGTGAGACTCAAATGAAGAAAAGCGAAGCGTCGTGTTGCTCCTCGTTTCCCACCAAAAGGGAAGCAACCACGATCCTCAAGCGTTGTGGTGGCAGCAGCAGCAACAACAACTACTACTACAACAGCAGTGGACGAAGCAACAGTACGACGACAATCAGCAACAATAATCAGCCATACACGCTCAAGAAGACGCAAGAGCGCCGGCAGAGAAGACACACTTTGACTATTAACAGCAACGAGCGATAGAGTCGGAACAATGGCTGAGGACAACCCCATAATTACGGTTGATTTTCTGAAGCAAAACTATCCCAAAATAACGAAGTTCATAAAAGATGGGGACCTCGAAAAAGTTGTTGTGGAGCTTGAAAGTCAACTGATTACGACAAAGAGCGCCCTCGAATTTGTGTCCAGGGACACTTTGTTGGCGGCAAAGAACGTCTCTGGCCTCTTTGTTGAAATAGTTAAACCATATGGTGGTAAGTCGTTGTGCTGTAGGTCCTTGATTTATTGTTGAATTTATTCAAGTCGTCCTTTAACTAACGATTGTTTGTCTCGGTGCTTATTGTCTGGTGCGGAACTCACAGTCACGCCAGCTACTTCATACCCGCAGCTTCCCGTTGGTCCATTTCACCTTATCCCCTATAACGAAGCCTCTGAAGGTCCTGGCTTGGTAGTTCAGCTGGGTAAGGTACGGACGTTTGACGAACTGCGTGCGATGGTGGCATCGTGTGCGGATGTAACGGAATCACAATTCGTCTTGTTCGTAGGCCAGAACAACGGAGGAGGTGGGACCAAGTTTTCGAAAGTCACTTCATTGCAGGAGTTGAAGAATATTCCACGCAAAGACGGTGCCCCTATTTTGCTTCGCTACCAACCCCCCGGAGCTTCTACTCCTCCTTCTTCGCCTGAACAACAGCGGCAAGAGGTGCCATTTTCAGAACTTAGTCTGCACCAGACTTTGTTTTCTCTCCCGGTTTCTTTCTCAGGCAGTATCCCTGATTTTTACGAAGATACAGCTTACAAGGAACTAACAAAAGACATGTCAGATCCACCCACTGACAATCCTTCAGTGCTTTTGATGGCTATTCCTGGGGCCGGAAAAACGAGGACTGTGGAAGAGGCGGCGAGGAGCATCGCAGCTTCCTATGATCGAGTGAAGCTCACTGACGCCCACCCCCTCATTCAAGAGCTTCGCCAATTGGCCGAAACAGAAAAAGGTCCGCCTAAGTGCTATGCTGCTGGCAAGGACGTGTTCGTAGCAACCTGTACGGAATTTGTGGAGAAATTAATAGAGAAGAAAAGCGCAGGCCAGAATAAAATTCAAGTGATGCATTTTGATGAAGTGCAGTTGTTGATGGGATCAAAAGTTGTTTCCAAAGACGTAGAATCAGAGAACATGTTTGACTACGACATGCCTGCTTTTGGCGACGCCGTCAATTTTTTCACATCGGAAAGAAACAATTTGAGGGTGGCTCTTTCGGGAACGAACTTTTGTGCGGCACTGGCATCAAACAGTGGATCACATTTGAAAGTGAAGCTCTACTCATTGGAGGGAGGCTTTCCACCGGATTATGGTAAGAACCTGCTGAAAAAACATTTTGACTTCCATTCAGTCCAGGATGAAGATCAAGATACTCTGATTGAGCCAATGTGTGCGAACCGTCGAGCTTTGCAGTTCTTGGCATACAAGCTTGAGTTGCGTGTTGGGATTCACAAAGAGGTATCCAGAGAGGGACTCCAGGAGGCGGCAGAAGCTGCTTATAGGGACTGGAATACCCCTATCCTCAGATGCATTGGAGATGGCCGGAAGGCCGCCCTTTCCCTGTTGGCTCTCATTGTGTATCCTAGCGCCTGGAATAGAACGGTGACTAATGGGAGACTCAAGCTGCCCAGTGATGAGCTTCCAAACGAAGTGAAACAGTATGCGTTGGGGGGTGCAGTCACCATTCACCATGACGTGAAATATGAGACTGATGAAATCTTGATTCCGGTTGGATGCTCTCTGCGGTTTCTCTCTGACATATGTGGTAGGGCAACAGATGGTGATAACATGAATGAGTACGAGTTCTTCACAAATGCAAGCAGGAGTGTTCTCTCGGACAAGGGCCACTTTTTTGAACGGATGATTGCCTGTGAGTTGACTTTCCTTTCATCGGAACTTTACAAGACCTTGCTGTCGCCGACTGGCATGCAGTTCAACCCAGACCCAAGAATGTTAGGCAAACCCTTCGTGTATAATGCACGAATACATAAGGCCGATTGGAAAAGGGGGGAAGTCTACTGTGGTTTAGAGGATCCACAGTTCACTGGCGAAAACATTGTTGATTTGGGGTTTCCTGTCGTCACAATTCGAGGGAGGGAGCCATGGAGAGTTTACTGTGCGGCGAAAGTCGTTCGAAATCAAAACAACCTTTGGAGGATGTGTTGGGACTTTTTCGAAAAAATGAAGGGTTTAGGGGTTGGGGATGACAAGAGCAAAACTGTTGCTGTGTTTCTGGCCTTCCATAAATTCAAGGATTTTGAGCCTGCTCCGAGAAAGACGACGGCGGGTTTGTCCGCTCATGACTCACGCGAACGTACGTTGAAACTCCTGAGTGAAAAAACCACGCACTTTGTCGTACTTGACGGAGAAGCGCTGGTCACGGCCAAGACAGTGCTGCCTGTGGTAGACCTCTACAAGGTGATCGAAGAGAAGGAGCCTACCGATCACGGTGTGACGGAGCTCACTGATCATGTGGCACAGATCTACACTTCTTCGTCACAACCATTGCAACTCATGGGCAGACCAACAAGCAAGAGAATGAGGATCTCATGATGAGTTGTCCTCTAGCTCGTTCTCGCACCAAGGTCTTTTATAAGCTCGTAGGTGGCACCTAGGAAGTCCATCTCGTGGCTATTTTGCTAAGCGTAATTGGTCCCGAACTCAAGCATGTATCCATCTTTGACCGTTCTTCGACATGCACAGGACTGGAAGCATCCAAAGGCAAGCCTCCCAGAAGAAGAACTTGCATTCTCTCTATATTCTAGGACTACTCCAGGTATTTTTGGACTTGTTTGCGAGATAAATTGCTACCCCCTGCGACTACGAGGGTAGCGACAGCTCAGGTTTTTCAGTGACAAAAGGGTCGCGTAAACGGTCGTGTGATGGTCGCCCAAGATATTTTGAAAGAATTTCTCGATGTCCGAATTCCATCGCCGCCATCACAGAGAAAAAAAGATCGAACGGCATGTGACAATGTTGAGCATGTCATTCTTACGAAGAATGGCACCCACTCCTATCCGTAGTAGCAATCGTTTGTTCCTTTTGCTGCTGCTGTCCTGTTTTGTTCGACAGGGCTGGACGTATCATATGGTAGTTCCACGACGAGCTCCTGTCTTGCTCCGCCATGACCGCTCCAGCAGAAGAAGTTCCTGGCTGGTTCGAGTGGCGTCCAGTACTCGAAGAGAAGATGAATCCGAGGAGGATCGGAGTAGTAATAGTAGTAGTGATTGTGAATCCGAGTCGTTCCCTTTTCCCACCAACAATGATACGGATACTGACGACGACGAGTGGCTGGCCAGTTTGAACCATCGGGCCCAACAACTGGCCCAACAACGTCACGACTTGGTCCAACACTGGACGCGAGGAGACTGTCACTCTACCTTGGCCTTGGTCGTACCGGATTGGGTCCGTCGTCTCGATGTCGATTATCCCCTGGTCGTCTGTGGCAGTTCACAAGAAACCTTGTATTTGGGACATTTGGAAACGGGTCAAATTCTAGCTCAAACCACGAGCAGCAGCCAGAATGTGGTGGACGACAACGACAAGGACGACGACCAAAATGTTGCCCTGCAACAAACCTTGCGTTACCTGTATGGGAGTTATGATGGAGGTGGAACCTTGTCCATTGCCTTTTCCGGATCGCTCATTTGCGAAGGGACTCGACGTGGGGGAGTCCGAGTGTGGCGACGATCCACCACCAACAATCATCACCTATTGATCTCGCAAGGGTCCATTCCCGCCTTACAAGGCCAGTATGTCACGTGCCTGAAATTTCACGACCATGGCACTCAATTGTGGGTCGGAACGCATACCGGAAACGTGCACGTGTATGCACTCGACCATTTACCCCTGGCCTTGCAAACGACACCCCAGCACTGTTGGAAGTTGGACGGTTGTATCTTGTCGATTGATTTGGCGTCCGACTATGAGTGTGGAGTCGCCACCGTGGCGGGAGGCTCCGTTCACTTGTTTTCGACCAAGGGAGCAACCAAAAAGACTCCCTCCACGACGACGACGACAAGTGGCACGGTTCTGGCAACCTTGTATCCACCCTTTGACTCGTCCGAACGTCGATCGGCCAATATTTATCCGACCCATGCCTGTTTTGTGCAAACGACGACAGATGCCCCACGGGGTACTCCGGACAACAGCAACTACCAAACCAAGAACAACGACGACGACAACGACGAAACTGCGACAACGACAACCACAAATGGGTTGTCCCTGGTGTGTGGTGGAAGCAATGGGAGCATGTATTGTCAACGCCTGGCCTTGACGGTTCCCACCACACCACAAGAGGAGGACACGCAGGACCATGACGACGACGACGACGACACTCCAAACGGCCCCATTACCATTAACCCGGACCAGCCCCTGGTGGAACCGCTCGAATCCATGGGATTGGGTCATTTTGGCGGTGGTCTCATCAAGGCCCTGGTCAGTCCCTCCCCCGACATGGTGGTGTCCTTGGGACAAGATGGATGTGTGCGCATTTGGAACCTAAACACAGGCAAACCCCACTATTCCTTTCAGGGATACAAGGTATGGGCTGGATCCTTGTGGACCGATGGACAACGACTCGTGAGTGATGGTGCCGACAATTGTATTCTCATGCATGATTTTGGCAAACCACACGATCAAATAGCCTAATTCATTCATTCTAGGAGGAGAAGGGGCAGGAGCTGTAGGAATACTATTGGTAGTGGCACAGAACATGAGGGTGGAGAGTGATTGTTGTTGCGTGCTCCAGAGCACGCAACAGCATATCGGTAGATCTAGTATTCCCCTTGTTGCAATTGGCGGCACACACACACACTCTCTGTCGAGTCTCGGGTGTTGTTGTCACGTCACCCGTGCGGAAACGAATGTCGAGTGTGTTGTTACAATCCGCCTTCACTGGGCGGCAGTATTTTGACCAATTGCACTTCCATAATGAGCGATTGGTCAAACCGTTGGGCCATGCGCCGTTGTTGGGCAAAGGTTGTGGGAAAGGGTTGCTTAAAGGTATCAAAACAGGCTTCTTCGGCCACCATGGTGGCGGTGGGGACCACGACATAGTCGGTTCTCAAGTCACCGCCCGTTCCCGATCCACCAGGACCGCCATCGCATTGTTGCCCCGGTTTGCGCCATCCTTGTTGGGGCAAGACGGCAAAGCGACGCAGGCCACCCTCTTTCATGCCTGGTACAGCATCGTTCAAGGCCACGACATTGCTCAAGGCCCCCAGCGTTGTGATAAAGGTTTTGTCACCCGGTTGATCTTCGTCATTTTCCAACCCAAATCCTCGGGAAAAGACCACCGTGCCTTCTCCCGACAAACCATCGTAACTGCGTTTGCCCAATTTCAAGACTTTGAAACACAATTCGACAGTATCGCCCGCCTTGGCTTTTACGCCACCATCAGTCCCATCTAGTTCATCGCGATATCGGACTCCGCTGGCCGTGACTTGAGCATCGACTTGGTTGGCTGCCGCTTCGGCTGCTCGTTCGGCTTCGGCTTGTTCGGCAAAGGCTTGACATTCTTCAATATTCCGGCATTTGGGTCGATCCGAAACGGGCTTTTTGGTGGAGGGTGGGGCATTGCCCTTGATCAAGGCATGGGCTGGCGGAGGAGGGACCATCACGGTTGCCGTGGCAGTGGCGGCTGCTGTTACTACCAGCGCTTGGTGCGACAACCAGGTTCGACGTCCTACAGCGGCCCCAAGATGATTGCCATGGCCCTCGTCATCGTCGCTTGCTGCCTCCTGGATCCTGGTATCTGGATCCGGTGATTGTACATGGTTGTGGTTGTGACTCAATAGACGACGAGTTGGAAGGGATGAGGCAGGAACGGACGGCGTCACCACCCATCCGGTTGTAACAACCACCGATTGAAGGAAGGCAATCACCGCGATCGAACGTTTCATGGTGAACACAATGCAATGAAATATATATGATATAAAAGGGTGTGTTTGGAAGAAATGGATGAATCTTTGATGGGTGATGTCTCGGATGAGTCATCAGGGTCCCGGATTGACAGAAGATGACGTACCTCTGAATTTCATAGCATTTAGCATTCTTGTCCGGGTTGTTAAATACCATCGTTTGTGGAGTCTATGTTTTCGCTAATTATAAAAAGGAAAATTCTGAAACGATCGATGGGTAGTTTTATCTGCGTGACAATCCGTGATTCAAATCTTTTCCATCACATTGTCAGCTGTCAGCTGTCATCACTTTTCAAATGGTCAACGTCGTCGTTTGGACAGACATTTTCTTGTCCAAAAACGACAAAACAACAAGGATGATGATGATGACAAGGATGAAGACAGCAACCTGGTTTTGCATGGTCTTGCTCTGGTCGGCGCAAGCCTTTGTTCCAAAACAACAACAACAACAACAACAACAACAACAACAGGCGAACCCTGCCACCTACCGATTGGCGTTGCCCATGACGGATGCTAGAGGTCGTTCCACAACCACAAACCTTCTTCTCCTTCGTGGCGAAGCAAACCATCCGGAGGACGACATTCCTACTAATAGAAGAAGACTCTTGCAGAATCTTGCGGTGGTCGTTGGTAGTACGACGGCCGCATCCTTGGTTGGGTCCATTCCCGCACAGGCCGAAGAACCAGCTGCGGAAGGGGAAAACATGTTTGGCCCCAAGTTTGTCCAAACCTATTCCGACTTTGTACAAATGGACGATGGAACATGGTCGTATCGCGATGTGACACCAGGAAAATCGGGAACCACGGCCGCACAAGTGGGAGATCGAGTGGTAAGAGACTCTTTTGAAACGAACCACAAAAAGAGACGCTGGATGAGAGACGCGCGCCCTGAATATATATACTTTCGGGGGAGTCCATCACCCACACCATTGGATCCAGACGTTTGACTCACACCCGCTTTTTTGTGACTCGCCCTCTTAGGTGTTTGATTGGAGTGGGTAAGAACCAGCAACGGAAAAAGAGAGACACGACGGCTGAACAGGAATAAGACCTGGAACGCCAATCACGAGAAAATATGGGATATCTATAGATGGGATCCAGTCGTTTCGCTCACTCATATTTGGTTTGTTTTGTGTGACACGTTGCAGGTACACGATTGGATATTTCGGTCGACCCTTTCAAGCCAAGGGAGGTCCGCAGGGCGGGGCCTTTGACAAGGATTTGGACTATGAGCGCACCGTGGTCGGGTCGGGCAAACTGGTTCCGGGATTGGAGCAGGGCTTGTTGGGAATGCAACAAGGAGGAGTTCGTCAAATTGTCGTGCCCTATGGACCCCTCTCCTATCCCAGTGATGATTCCGCCCATGAACGAGTCGGTCCCAAACCAGCCACCTTTAGTGGCATTCGGGCACTCAATTTTGTAAGTGTAGAGTTCATCCCATTGTCGTGACACCCAACGTGGTTTTTGAGCTCTGGTGGAGCGCCGCAGGTCCTGCAAGAGACCTCACAACTCGTGTCTATTGTGTGTGGAACCATATAGGTCTTGGAAAACCCAAGAATCGATCGAACCTTGTTGTTCAATGTCAAGGTCATTCGTGTGGTAAGTGTCGTCGTCCCATTGCCAAAATGTCTCGAAAACAAAACCAACGTCTCTCTCATGCCGTGTTTGTGTGTGAGAGAGCAGGACAAACCCGATGGCAAAGGAGGATTCATTCGAGGGTAATCCGAATGGTTGAGCTTCTCCGGCATGGAGTTTTCCAAAGAAAACACTTGCCGCAATCACTGTATAGTCACAACAGGGCAAACTCCTCCTGCCCTCTCCCATTTTGCCAGATTGTGTGTTTGAAAGCTATACCAAACTGCGCTCTATGAATATGGTTCTAATATACATACAAATAATCTAGCAACAGTCTTGTCTTGCAGTCTGTTTTTCGTCTGGAAGGAAGCCAACTGCGCATGAATAAGACGGTGAATGGATCACATCACGAGGTTGCGGACTCTGCTTGTATTTCCAAATCGTTGGACATTATCCTCATTCCGATTTCCAACTGAGAACAGACTTCCGATGCAAGGTGCTTTTCCTTGCAATTGATTACTTCCACCTCATCAACTGCTGCGTTTCCAACGTCTTTTGGGCGACTTCATTCTCTTCAGACCACTCTCGATGTTATTGATTGATCACAACCATGATTCCTAGACAGTAGGCCTAACACCAGATCAATCGAATTGGGACTCGTGTTGCGAGTTCTCAATTCCATGTCGAACAGGATAAACTGTCGGATTCATTGTCGCCTCCGTTCTTGAGTAGGTCAGGAGTCACGACAACAACCGCCCCAACAAAATTCTTGTACGGCGTCACAGGCGTTGAACGCATCAATGGCACTGCATCTGCATTATCCAAATCATTGCTTGTTGCGAAGGATGAGTCAGATTCGGAATTGTAATCGGAATCATCGCTGACAGCAGGCTTGCACCCCGTCAACAGTCTCATGCCCCTTTGTCGAAAGAAATTGTTGGCGCCTTTCGCAGCGACCACAATCGGATCAGGAGGAATCGTTTCACGAATAGAAACTTTTAATACATGCTTGCCCTCCTCACCAAAACGGTTTTCCAGTGGTGGACCAGGAACGGTAATCCCATTATTCTCAATACGAACACATAGGTCATTGATGCCGTTGACAATATCATCGTGATTATTGGTGGCTCTGCCCTGTTTCCCAGCAACAATTTTGGTTCTGATGGTCTCCCCTAGATCGAGGATTCTAGGACCCCCCGTAACTCGCGTATGCAGGTCGGCTAGCGCGAGACCCATCTCTCCCAAGCTTTTTGCTACTGTTGTGAGGTCTTGAACACTACAAACTTGGATCTCCGGTGAGGATGCGAGTTTACGAGTCAATACCTCCTCAGCTCCTTGTTCCTCAGCTCCTTGTTCATCATGCCGAGACTTTTTCTCATTCCACACATTTTGGTGGTTGGCACTCTTCTTGCCGTTTTCTTCATCACTTACTCGTCCCTCGCCAACGAAAATGGCAAGATCATAGGCCTCGCCGTCCCACTCCAGCATCTGTTCTCTTGTTTGGATCGGAAAGATGACCCAGTTGCAACCACTATCTTAAAACTTGTCGTGGGGGTCTGGAACATGTAAGATGTTTCGTTCGTGACTTCTCATGCCTCTCGTCCCTGTCACTTCGCCCATAGCCATGGCGATCAGAGCATTGTAGAGCCCGTTGTTCACGTCTCGGCTCAAAGTCTCGTCCTCGGCGTTGATTGCCCGCAACAGCTTGTCAATATCTACCTCGTTCCCCCCAATCATCCAATGGTAAACAAGAGCCCACCATGCTCCAAATTGGGCGGAATCACATCCTTGGTGCCCCTTGTGGCCATCAAGTGTTTCGATGATGCAGGCATTTGCATTGTGTGTCTGATCCGTGTTTCTGGAAGAAAAGCTGCTATCCCTTGTAGTGCGAGATCTAATGTCCAGTTCTGGGGATTCGTTTGCGGCTTTCACAAGCAATGTTAATTGATCATTGTATAGCCGGCGTACAGTGTCAGCGTGAGTAGAGCTACGCATGAACTTGTTCGCCATGCCCTGAATATCCTCCATGCCCTTCGGCTCAAAGGCGGTGTTAGGAAATATTTCGGACGCTTTAGCAAAGTAGCGACCCTCTCGTAGCTCTCCTTCCAACGCAATCCATTGCCTCTGATACTCAATAATTTGGTCCTTCAACTCATACTTTTCCCCATTCAGCGTATCGCTTTGAGAAGTGCTTGCCTTGAGTTGTTCCAATTTTTTCTCAACGATTTTGAGACCCTCCTTGGCGCGAAAGAGGCGATCTTCGTTGGTTGATTTGGTCATCTTCCTTTTGTCTCTTTTTGCTTGGTGTGGTGTGCGGTTGGTGGTCAAAGAAACGAAAACCAGAGAGCAGCAATCACTATTGGCCCACTAGTCACTCATTCGCGCCGTGGCAAAAACCAAGTTCCTAAAAAGACTGTACGGAAGTGACAGGTTTCAACACGGTCCACCAAAATGGCCAACCCATCGCCGCCCGTTCATTCCGTCACAGTACACTGACTCCGTGGTGGTCGGAGGAGTGCTCTAGCACATATAGTTGGAGGTGCACACCGGCTTGAGTTTGCCATGTTGGTGCCATGCAGTGTGCATGACCGTGGTTTCCTACAAGATAACTATAGACAGTAGAGTACACGTATGAAAAGCACGGCGGAGTTTTTCGGCCCGAGTCCGTAGTTTTAGGATCATAAGTTTGGGAAAAGGAGAATCGTAAAGGTCAGTCTAGAAGTGTTCTACCTAGCAAGAACGTCTCTCTCATGCCGTGTGTGTGTGGGTGAGCAGGACAAACCCGATGGCAAAGGAGGATTCATTCGAGGGCAATCCTCTTATGGTCGAGCTTCTCTCCTGCATGGAAGAAAACAATCGCCGCAATGACTGTATAGTCACAAACAAACGGGCGACTCCTCCTGCACTTTCCGGCATCTCCCATTTTGCCAGATTGTTTGTTTGAAAGCTATATACCAAAATACGCTCTATGAATATGGTTCTAATATACATACAAATAATCTAGCAACAGTCTTGTCTTGCAGTCTGTTTTCGTCTGGAAGGAAGCCAACTGCGCGTGAATAAGTCTGCGAATGGGCCACATCACGACGAGGTTGCGGATGCCGTCGATGTCCAATCACCAGACTCTGCTTGTATTTCCAAATCGTTGGACATCATCCTCATTCCGATTTCCAACTGAGAACAGACTTCTGATGCAAGGTGCTTTTCCTTGCAATTGATTACTTCCACCTCGCTTCCATTGCGACGTGGTGTATTCAATATAATGATAATGCCCCATCCCGGTTCACCATCCGCCAATGTGATTTGACGCAACTCGAGACTTTCAATGTGCTTGTACTTGAGCACTAACAACTCTTGTCCGCTTGGACCCAGCATGAGGATGCGTTTCACACTAAAAAGGGCAACTCGGTCTCCCATGTCCACGTGGCTCATGTACAGTTCTCCGGCGAGACGGGTGCGCATCATCAACGCCGATGCCACGGCATCTGCCATATTGTAGGTACGAATGGCACGCTCTCGTCCATATAGCGCACGCCGAGGACGAATCTGGGTTAATACCGGAATGTTGACGGCACCATCCATGGCGCCCTTGACCCCAATCATAACGTCTGTAAAACCATCCGATATTCCAATGATTGGCTTCACCAAAAGTCCAAGTAATCCCTTGCCAACTCCCTTGGCAAACCCTTCGAAACCTCTTTTCTCTGCCCCACGCATTGGAGCTTTCACAACACCCGTAACACCTTCCACAAATCCGCGAGCCAGTTTCTGGAATCCGGATCCCAGGCCAAGGGCCACGTTGAGATCGTTCAACTCTCGCAAATTTTCGCCTCGATCTCGCTTCTGTGCATATCGGCGGTCGAGCGTTAACACGGCCATATTCTTTGAAAACGTTTCTGCGAGAGCAGCCGCGGAATCCGCAAACCCGCCGACCGTATGACGAGCAAGCGACAATGTGCCGCGGGCAACTCCGTCAACCAAATAGGACGCATCCATTTCTTGGACGCTTCTTTGAAAGCCTTTCACTGGCTCAAGAACAAAGTCGCTAACACCGTCTCCAAGACCCCTCACTAGCCCGGCAGGATTGCCCAGGGCCGACATCGAACCCACCAATGCTGGAACATTTTGTCTGAGCGACGCCAAGTAATGAGCAGTCAGGATTGATCCGAGTTGCTGACCCGTAGCGATGTGGTTCTGAAGTGACACCCCGGCAAAAGCAAGCGATGCACCGTCAAGACGAAGCAATGCGTCAACCACTATACTTTTTACCACCCCTCGCATAACGGCGAGAGGCGTCGCATTCCGATTTCCAATTTTTACTCCAAGAAGAGCTGCACTATCACCAAGTCGGACATCACCCTTCCGAACAGCTCTATGAATGGCAGCACTCTCTTCTCCTTCAAGGGCAGCCTGCTGCACTGAAAGAGCTTTAGCTGGAGCCACGGAGAGCTTGATGGTGCAAGGTAATATTGTTAGTCCTCCGAAGTACAATCTTTGGCTGTTTACACCGGCCAGAGCAGCGGCAATGATACCATCTTCCACCATCTTTAGATCAGGCAATGAGATCACTAATTCGTCTTTTTTCGTGTTGTTCGAGAAGTGTTTCTGAAGGTCCAGCACGTACTTCTGTAATCTCACAAGAAAAGCCAAATCCACGCGTATCGCTAGATTTCTGGGCGCAATAGTGACAGATTTGAGGATCGCGATACCAGACTTGTGACGAGGACCAAATGACAGCCCCACTACAAGCAGAGGCGGAGCTCCCGGAGCACTGCTTTCGCCTGAATCCTCTACCTCGTCTCTATAGAATTCCTCTGGACTTATCGCCACTGGGTACGGAGAATTTGGAATCATGTTGTCGACCTGAAAATGCGATACCGTCACATAAACAGTAGAGTCCAGTGTTCTTTGGGTGTTCCAGGATGCCAGCGCATTTAGATTCTTCAATGTTATGACTGCAATTTCCCCAGGGGAAGAATCGACGAGACTGAAGATGAAACCATTGAACGACATACGAAATGAGATGACAACTCCCCTGTTATCCTCCTTCTTTGCACTGGAAGTTGAATAATCAAGGCCAGAACTTTCCCCCTGCTTGACTGTGCTGGTGGCAAACGCATTCATAGCCGACCTCAACGCCTCTTCTTGGGTTGGAAACGCCGCTGCGTCATAAAAAAGTGCTTCCATTGACGCTTCCGCTCCTGCAATGATCGCTTGCTCTTTAGAATCCGTATTGTTTGTCAATTGCCCAACCGAACCAGACAGAGAACCGTCATCAGTGAAAGGGTTCGGAAATAAGCTCTCTTCTTTCCTCATCATAACTAAGTGCAGGACACGAGTTGGTCCGTCGTTCGTCACGGCACCAATGACCCTGGTTTGCTGAATGGCATTTCGATGACTATATTCGAGAATCGAAAGCTTGGATGGATTCAACCGGACAACAGATCCAATTCTTGACAAGGCAACCACCTTGGTTGACTCAATCCCCGAACGCGAATGTAGAGGCGCAAGGCTTATACGGAGACGAAGCAGCTCCTCTAATGTGGCAGCCTTCCGGTGTTTGTACTTGCCTTGGCGATAGGGAACGTCTAAAGCAAACGAGATAGTCTGGTTCGGGAGAAGGCAATCACCCGCTGCCGCATCGTCGTAAGAATCAGGGGATAGAGGGTTTGCAAGGATACCATCTTGTGCAACCCAAATAGGAAACAGGGAGCGATTGTCGATTCGAAAAAGACAACCATCTGCGCGTTCATCCTCCTCTTCTAAGGATATGTTTATTCCTGTTCTTCCAGTGTCTGGTCTTATTTTGGATTCAACCTTCAGAGATCTTACACGCATTTCGTACGACCCCTTTCTTTCCTCATCATTTTCACTGTGGCTCTTCCGTATTCGCAGTGGTATTACACCGATTGTGAGGGGATCGAAGCCTCCGGACCATCGGTAGTATGGGATATCACCTTTCCCAACGCATGGACGAACGCAGATCAGTTCTGGTCGCATGTGATTGACCCAGTGGAAAGGCACCGTTCCCCCGATTGGAATCTCTATCGCTGTTGAATCGTCGGTTCCCGCTTGCTTGACCTCAAACGCCAAGTTCTTCGAATCGTTTCGAACAATAAAGCGAGACGAAATGGTCATTAACCTTGAGAAATCGCCCCATTCGCCATCAAGTGGTGATACATTGTAACAAAGTTCGTATGTTCCGTCGGGTCGACTCGATGAACTCCTCCACCTTGATGAGGGTGCCCTTATCACTCCGTAAAGTACACCTGCGACAGGGATCTGTGACATCAGCGACCAATCTCCACCATTTACTTGAATCCCAAGTTGAAGAGACTTTCTTTTTCTCTCTTTCTTCTCTTTAGTTTCTGGTTCCGGATCAGGAGGGAACGGTCGATGGAAGAATGCGTTAACAAAAGCCTTTGGGCTTCTTCTGGTTCGATGCCACCTTCTCCTCCGATACGGGTGTGCTTCATGAAAGTCGCGTTTCCTTGAGAAAGAGAATATATGAGGAGCCGTTTCCCAACCCTCACAAGTTCCCCCGGACGTGTCGAGAATCTGTGGTTTGAAATGACAAAATATTACCAGCTGAGACAAAAACTCTTGTGAAACCACAAATCCAACACGAACTTTACGTACCCATGAAGGATCAATCCAGGACCACCCCTCTCCGTCCTCTTGGATCAACGTAAGGTCTGGGAGCGTTGACAAAGGATCACTTGATGCCCACCATCGCCGAACAACCGACGAGTTTTCCACTTTAACATACTCGAAGCACTCCTCAACAATAGCCGTGCCTCTATTCGACGGAAGCAACATCATATTCACCGTTCGACCATTCTGATCTTCCTGGTTTCGAATACCTCTTCCGTTGTCTCCTGCTTCGAAAAGGGACGAGAACTCCTTCAAAGCAGCTTCAGCAGTTGATATGTCATCTTTCACTTCATCACTATTTGTTGTTTCTTCGATATGCATACTTTCAGCTGAAACCCCAAATGAAACATTTAGTGCAGTCGTGTTCAAGAACCACAATTCGGCGAACAGAGTTACACGAAATCCCACATCTTTTCTAGCGATGCGAGCACCGATATCAAGGGGAACACCGAAGATATCTGTAAGCCGAACAACTATGATACCCCCCGTCTTGGGCTCCGAAGGTTCAAGTGAGAGCCAATGCGACCACTCCTGTCCTTCTCTTATGCGGACGAAGATATTCATATCGTTAGCACTAAGAATTTCAGCGGATTCTCCCGATTTCAGGGCCGCTTGGCGGACAGAAGAACCATCAATTGTGGTCTCGATGAGCTGAGATTTCGACACCTCCCATTCAACTGGTATCGGAAGCATATTCAGAAGCGTCAGGACGCAATCAATTGTTATCGAGGTTGAAGTTGTATCTCCATCTTTCGATGCTGCGAGCCAAGTCGAACCAGCGCCTGGTTGAGGGCATTCCACATACTTGGTGTGAGCGGTTTCTGTGTGTGGTCTAGCACAATCCTCAGAGACACTGAAAAGCGGAGAGAATGCATTTCCGCCAACTGGACGGATAGAAAGTTCAAATGACATTTTTAAGCAAAGCCACAATGGAAGAAAAAAGTCATGGTTGACGGGAAGAGTACCAAGGCTTCTTGTTGCACTTCCAGCTTCGTCAGGTCCTACACCAATTTCTAGGTGCGTGTGAAGGAGCGACGAAATTCGAAAAGTGCTGCTTAGTTTGAGAACCGTCATTTCATCCCTCGGTTCAACAGTCCATGAAACCCAAACGGTCCTCTGAAACTTCTCGCTGCGACCATCGCACTCACATGCAAGCGGTAGGAGTGTAACCCCTGCCCTGACGATCTGAAGATCAACCAGAGGCTCAAGCGTTACACCGAAAACCGATTGGAATGCAACAGTCAAACTCGGAACACGCCCATGGCCGTCACCTTGACGCGTACCCGCCACCCTGTCGAGGCGAAATTTGCAGTCTCCCCCAGCAGGGATTTCTGAAATCTCGGAGGAATCGTAGTTCTGGAGGCCACTATAGTCGCCAACCGTCACAAATGATGTTGTATGACCACCAACGTGTGGAGAGCTTTTCTTCTGGACAACAAATGCGCATGAAATACCGCTTTGATTTTGTAAGAGAAATGGCTTTGATCCACTATTCTTTTGCTGCTTGGCAAACCGCAATGCAGCATTTGCCGCTTTTCTCGCTTCCTCGACGAAAACTGTGTCATCAAGTGAATGGTTTTCTGGTGATGTGTCCCATTTCATCAACTTGCTTATTGCTGAGGCACACGCGTCTGTGATGTTGAAAGAAATAGGTGTTGGCACGCAATCACTTGTCTCGAGAGTTAAAGTCTTCGAGCCTTCCAGTGGATCGTGCATGTCAGCTGCCAACTTAATTGACCCAGCTTCCATAAAGGGCTCCCATCCCCAGATTCGGAGGTTGTAGTAGTCAAAGGAGACGACTGATGAAAAAGCCACCTGTCTGTCGTGAGAGCTTCCAACTTTTCTTACAACATTCATTTGGGTTGTTGATACAATGCCTCGTAGTATTGGAACTTCGTTTCCTATCAGTGTAAGCGACGCTTTGGCAAGTGAAATGTCCATTGACTCCCTGTATACATGATCGCTCTTTGTCTCCGTCTCCTCGAACTCTGATTTCTCCTTCTCATCGCCTTCTTTTCCTCGAGAAAATGTCAACCTTAGTGGCCTTGGTGAGTTCTTCAGACGCTCCACAACATCTGCTAGTGGACTGTCTTCAGTGACAATCAAATTTTGTCCATTGACTGCAACTAGCGCATCACCTATTCCAACAGGTTGGTCATGAATCGCATCGACAACAATGACCGCGCCCACTTTCCGGAGCCCGATCCCCAGTCGCTGTGAATCGAAAACCACATCGTAGGTGTATTGACCATGCGACCTGCCACTATGGGTAGACGATGACCATTTCTTGGCCAGAAGTCGGATGAGCTGGAGGTCTTCGGCGCTTATCATCAGAGAAACGGGGTCCATGTTTAGGGCTATTGAGCGCTGGTAAACAACTGAGTCTTTGGACCTTTGCTCGAACTCCACACCCATGGTGACGGGGAGTAAGAGAGAGATCGGTTCGTCAGTGTTTCCATCATTATCACGGTCTTCAAGGAACATGTAGGGCGATGTTTCAATCAAAACGTCTTCAATGTGCATCCGATAGCTATCCCTTGCAAATAAGACCTCAGCAACATCAGGAAGAATGTAACTTGATATATTTTGGAAATCACCGTTTACGGAAGTAAGAGAGCACTTTCCGTCATCATATGTTGCATCTTCGGTGGACTCAGCCATGTTCGCGTTAACAAGCGCCAAACCACGCAGAATCAACGCACGGGAGTGCGGATCTCCTTCGTCTGCGACAAACATGAACCGGGGATAGTGCAGAACTATTCGAAGTGATACAGGAGCATGTGATGTGTCCGAGCTCTTGGTGAATGATTTTCGGCGTGGCGAATGCTCAGGAGTCCGGACTGTTGCCACTCCGATATTCATTCCCTGGTTTTCATTTACTGTCCACGATTGCCCAATGAAGGCGGCAAGTTCTTCCAGCGGCCTGAAAAGTGCTGTAACACTCAGGCGACTGATAACCAGGCTGATTCGTGTTTCAGTAGAATTACCTTTAGGGCGGTCCAACCGAGCCATTATCTGCGTATCTTCATCATCTTCCAGCGATGAGGAGTTTTGCTCCGGTGAACTGTAACCTTCAACCATCACGGCAATCGGCATTGGGCCCAATTCCTGGTTCGAAAAAGAATGATCACTGCGCAATACCCGACCTTGCTCCCCCAAGTCAAAGGCAAATATTCGTTTCACAGAGAACACGGCAGTTTGGCCTTCGTTCGAACTCGTAAATATAAAATCAAAGTTCTCGCCTCTAAACAATATCATATCGTAGTCGACATCACTGCCAGAATTCTTATCATCTCGCCTAAGCACCAAAGCGACGTCCGCTAACGCTAGCGTCAGTTCGAACTGCGTCGACGAAGAATCATCCTCCTTGTTTGACGTATCTGTACTGTCTTCATCAGATTGTTCAGGATCCCGACTCTCAGTCTTACAGTCATGGACCACATCACGTTGCGCAATGTTTCCTTGTGCGACTTGCATCAGATGTACGTAGTCGGTATAGCAAAGCCTTGCTTGCACATCTGAGACACCACACTTTGCATGTAAACGTCCGTCGGGTCTTTTTTCGAGATGGAACAACACTTCGATTCCTTCGACGATTCTGTTTTCGTGAGTATCGTTACCGAAAATATTTGAACAATACATTTTGCACAACAAATTTGTTAAAGACCCTTCCAATTCCATCGCAGTATCAGGTGAGATCCTTGATCGCACCAAGAAGTCCCCGCTGATCATGAGGCCATTCTCTGCTACTCTGTCGCTTGGGATGTAGCACGTTACTTTTTGTGTCTTGAAGTTAAAGCAACGTCGCCTTGTCTTTTTGTCGGAAGCGGTTGTACGGCTGGTTTTTGTGCTCATCGTTTTATTCAGAGGGAGCGAATGACCCAGGTAACTACAGAGCTCATAAGTTCTCTTAGCCAAGAAAACAAAGTCCACATTTGATAGCGCCATATCGAGTATGTCGTCAACTTCATTGTCATGCGCCAAGGATGAAGCCCATTCTGGGATGGTGTGGTTAGGCCTACCTGAAGCCTGTGGAAAAGAAAACAGCTTAATTTCGAGCAGAGGCCCCGACACATCCGAAGCTACCATAAGAATGCTGTTGTCGTTCCCGACCGCACCACTAATGGAAACGGAATCGATAATTTTGATATCATCCACAAGTGCTTTCACTTCAAGAAAGGACTTCGATTGATGGCAATCGATGCGTGTGTTTTGAACCAGCGTATGAACCAAGCAACGCCGGTCGTCCTCCACATTCAACCGAACAGAAAAATGTCGTAATTTTGCTGAGACCTCTACCTCTTTCTCATCTACACCAAAAATAGCCTTTTCATGAGTCAAAGATCGCTCTTTACCTGGTGGAAATGCCTGGTTTGCAGCAACAAAGCCTTGTGTAAGCCGTATCGCCATTTTGTGCAGCTTGAAAGCGATTGATGGGTTATATTGGAGATCAACCTGGTGAATGTCAATAAGGTAGCGACATCTCTCAAGGTCGACAAGTCTCGCGACATGAATTGCGTATGTCAGTGATCTACTGTGGTCACCAAGAGTTCGAGAGGGAAACGACCGTTGTGGCTTCGCATCATGCATAGGAGTGGCAACCAGCATGGGACGAAAGGGGGAATCGACGGGTTGGATGCAGTCGATAAATCTGATGTTTTGAATGCTAAGTTCAGCTGACTCTTCGAATGCACCATTTGGACTCGGCGGTGACAATAGGGATATAGTCTGTTTCCGAAAGAGGCCCATGGGGCCCAGGGACAACAGAAGGAATTTTTGCTCTCTCGACAAAGAATTATCGGCGTCATCATAGAGCTCAACGTCCATCGACTCGCATGAAACTCGAAGCAAAACTTCTGGAGCATGAAAACTCTTATCCCTATCGTCTCCCGTCGATTCTTTTTGGGTTCCCCTGCCGTTCTTTTTCAGGCTTCGAACGTCACGCTTGAGCTGTAACAGCACTTCATACACTTCCATGATAACTGAGTGAGTCAAAGCAGATTTGATCGCGCCGACATCCACAATTGTCGTATGTGTGTGACAGCTGTGCTTAGTCCCGGCCTTGTAGTCTTGGACCGAACCGCTGATACCAATAATTTCCAAGCACACTGGCTCATCCGGATCAACAAACGACTTCGACCCTGAACAAGTTAGCTTTATTTTCGTCGTTTTGAAGGAGGTCTCAATATTGCCACTATGCTGACTATAGTAATAATCAGCTGTGTCCATCGCGAGAACAAGAGTTTTGTGTCCAGCAATGAACGAAACTTGAGGAAAGGTGAGACCAAAACGCAGCACAGTTGAGCGGATCGTTCCTGAATTTTGCTGTCGAGAGGGTGCATCGCTCCTCGATTTTTTTGCCGTAATCCACGTAAGACTACGGAACCTTTTCGGCTCTCGGGGTACTGCTGAACTCCCGGCGATTTTGTACCATCGATCGCCAACCTGAATCACATTTTCAGGAGATATGAAAGAAGGAGGTGGTAGAGCGCGAAAAAACTCGGACACCAGGGCCCATGACGGGTAGCCAACATGGATCAGCGCCTGGCCAATGTCAAGAGATCGCTCAATATCACCTGATGGTCGGAAGATTGATTTATAAGCCAGCGATGGTCGAAGTGCTTCGGCCTTTTCGTCTTTCTCCGCGGGGGCCTGTCCAGAAAGCAACCACACGTAACCATCATCCTCACGCCTGCTTAAGTTTACTTCACAACAAATGCTTTGTCGACTAATCAAGTCCGAATGTTTCCAGTAATCCCACGAAAGATCAAAGCAACGTATTAGGGCTGTTTCGGAGCGGTCGACTTGCAGCAGAGAGACGGAAAGATAAGGAAGAGTCAGAGCAACACAAAAAGTCGTTGGTGTGACATCCTTCTTGTCGTAACCAAAATGGACCATGATATCTTCTTTGTATCTTTCCAACACTAACGGTGGTAGATTCTGCAGTGCGTCCCACTCATCAAGGTGCCTTGAACCTTCACCAAAGTTGGAAGCAACAATGTGCTGAACTAATGCATAGTCCTCGCGCAGCAACGAAACCTCCGTCTTGTCGAAGCTGCACTTAACCTTCCATTTCGGTTTGTTCAAGAATGCAGTCGGCCCAGCAGGCCAATTCATCTCAATACGAGCATTCACCTCATCATCGGAGGAGTTCAAACGTCGACCAGACCAACTTGAGAGCGTCACATTCCCAATTTTTACGGTACAGTTGTTGAACCATTGTTGTTTGAGCATCGACTTCGACTGGTCCTGGGAACTTTCGGTCCGTAAAGGGCTGTAATCGTATCTATTTCCAACTTTTATTATGTCGGTCTCAATTCTCAAAAAGTCTGTGCAGCAGTACGACACGGGGACAAGAATCACCGGCGAATCCAAAGAAATATCAAATCTTGTAAATGCGAAGTCATTTGCGTTAGTAGGAGCGAACTTCAGCTGGCTTTCAGGGACTGGGCCCGGGCGCTTGTTCCCCCAAACTTCGTAGCCAATAATTCCTTCAAAGAAATAGTCGATCACTTCAAACCATAATTGTTGTAGGTAGACGAAACGCATTGGACTGAACTCCGCTTTGAAATATATGTCACAGCCCTGTACGATTGCGTTGGATGTATCAATAGTGACACTTTCCTCGTCTGCAGTTCCACTGTCTTCTCGTTCAACTTGTTCAGAAACAAACCTCCTTAAACGAGGATTCTTAACAATTTTCATCTGCAGCAAAGAAGCTTGCTTGCCACGATCAAGGGGTACATCCGTTTTCAGTCCCACTATCTCTCGGTAAAGAGTTTTATTGTCAACGCTGTCGGCATCAGATAAAACAAAGTTACCCAGTGTAACGCTGGCCATATATCCTCCTTCCTCCCTGGAGGAATAATGGACAGAAGTTCTGTCCATTTCAGCCGAAACCACTCTTCTATGTCTTGACTCTTTGTTGAAATTCACTCTCAACTTGGAAAGATCGAAAGCAATTTCAAACGATTTAGGATTCGATGGCGGGATGCCTGGTGAAGCAGTAGTTGGAGAAGACGAAAAAGATGACAGCAATGCAGCAGGGTTTGGGGGAGAAGAATCACGCTTGAGCAGACCACCATTTTCCAGCACCATCATTTGATATCTCTCCAAAGGATATTGCAGAGACGGAATGTCTTCCAGGGGGAATTCATCATCGGATGACACTGTAAGGACAGAACCGGCATCGTGAAAATCGTCCTCTTCAGCGTCAAAGAATTCCTCGGATTGGGAGTCGGTGTCATCTTTGGAAAGAATCAATTCATTCGGAACTTTGAAAGCTTTCTGTACGGCGGCAATTGTCTCTGCATTCCATTCGACAAATAGTTCGTGAGACGCAATTTTCAAGCGTGATGTTGTTTTCCCTGACTGAAGATTTGTGTTCCCAATCGAAGACTCAAAATTGACGGACACAAGGTCTGTGCTGTTCATGTAGCGATCGCTAGAACGGTTCTCCGAGTTAAATATCGATTCTGGTGGGATTGAGGAGATGAGAAGTGAAAATTCTTCTCCCGCCCCTTGGTACAGATCCACACAGTCTACACCGCGCAGCTTTGCTTCGCTGGCAATGTGTACAGCGCCAGAAGGCAGCAGTGATGATGTCCAGGACCCTTCAATGCCGCGAAACGACAAATCCAGCAACTGTGTTGAGTTGGTGTTGCTGCTGTTGCAGTCACGACCATCTACATCATTCTCGCATTTGAAGCGAAGTAGTGGCGCATTGAAATTGAACTCAATTTTCCGGGTGCTTGGTCGATACGATCTGTTGGAATTTGCGATCGGCGACTTTCCCGCAAGTCCACCCAAGACTCTACTTGGAAGTAAAAGAGACGACCGGATTTCGATCTGACGTTCATCCCATTGCTGCCGCAGCCGCTGAACTAACCGTATGGCTGATGAGGTTAAGTTGAAAGCTAACCGAGGGAGAGAGGCCCTAACAAGCACTGAATCAGTTCTAGTTGTACCGTTGTCATGAAACTTGGTGGATACCGCAAAGATGAGAGAGAATGGCTCAATAAGTTGTTGCATCGTATCCACGGAACCTGAAGCAGTACGCTGTGCCTCGTCGTATGAGGAAACTTCTGCCAGGGACGATATTGACTTGTACGTTTTGACGCTGGCGCATTGGACTTGAATACTAGCTAGTTCAAGTCTCCAATGGTCGTCATACTGAAATCCTGTTGCAGCAGGTCTATTCATATCGTCATTGGAAAACGTCAAGTGGCCCAGGTCCACGATCAGCAACGAATCCTCGTCGGGAAGAAGAATTGTTGGTGCTCCGACATTGATTTGAACAAATATTGACTTCTGCTTATGAGAAAGAGCTGCCAGGAGCCTTTTCCGCTGTCGTTCTCTCCACTCATAAATCTGTACACCCAAACGCTGATAATCGTAGGCAAAGTCCAAGTTTGCCGTGTTCAGGATCCGTACAAGTGCTTCAACGGGCGCTGTGAAATAGCATATCTCCAACGGCAATACACGCACGTCTGTCCACGTCGTGGATCCAAATTCATGAGTACGAAAGCCATGCTGAGACCGCCGTATTCGCAAGCTCCCTGAGCATATATGAGGAACATCTTCTAGGACAAACGAGTCATCCTCTTGATGCTGTGGAAAAGAGTGGCGATGTTTTGGCCCCAACATTTTGGAAATAGGATTATTGATCGCCGTGCTGGTAAGATCCTCGACATGCAAAGAACCAACAGACAATGCGAGTTCCCAGGAACCATCCAAGAACAAACGCTGTTCTTGCATGAAGGCAAAAAGCAATCGAACAACAGGTGCAGGCACATCTCGATGTCGGCGTTTAATCCGCTTGTCATTCACTTGGAGGGATACTTCAGAGCAGCTTATGTGTGTTGTCCAAGACAACCTATTCTTGGGATTGTCCAAACCAAAGGGCTGCTCGTGGAAGTTCGTTGTAGCAGTTGTAGTGGAAGAATCATCATCCTCGTCTTCGATCGAAAACTTGCCTCCATCAGCGACGAAGAGCGTTTGCTTCATCTCGACAAACATGCGAAAACGATGCTCTGCAGACAATACAGCAGATTCCTCCATTTCCTTCTCCAAGGACCCTTCGGTCGTGACGGATCCAGTCAGGGCGACAGATTCAGTTGAAGTTTCGGTATTGTCATCGCCCTCTGTATGCACCAACTTTCCGTCCGACATGCTATGCTGAATAGGGAGACTCTGTGTTTGGCGAGCTGCATGGATACGAAATGCAACAACCTCCTCAGTCGTCAGTTCATATCGCTCCATTTGTTGAAGCTGCTCATGGGCCGACCGATCTCGACCGTGGGTACCAAAGAATTCTCGATAAAGTCCCATGTACTTTCTTCTGGTCAAAATGGCACTTGCGAGCGCATGCCATCCCTGACGACTGTGTGGTGGCAATCGATATTGCAATTTCTCTGTTGATTTTGTTTCCGAAGGCCGGGGATTGGATGCAATGGTCTCATCACGTTGCTTCCCATGGTTTTCTTGTTCATCAGACGAGCACCGCAACACAGCCAAGACAGATTCAAAGGCATACTTCCACCAAGCTCTCGGATCTTCATGTACCGACACGGTCGGTCGCTTTTTGACAACGGTCCGTAGATGTTCGTACTTCCGTGCCTGAACCCAAACGGCAAAGGATTTTCTTAAATAGCCCAAATCTTCCACGAGATCTCTCGATACAGTGAAATGACAGGGAGGCAATCGAGCCTCTACCGTGGACGGAGGCACTTGTGTTGACATAGTGCTACCAGTTGGGGGCCGTCGGTTCCGAGAATGGACAACCTCAAAAGTAACTGATGGGGAGAAAGGATGCAACACATAAGTGTTCATGTCATTGCTTCCATCTTTGGAAGACGAAGGTGGGAAAAGGCCAAAGAGAGCCGTGCGCGCAGATTCGGATAAACTCGATCCCTCCTTGGCATCGCTTTGACCACCATTCTGAAAGGCAAGAAACGCATGCTCGTAGAACGATTCACCGTAATTGGCATTTTCCTTGACTTGGGACATAATTGGCGTTCCACTGTTCCAATAGACTGCCAGATCCACTGCGGCAGCTCGTTTGTACCGCGTCATAAAACCACTAGCTTCCGCGGCAGTGGGTTTCATTGGTGCCGCATTTTTGGAGACTTGTGGAGAGTTGGCAGATCCTTTCTCATCACCCCCTTCCTTGCTTTCTGAGGTCGATGATGTCTTAGTTGTTGTAGGATGCTGGATCGAATGAATTGTGAATTGTTTCAACGTGAGCCCCACGCAAAAGGAAGGTCTATGCTGTTTTCCGTTGCCAGAGTGGTCGCCACTTGCAGTCACTCCAGAATCTTGATCCCATACAAAGCCCAATGAGGAGCCAGGATCTTCGTAGCGAACATGAATGTTTTGAACCGTGACAGTGAGATTCTCTAATATATGAGCCACCCGCTCTTGCAACCAAAAATGCCACGCTCGTCCGCGCCTGGTGGTCTTTGTCCCATCTCCTTGCGGACTGGCCAAAGGCGGATGGGTTGCCGAGGACGCCGGATTATTATTTGATATATTGGTAGCCAGACGAACGAGTTCGGCCTCTAACGCAGCTTGAATTTCTTGCTCTATCTCAATATCACTGCTGTTGGCACCATCCTTAACTTTGGTGCTGTCGTACGTTGAGGTTTCGTTGTTTGTGTTGATTTCAGTGTCCTTTTCAGAGCTGCGCTCTTCTTCTTTGAATGTTTCTTGTTTCCGTCTTGGAACAATCAAAATGTGAACATCTTTGAGGACCAACGACACGGATCCACCCTGTTTGACCATTGCGTTGCGAGTTCGTCGGAGTTTCTTTGTGGAGGCAGCCGATGGTGTTCCTCTCGTTTTGGACAAATGGTGGCGATCACTCCCTTTCCACAATTGCAAGACGACCTGCCAGGGAATGTTAAGTTGCAAGGTTCCGACATGACCATGCGCAATTTCCACGGGTGTCTTAACGTCGCTGTTGCTCGCCAGGGGAAAATGGTCGAGGGCCTGTCGACGCAACCGTACATTTTGCAACGATACCTGACCCTTCCAAAGTGCCGACAATCGCACTTGATTCTTGTCCAAGCCCTCCACGAAATGACCAAACTGACTGGCCAAAATGTCGGTCAAATATCGTTCCAGAACCATGATCTCTCAGGTTCCCAATCCTACCGCTAATGTGTGTCGGTTTCCCAAATGTCCCAATGGACGGATGGTGGTCGTAAAGGAAAGACAACAAAAATCTGTTTCAAGGCTTTTGACAGGTACGTTGCACATACAAAAGGTATTTCAGCATTGTTATCATAAAAACAGCAAGTGATGGGAGTGATCCGTTTTGACACTTCAATTGGCCACACACAGACCGTCCACAGAGAATGTGGTGATCGAAGTGATAGTGATGCCGTCGTGGAAAGCGCCGTCCCCACTTCTACAGGCAATAGCAGATTTTTAGGCAGTGTTGTCGCTCTCGGTGGTGTGCTGGGAATTTGTATGCAGCCCGAAACCGATGTCACAGGATCTGGACCGCCCGGCGCTCATTACACTGAGTTATAGGTAGTTATACTTATTGGAACATGTGCACGTGCTCGGCTCGATGCCGGGCACGTGTGCACGGCTCACCTTAACTGCCATTGATCCACGTCTAAAGTGCGATTCCTCCGAATGATGGATCTTCGGACCGCTTTTTTCTTTTGTCTCTCGTCCATTCCAAAATCCGGGAGGCGCCATGTCTCGGAATCGTCGGAACAAGTATCGCCATCATCCTTCTTCTCCACAAAGACGGCTTCAACACCACAATATTGTTGTGTTCCAGGCCATGGTGATTTTGTCGCTATCCTCCATGCAATTCTGCTTCGCCTCTCACCGTAGTGGTATCACAAGAACGGGGGCAGACGTTCGACGATTATTGTTCACGTATAATTACAGTCCGAGGACGAGCAGTGAAAAGGAGAATGACAGATGGACGTCAAAGACGAAGTGTTGTTTCCATTCTTTGTCCACGCATCGAAGAAGGAAACGTCCTTACACCTTGACACCGAGAGGATCGGCTCGTTTCTTATCGTCACCATCCAAGTACACTTCTCTTCAAGCATTCGATGCGGAAGAAAGAAACGAACACGCAAAGGATGAAAGTGACCCTATCTTTCCAAATAATAACTACAACATGGAACCCCTATCAGTAGAGGCAATGGCTGAAATTGATCAAATGACTCGTGGTTGGCGCGATCTTCCATCCCTCAATCCAATCCTACGATTTCCATGCTGGAGAGTTCCCAAACAAGGGAGCACCGCCTTGCAAATACTTTTAGAATCAGAAATGACTCAACAATACTTGGCATCTCGTATGGAGACTTGGTGTCATATACGTCGAAATCGAAAAGTTCGCCTCATCCAGACCGACCCTCGTGACGATCAATATAAACTTGTTTTGTTGCATCCGGATACACCACTTTTCAAGGATCTTCCCGAAACTCTTCAAGAGCTCTTGCGATCAAACAATGTAGATGGTACTTCTCCACCATCACCCGACTCGGGAACTCCACACGTGTACAATCATCAAATGCGATATTCCGATTTCACCGTGGACTACATTCTGGAACGCCTGTTGCCCCAAGAGTGCCATCCGCCACCTTCGTCTTATGAACAAATTGGCCATGTGGCTCACTTAAACTTGAGATCCGGCCATTTGCCGTACCGATACTTGATTGGAGATGTCATACTGGGAGTCGTGCCTGGTTTGAGAACCGTGATTCAAAAACTGGGAGAAGTGTCGGGTCCGTATCGAACCTATCCCTACGAGATTGTGGCAGAACTCGACGAAGGAGACAGAGCCAAGGCGACAACAAACAACGCGGGAGAAAGTACGGGTAAGAAGAGCAGTACCGTCGTGTCTTTTTCAGAGTGGGGTGTTGGACTACAGTTCGATGTGCGTGACGTTTATTGGAGCAGTCGTCTATCAACAGAACGTAAACGTTTGATTCAGAAAGAATTTCGGAAAGGCCAATGGATTGCCGATGCGTTTTGTGGAGTCGGGGCTTTGTGTCTACAAGCAGCTCTACACAAGAAATGTGTCATTACAGCCAACGACTGGAATCCGGCAGCCATAGAGGCTTTGAAACAAAATGTTAAGTCCAACAAACTGACCAACTCCTTTCATCAAATAACCTGTGGTGATGCTTATGAATTCTTGACCAGTCTCGGTCTCTCGAGCCAAGAACAACAACCACAACTACGACATGGGCAAAATGACGAAGCAGATTCTCACTCACGGAACGGATCTTTGCCATCTGACCTTCCCCATCACGTTGTGTTGAATTATCCATTGGATTCGGCCTCTTTCTTGGGTGCCCTTCGATGGTGGCGTCCTTCGCGCTCTCGAGGAAGCCGTCGAGGAGGCCCGAAAAAGAAACATTCGGAGAAAGAGCAAGACGACGTTGTTCCACGTGTCCATGTCTATCTCTTTGCCAAGGAACCAGGCGAATCCAAATCGGAAAAATCTCTGACGAATGCAGAAAAGAATCGTATGCTGGAACAACAGGCAGTCAATGAAGTGGCATCGCATTTACTCCCTGTTCTTCCTGGACAAGCCTCCTCGTCTGGAACCATGACACGATGGGAAGAACTGGACCAAAACTTTGGCTGTAATGTTCATGTGCACAATGTTCGGGATGTCGCTCCCGGAAAGACAGTATATTGTGTCAGCTTTTCTGCGACAAATCGGTTGCTGCGTTACATGCAAGGAAACTTTTACGATGATCCGGACGATGAGCAAACATGAAGCAGACGGGGCCTGGTCTTGGAGTAACGGTTTGGCCTCAGCATACCTCTTACCAGAGTATCACCGCAACATTCGTGCGACCTTAACCAGTGATTCTAAAGCATAGCCTTTGGAACAGAAAGAAAAGGATAATTATCCTTTGCCATCAGCTGGAAGTTTGCGTCCATCCTGTTCCGAAAAGATACTTACAAAGGTTTTGCGCTTTTTCATTGCTACGGAACAAAGTGGAACACGTAAGAAACTTAACGTAGATGTGGAGTCGTGAAAAGCAAAGGATGTTGTTACTACTTTGTACAGAATAGGTTCTATGTCTACTTCTCTTTGTGCTCCAAGAGACAGGGAGAGAGGGGTTCAAGTATGGAGCCATGGCATCCGTTGCGTTGAGAAAAGAGTCTTTGCTCTGATATTCTCAGAAAGACTAATAGGAACCTTGTAGTACGAGGGACATGCCAAATAAGAGACAGGGGGTAGAACGCCAAGTCGATGCCATTCTAGGTTCCGTTTTACCAGGAGAATCGACACCGCGTTTGTTCTTGATACAATATGTTACAGTTACATGCATTGAGACTCGTCACTCACAGAGCCAAGGCTGCCACACCGGCTCGTAACACCACTGCTTGCGTTAGGGTCTCCACCAACTTCGGAAAATCGGCTTTGCGGGGACAAGGACGACAGGGATGCCATTTGCTGTTGATACAACGGCGTGTTGGCATCTTGTTGCACAGCCTCGAGCAATAGACGTCGCTTGATACGACGTAGTTTTCGGAAGGACCCTGGCGAATAGCTTCTAGATGGGTATTGTTCGTGAGCGTTCGTATTGCTGCCCATGGGGTGGATCGTTGCGGCACTGCCGTAGAAATTGCGGGTCGTACTGGGAGCAAAGTTGGTAGAATTCGAGGTCATTGCGACGTTTGGAGACACTGGTGCCTGATTGTACCGTCTTCGTGTAGAATAGTACAAACTGGAGTTGGTATTGCCATTGTTTCTTGTATCATTTGCTACCGCAGAGTCCATTGATCGAATCATGGTCTTGGTAGCACTTCGTAGTCCAAGTTGCTGTGTTCGCTGCATTGTTGAGAGATATATATTCTTTGTCGTTGAAATCTTGTCGTCGATGATTTTTGGGTGTCAGGAAAAAATATGGGAAGTTTGGAAGACGAGAAAGGCTTCGATTGGTTGATCGATCAACAATACGAACAATCCGAACAATCCTTCACACTTGCATTCGGTGTTGGCATTTCGGTTGCTTTCTGTCAAGAATTTTGTGATGGAGTCGAATCATAGAGATCGATGGCTTCTTCTTCATTCGGAACTGATCATGGGGCATGTGCGTTGTGCGTGACTGGCTGTGAGTACGGGAATGGCCACTGGCCACCTGACATGGCACAGGGACTGGTCTTTTGGTGGGTTCTAGTCGTAGAACGGGCCGCAACCATTCTCATTGGCACAGTGACGCTTGACGCTCGACAAAATTTGAGACCATCTCGAAGCTAAAGACTTTTGCGGGTTGCAATTCGAATCTCGGTCCGAGCACTATAACTTTCTCACTGGTCTCTTCTCTTTCTAAAAAAACTTCGGATTATGTGCCCATTGTGTGCCGAACTCGGAAAGCGGAGTAATGGGAAGAGTGACCGCGATCGCGGTCATTACGATTATGCGGGTTTCTTTTGTTCGCATTCTATCGATCAGGCAATTTGTCAAGTAGCTGAGAACTCTCGAAAAAAGAATTCGAGTGGTGGAAGTGTCGGAGATAGTTTGGAAGATGACAAAGAGGATTTGGATGGGACCTAACAGTGGGCGTCCGATACAGAATGTCACTTGCCCTCGCTCCCGCACCTTTGGTTGTTACATGTTTGATGATAAAGTGTGGAACTGAACCCTTATTGCGTTCGTGAGCATTCATGGAAGTGATTGTTGTCAAAAGCTGAAAGTCGAAAAGAAAACACGGATTAAGAATGTTCTAAGTCGCACGTTTGACTCCCGTTTATTGGACCGAGCTTCTCCAATCAAACCAGGCATACCCACGCTTTCTTCAACTGATTCCTTGGAGGATCTCGGAGATATCTCTGGTTTGGAAACGGGAAATCCACAGTTTTTGGAATAACTTTTAGCGATGCTCTTGCTACATCGTTGCTCGCCCTGACTTTCGCAGTTTTCTCTTTTCAATTACGTTCTCAAATTACGTAGTGTTGTAGCTATAGGGATTACGACTTTCAAGATGGAACGTACACAAAGGACGAAGTATCGAAACAAGGCTATGGGCTATACTCCTCCATTGCTATCCATTGCCGATTACCACAACATCTCATCAGGTTGGAGGACAACTAGAGACTAGGAGTAGGAGGAAAAACTACTCCTACGTAAGACTCCTTCTTCTCTAGGAGTAGAAAATAGGACGAGGTAGTTTTTCTCGACGCTTGAAGTGGGCGACCATGGTGGGAGAGGAACAACCGCAAACACACTGGAAGAGGGCACGGTAGTGGCGTCATCTTGGACACGCTCTCACGGAACAGGGTGGAGAAAGAGAATGCCGTGGGGCCTGTGGTGGAAATTATGCTTGGAGGACGATCTACTGGAGGACAACAACACGGGTGGCGGAGTTTCTGCCTCCGCGGACAATCATCATCGAGACGAGGACGAAGATACAATGTACAATGAAATCTTGCCGTCCTGCGATGGACTCCAACTTCATTCGGACGAGGATGGGGAGGATGATACGAAAGGAGAACACAAGAAAGGTTTTCAGTGTATACATTTTGGGAAAGACGAACAAACTGGAACATTTTACCCAGTGGACAACTACCAGAGACAGATTTGGAATGCAGCAATGTCGCATTTGTTTGAATCACCTCCATCTGACCTTGACTGTTCCGTGTCTACGACTAACGAATGTTGTAACACTCTGAAGAAGAATGGAGAAACAACGTCCGAGATTACTTGGTTGCGACGAATCTCTCAACGAGAAACCTGGGACTGCGGTGTTGCCTGTCTCCAAATGCTGCTTCAGTGGATCCGAGACTCAAACTTGCAAGTGGATGATAAAATCGTGTCATATGAAACTCACAACGAGGACTCAGATTGGTAGGTTTTCTAACGAATGCTTGTGATTGGATCTAACATTCCTTGTGAGATTAACTAACTTGGGCATTGGATTTGTTTGTTTGGTTCCTGTGCTTTCGCAGGCTACAGAAGGCATTTTGCAAACCGTCTCAAGAGGACGAGTTGTTGTATTTGAAGAAGGAACGGGAGAATATTCTTCAAACACTTGGAACAGAATCCATCTGGACGGTCGATATTGTGTGTCTTTTGGACAAACTCTTGCAATCCTCGTTCCACCCAAAAGGATGCGTGAATTATTTGTTTTGTTCCACCTTGCTGGAAATGAATACCTCACATGGAAACCTTGAGTTTTATCAATCTACCTTTGACAAGGATCAAGCCCGTATTCACCATCGGTTTCAGACTCTGTTGCAACGAACCGAGACTTGTCCGGTGGCCCTCCAAACCAACCGGTTGCCATTACAACTGTTGATATGGGCTGTCAATCATCCCAGGTCGGTGGCCATGGTATTGGTAGACAATGCCATTCTCATGAAGGGTTCCAGAGGCCGAGATTCGCGCACGAATCGTCTCGAGGCATGTTCTTCGTATGCTGGTCACTATATCTTGTTGGTTGGCACAAGCTCGGATTCCCACCACGTGGGCCAATCTTGCTCTCACTACGACGATGATGATGAGGAATCACACTACTGCTTTGTCGCGTACAATCCAGGACACCATCCCTGTATGGAGGATGCAACGGGCGCCATGTACATATCACCGGCACTTTTGGAACGATCCTGGCGAGCCTCTGGAACCGATGAAGATATCATCTTCGTGTCACAAAAGACTCCATCGTGATCCATCATCAGGTGGCTTGGCTTGGGACAACGTAGTGTTGTTTCATCAATTCAACAGGCCGAGCACCAGGAGAGAAGTGACTACAAGACACCACCACCGGTTGTCGCCTCTCTGGGGCTCGTTACGGCGGCGAGCGCTGCTAACCCAGCTACTATCACTACTCTGAAGGGTCGGTGGCGGAGGAAATTGGTGGGGACTTTCCAAGAAAAAGGAACCATGGTCCACAACGACCAAGGTTTTTTGAGGACCTCGTTCGTACCAGACTGTGGTTTGAGGACCTCCATTGTGTTCATTGTCCGTCACCACAAACTTGTATTCCAGGGCCTTGGGCGATTCGAGCAAATACAGAGGTTGTTCCAGTACCTCATTGGGTTCGGTATAGGTACCCGGAAAGGCTTGCGCAATCGTCACCCATTCGATCGCGTCACTGTAGTTGTTGTAAATGCGTGCTTGAAAGTAAAAGCCAGTTTCCGTCGGGTGATTGTCAAGGCGGAAACGCAGAGACAAGAATTGCGTTGTGGACAAGATCAAGGGAGGGTGTCGAGCCGGTGGGGGACAGGGAAAGGTAGACAAGGCAGGCTCCTTGACGTCGGTGAGGCGACAAACGGTATCGTGGATCCAAGGCTGAATTTCCGAAATCCGTACATTCAAGGAGGGAAGGGATGGATGCATACATCCATAGTTGGAGGAATGAACTCCCACTTGGATCCATTTAGTGGGCTCTTCCACATCTTCGTTCGTAACACTGCCTTGTTGAATCATCAAGGGACTTCCCGAATCGCCTGAACAGGCATCCGACTGTGGTGACTCGTAGTCAAACGCACAGAGTGAGACGGCAATAATTTCTTCGTCGTAAGATATCAGGGTTCCTCTGGCAGAAGTATAACTGAGTTGTCTGCATTCTAGATTGGGAATATGAAATAAGACCGTTTCTTGCAAGATAGGAGAAGGAATCCTCGGTCTTCGACCGGCGTTGGTAATGCCCCAACCGACAATGGTGAGACCCTGGCGATCAAAGGGGATGGCCTTGTCTGTATTCAATTTGACAAGGCCGTCACGGAACTGTTCTTCTTCCTCGAAGGAAGTACCAGAAGGGAGTGGTCGATTCAAGGCCAGTAGGGCCACATCGTACGGATCGACATCCACGTATTCGGACGAGGACGAGCCTTGATGAAATTCATGAGGGAGATATCGAGGATGAGAAATGTGTCCGCCATGGCTGCCCGGCACGCGACGAAACGCGTAGGTGACAAAGTAGGCATCGGTGCTGTTGCTCAAGGCAGGATCGGGAACAAAAATACGAGCTCCCTGAATGGAATCGAGACAATGGGCTGCCGTCAATACCACATCCCAAGCCACCAAGGTTCCACCGCATTGGTGACTTCCCCTCTCGTCCACTAAACTCACAACAAAGGGGAATTGTGTGGCTGGATCAATCACTGGATAGCCATTGACAATTAATTCACGATTCTCGATCTCATCCTCGATGGTATTGGAATCTGTCGTTCCGAGCGCCACGCACTGAGTCACTTCGAGAGAAAGAAGAAGTAGAAGAAGATGATGAACAAGAAGTCCGTACCATTCCTTCATCATTGCGAAAAATGGGGGAGAAATTATGGAGTTCGGAATTTTGGAACAAAAAATCCTTTTTTGATTTGGGCGTTGACAATGCTGGTCGCACATACAGAGGTTCTTCGGCACGCGCGCGTCGGCCCTTCCCCCTACACCGAAGCGAGAGAAATGTGGATTCCCACACGTTTCACTATACAACCACTCTACTTTGACTTTTCGGTATTTTCTGTTAAGTATCTTGGGTTGGATCTTTCTCAAGCAAGGTTGGATCAATTCGAAGAAGGGACGAAGGTGACAGCGATACGCCAACAACAACCATGGTACTTGGTTTGTTCCGTGCCAGCACTTCCTCCCTTGTAACCGCTTCGTCTCGGAGACACCTCTCTTCGTTTGTGACCAAGTCTCATTTTTCTCCCCAAACGGCCACCAAACTTGCGCTGGTAGGTGTCACGAACGAATTTATGACTACCATTGTTCTCATGACGTTCTTTTCGACTCACCTCTCTGCGTGTCTGCGTGATTATTTCTGTACAGAAGAGTAGCTGGGGCAATCCTATTACCTTTCGAACCATGTCGACCGCTACGAAATTTCACTGTGGTAAGTACTTTGCAATCCAGGAACCGTTTTTGGTGATTTATTTTGCTGGACCAAAATGCTCCTCGTTGTTCATGAAGATCGACCCTGGGCCGAGAAGAATAGATTTTCTTCCTGAACCAATCCATTTACAATTAAGCGATTCCACCGTCTCACACTCTATATACAAACACAATTCATTTACATATTTGCGCATGTTGTCACAGTCCACGTCTTTATAAAGACAAAACCAGGAACCGAGGACGCCTTTAAGGAAGCTTCTATGAAAAATGCACGCAACTCGGCACAGGAACCGGGTGTGGTGCGCTTCGATGTCTTGCAAGATAAGGACGATCCCAATGCCTTTGTTTTGGTCGAAGTCTACACGGACGCCGACAGTGCCCCCAAGGCACACAAGGAAACGGCCCATTATGCCGAATGGCGTGATACGGTGGCCGATATGATGGCCGAACCCCGCCATGCCCGCAAATTTGACAATCTCTTCCCCACTACTCCCAACGGATGGAAGTATCCCGACAATGAGGCTCTCGAATAAATCATGTGATGACGATGATGATGAGAAACTATTTCTTGCTTGTAAAAATCAAGTGCACTGTTCTGGATAAAGCTATGCCTTTAGATCCCATCCTTTACAACGTTTTGATCCACCATGATCATTGATTGAGAACTAGTTCTGGAACAACCATCCACATAGCCAATCCTTCTAGAGGCGAAGCAAATACTACTACTACCAGCTACCAGGCCTACCTGCGTTCTGCGCAAAAGAGAGTGCGACTGAACTCGGAACTTCCCATTAGGTCGGTGTCGGGGCTTCGCGATATGAGTCTTTGTTCTTTGTTGGTCGTAAATTCAAAATTCAAAATTCAGTGTCTCGCGTTGTTGTGTGGTTCGTAGGGCATATCTAAAACAGATGACTTGGCTTCGCTCCACGAGGAAATAGCTACTGTATTTTCGATATCCGTATTTACTATACATATAAAAGTACTTTTGAATGGGAAGGCTTCTCTGATTTTTCCTTGGGGGATTAGTGATGCATGGAGACGGAACGCCTGCCGACCACCCTCTCAGAGACATTGTTTTGTGGCCTCTCGAAACCTGGCCCAAACATTCCACTTGTCATACGAAGCCAATTCATATTGGATTCGCCGTACAAAAGCTCATGACTTGATGTATGTTAACATGATGCCATTTTCTTCGAAAGAGTGGTTTCGAAATGTCAGAGAGGCGTCTGTTTGATTGCAAGTGAAAAGAACCAGAGCAACACTAAGGCAATGAGCAGTTCGTCGGGAGACATTGTTAACGTACTGGCAATCCTATTTGTCGCCGTCTCGTCCGTATGGATGCTTTTGGCTCTCATCTACGCCGCTTCGGTGTTTACGTATTTTCATATGAGATCGCGTGGTTTGCTTCTTGAGCACAGCCCTTCGGACCCAGAGTATGGCCGCGTCTACTTGTTTCGACGTCCCCGTGAAGACGCCGAGTTTTCCATGTGGTATTCCTATTTTTATATCCCCATGGGATGGATGTTCCGACAGATCATCCAAAGCAGTGTTCGGGACCAGGAGCAGAGAGAGCGAATGTCCAAAGCCAAGGTAATGACCAGACAAGAGCGTCGGGATGCTGTCCAGGTTCTCCTGAGTCTAGGAAACCAGCACTCAGCTGAAGAGCACACTCAAAAGAAACCACGCAAATCTGGAAAGAAGGATTTGCCTGACCCAGCAATGAATGTCCATGATGCGGAACGGGATGACAGTAGTGCCATGGTCATCTTCGCTGACCAAGAGTCAAACACCGATGATTCCTCTATGAACGAGAACTTGAGCGTCGATTCCTTGTCCAGTTCCAGTGCAGCGTCCGCAACAAATACTCCAAAACACGAAAACAACCTTTCCGACAAAAAGGAGGATGGAACAGAAGAATCACAGCTCTCCATTTCCTTATCTACTGTCATCGCCATGTTTGCCAGTCAGTATCCCGACACACCCGATACGTCAGACAGCAAGAACAAGGAAGGTGAAAATTCTAGGTCATCTGACTCTGACAGTGACACTAGAAGTACAAAAGCTTTGTGCTTTGGAGAAAAGAATGTGCTGGATCAGAAAAAGAAGAAACGGAAAAGCTCCCCGCAGAGAGCATCAGACGATGAACTCGGGAGGCAGGAGGGTAACCCTGTGGAAAGCGATATTGAGAACCAGAGATCTCCATCTGGGATGAAAAAAAGTCTCCCCTTACATGAGGACAAACAAGACAAGGAAATCAGTAGCAGTGGTGAACGAGATTCAGAAAGTTGCTCTTCTGCTGAATCACAAGTGTGTCCAATTTGCCTATCGAGTCTTTTCGCTGATGGAGAAGGCGATGATTCATCTGTGAGAGTGGCAACAAACGTAGAGATCTATGCATCGACGAAATGCAGTCACATGTTTCATAAAGAATGCCTTCTCGATTGGCTGTCACGGCCAGCAACAGTCGAGTGTCCCTGTTGTCGGGTTCCATTCTTTGACGAAGACGATGTCTACAAGCAAGTCCGAGCAAACCGTCAAAATCAACGGAGACTGAAACGACAAGTGAAAAGCCGCAGGTCTTCGACGACTGATCCACAACAAGTCGAAAGCTCCGCGGAAAGGAGAACCAAACGAAATACCCCAGGTGACGACGAGTTGTCGGACATGGAAGGCGGTGATGGAGGAGCTTCTCGCAACGACCTGGAATCGGTTTGATGCGTATCCGCATGTTCCAAATATTTCACTGTATTATTTGTCTCGTTGCTTGTATTTTTTCTCTGGGGGGTCACGGGTATGTGTAATTCGAAGCAGAATATCCTTTTTGACCCGAATGTGGACGAACTTTTCGCGTGTGTCAATGTTCTTTATTTCTCTTCATTGTTGTGTAGGTGGGTGCGTTGGGAAACCCTTCCGCACAAATTGGGGTTGTTGTTGGGTACGACGGAGGATGGAGCACCACCTTTTCTCTTTTGTTCTAAACTACATCTACGAATAGCTATACTTGAACAATCCTTTTGCCATACAGCACTACAAGTTTATTTATTATAATAATAATTCGTCATAAAAATGATGGTGAAATTGAACAAGATGTCATCATAATATTGTTTGTTTGGTTTTCGGCGCGCATACGGGGAAAAGAGAAGGATTGTCATAGGTGCGTCTGCCCAATGCCGGAAGGAGTGTGTTTGTGATGAACTTTTTACTTCCACAAACAACCACATTCGTAGTCTTCGGGGAAGAAATATCGAAAGTATTCACAGGCATTGGCCAACTCTTCATCGGCAGGTTCTGCCAAGTATAAGAGTGAGTAAAAGACGTAGCCCAACGAGCCAACCAGTCCAAGCAAACCCATCAAGGCCCACAGGATCTTCCAGCAACAACTTCGAATGGGGTTGCAAAAGAAAAGCATTCCTCCAAAAAATCCAACCACCAGGCCTCCCATGTGACCGGACCAATCGATGTAGGTAAAAAAGGACAAGAGGGATACTAAAGTCAACCCGCAAATGACGGAACTCAGTTGATCCAGGCGAATCATATCGTCTTGGTTGGACTTGTTTACTTCAAAGATTGTGTGGCTCATAACTTGTGCCAATTTAGCAGAGAAGAGGCCCATCAAAGATCCAGAACTCCCCACGGCAACCGTGTCGGGGTCCACTAAACTCGAAAGGGACATGCAGCCGACAGCACTGAGTAGATACAGAATTAGCCATCGGAGAGAACCCCATTCGCGCTCAAAGAGAGCAATGGGCTCTAATTGGCAAAATGCATTGGCCAACAAATGAAGAATCCCAACATGCAAAAGAGACGGCGATACCAGTCGGAACCACTGATCCTTTTCAATCATGAGATAGGCGTTCTTTCCACCCCATTCCGAGAACGCATCCGGGTACGGTCCGACAAAGGGATTGATATCCAAATTGGCAATGCCGCACATGGCGAGCTGCAAACAGAGAACCAGCAGTTGTATCGCAGTCAAGCCAATGCTCATATAGGCTGTTTCTTGCTTGGTCTTGAGATAGTCTTCGTCGGTCGATCCCGGTTCGAGGAAAAAGCTACTGGAAGCTGCCGCTTCCGGAGAATATTCGGCCGATTCTACACGAAAGACTCCTCCTGCTTGATCGTCGCCATGCATGGTGTGCGAGTCATCGGTGGTGTCATGGGAGCTCCCAAATATCGATGATATGATGCCACCGCCTCGTCCACGCCGCCGATCGGACTTGGGGGACATGGCATGATGTCCTCCTCCTCTTGCATACTCCACATCTTCTGCTGATCTCGAGTTCCGTTTGTACCATTCGTTTAGTTTTTTCCGATGTTCGGGAGAAGGCTTTCGTACATCCTCATGAGCCAGGTGGTAGACCGATACCTGTGTGCCATTGCCATCCTCCGTTTCTTCATCGCCCGTCAGCGAGCCCATTATGCCGCCGGAAGACTTAGCACCTCGGTTTCTGCCATGACGTCTGTTATCTCTCATCATTTGTTGTTGTTGTTGCTTTGCTGCCTTGTCTTTGAGATAGGAATCTATCGTGACACTGTCGTCGAGCGTCGAGTCATCGTCATCCCTCCGACGGCGATATTCGGAAATACTTCCTTGCGCAAAGGAATTCGCATTTGCTACAGACGAGCTATCTCTTTTTCTGGGGAAAACAACCTTTTCCGGTGGCCGATCCACCCCTGGAGTGCCCGTGCTTCCTTTGGGACTGTCCACGGCCGACCCTCGGGGCGATATTGTCGGACGACTTTGTTGTTGTGGACGTCGTTGCGCTGCCTCTGGATCATTATTATTATTTCTCCGACTTTGGTTCGAAAAGGCAGCGTCTTCCTCATCCGAAGAGAACGCATTGCTGGCCGTGACATGAGGTGGTGCATACGTCTTGAGTGGGTCTTTGGATTGTCCCCTACTACTGTTTTGTCCAGTCGGATCGCGACGTCTTGATCCACTGTTGTCTGGATTGAGAGGTGTCCGCTCAATCATTTTCATTGTTGAGAATCTGTCGATTGTTGTTGTTATTGCTCTTGTTCAATGCGTTCGACAAGAACCGAATGAGACCTGGTTTATCAAAAGGTTGACACACACAGAGTCCTTCCGTCAATACTATGTGCAAATTGGGACAAGAGAGTGTATCGCAAGAGGCCAATGGTTATCTTCTTCTAATCTCTCCGCAACACTCCGTTTCCATGGTGGGGAGAACAAGGACAACGCCAAACAACGATTGTTGTCTCTCCTCGAGTTCCGTTGCTTGTTGTCACCGCCAGCGATTTTGTCGACCGCTCACCCGACTTTGAGCGAGCTGGCTTGAGGACGAGAAGCACCAACTTATGATTCATCTACATATCTGAAGTATTTTATACACAGTTATATAATGCGCCTGATGTATTGCCCCATAGAAAGTAATTGACTATAGCCCTTATCGAGGCCACTCCATGAACGGCGACCCAGCGGAAATTTTTGGTGTCCCCCACGCGCGATAACACGAGGAGCTGCGTGTACGGGCGGACGGACGGACATTTTTGTCCCGCCAAAACGAATGCCGCATTCCCGCAAGAAGCAAACGTCCAACCGCCCCCCATCCAATCCCAGCGTTCTGAAATTTAAGACGCAGTCATCGGACACGCACGTTTGGAGTTTTACGATTGGCCAATCAGACCACGAATAAGGTACGAATAGAACCCGCTGTGGAGGACGACCCACTCTACGAGGAGGACCAAACCATGTAATACACGCTAGGTAGTACGTCTGATGCACTTGTGGTTTTGGGCGAGACGGGGCCACGTGCCACGTCTCTGTCTCTGTGCAAAAGCACCTGGCGGCTGCGGTACGGTTTTTGTGCTGTGGTTTGTCCGCGCCACACCCCACACTCTCCATCGTCAGACCCAGTCTGTTCAAGTTCCCGCAGTGGTGCCTGATTTCGCTTTTGGTGCTGGCCAACCACACACACGGCATAGAACTGTCCAAGAATCGAGAACCTTCATCTCCTTTGCTGTCCAATTGATCCATAAAATCTTTGTTTGTTGTTGTTGCTTCTTTACGCTCAACAACACATTTGCGTTTGGACATTGAACTGGCGATTGCTTGTTTCGAGTCTATTTCAATCAACCTTTCAACGAGCTCGAGGCTGTCATTTGGACGTTCTCGTGCCGTAACTGCTGCTCACCGTTGACACACACCATTCGTGTGCCGTTCGCGTTTCCAGCTATTCACTCCAGCATATCCAAGCTGTTGTTCTGCTGCTCGTTCAGCAAAACAATAACAACCATAAAGAATCTTTTAGGAGCTTCCTTGGCGCCCGCCATTATTGGGCGACTGCACACCCAACTCGGCCGACTGTCTGTATGCGCGGGGAGCCGAGACAAGCCTGATTAAGGGTCCTTCAGCATCAAGAGACGCAGCAGAGGAGCAAGAGATCTCTGTTTTGCGCAGGTACAGCAAAGTGCCTTATCATAATTCTTTTCAACAACACCGTTCCCCAAGAGCTCGCGCAAGTAGTACTTTCAAGTGCTTCTAGTGGATTCGCAAGATGACCTACAATTCAGCTCTCCGTCAAGAACAACCCCTGGTGAGGAACAATAGCCGCAACAGCATTACGCGGGTGGCTAGTGCTTCCTCGCGCAGCACGAACGGGGCCCCCATGATTGACAATGGAAGTTTTCACCGCGGTACGAGTCTCGCCAAGTCCGCGACTCCTCCGGGCCTCAAGCAAACCATTGGCACCAAGCCGACGCTAGTGGAGAAGTTCCCCATGAGATTTTTGATCATGGATGCTCCCACTCAATCCAGTTTACCCTTTTATATTCAAGAAATGAAGAAACATAATGTCTCGGAAGTCGTGCGCGTCTGTGAGCCTACCTACATGTACGGTTCCGAATTCTCCGCGGCAGGTATTAACTTGCACGAGATGGAATACAAGGATGGCACGTCTCCGGAGAAAGAACTTATTTATTCCTGGCTCAAGCTTGTGGAGGAAACGTTCTTTTCGGGCCGCTCCTCCTGTCCACTCTCCAACAATGGACCCTGCATTGCGGTTCATTGTGTGGCTGGCCTGGGCCGAGCCCCGGTCATGGTGGCGATTGCCCTTGTGGAATTTGCCGGAATGGACCCTGTCGAAGCAGTCTCCTTTTTGCAGTCCAAGCGCCGAGGGGCCATTAACGAAAAGCAGCTCATGTACCTGAGTGGATACAAGAAAATGTACAAGAGCTACGCTGCGATCCCCGATTCCGGCTGCAAGTGCTCTATTATGTGAGCCTGTTTGGAATGGGATGGGAGCAGTCGAAGGAGGAATGGCGGTTATAACTCGATGTGCTCCAGGAGGGTGGAAGGATGGTCGCTGGGGGGACCGTTGATGTTGATTGTCCGAATTCTTTCTACTGGTAGTATTACTCAAGAACAAATGTGGCTCGTGGTAATTCAATTATTAAATCGTTATAGTGTTAGCAGGATATCTTTCGTTCTCTTTGTAGGATTGAGCACTTCTTGTCAGCGACTTTTGAGATTTAGGGGCGGAGTCATTCTTTCTTAGAGGTATAATACTGGTAACGGAGGTTTTTTCCTTTTGTCCTCAGTTTCGATCAATGTGGACAATGACCATGTATGGCTTCTATTCGTAGTGTTTACAAGAAAGATTCATCCCCGAGAAGGTCGGAGAGTTATCGCAACAGATTTGCTTTGACTGAAGTTGGTAATATCAGACTGTTCTTCTTCAAAAGGAGGAACTTTTGGGCACCTACGTAGAAGGTTGACACAAGGTCGATGCGAGTATTCAATGAGGTCTTGCATCTGTTTTGTGTCCGCGTACGCAAAACCGAACAAAAGTCCCGTCTACTACAGTCTGTATCAATGTTCTACTTGTAGGAACAATTCTAATTTAGTACATACCCGAATTTCCGACTCGCCATGGTGGCCAATAGACAAAGACAGCTCTTCCAATCACATTTTTCTGTGGCAAAAAGCCCCAGATATGTCCATCCAAACTATGGTTGCGATTGTCACCCAGCACCAGAACTGTTTCCGGAGGGACCGTGACGGGTCCAAATTGATACATGGCATCTTCATTGGTAAAGGGCTCTTCTTGTTGTTCGCCATTGATAAAAAGTTTACCATTATTAATTTCCACAACATCGCCCGGAATGGCAACAATCCGCTTAATGAGAGCTTCGCGATTGAGATTGCTCTTATTGTCTGGCCCAAACTCATTGGCCAAAAAGTCGTTAAAGGCTTGCGGAGGTCGAAATACAACAACTTCATTGCGATAAAAAGGCTTGAGTCTTTTGGTCACCTTCTCGACGGCCAACTGATCGCCCACTTCAAAGGTTGGATACATGGAAAGGCTGGGAATGAACCGAGGTTCGATAATGGTGAATCGTACCGCGAGCGCCACAAACAAACTGATAAAGTATGTTTTAATATCCTCTTTTCCCTCTTCCGAATCATACCAGTTCTTGAGCCAACCGAATGCACCGCCATTTTCGTTGTTGTTTCCTCCACTGTTTCCATCCGAAGAAAGAGGCAGGTCCTCATTGCCTTCATCCGAAGCACGGAGGGCAGTTTGTGAGGCAAAAAAGTAAGTAGATTGTGATCTTGCGATTGGAGAACCAAGTCTTTTTTGAAATTGTTGTTGATATGTTGGATTTTGTGGAGCAAAGGCGGACACGAATGATGTTGAGCTGACCAACAACAGCATACACATCACCAACCACAATCCAGGATGACACCGTGACAGACTCCTATCTGTGCAACATCTTGCGGTTGTTTGCTCCTTGAGTGGAAGATGTCTTTGGAGACTCTGAGAGCTTCGCTCACAAGAATCGTGATACCCCCTCCCTTTCATTGTCTTGACACGAGGCATTGATCTTGCTCTTCATGCCAAAGTGTGCCTAAAGATTTTTTCTATGATCACATAGCTTCTTGCTTTGTCTTCACCACATGTCAATGTCAATTGGCATCTTGGAACGTCAAGCAGAAGGTCACACGTCATCCCGCCCGTCGTTCATGGCTGTTTGGGGAGTCGGCCGGCACACGCTCGAGAGTGATACGCGCGACTCCTTCCACATCTTTCGCTCCCCCCCACCATCAGCCATCAGCCATCAACCGAACGCAGAATGAACCCAATTCTGCATTGAGAGAATGAGAGAATGGAACATTAACCATTCAACAGTCTTTTCACCAGAGAATCCTGTCCCAGACCCCGACTTGAAAAGTACCATTGTGTCGTTTGATCCTCGTCACCATGATTCCTAGAGGGGCATCCAAAGCAGGAACTGGCTCGTTCTGCCTGTTTCTGTTGTTGGTTGACGGCGCTTGGCATCATTCCAGCAGTGGTGGTCCACTTCTACATGTGGATGGCTTGTCATTGAATCCAATGACATTTCGTTATTCGAGACAAGGCATAACTCATTGTGGTTTCGGTGCAAGTTTGGGAGGATTCCCTCCAACTGTAAACCATTGGTATTCATGTGCTCCATACAATCATTTCTCCACATCTTTCTTGCCTCCCCTCGGTGACAGAAACACCAGACTCGCCTCTTGGAGATCAACATTCTCTTCTTCCGTGACACCACAGAGGTATTTTTCATTACAAGCACATCTACCATATCATCAAGCTCCTTCGGGAAACAAGCATGGCGCTCGCTTTCAACCTAGCTCTTCACCTATGAACCTTGGCCCATCCCACTCGAACGACTCCTTTGGTGTGACTCGCCCCATTGGTGGACGTAGCACTCTGAGAGCATCTGGGTCTGATAACGACGTGGAAGATCCGTCTCCATTGATTGCGTTTTCAAGCTCCAAGGAGGATCCTTCATACACTGATTCCGAAGAGGAGTTTGATTGGAACACAGTGGTTGCCCTGGTCGGTGGACAGTCGACTGTAATCTTTCTAGCCATGGCCTTGACTATTTGGGTGAGCAAGGCTCCTGGCTTCTTGGGTTTGGGAGAAAACTTTTCCTTGTGGACGATGGATAGCTGGCAGTTGGGTGTACTCGCTGTTGTCCCCTTGGCGTTTTGGGCCTTTGTACTGGATTTGGTGGAAGATTCGGTGCCAGCCCTACAAATGGTGACCAAAGCAACCCAACGAAGTGTCTTGAGTTTGCTCGGAGCACAGTTCTTGCCTCTCACTGGATTGGTTGTCGCAATTGCCTTGGGAATTGCGGCAGGTGTCGGAGAAGAATGGTTGTTTCGAGGCTTTTTGCAAACTCAATTAACACAGTTTCTAGCTGGCAGTGGATCTTCATTGGACAATTTGGCAGTGGGAAATGTAGCCTGGATTGCCGTTCTTTCTTCCAGTGTCTTGTTTGGAGCCTTGCATGCCGTGACACCCCTCTATGCCTTTTTGGCAACCTTGGCCTCCTTGTATTTTGGCTTTTTGTACCTGTGGACGGACCAAAATCTAGCGATACCCATGATTTGTCATGCCGTATACGATATTGGAGCTCTCTACTACGCACATTGGACCGTGGCCTATGAATTGACACCACAAGAACGACGTGCGTTGTTAAGAGAGCCATTGTAGTAGAGTATTGGAGTGCTGTGATGTTTTCGTCACAAAGACAACAACTCGATACATACACTGAATTTCATGATGCAACGTGTACCTGGACTGTGAAAAACCTTGCACGTATGGTGACTATTAACTTTGGTTCAGTCGCTCGTAGGGACAGCTCTCTGAGACCACTATGTTCTATGCTTGATAAAAGGAAGACGAATTGACAGACAATACTGTTGAAAGCACAAAATAGTCCATCATAATTCAAGTTTATGAAGGTTGCGCCTTGTCTGTTTTATTCTCTATCGAATTCCAGATGCCACGTACATGTGTTGTCGCTTATCGAAGATCTGCGTATGCTTTTCCCACGACAGCTTCAATGACCAGCGGCAACGCCTCTTGAAGCGACTTGGAGGCAGCAGCCAAGTTTGCCAGGAACTCCTCTTGCGTTGGTACGTCTCCATCGACAACATCTGTCACAACTTTAACACCTAAAAAGGGCTTTTCCATCAAGGCACAACTCCAAGCAATCGCGGCCGCCTCCATATCCTTGATGGAAGCGTCATTGGCCAACATGTGTTTGTCGCATATTTCCGTCGTGTCCAGTGAGTTGCCAGTTGATACAATTCCCATTTTAAAGTTCAGCTGTTGCGCCAAATTTTCAGGGCTGACAATGGTTTCGGACGAAGCATTCTCCAATTTTCCAATGCCATAGGACGTAAAACCAGGGATAGGAATACGACGGTCGTGATGAGTGACGCCCGTGGTTAAAAAGACATCACCAATCGCAGCACCTTTGCGTTGAAAGCCACCTGATGTACCGGCATTGATCAACAAGTCAACAGTGTTCTGTAGTTTGTGCAAGGCCAAATAGGTCGCCAATGCAGCCGGTACGGTTCCCACATTATCCACCCCCGTGTCGTACACAGTATCTTTGCCATTGGTAATCACGGTGACTTTGCCGTCCTTGTAATTTCCCGTGTACGCCAAGAAGGGCAAGTGTGATTCAAACACCGCGTCATCTTTTTCAAGGCCCAAATGCTCAACAAAGGGCATGGCTTCTGCCTCCATCGCAATTGCGACCAACACACTGATCAAGTTTGTTCATCGGGAGAAACATATAAGATAAGTGTACCACAACGAGGACGAAACAACATTTAAAACAGTTACTGATGACCGCCATACTCTAGCCAAAGTTTATATCATACTTACTGGTGGATGGGAGAGGCGTCCACAGAGGTAGCAGCCTGCGATGGTGCTGTCACTGAAAGGAGTGCAAGGAGGAGAACGCTGAGGGCCACCATGATGAATGATGATCGACTGTGTCGAGGTCGAGGTGAGAGAAAATGAGGTGCCATACAGAATTGCATCCAACGGAAATAAGCGTTAAATATCATTACCTAGTCTTGTGTTTTGTAGTTTAATAATATTAGGCATTGTAGTTGGCCTCGCGTGTCCGTACACGTGCGCGTATCTTCGTCACCAGAAAATCTAAGAATTGCGCATTCGAAATGTCTATCTACTCCAACCTTATCCTCTATACCCAAGTCAGTTGCAACGAGACAAGTGAGAAACTGGGCTCACAAAGGCATCAGCTTGAGTATAGCGAGAGCTTCAAGCGAGACAGGATTGAAGCTTTTTGCATCTGAGCTCTAAGCACGGGAGCCACAAGACAATTGTGAAACAGAACTGTAGAATTTCTCGTCATATCCATGCTCGACAAACTATGCCCATAATACAGCACCTGGGAAGTTAAAGGCTGTGAATCTGCCAAGCTGACAGCATCTCACAACGCCAAAGAGGATTCGTGATATACTTCTCTGAACCGCCTCTTGTCATTTTTGCCAACAGAGCGAAGGAGGTTTCATGGATATACTGGCAACAAGCATTGCATTGAAACATCTTTTTCAGCAACAAGATGACACAATTCTTCTATGAAAAGATGACAAGAATTTGCGCGATATCACGTGACAGCATGATTCTCTTTCCCACAATTTGCTGCTCGGGAGCATCCCATCAACTTGAGATGGGGCAGCGCCATGACTTGGTCTTGATCTGCATGTATCCGGGCCTGTGGTTAGTTCCCACATGAAAGTTCTGTTAGTTTACAAGGAGCTCCGAAAATTGAGATCTCCATCCCACACAACAGGCTGTTACGATGAATTTCTGTTGAGAGACTCATTTTGGTCAATGCAACATCTGGAGTAATCGTCAAGAACTTGAGGGCAAGCACGTAGAAAGAGGAACGAGGTAGAAAGACTGACCAACTCAAAGCTCTGGGTTTCTGTTTCGTTCTCCACATCTGACTTGGCTTTTGGTTTGCTGATCTTGGACAGTGCCGTTTTCGTGGACTTGGTGGACTTTTCCCCACGCGCTTTTGTATTGCGGGAGTTGGCGATAAGTTGAAAGGGATACAGCCGTTCATATGGATCGCGCACACCGGCAGCTTCTGGATATCGCTTCCAAATGAATTCTATTTCGGAATTTTCATTCAAACCAGAGTAGTGATTGATTGCTAAATGCAGGGCAACTCGTCCCACTCCGTGCTTTGGTGGTGTCAGTCCTTGGGTTGGTAGCTCTAGAGTGTTTGGTGCAGCCTCAACCAAATGGTGCAACCATACCCATGGCTTCCTCATTTCTATAGCAACATGAATCGGAAGTTGGCCGCTCTTATTGTACTTGAGAAGACAATGAGGTGTTGTTGTCAATAGATACTCCAGCAAACCAACTGGTTCTCCAATGGTGACGTCGTCGTCTTGTTTGTCATTTACAGGACTAGGACGCTCTATCATGGGCATTTGAAATAAGTTTGTTGCACGAGCAATGTGATGTAAGAGTGTTTCGCCCTGGCCATCGAGGAACGAAAGCATGTCATGGCTATGATCAGTGTTTTCGAGCAAATACCGAACTATCTTGCCCGTGTGTTTGTCGCCCATAAGGTGAGCGCATGCAATGGTAGAAGACAGCAAATGAAATGTCTCTGCAATACGAGTTTCCAGAGAAGTGTCTTGCCATTGTGACCCATCATTTCTGTTATCAGAAACGTGAATCGTGTCCGTGCAGTCGAGATCGTCTCCTTCCAACAAAGGTTGCATCCGTCCTGTTTGTATATCCAAAGCTCTGTGCGTCCGGACGAGAATGTATTCCAGGAGTTCCGGTAATCTACCCGGATTCTCAACAAACCACCAATCATGATTTGCCATGTAGTACAAAGGCACACGGCATCTGGAATGACAGGATTCGACGAGCAAGGATTCATATCGGGGTGCATCGTGTTGTACCAAGATGCGCACGATATCTTCCCCCATTCCACCCGTAGATCCATGTTTCTTGACAGCTTGTAAGAGAGGCGTTTCGCCATTACCATCGATACAAGACAATGTTTGTTGTCGATTGACATCGTATTTCAAAAGGCATTGAACCGCAGCGATCGACGCTTTTCCATTCTGCAACAGAACAGACAATGGAGTTGGTTTAAGCGACAAAATATGGGGAGGACACGCACGAATCACTTCCTCAAAGACTTCCAGTGGAGGCAACGATTCGAATCGTCCGCATCGACAAAGGGCATGAACCAGCGATTTTCCATTTGATGACAACGATGATGAAGAAGAAGGTTGTTTGTTGGATCGCTTTCGACTGTTGTTAGTAGAGTTTGGTTGGTAGTCAATGATTGCTTTTTTCAGTTCTTGATTGATCATGCGAAACCTAGATTGAAACTGTTTCCACTTTGCATGTAGAATGCAATCATCAAGATCTTTGCGAATGGCTCGAACATTGTACTTGTTCATGGTCAATCCTCATTAAACTGCTGCATCAAAACACCTGATGAGAATCGGTCGCTTTAGAGTCGTTCCTCGGTCGTCTTTCAAGACGAAGGTTGGTCGACTCGCGAATGCCGACGATAGACCAAATAGACGAACGATTTTATATCCCATGAGCATATTTTAACTGTCTATTAGAAGTAGATATCTATAGGTCACTGTATGTCTTACCAACAACGGCGTCCAACACAAGAGGAAGCGCGGTTTGAAGGGACTTTGAAGCAGCGGCCAAGTTGGCCATAAACTCCTCGTGTGACGGGACATCCCCATCGACAATGTCCGTAACGACTTTGACGCCCAAAAAGGGTTTTTGCATCAAGGCACAACTCCACGCAATCGCGGCCGCTTCCATATCCTTAACGGAAGCGTCATTGGCCAACATGTGTTTGTCGCATTCGTCCGTCTTGTCGAGGGAGTTGCCCGTCGACACGACACCTGTCTTGTATTGCAACTGGTCCGCCAACTTTTGTGGATTGATCACAGTGTCTGAGTCCTTACTGGCGTCGTCGTTGCTACTTTTGGAATCCAGACGGCCAATTCCATAATCGGTAAATCCAGGAATGGCAATGCGTCGATCGTGATGCGAGACGGCGCTGGTCAGAAAGACATCACCAATGGCCGCTCCCTTACGCTTGAAGCCACCCGAAGTACCAGCGTTGATGAGAAGATCCACTTGATCTTGCAGTTTGTGCAAGGCCAAATAGGTGGCCAATGCAGCCGGTACGGTTCCTACATTGTCAACGCCCGTCTTATAGACAGAATCTTTGCCATTGGTAATAACTGTGACTTTGGCTTCCTTGTGGAGGCCCGTAAAGGCCACGAAGGGCAAATGAGATTCAAATAGTTGGTCGTCTTTTTCCAAACCCAAATGCTCGACAAAGGGTTTGGCTTCGGCCTCCATGGCAACGGCCACCACAATGCTGTGTTTTTGGCAGCAATGACGTTCCAGAACGAAATCCAGTGAAAAATGTTGTAGTGAATAAAAAGTTGTAGAAAGATCAATTAAGAAGAATCGGGTTGAGATACCTGGGAATGCAGACAATGAAGTAAAACGTCACAGTCTCGACGTCGTAACATGATCCTGGGACGACAATCCATGATCGTTCATAGCTCATAAAGCTCCTGATGAAAAGCATGGTACGTCACATACTGTTGAATAGCAGATCCTGACATGTTGTTTCGAAAGGCCGGGTTTTGAATCAAATGGCTACCAAAGCTCATGTAATGTTTATTCAAGCTTCGACGTCTTCTCCGTGGGAAACACGCATTCGCATCATTTCTAGCTTCCCCGTCTTCCCCGCCATGCAGGATTTTCGAAGATCTACCTACAATACTTCTTTGTCTGCGTCAGCTTCCCCGTCGCGATCCGCGACTGAGGTCGATCCACTGTTGGCGCCACAGGGCAGTCGGTCGACCGTACCCTAGCGGGTAGGCGCGGCAGCTGGAAGAATACAATAGACTATTCCCACTGAAGTGCCAACACGCGGCGGTCACCGCTTCTTCGCAATCTCTCTCTCTCTCTCTTGACATTGATCTCCAAGTAACTTCACGACAAGAAAGAGGACCTTGAAAATTGAAAAGGACCTACGTTTCCAACATGGAAGAAAGAATGACGAGATGCCGAACAAAGGCGAATGCATTGTCGTTCGCCTTCACCCTTGTTTCTTCAGCTACCACCCTTTGGATCTTCGACACATTTTTCGTCACGACCGAAGCAGCCTTTACGTCAGTTTACCCATCTTGCGTGGCAAGAGGAGATTTGGCTTTCACCGGTCCAGTCGATGTAAAAAGACTAGCCATTTGGACTGGTTTTGATGGTTGTTCTCCGATAGCACCGAATGATATTCCGACACACCGTCGTGGTTTGATACGATGGCCCTTCGTGTCGGGTCTCTTCGCTTCCTCGTCGTCGACCGACCCGAATGTGGCAGAAGATGTTTCGTTTTTGGATTCAGACGACCCCTTTCGTGTTCTTCAAATAAACTCCCCGACTGCCGACGCCGCAGAAATTCGAAAAGCCTATCGACGCATGGCGGTTCGATTTCATCCCGATGTCACCACCAATAAGGATTCCACTGCCGACGAAAAGAAGGTGGCCAACGATCGATTTGCCAAAATCAATTGGGCCTATCAAACCTTGTCGGGGAAGGACTCGGGTAATAGTCCCTTTTCCTCTTCGGATAGCAAGTCACAATCCTCGACGTACAGGAAATCGGGTGGATGGACACCTCCTCATCGACGATCGCAGTCCTATTCGAGAGCTTCTTCACAGTCCTCAAACGGTGGTCGTTCCACCGACTGGAGAGATTATATTCCCAACTACGGCAACCGAGATGCCGAAGAAGATTACAGTTCCAACGGTGATTCCTTTGAAGCAATCTTTGCCGATTTGTTCAAGGCTGCGGGTGCCGGTGTCGTGGGTGGAGGAGGGGTCTTGAGAGATTTTGTCGAATTTCTAGAAAATGAAGCGGGTTCCACTGTCTCTGGGTTTGCCGACTCTGGATTTTCGTCATCGTCGTCCACGTCGCTGGACGATGAGTTACGAGAGCTGCTGCGAACCGGTACCTTGGAACAAATTGGCGAAGAAATGGATGATGCTGTATTGGTTGAGCAACAACTGAAAACCAAACTCAGCAATTTGCAGCAAGATATCATTTCCTTGTCGGCAGATCTCAAGTTTGCCACTGGACTGAACGAGAAAATGTCCTTGCAAGAAGAGCTGGCTTCTGTTCAAGCCCGTGTCTCGGTCGTGCAAGAATACTTGAAGAAAGCTCGGAAACGTCTCCTCGCACTCCGAACTCGGTACAAAGATCTCATTGCCCGTGGTCAAAATGATTTCAAGGCGGGTGGTGGTAGTCGTACTCGTTCGTCTTCGCGTTCCTCCGTATGGGAGGATGCCACGGAACGAACCCCAAACGATGATTTCTCACGACGGAGTTCTTCCGAACAACAACCAGGGGCCTCTCGCTCACGAGCAGAAACAAACACAAGCACTCGTACCAGCAGTGCTGGTGACAAGAATGATGAAGATGCTTGGAAATCCGATAGTTTTGGATCTTTTGGACGGGGCCGAGGTCGTGGTTCCTCGTCTCGACGACGAACCGGGAGAGCATCCACCAGTCAATCAACAACCACCAATGACAGTAGAACGCAATCCTACTCGTCGTCGTCATCATCTTCGGAATCCACTCGACCACCTTCCTCGTCGACAACATCAAGCCGTTCGAGGTCGTCGGCACAATCATCACCAAGTCAATCCTCAACATCGCAAGTCCCTCCACATCGAAGAACATACACAAGCTATTCGGACGACAAGAGAAGACTTCGGGAAATCAAAGTCGACGAGGAATTTGATAAGCTCAAGAAAGAGCTAGGAATTGAATAGCGAAATGACTAAAGACTACTACACTGGTGCATTGTCCTTACTCAAGTATCAAGAGAGTAGCTTCCCAGTAAGTATCATGATGTTACTTCGAGCACATGTGTATAATGGACGCATTAAAATCCAAGCATCAACACATGCTCGCCGGAGCAGGTGAAGTCGCCTATTGTAGACAGAGGGTATAGACTATAGACGTAGACGCCCGTCGTCGTCATGGTCGCTTTCTTAAGGGAACGATTCAAGAGGTGTATATTTTCTGTCCTTCGTGCGTTGCCCAACTTTGGCCTCTTGTTTTTTTTCCAAAGCGCCTGCCATGTCAAATCGTCAGCCTGCCTTCGATCGTTGAAATCTGAACGCCGGCCTCGCCTCGTATTTTGTGCCATGAATCGTCTCACTTCTCACTTTTCGACGAACCACAAGAAATGACAATGGGGCTGCAACAAAATCGAACAATCCAGCAAAATGAATGACCATAGCATGAATACTACTGTCAAGATCTACCCCCTGGATCATCAGTAAACGCGGCAATCAACCGAATGAGAAGAAGGATGAAAAATGACAAGATGACAATCAACCAGTGTGTGGACGACATCAGAGTCTAAGGAAGGACACAATACAATGGATAGGGCCAGGAAGCCTAAACAAATAGGAGGAGTACCTAGATACATATAGAGTTGACTATGCTTGTATTTTAGTTGCAGTCAATGTACTCAGAGCTTTCCTTGTTGTGGGCCATTGCCACTTGTCTTGTGTTTGTGCATGTTTTTTTCTGTTTCACGTGTGTGTTCACTGTTCATCCTTGTGTGGGTTCGCGTCGTGCTCCGTATCAAGCCAAAGCCAGGGCGAAGCGCGCGAAGCCAGTTATGACAGTTGCTATGGACGTTATAATTACTGCTTTTAGAGAAAAAAACTGAGTTATAATTTCAAGTAAAAACTAAAATGAAAAAAGAAAAATGTCGGATGGATGAAAGAAGTTATACACACCGCCGGATCGGACAGTTGTGAAGCGAGCGGGTCGCCTTAGAGTCGTCTTAAATGGTGTACGTGTTGGATCGAGGTTTTGCGGGAAAAGCCACATCACCTCCATCATCGTTTACTTTCCTGCCATTGGAAATTGGAAAACCTACATCATCAGGAGGTTGCCCCCTTTCCCTTCCTTCTTCCGATGCAAGACAGCGATGATTAGAAGGCAAGCCAAACGACTGCTAACAATGATTGCATTGGGTTCTTCTTCTCGAGCCCATGTGTTGACGACGGCTCGGCGCCAGCCCTTGTCCATGTTCACAAAACGGTGTATGGCAGCGTCGTCGTCGTCGTCGAGTCTCTCATCGGACAAGGTTGGTACACCAAGTTCGTCCGCAACAATATCCGTGGTCACACAACGAATGCAAGAGGAATCGGAACGAGAAGCTCAAGCTCTGTCCCGTCACTACAGCAACCCTCAAGTTTTGTCGTCCTTCTCGGAAACTGGACGATCCGTACCCAAAGTTTTTTCATCGCCTCTCGAGGCCTCCTCCTTTCTTCAGGAACAAGTTGATTCCGTGTTGTTTGACTGTGATGGAGTCATTTATCGAACGCCTGATCCGGCACCTGGTGCTCGTCAATGTATACAGAATTTGATTGCCCAGGGAAAACAACTCTTTTTTGTCACCAACAATGCGTCCGCCTCGCGACTCGAGCTCAAGAACAAACTCGAATCCATACTGGAAATGCCGGGTCAATTGAAGCAAGAGATGATGGTGGGAAGTGCATTCTCTGCCGCGCAATATCTGAAACAAACAATCCTGGACAAACAGGGCAGTGGGTGCCTGTATGTCATTGGGAGTGCAGGGTTGCGTGACGAACTTTGTCAAACGGGGTTTGAGGTTTTAGACTCCAGCACCGAACCCTCTTCCATGAGCCGAGACGAGCTGGCAGAGTATGACTTTCCTCAACATGCTATTGATGCCGTGGTTGTCGGACATGATACAAATCTCAGTTTCCGGAAACTGTGCATTGCCAATGTCTTGCTGCAACGAAATCCAACAGCTCCCTTGGTGGCGACCAATTTAGATTCGTATGATCTCGTAGGTCTCGATGCTCGGCACATTCCAGGAAATGGTGGAGCCGTGAGATTTTTGGAACATTGCTCTCAACGGCAAGCCGTCAATTGTGGGAAACCAAGCCCCGTGTTGGCCAACCTTTTGGATTCCCTCTATGGCCTGGACCGAAAACGAGCCTTGTTTGTAGGAGATCGCCTTGATACGGATATCCGATTTGGCGTCGACACGGGTATGCACACGGTTCTTGTCATGACCGGTGTCACTGGAGCAAAGGATATGATCAACCTTGTTGGTGGAACTGTGGAGGAACCACTGCCTGGTAACATCGTCCCACATATTGGCTACCTGGCGTAGCCACTGCTCTGTCCACTAGTTACAGTTTACCAGTGCTCTGTCCACTAATTCGAAATGATACAATCCTCTTGCTCCAAACAACAATGGTCGCTAGTAGTTTGATAATCTTGAAGTATTGTTTCAGAGGGTATAAGAGTTTAGGGTTTATACGAACAGCTATTTCGTAAAATTACTTTTTGGTGAAGCTTGTGGGAGTGCGCGAGTTTATTCAACAGGGCCAAAATATATATTTAGGCGGAAACCTTGGCGTCAACGGTGGCAACGTGCTTCATGAGGTCGACGACACGGCCAGAGTAACCGTATTCGTTGTCGTACCAGGCGACAAGCTTGACAAAGTTGGGGTTGAGCATGATACCGGCTTCGGCATCAAAGATGGAAGAGCGGAGGTCACCTTCAAAGTCAGTGGAGACAAGAGGTTCGTCGCAGTATCCCAAGAATCCCTTCATGTCACCTTCGGACTTGGCCTTGATGGCTTCGCAGATTTCTTCGTAAGTGGTGGACTTTTCAAGGCGGGCGGTCAAGTCAACGACAGACACGTCAATGGTGGGGACACGGAAGGCCATACCGGTAAGCTTGCCAACAAGGGAAGGAATGACCTTGGTGACGGCCTTGGCGGCACCAGTGGAGGAAGGAATAATGTTGCCAGAGGCGGCACGTCCTCCACGCCAGTCCTTACGGGAGGAGGAGTCGACAACGGCTTGGGTGGCGGTCATGGCGTGAACAGTGGTCATCAAGGCCTCAACGATTTCGAATTCGTCGTGGACGGCCTTGACCATGGGGGCAAGTCCGTTGGTTGTGCAGGAAGCGCAAGAGATAAAGTCTTCCGAGCCATCGTAGGCTTCTTGGTTGACACCCATGACAACCGTCAAGGAGTCATCCTTGGCAGGGGCGGAGTAGATGACCTTCTTGGCACCTCCATCAATGATGGATTGGGCCTTTTCCTTGGTGAGGAAGACACCAGTGGATTCGCAGACGTAGTCGGCTCCGAGGGCACCCCAGCCGACTTCCTTAGGGTCACGGCATCGGGAGGTTTGGATCTTCTTTCCGTTCAAAACCAAAAAGTCGCCATCGACCTCAACGGTTTGCTTGGCAATTCCGTGGATGGTGTCGTACTTGTATTGGTAGGCCATGTATTCGGGGGTGGCCGAACCGGCGTTGATGGCGTTGAGTTCGCAATCTTCGTCCTCTTGCATGATACGAGTCACAAGACGACCGATACGTCCAAATCCGTTGACACCCATACCGGTGACCATGGACATGGAGGCATCGTTGGAGGCTCCCTTAAGGGCGGTTCCAGAGAAACTGTAAATGGAACAAGAGACAAAAATTATGAGAACCCGATCTTTGTTCGATCGTCATCGACCAGATTCCACCTCTCCGACCAGAGGATACAAAGCTCCCTCCGACTTTCCACTACACAAGGCTTTCCGATCACTTACGAGGAGGCAGAGAAGCCAGCGGCAGAGCCGGAAAGAGCAAGGATGGCGACGGCGGCAAACTTCATGTTGTCAGTCTTGATGTTCTCGTGAGATCACAAATTGTGTCCTTGTTGTTGTCGATACGAAGAGAAAGATTTGCAAATGATGGGGGCAGTGGGTGAAATCAAGCGTACGTCAGTCAATGCGGACGTATCCACGTCTTGGCGTGCCTGGGGACAGAATGCAAAATGAAAGTACAAATCGAGCGACAGTTGAGTGACCCAGAAACTGAGGTGGACATTTGCAACGGCGCTGGAGCGTGTGCGACTCAAATTGCCAGCGCGCTCTTTTTTCCCCGGGACGGGACGAAAAGCATGTCACCCACACGCCCACACTTCTCGTCCAAACTACAGACACCCTACTAATTTTAGGCCTATATCTCGAAGTGAGGGATCGCACTCTCACAGCCATGTCGATGTCGCGCCTGGGCATGAGTATGTGGCCACTCTTGGACAAAACTTTTGCTCCATGTCTGGGAGACAAGGGTTGTTGTTGGTGAAAGAAGCAAGAAGAAGAGCACGTCATTCACATTCCATTGCTCGACGAAGCGCACTTCCATCTCTGAGAACCCTTTTGTTGGAGCGATGAGATCTTTCGGTGAATGTACGAATGGGACCATGAACACTGGTGAAACAACACGATCCGTTTGTTGGTTTCATCGCTGGTTCGTTTCAGCTCCAGACCTACCCCCACCAAGACTTTGGACGGACGACCGATGAGCTCGTTCTAGCTCGGGAAGCATTGCTCTTGGCACGTCTCTACCATGAAAATGAACCTGTCGGAGAGTTGCCATGTTCACGGCGATTGTTCTCCAGAATCCGTACGACTTGTCGTCGTCGTCGTCAGGGTCTTGACAACTTGGTTCCAACTTGGATCGATCTCTGTCGAAACTACTACCGTTGGAGCCTGAGCAGGAATGGGCGAATGGTTCGCTGAAAGTCACGACGCATGTTGAAATGAATGGCAGTGAAAAGTCTTGTTCTCTGGTCGCGAAGTTTGTCCCTCCCTGCACGAATGGTCGTTGGAGGTAGTTCCAAAATGGAACTGTCATGGAACCCTTGGTACCCATTCGATAGTCTCTTTACCTAGGCTGTAGAAAGTGGATTTGACGACATTAGATATGGTAGCATGAATGCGATTTCGGAATCATGATGCTGGATATGGTGGACTACGATGATACGGTCGTCCATGTCACACAACCAATAACTGTTGCGAGAATCCGGTTCGATTCAATCGGAGGGTGGACTACGATGATACGTTCATCCATATCAACCAACCAATGAATGTTGCGAGAATCCGGTTCGATTCCACCCTCCGCCCTATGGAGTAGCGTGCAAATATAAAACATAGTTTGCAGGAGTAGCATGTGTATAGTACAAAACTTTATAGGTTCTTTTGTGTTCGTTTTACCAATGAAAGGATCCCGGCGACAGTGGTCGATTCCCCGGTGGTTTATTGGTTGGTTCTCCACCACTACCACTATCCTTGTTGTCGTGGTTGGACTTGGAACCCACGAATGCCGGAGGGGGCATGGTTCCACTACCACCACAACTGCTGCTGAGTGAGTTGGGCGGTGTCGCCATGGTTGTGGAAGACAATGGATGTTGTGGAGGTTGCATAGCCGAGTTGCCAGAGCTGCTTTTGGCGTTGTTGTTGTTGTTGTTGTTCGCCGTGGCCACGGAAGCACTGGGTACCACGGACGGTCCGCCCAACAGGTTCTCCACACCTGGTGGTGCTTGCTGTTGTTGTTGTTGTTGTTGTTGTGGAAACTGCGGTGGATGTGAACCCAGTGACATTCTTGCTTGTTGTTGTTGCGATTGGGCAAACTGATTTTGTTGGGGTGGTGGTATTCGCGATGACATCATGTTCATGGAGTTTGGTAGACCATTTTGTTGTTGTTGTTGTTGTTGTAATAGAAGCGCTTGTAATCGTGCGGCAGCGGCAGGATTGTTCATGAGTGCCGCAGAATTCTGTACAAAAGGGAATCCAGTCGCCATACCTGCTGGATGCATGCTCCCTGCTTGCGGTTGTTGTGGTTGTTGCATTCCGGGCATGTTGGCCGCTTGTGCATGTTGCATGCCAGCCGCCATACCCATGGCTGCCATGTGTTTGGACATGGTTCCAAACTGGTTTGCGGAAGCCGCCGCCGTCAATGGATTTGTCTCGGATGTTCCCATGGCACCAGCTTGGCCGCCTATTGGTACATTCAAACCGGAACCTGTGGTCGGCGGAATGGCGGCTGTAGTTTGTGGTACGATTCCAGCGCTCGTCACACTCGCATTGCCAAGTGGTTGTGCCTGTTGTGCCTGCATTTGCCGAAACCATTCATTTTGCTTTCTAATGTTTTCTTGAATTTGCAACCGCAAGCTTTCGTTCACCGCTTTTTGTTGTTCGAGTATGGATAGGCTACTACTATTAGTAGAACCATTGTGACTGGGAGCCGCGCTTCCAGTACCATTGGGTACCGGTAATCCGACTGGTTGAGAGTTGGTCGACGCCATGGACGAGACACTGCCTCGTTGCTGTTTCGAAATATCCGAGGTCAAGGGCTTGTGTTCCCCCATATCGTTCATCATTCCTTCATTCTTGTCCACGCCGGCCGCATCGTTGGTTCCAGAAGGTCCGAAAAAAGCTCCTGGATTGCTGAGCAAGCTTGCGACATCATCCTGCGAGTTGACCGATCCTCGGTGTTGTGTGGAACTGAACGAATTCCGAAGGGCGGTGAGCGCACTCATTCGTCGGGAGCCACCCACCACAAACGAGTGACGGCTTTTGGCCGCAGCGTATTGATTGGTAATCATTTGTGCTACCATCTGTAAGCGAGTTTTGAGAGTGGAAAGGTCTTGGTACGCACTGAGCGATGGTGCTGCCCGATAAAGTCGTTCCTCGAGTTTCCGCGCCTTGTGAGGGAGCTGTTGCAACCACTCGTTGGACGGTTGTGTCTTTTTTCGTGATTTTAAGAGCCGAGCTCTGCATCACGTTTAATGATACGTTCAAAGCGAGAGAAGAAGAAAGACACAAGTCAATGACCGCACATTCAAAATAATCCAGACATGGAAGAAGACCATGACATTCAACTTACATTTCCAGTATCATGGTTTGACGAACGCCTTTTTCCGCCGCTTCGGCATCCCAAGAGTGTATTTTGGTTTCCTCTCCGGTCATAGCATTGAGAGACGCGACGGGTGACCTTGATTCGGCATTATTGGATACTCTCGGATCAAAGGAGACATTGCTCGTTAGAGTTCCCTCTTGCAGCTCATTGTGGACACCGCTTCCGCTGGCCTCGGCACTATTCTTGGCATCGTTCTCCGCACTGTCTTCCGCGTTGTCTCTGTGCCCGTTCTTGGTGAATGAGAAATCCCCCACACCTTCGCTGTCATCGTCAAATATCATTTCCATGTCCTCAAGTAAGAAATCCGAATCATTCTGCCGGGCAGACATTGCCACTGACAGCTTCAAAGAACTGGAGAAGACAGCCTCGTTTGTTCACACGATCCGAGTCACGAGAGGAAGTAAAGAATGGATGGATGTAGTTCCAACGTCCAAAACTCTATCTCGTCATTGATCTCTCTTCTAAAGTCTTCCAGACATCAAAACAGCAAGGGTCTTTTTGCTGTCACTGCGAGATTCTTGTTGATTGGATCTGTTACTGTTATTCTGGCGGTATATAGCGAATGACAAAATACCACGACGTTAAAACTGCATGGTGCTTGCAGTTTTCGCAGCTGCGACACAAGCCTTGAGTATGCTGCGTTTCAGTACAAAAGGTTTTTATTGGTGAACTTACGGTCTGCTTCGAATTGTGAATGGCGTTGAAGGGTGCGCAACAGCAGGAGCGACTGGCGATAGTCTCAATAGCCCCAAATAGCAAGGACTACACTCCAGAGATAGTGAATTATGAGCGCTTGATAGTTCTACATAACATGACGGTTGTTTCGTAAGTATAGCATGCAATCAGTCCCGTAATTTCCAGCGCGCGGAAGTATCTTACATGCTAAGGAGTAGTTGAATTGGAGTTCCACGCTCGAAGCACGCGGCACGACTCAGATTGTCCAATAGCTACTCCTGGAATGATGAATGTTTCTCGTGTCGTAATCCATATCACAACGTTCTGTTCCATAGACGCTGGATATTTTGAAAATGAGCTGTCGTTTTTCTTGATCCCGTTTGCACGTGCTCATCGACTAAGTAATTGAATAGTGACATTTATGATTAGGGTGTGATCGTGCCTCGGACAGTCCAACAGATCTATGCCTTGCTCTCTCCTTCAAGGCAATTTAATGACATCCAAATAGGGTTTTAGAAAAAATGGGGGAATGAGAAATGGGGGTGAAGGGGTATGATTTTACGTCACAAGAAGTGAAATAAAAGGGGTGAATCGTCTACCTTACGAACCGATTTGGGTAGCTAACTTTCTCCAAGGAGAAGCCGTTCCATAGGACTCTTCTACTAGGAGTACGGAGTAGGAGATACGTCTTCCGACTTCGCAAGACCCAAGAGAGTGATGGTAAACCTGGAAATACCTTAGATTTCACTGGAATATTCATATCTAGTAAGAGCAATACAAGTTACTCCTAAACTGGTTGTGGAGCAACTGGAAATGCCGACATTTGGGGGGCCAATTCTTCCATCTGCTTCTAAATGCAGTCTTTCACCGTCGATTGATTTGTTGAGCTTGAGTACATGATCCTTGTCATACGAAAGTACCTGTAGTAGTAGTAGTACGGGTGCCCTTAGCCAAAGTTACCTACGTGACCGGAGCCAGCCAGACGTCTTCTTCCGATGGGCCGGAGATTGATGAAGTTGCCGCAAAAGCCTCTGCACCGCCCACTACAGCAGGTGCAGCGGCAGTATACGAGGTAAGGGCGGCTCTCATACTTGGTTCAAACTGGTCCACCTCTGTATCCGGGGCAAGCCATACACCCGAGGACCCTCCGGGACTTGCCGATGCCGCCGCGGCCGCCGCTCCCTCCGGTTCTTCCAAAAGTTGGTGGGTAAGTTCGGCATCCACATGGTCACGTCGAACCCGAACATACGAGTACAAGGCACCGGCAAGGACCACTGCGGCAGCAGCCGCGATGATGTACCACCTTGTCGATCGGATGACACCGGACCGATTCGTACCAGCTGCCACTGTACGTTCGCAGCCAAGAAGTTGCATACAAGATTCACAGATTTGGCATTCAGCTGGACATGATTCCATGTCGGCACAGGTCAGGAACTCGTTTTCCATCAAGGTTTCAGCATATCCACAACTACAGTCGGAAGGAGCCTCGTCAGAACACGTCAATATGGCATCCCATGTCCATAGACTTTCGTAAGTGGCACAATCTTTAATATTGAAGCTTTCGAAAGGATCCGTGCCATCTCCACCATTGGCACCTTGCTGATTGTTGTTGTTGCCATCTCCGTCCCCCGTAACATCTGCAGTTGACACAACGAGCCAAACATAGAGAGTAGAGTTAGCATCTAGGGACAACTGTGTTGTTTCTCTGCCAGTTTCCACTTGCCTCCATTAGTAACCTCACCCCCTCCTCCGTTTCGCCCGTCATTCCCATTCGATCCATTACTGTTATTACCTCCACCGTTGTCATCACCGCCTCCGTTGTCAGCGCCTCCGTTATCACCCCCACCGTTGTCACCCCCACCGTTGTCACCACCGCCGTTGTCACCACCGCCGTTGTCACCCCCACCGTTGTCACCTCCCCCTCCACCGTCACTGCCTCCGCCATCACTGCCTCCGCCATCGCTTCCTCCATCGCCACTTCCATCATCGTAATGGTATTTGCAGTCAGGTCGTTTGCCAGAACCATGCCAAGCCTCATCTAGCTCGTAGTCTGTCATTAGCAGACACCCACAGTATGAACCTGAACACGAGCTAGATCCGCCATTGCCTCCTTTCCCTCCATTCTTGCCGCCTCCAAGTAGGGGCAATTTCCGATGGGACCGGGCAATGGCATCGCTTTTCCGCAATAATCGTTTTGTTGCGCTTTGATGAACAACTCTGGATGATTGCGACAAAGGAAGAAAAGCAAGCAAGTGCACTATCGATGCCCCAAATGCGTAAAGTCTACAGCGAGTCATGGTCTTTGTCGCTCCCATCGTCTCCAAAGAAGTCTACGAATGTGTATGTATGCGTTGGTCTTGTTGCTACTCCCTGCTCCCCTGTTCTCTTCAAAGATTTTGTGAACATGTTTTGGCATTAACAAGAGGAACACGCGTCTCAGGAGAGTCTAACGGATTGGACGTACGGAAGGAGTTGTATGTATTTCAGCGGTCAAGTCCCGCGATCGTGCGTTGAAAAGCTAAATTGTTATGCGTTTAAGCGTAAAGAAAATTCCAATAAGTGACGGTTCTGCGCGTTGCCCTAAGTGAAATCCAGAGATCCAATCCGATCCAAGTCCGTCCACTATTCCCCCGCAACCCCAACGCACTGTCCAGTCCTCCCTCACAAATTACGTTCGTAGCCCCAAGGCGCATCTTTGCAATACAAGGCGCATCTTTGCAACACATGTTTCCTCTGATTCAAACGGGGCCAATTCATTTGAGATTTGCAAATTAGTTTGATAAGGCTGATATGTGAAGACGTGGTACGGAATGTGCTTTTGACGAAGGCAAAAATTGATCATGGAGCAATATCAACTATTCGACATCTACGGACTGGGCTACCACTCCTAGAGGAACTTTGCCAATGTCTTTCTAGCGTTTATTCTTTTTCTTTTTCTTCTTGTTTTTTGGTTGGCTATTGTTGTTTGGCTTGGCCGAAGAGGGAACAGTGTTTCTTCGACTTGCGGCAGCTGCAGCGAGTTCCGCTTTGCGTTCCACGGCCCGGACATCTCGTTCGTTTCTCATGGCCGCAAGCCTGGCCGCCAAGGTTTCCCCTTCATCCTTCGATTTTCCACCTCCTGCCTCTCCTACACCTAGTAATCCATCGACAAAAGCCTCAGGGTTGAACTGCAGAACGCATCAAAAGAGGACAGAATCGAAGCAGGACGAATTCATTTCGTTAGTACACCTCGTATTTCACGTAGCCTTTTCCTCACGATTACTTACATCCCGCAAATCCTCAATCCCTTCTCCCACTCCGACAAGCTTGACCGGGAGTTTGAGATCTCGCGTAATGGACACAATGCTTCCACCTCGTGCCGTTCCATCCAACTTGGTCAGGATCAGGCCCGTCAATCCAATTTCCTCTTCCCACACTTTGGCCGAGTCCAGTGCCATGCGTCCCTGTGAAGCCTCCAAGACGAGTAGCGTTTCATGTGGAACGGCCGTGTTGAAAATGGGTTTTCCCTCATCGTCCGATTCCACAGACATTTGCTTTTGAATGACTCGTTTCATCTTGGCCAGTTCCTGTGTAAGTTGATCGTTGCTACTGAGACGTCCCGAGGTGTCGACCAACAAGGTGTCGTAGTTTTCGGCTACCGCCTTTTCCAAAGCACCAAACAAGACCGTGCTGGGAGACTGTTTGGATCCCTCCTCGGGCCCCACGAGATCCACCTCGGCACGATCCGCCCAGAGTTGAAGTTGATCCACGGCACCCGCTCGAAAGGTATCACATGCTGCCAGTAGGACGGTTTGATTCAGCTCCGTTCGCAAGCGATGCGCGAGTTTTCCTAGAAACCGTAGAAACGACATACGATGATACCACCAATGTCAGCGAACACAGCAATGAGTCTCACTAGGAGAATCCAGGGAAATGTGTGGCTTTGGGCGTTTCGATTCGACGCATAAAGGCGCTCCCATTGGTACGTACCGATCGTGGTCGTTTTGCCCATTCCGTTGGCTCCCATGACAAAGAGTACCGTCGGTTGATTGGGAACAGAGCTGAACTGAATGGCACCTGCTTGTTGGGTCTCCTCCAACGATTCAATCAGTTTGCCGCGCATAATGGATTTCAAGTCCTCGCGCGTGAGTGCTTGGTCGCCGCGCAAACTCTTGACTTCGGCCACAATGTCTTCGGCGGTGGCAATGCCCAAATCGGCTTGAATGAGAACATCGACCAAATCTTCCAACATGTCTTCAGACGACACACCCGTAAAGAAGGACTCCAAACTCTCCCGTAATTTATCTCGACTGCGAGCGAGACCCATGGCAAAGGCTTGGTTGGTTTTGGCCGTATAGGCGGCAATATCCAACAAGCCTTGTCCCAGCTGACCTCGTTTGAATTTGTCTCCCAAATTTTCCAATTGGTCGAATCCCTCCTTGGACCGATCCCGTACAAAGTCAAACACCATGTGAATCGAGGTAGAAGTAGAGGACCATGTCGTTTGCTGTTGCGACCTTCTCGAGTGTGCCGTCGTGGTTCGTACAAACGAGGGTGTCTCCAACAAAAAGGCTTGTGCACCGTCCAAGGCACACTGGGAGAGAGACAAAAGAAGTATGCAAACGGATATTGCCGTGTACCTGCTCATCTCATTACCACTTTTCCGATATGCGACTTGATAGAACAAAACGATCCCAACCGCGGCTTGTGGATATAACAAGATGTTTGATGATTGGTATGGAATGGAATGGAGAATGACGTGCCTGACTCCATTTTGATGTCATCATGGAAAAGCGCTTGGGTCGCTTTTAAAAGACCGTTGCCCGGCGGGCAGCATTCTGATATTTAGGATGGAAATGGTGGACATCGCCTTTTTGTCGTCTGTTTGCACATGAACTGGCAGCATTTGGCAGAAACCACCCCAATCTATGCAAGGAGTAATAGTTGGATGATTGTAAATAAGCGTATCCCTACGAATGTGCCGACAACTTCGAAAGTTGTAGTCATTTTCCGTTCAGTGGATTTTACCTAGCGATTAGGCAATACACACTGAAGATATTAATTTAGATTGGCTTCTCACAATATACAACATACCATTACCAGGTGTTTCAGCATCTCTGAAACTGGACTTCAGTGTTTGACACGAACTTTTCTGCATTTTCGACGATCGACCTCCCGTCATCTTCTCTCAAACAAGTCGCGTAGTCTTGTAGCCCAGAGCATGCATCATTAGAACCCTTTGACCCAACCAAGTCCCAGCATAAAAGTGCTAGTTGCACCTTTGTGTACAGTAAAGGCTTGCTTCTCAAGAGCTCGGGGTGTTGAAGACGCAAGTACTCATCACCTTGCGATACTCTCGACTTTGGGTGGAGACGTGCCTCATCCCAGTCGATGAGGACGAGGCGGCGGTCACCATCGTTGACATCGTGTTCAAGCAAAATGTTGTGCCTGGCAATGTCCCCATGTTGAAGCCACGCCATCTCGCTCAATGCGGTGGTTTGTGTCCAAAGACGATGAAACATCTTTTGAAGCTCATCACCCTTCCAACTCAAGGATGTATCAATCCGAGCACCGCGATTAACAAGAAATAGCACGTATGTCCAATGAAAGGATGTATCAATCCGAGCACCGCGATGTGCCATTAACAAGAAATAGCACGTATGTCCCATGATGGGATCCACTGGATACGTACGCAAGAAATCTTCGTCGTTGAGAATCTTTGCGTCCCCCCGGAGGCTATACAAGACCTTCATGAAATTCGGGTCGGTAGCCGCAGTGACAACCTTTACATAGAACACTGGCTTTTCTGAATCACCCTTATTCTCTTGTTCGTCCAGGTATTTACTCCACAATTGAAAAAAACGACTACAAATCTGGTCATTTGCCATTTGTAATACTTCCATGACTCCCTGCTTTCCACGACATTTGAAGACAAGAGCTGTCGTGCCGTTCTGTACTAGCGTCCAATTTTTGCCGGGAAGTTTCGAAGCAAAGTTTGCTTGTGCCGAAAAGAATGCCGGGCAGGGGTTTGGTATGACTGTGGTAGTCTTTTGACCCCACATTTGTCGGTTCATGAGAAACTGGCAAAGATGGCGAACCGCTGAGTCATCATTCAGCGAGCAAGTCTCCTGGAAACAGGTGAGACAAGGTATGCCTCCTAGGTCCTTTGAAGCAGACAATTCCAATAAGCAGACGGAATACTGTGCTTGACATTTCGAACTGCCACATCTATTTCGTTTTCGCTGCTGCTTGAGATTACGGCAATACGGGCCACCCACTGTGAATCCGTGAACCGAAGAAACGTCACGACCCACGACTGCTCTCCACCAATAGAGGAGGAGCATCAAGTATGCACCGGTTTGTGTCACAGCATCTCTCACACTGTACTTGTCGTCATTCTTGACCTCGCCAATGGCGATATCTGCACCGTCCGAGTCGGTGGCATCTTGGACAATGACGCACAAATCGGGTCGAGAGGTTGCTCGAAGGAAGAGTCCCGGTTGGACGCCTTTCATTTTCTCAAGAGATTCGTCACCGACTAATGAAGAGAGATGATCCGTAGCGTACGAATCCAGAAGACTTCTCATGTCCTTCTCTTGGTACGAAGCTGGATACATGGCATTTACAAGCTTGCTAAAGAAAGTTTGTTCGTTTTCCTTCGGCAGCCTCTTGGATTCAGCAGGAACGGTAATCGTCGACAAACGAGCCATTGAGTTGAACAAGCCTTGCTGTAATTGACTCTCATTTGTTGACTTCTTCAACCAAGTCATCACCGTAGACACAAAGCCCTCGTCCATGGATTTGGGATCGACCAACGTCGCCGGGGAACGGATATATTTCGTATCAAAATAAAACCAATCTCGTAGCGTCGTGTCCACACCGCTATGTTGACTCAAGCTCATCGGCCTCACCGGAGCAACCCCGTCTCCCATGGTCAGACAGTAGCAACGCTTGTGCTGTCCTGGTGGTTGCTGCGATTCGTCTCGAACGAGCAAAAGGTAAGGTACACATTCTACATGGTTGTTGTTGCTGTTGTGGGTGTTGAGATTTTTTCTCGAAACTACGCTAACGCTCAGGAGTGTTTTCGATGAGCATTTTTTTATTGCCCCAATCTGCTGGATGAGCATTTGCTGTCATGCTGCAACAGGGCTTCCAAGGCGGTGATTGTCCATGAAAAAGACAAGAAAGAAAGAACGCACCAGAATCTCCGTTTGTGATTCGAAAGGAGACGAATCATGAGTAGTTTTTTGTCGGGTTCGACGGCACAAGAGCCATGGATTGAAGCAGCCGTCGTCCAGTCCTTGCAATCACGACGTGATGCAACAACAACAACAAGTGGGAACACGCTGACAACCACTCGGATGCCACTCCAGGAAGAAGCCGTCGTGGCACAAATCATTGAAATGGAAAAAGTAAAGGGTTCCAGCAATGCAGATAGCGACACTTCGACGACTACTACTACTGGCCGTTGGTGGTTGCGTCTCTCGGATGGCACACATTTCATTCGTGGCGTCTTATCCTCGTCGGCACAGTTGGAGTTGGAACGACAACATGCATCCTCCGGCTGTTTGGTGTGTCTCCAAAAATGGCTCGTCATGACCCAGCAACAAGCATGGCAACAAGAACAACAACAAGGAGGATTGCCTCCAACCGACGAGGCAGCCCCTCGATCCATCCGCCGGGGCCTCCCAAACAACCACCTCAACCACAACGGCAAGAAGAAGGATTCCTTGTGTTTGTATATCCACAAGGTCACGGTATGGGGTGGACACGGCTTTGGGACTGTCAAGAATCCCTTGTCGGTCGAACTCTGTACACGGGTCAAACAATGCATGCTCGAGTTTCAGCATGATTGGAACCAAGTACGATGGCACTTGCAGGGTTCACTACCAAGTCCCAACCCGCAGAAAAGGAGGAGGAGGACTCTGGCATCTCCCGATCCACCGGGCTCCCCTCCCCTCGTAGTTGCGGCGGACACCCGCGAAGAACGCTCGCCTCGAACGACAACAACCACCAACAACAAACCCACGGGTTCTCGGTCGTCGTCCTCCACGGTGCACATGGGAGACATTTCCAAGGTATTCCAGAGTCCCAGTCTGTTGCAGGCAATCTCGAACCACGTCGTCTCGGCCAAACGCAAGTTAGCCCCAGCCCTGCATGCGCCATCCGAACCTCCTCCATCCAAGGAGACAACACGCTTACGATCCACCCACCACCCAGGTGTGGACCGAGATACAACCAATCCGAAAGGCGCTCGACTACAAACAAACGCTGCAGCGACTTGTGCAACGATCCAACGACCACCCGCATCGAATTTGGATGCTACTGTACGGGATCATACCACTCGACGAATCCCTAACCCCTATAAGAAACCGAACAACACCAAGGTTCACAACCAGGCATTGTCAAAGGGTCCAACTCTTGAGACAGTCCAACCCGAGGCTTCCAGTAACAACAACAACCACCATGTCGTGGATCGAATTTCAATGTTGGAGACGGAGCAACCAGAGAGTGGAGGAGAGAAGGAGGAAGAAGACGATGACGACATGGGCATTGAGTCCATGTTGGTATCTCAACCTCCCGAGGTTCTCCCTCGCGATGCAATGACGAGCAGTCCAAAAGACTCTGGTGAACCCAATCCAGAAAAGGAACTCTCCGTAAATACTACAAAAGCTCAACGTGAACAACGCCCAGGACAGCAAGTTGACGACAACGAAGAAGACGATGACAGTGACTTTGGCTTTATGGACGTTGCGGCTCCTGGCAGGAAAAGAAAATATTCGTTAATGGAAGATCCCAGCACTACAAAGCCAACAGAGTCAGAGGAGGTGAATTCTCCAGCTGCTCCACTCGATACACAAGCATTGGTGTCGGAATCTGCTGCGTTGGATCCCTACACTCAGGAATCGACGACTTCCAATGTGACCAACCCGTTTGAGACACAACCAGCAACTTTGGCCAACGCTCCTGGAACTTCAAGGTCGGAACCACAATCACCGACGGACGACAAGGAGAATGCGGCTCAGCCAATCGCTTTGGAAGATGCCAATGACAAGGAAATTGAAGTAGCCTACAAGGAAGCGGAAAAGACGTCACCGACCGTGATGAAACGACAAAAAGTTGTGTCCATCGATGCGAATCCACGCCTCATGGTGACGCTGCCCTTACTGTTGGAATCGCGACAAGCGTCTCCGGTCCCTCCACCATCTCAGCCACGAGCAATTCAGGATACAGCCATCGTTGCAGGTACTTCCACAAGAACATCAACGGCAAATACTTCTTCCAACGATCGATGGGCCACTGAAACAAGCAGCATCCACTCAAGGTCACCACCACGTGTTTCGACTGAAGGACATTCCAAACCACCACCGAATCCAATGGAGAACCATCCATTGTCGCTGATTGAAAGAACCCTGGCCCGATTAATAGAAGAATGCCCCATGCATTCCGTCGTGTCGTCATCCTTGAAACCGCGAGATTTCTTGTACGCCATCAGCGCCGAAGAGTAGAGGGCTCTTTTATGGAAAACAACGACAGCAGAATTTTTGTATGGGGGGAGATTTGCTCTGGACCTACATTTCATGTAACAGACGCAAAAATGAAGTTTGCATCTGGCGAGATATATGTAGTAGCAACCACAGTGTTATCATAGAGGGGTTTTTAAAATGGGAACTGTTGCAATACTGTAAGGTAGGCCTTAAACAACGTGTGCGTCCGGTTTGGGCTGTAGGAACAAAGCAATTTGCGAGAATTTCTGCTTTGAGCGTTTCATTCATATCGCTCCAGGTATGTGGTCGGGTGAACCCTGCATGAAAAGGAAGATCGAATATCGATTTTGGCTTCATTTAGATCTCCAGAATTTCCTCCTTGACCTCCTTGACGCCGTACCGTCTCATTTCCTCTTCAATGCTGGTGAGTTCTCGTTTCCGTTCCTTATGTTTGGCCACATCACGTGGATCAGGAAAGTCTGGATTGATCATGGAAGTAAGATCCTTATCCATTTGAGCCAGCACATTCAGGACTTGTTTGTACAATCGCTGGGCCCGTTCCGATTCGTTGCGAATGGCGCATAATTTGGCCACGGCACGAGCCGTTCGCGCAACCGAGACATCAATCGATCCGAAAATGGCACGTTTCAACTTCAACACCTGTGATAAGATATCCATGGCCCGTCGTTCCAAGATCTGTCGTTCCTCTCCCTGGGCCTGATCGGCTCGTTGAACATACGACAAGCCTATTTGTTCCCAACATTCCACCGCATCCGGATGGACCTTGCCCAAATGTTGTTGGCGAATGTTGAGCGCCTTGTAAAAGGCCGATTCTGCCATGGGATACTGTTCCTGCAACATGTAAACCTTGCCGAGGAAGTAAAAGGCTTGTGCCATGTGCATATGGGGTGGTGCTCCACCATTGCCATTGCGATCGGTGTGATCAATGGTGCCATGAACTTCTTCGAGGAAACAGACTGCACTCAACAAGGAATCGGCTGCCTCTTCCAGACGTCCGGCCTGTAACTGAGCAATGCCGCGATTCACAAACGATTCCGCCGTCAAGGCACTGCGAGGGCCAAAGAGATTTATTCGATGGGCACACAAGGCTTCCCAGAGTTCCAATTCGTTGGTCTGCTTGACTTCCATGAGCATATCGGGGACAAGGTCTTCGTGTGTGATCTCGGATACGTCGTCGTCCATGGCATCTTCACCGTCGCTCGTAGGGTCTTTGGTGGAAACATCCGTCGTACACTCAGTGACGGACGTGACAACCGACATGTCAATCAGGTTGTTGGCAGCCGCCTTTTCCCATACCTGATAGTTGGACCCACCCGAAAGCCACTGGTCTTGGATAAACTGGCGGCGGATCATGGATTCCGATTGAAAAACCGATTTCGATTTGGTCTTTGTCATGGCATTGGTATGAATTTCCATGGGTGGGCCGTCTTGCAAATCATAGTCCCCACCAGCACCTGGACCAGCAACGTAGCGTGCAAAGAACTCTGGTTGTCTTGGTGAAACGGGAGCGTCTTTCTTGACCGATTTGGTCTCATTTTTGTTGTTGTTTGCTTCGTTCCCAGTCTCTGTTGGAGGAGCTTCTTTCTTCTTGGCCTGCAGTAATCCAGGCTCTCCATTCAACTGAGTTGGAGGTTTGTAGCCCTTGGAAAGGGTTGGCTTGACTCCTTCGGGTGTTTCTGGTGCAGCATCCATCGATGGCTTGCCCGTGTCGTCGTGTCCTTGCGCATGGACCGGTTCTTCTTCATTCTCTTCCTTTTGTCGTTCTCCTCCTGCTTCAGGCTCAAAGACCAAATCCATTTCCTCCGGATCACCTCCGGATGACGCTTTACTTCGTTTATCATTGCCAAAGGAGAAAATGGACCGAGCGGCCTTGGACCATACACCTGAGACATTGTCCGAAGCCTGCATGTACTTGGAGGACTGCGCCGTGGATGGTTTGCGCAATTGATGATTGGCCGGAATCCCCACCTTGATGGGAACCGAATTCTGAAGCTCATTTTGTTGTTGTGTATGTTTTTTCATGACCTGCTTCACCTTGACTTTGACCAGTTTGCGGTGTCCATCGCCATCGGCCGCCGCTTCCGCAGCACTCTTCTTTTTGACACGAACCTTCTTTTTCTTTCCATTGACTACGACTTCTCTGTATTCAAACGGTGCCGAACCACTGGCACTGGACTCACCGGCGAGTGCTTTCGCGGCGTCGGTCGAATGATGGCGACGTACACCTCGTGAGGGCGCGCTTCCGGTACCACTACTGCTGCCACCCTGTTTGGGAGCCAATTTTTCTTCGGTAAATCCTCGTCGACCGCGTCCAAACAATCGGGAAGAGGATTTGGATCGTGCTACTGCGGCCTTGATGAGTCGTTCATGATCGTTGGATGCAATGGTGTCATTCAAACCGGCATCGGGTAACTTGTCGCCCGCTCCAACCTTGACATTTTCTTTGGAGCTTGTGGGTGATGCTTCCCCAATACCCGGTGAGTTCACTTTCCTTCTCGACCCGACACGCTTTAACATTGTGAAATAACCTCAAGTTCTAGAGGCGAACTCGAATGACACAAAGGTGAAATGGGGTTGCTGTTTGACAGAGAGGGATGGATTGCACGTCACAGTAATGTGTGGAAAGTGGAGCTGCTATTATTTGCCTTGTCACAAGTCACAACACAAGAAGAGCTTGATCGTTTCCCCTGTGGAATAGATAGAGTTCAGCACAAACTTATAAAGGATGACCTTCGGAGTCAACCATCGAAACAAAGATTGGATGCATCTCCTTTTTTGGGTGTTTGGGGTTTGGGGCGTGCGCCCTCAAACCATTCTAACGTTTTGGGAAGACTCCAACTGTCTGTTGGATTTGATATTGATATGCCCCACCAATTTTATTATTCTAAAAGGTGGCACTGAGAAAAATCTCAGTGTCTCAAGTGACCCTGCCCTGCGACAATGCGTTGGGTTGGGTCATAACACTGCAAACAACTTCAAGAGTAAGGCGCTTGAACTAGGAAGGGACAGGCGCAACAAGCTAAACACAAGCATACATTCTCATGGGCCAACGCGAGTTTGCCGGCCAACTCGCTACGAGTTCGATATCCTCATGGGGAAGCCCCATTCTCACACAAAAAGTCAGAACAGTGTAAAAATGATATGGCAAAATGTGATAAGGTTCACAACAGATATGATCTTTAACGACAAATCACAGCTTCTCCTGGCTTTTGAAATCGTCTTGTGGTGTTAGGGGCCATTGCATCGACGCCGTCCAATTCAGTAATTTGTACAGTCGTTGATTGTAAGGTCGATAAAAGGCTTGCAACTCTTGTCGAATGTGGGCCGGCATTGGTATTTCGCTGCTCAGTTTCATGGTCTCGTGTTTGGCTTTCGTATCCGTCAAATTCACGGGATCCAGCTGCAAAAACTTCAAAATCTCATTGTACACACGGTTTGTATTCCGTGCAAACTCTTCGGATTTCACCGCCTTGAGCGGGGGTGAATCGGGAGAATATTGTTGCATGCGAGGACAGGCGGCCCACACTTTGTAGTAATGCTCCAACTGAATCGCATACATGCCTCTTCCGACAACGTACTGTACATTCTGCTCATGATGGACATAACGTTTCCAGGCTTGAAACTCTTGTACACTTCCAGAAAAGGTGTCAAAATCCACCTTGGTCCAATCTTGCCAAACACCGGTTTCGCGTAGCAACTGCAAATCCGCATGAATCCAGGCATCCCAGTCGACCATGGCCTTGCCGCTACGCCATCGAGATTCGTGCAAATACCGATAATGGGATAAGATACGGTCCACAGGGTCTCGTAGGAGTGCCACCAACTTGGCCCAGGGTGCCACGCAACAAATGGCTTGGGGCACAACGTCGCTCATCAGCAGATAATAGGGTGTGCTGTCAATCGCCAATACGTGCGGCTTGGCACTGGTGCGGGGCGGATGCGTGTGGGGGTCAAACAAGCCACTGTGACTTTTTTGAAATCGGTAGGCGTAGGCTTTTTGATTTGAACCAATGGGAATGCCCCGTGAGGATTGTTGGTAATCCAAATGACCAAAGAAATGCAGCTCCGTGGAGACATCTTGCTTTACAAATCGTTCGTGTTGCCACAAATGTGTCGTCAAGGCCTGAGTTCCCCCCTTCATGGCACCGAGAATAATCACGTACGGGGCTCGTTTCTGCCATTCGAAATAAGGGTCTGATTGTGGATCTGACGTGTTTTTTCTAAGACATTGAAATTGATCCACTTCTGGCCATTCCCCCAAACGTTGATAGGAATCTCCCGAAAAGACACCTCGTTCCAGTACTGGTAATGCACCACCCGTGGGTGCATAAGAGTCACGAATCGTGCTGTTTTGGGTAGTGGTTTTCTTGGAGGACAATTTTTGAAGCATTCCACCTCTCCCAATTCGATACAGCCCGCCATCTCTCGAATGTATAATATGATCTCTCTTGTCACCCAAGGGATGAAATTCTTTGTCTAGAAAATTGATATGAGCTGATTGTGGGTGTCGCCTGGTTGGATGTTTGTTGGCAAGCTGCTCATGTTGTTGGCGCCGCATAAAACTCCGTTTCGCAACATCCACTGGAGTGCCAAAGTGCGTCAAATACGAGTCTTCCGATCCAGCGGCGATGCTGGTGTCGTTCTGAATCAATTGAATAATGAGTTGCCCATGGTCCACAACAATGTGCACGTGGAATGCAAAGGTAACGATCCATACAACGGCATAGCACACGCATGCAGTGAGAATCCACCACAGTACGACTCCCCCTTTTAGTCTGTGGCAACTGTACGTTGAATTCCTATCACGTGCTTCTTTCTTTCGTGGTGTCTTCTTCTTACTGCTCCCTTGCCTTGATGCCATGACGACATGTTGCGTTTGTTCTCAAATCTCAATCCCCCAATAGAAAAACCAATGTTAGTGTATATATTCTAAAATCATCGGTCTAAGATAGTGAATTAAAACAAACTTCGAATGGTCACGTGTTCGACTCACGTCTGGTGCTCGTCCGGCACTAGTAGCTCAGTGGTAGAGCGTTCGATTGCAGAGATCGCTTCTTTTGCATTTTGCTTTTAGGCCACCGCGACTTGTACCTTATCCCATGCTGACAGGCCGCGTGCATGGAAGATCGAGCCTTGCCAACACTCCATCAGATAAGAGCATGCGCAGCCGTTGGAATAGAATAGGAACAAATCGGCAAATCTGTGCTATTCCATGAAAATGGCTCTGCAGCGCGGGGAACAAACCTGGAACAAATTTAAATCTGAGTTATTCTTCCTTTTTTTGGCACAGATACCACGAATCTGTGCCCTGTTTTCTCTAGCAGAAAGTTGGAGCATACGAGTCTTGGAACATGAGTCACGAGACATGCTGTCCATATGTACAATCTGAATCTACATTATTATTATACCAATGCACGCGCGTCAGCAACGTGACAGGATGACGGGCGTGACTTCAAACCGCTACACGCAAGCCAATGTCGCGGGCGCGCCAAAACTTCTATTTTTTTTTCCATTTTTGCTCCATTTTTGTTTTTTACGGCTGCACAGATTTGATCAAACGTACGAATAACGACGCAAGACGTCCATTATGGGAATAAGACTGCGTGAGTCACGCACATTTGTTCTAATTTTGTTCCAACGGCTGCGCATGCTCTAAGGCCGTTCCTCGAGCACGACAAAACCAATTTGAGAACGTGACATCTTGGAGAATTTTCACATTGGCCAGTTTTTCCATCCTCGAGCAAAACCAAAACCAAAACAAGAGCCCGCGCCTAGGTCCCCAACACTCCCCAAAAGTACTCTGTGGAATTGAATACCAATACTATTCGAAAGTTGGAATACTTCATTAGGGATTGGGGGACCGTCGCGCGCCGCTGAAGTCCAGAACGCGCGCTGGAAGTTTCTGTATCCCATATGTACACTAGAATAAAGATAACACAATCCCTAATGCTATTTCAGGATTTGTCGGCCGACAAATCCTGAGCTTTGGATTTGTCGGAATGGAGGGCCGACAAAAACTGTGCAGTGAAATATGACGTCAAGATGATGTAAATTGATGACGTGTCACGTTTTCAGATTGGTTTTGTCGTGCTCGAGGAACAGCCTAAGGTTACACTCATCATACATCCTCTCATACGAATAAATTGATACGGTCGGTCCTCTCCAACGATTTTGCCTTCGGTAGCTACTACTAGAGGAGCAGCTAGCTGTAATGTTCCCCTGAGGATTGAGGTAGCTCAAGAAAAATACCTAGCAGTCGAATATCCTTGACAATTGGTGGTCACCATTCGGAAGAACAGGATGAAAGAGCACCTGGCCGAACGGAATTCCCCCACACGTCAGTCCGGCTCCCCCAGGAGTGCGGCCCGCCACACTTCAGCCGCCAATCAGCGAATCAGAACTGCTGCCCAGACGCGGTGTCCGAACGTCAACAGTCAACACCAACAGCCAACAACCAACAACCAACACGCGTTCCTCCTCTTTCACTTTTCGGGAATTTCTTCTCCCATCTGTTCTGCATCGATTCGTGTCTTTGTCACGCATCGTTCATCCATCCATCGCCACCACACAGAAAATTCTGTCAAGGTGAAACAACGTCGAACAGGATCTATAGCACCTTACCATGACAAAGGAAACCAAGAACAATGTCATCCTTCAAACTGACAAACAAGTAGAAGAAGAGATGCATCGTGGATTTCAAGACAAGTGTTGGCTGGTTCACAAATTTGGTGGCACATCGGTAGCCAATGCCGACTGCTTTGGACGCGTCGCCGACATTATTGAACTGCATGGTCAAGTCGTAGGACCTACCACCACCCTACACCGAAAGAATGGCCTAGAACCGTCTCCCCGTTCGATTGCAGTGGTCGTGTCGGCGATTGGTGGTAAACCCAAGACGACCGATTTGTTGCTGCAAAGTGTGACTTTTGCGGCCGAACGAAAAGACGTCGAATCGACTCTTCAAGATATTATCAATAAGCAAAAGTCAGTATTGGATGATTTGTTTGCTCAAAACAAGGAAGTACACGATCGATTGCTGGGCGTCATTCGCAAAGACGTCCAAAACATTGCCGATATTTTGCGGACCGTCTCCTTAATGAAATGGAAAGCCTCACGAATCTCCGAGTTGGTATCCGGATATGGTGAGCTTTGGTCGGCTCAAATACTCACGGCGTACTTAAAGCTACGTCGACAAGCTCGATCCTCGTCATCCTTCTCTTCGTCCGATGCCTTGTCGGCCTCCACACCGGAAGATGACATTGGCAGCAATGTTTTGGACACCTCCCTTTCTTCCAGACACGATCGCGCTTCCCCTCCCACGCATCCCTCGCAGACTCATCATGAGTTTGCCTACATTGATGCGCGACGTTTAATTGTCGTTGACGAGGAAGCCGTACAAAGTGGGGCCATTGAATGGGACATGTCTCAAGCCAAGCTGGAGCAGGTGTACGAAGAAGAGTGGGCCAAGATTGATGACAAGCAAAAATCAAACACTGTTTTGCATTTTGTCGTGACAGGATATGTGGCGAGTAATACAGAGGGTGTTGCAACCACCTTGCAACGAGATGGATCAGACTACTCAGCCTCCATTTTGGGCAGATTGTTGCAGGCAAATTCCATTACCATTTGGACCGATGTCAATGGTGTATTGACCGCCGATCCACGTCGCGTTCCACATTCACAAGTAGTACCAGAAGTATCGTACAATGAAGCCATGGAAATGGCCTATTTTGGAGCCAAGGTGATTCATCCCAAAACGATGCAACCAGCCATTTCGGCTCGGCCTAATCAAATCCCCATTTACATCCGAAATACCTTTGAGCCATCCTTCCCAGGTACACGCATCTTTGTGTCTTCCACTCGTCATTCGGATCTGGACAAGGTTGTTTGTGGATTTTCCAGTGCGGAAAACATGGCTCTCATTAATGTGGAAGGATCTGGTTTGATGGGTGTTCCTGGTGTAGCGAAACGTTTGTTTGGACGATTGGAGGAGAACAACATTAATGTGACTCTCATCTCGCAAGCTTCTTCGGAGCATACCATTACCTTTGCCACCATTGCCTCCATGGCAGAACTGGCTCAGGAAACGATTGAAGACGAGTTTCATAGAGAATTAAAGGCCAATCACATTTCCAGTGTCGATGTGATTGCCCCATGCGCTATTATTGCTGCAGTTGGAGATGGTATGGCCCATACCACTGGTGTTTCGGCCCGCTTCTTTTCGGCCATGGGCGATGCCAAGATCAACGTCCTTGCCGTGGCGCAGGGATCTTCGGAGCGCAACATTTCTGCCGTGGTGCTTTCGCAAGATTCCACTCGTGCCTTGCGTGCCGTCCATGCGGCCTTTCGTCTTTCTCATACTACCATTCGTGTGGGAATCATTGGCATGAACGATTTGGGACATTCTCTTCTTCGTCTTCTCGACGAGCAACGAGAATCGCTCCGTTCGACCTTTGATTTGGAACTCCAAGTCTGCGTCATTTTGCCGAAGACTGATCCACTTGGCGATGCCGTGGTGCTCAAACGAGATTTGGATGGTGGTTCCGAAACCATTAGTAGCAACGATTACACACTAGCAATGATGAGCACGCAACCAGAGTCGACCGAGATTGCCATGAACAAGAAAACCTCATTCGAGGACAAGGAGTCCGCCCAATTGATCAGATCCCAAGGATTGGATCTCATACCCAAGCATTTGTTCCGCAGTGATTACGCCAATCACGTCATTTTCGATTGTACCAATGACGAAGATGCTGGTCGTTGCCACGCAGATTGGCTTCGTGCAGGTATCAATGTTGTTACAGCCAATAACACGGGTCTGTCCGGATCAAGAGAACAACGGTCAGAGATTGCTGCCGCGACCAAGGCCAACGGCAAACAATCGGCCCAGTATCTACGAGAAGTCACTGTCGGTGGTGCCTTGCCCATCATTGGAACAATGAGGACGCTGCTCCAATCGGGGGACCGCATTCGGCACATTGATGGTATTTTGTCTGTGTCTTTGTCCTTCATCATGTTTCGTATCTCCCCGCCATCCGACATTTCGGTCTGCCATTCCTACGACGAGCAAACCAGCAAAGGAGCCTTTCAAGGCGACTTTGTTCCCAGCATTGGAAAGCCATGTCGGTTTAGTGAAGCGGTGAAGGAGGCCATTGAATTGGGTCTCATGGAAGAGGATCCGACCAAGGATCTCAACAACGAATACACGTGCCGAGTCCTCATGATCCTCGCAGGCGAACTGGGTATGAAAAACCTTGAGCTAGGGGAAATTCAAGACAGTAGCGAAAAAGTAGTGGAGTCAATTCTCCATTCCGAGGTTGACTACAACAATCTTTCACCCGAAGTGGACGAGCACGTGAAGAAGCGGGTGGACGCGGCGCGAAAACGAGGATGTGTCCTTCGTCATGTGGCAAGTATCAACGTCAAAGAGCAACGAGTAGAGATCAAGTTGGTAGAAGTCCCAGATCATCATGTTTTTGCGGTCAATCCTCCAAGCTGTGAGTGTGTTCGATTCTTTACACAGCGCCACATGGCATACCCGCTGACGATCCAGGGTCCCAGTGCCGGAGCAGATTCCACCGCGAGTGCTCTCTTGGCCGAATTACTCCAAATGATGAGAAGCAAGGCGAGTCCGCGATCAGTGGCGTTGTCGCAATCCGGCAGCAGTTCCATGCTAAGATCGCCTTCTTCCGCAACCTTGCATCCAAAAGTCTAGATGGTGACTCGACTGGGATGCCAGCAACAAGAGGTATCAGGCGGGCATTCAAGAAACGTGGACTCATTTCAGGTCTTCACCTACTAGTCCCCGGGTCAAACAAGTATGTCAGTTGACCTACCGAATGCACATTGTCATGCATTCTTCTTTGCCATGATGTTACCTACCCTGCTATCATAACATCTACACTAAGTTCTCCTCTGAACTATTCGCATACAAAATCACGCATTGCTTTAATGTTACTAATCCATGAGTTACTATTACAAATCTTCTCGCCTCTCCACCGTTTTCCTCTAGGAGTACTTCAGTTTTGTTGGCATTCTTGGTCTCCATGGCGATTTGGGCTAGAAATTCATGTCAGAAATCGAATACCAATAGCAAGACCTACTCCTATGAATTAGGGAGGTCATCTTCGATTCTTGGCGAGGCTCAAAACGTGTTAAATAACGTTCTCGTCGTCGATAAGGGAGCTGACATAAACCTTATTGCCTCCAGTTGACAAGGGAAACTTTTTCGCGTCGCATGAGGACGAAAATGACATCGTTCAATCTGTCTTATATGCCTCGTATAAGTCAACTTTTTTCCTTTTTCCTGTCTTGTCAGCGGCGAGGATAGACAGGAATCCCGTTTCACAGCATTGTGCCCCACGCCCATTGCCTGACGCCCACATACCCAGATTGCTACTGTCTCCACTGACAGACGTCAAACGTGAAACTGGTACAATCAACGAATACGACAGATCTATTTGCTTGGAAGCCAGCGTTGCTCCAAATCTCTTCTCTGCTACTTTCTTCCTCGTTCTGTTGCATTGACGTTGGTAAAACCTGGTTTATGTTCGCCATATCCCTGCTATCTCCTCAAGTAGAGCGTGAAGATGGTCTTCACCACCTCGTAAGTAGGCAGCTGCGTGAGGACGGAGCACCTCAAAGTTCGTGACTACACCGAAAGACTCAACCATGGTGCATACGTCTCTCGAGAAGATATCATTTTTCGCCTCATCGCCTTCTCCCTCTAAGTCATCAAGTGTACGCAAATCTATCCATTTGCATTGACCGTCTCTTGTCATGATGGCGTTCTGCCTCCTACTAGCTCGATGAGCAAACCCGGCCAAGTGCAGCGCTCGCAAGGAAGTAAGCCCACTAGACACGTCTGTTTTCAACGGCCGTAACACCCTCCCGAAAGGCGTCAGCAGTAGACCAGCGTAACCCTCTGAAATTCGAATTGCTGACGACACCAGTTGTGAGGTAACTCCAGCCCGGGCAAGCCTGTCTTGATAATACTTCATGGTGAGAATCTCACTTTTTGCTTCAGTAAGATTTTCTGCAGCGGCAACTTTCAGGACCAGAAAACCCTCGTCCGCGTCGGCATCTTGTCTCCGAACCAAAAAAACCCGACCGCTCGAGCCATAGCCGAGGAAGCAGTTTTGTCCGGCCACGGATTCCACCAATTCTACGTTCAGCAACTGGCATAGGTGATCCACTGCCGTTTTCCAAATCCTTTTTCGCGGTCTGGGCCATAAAGACCCAACGACAAACTTGAAAAGAGCCACTTTGGAGCATGGGGAGTTCCAGGTAGAGGCGTACAGCGATCGTGCTTCTCCATCGTAGCATCTGACAAGATTAAAACCGCTTTCATTTGCAACAAGTACATCCGTGGTCCTCTTCGATTCCTGTACATGACGATCTTTCTTATAGTTTGACTTGATTCGTCGGTGGTACTCAATCCCCTCGCCAAGCCCTTGAGCAAAACTTGAACCAACTTTCCATTTGGTAACAAATTCAATCGAGTCTCGTAGAACCCAAGCCGCCAAGCTTCCGAAATTGCTGTCACCAACGTTCTGGTAGGCCTCGTCACCGCTCGTTATGTGGAAGCTTGCGAATTCAACAGCAAGTCCAACACCATCAGGCTTCGGGGAAGCACCGCCCTGTGGACATTCGACCCAAGGGTGCCTTTCTGTGTTGAGCAGAATCATCTTGAATCCAACTTCATCACTTGCTTCTGCCATGATCTCTCGAAAACAAGGCTCGAACCATTGAACAAGCTCGGATTCGTTTTTAAAGGATGCTGTTTGAAGCTCCGACATTCGTTCGTTGCTCAAGAAAGGCGTTGTCGGTTCTCCCGGAAAAGTATCTGAGGATACCACGTGAAACCCATTAAACTGTTCCAACGCATCCACTGCTTGCGAACCAAGAGTGGATGGGGTTGGTGAAGGATCAGTTGTCCCACGCTGTGTTGAGAGGCGCAGGTGATGCAGCTCCAATAGGATTTGCTCAAGAAGGGGACGCGAGTCACCGTCTTCCATCCTTCGCTTTTCTCCGTTAGCGACTCGCGCTGAGGGTTGGTTGTTTGCCTGGTATAGTTGGGTATTGTAACACAGCGAGGAGTGAAAGTCGTTGTTGTCCGCAGACGGTTTGGCATCAACAAAACTCCATCGAAATTGGCAAGCGTACGACAACGACTTCTGAACTTTGCTGTGACCAAACAGTGGGAGAGAGCGTAACTCTTGCTCTCGATATTGATGATCTAGCCGAAATGGAGCTAGTCGTCCATGAGCCGAATGGTATACACCAAAACTTGGGACGGCATCAGAATCCAGCCGTCTGCTTGAGACTTGAGATCCGAGCTAGAGTCGTATCTTATTAGCTACTCCGAAGTATTCCGAGAGGTAGTGTTTTGTAGCACAAAAGGGCAGTATCCTGTATCAACTATATCATCAATCATCAACCGAAGAATATGGTAGAATTTTGTCTTGGGTTCTGTGCGAGAAATCAAGACTGCGTGCTGCGACCGACACCGACACGGCCAAAGATCGGAGCCGCAGCTCTCGCATCAAACGACGACGGCAGACGACTTTGGATCCATTTGAGTCTGCTGTTTTAAGTTCATCGTTGGAAAGAGTCGAATAGGGTATTATCATCGACCCTTTCTCTAACATCGTTGACTTCAGTACCACCATTGGCTTTGGGAAGGGTGGGGTCGGCGTACCATTTTCGAGAATTTTTTAGTGGAAGATCCGTGTCGTAGGGATCCTACGAAAAGCTACGTAAGGCATTGTATGTAGGGTGAGCGACAAATCACAGATCGCTTAGTTGGTGTCACCGCTTCTGGTCGCTGTGCCGTCGTCGGTGAGGTTCGGAATCAATTCATACAACAAAGAGCATCGGGACAATCCGGATACTTGTACATGGCATCGGTTTTACCGCAGCAGAATAACATCAGCAGCGTAATGGCAGAGTCGAGCGCGCCGACTTCCGCTGCTGGTGGCGACTCTTCTCGCTTGGGTGGCACATCATCATCTGCAGTTAGCAGCAGCAACAATGAACAAAATATCTCATATGCAGCCGAACGCATAATCGGAAATGGATCATTCGGAGTAGTCTTCGAAGCGAAAGTTGTGGAAACGGGAGAAGTGGTTGCCATCAAGAAAGTCCTTCAGGACAAGAGATTTAAGAACAGAGAATTACAGATTATGAGACAGCTAGTGAAAGATCCACATCCAAATATCGTTGCCTTGAAGCATTGCTTCTATTCTCAGGTAAGTTTTCATGTTCGTTTACTGTCATATCCTTCCTGAATGGAAACGGTACGCTGATTCTCGACTTGATGTTTGTTTTTGTTCTTTTCAGGGAGAAAAGCCAGACGATCTGTATTTGAACCTTGTGCTTGAGTTTGTGCCAGAGACGGTTTATTCAATCAGCCGGCGACATCAGAAGCACGCGATGAACTTACCGCTAGTTCTCGTGAAGATGTATTTGTATCAACTTAGCCGGGCTCTGGCACACATACACACTTTGGGTATATGCCACCGAGATATTAAGCCGCAGAATCTGTTGGTGAATCCTCAAACGCAGGAACTTAAGCTTTGTGATTTTGGCAGTGCGAAAGCGCTTGTTCCAGGTGAACCAAATGTTAGTTACATATGCTCGAGATACTATCGTGCTCCGGAACTCATATTTGGATCTACAGACTACACAACCGCAATCGACATTTGGTCACAGGGGTGTGTGGGGGCAGAGCTGTTGCTGGGGCAACCGTTGTTCCCTGGAGACTCGGGAGTTGATCAACTCGTTGAAATTATCAAGGTATTGGGGACTCCAACAAAGGAAGAGATAAGGAGCATGAACTCCAATTATATGGAGTTTAAATTTCCTCAGATCAAAGGGTGTCAATGGAAGAAGATCTTCCGGAATAAAACACCTGTAGACGCGATGGACTTTATTGCGAGAACGTTGGCTTATACTCCTTCCAAACGCATTGCTCCTTTGGAAGGCTGTGCTCACCCGTTCTTTGACGAGCTTAGACAAGAATCTACGAAACTTCCTAACGGTGGTGGAAACCTTCCTCCATTGCTCTTTGAGTTCACGAGCCATGAGTTATCAGTTGCACCAGACGTATTGGAAAAACTAATACCTGCTCACATGAATGCTTCGGAAAGCGGTCTGAAATTGGCTGGTAAGAACCGATGAGAAGTGGAACAAATGAGGACGAGCTCTCTTGTTGTTGTTGTCCTTCACGCAAACTATACATTGGGCCATGCAGATCGTGGACGGACTGGAGAGTGTACGCATCACCAGCTGCGGGCGTCCATGACTTCTGGATAGCACGACGGAGCGCCCTCTCCGTCTTTCGTAGATTTACTGGAGCACTGGAACTTTCCCTTTGTATTTGCTAATATTCTAAATTTTTCATCTCAGTCTCCCGGGCTTTGTAGCGTTTACTCTTTTTGATGTGGAGGCAAGAAAAGACAAGGGAGGACAGGCGGATATTGTCCTGACACGGAATAGCCTCAATCCCTTTCCTTGCACGAGGCATTCGCCAAGCAGTTGCTCACTGAAGGCTTTTTCGCACCTTTCTATTTTTGTTTGCGAAGCCTTCGACTGGAGAATCGGTAACACGCTGGCACTGGTTGCCGTTTCCATTTCCCATGAACCTTCATCTTCGATAATCTCAGGGCGAATGTCAAGAGAGTACTCCTAGTTTCATGTCGGTCTACGAGCTATTCCCCCAGGTTGTCCAACAAGAGGCGGTAGAGTGGATAGCATCCTTTCTCCTTGTGGGGTGGATGCCCCACATCGTGTCAGTCACGCGTGATCCAACTTTATTACGCCCTAGTAGAGTGTGGAGATGAGATATGAGTCCCACTTCCGCGCGACTGCTTACGCGAACACGAGTGCGTTTGTACACGTGCACGTCTAATATCTCAGAAAATTCTGTGCAAGGCGAAATCTGATATGTCTTTTTAGAGTCTGATATGTGTCGTACCCTTATTGTCTGCTATTTTGTTAGAGTAAGAATATGTGAGCCACGACATAATTTCAGATGTCGCATTGTGGTGATGCGAGCTTTGCGTGAATGACAAGTGATGCATGACAATGGGGACCACATGGGCCATACAATAGCCTGCACTGGCAGATGATGTGGTGTCCCTGTTCGCCTTGGAGTCTTCCTTTCCAAAAATTCCAAATTTGTGGGTGAAAAATTGCCAATGCTGAAGATACCTCTTCAAAATTCCATGGAATCTTTTCGGTTTGCTTACGTAAGAGGTGGGGCCATGACCAGATGCTTGGAAAGATCTTCATTGCCTCATTGAACGCCGAAAAGATACGGACCCCCACTTTGATGGCCTCCTACCGCTAAACTTAATCTTTGTTCGCCTTTGCATCGTCAAAATCCGAATTGACCGCCGGATATCTCTCATGGTTGTTCGACGTACGCCGAATATGCCGTGGCCTCCCCGTTAGCAACCTACCAGATGTACCAAGCTTTACGTCGTCATCTGCCAAACAGAACTTTTGTCGCGTTCCCCCACGATCTTACCATTCATGCGCATGAGTTCATAATATATCGAGCTCGTCGAAACGATAGCAAAGGTCGTACTGCAATCGTCGTCTTCCTGGTTGAGAGGTCGAAGGATGAAACTTTCCCTTTTCTTGTTCACTCTTTTCACGAAACAATCTTTGTCTTTTCTTGTTGGCAAGCAAAAAAATGTGTTACGCCAGTCGCAATCGTGGAGTGTTTCGACCCCTCTCTCGATGGTCGCTACGCTCCGTGAAGAAGGGATGGTGACCAACGAGACGCTGTTTGAAACCCAGTTGTCCTCCTCCGTTCCAGCGGAGACCTTTTCGTTCAATGATCTGAATCTTCCTACCGTCGACGACCTGAAACCCATCACAGGAACGTGCGACTGGGGAAAGGACGATCTCTTGGCCTCGCCCTTTTGGGGGCTCGAGCTTTCTGTGTCTGACCTTGAAGAGATTAAGGAAGCTCTTGCTGTTTGCAAGGCTGAAGGAAGTGGATTGGATCTTCAGGATGGATGGCAACCATTGGGTGTCACTCAAGAAAACTTTCCCCTCAAGGACCTCGGCACCAAGCTCTTTGACATGGCCGAAGAACTCGAGAACGGCACTGGTGCCGTCATGATTAAGAACATGCCCGTCAAAGACTACTCCATTGAAGACATTGGTATCATTTATGCAGGTGTCAACAGCTATCTTGGACGCTGGATTCCCCAGTCGTCTGCTGGTCTTCGATCCAAGTCTCGTGGCTTTGGTTTGCCCCTCGGTCGCGTCGAGGCCGAAATGGTTGGCAACACTCCCAAGAATGGTCTTCAAGCGAACAATTACTTCCGTCTTCACACGGACCGCTGCGATGTCATTACACTCATGTGTATTCGTCCGGCCGCAGCGGGTGGCGCCAGCCGCGTTTGCAGCGCGGTGCGTGTCCACAACAATATGCTCCAGGATTTCCCCGAACTCTGTGCCCGTCTCTACCAACCCTTTTACCGTATCTGGGAAGGTGTCAACGGATTCTTTGACTTGCCGGTCTGGTCCGTCGAACAAGGCAAGTTCACTTCTCAGGTCTCTCCTTCCTACATTGAAAATGCTCAAGTGCTCCCCGAAGTCCCCAAGCTCGACGAAGAAGGCATTGAAGCCATTGACATTATTGAAGAGATTGGATTGAAAGAAAGTGTCGACTTTATGATGCAGACTGGTATGGTCTACTGGCTCAACAACCACGTCGTCTACCATGGTCGCGACTCGTGGCGCTTCAATGGCGAAGTCACGGAATCCAAGCAAGGCGGTGATGGTGGACGTCTCATGCTTCGCATGTGGTTGTCGCCCTTTGGAACTCGGGCCCTCCCCAACACGGACCGCTACAAGCTCGTCTGGGGTAACACCGAAGCTGGTATCCCCCGTGGAGGTTTGGAGCCTGCCATCAAGTCGGGCTTGACCCCCAAGCGCAAGGAATTGGTCGACGCGGTCAACTCTGGAAAGGTGGACTATTACGGTTTGTTCAAGCGCAAGTTCGGACTTGACGCTGCCGAAGTCTAAAGAGAGAAACGAGTTTGTGAAGAGAATCTAGTGATTAATGTCCATGGATGGAGTAGCAACCTCCACGGGCTAAGAGCATAGTAATTGTCAACTTGTCTGCAACCGAATGGGTCTGTCGAAATAGAATCCTCAAGAGCAATGACGATGAAAAATCGAGGAAGGCAATGGATGCTAGCACAACTCCCTTGTCTCTCGGAACATTCGGTCAAGTATTCATGGTGGAGAAGACCACTCGCGCAACCCAGAATTTTTGGGCAAGATGACCGTTCCGTCATTGTCCATCAAACAAATGTTCCGAATTCCGATCCGACGTGCCCGAGTTCGACGAGAGGTAGCGGAGGAGATGCGAGACAAGAATCTTCTCGTTCGCGCAGATGGACGTAATTCTCGCTCGAAGTTTGTGGTGTCCACACAAATTTTTGTGTCTGTAGACCATCTGGTCCACAGTATTGTAAGAGAGCCAGCCAGTGCAGTGTTCGACGCTGTCGGCGTCGGCGGGCTATCCCATGAGAGCCGACATATTCTTACTCACAACTCACAATCCTAGCTCTCTCTAGCAGAAGACAACAGAAGACGATGATCCAGAGTATGTGCTTAGATTTTAATGCGATAGCTTCTTCATACTAGTAGACTAGCGATTGATATAAACTGCATCGTGCGCCATCGGGATTGCGTTTGTCCCAACGTTGTTGTGCGTGCTTCCATGACGCAGTACGCCAATGGATGGGTGTGTGGGTGGGAGCGGGTATGGACAGGTGGGTGTTGTGCCTGATACTGGGTATGACTGTGGGCGAGTGGATTCCGAAATTTAAAGTCGTCCAGATAGAAGAGGTGGAGCGTTCATCCCTGAACGGTCCTGCCCTCTGGACCTACCTTAGTTGGACTTCCATCGAAGGAGGATAATGGGCATGGGTGATCGTTTGGCTTCGTGAACATGTTCTGGATGGTAGGTTTCAATGTCAATACGATTCGCAAGATCAGGGAGAGTATCCAGAATTGACTGGCATTGTCGCGAAAACTTTTCCAGAGAGGTGGCGGCCGATGTGACAAAATGGGGCATGACGACGTAATGACGGACATCGTCCTCACCGCCGCCACGACCACGTTGTTGTTGACGGTGAACGGTCTCGGCCATCATGGCCACATTGGTAAAAATAAATTCGTAGGCTTCATCGACCGTTTCCGTATTGGATTCGGTAAAGGCTGCCGTGGCAGGTATCGTCGGATCTGCCGTAGCCATGTAGTTTTGTGCCATGGTGAGTGCCGAAACAGCCGATAATTCTTGAATGGAATCCCCAATGGCCGAATAAAAGGCTTCTTCTTCTTGCTTCTTGGTGGTATGTTTGGTGGGGTGGTTCATGTGAGCGGATTTTCCAAACAATTGCTCCAATTTCATAATGTCAGCTGCCGTGACGTCTCCTTCCTTCTGGGTAGAAGAAGCAGTTGACGACGACAAGGTCGTCGATGGGGGTGGTGATGCTCCTGAGAAATCGGGTGGCGGTGTGGCTCGTACTTCAATCACAACCGTGGGATAGGGAGATTGTCGAGCCAGGACACGTCTTTTGAGAAATTCTTGATAATGCACATCGACGACTTCACCTGGTTGATCCAATTGTTGCAACTCTTTCATTTCTTCTCGTGGTGTCTTTTCCCCAAACTTTGGGTGCAAATGAGCACAATTGACGGAAACAGACCATTCCTTGTCGTCCTCTTCGTCCTCATCTTCAGCATCGTCCAATCGCTGCCAGTGCGCTTCAGTGACATAATCACGAGCTGAACGCCGAGCGTCATTAACGGCCGTAATCATTTCATTAAAAACGGTAAAGTTCTGTTGCATAATGTCATTGCTGGGAATGACCACGAGTTGGGTTTGACGCAACGTGCTGGGATGATAGGAGGAACCTGCAGAAACCACAGTGAGGAAAGCAAATTAGGCAAACTGTGTCAGGGAAATATTGCGACAGCTTGTGTAGCCATGAGAGAAATGCCATGCGAGGGAAACAACGTACCAACCCGTTCGGCTCGAGTCACTTCTTGTCGGCCATGCGATTCTCCCAGTTCTCGTGCTTCCTTGAGACGACGAAAGAGATTGGCGACAATAATGGCTGATTCGCCACTAGCCTCGCAGACATAGGAGACTTCCTTGCGCGAATAGGGATTTTGACCACCTGGAGAATTGCTACTGTGCAAGGTGGCGGATATCCATTGTTCCGTGTTGGAGAGGACCGTCCAGGCATTGGGAGTGCTGCTACTACTGCTGCTACCGCCACTGCCATGCTTGTCATTGGGAGGATCACGACTACTGTCGTACATGACCAAGGATGACATGCCACCACCACCTGCTCGTTTGGTCGGCGACGCGTACAAGAATGAACCAGAACGACCCGTGAAGGAGCTGACACTTGAGGACCTGGACAGGGACCATGCAGCGCATGAGAATGGCATCGCCATTGTGACAATGACTATCATGACGGTCACAATCGACATGTTGAAGCTTGCACAAAGCATTGTTGGCATCCAAGAGTTTATGATTTTCCTTGGGAATGTTTCGTTGGCTTCTTCTCAATCGTCTTTGGAGAATGCTGCCAACGCAGTATCGTAAAGCGAAGAATGGGTAATGACAACACGAAGGAGTCCCAGAGATGTAGACCGTTGACTTTCTTCTCTTGCTTGTCGTCAAATGCCGAAGAGACAAGAGTCAGGTTGTCAATCGGAAATCGGAATTTGTGAGCGTCGATCGAATGAAAAGTGTCCTTGCTTCTGTCGCAATTCCCCCTCCATCCGGTGCGGAACACTGGAACGACCGGTACTGGAATTGCACCCATCTGTTATCTGTTATCTCAGTTTCCAAAAAATCCCGTCTGTCTGTCTGCAGTCTAAAAACCAATGCGATGCGATTTCCCCCATCAAAGTTCGTTTGCTATCCAGCCTAGATGCAAGCGCAATCTTTAGGGTATATCCTCTTTGATTAGACTCCTACTCCTACCAATTACCAATAGTACCACCAGTGTCTCACAGTGAATAACACAAGGACGATCGCATTGATTTGGTTCCAAAAAATAAGCCGAAGTTTGAAACCACATAAGACAGTTGTGCTGTACATATTGGAAACAACGCCTGGGATCCTCTGCTTAGACCACAAAGAAAGCAGGAGTACATTCACCATGGAAACCACGGAAACCAACGGTACCTCATCACGACTGTCATGTACAAGCATTCGACGCACTTCCACAAACCCGGTACACTTGGTGGGCACGCACCATCAGGCACCATAGTCGTTGCAAGCAGAAATTATGTGGGGACTGGACAACGCGACAAAGGAAGAGAACGAGAAAACCACTTTATCGTCGTCGTCTTGTCTTGTCGTCGTCATCATGAGATGAAGGAAAGATTCGTCATCATCAAGACATGAAGGAAAGATACCCTTGTTCTACCGACAGAAGAGTTTCGACGGATTCCAAAAGGTCGACCAGACAGCCATGGTCGTCCAACGAAGGAATGGTTTCCATCATTTGTTGGGTGTGTTGTTGACCTCGTTCCAGTTCTTGGCTTCGTGTTTGCAACAGAGCTTGCAAGACGTCGTCACCAAAGAGTGGATCGGGTTGGGACACCAATTGTTGTTCCAATTCGGCCATGACGGCAATGGCTTGGACCAAGCACGATTTGGGCTGTTTCGTGTCTCCTTGAAAACTATACAGTTCTCGATCTTTGCCCAGTTTGGTAAAGAGCTGCTGTAATTGCCGTTGCACAAGAGGCGAAAAGTACTGAGGACGAACCATGGCACACGCGTCCAAGACATTGGGGAGATCAAAAAACAAGACTTGTTCGGGATTGTGGCGACCAGGACAAAAGCCATAGGTTAACAAGAGATTTAAATTGTCGCGTGGTTTGGCTCCCTGTGGTGTTGTCTGCTGGTCCTGGTCCTTGTCGTCGTCGTCGTCTGGGGTGGGCACGTAGGAAATAAAGACTTGGTCTCCGGCCTGATAGGTGTCATTGGAAAAAATGACCAAGGAGTGATTTTGTACGGCTCGTTGGACGGAGGCCCCAAATTGGTGATTGAGCAAATCAAAGCCGGGGACCAAGACGCGTAACAGTGTATCATCATCCTCATCATCAACATTGATATCTTCTGGATTCAGTTCGTTCGCCGCCATGCCAATACTGCGCGACCGAATGGTCCCAAAGGCCCAGGCAAAGTCACGGGGTGGAGGAATAGTAGTTTGGGACCCCACCACAATGGAAGAGTTGGAGTGCCGCAACAGATCGAGTACGATCTGGGCATCGGACACGGCAGGATGGGATGCCGTCGTGTCGGTGGGAAGAATTCCAGAGGAGTCTTGTGCGTCGACCAGGTCTTGGTAATACTCGAGTAGAGACTCGTACAGTTGTTGCACATACTGACGATAGGCCTGAATCAATCGTTGGTAGGTGGAAGGAAGACAGGTTGCCAAGTCCAAGGCTTGCAAAGAGACCGACCCCGAGGCGTTTGTGGTGTACATGGCAAAGAGAATGGAAGCCTGAATGGGAGGGAGACTTTGAATATAGGGATCCTCCGGTGCGTGGTGTTGGAGCAAGAGCAAGCCCACAATCAAGACTTGTTCTTCTGTCAGACCAGGACCCGTGTGGTTGTTGTTGCTGGTCCTCCCACGCTCCACCACTGGAGGACCAAAGGCAGTGGGAAACCGTTCCAGTACGGAATGTCGTGTCCAGGCCTGTTGGAGGGGAATGGCCAACAGAGTCTCTCCCGGCAAACGATCCCGGAGGGTTTTTAAACCACGATGGTTGTCAAAGTAGGCAATTTCCAAATCCCACTGACGCAACACGTCCTGTATCCAGTCGTTTGGATTGTGTGCACTGATGCTCTCGGTCGTTGAAGGAGTGGCAGATGGACGATGAGTTGGATAGCGGTGGAATGGTGGCAGATGCCGCATAATGTTGTTGTTGTTGTTGCTGCTGGCACAAGGAGAACCACCAGGAGGCAACCCGAACCATCGTGGCATTCGCCGAGACCAGAAAGCAGTCCCTGGTTTGGGACAACTCCCAAAGGCTGGTGGTGGTGCTGCTGCCATCACCACACCCATCCACGGAAGCGGCGACGGCTGCTGCCAATCAAAGCATGCCGTGGCAACCATCGCCGCGATCAAGAGCCACCACCACCACCACATGCGGTTGGTCCATAACGAGGACTGAGAAACACACATGAAAGTCTCTCTGCATTGGTCGGAACGCATCACTGCCACACGTAATGCCGATCCCAATCCAATCAGACATGATGTCGAAGATACAAGATACGCCGTTGGAGCGACCGAAACGCGATAAGATCTTTGGAAGAAACAATCGCCGCGTCAACCCAGAAAAGGAGCTTTGACAACAAAGAGGAGAGAACAACCGCGACAATGATGAGGCGATTTGCAAGAGATTTACTGTTTTGCATGGCAATCCTTTCTTGTCTGGAAGGATTTTGCCAAGCCTCTGGAGGGAAGTACGGTGAAGGACAAAGTGCCAGAACCCTCTTTCCACAACAGCCCATTCTTGGTGACGCTGGTGCCGAAAACCCCTTCTTGGTCACCGACCCCACAACCGCAACCGAACGGTCCTACCTGTCTTCCAAAATGAGCATTCCGGTGGATGACTTTTTGTTTGGCGAAACCCCCATTCTTGGTTCCACAACAACCAAGGACGCCATGTCCGATAGTAACGGTCGATTTCCGGATCTCCTATTATCCTCGTCCGTCTCTGCCAGGGCCTTGCAAGAGCCCTCTCCTTTGCGACATGCGTGGAAGGACAACTTGGTATCCCCATCGCCATCACCGCAACTAGAACAAGCACGGAATGCACCCTTGCCTCGGGTCCGTCATACGGGAACCACCATTGCCGGTCTGGTCGTTGGAACAGAGTACTGTCTCTTGGCGGCCGATACCCGAGCGACCATGGACAGTACGGTGGCCGATACACGGGCCGAAAAGTTGCATCCACTCGTGGCATCCTCCCTTGTTTGGGCGGCGGGGGCGGGGACGTCGGCCGATTTGCAACATGTGGCTCGATCGTGTCGGTATCAATTCCACTATCAAACCCTCGTGTACGACTCCACCATTGGCAACCAACCTCAGCATTCCCTTCCTCCAAACCAGGATCTCTACCACGCCCACCCAAATTCGACGAGTGTGTACCGGATTCGTCCCGCCAACGGAACGAACCACCATGCCACAACGACGACACGGCTGTCCCTGGCGAGCGTGTGTCATTGGTTACGAAACCACCTCTATCAACAGGCTGGAAATTGTCAAGCCAATTTGATTGTGGGTGGGATTTGTCCTCAAACCTGGACCCCCCTGCTCCGAGTGTTGCATCCTCATGGGTCCATGGATACTCCCACTGTTCCCTTTGCCGCACTGGGAAGTGGAGGCATGGCGGCCATGGCCATTTTGGAACAAGGACTGTTGCGACACCGTGGATCCAACAAAAACAACAACCAAAAGGATCTGACCTTGGAGGAAGGGTTGGACCTCTTGATTCGAGCCGTACGTGCTGGGATTGAAAATGATTTGGGATCCGGTTCTCAAATTGATCTGGTCCTGGTACGAGTTCAACGCAGCAACAAGGACGACGACCACCACCAGGATACGACGGTGCGCATCACCACCGAATATCGTCGAGCGGCCGTCCCGGAACCACCCTTTTCCTCCTCCGAGTCGTCCGGTACCGATGGAGGCACACATGTCGCATCCTTGTCGTCCCAGGACAAGGGCGGTGTGAATGGATTTGGCAATGCCCCCCTTGTCGTGCGACCCGTCCGGTCCAATCCACCAACAACAACAACAACAACAGGAACCGAAGAGGAATGGAATGCACGGTTGGGTTTGCCTCAGCGCTAACACCGACATGCAGCAAGACCAACACGGCTTGCATCATTTGGTACCAACACAATATGGAATATGGGCCAATGTTTCGGTATGGTTCTCTCACCACTGCACCAACTCTACCTGGCCAAGGAATAGAATCAATCGAGACAGGAAGAGGAGCCTCAGCAGTGGAACTTTGACAAGGAGGAGGCAAGGGGGGAAGCAAATGAACGGAACTAGGGAATGGAGAAATGAAGAACAATGACACGATATTAGTCACAGCTCCCCGATACAGCGCCAGTCCATTGATTCATGCTATGGAGACATGAGGAACTATATGACACGATAGTCACAGCTTCCCGATACAGTGCTAGGTAGTCCATTGTTTCGTTTGGCATCTAAAACTAACATTATGGTCCAGCCAGTCCGTTCGAGCCGTGGCAAGGACAATTTTAGAATTCCACCCGTTTCACACAATCGAGAGATATTATTATGATCCAGAGAACGCCCATGGCGTTTTGTCTTATAGAGCAGGAACAATTTGGGGTTTGGGGGATTCGACACACCGGGTGCGCGACAATGAAAGTTTTGTGAGCATGGACCGTTGAATCACGTCGTCACAATTTTGAAACCAACCAAATGATTCCACTTTCCAGCTCCAATCCAGTGTTGTATCCATCCATTGACCAAAACAGGCTCCTCCCTCACCATGTCTTTTCGAGAGTTTGTAGTAACGGCTGTGTTTCTGGCTTTGACATTTCATCATGCCATGGGTGGTTTCAAGACGCGCATTGCCACGCCCCAAGGCAGCCGAATGATTGATCTTCCCCTTGCCAAAGGTGTCCGCATTCGACAGATTCCCCTGCAGGAGCAAAATGAAATCAATGGCGAACCATTTTGCTTTCGCGACAGTCCTCCGGCCTTTGACCAGGACACCAGAGTCTTGAATGAAACATGCCCGGTTCCAACAGTTCCCATGGAGCTGTTTTTTCAACAGCCACTGTGTCGCAGAATGCCCTGCAGCAAACGAGAAACATGCCTGCTGGTCGCTGAGAATATCTTGGCTCACTATGGAAGTTCCTTTGATATGGTCTTTTTGACGGGGGAAGTCTGCCAAGCGAAATTGGGACCAGGAAACTTCACGATGGAAAAGCTCCAAAATTTGCTACCCGTTGATGAAAAATTGGTTGGCATACAAGTCAACGGAACGGACTTGGTGGAGGCCGTGGAACAGGGGCTCAACACCGCCGACGATGGTGTTTGTACCAACAATCAAGGAATACCTTCATTCCTTCGGATGGGCCCCACGAAGCTGGTAGACCGTTTTCCAATTGTTTCGGGCATCAAGTTTGGAGCTGAAGCGGTGGTGGCGGACAAGACCAGCGATCTTAGCGCACAAAAGACAATCCGGATCAACAATGTCTTGGTCCTATCTCCACAGTGCCAATGGAGAGAGATTGATATGTACGGAAGCTATTCTGTATTGACAACGGAATCTCTGGCTTTTGGAAAGCAAGGATATTCTGCATTGGCCCGTTCGTATGGGTATTGGTCCACTGGCCAAACCGTACGTGGTGCCTTTTGGGACCACTGTCAATCCACGTGCTCCGTCAATCAGCCCGTGTCCCATTACATGACGGTTCCTACAAAGCATCCAACGGCGAGCCAGTTGTCGCCTCCTCATAGTTCGCCGGTGGCTGCGCCACGTGACGTCAAAGTATTCAAGCATGACTCAGATTTGAGTGGTACGATTATTCGACTTTCTGCACCAGAGGCCAACTCTTCATCCAGTAGCCTTGGAAAGTGGATGCGAACCAGTTCGTCGGCACGATAGTTTATAGTGCAAATAAGAAAAGATTTTCAGGATTATCTCTCCCTCCGTCTGGACGTGGAAGGCTCCTTTCGCTCCACGTTGACTTGGGCCCATGGTTAACTTGTCAAAGGACAACTCACCGATGAGTATGACTAAGGGTACCAGCTACCTGCTCCTTCTCTGATGGTCAAACGTTGAACATTGTTTCATGGTTTTCCTGGATCCTGGACAAAACAAAAAAATGTGAGAGATATGCCCATCTACTACCTAGCTGGATAACAGAAAAACGCCCCTTGATTGAGGACAGTTGAAAAAGGCCCAACTGGAACTTTAAGCATGTGCATGAATTTTAGTTGGGGTAACTGGTAGGGAGTAGAATTTACACTGATTTGACGGTAAAGTGTGAAGTCAGAAGCGGAAGAGGGGCAGTAGCAGGACGGACGTATTTTTACTCCCCAGTGGGAAGGGTCTGATTCACACCGTCATAAATCAAAGAGAAGAAGCTCCCAAACGCGATTTGAGAACTCACGAACCCTGTCTGTCTATCTACGAGTACGAGTACTGACCATGCTATAGTTGACGTAGTGAGGTGAAAAAGTTGTGTCGTCATGGTTCCTTGGACGAGCCAGCGTGAGAAGGCTCGCGAATATGATGCGAGTTATTTAGCAGTTTAGTTATAAGAAAACAATGCCCGAGATATGTCACTTCTATGTCCGATGATGCTTGCTTCTAATGAACCCCATGCGTCGTCTAGTTTTTTTGTCCGTGATTCACTGGTTCGTTTCTGATTTTGCGAAGTTTTTCGGAACTTTGTCTCGCCGCGGGGTTCGAGGTTGTGGAGTAACGGTAACGGTAACGTGTGATGACTGATGACACCACACCCACACACCACATAGAACAAGTCGAGTCGCGGGTCGCGGCCACTACCCGTAACAGAAAATCAGTGGCTGTACGGCAGAAAGTAGGGAAGGTTCCAAGGAGATCGCATGTTTGGATGGAGACAAAAGAGGAACCAGTCTCGACCAATCAGGTGGCGAGGTCCAAAGACCCGATCGCCTGCACCTGCACGGCCCACGGCACACCGCCGCAGTTTGCTTGCAAAAGTGCTTGATGTTGTGGGTTGTTATAAAAAATATACACAACTTCCTCTCGTTTGTCCAATTCTCAGACCGAGATTCATCGTGCTCCTTGCTCCTTGGCTCGCCGCCGCTGCTTCCATCGCCTTTTCCTTCTATCATCAAAAGGAGGTCAGGTAGAATTGGAATCAGGTCACTTGCACAATGGTGAGTACATCGCAGCAGCAACAGATTCCCTTGTCTATGAACTTGTGGTGAGAAATTATGAGCGCTATTGATGGACAGGGTTCTGGTTTCTTCCACTGTTTGAAGCTTTGCTTCCTCCCAAGAAACGGCGAACATCCTGCCAATCCTTCGGAGGAAGTAATCGAGCACAATTGCTGATCATCCGGATCATTGACCTGACTGAAACCTCACTGCATCGGAAACGGTACAGTGATGGTTGGGTTGGGTTGGTTCCAATCGGCACTTCCTTTTCAATTCACATTATCAAATCTGTAGTTTCACTGAATCTGGGATCTGATAAACTTTGATCTTTCTTGTTTTCTCTACTTACAGTTAGGGTTTGCCCTCTCGGAAGCCCATCGCTCGCAAGAGCTGATGCGGAACCTTCAAAACCAGAAAGGAGGTGGTAACAATTCATCGAATCTTGCGACACGTGAAAGCCCAGCAAGCAATGGGCAAAAACGAACCAGACGGAGAAGAAGAGCGAAAAAGCCAAGCACAGGTGGAGGTGTACCACCTATGCGAGCGACGGGTCCAAGACCCACTTCGGATCGTCCACTTAGCAGACCTGTGAGAACCAATCAACAGCTCAATCCAAAACATGATGAACCCATGAAACGAAAGGACCTCTATTTTGCATTACGGTGTGGTATGGTAGCTACGGGATCGAATGGTGAAAAATTGGCTGCTGGTAGAGTGACATTGGTGAATTGGGAGAACCAGGTTGTCCTTGATACTTTTGTCAAGGTGCCTCCAGAAGAGGTATTTGATTATCGTACAAAAGAAACAGGAATCACCGCTGAATTACTTGCAATGACTTCCGCTTTGCACTTTAAGAATGCTCGTGCAAAAGTGGGGAAGCTTCTATGTGGAAAAATATTGGTTGGACACGGTCTAGAAGTGGATCTTGGAGCTTTGCGCCTGGCTCATCCATCATGTGATATGAGGGATACAACTACCTACTTGCCATACATGAGGAAGGTCAGCAATGGCCAGGCCTCAGTCCTGTTGCCGCGTGAGATGGATGATCTCATGGTCCACGTTTTTGGCCGAACATTAAACGCAGATCAACCTACACTTGTACGCGAGGCCTTGGGATGTATGGAACTATACAAACATGCTCGAGTCCCATGGGAACGAGAGCTGATCAATGCATTACAACAGAAAGAAAAACAGCGAGAAATGATTATGAATATGCGTCGCAACAGCGGTCCCCAGCTCTCCGCGATAAGAGAGAACGATGCACTAGTAACCGGTGTGGGTGAAACCGTGAAAGTGGCGGGTAGTCAATTTGCGTACTACTCAGATAAATTTGAGTATGAAGATTCCACGTTTACCACGGTGGCGTCCACTGCGGAGCCTGTGGATGATTCATCCGAATCATCGAGCTATCTCACACAGGACACTGATCTCGGAACACGTGTTTCCTACGGAACAATGCGCAATGAATCTGAGTATGTCCCTGCACATATAGATAACATGTCGGATATCAGCAGTGCCTACGATCTTGATGAGCATGATGATTTTCACGAAGGGGCCACTGCATCTTCACGTATCTGGGCACAATCGGCACATATTGCGTCTTCGTCCTGGGGCGATGAGACCACAGGTCACACATCGTTGACATCCTTGACAGAGAACGCCGCAGCATTACCGATTGCTGAAGAGGAGCTTCGAGGACGTCTTCCAGCACACTTGCTTGCAGACATCGAGAACGATTCTGGGGCCACTGGCCGTCCTGGAGTCGTTTCTGCTGATGAATACGAGGACTTGGACGAAGATGAGGAAGGTTATGAGGATTCGTCTGAACCGCTATGTTCGCAAGTTGAAACTAAGGACAAACGTGATTATGGCTACGGTGACTATGGTTACGAAGACCCCCAAGCTAGTCCACCACGAAAGCATGTGGCACAGAGGTCAACCAGTTCCGGTGGGTCGCAACGAGACACTCGCCAGCAACGACCAGTGCGCCGCAACTCTGCCTTGGGTGTGGAAGAGAGCCAAACAGAAGTCGCACCAGTCGCTGAAGAAAAGAAGAAGGGATGGTTCAGTTTAGGTCGGCGTCGCCGTTCAATGAATGGTTCATCGCTCTCCAGCAGTGATCGAACTCATCAAGAGGAAAACTCCAATTCGGAGCCCCTCACTGGCAGTGATCGAACTCATCAACATTCCCGAAACTTGCTCTCCAATGATCAATGGCTTGATACTGAAGTTGGTCCACCCAAGTTTTCAATGTTTGGGCGGAACAGCATCTCAAACTTAAACCATGCGAAATCACGATCTGTTCGTCCTCCTCCGGGATTTGGTTCGTAAGCGGACGCCCTGCTTCGAAGCCATCGTTTCGGCTACTTCAGTAAAGCGCATACCTAGTTGTGGTATTGGATCTCAAAACATCACAAACCCATACCATCCTTCCCCCTTAAGCTAATAGCTATGCAATGCTGCAAAATACGATTTGGATCTTTGTTTTCATTGGAACCCATTGCAACTGCAACAGTAGACCATTTTCCTTTCGGATTTGGGAGTAGGTAGTCTACATAGTTTTCCATAGATTGAAGATAAGGTTTGGGGATATGATGGAGAGGGGAGGGGGTGAGGGTGTCGACAAGAATGGGTGAGACATAAAATAATCGTTACAATGGCGGGCTGGAGGTCATCGTTACACTTCTTGTGGGTTTGCCTTGCTTTTCCAGTGGGAGCGTTTCTTCATACGGCAATCGAGAGACGCAGATACCTCCGAGAAAGCTTATCTATTGATCTGGCATCCTCGTCGTCCGAGGCAGTCTCTGTGGTCGTCATTGGCGGAGGTTGGGCTGGTTTCAGTGCCGCCGACGCAGTATCGACACTGGGAGAAAATGTGCAAGTGCATCTTCTCGACGCTTCTCCTCGAGGGCCTGGTGGTCTTGCAGGAGGATGGAGGACTCCCTTGCTGAATCGATCCGTGGAAGCGGGCATACACGGCTTTTGGAGGGAATATCGAAACACATTTGCCGCCATGGAACGAATCGGATTAGAACTCGATGATGAATTGACGCCATTCACCCCTTCAACTCTTGTGTCGTCTGAAGGAAAGGTGGCCGTCGCTCCTGTCCTTGGACAAGACCTGGACGAAGCTTCTGAGACGCTACCATCACTTTCCAGTCTAGTGGCTTTGCTCCCAAACCCCGACAAACTTCTGGAAACTCTGGCTCCCGTTCTTCGACCTCCATTGGATCTTGCGTTACTTGCAGAATTTGAAGATGACTCTCGACTGAGCATTGCCGACCGTGTGACAGGTTTGGGGTTACTAGGTCCTTGGGTAGACTTTGGACAGGAAGACCGTGAATCCTGGTTGCGCTACGACAAAATATCAGCTGACAATCTGTTTCGACAAGTAGCTGGTCTCTCGCCAAGCTTGTATCGCGAACTTGTGTCTCCCATACTCCATGTTCTTCCAATGGCACCTGGCTGGGATTGCTCTGCTGCAGCGGCACTCTCCTGTTTCCATGTGTTTGCCTTACAAACGCGTGGGGCATTTGATGTTCGCTGGTGTCGAGGAAGCATCACGGAACGAATATTCAATCCATGGGTCACATACCTTCAGAAAGCTGGCAACGTAGATATTCGGGGAAAGTCCAAAGTGACAGCAATTGAATCCTCCTCATCCAACGGAAAACCGTTTCTGGTCATGTTGAGCGACGAAACCATGGACCCAATCGCATGTGATGCCGTAGTCCTGGCTGTCGGTGCCACCACAGCTGGTCGTCTTGTGCAATCCTGTCCTCCATTGCAAGCCTTGGAAAGTATTACTGGCAAGTGGAAAAATTTGAGGGGTATCACTTGTGTCGCGGTTCGGATTTTTGTGGATAAGACAACAGGAGATCGCATCTCAGAGCACATGAAGGAGTCACCTGTGGTTGTCTGTGGAGCTGGCATTGGGAACATTCCTGCTTTGGTGGAAACTGGGTTTTGTGTCTACGATTTGTCGAGGTTACAGGATGAATATCGCGTGCCTTCGGACAAGGAAGATGCCATTGGCGCCTTTGAAATTGACTTTTTCCGTGCCGGTGATTTGGCGGACAAGGAGGATGAAGAAGTTCTCGACATTGCCCTAACCGCAATAATTGCAGCGTTGGACGCCAAGCTACTTCCAGGCCAATTGGGAGTGTTGGACTCTTCAGTCTTTCGCGCCAGAGATGCGGTTTCTCATTTTTGCGTGGGTTCCGCCGATTGGTCGCCTCCTGTGCGGTTGCAAAAAGGACTGTATGCGTGTGTAGATTGGGTGGACCGAACTGGCCATGCATCCTGGAGCACGGAAAAAGCTGTGGTGACTGGAAGACAGGCTGCCAAAGCGTTGGGCCAAGATTTTGGGCTGTCCGGGTCTGGCAACATTGATGTCATACCTGCCGCGGAAGATACAAAACAATTGGGAACACTGCGCCTGATCGCGTCCATCGCCCGAAGGGTCTTGCCGGGCAGTGGGATCCCTCGAAGCCCGTCGGTCGTACGCCGAGGCAACAGTGTCAGGTAGTCAGACGACTATGGTCACTCAAGGCAGGGAAGCAGAGACGCTTTACTTTGCACCTTATATTTGTCATGTATCTGACTTGTCAGACAAAAGTCATACAAAGTGCTTACAAAGTGATTGCCAAATGTGGGAATCATATCCTAAGGAGTTCCCCGCTCAGTGAATCCCTTGCAAACAAACCTTTAGGCCCACTATTGCAAAACACGAACGCAATCACATGCTTATCCCATGGCAATACAAGCATTCGAACAAAATCAAAATGACTACGAAACATTCATAAAACCTGTAATTGTCAAACTGAGACAAGATGCAATTATGTTTACAGCAGCTTCAGAGCGGAATAGCCACAAGAAGTATAACCTTTGCCGTTATGTTATCCATGCGCAAATAAACTATCTCAGTTCCCAAAGCTGGGTGCCTCACAAGATTATGTTCGAGAAAGGGGTGGTTTAGTCATGTATTTCGTTGAGATGAGATGGTGTTATTGAGATGGAATAAAGATCAAGTCATATCCAAGAACCCAGAGTACAAATAGGTAGCTACCTATACTGCTTGGTACGGAGCCCTGCTCGTAGAGTCAGTTTTCAAAACCTTGTGAAACGCAAAACACCAAAAGACCGTACTGGAAATGGCAAAGGCACGGAAAATCCATGACCATGCAATTCCTGCCCATGTATCCGAATCTTTGGCGGCATGAGCCAGATCCGCCGCGCTCATACCAAAGACCAAACAGAGAGCCAGGATGAAATTGAGAATGACGAGACCAATACCGGCCAGAGAAACATACTTGGATTGACAAAAGCAGCCAATCGCAGCAAGTCCCATTGTGTAATGTCCCAGTTCATTCGTATCATTTTCGACAAACACGTTGAACAAGGCCCATGCACAATAAAAGGCCGCCGTGGCACCCAGCGTCAAGTAGAGCGCTTTTGTCGGGTCGCTGGCACTGTCCGTCTTGGAAAGGGCAAACCATGCCGCAATCTGAGAAATTGGCATCAAGCTTGTGGCTATAACATTCACACCCATTGTTGCTCAGTCTTTGGGATTGTTGATTGGAATGATTGTTGCTTCAGGTTAACAAAGATCTCGGACTGATGTGTTCTAGGAACAACGTGTGAAGAATGAGAAAGTTCGCAGAGATTCCAGTCGGGGGCAGCAGTGGAATCTCCCCCAAAGTCCATTGGGGGTGGAGGTAGTCTCTCCGTCCTCGTCCTCGAGTGACTAAGGCCGTCCAAATTCCAAATGCTAAGGGGCCGTATAGGGTTAAGGATTTTATCATAGATTTTCAAATTTCACGGTGATTCCCCTCACATTTTCTTTCGCAATGACCATGGCCGTCTTCCAATGTTGATTGCGAGTCCCGTAGTCAAAAGTAACTGCACAAAATATAATAGAGAGCAAGACAACTTTATAAGGAACACATTGATGCCATCTTGTGAAATTACTTTGCTGAAATGAGCTCAGGAATTGATGTTTCCGAAGCCATCACGAGATCCCTACGACGCAAACATGGTCTTTCCCCTCTTCTTGGTCATTGGGTCTCTTCCAAAGCATGGCTTGAGTACTATGATCTCGAGGAAGAGTCTGAGCAGGGGTAGAAAAATTGAAGCTAATGCTGAATATGATCGATGGTGGACTTTTTATCATCTGTTTGTTCTCTGGGCCTTCGATTGACCCGAAAACGATGGAGGAGGGAAGCTACCACAGTGCCAGACGCTATGGGAAGTACTATTGATCTACCGTAGCAAGCCGATTCGCCGCGGCAGCAGTATCACATGACATGACATGCGTGGGGTAGGAATCGGGACGAATCAAAGAAAACCTGAGCATGGCAAGAACAACTACTTTTACGTGCTGCACTCGACTTCATGCGAACACTTCCCATGCGCACCCTACGAATCCTTCTTATCATCGGCTGCGATGGAGCTCGCGGTTTCTTTCTTAGCGTCTGCTACGGCGGCATCAATGCGTGACTGACTCTTCTTCACCAGGTCCTTAGCGCCACTTGTTTGAGGAAGGAATGCCCACAAGAAAAACGCCGTCTTAAAGGCATAGTAAAAGGGGATCCAGTAGAGAAGAAAGTCTGTGAAGTTTTCGATGACGATGAAAACCGAAAATACAATCCAATACGAAAGCCACAGCACATCGTTTGCGTTGTGCTTCATTTCGATTGCCCGAACAGTCCGAATTGCAGGGTAAACTAACCCGATCACAGAGTCTGAAACATCCATGAAAATTTATCCAAGGTCTTCATGGGGTTGTTGGCGAGCACAGTGGCGTTACAACATTTGCCTTTTTGTATTCATATATAATGGCGGGCTATTGGTGATAGCAAAAATGATCACTGCATTTCCCACTCTCCGCTGTGCTTTGTCTGATTGCTGCACTCTGGATGTTTGTCCGCAAACTTCTTGTATGCACGAAAGAGCTCCCATCCTGGACGGGCCAAGAGCATATGCTCTGGGTTCTCATCAGGATCGTCGTTGGGATAGGTATCTTCAGTGGCGTACTTCATGACAATCCCCACACACAAGCAGAATTCCGACTTTCGAAGCTTGTCCTTAAGCTTTTCCTCCCAATCACCATAGGCGTCGATGAGGCTTCGTAGTTTAAGGTGGTTTTCTGTAGGAACCTTCTTCTTCTTCTTCTTCTTTTGCGTCGATCGGCGTTGTTTCTTAGTTTCTGGTTCCTGCTGCGACGCAAGATAACCCTCCATCTCGGCATGGCGCACCGCGGCTTCTTTGTCACCGGACAACAAAGAATCCGATACGCTGCTCGTAGTGGAGGGCAATGGATATTCCCGGGGCGGGTCCGAATCGGATGTTGCTGTTTTCTCTTCTCCAACAGGAGTATTGATGTCTGGTGTAGCCGCTACCTTGGAGGAGTCTAGCAATGTATGCGTAGACTGTTCTGTAGGGGTAGCCATTTTTGTGTCAATGAAGTTTGTGTCAAGGTCGTACTGGAGAGGACAAAGTCCATCGTCGTTCGTCCATTTTGTTGATGATGTTGTTGCTGTATAGGGTTAAGGATTTTAGTGCGGAGTCGAAGCGCGGGCCATTGACGGATCGGCTCATTTCTCCTTCGATTAAACAGCTTTTTACCCGTCCTCCTCCTCTTTGCCGCGCACGCCAACCCATCAGGTGGAGCGATTGCGAGATTTCGGTGTCACACAGAGTGACAGTGGGCAAAGACGACGAGGGCGAAAGCAGAGAAGCACAAGTGTGTGAAGTTTGGAACATCCTCCATTATTTGATTGTCGCTGTTACATCCGTTTGTGCCGTGTCCTATTACGATCCCGTGTCGTTGGCATCGGTGATTCAGCCAACAGTTGCGAAAGATGGACGAAGACGAAGCAGCTCTGCTGGCAGAATTGAAAGCCATCTCCAATCGTTCGGCGACATCCCGGTTCGACGACTACGACGACGACGATCTCACAAAGGAGCCTGAAAAAAATACTGTCACTACAAATAATGCAACCAAGAAGTCATCTACTCCGTCACGAAAGGACCCATCGGGTTCTATCGTGAAGCATCCTTCTCGACAAGCCTCCCCTGCAGGGGGTAGAACACGAACACCATCGCCTGCCACGACGAGAACCAACAAGACAACGACACCCGTACGTCGTGCTCCGTCCCCTGCCACCTCTCGTCGATCACCGGCCGGAAGTCGTACACCTCCCATGAAGGCAGGTGCCAAAAAGCCACAGACGCCTCCCACTTCGGCTGGTCGCAATCGCAAACCTCCTGCTGCTGTGGTCGATCGAGTCGAAACCGAACGCCGCAAATCCGACTTGAAACAACGATCGCCTTCCCCGGCGCCCCAAGGAGGCCAGGGTATCAAGTCGAACCTCCCTTCTACCTTCCAGGGTGATCGCGGAGGTCCCGCGGAAGATGCCGAACTCTTGGCCGAGCTTCGAAAGATTTCGTCACAGTCGGGTGCCGCCGATCGATTCCGATCGGAGGAAGAAGATGCCGTCCCACTATCGAGCGGATTGGAGGCCACTTCTGCAAACGAAGAGCAAGGCTATGGAATAAAATCTAACCTTCCTAGTACTTTCAGTGGAGATCGTGGTGGAGCGGCTGAAGACGCCGAGCTCTTGGCGGAGCTGCGAGCCATATCTGCGAAATCGGGTGCTTCGGATCGGTTTGCATCGGACGAAGGAGCTGAGGAGCCGATACACGCAACAACAACGGTTGTACAAGATGCGCCAGAACCTCCGCCGCCATCTCGTACATCGTCCAAGCGGGAAACACGAGGGACACCACCATGGAAACGAAAAAGCGCGTCCAACAGAAACAACAAGGGACAGCAAGACGACGTGGTGGTCGTGGCTTCCCCTGCCAAAAACAGTGCTACAGGAGGTATCAAGTCAAGCTTACCAAACACCTTTACAGGAGATCGAGGTGGAGCAGCTGAAGATGAAGAACTGTTGGCAGAGCTGCGAGCTATTTCCGACAAATCTGCAAGTGCCGGTCGCTTCCAATCCGATGAGGACGAGAATCAGACTGCGGAGATTCCAGCTGCAGCACCGGAACGATCACCACCTCGCCCAAAGTCTAAACGAGATCCCAACGAAACACCCCCATGGAAGAGGAAAAATGGCTCTACAAAGAGATCATCGACTCCCCAAAAGTCGACGAGTGCTGCTTCCCCTGGTCGAAGCCCAGCGCAACCCCCACAAAGTCCTGGTACAAACAAGAGGACTACTCACGGTGGCATCAAGTCAAGTCTTCCCAACACTTTTACGGGTGAACGAGGTGGCGCAGCAGAGGATGCAGAGCTCTTGGCAGAGCTTCGAGCCATTTCCAACAAATCAGATCGTTTTGTGTCCGAGGATGACAATAATGACGATGAACCAGGATATATCGCTGCCCGGGCAAGTCCAGGAGCATCGAGGTCGTCGTCCGGCTTCAATAAATCAAACAAAGAAGAGAGCGTTTCCAGAGAAAGTGGTCCCATCCAATCGTCGTTACCAAAGACTTTTAATGGCGACCGTGGTGGAGCAGCAGAGGACGCCGAGCTTCTTGCCGAATTGCAAGCTATTTCATCCTCCTCGGGAGCAGCGGGCCGATTCGGTGACGACGAGGATGACAAGCCTCCGGTTGAGTCTCGGGAACAGACTTTGCGTGCGGGTCCAGCCTCGCGGTCGCGACGCGATTCGACACCTCCGTGGAAACGCAAAAATTCCAACCAACACTCGGGCACCAGCAGAGCGTCCACTGAGTCATCCAAGGCACCAGATGTTATGCCTTCCAACGAGAGTGCCGGATATGGACTGAAATCAAGCCTTCCAAATACCTTTAATGGAGATCGTGGCGGCGCAGCCGAAGATGAAGAACTTTTGGCAGAGCTCCGTGCCATTTCGGCTGGCTCTTCGGCAAGTCGCTTTGCTTCCGAAGATGACCAACCAGAAACGGTGGTGGAAAAACAGCCAGAGGCTCCGATGCAACGACAGTCTCCGGTAGCGGCAAAGAAACCGGCGGGCCGCAACAAGCGTGATTCTACACCGCCGTGGAAGCGCAAGAGCTCGACCAAATCGAACGCGCAGCCAGCTTCACAACCTGTTGCCACTGAGGACAAAGAATCGGCAGATGTCATGCCTGCCAATGAAAGTGCAGGATTTGGATTAAAATCCAGCCTGCCTAATACGTTTAGTGGGGATCGTGGAGGAGCGGCCGAAGATGCGGAATTGTTGGCGGAGCTCCGTGCCATTTCGGCTGGGTCGTCAGCAAGTCGCTTTGCTTCCGGAGACGACCAACCAGACGAGCCAGCCGACAAACCTTCGACAGCACCCATGCCACGACAGTCGCCAGTGGCGGTAAAAAAGAGTGTGGGCCGAAACAAACGCGATTCTACACCGCCGTGGAAACGGAAAAGTTCGTCCGAATCCAATGCTCAAACTGCCCCTGAACCTGCTCAATCCACAAACGAAAGTGCCGGATATGGATTGAAATCGTCTCTTCCAAATACCTTTAATGGAGATCGTGGGGGCGCAGCTGAAGATGCCGAATTGTTGGCGGAGCTCCGTGCCATCTCGGCTGGATCTGCATCAAATCGATTTGATGCAGGAGATGACCGCGAGGAGGCGGTGGTCGACAAACGACCCGAGGTGCCAATGCAGAGACAATCTCCTGTTGTGACAAAGGCTCCTCCATCCCCGTCACCCTTTCCATCTTCTGGAAGTGCGCCTGATTCGGAAGAAGAAGTAACGGAAGAAACCTTGCCTTCTGCTCTTGTCAGCAAAGACTGGAAATTGCGAGTTCAATCCTACGAACTTCTGAACAGAAAACTAAAGAGTTTGTCAAGCGATGAAGACTCTATCGGGAAGGTTGACAGTGATGAAGTCATGGAAAATCTTGATGGAATGGTTGCGAAAATGGCCGAAGACACCAACGTTGGAGCTCTGGACAAGGCCTTGGAATTCTTGATAACTTACGCAGAGTATTGTCGAAAAGCTGGGGAGGCCGAACAAGCTGCCATGATCTCAATGTCCTTGGTCAAAAAGAACGGGTTATCTTCGAGACCATCTACGCTTAAGCTCGCTTCCGATCTTGCGCTTAAGCTCATGGAAGTCGGAGTAGAGGGAACATCTTCGGCTCATGCAGTTATTGAAATTCTGTTGACGGAAGGCCTGAAATCAAAGAAGCCCAAAGTTGTCTTGGCATCTGGATCGCTTGTCCATTCTGCCTGCGTAGAATTTGGTGTCAGCGTCCTTCCACTTAATGCCGTGGAATCCGCCATTCCTCAGATCTTGTCCAATCCGAACGTTAAAGTGAGGGAAATTGGTCTCATGATTATGGCTGAACTTTGTCGGGCGTTATCAAAAGGCTCGTTTCAAAAAATTATTGACCAGATGAAAAGCGCACAAGTATCTGAACTCGATGGCCTTCTAGCAAAACAACCAGATGCTTCACCACCTCTCCGACGCTTGCGCAGTGCATCTGGAAATGATAGTGGTGATGGTAGCGGGGAATCAGGAGATCCCAGTTCTCTGCGGCCTAGCACCGCGGAGCTTGAAGCTCAAAGATATGCTGCACGGCCCGCGGTGAATTTAATAGCAGCTCTTCCGAAAACGGAGTACCCAACTCGCATAGATAACCAAAAGTGGTCAGAGAAGGTGGCTGCCTTGAAAGCTGCCATTGAAGCTGGAGGCGAGAAGCCGTACAAACTTGTGCAGCCGTCACCAACAGTCAACTATATTCCTTTGATTAGCGAAATGAAGCAGCTTCTCAAACACACCCATTTTGCTGTCGTTTCGAAAGCCATGGAAGTCATTGCCATGTTGGCTGAGGGAGTGGGAGAACGGTTGTTTCCTCAACTCAGACCAGTGCTCCCAACCCTATTGAAGTTAACGAAGGACAAGAAGCTGACAAAAGCGGCTGGAAGTGCCGTGGATGCTCTGTTTGGTAACGTACTTTCGTTTGATCACATCTTGGACCAGGAGGACGCGATTATTGCTGCCGTGGATGAAAAGAAAGAGAAGAATGCCATCGCTCGAACCTCTTCTCTCGAGTATCTTGTCCGATGCGTGAATCGGAACGGAAGTGCTGGACCTCGGTCGTCCCTCTCGTCACAGCACGTCAATTCCATACTAAAGCTTGCAACATTAAAGCTTGATGATTCTGATGCAGGAGTACGAAAGGAAGCCATGAATATTTTCCATGCATTGAAGTCGTTGGAGAGTTCAGATTTCGAAGAAATTGTAGTCAGCAAGATTGAGTCCTTGCAAAGCACCCATGCAAGAGCATACAAGACCATTACTGGTTCCGCCTCGATGTCTTCTGGCACCCCAACAAAGTCGAGTCCCACCAAAGCACCCATCGGATCAGGACGAGGAACGGTGTCACCCGAGAGTACAGCAGGTGGTTCGATGAGTCTACGCCGGACTTCTGCGGCGACACGGCGGGAGCAGGCTACTGTGACAACATCTCGAACTAGGCACCCACCAAAGAAGCCTACTGCAACCGATAGTTCAAGTCGTGCAACAACAAATGTTTCTACTGTGAACGAGAGTGCAAGGAATCTATCTTCAATGGAACTTGAAGAAGCAGTGGACCATTTAGCGCAGCTTGGAATTCCAGAATGGGATTCAGAGGAGGACGACAGAGGCGTTCTAGCTGGATTAAGCTCCTCAAAATGGACTCTAAAAAATGACGCCATTAAAACTTTGAGTGGGTTTATTGAGACAGGACAGGTCGATACGTCGTCGAAGGATACGAGTAAGAATTCTTCATCTATTCTTGTTGTCACCAAGGAGCACACAAGGGGATTCAAGGAGACGAACGTGAACATCATGAAGAGTATACTACAGTTATTCTCGGAAGTGTGCGCTTATCACGAATCTGCCAATGTTCCTTTAATGGAATGGGCTGTGGCTGACGGAGCAACCGCGGCTGTCCTGAAGATTCAGGACAAGAAACTCTATGGCTCGTGCTCCGAAGTTTTGTCTTGGTTGTGTGTTGTTGCTCATCCAAACGAAGTACTTCTTAAAGCCGTGGCTGCGCTTGAATCTGTAAAATCTCCGATAGGACATGAAAATATGCTCAGGTTGTTTGTCTCCTTTTGCCATGATTTCGGTGCGCAGTCAATCGGACCATCTATAAGTGAAATTGTTTCTTGGTTGTTGCGAGAGGTCGGATCTTCAAATCCCAAAGTCAAAAAGGAGGCATCGGTCGCTATCGGTGAATTGCACAAACAACTGGGTCCTGCATTCAAAGCTCTAGCTCTTCAAATGTCCGTCGGTTCTCACCAAGCTTTGTTGGAGCAAGCTTTCGAATCAAACCCATATGATCCACAAGAAGGTTCAAAAGATCGGCCCAAACAATCAATTTGTAGAAGCTGTGCTAGTGCAGGTGATGAGGCGGGTGCAAATGGAACCATGAAAATGGATATCCCCAGAACAGATCTTAGCTCCTCTCTCGATGTTGACATCGTTTCAAAAATGAATTCTAAAGATGGCAAAGCTGCGTGGAAGATGCGGAAAGAAGCGATTGAGGAAGTGTCTACTTCGCTCAAGAGCTGCAATGGCTTACTTGACGCTTCTGGGGCCAACTTAAGGTTCATGGTCGAATTGTGCAGGGCACTCAGAGATCGTCTCACTGATACACAAATTAATCTCAGACCCCTTGCCGCGCGCACCATTGGGGACCTTGTTTCAAAAGTCGATAAACCGACGCAAAGCCGCCTCGGAAAAATTGTTTTTCCAGCCCTCGTCAACTCGAGTATGCATGACATCAAGAAACCCGTCCGCGATGCAGCTATTGACGCAATCACCTCTGGTGTCCGGTCATCATCCCTAGAAGGGTCAGAACCCAACGAAGATTCACTTGAGGCTCTATTTGTTGCTTTCACGAGCGAGTTCAATGATACAGCGTTAAGGTCCACTGGTTTGGCCGACTTGCTTTCCTGCTTGCATTCCTTCGTTGAATACCTGCCCAACTTTATGGAAATCAGCTCATCCCAGGGAAGCACTCTTGGAGACCGATATGCAAAGGTGTTAATTGACTGTCTCTCCTCCTCTAAAGCAGAAGTAAGGAGTGCTGCTTTTTCATTGATCGAAAAATCGATCGAACACGACGTGATAACAACATCCATTTGTCATCAGACAGTTGACGTTATGAAACCCGCTAAACAACGCAGTGTTGCTCCATTGATTGCCAAGCTCGCTAAACCTTCCAGTATGAAAACTGGTGAAAAAGAAAATGTTCCGTCACCGGATACCCGCGCGTCCAAAGCATCTCATGTTGCGGGGGAATCTTCGCCCGCCGCAAAAATCCCTGGTGGCCGCGCATCTATCAACGATAATAGGTCAGGATCGATCAGCCGGCAAGAACCTGGTTCGGTTGGAAATTCATCGAGAAGGGGATCGATTGGGCGACAGGAGCCAAAACATTCTAATCGCCAGCAGATGAGTCGTAGTCGTAACCAGCTTCCTCCCTCACATCAACCATCTAAGGAATCGTCAGGACACCCTCTGTTACCACGTACGGGAGGACGAGCAATTCAACCGAAGTACGTTGCGTGGCCTCAGTTTCCGGAAGAACCTAACGGGCCGTTATTCATGAATCTCAAAAGATCATGGAGCACCGCTCTTCCACCGTCCAGTTCAGCAAAACTTTTCCCGCCTGGAGGCATTAAGAAACAAGATGACGCTAAAGAAGGCTGTGAATTGCTCGAACGTGCCCTCACAATGGAGTTAGACAGCGGTAGCTATGAAGTCGTCGATATTCACCTGGAATGCATGCTGAAGTGGATAGCGTTTGTTCTTTGTTGTAAAGAAGCAACTGTTGGTTTACAATCAATCCTATCGCTCATCGACAAACTGTTTGGATTCCTCCTTGAACTTAAACGAGGACTCTCCGAAGACGAAGTATGCGTGATTGTTCCTTTTCTTATTGAGAAAACAAGCAATGCAAAAGGTCGCTTTCGCGAGTCTTTTATGGAGATAGTAGGTCAACTTCGCTCTGAAACCCTTATTTCAACCAAAATATTGGGCCCAGTTGCATGCGTTCAAGTGATTGAGCGCTCAAACCACGCGAAAGCAAGGGCGTTGGCGTTCGCAATTTGTCGCGAGTGCGTTGTGACTGCTGGACTGCCTGGAATTGGGAAAAAGGGTGTCGTTGTAGCCGCAAAGTCACTTTCCGAAGAGCACCTTCCCGAAACGAAGGCTGCAGCGTTGGATCTAATGGAAGAAATTGTTCGACGAATGAACGGGGATGTTACAAAGCTGGCGAAAATATGTGGCACTGCTCTGAGTTCTAAAGCGCAGGAGGCTATCGAAGAGCGATGGAAAAAGAATGGGTCAAGAAAGGAGCTCCTGCCTCCCCCGATCCCTTCGGTGAAGAAGATGAATGATGTGCCTGTGGAATTGACACCGGAAAGAAGAAATTTCGGAGTTGCATCTCACGAAACACCAGGATCCGAACGGAGTGCCACTCTCCAAGATGAGCTTCCAGCTTTCAACCTGAGATCGGAGGCAGAACCCTTAGAACAAATTGGTCGTCACGAAGAAAGATCAACGTTGAATCCAAATGATCCATTTGCCTTTGGTCAATCGGCAATGTCTCGCGCAGACGAGCGCCTAGCTGATTCTCAGCAAGATTCGGTGTCTTCCGATCTGTTCCGCGCCCAGGTTTTACACGACCCGGTGGAGACAGCACGGGCGCAAAGCAATTCCATCAATGACATGGCAGATTCTCAACCTATCGTCTCTCATCATACATCACAGATGGGCGGTACTCTTGGAACCGCTGCGTCCCTCAGGGCACGCTTGTTGAAAATAAAGGAAAAAAACAAGGGTTCGGATGCTGATCAAAAGCCTCCCCAAGGAGAAAGAGACTTCGATGACATTTCGGCCATTCTAGCTCAGGGAGATGGAAGAGAAGAATACAAGAGAGTGCTTAGCCATGTGAAGGCTCTCCTTGTTAGGTCAACACCATTGCTTGATGACGACCCTGATATCTTGACGACAACACGTTCTTTGAAGAAAGTCCACACCGCTCTAGCTAACTCAGCAGAGACAAATGGGGGTGGACAAACGACACTCAAAAAAGTTTTGGTGGAGAATGTTAGTGTTCTAATCTCACACCTCATAAGGTAAGAAAGGAGGCGAGTCTGTGTGTACATAACTGACCTGTCTAATATGTTTCTCGAAGTGTCATTCGATTTTCATTGTCTTGTCTTGGATCCAACAGCACTGCCGGAATCTCCATCCCGTTACTATCGGTGTCACTGGCTACGCTTATGGCGTTATTTCGTTTTTCTGACGTCGCATCGAATGTCGGTCTTGATGACTTGACTTTACTTGTACGGGAGACTGCTACGATCCTGCTCGACCCCAGATTTTCAGCTGAATCAGATCTTGACGACGCGACTTGTGCGCAGATGGCAAAAGCGATAAACAAAACAGCAGTCAATGCAGCTACTGGAGCTCCAAGACACACCTCATTTCATGCATTAATTACTATACAACAGCAACTCGCTACTGAAGCCAATGACGCCGAACTTAGTGATGCTAAAGATTTCAATGGTCGTCTTTCGAGGGTAATTTCAAGATTGTTTTTGCGAGTTATTAAGGCCGAAGAAGCGGCTGAAACCCCTTACACTTTGACAAGCATGGATATGGAGTCTTTGGTCTCCATCATGGATGACACACTGGACCGTTGTAGGGACAGCCATGGACCATACAGCGATGCGTCCAGAGAAATGGTGTCGAGTTTAACTGAATCCATATTAAAGGTACATGGTGGATCAGGTCAGATAAGGAAAATCATGGAGGGTGCAGCCATATCTACGAAGTACTCTTCTTTGGCTGATCTTGTCAGTTCCTTATCCGAAGAAGATCTCAGGGTAGGATTGGCTCTTGAAATGAATGACGTTGGGAACGAGAATTCGGACAACACGAGAGGGCCATCTATTGCTGAGCTTGTTACTGCCCTTGGAAATTCGAAGGAGGGTCTTGATCGTGGCAAGGCTCTAGCTGAACTCCGGCGTCACAAAGATGAATTTGGAACCGCAGAGCTTGAAGCATACCTTGAAGAAGTTTCACCTCCATTTCGGAAATTCATAGAAGACCAACTTGCTTCCGGGGCATCAAGCCCTGCTAATTCAGAGAGCTGCAACTCAATGTCTGAAAGATTGCGTAAATTACGCACTCGTCTACAAGCGACGGAACGAGCTGTGCAACCCGCAATTGGAGAGGATGCCGTTGCTCAAGCTCCTGAGAAAGAACCAACCGCAGACCCTCTGCCAAATAGGTTGTCAGTGTCAACTTCTGTAACCTCTGGACCTTCGCGGTCCACCCGCCTGGCACACCCCTCTCCTCGATCGCGCTTAGCGCAGCCCTCACCCTCTCGACGAGCATCGGCACAATCCGGATTGGCATTGCCATCACCATCCAAGGTGACGAGGGGCGCGCCTTCCGAAAGCGGTCGAGGCGTACCGAAAGTTGCGGACGGTGTGCGCGAAAGGCATGTTGCCAGATCCTCCTCTGCTTCTGGTACCTTAGATCGAACCACGGCTGCAGCCAACCTCCGAGCAAGATTGGAGGCTGTGAAGCACGGCAAAAACTGAGGCCTTTGAATTCAATCGCGAGATAACGGTAACAGCAGCTTATTAGTGTTAGCCGCGCTTATAGACTTTGTAACTTATTTGAATAATGTATCTTTGTTCATATCAATAAATCCAACATTGGTTGTGATTGATTGATACAAATCAGGAAGTTCAGATCGCGTCTCCTTGTTCCAGACATCCGAATAGTGTTCAAGGTAAGCAGCAACCGAATCTGAAAAACAATCCACACCCATGAACCACACAATGTAGAGGGTCGGATCATTTGTGCTCTTGATGGAGTTCGAGAAAAGACGCACGTGATCACAGAATGTAGCAAAACGTCGTTCGAGGTCGCCAAGGACCCTGAGAACATGCGAATTTCCCCATGCCTTGATCTCTGCCATCAATGGACGTTCAGTTGTTCCCTCTGCCGCTCCTCCACCTAACAATATCGATTTGTCAATACCAATTTGAAGACGAATTGCGTGAGAATACAACGTTTCGGCCTTTTCTGCGATCGATGGCTGGTTTTCAAACAGTGATTCAGCCTTCAACATCTGTGCATTTGCAAACGAGGACAGAGTCGCACGAGTTGTTGCTTTCAGGCTGTTGCGTCCATGGTTCCCATCGCTTGATGGAGCAAGGACACACATGGTTCCGCGAGATATTGCCCGATCCATTTCCCTTCTCGTCACTTCCTTGCCTTCCAATTCCGGGGACAGTGTGAATATGATAGATGTCCACCGTGATGCTGTTTCGAAGAAATAGTTTGTAGCTGTTATTGAATCATTCAAGCTGAGGGTACCGCATCTGTATCCATCAAGAAGAACCCTGGCAACGAGAACAGAGAAACCACCACCTCCCAGATACCCCATGGATGCTCCGTATATATTTTCTCTATATGCCCACAACTTCACAACTCGAAGAACTCCCTGAAACAAACGATAAGGGCCGAACTCATCTCCACCAATCCCCTCAAAGGCTCGACGTATAGCTTCAATGTCATCAATTGTGCGATAGGCTCTGAGGCTCCCGTTGTCCACTGGTTTGTCCGAGGTATCTAAGAAAGACATCACCATATCAATTGGCGGAACCCAAGGCCACAATTTCACAGTCAATATTTCAAGCGGGGCGGTTGACGTTCCTGCTACCCGAGACCGAATTTTGGCGCCAGGATGGATGGCCACAAGGTGCTGCGCCAACTCATGAAAGAATAATCTGCTTGAGATTCTCACAGAGGTATCGGTAGCCCTTACTTGAACCACTGCATCAATGTCACTAATATCTGGCAACCCAACACCGATTGCATAGGATCCTGTTGGGATGATACTTGCACGGCCGCAATTCAGAACTGATGCGCAGTGGCGGCAAGCCCTGTCAACTTCCAAAATCAATGCTTGGCATTGCCCCCGGAAATAACGAGACCATGACTCCCCCATGTCTGAGAAGACAGTGTTTACAATTCTGGGATGACGACACGGAGAAGGAGGCTTTCTGGAAAGGGGAACGGAAGCAACAGCATAAATCTTCCCGTCTACCTTGTATCGTTGAAACAGCGTAATCGCATACACTGGGATAACACAATCCTCAGTAAGCCACCGCTCGCTTTCCCGCAGCTCAACTAACCGAGATCGAGCAGTGATCGATGTACCGTATTGTCCCAATGACACATGAGGCTTCCATCCAGAGTCGAACCGACTTTCTTGTTGATGGCATCGACGGAAGGTTCCAATCAAGCATTCGTATAAATCACGTAACCATGAGCTTGATTCTCTTTCCATTTCGGGCGAGGCAACCAAAGTTGCTGACGACTGGTGAGAGAGTACTTCAAGACATGATGGAGAAAAGGTAAGACTGAACCCATCCTGGTGATCGTGTTCTTGGTGTTTCAAGAAATGATCCACGGCGTTTGTGCAGGCTTGAAGCGCCAAACTTTTGCCCTGACTCGAGCCAAAGTCAGCAAAGCCATGAAGCATTGTAATATGCGGGATTGGTAGTGTTGATGAAGAGTCACAAAACGAAACACCACCGACAACGCTTCGTCCCAGCACAATTCCAAGTAGAGAATCAACTGTTGACTCCGCGGAAGCAGCCCAGGCGTTGCGCTCGATGTGGCCAGGGTTACACAGCGTAGGTCCCGTGGCAGGGTGATTCAGTAAGGGCCCTTGTCGAAAGGAAATGGACAAACCAAAATGATCCGAGGGCGGCATGGAATCATTTTGGCAGAGCAATTCTCCTGATATTGGAAGCAAGGCAATGTCGTCCGTTGGATCCTGACTCGTCCACTGCCGAGCAATGTATATGCGATCATTCCGCTTTGGAGCCAGAGTTTGTGTCGTCAAGGCTCTTGTTCGCTTAGCTCTCGAATTGGTTCGAGGGTCGAACGTAAACCCATCAGAGAGCTGATCGGGCATACTGCTCTTTTGCAGGACAGCCCATGTATCGACAAAGAAGCCTTGGCTGAACCGGTTCCCCAAAACTGCCTCGCCTTCAAAACATCCATTCTGCAATTCCTTTTGTTGCTCATTTGCATTGAAATCACCCAGCACAATGGGAACCGTTGCACGAATACGGTTGTTGTTTGGTTGGTTTTGGCGTTGCCACAGCTTGCTTTCGAGTATTTGGAGTTGTCCGATGACAGACGAGAGTTCACGATGCCGTGCTGCAGCAGCAGATCTTTGCAAGGGATCGGCCAATAAGTGAAGATTGGCAATCAAGAGGACAACATGGTTCCATTCCAAGAGCACCATATTGGATCGTTGTTTTACAGCACCATCCCGACAGATCCATGCCGAGAGTGGTCTCAGTCGATCCTGAGATCTGCACCAAAGAACCATATTGCCACTGGGAGTCACGGTTTCAGTATGGCCAGGAGCTGCACTCAGACAAAACTTATCTTGAACCCACCGAGATGACACCAAAAGATCAAGAAAGGTTGGTGTAACTTCTTGCAGGGCAATAATGTCTGCATCCGACCCAGCCAATTCCGCAATGAGTTTGGTCCAGCGACGTATATCATCTTCACTGTTTTCCTCGGCCTGTCGAGTCTCTGTCACGTCGACAATGTTGTTGTCGTGGTCATTGTGTAGATCAAACAAGACATTCCATGAAACGATTTTGAGTTCGCGATCCATGCTCTCATTTGGACTTGTACTTCTGCCTAGCTCGTGCGCCACAGAGGGCTTCCATGATCCTTCTTCTTTTGAATAGTCAAAGTGACCCGTCGCATGCCAGGTGTATCTTTCTTGTTCTCGTCGATGCGCATGAGAGGACTTGTTATTGGCAGTGGCGACAGTTCCATTGTGGTTGCTGGCCGTGTTTTCCGACGCCGCAGTTGCGAAGGTATCACCCACGGATGACATGTTCTTGTCGTCATCATTAGCAGCCGATATTCCCAATCCCTGTTTTCGTGCTTGTCGTTTGGCGGCCAAGCGTTGACGTTCATGATCTCGTTGTTGTCGGCGTTCCAATCGTTCTGCTTCAATCTGTTGCATATTAGACATGGCCGCTCGGATATTTTGCGTCGTGGTTGGTGAAATTTTGTGAGGACTTTTTCCCACCCCAGATCCAAAGAGCATGTCCACTTTTCCCAATCGATCCCAGAGAACCATGTCGTTGATTTCCGTGTCATTGAGACGAGAGATGGGATCGTGAGGATTGGCTTCTTCCGACGCTGCTTCAATGGAATCATCGGAAGCATCACCTGTCGGACGTTGCGATACTGATTCTAACGCGTTTGGGTCCGTTTGATCGACGTGTTGTTCACTGCCAGGCGTTGGTTCCGTTGTTGTCGACAAAACAAGGGAAGGTGGTTGGCATCGAAAATACCAAATGCGATGTTCAGGAATGTCACCACCCTCTTGGATACTGGAAAAATCATCCAAGGCCGTTTCCATCGGACCCCTCACTCGATCATCGTAACCTATCATGACGGCACCCCTCTCTTCTGGCAAGGGACACCATCGCAACCGATGCAAGACATCTTCGGCCGTACGTAATTTTTGGACCGGTTTCTTGCGGTTCGAACCGTTCTTGCTCTTGTTGTTGCTGCTGCCCGACATTGTTGTCGAGAGATGAGCTCCAAAGTACTAGGTTTTTGTTTTATGTTTACGATAGAAGAGACGGCACTGGTAAAAGTGCATGGTCCATGATCCATGATCCATGATTGCAGAACCTTTATGCATTTTGCAAGACGTGAACACGTTTGGAGTTTGGAGAAACAAGATCCAATACATACCCGAAAATGGAAGAGTCGACCCCATTTTGGTGGGTGGAAGGTGGAAAGTCTGCCCCCCCCCGTTCATCGTAATGGATGGATAATGGTGGGTAGCCTTTTCTGAACTCCTTCAATTCCCAAGTCCCAAGAAAGCATCTACGCACACCATTATTGTATAGGTCGATCATTTCAATCATCCTCCTTCTTTCTCTTTTCCCATAGGTCGGACGATGAGTGCATGGAACATTGTTCCACCTAAGGTTAGAGGGAGGGTCATATTGTATAGCGCGGATTTCGGATCTGTGTGTGCGACCGAGCTTCCGAACGTGATTGATCCCAGTCAACTCATCTGGCTGACATCATACCCCCATTCGAAGGCAACCGCAAACCGCAACCGAGAAAGATTCTGCTAGTAGTGGAGCATCATCGCATCATTGTGGCAAGAAACGAGACGAACAATTGGCAATGGTGGGCCTTGTGTTACTCTTGACCATTTTCTATTATGGAGGGTTGGGTCTAGCATTTCACGTGGTACCCATTGTTCACACCAAAACAAAGACAGTGAACCCTACCATCAAAGAGGCATTTGTCCCACCGACGACAAGCCTGTGGAGTAGTTTTTCTTCGGATCAACAAAGTCTTGTGGAAGCACGCTCATTCTTGGAAAACTATCCGGCGTTTTACAATTTAATTGACAAGAACGACGAGCTCTGGAAAAAGCTCAGTGACGGTGATGGATACACCATGTTTGTTCCAACCGAAGAGGCCTTTCAAGAGTTGGGTGACAAAAAGTTGAAACAAATGGAAGATGTTCGAAATACCGAGACCAAAAATAAGATTGGCGCCTTTCATTGTGTAGCCGAAACAGTCACGTACGAACAACTGTACAACTCGGGCGGTGTCGTCACCTTGGGCGGAGAGGCTGTCAACGTGGATCGGACCAAGACTGGAGGAATGTTCGGTGTAGGAGGACAAGATGACGGAGGTCTTTTGATCAATGGAGCCAAGGTACTGCAAACCTACGAAGTGGGTCCTGGAATGATCTATGAAGTCGACAAGCTCGTCAATCCAAATATCCTGTGGAGGTACATGGACCAACTTCGCATTCCCGGATCGCGATAAGAAAGGCTACCCCCAAATCACGAGCTTTACGTGACTTCCGTGCTTAGAAGAGAATGAGTATGCTGACCAGAAGAAACATGTGTTACAGTTTGTGTCCGATTGTTGTGTACTGAGAATAGCTTTAGGATTTAGGACTTTCGCCCCATTAAGGAAATTGGGAGGTTTTCTTATCCCAGTTCATTTCACGTGTCCTGTGCCCTCCTCTCCCTATGTCCCGTTACCCTGTAGAGGAATAGATCATACGACATGGTCGTGGTCATCCAATTTGATTGAATGGCAAGGTCACGAAATATTGGGAAGATAAGTAGCTCTGGGGTTGCTAAAATAGGAGTAGTTGAGTCCCACAAGACCAAAATCCATCATGAGGATCCTTCAAAGATACCGAACACCGACGCCATCATGACCATGGTACCTCCAACGGCATCCCGTCTTGCACGCATCGTCGTCATGGTTCGAGGTGGAGGAGAGGGACTCATGAAGGCTACGGAATTCTATAGCAAGGCTGTGGGGTTGACACTCATGCGTGGAACAGAGGACTGGGCCGAGTTGACGGATGGAAGCATTCGTCTTCACTTGTCCGCAACGTCCACCGAATCGCAACTGGCCACTGGCAATTCGCCCATGTTGACCTTTCAAGTGCAAGATATGAACCAACGTGTTGCAGCCTGTGTACAAGCTGGAGCACATCTAGATGGATCGATCCAGTATCCTGCACATGGTAAAGTCGCGGCGATGCGAACGCCTGAGGGTATCATGATTGGGCTCTATGAACCCAACGTTTTGAATGCACCAGCAGAACAAAGCAATGATCCGAAAATGTGATGAGATAAGCTAAAATATCCAAAAGGGGCTTTTAAGAGAGCGTTGGCATGGAGAACATGAAGCTACGAGAACAACTGCATTCGAACTCGTTTCTTCAGGAGTTATCGACCAAGCAATCAATTCCCTTCGGAGCAAATGAAGCGAAGCCGAGCAACTCCTACTTTTACGAGAATGGATAATGGATGTCTTGAAATCATCGGAGTTTCCTTCGAATTTCAATGGTCTCGATCTTGGTATTCGTGTAGTGAAAGAAAGCTCAATTGTTCGGTTGTTCAAAGTTGGAATCTCTGGTCGTCATTACTGAGGTCGAGCATAAGATAAGAGACTTCTATTGAGACAGTGCTGAGCATCGCTGTATCGTAACCGTCATAGAACGATTCTTTGAAGGCAAAGAAAAACTAAATACCTTTACAGTAAGGATTGGTCTAAGAAGCCTCATTGTGCCGACAGCTGCTTTTCAAGGCTGTTCACTTTGGCTTCCAAGGCTTCTAGTCTCGGAATAAGAGTGGCAAGTGCTGCTTGTGAATATTTGCCCAATACGTCGACTTCTAGATTGACACGGTCACCTGCCTCTTTGGCCGTTACAACAATTTTCTTTTGAGTATAGTCCACCAACATGAAAGTGAACCATTGCTCTTCTCTATTCACGTCAACAACCGTTAGACTCGTTCCATCAATGGCAATGAATCCTTTCGGCACAATGAACGACAATACTTCCAAATCCTCGACATGAATCTTGAAGAATAAGGAATCTTGATCTTGCCATTTTTCCAGAATGGTTCCGGTATCATCGACATGACCCTGCACAAAATGACCCGAGTTTCGTCCCCCAATTTCACTCGCACGTTCCAAATTGACTGCATCACCCTCCTTGAGGCTTGCAAAATAGGTTCGTCGCAAGGTTTCGGGTGCCAGGCCGACGGTGAATTGATCGGGTTCGAGTTGCGTAGCCGTCAAGCAAACGCCCGAGACAGATATACTGCAACCCAAATACGCTCCTTCCAGAACTACCTGGCCCTTTACGGTTAGTTCGGTTCCCTTGCCAGTCGATCCATCCCACAGCAGCATGTCGTCCTTTTCGACCAGCGACACAACACTTCCCATTTCTTCAATGATCCCCGTGAACATGAACCTACAGCTTTCATCGACGACATGTCTCCTTCCCCATGGCAGAGCTCCATGGTTGGGAAGAAATGCCGCTGTGCTTTGATGGATCACCAGCAAGCTCGTGAGAAGACCGGAAAGGAACACCATGGTGATATGAAAAGATGATCCATCACAGTCCATCAGATAATGACGTCAGATGGTCTGCACTTCGTCGGGCGCATGCCATCACATCGTCCCATAAATCAACCGCGTGTCTTTCCTACAGAACTGCAACGGAACCAAACGAAATGGCAAGAATGACAAAGACAAAGCTCAAGAGCATTCCATGACATCCATTCCCAAAGAATATCAGCCACAGGATGTGACGAAAACAGAGCCTGTAGAGGACCATGATACAGGAGGGAGTCTTTTTGCCCTTTTTGACCATGATGACGACGATGACGACCAGAACATGAATACCACATTGCACCAATCACGCATTCCAGTTGGCTCCGTCTCCTTTCTCGTACAACAGCCTCCTGATAAGGGGACGTTGTTTGCACACCAGGTGTGGAGTGGATCTCGGTACATGGCTCAATACCTGTTGGAAAATCCTGCTCTCGTCCAGGATAAGTCGACGATTGAATTCGGAGCAGGAACAGCACTGCCTTCCTTGGCAGCCTTAAAGAGTGGATCAAGTTTCAGTGCTATTACGGACTACCCTGACGAGGACATGCTCCAAGCCATTCGAGAGACTGTAGGCTACAACTGGAACGACCTCGGGAATAATGTGGTAGACCGAGTGGCTGTGATTGGACATGAATGGGGAACTTCGACAAAACCTATGACTACTGCATTGGCAGCTCGCCGAAACAATTCTCCACAAGCATTCTTTGATGTTGCACTCTTGTCAGAGTGTTTGTGGAATCACAGTTTGCATGAAAAGTTGGCGGCCTCGTTGCAGGCACTCCTTCACCCCGCACACGGATGCGCTATTTTTACCTATGCCCATCATATTCCTGGATTGGAAGACCATGACGATGCATTTTTTACTCTGTGTGAAGAGCGCTATGGATTCCAGGTGGCGACGACGTGTATACAGTCGATGCCGTATATGTGGGATGCCACGAAAACCATCCCCATTCTGCTCAAAATCATGGTGCGTCAAGGAAATGGAGATTCAGGATCAACATCCAACTAAGACTATGCTTCGTTAATATATTTGACAAAAGAGTATTCCTTTTCAGTGTTTTACTCCTCTAGGAGTATGTTCAACATCGTCAACAGAGAGCTGAGGAGCTACATAAGCAATGTTCGACTGAGTTCAGAATGAACGTGTCGGGTAAGCCGGCAGGCTAAGGGGGTCTGGGGGTTGAAAAACATCAAAGACTAGAAAAACTTTTTTAGCTCAAGAGTCGAAATTCAGTACTTTACACCAAAACCTTCCCATGTAAGGCAAAAAACGCCGGTACTTCATCCTCTCTCTTCCAAGCAATCGCAACACTTCAGCGTTCCTGTCTCGTTCATCAACCTGATAACATTATATTAAAGTACTTAACCAACACTGGGGGGGTATAGGCCCCCCACCCATCAGTCCCATGTAGGGAAGGATCCGGAATCGCGCCGCGCTGCCAGAACTCCAGATTCTGAACGATGCGCGTCTGCTGTGGGCGAGCGTGTATCCAACTAGTGAGCCATTCTCCTTTTACTCACAAAGTGAGCCTGCACTCTCGAAATCTCTTCGCAGTAGTACAGTAGTCAGCTGCTGTAGGGTGCCAACCCCCAGCATCCAACCTGGAGAATTAGCCCCCCAATCTTCAACAGTCAAGCTGACAACAACAAGCGACCTGGACGTACCCACTAGGGAGTACAGTCGAGTCTTCACCCTGTGTGGTCGTTCCCCTCGTATCTTGTCATCCATCTCTTCATTTTCCTCAAGATTCACCTCCTCACATCAATTCTGAGAATCTCACCAAGGCTTCTACTGATGCCTTGGCATCAGTGTATCTTTCAACCATCGACATGGTGGGGAGGATTCCCCTTCCTTTCAGATGCTTTCTCCATCTATTGTTTGCTTCTAGCACTTCTGTGGGAATTGCCCTGTTTTGCGCTTCGGTGGTTGCTCCTCTCCGAAGAGAACGACGGACGCTAAATGCTTCTTCAACTTTTGTGGTGTCTGGAATGAGTTGGGGAAAACGGTGTTGGACTCGTTTCCACAAATCGTGAAATAGAATGTCCAAGTCGCCCACAGAAGCTCTTGCAATCCTGCCCTTTCCTTTTGTCACTCGAAACAACGGGCCAGAGGTGACTCCATTTGCATTCCAACATCGAATGGCTCGTTCCAACCACAATCGCACTTCAATACCCGAGCTAGTCTTGTCTGCCAACGGGTGGATGTAGATTCTGAAGGTTCCGTTGGTTTGTTTAAACCGCCCAGCCAATGCTAACGGAACATGGCTTTTTCTTGGGTATTCAAGGCCCTCAACCCAATATTTCCTCATCAAGCCGATGTCGATCTGTGGGATTTCTTCTCCCCTCAACGCTGCCACGAAACCAACCACTACCAACGCGCCCGTCAAAGCAACTTCAAGTTTTCTTGCCCCCTGCAAACCTCCCTGCCATTCCTCCTCTAAGACGGCTAATCCTGCTTTTACTTCGTCCAACGTTGTGGCTTGGTCTGGGATCCAAACATCCCCCATTCGTCGATGACAGCCGGTCATGAATCGTTTGTACCAGTGAGAATTTGTCGGACTCCCACTAAAGAACAATCCACCACGGTCACCATATCCAACGGTTGCCAAGCCTGTGCCACCTGGCAATGTATGATAAAAATTTGACACTGCTGATCTGACCTTGCGAGCCGACTCGAACTGAATATGCCTCGAGTTTCGGCCCTGATTCATTGTCTTGATTAACATGAGACAAGCTACCTTCATGCCTTGATCATCCACTACCGGACACGGTCCTCGTTGCGGCAAAGGTTGGTCTAAGCCCATTGTTTCACCTGCTTCGATCAAACCTCTAACCTCCCTCCAATTTTTTTCTACTGTGGTGCGTTCTCGTGACCAAAACGAATCCAAAGTCGCCCTCCGAATGCACAACATTAATAGCTTGTCGGCTTCCTTGTGGTCACTCGGAAATCTTCCCTGCATGTTATAGAAACTGCATTCGTCGCATTGGAAGTTGCACATCAGGTCATCTCCAACGCGAGCCTCTCGGAAGCGTTTCTCATCATCAGCCAATTCGCAATGCAATTCGGTGTCCAACAAGGCATCGTCCAAATCCCCAGCCTCATAAACTGGAAACCTGTCTTCCGACAGTTGAGTATAACATTTCGCATGCCAGATACCACAACAAGGCTTACTCGTCCCCCTTGTACTCCCAAAGTTTGCGCAGACAATCCCTGACAGCGGTTGGACCGGCCTCCCACAGCCCTTGCAGTTCCCCGTCCACTTGCTCCAATAGAGTCTTCTTCCGTTTAACTTGCCAGGGACGCCTATAAAGAAACGGACAAACAAATGCAACAATCAAAGGTTCGTGTTGAGATTTACTCCAAAGAGCACAGCCCACTGGTACAGTGAAAACGCAATCCGCCACTTTGCCGAGTTTCTTGCGCCAACGATTCGTCATGAGGGCAGGGCAAATGAATATGTGTCCTGTACGTGTTCGCACATGTCGCGCCTCGCACAACTGATCAACGGCCACATCAGCAATAGCTGGTGGTGGCATCCTTATGAAATCATCGTCTTCAAACGCCCGATCAAACCAGTCCTTGGTGTCGAGAACTTTCCAAAGGAAAGAGGGTCCACAACTCTTCAGCCAAGCAACCAATCCACTCTGTCTTTCTTCCGCCGTCTTGTTCAACGGAACATACATAAGCATGTCTCCGCCGGCCATAACTCCCGTCATTAAATCGCCACGGGACAGACCATCCGTCCCTTGCTCAATCATCCTGGTTCCTGCCACCCAGATTACCCGAACGAAAACTTGACCCGTCATCTCAAGCCGCTTCGTTCGCAATACAAGATCATACAATAGTGGAGTCGATGAAGTTCCTCTGAAAAAGGCCGACTCTGCCGTGGAATTATCCGTGAACATAAAAATTTCCGATCCTTTCGGTATGGTGCCATTGTTGACCAACGCTTCCAACCTGAGAACCAAGTTGTATAATTCTCGGTAATTTGAAGACCGGCCACCATATGCCTTGGTCCATAATCCGTGTTCTGTCTCCACGGTCTGCGATCCATACAGCCAGAGCGACGAGCCAAAACCCTCCCCAGAGGCATCTCCGAAGATAATCGCTGCTTTCGCTCCCTTTGTTGGGCGAGCCAAGATCCTGGGCGGCGATTCGTCTCTCGTCAATTCCACTAAGGCTGCGACATCGCTAGCAAAACGAGGAGCAGGATCCACCTTCTTTGGCGGTCCCTCGCTCTTGTTCAACTCGCTAAGCTTCCTCTTTTGACGATCCTTTTCCGGAAGTCGCCAACCCTCCGCATCTCTATCTGACCGCCAAGTTTCTAACGTGAGATGGATTCCCTTAAGGTAAGGTACCATTGTGTCAAACGTCAAAGAAACATAAACCAGAAAGCCTCTAACTCTCTCCAATTCTTTGCGATCAATCTTTCCTCCTTCTTCGGCCCACTGCTTGAGAGTGTTTATATGGCCCTTTGTCTTTTTCCAGCGCTCCTGGGACACCGTTTTGTACACCTGCCCCTTCTCATCCGTTCCCACTACAGCTCCGGCCCATGCGCCAGGCGTTTTACTCGGAGGCCTGCGCTTCCTTGCTGCATCCTGCAAACCATAAAAGGACGCTCCTTTCGCCATCTTGCTTGCAGCCGCCCAAGCTTCTTCCTCTGATGGTGCCGTCTCTCGCAAATCGTCCACATATGGGTGGACATCAGCTGCGATGACGCCGTCGTCTCGAATCTTACTAACCCATGGCACGCTTGGGTCATAATCTGCGTCACCTGGTAAGTTCAACCGAACGTTCACCCATCCAAAGATGTTTTTCGGGTCTAACTTATCCCCAAAAATGAGTCTCTTTACTCGTTGTGCGTTTTGTGTCGCTTGATATGGTGATGTTGTCAGACCCATGGCGCATCTCGTCCATGCTTCCCATAATCGAGTCCGTCCGTAACGGTTCTTCAACTCTTCGGGGAAAAGGTCAGTAATATCAATGCCTGTGTATGCTCTCAAATCCGGATGCAACCAAAAGTTGAGAAACATCTCACCGAAATCGTTGTCTGCTGACCATGTTCTTGACTCCACTGTACGCAACATGGAATTCACGTTGCCTAACCCAAACCAAGGTGCGAACAGGGAGTCGTTCAGTCCGCTTTTGGTACCATCGTATACCATGCGGATGTCGTCCTCTCCTTTAGGGACAGAAAAGAAGCTTGTCAAGGATTTAATGCCGTTGGTTGGAGCAATATATCCTCGCGATCTCACCTTCGTCAGTTTCTTCTTTTCGAAGGCTCTTTGCTTCTCGTCTGGATTGGCTTGCTGCCTCCTGCGATACGACGGGGGTTCACCTATCCACATGGGTGCTATCCCGTCCCGCATATCGCGTAGCCATTGAGGATCCGGCATCCTCCAGAAAAATGGGGACGACCCCTTGTCCCAATCCCACCATGAGGCTTGGGATGCGTGCGACAAAGCGCTCAATCCGGCCTGCCAAGTGCGATCTCTCAACGTAGTGTCGCCATTGTCCTGATCAAAACGCTGAAACCGCCACCACGACCAAAAGTCCGAACAAACCCGTCGCTTCCAGTACCTTAGTGCGGCCCCTCTGATTACGTTCAGCGCCTTGATGCACTCCGCTTGCTTCCTCACATCTCGAATTCCCAATTTGTCACAAATACGATCATCCCACAGGTAAGTCGGGATTTCCGCATCGTCTGACTTTGTCGCTTTGAGATTTCGATCCTCACGTCGTTCCTCAACATTCAATGAACCAACTCCTTCCTCACTGTCAGGTGCTGAATACAAGGCTTCAGCTTCCGTCATTCGTGCTTCTTCAGAGCTTGTCCCCAAATCTCGTTTCCCGGCCTGATCCATCGAGTCCTGATCCAATGGTTCGTTCTCTTGTTCCTCCTGGGTACCACTCATCCATTCTCGTAATGAGAGCGCCACCTGAACTCGACACTTGAATGGAACCAAGAGTTCATCTAACCAACAATTCAACTCCTCCGACGATCCATGTTTGTGGAGCTCTGCTGGGAAGTCCAGAGCGATAGCTAATTCTTTTGGTGAAAGCCGACGTTTGACATGACACGATGTTGTAAACACACTTGGCAACACATGCATTCGATGTCGATCCTTTTTCCAATTCATTTTGCGGTGTACGATATTGACACCTTCCTTCATCGGGTCATATGCTGAAGGAGCTGGCCAATCCTGCCCATTGATCGTTGGGTCCACCACACCACTCATCGTCGTGTTTTCCAAACCTGGCTCCACAAAGTTCCTCCAACAATCAACAAATCGATGCGGTCTACCTTCAACCACCCGCTCAGCCACATGAATTAAGGATTCTTGTGTCGTAACGCCGCCCAATTCGTCGTGTCGTAACCGAATTACCGTCGTGGTCCAATTTGCATCATGACGATACGGTCCTGCTCCTTGTCGACCTCCAATCCAACAAACCACCTGTACCGTCGGCATTTTCCATACCGAATGACGCGGGGTTGGCGTCCAACCCCCATCGAACAAAACAATATCAACATCGGGTCGATCCTTCCAGGATTGTGGCCGCCGTACCGCAATTCTCATTTTCTTGGTTCCCTTATTTCTCGTCAATTTGCTTTCCCGTATAATCGCCAACTTCGCCCAACCTGACGAGCCAGTCTCACCACCGGATACCTTCTCTTCCGGCGTATCAATCCATTTCACATGGCCGAGCGATGACACCGCCCAAAACCAAAAGGGGGTTCCACCGCTCGCCAATCCAATCTTACAATCACCCTTGCCTACTTTTAAGCGAGTAATCTTTCGCTCCTCCACTCCAACAGGCGAGAGGCAAAACGCCGGTCTTTCTACATAACAATTAAACTTTGACGAGCTGTTATCACTCTCGTCTTCGCTCTTTTCTTCATTCATCGCTTCAACATCCAACACTTCAACCGCCTTTCGCTTCCGACCGCCGTCATTTTTCACGATCTCATCATATCACGCTTTCTTGGCCGATCCTTTGTTATTGGACGACACTACAGAGTTCACTGATCGTTGCAACTTATCCAGACGATCCTCTCGACCAGGAATTATGGCCTATTCAACAATGCCCAGGCCCCGCCCAGTGGCAGATCTTCCGTCGGTTCCTCCGTCGCACTTTTTGCCGAAACGCCCACACCGACACTCTTAGTGAACGTTTGGAAAAATGGCTACCGCAATCTACGGAGAGACTATGGCCAGCTTATTATCATTTTGAAACAGACCAGTTATTGATCCGAGGTGAAGGCAATTTCTTTATAAGATATTACACTTCTCCCGACGGGGTGTGCTCCGCGCTTTATGACCGGCATATTGACATTCCTAAACTCCATCCCATTACCAAGCTCCCCCCCAACTGTTTCCCTACCCGGGTGGACTGGCCACGCCGATTATGCGCGGTGCCTCCAGCCTTGGACTACATCTATGACCTCCCCCTCCCCTCTGTGGCACCCCACGGCCTGTTGGAAAGTTTCACTCACTACTGGCCGCCCTTTCACCGCAACATTGATTTCGTGGCCTCGGATCAGGGACTGCAACAGATCTTTCAGCTCCTCAACCAGCCGTCCCGACTACATCAACTCCATTGTGTCTGCGATGGTGGTTGTCGTGCCCCCAACGGTTCCTACGGATGGGTGATTGGGAATGATACCAACGTTTGGCTCAAAGCATATGGGTCAGTCCCGGGCTGGCCAATGTCATCTTTCCGTGCCGAGACATGGTCGATCTGGTGTTTATTATGCTTCCTTCAGCATGCGGTCCAGTACTTCGGTTTCGCCGGCAACCCCATCCAGAAATGGCTCGTCCACACGGACAGCCTAAGCTTTATCCAACGGTTTGATGAGCTTCGAAGCTACGGCGAGCTGTGGTACTCCTCCGTCTACACCAGGAATGATATTGATGTATTCATCGAGATTTTTGCGGTGCTCAAAGTATTTCCATACTATGTCACCTTTGAACACGTGAAAGGTCACCAAGATGCTACCGTCAGTTTTAATTTTCTTCCCAGGCTGGCCCAACTCAATGTTTTGGCCGACGAAATGGCAACGATCGCCCTTGACCGCCAACAGACAAACGACCGACCATGGTACCCCCTGCTTCCTAATTGCAAGATCCGCCTTGTCACTCAGGCCTACGGCCCTCATTCCGGTGATGAGCTCAAGGTCTTACGCAAGATCGTCCCCGGCAAAAAATTGGCTACGTATTTCCAGCATAAATACCAATGGACCCCTACAACCCACGACTGCATTGACTGGATGGCCTTTGAACAAGCGTGCTCCCAGACGTCCATCTCCCGCCCCTTCCTGGTTAAACTCTTAGCCGGTTGGCTGCCCACCAACGTCCGACTCGCCAAATACGAACCAGTATCACCCAGTTGTTCGTGCTGCCCACTCGATGAAACACAAAATCATTTGTATGTGTGTAGAAGTTCCCAACCATGGCGAGACAAATTCCTGTCCAACCTCCGGGACGAACTTACCAATCTCTACACGGAGCCCACACTCCAAGAACATCTCCTCACATGCTTTGAACAACGGTTAGCCACACCGCCAGAACAGGAGGCCCATGATTCCCCCGACGGCGACCTTGTCGACATCGACCCAATCCTAGTTTTCCGCGGATTCATTCCAAAAGGATGGCGCCTTCACCAGACCCAGTATCTCGAGGCCAATCCGCACATCACCAATCAAAAACGTCCACCACCGCCTTGGGCACCTGCCCTGGTGACCCATCTCTGGCATGCCAGCTACGATTTATGGCATCAACGAAATCTTCGTGTTCACAAACATTTTCGCACAGATAGCCCCCACACACGACAAAGAATGGAGAGCATGGTCCGACAACTCTATCGAGCAAGTGCAAACCTCCTAAGTGCGGATCGTACACCGTTTGAATGCCCGCTAGACCAACGCCTGTCTACTTCATCCACGGCGGAGCTCAAAGATTGGATCACAGTTGTCGGCCCGGTTGTTGCACTTGGCCAACAACGGAAGGACACTCACACTCGCCTCCACACTACCGACATCCGCACCTTCTTCCCAGTCCAACAGCCGGGCACCCAGCAGTCCAAACCGACCACATCAGTTTCATTTCTACCCCTCCCTCACCGACAACGCGACATCCGAGAATATTTCAAACCTTCCAGGCGCCAACACTCCAATTCAATTTCCAACACTGAGGGTGATAATAACCACCCGTCGTAAGATCCCGCCCATGCGAACCAAGTTCGCCGCTCCTTTGGCCATCTGACACACCTCCTTTCATTTCATTCACCTCATCCAAATCCGTCGCTACGGCCACGGTAGACGAGTCCACCTTGTGTATGCCACATGCCTAGGATAGTCTTAAACTCTAGAATTTACTATATATATATCCAGACGATCCTCCAAACCTGTTTTCAAAGCAGCAAACTTGGAACGCGGTGTTGCGAACCGGATCAAATGCTCATGCAAGATGAGTGCTATTTTTGGATGTCCACTGAAGTCCGCCTGGCGGTAGGCCTTCATCACTTCGTGCGCCCGCAAGGTGCCCCACAGCATGCCAGGTGGTGTGTTTGTTGCACGTCCTGGCGCCCGTGCTTCTCTGAGACTTCGAAAGATCGCGCGGACACAATGAGAAATCAGAATCCAGACTTCTTGGGAACTGGCTTCACTTTCCGCCTGCACCTGCTGATGGTAACGCACGATCCAATGGCACAGGTCGTCCCAAAAGGTTTTGCTTTGAAGCAACAACTCATGGGCGACACTTGCCGGTTCCGTGCCAAACGCAAACAAATCGCCGATTGCTTGCTCGAGAGTTCTTTTCCCGTCCTTCACGTGGTCCAGGATCCTCTGATGGATACCTTCTCTACCAGAGGGTGGATGAAAGTCTTCAAATTTGGGTGCCCCACCTAGCGCCCGCGAATTCGTCGTCTGTGACTGGTCTGCACCTTTCCCTAGCAACGGAGGGACCTCAAGGTTAAACGACGCAATATACGCCGTGTGATATGGCGTTTTGTCTCTGACCTTTGCCGTGGTGGCCCGAAGGTTCGCCGCTCGCTCCTCATCCAAACTCACGTCCGACGTTGCCAACGATAACAACGAAACTGCATCCACGAAAACGTGCGGGTCCGCAGTAACGTCGTGGCGGGCCATCCAGGAAACACAAAACCCTCGAGTTGTGAAAACTATGGATCCAACAGCAATCGCATCCGTCTCAGCCTGGTCTTGGAGATCCCTCATTTCCGACCGTAACTCTTTCAACTCCTCCTTCATTCGAGCAAACTCCTTCTGCATCCTGTCAGCGTCTTCCCCTCCAGCAAAACTCACAGACTGCGGGGCAACACTCAAACCAGCAACCTTAGAAGATGAAGTACCCCATCCAAATGAGCCTCCTCCACTTCCTGTGTTCTGAGTCCATCCTTGCTGGGTGGAGCTCTGTTCCAAAACCTCCAGCCGAGTGACCAAGTCAGAGAACATGGTCGCCCACTTGCCTCCTGGGTCACTCTTGTGCACCGACGAACGAGAGAGAAGAGAGAGGGTCGGGTTGACAAACTGCTGTCTAAACTCACTCTTGTCGCCAAAAAACTTATCCAAACCCTCTTGGACAAGTGCCTTCGATGACGCCATTGTTTGATCTACCTTGCGATCCACAGCCTCTAAGCGACGCACAACTTCGGCATCCATTGCCTTCTCCGAACGTTTTCCGACCGCATCCTGCAAGGAATGAATCATTGTCATACAATTTGCCAAAATCTCAAACGCCGACTGCGTACCGAAATCCGGGGATCTCTCACCCAGCAAGGCATGAATGACCGAAAGCTTGACGTGGATCTCCTCGATCTCATCATCCAGAGATTCCTCCATCGAATCTCTTTCCTTGCTCTCCTTTTCATGTTCCAACCTCAGCGTGTTCACATTAGCAACTAAGTTGCTCCACGCGCCACCCTGCAGGACCTTCACACTGGGAGTGGCTTGCTGATTGCCAATATCTTCTGGGACATCGTGCCAGGGAACCACGGATCGTCTCTTCTGGGGAGTATCGACCGCGGACGGTTTAACATCTAGATCCTCCTCGATTTCACTCATAACCGTTTGCGTGCCCTCGCTTAGCCACTCTCTTAGGATTAGGGGTCATCGCGACGAACTTTACCTCCGCCTTGGTGTTTTCCATGACTTTAGCAACAGTTGTGAGATCAACCTCATCGCCTGCCTCGGAGGCGGCGTGCTTGAGGGATGCAAAGGTTGCCTGCCAGCTCTCTAGAGAGCGAGGACTAAGTTCCATCTCGTTCCAGTCAATAGAACGAATACAATTGCCCGGAAGAACTGGTTGGCAAAAGACGGTTTCCAAAGAATCCGAACTTGAGGAACCACCAGAACCCCGAATGAAGATACCCGAAGGGTCATCGCCCACTAACTTGCTCCATACTTGCTTCTTGGCGGCATGCGAAGCCACAGAACATCCAACCCGAACACATACGCGTTGCCCTGCCCCAATTATGCCCCGACAAGACGCTTCGAACGTATCTTGTTCGAGACGAACAACACCGAAGAGAGAACCCGAACGAAGGGTCCCCCCCCCGGTCACAAACACAACCGACTCACCTGACGACCCCACAGAAGGCGAAGAATCCGGAGTACTTCCCCACTCAAACTCACCCATCGTTACACGTAAACCGAGGATTACACGTAAACCGAGGACAAAGAAGAGGTGGATGGCACGGCCGAACAGGGAGAAAAACCGAAGCGAAAGAAGAATGTAAAGAACCGAATGGGTGATCAAATCCAACGGTGCTCTTCACAAAGCTTCTTTCCAACAATTTATGATTGTTGAAACTTTGTTGGGTCGGTCATCCAATGACCGTCCCAACACAACTTAATCTTCCAGGAACTCCTTGGGTGCGTTTACTTGGTCATCGTTCGTCCGTCGATCCCTTCTTGACCGATGCGGTACGATGCGGGCCAACCCCTATTCAAAAGCATTCAGCCCCGAAGAAAAACAATGATCGAAGAACGGTCATCCATTGTTTTATCAATCCATTAAATAAAAACCATTTCACCACGCTGTTCCACGTCAGAATCACGCCCAACGAACCAACCCACGAAACATCTCCCCACGTCCTCTAGTGAGAGTAGCAACTATGTCACTAACACCTAGCCAAACAAAGTTGTGCAATCTCTCAGTAGCTAGGATTGAGTACAATAGGGACAACGCATCTATTAGGTTCTTACTCCTACTTGATTGCATCAAGTATAATCCATGTCGACTCCAGTTTGGTTGCCATCATAGCTACCCCTAGTATCTCTGGAGTCCAAGTCGACTCCATTGGTCCATCGCAAATTGGATCTGAGTCTTGGATTCAGTCATGAATGACATAGTCGTCTGCCCATCATCCGAATCACATTCGGGTGGTTGTATGAGTAGTGAGTAGCTATGCTATCTAGTAGACCGCTAGCTACACTCAGAAGAGGTAGGAGTAGATCCGGACCTAAATGCTGGTGATTCTGTCACCAATTGGTTTTGGTAGGAAAGCAGCAATCTCTTCTGGTAGCTAGGATTGAGTACAATAGGTCCCACGCATCTATTAGGTTCCTACTTGATTGCATCAAGTATAATCCATGTCGACTCCAGTTTGGTTGCCATCATAGCTACCCCTAGTATCTCTTGAGTCCAAGTCGACTCCATTGGAGTATCCATCGCAAATTGGATCTGAGTCTTGGATTCAGTCATGAATGACATAGTCGTCCAAAGCAAATGAATCGACTTTGGGGGCCGGCAATTTTCAATCATTAAATTTCATAGTAACGTTCATGTTCAGCATCGGGGGTGTAAAGAAGGGTTGGATGAACTACGGTAGAATCCAGAAAGGCTATGCTTCGAAGCGCAGCCTGAACCCTAATTACAATACCCATCATGTGGTATGTCTTGTTTCTCCTCTTTGATTCCCTCCCGTCTTACTCCCTCCGGCTCTTTTTTATCGCACGAATTTTTTTTCTAAAAATCAGTCGCATAAACACCCGTCGTAGGACCTGGTACATTTCTACAGGAGGATGGCCGGCTCATTCAGAGTCGAATTTTAGAGATGAACATACCCTGTGACACGTGCCACAAAATCTATCCATTCCTTCAATCTTCACTCCTCAACGGTTCAGCAATCTCCCTCCACCAAAAAAAACCACGAATAGCAGCAGCAACAACAACGCAATACACAATGATCTATCCTATGGGTACAATCATTGGCCGTAGCCCCTGGTTGCCTCCTTGCTCAATTGGAGGTCAACCAGGTATTCTGTAGGACTAATAGGATTAGTTTCTACTCTTGCAGATTGCTGCTTGTAGGGCTGGAGAGAGCGTCTGTGACTAGCAGCACATGGGGAAGCTCCCCCCTTCTCTCCATGCCCTGTTTGTTCATATGTGGAATCTTGTAGTCATTCCCTCCTTCCTGTTCAATTATTTGATTGAAACAGGACTGGAGGGTAAGCCATGTGTGGTTCAGTTTCTGTCTAGGGTATGAAGCAAAGGCAGACAGCACCGACTCAATCAGTTGCCCTTCACTCGACCCAACAATCAAACTATGACTCTGGATTGCACGAAAGAAACCCAGGTCACAGATATTTGTATCAGGACTGTTTGCAGCTTGGGTGAAAAACTCAGCCTTGACTCCCAACTCCTCCATGGCCCTCAGAAATTCAACGAAGTAGATGTCCCCTTCTTGAATGTGACTTTTTGCTCCGTCCTGCTGAATCCTCAGGGTCCTTCTGTTCCTGTCAGCTTCTGGCCATTTCTCCAATATAGCTGGCATGAGACATTCCATTAGTAGATCCCTGTAGACATCCCTAGTGATAGAAGTGTTCTTCCACACAAGGGTCCCTCTCTGCCTGTTCACGCTGTTTCGCTGTGCTGGAACCCACTCACCAACTGGCCAAATGCCAAGTTTTCCATCCCACCACTGATTCAGTGCTGTAACAAAGCGAGGACGAGCAATTGCACACAAGAACATCACTTTGGTGATGTGGCTTTTGTGTTTGCAGGTTCTCAGGGGGTCATTTTCATCGTCTGTCAACAGGAAGCGCTGTCCATCCCTTGAAACATGGAACCATTTTTCATCCACATGTATCATATCCATCATGTCTTGGTACTCACCGGGTTTCTGGGGATTGATGAATGAAGTTGCCATTAGGTATCTTGCCAGTTTGTTGGTTTCTGTCAGGTATGGCTTCAAAGCACTGGTGTGTGATCGAAGAGTGCCTTTCTTGATCCATCGCTGCACCGTGGATTTTGCCACACCCAGAACGGCGGAGAGTTGATTCTGAGATCGACGCATCATGAGGGGGATGGATTTAACCGTTTCCCTAACCGTAGGAGAAGAAGAAATACGAAATCGTCCGCGCAAGCTTGTCCCGGATGAAATTTCGGGCGAATGAATTAGGCCCTCGGCACGTGTGCGCTCGGCACGCTTCCACAATCTACTTATGGTGGAGGGGTGCACATCAAACATTTTGGCGACGGATGTAAGAGCACCTCTAGGCAAGGACCCATTCTGGCAAGAAGCCATGAGAATGGAAATCGCACGCCCACGGTCTTCTGACCGTAACTCCTTGTACTTTGCACCCCTGCGGGCCTGCCCTGAAGGTGGCATGGCTTGGGTGGGCCTGGGGGTCAAGAACCGGTACGCAAAAGTCTGTCTTTGTCAATTTTCCTGTTTTAGTTGCCCACAACTCTCCAGGAATGAGAGATTGAACATACAAATTATACATCGAAATGTAGGTCTTGTAAAGAGCTTTCGATCTATATAATTTTTAGCGCCAACGGGCTGGCGCTCGAGACGTTATGTCATTTTTCAAAACTTCGTGCGATAAAAAAGAGCCGGAGGGAGTATGTGAGATGTGAGCCATTGCGATAGAAAGGCTTGAACGTGAGGAGTGAGGAATGTGGGGGTAACCCTATAGTTGGTCAAGAGCCTACAGATAAAAATTAAGGGAGCGATGTACGCTGAAGTTAAATGGGGGGTCCAGGGCTATGGGGGGTCAGGAATTTGCAAATTACGGGTTGGCAGCCCATAAATGAAGTCAACTCAGCTTTTAACTTTGAAGTCAGTTCTTGGTTCTGCGGTAGGCAGTAGGCAGTCACGCATCTTCAGCGCTGGAGATCCAGCGCTAGAGAATCCCCAGCAAAGATTTTCTGTTGCGTGTATACGTTAGTCACCGTACTCTTTTCTCTGCACTGGTCACTTTTATCCTTTCTCATTTGTTTGTTTCATACTGGTCACTCTGTGTCATTCATTTGCTCCACACAGCCTTCCAAAATGTCTGATTGCAATAACAATGATGACTCTTCAACTGTGGAAGAGTGCAATATGGATAGCAGTCCGAAGCACACCCCCAAAATGAAGGTTCTGTAAGAGGACACCTATCAGTGTATTCTTGAAAGGAGATAATATTGACATGGCAACAAAACAAAAAGATTCTGCTGGAGACCAAGCAACTATTCCACCACTGGAAAGGAAAGCTCTCACCAAGATAAGTGCTCTCGTTACTAGGAGTACTCCCCTAGCTAGGCATTTTTATCATGGTAGCACAGGTAGTCTTATCTCCAGCGGATGCGCATACCTAGTTCCAGCAGAGACCTCTCCAGCGCACTCTAGCAGAGATGAGCTGTTGCGGGACCGACCTCTACTAGAGATCTTGGAACACGGAACACACAAAATCAACAAATTCTTGAAAAAGGAACAATGGAGTTCCAATTCAATTGCCACAAAAGTTTTGCAAATTGACTTTTTACTTTTTCAGAAAGAAAAGTCGACTTAAAGTCAGAAGTCAGAAACTAAGATATTATTGACTTCCACGATTCGAGATACGAGTAATGGTAGAAGTCGCAGCTCACGCTGACGCTGGAAGGTCATAGTTCAGAACTTGACTTTATGAAAAACGTTAGGTCAAAGTTGAAAATGTGGTGCTGTCCAACTTGATTTCACTGAGAAAAGAGAAAAGTCATGGGATCTCGGCTGGAAATTGACTTGACTTTCATGAAAAAAGTTAAAAGTTGTTAATTAAAGCTTAAAAGTGTAAAACAGTCAAGTAGAACTTCAACACTCAACACTCTGGTTGCGTTTTGCCGTTCCATCCCGAAGGGTACTGTTCTCCGACTGTATGTCGACCACATCGCATCTACTCCTAAGCGTTATTAGGAGTAAATCCCTTCAACTTTTCTCCGTAACACTACAACATGTAACGCTACGATTCTGTTCCTTCTCCACTTTTCTGCCCGGGCACGATGGGCATCAGTGGGTCGAGGACGGCCCATCGATCGACGCCGAAGCCGTAAGAGCGAGGACGCTGCTTGGGCATTGACTCGGTTCGTGTAATGGGTATATTCAAAGCAACCACATCGCGTTGTCTAACATACAGGGTCGCTTTCATCGCAAACAAATTGCCTTCCATTGTTGATTGTGACGGAAACTATGAATCATCGAGTGACGAAAACAGATGAGGTTGAATGTATGGGAGTCACTGACCCATGCAGCGAAACTCAAATCAGATCAGAAGAAAGGAGTCCAGATGGCGATGCCGATCGTGAGGACCAGGTCTACCATTCGGACAGCGAGCGAATCCATGGCGAAGCCCCATCTCCTTCCGACAATACAGAAATCCCGACTCGAATACTCCCATGTATTGTTTATTCTCAGTTTGCTGGGACGTCCTTATGGTTTGCCGGAAATGCCGTCCTTTCAGATTTTTAGGACGAGTATGGTTTGCCAGACTCGTCGCTGCAAATATTGACGTCGGCCGTTCAAGCTGGATTCATCATTGGCACCTTGGTGTCTGCGGCATCCAATATTACAGATCGATTCTTGCCGACATGGATTTTCTTGTTGAGCGCACTGACAGGAGCTCTCCTGAATGGACTTGTTCCACTAATTGCCCGTGATCTTGCGGGCATGACAATCTTACGCTTTCTTACCGGTGTTTCTCTGGCTGGCATTTATCCTGTGGGGATGAAAGTTGCGGCCGACTGGTATGAGAAAGGATTGGGTCAGGCCTTGGGTCTGCTTGTAGGTGCACTGGTTCTTGGAACAGCGTTTCCATTTCTGTTACGTCAAATTCCCCAACCCTGGGAATGGCTGCTATACGAAACGTCTCTCTTGGCAGCGTCCGGTGGACTGTTGTTGTTTTTCGCCGTAGCGGATGGACCTCACCGCAAGGCAACCAAGACCATGTTTGATGCGCGAGTCTTTTGGAGGTTGTTCCAGTCGCGGGATTTCGCAGCTGCAGCCTTTGGATATTTTGGACACATGTGGGAATTGTATGCCTTTTGGACGTGGTGCCCCCAAGTTTGGGAAGCCTATTTGAGTCGACAGAATTCGTCATGGGATGAATCCGTGATGACATTTGCGGTCATTGCCGTTGGAGCCTTTGGTTGCGCCGTGGGTGGTCGTCTCTCTGCCTCGATTGGATCAGGACGCGTCGCGTTGGTATCGTTACTGATATCGGGATGTTGTTGTCTTTTGTCACCACTGTTCTTCTTCTATGTGTCGGTTCCAGCCGTCACATTGATCTTTTACTTGATATGGGGAACAACCGTGGCGGCGGATTCTCCTCAGTTTAGCAGTCTTGTGGCACAAGCATCACCGGCACAAAGTAAAGGCACCGCCCTCACAATTGTTAATGCGATTGGATTTGCCATCACGATTGGCAGCATTCAGCTCCTGGGAGTACCATTATCGGAAGGCTTTTTGTTTCTCCTTCTTGCACCGGGACCCGCCTTGGGTGTTTACAAAATGAGACGGTTTCTCTTCAACAGGACTGAGGAACAGAATGGTTTGTCGAACGAGACCAAGGATTTAGAGGAAGATGGAACACAATTGTTCAGTGACAGGCCCTTGGAGGCGGTCTCATCGACTAGATAAAGATGCGATCCCTCTAGTTACTCATATGTTCGTTACACCATCAATTGTGTACCTGAGGAGTAATCCCAAGCTACACATTCTAAGGTACTACCTCTAGGAGTACTCAGGGTATCAAACTCTCTTCGCTAATGGCTCCGGCGGGTAGCCATCATAGCAGCTGCCACGGACAAAACCAAACGCAAAAACCAATCTGTCCGCATGTTTTTTTTTGTCACCAGAGATAGAATAGCTTCCCCATTCCCCATTGTGTTCTTGTGGGAGTGTGATAGTGGACCATGACCGAGGAAGCTGTCAACACCGATGCAATTCTTCCACGAAGGGAGGTCCTTTATTGCGGTCCCTGCGGAATGCCGCTGGAATATTGCGAATACAGTCCGGATTTTGAAAGCCACTGCAATCCATGGTTGCAAAAGTATTACCCGGAACTCTACAAATCCTTGAGAGGATCAGCCATTCAAGCAGCTCCTGCCTCCACCGCATCTGCGAAACCACCACGACCAGAACGTCCGTGGACCACGGAAGAACGGTTGACGGCCTTTTATGAAAAGTATGTTCCTGAGAAAATTGATGGTATTCCAGCTTTGTTGGAGAAGTATGCGGGCAAAGAAGACAAACTCTTTGTTGCATTGGTCAAGAAATACGGAGAAGAACCGGATGATCCTTATTATGCAGACGAAGATGAGGAAGACGAGGAGGATGAAGAGGAAGAGGGTGACACGAATGACAATGCGGTGAACGCTGGTCCCTCAGCCTCGGAGAGACGGAAACGTCGAGGAGTTGCCGCCAAACACGCCACCGATGGCGAAGCGCAAATTCGTGTCATTGTACAAAAGGTGGCGCAGAAGAAGAAGCGGAATTTGACCGTCATTGCGGGTATGGAAAGCATACCTGGTTTGAAACTGAAGGAAGCCAGCAAGGCTTTTTCCAAACGATTTGCGGGAAGTTCATCGGTAAAGAAAACAGCCGATGGAAAACATGAAGAAATCATTATTCAGGGGGACCATGTGTACGATGTTGCCGAAATGATTGTCGATAAATTCAATGTTCCAGAGTCTGCTGTTTTTATTGATATTGGAGAAGGCGAAATCGTTCCCCTACGATAATGTACACAATTATCTTATAGCATGAATACCTTTGCCAAGTCCATTTCCTTCATTAACTGCTACCAATCATTTTGTAGTGAACGCATTGAGATTTTGCTCATCTGTAGGGGCACTCCGTTGAAAATGCTGATGAATTCCTTTCATTGTATGCTCGTAACCTCTGACACCACATGTACTTGTATGCACTACGCTCAACGCTTCCAACAGGAGCCCCAACACGAAATTCAATACAAACCCATGATTGCAACCAGCATGGTAAAAAAGTTTCCAACACAGGCTGCCCGCAACTGATCGGGTTGCGTGAGTTGTCCTTGTGAGGTCATGGTCAACACCATGTGGCCCACACACAAGGCCGTGGCATGTGCTACAAATACGGCCTTTTGTTGAAGAGGCGTTGCCAAAATGGTCGTCCACCCCAATATCAAGGTAACCCACATTCGGTGCGCTGCCGCAGCATGTGTCATGTTTTGAAAGAGACTGGCATCGACAATGTCTCCACGAAACAAATTGCCACTTCCATCAACGTTGTAGACTGTCATCTCCAAGACCTGGAAAGATGACAGTACGCAGAGAAGTCCCATGACAAGCGTAGATACAGAAACGAGTTTTGGTGTCTTTTTCTCGTCTACTATGTCGTCGAGCTCTGGAGACTGCGGCGTTGAATCAGAGACAGCAATGGCCGTATGCACAGCAAGGGCTATAAGCATACCCACAAAAATGAATGCCTGCAAAAGGGCCAAGGGTTGATTCAAACGATCTAACATGAATATTCCATTGGATAGGTAGGAAACAGCTATGGTCCCCACCAGATAACCCAGGCGATGTTCACAGAGGATGTGTCCAACAGACATGGTTGCCAAGGCAGCGATCAAGAGACAAACATGAAATTGGCCCAAGGACATGAAATTCAAGACCCATGACTGATCCACAGAGCATTCGGTCTTATCACCATTCCAATACAAGCATCGGTTCAATCCACCGCTGTTGTTCCAACCCGACAGCAAGAGAGCGTTCATCAATCCATGCGTTACAAATACCAGCACCACGGCCATGTGGACAGTAATGGGATGATTGGGAGCGGAAATGATCGTGGTCCATGCCTCTGATATTCTACTTTTGAGGGTCATGGTGTTGGTGGAAGCATCGTCGGCCGTAGCTCTTGATTCCATGTTGTTTCGATTCGATTGAGATTTTTCTTCGCGCAATAACAAAAAAGGGTGGCACATTGAGCAAAAAGAACTTGAGTACCGTAGAATTTGTCTTGAAAATGTCCCGAAAGAAAGTCAGACACATTTTCGCCCTTCACAAGGGCGACCGATGGTCGCGATTCGTCGGCGGGAGGCAAAATGGGAAGTTGAGGCGACGGCAACTTTTCAACGTTGACAAGAACCGAGAACGTCCAAGAAGCGTCTCCCGTCCAGTGTTCAGTGAGAACGAGCTTATGAAGCTATCAATTGAGAGGAACTGATTGAGATCCAGCCACACGTAGAAGATCTGATCGAGCCAGACTGAGATTGTGTGAATCTATTGATTCTGCGCTCTATCAACGCAAAAAGGAGGAGCATTGCAATGGAGGGACGAGATAGCTTGGATGACGAGAATGCCGATTCAAGCATCAAACGAGGGTCTTCATCGGTTCCATCCTCGGCGACGATTCCAATTCCAATGACACCACTCCAACCACCGAGCCGCGAGGATCGGAACAACCGCACAAGTCCTGCCAACACGCCAGCGCTCACCTTTGGACAGGTGATTGCCAGCTCTAATGCCATTGCGGCCTCTGTGTCGGTTGCGGACGATGAGTACAATGAAGAAAGTATTCGACAATGGAAAGCATCACCGTTTGCAGTTGGGTATACCAAGCCTACATGGGCCGATGAAAAATCAAGTTGTTTCCAAATTTGCTCGTCCTGCATGGCCGTAGAACATTCACGACATTCCTACGTGTATTTGACTGCATGTTGTTGCCAATGTTTACCTGTAGGTCGTGTGGGGAATTTGGTCGTTTTTCGACAGCGCATGGTGGAATATGAACCAGACTACATTGATGAGAATGACGATATTGAAGGAACCGACGATGATGAAGAATCCATGGTGAGAACGGGTGTCGACTCGGAGACGCAACGGTCCATTGCAACGGCGACAGTATCAGGGACAGGTCGGCGGCGGCGACGACGACGTATGAGACCCAAATTGGTCTGCGTGGTCGGTCCCTACTTTATCATTACCGCGACTTTGACTATTCCAGTTCTATTGGGTTTGACATTTTGGACCTTTTATCGAACCATGTGGGATGTGGACGACGACGACGAGTTGCATGTGGCAGTCATTGTTACCTGGGCCTTTAGTTCGTTCGCCATGTTTTTGTCCCTTTTCAAGGCGGCCTGTAGTGATCCTGGTATTTTGTACCGTCACCCAAGAATACCAAGCAGTCTACGGCAACGCGATGCACCTCAATGGCGATGGAATGATCAAGCATTGACTTATCGTCCACCCGGAGCACGATTTGATCCCGAAGTGCAAGCCGTTGTCGAGCAATTCGATCATACCTGTCCATGGGTGGGTACAGCCATTGGGAAGGGCAATATGCCCTGGTTTCAACGGTTTCTCATATTTTTGTCAATCAGTGTCGTCTACGATATTGTTCTTCTCACGTATGTGTAAGAACAAGACCATTTGGCTCGTACTTGGATGGACAGTATAACGCTTACGAAGTCAGCAGAAGCTCATGTCATGAATGGCTCTTCAGAAGGTCAAGACGGCTTTGTTGTCAACTTTTGAAATTTTGTCTGTGATTTCAATTAGATATGAAGATGAACGAAGACCGTATGGAAACGATAGAAGCGGAAACGTAGTCATTGGGAAGCATACCTGGGCCATCTCTTTTCATTAAGAGAGATCCACATGATCAGAGACACGCTTTTGCCGTGAAAGCTCTCTGGTCTCGAGGTAGCGGATGATGAATGACGGTACTAGGGATACACGACACACTAGAGACAAGATAAATAAAAGCAGTAAGGGAAACCAGATTGAGCTGAAATAGTTTAGAAGTCTCCTCATGGGAGGCATTGTGGCCATACCGTGCCTTGGATCTAGGGAGAAAATGAAAAAGAAGATTCACTCTCCTTTCTTCCATTGTGATTTTTCTTTGTTGTTCCTTAATCTTTGGAACAGATTTGACATTTCATTGGAACAGATTTTGACTTTTCATAGATGACTCTCTAGCGCCCAAACTGAGGGGAATCTTTCTTCTTTTTCTTTTTGTTGGTTGTACCAGTTGCTGACTTGGACAACTCTTTCGCCGCGGCAGCAGCTGCAGACGAAGAAGAGGATGGCCCTTTCGTACTTGGCTTGCGCCTACTCGTCGACTTGGCTTTGAGCACCGCGGCAACATCCGGCGCTTTACTTGGCTCTGCCACTGTCTCCAGGGGAGTAGTAGCGTCTGTCTCCTCCACATTGGTATCTGCTGCGTCAGCTCCACCTTTTTTCTTTTTCTTGTTTTTCCGTCGTTTACTGTTGTTGGACAATCCACCATTCGCTTCACCCTCCTGACTGCCTTCGCCATTCTGTTTGGTCGGCGATTGTTGCTGTGACTCCTCCGTCGAAGCAGCTGTATTGATGCCGAACTCGTTGAGAATGTCGTCGAGGTCATTCAATTGATCCTTCAAGCTTGATTTCTTTTGGGCGGCCTGCTCTTTCTTTTTGGCAGCCGCCAATTTTGCTGCTTCCAATCTCGTTTGTCGCTCTTTTTCATCTTCGTCTTCTTCTTCTGCCTGATCGTCGTCATCCTCATCCTCATCCTCAGCTTCATTATCGGCATCTTCTCCATTATCTGGTGTTTCTTCTTGCTTCTGTTGCGTTTCTGGTGGCACGGATTGCGAACCATTCATGTCGGGCTGTATCGCAGCCACGGAGGCAGCCTTTGTCTCTGGAACAGTTTCCCAGCCATCGTCTTCCTTCACTTGAGATTGGCCATTGCTCACACTTTCTGGTTGGGGAGGAACCTCGGAGACTTCGTTTTCCTCCTCCTCGTCCGAAGAAGATTCGTCACCCCAGCCTCTTGACATGATTCCTCGCAATCGGTGACAACTCAACACAATCTTTCGTTACAATGGAATTCGAAAAGATTCCTCTTGAAGCTGGTCGGAGAATTGAAAAAAGTGGAAAGGAATGGGTAGTCTCCGTCAAGGGAAGCAGTTGTGAGGAAATTGGAAAAGATGAGGTGTCGGCGCGTCCTTATATCATAGAAGGAAATATTGCAAGATGGAGAAAAAAACGGATGGGTATGGAGGCAAAGTCACGTCTGAAGCTTGGCGTGACGAACGAGAATCAAGGCTCGGGGCTTCTCCTTCTGTGCTTGTGTGTGAGAAGCGAAGGCCAGTTTCTCCAAGAAAACAAGTCTGACTTCGGAGAGATGGAATGGATCGTTGTATGCCTTGTGTTCGTCGTTTGCTGCGTTGCTTTCAGCAGCAACACGTTCAGTTAAAAAGGAATACGTAAGGGTCGGTCGATAACCAAAAACGATGGACAACGAAAAAAATGAAGGGAGAGAAAAGTGTGTGGAGTGTGGAGCGCATTTTTCGCGTTCGCCGCGTATGCGTGTGTTCGCAGGAAGGCCTGTCCTGCGACCGTTGCATGATGCACGGTAGAAGGAGTAGGTAGTTATGAGTTATGAGGCCTATCAAAAGGCATAATGCACATACGAGATACGAGTAGTTGAACTAAGAGAAGGACGAACGTATGTCGAGAAAGAGCGAGACCAGCGAAAAGACGGACACATCCATCGAAGGTCTTGTTAGTAGAGTTGAACTAATGTCGGCGGTTGTCCCGAAAGCAAATCTTTTGGATAGTTCAACCGCAACCAAGAGTATCACTCCATCAACCTCCAACTCAATATGTTCGGTGAACGATTATCAGAAATGTGCCAAACTGACCTTGTCCACGGCTGTCTACGAGTATGTGGCATCCGGTACCGATGAGGAACAAACGTTGGCCGAGAATCGTTCGGCCTGGGAGGGATGGTATCTTCGTCCACGTATGATGCGACCGGTTGGAAAACTTTCCACGGCTACCAGAATCGCCTTTGGACGAGGTCGGTCCACCACCGTAATGGAAATGAGCATGCCGCTATTCATCAGCCCGGCAGGCCTTCATGCGCTCTGTGATCCATCGGGGCGAGGGGAATGTGCATCGGCATGTGAGTAGCAACAACCCAGTCGCTGTGGTAGTCTCAGTGGGACCTCCACATGCAAAGCACCCTTCTCCACATTCTTCCTGTTTGCTCACTGTTCGTTCTGGCGCGTCAGCGGCTGCAGGAGAGGCTGGTGTCCCATTTTGCATAAGTCAACACTCTACGAGATCGATTGAACAGATTGCATCAGTCTCGACATCGCCCAATACTATGCTTTGGTACCAAGCCTACATACTCAAACAGCGTGATACAACAGTTCGATTGATCGAACGGGCCAAACGCGCTGGTTGTCGAGCGATTTTCTTGACTGTGGACTCTGTGAGATTTGGCTACCGAGAAGCCGACGCGAGAAATGGGTTTGATGCCCTGCCTCCACCTCATCGTCTTGTCAACTATGATAAGTACAAAGACGAAGGAGAGTCACACGAAATGGACAAAACGTACAATGCCAGGAAACACAAATCATGGGATCAAAATTCAGAACTGCTCTTTGAGCAAAATCTGTGCTGGGACGACGTTCGGTGGATGAAACAACAAACGGCTTGTAGGGACCTTCCGCTTGTTATCAAGGGCATTATGACCGCCGAAGATGCCATTTTAGCAGTGGATGCCGGAGCTGATGCCGTCATGGTCTCGAATCATGGTGGTCGACAGCTAGACGGCTGTATGTTAGCCATCGATGCCTTACCAGAAGTTGTTAATGCCGTTCGGGGCCGTGGTGTCCCTTTCTTTTTGGATGGTGGTGTTCGAAGGGGTACCGACATTTTGAAAGCCTTGGCTTTGGGAGCATCGGCCGTAGGAATCGGGAAACCCGTGTTTTTTGCCCTGGCAACAGGAGGACAGGAGGCGGTCCGTCATATGTTGTGCCTATTTCAACGAGAATTGGAGGCAGCCATGGCACTCTCGGGATGTGAGTGCATTTCAGACATCAGCTCGACTCTCATTACGAGACATCCGAGTGGAAGTGGGCCACCAGCCAAATACATGCGATCTGCGCTCTGACCTTAAAAGTATAAGTAATCTTGTATTACATCTCTCGGTTTGAATCGAAAGAAAATCATAGGAGTATTCTCCAATGATCCTAGTTTGACATTATGAAACCTCTAACCGGGCAAAAGAGGGCATCAAAAGAACAAAGCTACTAAAAAAAGGGAGATCTATTATAACGCTGCCGCACGCACCCCACAGAGTGACGCCGACCGACGCGCCGGGCATTAGGTAGCTACCTAACTCCATACCAGACTGTTTAGGTAGTTCGTCGCACATTTTTATACTACAGTAGGAATTTTTTGTACGACCGGGAAGTAGTTTCGTGCGAGTCGCGCGGTTTCCCTCTCGTGTGTGACACTTGTGTGACACTTGTGTGACACTTTGTGACATGGCTTCCAGGAATTTCTCACTACCTACACAGCTTGATAGGGAATAAGTTTACTACTTCCCTGTGTCTGGCCGTCCTCTCGCGTCGGGCGCGCCCGGCTTGTCGGAAGAGAATGACTCGACGGGCAATTGTCTTGTCGGGCGTGCGCCCTCCTCGACCATTGCCCTCCTCGTCATTCTACCCTCCGCGCCGGGCGATCCCTCCTTTAAAGGACTCGACACCGGGAAGTATTAATACTAACGCGAGGACTAAAAATCGGAAAGGAAGGAACTGACAACAATCAACCCGAAGGTGCGGACGACAGGATCAACGGTCTCCAGGTGTTAAGCCAAGTGCAAAGTTGATAGGATCGGGGTTCTTGGCGGAAGTGATCGGTGAGGGAAGGATAAAACATGAAACGGTCTGAGAGTGGAATGAAGGAACGAAGGGTGTAAAGGTGGGCAACTTCTCGTTGGGCTTGAGCTAGTGCAGCAGATTCGCGGGAAGCAGAATCGCGTCCATGGCAGTCCAGATTTCGACGGAGCCAGAGATCATGCACGTGTTGCCAGAGGATCTTGATAGAACCGGAAACTAGTCGACGGCCAGAAAACTTGGTAGGATGAAGAGAGTGATGACGGACGAAGGAATCTTGAAGATAAACCCAGTCCCATGTGAAACGGCCTAGGAACAATTGAAACCATCCAACGTTCGCTTGACGAGAGAGAAGGTTGGAGTAGGAATCCGAAAAAGACGGAAACGTAGGGGAAGTGTCGCCGAGCCAACTGAGAGTAGCTTCTTGAAATATAGTTTGTAAATTTGGATCAAAATGATGTTCCGTCCAGAATGAATAGAGTGAATCGAACAGAGGACCAGTCCAGTTCACACGGTGGGAGCAACGGAGAAAATGGTGACGGTCTTCGAGTGTGGTAGGACAATTTGGGCAATCCGAGACGTAATGTTGAGCGTAGTGCTGTTTGAGACATCCAAGTGGGAGCCAGTTGTGGATAAATTTAGTCAAGAAATGTCGAAACGAAAAGTTGGCACGAAGGACAGCGCCATGCGTCTCCCAGCACACAGAATCGAAGGTTTCTTGTGACCAATTGAGTTTGGAACGGATGAACTGGCAAATGACGGGGGTATTGGCACGACGTCTGAGATTATTGCGATAATTGCTTGTAATCGTACCATCTGGACTCTGAAGGTGGATCGTAGTACCGAGGATCAAAGGGCATAGAGTCGATGAGGTTTCAGGAGGATATTGATATTGACCGGCCAATTCATCAGCATGCACATTCAATCGAGCAGGGAGGGATAATGAATCAAGTGGTTGAGTCAAGTCTTGGTGGCCTTTGATATGAAGAATAATCGGCGGTGTTGCGAATTGGCGGAGAGTAGCAGTAATGCATTGTTGGATATCCCAGTCTGCTGACATAGTCGAGTAGGGGTAGTCAATCGTCCATTCGAGTCTTTGATAGCACGTATCAACGAGACTTTTAGAGTCAGTATACATTCGAAGCGTGGACGGTAATGCAAGACTATGGAAATTACAGACTTGTACAATGAAGCGTAATACAGCGAGAAGGCCGTAGCTTTCTGCTCGGAAGGAAGATGTCCGAAAACCTGGTGCTGGCCCTGAGAGAGTAAAGAGAATGGTGCCGTCATCAGTAGCGCAAGTGCCACCAAACGATCCACGAAAGAGAGGGGCTGACCCATCACTACACAGAAAGAGAGGTGTATTGTTGGAGAGTGTCGTTGACAGAATGGGAAGAGAACATTGCAGCTTGAAATGACGAAGGAGATGTGCCTCCCAATTGGATAGTTGTCGAATAAAAGTGGTGAAGTTGGTAGGAAATGGAACTGGTATGGTAGGAACGGAGGGTTGACATGGGCAAATGGCTGTGTGACCGTTCATAAGTATTTGGACAGATACTGGAACAGACAATACCGGGACAAGAATGGTGTGATTGTTGGTAGCAGCAAAGTGTCCAGCTGTTGGTCGGTAGATCTGATATGACGTTGTGGTACGTACAAACAGTCATTTGCTTCGAACACAGTGGTAAGCTGACCACTTGCGATGGGTTTTGCTACCAGTAACGAGCCAGCGTCCCAGTGTTGTTCGGAGCGCAAGCGGATTTGGATCAGTATCCGAAAGTATTGTCGTAGTCAATATGTTTCGCCATAGTTCCCATGCTGCATCATGGGGTCGGTCTTGATACGGAGTGAGACCGCGAACAGAAGAGTCGCTGGGAAGGTTTCCTTGATAGGCAAAGAGTGCGAGATGAGTGCCTTCGCAGGTAGCGATATCGCTGATCAGAAGGACGCCTAGGTACAGTCGGCATGCATTCAAAATTTGTAGATCTTTGCCTTTGGACGTGAAGCGAAGGGCGTGGTCCATGATGAAAGTATCATTCTCCCGTTGTAGATCTGTAATGAAGGAGTTGGACAATTCCAATGTGCAGTCAATTTCCGCTAAGAAGTCTCGGACCGATGGCAGCCATGTCATTGGATGAAGGTGTGGTAGAGGAGTCTTCACGTCAGAAAGCAAGGGAAAGCTAGTGCCAGCGAGGCATTGGCCCCATGAAATCATAATCAACGCTAAGTCGGAGAGCAAACCGTCAGATCTCAAACATGCCATGAGTGTGTAAACTTGAGCGATTCCACGTTCGATATAAAGTTGTCTCAGTCCAATACCACCATAGTCTTGGGAGCCGTAGACTACTGAGTTCGGAGTGGTACGGTTGTACCCACACTTGGGGAGAAGCACTTTCTTAAATTGACGTTGGAGGGTATTGCAGTGCTTAGTGGACAAACAAGAGGATGGCATTGGGTAGGTAATGCTGGGAAGATAAACCGCGTGGTAATAGGACCACGCATCCGTTCGGTTGAAGGGGCTTCTGGCCATGGTTGTTGTGTGTTCGGTGTTGCGTTTCAGTAGTGCCATGAACAGACTCCAATCCGTGGATGCAGGAGATTTTTGCACTCCAAGTGTTTTGTGGCTCTTGTATGCAGAAAGTTGAGTCAGTGGTCGAGCATCAGTGTGTGGACTAAATTGAATGGTGATACGCGGGCCAAATTCGCCATTTTGAAGTGCTGCTAAGCCATCGACAGTGAATGTAAAGTATAGGAAATGATACGTACATTTCTGGTCCTGGAGAGCTCCGCCAGAGACCCGAAGAATGTTGTTCTATCTTTGGGCATCGTCGCTCGCACGCTGAATATAAAACTCGGGTGGTTGTGGTGTTGGGAGATCGAACGCATTCACACTGCCGCTCGTATCATCGACAAAGCCGATCATGTACACTCGTGCATGAATTGTGCCATCTGGTGATTGAAAGGTAGCTCCATGTGCCTTGCTCTCATTAGCATCGAAGAGGATAGAGCTGATAACACACCATATTGCAGGTGAGTTACCAGCTCCTTGACCAGAACCGTAGATTGGAAACAATTGACAATGCCGGTATGACTTTTCTGATACTCCAAGTTGCGTCTTGAGGTAATATTTTGCCTCCTCCAGTGTTTTGGCATTAATGAAGACAATAGACTTGTGTTGCCCGAATGATCTTGAAGCTAGACTTCCGAATGACATGACAATTCGGTCGTAGCATGCTGTTGCGTCGTAGTCTAGATGTACTAGAGGCCGCTTGCTAGCGCGACAGATCTCGTACTGGAACTCCTCTAGCATCGTAGGAAGGATAGCATCTCTGCCTGGAACTGCTCCATACTGCTGAGCGTGGAGTAAGCAGTCAATTGTAGAATTCTTGATCAGCTGTCTCCACTTGACCGCCAGGATCAAGTTGTAATCCTGTTCGTAGAGGTGAATCACGCGCAATCTGTGGATCTTAAGGTTATTTGGTTCCTTTAAGATCATCACATTGACAATATGCTGCCATCGGTTCATTGAATATTTGTTGGTGATGGCCAAGTTGAGCATCTTCACTTGCCATTCGATAAGATCATGTCGTTGTGCTTCTAAGAGCTCTCGTTTGACATCGTCCTCTTCAAGATCAAAAGGTACAACCAGTGCCTTGCTGTGAGAAAGATGAAACCCTGATGGAGAGGTCAATGTGGACTCCGGCCACGACCAAATTTTCCCCACCCATTCGTTGATTGTTAAGGTATCTTGGATTGAATCAAGTTTGGTACGTGATTTCAAATGATTAATGACGTCTTGCGACACCTCATCCATATCCTCATGTGTCCATTGTCCTTCTAGGATAAGATCAGCCGTGTGTGTTGACGCACCCCAGTCGATTTTCTCGGAGAATGGAGGGATAGTAGGAAACGTGCCCGTTGCCTGTCCAAAATGTTTCTGATTTCGTTGTAAAAGACGTTCTTCGATCTCTTTGGGAGTCTCAATGCTCACCCAATCCGTGCAATGGTTGTAATCGGTGTCATCTGGGTCGCGGGGAACGTCTAACCGAGTAATGCCAGACTTGGTAGTCCCTCTGCACTGTCTTATTTTCGCATACAAAGCTTTGGTTCGCTCAGCTGCCATCAAATTCTTAAAGCGCCGTGCTTTGATTTTGTTCCCAGCTAATGTTGCCTCTCGCAAAGCCGATTGTTGTTCAGTTTGTCTTTTCTCAACTGCAGTTTTGGTAAGCTCCTTTATCTGTCGTTGTATATTGTTGCAAAGATCTTGACACTCACGTAAAGTTGGAGGGACATCAACATCCTCATTTTCAACTTGATGACGAGCGATACCAGCGTCAAATGAACGGTTCAGTCGGATTGATGAGATGGTTTTGAGCAGGATGTTCTTGTGCCTTCTCAATTTTGAGAGTTCAGCTGATTATGGGACTTTGCGCGGTTTCTTCGTGCAGCATTTTGCGGCATATATTCCAGCTCTCTGGAAATCAGCGTCTAGCCGTTCCTGAATGCGTGGTGTCCAATGTGTTTGGGCTGATTCAAGCCGAGAGGCGTAGTTGTGATCTTCCAGATACTTGTGTTTTGCCCGTATGTATTGTTGCACGGCTTTGTTATCTTTGGTGGAAAATTTGCGAGCCGCTAGAGTTGCGAGAGAATGCGTCGCATTACCGAAAAGGAGGTGTTCGTCAAAGTCCAAATAATGGAGTGATGATCACCACGAGTACGGTACTTGAATGGTTCGTAGCACCCTTGTTTCAATGCTTCGGAGACTGATTCAGAAGCCAAAGCATAATCAATTCGATCCTTGCCTCTCACGTATGTCGCTGTGTCGGTTGTATCGGTGGCTTGTTCCATCAGATCTACGAGTCCGCAATCCGTCGCGATGCTGGATACTTGTTCACCTGTATTACCAAGGACCTCATTAAAGTCGCCAAGTAATAAGATTGATGCTTTTTGTTCTTGTTGTTCCAAAATAAAAGCCCGTAGGTCCATCACAAAAGCTTCTCGCGGTGTCTCTCTTCGTCCACGTTGTCGAAGCATACTCGTCTGTTGTGCGGAGCATGTGTACGACTTAACTTTGAGATTTCCATCCTCATCAGTGGTCGTCAAGTTTTGATGACATACTTGATAAGCCATGATTATGACCAGTTTCTTGTAGTTTTTGCAGATGAGTGTTTGATAGGACCACCGTCCATATCGGTCGTTCCCTTGATCGATGATCCGTGAAGTGGCTTTACCTTGGGAGCACATCAGGGTGCCACCTGGTTTATAGTGACTCTTTCTAGCCGGTACCATGGAGCTACCGATCGACAATTTTCCATACTCAAAGTGCTTCCTCGTAGTCTTGTGAACAATATCTCGTACACAGTGTTGGCAGGAATCCAGGTTGGTTTCTGCAATTCCCCATGTGTCGGTTTGGAGTTTCTCCATTTCTAAACAGAACTCGGCATAGTCGCCACCGTCATTCCCAAGCTTCAAACCGTTTATGTTGCAGAAGTATACTCTGAAAATGTGGTCTTCTTTTGCGCTGTCTATTTTCGGACCCACATGCTTGTTGTTGATGTAATTTTCTTGTTCAATTGTTGTTTGTTCTTCATTATGGTCATCGGCACTTGGAGTATCGGCATTGTTAGAGTTGCGTTGTTGTCTTGTGTTGCCTAAGCGGTGTGTGGTGATGTCGTGTTGGTCGCCTAATGCGTCGTTGTTTGGATTTCCTGGAACGGTAGGTATGCCTGATGAATGGCTTGTTATGTCTTGATGAGCAACGCTGTTCGCGTCGTTTGTATTGAATTCCTGGTCGGTTGTATGTGTTGTGATGTTGTTTGTATTGGTGCCTATTCGGCTTGTAAGTTCTGCTTGGACAGATTGAAATAGAGTTGTTTGTGCTGCTGTTTCTGGAATTGCTACGTACGAGTTAATCAGTCTACTAGCTGACTCACTCATGGTTAATTGCCGGTTTTGGCGAAGGACTCATCCGCTACTATAGATGAGCTGTTCTGCGCCATGCTCGCATCAAGAGATGCTGCCTGCTGTTCTGAACCATCATTTGGCTGCTGTCCTATAGCGCCATGGTTCTGTTCATGGTGACTCGGTGCGTGCGAGCCGGAGTAAGGATCTTTTCCTTGAGCAATGGGCGTTTGGGGTGATGGGTGGTCTTGAGGTCCAAGATATTGCTGGCTTACGGGGCTTGCAGCGATGGGGAACAAATTGTTGGGGATTGGTTGTTGAGAGTATTGCTGTTGGTGGTACGCCGGTGTGAATGGTCCTTGATTGCTCTGAGGGTAGCCATAACCTTGACTGTGTGGCATGGTTTGTTGAAGCATCACCTGAAATTGTTGTTGCATCGCTCCCATGATGGAACTAATCATCTGTGATTGTTCGTTTGCTTGTGTATCTTTTTGACTCTGAATAAATTGGTTCAATGTATCCTTGAGCTCTTTTACTTCAGAAGTCAGCTCTTCATTTTCTTTCTTCATACGTTCAAAGTCCTCGCTTGTGAACTGGCTTGTTGTTCCGACGGTCGTTGAGGCTACAACTGTTTGGACTGGGACTACGGAGGTCCATGCTTGAGTGGTTGGTCCATTGTTTCTCGGTGGTTCAAAGTAGCTTTCTCCTTCGTTTGCTCCATCACTGCTATTGTCATCATCTTCGTTCTTGGAGTAGGTTGACTTCATAGAAGATATGTATGTCGCAAACGAGCCGCCGTGGTCTGTGGAGACTGCGTCGTCTTCTCCTGTTCCTCGAGAGCCGTAGAGTTCGTGTTTTAAGAATACTTGAGGGTACCGCCCTTCATACGGTTCCCTCGGGTTAAGATTGTGGATACTTCTTTCCAATTATACCATGGCTGTAATCCGGACCTTGAGTGCTCCTTTAACGTCTTCAAAGTATTTCTTCGTTGTATGAACGTTGAATCTACCAATTCGCATCGTATCCTTGTGTTTCGTAATTTGCTTTACTCCTTCGAACTCGTGGCAGATTTTATCCGCGAGTGTCCACATGATGGTAGGGTGTATGCCAGTCAGGACGACGATCCTGCTTTTCTTGAGGTAGGAGTTCTGTCGCTTCATAGTTTTAATGTACTCATCTTTGTTCCTGTGACGCAATCGGTGGAAAATGAATTCCGGATTTTCCTGGTAAGTACGCTGTAATAGTTCGATTATCTTCTTGGCATCGTCTTGCCTACACTGTAAGTCGAAGGACTTGGAGGTTATCTTGTCGTGCTTGTTAATGTATAGGAAGGGATAAGAGTAGTTACACTTGAACCAAGGAATCTGCTTCTTGGGGATGCCTGTTTTCTTTACCATCCCGTCAGTAACAATCTCAACCATTTGTTCGGGTGGGATATTGCTTGGGTCATATCCTACGAAAAATCCTAGATTCGAGATCCGCGTCTCGTTCTCGTTCCACATGTGGCGAGTCATTTTGGTCTTGAGCTTTTCGGCCTTGAGTTTTGCATCGACTGATGTATGGCGTCGGATTTCACTTAGGGATATCTTCGATTGTAGGCGGTGAATCACTACATAAATGGGGGAGCGTTCTTTGTTCTTGTTTCCCTTATGGTAGTGGAGGTCGTAGTTTTGAAGATATTCTGTGTACGCTCGCATGGCTTCCAGTTTCTTGCGATTCAGTTTCGCACCTCTGTTATTGAAAATCTTGATTTGTGGGTGCACTTGAGCTATAGTATAAAGAATATCAAAGTGATGAAGAGCGACTTCATCGGATTTATCATCTTCTGGTCGGAAAACAAACTTGACTGTGTATTCAATCTCATCACCCTCGTAGGGAATGGGTTGATGGACTGTTCTCGCCGTTGCTTCACTACTATTATCGTCTTCTGCAGTGTTCGTAGGATTTCCTGCTTCTTCGGTCTCTGCCATAGGCGCGTCCGCAGGTGGCTGATCCGCCATGGTGGATTCGTCGTCAGGTTGAAGGAAGATCCACGTAGAATCCAGTACTAACGTTACCTATAACTAGATGCCGATTGGACAGGGAGAGGATAGAGCCTTTCAATTTTGTCTGTCCACAAAATTGTAAAAAGAACAAAGCTACTCCTGCTAACGGAGAAACCATTCTCGCGACATAGGTGCGATTACGTTCTCCTAACACATTACAGCCGAAGATGATGGGTTTGGATTGAAAGATGAAATGGAAACCCGCCGCCTTCCCATTATTTTTTTTTGTGCGAAACAGACGTTCTTCCACTTTTCCTGGAAGAGCATGGGATTGGAAGAAATATCTGTGAATCGACTTCACATTGTTGATTCTTTTACGATGGCGAGTTCACCGTCAATTAAACAGAACTCAAATGAAGAGGATGCCATGGAGGACAATTGGGGATCGCATTGTTCTGAGGTTGGCCACAACACTTCTACACAGGACACCTCTTCCAACACCCGCGTCGGAAACAGGAACAGCAATGATACTTCTGACAGCCTCCAACTAGCAGCATCTGGCAATGTTTCAATGTCGCAACAGACGATGTTGCTGTTGCTCAAAGTCGTACGCAGCGGAGAGTTGATGCTCCACTATGGTCAACTTGGTTGGATGATGCGGCTAACGACGAAAAAGGAAGATCAAAACAACAGATTTGGAAATTATGGTGACAGTGGGAATTTGAATCTATCTACTTTCCCATGCCGACACGCGCGCTACAAGACTGCCCGTCAACCCCACTGATGGACAGTACGCCCCACTTTGTGACACTCCCTCTCAGACGTAGTAGCCGCGTAAGATTATAGTTTTGCATGATTACCATCCAGCCAACATCTTTCTCGCTCGTTGAAATAGAGTCTTATCCAGTCCTTTTGTCAAACAATCCGCCACTTGTTCGTCCGATGCGACTTTGACCAAGCGGATGTTGCCATTGTACACATGCTCTTTGAAGAAATGGTACTTGACTGCGATATGTTTGGAGCAAGGAGTCATTCGTGGTGATGTGGCCAACAAGATGGTTCCGTTGTTGTCCTCAAATACTTTTGAGTATGCTCTGCAAGGGAGCTCATTAATGTTGAACATGGTTTTGATTTCATCCACTAAACCCCGTAGTGGAATGAGGTCTCTCATGGCAAGGCTGAGGGCGATGTACTCGGCCTCCATGGTTGATACGGCAATTTCTGTCTGCAACTTAGATACCCAATGGACTGGGCAATTACCAACCATCAAAACATAGCCGGTCCTTGACTTCACACAAAGCCGATCCTGTGGATCCTCACTATCCCACTGCCCCGCGAAATCAGCATCCACGTAACAATCAACGGACAGGCAATCCTTTGAGGGAGTCAGGATCATCCCTTGATCTCTTGTTCCCTTCAAATATCGGCAGATGCGTTTGACTGCTTTGGCATGTGATGCCTTGGGGTTGTGTGTGAATCTTGCACACTGGTGCACGGCGTAGGCAATCTCTGGGCGTGAGTTGGACGCCAAATACAGCAACATACCGACCACTGACGCGTAGCTCCACTGTTCTGCGTAGTCCTCTCCGTCTTGATCTTTACCAAGCGGCTTTTGGCTCGCTGGAGTCTTGTCTGGGTTGCAATCTTGTAGCCCGGTCGCGTTCAATACTTTGTCGATAAGCCCGTATTGCTTCAACTTGATTTGCCCGTTGTTGAGACGTTCGAAGTCAATTCCAAGGTACGCCGATACGTCACCTTCAACTGTCATCTCCAAATCGTCTTTCAATGATTCCAACACTTTCATAATGCGTGCTTTGTCTGGTCCAGCCCAAATTACATCATCAATGTAAACGAGGCATAGGATTCGTTTGGTTGGTTCGTAGAAGAGACAAGGATCAAATGCGCTCTGCTTGAATCCACGTTGTTTTAAATGACCCTTAAGGTGGTCATACCACAAAAGGGGTGCTTGCTTCAAGCCGTAGAGACTCTTCTTGAGATGCAAGACATACTCCTCTCCGTCCTCAGTGTCTGGTGCAAAATCCTTTGGTAGCTCCATATAGACATCCTCTGTGAGGAAGGCTTGGGCAAATGCATTGGTGTAGTCGGTTTGCACCGTTTCCCAGTTGTACACAAGGACCATCAACAACACAAGCCGAATCGTTATCCATTGGACAACAGGTGCGTAGGTTTCGAAGTAATCCAAGCCGTAGGTTTGCTTGTCACCTCTAACACACAGCCGTGCTTTTAGGTTTCGTACCGAACCGTCGGGGTAGCGCTTTCTCCGAAATGCCCTAGTTGAAGGCAAGGCTTTGCCGCCCCGCTTTTCCATCTCGGATTGGAGTGTCATGACCCAGGTTCCCTTGTCTTCCAGCTCTTTCACTTCATTTCCCATGGCAGCTACGTAGCCCTCACGGTCATCACCAGTCATTGCCTCATAGTAAGACGGTAGATCTGGATTATTCTTTTTGCTTGAAGCTTGGTACACGATTGGATCGCGGAATCCAAAAGTGTCGGAGTCGGTATCCAAGTCAAGGAACGCTTGGTATGCTGCGCTTGTCGTCGCGTTGGTGACAAATGCTGCAAAACTCGCTAGGGCCTGGTACCCTGCACCCTGTGTACCGTCATACCCCCATCGTAATGGCGCTTTTCTTGTTCGTCCGGAACGACGGAGAGATGGGGACGGTTCTGGTTGTGGTTGTTGCTGTGGTGAAGAAGGTGGCTCTTCAATGGCTGGAGGTTCTTCTTCTTCGACAGGTTGTAATGGTGGTTCTTCTTGTTGTTGAGGCGGATTTGGTTCGGACGGTGGATCGTTTGTTGCAGGCTGGTCCTGCTCCCTCTGTTGAGCCGTTGTATCTGGTTCAGGAGGATCGTTTTGATCGGCAAAGCGAACTCGTTGTTGAGTGATGCGGATTTGAGCTGACCGATCTACTTGGTCTTCATGCTGGTCTACCCATTCATCTGCCAAGGTAATCGGATCGTCCTCATCGAAGGCGTAGTGGTAACGGGAATCCGCAAACAGTTGTGTCCACTCGTTTTGATCAAACGGACGATCAGGACTGGCTCCAATTACGCTTGTAAACCAGTCGTCAAAGACGACGTGGAATTGCGGTGAAATGTGTCCCGTTTTCGTGTTGAGGACTAGTGGGACCCTGGACGAGTGTCGTTTGGAAAAACCAAGGAAGATTCCACGACGTGACCTTGGCTTCCATTTTGGTAGCTTATGCCCATCTTGGAGAGTTGGATCCAAGACGTAACAGGGGCATCCCCATACATGCATGTCTTCAAGAGCTTGTCTGCCAACTTTTGATTTCATAATCATTTCCATGGGAGACATCATGCCGGTGCTGGTTCGCGGCATGTGGTTATGCTGGAATACCACGTAATCGACCGCCATCGGCCGCAGACTGATATCGGCAGCGTCTGGCCATCGAATGGCTGCATGAAGCAAAATAGTGCGTGCCTTTGAAAGGATGGTTCCGATTCCACGTTCGGCAATCCCATTTTGATGATGGGCACCGACACCACTGAACTTTATGTTTTGCAAGCCGGATTCAATTTCGTTGACAAAGGCTTTCGACGCGAAGATTCCGTTATCCGACTGGTACGCTTGCACGGTAATGCCGAAATCAAACATGCGCTTTTCGTAACGCTCTTTAGCGGCGATGGTTTCGGTGGCGGTGAAATTGACCAAGTGTTCAATATGGATGTCCCCGGTGGCGTGGTCGACAAAGATACACCCACCAGAGTACATGCTGTCCTCGTGAGACTGGCCTCGAGACGAATAGAGGCGGCCCTTTTGCTTGACGACAAAATGATCCATGGAAACGCGTTGGCCGGGGAACAACTGGTCTTTCTTCAAGCCATACTCCCTCTCGCGGACAATCGTTTTCGTGGAGGTATCAGTCGGACGCCGTTTTGCTTTGCCAAATTGACAACTGGCGCACTTGGGCAATTCACACTTGGATGCAGCCTTGATGAGAGAGGACGGACCAAGGGCTCCAGATTGCATGAGACGTTGAATAGCCGCCAAACCATGATGGCACAACCGATAGTGCCATTTCATAAGTTCTTTTTGTGCGGTCGTCAGGTTTGGATTTTGTGTGTGGGTGACACATGCTTGATTCACCGACGGAGAAGGTTGAACATTCGCCATAGTGCACGTAGGAAGGTTGTTTTCTGGATGGTATGAGATGCTTGCAACTTTGCCGTCTGCGATTTCGAACCGGAGAGTCGAACCACGGATCACGAAACTTTCAAGCACGTTCTCGGCGGACGTGGCTTCTTTGTGTTGCAAGTAGCTTTGCGGAGAAAATAAGCGGCAACGAGCGGTGGAGACATGGTAAGCCGGTGCTTCCATTTCGGTGTAGCTCCCGTCGTCAAGTTGCATTCTCCAGCGGACGATTCCGGTTCCATCTTTTGGGAGGCCTTTAGCCAATCCTTGCAGCACTGAACCAGTTTGGGCAGAGTATTCAACAAAATCGTCTCGAAATGGGGTGATGGTGATCGTTGCACCAGAATCGATCGTGACCGAAAAGGTTGAGGCGGAGGATTCCGAAAGAAAGTTCCAAGCCAACGGTGCTCCTTCTGTTGACGGCTCGGCAGTGTTTGCTTGTGCTTGATGAGGGACAGCCGTGGGAAACAGAATGGAGAAAGACAGTTCTTCAAACGGGTCAGGGTCAGGAGGTTTTGGAAACGGAGTAGGTGGAGGATCGTCGTCTGCTGGGCTTGCATCGTCAAGGTCACGACGCTTGCGTCTCCGTCGTCTACGCCATCGTGGTGGAAGGTAGAAGGTTCGTCGATGATACTTGAAAGCAAGGGTGATTTTGCTATTGGGTTGCCCAAACAAGCGTCGATGGTAGACGCGACTTGCAAAGGCAAGCGATGGAAACTTGGTGAGCGGTGCATCAATTCCCAAAACGAAGGAATGTGTGCTCATCATCATACCCGAATAGCAACAGAACAGACCAGGCAATACCAAGATCGGCGAGAAGCGAAAGCAGCGACGAGTTTTGCGAGTGGTTGAGCGGCGAGGTTTTTGTTGTGGCAAGACGGTGCGCCAAAGAGAGAGGAACAAGCGAATGAAAGCGAAGAGGATGGGCAACGGATTCATCATCACCAAATAAGAATACATAGCAATGAGCATCCGCCCGATGAGTCATTCGTCGTCTTCGTCTAAGATAGTTGCAGCTCCACAATATTTTAGAGATGCAAGCGATGCGGCCGGTTTCGTACCGCCAGTTTGATTCGCTTTCTTCGCATAATCGTTATCATGCGTCGCCGTTCCGTGCGATAGTCGCCAGAATCCACAAATGGCACACCAATGCCACGTTGTTCCGTTCACATTTTTCGTTTCAGGCTCTCCATCACCTGGTGGTTTGGATTTCCAAGGAGCCTTCGGAGCTTTCGACTTTCGTTCGCCTCCTTTGCCGTCGTTGTTGTTGGCTTTGGGGCAGTCTTTCTTTAAATGATCCGGTGATCCACAGATATGACACTTTCGACCGCCATTGTTGGACGTGCCCTTTCCGTTGTTGGTACCGCCTTTCAAGGCAGCAGAGACACTCTTCTGAACGAGATTGTTAATCTTGGTTTTCGTGAACGACATCATTGCTTCTGGCGGATTTCCAGAGTCGCTCTTTCCAGACGGACCCCAACGCTTGGCTGTCAACAACAAGGTATATTCTGCATTCGCTTCTTCGACAAGCTGTTGCACTGAGATATAGTCGGGTTCGGTTGCTCGTCCTTCGATGGTGGCTCTTGAGAGGCCATGGACTTTGGTGACCCATTGATTGACAGCTGTGCTCTGAGCCATGAATTTTACACGGAACTGTTCTACCGAAGATGTGCAGAGCTGTTCATTCAGCAGAAATGGGGCGTCACTTGGCACATTCTTTCCAAGCTCCACACAAGTCTGTAGAAACTTGGTGGTGAACACTTTCACGTCTTCTCCAGCTGTTTGGCGAAGTTTGTGGGCTTCCAGTTGTTGTTTCAACGCTTTGATTCGCTGGAAGGAGGCGGTTCTAACCTCACGCACGACGTAAATCCAGAGGATCGGCCCATACTTCAAATCGCGTGGTAGCAGTGGGCAAATACTGTTCTTCACTGAGTCATCCAACAGTGACATAATGGCCTTATACGCAAGGTCCATGTTGTTGGTGGAGTAGTCATCGTACAAGGGTGTTGTTGCTCCCATTCCAGTTCTGAAGTGATTGACAACAAAGGCTGGGGTGAACTCGGAGTCTTCTTGCAGGATGTCAACAAGTCTGGTGGGATCTTGTGGATCAGGAAGGTAGAATTCACTGTCCATCCCATGAAACTCCATGTGGTCGGCGACCATCTCTGCCAATTGCTCAATTGTGAGGCTCTTTTCATCTCGTGTGAACTTGCGCGGCTCGCTTTCATTACCATCCACAATGGTCGTCTTCTGTTTGAGCGCCTTGTGGGCTTCCGTCGGATCTTGCAACTGGTAGCAATATGGGCTCCGCGGAACGGTTCGTGTCGTTGCGGTGAACGTCACATCAGTCGGTCGGCCTCCAGTCCATGGATGGATTCCGGTCAATCCTCCAAGCCGTGGCGGTGTAGGGGGACGCGGCGCTCGAGGCGTGCTAGGTGGTCCCGGTGGCGGTGGCAATTCCCCTCCAGTAGACATGGTTCTTCTCAGCGTCGAGTCCGTTTCGTTTCGTCGATGGTACGCGAAGTCTTCTTCTTCTCCAGCTCTTGTTCGATAACAAAAGCAAGCTTACAACCCTTTACTTGGGCTCATAACCTGTCGCAACAGACGATGTTGCTGTTGCTCAAAGTCGTACGCAGCGGAGAGTTGATGCTCCACTATGGTCACCTTGGTTCGATGATGCGGCTAACGACGAAAAAGGAAGATCAAAACAACAGATTTGGAAATTATGGTGACAGTGGGAATTTGAATCTATCTACTTTCCCATGCCGACACGCGCGCTACAAGACTGCCCGTCAACCCCACTGATGGACAGTACGCCCCACTTTGTGACATTCAAGTGAATCCAATCAGGCATTTTTGCGTGATATTCTGGAGGAGATGGGAAACATGGAAGGAAGATTGCGGAAGGAGATGGGAAACATGGAAGGAAGATTGCGGAAGGAGATGGGAAACATGGAAGGAAGATTGATGAATCGTTTAGATAAAACGGACAAATTGATTGCCCGAGCTCTTCCATCGGCAGCGGTAGGAGCTTTGGATCTTGTCATTGCCGGTGACAAAGAGCATCTGCAAAAAGCTCGCACGAGTGGGGGATCAGCTACATGGACTTTGGTCGAATTTGAGCAGAACTTCTGCATGGTGTCAGCGCTACACTGTATCAAGCAGTCAATAGCAACTCGTTGTGAAAGTGGTAATTGCAAACAGACATTACTTGAAATTCCCGATGATGTGGCCATGTACTTGAAGGTGTGCGGTTGCAATGTAACTCATGTCCTCTTCGCAAAGCACTTGGCAGATGATGATTTCCAAGGCCACAAGGATGTCAGCAAAGACATCGTCTTGTTACAGCTTGATAAATGTCCCTCGTCACAAGGAAAATTTATACCCAAGGCAGATTTTATACCATACGATGAATTATGCAATGCTGTCGCAGGAGAATCTACGGCTGGCAAATGTCAAAGTGGCACGGTCCAGGGGACGTCCCTTTCCGTTGTCATTGATGACAAAACAAAGAAACCTCATTACTATTCCACTTTCATTCCTTCCTTTGGTGAAAGGGGAAACAGCGGAACGGTAATGTTCCTTGCATCGGATCTCCATGGAGGGGACAAGCGTGCTCTTGGAATCTTCAAGGGCATGAGCAAAAAAGAAGAAGGAATAAAAGCCCGTGGAATAATTGTCCCCTTTCCCGAAGAGGTGACACGAGCCAAGGTGGTGAAGCTTATAGTAGGGACAATACCATCCAACGAAGGAGTTTTGATTTCAGTCCAAGGCGACTCTAATGAAGTAATCTGGACAGATATGCCTCCAAAACTAAAAGAACCGAAAAATTACTTATTGATTGAAACCCCCGACAACTACCCTTCGCACGAGCGATTCCCTTTTCATGCCTCTCTCTCAAATTCCTCAGGGAGCTCGCAAGATTCTTCTTCGGACGAGGAAAGTAGCGACGACTGGGTCTGTCTGCTGTAAATTGAAAAACAAAGAACCGGTCCTATCCACTTTTCCTGGAACAACATGGGATTGGAAGAAATATCTGTGAATCGACTTCACGTTGTTGATTCTATTACGATGGCGAGTTCACTGTCAATTAAACAGAACTCAAATGAAGAGGATGCTATGGAGGACAATGCGGGATCGCATTGTTCTGAGGTTGGCCACAACACTTCTACACAGGACACCTCTTCCCACACCCATGTCGGAAACAGGAACAGCAATGATATTGCTGACAGCCTCCAACTAGCAGCACCTGGCAATGTTTCAAGTGAATCCAATCAGGTTTGGTTGCGTGTTATTCTGGACGGTCTCAAAGATACTGTGAACGAAGTTGTGAAGGAAGAGATCGAACCGTTGTGGAAGGAGGGATGGGACAAGGAAGATTGCGGGAGGAGATGGGACAAATATAAGGAAGGTCCAATCTTCCTTACGTTTGTCCCGTCTCCTTCCGCAATCTTCCTTGTCCATCTCCTTCCGCCACGGTTCGATCTCTTCCTTCACAACTTCCTTCACAATGTCCAAGTGGCATGGTCCACGGGACGTTCCTGTCCGTTGTCATTGATGACAAAACAAAGAAACCTCATTACTATTTCACATTTATTCCGTCCTCCTGTGAAAGGGGAAACAGTGGAACGGTAATGTTCCTCGCGTCGGATCTCCATGGAGGAGACAAGCGTACGCTTGGAATATTCAAGGGCCGTGGCTTGTCTCGTATGCTCTAAGTCTCCCCGCCCCCACCCACAGGCGAAGCAGTTGGCTGGTGCGCGAAACTAAGAAATTGTATCTTTTCCTCGTCGTGGAGAGAGCTCAAATCCGCAAAGATAGAAAGAAAGCAAAGTAGAAGATTGATGAATCTTGGGCGAATGGGTCAGGATTGCAAGAATGAATTAGCAACCTAAAAATATATCTTCTGTTGGCATGGTTAGGACTGAATACAATTGAACAAGAGAAAGATAGATACGTGGATGCTCTACACGTTCACTGGATCGTCACAAAAACATGTTGTGTTATCAACAGTAAAGATTGACGTCCAATGGATTTCAGACCGGTGGCTCCTTGACCTACAAACAACAGAAATGAAGCCAAGTCGAATATTGAATCCTGGGCGAATGGGGCAGGATTCCAAGAATGAATGTAGCAACCTCAAAGACTGACGGGTGGCCCACCTGCTATTTCCAATTACCGATCTGATCCTGGTCCTTCGTTTTTCTGTCAGAAGCTGGAGGTTGGTTGGAATGAAACAGTCTAGGTAGCCACATGGAAGGAGATGTTTGTGTACGAAAATTCTTGGATGCTGGTGAGAATCATCGGGGACCCAAGCAACAGTCGTGATGGCGCGAAGAACAACGGGAATGAGCCAAACCATTAGGTATGGAGCAATCCATGGCAACCACCCCTATGGAACAAGGGATCTGTGGAACTCTCGGGTGCTGCGCAATGAGAGTAATGAGACATTGGATTCCGTGTTCGTGCCACTAAGACTACCCGAAAAGAACAATAATGTGCTTGTTCCGAGAGATCCCTGAAATGACCTCATCTCGGAATCGAACATGGTACCAAAACGTCAGTTTTTTTGGATCGAGTTGTGTGCCTGTCACCTCAGCTTCATCTCACCATCCATCAGCCATCCCGTATCCCACGTAACTTCATTATGCCGCAAAAGAATCAGGCTTTGGTACCAAGCCTACCTACTCAAGCAGCGCGGCATAACAGTTCGATTGATCGAACGGGCCAAATGCGCTGATTGTCAAGCAATTTTCTTGGCTGTGGACTCTGTGAGATTTGACTACCGCGAGAAGCCGATGCGAGAAATGGGTTTGATTTTGATGCCCTGTCTCTCTTGTCAACTCAAAAAACTTGTGATGGTGGCTCGGACTCGGAAGCAGGAGATTTTCCCACGTTGATTCACGCGCTCAATAATGAGGAAGGGATGGCGTGCGGAATGGGCCCCACTCCAAACTGACAGAATCGCTAGTCTGTATCTGTACAGTAACCTCTATACTACTACAAAAGGAGCTGGAACATGAGGCGGGACCAAGAAACGCCTGCATAGCAACATCATGTGCATGTGAATTCTAGCACATATTGCAGACATGTGATCATTCCTTAAGTAATAAATAGGATACGACATCTGGAAACACGCGCCCGCGCTGCTACGCGCGCGGCGGAACATCCAGAACGCGGAGAGTCGTGTGGTACAATAATGAGGACTTTATTGAGATTGTGGTGGTTTATGATTGACACGACAAAGCCGTCGACAGATTGATCGGCGAGCCCATGAACGTCTTTTTCCGCTGATCACCATAATGAATAAAGCTGATCATGCCTTCCAGTTTCATTGTATGATATGTTATGATGAGTTTGAGAATGAGGGGACTCGATATCCAGTGGTCCTTCCTTGTGGACATACCTATGTGTGCAAGCGTTGCGGCGATCGCCTGGACAAATGCATGGAATGCCGTGAACCTCTTTACATGACCTTTGTTCCCGAAACAAACAACGCTGCTCCTACCCCTCCATCATCTATATCAGCTCGACCGTACTGGTCTAGCGCAAGATCCAGTTCAACAACCGCTTCTTCGTACAATTCACGAACGCAACCTAAAGGCCCGAGAGACCAAAAACCGATGAAGAAGCGTTTACCCTTGCCAAAGAATGTAGTACTGCTATCTCTTATTGATGCAACACAGTTAGCTTCTGGTGATCGACGATCAATTTTGGAAGAACCAATATGCCCAGGAATTGAAACCATGCCGTCCACTGACGCCACGTCTGGTGGTGTCATGTCCAAGCTGGAAGCAGACGAGGAAGAGGAGAATCAACGTGCGCAATTCGCTACCTCTGTTTCCGCTGGGATTGCTGGAACCTATGCAGTTGCGGTACAGGAAGGCCTGCAAATTTTCCCCAAACGTCCTCCTACCTTGACACGATCTTCAAGTGTCATGACGGATGAAGACGTGGACTCATTGGTTCACAAGGTGAAGCAAGACCAAAATAGCCTAAAAGGCGCTCCAGATTCTATCGAAAGATCCAGCAGCGCGAGTGATGATACGGAAATGGCTCATTTGGTATGTGGAGACCGAATTCAGGTCGTTTCCGTTGAACAGGGTTGGGCTAAGTTAGCTCGAGGATACGGATTCGTCCGTGCGGACAAGAATCAAATTGTCAAAGTGATGAACGCCTTGGACCGAGCATGCATTCTAGAGGCAATGCTGAAAACAATGTCTGCTGAGAGAAGACGACTTCGCACAAAGCAAACTGAGCATGATACACAATTCGTCAAACTCATGAATCAGTTGCAAGATTCTCTGAAAAACGATGAGGACTTCACAGTAGTCTGCCGCTCCGCCTTTCACACGGATGAAAACGAAGAGTCTGCTGAGTTTTCAAACGGAGAAGAGAGCCCCACAGAGAAGAAAGAAGGAGACAAACCCAGCTGGACATTTTCCAGGGAACCCTCGGCTGTAGCTACGTTTGCTTCAACGTTGACTCCAATTGAACCCAACGTACCGGTTCCAAACTCGTGTCGACTTCCTTCGCCTGTCCCCAATGTGATCAGAGCGGGTGCCCTTGCCTGGCGAGAAAGGCAAGCTCGAGAAGTTCAAAAATCGATTAATTTCCGATCCGGATTGTCTGGTCACATGGCGCTTGCAAGCAGCCGTGCTCATCCACATGAACTCTTGAGTGCAACGTCGAGCGACAAGAGTCAAAATCAAAGAATTGTACCTTCAAACTTGAGTCTGAAAGTCACCAACTTCCGGATGAGTTCCCACAGCGGACTCACATTGTCACATCGAAAGAAACCATCTCCGTCATCCCGACGAACTCCAAATCTGGACAGTATCAAGCTTTCTGGATCAATGTAGAATGTCGAGTTTCGACAAAACTTGGGGCGTCATCAGACACGGGATGAACAGGCTGATACAAATACAGGTTGAATTTCATATAAATCGTCACACGTCGGATCATTTCCGTACATATTGTCATAAGCGGAATAAATGCGTTAAAGTCAATCGTAAACTTAAACTCGATCACTAACAAGATGTAGTATGAGCGCGGCATTAAGACGCCTTGATTCGTCAATGACTTCGCTTAAAGTGCCTATTCTCGGCCACGTATGGTAAGCACAAAAATTTTCAATAGTCATACGGGATTGGAAGTATCAAGCATCAACGCTGCTTAGACTTCTTATGAGTCAAGAAAACTATTTAGTTTACATCTGTTACATGAAAGCTGTCTACAGAACCTGTTGGATGAACTCGTCAATGCCTTCTCCTTGATCGCCATATTCCTTTCCATCTTTGAGCCTCAATGTTTTGCGTTGAAATTCTGATTTGGAATCCGCAAGACGAAATGGCCACAGGAACTGGGATGAAGCGTCAAAGGCGTCTCCAACTTCGTAAATTTCGTGGATCAAATCTTCCACACAAATCAATCCATGTTTCTCTCCCAAGGCCTTCTCCACAGTCACATTATCCGCCAAGGGAATTCGCTCCTTCTCATCAGAAGTTCCAAAACCCCTGCGTGAAATCAAATCTGTCACGACGGCTTTTGACGGTATCCCATAGATTATCCAAGGTTCAACAACATGAAGCTTCTTTCGCATAGATTCATCGTATTTGACAAACACAGCGTCATGTTTTCTGTTGAGTCTTAACTCTTTAAGAACATTACGAGTTGATTGAGGCATCCCGTGGTTATCTCGCACACGTATAACAAAGACACCGTGTTTTGTACCGACCGAATTGGATTGGTATTGGAAGGTAATGGTGTTTGACGCATCGTTTGGATCGACAATTTCTCTCGTGGCCATGACAGGCTTATTCGAAGCGCGTTTCTGCATCCCTTTCTTCATCACTCTATTGAATCGAATCTCGTGGTTCCTTCGAGATCGTGCACGGCTGATGAGTGTTTCCGGCTTGATCACGTACACAGCTTTCTTTCCTTTCGGAAGACGACGCGGACGGCCCCCATTTGCTTCGTTCGTAGCGGCTCGTTTCCGTACAAGCGCATCCAGATCGTGGCGCTTCTTCAGAGTCACCTCGGGAACCAACGGAAGGTGGCCATATTTCTTTTTCAAGTCCTCCGCCATTCTGTTTCTTCCCACAGCTACCTAGTTTCGATTATTTTTTGTTCCACTGTGTAATCGGTGGTGGTTGTTGTGGGTTGTGGGTGACGATCGTCTTGCTGTCCCCTCGCCGAAGCAGAACGCCTCGGGGCTTTCTACGGGGCAGATGACGGAAAGACCATTGGGATAATTACGGTCATAAATGCCAATATTGGGCCGACTCACTCTTTGATATCCCTATATAATCTTCTCGCCCATGTATTGTCCACGACCAGTAATACTGCCCTTCAGACATTTGTATACAAGCTGAGTTCAGGGAGTGTGTTCCTGTCGTAGACTCCTGTAGAATTTGTACCAGAGGAGTAATCCTGGAAAGCGTTCTGCGTTATTAGTGTCTGACTAGCGACTTCCTAGTGGCTGAAATAAATATTTTATTAACTTTAGTGTTATGTGTGATTTCTTCCGAACGCTAGGATTTCGTCAAAAATTACGAAAAAAAGTCGAGTGTGTTGACCATGGTGGAGGGCCGTCCCGACCTGTTGAACTGTTGCCGAGCTGCATCCAGCTCCCTTAGGGTGTTGTTGGACCATCACCAATGGGGCAACAGTTCAACGCATCAGCATCATCCACAATAACATGATCATCGGACGCACCCCACGCACGATAGTCTCGTACAAAACGAAGTTTTTCTGGGGGAACGCGAGATTGTCGAGTTTCGGAAGCACTTTGCACAACAGAGGCATAATTATAAGGGCTATATTAACAAAGATGGCTGGCGCGTATTACGTAGATTTCCTACTGGAGCGCTACGACAGGAACATTCTGTCTGAACTCAGCTTGTACCTTCCCTACCAACATAAAGCCATAGTAATTGACTCCGCCGCGTGGAGCTCGCCAAATAGAGTCGGACAGTTGTCGGGTAATTGGAATTCCCGCATCCGTCAGCAGTCGCCAACCAAGTCTGGGTGTGAGGCATTTTCCAAGACTCAGATCATGACGTCACATGAAGGGGGGATACGATTTCATGATCTCACATTTTGCATTGGATATCGTGAGACGACCCCACCGAGTCTTGGGAACATTCATGGTGCACCATCTTGGTCTTGTTTGGTCCCGAACACATTTTTCCAGGCTTCTCCGGGCGCATGCAAAAAAGTGTCAAAACTGTGAGGTTCATGTATTGTTGCCAAGCGAGAAATTCTCAACTCTTGGGTTTTGAATCGACAGCTAAAAACGAATACTCCCATCTTTTCAACTGATCGAAAACGAGGTACACATTCATTCTTGCGCACTCCGAATGACGGCAACGGCATGTGTTCTTGCTCCAACAAAAGAACCGCCGATGGTGAAGCCACGTCCTATGCACACAGTAGCAGCAGCCCATCACCACCTCCCGTGCAACCACAACACATCATGTCACCAAAATCACAAGCTGTCGCAGAACGTTGCCGTTCATCTGCTTCTATGAGCCAAGAAGAAGATATCCCCAAGTTTCTCACCATGACACAAGAAAACCCTTTCCGTGAAGATTCCAAGGGGGAGAGCAGTAGCGTGGTTCGTGTCGAGAGGAACATTCAGGCCGAAAACAAGAAGGAAGCAGGTGCCTCCGTCTCTGTCGTATCATCTGTTTCTTGTGATTCTGCACGTCGCTACGCACCGATACCAAAACAAGATCCTGTCCGAAAAAATGATGCCGTTGTTGACCCACCTGTCCCTAAGTTGATCGTCATTCCATTGATATGTGCCTCTCGCATAGTGCCTGAGTGGCTTGAAACAGAACCACATACTCCAGTACTTCCACCTTCCCTGGAAGCACAAGGAGGACAAGGTGCGCGAGGAAGCTTGCTCGTCCGGAAGCACAATATTCCTCGTCCTTCTGTGGTAGGTCGCGGAGTCTCAGCCTCGGCCAGACTTGGGACCAGTCCAGGCTCTGTCTCTCTCTTTCGAGACTCCTCCAACTCCACTTCATCGTCCAACTCATGTCAGAAAGACAATCACAACTCTGTCACGGACGCATTGCTGGGTAACCGACCACGCCGCAAGCATCACCGAGTTCCTTCGCACTCCCTTTCCATTGGAAGTTTGGTGGGACAGTCTAGTTTCCTCACTGAACCAACTACCGCGTCGTCCTCTCGTTCTCCTTCGCAGGACGGAGCCACACCTTCAAAAGCAGGGGGTACCCGTTCCCACCGTGGTTCCCGATTACTGCGACCGCCTCTCTTGTCGTCTCGTTCCAGTTCCAGGGTGAACAAACTGGAACCTACGGAAGAAAATTCTGCCTTTACGAGAACGAAATGCCGCAATCCAGTCAAGCGCGAAATGTTGTACGTGCTTGGAAGGGTGACGCAACCCGTGAAGAACCTGGTTCGTAGCGGAAGTATGGAAACGCAATACGATTTGCGTCGATCGAATGGTTGTCTCGCTTGAAGCGGGACAACTCTGAAATTTGACGTTGTAGCTATTGTGAATTGTGACAGTCCATGTCCGTATGCCATGTGTTGTTTGTGAAATACGAAGAAAATTATGTAGCCAGCAGAATGTTTAATGTAACTGTAATCCGAAGCCGTACTCTGCCTTAGCTGGCCTCAATGTAAACTATGACCGAACTGACATGGCAACTGGAACGTACGTTCGTTAGTCAACAAGCTCTGCCAAGAACCACGCACGACAACTGCACATGCGCCATTGATGCTGTATCAACCGTCGATGATTTGGAATCGGGAAGAAGTCATGAATTTTTTGGAACCGCTTCTGACAGTGAACTTCAATCGAGATCGCTGATCTTTCAAAAGCTGCGGTGCCGCCCAATCCTGTGGATTCAAAAGTGTCTTGCTGTGGACCTATTCTAACCATGAAATTACCGACCTTGCAAGCATGAAACCGCAAGTCCTTTGCGGAACTCTCATTCGTCAATCTTTTGACGTTTGCAGTCCATGACATCGATTTCACCTTGTATGGCAGCAATTGCCCGTTTCAGCAAATATACTTTTTCCACAAGTTGTTGATACTGTGAACCAAGTACTGAAAGCCGATTTCCGACACGTTCTTGATGCTCCTGTCGTTTGAGGTTCACTTGATCGACCTGCTCCCGCTGTGTCTGTAGCAAGGGATCGATTCCATTTTGCAACGCGTCATCAAGCACTCCATTGTATTTCTTCCATTGTTCGGCAGTCACGCCCTCTTTTTCAATCTCCAACATAAGGCCTCGTATGCGTTCCTTTTCATATTCGATTTTGGCCGTGCGTACCGCTTCTTCCAATTCTTCGACGGACGCCGTGGAGGACGGAGCTTCCAATTTTACATTGTAGCTAGGTTTTCCAGTATTCTGGCTCTCGTTGGAAACCTTTTCATATTCATGTTCCAAAAGAGGAGTGGCATATTTGAACGGACTCTTCTTGAACGCCACCGCTGGCGGTTTACTGGATTTCATTTCCTCTTCAATGAGGGAGGCCGCATATTGGTCATATTCTTCGTATGTGTCATCAATGTATGGAAGAGAATCCAACACTACGGATTTCCCAGCCTTTGCAGGAGTTATTGCTTTCGCACTGCTGGTTGCGTGGAGGCTGCTCATGGTCAAGATAAAAAATCAAAACGGCATCTGAATCCTGAAGCAGCAATAATTTGAGACGGTCGTAAAATAAGGGGGTGAAAGGTGAAAGACACGTGCCACAAAGATCCTCAAAGAATGAAAGCCCACCCTTTATTCGGGAAAAACTTGCACCCCCAGATTGTGGAAGGGGTCATACTCATACATGCACCAACAACAATCATTCTTCTGAGGGCTGGTCTTAACGAGCGTGAAATTTCACATGTTTCACACTAAAACACCTTTGGTTTGTCACAGTTTTTAGACGTGAAATCCTAGGGTCTAAACGATGTGAAATGTTTTCACACCGACCCTCCCACCACTCCCCATACAAGTACAACGGTGCCACTGCCGTAGCAAAACCATTTTCATGAATCAAGATGCAGGGACAAGGGAACCTTTTTGTCCATCATTGTAGGACTAATATCTCCTTCTTCCTTCTAGGAAAGGACGAACTAGTATGACTACTCAAGGGATTTTTCTCTGCACAAAAGAAGCTACAATAGAATTGTTAATGTATGTCAATAGAGATTTGTAGTGTAGATCAAGTGCTGGGGAACTGCTGTGGCATGGGTGAAGTTGCCATCCTGTGCATAGGAGGGCGGAAAGACTGTCGTGGTCGTTGTTGTGGGAGGTGAAGGTTGAAGTGTGGAATTCCTAAAGGTGTCTCTTCCTCGTTCCTCTTTGTTGTTTTTTCACTCTGTTGGTCCTTTGGTCCTTTGGTCCTCTGAGGCCCATCATTTTGGAAAGGTGCAGGAGGAGGGTCCGTCATGGTGGACGATTGTGTTTGCTTGTTGTTTGGAATCGTACGAGCATTTCGGATTTCGATGGTCGGTGTTCGGCATAGTCTAGAGAATCCCAAACTTTCTCTCTCCTAGAACCCATAGACCTCTGTGTGAAATATTGTTCGATGTGAAAAGAGCCCTGGAGAGCAGATTTGTGAATTTCATCAAATTTCACAGCAACGTCAGACCACGTAGGCAGAAAGTGTGAAATGTGTGAAATTTCACGCGTGTTAAGACCAACCCTGATAATAACGGAGCCAACAACGGAGAACATCCTGTGGATCAAAGCGCTCCTCTCTTCCGTAACTCCGTAACAAGTGGGTGATTGCAACCATAAATCATGGATGAGCTATTGCCACTTGTTCTCCAGCTTACCAAGCCAGAGCAGGTATGTAGATTTCCGTTCCGTCGTTGAAGAAAACCTCCACAGAGCGATGTTTTATTTTTCAAATCGATGTCTCTCCCAATTCCCAATGCCAAACATCAGGCATTCCTCACTCAATTGCTCTGTTTGATCATTTTCTCTCTTCATGTAATAGCGCGAGGGCGTCCTTTTGGAGCTGTCCAAGAAACGTGAGTCATTCCCCGATTTGGCACCCATCTTATGGCACTCTGTGGGGACTGTTGCCGCTTTGCTTCAAGAGATAGTATCAATCTATCCTCTCTTAACACCTCCCACTTTGACGGCTCATGCGTCGAACCGTGTGTGCAATGCTCTGGCCCTCTTGCAGTGTGTGGCATCGCATGTCGACACTCGACAACCCTTCCTCAATGCCCAAATCCCCCTCTACTTGTATCCATTTCTGAATACGCAATCGAAGTCGCGACCTTTTGAGTACCTTCGTTTGACATCACTGGGTGTCATTGGTGCCTTAGTCAAGGTTGATGACGCGGAAGTGATCTCATTCCTCTTGTCCACCGAAATCATTCCTCTATGTCTACGTATTATGGAGACTGGCAGTGAACTGTCCAAAACTGTGGCAACCTTTATTGTGCAAAAGATTTTGCTCGAGGAAACTGGTTTAAACTATGTTTGTGCCACAGCAGAGCGATTCTATGCCGTTTCCACTGTACTGGCCAATATGGTACAGTTGCTGCAAGTTCATCCTTCTGTGCGCCTGCTGAAGCATGTTGTCCGATGTTACTTGCGATTGGCCGATCATTCCTTGGCTCGGGGTGCCTTGAAAACGTGCCTTCCACAAAGTCTTCGAGACAGTACATTTGAGCCTCATCTACAGAATGACCCTACCGTTCAAAAGTGGCTCAGTCAGCTTCTGGCGACCGTCGGAACTGCTCCGGATGCTTCATCCACAGCCAGTACAGCCGAAATGACTCAGAGTAGTTTCGGAGATGGACCTGTCTAATCAAGATGGTAAACATTACTTGCATTTGCTGACGACAAGAACATCGTAATTTTTCAAGAACGGGGAATTTGTTGGGACAGGCAATTAACATTAACCTCCGATGAAGAGGTGCGAATCGTTTTTCCTCGACCACGGTCGCTTCGACGCTTTGATCACCTGGACGGTAGCTCTATGCCACTCTTTGAACAAGATGTGATTCTCTCTAGAACCATAAGAGCACTTTATTAGCATACGCTTTAAATCTAACTGACCTCACACCATGGGACTTGAATAGAGGCGAAGGGATTAAGTAAGACTATGTGGGCATATCTTGTGTCAAACCCACCTGATCCTCTTGTGATTCCATTTCCTGAGACATGATAGTCACTGTAGATCCAGCAAGTCTTGCGGCGACGTGTCGTTCGTCCTCGGACATGAGAAGTCTCAAATCTGCCGCATGCCTCATAGTCGGTCTTCCATGTGGACAATTCCAGGGTTGTTCAATTTCGCCCAAGTGTTTCACCACTCTATCCATCTCCCCAGAGGAAAGTGCTTTCCCAATCATGATACTTCCACGACATGCTCGGCTTGCAAACATTGCAATGGCTTTCGGAAGTCGTGCAATCACTCGGTCTGCATCGTCACCCTTTATGTTCTTGTCCGATCGTTGGCTCGCGTAGCGGCGTACGGCATTGTTGCCGTACATTCCACTACCGTCGGTACCTGTCCCACCCCCAGCTGCAGTATCGAATGATGATGTACCGGTATCATCAGCACCGAGAATGGCACATAATGCAGCTACGTCGTCCCTGCCAAACTGAACAGCCTTTCGGCCATCTCGAGCTCCACTGTGAGGAATTGCAGTTAAAGATAGGCGAAATCGTGGAGGTTTGTCGGCTTGATACTGAAAACGGAATCCGTTCTTTTCAAAAATGTCCATGTTGTCTAGAACACAACTTTCCTCCTCCACCGAAAGCTCCAAGGGCGAAGGCGCCATCAACGGCTGTTCATGAATCACTGTTTCAGCGACCAGTTTCTCAAAATTGTACACCTCATCGCAAGCGTGTTGGTCCATGATCCACAAATGATTTTCAGCGCTCTTGGCCAAGATGAATCCCATGTTAAACTGTCCAATCACAACCATGGTACCAAAGTCTCCTTGCTGTAATGATATCTTGCTCCCGTCTTCGCCTTCTCCAGGTTCAACATTATTCCGTCCTACCTCGTCGTCGCTCTGCAAGCTTATTCTTCGATCCAGCATAGCGATCCTTTCTTTCCTGGCAGCTTCCAAAACCGTGCTTGTGTTGTAGAAACTTTCCCACACGACAGAGTCACGTGAGATACTGTCTCTCCGGGCCGGTGCAACTGGCTCGTTTCCGTTTGGTTCGCAGCGCTGATTCGGATCTTGGACCGAAGATACTGAGGGCTCCCCTTCTTGGCTCGAAACTACTGTGTTATGGTTGCCTTGCTCGAAATGAGGAATCGGCTTCCGTTCTTCGACTGTTACAATATGGTCCGCATGTGGCCCAGGTCGCGTTGTTGTGGTGTCATCGGTGGGTCCCTCGCTGTCCAAGGTGGGTGCCGAATCAAAGGATACTCGTTTGCAGGAAGGGCCACCGTCTGTCGCATTCGTCTCACGGTGGGACAGTCTGTCATCGTTGACGCAACGGTCCTTTTCCTTCCGCTGGTTGGATGTGGCAGAAAAGCCAAATTGTTCAAGCTTGTTTTGAGAATGAGGAGTCGGTCGTTGGGGTTTGGATCGTGGTCCACCGGTGGTTGCTCGGAATTGTGCAAACGACTCGTGGGTCGCCAATTGCGCTTCTACTCGAGACGAGTCATGAAAGCGTCGTTTGGCTGCTCTCCACAATCGATCCTCTTGGGTCGGAGATAACTCATGGGGGTTGCTAGTAGTGGCTCGCAATTTGCGCTTTTCGGGTAACAAGGGTGTCTGGGCGAGTTTTTGATCTTCCACAGAAATGGGGACTCGCTCCGCACTGATTGGTGTGACTTGAGCGCAAGTTTTTGTTGGTTTTGTTGCCGAAGCATCGGCCTGCGACTGCTTCGGTACAGAGGTGTCCATGGTATCCGTTTCACAGGGTTCTTGTTCATTTTCTGATTTCTCCTTTTGCGGAACACCGCCGTTGCGATGCTCCGGGGTCTTGGTCTCGGTCGAAACGAGAACTTGTACCGCATCGTCTTCTTCATGCGACTCGGCGGACGACGACAAGGAGGTTCGTGGTTCCCATTTCTCTTCGGACGATCGAATGCGACCATCGTCGTACTCGTGCTGCAGTCGAATTTTTCGAACATCGTGCGAAAAGGCGTAACGACGATTGAATTTGGTGGGTGTATCCACTTCTTCTTCTTCTTGCTCGTCGTCAGGATCGTCTTCGGGATGAGTCAAGGAGGACAGCTGCGCGGGTGGTGGTGGTACGACCACGAGACGAGGCGCCGAATCAAAGTGTCCATCCATGGCCGACCAGACTTGTTGCACATGATGTTGTAACAGATCCAACAATTGGGATTCTTGCGGCAAAATGACTTCGCGCTTGTCGGGTGATACATTGACATCGTAGGCATGGTTGGGTAAGGTAAATTCCAATATGCACGAAGGATGACTCCGTCGCTGCGCTGTGCTCGGAGTCTGGAGACTCTTCCAGACAGTCATCAACATGCGCGTCACGCGAGGCATGTCGACCGGTCGTTGGTTGATGGAATACAATTGTTCGTCGCGAAACCGTCGTTCGTTCGACGACAATGCCGACGAGGGGTGGTTGGTGAACGACGAAGAAGAAGGACATTTGGAAATGTATCCCCGTACCTGCCATTTGGGAGATTCCAAGGGGGTTGCGGCAGCCAAAGAAGATGCTGATGGAGAGGATGCTGATGGGGTGGAGTGTTGCGGTTCTTTTGAATTGTGGTTGTCGTTCTGTTGGGAATCCGTACTAGTTTTTGGTGCATCGGCAATCAACTTCGTGAGATCCAGGTGAAACTCTGTCAAACTGTTCCAAAAGGCCGACCCAAAGACAGCCGAAATGGCTTCGGGCAATTTCTGCGGTCCTTGACCAGGCGTGGCGAGCAAGACATGTTCTCGCGGTGCTGCTGCAGAGGATTGTGATTTTCGACCCTTGTTGTTTGCTGTAGTAATGTCAATGAGTTGAAATCGCACGGCTGGTGCCAAAATGGCATATCCGGAAATGAGTTTGACCAATTTGCGTCGTTGTTCTCCAATCCGTCGTTTCAAGTCGGCTCGTCGTACCGGAACCGCCTCCAACAATCGAACCACGGCCACGGTCGTTCCCACCTTTTTGGGCACTCGCGTCACGGAATCGACCCGGAGTGATCCATCGCGGCGATATTCCAGTTTTTGCGCCACGGCTTCGTCGGCCGTCCGAGTCGCCACGACCAAGTTGCCACTCAAATTGGCCAAACAAAAGAGGGCTTCGCCACGAAAGCCCAGCGTAGTGTTACTCGTAGTGGAAGAATAAATGTCGTCAAAGGATTGAATTTTGCTCGTGGCATGCGGGGTGGCCAACAAGTGCCGCGAGTCCACTGGAACACCACATCCGTCGTCCGAAACTTCCACAATATCCAATCCTTGATTAAACAATCGAACTGATCAAACACACCAAAGTGAACATGAACAACAAGAAAGAGAACCACAACACGACAAAAAATGAGCCTCCAATCCAAAGAACCATGCGGCTCCGGAGGTGCGCCAAAACACAGACACACACGTGCTCGCTGTCCCCCACCGATGGTACGTACTGTTGATGGATTGACTGTTGGCATCCAACGAATTGTCGACCAATTCCTTGACAGCACTCGCCAAGTCAAAGACGGCTTGTCCAGCCACGATTCGTCGTCGCGACGATTCGTCAATGGGTTGGATGCGGGCCAACCCTGTTGTCTTCTCCTCTATACGACTGCCACTCATGATGATGATGATGATTAGAAAAAGAAGAGGGACACCATACAAAATGGGGAGATGTGTGGTCAATCTTCCTCTGAGGTGGGCTCGTTTCCGCTACTACAGTTTGTTGTTCGCTCGAAATAAGAGAAGATGAGAGAAACAGAGCAAGCCTCTCAAAGAGACAGACGGGCGATGACAATGATACAGAGACAAGTGCTATATACAAGTGTAGAGAGATATCGTCGTCTCCTCACTCCCACGACGGCAGGCGAACAATTCATGCCGCAAGCGTGCGCTGTGCGCTCGGTGCTTGTCTTCGGATGCCGGCAATAATATCAACGAAAGGGTCGACGAGGATGACGATGTACGCAATCTCGAGATGGATGTTGATGGCTTCTTATTGCAACAATTGGGATTGCGAGATATTTGGCCTTCTTCCAAGAGAACGATCCCCTCATCCGCAATACGGCAGGGGTAATCCCGGCGCGCCAAATCATGCATAACTCACGATACAAGTCTTACTTGGAACTCGATGATAATCCTGAGCGTGTCATGAAAACTATCCTTGGGTATATTTTCACATGGATGCTTTGTCCTTCTTGAGAGTAAATGGAATGAGTCACGGGATCCCGGTTTGAGTCTAATAACGTATTTATAAGAGCCAAATTTTTGGCAAGAGTTGCATCACTTCCGACCAATGGGGAGTACTTTTGGAATCAGAGTAAAGTCTCGCGTGCCTGCCACCGCTCATTTTTTTGCTTCCAAAGACATGGAATTGGCTTCAACATGGTGTCATTATTATTTCACCGTAAACTAGGTAAACCGAGCCACGGATCCAAAGACCATAGACTACCTAGGAGTATCTACTAGAGGAAGCTAAAAGCTAACGTACGGCTCCACGACAAACTGCGAGGAGAAAGGAGAAGGATGTTCCATTGCGAACACTGTGGAGCGCGACAGCAGACGAAAACAGCCAACAAGCCAACCAGAATGCGTCAAACGCAATCTGAAATCTCACTCTCGACTCTCGAAGAAAGGCGGGGTATCATGGCCTATAGTTCAAGTCGATCCTTAATGTCACACGACACACGACACATCATCGCTTTCGTCACGTGAGTCATTGTCGGCATATGGCGGTCGCGGACGAGACAAATGAGAGGCTCCGGAGGAACTACCTACCTCTCTTCTCTCTTCCATTGCTAGCTCTATCGTAGTCCAGTAGTTACAGTGGCACAGTTACGGAACAACATTGGATTCAGTCATTAACGACAACCAGACTGGAGTTTCTACTTTGCTTATCAGCAGCTAACAAGAAGCAACCTGCCATGAAGCTCTTTCATCGAATGCGTCCAAGAAGCTCGACACAAGCCAACATAACTGGATCAAGATTCCAGAGAGTTTCTTCTTGGTCTCCCCGTTCTTAAACGAGAAGAAAAGCCCCTTAGTGGAAAGCCTTCATTCCCAAGGGAGCAAAACTCAAATGTGAATGGTCGGTCACGGTCCATGCTGGTGGTCAGCGAGCATGTGCATGGCATTCTCATGTAGAAAGCCATAGTTTCTTGCCTCGAGCCACGAGAATTCCAATGTCTGGATTGCGATTTCGTGACTGCACCGACCCTGCGGAAACGATTTCAACCTGTTGAAATCGTAAGGCCATTTCGGCTTCAAATTGTCGATGAATGGTACTCAAACGTTCCTTGAAACTAATATACACCAACGAATGTTCATCCTTGGCAACGGTATGAATGGTCTGAGCCAAGGATGTTGGATTGTAGAGAGTCGCCACGACATCGGCCCCAACCACAACGTCATAACCATGCCTTGGCGGAGTTTGCGAACCATTTTGACTGGAAGAAACGACATCGTCCCAATCTAATTCGAAACATGACACAAAGCCATGAGATTTCATTCCACCTCCCTCGAGGAGGGGCGCGAGAATATCACATGCGCTGTCTCGGAATGGTTCCGTAGAAATAGTTGTTGCAGTGTCACTCATCATCGTCGTTGAAGTAGACCTGATATGATCACGTTCAAAGTTGCGCATCGCATTCCGACTCATAAGAGGGAGCAAGCTGGGGAGGTCTGTCAAACTGACATGTACATTCGAAATGGCCTTGGCCACCATCATCCCACACACGCCAGTGCCTGCTCCAAGTTCAACCATGGACACCAAGCCCTCTGGTCGTTCACGCATTGGCTCCGACGACAGCCATTCGTCCTTGGTCCGAATCAAATGTTCTCCCAGACAAAAGGCAGCGTCCCAACACAACCCTCCTTTTCCCAACGCCTTGTCTTGTTCAATCACCAATCGGTGATCGTTGCTCCCCTGTTCCGTGGCATGTCCAATCGGTCGGGTGGGTCCAAAATCAATGAATTGGTAGTCCACATGTTTCATATCGTCGTAGAATCTTTGATGCGATAAATAGGATGTGTAGTCTAGGATACAGTCCGATACCTCCGACACATCGCTGATAGCAGAATCCTTGTGTGAGGAATCTTCTGATTGTTGTAGTTCGACGGCACGACGACGGGCTTCTTCGTCTTGTCGTTCCAACTCTCGCAACTTTCGCAAGAAAAATCCTCGGCTCATGAGAACATCTGCCGGATCGGGTGGTTCAGGAGACTCCTCGTTGTTGTTGTTGTTGTTGTTATCACGAAGAAAAGCACCATGGCTATCATCATCCTTGTTCATGGGGGTTGCAATGGCCGCTATCATCATGGTCGTCAATCGTCAATGCGCCAACGCACAAAAAAATTTTGTACGTGGGGTGGAGGGCGCAATGTCGTGTACTACGTACGACGCTCCCCCGCGTCATAAGTGGTCACTCTACGTAAAGCTATTAAATCGTAATGAGAGTCCTCCGCGGGGATGTTTTCCCTATACTCCCAAGCATTCTTCGCTTTCACCCTCTTCGAATTTCCTAAATCATCAGCTGGAGGAAGAAGTCGGGGATTGAATCTACGTTATACGACTCATGAGCGATTAAACAACTCACCCCGCCTGGACTGGGACGGCTTTCGCCTTTCACAATGTTGGCGGCAATTGACTCGCTCTCATAATAACACCAACCGGAAAACAACAACAAGATTGAACAGCATGGCCGATGAGAAAGTGCATGGAGAGCCTTACGACGGCATGATGTGTCTTTGTACAATGGAGGATATTACAGTGGAAGATGGCAATTACGGTAAGTTGTAAGTTGTGGTTTCGCTTGCACACAAATCTTGTATTTGAACTGTTCAGTCGAGATGAAGGCACTGCACATGGTTTTTCTCATTTCAGTTCTTCTTACAATGTTTGGTCTTCTCTTTTTCTGGAATTCTTGTCTTGCAGTCGAATATCAAAGTTATCCGAGCTTGAAATGGAAGCCCTGTTTGTATGAAAAGACAATTGTGGAAAAGTTATTGGCGGAACAATTTACAACCTTTGTCGAGCGGGTCAAGAAAACGGATTGTCAAGCCGAATTGAGACGATTGTTGGCTGCAGGACCTCCGATTTGGTTGGAAGATTCCCATGCTTTGCCATTGGCCGAGGAAAGCGACACGCATGTCGTACGATTGTGGTTTGCGGAGGGACACCAAGAAGTTTCTGCCAAATTGACGGGTGCTGTGGAAGGGGCGGAACGTGATCAGTTGTGGAGTGAATTAAAAAAGTTTATTATTGAAGAAGGGAAAGAGGAGGGAGATGACGATGATGACGACGACGCAAAGTAAAAGGCCCAGGAAAACAAGGAAAATTACAAACGACGTCATGAACTGTGTCGTGTGTTCGAACAATTGTTGCGACCTTTTGCACTTGTTACAACTCTGAGAGGAGACAGAGACGTCCTTCTTGGTTGCCGATGAGCTACAAGGTCTGGGCGCTGCAATTGACAGTTTGTGCTTGTCAGACTTTGTTGTCGCTCATGTATTTCATGAAACGGACGTCTTTGTCAACCATTGTTGTTGGAGGACAGTAGCGCCATTGGATGCAAAAACAGCAAAGGCTTGCTGAATATTCTTTTGGACCACTTTTTGTACTATACGTTTTGTCACACGACATAGTAAACGATCCAAAAATCCATTGGTTTCTTTCCAGTAGACTTTCATCCATGACGGTAACCAGTACGAGACCGAGGTGTTTGTCTTCTCTCCAGCTTTAGATTTGTTCAATTGAATTGTAGGGAATGATTTCCAAATCAACTTCCAAAAGTAAGACCATGCTTCGGCCAATAACAGCGATTGCAAGGTCGAGAGGACCATGGGCCAAACATGTGTTTGCAACATGGCGCGTGTATCCGGATGAAGAAGGACTGTTTGGCTTGCTAGTAACACAAGATCAGAAGGTTTGAAAAGCTGACGGAGCGAATAAATAGATACAATCATATTCATTGCCTTGGCTGATTCCGTCCATACCATGCTTGGAAAAAAGGCAACTGTCGCCAACACGACACTGGCCGTGGCTCCAATGATGGTCCAAGACGAACCATTGGAGCTTTTGGTTTTGGTCGTTGACGAAGCAGACTGATCATTTAAGGGTCTTTCCTCTTCATGTCGGAGTCTTTCAGCAAAATCGCTTTCCCGGTCTTGTCGTTTTGTCCTTGTCGTCGATGAGCACGGGTCTGGTGGTAACATTGTTTCAAACTTTTCGCTCAGAGTCCAATTCGTTTTGGGTGGAGCAATGGTATTTCTTCGATGCAATTGCAAGCGATCTGACGTTTCGGGACGTAGTTTTCGAGTTCCTTGAGCCGACGATTTGGTTGCAAATGTGTTCCACGACGGAGCGCGATCATGGTCGTTGCCATGCTCATTGTCACTCTTGTCACCTTGCTTGTCCACAGCCGCAGAGGTCTCTGAAGCATTCACTGCAATCAGGATGCACAAGCATATTATCATCAACCTTCTCCAACAGAATCCACGAAACGGATGCTTGTTGCTCGTCATGGCATTCCAACTCATGTTCGTTGCAAGATATTATTAGATTGACTGAATCATCAGGAATCATGTGCGACCTTACTGCGTCTGTTGAGAATGGAATCCGGATTGGGAAATTTTGTGCGTCGCCGGATTTTTTTGGCACGAGTCGCCAGAATGGCCTCTCCGTCCCCGACAGTTCCCCGACAGAAATACCGAGCCCAACCGACCAACTTCGTAGGAGGGCTATTGTTGACTACCGGGGAATCATTTGAAACTGATTTAACGCACATGATTTTGGGGCAAAGCTATTATATTCTATAGCCCTACAGTAACACCCCCAACTGTTGACATGAGACCAACGGAAACTCAGAACGAATTTGTGATCGGCACAATTTCCCAGTTCAGACTTTCGACAATCGATCGATCAACATATCATACTGAGGGAAACACAAAAGTGAGTTTGGTTGTGAGACTCTGTGCTTCTTTCCGTGGTCGAACTTATCTGCGTTGGAGTCATGGTGCATGTTGGGCTGTGGAGAGCATGTTTGTTTCTTTTGATATGGAACAGACAAGGCCTTGGACATGGCCCCTCCTATTACACTCGAAGAAGAGAAAGTGAGGAAACTGGAGTTTTTGGATCGTCCGAAACATCACAACGTCGAATCGTCGTGGAAGGATCTGTGTCACCCTATTTATTAGCTCCGGAAGATGCAGAAGACCTGGAGAAAGAGCAGTCTCGAATCATTCAGGCCATCATGGACCACTACGACGCAGAGAATGTCCAAGTTCTCCATGCGGAGCGAAATGCTGCAAATGCCATTTTTCTGTCGGTATCAGGGATCTCCGAAGACACCGAAGTATACGAATGGGTTGAGACGATTCCTGGTGTGGTATCCGTTTCAGACTCTGTCGACTTGACAGAGGACTCATCCGTTGTTGGAGAGGATAACAATGGAAATACACATGACGGCATTCGAGATTTATCCGGTGAGACGCAGGATATTCGTGTCATTGCCGACACATACCTTGGTGCAGGAAAAGTGCGCAGGGACCACTGTTTGGGAGGGCAAGGAGTTCGAGTGGCGGTCATTGACTCTGGTATTGATTATACCCACTCCATCTTTGGGGGAGAAGGGTCCACAACAGCCTTTGAAACTGCCGCTGCTAGCACTCGTCCACGTGCCGATGGCCTCTTTCCTACCCTGCGTGTCGTGGATGGCCATAACTTTGTCGGTGGAGCTGCGAGTACGGACGAGGACACGAATCCTCTCGACCAAATATCGGGACATGGAACGGGAGTGGCAACGGCCATTTTGGCCATGGCTCCCGACGTGGAACTGATTGCGGCAAAAGTATGTAACGACAGAGGTATATGTCCAGACTATGCTGTGATTGCGGCACTTGATTACGCCAATAAAAAAGGAGCAGATGTTGTCAACAGTACGTACAAAAATTATGTCGCGTTGGAAAGATATTTATCTGGCTCAAAACTGAGCTGTCCTTTCTTGTGTGCGCACAGTTTCTCTTGGACAGCGATTTGCCAATGGATACTATCACATGCTTGCTCGAGTGATTGAGCGTTATGCTACGTTGCTTGGTATGACAATTGTTGTGCCCAGCGGAAACTTTGGAAACAGGCCTTTCATTCTTGGAGGAATAGCTAATGTCTTTAACGCCATCACCGTCGGAGCAACCACCACTCAGCCCCATGGATTCATGGCATCTTTTTCTGCCAGAGGGCCGGGTACTCTCAGCATATTAAAACCTGATATCAGTGCACCCGGGGACAAGATGATTGTGGCCAACTCTGGAAAAGGTTCTGATGGATTCACCGCACAAGGAACTTCGTACTCGAGCCCCGTTGTTGCAGGAGCAGCCGCCATTGTCGTATCCAAATGCACCGAGTGTTCTGCCTTTGCCATCAAAGCTATACTCATGAACAATGCTCGCAAAACAATTAAATACCGGATTGGTAGCTCCTCAGAGGCACCAATCTCCCTGGCTGGTAGTGGGGAAGTGGACATTGCCAAGGCTGTCGAGGCCAGTTTTTGGGCATACTCAGAATTTGATGGCCAACCATCCATATCCCTTGGAGTTGTAGATGTTTCAAAGAACATGGAAATTCGAAGAACGATTGAAGTAACACGCATGGTGGACAGGTGCCAAGAAATCACTGCCCAAGCCGAGTTTCGGAGCTTGATGGTCCAGCTCTCTGGAGCAATGACTATAACCACCAGGTCCCTATCTCCAACGTCGTCTCAACAATCCTGTTCAGAAAAAATGACCATGGAAGTGGTTTTCTCTATTGAAGCCTCGAAGGTACCATCCAACTATATGACTTCGGGTGGTTTAAGCTCCGCAAGCGCCTGGACACTGGATAAGAATGAGATTGATGGATGGATTACACTTAGTTCAACCACTGGTCATGACATTAACATTCCGTTTACCGGTATTTTGCGGAAAGCTGCCGATGTCACGGCCAATAAGAAACGCCTACCCGTGGACAACAACATTTTCCCTGCAGATTTTGCAATCGGCCTTGAAAATAACGGGGCTGGCACAGCACAAATGGAACTATATGAGTTGTTGGTCGTTAGTGAGGACGACGCAGAACCAAATCCCAAAAACGGGGAGACTACGTCGCCACCAGCAGATTTTAAGTACATAGGGTTCAGGACAGTCGAGGTTGATGACACCTGTGGCTTCATTCTCGAATTTGCATTTCAATTGTGGGAACGTCGACAATCTTTGTCTAACACAGAGATCCAAGTTTCAATTGATGTTAATGGGGACTCGACCGAAGACTACGTCTTGGCAAATCGCGGTCCTCGAACGAATGATATTGGCACATCAGACTGCAGACTCAAGGTAGCAGGAGGTGAATGGGAATGCACTGGCTTTGTCGCAGACCATCCAACAAACAGCGCAACAGTTATCATAAGAGCATGTTCGAAGGATATGGGGATAACATCTTCTGGTACGATTGGTGTGAGCTTTTCGTCAGCAACGTATCCAAGAATATCACAGCCGCACGATAGCTCAGCGTACATGACAATCAATGTTCCATCCACGATTGCGTCCACAGCAACATCTTTCGACATTGCTCCAGGGGCGAAGCTTCCCAAAATACTCACTGATGTGAACAGCATCTACAATTCCTATGCTCTGGGACTTCTGCTGTTTTCCAACGGGTACCGTGGTCCTGGTAGCACTGGTGCTGCTGTCCAATCGTCCGAAGCTATTGCAATCCCATTTCCCAGCGTCGTCCTTCCATTGGAACAAACTCGAGACAATCTCTCATTCGACAACACTCCCTATAAGGTAGGGCCAGGAACTGGATGGAACGCCGCCACTTCCAACTGCCCAGGAAGCCGTGCATTGCAGGCGATGAGTGGGTTGTACAATGACACGGAATCGAAGAGACCACACAATACGAAAATTGACGTGAAGCGCAATGTAGAGGAAATATGCAGTGAGAAAACCGTTCCAAGACTGTTCCTTCCCACACCTCCACCTTCTCCTTCTCCAACGAAACACCCTTCCGTCTCGCCAACCCGGCACCCATCCCAACTTCCGTCGATACCGTCAACTCCCCCTTCCCCATCACCAATACAAGCTGTCCCTAACCCAAACACGTCCCGTCCACCTTCTACCGTAGGTGTGAACAACGCATTTGGAACAAACCGCGATGGATTAAATCGTTCTTCAACAACTACAACGGAACGAATCTCATTAAGGTCATCGTCCAGTCATCACCTCACACAACATATTGGTGTGTTACTCTTTGGTATCGTAGGAGGATTTCTGCACACAATGGCATAATTAAAGGGCCAGATGGGATGTTCACTTGCGCCCATTGGATGCATCCTCTGAACGGCTTGACGATGATAAGATTGGGCTGGTGGCAAGAATGTCCAGACAAGTGCGAAGGAGGGACTCGCATCGTTGCTGCTTGTCTCGGTCGTCGGTCAACTTCGTGTCCTGTGATTCAAAATGCAAATCAAAGATAACACTTTCAGAAATCAAACGGAATTCTTGGAGAATATACTCTGCTAAAACTCCTCTCAAATGCTCCATGGCTCGAAACACGTGGAATTTAGTACTGTCTGGCGCTTTCCATGACGGCCCCGTGAACTCCTCCGTTGAAGCCAAGAGTTCATATCCGCTGCTACCCATGCAATCCCCTTCAACGTAATGCAAGGCAATGGCGAGAACTTCCAAGGCTGATTCAGGTTGGATACACGCAGACGGTCCCGTCGTCACATAGGTACACGATATCATACCGTTTTCGACAAGACTCGTTTCATTTCGAAAAGAGCAATGACAACAGTGGCATTGTCTCGGTCGAGCCGACAGAATCCGCATTTCCACTTCTTGCACGAGAGAAGGACACAGGTATTGCTCTGCAAAATCCAACAGTTGAAAAAAACTGTCCAAGAGTTGGTCGTTGTTCTCAGGAAAGGGTCCAACTATGGCCCCATGGTAAAAATGCTGCAGTACCCATTGGCAAACAGTCGAACTGACTGGCAGCTGTAGCTTCACAAGGTTCTGTTCCTCGTCGTCAAATTCATCCGTACACTCCCGAGACATGCGTTCAAATCGTAAAGCGGCGTCAAGTTTTCCACTTTTCAAACACACAAAGGACGAATGGGCCAAAAATTTATCTCCTTCCTTACTAGTGAGCTCCACATCTGACTTGGGAGTCGTAGGATAATTATTTGTAGTGTCTTTGCCGCTAACGGAGGAGCGTAACCACTCGCAAGAAACGTAGTCTTTGTCTGGTCGCCAGGAGGATCGAGTCATAGCCGTACTCCACAACAAACCAGTCTTCAAATCACTCTTGGATGCTCTCGTTCTTTTCGTCGTTGATTGCTTCCCTCCATCTGTTGTTGATGGAATCAGCGGATCTAGGGGATTCTCCTTAGTCGGATGTTGGTACGATGCTTCGAGAGTCATTTGCTTTGTTGCAAAGCAGCTTTCAGAGACCAAACACGATCGATCCACAGTCTGCAAAGCGTGTTTTAAACGGTCTACCGACGTTGCATCCAGCTTGACGTGGCCCCTTTGAAGTAATGTCAAGGCAATGGCAATGAAGCCATCAGAAGCGTCCTCGGTGGTTGTCCATGCCCGATACAAGGCGACCAGGAGTGCTTCCCGTACTGCCGCAACACGAGTGCCTTCTTCTTGTGCCTCCAAGCCGCGGAAGAACGATTCGGGTTGTTTCCGCAAAAAGGGATCTCGTCGACGAGCTTTTTGTATCGTGTCCAAATAGGCGTCGTACGATGTGACCATGATTTGGACCACGACAGAGTCCAATGCGGTTTCTGTGGCCAAAACAAGTGCACATTCTCCGGACGGTGTCTCTTTGGAATACGGATTGGCACCTGCATCGACCAAGACTCGGATTAGCTCGAGCTGCACCGAATCGCAGGGTGCCATTTCTTGTTGCATCATGCGGACGGCCATGTACAAGGAATGAACGAGATTGTATCCCTGATTGGCAGTGGCACTGTTGACACTCCCGTGGGTTGTTGTTGTTGTCGTCGTCGAGACAGAAGGCAGCAAGGACGATGAACTGTCATTAAACTCCAACAAAAGCAGAGTCATTTCGACATTGCGTGCTCGGACGGCCCACGACAAGGCACAATGACCCTTGGCACCGCCTTCTTGGATGCGTTTGTGATTGTTGCCTTTCCACATGAGCAAGCCCATGACAACATCGACCGAACCAGAAGCCACGGCAGCAAGGAGTGGCGTCTGCCATTCAGCATCCTGCACCGACAAGACTTTGGACAGGAGAGAATAAGAGCAATGAGTGAGAAAGGCTTCTACCAAGTCGACACGGCCACTGGCACAGGCCACGTGAAGTGGGGTTTGACCCTTTTTGTTTTTTTGGGACATGACTTTGGTAGTCATGGCATTGTCCATGCGTTTGAGACATTGGTACAAGATTCCAATAGGAGCAGAGGAACGACAGGCCAAGTGAATGGGTGTGTCGTCTGTCGTGTCATTCTTGGCCAAGACACTGGCAATATTGAAATCCAAAAATACGACCGCGCACTCTTCATTGCCATTGGATACGGCCATGTGCAGTGCATGTCGGAGCATGTAATGTTTGGGCGTGATTTTGGTTCCTTTGTTGTGATGCTTTTTATGGATGACATGAGGTGTTAGAGCATGTTCCCGAGTAGATTGCAGCAAAATTGCCAAAAGCTGCGGACGATGCAACTGCATTGACAGTGCAAGTGCCGACATACCCTGGTCATCCTTCGACTCCAGTCCCCTGTCAGCATGAAACGGCATGGAGGAGGTGGAAAGTAAGGTTCGTAATGCCATTTCATCATTTTGCCTGATTGCTTCATGGATAGGATATGGGTAGTCCATCCAGTGCGACGCAAGTGGTGGTTGCTCCATGGAACTCAGAAAGGAAGACTGGTACTGAGTGTTGAGAGGGACGGGGGACGCATTGTCATCCACACTGGTGTCGTCATCATCGTCTTGCATGTTGGCATGGTGCTCCTCGAGTGGCAGCATGTTCTTGGACAGAACTGGATCACCTTGCGGTAAATTGTTGAGAATGTCCCACCAACGATCTCTTAAACGTGTCATATTGAAACGCCGTCGTCGTCCCAGTGGATTTGGCGGGCTTGTTGCTTGTGTTGGGTTTCCGGTCGACTCCACCCTTTCTGTGGTTGAAAGGTCCAAGTCGAGTGGTGATGGTGGTGATGGTGGCGATGGAGTCTGTTGGTCATCCTTTGTTTCCACGACTTGTGGTCCACTGACACTGGCTGTGGATCTGGAGAGCTGACCTATTCGTTTCAAGTTTTTGACTCTTGTCTTGTTCTTTTTGGATGATAACAGTGTCAAGGGAACCAGGGACGACGAATCTTGAAGTAGATGGGAGGCAGGCAATTCGGTCTTCTGTGTGGTGGAGATCCCGTCGTCTAATAAATCTTTCGGCTGGACCAATGGATCGTCTTGTGGAAGAGCAAAGAGGGATTGGGGAACCGCCTGGGACCAACATGTCGTCGCCGTGTTCGTTTTCGTGTGGATCTCTTCTCCTTGTTGTGTGGTAGTATGCTCGAATAATTTGGCCGTGTCCTCCTGGTTGTTGTTGACAGTGGTGGCGACCAGCTCGGGAAAAGCGGTCGATTCTTCCCAAAGGACGGTAGTTACAGCAGTGGAGTCCTCCCACTCTACAGGTGGACTCTTGTTGGTCCTCCTGTCTCGTGCCTCTCTTTGGTCCTTTTCAGAATTGGCATTCGTGCATGGTCGAGACCCTTGATGTTTTTGTTTTCCTTGCCTTCTTTCTCTTTGTCGTCCACGTCCTTGTCGTTGTTCGGTCGACCTTCTGCTGTCTGGATTGGATTGGGTCGGGTGATGGTTGTTTTGTTTGTTTCTCTTGTGGTTGTGGTGGTTGCGATGTTGGGCCTTTGTGTTGTCGGAGTGGTGAGGTTCGCTCTGATTCTTGTCCGAGGGTTTCGGTTCTCGACGAGCTGCATGGTGTGTTTTCGGTTGTTCTTGTCTTTGTTTGTGTGGTCGTCGTCGTCGCTGTGAATGTCGTTGTCTTGGTGGCGGCTCTTGATGGTGATGATCCTTTTGTACACTTGACGACACGGGGAATGACGAGGACATGACCTGTGGAGCATGTGTGTGGATAAGGTCTGTTGTTGAAGCTGTGGGGGAGGAAGAGGAGACCATCTCGAACTGATGGTACGACAAAGAAGAAGAAGGACAAAAGTCGGGTGCATTGGCTCGCAAGGAAAACGACGACGACGACATTGTAGTTACGGTTGTCGCTTTGGTTTCCGACAAGGCTGACATGCTGTCTCACAAACACCCACCGACACAGAAAACAAACAAGAATGCTTCTTTTGCTCTGCTCTTGTGGTGGTGTATTAGGGAATCGTTTTCATCTCATCGTCGCATCGTTCAACGAGAGAGAGACTCGTTCGGTGGCATGTGCGACTCAAGAGCATTCAGAAGAAAACTCACTCTCCAGAGAGATGAACAAGGTTTTATTCAAGCATATAAAGGAGGATGATTCATTCTGCAGATGGAGATTACAAGTCCCACCTCTGCCCCAACCACAGTGCCACGCGTCTCCATTTCAGGATCTCGCTGCTGCCGAGACAAACGACGAGAGAACGCCAGAAGAACAAAGCAGCAATAATCAATACTCCTACTAGCGATGGATCGTCAAAATCGGGTAGGTTCCAAATTTGGGGGAGGGGGCGTTAGCAGTACGCAACAAGCGGAACGAGAACGCAAGGAACGATTGAAACAATTGGCTTTGGAATCCATTGATTTGGCCAAGGACCCCTATTTGGTCCGTAATCATTTGGGATCCTACGAATGCAAATTGTGTTTGACCTTGCATCGTGATGAAGCCAACTATTTGGCCCATACACAAGGCAAGAAGCACCAAGCCGGATTGGCCCGACGAGCCTACTTGGACAAACTCAAGGCGGAACGAGATGGTACGGCTGCCTGCACCGTGGTTCCTACCACGAAACCGACCGTTGACGAACCGCGCCGCAAAAAAATTCGAATTGGTCGTCCCGCCTATCAAGTCTTTAAAAGTCGTGAGGAGGAAACCAATCAACGGTGCCTGTCTTTTGAATTATTGTATCCGGAAATTGAAGACGGCTTACAACCCCGTCATCGATTTATGAGTGCCTTTGAACAGAGGGTGGAATCGCCTCCCGATCGACGATACCAATACCTCTTGTTTGCCGCCGAACCGTATGATACTGTGGCCTTTAAAATTCCCAATGAACCCATTGATCGAGGAGAATCGCGATTTGTCACCTTCTGGGATAAGGACAATAAGAAGTTTATTGTCACTCTCTACTTTCTGAATCCCAACGAAGACAAGGACAAGAATGACAACAACAACAACAACAAATCGGCACACAACAACAGCAAACAGGCGTAGGTAGATCAATTCTGATGACAACCGCGACTGGAAAAGTCTTGAATTGCGGAGAGCACTTTTGTCCGGCTCGGCAACCAGAAAGGACTTTTGGAACGAGTTACTCGATCGTTTCTTCTTCTTGTTGTTGTCGTCGTGATGGTGGTTGGTTCATGGATGGTCGCAACTGTTGAAGAAAATGAAAATAACACCACAGAGGAGATTCAAAGTTCATTTCGTACCAATAATTCATGGCCACCGTTTCACAGGTTTGAGTCACGTGATGAAACCACAAGGAGGGCAAATACAAGATTTGTCCCGCTTGGACGGTGACACGGAGTGGATGAGCTCGCCCTAGTTGTTTCTGCTGATTCTGTGGTGGTGGGTGGTTCTGAAAGGGAGCGTCGTCACCCAAGGGAGCTGCGTCTAAGGGATTGGGAGAGTTGTTCGATTCGCAGGGATCGGTGGCAATCCAGTGGACCATGACGGGTTCTTTGGTAGTGCTACCGTCCTTGTTCTTCTCCTCTTGATAGTCCATTTGTACAGCCCACTCGTAGGGTGACGGTTGTTGTCGTTGCTGTTGCTCTTTGTTATTGTTGTCATTGGTAGTGGGAGGACGACGACGATAGCGAAATTGTCCACTGGGGACGGGGTGTTCGGGCAAGTATGGTGCATCGGCGGGAGGGCAAAGGGTAAAGACCTTTTCCCCCGATAGTACATGGAATAAATTTTCGTAGTGATCCTTGTGCCAAAACGAAACTGCCTGTTCATTACCAATCCACAAATTCACAGCCTCGGGTTCCGTGACACCAAACGCCTCGTGTGCCCAAGGAAAGGAGGCGGGCACACCATACTGTGTGGTCCATATCTTCCACAAGGGGGTCAATTCCTGGCGCAAACAATCGTTTTGTGGAGAATAGTACAAAACGGAAGATTCCAACATGGACTCGATTCGATCCGTATCACTGTCGTCTTCGTCAACCTTCTCGACAAGGACGTGCTCTCTTTGGTCGACCACTGGAAAGATTCGATCACGAAACGACTCTGAGGGTTCCTCGTTCTGGTCGTATGGTTCGTTGTGGTCTTGCTTTGCAGATGGTCGTTGTCGTCGTAAATGCTTGGCGAAGGTGGCCAGTGACATTTTCACTGGCATGGGCTTGACAAACACAGGGGCATTGTTGTGGTTCTGGTTGCCACCTGCTGTGTTCTGTTCTTTTGGATATTGTACGGTGGTTTGACGCAAACAATCTCCATGGCCATCGGGTGTCACGTCCACCTGCATCATGAGATGGGAGGGTGCCTGATCCAACAAGTCCTCGACTGTCACTGGAGGAAAGGATGGAATGGCATTTCGAATGATACACGGTCGACTCATGGCCACGTGCTGTCGCAAAAAATCCACCGTGGAGGGCGGATGGTCGTAGATCGGAATGGAAGACGAACCACCAAAACACCAGAGGTAGCTCACATCCTCCTGAAAACTATCCAGGGCTTTGGCAGACGCAAAGAGTACTTCCCCTCCTCTTTTTTGTTTATGGGTGTCGTTGCTGCCATCCTGGTTGCTAGGAGTACGATTGCCGTTGGTCGCCATGGTAAAAAATCTAGGAGTACCTGTTTTTGTGCGCGAGTGGATCTTCGTATCCGCGACCACGAAACTTCGTGCCATTGCCACTTTTCACTGACCACGCATTCTCACAACCACCAAATCTCACAACCACCGAAAATCTCGAGACAGGTTTTTGTCTTTCTACATCTCGTTATGGCCATGGTGCCAAAGAGTCATGCCAAAGTTGCTTCTGGTAAAGCCAAAAAGATAAAGTCTGCTGCATCGTCTCGTCCATCCTCCGGTTCCACTTCTCCCTATGCACCGGCGGCTCGTATCTTGAATCAAGTCTGGAATCATGGCAAGGGTCTCAAATCCATTGTGTACGACAAGGATACCGGGCAACTGATATGTTCCAAACAAACTTACGCTCAAGTATTTGAGGTATTGAAACACAAGTCCTTGTTGGATCGTGTGTGGAAGCAGGCACTGAAAGAAACAAAACATAGACTGGATTGGTCCTCTAGACATACTCCTAGCTGAATGTATATGGGGTGCGCCTTGGCAAAATGCCCCATGTCGAAATCCGTGCGAATGGGGAAGGGCCCTATAGCGACCAACCACCGTTTGACAACGACATATGTACGCTAAAAAATCGATTTGTCACCAATCTCGTACTTAGGAAAAGCATGGGTGGTGATCTTTAGATCGGAGCAAAATGCCCCATGTCGAAATCCGTGCGAATGGAGAAGGGCCCTATGAGCGACCAACCACCGTTTGACAACGACATATGTACGCTAAAAAATCGATTTGTCACCAATCTCGTACTTAGGAAAAGCATGAAAATGGTGGTGATCTTTGGATCGGTCCGATCTAGTATCCGTTTTTAGTCTATCAAGTAGATAAAGAGAGTAATAGAAAGAACATATTGATGTTAAAACAACTTTCACCATGCCGTTTCATCAGAGAGAATCATTGTCGAAGTTTTACATCCGGGTTTGAAGGCCGTGATCAAGATTAAATGAGTAATGCGAACAATGGTCCAAAAAGGGGCGGCCGTGCACGCATTGCATGAGGTGGCTACCATGGTGCCTTGTACGGCATAACTGTTTGAGATATAAATTGGTAGCTAGTATATGATGAATTTAGATTCTATTGTAATATTTTTTCCCCATGGTCAATCGAAGAAAGGGGTCAAAATGAACAAGAAATCGTCTTCGCGCCGGCTGCACGCATAGCCAGTTTTTCCCTGCAGGTGACATATTATAACGGTCGATTGGTCGTGATCGTAGAAAACTTCTCGATGAGTCCCGGATATTATGTAAAAAGTGATCAGTCGCGTTAAAGAGGGAATCAATCAGGGTATTGAAGTCAAAAAGCCTGAGATTGGTATATTTGACTATAAGTTGGGAAGTTAAGTCTGGGGTACGCATCGTACCGCTCCGGTCAAGAAGGGACCGACGGACGAACGCAGAGAAGACATCGATCCCAACGAGTACTCAGGTCGAGAGAGTTCGTTGGGACAGTCATTTGAATGACTGTCCCAACAAAAGTTCAGCAATCATAAATTGTTGGAAAGAAGAAGGTGCGCAGTCATCAAGGATTTGATCACCCATTGATTAGGTGTATTCTGCTTCTTTCGCTTCGGTTTTTTCGTTTTCCTCCCTGTTCGGCCGTGCCATCCACCTCATTCGTGTCATCGTTTATCATGAAGTTTGAGTGGGGAAGTACTCCGGATTCTTCTCCTTCTGTGGGGTCGTCAGGTGAGTCTGTGACCGGGGGGGGGGGGCCCTTCGTTCGGGTTCTCTCTACGGTATTGTTCGTTTCGAACAACCTAGTTTTGAGTTGTTATGCCGCGGCATCATTGGTGCGGGGCAGCGAGTGTGTGTTCGTTCCGATTGTTCCGTGGCTTCGCATTCGGCTCGCAAACAAGACTGGGCTTCTTTGGTGGGGGATGACTCTGCTGGTATATTTATTCGGGGTGGTAGCGTCTCTTCCAATTCCGACGCGGCAGATACGATTTTCTGTCAACCTGTTCTTCCGGCTTCGTGTGTTCGGGATGTGGACTGGAGTGAACTCGAGTTGAGTCCGCGATCCCTCGAGAGTTGGCAAGCCACGTTCGCATCTCTACAAGACGTTGCCCGCGAGGCGGGCGATACTGTGAGTCCTACAATTGCAGCTAAGGTGATGGCGAACACGAAGGCAGAAGTTAAGTTTGCTGCTATGACACCCAAGCCTGCTAAGCGGGTGAAGGTTGGAACTGTGTCGGGGAGTGATAGTGACGAGGAGGTAGTGGAACTTGATGAGTTGGGTGAAGTGGGACTGAAGACTCCAGTCGGCCGTTCATCCCTCCCTTGGAAAGAGGTGCCAACGGACATTGGTTCTCAGCAGCCAACTCCCTCCGTCAAGATCTTGCAGAGTGGTGCATGGAGTAATTTGGTTGACAACGTCAATCTTTTGCGTGATGATTGTCAGCGTTCGTCCCACAAGCGCAAGATGGTAGAAGAGGAACAAGAGGAAGCCATTGAACAGCTCAATGTCAAGTTATCGGTCCTCCATTCATTGTTGGGTCGGCGTCCAGAAGAGTTCGGTACTGATTCGGCTTTCTCAGTTTTGCAGCATTGTACCGCAACCATGCGTTCCATTCAAGATCTAGTCGAAAAGCGTTTGGGTTCTCAGGCGGTTGCTCCCGAGTTGTCTGCGCGATTGGAGTCTCTCGAAAGAGAGGCCGATTTGTTGAAAGCCGTGGTAAAGGCCGAAGTAAAGGCCGAGCTGGAGACGTTCTTCTCGGAGCAGGGTGATTTTCGGAAACAATTCGTGAACCCGACGTTGGCGCTATTGTCCAAATCCACCAAGGACAAGTCTAATCCGGGAGGAAAGTGGGACGATCTTTTGCAGGAGTTAAAAGGAAGGATGGAAAATTTGGAACGTTCGCAGCAGTTTGCTGGTAGCCAGGCAAATGGCGCCGGTGGATTGTCGTCTGGGAGTGGAGGCATGTTCGGTTGGACGATTGGTGGGGGTTCAGTGGGAGCAGTGCTGGGAGGGAGTGTTGGACCGGCAGCTTCGACGGGTGCTCCAGTTTCGACGAGTCCCACAGGCATGTCGTCTGTCACGACGGTTTTGAAAGAGGAGCTTCAACGAATGAAGGAAGAGATGACGGTGCTTCGAACGGAATTCAAGGATCTACAGGAACAAATAGATAACGAGGCCATCACGGTTGGCTCGATTGTGTTCCCTTCCCGGATGTTTTGTCTTTCTTGGCTTACCTTGCATGATGCTCTGGGTGATCCCCATGTTTTTGTGGATGCAGTGTCGCTGTTGTCGTTAGCCACTTCCGATACAAGCTTGGATGAAGAACGTGCGGCAAATCTTCGTGCCACCACAGCCAAGGTAAGGGATAAAACTCCCTACCATACGGCTTACATCGCGTCTTTCAATTTGGAGGTCCCCCCGTTGTTGGGCAAGGGTTCAGACCAGAGCATGACGACGAATTCGCGCGCTCTTGGCGGAGTTCCGAAGTTTGAGGATTTCCATCCTCCGTCAGGCCGCGAAGGTATTCATCAGCGCATTCTGGATTATGTTCGCGATGGTCGACAAACGCTGGATCAAGCCATAGGTGAATTGTTTGCGTTTGGGACAGAGCCGTCAAGCGTGGCGAAGGAAATGCTCCACCTCAGCAAGGCCTTCTGGGATGACCTCTGCCACTGGATGGTGAGGTATCATCGCCAGGTCCAGGCCGAGAGCGAGGCAAGCGAGCAGGAGGTGTGGATTCTGATCTCGCATTGCGTGCGGGCAGTTTTCAAAAGTCTGCGGGAGGCCCGAGCACCGGGAAGAGCTTCGAATACCCCGGCGGGTATGTTGTGGGGAACGTTGAGGGCTCATGAGGTGATGCAGGAGTATCGAGTGGCGGAGTTTAGTGGCCACCCCAAGATAGCGCTCATCCTTCATGAGCACCTCATTCGTTTCGCCACTCCTCGGTCAAAATTCGATGGCTTGAAGTCCAGTGTGGAGGATCGTCTTGACAAGTTGCAGAGGTCAGTGAACTCGGCCGTAGCAGCTTCAAACAAGAACGGAAAGAAGGACAAGGCTTGACCGTCACGGGTGTATTGTGAGATGGAAAAGGAAGGGAAGATGGAACATGTCAGGAAAAGGGCGAAAAGAAATGGCGAGGAAAAGTTGATTGGTGAGCAACGAATTGGCGAGATGAATATGAATGTTGAAAGGCTTGTAGACAATCGGCGAGTGGCAAAACGTAAAGTAGATCTCGACATGAGCGAACATTCGCCAATGGGGGTTGCAGAGAGAAAGATTGCAAGTTTGGGTGTAGGAAAAGGAAAGTGGCGGATTGGTTTGGCAAGTGTGGGGACCCCCTTTTGGTTCTGGGCAGTCTCGGCACTTGAGTCAATAGAGTGGATTGATGTGGCAAACATTGAGGAGATAGAGGATGAAACAGGGGCGGAAGAATGGAAGAAGTTGGCAATACCGCAGGACTCAAAGTTGACCAAGAACCGAGGATGCAAGAAGCAACGCATATTGTTTGTCGAACCAAGAGATTGGTTGAAGCGTTCGCAAGTTGATGTGGTATTCTTCGAAGGGGGCCTGTGTCCAAGTCCAAATCATCCAGTTTGGTCAATGGATGGAGTTCGTTTGGTGTTTTGGATAGGTGGTCGCAAGGGTTCTGGTCCGCCGGCTGATGGACAATACCCTTGCAGCAAATGGCGAAAATCATGCATGAGGATCAGTCACTCGGAGTTGGGAGGAGTGACCGACTTGATATCATGGATTCATGTTGCAGAAAGAGAAACGGAGGGTGAAGCCACCACAAGTTTCGTTGATTGTTGGGCCGATTTCTTAGACGGGGGCCTGAGCAAAACAACCGTGCGAGGAGTAGTGGATCCCACAGTGCATGGACGTGAGATTAAACTGTCACAGTTGGACAAGACACGGAGGAAGGGAGCCAGGGATCCAGCCTCTGTGCTGAATCGCAAATTGTGCTGGAAACGAGATCGTTATGCAGAGCACAACCTTCCAAGTGTGTTTGCCTCGTCCGGAGTGGTCAAGAGACGGTTGACGGCGCGTGAATTGGCTGTGACTATGGATTTTCCAGCCATGATGCATAAGAAAGGAGCAGAGGGTGAATTGGAGGAGTGGTTGGATAACATCGTGGTTCCTTTTAAAAGCAGGGTTCAGGTGGCGAGATCGTTGCGGGAATGGAAGGAAGATCAAGAGTTAGAAGGGTCGAGAGGAAGGAAGCAAGAGGTGGAGACGGATGTGGGAACTCACGTCGAACGAGAGGTGCATGAGACGTCCGCCCAGGACGCACGAATGACGGAAGAGGATACTCCTTTGTATGCAATTCCTGACAGTGAAGAGGGCGGTGGCTCGTTGAACACGGAAGAACGGCGTGAGGACAGGAACTTAAAGGCAACGAAATCCGACGACGCGAAGATCCCGACTTACCTTTGGGACGATCGTATCTGTCGGCTTTTGAGTGTTGGAAGAAATGACGATCGGGATCGGATCGTTAGCGCTTTGAATTCCATCAGAAAGGGCGCGTTGCGATACTGGAAAAGATCAGTGAGTGTGGATTTCTGGAGTTGGTGGAGCTCTCAGAGTTTTGCGGACGATGAGGAGGACTTACGAGAAAGAACCATCCAGGCCGGGCTTAGTGCAATGACACATGCGTCCATGGCATCTTGGTGGGACTGGGATGGCGGGTCATCTCCTTTCTTTTGGAGAATGCCCGTCCTCGAATGGCAAGCCGAAATGCGCGATGGAGTGGCTCCAATGTGGATAGGTCCTCGACCGGCGTATCGGCGCAGACAAAGGGCAAATCCTGATGTAAAAAGCAGAGCAAAGGAAAAGAAGAAGTTGTCGAAAGTGAGACAACAAGCTTACATCGCTCCGACCAATGGAATTAAGTCGTTGACCAGTTTCTTTTCGGTCCCGAAAGGGGAAGACGATATACGAATGGTCTATGATGGGACCAAGAGTGGCTTGAATGCTTCGTTGTTTGCTCCTTGGTTCGGTCTCGGTAACGTGAACGCCATGCTTTGCTCGATGGAGGGAAAGACTTGGTCGGCGGACAACGACTTCGGGGAAATGTTCTTGAATTTTTGGGTGCATCCCGATCTTAGGTGTTACACGGGAATCGATATCACGGACTTGTTTCCGGAGGAGCTCCAAGACAAGTTCGGGAAGACTCGTTTGTGGGAGGCTTGGACGCGGTGTGCGATGGGCTTAACGACGTCCCCGTATCAGACCACCCAATGCGCTCAAAGAGTTAAGAGAATTATATTCGGAGATAAGAGCGATCCTGACAACATATTTGGATGGGTGGATGTGCGCTTAAACTTACCTGGAGACGCCGAATACGATCCGTCTTTGCCCTGGATTAGTAAGATTCGGGCCAACGGGGATATTGCAGCAGATGTGCATCCATATGTGGACGACTTGAGGGAAACAGCTCCTTCGGAAGATGAAGCGTGGAAGGCCGCTAGCAAAATGGCAAAGGGCGCATCGTACTTTGGGCTGCAGGATGCAGCAAGGAAACGTCGAGATCCAAGTAAAACACCGGGTGCTTGGGCTGGAGCGATCGTAGAAACTACTGCGGATGGGCAGGTGTTTAAGACTGTGGCACAAGAGCGGTGGAACAAGACGCGTGGGCATATTGATAGATTGGTGGAATGGGCGAGGTCAGAGGAATCGATCGATCGCAAGGAACTTGAGCGAATTAGGGGATTTTTGGTGTATGTTTCCTTAACATACGACATCATGGTCCCGTACTTAAAAGGAATCCACTTGACATTGGAATCTTGGCGATCGGATCGAGATGATGAAGGCTGGCGACTGCCCGAAAAAGATCGACGGAAGAGAATCAGCGAATTGACTTTGCGAGATTCAACCCCTCCAGCTAAGGTGAAGAAGGTGCCACGGTTTGACAGCGATGTGGAAGCGTTAGCGACACTCGCCCAGGATCCGGTTCCGCCTAAAATTCTGGCGAGACCCAGGAAAGGATCGAAGGTGGCGATCGTTTTTGGGGATGCCTCAGGAGAGGGTTTTGGTTCATCGTTATGGATCTATGGATCCCATAAAGTTGAAACAGAGCACGGTCTGTGGACCAGGGATTATGGTTCCCGCTCATCGAATTTCCGCGAATTGTATAACTTGGTCTTGCGCCTGGAAGCTCTTGTGGAGAATGGGACGATACCCTTCGGGACGGAAGTTTTTATGTTTACCGACAACTCGACAGCAGAGTCGGCCTTCTTTCGCGGGACGTCCACATCGCCATTGTTATATGAGCTGGCATTGCGTACCAAACGTTTGGAGATGCGAGGAAGCATATTCTTGCGGGTTGTCTGGGTTGCAGGTACTAGGATGATAGCACAAGGGACGGATGGCTTGTCAAGGGGCGACTTGATGACGAGTGTGATGGCGGGGAGTGATATGCTTCTGTATGTCCCCCTGAACAAGACAGTGGTCCAAAGACAAGAGGGCGTGGTTGATTGGTTGATGTCGTGTGCTCACAATGTTGCAGGTTGGAAGACGTTGGAGGCAAGAGACTGGTTCGACGAAGCTTTCGAACAGGGAAATTTTGTCTGGGTTCCACCCCCGGCCATTGCTGATGTCGCAGTCGATCAACTCTGCGAAGCCCGCCACATACAAACACACACTGCGCATATTTTTGTTTGTCCAGCGTTGATGTCAAATCGTTGGCGAAAAAAGTGGGCAAGGTTGCGGATTTTGTGTTTTCCATACCAGTAGGGAGTGTATTGTGGAACAAGTCTCAACATGAACCGTTGATTGTTGCTTTTCTCTGTCCTTTTTTAACCAGAAGTCCGTGGCAGGTCAAAAGAGCAAAATGCTTATTGGACTCAGTGGACGGGGAACTGTCAGAAATGTGGGCATCCGGTACAGGCCCTGTCAGGGATTTGCTGCGCAAATTATGGAGCTTCACGGGGCACGAGTAAAGTATGTCAGGGAATCTGGCATGCGGCGTGTTACTGCAAATTGGATCATGATCGCTTTCCAGTCTTTGAGGCAGGCGATTTGGATGATGCATTGTTGGATGCGGAGCTTCATGGGGAAATAGAGGATGATGAAAAGAGATTTCAAGAGGCACGGGTCGGTGACGATCTCATGTGTCCGTTTCAGTGTGATGAGTGTTCCTTTTACAACATGAATGGACGATACCCAAGTGACCGCGAACAGGACCGACTGTTGATGTTGTGTATTCGACGCGCGAACTTGGATGCCTTTTGGTCTCGAGAGAGAACAACGGTAGATAAAAATTGGAGAGAGATGCGGGGTTTGTTGGATATTGCAGACTCAGTTGGATTGTCACATCCACTGCCGAATCGAGGTCCAGTGCCAATAGGGGATTCACAGGGTTTGAATGTTGCTTGCTTGCTTTTGATGAAGACTCTCCGAGAAGGAAAGAATTCAAAAAGGATTCAGTTTGAAACAGCCCGGAAGATTCGGTCAGTTGTGTCCAACTTTTGTCATACCCTTCCTGGAGGAAGTGGATTATCCACAGTGGCTCATGGAGACAGAGGAGGACTATTTTTCAGCGCGAGCTCGACGAACTCGTATTGGTTCCGTCGATTTATGGCAGGTTGTCATCGCCGAATGGGCGATGTTTGGATGCCAGACCAAGCCGTTACTGTGGAGGAAGTGTTAGCGGGTCTCCAAATTCTGGAAGAAGAATGGCAAAGTGGAGTTCAGGGTCTGCGGAAACAGGAAGTGGCATTGACGGGGGCACTGGTAGTGGTGGGCTTCACGGCGGCACTGAGAGGTGAAGAAATTTCACAAATTGATGTCGGCTTAATGAGGAAATACTGGGAAGAAGGTTTGAATTATCAGCGAAAGCCGCACGTACCTTTGGCGCTGGCTGGTCGTTTTAAACAAACGAACGGAACGTTTAGAATTTACATTCATCCACTGGCCGATAAAACAGGCTCGGGAGTGGAAGTTCGGCTCTGGTTGGAACGTGCCATTCGTTGCTTGCATGAGGCCAAGATTACAACAGGACCAATGTTTCGGATTGTCAAGAAGAAAGGACAAATCAAGCGAGCGTCCGTGGGTGATCTGGATGTGTTGTTTCACGCCTTGTGGAAAAGAGTCCAGCACCGATTTCCCCAGTTGATTGTTGAGTCAACAAAGATCGAGGAGGTTTATAGTGTGCGTCGATCGTTGAGACGTGGTGCCACTACAGAGGCTCAGAACCGTGCGATCCCTAGAGATGTCATCGAGATGAACAACCGCTGGAAAAAGCATTTGAGGGGGCGAGGTGTGTTGCCCTCGATGACGATGGTTGAGAGGTACTCCGATGCAAAGGCCTCGGTCGAGGCCTTAGTCAAGTTTTCGGAGTCGTTGTAACAAGAGAAGGATGGATGAGATGAATGAGACAATGGATAAGAGAACGACCAAACGGGAAGAAGACTCGACTGGATTACTCACTACGGTGGTTCAGTCTAGGTCGCTTGTTGCGCGTCAGCTGGCCTGTCTTTGGAGCCAGGGAGTTTCTCTCCAATGTTGGATGCTTGGGTATGGCAACCCATGGCAGCTGACATCTGCATCTCTGCGAAGATATTTCGAGGATGTGGGCTCACTTTGTGAGTACAAGGAGATGGGCTCTCTGCTCGGAGGCACACTCGCCCACAGCAAACGCAGTATCACATATTCTGGAGATATGCGACTGCGGAGCGATTCCGGATCCCGCTCGAGGATATGGGTGGGGGGGCCGTTACCCCCCCCAGAGTTGGTCAAGTATTTTAATCATAGTGTTATTAAGTGAGTGTATGTGTGAGGACGAGGAGGAGTCGATGTCTTGGATAAGTGAGGAACAAGTACCTGGGTAAATGACTTTCGAGAGAAAATCAAGTCAAAGGGGGGCGGAAAAGACGACTTCAAGTTTAAAGTCAAAGTTATTATGAATTTTTGTGACTTCAATACCCTGGAATTAATCTCTCGGCACTTGAAAAATTCTGCAAACCTTTACCACGCTACCCCACTCTCCTTAATCCTTAAACCCTTCATATGAAGGTTTTGATCAATATGAACCCAAAACTTTCATATTCAATATTCAATATGAGATTGGCTTTGCCGCATATGAGGCCACCACAAACCACTTTTTCTACCTACCTACTTAGGTAGATTCTTTTACTTGCGGATTTCCGCCTTCAATGTGGTCAGTAGTGTACTGTATTGAACAGTTTCAAGAGGTCTTCTTAACGCCATTCGTAAGGAACACGTTTTAAGGGATTTGGAGCATTGCATTTACTACTCGGATAAATATTATCGGAGTAGTAAAAATGCTCGAATTTAATGCTCCGGCCTTAACAGGGTTTGAAAACGGTCCGGTTTCGGTCGGTCGCACTATCATCTGCGTTGCAATCATCACGATAGAGGTCGGCCCATTCATTGCAAGGTACCAATGCATTGTCTTTGTTTCTATTTTACAATATAAAGGTATATGAACATCAACATGAGTGAAAGTAACCCCTTGGAAGGTGAGATTCTGTCTTGACGCAAGATCAATTCATTGTTTCGTTTGCTTTTGTCTCCCTACACCTCACCTCATTTTTCTTTTGCTTTACAGATCTCGTCGAGTCCATTGAGATCGCCAATGCTACTCTCCCCAACGACGACGATCCGACCCGTAGTGGAATGTTCGTTCCATTTACGTTACAGAAGTCAAAAGTAATGGTTACTGGCGAGGATGGAGAAGTTATCCACGAAACTACGGAGTGTACAGAGACGCGATACATGCCTATCAAATATGCTTGCGTAGAGAGTATTGAACGCATTCTATTCGAGTTAAACCAGAACTCACCGCAGTCTACGACTGAAGGCTACTACTGGGAGAATGTTTGTGGCACCTGTCAGATGAACCCCTGTGAGATCTTTCAGCATCTCCCCTACCTCCACGAGATTGCTACTCACTTGAAGGCGCAAGGAGAGCCCAACCGTACGATCCGGTACAAGCTTTATCGCCGCCTGTCTAACAAACTTCATGGTACTCTTGGCCGTGGAAATAGAGTTGAACTCCCTGCTTGTTTGGTCGAATTCATCCGTCAGAACTTTCCCAATGAAGACAACAACGAACCATACGTAGGATTTATCCAGAACTCTGACGACACTTTGGAGTAGTTATGATAAACAGATTCATTCACTATTTAGTATTATATGCAAAGATACTCTTTTCTTCCATATCTTGCGCTAGACTTCTTCTGTGTCTTCCACATCTGAGTTGTTCTCTGAGTTGCTGTTGTCCTCGACAACATCTTCCATCTTGTCTGCATTATCATCGTCTCCTACTTCGTCTGCATCATCTCCTACTTCGTCTGCACGTTGTCTTATTTGTCGTCGTTGCATACGGAACTCAACAGCTGACCTTTTCCGACTATGACTTGGTTGCAGACCATGGTCCTCTCGTAGTTTGGCAACAGTCTCGTGGTTTTTTCGTACCGTGTATGTGTACCTGGCTCCCTCTTCCGCAGCTACAAAGATTTCTTGGCCTTCACTGCAGTGAACGATCTCAAAGCATGTCATAGTCTTGAATTGAGGTAGAGAATGGATCTTCCACCCTTCACCGGCTCGACTCTGACAACCAACAAGGTGTGCACAAATCCCACACTTGGCGCATCTTCCGACATTTTTGTAGATCCCAGCCATTTTCATGGTGTCTTTTTTCCACCGATACTCCAAAAGACATACTGCACAGGCCACTTGCTTCTTGTCCTCGATTGCAACTGGATAATGATCATGTGCACAAGGAGCAGGACGTTCGGTGTTGGTTGTTCGGCGCGCCAATGGATCCACTTCTTGGGGGGTTCTATAACTACACATCATCTGGGCGACGATGGTGTAGAACCCGTAGCGAGAAAGCTTTCTCCGTCGTGACCTCAGCCGGTCACCAGCAGACAAATTCCATGCTATATAACTGTTCAATAGCATACAATCGAGAATCGCCAAGCCTGCTTTTTTATACCATTTCTTGAAATGGGTGACGTTGGCAAACCCACCAAACTGGAACCGCATTTAGTCGCCATTGTCTACTCCACCCATGTTATTTTGGTACCGGATCAAGGGTACGGGACAAGTAAGTTCACGTTTCTCACTTCCTACTTGACGTAATACAGTGCCGCTTCCAGAGTCTTCAAACGAAGACACAAAGTTGACTGTTTTTGAATCCACCCATTGACCAAACACTAGACCGTTTACAGCATCGTGGTACAAAAGTACTGCACCCCGATTGTCCGATCCTTTCTTTAGATTCAACTTGTTCTTGTCCCAACCGACTCTATTGGTACGGCATGTACCAGTGGAAAAGATTCTCAGTCAGTCACGGAGAATCACAGCGAGCTTCGGAGAACAGTACCGGTTATTTAGAGATATGCCGATACCCGTCCGTCAGCTTATGCATCTCAAGCTGGTAGCATGCATTGACTACCGCTTTCATTGTAGTTGGGAGATTCAATGCTTGTTGGTGTATATAAGAATTAGTGGCGTTGGCCCCTTGATATACGTCGAGGTGTAGGATTGCGTAGGTTGAAGAAGACGAGAGGATAAAGAAATCCACTCTGAACTTCTGTGGTTTGTCTTTATTGTATTGTCGAACCGGACAATACCTAGACCGACAACCAATCCCACCCTCATCAAATGCCAAGTCTTACGGCACATAGAAGCTTCTTCGCGACGCCGCGTTCATTGATGTGATGAACTTCCGTAGCTGGTGGCACTTGTCGCCACCACGTCTGCTAGACTCTTCCTCCAAATGGAAGGCGCCCCTTATTTGACGAAATCTGGCCAGCTTCATGTATTGAGAAGCCCAACCAGTGCTGTTTTTTATTTCTACCAACGGATGGCCAGCACCAACATTGTACACCCGGTTTGATGTCTGAAAATGTGCGGCATACCCTCCTCCGTCGACGGGCCGCAGAGACATCATGAGAATTATTCCGAGGAACCTTGTCATTTCCTCTATTGTGACATTTTCCCATCGTTGGGAATGGTAGTATCCACGGCGTGAAAAAAGATTTGGTTTTATCTTTTGGTCAAAATACATATTGGTGGCCGTTGCCATTCTTGCAATCGTTGAACTGGATAGACCACCCACAAACTGAAAACATTCCCAAGGATTTGAAAAGTTATCAGAGACCCCAGGTCGAAGTCCATCAGGTCCTTTATAGAGGGACTTGTGGTTATCTTCCTTGTTGAGGTGCAGTGGCTGTCTTTGTCACTGTCGCTGGATGTGCGGTTGCGTTATTCCTCTGAGATTCATTTTTCCGTGCAAGTGTTGCTTCGTCGAAGTCCACAATAAATTGCTGGAGCTTCTCCTTGATATAAGGCGACGAAGTGAACTGGCGGCGCACCCATTGAGGATTTAGCGTGGGGAAATTACGCTGGTCCCATGAAACCACGTACATATGGCCATTTTTGGTTGTGGGACAAGCGATAATCTGCCCTTCGAGAACCAACGGAGTTCTCATGTCGCGAGAAGGGAACGACTGCTGAAACCTGTCGGTGTACGTTGGATCAAGCCAAAATGTATGCGGTGCGTACAGCTTTCGCTTTGCATATGAGAAACGGAGTCGTGGTGGTTGTCGTGAACGTTGGGTAGTGGCAGAATTCTCACCAACAACTAGGTTGTGGTGGAATCTACAACTCATCGACTGATGCTAGTATTTTATGGCATCCGATGACATTTTCGTAAAAGTGAGAAAAGAATGACGGCATGCTCGCAGACCTTTTAATTTCGGCCAAGGCATGCTCGCAATGCACGCGTTATGAGCGACCGATCGGATATTAATTATGGCCCAACACGTGCGCGCCCATTATTCTCAAGCGCGCGCAATCAACATCCGACTACGCACCTCCACGACTTAGCCCAATGGCCTAAGTAACCGAAGCACGAATCACGATCACGCGAGACCATATCTCTATTCCCACAAATCAAAGAATGCAAACAGCAACGCGCCAAGGAAACTACCTATATCATGACAAAGCAAGAGCTGTTGGCATTGGTATATGATATACAAGTGCATATACTTCCAATACACAATATCCATGTCTACTCCAACCATACCAGTCCTGTCAGCGCCATGAATATATCAGTCATGCACCCTGACCAGACCTGCACACCCACACACACACCGTAGTCCTAAAGCTCACAATCATTAACATTACCATATCATCACGTCTTCAGTGTCCTGACTATCCCTACGATAGAACCCTTGGGTTTCCTTTGTTCTCTGACCCGTGGAGAACCTTGGTATCAGTTGGTAATCAATTGTGGCTCTTCTAGAGCGTGTATTGATGAATCTCTACTAGGTAGGGACTGGAGCAGGCACTGATGACACTTGGCTTGATTCGTTGTCTTGGGTTGATGAGTCAAGCAATGGTTGCGAATAGGCGCTTGTGGACGTTTGCGTATCTTCAATGGAATCGGAAGGAGCTGACGACATGGCCTTTTGTATTTCAGTTCGTTGTAATGTTACGAAGCAGAATGGAGAAGGTTGGCACTAGATTGTACTTCGGGAGAAAGAAATCAGCAATCAAACATGGACCTTTGGAGTCAGACAACAAAAATGAGGACAATCGTTGAACTTTCAAACGAGACGACGAGAGCGATAACGAAGGAATCGGTGTACAATATCATATATCAAAATGTTCCAAATGGCAAAATCTACAAGAATAAAGGGTTCAAAATGATATGACGTCAATAATGAGTATCATACAAAGAGAGGAAGATATGGGAGTAGTGTATTTACTACTCGACTTTACCGGAGTAGTGTATTTACTACTCGATTACGAATGGCGTTAATTTCCATGTTCAATTTTTGATTTCCGGTTTTAACCCTCGGTATCAGTGTCCTCTGCTTAGCTGTTTTTTGTCTGTGCCAGCTTCATAGGTTCCCAAGTGGACACAGACAGAAAATTTCACTTTTTGTCTGTCCTTTTCACCAATGTAGTTCCTCGTGCTGGTGGAAATGCCGGCGTGCAAGTGACAGTTGGCGGTTAGCATCTTCCTGTGACCGTGACCACGATTCAAATTTGGAATCCTTTCACACGACTCTTGTCTCGTCACAAAAATCTCACGCGGTGTCAAAAGCATCGACATTCGACATTGATCATGAAGCGAGCTCTTTATGAATCCTTGCGACCTGAAGCAGTATTTTGGTTGGTTTTTCTCTCTTGTTGCTTGTTGTTTGTCTCTTAGCTTTTTTCATGTCCTGCGTAGTTTTCTCACACGTTATCTCATTAATCTTTGTCCCTGTTAATGCTGATGGTTGGTGCTCCTTTGATTTTGTCGCAATCAAACGGAGGACAAGTCATTGTAGGCCGTTTGCCACAACTTTTCCTTGCTCTAATCGTAGTGCTCCTTGATTGTTGGTTGTGTTCTTATCTTTGTAGCATGGATTTTTACTCTCATCATTGTGCTTCGCCTAGTCCATCTCCATGTCGATCACAGATCAAGAACCTTTCTTTGTGTGTCGGATACTCAAGTACATAGACCTAGAGATGACAACAAACTAAGGCAGCTTGTTGCCACTAGGCCTACTCAAACTAGTCTTCGTAGATCACAGAGTCGATCAGTTGCTTCAAGATGGCCCCAAACCTTCACCAGAGTGTCATGGTGGTTGAAAGCACGGCAATAACACGCACGATCTTACAAAATCAATGAAAGATTAGAAATAAACTTCTGATAGAAACTCCTAGGAGTAGTATACAAAGAAAGAAGCTCTATGTGGTCTCCAATTTTAAGCCGAGGCTCGAATGGAGAATTGACATTCCATAGGCACAAACATTCACTCTCAATGAAGCGGACAGAGAGAGAGAGACAGTTGTCGAATGTTGAATATCAGAAGAGAAAAACGAATACAAGTGTGAGGGAGAAGTTAGAATGACAGTTCAAGAGCTGTTGTTGTCATGGAGACATTTTTGTACGTTCAAACTTACCTCAACTGCATGAAAGGCGACAATTCATGCCATGCCACTGTGGGTGATGGCCTCTGTGTGATTTTATGGGGGATTTGGAATTTGGATGGCGCATTCTGCAACCGTCATCCACGCAGGGCCGCTTGCTGGGCATGCGTCAGTTTCATGAACTGTGAAAACTCCAGCTGGGTATGCGTGCCAATTTGCAATTTAGTCATTTCCATTTGCGTCAAAAAGGAAATTTTCTGTCTGTGTCCACTTGGGAACCTATGAAGGTGGCACAGACAAAAAACAGCTAAGCAGTGGACACTGATACCGAGGGTTACGCTTACCCCCAAGCGCCGGGCGAGTATTGAGTCGCACTTAAAAAGGGCTTTCGTATACTCACCCCCACGGCGCGTCCTGGAGCTCTCGATCTTGATACAAAATCCCAAAACACACATATTACCTCCACACATTCATCACGGTGGTAGAGGTAAGGTGTCTGTGAACGACCTTCTCAATGTCAACATCCTCCCACCGAAAACACCGTCTCTCTCAGAAGCAAGCCCGAGAGGCTTTCGCGGCGCAAGAAGCATCCGAAGCGTCCCGAGCGTCAACGCAAGAAGGCAGAAACAACAGCATCGCCAAAACTCGGAACGTATCTTCACAAGAGCCGAATCCTCCGGCCCCTTCTCCATCCAATCCGTTTCCATTTCCTTCATCGGTCCAAGTCACCACCTCGTCTCTTCCTTTCTACGCAACCCCTTTATCGAGGAATACCACAGCACAAGGTCAACTCGAACCAAACGAAGAAGCGTCGGAACCCTCAGGCTTCCTTGACAGTGCCGCTGCAAGTTCTTTATCAACAATACCGTCAGAGCGCACCCAACCAGCGCCCCATCGACTTCAATTCACCTACAATTCTCTGCCGTCCCAAGCTACTCCAGGTGGGCCTACCTCTACTGTTGGTTCCAGCGCCCAACCAACAAGCAACAGAGGTGCATCTTCCCTGTCCTTCCACCTTCTACACCGTCGTCACTCTTTGGGACAAGTCGAGTTTGGAACTCAATCGTCGCCCGCCAAAGCATTGAATATCTCACAAGTGGTTGAGGAGGAACATCCAAACAACAACCACCCACACATTAATGTTCCTACTACGACAACAAACAACAATAACAACAATCCAACCTCAACGAACGACCCCAACAATGACCTTGTAACTGCGTACACTGTTGCTACTGCTGTTGCCCCTCCTTCCGAACCTTCTGCCGACAGTAACACAACGTCCACCGCCCGACCGTCAGTACCGTTGCTGCAAGGACGTGCCCGTGGTACACAAGCCCAAGCCCAATACCCAAATTTGAAAGTGAAGGTAAAAGCAATTTCGGAAGGGACATATCTCGTTCCTCTACGTCGGCATCCACCCCTCCCTTGCCTTAATCCCGGCCAATCGACTAAGCTCCATCCACCTTTGGTTATTGTTGCTCCTTCAGCTGAAAACCCCCAAGCTCTGTCCTTAGTCTCAAACCATTGTTCGCAACTGATGCGAAAAGCCAAGAACTTCACCGCGGGTGTTTCTCGGTCCACCACCGGTAAGAATAAACAGCGACGTTACAACCGACAATCCAGCAACAAAAGGAAGCGAGGCGAATCTATTGAAGATGAAACCACCTCGCCTAACTCAGCAAACCAACAAAACAATCAAATTCATGTCGTAACATCCTTTGCATTGCGTACTTTACTAATCGAGGATATCTGGTTTATCAAGGAGGAAACACCGGTGGTATTGTTTTTTGACGAAGAAGTCCTTCCTCCACGTTACGGAAAGCGCTTGCTGACTCTTTGGCGGGAAACGTTCCAGTCCGAATTCTTACCAGCTGTATCTTTGCAGGGACGACGATATAAGCAACTGACTGGGTGGGTCCATACCAATCAAGCAACAAAGAAGAAAATTACTGAGGAGGGCGTGAAAACCTACGACCAAGTTCGGGAAGCCATGTCCGAGTTCAATCACAATGGCATATACCTCCGGTTTCCTGTTTTCTCCGCCATCAATTGCAATATAGCCTTTCCACCGCAAGATTGTATCCAGAAGCTGATCTCTTGGTTTGAATTGTACACCTACCCACAAGGTGTTTTCATTCAGGCTGACTATCATCCCGAACGGAGTTGGTTGACTATCTTCAAAGAATTCAAAGCCAAGGGAGATGATCGCCTGACATTATTCCATCGTATTATACAAGAAAGTCCAGGGGATCGCTTTATGATGGCAGACTTAAAGAGTGTCTGGGAACGATGCCAAAGCCAACAGGACGCAGTGACAACAAAATCCGAGTACGAAGAAAAGCTTTCAGCAGAAAGGAACAAAGCCGCCTCTCAACCGTTGGTGTTCCCCCCCATCATTGAGTCCGAAGTTGCAGCTAAGTTTTGCCGAGTCCTAGATGAAAGGTTGAACGAACGTTTGGATGACTGTTTTGGCCGATTCAACAATATTTTCGACAAATTTCTTTCCGAGTACGAGCTACGCGAATTGGCCACACAATTTGAAAAACAATGTCCTCAACAATTCAACGCTATCATGGGGATAAGTGGCTACACGAAAAAGATAGACGACGCACCATCGAAACATAAACGCTTCCTCCGGAAACGATACACTCTCGATGCATTGTTCCAATTTGTGATACGAGCTCGGAAACACAATAACCATTTATTGGTTCCGTTCGGCATGATTTTTGCCTTGGCACAATATGCTTGTGGCCACGGAATGCTGGCTACCCAGATTCCAATCTGGTTTGGAATAGCAGTCTCGAAGAGGACGATGGAACGACGTGTTGCTGAATGTCTTCGCTCCTACGACGACAAAGTCAAACGATCCATAAGAAATGTCACCAATCTGCTATGTGTTTTTGACAACCTCCAAGATGGCAGGCGACTATCTTTCCAATTTGGCCAGAGTGCAATCTACACCAGAGTTACAGCCCGTTTTGTGATGGCCATGTACCTTGAAAAGATGCCATCATGGGTCTACTCCTTTCATGCTCGACCAATTCTGACATACCTCCAACAGGATATTCCGGCACCGTACCAGATGCCGGCTTTTGAATGCGATCGGAACACCGACGCGTCTTTGGTTGACAGCATAGCTTCTGTTTTCCGTGGCACGTACAAGTCGGACCTTGAACGCGATGGGAACCCCTTCGATTGTTCCGGTACCCGTGTCCGTTGCTACGTGCAAATGGTCTCTTGGTGTGCAGAATTGCGTACGATAAAACGTTGCTTATCCATCCGACGACATGCTGGCCACGACGTTGATTATACCCTTCAGCCTGTTCAATTTGCAACCTGTCCGCGACGAGCCATTGTCAGTGCTACCATGAACAGACTCCGGAAGAACCGTGACACGAATGTCTTCACCATGGCGCGCCAGTTTCCGTCTAGAGTTGTTCGGACTTGGCGACACATTCCACCTGTCGCGGAATTATTAATGTTACCAGTGTCGGTGCTTGACGAGACGACAAAGGTCGGTGCAACTGGTGTTGTCCTTGACTTTATGACCCTTCACGGTCTTTTGGATTGGGATGAGAATAGCAATATTTACAAACCCGGTGCATCATGGCAGAAGAAATGGCTATTTGTAGTTGGTGACGGTCTGTCAATTGACAGAATCTTTCAGTTTTTTGACGATGTTATGGCTATAACAGATTCAAAGACGGTTTCATTCAGGCAGGCCTATCGACAAGCCATTACGCTAGCAACGGTCATCCACAGAGTTGTTCCAATAACGGGGGATCTCCACGTTCGATTCCATATGTTAGAATCAATCTACAGGCTCTTCTACGGTGGGTTCCTTCAGTGCTTCCAGCATAGGCTGAAGTGGAAACGACTCGACCCTGTTGACGTTTCTAACAGCTACAGATTATGCCATCGACTGGTTGCACTAGTTTATGAAGAGTTAGAACGGCTGATGCTGGATGTCTTCATTTCCGAATGTATCAAGTCCGAAAAGCTTCATGATATATTACAAGGAGACAACGGTGCAGAAGCTCTGGCAGTCCACATAGCCAAAACATACTTGGCTTTCTTAAGTCGTGAAGTTAGAGAAAGTGCATACTGGCTACGGCGCTATCTCTGTAACTTTCTGTTGGTGACGAAGAAATACATGCGATTCCTGGAGGCTGAGCAACACGGTGATGCAATCGCTATGGAAGCCATGGTGGTAGATTACCTGCCCTATTTCTATATCACCAAGAAGCGCAATTCTTTCAACACACAGATCCGCCTTATGGACGTGTACTACCATGGCATACCTATTTCAATCCTGCAACAACTCAGGTTGAATAGGACTAAACGCCAAAGGGCTGGAAGTGTGCCTTCCGTATTCCAAAAGGAAAGCGCGCTGGACCAAATTATGGAAAGGCTCATGCCCTTTTTCAAGGGCATGAACCATCTTGGAACCGAAGCGTTGTTCATTAAAGTTTCCCAAATGCTTACGGCCTGTCAAAGGGCCAAGCATTTTGTGGAATTCTATACTTGTGGTCGTGCCGATGGCCAGTCGGAACTTGCGGAACGATTGAGAGAAGACGGCAGCCAAGGCCAGGATGAGGAAAAAGTTGCTGATCCGGGCAAACGTAACAAAAAAACAACTTACCCGAGAAGTCGACTGAATCGTGTATTGGTTACGGAATTGCTTGTCCTTACGAAGTGCCACGAGGTTCCTCGCGGCAGTTCTCGTGTTATGGATGGAGACCATTTCTGGCGAGCATTGGACATGGTCACATTGAAGGTACAGAAGAAGCTTCGACGCTGTGGTGGCGACGGTAAGGCAGAGGCCGACACAACACATCAGTATGTGTTATGCCAGGCACAGGCAATGATGGGACCTCTCTCCAAAGCCAAAGATCGTAGTGTAGACGAAGAAGCCATTGATCGTGAAGAAGCAGATGCAATGGATGTGGATAAGGACGATGAGGATGAGGAAATTAACCTCGAAGATGCCATGAAAGAAGAGGACGGGGAGAAGTCAGTCGGTGATAGGTCGTACTTCAGTGAGGGCGAAGAAACTGTTGTTGTGGATGTGATTGACGAGACAACACTTTTTGGAACCCAGCCGAGTGTGGAGATGGTGTCAGATAATGAAGAGGACGCCGACAACAACGAAGAAGGTGGAGAGAACGAGGAAGAATGTGAGAATAACCGGGAAGGCAATTTGCAAGCTGATGATGAACAGGAGATAAATGAGACCCAAATTGAGGATATCATTGAGGAAGAGGCTGCTGAATTGATGGATGATAGGCTGGATGGTGACGATAGTCCATCTCAACGCGATGAAGAGGAGGATGAGGATTGTGCATCTCAGGAAGGGAACGAGGAGGGAGAAACCTCGGACAGTGTGACAAACAAGAATACGGATGGTCTGAGAGAAAAAGCGTCTTTGAAAGGGATGAAGGTTGTCTCTATGAATGCAACAGCGTCACAAGATGTTGTTGCACTTGCTCTTGAAGCGATCGCGGAAAAAAATGTTATCATGGCAAAAGCAAAAGACGCAGAACGAAAGGAGAGGGAGGATCACTTTTTACGGTACAAGCTTTATATGAGGTTGGAAGAAATGGAGGACGATCGAGAGAGTTTGGGATGGATGGATGCAATGTCAGGCAACAACAGCGACAACAGTATGCTCGATCGGTCGTTGGATGCTTTGGAACGTTTCAAGAATTCGGTTAACTAATATTATTTAGAAGAGCTTTACATTAAAGACTATGTAGTTGGGAAGAGGTTGAAGCCAGACCAAACGCCGTCACAGTTCATCCTGGTGTTTCCATTTGCATAATAACCGAGTTTCACTCGGAGGTTTAAACCGTCAACATCTGGCTCTAGGATTTCCGAGGCAAAACATTTCAGAAGTAAGGCTTTGGCACGTTGTCGGGCGGCTCGCTTATCCTTCAATCTGAATACCCTTTTGGCAAAGACTTTGATTCCTTTCCCATCGGGCCCAATTGTTTCGTACTGCAGCAGTCCGTTGAGAAAGCATTCCTTGTGAAGGGAGAGTTGAGCTGGTGAAAGTTTTCGTGTGATAAATATCTGGACAAAGTAGTCTTGCAAGACAACTCTGTCGACTCTACCATCCAAAGGAGTTGACACAGGATGTGGGGTACACCGCCAACATGCACCATTGCATGACATGGCCATACCACAGACCTTCTCATGATATGGATGGAGCATTGCCTGCTCTACTTGATAGTGGATGCAGCGGCCGTTGTTCAAGCATAACAGAGATAGAACAGGCAACAGATAATTCCAATGGCGTGTGGCGAGTGCTTCGGAGGATAGGGAGTTGTCAGCAGCTGGCTTGGAATTGAGACTGTTGTTCTCTTCGTCGTTGTTGGTTCCACTTGTGTTTGATGTCTTGTTCCGTTGCATCTCTTCATATTTAGGTATGATGAAGATTCGTGTCATTAGGGACACGAGACTGTTTAAAGAGAAGACGATGGTAAACGATGAATTGGAAGCAGTAGCCAATGGACTCCGTCCACATCGGCCAGAACATTGGAGTAGGTCCTGGAGGCTCGTAGGTATTCCATGGAAGATGACTTTATGGACATCCGCACAGTCAATGCCGGAACTCGCAGTTCCGGCAGTGGCAAACAGCGCAATAGGGTCAAAGCGCAATGTGCGTCCCGTCGTAGGAGACTCGTCCAACAATGGCTTCCCAACAAAGAGGTCCGTGTGGTGGAACTTTTGTTCCCTAAACATTGTGCCGTGTACCATGAGTATGTCTTTCTGGATTCCAAGTCGATTGAGCTCCGCGCGACACTTGTGGTATAGGTTCTGGATTGCCTTCCGAGAGTTGGAATAAACAATCAACTTGTGGGTGGTTGTGGATTTGCATGTGTTGACAAGTTCGGCCTTGATCCGTCGAAGGGCAGTATCCTTGAACGATATGTCGAGAAAAATGTTACGACGATGCACGCCAGAATGTCGATGCGGCCATATCAGGTCTTCCTTGACATCAAACCGCAATCCAGTCAGCGTTTGCAAGTCGTCAACCATTGCAGGCGAGGCCGTAGCTGTCATGAAGAGCACTGGTATGGGGATTTTTGATTGTCGTGTAAGCGTTTTGAATAAACACTTGCGTAGCTCTCCAAATTCGGCTCTGAACTCCATCCCATGGCTAGCATAGAGATGGCATTCGTCGATCGCAAGCAAGCGTAGTGATCATTGTCGCAACAGCGCGATAATGTTTCCTGCCATTGTGGGTTGCTGGTTATTTTTTGTGGGGAGGAGAACAAGAAGACGCGTTTTTTCGATGCATCTGTGTTTGTCATTTGCTCAAGATGGTTGCGGAGAACAGTATTCAGCTTCTTAGACCGGATTACATCAAGGTTGAACACTTGAAGGCGATGATGGAGGGTTTGGGAGAGAGACAGTTGCGTCAACTTTGACGTCTGATCCGCCGCTAAGCTCAACAAAGGGACAATTGTGATCGAAATCCCTCCACAAAGGAAACCAGCGACGTCTCCTACAGCGGACTTCCCACCGCCGGTGGCGCGAACAATAAGCAGAGGACGTAGGATGGGAGGGAAGGTAGGTTGCAGAGTGTGCCGCTTGATCACTTCTCCACAAGCATTCACTTGCCATGGCCTTGCTGTTTTGCCATGCCAGTCGGTAAAGGAAAGCAATATGGCCTGCTCCAGTAGGGGTAAGGCATGAGGGTTATTGATAGGAAAAGGGGAAGCGGGTCGGATGGGGCGGATAGAGGTGTCTTGGGAGTTTGTTTCATGGGCTTCACTGGCCTCGTTGCTGTGGTGACGGAGGGCAGATAGAACGTTGGCTGTGGACACCAAGTGGTTCGGTGTAGGCACCAGCGACGCCGTAGATAGCTCTTCAATGGTGTTAGTTTCCTGGGAAAAGCTTTGGACTGGGGTGGAAGGGTCCATGGTTGGTGCACTTGGTCACACAAGGTTGGGTCCGTGTTGAGACCGTGGAGGTGAAAATGGTTTTGTATCAAGATCGAGAAATCGCCAAATTTGGAGGACGCGCCGTGGGGGTGAGAAGACGAATGCACATTTTCTCCGACTCAGGCGGGATTCATAACTCACCCGGCGCTTGGGGGTAGGGTTACGCTCTACTCTTTACCCTACTGTTACTCGTATTTTGATTGTTTGCGCGCTTCTTGACTAGGTAGCTACTTTGCTAGGTATAGCTGAAAAATTTTTCAAAACCAAATGCGGCCCGGCCCGCGCGGTTTGGTTTTTTCTGGATCGGTAATCGGTATACTTCTCATGCCACCTTCATCACAATGACGACAATGACGAGCATTTGGATCAAGCTTTATATCGGCAAGGAGGATCAAGATCCGAAATTGTTTAAAATCAAAGATTTCGCGGGAGATGATGTCGATGATCTGAAACGTGAAGTGAAGGAAACAGCGCAATTGGCGCTGAATCACTGCGCTTATTATCAACTTGACGTCTACCCGACGGGAACTGATGTGCCTATTCTCAACAACCACTGCATAGATCCCAGGGATGTTGTTCCCACCGATAAAGCAAGCAGAAAGCCATTGATTGTGGTTGCACCAGCGATCGTGCAGCAAGAACCGCTTTCGCAACAACCAAGTCGCTGGCGCAAGGTCTCCGGGGCAATATCTCGACCAAAAACCCACGCTGGTGCCCGTTACGAGCTGTTCAAATTGGCGTCTTCTCTTAAAGGATTATATCCACCAGATCTAGATGCAAATACGGCTTTTGTCACAGAGGCGAGTGATAGTGACCCGTTCAATCGTTCGATCATTAAGTTTTCTGTGGTGTTTAGCAAGGTTTTTCGGGCTGGCTATTTTGTGGACAACTTGAAGGCTTATATTCTTCGCAACAACGGGGATTTACAGCTGGTGGACGACCAACAGAACATCGTGCGGGACTTGACCTTATCAGAAATTGACCCCTTTCCAGTGACAGTCGAAAACATGGTTCTAAAGACTCACTACGAACCACGAAATGGAGAAGCGGAACCGGGTTCGCCTCTTGTAGACATGATATTGGATACTCGATCAAGCGACTTCACAATGGATGTCACCCTTCTATCAAGAAAAGACACCACTTTTCGATTTCAACGGATTGAGAACAGTGCTTCTTTCACGTTGGCTGAGGCGGAATCAGCTCACATCTTCCCCAGTGCCAAATGTCACGGAGTGTATGAATGGCTTGATACACCCGACTTCAACCGCCTTGCGTTGAGTAGAGATGTCCATCTGAACTTTGATGGAACTGGACGGGGAAGAGGAAAGCGACGGAAAACAGTGCAGTCCTTTGCGATTAGGCCTTTGCGAAATGCCAACACTGAATTTTCCACCTGTATCATTGACGAATGCCATTACTACATTATCCCATTGGAGTTGGTATTTAACAGGAATGAAATTGCAGAGGCTATTTTAAACAAGCTTGAAAAAGGCGCGGCTCTCTACAAATACCCAAACGATCGGTGGACGATATCGGGGGCTGATGTTCAAATATTCTATCCCAAGAATAACAAAAATACTCTCGTAACGGAGGAGTCTGAGGACGGGGACACTATCCTTGTGACAGCCATTCCTGGTGTCGACGACCTTAGTGAATGCTGGTCAAATTCTGCTAACTTGTACGAAGTGGAAGCTGCTGAGATTTTGGAGAAATGTCTCCTTTGGAATTATCAAAATGCCCTGCAGTCATGGAGGTTGGTAGGGTAAACAAGCCCTGTCTATGTTCACAACAACCCGATCAAAAACTGAAAGCAATACGCTTTCTCGGTTCTCGGCCGACCTATTGGCTAACCCATTCCATTTTGTATCTGCTTTTCCTCAAAGAAAATTCTCCCTGTTCCCTGATTCCTCAACTCATCGCCAACATTGCTTCGTCTCCTCACCTTTTCATAACGATCAGATACTTCGTCGTAACGGCCGACCGTATAGTTGCGTGTTCAATCACTTTTGTGGTTTCTTTGAGCAATCATTAACAGGAGACTTACTCGCTTTCTCTTTTCGATTACTTTTGCGGTTGGTATGCTCTTCAAAAACTGCGATGGTAGAAGGGGAGTGGTTGAGATGGTTATGCCCGAACCAGAATCTGTTCCTCGCTTGACTATCTCTAATTCCGCTTCTTTCCTCCTATTGCCTTGAACGATGAATAGGTAGATCGTAGGTCACTTCTGATGACAACCGCGAATGGAAAGTCTTGAATTGCAGTAGTGATCCTTGTGCCAAAACGAAACTGCCTGTTCGTTACCAATCCACAAATTCACAACCTCGGGTTCTGTGACACCAAACGCCTCGTGTGCCCAGTGCCCACGGAAAGGAGGCGGGCACACCATACTGCGTGGTCCATATCTTCCACAAGGGGGCCAATTCCTGGCGCAAACAATCGTTTTGTGGAGAATAGTACAAAACGGAAGATTGCAACATGGACTCGAGTCGATCGGTATCACTGTCGTCTTCGTCATCCTTCTCGACAAGGACGTGCTCTCTTTGATCAACCACTGGAAAGATTCGATCACGAAACGACTCTTAGGGTTCCTCGTTCTGGTCGTATGGTTCGTTGTGCTGTTGCTTTGCAGCTGGTCGTTGTAGTTGTAAATGCTTGGCGAAGGTGGCCAATGACATTTTCACTGGCATGGGTTTGACAAACACAGGGTTGTTGTTGTGGTTCTGGTTGTCACCTCCTGTGTTCTGTTCTTTTGCATGTTGTACGGTGGTTTGACGCAAACAATCTCCATGGCCATCGGGTGTCACGTCGACCTGCATGATGAGATGGGAGGGTGCCTGATCCAACAAGTCCTCGACTGTCACTGGAGGAAAGGATGGAATGGCATTTCGAATGATACACGGTCGACTCATGGCCACATGCTGTCGCAAAAAATCCACCGTGGAGGGCGGATGGTCGTAGATCGGAATGGAGGACGAACCACCAAAACACCAGAGGTAGCTCACATCCTCCTGAAAACTATCCAGGGCTTTGGCAGACGCAAATAGTACTTCCCCTCCTCTTTTTTGTGTATGGGTGTCGTTGCTGCCATCCTGGTTGCTAGGAGTACGATTGCCGTTGGTCGCCATGGTAAAAAATCTTCCTTTTGTGTGCGCGAATGGATCTTCGTATCCGCGACCACGAAACTTCGTGCCATTGCCACTTTTCACTGACCACGCATACTCACAACCACCGAAGGTTTTGTCTTTCTACATCATCTCGTTATGGCCATGGTGCCAAAGAGTCATGCCAAAGTTGCTTCTGGTAAAGCCAAAAAGATAAAGTCTACTGCATCGTCTCGGTCGTCCTCCGGTTCCACTTCTCCCTATGCACCGGCGGCTCGTATCTTGAATCAAGTCTGGAATCATGGCAAGGGTCTCAAATCCATTGTGTACGACAAGGATACCGGGCAACTGATATGTTCCAAACAAACTTACGCTCAAGTATGTGAGGTATTGAAACACAAGTCCTTGTGGGATCGTGTCTGGAAGCAGGCACTGAAAGAGACAAAACAACAAGAACAAGATTCTTGTTCACAAAACAGCAACAAGAAGGACAAAGTCGAGAAAGGCACAAAGACTGGAGAAACATCATCAACAACCACCATGGAGATCAAGAATGAGGGTCTCTTGTTCGTTTTACTGTTTGAACTCTTGTTGGGGCCGCATCAATCGATTCAAGGTGGTGGTGCTCTCAAACGACACTTGATGCGACTCGAACCTGTGTTGCAAAACGCTGTGACCGCCGAAACGACCGACACAAAGTTTCCCCGTACTGGGTCGTCCGTGGTGGAATTTCCTCGCTATGTTCGCATCAATACACTGTGGCCTGGTACGACGTGGAACGAGATTTCCACACATTTCGTATTGGAAGGCTCTTCTTCCTTTTCCGATGACACAAATAATGCTGCGACAAGGGACGAATCCGCCGCTGATGCCAGTGCTCCAGCTGGTGGTGTGTATCGAGATGCCCATATTCCCGATTTGCTCGTATTTACGGACAGTTTTGCACCAAGCTGTAAGACAAACAACAAAAACAGTCGAATGACAACCCAATGGTTGCGACAAAATACCTACTTGTCACCCCATCGAATTGTCTTGCAAGACAAGTCGTCTTGCTTTTCCGCCTTTTGTTTGGTTCAGGGATTTGCTCCCCAAAGCCTTGCACCCGAGCGTCGAGTGTACTTAGATGCCTGTGCGGCACCGGGTAACAAAACCAGTCATTTGGCAGCTCTCGTGCATCAGCAGCAAGAACAACACCAAAAACAAGTGTCCAAACGAAAAGGGCGTGAACACAAGGGCAATAAAGACAAACCGGCCATCATTTACGCATTGGATCGGTCCAAGGAACGATGTGACACTCTGCGACGGAGAATAGCAGAAATGGTTCCGACATCTGCCAGTGATCCTGCCCTTGTAGACAAGAACCATCCTCGAGTGGAGGTCAAGTGCCAAGACTTCTTGCAAACTCCTGCTAAGGACACGGACAAGAATCTTGCGAATGTCACAGATATTCTGTTGGATCCGTCGTGTTCGGGATCGGGCATATTCAATAGTCTGGATCGTAAACAAGATCCTCAAAACAACAACGAGGATGACAAAGTTACCCCTACAAGCGAGCACGGAGAACTGGATCCCTCGTCCGGCAATACCAATAGCAAAACGGCGAAACGTTTACAATCTCTTTCGAGCTTTCAACTGCAGGCATTGCGACACGCCATGACAGCATTTCCAGCCGTAGAGCGCATTGTCTATTCCACTTGCTCGATTCACGTCCAAGAAAATGAAGGTGTGGTAGCAAAGGCATTGGAGTTGGATCGTGACGATGCCCCACATGATGGAGGACACAAGTGGGAGCTGATTGCACCAAAATGCATGCAAACATGGCCTTGTCTAGGCAAGTCGTACAAAGGTTTAACGGCTGCAGAATCGGCTTGTTTGTTGCGCGTCGATGGACCGGAATACGAAACCAATGGCTTTTTTGTAGCTTGTTTCCAAAAGAAGACAAAGATCCGACCCAAGAGCAACAGTGATGCAGGGCAGGACAACCTCACAGGTAAGGGTGCTTCTTTCACTAGTGGATATCCGTTGCCAGTGTATCCAGGACGAGCGCAACTGGACATGAGCTCCCGACATGGGTCGCAACCACCCAAGGATGAACCAAAACAGAAGCCCTTGGCGCTGCCATCATCGAAATCTACACCCTCAGAAGCCTCTGGAGGACAATCGAAGAAAAGTGATGCAATCTCCAAGAAAATGGCCAAAAAGTTGGAATGGAAACGACGACAACGACAAGCTAAAGAAGAACGGTTGGGGAAAAAGGCACGTACCCATTGAAGTTACTATTACAGCTATGTTATTCATGTTTCGTAATACCAGTCGTTGATGTCCTATTGTCGTGACATACGGTCAAGAAGCGTGAGATGCTTTTGCAAACGCAGAAAACGACCCCCAAAAAGACATACTGGATGGACGATCCAGCACTTCCTCATCAACTTGGGCACACGTTCAAAGGCCTCGTACTCGCTGCAGGCGAGTATGGCTCATGAACACCAAGTTTAAGGAAACCGTTGGGGTCCAGTGATCTAAACCTAGCGGAAAACATACATTGTAAAGGATCTAAGCAATGCTAAAACGACCGAGGAAATTGGGGCATTTCATGGATTGGAGTGGGTCGTGGGACCTCCTTGTCCAAGTAGGGAGATTGAAGTGCCTGGGTGGCCGTCCATCGTACCATGGGATCAAAGTGAAGAAGACCATGAACGAGTTCAAGACCCTCACGTGACAACACGTTTCCCAGAGTATCCAATACAGTGCGACGACTTTTGGTGGGTGGTCGAACATCCTTGTTGACCAATAATGGCAGGGCCCAAAACGATGATGACGACGACGACGACGAAAGATGACAAGAACTCGATGATGGTGGTGGTGGGACTCCAAAACAGTCAAAGATTTGACTAATTTGATCCAGTTCGCTCACTCCTTTCATGAGAGGTTGGCCGGTCAACAGTTCTCCAAAGACACATCCGACGGCCCACAAATCAATCGAGTTGCTATACGACGTTGCGCCTAGTAGGAGTTCCGGCGGACGATACCACAAGGAAGCGACCTTGGGCGTTAATTGAGATTGCAAATCATGGGCATAGGGACGTGACAACCCAAAATCCGCCAGTTTCAGCAGACCCTTGCTGGTATAAAGTAAGTTGCTGAGTTTGATATCTCGGTGAATAAGATGGAGTCTGTGAACGTGTTTCACTGCACCCAACAGCTGTAGGAGCAATCGTTTTACCTGTGCTTGTTGAAAGGGGCTCTCTTGGTAGGTTCGATAATGCGCATCGATCAGGTTTGACAAGTCGTGATCACTATGCGAAAATTGTTGCATCATTGAATCCGAAACAATATAAGGACAATGATTTCGATAAGTACAAGAAAGATTCCCCCAAATAATAACAGGTTGTTGGTTGATTGATGCAAACAAAATTGCAGAAACAAGAAGGAAAACCAAGCAACCAGTGTTTCTCAGAGTTGGGGTGAACTACATGGCCATGCGACAGGAAACATTTATCGAACAGATACCAGACAAACACTCACCAATATTCAAAGACCAGAAAAACACCGGACCGAGACACTGCAACATTTTCCAGATGAACAATGTTTGGATGACTGGAACAAAGTCGCAAGGATTGAATTTCTCGAAGAGTCGTGACAGGAAAACCATCACTGGCTTGATCATGAGGAATGCAGCGCTTCAAGGCGACATAGCGACCTGTAACCTTATCCTTGGCTTGATACACAATTCCATACGTTCCTTCGCCCAATCGCCTCCCCACCTTTTCATAACGATCAGATACTTCGTCGCAACGGCCAACCGTGTAGTTGCGGGCTCCATCACTTTCTGGTTTCTTGGAGCTATCATCGACAGCAGACTTTCTCTCTGTCACTCGCTTTCTCTTTTTGATTACTTGTGCGGTTGGCATGCTCTTCAACAAATGCAATACAATGGTAGCAGAAGGGTATGCTATGAAAGATGAGATGGAGGGAGCATCTCCAATATGTGCGACCGGGTCATCTGCCAGCGCATCACAGTCCATTTTTGTTTTGTTTCTCGTCTTTTGACCCTCGTTGTCAAAGAAGAACCATGGATGCAAGGAAGAGACCACGCAGCTCGACTCCATCGACAGAAGGTGAGTGGTTGAGATGGTTATGCCCGAACCAGATTATGTTCCTGGCTTGACTGTCTCTAATTTCACTTCTTTCCACCTATTATTGCCTTGAACGATTATGTGCTGGCGAGAAAAGTCCCTCCCAAGAAGAAGAACAAAGGAACAAAGTCCAAGACCAAGAAGACAAAACGGAATCGTTCATACTCATCGTCAGAAGGAAATACTGCATCGTCTTCAACCACGAAACCGAAAAATTCGCTGGATAGGTGTGTACGCCACGTTGTTTCATCCACACACACATTTCGACATCTAATGGATGGTATCGCCTTTTGCCTACTTTGGCTGTATCTTACCCTTTTTCTTGATGATCATCTCATAGTACTGCAACATCCGATGGACAAATGATGGCTCAAATGCTTTCCACCTTTTCCAAATTGGAACAGTCTCGATTCGAGGCTTTTCAGCGCGTTAGTTTTCCAGTGGATGCAGTTGGGGACTGGGTTGGAGCTTGTTTGTCCGATCGTTTGCATTTGCTCCCCTCTATACGGCCTCTCGAAGACTTGGTGGCGGTTGGACAAGCCGGTGAAATACGAACAGTAGTGGCAGTCCTGGCCAAAATCTATGCCCAACGATTGGTACAAGCGGCAGCTCGTTTGGCCACCAAAGCAGGCCGTGACCCATCCACAACACAATCTGCTTTACAACCATCCGATGTGCTGGCTGCCTACGAAGATCGGAGATCGCAAGGGTTGGATCCAGGATTCTTTCTACAGAACTCGGGAGAACGACCAACCTTTGTTTTAGAAGCAAGAGAGTCCGTGGACGAGAGGAGATTGGCGGCATTGGAAGCTCAAGAAGAGTACGATAAGGAAAAAGCAAAAGAAACACCGAAAGATGATGTCGATAGCGAAAAAGCCAAGGACACATCCAACAAAGATGCCGATGGCGAAGCCATGGAGATTGATATTGAGAAATCGTAGCACTCGTGCTCCAACGAGCATTTTATTATGTGTACAGTATGAGTAAGAATAGCACCAGTGCTATACCCGCCAAAATCAAAATCAACACACAGTTTTTCTCCCCTCCTGTAAATTCGATGAACTCCTTTGTCTTTTTCGTCACAATGTCTAGATCATCATTCGCTAGATCGAGATCGCTCTCCATCTCGTCCAGTATTTGATTTTGAGCACCAAGTTCTTCGTGAATCTGCATTGACATTTTCCCCAATCGCTCGGCTGACTGACTCAACATTTCCAGGCCTTCGTCTTGTTTTTTCATGAGCTGTTGATGTCTCGCTTTTTCGGATGCACCATTGTTTGTTGATTCCACATCCTCGTCGTCACTGAAATCATCTAATGAGACCTTGCTGTAGTCATTCTTCTCTTTTGATCTTCCAAACATGTTGCATTACGATATACAACGATGTAAAAGGTCTTTTGGTCATCCCATTCGATTCGTCATTGAGGGTTGGTCTTATCGGCGTGAAATTTCACACATTTCACACTTTTGGCCTACGTGTCCTGACGTTGCACAGGCCGAGTGTGAAATTTTTGTGAAATTCACACGAGGCAATTTGAGGCCCCCCATTGCAGTTTCACAAAAATTTCACACTTCGTCTATGGTTACTAGGTGGTTACTAGGTGTAATTTCCCCCCAGTACATGAAGACGTTCTTAGCCCCTCCGCAACAATCAAACAATTATTGCCACCATGACGCCGTTGTCCACCGCACCTCAGGAGGATGGCCCTGCTAAGAAGAAGCCCAAGCGAGTAGAGAAGCCATTACCTGAGTATTTACAGGGACTAGACTCTCTGAACCTGGAAGACTATACGCTGACTACAGAAAAGAAGATGATCAAGAACAGTGAGGGTGACGATGAAGAAGTCGAAGTGGCATGTACCATTGCCAAGGACAACAATGAGACACATCTGGACAAGGATCTCTCAGCTTATCAACTAAGGAGGCTAGGGCGGAAGATTGGGATCACCAAAGCCAGTTTAACAAAGACAGAGATTCGCTTCCATATCCTCAAAGCAAGTCGCAATCAGTCAAGCATTAACAAAACTTTGGAACAAATTCCTTCCACACAATGTCGGATCATCAATGTGTTGTTCCACAGAGACTTCATTGATGATTTCATGGCCTTCAACGATAGCAGGTCTCGGGATGTGCAAGAATCAGGCAGTGGTGCACAGTATCAAAGGTTCTGGAAGGAAGTCGTGGACGCGGTCAATGGAGCTGATTCTTCTCCTGCAAAGAAGGCAGTAGAGGCAACATCGATATTCACCCAACGCCTCGTCGATGACAATGATGATATCATTGACGAAGAAGTAGAAGCAGCAATAGAGTCTTCCGACAAGTACGGCAAATTGGAAAAACGCGATGAAAGTGATGCAGTGAACGCTGCATACAACCACCACGTGCTAGATGCCATCTTGAGCCGAGTGGACCCATCAATAAAGAATACTTACAAAGTAAATGAAAAAGAGGTGTCGGACTTGTTCAAGGCGCTCTTAAATGTACGAAAGAACATCCAAAGGGCAATGAATGCAAGTGGCAGTCACTCAAGCGACCCCTGGGACTTTACACGCCAGGCCCTGTCAAAGGTCAAAGGGCCCTCTATGACACAGTTTGTTGCCTTCTACTTCTTTTCCAAAAGTGAAGCAGTTCCCGAGTTTGCCACCAAGTTCACGACAGCTCTGGCCCCATCGTTGACTATAGACAGTGCAGATATTCCTCTTTCTTCCAGTAAAGTGTGGTCTCGACCTTCATCTCAAGCTTCGTCTCGAGCTACAACTCCTGTCTCCATGTCCACAGCTCAAACAGACGATAAAATTGCCTCTGCCATATCTTCAGCTACGGATGTGATGGCTGACAATGCCAAGAAACGCGAGACTCGTATGGAGAGAGCTGCATTACTCAATGAATTCAGTACTCTCACTGTGGCTCTCAGCAAAACAGACAATGAGGAAATGAAAATGAGACTACAAACAAGGATCGACGAAGTTGTCAAAGATCTAGGACTATAATAGTTATATAACAATGATTTTCTATTCATCTTCTTGATCTTCGGCATCGCGTTGAATGGTGTTGCGCAGAGGACGGACTAGGTTTTTCTGCTGGATCCGAACAGCCATCGAATGCCTTGTCATGGAATGCCCCTTGGGCAAGGGCCTTCGTACGACATTGCCCATATCATCGTAGAGCATAGGGTTGCCATTATCATCCACGGGTTGTGATGGTAGTACGGGTGTTTGTCCACTCTCACCATCTTGTCCGTGATCTTCATTCATCATTTCAGTAAGTGTGCTGCCTTGCTCCAACCGGTACTTAACAACATAGTTGTGCAACCGGGCTATGGCCATTACATACATAGGAAGATTCTTTGTTGGTTGGCGTGCCTGCTGTAGGAATCTCCATTTCATCTGCATGAGACCAAACGCCATCTCAATTCTGATTCGCAGCTGAGAGGCAAAAAAGTTGAAGTTGTCGTGTAGAGGGTCGTCCCGGTTGACGCCATAGTAGATAGGTGCCAACCGTTCGGTAGGATAATATGCGGCATCACCAATAGCACAATATCCTTCGGGTAAAGTGTCAATTAAGGGACCCAATGAGCATTGGTCAATGGCCACCTTGTCATTTTGGCTACCAGGTCCAGCAAGAGCAAAGTAGGTAAATTGTGAATTATGATCACACGCGGCTTGTACGTTGATCCCAAATTTTTTGTAGTGACCGGAATAATATTGACGTTGATTGCCTGCAATTCTCTTGCTAGGTTGTTCAATGTGAAGTAAATATCCATCGACAACAGCAACGCAGTTGATGATTGCTTCATCGAAAGAGATGCTTCGAAAACCAAGGGCAGCCTTTTGGCAATCCTCCTCTGTTCTTGGGAAGCTAAACCCCAACTTATCACACTGGAGTATGGCTCGGCAGACGTCGCGGACTATATGGTAGGAGGTGGACCTTTTTATATCAAAAATCCGTCGAATGTCATGCATTGCACCACCACCAAGGTATCGGACTGTCAAGTACAGTCGTAATTCCCAAGCGATTGCACCACCACGTAAAGCCCCCATTTCTTCATTTTTGTTCAGAGACTCTTTAAGAATTTCATGAAGAGCTTCAAAAGCCTCTAAAGGCATTCTGATGCTCTTCTCAAAGTCTTTTGGGTCGCTTGCCATTTGGGCTCTCACAAAGGTCGACCACTTGAGTCGTTCAACCTTAGGAGTTTGGGACCGAGGGATTGGGCTTCTGCTTCTTCGGTGCTTCTTGGCAAGGGAATAAAATTCTATCAGCTTGAGTAAGTGGAGGAAGTCTTCTTCGTCACTTTCTTCTTCCATTGCCTCTGCCTCTAGGTACTTTGAATAGATCATGCTTATTTGTTTGGTTGTTGGAAGCAAATGAATGACCCTTGGGGGAAGACTACGGCTGTGTGAAATCGATTTCACACTCGTAGCCATCGATTGGACCCAAGTTTTTCACACCCTAAAAACTGTGACATTTGGAAGCTGGTTTTGGGTGAAATGTGTGGAATTTCACGCACGATAAGACCAACCCTGAGGACTCCGGTCTACGGTGTCTTGCGGTCTTCGTTCGACTGCAGTCGCGTATTGGTCCTTGTCGAAATGGTCTTCAGTACACAAAGAGTCATTGTGGTAGTGTACTCTCCGACATAAATCCTCGTATTGTAGAATATATTTTCCAAAGTATAACTATAGATTAAACTGTACAGAATCCATTCCAACGTCAGAAGCGAGACAACAATCCAACCCACAACGACTTCGACATCACGGTCTCTCAGAGCCGAATGGATAGCTGAACGCCGCTGTGTGGGAAAGATTATCCAATACAGAACATCAACCACCATGACGACGATTTTCATGATGGCAGCGCGGCAAGTCCGCCCGCGAGTCAACGTGGCCAGCAGCTTCCGCTGCATCAGTAATATGTCCGCTCCTCCTCCTCCTGTACCGGCTCCAACTGCTGTTCAAGTTGGCGAAGTCACAGCAGGAAACTACACGAAGGAAGAGAAGCGTCTGATCAACCACACAATGGAAGAATCTCCAGTACGTGTTCATTTAGGTCTAGGGAGTGCGAAAGAATTCTATGACGTGGTGAACTGACAATGAGTTTCCGACCCTTTTTGTGATTGATTATTTCTGGCCTTTTGCAGTATGCGCTTGGAAAACACCGATCCAATGCGCTGGAGCTGGTTCACAGGATTCCCATTGTGGAAGTGGACGGTGAAATGGCAGTATGCGACGGTGGTGGTGGATCAATGGGGCATCCTTTGGAGTATATTTCGTTGGAGCGACCCGGTGAGGTAGTTTATTGCAAGTACTGTGCGATTCGATTCATGAAAAAGAAGAAGGAATGAATTTATGCTGCAAGGACGGACACAAATACGGAGCATCACAGTGCATACTCTAGAACAAAACCAATAATTCAATTTTCTCTTCCTACGATATGATGGCAATTGGCGGAAAAAGTTTTGTATCTACGCCGTAGACGTAGAGTTATCGGAATGGAAAAACTTGTGTTGCAAAGCATCCGAGACAGAAAGACGGCGAGAAGGATCGAGGACGAGGCACTTTTGGAGCAAATCACTAAAATCCATGACTGAAGTCTTGGAATCCTTGGGTGATTTCGCCTTTATCACCTTGGTGTGAAGAGGAGTGGCCAATGGGAATTTTGCATTGGTTCCTCCACTTGGTATATTATTATATGACATGACGAGTGGAAGGATTTTATGTACATTTTCTCCAGAAACTGGATCGACGGTTTGCTGTGTAAAAACGTACGAAGTGCTCTCCTGTTTGAACTGCCTTGGAATTAAGTTTGGTATTTTTTGAGACTGAACCAAATGTTGCCGAATCATTCGGTTGCTAAATGGTCCCATGTGCTGCATGAATACGTAGAGCATATCATTGTTCGATTTTCCTCGAAACAAAATGTCGCCCAAAAAGATTTCCGCCACGGTTACAGAGAGGCTCCAAAGATCGATTGCTATCGTAGGAGTGATACCAAGAATAATTTCCGGTGCACGGTAGAAACGGGACACCAAGTAAGGCGTCGGTTGGTTTTCCGGTGCAGTTGCCTCGAATGCGCTTCCAAAATCGGCAAGTTGCACTGTGGAAAAATCGCCACTCACCAAGATATTATCAGGCTTGAGATCGGCGTGAATGATTCCGTGCTTCTTCAAGTGCGTGGCAGCGGACAAGAGTTGACCAAAGTACGACCGCACCGCCTGAAGCGACAAGCCAACACCCTTTCCGAATTTGACGAGAACATCTCGCAGGTTGTACTCCATGTAGGGGAAGACCAATATCATATGGCCTCGATACTCGATGGAGCCTTTCATAGGAAGGAGAAGCGGTACAACGCCCTTAGAGCCTTTCAATTGCTGAAGAAACTTAATTTCATGAGCCGCTGCTTTTGCCATTGTCTCATTGTGTCGAACACATTTCATGGCAATCGTCGGAGGTAGCTCGATGCTAGTTGTGTTGTTGATCGTGGAACACTTGAGGACGGTAGAGAAAACACCCTTACCCACTACACCCGCCACCTTGAAGCTGAGAGGCCCGGAATTGTTTGGTGTGTACAATTCTTTTGTCGCATTTTCGGAAGCCTGATGTTGCTGTAACTGAATCGATTCCCCAATCACGGCTTTGTAATATCCTTCGGAATCATCCCAGTCGCTTTGTTCATGTCCGCGTTTATTGTTGGATGCTGCTGTCTGTCCTCGTGGCCCATCAGACATGATTCTATTTAATCCGCCTCTCTTGGTTTCATCAACAGATATAGGTGAAACCGAGCTGCTAAACATATCGAAGCCCTCACCTGAGCTGCTCCCTTTTTCTTCTTCTGCCGTAGGTCTGGTTTCGATCCTTCCAGAACTTTGCTCTGTCTCGTCCGAACCCGACACTCTGGTTTGATTGGTTACAGGTTTCTCTACTAAATTCTGCTCATTTTCCTCCTCTTTTTTGATTTTGGATAATCGCTCTCTTCGGCGCCTTCTCATTTCCTCAACTTGTTTCTCTTCGTTTGATTTTTGATCGACAAACTGATCGCCATCAAATAGCCCCAAAACGTTCAAATCATTCTCAGCATCATCGTCTCTCGGCACATCCTCCACTGTTGTTTTCTGTTCGTCTAATGAAAACCGTTCACTGGAATTGGAATTTGTTCTTTGACGCTTTCTGCTTTGGCGGCGGTCGTCCGGAAGATGGTCCGCCATGGTCGTTGTCAAATGGAAGTGTGGAGAGGGTGAGGGAGTCGTCGGCCAGACACGTTTGACTTTGACATATTAGATTCTTTGACGTCATCCGAGCAAGTGGAAGCAGCCGGTAGCCGGTCGCAGCAAGAAGATCCATATTCGCCGCACACGACGTGACGCGGTCAAACATATCTTCTCTTCGACATACTTTTTGTCTCTGCCCTCTGCCGATCGTCCCGTTGACCATGAAGTGGCTTCCGTTCGTTGTAGCTCTAAGCTACATTCATCAAGTAACATCGTATGGTACGACAAATTGAGCCAAATTCCATCAGGAGGAATGGCAGGAAGACCGAAAAGTGTTGTCGCTAGTTCTGACACATTACACTTCGTTGCATTACAGCCTCGTCGTTTGTTCCGAGATCACATGGGGTTGTCAGTCCAATGCCCAAGCATGTTGTTTCCAGTCGAGTGTTTGGGCGCAGTTCTTCTAGCAGAAGAAATGATATCAAAATGATGCCGATTGGGGTTCCAAAGGTTGCTTACCGTGTTCCTGGATCACAACAAGCCGATTGGTACGTGTGAATTTGTTTTACGATTCAGAGATGAGGAAAATACGCCTTGTACTCACGGTATGTGGCTCACAAATGTTGCAAACAGGGTGGATATCTACAATCGTTTGTATCGTGAGAGAATTATCTTTTTGGCTAGTGAAATTGATGACGAATTGGCGAACCAGGTCATCGGAGTCATGCTTTATTTGGACTCTGAAGATAGTTCCAAACCGATTTACTTATACATCAACTGTCCTGGTGGATCAGTCATCTCTGGACTAGCCATTTACGACTGTATGCAACACATCAAATCGGAAGTGATCACCATCAACCTTGGCCTCGCTGCCAGTATGGCGTCTTTTATTTTGGGAGCTGGTTCCAAGGGAAAACGGCTGGCGTTGCCATCTTCACGAATCATGATTCATCAGCCCATGGGAGGAGCACAGGGTCAGGCCGAAGATATCAAAGCAGAGGCCGCTCAAGTCATGCGTATTCGGGACAACTTGGTCAAGATGTACAGTATGATGACTGGACAAACGCAGGATACAATCTTACGTGATTTGGATCGTGACAATTTCATGTCTGCTGAAGAAGCTGTGGAATATGGATTGATTGATCGTGTCCTTGACTACGACAAACAATCCGATAGTCAGCTTTGATCCCAGGTTTGATAGTCTAGTAGTGAGTAAGAATAGCTGTTGCGCTCGAGTCTTCCAGTCTCCTCCAGTAGAACTGATGTTGAATTCGTCACTGACCAGATCATACATGAAACATGAAGCAAAGTAAAAGCACAGTCACTTCTCCGATCATTGTACTGTCTACGAACTTCTTCCAGAAACCATGACAACTACCAAGAAGTACAGGAAGTACACCCAAGCTGTTATTAGTCACTATTAGATCGCGAATTATTATGTACAGCGATATGGAACATATTTCTAGCGTCTCGAATGGAAGCCACCGCTGGAATGTAATTGTTGTTTTGCATGCAGATTGCAGATCTTCTTGCGGAGAACAAATAGTACAATCCGAAATCCGCCTTTCGCGTTGTTCGTGGATCGTGAACGTCCAAGGAGTTCTTGGCACATGGTCGAACAGCTTCTTTCAGCTGCTACGTTCTTGTAAACAACAACACGTGCGTTTGTCTGGAACCCAAGGACCATGTCGACTGAAGACGACGGAAATGCCACGGGTGATGGTTCTGTTCAAGACACGACGCAACCAACAAACCAAGAATCTGACGCTCAGGATGGCGAAGAGCATTCCGTGCTCCTCAACGCGGAAAAGAAAATCGATCTTCACCTGAATCATCTGAAGAACTCACGGCGTCTCTACTATCGTGAGAACTCCACATCATGGGCGCACCTTACAACGTCTCTACTCAAGACAAATCCCACCGCGGCGGAGGAGGCGGTCGAGGAGCCTGAGGAGAAGAAGGCCGTCGTACGAGGCCAGTACGGTGATTTCCTAGCTTCCAGAGCCAACGTTAAAGTGGTACAACGTGATGTGGCTGAGGCCGAGGAACTGTTCTACAATCAAAATGGCGCAGAATCATCAGGGACAACAGAGCCCGATTCGCTGGCACCCAAATTCAAGATGCAATTGTTCAATCCAATCTACTATGACAACATCGAGCATACATGGAATAAGAAACCATTTACAGTGGATTCCATGCGCACATTTTTTGGAACGATTCGAGAAGATCGCATGGACAAACTGATAAAATCCAAACGCAGTAAAATCGCAAAGAATGGATCGTGGGATCCGGAAGGACTTGTTCTCACAGATCTGGGTCGTCCCTTTCGGTGTAAGCTATTTTTCAGCGTCAATGATGCCGAAAATTTACCAAAAAGCTTCAAAATAGAGCGCCTCTCTGGAGTATGGTTGTCCAAGGTGTACTCTGGTGAGTACGGCAAGTTTGCAGATTGGGTGGACGATGCGATCAAGTACGTGAAGCAGAAATATGGAAGGAAAGTAAATGCTCATCGGAATTTTTTCGCTTACTACCCGAGTGCCTTGGAAAACCAAAAGTCCCCCGACGAATCCCTTGTCGTCTTCTTTATCAAAATATCGGGTTAGTTGAACGAAACAATTGACCAGCGTGCAGCTGTTCAATTGATTAGTGATTCCAACGATCGCGCAAGCCCAAGTTCCATGAACAAGCATTCAGTGAAGTTATTAACATTCACGATTGTCCTCATTAGATCTAGAGGACTTCTGTTGCCTACTACCTCGAATCCCTGCCTCTGAATAATTAATGGTAATCGAAACTTCTGCTCCCGGATGTCCAGATTTCTCACTCTTTGTTTCGTTCGAAAGGAACTCGAATCGTTCTACGGAATCCGCTCCATCTACATTCCACAGTTCCTGACAAGTTACCATCCGTGATCCGCACTTTCCTTTTCCCTACTCCAAACCTGCAAAAGATGTGAAGGAAAAAGTGTTGTGTTGGTGGGAGTATCTGCGCTCGTGGTCGTTACAAGACTGGAAATGGCGGGGCCCGCTTTCAAAATTGTTGAACGGGTATGGATTTCTGTACGATTCTCACTGTATTATAAATTTCGGTGCGGTTGGAAGCCATGTAATGATTTATTCATCTCCGAGTAATATATTCCGGATACTATTCCAAAAAATGAGCCGTTGGCAGTCGGATTTCGCTCCATTGTTGACGGGACGTTGTTGGTGTTCGACTCCAGAGTACTCTTTTGGAGCATGTGACATTCGAATTGGGTCCTGATTTGGCTATCGTAGATAACATTCTTCATAAGTCATCATCAATATACACGACAAACGCAACAACGAACGCAAACCAACCATGATGAAACTATCGACTCTGTTCTTCGTTTGCCTAGCGCTTTTTGCATGGTCTGCAGATGCTCAGCAAGAGGCCTCAGACGAGGGTTCTGCAAGAATGAATCTCCGCAAACCAACTTTGGAGCAACAAAAGCACAGACGAATGCCTGACTTCTTATCGCTGCTTGCCGTGCTAGGTGAGTTTTCATGTCGGATTTGGAACTTAATTGTCAAGGGTAATCTTACAATCTATTCGTCGTTGATGTGAAAAGTGGCTCACCCTCCCCATCATCACCATCCACCTCCCCAACCCGGACATCACCATGAAAGTAGCTCCAATGGAGGCGACGGAACCGACTACTCTACTGACAACAGTTACAATCCATCGGGAGGGAACAACGGGAAAAAGTGGTGGCAAAAGATGATAGATACTATTACCGGCGGAGGCGGTAATGAGAATGACGGAACAAATGGTGGGACCAACGGCGGGTATGCCTCGACGAAGGGCGATTACGGAATGAATAACAGCAATGGAAGTGGGAACTCTTCCGCCACAAGAGTGAGCGCGTTGGAGAAACAAAAAGTAACTGCACTAATGGGAGCTGTGGCTATGGCCGCGCTTGGAACTGCCATGTTTGCAGTCTTTGTAGGTCAAAAGAAGGGTGCAGCGAAATCACACAAACTCCGTGGTTGTGTCGAACGGCGGGTCAAGCTTTTTTCTGCCTTTGCAGACCGACACGTGCCGAGTGGTGCTGTCGAACGGCCGACTAGAACGGTTGAGCTCTCTGAAACGGAGTACAAAGGGGGCCAAATGGCTTGATCAAACCGCGTCCCATTTGGCGGCTACCCCGGATTTGTTTCTCACCTTAATCTCATTGTGGCCACCTCTGGAAACTACGGAAGCGTAGATATGTAAACTATAATGATTGTGATGTAGACACCCCATTCGCCATTAAATAGGTCAAAGAGAGCTAAAGTTAATCGCATTTCTAGACGGGTGACTGCTACTCCTAGCAAGAATTCATACTGCGTTTCGAACCATAAAGCAGGCAAGAGGACACATCCACTCGTGCATTTCAAACATGATGTGATGCAACCAGTCTTATGCAGGATGGAGACCTGAGAACCAAAAGACGAAGCCTCTAGCGAGACATCCTACTCATAGGAGTTGTAGTATATCACACACGTCCTACTCTTCTGTTTTCGAACTTTTCTGCTTTCTTTGTTTTTGTGAGTAGTTGCTGCCATTGCCCATTGCGACTCGTGGGTGACTCGTGACTGCCAATTTTGTGAGCAATGCCTGCTTGGGGTAGGATCCTGGGTTCGAGGTACACTCGCACGCGGTGGACATGGTATGCGGATGTCGGTATTCCGCGACCATGGAGCGATTCCGGATCCCTCCCTTTGGGATTATGGGTGGGGGGATCGAACCCCCCCCAGAGTCGGTTATAATTACTAATGTGTTATTGTTGATTTGAGAGTGTTGTCTTATCGGGCATCGAGTGAGAGCGCGAAAGGACTGACTAACTCCATACCAGACTGTGTAGGTAGTTCGTCTCACATTTTTATACAACAGTAGGAATTTTTTGTACGACCGGGAAGTAGTTTCGTGCGAGTCGCGCGGTTTCCCTCTCGTGTGTGACACTTGTGTGACACTTGTGTGACACTTTGTGACATGGCTTCCAGGAATTTCTCACTACCTACACAGCTTGATAGGGAGTAAGTTTACTACTTCCCTGTGTCTGGCCGTCCTCTCGCGTCGGGCGCGCCCGGCTTGGCGGGAGAATGACTCGACGGGCAATTGTCTTGTCGGGCGTGCGCCCTCCTCGACCATTGCCCTCCTCGTCATTCTACCCTTCGCGCCGGGCGGTCCCTCCTTGAAAGGACTCAACACCGGGAAGTATTAATACTACCCAGCGACAGATTACAGATTGCTGTCACTTTCAAAGAACAAAGAAAAAGTCAAAGTGCGAAGTTACACCGACCACCGTGGGTCTTTTGCTGCAACTTGACTTGAATACGTCGTGACAAGAGGAAGGGTTATAGGGATAAGCCCCAGCAGCGCTATTGGTCGAGTGGTCGGGCTTATCCCTATAGACCTTCCCCTTGTCAAAAGATAACACTGGGGTCACAGGATCGAGTCCCTGTGGAAAAGCAAATTTGTAGCGAGTGTGTAGAGTTTGGTAGCGACTGACGTTGTAAAGCCTAAGAGTACGCCAGTACGAGCTCCATCAATCGATATGGGTAACCGTAGTGGCCCGTGCTTTTCATACCCCCACTGTTTTTTCTACAGTGATTCTAACTTCGTAGGGACACCACTACGGTCATTTTGCACTGCGTAACACCACCATGACACACTCAAGCCGGTGTGCACCTCCAACGAAAGGTGCCAGCTCTCTTGCGACCATCAAGGATGCCTAAGAATCAAGTGTACCGTGAGGGAATGGGCGGGCAGGGATGAGTTGGCTTTTTTTATGGACCGACGGCAAGGTTTTGAAGTCTTCCTTATTTGGCATCCGAAACAGAGGAAGTGACCTTGAGAAGAAGACGACGACAACCGATAGAATGCATCCAGCAAGTCACCGATCATACGTCCGCATGCAGCAATCAACTCCTCGTTACTTTATAGACCGAGCACAACATTGGAAAGCCTCGACCGTTGGTGGCTCAAACGCAACAAAAGCTGATTTGTCCAGACAAAACAAACGTGAACCGTGGGTGGAAGGACTGCGTCTACTGCGACAGACGATGGTGGTGCCGGTGGTGCGGCTGATTCCCACAGCACAATTTGAGTGGAAGAAGGAGGGGATGCCGTGAAGCTGATGGGCGGTGGTCGAAGAGCCTTGCGAGTCGACAACACTCGGCAACAACAACAACAACCCAAAACCCAAACACAACAATCAACTACTCACTCCTCGCTGCCACCGAACGAACAACAACAACACTCGGCAACAACACTCGACAACGACACTCGGCGGCAAGACTCGGCGACAAGATGGTGTGGTCGTCCTCCTTCTTCTACCTTGCGACGAAACAATCAACTCCTCGTCTTTTCGTTGCCCTCACCCAACAAATCGAAGCCTCGTCCACTGGTGGTAACAAGCGACGACAACGACAACCACAAGCGGCTCAACTACAAATGGCGAAACAATCGGCGACGATGTCACAGCTGATCGATCGAATGAACGAAAGAACGAATGAACGACAACAACAACAATCGGCGACAACAAAAATCCAAACACAACAATCAACTACTCACCGCCACTGATCGAACGAACGAACGGATGAACAAACAACAACAAAAACAACACTCGGCAACAACAACAACCCCCACGCAACAATCAACTATTCGCTGTCACCGAACCCTCTGCCCGAGACTGTGCCCTTCAACAACAGCAAGCGGTGACAACGACAAGCGACGACAACGGCATGCGACAAGACAGCAAGCGACAACAACGACAAGCGGCGACAACGACAAGCGACGACAGCGACTTCCGACGACAATGACATACTCAACAATCAACTGCTCGTTTCGGCCAAACGGCAAAACATTCGGCGACCACGGCACGGCAGCAGCACCATACTCAACACCGAAACGATTGCCTATTGTACGACCTACGACACAGAGAAGCATGTACTAAGCTAGATAGATGTTCTGTACTAGTAGCTGTTTATATGCATACTCGTAGAGGAGGCGGGTTGATTATTGTGCTAGCGCCGCCTCACCATGGTGATGGTGTGGGTGCAGTTGGTGAGAAGAATCTCGCAACAAAATGTGCAAGAGTATGAGGGCAATTCATTTTACTTTAGGAAAATGTATGGTGTAGTGAATCTCGTAGGGCCGGAAGTTCAACCGAGTATCGGAAACGTGAAGCACGGGCCACTACGGTTACCCATATCGATTGATGGAGCTCGTAGAGCATGAGGTATCGCAGATTCGGCGCCAAAGAACCACATTAAGGGGGCCACATCGGTAACCAATTAGCGCGAGTCCCTTCCAGGAGGGGCGGAGATTTCCTGGGGCAGTGTCCACCAATGTGGCCCCCCCAGTGTTATCTTTTGAAAAGGGGAAGGGTCATAGGGATAAGCCCGACCGCTCGACCAGTAGCGCTATTGGTCGAGTGGTCGGGCTTATCCCTTTAACCCTTCCCCTTGTCACGTCGTTTGTCATAAAAAAGATCTCTTTGTCCCACCTTCTGCCGTTTCTCGTTGTCAAGGTCTGAACATGTCGTCTACTAATGGAAAGCCCTGCGTCATGGGTGGATGCATTTGTTGCTTCGAAGCCTGTGATTTCCAAGATATTGCTTGTCTTTGTCATGGTGGAGGTGATTGTCTTTGCATCCGCAGTTCCAGTTGCCTTGCGACGGGTGTCAAACCCCGCGGTGTGGGTTGTGTTGGAGATTCCGAAAAGGGGGAATGCTGCAAGATCGGGTTGTTCTGCTGTGACTGCGGACTTGTAACCCCTCGAGGTAAGAAGGCATTGAGGCAATGGCAGTGTTGAGATGTTGCTTTTGATTTCGAGTATCGTTCCACTGACTTTTGTTTGTTATTTGCACGGAAAGCCTTTTGCGCTGGTTACAGGAAGTGTCTTTGCTACACTGCTGTCGAATCTTGCCCCAACACTCCTGCGTACATGGATGAGTGTGTTTGTGCTTTGTTCTGCCTCTCCTGTGCCCCGAAATGTGGTTGCTGTGCCCCTGCCCCTGACTGCCCTGCCATTGACTCTATCCGTCGTGGCGACACTGTTGATCCCGCCGTCGCCGAAACTATGGAGGAGCGCGGCGGCGAAGAATGAGCTCAAAATGCCGAGAACTGTTGTTCATGAAAGATCATTCCTAATGTCTTTTCTTTGAGTCGTAGTGTGTGCGTGTAGCGTGTTAGTAGCGACGTCTTTTTCTATGAAGTCCCTTTCTTCGTCTCTAGCTAGGTTTCGTGAATCACGTTTGTTTGTGCATCTAGAAAACGGCGGAAACATTGTTTCTCAGGGAGTAGGTTGTCCATGGTGTTGGTAAGTTGATAGCGCTTCTAGTTCCGAGTTGGCCGCAGCTAAGATGAGAACGAGCACACAAAACTTTCAAGATAAAGTTGTCACCTAAACGAGCTCAGCAATGAACGCGTTCATGAGCCCGGTAGATGCCGATGAGAAAGCCGAAAGTCAGCATCAAACAGACGTCATAGGTGATGGAGTGACGGTATTTCAGGACATCTAACGTCTAATATCTAATATCAAAAAAGGATTGAAGCAGACAAGTGAAGTTTTCGTTGCTTCGTCACAAAAGTGGGAAGATGAGATGTAGACAAGCAGCAGGACTTGATCAGATGGGCTCCACCGTGCAGAGTACGTAAATCGCCGCGAAATGAACAAGACAAGATGCTGTTGCGGTTGATCCCCCATTTTGTTTGAGCAGCAGGCAATTGGCAGTTGCCACTCCCTCAGCGCACCGCCATGGAGTGTGTGCGACCGTTTACATGTAATGAATGTGAAAAATGTGAATGCGGAGGGCTCCACAGAAAGACCAGATTTTTGAGTTGGCACAACAACCGTGTTGTTCTTCTTTTTCGGATGGCAGTTGTTTTTTTTCATGTGGCGTGCAGAAACGAAGGACAGGAGACAGGATGCACAACGTCATATGGGAAGCGGAATATCCACTATACTCTTTATAGTACAAACACGATGAGTTGTGTATCACTATAGAGCTTTCAGTGGGCAACATCTCCTGTCCGCTCGTTTTAACCTCTGGGCTCCTGGGAATTGGTACCGGAGACCACATCGTCTTGGAACAATCACCATGACGGACATTCAAGCAAAGAGCAATGGTAACCATCCCGACACAACCGTTGCTGTTTGCTGCACCTGCTTCGGATTTGGCGTTCGAAGTAGAGAGATTCCAGAATGTTCACCGTTGATGCCGAACGATGATGAACCAGACGGCTTACACAAGGTCCAAGAAGAAGTCGTTCGCAGATCCACCCAAATATTTCATGACTCTCATGAAAAGGAGAATGGTATCAGAGTGGAACATGGTGATATCGACCTTGTTTTCTTTGATGCGGTGGAAAGTCAAGTGGAAGAGGACCAATACCCTGTCATAACAACATCCTACGTGGCGAAATCTAAAAATGTTTCCTTGCAAGAACCAGAGACGATGCTTCGAGACGCGCACGAGTGGCATGCTGACTTATTTGAAGATGCTCGCTCCAATCCTGCAGAGGGCGAAGGAATAGATGAGGATGGTCGTCTGAGTGAGTCCGGAGTGATACTGGAATCACCCCCGTTATCACCTCCACGGATACTCTCTGCGGATACGGAACCTCGAACGCGATTATCCTGGAGGTATTCATCACGACGAGCCTTCAATATATTTCGTCGTGGCGCGTACATTGATGGGGATGACTTGATTGCAACCAACGTTAAAGAGCGTGGGTACCCTGGTCAACTCACAGAGGAAGAGCTGGCACAGTGTATGTTGTTTTATCGCGAAATTCATAGAAGAAAAGGAAATCTCTATGATATTGTGTACTCCATGAAAGGAATAGAACAAGAGCCTTACACAATATGCCGCTACATGCGTGCACACAAATTTGATGCAGAGAGAGTGTTGGACCATTTGGAAAACATCCAGGATCAATGGGAAGACGCGAAAGCCCACGATTTCCACCGAGACATTGATTCAGCTCTGGGGGTTCCTCTTGTTCTGTTTCTGCAACACTATCCTTACTTCTATCATGGCAACGCTAAGAATGGCTGTCCTGTGAACTATTTCAAAGCTGGAAAATTAGAATCAGAAGCTTTGCTTGCGATGGTTTCACCGGAAGTCAGCACTCGTTACTTTTGGCATATATTTTACTATACATTCAGAGAAAACATGATTTTTGCCAAGGAACGGAATCCTGACTTTGTACGCTGCGAATCCATCAATGTGGTCGACTTGAAGGGCGTTAGCAGCAACCAGTTAACAAGCGAAGCTGTTGAGTGTTTGAGGGGTGTTTCAAAAATTGTTGAGTTTTTCCCTGAAACATTGCATTGCATGATAATAATGAATGCGCCAACATGGTTTGCCATGGCATGGCAGATCATCAAGGGTTTCATTGACAGCAGAACATCCAGAAAGATTGAGGTGTATGCCAGCTCTGAGAGAGGTCGACGACGACTCGCAGAGCTGGTCGACTCATCTGAAATTCCAAGTGACTTTGGAGGCACAAGCCCTTCTCTTGATGTTTCCATCCGTGAGCGTTGCCGAAGACCTGGGGAGAATCGCGAGTTCTACTCAACATTGGTGCACGTCAAGAAAACCGAAATGAAAAAGGCGGAGATGCTCTATGTACTCAAAGCCGGAGAAACCGCAAGGGTACGCATATACACAAGGTCCACTACAGCTGCCATGGTGTCTGTAACATGTCAAGGCAAGCTAATTGGTCAGAGCAAAAAGATCTTTCGGTCCAACCAAAATGTATACACGCCCATTCTTGGTGACGAGAAGCCAACGCCCTTCATGACTGAAATAGATGATGATATTCAAGGTCCAGGGAAGTTAGCAGTTGAAGTTAAAGGCATGACAGATACTGAGCCAAGCAGAAGACTTCCTCACGGCAACTTCTTAATCTCTGTGGAGGTTAAGAAAGTTTAAGGCCTGCATCTTACTTTGTGGTGCGGAGATAGTGACCGACACATCACCGTACCATATCGTTGCACGCAAGACAGATGACATGTGTGATTATCCTTCGTTCTGAAGGAAGGCCGACTCTTCACTCTCACTCACCCTCTTTGAAACTGAACATAAAATTTTCTTGCTCTGATGCCGATCCTCCTCCCATTTCCCTAGATGGATGCTAATACTGGCACAGACATGGCTAGGTAGACGTATATGCTTATTGGAAAGAAGATGGAACATACAAATGACGACACATTACTCAAATTTCTTCAATGTAGATAATCATTGTGAAACTAGGAGCAGGTAGTACTACAGCAACTTCCGGTGATGGACTCAAAACGTAGGTGATCTTTCTACTACTCAGAGTATCGTCACGATATAACATCCGGTTTCATTTCTTCATTATCACACAGTAATACCTCTGATATGATTATACTAGATACAGATTCTTTCGATATGAGGCAAACATCCAGAGTCACGGATGTCGGAGGATTTGGTAGATGTCGTTTGATGTCGTTTGATGAACATCATGCACGACGTCCACCATCATTGTGCTAAGATTATTGCATGCCTTGTCTTGCTCAATTGGGTATGTAAGGATAGAGAAAAGGGTCTTTATTCTCTCGCGTTCGTATTGTGGTATCACTTTATCACGTCAAAGGTTGACCAAGGAGCAGAACGGGTTGGGTAGGTAGAGTGGTTAGCAGGTACCAAGTGCGAAAAAGCTTCGTCAACGATGGCATCTTATTGCAAACGGAGGTGGAGTTGCTAAAAGGTGAACCGCGATCACTCGTGTTGAATGCTGTGGAGGCTCTGCTAAGGACGTCCTATAACAAAACATGACTTGGTTGGAGCATCTCAAGAGTTACTGCCGGATTCACTGAACTGCGAGTAGCCTTGCAAATCTGGGCGTTTTGAAAGTATTGCTATGTCGTTTTTTTAACTTATCTAGCTTTTTTCGCTCTAATCAAAGCAACCTAGGACGTGGTGACAATGCCCCTCCTTGATACTCACTTCCGCGTATCGCTTCTGATCCATCATTTTCCTAAATTTTCCAGTCATACGGCATTGGATCGACTTCAATCGTGGATTTACAGCCTGAATCAGCACATCAACTTCTGCAACATTACCATCTGCGTCCCTTTCCTTGCGCACCAAGAGCTGCTGTGTTTTCTCGAGATCACTCGCTGTCTTGTGATGTCCATTTCGAGCTGATATTGCCCACAGTTGTTGGCTCTGTTCGGACCCTTTTTGTCTTACCGGTAAGATCAAGTCGTGGTGGGCATTATGAATGTTCCAGTTGCCATGGATTGCGTTCCATTGGAAGTCTTTCTCCACCAATGAAGGATCCGCTAAAACTTCTGTCGCACCGGCAACAATGCCATTCGACAGGCAAACTTCGACCGTATCGAGAATACTGTCAACATTCTCCTCGTGCTGAGGTACCAACTCTTTCAACGAAATGAAATGACTTGCGGGGTCCTCATCGGCCTTCCAACAGCACACAAAGAACCGTGCAACGAGAATGCTTGCGAACATCTTTTCCCATGCCTTTCCACTACTTGTGGCCGCAGCCGAACCTGCTGCTTCATACAGCTGCTTGGGTGTTGGCATGAGATCGTCTAGTTCAAACTTACAGTTTGTCTTGACCCAAGCCTGCAACCTGGTGTGTGTGGTTGAATTGCTGCTCCACAAGAGTCGTGGAATTCGCAAATAGCCTTGTGGTCCAGACATAAACAGAACGGAATCCCAAAGAAGCTCCTCCCACTTCATAGTTTCACCAGGAATTGTTGCGCAATCCCATGTTTGACCACTATCCTCTGACTCATTGACTAAAGCAATGTCACACACTGCACATACAAGGATTGCTTTTGCCAGACATTGTGTTGATCTAGGCGTTTTGGTAAGATCAGAAGTCTCCTTGTAAAATGAGGCCACCATTTTTTGCCAAGTTTCAATCTTTGTGCTTGGCAGTTGAGAACCACTTTGGGAGAATGCCGTCACAACCATACGAGGAACTCCCGCCGTAACTGCAAGTATAAGTCGAATTTCCCGTTCATCCTTCTTTGACAACTCCGATTCTCGTTTCTGTCGGTATTGGGAAAAAAGCTCCCTGACCGAAATCTCTGATAAGGCTTGCAGGGGCTGGATAGGTGAGTGAATGACATGAGCCTGATATGTTTTAGGTCGTGGGAAGTTTCGTGTTGCTCCTGTCCCAAAAGCAATCAAGGCATGTCCAGAGGGGACCTTCATCATGAGCCATTCCAACAAAATGTATTTGGCTTGATCTTTTTCTTCTACTTCACTTGTATTGTCTCCGTGTAATCGTGGAAGGTTTTGAGGAACTCCATCGTTACGCTCCTCGTAACTTGGCGATTGTGGCGTATTGTTAGGAACACAGAGTTCCTCAGCAGAGTCCAAAAGAATTATTGGCCGCACGTCTGTGCAGCTGTTGCCAAAAACCGACACGGTACAGTTTTTCCACAAGTCGTATGCGGCCACAGAATTCATTTCCAAGTACTCTCTCAGAGATGATGACAAGCCTTCCCCACCAGACCACAACTTCTGAAACTGAGGCATTTTAGAAAAGTAAATTCCATTTACCGTCGAACCACCAAATAGCTTGCAGAGGTGGAAAACCACAAGTACAGGGATGACTCGCTCCATTGCATCGTGATCATTCCGAAGCTCGTCGATAATTCCAACCAAAATCTTGCAATCCTCGATAATAATACGCCCATTGTCACGTTGTGGCTTGAGCTCGTCTGATTCGAGGGCAATTTGTCGCAACAAAGAAGTTTTCCCACTGCCCCTACCAGACCACAGTGTTACGCTGAGTGCTTTTTCATTGCCTTCTATCCACTTTGTACCATTGAGAACTTGTTCTTGGACTTTATCCCGCTCGTAAAGTTTCCTGTCTTTTTTATTATTGATGGAAAAATTGACAATGTCCACGAAATTGTATTTCCTCACATCAAATGCCGCCGCTTTTCGCTTCTTACTTGTATCACCGTGTTGTTGTCGCTTAACGCAAAACGAACCTGCTGCTTAGTATCTTTTCGAATCCTTTATCGCTGCTGGCTCTCGTTGATGAAAAATCATTCTATTTGATTCGATTCAATTCAATTCATCAAACACAAACATAACTTACTTGCTGCTGCTGCGGCGGTCGAATTCTGGGTGGACACGATGTGTACGTGCCGTTGTTCTCAAGGGATGCAAAGCCGCCTATTCTTATCCCATTGCTATCTTTCAAGAACTTTACCTTCTCATCTTTCAAATAGTCCTTGTATTCCTCTTGACTGGCGAGTATCAATTCCTCGCCATCAACAGTGATCTTCTTGGACGCCATGGTGACTGGTGACTTACCCCCAAGTAGGGGCGAGATTTATAGTCGCACTTGAGTCGATTTATTTTGCGTGTTTCGTATCTCATAACCAAAAAACACGACACATGTGCGACTTGTACTCACCTCTGCTAGGGGGTACATGATGACTACCGGGTTATCGACGGGCGCGCACGAAGTACAGACGGTTGATTGGTAACCTTACTCTCCATCGGTTACACACAAAACAACATTCCGACGCATATCGCCAATCGCCAGTGGACAACAACAAAGGCATCTGTGTACTCTCGATCTCGATTGCTGTGTATGGGTTCATGGGACCGTCCCTGCGAAACCGCAAAGCTAAGGCCACTTCTGCTTCAGCTGCAGCAAACGAGGAGAACCATGAAGATACCCAAACACTAGTCGAGGAACCCCACATCGAAGAGCGATCAGGGTCCACTACCAGAGCCGATCAAGATCATGACCCGGAAAGCACTTCGACCTTTCGGTTGACACCTTTGATTCAAGTGGATCCGTTCAGACGTCTCGATGTGGGTCCTTTTGCCCTCTTAAGTTTCTTCTTTGTACTTTCGGATCATTTGCTGGCAACCAACGCAACTGCGCTTCTTGATACCGGCAAGATCACGAAGCAGGATATTGCGATGGCTCAAAGTGTAGTCACGGCTGCTTTTGCATTGACTCTTGTTTGTCAGGTAATGTTGGTTATTGGAGCTCAGTGGAGTGTCTGCTTGAAAGTTGCAGTGGGTTTTCGTGTTGTTGGGCGAAAAAAGGACCGATATACACGCGACAAGAATGATGAACATGAGTTCAATTCAGAGGAGATACTAAACTGGACGCATTGTTTTGTTGAGCCTATTCGATCGACCATGTCGTCTTCAGGTGGTGGGGAGCGTTGTGGGATCGCAGCTGTACAACATACAAGGGATAAACGGGCTTATGTGAACTTTCAGGATCACATATTTAGATATTGTCCTCGCAAGTTTCTTCCCGATGGGGATATTGCACTGTGGAATGCTGATGAGAACGCACCCTCAATCACAAGGACGAAAGTCGAAGATGAGTCGCAAAGCAAGTTCCGTCCTCTCTTTTTCCCGATCAATCTTCCTTTAAAGTTTTATTCCTGTTGGAATGGTCATCCATCAATAGACCATGTAACCAAAGCCTCATCAATCTACGGTCTCAACGAAACGTTAATACAACTTCCATCTTTTTGGGAACTGCTCTCGGAACAACTTATTGCCCCTTTCTTCCTGTTTCAAGTTTTCTGTGTCTTGCTGTGGTCACTGGACGAATATTGGTACTATGCAATCTTCACTCTCTGTGCATTGCTCATGTTTGAGTCAACATTGGCGTACAATAGACAGCAATCGTTACAACGACTGCATCATGCCGGAAATACGAACGCTGGCCAAAGAGTGTGGGTTCGGCGGTCAATCTCAGTAGGATTGAAACGAAGTAATGGTTGGACACTCTTACCCAAAACGGAACTTGTTCCAGGAGATTATGTCTCGATTTCGGTGGGGTCCGTAGAAGGGACGCCCGTCCCTGCCGATATAGTGGTTCTCCGAGGTTCAGCTGTCTGTGATGAAGCTCTTCTGACCGGAGAGTCGGTACCCCAGTTGAAACAAGCATTGGACACGTCCGATTCTTCGGAAAGCGGTGGCGACAACGGTCCCAAACGTTTAGATCTACAGGACAATCTGCACAAGGAATCCATTTTGTTTGGTGGCACGAAGCTTCTCGTCGCCACTGCAAACGAGGCAGATTCTACCAGTAATGAAGAAGAAGACTTGCCACCGCCGGGTGCTCGGGGGGTGACTGGAATGGTTCTGCGGACTGGATTTGAAACCGCACAAGGAAATTTGTTGCGTACCATGGCACATTCCAGTCGTACGGCAGATAGCATTCATACATGGGACACGTTTGTCTTTATTCTTCTTTTGGTCTGTTGTGCACTGGCAGCGGCAGCCATGGTATTGAAGGAGGGCTGGTACGACGAACGTCGGAATCGCTTCAAACTCTTTCTCCATGTCATTATCATTGTCACGTCCGTTGTTCCACCGGAACTGCCCATGGAACTCAGTTTGGCCGTCACAAACAGTGTAGCAGCGCTTGTGCGCCGATGCAAAGTCTATTGCTCGGAGCTCTTTCGTATACCCTGGGCAGGGGAAGTGAACGTGTGTTGCTTTGATAAGACGGGAACCTTGACGAGTGATGAGATGCGCTTGCGTGGAGTCCGTTTACCCAGCACCGAGAACGACCAGACAGAAGAATCATTGCTCAAACTACCCTTGGAAGATGATGGTATTCCGCGTGAGACGATTCGTGTCATGATTGCTTGCCATTCGCTGACCCCTACGGGTAGACCTCGTCGAGTGTCAAGTTCGACCAGCAAGATCAAGCAGGTAGTTGTGGGAGATCCATTGGAACAGGCAGTGCTGAACAAGACAGGGTATTGTTTACTCGGAGGCAATGTTGTAGCTCCTATATCAGCGGATGATGGTGGCAAACCTGTGACCATTCTCCATCGATTTGCCTTTTCGTCCAAACTCAAACGCATGACGGTCCTGGCTTCCGAAGAAGGACAACACAGTGTGTGGGCGTTGAGCAAAGGTGCCCCCGAAACCATGAAGGAATTTTTGACCACGGAATCGATACCCGACAATTATGACTCGATTGCCTTTCATCACATGGCTCACGGACGACGCGTCCTGGCCATGGCCTCTCGACGGCTTGGGATATCATCCAGCCCCGCTTCTATTCCGCAACTGGTCCAAAAGGGTCGGGAACATGTGGAACGAAACCTGGAGTTTGTGGGATTCCTGGTCCTGGATTGTCCTTTAAAGCCCGATTCCAAATCGGTCATTTCCGAATTGATCAAGTCAAAACACAATTGTGTCATGATCACGGGAGATGCGCTATTGACAGGTAATTCTATGGTTTTTACTCCTGGAACATCATTCCTAGTAAAATGGTGGACCGACACTCACTTTGCTTTCTTCTTTTTATTATTCGGCGCGAGCAGCGGTGGAGGTTGCTCGTCAAGTGGGTATTGTGCCCTCCTCCAACCCGTTCACCACCACCAATAGTACTAATAATAACCAGGTGGTTGTGTACCAGATTCAACAGCGACCACCGTCACCCCACAGTCCTACAATCGAGAAGGAGCAATTCAACCGGAGGAGCCACCAACGACGATTGGAATTTGAATGCGTGACTCTATCGAGAGAATCCCATGAACGCCTCCCATTTTCTCGCCAGGAGATTCCCAAGCTCCTACGACTGCGACACGACGGAATTGCGGCCTTTAGTATTTCGGGGGATGTGTTGATTCAACTGGCGCAATCCGTCCTGGGATCTTCTCCTCCTTCAACGGACTTGTTGTCCATGACCATGGAGAAAGCACTCTTGCTACATCCTTGCGTGCAAGACCTTTTGAGTGAATTGGTTCCCCTCTTGTCCGTCTTTGCCCGACATGCCCCCCATCAAAAAGAAGCCGTCATTGCCGCGTTTAATCATGGAGGTTCTCGAACCCTCATGGTGGGTGATGGGACCAACGATGTGGGAGCCTTGAAACGTGCCCACGTGGGTATTTCCATCCTTAGTGCCCCCCACGTGGAAGCCAAACAACGCGAGGCATCGGATACCTTGTCGCGCGCCAAAACGAAACACAAGAAGAAGAAGAAGAAAGCCAAGGGTGATTCCACGACCCTGCCCCAAAAAGAGGAACAACGCGAACTCCTGCAGCGCTCGTTGGAACAGCTTCGAGAGGCTCAACAAGAGTTGGATCAGGTGGAATTGGGAGACGCCTCGGTGGCGGCACCCTTTACCTCCCGAGCCGTGAGTATCCAATGCGTCAAGGATGTGATTCAACAAGGTCGTTGTACCTTGGTCACCATGCTTCAGATTTACAAAATTTTGGGCATTAATTGTTTGGTCAATGCCATGGTGTTGAGCACTTTGTTTTTGCACGGAGTCAAACAGGGCGATCGACAATTGACCATTTTGGGCATGGTCGTGGCTAGCTTGTTTTTCTTGGTGACTCGCGGAGAACCCTTGCCCACCTTGTCGGTGGAACGACCACCATCGTCCGTGTTGAGTGTCCAGGCATTGACCTCCATTGCCTTGCAATTCTTGGTCCATGCCGGGACGACCTGGCTAGCCACGCACGCTTGTAGTTTGTTTGTCGATCCCTACGATCCTTCCTTGGTTCCCGATGGTCCCTTTAATCCCAATGTCTTGAATACCTGCACCTTTTTGCTCACGTGTGTGGCCACGGTGAATACCTTTTGGGTCAATTATCAAGGTCGTCCCTTTGTCCAAGAGCTACAGCACAATACCTGGCTGTACCGCAGTTTGCAAGTGTGTGGTGCCGTCTTGACCAGTTGCGCCCTCCAACTAGTTCCACCCCTGAATGAGTTGATGCAATTGACGACACTGGCCGAGACGACGGGACACGACGACGACGACCGTCCTTGGATGGCTGTTACTACTACTCCTGGGGAAATGGATGGAACCGGGTGGTTGCTGCTTCTCCGGAATGTGGTACTACAACAGACGGGATTATCCGGATTGATTTTCGGACTCATGGTGCTCGACACACTCTTGACATGGGCCGTTGAACGCGGGACACGACGATTCTTGTAATAATCGTAGAGGCGAGAGCCAACGACAACGAAAAAGCCTCCAGACAAGCGATTGTTTGTTGGGAGGTCGTTTGGTCCATATATATAGACTATGTAGAGTGCATGGTTCGAGTCCAACGTCCACAGGAACGGTTCGCCCTCGTAGAATCATGGAACAGGTGGACTGCGATACTGTATCCCTCTATAGTATACTCGTAGCCGAAAGAGTCCTTCTTGGTTTCCGTTTATTCATGCCTCTTTGACACACAGAGTGTGTTGTATATATATAGTGCGGGGATCCGCCGCCGCCGCCTCCTCCTCTCGACTCCACACCACCACCAACCTCACAACCGCTGTGCAAACACACACACCAGGGAAGAAAGAGAGACCGTCGTGATCAATACGTGCCGACCCACCCAGGAAGCGCTCCAGGGCGGCGTCCTTGTGTGGTTGCCACGTGTGGTCTTGCAAGGAGACAAAGGCGTTTGTGTGTTGTCGCATGTCTACGAGTTTCGTGTGCGTGTGTGTGTGTCCCTCTATTCGTTATTCGTACTTGCACAAAGAGTCGTCGTCGTTTGATGGTTGCCACAGTGTGGTGGCGTTGGCTTGTGATGTGGTCGTCACAAAACCCCAGCTTCTTGTCTCTCTCTACAGTTTGAACAGCTAAATTATTCGTGGGGCGATCTATTCGACCAATCACAACAACGAAAACTTGTAGTCTACCAATCAAAAGCCGTCCATTCGTTCCACTGCCATAATCCCGTCCGTCGTAATTCGTAGACTCGCTCTCGTCGTTGTGGTACCTACTCCAATGAGAGACACACATCCCCAAGAATAAGCTTTGACAGTCTCTTCTCACCGCCTCCTTCTGTAGACCCTGTACCACTCTCTACTAGCAACTACGAGTAGGAGGATGGGTCCCATGCTCCAAACACACAAACAACCAAGGAGCATTCGGTAGAGGATAGGCCGGAGGAAACACACACACACACACTGGTGGATTGTTCTCGTGCACTTTAAAACCGCTTTATTTTCTAGTCTCTGATTGTCTCGGAGTCGGCGGATCCATCGGTTCAGCACGGCTCCTCGTGTGTGTTTTGGTACGAAAAATGTCCCGCGACGACACTGAGGCTGCTTCCACCTCCACCGCAACGGCGACATTACCACAACGACAAGGACAAGGACACCAAGACGTTCCCCTTGCAGAGGTGACTCGAACGGTCGAAGACGTGACGCTGGCCGATCACCATCGTCCTCATCCCACGGTATTGGACTTGGACCCTCCACCAACAAGAAACTGGTTAGTCTCGTGGGTTTCCTCGTGGCTATCGGGTGGTGGGACGGCCATGTCGTCGTCGTCGTCGTCGCCATCGCCGTCCGAGCAACCATCACCACCACTACCCGAATCGGCCGCGGTGGAACCGGCCCAAGGATCCCACCAACCCAAGAGGACCGTGGTGGACCGGTTGTGCCAGACTCTCTTGTGCCGCCGTCACACCGCTTGTTCGTGGCAGGACCATGGACACCGTCCAGGCCGTTGCCTCGTGGGCCTGGGTGGTTTCATGATGGTGTCCATCCTTGTCTTGGTCGTGACGCTCGTCGTGACCAAGAATACGAATCGAGACTCGTCGGAACAACAAACGGCCCAGCAATTGGCCCATTACCGAAATCGATTTGTCGTGTTGCGGACCGCATTGGGCAATTCTTCCAAACCCTACTTGTTTTACGATCCCAATTCGGCTCAATCCAAAGCCTTGCAATGGCTCGTCTTTCAAGATACCACCTTGACCATTCCCCCGGCGGCGACTCGAGAGGCTCCAGACAATGACAACGACGACGAGGAAATGGCGGTCTTTTCCATGCGATTGGCCCAACGGTACGCGTACATGGTCTTGTATTATCAGTGCGGCGGTTCGGAATGGCTCACACTGGACGTGGAACAACAAGAACAACAAGTCGAAGACTCCGAGACGACTGGTGCTCCACCTCCCGAAGAGCAATGGACGACCGTGTCGGAGTGTAACTTTTTGGGATGCCAGTGCAACGATCAAGGTCAATTGACCCAATTGGATTTGAATGGGCAAAATGTGCTGGGACAAGTTCCCGTCGAAGTCGGACTCTGGACGCATTTGCAAGTCTTGGATTTGGGCCGGAACGATCTGCGAGGAAGCTTGCCCATGAAAAGTACTTTTGGTAAACTCACCAATCTTGGTACGTCACACACGAGCCATGAAACATAATTCCACCAACACTTCGTCTCACTTGCGTTTTGGAGCGTGTTGTTTTTGGTTCTGTGGACAGAATACTTGAATCTCGATTCCAATTCGTTTTGGGGTCCCCTCACCTCTCATGTGGGGGCATTGACCAAGTTGCAGTCCTTTATCGTGGACAATAATCGATTGACGGGACCCTTGCCTCTGCAAGCCTTGGCCCAATTGAAAGAGCTTCGATATTTTCGGATTCGCAACAATGCCAACCTGTCGGGACCCTTGCTCCAACTCGCCACCGAATCGTGGCCCAACCTGGTGCAATTGGCCGCCTCGAACAATGCGTTTGACGGGACCATTCCTCCGGAAATTGCCCAAAATCTGGCTCCCACCCTCCAACGTATCGAACTGGGATCGACCAGTCTTTCGGGAACCTTTCCTCCCGAACTCTTTGACTTGACCAATTTGGAATATTTGTCGATTGGGAGTAATGCCTTGCAAAATGCCACATTGTCCACGCACATTGGACAATTGACCAAACTCGGTACGTGCTCAAAACCGTCGTGTCGAACTATACGGATCCGACTACTGCAAGTACGGACCACATCCAACCACTCGCACTGACTCACACTACACTGTTGGAATGAATGAATGGTGCCGTGTACCTAGAACATTTGGGTCTCTATGGGAGTGGAATTCGAGGGACCCTTCCCACCGAAATTGGTCGTTTGACCAATCTCGAATACTTGATTTTTGCACAAACCACTATTTCCGGAACCTTGCCCACGGAAATTGGACTCTTGAACCAAATGACCTACTTGGTATTTGTACGTTGCATCATCCTCCTCATCCTCCTGTTGGAGGCAGGAACATTTCTGTCGTGTGTTGGTCTAGGTTTCATTCTCACACTGCTCGTTTTGGTGTGTGTGTGTCTTTAGTCCAATACCGAAATCAGTGGAACGCTGCCGTTGCAAATTGCCAATCTCACCAAACTCGGTACGGGTCATGGCCAAAGCGCCACTTGTTGGACAGTTTGGTCCTCGAACCCTTGGTCTCTCACCACGTGTTGTTGTGCCGCTCTCATTATTCCTTGTGTGTGCGGTTGCAGTGTCGGTGAATATGGTGGACACGGAGCAGACGGGAAGTATCAATGTTCTCTGTCAACTCCCCAAACTTATGCGAGTCACATATTCATCGCGAGAGGTCACGTGTGATTGTTGCCGAACCTAGACTGCGCTTTTTCCATCGCGCAACAAATAATGCAGGCAGCAGCCAAGGGTGGTGGGAGCAATTCTAGATCGGGGAAACTAGGCTGTACGGAAGGGAACTGGAAACCCAGCGACACATCCAAGTCATGAAATTGGGCATCCATCTCGTAAAGAAAAACATATCAGCACGTTTTCATGCACAGCTAACCGTTCTGCAGAGAGATCATGCAAGGACGCTGGATATGTACCCCATTCCAAAAGTTCGGAAGCACGTCACATTCGTAGCCTGTTCGCTACGACCGTAGGTTTGGCAGCATGCTTGTTCTTCATGAGGTGGGTATAGCCCACTCGACCGCAAACCAATGATGGAGCAAACAGCGTGTCTCTTGCTTCGAGGCGTCCACATCCGTCCAGTCGCGCTCCATCCATGGATTGATGATCCATCCATAGACATTCGTCAGCGGCCGCAAGGTTCCTTTTGGCATTCCGACTGTGCTTCCTTATCCAATGTCATGCATGTCGATTCTTGTCATTGTTCACGTACCGACAAACTTGATGGGACCCGAGTAAAGTTCTCCTCCATCTCTCCTTCCAATTCCGTCTCTCACACCATGAGAACGCATTGCTCCTGGGGGACATGGACACGTGGTTGCATGGAGCAACGGTGCGTGGTGCTTCTTGTTCCTGGAATCTCAAGCGAACGGGTGAGATCGCGGTTTTTCCGTGACCCAGTTTTGGTCCTACCAAATTTTTTGTCACATAGGAAGACATAGGACCAGCCGTGCCAGGCGACTCGGCATGTGACATAGAGCAACGAGCCAGCATCGCCCCAGACCCCAGATCCCCCAACTCTTACTAACATCATTTAATGGATGGTGGCAGTCGTACATGTGCAAACCCAAAGTCAAATCTGAACGCGGGCGTTGCTCTTGTCTTTTGCCTGTTGCTTGTTGGTGCCTTTGGGTACATTATTTGATGTATGGTAGTCGTAAGACAACGATACACAAAGAGGGTCGGTGCAATCATAAACAAGGCGCGAAACGAGGGAACACGGAACTGGACAATAACTATAGTGTTCTGGCTTTGGAAAGCCACATTCATTCACTCGTTTTCCAGGAACAATCCACTCGGAACGATCATTGAGTGTGCCCCTCTCTCTCTCCGTTGGAAAGCACCTCGACAGATACCACACGAGAACGATGCATTGGGACATGGGGAATCCTTGTCTTGAAGAAAAGTACGACAACTTTGAAGAGCAAAGGGCCCACCATGTTCTCCATGCCAGGTCCGGCAAACACCCCAAACGCAGTCCACGTGGTCATCATCCCCGCAGATTATCCCTCCATGTTCTGTTCGTCACTGTGAGCTGGCTATCCCTCTCTGTTTCAGCAAAGATGCGCTCCGAAGCTGGGTTCTCCCAAGTACACAACGGACAACAATTGGAACACCAACAAAGACATTCCTTGGACGAGTTTCCAGGGTCTCCAACACCACATCTCCAAGCATTGCAAAAGCATCAAACCACGCAAAGGTTACAATCCCAATCATCAGGCCACGTTTCATTAAATGAGGAATTAGCTCCACTGGCACTTGAGCATGGCCTCGCACCTGCGTCCACATCCAAAAGGGGAAGTCAACCTGAAGCGACCTCTATGGAAACAGTACGTGACGAGGGAAGTACAGGAAATGGAATTGCATATTCCTTCCAGTTCATAAGACTACTCAAAAATACAACAGATGCTCCGACCAATGCTCCGTTTCCCGCACCCACCAGCGCTCCTACTAGGAGTCCTACACCACCCCCGTCTCCATCTCCCACGGTGCAACCAACACCCAGCCCAATTTTGCCAACTGTGGCGCCATCGCCACCACCAACACGAAACCCAACCATTGCTCCAAACCCATCACCAACAGTGTCACCATCTTTGACACCGACGAGACGACCGACTCCTGGTCCTACCCAAGCTCCTTCGCCTGGACCAACAACATCTCCCTCCAGAAACCCGACTCCAGGTCCTACTCAGGCTCCTTCGCCTGGACCAACAACATCTCCCTCCAGAAACCCAACCCCTCAGCCAACACTCCCGCCCACTCCTCCTCCCACCAATGCCCCTTCACAAAGCCCAACAATGCGCCCAACGTCTTCACCCAGTTCAACTCCATCGGCTTCTCCCATCAGATCACCGACGAGAACACCCTCTGTTCCGCCAACGCCTATCCCATCGGATGCGCCATCTTCCGGACCCACACGGAGTCCAACTCCAGATCCAACCAGTCGTCCAACTACATCCAGCCCTACGGATGTGCCATCTCGTTCGCCTTCCTTCCGACCTACACATTCTCCAACAAGCTCACCATCGGCACGTCCATCCGCAAGTCCAACAACACGCTCTCCGACAACTCCACCATCTTCAGCACCAACAGGATCTCAAGTTGAAGTTCCAACGACATCAAACCCCACTGTTTCGCCGTCCCCGCCACCTTCACCCGCGCCTACGATCAGTCCTTCTTCCAGTCCGTCCACATCACCTACCCGGAATCCTACCCCGCTGCCAACGCCAAACCCGACACGACAGCCAACGCCGAATCCCACTCCAAACCCGACACGACAGCCAACACCGAATCCTACTCCAAACCCAACGCCATTCCCGACCTCGTCGCCTACAAGGAATCCGACTGCGGCGCCCGTGAACAGTCCAACTCCTCCCCCGACACCACGACCATCGCCATCCCCTACTGCTAGTCCTACCAGGTCCCCATCTGCGTCGCCAACAAGGAATCCAACTCCGCCGCCTACAAGGAATCCAACTCCTCCACCGACAAGGAATCCAACATCCACACCATCATCTTCCCCAACCCGCAGTCCAACTCCTGCTCCGGTTATTACGGCATCTTCATCACCCACTTCTGCTTCACCTCCAAGCCCAACCTCTAGTCCTGGTACTCGAGGAGGAACTGCAACCAATGCTCCATCCCAAACTCCCTCGCTTAAGGAATTTCACTGGTCAAATGGTGGATCGACTGCGGCTCCTTCAGAAGATCCCACTGCAGTACCGACCAGAAGTCCGACCGTAGAGCCAACTCCCCAGTTCCAATACCCGGAACAAATCCTTACCGGTACAAACTACCGTGCTTCTATTACTGGAGCAACGAGCCCTGCAAATGGTTCTTCTCGACAATTATCCTTGGTTGATATTGATAATGACTGTGACTTGTACGTCCTTTTCCTCTTGGTAGGAAAAATTGACGGTGCAATTCGTGATGCTGTCGTACCCGTTGAGTCGCTCGAGGTTCTCATACAAAATGCCAAAAAAGAATACCTCGAATCCGAATCTACTCTATTGTATGTCTTCGACGTCGAAGTCAAACTCAGATCCTCAGTTCAGCAACACAACCTGGAAGCATACGTCACCGGGGGCTTCAACTCTGAGGATGAAGAAGAAATATTCCTATCCGCCGTTCGACTATCAGGTGAATGCCCGTTATGGATGAATGCTTCTGACTTTAGGCTCGCGACACCCTCTAGTTCGCAATTGCAGACTCCCGCCGCTGTCAGTGAGACCTCAGGAGCACAAGGAGCTGTGCTAGTTGCGGGTTTGGTCGCTGCTCTAGCAGCTGGTGCTATTCTGACTGCGATTTTTGTTTTTGTACGCATCGTGGGAAGACGCAATAACGGAGGAAACAGGATTCCAGGTCTTGTGGACGACAGTCGTGTGCAAGATCTTCATGACCACGAAGCCATTTCTGAAATCGGACTTGAGGCATGTTACGAAATCAGTACTCTGGGTGACCCACCAATTGTGGGCTCTATAACTGAGGAAGAACCACAGGAGACATCGACGAACGATTCCTTCAGTCTTGACTATGACTACCAGAAGCCCCCGAACCCCAAAGCATACTCCTGTTCGAGCGTTTCAGAGTCTGATGTATCAATGAAATCAAACCCACTTGTATCAAGAGACGATGATACATTGGAAGCCCAATACGTCGCGGGGGAGCAATTTGAGGTCTTTGCACCACCTGGCGTTCTCGGTCTTATATTAGATACAAACACCGACGGGATCCCAATTGTAACGAACGTGAAATCATCTAGTGTCCTGAGCGATGCCGTCAAACCTGGGGATCGTCTTCTTGCCGTGGATGGTGTTGATGTAGTGCTGATGATGGCATCCGATATATCGCGAATTATCGCAAACAAGAAGAACCAACCTGAACGTCATCTTCTTTTCGCAAGACCTATCACACATGATCTAAGCAGTGCAGGGTCACTGCAAACAAAATAGAAGTTTTTCGGCATGTGTCACAGTATCTCCAATAGTGTAGCTTGAGGAGGGCATATTATCAATTGTCATACAATTAAAGATAACTTGTAGTCTGCTATTGAACACATGAGGATCAGCCTAAATAGAAACGCGACAAATCTCCTTGTAGGGCTCCACAAGCCCATTACATGTCGTGGTGAAAAACTCTATACTAATAGTTGCATTCGAAATGCATTCGAAATCGTCCATTCTGGCGATTTTGCGTAATCCGCCCAAACTAGATATTGAGCTGACTAAATCTCCATCGGTGTGACTATGGGTCCACTTGATTCTCAATTTTGAATTTCTTGAGAGGTTTCTCTGACTTACGAGTATGTTTACCCGTATCCGGAGCAACCTCAATCTTCAACGGGAGATCCTCCATGATTTTGGCATTAACAATATGAACGGGCTCCTCGTAGAACCACCCCTTTATTGAAAAACGGAAAAGATCAGGCTAGTGCATTCATGGAACGGAGTCACCCACAAAAAAACTTACCCACTCGTCCTCATCAGGATATGTGTACAACTTGTACATTCTCTTGAGTACGTCAAAACCGTCCACGACTTTAGCGAAGCACGGATCAGCGTATTCAATAAGATCGTGATGATCTTGTCCGCCAGGGCCGTGTTGTTTTGTATTGTCAAGTTTGTTGATGTAAAAGTCAGGACCACCGGGACGTCCTGTGAAACCAACTGTCCACTTTTCATGTGGGAATTGGTCTGAATATTCTGGAAACGACAAATGCTCCAAGGAAGCTTCTTTAAACTTGTGCATTGCGTAAGCGCGTTCGTCCTCCTCCGGGTGCGCCAGGTTCCATAGATATTCTTCCTCCTCACCCGCCTCTGGACCAGCTTGCAAGACATGAGGTCCATTCAAGTAGAACCAAGCGTCGTTCCAGAGACCATGCACAACTTGCTGCAAAAAGAAATGTACCGAGTGAGGCATTACGTCTAGAGGAGCCATTTCAAGAATGAAATGTTCCTCTTTCTCTTTCTCGTCGTCGGGAAAAATTACTGTAATCTTGACGTGATGTGGGCCGGGGCCAAACCTGTTGAAGGATATGTGAGACTACCTAGTTCGGTGGTCACTACGTACAAGTTGGCACCCATTGACTTACAGTTCCAAGGCCGACCTCTTCGATTCTCGCTGAGTGGCATTTTGAAGAATTTCAACTTGCTCTTTCCAGGCAAAATCACGTGCGGTTAGAGTGTCAATGTGTTCCTTGTGCTTCTCGGACAGTTTCTCCTTTGGTTTCTGCTCTGCTGCTGCCTTGTCAAGCTTGAGTTTTTCGACTTGCTTTCTCATGGTCGTCAATTGATCCTGCAGATCGTATGTTGACGCTTGTTTCCTTGTTGACTCATCGCGGCAGTTTTCCAAGTCCTTTTGGGCATTGTGGAACGACTCGACGAGTTCGTAACCATTCGGAACTCTGACAGAGCGTAGAATCCAATTCCTCTGACCGCGGAAGTGGACAGTCATCAAGAAGAAGAAAGCGGCTGTAAGGGACACCCATGCAAACGGTTCTTTCGCATGTCTCTTGAAAATTTCGAGAAAGTCTGGTTGGTTTGATCTCCGAGGTTTATCCTTGAAGGCATTGTCGTACTGGCGACTGAAGCTTCTTCTTCCGCTCGATTTTGATTGATAGTCGTCACTTGAAATATGACCGTATCCTCCTCCGTAAGCACCACCGGATGGAATGGCGGTCGAGGTTGCTGCTGCAGCGTAGTAGTTCGGCAGGTCACCTTGTGGATTCTTTCCTGGGCGAAGCATAGTTGATGAAAGAAACGTAAGTAGAAGGAATCACCTCGTGTATCCTCGCCGTCCGATATTATGAGCCCTTCTAATGGGAATGGCGGATGTTCCACGCTCTACAAAATTGGTGGGCGGGCATAAAGTGAGAATGTAGGTAGCGTGTCAAGAAAATTTTTCGTGATTCGGTCGGTGAGCCAGATTCGACGGTCCCGACAAACGACCGAGTACGCCTGCTTCTTCGCAAGTATATAGAGGCCATGCCCGGCGCTCATCAGATTTTACTTAAGCCTCGTATATATTTGATTTCGGCCACCATACAAGATCCGAGCAGGACTCTCCGCCTCGGGATCACGCCAAAATTGTTATGCCTCCTGCGCGACAGAAGATGTTCGCAGCGGGACCAACTGGGGTCTCATGGTCACGCTTGGCATTACAACGGATTCGATGTACAGAAGAAAATTTTGTACAGTATGGAAGACGATGGTGATGGGGGTTGATGCTCTTTCAATACATCGTCATCTTGAACCTCTCTCCAAATTCTCAAGAGCAAGGTCATAGATCCTGTGTAACCACAAGACCCAAACAGGGCTGACTGTTTGTTTCGTGTGAACACAGAAAGGATTGTATCAAAGACACAAGCAATCCTTCACACTGATGAGCAAGTTGTACACATGGAGTAGCAGGGACTGATCGCTCAAACAAGACCAATTGTAGCCATAAATCTAGATTCACGGAGTAGCTACAGTCGAGAAATAGCATGACTCCTGGGAACACTTTAACTTCTTCAGACTCCCTTGGTAATCATTCGAAGACCCCGAGACTGCCACTTCTCTTTACCGAGTGGCCCTAACGTACTAACAGATGAAAGAAACAGGAGAAGGCACAATCTTCTGACAGAGTGTTGCCACACGAGATGTAGGAGTATTCGTAGGTGAACAGTTGTGCTTTTTGTACTTAATGATTGAACGTGTGGGTATCTATTGCGTCGTAAGCAAGTGAACGCTCTTCGTGGTAGCTTCGGTTTGCTGGTCAACATAGTTTCGTGCCCACTCATCGCAACTTAGAATATCATCCAACGTGATGTCTGTCGTCTTGTGGTCATCCTTGTGTGCCTCCATGGCACCTTCTATAAGTTTGGGAATATCCAAAAATCCCAGTCCTACATCCTGTCGGAACATTTCATTTGCGGCTTCGTTGGCGGCGTTCAAAACAGCCGTCATGGTTCCACCAGCCCGGCCTGCTTCGTATGCCAATCGGATGCATGGGTACTTTTCAGTGTCAGGTGCCTTGAATGTGAGGGTAGCGAGTTCCGCAAGATCCAGCGGTTTGTACGGCATTTTTAGTCGGTGCGGCCACGAAATCGAATAAACCAAAGGCAATCGCATGTCAGCCCAGCCAAGTTGAGCAATGCATGACGTATCTTGGGTTTCCACCATGGAATGAACGATGGACTGAGGGTGAATCACAACGTCAATATCGTCATAGCTAGCACCGAAGAGATAATGAGCTTCGATGACCTCCAATCCCTTGTTCATCATTGTAGCACTGTCCAGTGTAATTTTCGCACCCATGTCCCAGTTTGGGTGTGTGGTTGCCTTGGCCTGGATGGTGCGAGGATCCTCCTGGCACATACGGAACAGCTCGTCCTTTGATAAATCACGGAAGGCACCACCCGACGCCGTCAAGATGACGCGTCGAAGCCCTCCTGGTGGAACTCCCTGAAGACACTGAAAGATGGCACTGTGTTCACTGTCAGCTGGTAGCTGAATTCATAACGAGAAAATGAAAGAAAATAACAAGCAAGAACAAATCGTCATTAGAAGAGGGGTTTGTTGTACAGCAACGGTTGAGCAGCTGTTTATGTACCATGTTGACGCCGTATTCTTCCACAAGTGGGTTGATCACGGCTCCACCCGAAATGAGCGTTTCTTTATTGGCGAGCGCAATATCCTTTTTCAGCTTGATCGCTTCAATGGTTGGTTTCAATCCAGCCGCGCCGACAATTCCTGTCACGACCGTGTCGGCCGTATCGACCGTCGCAGCTTGCAAGATGCCCTCTTCTCCATGCACAATTTCGGGCATGTCACTGAAATTGGGAGTAGCTTCGAGAATTTCCTTCAATTCGGCCGCAGCCTCTGGTGTGGCCAACGATGCAACACGGGGCGTATACTTGATGACTTGTTCGGCCATCAACCGAGCGTTGGTTCCAGCCGACAAAGCGTCGACTTCAAAGTTGTCGGGGCACGCATCGACGATTTGCAATGTTTGAGTTCCAATTGAACCTGTGGAACCTAAAAGACTTAATCGCTTTTTGAAATTGGACCCTTCCAAGCTTTTAGCGAGTGTTTTCTTCAAAGATTCTTCCGTATTGACGGGCGCCGACGCACTGATCCATCCCTCTCCTGTACCTTTCGATCCAGGCAGAACATCCAAGGCGGACGTCTGGTACGTCGATGGACTTCTCTGCCCCGCAATATTCCGTGGCGTAAAGGCCGCAGTACTTCCCACCAAGAGAGTTAAAGTAAACGTGAATAGCATGGTCATGCCAGTGGTCGTCGTAGTCGTCAGACAATCGAAGGAATGAGAGAGTGTGATGGTTGGTTGAGTTCCATGCGATACCTCGTCAGTTCGGGTCGCATTTGATGATGAGTTACACGTACGTCAACTTGATGCCCCCTCCTCTTCACCCTCCACATTGTGGATAAAACGGGAAAAGAGAAAAGAAAAAATGGGATCATAATTTTGGGGTTGCCCCCATCATTGCACCCAACACCCAACCGCGACACAAGCACCGCAAAGACGCGACAACAAGCCAAAGACGAGAAGAAGAGCAAACGGTCGATCCGTCCAGATAACCTTTGAGCAAGAACAACTATTTGCGGACTCTCTAGACAAAACCATATCATTGGTTCTGCTCAAAGGATCGAAGATGGGGAAAGACTACGAGGAGAAATCCAATGGAGGAGGTGGTGGTGGTGATACGGAGGTGCATTACCACCACAAGAGACGGCATACCAATGCTGTCGACCGAGAATCGGAATTTGAAATGCAACCGTTACGAGAAAAGACAACTGACAACGACACGGGAGCGTACACTGTTGGAGAAGAAGATGAAGAGGTTGAAATCATTAGTGAAATTGGACCTCTCCAGGAAATCAAGTTGCATACCGACTATTTCTCTCGAGAGTGGTGGGATCGCACCTTGTTTCCACCTCACTTGCCGAGGTCATGTCAGTTGCTCCGACCGGAAAATATTGCTGTTCCCGGGTGTTACCTTTTGGTAGGATTGTTGCAAGGTTTGTCTTCTCCCATTATTGGTGTATTGCCCCTCGACCTGGCCGCATCGGAAGCGCAACAAACAACGTTTGGAGCCATTCGAGGTCTGCCAGCTTCTTTCAAAATTCTCTTTGGCTTTGTGAGTGACAATTATCCAATTATGGGCTATCGTCGCAAGCCCTACATGTTCGCAGGTTGGATCCTAGCGTCTCTATCCATGGCTGCTCTTCTCTTATTTTCCAACTTGGACGTGACGACACGGGGAGAAGCCTGCTTTGCAGACGATACCAGCGAGGACGATGATGCAACGACTGTACCCAACAACATACCAGACGATGCTCCAAGCATTCCATTCTTGGCAGTCATGGTGCTTACTTTCGGGTTCGGATTTTGGATGGTGAGTACATGTTCAACAATTGTGGTGGTACTTCCTTTTCTACTCGACAACCCACGGTCAAACTTTGTTGTTTCTCTTCTCGTAGGCAGACGTTATGGGAGACAGTATCGTGGCGGAAAAGGCAAAACTTGAACCACCCGAAAGTCGTGGGTCCATTCAATCTACATGTTATTCGTTTCGATTTGGTGGTGCTATGATAGCCTCACCATTTTCAACCTATCTCTATTCCGTCCATGGACCCTCGTCGGTCATTTTGCTCTTGGCGATTCTTCCCCTCTGTATCCTTCCAGCAATTTACAACCTCAGAGAAGTAGTAGATGCACCCATTGCATCGACACCGGAGCAATGCAGAGAGATCTGGAACGCTGTTTGCAGTCGGGCTGCTTGGCAACCAATGGGATTTGTCTTTGTATACAATCTCCTGCAAGTGGGAAACTCGGCTTGGAAAGAATTTCAGCGGACTGTTTTGGGATTTACCTCGTGTCAGCTCAATCTCCTTTCCAACGTTGGATATGTCTTGCTCTTTCTGGGTATCTTGGCGTACAAACATTACTTCATTCGATACTCATGGCGATCGGTCTATGTTTGGACAACCCTTTTAAACGGGTTTTTCAGTGCCTTACAAGTTTTGCTGATCTACGGCATTACCTTTGGTCTCTCCAATTTTTGGTTTGCCATAGGCGATGATGTGTTTGCCGAATTTGTTGGAGGAGTACAGTTTCTTCCAACCACTATTATGATGGTGCATCTTTGTCCCGATGGGAGCGAGGTATGTTCGGCCGATTGATTCTTGTTTTGCGTGTCTCAAGGGTTGGCTCTGACATCCATCATTCTTTTGACGTATGGCCCATTCCCAGGGAGCATCCTATGCCATGTTTACGACCATGAACAATTGCGCTCTGGCCGTGAATACGGCCTTGGCGACAGTGCTGTTAAAGATTTGGGATGCCGACCGAAAAACTCTTGCAGAAGGACATTTGTCCGGTCTGAGTAAGTGTTAGATGGAGTCCATTCCGGTGCCCGGTGGGTACCGTATGGGTAGTCGGTGTGCCATGTTGCTCATGTTGGTTGTTGTTGTATGTAGCGAAATTGACGTACCTTACTACGGCAATTCAAATGTCTGGTATCTTGTTTGTTGGATGGTTGCCTCACACCAAAGATGATTTGGCGGAACTGGCATCCAAAGGAAAATCTGCAGTGGGAGGAGGAGTCTTTTTGTCAGTCTTGTTCCTGTCCATGGGATATGCAATATTTGTGGGAATCATGAACATTGTTGCTCCGGGATGGATGGGAGAATCGTAGGAACGCGGACTGCTGTGCCGTGGTTCCAACAAAGACATGACAAACACAGAAGATCTGATGGAGTGTCTTTCGAAACAAATCTCAGTTAAGGACAAGTGGTGGAGGCCTAGACTTGTCCATTTTGAAGTACAGGAATGCTGAAACATTGAAACTGACAGTGGTGTTATGCTCCTCATTTTTTGAGGGTTGGAAAATGTAACACCACAACAACCGCTAGCTAGCTTCTAGGAGTAAACAAGAGAGACAATCTCTTATTTTTAAGAATATCGTCTTTGGCATTCGACGATCACGATCCCCTATGAACTTTCTTTCCCTTTTGAAACGAAATATGCAACCTCGACATGTTGGTCAACCGACTGGAAAAGAAGTGAACTGGAACAAGAAACCCTCGATTAACTCTGTGCGAGTGTGGGCATCTACAAACAAATTCTTCTCCAAGCAATCTGCTAGGTAATGCTCACAGTGACATCCGATTCTTCAATGTTCCTATTGACGTCGGATTCTTCTTCCTCGGTATCGGTATCAAGATGTACTTCTTTGTACTGAGTTTCCGAAAAGAAACTCCGTAGCATGAGTGCGGGGACCCCAATCAGGAGCAATACGCCCACGACAATGCTCAACAAGCCTCCGAGAACGTCCTCAACAATTTCCTCTTGTTTGTCATCTTCCACTTCGGCAAAGAAAATGAGACCCAAGCCCATGACGCCTGTATGAGCTTGTCGAGCATCGTATCGACTCACGATACGAATCAAGGCATTGTTTTTCATTCGATGGGACAAATCGCACGACGTCATTCCCACAAGATAACCAGCCTCGTTTCCAATATCCGTTGGCATCCCAGTGCCATAACGGGGCTGGCTGGTACAGAGCAGTTCGTCGGTTTCATGATGGTAAAAGGAAATTTCCAAACCACCCACGTGCAAATGACCTGCCATATAGACAAGGTCAATCCATCGATCATCGGTATGGTCCGTTTCTCCATCCTCCCCAAGCTCGTTGAGAAATTGAACCGTCGTGAGTTCATGAATGCAGTCCTCCGTGAGCGAATCATTAGGCTCGCACAACTGAGGAATATCGTACTCAAAGTTGCCACTATGTTTCTCGATGCTTCCTGTCGCATCACAGCAAGTGGCAAACTTTACGGGGACCAGGTCGTCTTGGCTGTCGTCGTCGACAGTGGTGTATTCCAGTGTCACTCGAAGAATGTACTCATCGCTTTCGTCGCTACCCTCATTGTTCTCGATACAGAATCTCTGGTCTGTGCAACATCTCATGCCTCCCAAGTACGTTGTATTGCTACAGGCAGTGTTCCCATTGGACAGCAAGGCTTGATTGCACAATCCCCAGGACGGCAAGACATCCTCCGAGTTCTCATCCAGTTTTAGGATTCCGTCCTTATCGTAGTCGCTTTCACCACAAGGACATTCCAAGCAATGGAATGCTCCTGGTTGGCTGTATCCTCGATTGTTCATGATATGAATGTAAGCCAACAATTCGTCTTCCCCCTCTTGTGTTACCATTCCATGAGGATACGAAAACCGATAGTGTGTGCCACGCGATTCCGCTCCACTTTCGATACGGAATCCGTCACGATAGGTCTTGGGAATGAGCACCAAGTGGTGGAGGTATCCATCCGAAAGTGGCACTGGAACATACGCACCATCATGCGCGTTAGAGGATCGTTCGACAATGTCAATTTCAAAGCTGTGAATGGCAATCTGTTTCGAGGGGATGGTGAAATTTCGGATCCGGTTGGCCACCTGGCCTCGTCGGAGCTGGATTGGATCCGTGTAGAACGACTTTCGTTGAAGAATCCAATGGGGGGAGGGCGGATCGGACTCATGGCCCACCTCGTTGGCGGCCGTCGTGGAAACGACTTGGAACCAGCATATCGCAAGCACAAAATCACAAAATAGTGAAATCATAGTATAGTGTAAAGCCAACACAAGACGAGAAATGGGTGACTGTTACTGTTGGCTTAAAGGGCATGAATGAAGCAGCAACCGAGATTCAGTCATGTTACTCGCTTTGGAACTTCGAACTTGGAGGAGCTTGGAGAACTGTAGAACAGCTTCGCGCATCGGGCGATTCGTGGGATTCCCGAACACTTTTGTTGGTCTTGGTCCCGCGCCATGATCTCAGATTGGTGCGCGCCAGTCGGACTGCACTTTTTGGACGAGGGGTTCGAAGTTCGAAGGTCCATCTTGGTTCTTGGTGGTCGGTGTTCCATCCATCCAAACCAACCATGACCCTCCTCTCGTCCAACAGACGACATGCTGCTGCTCCATCTCCTCAAACTGCCTGGGATCTGCTTCAACAGGAACGGAACCAAGAGTCATCCCTGTTGCGTCTGATTGAAGGATCCAACCACGACTTTTTGCGCTTGTATCCAGGAGGTGTCTACGAACTGGCCGGACCCGCGGGAAGTGGCAAGACGCAAATCGCCCTTCACCTCTGCCTTCGACAAGCCCAAGCCAATGATGACGGGGGCACCACAAATAATACTTCCATCCCCCACAATCCACACCCGTCATGCACGGCTTCGGTCCGAGACACGGCTCCATCGTACCGCGCCGTGTACTTTTCCTTGGGTGGCAGTGCCAAACGCAACAAGATATTGCAACGACTGTCCCAAATGAGCTCGGAAAATCCCACTCTCTTGAATCGGATTGCAACTCGCTGTGTCTTGAACCAAGACGACTGGTTGCAGGATGTACTGAATGTGCAACTGCCCCAGTTACTGGAACAACAACAACAACAACAATCGTCGACCAGTCCTGATTCGAATGGCACTCCTCGTACCAGTAGTAGGATTCGTTTGGTGGTGGTGGATGCCTTGGCCGATTTGTTTCGGTGTGTTTCGTCCACCACCACCAGTAGTGTGGTCGACCGTGCCGCCACTTTGTGCTACGTGGCACAACGACTGCATCAACTGGCCCATGAACATGATCTCACCGTCTTGGTCTTGAATCAAGTGTCGGGCAGTCACGAACAACCCGCATTGGGCTTGGCGTGGGCGCATTGTTGCACGACCTGCTTTGCCACGACCCTATCATCTACTCGGGCGGTGGTGGTACCACCCGTGCCGTGCCAATCCGAAAACCATCCCAACCATGAGGACGGGCCAGGACCACAACCGTCGTCGTCCTCCAAGTCGGCAGTGTCGTCCTCACAACCACCACCTCAACGACCCCGAACTCTGATCCTCCGTCACTCCTCTCGGTATGGTGGTGGAGGGCGATTGCAGGTTGACTTTTGGATTGATCGACGGGGGGTCCATGCCCTACCACGATAAAACGCTCTTAGGGTCGTACGAGTTTCTACAAAATTGGATAAAACAAAACATTCTAGGTAGTTTCTGCCTTGCGGGGATTCATTTGTGTCGCAAGGGTCATCAGGGGCAGAACCACACAACAGTGGATGGAGTAGACTGGTGAAACCACACGTGATTGGAGGCAGAGGCAAGGTTTCCCACCGACGAACTACATTGTGCAGGTATACCTGATTCGTTCGATCCTATCCCACGTTCTCCACGGCGTCCCGACGGACCAGTCCCTTCCTTTCCATGTATAGTAAGGACACAAAGACTCTCAAGTTTACGGTTTGCCCTGCGTTCCCTGATAGGTTGGAAAGCCTCCGACACTATCGGCAATCATGTAGGAGGACTTATATTCACTGGAAAATCCTGGAATCGAGTTTCCCACAGCATCGTCCGAGCGTCCATAGACCGAGGGCGTGGCCATGCGATCGCCACACTTGTTTTCCATGAGGGGACTCACGGCCGCACTGGGTCCATTGGGACAAAAGATGCGAGACTTGTCGGAATTTTGGGGGACAATCTCGCGCAATTGTTGACGCAATTCGCGGGCCGAACTGTATTGGACCTCGCCATTCTTTTGTCGGGCCTCCCAATCCTGTTCCCGACGAGCGTAGGCACTGTACGTGGCGGCCGAGGGTTGAGGTGCCCCCATCACGATCAGGCCGGCCGTTGCGGCCATCCATCCCAAGGCGTCGCGCCGACTCGTGAATGTCGGACTGTGTGGTGTTGTTTCTTGGATGCTGTCCTCCTCGAGATGATTGTTCTGCATCGAGAGGGCCAATGAAGGCGATGGGAGGTCGGTCGTGGATCGACTCGTCGTCGTGGTTGGTTGAACTGGAAATCCATTCACTGCGACTCTGGACCAAAATGGATCGATTGCCGCAACAACAAGAAGAAGAAGTACGAACATGTTGGTAGGTGCTGAGTTCATCCTGACAGTATGGATTGCTTCTCCATGCTTGTCTCTCCAATAATTCTGGCAAAAGTCTTTGGCAGAACAAAATGAAGGCCATGTCCATGTGGCTTTTCGCTTACGTACTTTTTGAAAATTTGAAAAATGACGTCAAGTCTCGTTGTTGTGATGAAGTCGTCTTTCAATCGCAGGAAAAAGAATCATTGTCGCACTTTAGTCCGAGATGTGTTCTCTCTTTCTAGTGTCTAGTCTACCTCCGGGTACCCTACGTAGAAAGCCTACCAGAAGTTCAAATCTGGAACATAAATTTTTCTTTAAAAAGTTTGGCCGATTCGACCACTGAACATATCAAAAAATTCCTCATATTCGATTTCCTGTAGAGAATTTTTACCCCAAGCCTTGAAAACCACTTTGAAAATTGAGTGATTTTCCGTTGCGTAGGAAAATGTACTGGGGTATACTTGTCCTCACCATGAGGACAGCGGTAGACTAGGCACTAGAGAGCTAGATAGTGTTGGGGGCCATTGTGTATCTCGTCGAGCATAGGAACAAGTAGTTGAATGTCCATGGTGTGGCGCACTCCGTCTCGGAAATTTGGCGCAATCATTCGTGCGCCGCGGCCAATGGCCCGTAAGTATTTTTGTGGAGGCTCTTTTAAAATTCAACTGTTGCCAGCCTTTACCCGACAGAAACGCCCGCCGAGACATCAACCGACAGCCCCATTTTTTATCCATGGCGGCGGCCGGCGCAATCTCCCTCCAAAAAGCACACCAACTTTTTTGCAAGAGACAAGAGTGAAACGAACCGACACAGTACACTCGGGGTCTTCTTGTGTGTGTGTGTGTAGTAGTAGAGAAAGAACGAGCCAAACACCTCTTTCTCTCGCGTCGGTGGACTCGGCAAGAAAAACGAACCAACAGTTTACACAGCCGAGGAAACAGGGAAGAAACGGGCACTCCTCCATCTCCTCCGCACGCTCTCCTCCTCCGTGTGTCTTGCTCCCAGTCATCATCAACGGTCTACCTCTTATTCGATTGAAACGCACCTTTACCATTGCAAATTGAAAGTGACTGTTGGATCCAAAAAGAGGTGCCACCGTTCTGGGAACCACTGTAGGTTTTGGTTAGTTCATGTGCATGGCCTGAAACTGTGTGTGTGGCCTTTTGGGTGGACGACGCAACAACAACAGCAACAGCCACTAGCCATTGAGGTGCGGTTCGAACACCATGGTGTTTGGCAAAGTGTTTGGCAAGCTCCACAACTACAACAACCACAATCATAACAACAACCATCACCAAACTCATGCCAGCCAGCATCTCATTCATCGAAAGAACAGTCAAGATGTCCACAGCACCGATCCTTCGGCCAACTCCTCCTCGGTTTCCTCACGGTCTCGATCGCTGTCTCCGTTCAAGAGACCACGGGCTGCATCTCCCTCCAAACACCAAAAGCAACAACAACAACAACAACAACAACAACATTCACAGCGACCCATTTCTCCCTTCAAGAGATTCATGGGCAAGGATCCACCGGGATCGTCGGCCACCAGTGCCGGCAAAAAGCAGCCGCATCCGTATTCCGTGCGACCCGAACAACGCGACGATCGGAGAAGTCGTTCCAAGAGTAGTTCCAAAAGTCGCGGCGCCACCAGTCATGTCACGGTAACCACGGCAGCGTCGTCGTCGGGCAATCATCAGGAATTGCACGATGAATTGGATCGATTGGCCGCCCTGCAACCGCTGCCGGGGACCACCTTTCGCATTATTTCGCCCGACCATTCGTCGTCCACACAACCCACCACCGACTCGGACTCTTTGTCGCCCCGATCCTACTCGCCGCAACGAACCAGAGCGAGTCGAGCACACCAACAACAATTATTGCAACAACAACAACAACAACAATATTCATCGCAGAGGCAATCCCAAACCAAACTGGAATCATCCACCTCCAAAAGCCGTGTCGTTTCGCCATTGCGAATCGGTAGACGGCAACAACAACAAGGCGGATTGGACCATCCATCCAACAACAACAACCACCAGAACAAGTCCAGTAGCACCGATCCAGTACTCGCGGCGGGCACTGTTTCTCGATATTCACGAGTAGGCCTCAGCCTCTTTCAGAAAAAACTCAAAAGGCAACCAAACAACCAGCACCAACCGACCAGTAGTAACAGCAACAACACGAGCAGCATCCACCAGGAAAAAGGAACCGCCCGAGCCTTTAGTCCCAAACGAAGAACGGCGGCTCCTGTGGCGGCGGCTGCCCCTGTGACTGCCACTGCTCCGTCGTCGCCCTTGGCCGCGGCCCCCTCGACGGCATCCTCCTCGTCGTCCTACGGCGAAGCCACGGGGGTCACCTACGCGGGACGGCATCAAGTCAAGATTTATGCCGAATCCTCCAACTCGCAACCCTACAACCATCATCATCATCATCACCCGACGGATGCCACATTGCCCTCCTCGTCCTCCTCGTCGGGCTATTATGGACCTCCCACCATGGCCCGCTCGTCGAGCGATTTGGATGGTCATCAAGGAGGAAGTTCGGCCACGGGAAGTCTCACACTCGGGTCCTTTTCGCGGACTCAAGTGGCGGGCAATTTGACCATGACGCCCGCGTCTCTCCTTCTTTCGGGGATTGTCAACTTGTCCTTGATGCGAACACCACCCGCACTCTTGGCAGTCATTGAGGAGGACGAAGACGGGGAACGCAAACCCGATCCCACCTCCAAATTCATGTACATGCCTTCGGCGACAAGGACGGTTCAGGAATCGCTCGATCGACATATTCAGTTTCAGCTCTCTCGACGGTCCCATTCCAGCAATGGTGCCTACGGGGAGACTGGATCGGGTGGCATTCAACAGACTACTTCGTTTGGTGCCCACAATTGGACCGGTTCTCCGTCCTTCTCCCTCGATTCGTCCTCGCTGTACGAACAACCATTTCTTTCCGACGATCGAGGAGATGCCAGTTCGTCGGCCAGAGAATGCTTGCGAAATGGCAACGTGGAAGGTGCCATTAGTGTCTACCAGGCAGCGCTGGACAAACAACATCAAACGACTGAACGCGTGGTAAGCTTTACGGCTGGTTCGGCCGCCGCGCAATTGGATACCTACGAGCGGGTCGAAACCTTGGCCAAAATGTCCATCCTTCTTCTCTATGCAGGTCGCAATCAAGAAGCCATGGAAACCGCCAACAAAGCTTCGGCACTCATTCTACAAGACAACCCGTTTGCCGAAACTCGACCACTTCAAGCCGTCATGATCACCATGGCCGTGGGGTTGATCCATTTGTCCACTGGTCGCGTCAACAAGGCTCTCCAATCATGGCGACAAACCATACAAACATGTTGTCAAGCCCTTGGGTACGATCATCCCATTGTCGCAGTCCTCATGAACAATATCGGAGTTCTCCATGCCGAAACCGGTGACACCATGGCGGCATCCAAGGCCCTGGAAGAATCCCTCATGCTGCAACGAGCGTTGCTGAAAAGCGGTCCGCATACCGACACGGACTATGCGCTCCACCAAATGGCCACGACCATGTCCAATCTGGCAATGGTTCTGGAGCTTCAAGAGGAGTTTACTACTGCTATCAATTACTTGCAAGAATCTCAAGCACTGTATGAATCGGTGGAAGATCTCGATGAGGGGATCGAAGCTGAATCCACGTTTGATTTCACATTTACATCTGGTTCTTTCCATTCCAATCCTTCTTTGAAGACTTCAAGCTCGTACCACCACAAGATACAAAGAATTGTTCACCATCACTTGGATCGAATGCATGATGCAAGGCAGGAGTATCTGGACAGAAAGGTTCGCAACGCTTCTTCTACGTTGCTTGAATCAAAATCCGATGGATCGTCCGAAACCAGCGAATCAACCGAGGACCCGGAAGCTTGTGAGGACGCGGTCATGGCATCTCTCGTAGAGAAGCGGTCCAGCATTGGCAAACATGCCGTCCAACAAGGTCATCGCAAGACACTGCAGCTGTCGGATATCTACGACTACATTCTGTTGGGCAGTATACGCAGTGAGTGGACTCCTCGCGAACGCGTCCGAGAAACTGTCTTGGCTTGGTTCGGCAGACCATCCGCCAAGACAAACGCTAGGTCGGCTCTTCCCTTCTCCGCAAGTTTATTTGGATTGACCATTGGCGCCAAGACACAAATCACAACCAGAGAAACCATCTCTGGAACATGGGAAAGTGAGAGCAATCCGAGCAGCTTGATGATGCATGCCAAGATGACGGCACAGTCAAGAGCCTCGCAAAGTCCAGTAGATACAATTGAAAAAATCTTTTCTCCTGTTCGTGCACAAATAATGGAATACGTTGAAAATGACGAACCTGCTGAAGCACTGTTAGTTTGTCAAAGTGCATTGAATGGCTTTAAGGCAGCATATTCAGAAGACCATGCTTTGGTGGGAATGGCATTGCACATGATTGGAATGCTGCATTTGCTGGCGGAAGAGTACTTGCAGGCCTATGGCGTGCTGAAAGAAGCAGTCAGAGTGAGAAAGGCAGCCCATGGTGTTGATGATGCCAAGGTTGCGAGTACAATGATGAAACTGGCGCTCCTCCAATACGCTGCCATGGATATTCCAGCTTCTGGTCGGACCATGGGAGAAATTCGAGGCACATACCTGAAAGTCATGGGCTTTGGACATCCTCATTTGGCTCAAATCATGAACAACATTGCTATCCTACGCTATGAACAGGGCGATATTGGCGCAGCCATTCGAGCGCTCGAGATTGCCTATGAATATCAACGAAAAATCATTGAAGACAGTGTGAGAGTCGGGGAGGAAGCTTCTGTCGTCGACTCCGATCATACACAAGTGGCCGAAGTTGTCATGGCCTACACATTATCCAATATCGCCTTCTTGTACTACCACAAGGACGATCAGTTAAGTTCTCTGAAACTGTATGAAGAAGCCAGAGTCATTTTATCCCGGCATGCTCCGCCATCCGACCGTGTCATGATTCAGATCCAAGACAGCATTGAATGCTTGATGGGACGAGGCGTGGACATGGTCCCCTGTGACGAACGCTGTAAAATCACTGGCCAAGGTGCGCTCGCTCAATCCGCACAGTGCAGTCCGAACATGTCCAACATTCATAAAATGTGGAGACGGAATTAAGAAGCATGATATACCGGTACTGTTACTACCGTTGTTGTATGTTTTGCCTATGTTTCGATCAACTTATAATAACACCCTATACTTTGTTGACGCTCATGTTAGTTGTAATTCTCCAAACTAAATTCGTTACCTTCGAAATGGGAAAGAAGTGTACGAGAATTATAAAGTACATTGGGCTCAAGGCATGGGAGAACCATTCGCTTGTTCTTCTTCGAATGCCACAAGGTCTTCCGCTTCTGACAATGTGTCGTCGTATTCATCCTCCTCTTCCTCTTCGTCGTCATCGCGTTTGGACCGTCGGGGGATTCGGACACATTTGACAAAGCAGAGTGGAATCGTTACCATTCGTCCCTTTTGGTTAATGATCAAATCCATAGAGTTTCGGTCTACCAATTGTCCCTTGAGCGTACGATTCGATTCCCATGGATCTTGTGTTTCGACAATGACATGAGCCCCCCGAAAGGCATTGAATTGTTTTTGAGTCTCGAGAACATCGGGGGCACCAGGACTTGTCAAGACCAATTCGTGTCTTCCCAAAATATTCAGTTCGTCTTCCACCTCTTCCAACCCTTCCAGAATGGCTCCGGCAATGGTGGACAAGGCAGCCGTATCAATTAAAATGGATGACGTATCGACCAGTTTGGGAGATTCCTCATACAGTTCTTGTTCTTCTTCAAAATATCTAGAATTTACGTCAGCTCGTCCCACCTCATTCATATAGAGAGGAACTTGTGGCTCGGCTGCCTCATAGGGATTGTGAGTTTCCTCTGGTGGGTCGTCGTCATCTTTGGCTGCCCACTTGTTGGAGTTGCGCTCCTTTTCTTCCTCCACTTCTTCCTCTGTTTGTCTCTGATACATAACCTCATCTGGATCCATTATCACTTCTGGTTCTGGATCATTGGGATCAAAATATTGTGGATCCTCTGGCTGTTCCACCTCGATGACAGGTCCACTGGCTTTGAACAGCTCTGGTTGTGCGATGGTAATGTTTTCATCCAACGTCACAATCACCTGGGTCAAGTACCAAGTAACATCGAGAACCTGACCTCCCACCAGTTTCACGGATGTTTCAATCACACCTTCGGCTTTTTGGCGCCATTCGGCGTCAATGGGAGCTTCGCAGCCAGCCGTGTCACCCAGCCGCCATGGTTGATGAGGAATGGGACGGGGTAAGTCTTCTTTCGACATGATTTCTTTAATCCCTTCAATTGTGTCAGGGTCTACTTCTTCAATTTCTCCTTGCTCAACCTCTGGTGTGGGACCATCGGGATCCGAAACTCGACTGGGTTGTCGTCCCGATCGATTCTTGGGCACCGTTGCCTCTAAGGCCGTTGTACTTCTAGTCATCGCAGCTCGATGATTTGTTCTCCCAAGACGAAAGGTCGGACTGGCCATCCATCCTTCTGAGATACAAACACTGAGAGACAATTGGAACAGAACGAAGAGGGCCGAGCGTCTCGTCATCGCCATCATGGTGATGGTTGCAGATTTTCGAAAGTTTTGATGGCTCCTGTCTGCCGACATCGGAATATCGCTGTGACATCAGCTACGACATATCAGTCGCGGAAACATGGTAATGATAGCCCTAGCCCTAACGTTCTCGCAGATTTTGCACTTGGCAGGACGAGCAACAGAACAGGAAGCATTGCCTTTCCTCTACGAATAATGTTGTCGTTCGTCTCTATGTAGAATTTCCATTGTGTTACTCTAGTACATGGAAGAATATCCGGTGTCTCCATCGCGCGATCCCTTGGGTTCGTTAATCTTTTGCTGATTCTTGTCGCAAAAGTCAATGACGGCCACATAGGCATTCATGGCACGCGTGTATGCGTTCTTGGCCTTGCTGTAGTACAAAAGGTCGACGGCCACCAAAGCTTGTTGACGAATGGCTTGTTCCGGGGAGGGACTGGGATCGGTTTTGGTACTGACCGATTTGGTTTCCTTGGACGACGATTTGGTCACCTTGGCATCGTCCGCGTTTTCTTGACTGTTGGATTCTGAAACTGTACTCGTTTCGGTAACGGACGTGGAAGGAAGTTTGCACTTTTCCAAGGCATCCGCTCGTGAGCTACTGTATTTCATGAGTTCCTCCAAGGATTTGTCCAACTTTTCTTGTGCTTCGGTAATGTGTTTGAGTCCTGCCAGTTGAATAGTGACACCAAAATTGTTGCCATCTTCTACTTGAGGAAGTGACAAGTTGATAAACTGTTCCACGGCAGTCAAGTCAGTCGAGACCTTGTCGACCAAGTTGACGGTAGCAGCCAAGGCCGACGCCAAGGAGGAACCTCCATCTTTTTCCAAGGCTTCGGCTGCTTGGGACAAGGTAGAATGAGGAAAGAGTTTGGCATACTCGCCTTGCCAGCTTGTCACAGCCGGGGTGGCAGCCGCAAAGATGGAAGTCGCCTTTTCTTTGGCGGCTTCATGGAAAGACTACATCATCATCATCATGGCACGAAACCAACGACAACATCAAACAAAACAAACAACACAGAGCAAAACGCATTCCATGAGACTCTAGAGCACCCTGGATCCTTTCGATTCAACAGGGACACGTACCTTCATTGCAGACATGATGCTTTGATTTCGTTTTGTTTGTGGTTCTGATGGGAGAATGGTGTCCTCTCTTCCTTTGTTTGTGTTGCAACAGAATGTAGATCTGGAACATGAGATGCCAAAAGACGACCATGGAAGGTCAAAGATTCGAACGGTTGTTTACGTCGCTATTAGGTCGCTTAAATGAGGTGATTCACGGTCGCACGTAAGTGCCCCACACGATCAAAAAGATACCCATGTTTCTAACTCCCAGAGGTCATCTATAACGAATAGTCGAGATTACAAGCAAGCTCGAAATTGGAACACGCCTCCCAAGATGAAAGACGCTGGGGGTACGTTTCCAAATGAACAATCCCAATCCCAACCAATCGGAATCGGCAACGACATAACAGAACATACAAAAAATGAGGATCCTACCAACAGTGCACTCCGCGTGACCACAACAACAGCTCATCATCATAATGTATGCTTCTCGTGCTTCCAGCCACACGCACTTTGGGAGGCGGATCGTCTCATAATTTGACCGTTGTGTAACATCCGCAAAGAATCACCCAAAACTCACAAAATCCACAAGAGCACACTCCAAACCGTGCTATTATTAATCCATCGATCCATCCTTCCGTTTGCAGTATTGTCATTGAATCAGATCCGTTCTTTCTCGTCATGGAGTACCCTTCGACGATATCCGTGTCGCCCTTTGATGCACCAGCTGCCAATTCCTTGGACAAGCCACCGCAACCACAACAAGACCAAGAGCGTCCATGGGAACAAGATCTGCCGGGTAATCAATCTTGGTCTTCTGGCTGGTTCCGCAAAAGTACCACATCTACGACAAGTACTGTCACCATGACAGATTCCAGTAGTTCGGCGTCTTGTTTCACGGATCCTGCATTCTTGTCGGTGGACTATCGCAATGGCCAAGCTCCGGGACCACCACGTACTTCAGATCCTCGCAGTTCCTTTACCTCCTTGTCGTCGTCGTCTTGCAGTACCGTTGGACATGCTCCTCCGCAACAACAACAACAACAACGACTGTCCCTTTGCTCGTTTCCTTCGTCCTCTGATGAGGAGGAGGGAGAACAAGAGCAGGGGGACTTGGAGGAATCTCAAAAGGAAGCTCGATCCTCGTTTGCATCGTCGGTTCTCATGGACATTGAATTGGAATGGGAATCCTCCAGTACCGATACGAATCACGACGACCCGATGGTATCGTCTCCGAACCATGCCGGAGCCAAACGGGAACAGGACGAACGTCGTCGTCGACGGGAACAAATGGCAATGGATCACGAAATTGTCCGAGATCATCACATGCGAATGCTGCAGCAAACTTCGCCTTGTGCGTTTGTACGAGAAGCAGCAACGGCCCGGACGGGACCACCTCCTCTTCATGTGTTTCAAAGTTTGGCTCCCCCTCCTGGAATGACGACGAATAATGGTACGTGCGGGTTCGAACCAGTACCGTGCTGTCGTATATTGGTGCGTTTGACACACAAAGACTCACAGTGTGTTGTTGTCGGTTGTCTTTCCCTTGTGTTGTTGGATCCATAGCGGCAGCTGCTTCACTGCATGAGGACGAGGAGGATACCATTCCTCTTTGTCTTGCGCATTTGCCTCCCATGGATTGGCAGCAAGAAGAGTACTTGTCGCCGCAAGTCGAATCAGGACAGTCCTCTTCCTGGTTGGAGAATCATTCCTTTTGTAAGCATGAGACATGAGAGAGAGAGAGAGAGAGAGAGAGAGAGAGAGAGAGATCTACGCCCTTACAGGGTGAAACTGGTTCCAAATCGTTTTCTCTCACACTATGCTGCTCCTCCGTGTTGTTGTTGTTTCTTTGAATCTGCAATCCTTTCTAGATTTCACCATGCACAGTCGATTGGCCAGGTCCCGGCGGTTCTGGTTGTCTCCCAAAAGAGTTTCGGCCAGCCTAGCCATTTTACTGGGCCTGTTGGTAGTCTTTTTTGTGGGCATGGATCTCATGGCGGCCGTCACCGAGGAGGAGGACGAGGATCATACGTCTTCCTCGTCTTCCTTCTTTGCTTCTTCCGACAAGGACGAGGGCAGGGAAAATCTGTTTCAGGCATTCTTCTCCTCCCTCGTGGCCGTGTGGTTCTGGCTGGTTGCAGGTGCCAAGGACCTTGTATAGGACGAAACAGTCAAAGGAATTGAACAGAGTCTCTCTCTCTCGTCGGAAATCGGATGAGAAAAAGGTTTCGTGGAAGTTTTCAACAGCAGAAACACCTGTGTATACAAAATGCGCCGACCTGCAAGACTCTATAGAAAGAAACAAGTACTCTTTCCACGCGGCGTTTCCCTGAAGTTTAAAACGCATGCCCTGTACCAGTAACAAATACATTCGTTAGAAGAAACACATATTTTCGCAAAAGAATCTTTGTATTATTCGCTTTTCAATGGTAGGTGTTGTCTGTTTATAATGTTGTTACCAAGACTACCATCTCCACCATTCATTTCCTGGTTTCTCCGTGTCCTCTCATGTTCCTCGTCTTTGTTAGAGATCCAACAAGAGCTTATTCGGGTCCGTAATTTTTTCGGCAATCGATTTCAAAAAGGTGACACCCTCTCTTCCATCAATTAAACGATGATCGTATGTGAGTGCCAGATACATCATGGGCCGTGCCACGACTTCACCCTTGTCATTGACGACCGCGCGAAGTTTGGTCGCATGCATACCCAAAATGGCCGATTGCGGAGGATTGATAATGGGAGTTCCCATGAGAGAACCAAAGACGCCACCGTTACTAATGGTAAAGGTCCCACCTGCCATATCATCGAGGGACAAACTGCCATCTTTGGCTTTTTGACCGTACATGGCAATGTTTCGTTCCACATCGGCAAAGGACATGGTTTCGGTATTGCGCAAGACGGGGACGACCAAACCTGTCGGGCTGGCCACAGCCACGGATATGTCAATGAAATCACGATAAACAATTTCTTCCGTGGCATCGTCAATGTAGGCATTGACGGCTGGAATTTCCTGCAAGGCCGATGTGGCGGCCAATACAAAGGCAGACATAAAACCTAATTTGATCCCATGCTTTTCCTGAAAGGCTTCCTTGTGTTTGTTTCGCAATTCCATGAGTGCCCCCATGTCACATTCCTGGAAGGTGGTGAGCATGGCCGCTGTGTTTTGAGCATCCTTTAAACGTGCCGCCACACGTTTCCTCATGCGAGACATTTTGGTTCGTCGTTCTTGACGAGTACCCAGGGTAACTCGTGTGCCAGTGGGAGCTGGTGGTCCGGACGACGAAGCAGGAGCGGCTTTGGGTGGTGGTGGAGGCGGTGGCGCAGCCTTTGCTGCTGCTGCTGCTGCTGGAGGTGGTGGAGTGGAGGGTGTAGCAGCAGCAGGTGGTGGTGGTGCTGTCGAGGCGGCCTCTGGGGCTGCTGCCGCCGCAGGAGGAGTCGAGACGGCAGCCGGTGCTCCACCTTCGGGAGCCGTCGCATCGGTATCAATCCGAAACAAGGGAGACCCCACTTCCACCACATCGTCCATATCACCCATCAATTCCGTCACTGCACCTGCAACACTGGCACGCACATCAACTGAAACCTTGTCGGTTTCCAACACCACCACAACGTCATCGGGTGTCACATAGTCTCCCACAGCCACGGGCAAATCGACCACAGTACCTTCGGTAATCGAGTCTCCCATGGTGGGGACCTGTCAATGACCAAGCGGCAAACAACCACGAAAGCGTCGAACAAAAAGACAACAAAAAACATTTTTTCACTCAGTATGGACAAAGACACAAAAGCCAGAATGGCTCGCCTGATGGATAGCGCATCAAACCTTCACAATGGCAGCTTGACGTACATTGATTGTCTCTACCGGCATGAACCACGCACGACATGGTGCCACAAAGGTACGTCGAGAGCCACCAATTCGCGTCGTCAAGTTGGTGGTGGCCAAAGAAGATCGCGTAAACCTTGTCAAGACTCGACTGCCGCTGGAAGAGAAGGCAGACAACATGGTTGTTCCACGTAGTTCAACACTGTCAATCCAAAAACAAGGAGTATGATATAGGAAGGTTTCGCTCGCGTTTACTACACGCCAATGCACAGTCTCGGTGCACCTTGCTCCCCAATTGTTTTGTGGCCATTCGCCAAATGGGCAAAATCTCCATGGCGTCGCGAACAGAAAAAGGCTTCGCCTTTTCTGTTCGACCACGGCGCAAAGAAGGCATGACCGCTGGAGAGTCGAATCTTTTTGGAAGATCCAAAAATAGTTCGCCCCCCACTACTCCTTTCACCATGGCTTCCTTCCTTCATCGTGGCAGCCTTTTGAGCCGTTCGAGTTCACGAGGACTCGCTTTTCTAAGGCGCAATTATCATCAAGGACTATTATCGCAAAACACTTTCCCAGTAGGAACAGAAAGTCTGTTGGATCAACGACGTTCCTTTTCCTCCTCTCCGGCACCCGTTGCACCTTTCTTGATTGGATGGAAGGGCCAAGGGAAAACCAACACGACAGAGACATGGCGTCCTTCTCTTTTGTTTCCCTTTCAAGTTGATCCAAAACAGACTATTGTAACAGTAGATTCCATTGAAGAAGCGGTAAACAAGATCAATGAACATTATTCCAATGACAATCGCTTTGTGGGTGGAATGGGCGAATCCGATCCTGGTGTGGGTCTCTTATCCTTGTCGGACGATATCATTGACAACCAACACACAATAATCAATTTGATCAAGAAAGTCAAAGAGGAACGACATGGTGTTCCATTTCATTTGTACACCACAGGCCTTTGTTGTCAGGGCTTTTTGGAGGACAAGGACTGGAAAAAGTGGAAAAAGGCCAAGGTGGTGGACACTTGGCAAGTGAGCTTGTACGCAGGAGCACCACATGATTATGAAAAGGGGACTGGATTGCAAACGATGGATGATCCTCATCCCATTTATGGACAAGTTTGTGGCTTTGTTGCGGAGGCGACGGAACATGGCATGGCGGTAGAAACCACAATCTTGAAGGAATACGCCACCACAGGACGAGACATGGCCAATGCCTTGGGTTCGCGACAAACGCATATTGCCCAACTCTAAAACGATGCGCAAAAGGTAAGATTTTGATAATACGGAAGCTCTCTAATTTGTAGTGTAGCAGTCACAAAGGAAACTGATAACTCGAAAACGAAGGTTCTAGATAGTTGGGCTTGTCTTACTTGTTATAGAGATAGACATGTCTTGTAAACATGACAGGGAGTGAGTTTGGTATGGGTTGGGAATGAAAGGTTATAGAGCGAAGAAGAAGATAGTACGGAAGATATTTTCTTTGACCTTGTGTCTTGCTCTGGATGGTTTAGGTGTCGCGACAATCCGTACAACACTCGCAAACAATATCGGGATTGGGTGTCTCGCAATCGGCAATCAACGATGTCAAGACACCGCCATTTTCCTCGGACAACAACAAATCACAAACAGAGCCGGGCATGGAGCCAGAGATTTCCGTTTCGTGTAAGGTGAAGGCCGCAAGGTTCGAAAAGCTTCCGACTGCCTCGGGGACAGTTCCGGTAAAAAAGTTATCGTGAATCTGAAGAAACTCCATATCAGGGAACACGCCAATTCCATTAATACTTCCCGTCAACTCATTGTTATTCAAGTCAAGTTGAGTTAGGGAAGAAAGGCTAAGAAGTTGCGTTGTGAGACTCCCAGTCAATTGGTTGTAGTCCAAATCCAAAAATACAAGATTTGTCAGCAATCCAACTTCGGTCGGGATGGTTGATGTAAGATTCCCACGTTCCATACCCCAAATGGCCAAGTCTGTCAGTAATCCAATCTCAGAGGGAATTGTACCTGGAATCAGATCGGAAGAGCGATAGTCACGTGTAAGTGCGATGAGGAAGATTCGAGTTGTTCCAAAAAGGGTGAAAAACGGAAAACTTACCGACAAGATTGTTTTCTTCAAACTCAACTTCTGTAACGCATCCATCAATACAAGAAATCCCAGCCCAGAAACATTCTGGGGCGTTGCTAAGGAATCGGAGGTCTCCCACGAACGGTTCTTCGCCCCCACATGCATCTGTTGCGGTAGAATTGGCTGAGCACTGCAACCACAAGTCCCCGCCAGTAGAAAAATATATTACTCCCAGAACCCATCGTTGAACAAGCTTGGGATTATCATGGCATGCCAATGGGTTCACTTCGTTAAGCAACCACTCAGTGGCCAAGCCTCTGGCATCCGAAATGTTTCTGATCTGTACGGGGTCGGCTACGGCGTCGAGGATAGACAAGATCTCAGCGATTCGTACCTCCTCAGGGATTCGACAGGCAGCTCCAGTGGGGGATGATGTAGGTGTGACGGAGGGAGAACTGGACGGAGCCCCAGAAACACTAGGGGAGATGGACGGCTCTTCAGTAGGATTGACGCTGGGAGTTGTGGATGGCGATACACTGGGGAAAGAAGATGGCTCTGCAGATGGCGAGGATGTTGGTGTTAAGGAAGGGCCGGCCGAAGGCAAAAATGAAGGGATTGCTGATGGAAGATCTGAGGGAGAACCAGTTGGGACATTCGATGGGCGCAGGCTTGGAACTTGGGTCGGGTGACTTGTCGGATTTGAGGACGGGGTCTGTGTGGGGATAGACGTAGGATCGAAGGATGGCAAAGAGGACGGCAACCTGGTTGGCGAGGAAGACGGCGAGCTACTTGGAACTTGCGATGGTGCTGGCGATGGAGGATCTGATGGTGATGAGCTCGGAACCGACGAAGGAGCCGATGAAGGGGGCTGGGTAGGACGAGACGATGGAGAAGTAGAAGGCGTCTCGGATGGACTATCTGAAGGGGTATTCGTGGGATGGTTGGTCGGTTCACTGGAGGGTGAGCCAGAGGGAACGACGGATGGGGAAAGACTTGGCTGTCCGGACGGAACGTTGGATGGGAGCCGAGACGGAAATCGCGTCGGGATAAGAGTGGGGCTACGCGAGAACGGAGCAACTGGTGTTGGGTCACTGGAAGGCATTAAAGTTGGTACACGTGACAAGGATGGACTTGCAGATGGCCGCATGGTTGCAAAAGGAAGAGTAGATGGAGCAGTTGAAAGGGACGGACCGGAAGAAGGAACGCTTGAAATTGTAGGATTTCCAGAAGGATTAGGCGACACTGTGGGTGATAGGGAGGGGTTGCTCGAAATGGTTGAGCCTTCCGAGGGTTGGCTCGAGATCGAAGGGACCAGGGATGGCAAGGAAGAGACTGAAGGTAGATTTGAAGGCTCAACTGATACAGTGGGGTTGGTGGAAGGGTTGGATGACTCAGTTGGCGAAAGCGAAGGGGCACTGGAACGTGTCGGCCCCGCTGGTAGCTCACTTAACGAAGCACTAGACGGGGCACCTGAAACCAAAGGATCATTCGAAACGATTGGCGTAGGACCGGCGCTTGGATGACTCGAAATTGTCGGGCGGGCCGAAGGTATGCTTGAACTTGACGGCGTAGGCGAGGGTTCACTTGAGATCGTTGGCGTCACTGACGGGGTACCAGAAATGCTTGGCCGAGTGGACGGAGAAACTGAGATGGTCGGAGACGTGGTCGGCGAGAAGAGTGCTGTGGGATTTTGAGACACGCTTTCAGACTGCGTCACAGAAGGAGTACTTGTCACGTTGATTAGCGTTGGGCTGGTAAGTTCTTCTGTGGTGGGAGTTGCAGTTACGGTCGATGTAGGGTTCACACTAGGCATCAAACTTCTTGTCGGAGCCGTTGATGGCTGCAGCGGCGGAACCGTTGGTGACCCCGTGGGCCGGAAACTGGCAGAGGGATTGGATGACGGTGACACAGACAGTGACGGCGTTAACGAAGGCCGCGAAGTCGGCGTTGGTGGAAAGCTCATTCCACTGGCTTCCTGTAACGAGTCAAGTATCGCTTTGTAGTTTTCCTCTTCCGAAGCGAGTTCGTCCTCAACCAGTTCCATAGTCTTGTCCGCGTCTTCGGGATTGGAAGTTTCCGTATTGTCAAGAATGTTAAACAACTGCTGAACTCCAGGGATGAAGCTTAAGGCAGACGACGACTGAAAAGTCGCGGGATTCTCGTTATCGAAATGACGAATTCGACTGGCTGAATACCGTAGAGTTCCGTCGGAACCATTGGTGTAGGCATGCAACCCTCTCAAAGAGAGGAAAACGGTGAGAGAAGCTTTCGAAACAATCATTTCCGCAGAGATTTGAATTGTGAGCACATTCTGGGTAGTCCGGGGTCCTGCACACATCTCGGTGCTCTCCGATGTTGTCGTGAACTCGATTTCAATATTTTATCTTGTGAGATGGGTGAAGAGAATGAAAAAAGCTCGTATAGACCATGCTTACAGATAATTACTGATTGGAGCAGTAGCGAACCTCCGCTGCCGCACCTCAACGTTTCTTGCACCTTGATCATGTGGGATCAATTTTCATCCCGTGGAATCTCCTCGGACGACTTTTTCTCCGTTTTACGATGCAGGGAGTGCTCAACAATCAACCAAGCATGTGACATCTTCCGAGCATTTGATGGATTGGAATTCGCGTAATCGAAGCCCTGTAAGATGAAGTGGTTTGATCCACGTCAAGCATTGACACTCCATGCAATGATACTCCAGCAACCAGCAACTTAGATATTAAAGAAGACCATTTCTAGAAGTCAGAACACCTCCCCTTTCGTTCCCAATCTCCATATCGGGTTGGTTCCGGCAGAGATCCGCCACGACGGGGTCCACCCCACTCCTTGGATGGATGCTCAAATGATTCATAAGGGTCAACAAACATTTCTTCCTGCTCGTCCTCATCGTCACCCTCATTGGGCAACGGCCCACAGGCTGATTTAATCACGCGGTTGTATTTTTCACTGGCTAAAAATCGTCGAAATCGATGAACATAGAGGCCCACAATGAGAAATTTACATTCAAACATTTCCCACGCTCACTTATCGTTCCGTCCGCATTGTGGTTCTCTATGCGACTTACATGTTTGCCCGTCTGCGTCTCCAGTTTTCATGGAAGGGCTTTGTTCTAAAACAACCTCGTCCATTCCACCACTTGGCGAAGTTGAGAGCATTTGGAAAGCGAAACGATTTGGTTGCGCCATCACCAAGGGAACATCAGGTTTCGCCTTCAGCATCAAGCTAACATGATTTGATTTGGCGTCACCACAGAACAGGAAACGCCGGCATTGGTGCATAATTCTTGATTTCATCTGTCCTATACGGACAATCGCCACCATCATTCCTTCGAGAGAGGAATTTCTGCTGACCCGCTGAGTCGGAAATCGTCTTTCAGCTATCTGTACTACTCGAGACGGTATAGCTAGCCTATTAGCAATATCATTACACCAATTACTCCTAAATAGAGTCCATAGGAGGAACAAAAAAAAATACTATTATGCCATCCGCATGACCATGGCATTTTGACAACAGACAACACAGACAAAGCAGATTCTATAATATTTTATGTTTTCGTAGAATGTTGAATTCATGCAAATATTGTTTCTTTTTTTCGGACAAATGGAAATGATGCTGTGTGAGCGAATCTATAAGTCTAGGTCGTCGTTGTCTTCTTCGGCTGATAGGGATTCCTCTGAGGTGACTAATGCTGGGTAAAATGCTTGAGGAGGGAGTGGTGAAAAGTGTACTTGCCGTTTAGATACGTCGGGTGAAACAAGGTGAATGGGACTTGATTCCGGCGACAACGGTGGAGAACTGCACCTTGACCTCTTACTGCAAGGTTCGAAGTCTTCATCCAGTGTTGCACTCGTGGATAGGCTATCAAATGAACGCTTCCGCGTTACGCAGTCATCATGTGAAGGACTTCTCCCCTCTCTAATTCTCGAAACAACGCTTGCCCCAAGCGCATTTAATCGAGTGTTGCGGCGAACAACCTCCCCCAATTCCAATTGTTCATCGTCGTCGAGCCGTACTTCGTCAATACGGAAGGAAAAAGATTTCAGGACAAAGCATGGCGCTCCAGAACCCCCAAAGCGAATCATCGCACCCCTACGGACTTTATGCGGTACAACCACACCCCCGCTGGATGGGGGAGGAATGCGTGCTCCATTCACGTATGTCCCATGAGCACTCCCACAATCAACGATGTAACATGAACCATTTGAATGGTGAAAGAGCATTGCGTGTCGTCTGCTTGAGGTTCCATGTATAAGTTGTACATCACTCATGGGAGAACGGCCAACACGATAAAAGGCCTTGTGCGTGAGGTCAACAGGACCTTGAAGCCCTGAGCAATCGCAAACTGGCTACAATAAGAACAAGAAAGTTAGAATGACTGCAACGAGGAAGAGAAGGCTGATGGAAAAGAAGTGACTCACCTCAAGACGACTATCTCCCTTAGCCGGAACAGCCCAAGCAGGAGCTTCGCATACACGTCCTAGAGGACGTCTTTCTGATAGCAATGGACCGACGTTCAAACATTTCCCGAACCCTACTTCGTTTTCGCACTGAGATTGGGAAGTATAGTCCTCAATGCAATGGCTCTTCGATTCGAACCCATGGAGGCGCGAAGAGAGCTCCTGGAGTCCACAAGGAGCGCCAGGTTGGTTGATGAAGCTTGATCTTGGTATGCTTCCACACAGAGCAACATTTACAGACATTCTTCTTGTTGTGGAATTGTGAATTTGTGGGTTTCCCATTGCTATACAGTGTTCGTGTTTGTCGATAACCCAGTCACGTTCGGCGGGGGAGGAAAATTACTTATGCTCTCGCTGCCGAAAGGACCAAATACCTTCAATCACCGAACCAAGTGGAGCCGAGACGCTGAGGCGGGTAGAACCCTACAGCGAAGACTTGACTCTCTCTGCCATGGTTAAGAACGGTCTCATGTTAGTTTAGTTGTGTGTCAATGCGCCATTGTCAAGCAACAAGACGGAAAAGCAACGACATTTCTAATCCAATAAGAACTTCCAGGTACTATTGCCCCGAAACGTGATCAGTACACTATGTCACCAGAGTCTTCCACCAGGCATTTCGCCTTACTCTCTCAAGTCTACGATGGGACGATCAGCTACCGCCATGGTGAAACGCACCTTTACTTCTGGTTATAATCTCTTTACTGCATTCTTCAAATTAGACCGCGACAACAACGGTGATAAAAAAACTTCTCGTTACCAGCGTGCGTGATCGTCTCGTGGGTGAAAAAGGTGGGCGAGGAAGACTTCGACTGCCGACCTCTCGCGTTTCGATTTTATGAATCCACGGTTGCGGGTCTTTCTCCGTTCATCCCGTACAAATTCTACATACGAAAGACAAATACGACGCGACCTGTAGGGGCGTTCCTGCCCTACATGGGGAAGAAATCTCTAGCGCGAAAGTCTTATCTTTCCGATAGTTTGTATATCCCTATTCGAAATCGCGCTTAGGCGTTTTCTGGAGTGCAACCTAACTAACCAATCAAAAAAGCCTACGGCCAGAAACTTATGATGGATTTAGAAACATACGAAATATTTCCATTTCTACTGTTAAAGCTACGTTACGCTTATGTTCTCCAGCCGTTAATCTCCTCGCGCGTTTGTGGCGGGAGAAGAGAACGACCCATCGGCCATCGGAAATGGAAATCGGAAGTACTGTAAAATTTTACTCTCTAGGCTATAGTCAAAACTCACCGGCAGGGGGACATCAACAAACGCGAACCTGAGTGCTAGCTAGAGAGTATGGAAAAAGTTGTAGCAGTTCTCCCTCCAAGACCCCGGACATCGAGTTATTCGCTCCGATTGCGGGGGTACCTCCCGTCTGCTGTCCATACGGTTATTCCCAAATTTTCCTAAAAATGTAAAAATTATTTCTTTCAAATTTCTTTTGATTTAGCACATTATTATAACGTCCCAGCCAACTGTAATAACTGGCTTCGCCCTATTGTGTAGCCGCTTGCGCTCATGAATGGGAAACAGGAACCGTGAGCCGTGAGACTTGACGAGACATGCACAGAGAAATCTACAAGCCCATTTTGTACTCTAAAGTCTATACTGTTTCAGAAGCGAGTACTCTTTACGTAGTAGTGGATCAAGCTTCACGGAATCATCACACACACACCATGAAATACACACACATGGTGCAATGCACCTCTAGGAGTATCAACACAAGCTCCTGGCACTTTGTCTATGGGAAAGATAAAAGCATAGTCCACTACTAGTTTAGGCTTCCTGCTTCCTGGGCTTACATACCCCATGATGACGCTGTCAAACCTTCGCTTCATCATTGCAGTGGTTGATTGTTCATTGCAGTGGTTGATTGTCATGTTTCATGTTGTCATCCTTCCTTTGATGTATTCCGCCTTCACCTGTGATCTAGGTGGATGGTTTTGGCCATAAAGTTGTCACTGTGGTCGTTCGTACGGCTGGATGGTTTTCTTTTGGTTTTTGGTGTGCTCATGGTCGTCTTTTGTGGTGTTGCTCGAAAAGTGAGACGATTCCTGGCCCTTGTGCAAGCAATACAAGGCGTGACCGGCGCGTCTATTTCGAACGATCGAAGGGAGGCTGGCGATATCACCCGGCTGGCGCTTTGGGAAAAAATACGAGACAATTTTTTTCCTTTCGGATGACGGACGAACAAAGGTACCCCCCCAATCGCACCCTTTTCCTCGGAAAGGGGTGGGAGTCGAGAGAGTGCATTTTCGGCACCATCTACACGACTGGATCAGCCCGCCGAATAACACTCTTATTGTATGCATCTCTCGGGACTTCATAATTCTGTAGAAAAGAGCAATACACTACAAGTGTGAGACATAATTATGACATGGAATGAAATTGCCCTCCGACAGTCATACTACATGTCGGACAGACAGTCAGTCCCAGGTGCCCGGTGCCCCCCCTTTTCGTGTAAGCTTCGTCCGTTCTGACTCACGCTTTGACACCTGTACAGAAAAGTTTATAGAACCTGTCAACTGTCAAAGCATCCGTGGCGACTTGCATCTGTCGGCATCTGTCAACTGTCTGTCAACATGTCAGCTTTGATGAATAACCTTGTCGTTTCCACGTGTCAGTTTCACAGTCCAAAGTCCAAAGAGGACTAATTGAATCCCATTAAATCATGACTGGAGACTCAAGACTCGCGACGACTTAAGATCTACCTAGGCAGAAATAAAAAATACATCGACAATGGACAACGACGCTTTCACGGATTCCGCCTCGCAGAATCCTTTATTGACTTGTGCTTTTAATCAAGATGGTGGGTGTTTGGCCGTGGGAACAACATCAGGATTCTCGGTGCACAATCTTCATCCAAATTATGCACGAACGGTCAACCGGGAGCTCCAAGGAGGAATCGGATTGATTGAAATGCTTTTTCGGTGTAACTTGATGGCACTTGTGGGCGGAGGTCCGTCCCCTCAGGCCCCACCGCATCGTGTGTTAATATGGGATGATCATTGTCCTAAAGAGGTTGGCGAGTTGTCCTTTCGACAGATTGTGTTGCAAGTACGCCTACGGAAAGATGCCATTGCGGTGGCTTTGAGAGACCGCGTTTATGTCTACCATTTGGCAGATTTAAGTTTGCGAGATAAAATCTATACGGCAGACAATACACATGGCTTACTCTGTCTATCGACTCAGATTCAAGATATGGTTTTGGCTTGTCCCTCTGTAACGATTGGCCACGTGCGGGTGGAGCTCTATGGCTTGCGGAAGACTGTGGTACGACTTGTTGAATTGGTTATTTGTCTGACCTTGGGTGTCTTTGCTCCATTTTCTGACTCGATGTCTCCAAATTTTTCAGCTTCTAGAAGCGCATGAAAGCGCACTGCGGGGATTGGCGATCACTGCGGATGGTTCAAAGGTGGCAACCGCATCCGTGAAAGGCACTGTAATTCGAGTTTGGGATGTAGCAACGGCTACATGCGTGCAAGAGTATCGCAGAGGAGTTGAACGTGCGACAATTACTTGTCTTTCATTTTCTTGGGACTTTAAATGGTTGGCTTGCACTAGTGACAAAGGGACGGCACATGTGTTCGAAGTAGAGTCTTCTGAGGAACAAGAGGAAAAGAAGAAAGACAATGCCTCGTCTTCCCTTACCCAAATGCTGTATTCAACTGTGCGACGTTCGGTGGAAGGTGATGCTAAGAAAAGCATTTGCCAGATTCGAGGGATCCCTCATCCACTAACTTGCGCATTCATTGCTGAAGCAACCAATCTACTTGCCATTGCCGGTTGGGATGCAGATGGAAATGGGGTTTTGCTTATATCTGAGTTTGGTATGGTTGATGAGCCTCGCAGAGTTGGATACCATGTTCTCTGTCATTCGGCGGTTCTGGATGAATCAGAAGAAGTGAGGCGGAGGAGACGGTTGCGTGGATGGAAGGCAGAAGTTCCTCAAACACCGGAAGGGGGTCGACTTTATGTAGGAGAACGTTTGGACATTCTCGAAAAGGGCATGGAGCAGATTCATTTTGAAGAAGACGAAGATGAGTTTGTCGCAGTTACAGCTGTGAAACCTGTCGAAGCGGCGGTATCATCTCAATCTGCAAATAACAGTGAACAATCAGCACCATCGTCTCCGAAAAGTGATGCTGAATCGGGCACTCCTTCGGATGAAGCAGCACGAAGTAATCTTGACTCTGGGACCGTCGGAGACTCTGTTCGAACAGAACCGCTTGGTGATGGCTCAGAACTACAATCACCATGAACGGACGGGCATGAAAATTCTAGAAGATACCCAGGAGACTGCGAATGTATCTCTCACTATTTCAGGTCTCGACTCAAGCCTTGGGCTACAAGTTCTCACTTTTCATGTACCGTGGTTATGTTTTACTTCTCCTTTCTCATTGAAAGTTGAAACTAGACCGAAAGCTAAATAGGAAAACGACACAAAGGTACTTCAATTGCTTCCTCAATGAAGAGTTGGTCACAATCGTTGTCGCATCCTGTTTCCTTGGGAATGTTCTCATTCAGATCTGGCATATACCACAATGTTACTTTTACCTAATTAAAGTTTCTCTCTGAATGTGCCTCATCATTCCATTTTCTTATGTTAGACGAGCCGTTTCGCCAACAAGTGTATCGAATTCTTTGTCGTAGTGACCACTATCGATCGGAGGGAGTTCCACAAGGTCAAGATATGTGTCGAGGAGATCAAGGGCTGAGACGTAAAGTGCCGCCGTATCAGGGTCCTTCTTTTTCTTTTTACTAATGTTCTTTTGGATGACATCAACTTCTTTGAAAAAAGCTTTTGCTGCTTTGACGGTGGGCAATCGATCCGGTGGTTTTTGTTGATCCTTTGTCATGACATATGTTCCAACAACCGAGTAATTGATCAGTGATATAATTGCTTGTTGACAGACACATAACTAATCATTCTCACTCTGACGTACCGTTCTAAAAGCATTTGCTAGCAAGTACATTGATGCTTTCATGTCGTTCCATCGAGAATCACGAATTTCCTTTCCTCTGCAATCACCATCCTTTTTCGTGCACTGACCATTGACATCCTTTCTCTTGGCCGCTACAATGACAGTTCCCTGGAGGTCAAAGAAATGTTGTATCGGGTACGAAGTCATATCTTGGTCGACCATGGCCGGTGCCATCAACAAGAACTCGTGCACACCCTGCTGGACTCGTCCATAGTATCTTCGTTTGGCAATCGGAATCGTAGTGTACCGCCCTGCAGTTGCACCTCCACTGGCCTGTGCCACCTCTGGTCCCGCCAGCAACGGAGCCGCCATTGTTGCAACCGTAGAAGTACCCATCACCAAAAGTTGAGCCAAGGCAGTGCGACGTGACGCATCAGCATCGGCCGTTTGACTTGTCGACGCGGTCGCACACGACGGCTTATTCAAGCTAAAGGCATGACCTGGAACAGGCCAGAAAAGAAGCCATAGACCTGCGACTATCGATATCCCACGAAAGTTATGGTCCATTGTTACCTTCCTAGGCAAGATCAACAACGAAGAGACAAAGATGGATATCTGATGGACGTGATGTGTGTATGGGGTTGATGGTTGATTGATGGTATCTTTTCGGATGAGGGGGTCGGGGTCGGGGTCATCTGGGGGAATCAGGGGAGCCCACAGTTTGACCCATAGCATTTTTCCCGGCGTAAAAAATGGGTTGATTTTGTGTGTCTTGTAAAAAAGTGGTGTTATAAGACAACATTAGTTGAAGAGAACTCAAGTTCTTTCAATGCACTGTACCAACTCCACTCCAAGCCCAAACCATTTGTCGGTTGTTGGAGTTTGGAGTTGATCTGGAGAAAGTCTATTATTTGATTTTTCTCACTTCCATTCAATATGCAGAGAGAAGAATCACAATCGAATGGCGGCCTGGAGCCTCCACCACCACCGACGGTTGGACCAGGTCATCGGCACTCGTCCATGTCGAGCCAATCCAGTGCTCGTTTTGAAACTTTCACAGAAGCAGTGCCACTGTCGCTGTCGTCCATGGCCCACGCCAGTTTGCCGTTGGAAGAAGGCGTTCTTGATGGCGTTCGGCAAGTTCTAAGTCACACGTTGCTAAGTTGCGTGAATTACGCTCGGATTGTTCACCCACCACATCAATGGACCTTTCGCGATTTGTGCACCTCTGAATTCTCTTGGTTGTCGGTAAAAAGTGAGGGACCACCGAGAGACTTGCCCTTTTCACTTCAAAGACTAAAGTTCCAGCACAAGTACACAAAAAGTGCGTGGGTCTATTTGAAACCTGCGTTGCCTTCAAAGCTTACGCAAGGCGAAGAACTGCAAAACATGAGAGACTGGCCGCATCAGATTGGTATACTGGGGTGCATCAAACTTCATTACACTTCTACCGAACCTCTGACAGCGGGAGAATTAAATGGTACTGATGTCGAGGATATTCCACCAACGATTCTGTACAAGGTAGTCGTTGAGTATAGGAGTTTACCTGCTACTGGAAACCAGCAAGCTGTTCAAGCAGAGGAGCTTTCGATGCTTTCTTTCGGTGGCAGTGTTGACGACGATGTGAAATATGGTGCGCTTGCTTCACTATACGATGAAAGCGCTAAATATGTTCTCGAAATCTACTCCGTTCGGGGTAAGAAATACAAATTCGATCTCATGGATGCTACCCTGTCCAATGGTACTGTTCCTCGTCTCCCAAGTACTACGGAACAAGACCCTTTCGTCAAATGTCTTTGTGTGACCGTGACAGATCACGCTTCAATGATACAACAAGAGGACCAAAAGTATGCAATCACAAGGATACATCTCACACTGGAGGGGAAAATGAGAAGACCTCTAAAAGAACTTCCGTCCATGGATTTTATGGCACAATCGATTGCCTTGTCCTTTCGTTGTCTGAATCCACAAGAATCATTGACAGCAACAGCGTTACCGTCAGGACACACTCTGTTGTTGGATAAGAGTATGGCGGGCCATATATATGTGAATGGGCGTTACGTGGCAACCTGGGGTCAAGACTCGCGAATTGGGTCTCATGGGGTGGCCCTGTTTGGTATGGACTTACATTCTATCCCTGTATGGCATGGTAGAATCGTGGATTTCGAGGCTCTAAAGCTTGCGTATGGCCAACTCTGGCATGAAATTCTGATTGACGCCCGGTTATTTGACTTAAAAATTGCCAGTCGATTGTTGAATCGCTTGATTACCGGAAAGGACAACCTCGAGGATGAGGAAGAAGAGGACAGTGGGTATGACGACGATGACAAAGCGGTCGATGTTAATGTCGATTGTCTGGAAACTCATTGTTTGGCTACGCCCAAGTATGATGTGGTTGGTATTGCGGCAAAGGCTCTTGCGACACGATTTGCCGTTCAATTCGGAAAAGATGCTTTTCCATGTCAAGGTTATGAAGTCGAATGGGTCCGATCAATGCTGCCAAACAAAAAGCCAATAGTGGTCCCATATAGACTTATCGCGATCCTACGAAGAGGGGGATACTTCGATGTGCAGCGAACACATGACGAGTATACTTGGTTTGCCGAAATTCGCCCACCTGTTGAACTAGCTGAGAGGGAATTGATCGCCTCGGCGATCCAATTCTTGGAGAAAGCTGGTTGCGAAGACATCTCGTTCGAGCAAGTGGGATTTTCAACATTGACCAGCCAGTTACCTCAAAATGCAATTGCGGACAAGGCAGTTTGTCGATACAACGAAGTTCGCCAACAGTATTGCATCCATGAAAAGTTCCTAAGTGCGGCACTCTTGGAAACAACCTTAAAACTCGGGGACGTAAAGGAAACGGACGAGCTCAAGGCGTACCTGCTGGGGATGTACATGGCTCAAGTTCATCCTGATGGAACACTTCTTCCTCGGTATATTTTGAGAAACCAGCAGCCCATGTAGCGTCTCTTTGCTGTCATGAATTCAAAACTATAGAATGAAGTTAGACATAGCACACTTGCTAGGACATTTGTAGAACCAGAAACGAGGTATGCACGATCCAAGAAAAGAACAACCCCGGCACGCCTGACACAAATTGAATTCTATTGTCTCTTTAAAATCTATAGTGGATCGCCTTCCTTATGTTTAGCGGGGGGTCGACTGTCTCGATCGGCTTGATCACGGTACCAAAGGACTTCATCGTAAGTCTCTTGTTTAACACGTTTCAGATCGATAGAGCTCTTTTCTAAAAATTCAGGACCGACCAATTTCGCTCCTGGATCTCGTTCCAGTTCACCCTGTCTCACACCTTTGAAAAAGTCGTGTTCCAAAGCTTCCGCAGCTGAGCATCGTCTCTTTGGATTAAATTGAAGCATTCTTCTGAGAAGATCGAGAGCCAGTGGATGCGCCGCTGGATATATCTCTTCAAAAGGTTTCGGTTTCTTAAAGCCGAGGGACTTTATATATTCATTGGCTTTGCCGATTGATGAGACGTCCTCGGCGGACGGGGTGCCCAAAACACCGAAAATTGCACTCAATTGATCCACCTTTTCATCGTTTTTCATTTCTCCGTCACCAGAGAGGGGATAGCAAGTACCTCCAGGAAAGAGAGGATTCCTGTCTTGGTACGTAGCAACATTACCTTGTTGCATGCTCAAGAGCTCACCTAAGATACAACCCAAACTCCAAATATCAACAGCTGAGGTGTAGGGCTGAATCAATATCAGCTCGGGGGCGCGATACCACCGTGTGACGACATGTTTCGTCAGTTGACGCGTCAATCCAAGCTGGGAGCCGTACAATTGTGAGTTGAGCGTGGAAGAAACAAAGGTAACATCAGGTTTGAAACTTACTTGAGGTTTGTCCATTGCTTTCCTTTTTCTGTTACCAGGGGTCTGTTCGGTATGAAACATACGTTCAGGATCAACGATACGCGCGAGGCCAAAATCGCATATCTGTGCAAGCCATCATAGTGTGAGTTGAAGAGAAAACAGACAAGGAACGTAGCAACACGATAAAACGAGCTCACCTTCAAGGAGCAGTCCTCATTCAAAAGAATATTGGCGGGTTTGAGGTCTCTATGAATGACAGAGGCAGAATGAATGTATTTGAGACCAGCCAGCATTTGGTAGAGGAAAGTTTGAATATGCTGAGTGGTCAAGTATTGCGGTGACATGATAAGTTTGTATAAATCTGTGTCAACGTCTGCAGAAATTCCAAAGTGAGCTTATAACCATTGATATGACAAAGAAAGCTCGGCTCACTGCATACTTACATTCAAACACCAAGTACAAATCATGGAAGTCATCCAAGTCATCAGTTGGTGGTTGAATCACGTTGAGCAGCTGAATGATACAGTCATGTCCTCTCATATGACGCAATATGTGCATCTCTCTGTACAAACGAATCGAATCGACTTCTTGATCAAACGGTGATTGGATTCTCTTAATGGCAACGAATGCGTCTGGTCTACCAACGCTGAGATCTTTCGCTTGTGCGACCTCTCCATAGGAGCCTCTGCCGAGAATTCTGACCATCTCGTAGCGATCACCAACTGCCCAATCTTCAAACTCGCCGGGTAGTACAGGAATGTTTCTGGCGGCTCTCTTCTCGCCTCCAGAGTCCACATCCCTAGGTGGAGCTGGAGTTACAGCTCCCTCCATTAACATTTGTTCTTCTTCCAACATCTGAGCATTCTTAAGTGTCGCAATGGGCAGAGGCGTTAGTGTGCCACTGTTGCCATCATCCCAATGTGGTGATATGGAGCTGGCTGGAGTCGATGGGGGTGCAGGTGGAACCTCCTGCACAAATGATCTGGGTACAGGCGATAGCACTGCTGGGTCGTCGTCATCATCGTAGTCTTCATCAGCTTCTTGATAGTTGTAAGACGCTGCAGTTTGATGAGCGGCCGACGAAGCCGATGAAATGTCGGACGACACGGACGCTGAACTTTCGTTCCGTGTCACCTGCGCCACTGGTGCTCGCTTCAACCCCGTGCTACTCTGATACAGCTCTGCTTTGGATGCGTCCCATGTAGATGTTTGCTCTGTCGCCATGTCCGGAGTTTTCATTGCGCGAGCCGTTGATGGATCGGCAGTGCGACTGGTGCTAGAGTCTTCCTTTGACCTGATTCGCTTGGATGGTCGTTGCTCGGCTGGTCCACTTAATTTTTTGTCATCACCTGAAATAGGATTAGATACTGGGTTTGTGGCTTGGTTTTCATCGTCACTCAAAGAGTCGTTTTGATGTTCTGATGGGAATGGATGTTTGCCAACGGAACTCTCAGCGGTTTTCGACGATTGTGAAACAGGTCTCATTTTTTTCTCCGGGTCAAAATCATTTTTCTCCAGGACCTCTACAGAGACTTTCTGGTGTGGGGGCGGTGTCGCTGCATTTGGATTTTCAGCATCGTGGTCCGCCATCGATCCCAACGTCAATTCCAATGTGGCCTCACTCAGATTCTATTCAACGTAATCACACTTTGGCGGACAAAGAAAGAGCAGACGACTGAGAACTGCCAGTGTAAAGATGACTTATGAAAATATCAAGGGGAAAAGTCAGGACTAAGCTTCGGATGCAAGGACGACAAGTTTGCTTCAAAGATCCAATATCCATTGACCTTCGATGATTTTGGCTACCAAGATACGGTCCTTTCTCGAGGGAGATCCGGAACTTGTCGATTTCTGTGTGGGTGGCACAAACGCATGCAACAACAAGCGATTTTTCCTTGGGATTTTCCCGCCTTTTTTAAAATGAGGAATTTTCCAGAAAAATTCGACAAAATGTAGATCGCTTTTCGGTCGTTTAATCAGTACGGTACGTATAGGAGCTTTAGCTACTCCTCTAGCTAGTACTCCTAGAGAGGAGGATAGGAAATGGTATTTCAGGCCCTTCTCTGTCACCTTCTATAAAGAATGCAAAACATGTCAAGCGGAGAGAAGTTCTCCTGGTTTCGACGTCCCGCGATAAGCCGGACGTGAGGAGGAACCACATCCGTGTCTTCTACTGCATCAATGTTGGTAGCTTAGTTTTCCTTCTGGTCTCCCAGTCCAAGATACACCTTGTACGTACACGATACACGGTGTTCGAGAGCTTCTTGTGACATTTTGTGTTCCTTAGAATCTGCGTAGACTATACTCTTTGCAATCTGGACAATAAACGATCGCTGATTGTAGAAAAAGAGATTTCGAACTAGGTAAAGTTACAAGTACAGGAGCTCCGGAATCGGTTCAAACGCGCATTGAATGATACACCGATTCCTCATTGTCGTCTAACCGGACAGTAAGCTAGATCGACAACGGCACACTACTTGCTCTAGTCGGACACTCCCCATGAGAAACGTGAGTGTTGGCGATCATCTGGAGCCGTCGTTGTCGAGAACAAAGACGGACCAACTCCTGGATTCAGGAGGTGTTCATCCAAAGATGGAACTTCAGAAGTTGAGGCACCCACAGGCGGTAAATCAAAGCCGGATCCTGCCCAAGGATCTGCAGCGTGGCCAAGAGGCTGTTCCAACGAAAGTCCACGAAGACCAGACACCAAAGAAGCATCATTTCTGGGATCGGACGTGGAACCGAAGAGGCTGTCGACAATGTTGGACTCGTCTTTACCACCTGTGCTACTGGCTAGAAAAGGAGGAGCACTGGTGCGACGGTCCAGATCAAGGTTGCCTAGAACAGTTGGACCACTTGCTTGAGGGATGCTTGAAAGGCCAATTATTTCGTTCATACTTGATTGTGGTAAGGACTCAGACCGTAAGGCGTTCTTGCCCTCTTGATTGTACTGGAGAAAATCCACGGCAGCGGCAAGGCCAAAAGTATCCCCTGAGGAAGAAACGGGAGGCTCAGAACCCCACACCCCCAGAGTTTCTCTTTGATGATGATGATGCCCTGCAGGCAAGGGGGCATGAACTAATGACCGGTGACTTTCCGTTGTGGCAACAGGAGGCATATTAGATGAAAATCCATGCTGCGTTGGAAGAGGCATCAGGTTGTGCGGGGCATTCGACGCCGTTGCGAACGGAAGAGGAGTGGGCTGGTGCTCGAAGCTGTTAGGAGGCATTTGGCTAAGAGGTGGCGGAGGGGGTGGCATTGCTCCACCGTGGCTGAGAGGGGCGATCCCGTGGCTATTTGGAGGGATAAATCTTGAGTTGAGAGGCGACGCAACGTTTGGTGTTGAATGTTCCATTCTCAGTGCATTGTTCTGGGATGCGTCGACGTGATGCGAATTACTCTGACCCTGGGGAATGCTTGGTGAGAAAGAAGGAAATGATGGCTGCAAGACGTTTGCATCGAAGCCTGCGGGAGGCAGTAGCGAGGCGATATTTCCTAGATTCTGTTTGTTGTTCGAAATGGAGGGTTCGGGGGTTGAAGAAAGCGATGACGTTGCAGATATAGTACTTTTCCCGTCACCGGCCATGATTAGAGAAGAAGGCGGAGAACTATGAGAGCGAGTCTTTTGAATATCACAGGGAGAAGAGGGTCTCTCGACACTTGTTTGATCTACTCCCTCGCTCCGCCGTCTTACAATCCCCGCAACGTCTTTAGCAGTGTTTTCTGTTTCTCCGATCATAGCTTCACCCGGACCAAACAAGTCAATATCATCTACACCACTGTGGAGAAGAGAGTGGGGGTAGCTTAAGACGTCTCCAACCATGCGCGCTGCTATATCAACAGCCTCATCACTTCCAGATATGGTGATCCTTCGCGGAGTCACGTTCTGGTCAATGTCTACACGGGCTCCACTAGAATCTTGAATATTTTTGATGGTCCATCCTCGTCGCCCAATCAAGAGAGGTACAAAGCGAGGGTCGCACGACATCTCCCGGTATGATTTCCCATCACCTGATTTCTTTTCTCGGGGCTTCAGCTGAAATGCAGAACCCCCATTAGCTCCAATATTGACAGGCATACCTGGAATTTTGCTGACACTGGCTGGACTTGTCAGCGGCACCATGTCAGTGTCATGGGGACTCGCAGCAGGTGCTCCCGGAGCCGATGCTTGCTTGGAAGTTGGTGTATCCGAGGGTGCTTTTGACACGATATCGGTTATCATCTGAACCGCAGAGTCTACATTACCTCTTTGACCACTAACGTATACGATGCGAGGATCTTGTGGTGCCATGGAGTCTTGATCAATCCATATACGAGCTCCACTTTCCTCCATCAAGTCACGGATACGTTGCCCACCCTTACCAATGACCTTCCCAACTATCAAGGGAGACATATGCATGATGCATTCGCTTTTGGGAGTTCCTGGATTCCCCTTAGGATTCCTGGAAATGGAATTCACCTTGTTGTGGCTGTGTGAAACAATCTGCAGAAGGTCTGAAACCCGTGGAGTCTGAGAAAGTGGTGGCGTGACAGTTCCTGGGTGAAGTTGATGGCTACGCGAAGTGGTGGCATTATGAGATACCAAATCAGGCGGTCGTGCTGACGGGGTTTCGGGAATGGCTGTCCACTGGTGAGAATCAGTGACTTCTGTCATAGCTTTGTCGATGCTGTGAGGAACTTTCGCCACGATGGCTTCATCTCCCACAGTTTCTTCATTTACAGCGCGAAGTCGCTTCAGAGCCTTTTTCGCATTCTTCCGGAGCACTGCTTTTCCAGGGACACCCTTCATCGATGAAAGCAGCTCTTCCAGTCCCTGGATATCCCCCTTTTCCTCCAGAACTCGACACTGTTTTTCTAAAGGATCTACATCAGTTTCTACTTCACGCTGTGTTGAGTCCTCCTGCCCCGTAGTCGGTTCCTCTCGAACTGTTGGATTTGTGCTCGAACTAGCCGTCGTTGTTGCGGTATTGTTCTCAACATGATTCAAGCTATGATGCTTGTTTACATCTTTCTTCTCTCCACCAGAGGGCGAATCATTCCGAATAGATGGAGCATGCGACTTTCCATCTTGCGTCGCCATATTACTATTTTCATCCAACTCGGGATTGTTCACTTTTTTCTGTTCTTCACGTTTTGCCTGCTGTCGTTCTTTTTTCTTTTTCTTCTTGGACTTTTTGGTCTTCTCAGCTTGTTCTTCTTCATCCAATTCGGCGAGAAGCTCCGCCGCAGCTTTCTCTGCCTTTACCCGTTCCGCTTCGTACGATTCCGCTGAGGCACGCGCATTGAACCTCGCTTCATGTATGGTCGTGGATGGGGGAGGTGCCATTGTAGGGGGAACATTGGGTACCGAACACCTTCCCACGAAACTGGTTCCATGCGCCACTAATCCCGCCGCAGCATGTGCAGCAGCAGCCAACTCCGCATTGGGGACCACCGACGCAGCTGCAGCAGCCGCAGCGGCTGCCAGCTGCGACGACGGAGCAGCCGCGCTTGCCGCAGCAGCCAACATGAGCGCTCCTGGTGTTAAATCCTCCACGCTAGGTGGGTGCGATAGCGGATCATCGGAATGGCGAAACCGTGAACTAGTGGAATGTCCCGAAGTAGGGTTCGGAGTTCTCGAAGAGCCGAACTTTTTCGAGCTCTGTTTCCCACTCCCAGTGATGTAAGGTCCATAATTGTTGTGTGTACCATCTGCACCATTGGTACCACTCCGATGGTTTGATGCGCTGAAACTGCAGCTGGTCGCCGCAGTGCTGGCAGCAGTGGTACTACTCTTGAAAGCTTTGTAAATCGACTTGAGTCGAAGATGCACCAGCTGCTCCATTCGTTTTGATGGACGGTGTCCACATCGAACACATGGGTCCTTATTGCCACTGGCTAGGCAAACCAAACAATAAGACAATCGGCAAGTGTCGCACTCCACGGCAAATTTGGCATCCCGACTACACAAAACTATCCCACACCTTTAGCGGAAAATCGGGAACAAAATCACCACAAGGAGATCAGAAAACGAATGAGTACGATTGGATTGAGTCCATGAAATCATAGCGACCAAGAAACTATCTGCTTCCAGTGTTTGCAGTCCCTCAACATACCTTCCACAAGCGGTGGCGCATTCTTCACAAAGTCCGCATCCGCAAAACTTGCATGAAAGTAATGTGGAACAAGTTCCACACACAACTTCTCCACAGTCGTCGCACTGATCCATTTCATCGCATGCACGGCAATAAAACGCATCGCATCGATCGCAAACTCGTATTTCATGATTGGCTTGAAATTCATGACACCAATGGCAATGATTGCAAATGTAGCTGTTACACTCATCGCATCTCACTTGAACTTGGCGTGAAAAGGACTGACAGTGTAAACAAACATCCTCCATCGCAGACGAGTTGTTGGGTGCAGCTTGGGTGTTATTCGCGAGACCTCCGGACGAGTCATCATCATCGTCGCTGTTCAAATCATTCGTGACAACGGGACAGCGACCGTTTCCCATGAGAAGTTTCTTTTTGTGCTGAAGAATCACATCTGCAGTATTGCTCTGACTGCCATCCTCTGTCACTGTCTTTTTGCCCTTTTTCTTTTTCGGTGCCATTGTAAGTTTTTCGGTGCCGTATGTGGCAGGAGCTATCTGGAGGGAGCGATACCTCCTCTTTCAGGAATTCTGATGCCAACAGTCGAAACAACTTCCACAAGGAGATCGATTCCGGTACAAATATGATTCAATCCCTTCCTATTCTGATTGACTTGTGCTGTCACCAACCCCGGTGCCACAACAACACAAGGCTTTCTATACTTCTGCTCCTCATCGAAGCTCACACCCATGCAGCGGGAGCGAGTTCTCTCGGAGGGAGGCAGCGTGGAGTCCGGTGGATTGACCCATCAATGAGCGCTATAATCCTGATCGCTCTTCGTTTCAGTATTCAATTGAACCTATAGTGAATAGACTTTAGAACACTCAAGTGTAGTTTGTCTGCACCTACAATTATCCTATTGCATCGGCGTGTGCGCGTAGGCGACTCTGCGCGCTCATGCGTTGGCTATCCCGCCTACCATCACTCTCCAATCCCAAGTGGACTTCTTGTACCAGGCTCATCATTCATCATACACAATATCCATATTGCTTGCTCCGTCTCAGGAATCCAAGGCGACTTCCATTGCTGCAGTTTCCACGAAATACGCTTTAAATAGACGGCTCAGTTCGTGGTGATCAATGGCATCATCATTTTGCAATTTGCTGGATCACCACCAATGCCTCGGAATCGAACTACTCGTATTGGTGACGGGAACGGGGAACGGTGTACGTTGTCACGTTGGGAGTTGAGAAGCTATTGCAGATTGCAGCTACTACTAAGACTTACTCCTACTAAGATGGGACCATGGACCTTTATGCAATGGGCCGAAAGGAATCGTGATCTAACAAGTAACAAGGGGCATGGGGTAGGCCCTTTGTCCTTTATCCTTGTCCATTCCGATATTTGGTGTGATTTGTGATCAATGAGATACTTCGCCTTTCGCCTGACTCTGACCTCTTCTGACTTCTGACTCTCATCTCCTCTCATCTCCTCTCATCTCCTCTCATCTCCTCTCATCTCAACAAACTACCTATTCCTATGAATAAAATGAATAGATGAATGGAAGAATGGAGAGAATAGACTTTCTCACTCTCATCACTACTTATTTATTCTAGTAGGAGTATTTTTTAGTCATTACAACGGCAAAGTTGTCCGTTGTTCCGATCTTTCAAAGCCTAAATTAGAAATATTTTGTCAGCGCTGGCGCGTGATGATGCCGATACAGGTGCGCCAGTGCATTCTCGAGTAGTCTTTGTTTCAGTGTCATCGGCTTTGGAAGCATTTTTGGCACGGCTTGTTAAATGGCGGGCATATTTGAATAGATGCAACTGAAATCCCTCGCCAGATTGTGCGACCACTGATGACAAGACTTACCTCACCCGGCGTTGCAATTTTGCGTTTTTTGTTAACGCCCTTGGTCTTTCTTTCCCTCTTTTGTGTGTTTGCTCTTGACGTGAGGAAGAACCATCGAGGAGAGTTTATCAAGAGTGTGTGGTTGCTTCAATGTACCACAGTGCCGAGACGGTGGCCTAAAGGAAACTCTCTCTGGCGGTCGGAACCAATTACGGTGTCAGCATCGAAGAACCTGCAAAGAGTTTTGGAGCGGCAAGAAGATTGACCAGTTTCAGACTGTGACAGCGCCTATTTGTCGCGACAGTGTGTGTTGCTCTCTGCGTTTCGTACGTGAAAGTGCCCTTTCAATTGTTCTCCTTTTGAGCTAATAAGAAGCAACAATTTCATGTCCAGCAATCGAATCGACTTCTCGGCCTCCGCTTACGAGCGAGAGAGAGAACGTCAGACGGCTCGATACTCGATGGGTCATGATGAGTTTGACTCAGCAGGTTATCAAGCACCGACTCTTTCGGATCCAAAGACCGGCATGTCTGATTACCGTGAGGAGACTGATCTACCTGAGGATGAGTTCGCCGCTCCAAATGCAGCAGAGTCCTTCACGAGTGGTGCAGCCTCTACTGCCTCGCGTGGACGTGGTGGTGGAGGAGGAGGAGGAGGAGATGGTTTTGTGACGGAACTTCCAAGGACAAGAAGAGGACTGACTGGGAAGATCTCCACTTTATTTCGCCGTGAATCGTCGCGAGAACGAGCTGTTCGCCAAGCGTCAGGAGGGATTCCTCCCGGAGATGGCGTGCGTCGCAAAAAAGCAATGAAAAGTGGAGGCGAGAAGTCATCTCGCAGTCGTAGAAAGTCAGGTGACAATAGTAGCCATGCTTCGTCAGTACGTGAAGACGATGCACATGATCATATTTCACTTGGAAGCCGTAGCCAGAGTCAGGCAAGCCACTCATCAGGAGGCTCTCAAAGGATTTTCTATAGTAGCCATGCAGATGATGGCTCGGATGATTCCTATGAATCCCGAGGGTCCAGAAAGATGAAAAATCAAATGCGCAGTCAATCTCCAGAGACCCTTGACACTGGAGCGGACAGTACTGGCTCTGGAAAGACCATTGTACGGTATCGTGGCTTTAGCACCAGCATCAAAAGTCTTTTTCTGGACGAGACAGTTGTGTGCGCTGCAATGGGATGCTTTGGTCTTATTCTATCAAATCGGACAGAATACCTGCTAAATCTACGGAATGAAAGGAGAGGCGCTCTGAAGCGACATCAAAACATTGAACGGAAGAAACTTCCAAGTCGCATCGTGGCCTACGGATTGCTCGTTACCATCATACTCATGTTTGCAACTTTTGCTGTGTGGGGTACGGGTGATGGATTGGCTGGAAGTCACTTTTTTGTAAAGGAGACCGTAGAAAACGGGGCAGATGATCTGGTATTCTATGACAACAACAATGGCAACGATGACTACTACGGTTATAATGACGACAACCAGTATGACCAAAACCAAAACAATGACGATGCTAACAACAACCAGTACAACAACAACCAGTACAACAACAATCAGTACAACGACAACCAGTACAACAACAATCAGTACAACAACAATCAGTACAACAACAATCAGTACAACAACAACCAGTACAACAACAATCAATACAACAACAATCAGTACAATGACGATGGAAATGCCAACAACAACGACGATGCAAATAACAATAACAACGACGATGCAAATAAGAATAACAATGACGACGCAAACAATAACTACAACGCGTACCAACAGGCGAACAACTACAATGCCTACAATGCGTATCAAGATGCTAACAACTACAACGCGTACAATGCTTATAATGCATACAATGGAGGCAATCGACGGGTTGAGGAGGGAGTGGATGTTGAGATTGAAATCCACCCCCATCAGTCGTTCAACGGGATCTTCAAGCTTCGAGATTACCACGATAACGTGTGGCATCCAACCGTTGAATTTATTCGAGACGAATGGGATCTCCTTTTAGATTTAGCAACAGCGGACGGAGCCCCTCCGAGAACAAAGCAACATCGTTTCATGGAAGACAATCAAGCCGACAACTATGGTAATTATAACGCTGCGAACTACAACAGCGAAAACGAAGAAACAACAAGCAGCTCATATGGAGATCTGGCAAGCAATATCCGATTTGCACTCTTGTTTACCTTTTTGCTTTTCTTGGGATTCCTTGGTCGTCGTCGTAGGATGAGAACACGGTTTTACCTTGTTCGGGCGAGGGCGCAAGAAGACCATCTTTTCTATGCTTCTACCCAAGTCGGCGATGCCAAGCGTGTCAAATACGAGAACAGCAGAGAAGATCAGTATGAAGGAGCATGCAGTCATACGCTATGTGGATGGTACCCATCAGACGAAGTAGTTGAGGAGGAGGAGGTCGTTGACTCGGTCGAGGTCACAGACAGCGGCATATTTAAACGCAAAAAGAAGCATCACAATGAAGATGTCGTTGCCCGCATCTTCAACTTCCTCATGTCACTTTGTTGCGGATTTGCATGCAAATGTTGGTTCCAGTGCATGTCTGTTTGTGCCCTGGCCCAAGAAGCGCGTGAAATCCGACTTTTGGTTCCACCACGATACCAGAGAATCGATTACATTACTCACCAACCCTTTCATGAGTACCAAAAAGATGTGAATGACTTGAGGCGTGGATGGATGGGGAAGTCGCGGAAGAAAGCTGGAATCAGACCACACTGGAATGCATTAAGTCGTCTCAGTCGGTATATACTCGTCACCTTCATTCTTGCGATCTGCACGATAGTGGCAAGTCTAATTTTCAATCCCCGAGTTGGTTTTTCATGGCCTGACGTCATTGTATTGAGTGCGACGTTTGTGCAGTCCTTTTTGGTTCTTTTTATTGTCCATGGTATTTTCCACAAGAGCGATCTCAGTTTGGATGCAGTAATCAAGATGTTCGCAGCCGGATTCTTGATAGCCACTCCATCCGCTTTCTTTTTTGAAGGTATTATGGCAAACACGTTCTTATCGATTGGTTATTCGCTGTATGTTTTCGTTACCTGGCTTGGTGGGGAACCTGTGTCTGAATGGATCTTCAACAACTGGCACATTCTCTGGTTTCTTGGTGAGCTTTTCAATGCGTATGTGGTGGCTGCAGTTACAGAAGAACTGTGCAAGTACTACACATTCCGTACGGTGGAGCATCCTGACTTAGTTTTTCTTACTGGTCTTACGCGGACAAGACGAGACGAATCGGCTGTTGAGGGCGGACTGGTCAAATATCCTTTTGCCTCTCATCAAGTTCAAGAGCTGAATAGAACAGGATCATTTGGAGACCTCTCACAATACTCCCATCGCAGTAACCAGTCCAAGAAAAGTCGTACGAAACCAAGAGATATGAAATTAATTGAAAGAACAGGAACAATGGAGGAAGAGTTCGATGAAGACGAGACGGACGTCCGAACTTACCGGCAGAAAGCAATGGCCATTACGACTGGAATGATTGGTGTCGCGGTTGGACTTGCATGCGCAGAAAATTTTCTTTACGTCTTTGTTTTTGGTGGAACCGCGACGCAAGACGCCAGAGATGACGATCGTCGGAATGTAATATTGGAACAGTGGATCATTCTTGTTTTTCGGTCTATATATCCTATTCACGCTCTTGCGGCCGCTTTACAGAGTATCAACATGATCCGCAAATTCGTGGAAGGCGATGGACAAAATGGACATCGTATTGGAGTGGGACGCATCCTGTTGCCTGCCGTTCTTCTGCACGGTACTTTTGATGCTATTCTTATGGCAGTAAACTTTTACCAAGAAAACGCATGGATATCATATCTGAAAGAGCACAACGGAAACGTCGACCCAGACGAAGCTCCATACAACCAGCTTTTCGTGAATATTGCGGCATGGGCCGGAATTACTTCTGTTATGATGGCAGGCATCATATGGTATTACCGTGAAAACAGACGCCAGAGGGATCGATTAAAGATCCTAGAAGAAAAGGTGAAAGCACGTATGGCTCGTGGCGAAGACAGTTCCTGGGATAGCCCGACTGGTCATGAGGATGATGAGCACAACATTGTTTAATTATTAATCGCGAACTGTAATGACAAGTATTTTGTGGTGTCTCCTAACTGATAGTCCTATTTTTGTCTACCCTTGTTAGGAGTATCTAGATTACCTCCGAATCGCCGGAGGAATGATACCCGGAAAACATTGTCGCGGGAACAGGTCGATGTCTTCGTTCGACACGTGCTTTGCCGCACTGCTTACTCAACCAACCAGAGACCATAGGAGCCTACCAATAAGGTACCAAGCAAGACATCCCCTTTGGACACACAAAAAGGCGTGTCTGAAGTATGTAGTACGAGTACTGAATCGGCTCATGGTCCTCACAACATATGAATTCTACTAGGTAATATAGCCCCCCGTTCCCTGTACACCAACACGAAAAGAGGGGTATGTTTGGAGATCCCGACGACTCCCGACGCATCAACAACAAGGGTTTTGTGTTTGTCCAGCCCCGAAACTCAAACACACCAATCCCCGTAGAAAAAGGGTCTGAGATTCAGAATGAGAGACGGGATTGGATAGCCGAGCCTTTAGTAGGCCCGTTCAGCTTGTAAGAATCAAACGCCTCCCTTCCACTTGCCGTCTCCCTGCAATAAGGTGACTCCGTTGAAAGTTGGAACATCTCTTGGACAATCAACCTGATAGCCTGCTCTATGGAATATAGTGCTTTGCTCCAAACTGAGTGTTTATATCATTAAATTATCTGAATCTGTCATTCCATGAAAGGATCTGGTACTAGTAGTCTCCCCGTCTATGGTAGATCCTTCAGTCTTCTTCAACAGTGTTGTCTGCTCGTTTTTCTCTCTCTGTCTCTCGCTCATCAGCAAGTACGCGTTCTTCTAGTGATTGTCCGTATGTCGTTATGTATGTATGTGCAGCTATGCGATGCATCTGTTTCAATTGAAACTTACCCATTTCAAGGCTCTGTGTCCTCTCAAGAGTCTAGGACGTTGTCGTTTGTGTGGAATCCGAGGGATCGACTCCTTCTCCTCCGAGGTCTTCATCTGCAATGTTTTCTGGCTCGGGTCCGTTTCCCACCACGCAAATCCGTTTCATGGGGCTGCTGTGATTGGTGCTATGACTTTCCGCCGAGGAGGAACAGGACGAGTTGGTATCTCCAAAGGATGCATCGGAAGCCATGCTTTGTGTTTCTTCCGTCTCAGCGGCCCGTTCGCAGGAGAGAACCGAAGCGGATGAACAAGGAATATTCCCATCGTCCTCGAGGTTGACAGACGGTGGTCCCGCAAGCGGAGCTCGTGTCAAAGTGCGGTGACTTCGTTCCTTCTTGTAATGGTTCTTGCTTTTCATCCTTTGATTTTCCGTGGAGACAATGTTGCTGTTGTCATTGAGCACTCCCTGGTTGTTGTTCTCTTTGTCCTGCGTGACCGGTCGTACAAACAGAGGCAACTCCGAGGCCATGAGATGTGACACGGTGAGGTCCATCCCCTTCTTTCGACCCGGCCAGGAGTTCACTTTGTACAAGAAGTCAGAGATTAAAGGAATCAAGTTCACAGTGTCCAACTCGGGCGGGAAGCGAAGGGCAATGAAAAAGAGGGATTCGTGCAAGCAATCCTTATCGGAGCGTCCCAACTCTCCAACGGCTGTCCCTGTCCCATCGTATTTGCAATCAAAGAATCGGCTGTAAGGCCACGCATGAATATCGGGAGTCTCAATGCTGATAATAAGTAATCGTAGTTTGGATTCTACGAGGCGGAACCATTCCATGAAATCATGTTCGTCTGCAGCTTGAATGGTAACCTTCAAAAAGAACTCGTGATTCGAAAAGAACTCGGACGGTTCAAAGAGTTTGGAGAAAACGTTTGTTGTTCTTCCGTTGGATAAGTTTTTGCGAATCGAGGGAGGCGGAACAGGTGCCGACGAGAGAATCTGATAAGCGTAGTACATTTCCTCACTGATGCGCCGACGCTGTGGGATCCCGACATTGTAGGAAGAATTCATACTGGGATAAGCAGGCGTGATGATTGGCATGATGTGCAAGGAATCCCGAGGATTTCGTTGAGGATCCCATGCCGGCATTAGCGGTGCGCCTTCCGGAGGCTTGGATTGAATGGGGCGCAAGCGAACGGGATCACGCCAATTCCAGTTCCAATAGGTTTGGAAAAAGAACTTCAACAACGAAGGTGCATCCGCATGAGGATTCTCTTTGCAAATCCGAGCAACCAAAATTGCATAGTTCACTCCTCCAAGAAATCCAAGCACGTTGGAGTAAATGCCTTTGCATACAGCCCATTCCTTCACCGCACGTAGCACAGTTCGAAACTTGTTAAGATCGGGAACCATTTCCAGCAACATTTGACTGACTCGAGCTCCGTTCAACGATCGTACTCCCGCTTCATCTTGTTCTTTCAGATCAGAATCATCAATAACATATTCAATGCGAGGAGTAAATCCTGAGTTTTCCTTAGAAACACGATGAGACACAAGATTCGGTGCAACGCGGCGCTGTTGGAATTCTCGAAGCTTTTTGCTATCGGCTAATCGTGCAAATAGCATATCCACTTGAATCTTTTCGCGAAACATGAACTTTATCACCGGAGTATAAGCTTGAGGTATAGGATGTACCTTTGATATATAGGAATCACTTTTCAACAGGTTCACCCAAGATTGGAAGAAGTCACTTCGAGTGTATTCTGGTGGACAAAGAGCAAGGACGTCCAAATCGGAATCGGCGCGATGTACCCCTAATCTGTACGAACCAAATGTGATCAACGTTGGTCTTGTTCTTTGCCAAGGGTTGGATGGAGGTAACGAGTCAACTGCTTGCTGTCCTGCGAGCGACGCCGCTTCTTGTTTGGGTGGTGGACCCCACTTCGCCAATAACTTTTCCAAATGATCTACCGCATATCGTCGAGAGGCAACATCATCACCAGAGTACAAGGAGGAAGTCCTTCTTGATAAGGCTTCTTCTAACATTTGTGTTTCACTTCCCCATACGGACTCTCTGGTCAAGAGCACACGTCCCCCAGTAGATTCCGCGGAAGGGCCTTCCATCTTTCCCGGTTTCTTCCTTCGTCGGCGAGATCTACGGGAAGGACTGTTGGGAGCTGAGGATGATGATGACACCTTAGATCTCTCAGAGCTGTCTCCAATTGGTTCGCCTTGATCGTTGTTTCTGCTTACACCTGACGTTTGTTCCATCAGGACCGCATGGTACGAGAGCTGAGACGTTGCCATGGTTTTTGGCCTTCTTGCTGTCGTGTTGTTGTTTTTGTGACTGCGTGTGATGCGTGATAGGCGAGTTGTTCTCCCTTTTGTCTTATTGTATTGCGTGAGCACACATTTAACGGTGAATGCGATCCATACACTCTACTGTATAGTGTCGGTGGTTTCTTCCGAGCGAGTACTCAAAAACCTACTGTGCATAGAATTTGGTAGAATGCTGGAGGCTGGGAACGGAACGTTTTCTGCATGTCGCATGTCGCATCATCTGTCCGCTTGCACTCGCCACACACATCACACATACACCCAACGCACGGACCAGCGAACAGCGAATCCAATCTTCATTCTTCATGCGTCAACCAGCTGACTCCGGCACGTGCGCTTCATAAGCGACTGAACGTGCGTGTTGTGCGATACGCCTCGACCTCGACCCGAGCACTTGCTACTCTTGCTAGCCGCTCCACGAGGTCGTCTTGGCTTCCAATCTCAAGAAGCTGCAACTCTAGAGACGTCTAGCTAGAGTAGCAGTAAATCTCGTCCTTCTTTGGAGAATTGAGGTCAGGTGGCGGCCGTGGCCGTTGTCTTTGTCCGTTTGTGATTCAAGCTAGAGTGCCCAGGAGTAAGAGAAGCTAGAGGAGTAGATATTCTCATCAAGGATGGTAGCTGAAAAGTGAAATTTTGTCCCGAGTCCCGAGTCCCATGTCGCTCGTTTTGTCAAGACAGTCCCAAGACGTATCATCGGATCATCGTGATGTTATTTTAGGTCCATGACTCAATAGTTTCTAGCGTCTACGAATAAAACCCTCGGTATCAGTGTCCACTGCTTAGCTGTTTTTTGTCTGTGCCACCTTCATAGGTTCCCAAGTGGACACAGACAGGAAATTTCCTTTTTGTCTCAAATTGAAATGGCTAAAAAGCAAATTGGCGCGCATACCCAGCTGGAGTTTTCACAGTTCATGAAACAGACGCAAGCCCAGCAAGCGGCCCTGCGTGGATGACGGTTGGTTGGTCTTCGCAGAATGCGCCATCCAAATCCGCCATAAAATCACACAGAGGCCATCACAGTTCACAATGGCATGGCATGAATTGTCGCCTTTCATGCAATTGAGGTAAGTTTGAACGCACAAAATGTTTCCATGACAACAGCTCTTGTACTGTCATTCTAACTTCTCCCTCACTCTTGTATTCGTTTTTCTCTTCTGATATTCTCCATTCGCCAACTGTCTCTCTCCACTTCTTTGAGAGCGAAAGTTTTGTGCCTATGGAATGCCTATTCTCCATTCCAGCCTCGGCTTAAAATTGGAAACCACAACATAAAGCTTCTTTTCTTTGAATTTTGGAGGAGTTTTTATCTGTAGTTTAGTTCTCATCTTTCATAGGTTTTGTAAGACCGTTGCAGCGTGTTATTTCCTTGTTTTCAACAACCATGACACTCTGAAGCAGGTAAGAAGCCATCTTCCAGCATATCCGATAGACTCTATGATCCATGATGACTACTCCTCTAGTTATAGTAGGACTAGTGACAACAAGATGCTGCAGTTGTCGTCATCTAGATCTACCACTCAACGAAAGGTTCTGTGGTCGACACGGATGATGGATGGGCGAAACACAATGATGAGTGTAAAAAAACATGCTACAAAGATATGAAGACAACCAACCAACAATCAAACAGCACTACGAATAAAGCAAAGGAAAAGTTGTGGCAAATGGCCTACAATGACTTGTCCTCCGTTTCATTGCGACGAAATCAAAGGAGAACAAACCATCAACTTTAACATGGACAAAGATAAATGAGATAACGTGTGAGAAAACTATGCAGGGCATGAAAGAAGCTAAGAGACAAACAACAAGTAACAAGAGAGAAAACCAACCAAAATACTGCTTCAGGTCACAAGGATTCGTAAAGAGCTCGCTTCATGGTCAATGTCGATGTTTTTGACACCGCGTGAAATTTTTTGTGACTAGTATGAAAGGATTCCAAATTTGAATCGTGGTCACGGTCACAGGAAGGTGCCAACCGCCAACGGCTACTTGCACGCCGGCATTTCCACCAGCACGAGGAATCATATTGGTGAAAAGGACAGACGAAAAGTGAAATTTCCTGTCTGTGTCCACTTGGGAACCTATGAAGGTGGCACAGACAAAAAACAGCTAAGCAGTGGACACTGATACCGAGGGATAAAAAGGCACTAATTCACAAAATGATGAGAAATGACTAAAGTTTAGGTAGTACATATTCACCTCGTGACGAGAGACTGACGTGTTGAGCCGTGTTATCTCCTGCTGTTCTCTGACATTGAAGCGAGTTCCACGGAAAACTGGTCATAGTCATAGACGTAAATGGAAGGATGGAGGATGGAGGCCATTCCGAAGTCGAGTGTGTCAGTTTGTGCCCGGGTGTCGAGACTTTGAACAGAAGATCTTATTTCCGCAGCAACGGGAGAGGATATAACAAAACAACGAAGACCCCAAAGGATACACCCCGATTTGCTCGTTGATTACGAATTGCAGCTTAGCAAGGATTGAATATTAAGAATGGAAGAGGGAAAGAAGAAATCTAGGAGTCCAAAGTCCAAGAAGGTCGACAAGTCCGGTGTGCGAACCAAGTTCTTGATCGAATCCCTCCGTAACAACTACTACGAACTTCGTGAAGAAAACGATCGCCTGCGTGGTCTGGTTAAGAGCAACCTTGCCCAAGACGACGCTGCCAAAATATTGGATTCATGCTTCGATCTTAATGCTCCTCGTGAAAAGGTTGACAATATTGATGATTTGGCTTCTAAAATGGCAGGATCAGGAATTGATGAAGATGAAGATGACGGCGCAGTCGGATTCTGAAGGAACGACACCTATTACTTATTTACATACTTTTGAATGTTAGTGACAACCGAAACCCATTCTCTGTTCGACTTGGGAAAAAGAGAAACGAGGAAAAGACGAAAGCTCTCACTTTTGAATCCAGAATAACACCCCTATTAATACCAAGTTTCAGCTATCACAGGTCATCACCCTTTTCGCTCCGTTTCGTACTTCCTCCCTATGTGAGCAGCTACTGTTAGCGAGAAATTGTTGCGATTCTTGTATGGGCACATCTTTGAAGCAAATGGGGGGACTGCTAATTGCATTTGTGAACACCGCGATGGACAATGGGTAGCTACCATGCCCTCCACGGTGAAGTCCAAACCATGAGATGCCAAGAGAGGGCACAAAGGTGGTCGTCCCCGTGTACATTTTATTTTGGTCAGCACGGGAGGAAAGAAAAAGGAACTAGCCGCATCATACTTAAATCTACGAGGAAGAGGAGGGCAAATTCACGCTATATGGAACTTTATGATCTAGCTCTAATGGCTGGAGAATTGGGCTTCCGTCACACCAGCGCCCATAGCGGCAGTAGATGAAATGCCACCACTGGCCACGTTCACCATTTGGTCAATGAGCTCCGCTCCGGACCACTTTTGGTGAGTCAGCAGTTCCACCTTCTCTTCTCGTTCAGCTCGTTGGATCTTCTCAACATACGCCAACATTCCACGATCCGCATAGGCTCGAGCGAGATTTGTCGTGATGAGACCGTTACCATGAAACCCGGCCAACGTGATGAATTGCCATACATAACCCAAGCGTCCCAGGTCATCGTTGAAACGAGCAATTTCTTCGTCTGTCATACCCGATTTGTCCCAGTTGAACGAAGGACTCAAATTGTACGCCAGCATCTGGTGTGGATGAACACTGCGGACACCTTCACTGAACTTTGCAGCGTCTTTCAGTGCTGGAATCTTGGTTTCCATCCAGATGAGGTCAACGAAAGGTGCATAAGCGATGGCACGCTGAATGCAATAGTCAATGCTGGGACGAAGCTGGTAGTAGCCTTCTCGAACACGGCATTTCTCCCAGTCAAAGAAGACGGAATTATTTTCCCCAAAGATTTCATCTGCAACGCGACGAGCATCAGCGTTGCTGAGAGTCTCGGGCTTGGAGTTCATCCACTTCGTTTTCATTCCTTGCTTTTGATTGTCTGGACAATCCATCTTATCAATCTTTGCAAGAACGGCTTCACCAAAAGTCATTAGGTTCGCCTTTTCCTTCCATTGAGCTGCAGCAGTGCTTCTTTGGTCGAGAGGGACGTGAATGGTGGATTCTCGCATGCTTGGGACTTCAGGGTTCGTCACACCAAGGATGAACGGGTGGTCGCGACCATCAATATTGCTGTCAAGGAGCGTTGCGGCCTCGGCATCTGTTCTCGCGACAATGATCAAATTGGCTCCAAGAGAGTCCGCTGCAAGGCGTGTTGCGACAAGACGATCAATGTGTTCCTGAGTGCTAACAAGCACTTTCCCACCCATGTGACCGCACTTCTTGGTTCCTGGTTTTTGGTCCTCGAGGTGAATCCCCGCGGCTCCAGCTTCAATGAAGAGTTTGGTCAACTTCATGACCGCGGACAGACCTCCATGTCCCGTGTCACCATCCCCCACAATGGGGCGCAAATAGTCCACCTTTGGAGCAGGATCTTGACCCTTGAGAAGAGCCTGAGTTCGTTCTTGCTGTTGTCGGCGATCATGGTGGAGTTGAGCACGAACCAGTTGATCAACCTATAAAAACCAGACACCTTCACTGTAAGAAATGTATCTGATGCCTTTCGATTTGCCATCAACGCAGTGAAGCACGATGTAAATACATACCTTATTGGGGACCGTGTTACTAGGGTAATCGGCAAAGTCTGTTCCGAACGAGGAAAATGTAGAAGTGTCAGATCATGCAAGGACATATATGTAACCAAAGCTGCCAAATGCGTGTCGTGAAGCTATGCAATACATACCTGGACCTGGTTCGTTCGTAGTGGAAGCAGTGCTCGAACACTGCCACCCGGAAACATAGATTGAGGAGAGATGAGGAGCCATTTGAATGACCTGAACCGGGTCTAGCGCCCCAAAGGTATGAGAGTAACCTCCCACTTGATGCAGCTTGTTTAAAAGAGACCAAAGTTTATCCGACTGCTGCGAAGAAAAGCTTACATTGGGGGCCATTCGGTTTCCTCCACCGCGAGCTTCTGCGGACGGTCGAAGACAAGCCACGTCCGTCGCTGAAAAATTAGAACCAAAGAAGCAAAGGATGAGTTCAAAAGCCAGAAAGCCTTCCATTGTATTTATGGGGGGCTGAAGTGGGTCGTACCGGAATAGTTGCGCTTGGTATGTTCCCAGCGAGGTTCTTTCCACCAGCTTTCGATGGAAGCGATATCTGCTTTGAGCACTGTCATTTCAGACGACAAGACCGGATCCGATTCTATCAGTGAGCGATGGCCTCGTGGAACACTGCTCTTGGCATCATGGTCGTTCGAAGTCTTGGGGGAAGCCCCGTCCTTCGAAGAAGCGACAGTTGGAGTCTGCGTAATCACAACCTGCATTGTCGTTCACTGCATTCGCGAATTTATGAGCCAATGATGGCATCCCATAGGGTTTCGACAACAGAGCCATCGACATGGGATTGAGCGTCATCTGATAATCACAACAGACATCGTCATGACAGGCTGCATCAATGATTGTCGAATGCCATCGACAAGTATTCTTTTTGTTGGAACGCGCAGACAGAAAAATCACAGACGCAGACGCAATGATTTACTTCCGGATTGATCGTTGTTTGGTCGCTGATTAGTTTTTCCATTTCTCTGCCGTCATTCGTCATTCCGCAAAGTCTCTTTACAATGAAGCTCCATGGAGTCCTTTCTTTGCTTTGCACTGCTCTGTTATGCAAGATCACTTCCAGTATGAGCAGTAGCAGTAGTGTGCCTCAGGCTCCATCCTCGTTACTTACATCTTCTCCAGTTTCATTGGGACCGATAGCGCTTCGGACCTTAGTAACAGATACAGCGCGTCACAATGCTCATGACTTTCTCGATATTCGAGGCGTTTTATGGCTCGAGCATATTAATCTTGTGGTTGGATCGGCATCCTTGGCAGAGTACTTTTACTTGACTGTCCTCGGATTCACCCGTGACGAAGGAAAGTCCTTCCACGTGAACTTGGGTCAACAACAATTCCACTTGGCTGAAAACGGCGAACCGGCCCAGAGCTTTGCCGGAGGAAGCATTGGATTGGTGGTTCCCGACTTGGAATGATTGCGTCAAAGGGTTGCGGTGGCACATGAAACACTCAAGGAAACCCAGTTTCGTGTTCTTTCTGACTCGAAAGATTGTATGGTGCTACAAGGCCCATGGGGCAATCGATTCAACATATTCTCTCTTCAGGACGACTCCCAGCTATCTCGTTCAGAGCCCTTGTCGACACCCATGAAAATGGTGAATATGCACGCAGAAGGAGGGGTCTACGGGAGTCATCGCATGGCCGTTCGAGGAAAGCCTGGGATTCGATTCATTGAAGTGCCCTGTCCAAAAGGTAAATCCAGCAATGTGGCAACCTTTTATCGAGAACTAGTTGGTTGCGTTGTTTGGGAGGCACACCGTGACAATCGAGATTGCGCCATAGTAGAAGTTGGCCCTGGTATCCATTTGGTGTTTGTAGAACATACGGCAGAGCAGATTCCCGCAGAATCGATCCAGGCCATGGAGGGCATTCATGTTTGTGTATACGTCAATGATTTTGCCGCGCTCTATCAAAGATTGTCGGATCGAAAGCTGATTTGGACCAATCCTCGCTTTGTTCACCTGGATTCCTGTGATACCTGGGATGAAGCACGAGCAAGTCGAACCTTGCGATTCAAAAACATTATTGATGTGGCCACAGGCGAAACAATTCTTCAACTGGAACATGAAACACGGCCCTTGCGACATGGGCAATATCTGAAGGTTCCAAAATATGATCCTGTGTAATCGAAGGAAAGCAACCCTCGGATTGATAAGGATTGTTTCCTTTTAACGGATATCGGTGAGGTCTTATCCTGTGTAATCAAAGGAGATCAACCCTCGGATTGATAAGGATTGGATTCCTTTTACCGGGTATCGCTGGGGTCTTCAATTTGGAACATGAACAATGTCAACAGAGGCCATCGAACTTGGACGTTGTTGAGGACTTATAATTAACGGTAATAGGACTGGTAGTAGGACTATAGCAAGGTTAATTTCAATATCTACCCTTTGCATGGCTAAATGTGAACCACGGCGCCGTAAGCTGACTCTTATAATCTTGAGGAGGCCACGAAATCGAGTGCTCCCAAACTACAATCCCTTCTCAAAATCGTAGCATTCCTGTTCTGTTTGAGAAGCAGTTCCTCCGGGAAGTAGACTTGTCCACCTCTCATCCTCTCATCAAGAGGTAAAGCGATCTAAAAACACAGCAGGCCGCGGCCTCTGGAAGATCTGTCATTCTCAGTCATGTCAGCATTTAACTCTCACTGGTGAAAGAATCTGTCCACGATGGTTGCATGTCGACGCAAGGAATGCTCACTATCGAGTCAACACTACAACTCCAATTTTACAGATTCATATGCCTCCTCCGAAAATTGCTCAGGTAGAGGTAGATCCGCGTTCGTTGGTGATACATCTGCCTCATCCGGGATTGACAGTTCGTCGGATGCTTCATTGACAGATTCTATCTCACCCGCCGCGTTGATTGACTCTTTCGACTCACTGGATAACCTTGATTGATATGCCGAGCAATGCTAAGCTGCTAACCGCATTGCTGAGAAGTTCCGGCATGCTTGAGCCATGTATTGCGCCAGGGCCCAATGTTGTATCTCCCGCGGCAAATCCAGTCACACGGACACTCTTGGAGCGCTCTCCACGCAGTGGTCGTTCGGAATGATGGCCTCTTGACGCTCGTGAAAAGGATAGTATCTTGGGACCAAAAATAAATGAGAGGGTTGTCAACGGAAAGGACAAGGTTAAACCAGCAAAGGCCAGAAAGCGTGTGTTTGGTTCCTCGTTTGACAAACGGATTGCTACAGGTGCAGCGACCAGGACTACCTCAAATTGGACAAGGATGAGAATGAATATCCATTTGCTTTCGGAAAATGCTTCATCAACATCTTTCGTTCGGAATGCCATCAAACCCATGAGGCAACTTGGGATTAAAAGGACCAATGCTAACGGTACAAGGAAAACAGTGACATTGTCCGAGGAATCACACATGCCAATACTTTCTCCTGTGGATGCATCAATTTCCTTCCGATTCCATACCAGAGGATCAATAATGTTCCACAGGGTCAAAATAGCAAAGGCGGCTGTGCACAAGAGTACCATGGGCCATATCACTTGCGCGAACCTAACTTTTTGCCGCGAGAATTGAAGGACTTTATGGACCCTCCAAAGCTTGGTGAACAGAGCTGCATCGACAATGATCCATCCCATGCAGAACATCCAAGGATATGCCATACATAGACTGCTCAGTTGGTCCTGATCCAAACCGGTTTGCTCATCAAATGCCCATGTGACAACCGAGGAACTTTGTACGACGACACCGAAACATATCAGTAAGAGGAACACAGGTTGCGATGCAGCAAGAACCTGATGCTTTCGGTAAAGCATCACCCACACTGAAATAGCGATTGCGAGAAAGATTACCACTCCCATGAGTGAGAGACCCGCTGCCCTAATACCGGGGTCCAAGTAGTTCTGGTTTGGCTCGTCCCGAAGATCTGGCGGAATGTTGGTGCCGTCTGCGTAAATGTATGGTAATCTCGTGATCCAGCCATCCGTAGAGGCAATTACTTCCGACGTTTGATAGTAAGGATACGTTTGGAGTAGATTGGTCGAAGCCCACACCATTTTTTCCGCCACACGGGTTCCTCCCCGTTCAAACGCAGTTCGGCCAAAGGTAACAAACCCAGACGCACCGAGGAAGTTGAATGCACGAATTCCCTTATGATGCTCCACACCATCGATTGAACCATCCTCATTTTTCTTGGCCATGCAAGCACCTCCACCGACACTCATGACCGCATCATACGCAAATGCTGCCCCATAATCAGGAAGCACGGATTGAAAAAAGTCTGGCCCGGCATGAATGTATCCTGGTTCACCATCGGCAATCAGATTCAACGCATTGACTTGATCGACAAAGTCTTGGCCCTTTCGAATCCAATTGCTCCGCAAAGGGTCAAACGGATCGTTGATCACACCTTCTTCCAAAAAGAAATCTCGTGTCTGTGGAACTACATAGGCAGCCCCATTCAGCAACTTTGTCACGTTGCTATTGGATTCCGACGCCTCCCGTAAGATCGAGATATCAAACACATCAAAGACAACAAAAAAGTAATCTCCGTTGTTCATTCCAAGTGCTTCGACAGCATCCGCAATGCTCGAAAACGTATCATGAGGGTCATCGGCCGCCAATACAATGGTCCGATATCCAGACTTTTTGATATTTTCCACCGCGACATGAATGTTGCGTTTGCCAATTTGACTAGCTCCGAGGGCCGAATCGGACCGAGCATCCGACTCGGCCAAGAATTCACTACTCATCCACTTCATTCCGACAAAATCAAAGGTGATAGCAAGTGCTGATCGCCGTTGTAAACCCGGCGTGGACATTTGGGTCAAGACGGCAATGTAATTGGTTCGTCCCTTGGAATATAAATAGGAAGTCACCAGGGCTGCCGAACCTAAAGTGTCAGGATACACCGATGTGGACAAGGGAGTTCGTGGATCGCTGACAATGAAAACATCCCAACTTCGTGAGACTACCATTGGCACCTCCAAGGCAAAGGCCAAGAGAGACAGATCTTGAGCGGGTGTGTCATGATGGCCACCCACAAGAGCGCAGAGTTCCGTATCCGTCTCATTGTCGCGGAGCAGTTCTTTGAGGAATGACCGACTGGCCATGTGGCTTTCCGAACTCGTATCGTAGACACCGTCAATCTGTAACTGTACATCACAGTCGGTCAAATTCGCCAATTGTGGAATAATGCTAGCATTCCGACTATTGAAATGTTCGACTGCCAAGGCCGCCGCGGCCATGTTGGAGAATCCCACTGAAATATTAGGATCTCCACGAACTCCAATGTATGTTTCGCCATATCTGACAGAGAACAAACAAGTTGTCAACCACAGAAATGGTAAGAGAACCAACGGAATAAAAGCCTAGAACTTGCTCGGTTGCATGACATCGGATCAGCTTACTTTGTTGTAAAAGGGGCAAAGAATTGAATCCCACATTTGCCGTTGGGTGCTATCCGTGCCGCTGTTTCTACCAGCAGCAACAAGAAGGCCGATAACACGGCCTTCCACTGCCGCGAACCAAGAAATCCGTAACCACTACTGTATGCCATTTTGGATTCAATTCTTGGATTGTCGATTCAACAAACGACCATTGCGTTCAGTCCTTTGCTCTTAAGACTGGCTTGCTGTGCTACTTCGCTGTTGTTTTCTTGTTCACGATGATGAGATGACCTTTTCCAATCTGTTGGTCGGTGGAACACAAGCGAGTAACTGAAACTATCCAAGGCTTAAGGTTCCGCCGTGTGTAATCGTGCAAGGTGCAAGCAGTTTGTGTCTCGCTTGCCATTATTTTCCGGTGGGTATTGTTTTCTATTGTATCCCCCTCCTCTCTACCCCCAAGAAGGGGCAACCCGGTCAGTCGCACCTAGTGTTGGACTCCTCTCAGAGTGCAGCTTTTTCCCGACTGAGGCCTGCGGGACTCACTCACCCCCGCTGGGGGATACCCTCTTCTCGATGGACGAAATTTCCAACCCCTCGGCGAAAATCAAACCAGCAACCACGTAGACGCAGAACGTGGATCGTACGCTGCTTCGTCCGTCCGCCTGTCAGGTATGGGACTTCGTTGTTGATCTCACCGGGTTCGGGTTTCTGGGGCTGTTGAACTATGAGAGAGAGTGTGAAGGTAACTCATCCGAAACACCAACTGGAGATATGTCAGCTATTGTAGGTAGTAGGCTATCGACTCCAAATTCTGGATGTGGGATTGGAGTCACAGACACGAAGAACGATGACCGATGACCCTCATCCCCAATAAACATCTCGGAAAAAAGTTCGCTTCAGACCTTACGAATGCTCGGTTTTGTTCGAAGGGCGGAATTGGAGGAAGAATCCATTTCAAAGTAATTCGTAGGGTCCGGGGGAAACCTTGTGGTCCTTCTAAGAATAATGGTAGGGGTATCGAGGCAGGATCGGCTTTGCGCGCGCATTTTGTCGCGCCCGTCGGGCATGATATCCTTTTCGAACGATACTCGTATCCGCGCTCACCTTCACGTTTTTATAAGGTTTATCTGGCATCTGGCTTCCTTTTTCCTTTTGTTGCAGACCGGCTTTGACCATGGTTCGAGCAATGCATGTTTCAATCTACTGTTGGCTTGTCCTATTTACTGCGGTGAACGGCACGGGTGAATTGGATGATCCTAGCAGCAACATGGAAACGAACCGCGAGACCTTTGAGCTGGAGGATTTTTTCCAAACCAGTTCTGCAAGTGAGGCAAGTGTAGTCTCCCATTCCTATACTCGAGCCATAAAATCCAAGTCATTTAAATCAAAGGATTCCAGTTCGGACTATGGCAAGAAAGGCTGGAGAAATTCATCCTTCTACGTGAAATATATCAAGTCGCACTCTGGGAAAAAGGACAAAAAAGACGAACAGTACAGAAAGAAACCAAGACCATCAACACCAAAATCAGTGTCAACAAAGAAACCCAAGCCTGCTTCTGGAGACAAACCAACGACACCCCCTTCTCCGATCGAGGATGTTTCTTGCTTCAAAACCAAAGAGGAAGCATCGGACATTGGATCGTTGGTCTTGTCTTCCATGCTGGACAGTATAGTTAGGGTCAATTGCCAACCCACCAAAGTTTGCAAAATTATGGATCAGTATTTTCGATCCGATGCCATTATTCAATTCTCGAATGGGACAATTGCTGCACAAGGTTTGGATCAAGTCAAGGATTATTATATTGGTTCTTACTTATCGGGTGGCTCCTTCCATCCTTCTTCCCCACCACCTTTTTCCAAGGCGTGTTCCCATGATCTGTCGTGGACAGTGGCCAAGGACACAATCACACAACACAATATAGAAAATGAATTTGTGATGGGTGTCAATGAGAACTATTCGATAATGGATGATGATGCCGAGCGGGGTCGATACTTTTCGATGGAACTCTTTAGTGGCGGTGAGATTGGTAGTTTTCAGAAAACCGTGGCTGCTTCTGCGTCCTTGTCCTTGCCCAATCAATGTCAACGGCCACAAATATATGCCGTGGTTATTCAACCCACCTTTCGCTGAAATTGATATCTTTTTTCCGATTGCGCGTCCATCTGAGAAAGATATTGCACTTTGGGGCCACTTGTCATTCTCACATTTTCTTTCTCCCTTCTATGCTTCCGGTTTTCGATGGAGGCGCAAAAAAATCTTCTACGAAGAGGGTACGTTCACACCGTGCACTTGCGGGGCCATATGAAAGGAAATACTCATTACAACCTCATGATCAATTTTGTAAAGAATTGGGGAACGACCAAGCAACTAATGATCTAACTCAGATTTATATCTAGGTTGTTTTCCAAAGTCGAATGGTCCCATCTTCGGAACCAGATGCAAACAACTTTCCATTCGGGGGTGCATAGCGCAAACACCGAATGGGACCGTGATGGCCCTTGAGACATTCTAGTTCTTGTCCTGTTTCAAAATCAAATACTCGGACCCAAAGATCAGATCCACCCGCCACAAATCTGGTCCCATTGGGATGCAAAGATGCCCCTCCTTCGTCTCTAAAGTGAATTGGCATTTTGTGCGCCTTCAACAAGGATGAGGTGGACGATGGTTCCAAACCACCAAAGAAATAGACAGTGTCACCTGCGGCAACTGTCAAGATCGAAGGAGACTTAGAAAATGCACTGTTGGCCGGGAACGTATTCGTAGAACTAGACTGAAGAAGTTCCATATCCCGGATTTCCGATTTGGACTTTGTTTCCAAGACATAGGCTGGAACCCCCGGCTTGCCGGCTTCTTGTTGGGTAATGTCGAAGCATCGCACCTTTCCGTCATTTCCACCCACCAACAATACCGTATTTGATAGCCAGTTTGCTTTGGTGATGACAACCTTTTTCTCATTTGACTCATCCATAATGGAAAATTCCAACTTTGGGGAGGCCGCTACGGATTCATCTTCCATTGTCAAATCAAATATTCGCACCAAACCTTCGTGTCCACCAGTAACAATATGTTCGGAGTTCGGGGAAAAATCTACAGTTTTGACAATATGAGAGTGTGATAGTGTTCGCCATGACTTTCCCGTGATTGCATCCCATACTTGAACGGAGAAATCACCACTGGCTGTTGCCGCCAAGTACCCTGTCGGATCCATTCGACAGCTCCAAACGGCCCCCTTGTGACCCACAAAGGTGCCGATCCAATCACCAGTTGTCCCATCACGAAGCATCGGAAGTCTATCTAGAAATCGAAATATAAGGACGCACAAAAGACAATGAGATGAAAGTCTTCCACGCAAAGCCAACCAAAACAATTCGTACCGTGACATGCAGAGACAAGAAAGGTTCGATTCTCTTCCTTGACGTGACAAAACTGAACTTCCGCTAAAGGCCTTGTGTGTCCAGGACACACAATAGGTATTTGACCCCGTGATGCTGCTTGCTGCTTCGCTGAAGCAGCTGCGTTTTCGTCCGACGAGGCCGCCATGGTCGGTTCAGCAATTAGGAAATAGGAAAGCTGTGCAGATCCATTGATGACGCATTTAACGTGACCAAAAGCGAAATCATTGAGTCCCGATTTCCAACCGTCACAACAACGGCACTAGCAATTAGCAACCATGTTGTCGGTAAGATGATAGTTCTTGTCTTGATATCCACGTGCACATGGATTCTGTTGCGCATTATCCATGTCGCTCTCCAGGTTCAAGACTCTCGACGGAAAAGGTGCAAATCATGGCAAGGATTGAGTTTAGTTCAATCTCAGCAAGAGCCGACAACAACGCCCCTCAAGACAATGGTGGTATTGGGATCGGGTGGCCATACGACGGAGATGTTGAGCATGATCCAGCCGTTGGATAATAAGATGTATCATCCTTTTGTGTTTGTTAAGGCCAACTCCGACTCGACTTCCGTCATGCGCATGAAGAAAGCCGGACACAATCCCGATTCAGTCGAAGTATTCGATATTCCTCGATCTAGAGAAGTTGGGCAATCTTACTTTTCCAGTGTCTTTACGACCTTATACGCACTGTCGGCATGTGTACATTTCATGTTGAAACAACGCCCCCAGTTAGTGCTCTGCAATGGACCGGGAACTTGTCTACCTATTGCTATGGTAGCGCTTGTCATGGGAAGGATCTTTGGCTTATTCCCTGCTTGTTCCATTGTCTTTGTTGAATCATTTTGCCGTGTGGAAACGCTCAGCTTGACGGGGAAGATTATGTATTGGATAGCAGACTTGTTTGTTGTACACTGGGAAGAACTGCATCAAAAATATCCTTCTAGCATTCTCTCCTCTCAGTTTGTTTCGCAGCATAAACAACAAAAGACATAGTCACCACTCGCTCATCTGGATATGCATGCTGACTCGCTCATATGGATATACATGCTGAGAGAATCCCTTTTTCTGCATCATGCCATGTTCAGCCTTGAAGCCAATCCAATATTAGATGATTCCTCGGCCACTCTTATCGAGATGATGACCAGGTCTATAGTCCAGATTCTTCACCCATTTTATAACGTGAACTAGAAATGGTAGGTCAGGCACGTATCCTTCAGAAATAGCTTTTGTGTACGTCAATATTAATATCGTGGTGCTATAATAATTTTATGATAGGTGTTTGTGGTGATGTTTCCATATTGCAATTCTCTTCATTCTACATTTGTGGCATCATACCCATTTGCGGCATTCCTCCGTCCATTTGTGGCATGCCACCGTTCGGCATCATTCCTGGTTGAGGCATGCCTCCATTTTGTGCGAAACCAGACATGTCAATTCCTCCAGTGGCACCGGGCATAGGCATCGCACCTGGCATCATAGACGGCTGGTTCTCCAACATGAGCATTCCTCCAGCCATTCCTCCTAGTTGAGAATACGTCTGTGCAACTTCGTGTTGGGCATCTTCTTCCTTTGGTGGGGCCGTGCGTTCTTCCAATGTCTTCAAGCGGCTGTGAGTTCGGCGGAATGTCTGGATAATGAACGGCATAATAAAATTGTGGTATCCGTTAATCCATCCAAGCTCGATAGCAATATCAGCGGGAATGTGTTCAAAGCATGTGTAAAGAGCGGCACAGAAGCATTCCTTCTCGGATGTGTCACAGAAGAATCGAAGAAGGTTTTCAATGATTTCGTCGTCACCAGATTCGTTGGCAGTGTCGATCGAGTCTTTCCACATGCGATCGTTCTTGGAAAGTTCAATCGATTGACTCCATTTTTGGTTGCATCGGTAAACGTAAGCCGAAATACGACGGAATTCCAGGAGTTCATGGCTAGCAAGCTTCGATGCGAGCGCAATCATATTGAAGTTGTTGAACTTCTCGATCGATGATCGCAAAGCCTCATAATCTTCTTCCTCAATGTACAATTCATGAAGAGTTTCATTAACAACACTGAGGTTGTATTTTTGAACAGACTTCATGTAAGGAACAGCAACCTGCAACGCCCAGTCACCTGTGCGCTTGAGAATGCTTACAACGCGACTATGGTCGATGTTCTCTTCCATAACTTCCATCAGTCTCGTGAAAATCGTCGGGTGGAAAGACAAGTAGTGACTAACGGCCTTGTACATGAGTTCGGCATTTCGCACCTTGGTGATCGAGTCCAAAAACAAATCGTTCGACCAGGCAGGCGCTCGCTCCATCATCGTCTTCACGGCATTATCATGCTGTTTGTCTTGCATGTATAGGTAAACTGCAGGTTGGAACAAACGAGCACGCTCGCAAGCACGGACGACCTTCGAGACATTGAGCTTGCTGAAGAACACCTTGCAATGATCCATCACCTTCTCCGGCACATGCTTGGTGTACAGAATTCCAAGCTCGGTAAAGATACCGACGTGAGCGTCTTCCAATCCGATGCCTTGTTCAAACAGAGAGATAAGGTGATCGAAATATCCAAGATCAGAGTAGTAGGTTACCACCTCGTCCACATGATCAGGATACTTGATAACCTCAAGACCACATGTGGCAGCCAAACGGAACTCTTCGGCACGCAAACAGGCAAAGCATACTTGTTTCCAAGTGGAAACATTGTTCGCCTTCTTTGCCGCTTCCACAGCTTCTCTGTATTCTTCCAAGTGAATGTGACACAGTGCCAACTTCGAGTTGTTGTTGATGCTAATAAACAAGATCTTGGCGGCCTGGTACAATCCCTCGGAGAAACAACGGTCTCCGATGGCTTGAATATTGGCGACGTTCGGTCCCGTGACGAATTGCTCCATCTCTGTCAAATTATTCGTCTTGGCGAAGGCATAAATGAGTTCCGTATCGATGAGATTCTCCTGCATTGTCTTGCGAGCCATCTTGAGGTAAGGAATAAGGTTGGCCCAGATCTCGGCTTCATTTGCTTCGGCGCAAACTTGCACATATTCTGACGGATCATCGGCATTAATGAAGGACTCGATCGCTTCGGCAGGGAATTTGTTCTCGAGTTGGGCTTTACCCAACTTGGACCACACAGGCTTTTCATCACACTGAGTCGCGTAAGTCTTAGCTCGGTCGAGATCCTTCATACAATCAACAAGTACACCGACGGCGAGAACATGCATTTCAACCTGTTCATCCTTATCCTGTGTGTGCTCGGGCTTAGAAAACTTGACATAGATGTTGAAACCCTCCTCATACAACATGTGGCTCTCAGACAAACAGATAAGCGCAATGTCCTTCGCGTCGAAATTGTCAAGCTGGTCAATGTAGCCAGCGACACGGGTGCTATCAGCGCGAATGGCAGTCAGAATGAGGAGATTCTGGAGATTCTTGTTGTCGGAGAAGTCGGAGCCTTGAAGAACAATTCGTTCGAGCAAGTTGATGAGTTCACTGGGCAAGTCAGCAGCCATGAACGCCTTGACAGTGCATGAAACTTCGTCCGCGTTGGTACTCTCGGGGAGAGCCCATTCCACGACCTGGTCGATGAGTTGGCGGCGTTGGGGATCTTCTTCGTTCTCCTTCCCTTCTTCAGGTGTAAGAACCTTCGCCCAAAGATCAAGGTCCTGTCGTTCCACAAGATATTGCGCCAAATCGCGGTAAAGGCCATGATCGTGACTGACCTTGATCAATTGCTCGTCACATTCACCAGCTCCCTTCTTGTAGGCAATAAAGGCCAATTGGGGATCCAAAGATTCGCAGTATGGACCAAGGACCTTGGGGTCATAGAACATATTGTTGAGAAGGAAGGACTTGGGGTCACGGTTGAGAGTGATGTAGATCTTTCCAAGAGCGTTGTGAGTTCCAGGCTCAGTGCTTCCGGTGGCGACACGGGCTTCGAGCCAGGGTTGCAACAATCGAAGACGGTTCCTTGTCTCAGCAATTTCCACGAGCTCGTCAACGGGACACGCCGTACCGACAGCCATCAAAATACGCTTGACGAAGTCCTCATTGGCACCAAGATCAAAGAGCTTTCCGACGACCATAGGAGTCTTGGTGGGAGAGACTTTCGTGACGTAAACCTCGATGTATTGGAGCAGCGAGTTCAAGTAGAGGTATTCAGTGAGCTCGTCGACATAATCGTGACGATCACACACGTGAATCAAGGGACGGGGATCAGGAAGCTTAGCAGATTTAAGGTAGTTCTTGACTTCTTCAGGAACATAGATGTTGGAGTCGCGACAGACGCGCTCAGCTTCCTTGAACTGACCAAGCATACACGACGCCTGGATGTACTTGAAATGAACGTATGGATCTTCGGATGTGTTGACAACAGCTCCCAAGTAATAGTAGAGACCTTCGGTGGCACGGGCCGATTCAAAGACGGCAACCAATTCTTCAGATCCCAACTCGTCATGATACTTCTTGGCCACCTCGACGCAGACCTGCATGTTCTGTGGTCCCCTGCCCATCATGTCCTTGAGCAACATGATCGACTGATCGCGATTCAACTTGCCAAAGTAGGAGACAACGAACTCAGGATTCATTTGATGACTGTTCTTGAAGACGCGTTTAATGTCGTTGATCTCGGTGTAGTGCTCGGCGGCACGCTGCCACATGCCGGCACGTTCGCACAGCTTTCCAATGTGAGCGCGGTCATAGTGCGTGAGAATTCCCTGTTGCATGATAGCATCGGCGACTTGAGGAGCACCTCCAATCAAGTTGATCTCGAGAAGCTTCGTCTGGAGGTAGGCATGTTCTGACTTGTTGTCCTTCAGGGCCTCAAGCAAAAATGCCGTCGTCTCCTGAACACGGTTGCTGCTCAAGAAAGCTTCGGCCGTGGCCTGGATATCAATCATGGGGCCTCCTTCGGCATTCACCAAACCCTTGGCCAAATCAAGAGCACCCTGGGGGTTGTTGAACAAAAGCTGGTTCAACATGGAGGTAAAGTCCATCTTGAAACCAACACTGGTAGAATAGGGGACAATCTTGTCGTATTCGCCACGTTGCACGAAGCACTGAATCGCCTTAGCGTGGCATTCAGCACGTAGGTAGACAGAAAGAGCCATTCCAACATCATGGGGCATGATGAGATCACCAAGGGCCTCAGATGCCTGCAACTTGTCGTCCTTTAACCACTTTTCCATGAGAGGAAGACGGTTTTGCTGCAAGACAGGCTTGGCCACCTCAATGGATTCTTGCTCGTTCAAACGACCACTTTCCAAAAGGACAGAGAAATATTGGAGAAGAGGAGGAACTTGTCCTGGTTGAGCTGGGATTTGTTGGAATCGAGCCATGGTGGCCGGCGTACGAAGGGCATTTCCAGAAGCGGCAACAACGCGGGCAGCTTCAGAGATATTTCCTTGCGACATGAGGCGCTCAAACTCAGCAGCAAAAAGGGACTCGGCTCCAGGCAAATTGAGACGCCCAGCGAGTTTGATGGCCAAGTCGTTATCACGGAGGGTGTTCAGAATGTAAGGAACAAGGGTCTGTCCGTTGAGCTGCAATCGGAAGACGGCACCCCTTCGCACCGTGATTCCAAAAATGGCACCCGTACTTTCTTGAGCACAAGTGACAAAGATTGTTTCTTGAGTAACTCTGGCACGGTAGACAGTCTTCCCAGAGTGAATATCAAACATGAAGCAATAACCCATCTTGGTCAACAAGAATGCCAAGTCATTTTTCGGGTCAACCGCAAGACTAACAGGGAAATCACCTGCCATATCGGGCGCAAGGGGAATATTAGCCGGTTGGATTCCAAAGGCAGGTCCTTTTGACGGATCACGTCCGATTTCTCGCACAAAGAACTTGGGAGGTTCAGTGGATCCCGCAGTCTTTCCATGAAAGACAAGCACTTGTGCCATATCTTCCCGTCCAGGAAGTTTGATGGTAGCGAAGGCAGCAGCATGGCCAGTGAGATGCTGAGAAACCGACTTTTCAATCGAATAGAGCTGCATGTTTCCATCCACGCTACCACCAGCACCAGCACTAATTCCACCGAGGAGGCACCACTTTCCGTCGGGAGATACGCGGTAGTTGATAATCTGCGTGTTGGGACCAAGCTTGTCCAAACGATCAAACATTTTCTTGGGAGGGTCAGCATTGTCCAACGCCCAATGGTAGACCGAGGTGGCAGTTACGAGACCAATATTGGTCGGACTTGTCCACTTCCAAAATACCAAAGGTTCTGGCATGTTGTGAGCCTTGATTTTGGCCTTAGCGTCGAGATTGAAGATTTGCACCGTTGTGCCACTGCGAAGAGCTAGGATGTTCTGTGTGGGATTCATCACGGCGGCCTCAGCTTGAATAGGACGGCGTGAAACTTGTGCACCGTTTTGAAGATCCACCATCGTCACTTGACTTGGTTCCACACAAATGATCCATTTGTCGGATTCCATAGAAGTCAAGCCATGCTTGATGCTCGCCTCAGGGACGCCCAATTGTTGGAGCTATAGATATGCATGATCAAAAGACGTCAAGGGAAGAAAAGGACCAGTGAGTTCGAAACCTGGAAGAGTGACGAAAATGCATCCAAAGACGGTCTTTGTTCGTGTTTACTGCAGTAGTATCAACAAAGAGAAAAGCAATGACTTGTTCCTCAAATCGGCTCTTATACACATTGTTTGTATCAATGAGATAGAGGTAACATCATGACCAACACCATGTGCTTCCGATCATTTTTCAAAATCATTTTCTCGCCGCCGTATCTTCAAACGGTTATTCGTTTCACTTCGTGTAGAAGTACCGTAGCCACCGTACAAAACCACAGACCACCAAAGATGCAGACCGACCGTCATTGTGACTTACGTTGAGAGCCTCGCTAAAGGTCAAAGGAACCCCTGCCATGGTGAGGTTTACTTTCTCTTTCTCGCTATAGATGTATGAACGATGTCGTTGAGTCGAGGAGAATGAAAAGGTCGGTTGAGTCCGCAACAGTGTTGAACCTCTTCCTCCTGCTTCTTCGCCTTGTGGAGATCCAAACGAGACTATGACAAATCCACGAAACAAGGGGTCCTTCGTGAAACAGGGGCGTTGGCGGGAGTTGGACTTTGTGGCGCGCCTACTTTCTGAGCCACACTGAATCATTTGTTGCGTTGAGTACTAAAATTCGTATAGGACATAGTTTAACTACTCATTTTTGTTTTCAACGGACGCGATCTTTTTGGGGCGACCAAAACGACTCAACGCATCCGGCGCCCTGCAACCTGCAAGGCGCACGCTCTTTGCCAAGCAAGCCCGATCCCCGATCGCTGCCACAGCGTTGGTAAGATTTCAAGACATCTGCAGCGAACTTCGATTATGTCTGACCACAGTTTCAAATTCTTTTTCATCGTCATCAACATCAAAATCACGAAGGTGTGATGTTAATTTCCTCTGTCGACTGTAGAATCGATTGAAACAATGGCATTTCGTCCTCGAGAGCTGTCAAACCTTTGCTGGCTTGCATTTTTCCTGACGGTGAAATTCCACCTCGAACTCGTGCCCGGTGCATTGGCGTTTGCGAATTTTGCCTTACCAAGACCGAAAGAATTTTGGCATCACCACCAGGTTTTCCTGCATCGTGCATCGTCTCGAGATGCCGACGACGGAAATTCACCACCACCATCACCACCTTTGGATTCTCTCCTATCGACTCTGGACGATTCCTTTGACTACAGTGGACGTATGAAGGGGAGTCCCCATGAGGGATATCGATGTGGTTTTGTGGTTGTTCTTGGGGCGCCCAATATGGGGAAGAGCACCTTGATGAACGCGTTATTGGAAGAGGATCTGTGCATCGCGACGGCAAGACCTCAGACAACGCGTCATGCAATTCTTGGTATCTTATCGACCTCCAGTTGTCAGCTTTGCTTGGTTGACACCCCAGGAGTGATCGAAGAACCGGCCTACAAACTGCAAGAGGGGATGATGGAAGCAGTTCTGGGTGCCTTTTACGATGCCGATGTCTTGTTAGTAGTTACTGACCTGTTTAGCACTCCGATTCCAGACGACCAGCTCTTTCGAAAAGTGCAAAACAGCCGAAAGCCGGTCATTGTGGCCGTGAACAAGGTGGATTTGGCCGCGGTAGTCAACCCGGACGCAGAGAGCAACCAGGACAAAACACTCACTGTTGAATCAGCCGTGGCACTATGGCGTAGCTTGCTTCCGAACGCCTTGGCCATTTTGCCCATGTGCGCCTCAGAAGGAAGCAAAGATGTAGGTGTCTCCACGTTGCGACGGATCTTGACAGGAGGGCCAGACGTTCCTGCCACTATTCGTGACATGGGACGACCAGTCCCCGGCATGTTCCCCCCTGGTGTTCAGTTCTTGTCAGATGAGCAAGCAACTGAGCTTTTGCCGCTTTCTCCTCCCATGTTTGACCAAGATCTACTCACTGACCGTACAGATCGGTTTGTTGCCAGCGAGTTGATCCGAGCATCCTTATTTGAAACCCTCAAAAAAGAGATCCCGTATTGTTGCGAAGTTCGAATCAAAGCATTCAAAGAACCCGATGAAAATGAAAGCGGCAATAATATGATACGGATATGGGCAGATATTGTGGTGGAGAGAGATAGCCAAAAAATCATTGCGATTGGTAAACAAGGAGAACAGATCAAAGCAATTGGAATCTCGTCTCGCGAAAAACTCGAACAATTTTTCCGATCCAAAGTGTTTCTCGATCTGAACGTCAAAGTTGACAAGGACTGGCGAAGAAAGGAAGTAAAAGTACAGGAGTTTGGTTACATGAAGAAGAAACGCAAATGAACCTTATCGACATGACAATTAACTGAAAAATGATATGGCTTTGTTTATATGTGTTTATCTGGAAAGGTGTATTTGGAAAGTGTGTATCTGGAACACGCTGTTGTATTGTATTTTATGTCTTGGATGAAGAATTGCAACCTTTATGCCTCGATCATTTCTCTTCTCAAAATATCGGTGATAGCGATAGCCGTATAGCACATGAAAGACTCTGTCATTGCGTGAATGGGAATCTATACAATTCTCTTGCGCTTGGCTTCAGGCTCTTCTTCAGAATTTCCCCCAGGATGTTGGTGCTGATGAGTTGATAAATGTGAGGGATCATGAGGTCCCTGGTTGGATAAATCGGCAGTAAGAGACGGTGGTGAGTAGAATCCAGTAGATGGTGCTGCAAAATACGAAGCCCAGGCAAGAGGCTGGGACTGTTGATGCTGCAGAGTCGGTGGACTGGCGGTCACTACGGCTGTCGGCGAAACGGCGTCATTACCCCCTTGACGTCGTTGCTGCGATGCGGCAGCGGCTGCATCTCCCGCAGTCATTGCAGTACCTTGTTCAGCACCGGCTTGTGCGATTTGTTGCGCATATTGCTGCTGCCACTGCGCATATTGTTGATGTTGGCGTTGTTGCATTTGGAAAAAGTATTGCTGCTGAGACTGCAGTGCATTTTGATGTTGTTGCTGAGCAAAATGAGCATGTGCGTAGTAGTGCGCTTGCGCAGCACTCGGATCGATTTGTGGTGGAGTCATCAGTGCCGCGGAGAACGCACCAGCCCCATCCGGAGAAGCGTAAGAAGGAGAACTATCATCAACATCAGCCAAATCAAGCCAATGAATTGAACACCCTCGACAGTTAATCTTTGCAAGAAATGTTCGACTTTCAGCGATTTCGTTGATATCATCACCAGCATCATCCACATCGCTTGATATTGTCTCAGAAGAAGCAGACGCGGTATCAGCTACGCTCCTTTTGCCGTTCGGAGGTTTCCCTGTCGGCTTCACACTGTTTGATTGCGAGTCCGATGCTGAGTCGTCCTTGTCTTGGTCGGCTTTGGAGTCATCTTTCAGATCGTCACCGGTCTGAGACCCTGGGGACACTTTCTGATCCTCCTCAACCACGGGTTTCGAAGCTCCGGCCACAACAGTTGCTGGATCAGCTTGGTCAAGGGCAGAGAGGAGCACATACACGGTACACCATGGAAGCTGCCGGTGCTTATGTCTCTCTCTGCAGAAAGATCTGGTTCTGTTAGTTCGTTTACACGCGGCACAAACAGGCGTTTTTTGGTGGAAGGGTTTCCGCACTGCAAAAGGTCGCCATGTTACCATTCGGAGTGTCATTGGCTTATCAATGAAATTTCCGTCTTCGCCGATACAAGAATCATCGACCGTTATGCAAACATAGGCTGTTGTCCATGGTGGATCTGTATGGCCATTTCGTACGCGGCACATATCCTTGGTCTTGAAATTCTTCTTGCACTTCTCACATACTGCTAATCTTGAGTCCGGAAACTTGACATTCAGGGTTTGCTTAAATCCAGGTGGTCTGAAAGTCAATATGTTCTATTGGAGACGGGACAAGTATAACAGCAAAGTGCGTAAGAGAATCTGAACAACTTCAGCTCCACGAAGTCCGAAGGTCCAACTTACCCCATGAGAAGTCGCCTGTGGAAACATCATTTGCTGCACCGAAACAAGGAACATTAACGTGAGAGTCATATATTCAATCAATCTATCCCATATGTTTTCAATACAGCGAAAAGGACAACAATGTCTGCTGGACGGAACACTGAGAACATTTCTTGATTCTAGTTCCTAAGGACTTAAGATTGCTCTGTTGACTGTAGACAGTCGTTCCATGCCTCGTCCACCACGTTTGATGGAGTTCCGCATCCTCCTTTCATAATCTATCCAGGAACGATTCATCAACAAACGACAGGAGATACTGCGCTCTCCGATGCTCCCTGAGCTTCGGTAAACTCAAGAATCTTCTCGGAATGGAAAGTTCAAAGAATTCCCACTGACCTTTGCATCCGTCCTGAAGGTGGAATATGGCGGTAACTGCGACATTATTCCACTTAGCACTCCAAACCATCTAAAATCCCTTGCTTCGGGCCCTCCACCAAGCTCTTTCCTCCTCCCCAACAGACCGTTCAACAACTTCTCTCGTGATGAAAATGATCGGTGGAAGGGGAAAAGGGCTGACGAGGCCTCGAAAAAGGTGCCGCTAGGCGATTTGTTTGTGGGAAGGCAGTGAAAGTGTGCGGTTGCGGTCCCCGAGCGTGAGAGGGGCAATAATTGAATGATGTCGCCACACAAATCACCCGGAGAAGCTTCTTCCCTAGCGTGAGACTTCTTTGGGACAGCCGAACGGCCGGGTCAACATAGGCCTATCGGTAGTAATACGTACACGTAAGCACTCCACCTGGATGAGAACGTCGTATCTTTCTCCCGCGCCGGGGTGCAACTGCGTCCGCACAACTGAAAAAACTTACGCGTGCAAAGGGTGAGTCACGAAACCCAAGTGTTCCAGGAAAATATTTATCAAATGAGTCTATTGTCATTATCATTCAGAAGACGCTAGAAATTATATGCGATTCCGTTTCCTTGTCGTCCACGAATCCTCAGTCCACAGCCAGCCGTCAGAACAGTTCAAAGTTCAAACAGTCAACAGACAGTCCCACAGTCCAACGCTCATTTTCCCATGACGAATCTTGCGAACTGCGACACAGTATCTTCTTTTCGGGTGTGTACAATATTATAGATAACGCATAATGTACTAAACCAAAAAATCCTTCATTTTGGTGCGACTTTACGACGACTAAAACTTTTACCTCTTTTCATGTTACTATTATTTCTCTTTCATCTCCGGGGGACTTTGGGAACGACGAGCTGCCAAGGGGGTATTGCAACTTCGCTCGAGTGGAAAAGGGTAAGGTGAAAACAATACGAAGGATATATGTAACGATCGATGTCTCATTAAAGAGTTTTACGCATTGCTTTCAGGTAACCTCACAATAGAACCGAACTATGGGAAAGCGCACCAAGAAAGTTGGAATCACAGGAAAGTACGGAACACGCTACGGTTCCACTTTGCGAAAATTGCTTCGGAAGATCGAAGTGTCTCAACACAGTACATACCGATGTGTATTTTGTGGAAAGGACAATGTGAAGCGGACCTGTGTCGGTATTTGGGAATGCAAATCATGCCGAAAGGTCATTGCAGGTGGCGCCTACACACTCAGTACACCGGCTGCCGTCACGGTACGGTCAACAATTGGACGTTTGCGAAAAGCAATGGCGGAAGCTCCATGAAATGCCCCATTTGAACAGTGATTGGAACATGGTATCATTATTAAACTGGAAAGAGCATGGCATGAATCGACCGACGACTCCAAAACCTCTTTTACTAGGTGTGCTTTGTCCATAGTAGCTATTTCAAGAGCGACTTGCGCGTCAGCGTAAATAATGAAGGTTACATCCATTTGTGAAAGATGGATGTGACAGACACTTTCCCTTCCAACGAAGAGCGGGAGGAGGACGTTGGTGCCGATGCTGTGTCATCCATTTGAACCAGAGCCTTAGTGAAAGCGGTTATGACCAGCTTCTCGGACATGATTTTGGCAACTGTCTGGCCCAGAGAATTGCGTTTGGCCACAATTTCTATCACTCCGTAGTTGGCATCGTCCGAAACATTTCTGCTCTGTAGTGCCTCGTGCGTTGAGACATCGTCGTCGTCGTGAGAAATCTTACTCAGGAAAAAGCGGATACCCCCATCAACTCCACTTTTGGTACTCGTCTTTTTGCGCAAAAACTTAATCTCTACTCCATGATCCTTTGTGGGCAAGTACTGCATAGGCTGGACCGGCAAAACTGCGGCAAAGGGAAATGATTGACAGAACTTTGACAAAGCTTCCATCGCATCGTCGACAGACACACCCGACCGAGTCATGAGATGAATCTTTAAAAGAGTTTCCTCATTTGAATAGTCTGGATGTACTTCATCATCGTTGTTTTGGGTTCTCAACAGCGAGGGAAAAGATCGACCTGAACGGACTTCAGCTGCCGATGGAATGGCATAGAAACGAAAGCGATCGGCATGCACGGATTCTCTATTTGCTACCGAGTTTGAGTGACCTCGAGTGGCAGCGATTGAGTGAGTGAAAGCAACGGTTGTGACGGTGGCATAGGAGCAAGCAACAGTAGCTATAAGGAAGATGGAGATTAGGCCCATTGCCGTCATGGTGTGGTTCCGACCATGATCAATGTTGATGCCAAGAGATCTTCTGTATTAAAGCGATCGATAAGCGACCAGAGTTATCCCGCCACTTTCACGCATTGAACTGTTCACTGATCCCATTCCGTACTCATATTTAGTTCAATGACCAAGGAAGTCGTTTGAAACAGGCTGGTATTACTCTTTTGTCCAGGACAACCCGCACGTAATGTAAGAGTTAAAAGTTACCCAGGAAGGACTATCCGAGAAGTTGGCGGTGTCTCGGGACCGGATATGTGTGATCATTGCCAGGATCACCGAGAATAGAGTTGTTGCGAAACTGATACCTTAATACAAACAATATATATAAAATCTAGAATATCGATGTTGGACGAGCAGAACCGACAGAACTACTGCTCAAGTTCGATGAGGAACAATCGCAGAGATGGCAGCTCGACAAATCGGACAACCATCGCCACGTTTCCGAATCAATTCCAAGCATGATTGACATGCACATATGTGACCACAAGGGACCGCAATCGAGAGCGATACTGTTTCTTGATCTGCTACCTGTCGATTTTCTTCCTTTCGGGTTAGTGGATCGTCGTCGTTGACCAAAAGTTTGGAATGAGAGCGCGACGATGTCTGATTGAGACATACAATGCATTCCGAGTAGTCTTGAATTTCGCTTTGAGCAGTTGCATTATACAACCGCTGTGGAAGACGTTGTCGCATTGAATCCATATTTCGACGTCTCTTCGCTGGTGTCACAGAAGACGCAGCCAACATGGCACGAATCAATGCTGCATCATCTTGTTGCTTGCGTGACGTGCTTCTCTTCTGTCGTCTCTTTTCCTTACCCTCTACCAAGTCAACAACAGATGCTTCACCGCGTTCATCAACCTCTATAGCAGTGTCTTCGCCCCCATCATCATTCTCGTTCTCATCTTCATCCCGACTTTCTTCATCTGTGGTATCAGCGGTTTCAGTGGTCGGATAGTCGACCCAATCACTAAAGGTATTGGTGTCAGGATCAAACATTAAATCACGATCATCGTTAGCCCGCTCTCGACTCGTGACAGCGAGATAGGCAGCTCCGTCGGCATCAACCCCACCACGTGCCAACAATTCTCTGACCAGCTCGACGTGACCCCCGAAGCAGGCCCAATACAGCGAACTCCGACCTGCTTGTTCCTCTCCACCACGGCCTTAGCAGCTCAGAATTTCAACAGTATTCGGCGTTGCGTCTCCTCGATCAATGAGAGCCAAGACAGTCTCCATGTCACCCTTCTTTGCCGCCTCCCAAACGGTAAAGCCATTGTGAGTCGGCGGTTCAACCACAGGTCGAAGGGCTGATTCTTCCTCCATGCTGGGAGATGAATTGTTCATTACAATATCGGGCTCAGTCACTCTGTTTTGCCTCATCTCGATTTGTTGATCGACTCGTCGTGACCACTCGTTGGACATGCGTTTCAATTCTTCCACGGCCTTGGTACCCATTTGCATTGTCCCATCTTCCCACACAACGGAGAAACTTCCATCACAATCGTAACTTCGAATTCGACAAAGAAACCACTCATTTGTGTGTCGATAGCGTCCCACAAAGGTTCGAATGGGCGTGAATTCTGGCAATATGGGGCATTGCAAAAACACTCGGTCCTGTTTGGAAAATTGCTCCACTTGAATTTGTGCCTCCCACGAATCTGGAAGTATCGGCAACTGCGCCAATAGTTGTCCTTCGTCGGCATCAGACTGTTCATTGTCTTGGACGCCATGCTGCTGCTTCTGTTGAAAACTTGTTTGGGAGGACTTTCCTGTCCTTCCATCTGCACGGGGAAGGCAGCATGATGAGGCACGTTGGCCCATGCTATTGCGGTATCCTCTTTCTCGAGGAATGAAGACTTTTGCAGGACTCAAGACGTGTATTTGTATTTGAGCAATGGAACTGTTGGTTGGCGACGTTCTTGTGGCTTAGAGGTTCGTGAGGTCGGCGCACCTCTTGCATCAGGAATCAGGACCCACGCATCTTTGGAATTCGGAAGCCCCCCCAAAGCCCCCCACGTCTCGTGGAACGGATGCATCTTGGAAGATCCACGACCGATCTCATTTTGTTTGGCGATGCAGCGACAATGGGGCCTCAAATATTCTTTTACGCATCTTCATTCTGCATGAGCCTGAATGCGGGAACCTCAGGCTACGATGGAGGAGATGATATCCTTGATGGTACTTTAGTTGCTGTCGGAGGTCGGAAGCACTGCTAGCTACAATAGGGACAAGTTTTTTCGCGGAGCCGTGTTGGGCCACACTATGACATAACGAGCTGCCAATTCTGTTCCAATAACCACAACAACAAAAGCTCCGCAATTCAAAAGAATCGTTGCTACTCCGCCATTGTGATTGATCAAGTCGTCACAACCACACAAGGCTCATAGGCTCCATAGATTTTTCTTTTGATGAAGCGGTCGCGCGATTCGCATTCGATGTATCATCAACCATCAGAGACTTTTCCCGACTTCGTCTCTTCTCTCGAACAATGGGATCAACACCTAATGTCCAAACTTGTCCTCCTTTGCCCACCTCAACAAATCCAACAAAGTTTCACCACTCCGACTGTCCGCCTCTTCTTGTGCAGCGATGGCTCAGCGGCTATGTTCACTGGCAAATTTGGCTGTATTTGCAGCACGGATACTGGACAACGCCTTTTTCAATTAAGTGGTCCTGCTCCTGGTTATCCTACTTCGTCCTTCAGGTCGGAGAGTTATGGAATGCTTGCATTGCTACGTGCTGTGATTCATCTTACGACGTCTTATGGCTTCAGTCTTCCGACACAATTAATCTTCTATACCGATTCCAAAAGTTTGATCAATACCGTGGAAAAGCGACTGGAATGGGTCTATGACTTCCCTTACTCTACGATGGAAGCAGACTGGGATATCCAACAATCGATTAGGACATCTATCAAACAATTCCCTGAAACTCCAAGTTTCCTACATGTTCGGGGCCACCAAGATCGCCTGCGACCATATCCAACACTGACCCTTGCTGCCCAGCTCAATGTAGACGCTGACCGATTGGCAGACTCATACGAATACCCGCCTACTATCTCATCGACACATGTCCCTCTTATCACAGGCAGCCAAGCTATACTTCATTCTCCCAAAGGGACTATCAATTCGAATTACCGATCTATTCTGCGCTACCTCTCTACATGTTAGAATTCTCACCGTCTATGGTGGTTAGATTCTACATCTCATCGATTCCCCATGTCACATAGCCTCGTGCTATCGCATCATGCCATCTAGCTTCGAGCTATGTTCCCTAGCTTTGCGCTATATCGACCTATATTTCTTCGCAAATCATGAAAAGTGAGAATAGATTGACGAACTCACTCTCAAGACTAAACTGGGTCGTGCGGTATTACAACGGACGTAAATTTGGCCGTTGCTCGGACATTATACTAACGCCCTAAGCGTACGCGCCCGAAATCATCGAGCGCGCCCAAGCGACATCCGAGCGCTGTCGGCATCTATCCGACCCAACGGTCTAAGTATCCCAAGTACGACACACGATCACGCGAGACCATATTTCCATTCCCACAATCTCCAAATTGTCAACAAGCTGCGCGCCATGAAAACAACTATGCCAATCCAAAGCAAGAGCTGTTGACCCTGTATATGTTATCCGTCCACATATACATGTCATATACATCACATGAATCGACTCCAACTATTCCAAACCTGTTGCCGCCAAGAACCTATGACACATGACCCTTGGCAGGACCGAACATTTCACGTAGACCTATCGTAGTGTCAACACACAATCTAACAATATCACCATTTATCACATCTTCTTTTGTGTCCCGACTATCCTTTTGATAGACTACGACTTGCTTGCTTCTCTGACCCTGAGAAGCTTGTATCGGTTGGTGACCTACCTGATTGTCTGCTCTACCGAGCATCAATGTCCCTACGATTCAGAAAGAATTGTAACAGATTAACAGTCTCAAAGCTTATTTCCTTGTGGTTTCATGGATACTAACGAGCTTATCACTCCTGTACGACAGATCTATCGAGCCAACCTGCATCCCGGGCAGCCCGATACCCTGGTGCAGCAGGAACTGGTGCCGACGCCGAAGGCAGCCAACACATCGGTCAACATCTCCGTCGACAGTTCCAACAGCAACCCATTCGAGACTCCAACCCAGCCTCATGCCCCGATCCCTGCGCCGTTGCTTCGGCCCCCGAGTCCGCCTCGTCGGCTCGTCCCTTCTCGATCCCGTCGTACCACCCGGTTGATTGCTGATCATATCAAGTACTTCCGTCAACCAACTTCTTCGACCTTCGATCCCGAGATCATCCGTGGGGAGACCCAGATCGAACGCCAGTTCCAATCGGTGACCCACATCGTCGACCAAGAAGACATTGACCGTCTGAACGACCAACTTCATCGTTCTCCGAGGCCTCGCCTCATCTTGGCCGCCCTCTCGGGCAACCCCATCCGTACTGTCCACCTCCGCTTCCTAACCTTCGAGCGCCCAACTGGATACTACAATACCATCTACGTCGTGAACGCGACGACTTGCCCTCTGCCTCCTAACGTTGTACGCCTAGATAACTACGTTGCCTACATCCACGAGGTCCATACCATCGAGGACCATCGTGCAACTATCTTCCCTTTGCGTACCGAGGTCGAGAACCACTTGGCTGAAGGTGATACCCCTTCTTCTGTTGCTTGTGCTGCCCCATCTGAGCCTGGAAACGACTCTGATTATTCGGAAGAGAGTGAAGATTTGGAAACCGAAGCTTAATTACTCATAGTTAACTCCCGTCCTCTCAAAACCTTTCCAAGACTTAAACTCAACGCACATCCGGGTACCCTTGGTCGCACAACACGCCACACATTCCCGTCAAATCGCGAAAATTCGGCGAAAATTTGTTGAAACTCGGCGAAAATTTGTCGGAATCAACGGAAATTTCCAGGAGTCGCACATCACAACACACATCCGGGTATCACATACGTGGTACATACGTGGCACACGTGGTACATCCGGGTTCACATCACATCACACATTAAATAAACCACATCACACCGCACATTAAATAAACATTGAACCAACCAAATAACACCATGGATCCTCAATCACCCAAGACACCTACGACTACTAAGGGAGAAGATAACCAAGACAATGTCTCGAACACAGACCTATTCGACCACATCATATTTACTGTCTGCCAATTCTTTACCAAGGAAAGGGCCGACTACTTAATGAAGTGGATGAAATACCATGGTTTTGAGAACATTACCCATGTTATCTCGTATATGCAAACTAATACCGAGGAATCCATGAACGAACTGACACAATACAAGGTCAACAAACAGACACATGAGCTACAAGGCCCCACAAGACAGCAGATCAAGCTCTTGGCTTATTGGGCCATATACAAGACCAATGAAATTCAAGACGAGCTATCCAATAGCGACTGGATGAACCTAACAAGGAAAGAGTTCAACACTTGGAGGATCAACACAGATTTCACTAAGGGACCACCTAGCCAGTTCCAGTCTCGCCAATGAAGTCACCGTCATCTGTGAAATCTGTCAGCAGAGTTACTGCCGCATCCCAATCTCAACAAGACCTTACAGCATTCAGAAAGGGAACTAAGCGCGACGCAACTGCATATGAGGTATTCAAGGATGAACAATACTACGATTCATTCTGGCGTGTATTCAAGACTACAGCTAAGGCTCAAGGCCTATCCAACGTTCTGAATTTCAAATATACACCACCCCATGATGATGAGTATGCCGAAGAACTTTTTCAAGAGCAACAAGTATTTCTTTACTCCGTTCTTATCCGTATCATTCAGACTGACCAAGGTCGAGCCTATGTACGTGAACATGAACATGATGAAGATGCGCGTGCCGTATTGCAGAAGTTACACTCTTTGCATACCGAATCCGACCTAGCAAAACGAGAAGTCCTCCGTTTAACCAACTACATTTCCAATCTACGTCTTGACGACACATGGCGCGGAACAACACGTCAATTTCTTCTACACTTTCAAGAGCAGCTACGTTTGCTAGACAATCAAGTGACATTGTCTGATCGCATCCCTGATCATACCAGGATGACCTTCCTCATGCAAGCTGTAGAAAAGGTACCTGATCTCCGCCGAGTCAAGATCTTGGATAATGTGGTGAACACCAAATCCGGTGCAAAATCCCTTTGCTATCAATCATACTTCCGTCTCCTTCTAGACGCAGCTTATGACCATGATCAAGCAACCCAGTCATCTGTTCATAGTCGCCGTCGACATGTCAAACAACATGAATCACTATATGGCCAAGATACAGATGCTGACATAACCTCACAAGATGATATGGAGTATCATGTCCACAACACCCAAGTGACATCTGAATCTCCATCCTCTTCGTCCAAGGTTAGTCTACCGCGTGACCTATGGTTCAAACTTTCTGAAGAAGATCGCAAGTTGATCATTGAGTATAACAAGATGATTCAAGCACCTTCATCAACAACGCCGAGGAAAGTGCAAACACATGCCCTCGACATTGATCCGGAACCTGATCCTGACCCCAACCAAGTTGCATCTGATGACGACTCACCTGGCGTAGTCCCTGAGCATCCAGATGATTCAGATCCGGTTACACAATTTATCAACCAAGCCATGACGACTGATATCAATCACCCAGCAACTGACCTGACTAGTGTTCTTTCTAACGCCAAGTCCAAGACAAGCAAGAAGGTTACTTTCAAAGCCAACATGCATAAACAAGCAGGACATGTTCCAAGCTATTTGTTTTCCAGGAAATCTACTTTACCAGGAAATCAATTGATTGACCGTGGTGCTAATGGAGGACTTGCTGGTTCTGACATGCGCATCCTTTCTAAGACTGGCCGCCATATCACTATTGTGGGTATTGATAACCATGAACTTACTGGACTTCCTGTCGTCACATGTGCCGCAAAGTTTGAGACCAATGATGGACCTATTGTCGGCATCTTCAATGAATATGCTTATTATGGAAAGGGCTTATCTATCCATGCTCCTGGTCAATTCGAGCATTTCGGACTTGCTGTTGATGAACGATCTGTTAAATTTGATGGTAAACAACGCATCACTACACTTGATGGTCGTGCTATACCCCTTCACATCAAGGATGGGTTAGCCTACATCCACTCCTTGGGTATCCCCAGCGACGATGACATGAATACCTTACCTCAGATCATCTGCACGTCACCCGACACATGGGATCCTGGTGTTCTGGACCATTCGTATTCTCCCACACCCTCTGACAATGATCCTGATTGGAAACACGTCAAGACTGATGGTAGTATGTCGAACCATCCATATGACAACTATGGGGAGTACACTGATCGTGTTGTTTGTAACCTCAATCTCCTTTTGGATCTCCCATACGATCATGGACCTGACAACGCACCCTTCTTTTCTATCTATGCTGACGCAAAAGGTAATGATCCTACACTTCATGCCTCTGTCCACCGTCGTTACCAGGAAGCGTATGACTGGAAGAAGTTCCGTCCATTCTTTGGTTGGCAATCTGAAGATGTTATTGCCGATACGTTCAAGCACACTACACGTAATGGTAGCATTACTTTTGACCACGACACCCTCAAGAAACATTTCAAGGCTCGCAATCCGGTCCTTAATATACCTCGACGTCATGAACCCGTTGCTACTGACTCGGTTTTCTCCGACACCCCTGCTGTTGACCATGGCGGTTAAGTCGCACAAATCTTTGTTGGTCGAGATACTCTGGTTACTGATATCTATGGGATCAAGTCAACCAAACAGTTTGTCAATACTCTTCAGGACAACATCCGGTTTCGTGGTGCCATGGAGACTCTTATCAGTGATGGTGGTTCATCTCTCATCTCTCAAAAGGTCAACGACATTCTTCACACTTTGCTTATTGGGGAGTATCGATCCGAACCTTATCATCAACACCAGAATAAGGCTGAAAACCGTTACCAGACCGTCAAACGTATGACCAACGCTCTCATGAATGCCACTGGTTGCCCTGCCAACACCTGGCTTCTTTGCCTTGAGTATGTCTGTGACTTATTGAACCATACATCATCACCCACCCATTCCGGTCGCACTCCTCTTGAGGCTCTCTCCGGACGCCCACCCGACATTACTCATCTCTTGTTCTTTCCTTTCTGGGATGAGGTTTACTACCGTGTCGACCCCGCTGAACCCAATTCTGGTTCATATCCATCTTCTTCTGATGAGAAACTTGGCCACTGGGTTGGTTTTGCTCACAAAGTTGGTGATTCTTTTACTTGCAAGATTCTCACCCAGGATAACCAGATAATCTACCGTTCTGCCGTTCGCCGTGTTGAATCCACTACACCTAACCTACGTGTGGATCGACCTTCAGGGGAGGATTCGTCTGAGAAGGATGACAATGATAAGCAAGCTGACACTGTCTTCATTCGCAGTGATAGTGAAGATCCATCCAAACCAATGCCCACGATCGATTTTGACGACATGATAGGACGCACATTCCTATGCGACACAGAAGAAAATGGGGAGCGACACCGTGCACGTGTCATCAAACGAGTCATTGATCTTAATGAAGAAGCAACGAAACAGGAAGAACGTGTCAAGTAAATCTACCGAAAGACAAATTCTGATGTTGATGAGATGATATCCTATAATCAACTCATGGAGTATATCAAACGAGATAACCAAGCTCAAACCTCTGGAGATAATCTTTTCAGGTTCAGGGACGTCATTGCCCATCAAGGTCCACTGAACACAACTGATCCAGATTACAAGGGGAGCAAATATAATTTGCTTGTTGATTGGGAAACTGGGGAGACTACCTATGAACCTTTATCACTCATCGCCAATGATGATCCGATCACTGTAGCAATTTATGGAAAGAAACATGGTTTACTCAACGAACCTGGACGAAAGCATTTGAAACGTTATGTCAAAACAAGCAAACGTCTCATTCAAGCAGCCAAACAGTCAAGGATAAACAAGTTCACCATTCCGTCAAGTATAAGTTTGGATTCCAAGTACCACGCAATTATGAGGAAGCTGTCGCTCTTGATAAACAACATGGCAACACAAAGTGGCAGGATGCAACAGAATTAGAATTGTCACAGATCCAGTCCTACAAGACATTCAAGGATTTTGGGAAAGCCATCTTCATTAAAGGGAAAGTATCCAATGCACCTGAAGGATATCATAAGATACGTGTACATCTTGTCTTTGACGTAAAACATGATGGACGACATAAAGCAAGACTTGTCGCAGATGGACATCTCACAAAAGAACCTGTTGAGACAATCTATTCAGGTGTTGTTTCCATTCGCAACCTCCGCATTGCCTTATTTCTGGGTACTTTGAATGACTTGGAAATATGGGGAGCAGATATTGGAAACGCATATCTGGAAGCCTTGACAGGGGAGAAAATCTTCATTGTCGCAGGACCTGAATTCAAGGAATTAGAAGGTCACATCCTGATTATATACAAGGCACTTTATGGATTGAAGTCATCAGGCGCACGCTGGCATGATGTCTTATTCGATGTTTTGACAGACATGGGATTTTCACCAAGCAAAGCAGATCCGGATATCTGGATGAGGAAAGCACCTGGAGAAGACTGTTACGAATACATTGCCGTATACGTTGATGGACTTAGCCATTATTTCTACTGATCCTGGGAATATCTGCAAGATCCTGAAGGAGAAATACAACTTCAAACTCAAAGGAGATGGACCTATTGATTTCCACTTGGGATGTTGTTACACCAAGGATTCTGATGGAACATTAGTAGCAGATCCAAGACGCTACATTGGTAAGATGATGGACACTTTCGAACGAATCTTCAAGGAGAAACCCAAGAAAGCCAAAACACCTCTTATTGGTGGAGACCATCCTGAATTGGATGATTCTGAGCTCCTTGATGAAGAAGGTACTAGCCATTTCCAAACTCTGATTGGACAACTCCAATGGGTGATCACTATTGGTCGTTTCGACGTCTTCACCGCTACAATGACGCTATCACGCTTTCGTGCTGCTCCGAGGAAAGGACATCTTGATAGAGCCAAGCGTATCTATGGATACCTTGCACATCTCCCAGAAGGCGCAATCAGATTTAGGATTGGAGAGCCTGATCATTCAAGTCTTCCTACCCAAGAATTTGATTGGACTCGCACTGTCTATTCGAATGCAAGTGAACGTATTCCTGAAGACTGCCCAACACCTCTTGGCCGCTATGTTACCACAACTCATTATGTTGATGCCAATCTCATGCGTGACATAGTCACTGGTAAATCCGTCACTGCTGTTCTACATTTGTTGAACGGAACACCTATTGACTGGTACAGCAAGAGACAGAGCACGGTGGAAACTGCTACCTATGGATCCGAGTTTGTGGCTGCAAGGACAGCAATAGATCAGATTACAGAATTACGACATTCTCTCCGCTACCTTGGAGTACCTATCCGAGAGCGAAGTTACATGTACGGAGATAACAGATCTGTTGTGCTCAATGCAACCATTCCTCATTCCATACTATCCAAGAGATACCATCTTCTGTCATACCACCGAGTTCGTGAAGCCATCGCAGCAAAGTATGTTGCATTCTACTGGAAAGATGGAAAGACCAACCCTGCCGATATCTTTAGCAAACATTGGGATTTCGTATCTATTTGGCCCATGCTCAAGCCATTGTTGTTTTTGGAAAGGAGAAGTTCAAGACCTCAACAAATCCAATGATGACAAGGCTGAAACGACGAGTTGTGGGGAGTGTTAGAATTCTCACCGTCTATGGTGGTTAGATTCTACATCTCATCGATTCCCCATGTCACATAGCCTCGTGCTATCGCATCATGCCATCTAGCTTCGAGCTATGTTCCCTAGCTTCGCACTATATCGACCTATATTTCTTCGCAAATCATGAAAAGTGAGAATAGATTGACGAACTCACTCTCAAGACTAAACTGGGTCGTGCGGTATTACAACGGACGTAAATTTGGCCGTTGCTCGGACATTATACTAACGCCCTAAGCGTACGCGCCCGAAATCATCGAGCGCGCCCAAGCGACATCCGAGCGCTGTCGGCATCTATCCGACCCAACGGTCTAAGTATCCCAAGTACGACACACGATCACGCGAGACCATATTTCCATTCCCACAATCTCCAAATTGTCAACAAGCTGCGCGCCATGAAAACAACTATGCCAATCCAAAGCAAGAGCTGTTGACCCTGTATATGTTATCCGTCCACATATACATGTCATATACATCACATGAATCGACTCCAACTATTCCAAACCTGTTGCCGCCAAGAACCTATGACACATGACCCTTGGCAGGACCGAACATTTCACGTAGACCTATCGTAGTAATCAACACACAATCTAACAATATCACCATTTATCACATCTTCTTTTGTGTCCCGACTATCCTTTTGATAGACTACGACTTGCTTGCTTCTCTGACCCTGAGAAGCTTGTATCGGTTGGTGACCTACCTGATTGTCTGCTCTACCGAGCATCAATGTCCCTACGATTCAGAAAGCATTGTAACACTACATGGAAAGCTTTACGCCAATATTTATGCAATCGCAACGAGTGGTCGCTCGAGACTTTCGAGATGATTGATTGGACGGCACACGGACGCGCTATCACGACTGTTTTCACCCGTTGACAATTCCATATTAAGTTTCTCCATGACTGGCTTCCCCTTGGCTATCTTTGTTCTCGTTACGCCACTTACTACACAGAAACATGCCCCCTCTACACTCCCTCTGTTGTTGAGACTCGCTCTCACTTTCTTTGTTGTCCTCACCGACAATGGAAAGGACCTCTTCTTGACGAACTGCAAGATTTCTGGCGTCTCCAATCCCTCGACCCAACTCTGAACCTACTACTTGTGGAGATTATTCACTCTTGGCTCGCCAACGTTCCACCGTCTTTTCCCACCCTCTCCCTCTCATATCAATCGCTGGTAACTCAACAACAACTTATCGGATACGCTCACATCTTTCTTGGCCGCTTCACTATTCAATGGCGCAATCTTCAAGACAACTATCTCTCCACCAACCATCAACATTCACGCACAGTCTCCGGGACTCATTTTGTTACTGGCACAATTAAACTCTTATGGAAACACATCCATGCTCTATGGATCACTCGAAACCACAACCTTCATGGTAATTCACCCCAAACAGTTGAAGCCGCATCTTACGCCCAAGCACAACGCGAGGTCACGACTTTATACGAATTCCGCACCCGTCTCCCGCCCTCTGAACGCGATATTTTCTACTCGTCTACCGCTGCTCATTTCGCAGCGGAAACTACTGCTGTTTCTCTTCGCTCTTGGATCAATACCTGGCGCCCTGTCATTCTCAGGGATGCTGCCCCACCCTTGTAACCGATTTCTACTCTCTGTCCCGTCCTCACAACTTGTCCCGTCATGTTTAGTCCTCGCTCCTCATTTTGTGTGGAGCCGGGCGCGTCGGTCGACGTCACCCTAGCGGGTGCGCGCGGCAGCGTTAAAATAGACTGTACCTTTTTTTTTTTTCATCAGAGATCTTCCAAAAAGGGGGGAGGCCTTTCCAGCAAGGAGATAAGAGAGAATGCCGCCTTTTCAGGGAGGATGGAAGATCATTTGGTCTTGTACTCATAATTCACTCCGAGTTTATCGAATCGGTTTGGGATGTCTGTTGACTCTGGAATTGATCCTTCGATTTCGTTATCTCCGCCCATTTTATTCCGACGACGGCACATTGCCATTGGATCTCTTGTTACCCAAAGTGGATCAAATTTATCAGTGGGTATGTGTTCACTGCTACTTTGGACATGTTTGGCAGCAACAATTGCTTCTTTCACTTCAAGTGGCCCTGGCAATCCTGTTTACGTTGGGCATTCGACCGAGATGGACTGCATTTCTTTCCTGGTTTCTGTATTTCAGTTTGACTCTTCGAAATACATGGATGAACTACATTCTTGATCGGTATTTTCATTACTTGCTCCTGCATGCCATATTTCTACCATTATCTGGGAAACGGCAGCACCCGACGACCACACGACAAACCTCACTGGATCAAGAAGCTGAGTGGGTTCTGAGTCCGGCAACAGTCTCGATCAAACTGCTGTTGTTTTGGATATATCTCGATGCAGGAGGTGGAAAATGGATGGATCCACTGGGTGGCTGGTCTTATGGTGCCGATCCCTTGCCGGCCTTGGATACGTATACCCGGCATACTACCGCGGCGCGTTACGTCTATGCACTTTTGGGGCCCGAGGGTCTGCGCTTCTTGACGCCAGTTGTTGTTTGGGTGGAACTGTTTGCTGCTCCAGTTTCAATGTTGGGATGCTTCATGGGTCGTCGCTGGATTATCTATTTGTCAATCTCGCTCATTTGTTCACTCCATGTGGGCATTGCCTTGTGCATGAACAATGCCGCCTTACTTTCCTTTGTTGCCTGTGTTCCATGGAGTGTGTTTTTGCCGCCTGCTTCCAATACACGGAACCAAGAAAGTATCAAAGCAAATGAGAAACCCATGGAAAAGAGACGTAGAAATTCGGATCAGTGGTATAATGCTGTTGCGGCTCTCTGTTTGGGTTCCATGGCCATGGGAAGTCTTTGGATCGACGGCTTTAGTGATGCGTGTCATCAAAGCGTGAAACATATATGGGCAACCCTGTTGCACAATCGATGGAATGTCTTTGTGGGTGCGGAGGAATATGTGACGTGGGAGATTGCACCAGGGTTGTTAGCCGACGGATCGGTGGTGGATATTTGGGCACGAGGGAAACCGGTGCTCTGGGCCATGCCGGGAACCGGAGCCCCCTCCACGTCCACGGCACGACCGGGACGATGGAGGTCCTTTCCCTACTTGGCCGGTCTGGAGGGACGAGATGGACAAGCTCTCTGGGGATATCTTTGTAAAGAATGGAATCAAAACGAGGCTCGCAACGACCCAGGACGGGAATTGATCAAGTTTAGCTTCTACATGCTACAGGCCGATGTGCTACCCAATATGGCATTTAGTGCGACACGGAAACGATTGATCCATGAACAAGAGTGCACTGTGATTTCTGCTGAGGATCACGCAATTGCATCCGAGACTATGGATGATGATGATGATGATGATGATGTGGCTCCTCCTCAGGTGGGAGAGAGAGATGAACTCTAGTACATACAAAGAACGTTTCCTATAGCAACACTTGGGTTCGTAGCAGTGATGAGCGAGCTGTGAGCTGCGTTCCAATGAAGTGGTTCTAACAAAGGTCCCCTTCCAAGAAAATTCCCATATATATTATTGTGGAGCAGCGCAATTCACAGCAAGTGCTTCACTCCAACCTACATGGGTTTCGAGCAGGGAATCGACAAAGCTTTTGCGATTTTTCCGAAGAAGACTCATGATAAGTTCGGCGAGTTTCCCAATAAACGCTGCAACATACATAAAACCAATCAAAAACAAAAGAGGAAACACGACCAAATCCGACCCAATGATACCTTCCGGCTCGAGGTAAAAGTCACCAAAACCCACGGTCGTTGTCGATATATAGGCAAACCAGTAGGCATCTCTCAGGTCAAAGTCCTCGTCCAGTCTTCTCTTCTTCCACAGGATCGTGTATTGAGCAATCAACAGCATCCATAGATAGTAAACTCCACCCCATAGAAGACATCCAACCCAGGGTTTGCTCAAAAAGGCCATGCCGTACCGCACCACAAAGTCGTCAAAAAGATAGGATAAAATGTATCCACCGGCTGCCAGGACACCTCCGAACGCCAGAATGGAAACAAATCCTACGGTGTACACCATTGCCCGACTCTCCGTAGTTGTAGGAGGTGTATTTCCATAACCGACCTGAGATAGATATGCAAATAGAACGAACAACGATGAGACAGCAAACTTTCGATATTGTCCACAAGACTGAGACATATTCGTACCGTCGTTTGTACGGTGAACCAGAACCAGGCGGCCGCGGGTGCGTTCAGCTCACAGCTATGTCTTCCAGTTGCATCGTTGGCGGCATCAATTGAGGCATTGGCAAGTGCTATGACGGGATCAACACCATCCTCTAGAAACTGATTGTAGTACTCGTTGAATAGCTCTTCTCGATCTTGTTCCCAAGCATCTGTGTAAATTACTGATTGTCCCTCAACTGACCTTTCTTTTGCATCTAGCCCCTCTCCATTGTAATTACGGTCACCACTATCTGCATTTTCAAAGCACCTTATCCAGTTAAAAGTAAGGGGCTCAGACGCTTCGATGGAGTTTTCTATTGTTTGTCGCAAAAGGTCGCTCATGAGATCCTCTCCAGATTGACCGCAAAGGGTGACATATAAGTAGAATTCCGTGGCGTTAATGATAATTGTTTCAGGATCAAATTCAAAGGGAGCTTCGTAACGATCCGGTACAAGCAAGGAAGGAAGAGCGTCTGAAGAATGTGATCGAAAGCTTGTCAAAATAGGCCTGATCAGTTCAGTAATATTCGGATCAACAGGAAGAGGCTGCAATCCGTCCGTATTGTTTGCTTCAGATAAATAGTGTGTGAAGCAAACTCGAGGGAGATCCATTGTAAGGTTTACAATGGCCATTGTAGAAATATTGGCGAAATACTGTCGAGCAAGCTTGAAATCATTCTCATGAAACTCCGGGGGCGCTTCATACTCACAGAGCGCGGTACCAAACGCGAGGCTAAAAAGAATCAGCACAAAAAGGGGAAGAACGACCCCAACCACAACGGCACAAGTGCGGGGGAATCTTTTGAGGCAAACTCCACAGCATCGACTGTTGGACATTCTCTCGAAAGCTTTGTTCGGCAGTTTTTCATCATCCGCCGCACTTGCCCTACTTTGACTTTGACGGAGCGCTCTTTCAGGTGTTTCATCTTCCAGTGGCGAGCAGTCATAAAACGAATCATCACCATCGCTTTCCTGTGTCACACCAGTTCCAACAATTTCCAAATCTTGTGGTTGGCTGCCGGCATCGACCTCGTCGTCAATTTGGGGCTTCGCATTGTGCAAATCTTCGTTGCTGCCAGCCTTGTTTGTTTCGACATCATGCTCCGCTTTGTCTTTTGTTCCCCTCCATTGTCCAGATATAACGGAAATATAATGCGCAATTGAACTCTCGTCGTCAGCCTTGGAAGAGGCCATGGTGTCTCATGCCACATGCAGGTGACATTATGTTTGCAAGGTGTAAGTGTAAGCCCCAACGGCCACGGTCACAAGATACAGATATGTGTCGGAGTTTGGGGAAATCGACCCGTCCGCCCGGACCATGAGATAGGGGCCCGATCTTCTAGTGCCTTCTTTCTGGGTGTGCCCATTACGGGCGAAAACGTACCATTGGGCACATAGTTTCTACTAGATAGAACTCAACCAATATTAGACCTACGGCAACATGTAGATGTTCAAACTTTTTCCTTAACACATCCTCTGTCACCATTGGATACTCCATGACACCCATCTATGACATATCTAGGTCATATGAGGACCTCCATTGTGCTCAATTTTAGGCATGTGGGCACACTTGGAATCCAATGTGATATGTCATAGATGGGTGTCATGGAGTATCCAATGGTGACAGAGGATGTGTTAAGGAAAAAGTTTGAGCATCTGCGTGTTGCCGGAGGCCCAATATTGGTTGAGTTCTATCTAGTTGAACTATGTGCCCAATGGTACGTTTTCGCCCGTAATGGGCACACCCAGATAGAAGGCACTAGATATGGTAGTGCCACTAGAGTAGTTAATATGTTGTGTTTTGTTGCTAGGTACTCCTAGTAGTTTTTAATATGTAGGAGTATGACTAGTTGTATGTTGTATCAGCTGTCCCAAGCCAGTGAGGATTCCAGTTTCCAGTATTTGCCCTCAAGTGACAAAATGTGAGACGACGAAATTTTCAAAGTAGGCTTTCAATAGCCCCGGGACCAGGGGCTGTTTAAGAATAATGTGGAAAAGTCGTGCCCAATCTAATCGGGTTGAGCCCGACTAGATCGGGTTGAGCCCGACTAGATCGGGTTGAGCCCGACTAGATCGGGTTGAGCCCGATTAGATCGGGTTGAGCCCGATTAGATCGGGTTGAACCCGATTAGATCGGGTTGAACCCGATTAGATCGGGTTGACACCGTGTTAAATCCCATAGTAATCATCATTAGATCGGGTTGAGCCCGACTAGATCGGGTTGAACCCGATTAGATCGGGTTGAGCCCGATTAGATCGGGTTGAACCCGATTAGATCGGGTTGAGCCCGATTAGATCGGGTTGAACCCGATTGATAAGCCTACTACAATGGCCCTGCGTCACGTTTCAGAAATGAGGAAACGAAATACCACACACAGACGACTGGTTCGCGTTCTCGTTCCCTTGTCGTCAAAAAATAACACGATTTCATTAGTGTTAAGGTACATGTTCATGGCGGACGGAGTCCTCCCCGTTGCAAAACCTATCTACCCGTAGAAGTGTCCTCTTAGCCGCCCTAATTTCTTGTTGCGTCCCTAATCTACAATATTGCCTATGACCCTGATTGTGCATAAAAGGGTCCAAACTCCGTCTTGGACACATCCATCCTGATTTCGCGAATTTTTTTCTTCTATTCTGGGACAGAAAAAAGGGGGCAAATAGCAATAGGTTTGGGTCTTGGGTCTTGGGTCTTGGGACCAAAATCTTCGGTACTGTGTCCCGTGTCCCGTGTCGCTGTAGCCGGGTGAGCATCCGGAATTTTCCCTATCTTCTTGCGCGCGCCCTTTTTTGGGACATTTCTGCAAGTCATTTCCTTCATTTTGGAACCGATGAAAGTGCCGTCGGTACCGGTAGGGACACCAAGGAATATTGTCAATTCTTTGTGGGATACTTGGCATGAACTTCCTTGAGTGAACTAAGTAGTGTTCCTCACTTGGAAGCGGAAGGAGTGTCCGCTAACAAATTCTTTTCGGACCCCATTGAAAACAAGATTGTCAAAATCTACGGCTATCAACCGCCTGACTTGGCGGAAGAATCCATGCGGGCGATCGATACGCGTAAATCGGCGGCGAACATTCGTTCCTCTGCTCTCCAGCCGATGCTTCTCTACGGCCGCGGCCGACCGATCTCTTGCTACTTGTATGAGCTTGTCTTGAGGGCCGCGTTCATGGTCCAGAAAAACTGATAGAGCAACAGCGAACTTAGAGTGCACCAGACACACCAGAGCCAGCGAAAAATGAAAGTAACAAAACAGATACAAGAGTTTACACTTATATTTCTTAAAAAATGTTGCCACTATGGTTTGTCGAATTCTCCGCATTCCACGTTGTTTCGTTGCAGAACCAAGCCGGCGATAATTTGTACGCCTTGATCCAACGAAAGAGGACTACATAGACCTCCAAGTTGGGGGAGTTCGTCCTCTTCATCATACATATCAAGAGTCATCTTTGTCGAGGACCTTGTCGATTCAGTTTCCAGGGTGCACTCATCATTGGTGGTAGATGCCGTACAACCTTCCCGGGACGCATTGGCATGGTAGGATGTCTCTGTGTTCACTCGACTTTGTGTGTCCACTTGCTGATGATTTTCTTCCGTAGTATCTGCAACCACATACTGATCATGTCTTGCCGACATATCCGTAGTCGATTCCCGGTCGTTCTCACTGACAAGATCATGATGGACAATAACATCTGCCACCAGCGGAACATCGGTTTCTGTATCATCGTCGAATCCAGACCCCATCGAGACCATCGACGCTGCATTATCGAGGTGTTGGTCAAGAGGAAAGAACAAAAGACGTGTTGCTGGTGGTGGCGCCTCTTCGGTCTGGGTGAAGTCAATTTCTTCCAAATCCTCTGATTCAATGTACTCATGGGGTGGAGAAAGCGAGGTGGTGAACTCGTAAGGGGTCTTTGTTTTGTTTTCTTTTCTACTTGTCGCTGACATGAAAGATCCGACTGGTGATATCATCATATCTGCAGCAGCCAGTGGTTCCTTATTCTCGTCCGCGAACGAGCGTCTGGTCAAACTACGACCACGAAGGACGCCCAATTTGTGGATGGCTGTTACCACAATTGCATCATCGCCAAGATCGTCTGAGAGTGTTGTATTGTTCCCTGAACGTGTCTTTTTTAGAGAATCCGGCTTTTTTCTCCAATCGTGCCAAAGATCACTCTCTTTTCCTGAGATGGAAGCCGACTGCGATCTTCTGAATTGCTCTGTGTTTTTAGCGGGGGTATCCACCTTTTGATTTTCAAAATGACTGAACGATCCTGTCGTCCTTCGAAAACCACGATCTTCATCTTTGAGAAATTTTCGATGCCTCCCACAAAAAATGCGATTCAACACTCCAAACGACCTATCGCTCTCGAGAGGTGCGGGTTCCTGTAGATGAACACCTTGTGCATCGTTATCAGACGATGGATGCGATCGTCGGAAACCAAAACGAACCATTGTCGTACGATATGCGCAGTAGTTTCAGGCTCTTGCCTCCAGCTTGTGCCAGTGCTCCTTCGATATAGTCAATCAACAATTGACAAAATCGACTCCGTCTGGGGTCATGGGGTTTTGCTTGAGAATTAATGTTGGCGCTCAATAAAATCTCATTTGGAAATCGTCGAGCCCGGGCTTATTTCAAAGGAACGGAAAAACTGAAATTTTCATTCTTGGTAGGAGGCAGGCCAAATTCGTCAAAGGGACTGGATTCCAAGAAGTGTCGTATAGACCTACACAAAACAAGTACTGAGTTGCGAAGATCTCCGCAAGACAGAAAAATGAAAATCCTCAACCTTATTGAGTCATGTAATCATTAAGCTATTGGAAGCAAATTTCCAACCGTCGCAATCACAATGATCGACAGAATAAACGATAATGCTTCTGCCACTCCTCTACTCATTACTACTATCCAATGGAGGAACCAGAATGACAGAGAATAATGGTGTCCAAATTGAACCCAACCTGGTGAATCGGCGAGAGCTTGCTCAAATTTCTTCAACAATAGCAAGCATTGTCTTGACAACCTCCACAACTGTACCAGCAAAATCAGAAGAAGTTCCAGCAGTCGCACCACTCGTCCCTTCCAAGGCTTCGTTGCGCCGGGTCAGGGATTCGAATACATACGAAGCTCTAGTGTATGCACCGTCGACGAACGGCAAGAAAGAAAAGCTCCCTCTCCTTCTTGTTCTTCATGGGGCTGGTAAAAATGACCAAACTGCATTGGATCTTGCCGACATGAACGGCGAACACGCTGGCTTAGCTCCGTCATTGTTGGCATCGCAACAAGCTCCCGAAACTTTGAGCAAAAACTTTTGCGTGGTGGCCCCTTACGTTGGGGACGGAAAACGATCTTTCTACGAAGAACCACGGAGTAAAGTGTTGGCCTTTTTGGATTGGGTGCTGAGCGAGGAAGGCCAAGCTGCAGGCTGCCCTCAAAATGTGGACAAGGCTCGAATTTGTCTGTTTGGATTTAGTGATGGTGCGACAGTTGCAGTGGAACTAGCAACGACGCAGCGGTTTCGTTGTGTTGTTGTCGCTGCCTATGGGTTTACCGGAACTCTGCCACAGCTAGCCTTGGACCGACTCGGGAGCGTGCCCATGTGGGTGTTTCACTCCGCCGACGACGTGATATTCCCTGTTCGATGTAGCGACCAACTTGTTGCGTCTCTGAGAGGCGAGAATCCCCAGGATGCTCGTCCAGAGAATGGCATGGTTCGATACACAAGGTACACGCACGATCCGGAAGGTTGTACTGGCTCAGTGCGTGGACACTGTGTCGGAATAACTGCATCAAAGAATCCGGATGTATACAGCTGGATGTTATCTGTTTAAATTCATTAAGAATATTGATGTTTATGCAGCATAACATCGCTTGTGGCCATCATTCTGCTGAGGGTAGTTCCCCTGACGGACAAGATCCACAGCCTTTCGATTGACAAACGGTACATTCCAAGACGTCTCGGGAAAGTTGATTCTTCTATCGCATCAATTGTCTCATTGTTGCTTCGCTTTCCAGTGCCGTGTCGCATGTTTGTTATGACCCAGGTGTATTCGAACTGAAAAGATTATTCCACCAAAATGTCCTGCTTGGACCTTCCGGCTGGTTGCTAGGGGAGTCTCTCAATGAATTTTGTTGTATTCTTTTCTCCATTGCTTCTAATCTCTCATTAATTTTAAGAAGCTGCGCCTGTAGCGCTTCCCGCTCTGCTTTGGCTTGTGCTCGTTTTATCTCATCCTTTTCCTCAGATTTAGCTTGAGAACGGTTATACTCAAATACGATAGCAAGACCACTGACTAAGAAAACCACAGATTCACCCAGGAATTCGGCACCTTCCTTCATTGCCTTTTCGTCTTCCAGTTGCTTCACGCTGCGGACCTTGTACCCTGCGCTCCATATTGTCATTCGGCTGGTGATCTGATGATTGATCTGTCCAATGCCAACCAAGAGACGTTGTGTCGAGTCAAATCTGGAAAATTCATGTTTGATACGCTTGGATAATGGCTTTGAGAGAGTTTTTATCAGCAACCCAGCCAGTTTCGTTAAGCTGCATCAAATCAACAGTGGGTCCACGTCTGAGATTTACGAGAGGCGACAAACGAAAACCACCGTCACAACACTTAATACTTACGGTAGAGCATGCACCATGACTTTGACACATGCAGCACTGTCGAGTCAAGAGCTACAGCTTCCTGGATACTTTTCTAAAATTATAAAGATTACAATTGCTTGACCATTGAGCAGAGAGCTCCGATTGGAATTGACGGCAATGGCAAGCATCCATCAAACGAGCCACCTACGTGCGCATCTGGCAAAACAATGGTTAACCCTGTCGCCTGTCGCACGCGTCGCACGCGCACCGACGCGACCGGCCTCTTGAGCAAGCACGGCGATGTATGCATTGCGCTTCAACAAAATGCCATTGTCTGTTGCAATTGATCAGATGGCGGAACTCTCTAGCCAAGACGCTCGTGCGCTGGATAATCGAGTACAGCATCTTCCCAAGAGGCTCAACGAGTACAAGCGGCGCCAAGTTTCTCGAGTTCATTCAATGCGGCTATGTACTAAGTAGATAGACGTGAAAGAATCTCACAGAGTACTCGGACAGGAACTACTGCGAGAGAGTTTCTGCACTATGCGTCCTCCGACAAGGTACCGCGCTAGGCACCGTGTTTTAGTGACATGTATAGGAAACCCCGCAGAGAAGCGCGTGACATTCGACCACCAGACTTCACCATGAGAGCAACGACAACGGGTTTCTAGCATATATTAGTACTACCAAATTCTCCATGCAGGAGTTTTGGAAATGGCCATCATCATTTTCAATGTGTCTTTCTTAGAAAATGTATCGCAGAATCCTTGTCAGCAATATGAAGTCCACAACCACACTTCTCTTCTCAAGGGAAGCTCCTTTCATAGTTCACATGCCCACTGCCAACAAGTGCCTGTAACCAAGAAGAGTCTCCTACCTCTTGTCATGTTGCCGATCCACGAAAGAAATTGGCACATCGTAGACAATCGGAGGATTTACGGGTTGGTAGATCATATCGTTAAAGGCAACGTTTATGGATATGCAAGGACCCGAATCATTGCGTGATGTGGGAAGGACGACGGGTTTGCCTTGACCGTCGTGCCAGTGACCATGGACCCACAATTTGGTTCCCTTTGTCGACACTACTTGGTCCCTCCATTGTGGGCAAGATGCGTGCGTCACCAAAATGTCAATGTCTCCCATACCTTGGGTCGATTGCACACAATCTCTTGCCGATTCTCTAGCGTCCTCTCCTCGCTGAAACGCCGAGTTTCCAGTCGTTCCCAAAGGTGACCAAGGCGATCCATAAATTGTCAAGTTTGCCACAGTCACGGGTTGATTGTGTAGGTAGTGTATCGAGACATTGTTGTTGTTGTTGTTCTTGTTCTTGCTCAGAATGGATTGCACTTGGGCCGGACCTAGATCTTCCAAAAAGATATCGTGATTGCCACCGACTACAATCTTGTGGCGAGCCACTGTCTTGGTTTCTAGCCAATGTGCAAAGTTTTGTAACATCACCATACCACCTCCGATGTTTCCAATGTATCCGTAACGCTATAGAATGTCACCGCAATGAATGAAAATGTCACAGTCAGGCACCGGTAGGGCGCCATGTTTGTCGTGTGTATCACTGGTGGCAACCACTCGACAATGAGTCGTTGTATTCCACGGAGGTAACCTTTGGTAATGAATCCGAGACAACACTGGTTTCGTTGTCGGGACCATTGCTCCAGGGTTGTATTCCAAATACAACACCTCCTCCAGGGGTGGTGCATCCCGTTGGGCAATCTTGGCGCCCCACGGTCCTACCGAAACAAGTTGACGTAGGCCACGCCATGGTGGCAGCGGAATGATCCATGCTTTGGAGAGGCATAGTAAAAGAGCCGTTTGAACAACCACATGAGGGACACGGCAACGATGGAACATCATCTTGACGAATCATCTGTACCTGTACGTACTACCGTATTTTCCGGATTCCTGGTTCCCCTATAGTCCTGGACCCCCCTCCCCCCTTAAACGTACATGGCCCCCTAACTTTATATCACTAGGTTCTTTCCAGGTTTTAGGGTTACCCCCACATTCCTCACGTTCCAAGCTTTCCATCGAACTGCCTGACATTAGATGGGAGTGAATCGAAGAGGAGAAACAAGAGATACAGCATGATGGGTATTGTTATTAGGGTTAAGGCTACGTTTGGAAGCGCGGTCTTTCCCCTAACTGGATTAGTGCGACCAACCCTTCTCTACAACCCCGATGTTGAACATGAACTTTACTATAAAGTCAATTGTACTGTGTGAATGGAATCTTAAAAAAAATTTCCAAAATTGCCGGAGTCCTGGACCCCCCGCCCTGAATCATGTACATTCCGGGGGTCCAGGAATCCGGAAAATACGGTAGGTAGGTACTGTTAGGATCGGAGATCGCGCAAAGATTGCTTCCAACACGTCATTCGTGACTGCGACTCCCGTACGCGTGCTCGCTCGTGGGCGCGTGGCTGTCATGCGTGCGGCATGCGCTTCCACAAGGAACTCGGAACCTGCTGCCGCTCGGACAGAAAAGATTGGAACAGAACCATGGTCGATGGCAGTGACAGCGGACGGTCATAGCAAGCGACAAACACAAGAACCACAACACCCATTCTATCTCGGTCAAGGAGAGTGACGACAAGATCAAGTAGAAAAGGAGCGCTATTGAATTCTCTTGTTTCTTTTATCATCGTCGATTTTGGCAGGACAAACACATCCTAATAATTTGGGAATTTGCCAGACAACATGTTCCGGTCCCAAGTTGTGATTGTCCTGTTCACTATCATCTGGTCGCTTGGAATGGAGGATTCCTGCAGTTTGAATCTTCCAAGACCACCACGATCACCACCACAACAACAGCGACCACCCACAAAAATTGAAGAAACGAGACGTTCCATGGGTCTCAAAACGCTCCAGGCCATGTTTGGTGGTGCCGTCCTTTGGAGTCGTCCCGGTTCAGCAGCACACGCGGCTTGCCTTCCTGGTGATACGTCCAGAGAATGTATTGGAGTTTTCAAAGTCCCCTTGCCCATGGACAATCCTCCAAGCAAAACAACCGTCTCGACGAATGGCGGCATTGGAATTCCAAGATCCTATGACGAAGCAGTCCAAGTGTTAAATACGCAACGACTGGCCACCAATGATATCATGGAGGTCGTGCAAGCGGGACGTTTGGAGGAGGGTGGTATGAAATTGTTGAATCTCATTCCTCGCTTATCGACGGCTGGTCGATTGGTGATTGAAACCGCCATGTCACTGTCCATGACACTCCAAGATCCCTTGGCCATTCGACAAATGAAGGAACTCTTGTTGGAAAATGCCTTGAGTGACGTCTTGGTTGGCTTTAGTGAATGCGACATTATGATTGGACAAGGATTACGAGGGGAAATGGGAGCCATTACGGTGGCGCAAGTGTACATTCTCAATGAACTCCAAACAACCAGTCAAGCGTACGACAACTTTCTCGTCGTGGCACAAAAGCTAGCCACGTAAGAATCACACAGCACTGGATAATATAGTAAAAGCAGGTGAGTATAGTAGTCGTACAACTAGCAGAGTATCGTTAGAAGTGAGCCATGTATAAACAAGCGTTTGCAGGAGCAAAGACGGGCCATTGCGTTTGTTCTTTGGAACACTGTATCCATCTTTGTTGGACTGTGTGTATGCGTGTTTGACCCAACCATTCCCATTGCTGATCCCTCTTAAAACTTGAGATCTGCAAAGGGATCTCGCTTGTCGGGTGCGGGACGTTGTTGCGAGGAAGCCATAGCACCACCACCACCAAAATTGGAGGAAATGGAATTGGTGGAGCCTCCCATAAAATTCATGGGTTGTTGTGGTGGTGGTGGAGTCATCATGGGAGACGAATGATTCATGGTCGACGATGAACCCATGGATGGCATGGTGGTGGTCTGGTGGTTGTTTCCCATCATCATGGCATTCCCATTGTTCATTGGATTCATCATGCCATTCGACATGCCATTGGCCATGGGGTTCATACCATTGTTGTTGCCCATCATCATCATGTTGTTGCTGTTGTTGTTTGTTGGGTTGTTTTGCATGGACATGAAAATCATCATTTGCTGTTGTTGAAGTTGTTGTTGCATTTGTTGTTGTTGCAAGAGTTTCATTTGTTGTTGCTGCTGTTGTAGTGGATTCATCATCATCATATTGGAGGAATTGTTGCTGCCGCCCATGTTGGAAATCATGGTACCATGCGCCGAGTCAATGGCGGAATTCATAATGGGTCTCTTGGAGGCTGCAGTTGGTGCAGGCGTTGTGGTGGCAGATGCGGACGACGACATGCTAAAGTCGGCAAAGGTGGTGGTGGTCGATGGGCCTGCTGCAGGAGCGGCACCGGTCGTGAAGGGATCAAAAGACACTGGAGCAGCAGGAGCAGCCGGTGCCTCAAAATTGGTCGCAAAGGAGTGGTCTGTCGTTGTCGGCGGCGTGTCCGTAGTAGTGGTAGCAGTGGGAGGGTCAAAATTCGCAAAGGCACTGGTCGGAGTGGTGTCTGTGGTTGTCGTTGTGGTCGATGACGCGGCAAAGGGATCATTGGTTGTTGATGTGGGAGCAAACATGTCGGTGGAAGCAGTCGTCGTCATCGTCGGAGCAGTAGCATTGGTCGTACTGTCAAAGGAAAACAAGTCCACCGATGAGGCAGCCGCTGGTGCGGGAGGAGCCGGAGCCACTGCGGCTGCGCGTGGTGCCGAATGCCGACTGGGTTGTTGGGTGGACACTGCTGCTGATGGTGGTGGTGGTGGAGCAGCACTGGGTTCACTGTAGTATCGTTTTCGCTCATAGGCTTGCACAATAAAGGATTTGAAAATATCAATCGAGTCTCCTTCTTTGGGTCGTCCATTGGTTCCAATGGGTGGTGCCTTGGCCAACCACGTGGCTCGCGCCACGTCGTTGCCCGCCTGTTTGAGTTGCAAGACTTCCCCCTCCGTCCAAGAACTCATGGTCAAGCTTTTGCATCGATGGGAAATGGCTTGATGAGACGATTTGCAATGATTGCACACAAAGGTCAAGTATTTCATACACACGGTGGAAAAGCCAAACTTTTTGGTCGTCCCACAATTGGGACAGGTCGTATTGCCACCCTGACGGGCCAGCTTTTTGACGGCAGCTTCGGCGGCACTGGACATGATGGTGTAATGACAGAGTGCACGGAGTGGTGATGGTGGGTGTGTTCCGGCAAATCTAATGCAATTCTCCCTGAGGCACACGGGTGATTGGAAGTGCAGCAAATTAGACGGCGTTGTTGTTCCCGTGTTTTGCAAGCAACACTGTCTCTCAAATAATGAATCCACCGACAAGAAACAACACAAGAGGCTTTTGGTCTGTGGTGGAGACTCGCTTCTTGTTGTCTTGACTTCAATAACAATGGACACTTTGTTGTCGTCGTCCTTATTGTCATCGTGGACGAAAAAGGCAACCGTTCCCTCTTATCGGCAGTTTCGGGATTTTTGATTGGGTGCGGTGAAAAATGACGGTCGCTGACATTTCCCGATTTTTTCTTTTTTCTTTTTGTATTTTGCTCCTTTTTTCCACCAGAAAAAAGCTCATCCCTTCAAACCCGCACGTCCCTCACGCTTTTGCCACCACTGCCACCACTCATCATCAAAAGGAAGAATCAGTTTTTGCCTTGTCTTCTTCCTTTTCGTTGTTGGTGTATCCCTTCCTTGAAAGTCGGTTCGTTGTCGTCGACCAAAGACTGGCCGTACCTGTCGTGTGTTGCTCATTTGTCGTGTCTCATTCATTCATGGTGCCTGCCGATGCCGCAACAACATCGTCCTCCTCCAACAACACTCCTCTCCATCCACCACACCCTACCAAAGATACCACGACAGCCCCCTCCTCCCACGCGGTAGATACGGCTGCGGCCAAGACTCGTGCGAATGATGCGCAGCAGCAGCATGTCACTGTATCGCAAGCACCCTCCCATATTTTACAAGATGGTCGATTTGTCATTTTACCGGATCCATCGCCCTTGGAACGTCGTCGATTTATGGAACGATCCATTGCACGGCATGGTCTCTTGCAAGAATATTTGCAGCAGTCCACCACCAACGACGACGACGACAACCAAAATGACAAGGACCAAACGGACAACAACGACGACAAGACTGCGTCCCTACAAGGTCTGACCAACGCTGGGGACGACAAGGAGGACAATGGTCCTACCGCTGCTGCCGACCAAACGAACGACGACGACAAGGATGACAAAGCACTGCAAGTTCATCCCTTGGTGTTGGCCTCGGCTCGGTTGCAAAATGATGGCATTAACGAACTGAATCGTTCCATTAATCTCGCCACACTTGTACAGTCGGGAGAATACTTTGGCTTGTCCAACATTGTCGCCGACTCGGCGTTGGAATTGGCCATGACCGAAGCGGCTGCGGCTGCCTCGGTTGCCGCCGCCAAGGCCGTCGAATCCGAGACACCCGAAAAGACGGGGGATACTACTACTACTACTACCGGTGGCACTGGACCAGCCGCGTCGTCCCAAACCACATCCTCCACCTCGGGTGCTACCAGCACTGCGGCAGCAACGGCTCCCACAAACAACACCAACAACACCAGTACTGCTACTAGTAGTAGTACTACAGCCGCCTCCAAGAGCGACATGCATCACAGTCAACGCATTGCGGCTCTGTACATTTTGAAACGCAAACATGCCCAATTCCGTCAATCTGCGCTGCAATTTCAACAACACCAGGAACGGTTGCAAATGGCCCTGGTGGCCGAACAACGTCCCCTGAATCGATTGCGACAGTTGCGTCCCCATTGGCGATTGGTGGCACCGGAACATGGAACTCGTGCCGCACCCCATGCCGCCCGGCCCACCGAAGTCTTGGCGGCCGATGTCGATTTGTACCATTCCTCGCAACCCGGACGATTGGCCCGACGAGTGCCGCGGTACGCCACGGTCGAACTCAAGGCCAATTACCAGGTGGAACACGATGTTGTGCAATGGCAACAAAAGCATGGCGAACAGAAGAAAACGAACAAGAAACTCAAGACTGGAAAAGAGCATGGCGTGGAAATGGACGCGACAAACAGCAACAGTCAACGAAACGAGACTGCACTCGATATCACCATGACCGAGGTGGATACTACAATCGAGAAAGAAAAGGAAACAAAGGCAGAAATTACCGAGACCACGACAAGTTCCATGGATCAGAATGACTACAGTGAAAATGCCCTGTGGACACGCGCCGAACCGTTTGCCATTGCTGATCCAACCTTGGGCAAAATTGATGCCGATTTTGATCCATCCATGGTGGCCATGCTCACATTGGAATTTGCCATTGAAAAACCGTCGATTGGATTGTGTACCAGTGCCTGTTTGGAACCCTTTGTTGTGGCCACGAACCTCCACAAGAAGAAGAGTTCCCAAGACGACCCGGCCGACGACAGTCAAGTATTGGTGGCACTGCAACATTCCTTGTTTTGTTCCAAAATGTTTGATTCCATTCGAAGAGAGGTGGCGTCCGATACCGAAGAAGTGGGACAAGTCCGCACGACAGCCTCGCAGTCGGAACGATCCACCGTGTGGACGTGGAGTAAAAATGAGCAACAATTCTTGCCACCGCCTGGATCCATGGTCAAGGGAGATTTGGGTCTAGGACAGCCCGTCTCGGTCGTTCATTGTCATGAAGGAGAGGTCATGGTGCAACTGGACTGTGAATTTACCTTACGAATCAAGCTTGTCGAAGCCAATACGACTGCTTCTCATTCGTCGTCGTCTCCAACTCCCGAATCGACCAAGCCATTGTGCGATACAGGAGCAGACACTGCCTCTATGAAAGATTCTAACCATGATCGAAGACGATTACAGCTCTTGGCCTTGTGTCGTTCCCTGATGCTATATGCACAAGAAATCTACCATTCCCATTCATTGCAGCAGGACAAAATTCGCAAACAAGAGCAAGAGGAAAAGGCGGCTCAACCAGCTTCGGCCTTTGCATTGAAACGTAAAGAACGAGAAGAAACCTCTCCGAGAATTTTGCAAAACTGCATTTGTCTTGGCTCCAAAATGCTCATGGAACGACGGGTGCGTTCCACATTAAAGGCAGTGCAGTTGTGGGTATCCGAACGAGAACAGCAGCGATTGGGGACCGTGGGACCGCAACCACCTATAAGGCAGTTGCAAACCGAGTGGTTATCCTTGTCCGCTTTGGATCCACATGCACATTTTACCACCTTTCTCAAACGAACCAAGTGGTACATGGACGTGCATTTGTCGGGAGATCGATTGACAGTGACAACTTTTGAACCGACACAAGCCGTGTCGTCGTCGGATGGGACCACCAAGAACCATCAGCAAGACCATAGCAATATGGATTCTGCATCGGATCAGTTCCGCAAAGTGGACTTTCACTCAGAGTTGGAGTTGGAGCTGTTTTTGAAGCGATCGTTGGGACGTCAGCTCCAAATCACGGCATGAACGACTCTTTGAAACATTTGCCATCCATAGACCACCGCAACCAAGATGCGAGTTTCGTTGGCATCTTGTGAGCTCCAAACATGTTTCAAAATCTAGTCCCACGAAGTTGAGGCCTCTCCTATCAGCTGCTCTGTTGTTTCCAACAATATAACTTCCCATCTGCATGTAAAGATGGTAAGTTTTGAAATCTTGAAGATTGTTCGTGCTGAGACACAGGCTCTACGCGTTGATTAAGGAAATTTTCGTGGTGGGTCGTCAGTCGTGAGTCAAACCCATTCGAAACGTGCATGAGCTTTAATACCTTCCATCCTATTTTCCGATTGTCCAAATCTTCTCTCATAACTCAACATCTGGACGCACCAATCATGTCATCCAACAAATCAGTCTCCACAGTTACCACTGCGTCCGCGACAACGGCATCAACAACCCCCCAGAACAAGTTCCCAAAGAAGATTTTTCTCTACATCTCTCCAGTCACCACGGAGGCAGGGTTGAAGGCATTTCTGAGGGAGCGAGGGTTTCGGGTCAAATATGTTCACATTCTTCGAACACAAGAGGGCCATAGTCGGGGCATGGCATTCGTCGTGTTCCGATGGTACGAGGATGCAGTGGCGGCTATGGAAAACATTAATGGCTGTGTTTTGGACAGCATGATTTTGCATCCCGACTGGGCAAAAACACGTCCATCGCCTTTAGGGCTGAAACCAAATCAACAACGCTAAAAACCCGAAACAGATGAGGTGCCAACGCTTGGCGTCCTTCCGTTGGTCCCCCGGTGTTTTTCTCGTGGCCTGCCAATATTGTAGTTTTCGGAACTTGGGGTTGTGTGAACGGCCACACTGTATTGCTATTTTGACACTTCCATTTACGCATGGAGAAAAGTGTTACGGAAATTAAAGAGCAGAATTCTCACCATGTGCTCAACGCATGTCGACATGCGAAGAACCTGATGACAACCAACCCATTTTGTATCAGAGCATCCCGTCAAGAATTTCTAAGCATGGACGCGGTGCACAGGACCCATCTCGTTCCGAAGCCGTCTATCCCCTGCGTCAGAGTCTTGCAGGTCCAGTGAGAACACAGTAATCATTGTCCCACTGCGTTTGCTGTCCACGGCAACGATTGATTCTTGGGACTCTGGAATGGACCGGTACAGAGGGTATACATGATATTGATGGGGCAGTACCACCAGTATCTTCAGACGACATGAAGGAATGCAAGAGATGTTTGCCCATATAGCCAGATGCTCCCGTGAGGACGATTTGGTTTGCAATTTGCATGTCCATTCGTTCATTCATTCAGTGGCTGCAAGGTCCTTTTCTAGCGAGGTAAAAGAAGTAACGCTGTGGTAACGTGTTTTCTCTCAGTCGTCCGTATTCGTTCGATTGTGTCAGAGAAGAAAGAATCAGAATATGACTTTCTTATCAGCAGAAAAGCAACAAGATTACTTTTCAGACAGCTCCATCAGTTCAACCTATTTGTCTTTATTTTCTTATTTGTATTTTTCTTCTGTTTCTTCGTCAAAAGGAATCTTTGGCGGCTCGTACTTTGGCAAAGACGTGGACAGGTGTGTCCTGCTCGGTCGCGTGGACTTGTCGTTGCAATTCTATGGACACATCGCATCGCAAAAACGGATTGGTCTCAATTTCCCAACCAATTGTTGTGGGTACCGTAGGTTGTGGAGGTGTTTGTTGTCGCAAGGCTTGCAATTCTGCCGTTCGTTGTACCAAGGCTGTATTGGATGGTTCGACGGATACGGCAAATTTGGCGTTGGCCATGGTATACTCATGTGCGCAGTAAACGACCGTTTCCTTGGGTAAATTTCTCAAGGTTTGTAAAGACGTCCAAAATTGTTCGGGTGTCCCTTCAAACATGCGGCCACATCCCAAGACAAACAGAGCATCACCGACAAATACCAGATGGAGCTCTGGCATATAATAAGCAATGTGTCCCTTGGTGTGTCCACCAACATCCAATACTTGGACTTTTGTGCCACCAAACGTGAACGTATCACCCCCTTTTACGGAATCGGTTAAATTAGGAATGGATTCCACATGGCCTGGACCATAGATTTTACAATCGGGGTGGCTTTGCATCAAGGCATTGTTACCACCCGTATGATCCCAATGATGATGAGTATTCCAAATGTGCGTGAGTTGCTGATCTTGTTCTTTCAGTTGTGTCTCAATGGTCGGGGCGTGGGGTGTATCAATCACTGCTGTTTCTCCTGTGGCAGAATTGTGCAACAAATAGCAATAATTGTCTTGCAGACAGCCAAATTGATGAACTGACCACGGCGGTGACAGGGAAGGAATGGAAACCGGCGTACCCATGGCAGCAGCAGTGTCCAAAGCGGAACAACTGGTAGATGTCGTCGTCATACTGCGGCACCCGTTCTGGAGGAATCGACTGGACGGTCTGGCTGGAACCGAGGTGAACGTACGGCGAAAAGTGGTCGTCCTTGGGGACGTCCAGGCTGCGGCAGTGACCGTCGAACTTGTAGGACGAGATCTACCAGTAGCCGACGACAGAACCCACAAGAAAGTGGTGGTGGCAGCTGCTGCGCAACGAGAATATCGTTGCATTGAATGTGGAATGACGTGCAACGACACCGTAACTGCGGTCTCGTCGTCTTTGTGTTGTTGCAGCGACGTATCCCAGATCCTATTGGAGGAAGGATACCTCCCAGCGGGGGTAATTGAGTCCCGCAGGCCTCAGTCGGAAAAAGTTGTTTTGTTGGGGAATCGACCCAATAGTGCGACTGACCAGGTCGCCCCTGCTTGGGAGTAGAAGTAAGGTTACCTAAGTTAACCTACCTATCGTAATTCCAGAAACGACTTTGGAAGATTTGGAAGGAATAATGGGGCCATCCATGGCAAGGGCGTCTCTGGATTCCTCGATGCTCTGGCAATGTGAGGTAATCGAAGGGATTACGTCGCCTATCCAAACTATTCACGAAGTCTACCAGTAGACTCTCCCGCGAGTGCATAGGTTGTAGATAGGTGATCCCCTCTTGCCTCGAGATCCAATTCATATACTCCCGTACCAAATCCATAATATGTGGACGTCGATCGTCGATAGATTCGATAATGTGACGAAATACTAAAAAAATAACGCGGAAACATTAGATGAACTACTTGTTCATATTTTCGCTTCCGCAAAAGTAAATTTGATGATATCGTTCAGCCTCGTAAACTGTAGTCTGGTTGACGCTTGGAGCTTTTTTGTGTCCATGCTTATGTCCAATGGACTTGGTGATCCCGCGCTTGGATTCTGAGCTCGCTCTTGGCCCTTTTCCTGCGGTATTAGATACTTGTCGTCATAGCTAAAGTAATCAAAGACAGCTTTGGCCATATCAAAACGACTGACAGAATCGGGGCCACCCGTGTTGTAGATCTCCCCACTCCTCACGACATTGTCCTCGTGGTCGACAAAAAACCGAATGACCTTGACCACATCACCGACCCAAATCACATTTCGTTTCTCATCCGTCCAAAACGTGGTCTCTTGTTCCTTGCGTGAGGCTATAAAGTGCAAAAACGTGGACTTTGATTCCATACCCGGTGGACTTGGACCAAGTATTATACTGGATCGAAGCAAGATCGATCGACAGGGTATGTCCGTGTTCCGCGTGAGTGACAATAAAAACTTTTCCATGTTATACTTTGTGGATCCATACACATTGATTGGTGTCAGTGATTCTCCACCATCTTCTTTGTAAGGAGGATGAGTTCCGGGGTACACGTGATCCGTCGACAGCGCAATGAACGATTGACATTGCTTTTGCTTCTGGAGGGCCGTGAAAAAGTGCTTGGGCACATTAATGGCCATGGCAGAATCTGGATCTGCTTGGCATTTGCCCGGATTTGACAGGGCAGCCAAGTGTATGCAAGCATCGACACGTTTCACAGGACCCATCTCGTTCTGAAGCCATCTATCCACTGCGTCAGAGTCTTGCAGGTCCAGTGAGAACACAGTAATCATTGTCCCACTGCCTTTGCTGTTCAAGGCAGCGATTGATTCTTGGAACTTTGGATCGGATCGGTACAGAGCGTATACATGATATTGATATGGGGCAGTACCTCCAGTATCTTTAGACGACATGAAGGAATGCAAGAGATGTTTGCCCACGTAGCCAGATGCTCCCGTGAGGACGATGTGTTTTACAATTTGCATGTTCGTTGGTTCGTTCATTCATTCATTCAGCGCGCCCAAGGTCCTTTTCTAGCGAGGCAAAAAGTAAAACAATGGTTAGATGTTTTCTCTGTGTCGTCATGATTCGTTCGATTCCAGTGGTGTCAGAGAAGGAAGAATCAGAATATGACTTTCTTATCAACAGAAAAGCAACAAGATTGCTTTTTCAGACAGCTCCAATAGTTCGAAAGTTATTCTCTTCATTTTGTTCCTGGCTTGCTTCTCGTGGGGGGATAGATGATTGGCATGTCACCCACGAACTTGACGTGTCAACATGGCATAATTGGACAAGTCGTGGAGTTCAACTTACTGCTGCAGAAAAAAACAGAAGAAACCAATGAGAAAGCCTTGATATCGTCACAAACAGATAATCTGATTCTTCGGCCAGCCATCATAGCGCACATGGAACATTACTATCAGTGTCGCTACGACTCAAAAACCGTAGTAATATATTTTTGTCCTCCATTTCGAATCACTTGGCCACCTCTCAACCATTCATGCACCTATGGAACGAACTCACTTGTTTTTAGAGAAGCTTGGCCACTACAAAAGACGAGCAATAAGAGCACTTGGGGTACTTGAATGGCATAACAAACGACAAGAGATCAAGACCACGAGATCTTTGAAATCTTTTTGGTTGTGCCCACTTTTCTCTCGTAAAAGCGACCTCCCTAAAAGCGACTAAGCCGCGGTGACGATCCCAGGCACTTTGTCTAGCAAAAAACGACGGGCACAACGGAGAAAACCATGATTTGGAGCCTTGTTCTCTTGTCGGTCCTCAAAGCATCGTTGGCCATTCGACGGATAGATCGACGACTGGTGGAGTCAAGTGTGGAAAAACGGAATTCGACGCAGAGTTTGAAGCCACGGAAAGCTCAAGTTTCCGTCAATGTACCCACCCATCCCGATGGGCATTTGGTGAAGGGTCCCTTGCCTTTGACCAAGGATGGCGAGGCACTAACAACAAGGAATTGGGCTGGACACGTGCCAGCGAGTGGGGATGGTCACAAGTACTTCTTCTATTGGCTCTTTGAACCAGAAACAGTGGATGACAACACTCCCTTGTTGATCTGGCTGAACGGTGGACCCGCATGCTCGTCCATGGACGGTTTGTTTCTCGAAAACGGACCCATTCAATGGACCGTTGTGGACGGACACTATATGCTACAGCGAAATCCTTATTCCTGGCACAAGGCTCCAGCGTACACCCTCTACATTGATCAACCCGTGGGTACAGGTCTTAGTTTTACCACGAATGAGCAATATCCAACAAACGATTTGGAGATCAACATTGATTTTCACTACTTCTTGACATCATTTTTTGACCTTCACGCCGATAAGTTTGTTGAAGACGGTTTTGTCTGGAGAAAGCTTTTCTTCTCGGGGGAATCTCATGCTGGTCATTACATTCCAAGTATGATGAATTATATACTGGACCAGAATAGACTCGGAGCAAGACTAAATATTCCGTTGGCTGGAGCGGCGATTGGAAACGGATGGATTGACCCAATTCATCAATACGCAGCAGCCGAAGCTGCATATGGGCATGGCCTTATCGACCTTCCGCAACGGAACTATTTTGCTTCCTACGAACAGGCATGTCAGAGAAAGTTGCGAGATCATAGCCATGGCAGAGCTCCACCTGTATGCTATGCCTTGTTAGATGACATTATCGACCAGGCTTTTGGAAAGCAGTCGCATATGAAGGTTAGTTTATATGACGTTCGTATCAGTGAGCGAAAACATACGCCTCGCAAGTTTCCCAAGGGCTACCACATTACAGAATGCTATCTTGGTGGATGGAAGTTACCAAAAGACGAAGGCGAGGGAACAATGGACACGAGTGTCATGAATGCTGTCCTACATGCTATTCATGCGACGGCGGCTATTGATGCTGGCCAAAGGTACGAGGAGTGCACCGACCCACCATATGACGCGCTGACTCCCGAAGAAACCAAGGGTGTGGTGGCGGATATTGTACAAGTGCTGCACCATTCCAGTAAACCACGCATGCTTTTCTTCAATGGCGTTGAAGACCTTATTTGCAATCATGTTGGCAACGAAAAAGTTCTCGAAAATTTGCCTTGGAATGGTCGGGACGAATGGATCGTTGCGCAGCGATATGCATGGCTTCCCCATGCCGATGCAGCTCCCGCTGGCTTTATGAAAGAGTTTGAAAACTTGCTTTTCTTGAAAGTGCTGAACGCGGGACACATGGTGCCGATGGATCTTCCTGAAACATCTCTGGAAATGATGAAGATTTTCGTATCCGGTCAGAGCTTTACCAAGAGCGTGCAAAAGCTAGACTCGGCAGCGACCGCTCTTCCCCAATCTTGTGTGGAGTGTGCGACTTGTCCATTACCGAGTGAGAATGAGTGTCCTCGGTGTCCTGGTACTGGGAAAGCGGGAGATTGTTCCGAGGAAATTGCCGAAGCGACGGATCATTTGCTGGCTGATCTGCGCAAAGATGAAGCGGGAACTGGAACGACGATCAGCCCGGCACCCGTTGTGGGCGCAATCATTCTTGTTGTCTTGACAATCATGTACGGACTGATGGAAATGTGGAAGAGAAATCGATTAGAACGGCCAGTAGGGGTGGCGGATCTGGAAATGCAACCGCGCTATCGGGATCAACCAGCGGAGGATGCTCCAGAAGACACAAGCAGTAATGGAATGACGTGAGGTTAACTCTAGAGCTGCGACAGTTGCAACAGCTCGACTTATCGCTCCAGATCGTATGAATGCTTCATTTGGTACGATACATAAAACTTATCGAAAAAGATGCGTCTCCCGATCAATTTTTTGTTATGCAACTAGAGGGAAGAGGAGTTACGGTAACTACTCCTACTTATTGTGCATGCTCCGAGTAGGAGTAGGTAGATAGATCTATTCTACCTATTCGACATTATCTCTATCCCTATCCGATTAAATTCAAGACTCCCAGTCCCAGATCCCTTTTTCCCGTTGTGCACGAAGCTTTCGAGTTTTGCAGCCTTCCTTCGACGTGAAACATAGGAGAAATAGAGAGAAAGGAAAAGGTCTTAGCACTTGCCAAGCTGCACGAACGAAGTTGAGGACGAACCATGGCTCGAGATTTCACGAAGCGGCGGGCCGATTCGTCGTATGCTCTGATTATCTTCTTTCTCGGCCTGTTTGTCGGATCAGAGGCTCTGCGGCGACATGAACCCTCCGAACTGTCAGTGGGTGTTGGATTGTCAACACCACTTCGTAGTGAAGCCTATGTAGATCAACGACAAACATCTGTGCGGCGAGAATCTACCGTTAATGTCCCAGCTGCTTCAAGTCCTGAGGACCACTTGGTTACTGAACCGCTGCCCCTAATGAAAGATGGGGAACAACTTTCAATAAAGCATTGGGCTGGACATTTACCTGTGAGTACAGACAAACAAAAGTACTTCTTCTACTGGCTCTTTGAGCCGGAAACAGTGGATGACAACACACCATTGTTGATCTGGCTGAACGGTGGTCCCGGGTGCTCCTCGATGGATGGTTTATTCCTTGAAAATGGACCTATTCAATGGACCATGGTGGATGGAAATTACATGTTGCAGCAAAATCCGCATTCATGGCATACAGCTCCTGCGTACACTCTCTACATTGACCAGCCCGTGGGTACAGGGCTTAGTTTTACCACAAATGGTCATTATCCTACCAATGATTTGGAAGTCAACATTGACTTTTATTTCTTCTTGAAATCATTCTTCAACCTACACGCAGACAAGTTCGTCGAGAATAACTCTGTTTGGCGAAAGGTGTTCTTCTCGGGAGAATCTCATGCTGGTCATTATATTCCACACATGATGAACTTCATTCTGCAAAAGAATAAACATAGAGGAAAACCAACAATTCCTTTGGCTGGAGCGGCGATTGGTAATGGATGGATGGACCCTGTGTACCAATATGCTGCAGCCGAAGCTGCCTATGGACACGGTCTTCTTGGACGATCCCAGGTCAATGCATTGGATGCTGAGGAACAGAAATGCCAAGAACTGTTGCGGAAAGGCAACTATAGATCTTCTATTTGCTTCGACCTTCTCGACGACATCGTCAAGCAAGGATACGGCTTACATTCACAATACAAGATGAGCCCTTATGACAACCGCATTTCGGAGAAAAAGAATGCTCCCAAAACTTTTCCAAAGAATCACAAAGTTGTGGAATGCTACTTGGGTGGAAGAAATCTTCCGAGCTGGGTGAATGGCACGATGGGCTGTGAAGTCAAGGATTCTGTCTTGGAAATCATCCATGCGACGGCAGCCACGATGGCAAAGCAGACATTCCAAGAATGTACGGATCCGCCGTACAGCGCATTAGCACATCAAGATGGCAAAGGTGTGGTTGATGACATCGTTGCTGTCTTGGAAGATCCAAGTAAACCTCGGTTGTTGTTTTTCAATGGCATTGAAGACCTCATATGCAATCACGTGGGAAACGAGAAAGCACTAGTAAACCTTCCTTGGAACAAAAAAGACCAGTGGGTTGCAGCCGACCGGTATGCATGGTATGCTGAACGTGAAGATAGACCGGTTGGTTTTATGAAGGAGTTCGAAAATCTACAATTTCTCAAATTGCTGAATGCTGGACACATGGTACCTATGGATCTTCCTGATATATCCCTTGATATGATCAAAGTATTTCTGGCGGGTGCAAGTTTTGCTGACAAGTCCCAAGGCCTGCATCGATCTAGTTCCGCCCCACCAGCTTCTTGTCCCATTTGTGCAACTTGTCCGGCAGAGGGTGAGTGTCCGAAGTGTCCCAGTGAGGAGATTGTTCCCAGCCCAAGTGTAAAAAATTGCACTGGTGAAGTTGCAAAGGCTAAGGAAGATCTTTTGGCGAAAGTTGGAGAATCAGACAAAGTCTCGAAGCCTGCATTAGGTCCCGTTTCGTTTTCCTGGGCCATTCCACTGGTAATACTATTATTTGTGTTGTTCGGGATCATCATGTTGCGACGAAGGCGAGAGGGACGAGAATTGGTAAGTAGCCAAGGGGAGTTTTCTGATGAGCAATACCAGGATGAATCAGTCGACGGAGAAGGACGCAGTGGCAACGGTGTTATCTAGGAGTAAATTTTACTTCGTCTGAAATATATGGCTAATAGATTATAAACGAAGCGGTAGTATGTATTGCTTCCAAAGTGTTATGAGACATGAATCATGCTTTTGAAATTGTTTTATGCAAAGCAAAAGTGTGTTCCCGACCGCCTGATATCAGTATACCCCGCGTAGCAGAGGCTCCCCAGTCCAAAAAGGTGATGACGATCAACACTCGTACTTCGAAGGTGAACGCTCGAAGGTTGTTTGGAGTGTTGGCGATGGCAGAACCCATTGTGAAGATGAATTGATTGAAAGCACCTTGGATGTATCTGCAGCAGAAAGTTGTCGGATTAAGTGTTTCCGTTTCCGACGCATTTCTCGTTCATTTCGACGATTCAAACGTTTAAGGTACTCTCGCCTTCGGAGAGCTCGGATTTTGAAATTGTCCATTCGTGATACTGCTACACAAGCAACAAGCCAGCACAAAGATGCCCCAATACAGAGTGCACAACCCGTTCCCATTCTGCATTCATGTGCAGAACATATATCAGTGTCGAAGAAAAGCATGGCAAATGACTGAAAAAAGTATGCTCCCAGATAACCAAAACCAATTGGCTTGAGATTTATCGACTCCCAGCACAGCGAACCAATCAGCAATGCAGTCATAAGTCCCCCAAGAAGCATAGCCAGAGATGTTAGTATGCGAGCAACCTCAAACATGGTGTCGTCAATGTCATCCGCAGAAAGTTTGTGTGTCTCGCACCCCTCTTGGTTCGTCTCTGTCTTATTGAAGCACACCTTGAGTCGAAACAACCCTATAGCATCCACCTCATTATAAATTGGTGCAACTTGCATCGGCTTTTCCAGACTGGCAAAATGAGAGCTCCGGTGAGAAGAAATGGACGAGTATGAACCAATGATTCCAGCACTGAGAGATAAAAACGTCCAGATAATACCGTGTGCACAGCAACGAAGATGAGCTGGTCTTTCCGACTCTGTGGAGGCCTTCCCTTTCTCCTTCTTTAAGAGCTTCACCTTTCTCCCATATTTAATCGACTTCTTGTTGAAAGTAGATGCCTGCTCTACGTCGTTTGCCTCGCCGACAGATCCTGTGGAACTCGAATGCGTTGCTTCCGTAACAGGATACGTAGATCCCGATTCTGTGGAAGATTCTAACATACTGCTTGTGTGTGCCACCAAGTCATCAAGGAAATTCGCCGTATCTCGGTACTTTTCGTGCTCACGTTTTTCTTTGTGATAAACTTTCGGGTCTTTGAAGGTAGCGGCAAGATCATCTCTGGCGTGGATGATGCACCTCATTAGAGACGACATTGGTTTTTGTTCATTCATAGCTGTCTCCAGGTTCACATGAAGTCCTTCATCAGAGTAAAGGCCGGTAGAGATGAAGTGAGCTCCATTTGTCTCGTTTGTTTCTACTTCAAGGTCGTCGTAGGTAAAACGGGCGCGACGATGCTCCCTACTGTAGTTGCCCCCCTCCAGTATTCCAAGGTCAATGCCGTCGCAACGTTCGTCTTCATCTTCGGAGTCACAATGGTCCATATGGCCATCTGGTTCCAAGCTTCTGGTGTGCGTGAAGTCCAGCTCAAAACCATCGCCAGAACCTGGGTCGTTCTCGTCTTCTCGTACAAATTCGATAGAGTCGTCATCTTCCAAATAGTGATTCGACACAGTGTATCTGTCATCCTCACTCGATGAGCTTGAACGTGAAAGACGTAGCATACTTGATTGATTATGTAAGGGTATTGTCTTAATGCTCCCAATTACTCTCTTGAAGCTCTGCGTTCTCAGAATTGTTCCTTTCATCCAAAGGCATCAATTTCGATCGACGATTACCTCATTCATGTCGCAAAAACTTGACAGCCTCAGCGAGCGAGAAGCGCCCGGCGCACCGATAGCACAAGGCAATTTAAAATACAAAATTGCCTCCTCACCTATTTAAGCAATTGAATGATAATTAGGAAAAGCAAATGTGCGGCGACTTGATTCGGAGCGCCGGCCCACGCTTGTGCCAACCAACCTTCGCCTTTCGATCACATTTTCACACCCTCGCCACTGAACGAAAGATCACCTTCGCCATTGAACGAACGTGAACGTGGAACAAGTCGTGCAAGTCAAGAATCGGTCGGTTCCTCGGCAGCACGACACTTCTATTAGCATCCTGTTGTAGTCAACGTTACTGACGGAACAGTCTCTATGTCTGCTTCTCCAAAAAATGATACAAACCCTGGCAAAAGCTTTTGCATGCCTTCCTTCGCGTCTTTCATCGCCATTGAACGAACGTGAACGTGGAACAAGTCGTACAAGCCCCACAATCGGTCGGTTCTTTGTCAGCACTACACTTCTACAAGCATCTTAGTGAGCGGTACCGAAGGATGAGACTATGTCTACCTCTCCTAAAAGTATTCGATATCATGATGCGCGATTCGGCACTTCAGTGTAGTTTTGCGCCTCCAAAGTGAGCATGACGGAGATGAGAAATGAGAAGCGTTCTGAGCCAACAGTTATGAATGAAAGGGTCATTGACAAATCATCCAGACCGTTCTTCAATCAAGTGCACACTCCTAGAAAATCTATGCAACAAATACAAATAGAAACAGATCCCACGACGACATGCGACACGCCGAATTGAAAGTAACACTAACGACGACAATGAGGCAGATCGTGAGACTCAATTGTCCATGTGAAGCCAAACAAGTGGTTAATCAGTTGATGCTGTAAATTTCTCCCATTTATGTGGTAGTGTCCAACGCTAATCTCCAACGAAAAAGTCTCAGAAGAAAACGCTCATTCGCAATGAATTGAGAAAAGTGTTGGATTCAAAGCTGCAAGGAGTAGATGACACTTATTTCTCGGTTAAATAACTGAACACAAACGTGTTTACCTATTTTCGAGGGAAATCTTAAATTGTGGCTTTGGCTTCAAGGTGAGACTTGTCGAGTTAAATACAAATTCGACATCTCTCTGCGACTCTGCCTTGACAAACTTGAAGGCACGGACCAAAGGAGCCAATATCAGCTTTGCTTCAATGGTAGCAAACTGCTGTCCAATACCTAGATTGTTTCAAGAGTCAGGAAATGAGGCAACATGGTTAGGACATGATATTGAGTCACGAAGTTGACTGATCGGAGAAACTTACAATTCCTGCCTCCCGCAGAAAAAGGGATGAACGCAAATCGACGACGTTCTGCTTCTTTCGCTGAAACATTAATCCAACGTTCAGGCATAAAAGTCTCTGGGTCGTCCCAGTATTTTGGGTGACGGTGCATTAAGTGAGGCACCATAAAAAGTCTCGTATCACGGGGAATCGTTACTCCATGCCACTTTTCTTCAAATGCGTTGTATCGAATCAATGTACCAACGGGTGGATACATTCGTAGGACCTCCTGAAGAAAGGCACCCAGGAACTCCATCTGTTCTGTTTGTTCAATAGTAACATCAAGGCTTTGGTCCGTAGATGAATACTTGATCACCTCTTCGTACAAGCGTTCTTGGACGTCTGGGTGCTTTACCAAGGCATACAAACCCCAATGTAACCACATAGATGTGGTCTCGTGGCCTGCAATCATGAATGTTTTGACTTCATCTCGAAGATCCGAATCGCTCAATTGTCCCATTTCTCCTTCAATTTCTGGATCGCGTGCATGGAGCAAAAGATGAAGGAGTGAACGCTCCTTCGTATTGTCCTTTCGTGCTTGAGCCACAACTTTGTCAACCTCTCCGTCCAGAAATTTGCGGGCAGCCCTCAATTGGGGGTTAACGTACCAGTTTAGCTGCGCAACATTCAAAACAATGCAGACTACTGTTACGATGTTAAGTCCAACCAACTTGGAGAAATAGGTAAGCAGCGTGTCTCCAACGTCCGACAGGCTCAGATCTTTGTTGTTCGCGTTCTTTTCCTTCTCCTTGGACCATGCTTCTAGGGTGTCCAGGGCGTTAAAGCTGTGTGAGAAGGCCACATCACCGACAATATCCAATGTAAGTGCAGCAATATGGGGTGCGAGATCAATTTCCCAACCATTCTCAGCTCCGGGCTTCCATGCCTGAATGAATCGTTGGACGCGATGGGGCACAGCAGCCGCCATTGACTCTTTTAGAAATCGTGTATTGAAGGCCGGCTGTAAGATGCGACGGTGACGCGTCCATTCGAGGCCTTGCACCGTCACTAGTCCATTTCCAATAGAGTCTTGCAATGCTTGAGTTCGTCTCGTGAATCGCAGTGGTTCTTTGCCGTAGGGAGAGGTCAAGATCGTTTTCACAATCTCCTTATCAAGAATCAAGAGATGTTGTCTCCAAAACACAATGGTGAAGTGGAGTAGTGGTGAATCGTGCCCTGCCTCTTTCCACCATCTTGTGAACGGGACGTATTTGGGTCCACGAAGCATTTCAGGAAAGTTACCAAGAGGAAGACATCGTCCTTTGGGACCAGGGAATGTTCGAAGAGGTGAGGTTACCCATTCGATCAATCTATGTAGGAGAGCGAGAACCAGGAAGGACCCTCCGATCAGGAAGCCATACCATAGAAAAGCCAAACCAATCATCATGACCATATATCTTTTTTTTTTCCTAGAGTAATGGTTTCGATTTATGTGAGAATATTAACAAGCGGAAGCTGTGCTTGGATGCGACGAATGATGACGACAGACGACACTGTGACCGAAAACCCGGTGACTCTTCCCACGACTGAAGACTACCCACAGAAGCGAAAAGGTTTGCCCCTTTTTCGAAACCTTCCTATTAGGGGGAGGAAGTGGTCAGTTTTATGGGGGAGTAGGTAGTTCATTTGCTACCTTACTCCGTAAAACCAAAATCATCGTGGCGTCTGTCCTTGCATCCTTTCTAGCCTGTCTACGGGCAATCAAAAATCAGAAGAGAGACGACAATGGGCTTCTGACCATGGCTACCCTTGCGACCGGAGCTGCAACCGCAGCAGCAAACTCGGCGGCAACAATAGTAACAACGCAACTATCGCTTGCCGCTCTAAACTGGATTTTGGATGGGAAAAGCAGCAACGAGAAAAAATTGAGAGAGAAAATCACAGCGGCCTTTGAACAACGCATGCTCGTTCCGGGGGATGACTTCGAGCCGTTTCTTCGTGCCTCCTATGCGTCCACACCAATTCTCTCCCTAATGAGGACATGTCTACGCACTGAAGGGGTTGTCTACGTTGCCTATGTTCCGCCGAGCAAGGGAAAGTCGATGGGTTGTTATGCGTTCTTGAAGAACTACGCACAAGGGAAAGCTATAGCCTTTTCGCCGCCCGATAACAACCTGACGTATGTCGACAACATTCTTCTTCAGTTGGGTTTAGATGCAGAAAGTGGCATGGGCCTCGTGAATACTTTGGTTGCCGAGCTGCACGACACGAAAGGCCCTAATCCGTCCTACCTTATCTTAGATGATTTTATGCCAAACGGACCGAATCACCACGACATTCGGCTACTGATGCAACTGAAGACTCGTCTGCGAGGGAAGAACGTCTACTCTATTGTTTTGACGTCGAACGTTGCTTCTGCAAATTACTCTGTTTCTCGGAATAAACTTGCCTCCATTCAACCATTGGTCCGGCTCGACTCTTTCCGCGAGATTGCTTTCCGAGTTCAGGTCAGCGAGATTACGGATGACTTCGAAATTGACTGGAGGCGGCACTGCAGCATGTCGTGGGACAACCATGTGATGAGGCAGTCAATTCTACTGCTACCTAAATTTGCGACAAGCTCACAGGAAGAGAGGACGGCCGTTGGGAACGCGATTGATGATTTTCTCGAAACCGTCCCGGCCGAAAATCGATACGATTTGACTATCTATCAAGTGCTTGCAGAGTTAAACGGAACCGACGATACTCCTCCAACACCTGCAATCAGAACTGCCACCACACCAAGGCCACCGAGGAGGGAAAACACCTGCTGCTGGTGCAAGTCACCATTACGACCCAGGCAGCCCACGTTTGAGTAGCTACGAAAAGAGCCGACTACTAGCCTTTCTCGCGCGACCTTTCTGTTGCCGAAGAGGGACGAGAAGGGAATGGACTCTCCTGTCGCAAGACGGGTAGTAAGGAGGCTTATCCACAGACTTCCGGATGAGCTGGACGACCATCTGGCTGTCCTTTCATGCATCCGTGAATGTGCCTTACCCTTTATATTCCAGATGACGACGATTCCAACTTCATTCTGGCCTGCTGTAGCTTCCTAGCGAACCTTTGGAGGCTCCTGGTAATCTCGGCCTGCCTCGCCCCGGTGGCAGTGTTGAGTAAGGGCTGGGTGCCAAATGCTATTGGTCGAGTGGTCGGGCTTATTCCTATAACCCGTCCCCTTTTCAAGAGGCGTTCTATGAATGCGCAACCTAAAACCTCAAATGAGATCTTGTCTCTTTCTAACCAGCGAAAGTAAAAGTAATGATCTTTCGGGAGCTCTAGTTGTTTCTAGGAAACATCTGGAAGGTATTATAACGTGAGCATCGCCATGCATTCATCGGGATCGGAGCGAAATTTTGAATTCCGGTTTTGTTTTCATTGTGATGCCTCGTAAGCGAAATGAAAAGTCTGTATCTCTCTGCGACGGTGCGCCAACAATTCGAAATGCCCGAATGATTGGTGCAAGAATCAATTTGGCTTCTATCGTTGCGAATTGTTGACCAATGCCTGTGGGAAGAAAAAGATGATTCACACGTCAGCTTTCCAACACAGAAATAGTTTCCAAGAGCCAAGATTGAAGACTGAATGCACAGGAAAGAACTTACAGTTTCTTCCTCCAGCAGAGAAAGGGATAAAGGCAAACCGACGCCTTTCCGCCTCTTCGGCTGATACATTAATCCAACGTTCAGGCAAAAACGTGTCGGGCTGGTCCCAGTACTTTGGATGGCGTTGTAATAAATGAGGTGACACAAACAATCTCGTGTCAGGTGGAACAGTGACTCCATGCCACTTTTCTGGAAAGGCATTGTAGCGAATAAAAACTCCCACAGGTGGAAACATGCGCAATACCTCTTGCAAGAATGCACCCAAATATTCCATCTGTTCGACTTGATCCAATGAAAATGTTTCATCCGAGTCATCTGTTGATGCATACTTCATAACCTCCTGATACAAGCGTTCTTGGACGTCTGGATACTTTACCATGGCATACATAGCCCAGTGCAACCATGTCGACGTGGTTTCGTGACCAGCAATCATAAAGGTTTTGACCTCATCTCGAAGATCAGAATCGCTCAGTCGTCCCATTTCTCCTTCAATTTCTGGATCTCGCGCATGAAGCATCAGGTGCAGGAGGGAACGAGCTTTGGTATTGTCCTTACGTGCCATGGCCACAATTTTGTCCACTTCGGCATCTAGAAACTTTCGGTCTTGACGAAGGCGTCCATTGATGTACCAGTTCAGTTTGTCCATGTTAAGCATGACACAGACAAGAGTGATAACGTTAAACCCCGTTAATTTGGTAAAGTACGAAAGCATTTTGTCACCCACGTCAGCCATTTTTAGACTATTTTCGTCGGGTTTCATGGACTGATGTAATTTGGACCATTCATCCAGTCTATCCAAGGCTTTGAAATCATGCGAAAACGCCACATCTCCGACAATGTCCAAGGTCAGAATTGACATGTGCGAATTGATATCCATTTCCCATCCTTGATCGACTCCTGGTTTCCACGCTTGAATGAATCGTTTCACACGAGGCGGCACGGCCACCGCCATTGTATCCTTGAGAAATCGGGTATTAAACGCTGGCTGTAAGATCCGACGATGGCGGACCCATTCTTGACTTTGTACCGTCACCAAGCCATTGCCGACAGTATCTTTTAATATTTGGACACGCCTGGTGAATCTTGGAGATTCCTTGCCGTAGCTAGATGTCAAAATCGTTTTGATAAGCTCCTTATCAAGAATAACGAGGCATTGCTTCCAAAAGACAACCGTGTAATGGAGTAAGGGTGCATCCTCTCCCGCATCGTTCCACCACCGTCGGGCTGGATTAAACAGGGGTTCGCGTAAGATCTCGGGCAAGTTGCCCAGTGGAAGGTGCCTTCCCTTGGGGCCTGGAAGCTTTCTCAGAGGTGAAACAATCCATTGTACGAGACGATTCAGCAATGCGGTGAGTATTATAGCAAGTCCAGTCAAAAAGCTGTACCAAACAAACGTGAGGACTGGCACCATCGACATGGTGCTCACCTCTCCGGACATTTTCCCTAGAGAAGACGACGGAAGAGAAAAAAATTCCAGTCTATTTTGTCGCCAGTTGCTACAGTAGCTACCCAAGGCGAGGAGAAATAATGCGACTGGATTTGAAGAATGCATGTGTACTTTTGCGTCTACAGTAAACAGCGCAGAGCCACTTTATTGCAGATTGTAGTGAGAAGTGAGAATACTCGTATTCGTACCAGAACCAGAAACATATTCACTTTGATCCAAACTGTACGCAGAACGGCGTAAGAAAGTGATTTGATTGGTTGGTGCGAGTCTGAGTTCCATCATACGTCATTAGCCGAACTCTGTCGTCGGGGGTCCGAGGAAGCCCACCAAACAATGACCCAGAGTGACAGTGCGCATCCCCCACAGACGCTCTAAAAGAAAAAGGGCGGCAAAGACACAAACTCCAACCAAAGACGTTGAACAAACGAGAGCACCTGTTGACACCACTTCTCACTTCCCTCCATTTTAGGCGGTGCCGAGACGATCGCATAGAAAGCATCCATCCTTTGGATTGACGTTCTCTTCAAGCGTTCATAGTTGGGGCGTTCTACCAAGACTACGATTCATTGCTGTCTCCAGCAAGGTTTGCACCTTTCCTCTCTTTGGCATCGACGAACGGACTCATGAGCACCGATTCTGTAAGCAAGCGCAGCAGCGACACCAAGGCCGAAAAGCTTCCCAAGAAAAAGGCCAAAACAACGGATCCTCTCCCTGCCTCGGCGACCACGAACGAGGCCCCCAAACAACCTGCACCAACCAATGTTCGTACCACGCGTTCTGCGGCGAGCCGTCAAGAGCAAAGGAGTGCCGTAACTGCATCTGCGGTTGCCGAGACACACACTTTGAATTTGAATGGATATGCCTCGCAGGATGTGATCCCCCAACCACCTCGAGGCAAGCTTGCTGAATTGGATCCCCCTACTGCCGCTGAAGCCAAGAGTTCACCTTCTTCCAAAACGACCAATGGTATGCTCGTAACTCCACAATCTACGATTCGTCCCTCTGCTCCTGCAGCAACAACCACCTCGGACAAAAGCAGCAACACCGAGGGTGACCTTGCACAAGCACCCTCTAGTAAAACTTCAAGCTCTAGGGGTGTTTCGATCCTGCATGTGTTGCTTTCAATCGCCTTGGTATTGTCCAATGTTGCCAGTCTAGGGTTATGGGCTCAGTCGAGATTGGATACAGAGGTACAATTGAACGAGTTGGCGACTCTTGCAGGGGCTGACACCGAGGAATTGTCATCGGGTTTGGATTCTGTAGTCTCATTGGGTCGGATTTTGGAACGCTTGCAGAATTCGAGCAAATCTCAGGCTTCGGCTTTGGCCAGTCTAAAGACCGAGTTCCAGAATATGAGTAATCAGCGACAAGCTCTATTGGTCGAAAAAGAAGGGTTTGAGCAGCGTTTGCAAGAAGAGCGCCAGAAGCGTGACCGGGAGATCTTCCATTGGAGTGGGAGACATGCAGATATGGAGGAAAAGAATGGAGAGCTGGAAAAGCGCATTTCAGCGGAAGCTCAACACCACGCTACCGCCATGGCCCAGGTCGCGGAGGAAAGAAACGATTTGCGTAATAAGAATGTTGCCTTGGAAGAGCGAGTTAATCACCAGACTCACGAGCATGAATCGATTGTGCAAGAGTGGCGAGAGCGAACAGAGAACTTGGAACGAATGGTTCGAGCATCGCAAGGGGCCGCACAAGAACGGAACGAATGGCGACAACGAGCTGAAGTGTTGGCGGAACAAGAAGAAAAATTAACGACACGGGCACAAGAATTGGAACATGAAGTGCAGCTTTTGTACCAAGAACAAGCGCAATCACAGGGGACTATTGGAGAACTTACCGACGAACTCGGCAGACTGAGGAATCATGTACGGGAACTGGAAGAAAGATTGGGGCAATGTGGAAACTGAAGAGAGATTGATGACAATACAGGGCATCTATATAGCTAGCGAGGGAGATGTCTCCATTCTATACATTAGTTAAGAAACGTGGTTGATGGGGTTATTTTTGGTTCGTATGACATCAGCTTTCTACCAACTTGATATGCATGCAATACCGACGCTGTGGCTTCTGGGACAAAACGGTGGATGACCTCTGTAGAAAAAAAACATACGTACGTGTGTGCGTATAGATCGTGCGTTAATCGCTAGTCAAGATCAATAATATCTTCGTCTTCCTCTTCATTGGCATCAAGGTCTTCAATAACTTCATCCTCTACTTCTTCCATAACCTCGCGCTCCCCGCCGTCATCCACAAGATCACCTTCGTCCGGTGCATCGTCTGGTGCCACGTTCCATTTGGCGGCTTCTTCTTCCATACGAGCACGACGTCGACGTTCCATTTCGGCAATTTCTTCAGGCGTCTTGGGTTTGACATTGTTCTTTTCATTGTGCTCCTGGCGCCGGCGTTCGCGTTCGGCCCGACGGCCTTCACGACTGCCGTCATTTTCGGAACTTCCTCCACTCGAACTGCTGCTCCCTCCGCCTTGAGCCTTTTCCTCTTGCCGTCGGTGTTGGTCCAAACGCCGTTGTCGTTTCGCCTTTTCAGATTCTTCCAATTTCTTAGTTCTTGTCTTGACCACTGGCAGCGACGATAGTTTTGTAACTGGTTCTGATCCTTGTATAACACTGGACACAAGATTGTTCATGTATTCATATCTAACACTTGCTGAATTGGGGATGGCTGCATAGCTGGTGATCAAACGACTACCACCAGGTTCCAACGAACCACTAACCTTCTTGAAAACAACGAAACGTGCCATTTCGTTCTCTAGCTCCGGAAGTAGGTCTTCTAAGTTCAACAAATAGAGGACACTGGAATCAATCGAGGCAAATGCAACGTCCGGGAAGTCCTTGAGTAGTTTACCCATGGCATCCTTAATGTGTGAAGGGGGTTTCTTGGACCCTTTGAGAACGATGGCACAATAGTTCTTGTCAAGACACTTTGTCTTGAGATCAATAGTTGTTTCAATTTTTGCGGCCCGGCCTTCAAGTTTACCCCGAAGGTACTTTACAAGCATTGGGCCTGTCTTCAAGAACTTCTCGTCAATCTGTTTAGGAGCGCCAACAGCACCGGACAAGAAGATAGTTGGACGCTTAGTCATATCCAGATTGAAGCGGTCAGCTACTGACTTTTCCGATGAAGGAAGAATATAGTTACAATCTAACAAACGGAATTCAGCTGATTTCGCTGAACCATCCTTGAACGCCTCTTGAAAGACAGAACTGATGGGAGCTGTCGAGTCTTCATCGTGGCAGAGGACGGCGTAGGATTTCCCCGTTTTTCCTTCTCCAAAGAAGACATCACGCAACTCACTCTCATCGGAAAGATTGACGCGTTTAATCTAGAGGGCAATGAAACAAAAGAACACATTGGTGACAACAGAGGAGACGTCAGACCTAACGAACGAGGCGTACGCAACAACAGATCACCAAAAACGTACCCCTCCCAACCCTCGCACAAACTGGTAAGCCACCAGAGCCAACGCAACTCCAATGGCAGGCTTTAGCAGTTTGTCGATTGCAGGCGGTTCACCAATCTTGACTTTTGGTTTCTTAGCTTTGTTTGTCATGGTTGTTGTGCACTGGAGAAATTGTGTGAATGTTGATGGAGATGTCGCACTTCTCGGTTTGGCACGTGGAAGCCAGACGCATCACCGAAGGCCACAACGGTTAGGGACGCTACATAATATGTTACACCTATCATGTCGTAATTGTGGCTAGCTAGAGGGGTGAAGTCCGACTCCTAGGAGTAAGGTAGACTGTGTGGTTGACGATCCTCATCTACCTAATTCCCAATATGCAAGACAACAAGCACCTTGAACAAATGCAATATCATCTCTCACTGGACTGTCTCAAGCTTTCCCTCGAATCGTTTCCCAAAGAAACAAAGGCGTCCAACGGATTGAAACGAAATGACCTGGAACTTTAGTTTACTTAAGCTTCTTCTTGGGGCGAAGTTGGCTGGTGTGACCACACTTCTTCTTGCGACAATTGGAAGCACGAGGTGGCAATCGAGCGTAGCACTTTCGGCATACAGCCTTATCGCAATTGTATCCCTTGGCCAACAAAGCCAAGGAAGGATCGTAGACACCACCACGCAGGCGTAGAACCAAATGCAGCGTTGACTCCTTCTGAATGTTGTAGTCGCTCAGTGTTCGGCCATCTTCAAGTTGCTTCCCAGCAAAAATCAAACGCTGTTGATCCGGAGGAATTCCCTCCTTGTCTTGAATCTTTGTCTTCACATTCTCAATCGTATCACTGGCTTCCACATCAAGCGTGATGGTCTTGCCCGTCAGGGTCTTCACAAATATTTGCATGCTTCCAGTCTCCCAATCCCTTCAATTGAGTATCCTTGTTCTGTTCAGGTTGAACAACAAACGTTCTATCTGCGGTCTCTTGTTGCTGCCGCTTTGTAGAAATGATCATGGGTACTCCGCAATAGTAAAACGGTAAGCAATAATCTACATCCGGGTTTCTCACATCGGGTCCCGCCCGATTGAAAAGTCCACGATAATCTTTTTCATTTTTTTGTTTTGAAGATTCCTTCCACCACGTGTCATGTCAAATCGAGAATCAAAACATCAAACGTTCATTTTGTTATTGTGGGGATTGTTTGTGTGATTGGAGTTTCCCATTGAGTTCCCTTGGTTTCTTTCTTCACCATGAAGTTGCTTAAGATCTTGTGCGGCGCCCTTGCTGCTCCAGTCGGCTTGGTGGAGTCCAAGTTGGCAGCTTCCTCGGCTTTGCAAACGTTGAAATCCATTGATTATCGATATTTTGTGGCAGGTGGCACCTGTGCCGCCATTTCACACGGCATTACCACTCCAATTGATGTTGTTAAAACAAAGATCCAAGCGAATCCGCGAAAGTACAACAAAGGGATGGCGGCGTCGGCCCTAGATATCATCAAGTCCGACGGCCCTGGGGCTCTTTTGGGTGGACTTGGACCCACGGTCGTTGGCTATGGTGTCGAAGGTGCCATGAAGGTAAATATTGATGCTGGAAGCGACATTATCATCTCAGACGTATCCTGAACAAGCATGACTTTTGTTGTGCAGTTTGGAGTTTATGAAATCATGAAACCAGTCTTTGGAGAACTCTTCAAATCCATGTCGAGTGGTGGAGGACCTGATCATCCAGCTTTAGCCTTTCTTTGTGCCTCCGTTGTCGCTGGTGCCTTCGCAGCCTTTCTACTTTGTCCAATGGAATCCACGCGAATCAAAATTGTAACAGATAAAAATTACAAGGGGAAGAATCTGTTAACGGGGCTATCTAAGATCGCAGCTGACGAGGGCTTTGGTTCGATTTTCGATTGCTTGTGGGCAATGCTAAGTAAACAAGTGCCTTACACGTTCGGAAAACAGGTATCATTTGACGTGTTTGCGCGGAAACTTTACCAACTCTGCTATATTTTTCAGGATCAATTGAAATTTCTGAGTGGTTCGGAGGTAAAGTGGGTCGTCTCTGTGTTGGCTGCATTTTGCGCTTCGTTGATTGCCTGTATCTTCTCGCAACCCGGCGATATGATTTTGACAGAAACGTACCGTCCTCCCCCAGGGAGAAAAGTGACTGACTCCCAGAGTCGAAGATTTTCGAACGTCATAACTCGCCTGTACGGAGATGGTGGCATCCCTCGCTTCTTTACTGGTACAAATGCTCGGATTGTGCATGTTGGACTGATCATCACCACGCAATTGGTGATATACGACATCGTGAAACAAAGCCTGGGATTGCCCGCCACAGGATCTCACTAGTTACAGCAACACGGAACGTAAGGATATCGGATCTCTCTGATTCCAGAGTAATCCAATAGATATTCTTGGGTTGTACAAATGAACGCGATTCCATCTATGCGAATTTGAAAGGATTCTGAATGCAAAAAGGATTCTGAATGCAATCAAAGTTGAAAACAAACATCAGTAAATCTCTTCAATGAGCTTGATGGCTTGCCGTATTATCATCGTCACCGCGAGAGGGAAATGCATCTCTCGCCTTCTTCTTAGACCGAATCGTCACTGAACATGTTGATCTTCCCTCCGTTGACCGATGCCGCTTTTTCTGTGTTGGCTTCTTTTTGGATGAATGATCACGACGGCAGTGCTGCTCATGATGTTTTCGGCGACTTGCGATAGACGGTAGAACTTTGTTGCATCCAACAAACCCACAGAGAACGTAATCTCGATTGCTTTGACCACGGAGTGACCGAACTTCACGCTCGGCCGCCCACTTATCTTGAAATAATTTCTTCCAGGACGGTTCATTGTTGTTACTGGCATCGCAGTTATTGTTCTCGAGCATTTGTAAAGCGTTTCGATCTTCCGGAAGAAAGGGGTAACGAGACTTGTACAACTCAGCCCAAAGTCGGTTGTTGTCCGCAATTGCGCGCCAATCCGAGCAAATACCTCTTAACCACACCACTCGTTTATAGCCAAGGTATGAGAACACGTGGGACAAAACATCACTATTCATGGGACAGGTTTCTTGTGTTTGATGGAGTTTGGCAGTGTAGCTGCAGTCATGATTTTGTCCTGGCTTTCCGTTAACCAAACTAATGTCCGAAAGAACGCCTTGTCGACGACAACTAAATTCGAACAACATCCTTCCCTTCCGCAATAGACACTGGGGCCATGTGCACCCAGAAGCATGGATTCGTTGGGTGCTTTCGTTTAATGACAATCCCAAGACACCGGCCTGTTGTAGTGCTTCAAGCATTGCTTGCGATTTGTGAGACACCTTTCCCTGACAACTTTTTATCGCAGGTACCCAATCGTGAACTTTATCAAACATTGCCGAAAGATGTGTCACTGTAGAAGGGAAAAACGTTTTCCCTCCCTTTTCCCTCAGTAGCGCACCTCGTCGTGTCAACAACCACGCAAAATGATATCGATAAATTGGTTCCACAGAGGAGGGTGCGCCTGTCACTCTGCCGCCTTTGGTGTTGGTACCAGGTGAAGTTTGAGCTTGATCCTGGCGTTCATCTTCAATCTCTTGATCATGGGAAATCTGTTCCATGGCATCTGCAACCATAATTGCAAATGGCTCCAAGGCTGTGCACAAACTATCGATATCATCGAAATGAGCGCACTCGGCCAAAACCTCAAAGTACAAGGCAACGAAAACGGGATGTTGGGCTCGACGCATCCAAAGCATCATGGCAAGGTCCGTCATGGATACAAGTCCGCGACCACACTGCTCCACCCAGTCGACGATGCAATAAGCAAAAGAAGGACTTTCCCCGCATCTTGTAATTTGATTCAGTAGTGAAAATAATACAACCAGTCGTTCTCGATTGTCTGACAATGACGAGGCTGGTTTACTCACACTGACCTCGCCACTCGACTCGTGGAATATGAGTTCCAAGCATTTAGATCGGAAAATTTGTCGCGTCTTGCGTTCTCTTGAAACATGTAAGGACAGAGAATCGTTGTCTTCTTTCTGAAGCATTGAATACTGTAAGGCCCGTTTCGTGGATGGAAACCGGGACGAATGGGTATGACCATAGTGTTGTCCTCCTCTCACGATTGAGGTTGACGATAATGCCGTTTCACTGCATTGATCCGCATCATTCATGTCACCATGTAAGAAGTCTACGATCTTGGAATGACCCAACACACAGTGAATTGTCTTGTTGCCACGTTGTTCTCCCACTCGAACTTTGAGCGCGGTTGGTGTCGCAGCCATCTCTGTGGACGATGACACTTCAATTCGATCCAAAAGAAGCAGGTGGTAGCAAAGGTGTGGAATCAACAAGCTGTGACATGAAGGAAACTCTTGTATCCACTCCTTGATAAGCTGAAGTCTTGACCGTATTCGCAATATACTCATGCCACTTGAGGATGTTTCCAAACAGTATGGTGGTAATAGTTCCTCCCAACTTCTCCTCAACGCTGGTATGCGACGTAATGAATGAATGGCAAAATGGCGAACAACTGTACACGCCGGGGCATGGTGATGATCAAAAATTCGCTTCTTTGGATCCTCCTTACCATTGTCAGCATGTCCACGGTAGTCCAGTAGAGATTGGATCAAGGTTGACAATAGAGGAAGGTAACAGGCCATTGGCCATGTCCCAGGATCTTGTATCGTCTCGAGAAACAGGGTTAAAATTGTCTCTTTGCGTATGGAAAATGTACCACCCTTTTCTTTATGTCGTTTCGGCAAAGAGGTTTCTGGAACATTCGATGACGTGGTTTGTGGGAGACTCTTTTGCTGGTCATGCTGCGACAATATCGAAACCCAATCTACTGCAGCCAAGCACTGAGACAAGCATCTCCAATCATAAGACACTACGCCTCCTAGATTCCTTGGAGAATTTCTGGTTAATCCCTGTCGTAACAAGTCCAACAGGGCTGTTTGAAGACGGTGTCGGTAAACCTTGCCGCAATGAGAAAGGAATGTGTGGGGCGAAAGAACTTCTCTCAACGAGGCAGAACTGTCATTTTCCACATGAGACGGAAATCCTCCACCCGACAACACTCTGTTATGACCTATGTCGTGGTTCCGTGCCCAGTCCATTGCATTGTGGTCGTTGTTGGCCAGATTTGCCGTCGTTCGTTTTTTTTGTGAGAACTGAGTGAACATCATGGGAAGTACCTGTGGTAGGTGGGACAGTGGGTTGGGGCGATACTTGGCTCAGCCTTGGTCACTCAGATATCCGCGACACGCCGAGCGTCCGCTATCCGCGAGTACTAGCTAGTACTCATTAGAAGATACCAAATCCAGTCGTACCATGACACAACATGACACGCGAGAAAAAAATAGTAGATCTTCTGCTTCCAACTGCCTCCATCTCCAGCCTTCATGCAGTCTCCGCCTATTGCGATGATGAAGAAAGTGTCGTAATAAGCGACTTCTGATCACTTTTTATGCCTTCTTCTCTTATTCGGCTTGATATTTTCACATGGCAAGCCAAAACATGAGACGGATTGTTCAGATGTTAGTGGCCTTCTCGTGCTTCCACAAAGTGTTTTCGGACATAGGGGAAGATGGACTGTGCTCGCTTCACATGTTTGTCCCTTTCACCATGGGGTGAGTGTGAACCATTCTTGTCTCCCAGTAGATTCGATCGGCTGGACTCGTCTGACAAAGAGTGTCCTCATTCATGATGCTGTTGTTTCTTGTTTGGCTCATTTTGTGGTAAATTTTCAGGGGAAAGTCGAATATGGCCTTTACTGGGAAGGATGAGGACCCATCCGTGACTAATGATGGTTTCAGTCAATTGGCAGGTGGGGTGTTGGGCATGAGACATTTCAATGAGCGCAACTACTCAGCTCTTCCAGAGCTAGGGCTTTATCCTAACTGCACCGTTACGTTTGATGTGGAAAATTCATTGGTGTTCAACACGGATGGAGGTTTCTCGCACGACAGCAGTCGATCGTTTTATGCATCTGACAAAGAACCTTGTGCCATGGTGGGTCCCTTCTCTGATTTTCCAGCCGTAGAGTTGAGTGTCATGGCACAAGCGGCTCAAATTCCGTTGGTGACGGCTCGTAGTTTCAGTTTACGAGTCGTCTCCGATATTTATAGTCCCTTCACCACATCGGTTTTCCCGGACGTTGCTGCATCGGCTGAACAGGTGGTTGGTTACTTGCTTTTTCAAAATCGAACCAACTTCATTTCCCTTTTGTATCCACTGTCGGATGTCGGTTACCAACGACGAGAAGCGCTTGGCTTTCGTCTGGACGAAATGGGGATTCGTTGGATGAGCAGTCCCTACGTCCGTAATGAAGCAACATTCAACACAACGAGTTCGCGAACCTACCTCTCCGCCATGCGAAATATCAAGAACAGTGGTTTCCGGACCATTATCATTGCCCTTGATGATCCCTTGGTCGACTTGCAACCCATTGCTGATGCCGCAGAGGAGTTGGCCATGAACCAGGGAGATTATTTTTACGTCTTTTACGATGTCATGGAGCCGTCCTATGTGTTCGAAGTTGAAAATAAACTTATGCAGAAACTCTTGTATGGAGCCGCCTGGATTATTCCTCTGTCGGAGGATATTATTTACGATAACCCATTTTTCTTGAGCTGGTTTGAGCAGGGACCCGATACTGTAGATGATTTGAATTCTCTCAATCCAATGGAACCAGGAGAGGAGGGATACGTGTTTGCTCCATCCGATTTCTATAACCTGACTTATCCTGAATATGGGAGTGGTATGTTAACAGCGCTGAACTTTATTTCTTGCCATAAAAGGATTGCTCACGCGTTCTTTGTAAATCTCCTTTGAAACAGCGTATTTGTATGATGCTGTCTTGACAGCAGGGATCGGAGCTTGTCATGCACAAGCCGCATTGAATGGAACAACCAATGGTGCCTTGACTGGAGAACAGCACAACTGGGGCGTTCGACATTCCCAGTTTCGTGGTGCATCCGGCAATCTCAGCTTTGGGGACCGCAACTTTTTCTTGGGCGGAGCACGTGATTTGGGGACTTCCTGTTGGGGCGCTATTAACTTCGTTTCGGAAGAGCTAGGGTGGTTTGAAATTCCCGACATGCTCTTACCAGATCTTGTGGGTCCAAGATGGAGCAGACTTCTGCCCTATGTGTATGCCGATGGGACCGACACGCCTCCGGCGTTGTTGCGCGATTTGCCAGAACAGAATTATCTCAATTCGTCTCTTCGAACTTTGGGCTTTACGCTGATGGGAATTGCCGGTTTTTGTGCCATTTCCGCGTGCATATGGGTCGTACTGTGCCGCAAACACAAGGTCTTGACGGCCGCCCAACCCTTTTTCCTCTACATTGTTTGCTTCGGAACTCTTGTCCAATCCAGTACGATTGCGGCTATTAGCTTTGACGGTAGGTGTAACAAACCCTCTTCTGATCGACAAGCAAATGCAGTGATTGCTCACGTATATACTCATTCGGTATGATGCAGAAAGTTATGGCTGGAATGAGAGGCAGCTAAGTATGGCTTGCATGTCGGTACCATGGCTTTTGTCAATGGGCCACACTATTGTGTATTCAGCCTTATTTACGAAACTGTGGAGGGTCAACAAAGTTCTCTCCTTTTCAAGGAGACGAGTCCAGATCAAACACGTGGTTGCCCCAATGGTAACGCTTTTCCTGGCCGCTGTTGCGGTCTTGGTTCTATGGACAGTACTGGACCCTCTTAAATGGGAACGCTATGAACTCGATGAAGAAACAAACGAAAGTATCGGTCGATGCCAGTCAAGCAACATTGGTGTTTACATAGGACCTCTTTTGGGGATCATGCTGATTCCTACCGTTCTAACAGGTTACATGGCGTACAGAACAAAGGATGTCGATGAGGCCTACACCGAGAGTTGGTGGGATTTTATTCTGATTTCGGTACAGCTGGAAGTAATTGTTGTATCTGCTCCCGTCATTGCTATCTTGCGAAATGAATCGAGCAATGGGAAGTATTTGGGTTTTGTCTTTTTGTTGTGGTCTTTTCCCATGAGTACCTTGACACTCATTTTCTTGCCCAAAGTGCTCGCCTATCGTCGAGCCAAGCGAGGGCTGTCTTTGGAGCCCCAACCAAAACGAGGCAAGCATGAAGGCACCCGCGTTTCAGGAATTACCACGGACAAGGGCAAGCAAAGTCGTGTGCAGTATTCGAGTGGAGCCGATCAATCGTCAACTACCGAAGTCATTGAATCGCACAGCATGAATGTGCGCGCAAGTCAGTTTGAAGATGAATTTGGCGAGGTTTCACCGTCTTATGAACTGGCGGTTGTGCCAGAAGATGCCGAAGCGCGTGTTGTCGTCGAGGATGGAAAAGAGCCATGTCCAGAGTCGAGTCAAGGCACTAACGGAGGCTCAACATGGGAGGAACAACCAACAACTCCCATCACACATGATATCCCATCGCAATCTCCAGTGTCCAACGAAAATGTTATCAATGAGGATGAAAGGTACGGAAAGAAGTTCGCTGAAGAACCTGACGAAGGTGTTGGGGAGGAAAACAATGAACAACCTCCGTCTCCAGAAGAATCAGATGCGAAATGATGCGGCAACATGGAGGGTAATCCGTAGATTGATTCATGCACAGTGTGTTCCCTGTACAAGTCAGTGGAGTAATTGGAACATGAGGTCTTCAATGAAAGACGACACAGAAATGTCAGGAGGACGTTTGAAGAAGGCCACTCGAAGTTAAGACGACACAGATGCCAATAATATGGAGAAGTAAGTTTCCCATGGAAAGGAGAGAAATGCTTGCGAATCATGCCTAGCAAACCATCACACAGCCTCGAAAACAAGAGACAATTCCAATTTCGTGGTTCTCACATCAAAGCTGTTGACCTAGTCTACTGAACAATTGTATTGTAGTACGTAGGTTTCTGTTGTATTGATTTTTCATGTGATTCTATATTATCCAATGCTGTCATTTGCATCAAATAGGCCATGTTTTTGGCTATGCGTTGTCCGCGATACCTTTGACACCAGGATTGATTTCATCGGAATATTGCGATTGTGGTTTGAGTTGGATCCGCAGTGTCCCATCTTGATTGTTGGCTCCTACGGTGGTTCGACAGGAAGCCCGCCAAGATAAGGGTCTTCCTTTGGTAATGAGTTGTTCCAGATCGTCCTTGGGATTCAAGAAATCGTCCCAGGTGGAGGATTGGACGGCCACGAGACAAGTACCGCACAAACCCTCTCCTGCACAATCTCCCGTGGCAAAGGGCATGTCAAATCGTTTGGTTCGTCTGTCATAGAGTTGAATCTCTTTGCGCAGCAACAAACGACGCAAATTTTCTCCCGCTCGTGCCGGAATCGTGACCGTGTCACCCTTTTCATCTTGAACGTGTACGGTAATGTTCGCTCGTTTGACCAAGCGATTCATCTGAAAGGACAGCACTCCGCCTTTTCCCTTGGTTGTCGTCTCTTCGAAAAGTGTTTCTTTGGCTTCACCAATGGCCTCCACCGTTCCGTCGTAGTTCAATCCAGTGGTTCGTGCTTTGAAGGAACCGGTTGCCGTTCGGACACCGGTAATGACATCTCCCACGTGGATGGGCGAGGATGCCCTTGCCGCATTCCCAGAGACGTCGCTGATCAATACCAGGCCTCGTCCATCTGCACTACCCGCTAATTCGGTCAAGACCAATCCCAATCCTTCACCCTCTTGCAAAGGGATGTCGGTTTGGACCACCTCTAAACCATAATCGGGATCTTGTGAATGAAATCCATATATTCCTTCATCCAAGTCAAACACTTGTAACCGTAAGCGATGAGCTATAAAATCCAGTCGCTCCTCCAGTTCGCGTTCCGTGTCCATGTCATTCTTACTGTTGCTCTGCACCCATGTCAATGAACGGGGACTCTTTGTAGAGTATCTTGTCGTCGCGTGTTGAAAGACTTGGGGCCACAATGGAATCGTTTCATCTACCAGCGAAAACCCTCTGGTTCCAGATATAGCAAGGGAAACCACCCATGGTAGAGCAATCCAACCAAGCTTCTTCATGTTTCTCTTTCTGACCATTTTTGTGGATGATACCAATAATGAGATAATGAGAAGCTGTCACCCCCAAGAAAGATCCGAACTGTCGGTCCATCACCGATTCACAACCCAGTGATGGTAATATAGTGTTGTTTATTAAATACCCTCCGACTAGGTGTCCGCTTCTTAGCCCCCCAGCCGCTCTCCGCGACCAACCATTTTAATTTTGGTTTTTTTGCGTTTTTGAAGAAAATTTCGGGTCAAAATGAAAATGATCACGCCGGCCTTCTGGATCACCGTTTTGAAATTTTGTGAGCAGGCGTGCGCACTTTGACCGTTGGTCTTCCCCATTCTTGATTGTCGTCCCAAGTTGCGACCCACATTATTTTCACTACGCACCTTTTGACATGGATAATGGACATGCACCATCACAATGCATTCTCCATCATCTGCACACCATGGACATTTGACATATAGACCATAGATAGTGTTTTGCTCTACCCCATCCTTTCTTTGTTTTTTCTAGGAGAAGTGTGGTTGTTTCTAGTGTTTGTGTCCGTTTAATAGTGGACCCTCCTCCACAACACCGTGCCGTTGCCGTAGGCTTGTCTCTTTGCAACCACATAGAGTCCTATTTTAGAATACGTCTCTTTCTAGTTGCGTTATGAAGCATATAGAGTGTAGAGTCCCCTGCACTGCTGGGAAAGACAAGTCATGCTCATGGCAACAAAAAAAGAACAACAGGAGCAGGTCGACATCACAATCCACTAAAGACCCAAACTGAGCGACAGCAGAGGAAAAATGGATGGCTTCCTCCACTTATCCTACCTACTCCTAATTGAGGTCTATAGCTCTATTTTGTCCTATAAGAATCCTACAAATGATGCCAGCAGCCCCACATGGCATCGACCAAAATGGATGTTACATGGCACAAACAAATGACACACTATGGCAACTGGCAACGTAGTGAGAGCCTACAACTAAACATTGTCCATTCCAATGCAAGTATTAGCCATTCCAGAACTTACCATGATGGATGTGCAGTGACAAAGATGAGATGAGATGGCCAGGGACGAAGCATGCCGTTTTTGGTGTTGGTTTGGTCATTGCCTCGTTTTGTTGCCTGCATCGATTTTGTGACCCGTGAATTCACTGAGAACACTATTTTGAGTCTTGTTGAGCAGAACGCCTGCCATCTTCCAACTGTCACATCACGCCAGCCTTTCCACCGATGGATGTGAAATTTCCATTCATTTTTTGTCTGTGAGATTGGGTTTGTCTTGCCCGAACAGACGAGCTAAGAAGCGGACATCTAGTCGGAGGGAAAAGTTATTTGGTAACAGATAAGGTGTAACTAATTCCATGACTCGTGACTCCCGTATCTTTCGCGAACCTCTGATGATCGACGACCAAAGATACGCTCGCGCATCAATACAGCGGGAACCGACACACAGAGATTCATCATTGTCATGAACGTAACAAGAACTGGGCGACTGCTTGAGTGTTTCTCTTTGGGCCATCAGTATCGACCTCTCTGGGTGATTTCCTGTGTTCTTCTTCTTGTGTTTGGTGAACGATTCGACACGAACCACATTTTGTGGACAACAGCCAGTCGTCCCCTGGCCTTTGTGTCGGTTCTTTTGTGGTCGTTCAATCCTTATCGTTCCCATTCCTCGACTTTTCTTCAAAGTACTTTTCGAAGGAGCACTGGTACCATGTCTTCACTGTTCGTTCAAGGACTGTCTTCTACTACAACAGCGAGCAATGGAAAACAGGAACGACGAGTCTTGTGTTTTGGAGACTCCTTGACTGCTGGTACATCCCCTCCTTCCTACCAAAACTATCCGTATGCACCGCATTTGGAACACGCTCTAAAAACACAACAACAAGAAGAAGAACAAACAATGGAACCGTCCAGCACCACACCGATTGTGGTGCGTCATGCAGGGTTTCCTGGTTGGACCAGTGGACAATTGCTGGAAAATCGCCATGGTCCCAATGGATTGGCAACCTTAATTCAAACCATTCAAGAACCGTCCTTGTCCATGGTGATTTTGCCGGCGGGGACGAATGATTTGGCCTATCAAAAGGAGGCAGGGCCCATTGTCGAATCCATTGTGGCATTGCATGAACACTGTCACAACCAGGGTGTCCCCTATACACTTGCGATTGGGATCCCTCCTTCGGCCTATCAAAGCATGGATTCTGATGCTCACGCCTTGGCGGCAGAGGTCAATCTAGAATTGGAACGGTATTGTCAGTCCAAGTCACCAAAGAACGACCTGCGGCATGGTTCTGTGTACGTTCCCTTTCCCTTTGCCTATGAACGAAATGGGGAAAATTGGTCACCCGATGGATTGCATTTTTCAGATAAAGGCTACCAAACCCTGGGCAAGAGTTTAGCACCCATTGTATCTAAGGTTCTCTATGACCTCTAAAAGTCTAGATCATGTGAACTGCCTCACCGCCGTTTTCCACCATTTGCCTTGTGGTGGTGGTTATGCCAGCATCAACGTCACTTGTTTTTTTGTGTCTTCTTCTATGAGAACACCAGCCAACGAAAGAGTATAGACTCCCGAATTACTCCTCTACCTACCGTAGTGTCTTCATCTTCGTACAGAACGCAGCTTTCTGATGAAGGAAAGAAATCTCTCCATTTCCGTAAAAATGTGAGCAAGAAACGTCTGTTTAACGCTTTCTCATTCTATTGGTCGTGCTTGGTCGTGATCGTGGTAAATTTCTGACTAGAAGAAAGAGAGGAGGAAGATACAAGATACACGTCACGTCATCAACTTCGCCCTTGCGACATTGATGTAACCGACGAGAATCGACGCAAACATCATCCATTTCGACGATAAAGAGATTTCTGACAATGAAGACGATCCTGGTCTCTCTTCTATGTGGGCTGCTCTGTCTGGGTGCAGCAGCCAGTGAAAGCGCTGCCCCATCCCATTTGTTCGCCAGAAAATCCCAAGCTGTTACCCGGAAGGCAACGTCTAGACTTGGCACGGAATCCGACTTGTCGGTGGAATCGATTAGTCCTCGTTTGGCTTTGGTTCGCGGTGGAGCTCTTTCTGGAAGAATTGCACCCAGAACCGTGGCTCTCCCATGGTCCAAGACGGGTTCACGAGCAAACAAACAAAATGAAGCCAAAGAAACCATGGACGCGTTCTTGACACGAGACTCTCGCAACACCTTTATTGGTAAGATGCGTCCTTTTTATCTTCGAGTATGACATGTGATGATATGAAAGTCAAATTCAACTCATCTGTTGACTTGGTGTGCGTTTTCCTCTTTCGAAACTTGCGCTCAGCTCGTGTGTACGCAATTTTGTCGTGTCAAATGTTGGTGACTGCTGCTTCTGTCTTTATGTTTGGAACCAACGATTGGGCGTCGAAGTGGCTTCAGTCGTCCAAAGGGTTTGGTGCCGTTGTTCCCGGCCTGTCGCTTCTTATCAGTACCGTAACATGGTTTATCATGTGCGCCTCGACGGAAGCCCGTCGTTCTTCTCCCGGCAAATGGCAACTCTTGGTACTCTTTACCCTTGGAGAAGCAATCTCTGCCGGATTTCTGACTTCTTTCTTCAAATTTCGGTCCGTGGTTAGCGCCATGCTCACTGTGGGAGCGACCACTTCGGCAATCTCGCTGTACACGTATGCCCAGCGGAATTCAAAATATGATTTGTCTCAACTTGGTACCACCTTGACTCAGGGTGGTCTCATTTTCCTCTTTCTTGGGTTCATTCAGTTGTTGGAAGTGGTTGGAGTTTTGCCAAAAGGCTTTCTTCCCGTGAGTGAAAAGGCATATTGCTTCTTTGGTGCGACCTTGTTTACTGGCTATGTGGCATACCACACCAAAACGATTGTTGGCGGCAAATATTCCCACCATCCTATGAATGAAAAGGACTATGTCTTTGGAGCCATGACTCTTTACAATGACATTATCAGCTTGTTCACCTACATGCTCAGAATAGTCGGCGAGGACAAGGAATAAGCGCGACTTTTATTTATATAACAACTGGAACTGTTGTCACTTCATCATCACCACTTTGTTCCAAGACAAGGACTTTTCTTGCCAAAAAAGTGACAAGGGTGATTACCAATTGTACTGATAATTGTGGTCACCACCTAGTCTGTTTTGAATGCTGCTGGCAGACTGCGTTCCTGAGGTGGTTGTGTTTGTTAATGAATCTTGATGCATTTTGCCCTGATCTTTGATCGACTGAAGAACCGCATGTATATTTGTCTCCAACACCATTCCACCCATGACAATTTCATCCAAAACGTAGTGGACGCGATCGGAGTGGAAAATGAGATCCAATTCACAAACATTTTCAAAGCATTTGTCCAATGCTTCCACAAAAACTTGAATCAAATCAAGAATCCCCAAATCACTCTCCTGTTGATCAACGGCAAAAACAAAGTAGAGCGTCGCGTAGTGCCGGTATATTAATTTGATATTGTCACCCCATTCCGGAACAATGCCTTCCAAATAATTGCAGAAGGAATCCGGTCGAGCTGCCACTTGTTGGAACACTCTCCGAATGACCGATTGTTGCAATGCCTCCGATTCTACATTTTGGTAGAACTTGACCAAACGGGGTTTCCCATGATTATTGACTATTATTATTCCCTTGATCATTTTTCGGTACAGGCACACTACCTAGTTGTCTTGAATGCCACTGTTCAGTGTGTTCATCATGCAGGGAGGACCCAGCGGACGAAATCTTCCTTCCAACAAACTTGGGGTAAATAATATATTTTAACAGAAATGAAGAAAATCCGATTGGAGTTTTTGCGGAAAAATCATGTACGCCGGCAAAATGAAGTAAGGTAGGGGTAGAGCTATTAGCTATGCTAATGATACGTCGCTCTAACGCAGAGACATAGAAGTTAATGGAATACAAACACTGGATCGACGAATGGGCATCTTCCTATGGAAGCAAAAAGACCATAGAATCACAGAGGGCGTTCGATCACAGTTTCGAGTATAGCCTGCACCCCCAGCGTCTCATAGAAGCGCTCCTTTAGCTCTCTACCAAGACTTTGGCATCCGTTCCATTGACGTCCTCCACTGAGGGAGGAGTGGCCACATCCACTCGGCAATGTTTCTCAAAGAAACACCTATGTAATTCCGCAATCGCCAAGTCTAATGATGCCGTTGGAACAGTGAAGGAAATGTTCACCTTGGAGGCACCCTGGCTCATCATTTTGACTTGAATACCAGTCGCCATAAACACACGAAAGACGGTTGCCAACACTTCCGACGAGCGATCCACATCGGCAATCAAGGTGAGGATTGACAGTCCCTTTGTTTCCGTCACGTCGGCACAGGAACTCAAGTCGTCGATCAAACCCTGAATGTCAGCGTCACGTTGCTTCTTGTCCAACGTCAAGGAAATGGAGACTTCCGAAGAGGCAAGCACATCCACAGAGAGAGAGTGCTTTTCAAATTCTCGAAATACCTTAGACAAGAATCCGTGGGCTTCAAACATTTGGTTGCTGTTAATATCGAGCAATTTGACGTCTCGTTTGCATGTAATGGCAGTGACCAAGGGGTCCGTTTCTTTTGTATTCCGAATCAAGGTCCCCACAGCACTGGGATTGTACGAGTTTTTCACTCGGACGGGAACATTGCATTTTCGCGCAGGTTGCATGGCAATGGGGTGCAACACTTGCGCTCCAAAGTAGGCCAATTCGCTGGCTTCATCGTACGACACTTCGCTTACAGGCATTGCAGCCGATACAATGCGTGGATCTGTGGTCAAAATACCATCCACATCTTTCCAAACTTGAATCTCATCGACACCAGGAATGTTGGCACCCAACGCCGTGGCCGTCAAGTCGGACCCTCCACGACCCAAAGTGGTAATCTTTCCCTTGGGATCATGTCCGATAAAGCCAGTCACAACTGCCACCACATTGGGGTCAATGCGTGAGAAGGACTTGGCAATTGCCGCATCGGCCTTGGGCAAGATTTTGGAGTCGCCAAAGGTGCTATCCGTCAAGATACCTACTTCCCATGCATCAAACGCATTGGCTGGGACGCCAATTTGATTCAATCGAGCAGCCATGATACGAACAGAACAACGTTCTCCGTAGGACACCAACTGGTCCAACGACTTTAAGCTCAACTCTTGAATGAGACGCACGCCATTGAGCAAGTCCTCACATTCATCCAACAGGCCATTCACTTCTTCCTTCACCCTGTCAGAAAACTCGAAATGGTCCATGGTGGAAGCATGCAATGTACGAATAGCATCGACATTCACTCTTCCCTCGAGAGCAAATTCACCAGCACTGTAAAGGGAGTTGGTCGTTTTCCCCATGGCTGAACAAACGACGGCTCTTGGTCGGTATCCCAATTCCATCTGTCCCTTGATCAAGTGGGCCACATGGTCGATACGATCCTTGTCTGCAAGACTGCTGCCACCAAACTTGTACACCACGTCCATTTTCTGTGGGCGAAGTCATCACATAAGGAAAGAATAAAAAGAACATGATTCCAAGGACAAGAGAAAAGATGGTGGTGGTGAGCATGGGAGTGGTGCAAATGCAGAAACGCTCGACGACCACTCACGTCGGATGGCTTAGGATCATTTCCCTCGGCATTGAGGAAGGTCGATCGTTTGGTATGCGTACGATCATTGCTTTCCCATTGTTGCAACGGCAACGACTTGGGTTGTTGACCGACGAAGGCATTCAGAGGTTGAAATGCGTCGTTGCCAACCAAAAGTGAGGCAATGTTGATGCCGACAAGAAAAAGTTTCGACACCATTGTACGATCCTTCCAGAAGATTTCTTGGCCAATGGGTCAATGTTTGCAAGTAGGAGTTTGGTACAAGACTACAACCAAAGAAGAATTTCTGATCAACGAACTAGAGTTCCGACAAGAGGCAACGTCGAACGGCAACCAAAACAAACGTACGAACATGAGCGGTTGGCAGCATTTCACGAGAAAAACAGAGCGACTCGCAACAACAAAAATGAATGACGCTGCCCCCTAACACGCGACTGACAGCCGACGATGGAGGGACTGCAGTGAGCGAGTTCAGTCGCGTTTCGACGTCCAAGCTTCATCTTCGTCAAGGCGCCGGAAACTCCCCAGCTTATATGGTGTGTGATCAGCTCCATACTTTTTGAAGCCTACGAAAAAGACGCTCATCTTGCAACATTTCAATCCCCAGATGGGACTGTCAGTGCAAATGTATTTATGATAGGATTTGTGGATGACACTTCCGGTAGTGTGAATGCTTTCGACCTACCAGCGCCACAAGCACCCGAATTTTATGTCCAACGAGCAAACCATGATGCACAACGCTGGAATGACATCCTCCGTGTCTCTGGAGGAGCTCTTCAAGATCAGAAGTGCACATATCACTTTCTGTATTACACGTTTACTGTCGAAGGACTCGCCGTCCTGCAGAATGGAGAATTTGGCCCAAGAATCACTGTACAATTCACTCCTACTACTCCATCACGACCATTGCAACAACTCTCGGCATTCAGCAGCCACAAAATATTAGGGGTACAAAAGTCGCCTGCTTCAACTGACAGAAGTTTGTTTCGTGCTCTTAGCAAGCGCAACTCCCATCATACCACAACCATGGCCAGGAGCCCATTCACTCGAACGGACGCATGGTCCTACTACCATGCTGTCTATTTACCAAGCATTACCTACCCAATGCCATCCTCTAGTCTTTCAAAGGCACGATGCAATACACTTCAAAGACAATTCAAGAAGGTATTATTACCGAAATGCGGGTATAATCGCACGACTCCCAACTCTGTTGTGTATGGATCTCAAGACTTTGGAGGAATTGGTTTACGACAACTACACATCAAGAGAGGGATAGCTCAAGTTTATACTCTCTTGTCTTGCTTGCGCTCAGAAGGATTACTATCTGATCTAGCCTTGATCATGATATCTTGGGGCCAATGTTTGGCAGGCACCAGCACATCAATACTTTCCGACGTGAAAACTCCTCTACCACATCTCACACCAATGTCATGGCTACCATCTGTCCGCGACTTTCTCTGCAAGCTGGATTGTTGGATCGACTTAGCAAGCCCGTTTATCCCACCAATTCAACGCGAAACAGATTCCTTCATCATGGATCATGCGCTTCGTTTTACATCAAACGACAAGGACTTGAAAATTCTGAATGCGTGCCGTCTCTATCTAGGAGCAATTTTAGTGAGCGACATCACGTCTTGTGAAGGGGCACATCTTCTTCTTTCTGCGTATCAAGGTGTTTTATCTACAGAGTCTACGATTCGTGGCCTTACTCCGTATCAAGATCGTCCCAATGAAACCTCTTGGGAACTCTGGCGTCGAATGCTCACTGAGAAGGTTCTCTCTACTTCTGACCCCAATCCTTTAGCTCTGCAAATACCTCTCGGCCGATGGTTTGTCACTGGAACTAAAACGCAACGAAAATGGTCAGCTTATTACTGTCCAAATACAGCAAGATTGTTTATCCGAGAATCTCGCAACTACAGGTCTTCAAGAATTTTGCCAATCACTTTGCTCCTACGACCTCTGTGACCCTTCTTGTTCCGTCAATCTCTGTTCCTGTTTCGGTTAAGACACTACCCAATGGCTACAAGACCATCCTTCCGTACAAGTCATTTGTGGTGACTGCTCCGACTCCATTTCCTACCACTCTCACCACGTTCATTGAACAATTAACCCCTTGGGAATCTCTTCTTCTCCGCCGATTCAAACTCTTGTGTTCACCTCAAGATCTTTCAACACATTTCTCCCAAGCTTTACCTATGTTTCTATGCAGCGATGGATCAGCACCATCTTTCCGAGGCTCGTTTGGAGGACTTTGTTCCACTCCCGACGGACAACTTTTGTTTTCGATATCCGGTCCAGCACCTGGCTACCGTACCTCTTCCTTCAGAGCCGAGAGTTATGGCCTTCTAGCTCTACTTCGGTTTGTGGTTCAAATATGCAACTTCTATAGTATTGCGCTTCCGACAACTCTCCGATTTAACACCGACTCTCAAAGTTTGGTGGACACAAGCTATCTTTGACTCGAATGGACAGTCGAATATCCATATTCCACCATGTCCGCGGATTGGGACATCCAACAATCCATCACATCCACAATCCGCGAATTCGAAACCCCACCTCTCCTTCTCCACGTTAAAGGCCATCAAGACCGCTTCCAATCCATCGCCTCCCTTTCCTTGCCCGCCCGATTAAACATCCAAGCCGATGCTCTTGCTGGCCAATATCAGTATCCCTCAGATGTTTCCTCTACCATACCCCCACTTATCACCGGCGCAACCGCCAATCTACAACGCCACACTGGCACGATTACCAACAACTACCGCCACACTTTGCGCCGTTTCGCGAGTACGCCTTTGATTTGTCAATTTATTAAGCAGAAAAACAATTGGACCCAAGACGACTTCGATTCTATCTGTTGGGAGATTCATGGCGCTGTACTTCGAGCGAACTTCCCCCACCGTCACTTTCTTACCAAGTTTATTCACAATTGGCTTCCCCTTGGCGCTCTGAAACAGCACTATGCACAACATTACCTATCTGACTGTCCAAATTGCACCCATATCCTTGAAGATCGTGTTCACTTTCTACGATGCCCTCACCGTCTCAACTGGACGGGACCTCTCTTCGATGCTCTTTATTCCTTCTGGACCGACCACAATTTCGATCCTCAGCTCCAATAAATCTTCCAAGAATCCGTCCTTCACTGGATTGCAGACTCAGACCCTGTTTTCCCGAGCATGCCCTTACCGTATACCCGTCTAATTACTCAACAAACCAAGATCGGATGGCTTCAAATCTTCCTTGGCCGCTTCACTTGGGATTGGATTCAACTACAAGACGCCTATGTCAAGACTCAGTCGCTTCATCCCATAAAATTTTCTGGTCGTCGCCTTCTTTCAGGCACTATCAAAATTATGTGGCAACATCTCCATGATTTATGGTTACGACGCAATCTCGACTGCCATGGACATGACTCTGCGTCTCGCGAATCTGCCTCTCTAGCTCAAGCACAACGGGAAGTTGCTCATCTGTACACTCTTCGCTCTTCTCTTCCTCCTTCTGATCGATTCATGTTCTACGACTCTCTTTCAACACACTTCCGCCAGGAACCACACTCATATCAACTCCAAACCTGGCTGAACACTTGGAGACCCTTTATCCTATCCACGCATCCACCTGGCTGATCATTGTCGGCTAGCTCCTCCCGATTGTTAGTCCTCGCGTTAGGTAGCTACCTAATGCCCGGCGCGTCGGTCGGCGTCCTGCTGAAAATAGGGGGGGAGAAGGCAGAGGAGAGGGGGAGAGGAGGGGGAGAGAGAAGGAGAGAAGAAGGAGATTCTGTAAGTCAGATTCCTTCATGAAATCGATCCGCGTATTGCTCGCAGTCTCACATTTGTTTCCTCTGACGTATGAAATGTTCTAGGAAGCTCCAAACTTCCCTCAGAGGGGAGAAGGCACTTCCCCTCCAAAACGATTAAGCCCTTCATGTCGTTTCAGCACCTTTTTGTTATTGAAACGACATTCTACACTGGTACAATCCTCCCGACCATCCGATGACCTTTCACGTGGTTCTACGTAGCATGTGATGAGGCGTGTCCAGTCTGTGCTTCGCATCACAATCGGAACTGCTTGCACCTCGCACAAGATCTTGTCATAATTTTTTTTGCTACGATGTTACTCACTACGAATTTTTCTTTTTGTTGTTTGTCATGCAGGTATTCAGGTCAATCAAGAGAATGAAGATGGTGCCTTGTTCAAGGCTCGTTTGGGGCAGCGTCGGTCATGGGGTGGACGTCCTTTCCCTCATTCTACGCAGTACTTCATGTACTTGACGCAACAGAACTGGGTTTGGACACGAGGTGGTGGTCCGAAGGGAGGAAAGGTGGGCATGCATCTTGGGACGGATTGAAGACCACCCCAGCCATGGGGATTGCTGTGGAATGCAAAGGGGTATTGCTGTTGATCGGGGAGTGTTGTTGGCCGTTGCTGATTTTGCTTGTACGGGTTGACAGGTTGGTTTTTCTGTCTTGTTGTCGTTGTTGTTGTTGCTGATTGCAGTACCACCAACCCATTTGCTGTTGTTGCCATTGCAGGTGTGCTGTTCGCTGCATTTTGAGGCTCTTTGTGTTGTTGTTGTTGATCCTGCACTGTCGCTGCTGATTGATTTGTTGCTGCCATTGTTGTTGTTGGTAAGGCTTCGCTGTTGTTTGTAACCTTTTGCTTTTTGTTGCTGGTGTTGTTCTCATCCAAATCGTCGCTCTCTTTTTCTTCTCCCTCTCTTTCCTTTCTCTTATTGCTACTGATTGCCTGTGCTTGTGCTGTTTCTTGTTGTTGTGTCTGTTGTTGTGTTTCTTGCCGTGTCTGTTGTTGTGTTTCTGGCTGTGTCTGTGGTTGTTGTATTTTGGCTGGATTCTCCTCGCTGTCCTGTTGTTGGATTTCATCTTCGACCTCTGACTCCTCCTCTGCCAAACCCAACAATGGAATGGACGTGTCATGCAGCAACCTCTTCTTGTTGCTCGCACATTTTCGGCACTGGCATCGATCGTTGAGTGGATGCTTTGGAACTTGTTGCGTGATTTCTTTTCTCGTTTCCAGGTACTCGGAGAAAAACCGTTCTCCCGCATCTTCTGGAAGCTTCTCAACCTCTGGAAAGGGAGGACGAGAAGCTCCAGACATCGAGGCAAGTATATTGATCATGTTTGTTTTGCATGCGTTACCAAAACTCACCACCATTTCCCATCCTGCAGGCACCACTGAACGTTCTTCTTGAGACTTCGTCATGATTCTCATTTTGTGAACGAATTGCCCTGTTATACTGGGCCGTGCCTGCCAAATTCAAAGCATCTGCGAGAGTTTCTCGTATGCCACAGTTGGCAAAATGCGTCAAATTATCATGAAAGCTCTCGAGCTTACTCTCTCCTCTCAAAGGTACGTACTGCACTAGCTGGTTGCTTGATCTTGGTGATGGAGGTATCTCACGATACATTTTCTCCACGGGCAAGGGATCAGCAAGGAACTTTGCCTTCTCTTTACAGTTTTCCAGTGCTTGATGTGTTTCGGCCGTAAAAAGAGGTTGATTGGAGTGTGGATCCAATCGGCCTCGTGCTGGTGGCTTGCCAGGAGTGGAAGTGCACTTGTATTTGCACTTCCACTCCTCCAACTTGAGGACAATCGTATCACCACCCCGAATAATCTTCCGTAAGTTCTTTGAGTACCTCTGTCGAAAGGTCTTGGTTCCCATCATTTCACTGATCTCTTCGTCTGTGAATTGTTTCTTGGAGCTTGACATGGTTCCATTTTTCAAACAACCAACAAGTTTCTCCAAGTCTTCAGGATGGTACTCGTAGATCGCATCCAACAAATCCTTCATGGCTATCCCAAAGTCAATGTGCCGTTGTCTGAGCGTCTTGGTTATCCTCTGTATGAAATGGAAAAGGCCAAGACGGCCCTCCAAGTCATCAACCAACAACAACCAAAAATCCTTGCCACAAGGCCATGTGTCAGAGTACATGGCCTTGGGGCAAAACCCGGTACGTCTCAGCACTTGTTCCGCAGCATGTGCAAACTCGAGTGCTGATGTGTCGTTCACTAACACTGCACAAGCAATTTCTCCTGCCTCTGTTGCCATGGTCCACATTGCAGCTGCATTGAGGCGTCTTGGATAATTTTTCACTACCTGGTGGGTGTGGTTGTGAGCAAACATGTGCTGGCATCTAACCCCTTGAATCTCTCTTGTGTTTCTCTCATTGTCAGACACCATCCAGGGTTGCCATTCGGAGCTTGCTCCATCGTCATATAGCTGGCGGATTGTCTCGCCTAAAGGTGGGTAGCGAACCAGAAACTCACCATCCTTTGCATGTAGTCTTCTGATTCTTTTCCTGTAGCAGCACAATAAGAATAGTACCTCATAGTCTTGTCTTCATAGCAGGTGTTGATTCCTTCATATAGCATCCGACTGATGTAATCCCCATTGCCATAGGTTACCATTGATGCTTCCATTATCCTCGTAGCATCTTTAGCTAGATGCGATGTTCCTCTAGCATACTTGGGTTCCACTGGGTAACACATAGCCATGTAGGGAGGCAGTCGTGCGAGCAATTCTCCATCATTTGCATAGAAGGCAGCCGAGCACCCGGCACACTTGTATCCCATAAGTATTGCATACTTTGGGGGACCAGACATGGCGAAAATGGGGAAAAGGGACTTGTTTTTTGAAAAGTTCGATCGCGTACGCTGGAGATTACCCCGGCAACAAGGACAACGCAAGTGGTTACTGGGGAAAAACAGCTCCCAATCAACAACCAGGAGTTCCTGTCCCACAATCGAGTCGTACAAAGCACTCGTGTTGTCGGCAATGGGGGGTACAGTAACGGTCATATTAGTGAAGAAAGGTTTCAAATTCTCAACACAACGCTTAGAACCAAGGCACGTGTCGGTCACATAACTCGCCAACGCATGCACAGCACGTGGGACATGCACCTCCGTAGGTACTGCTGTCACACGCGTAATTACCTCAAACTTGAAATCTTCGGCTGTTGAAACATACACGCCTTCCTCGCCACCAACGGTTGAACTTTCCGTTGCCATAGTCTCCGTAGTTGATTGTGTTTTTTTCATTTTCAGCGTCTCTTGTTGTTGCTTTTTTTGACGAGCAATTGGGACGATGTTCCATGAAAGTGTTGAGTGCCTCCTGTGTGACATTGGAGGCAGACAATCTCTCTGCACTGGTAAGTTGCTTGCGGATTGCTTTGGCATGGGCAGCCTGGGCCTTTTCTGAGGCCACTACCTCTGCTCCTCTTCCATCGTTCATTCCCTTGCCCCTTGTTGTTGTGTTTTTGCTGCATCTGGGGTGGTGAAGGCGATGAGGGATGGCCATTCCTCTTGCCTTGGCCATGCAGATGGGGCAGTCGATGTCGGACTCAAAGATGACCAAAAGGTCCATCTTTCTCCAACCTGAACGCTTCTTCGAACTCGTCTTTGGCCAACGAGAGTACTGATTTCTGTATCGTTGCAACTGTGGCCTCATGGCCTTGGCTGCTGTGAATTGTGCTGCAGAACTCATGATCTCTATTTGTTATTCTAACTTATTGAAGTGTATCCTCTTTTCCAGGCTTCTGACCATGCTCAAAAGGGTCATGAGATGGTCAGAAGAGGACTTGTCGCAATGGTCGACTTGGCCATGCCATGGGCGACCGTGAAGGACCGACCGGATCGGCTGATGGAATCTTCCCTCCATGTTTTTTGTCCGTGATTCGATGGGTTCCCGGGACACGGTAAGACACTTGTAACGACATTTGTTTCCTAAGTGATTTTTTGTGAAACGACATTTCTAACCCAATCATATTGCTGCCTTTTGAAACTAACACCCCCCTCTGGCTGCGGGGTGCGTGCGGCAGCGTTATAATAGATCTCCCTTTTTTTTTTTCATCATCACCGTGGGATGAGTGAAGTTTTTTCGTACCCTAATATATCATGATGCCGAGCGCGAAACAAACTCCAATCTCCAATGTTCATTCTGAGTGCTTGTCACTATGAAAAAACATGGCTTCAAGCGTGTGAAGCTGGAACAACGGATCAAAATCAAAATGTCGCTTGAAAGCTTCTTGGAAGAAAGAGGCGCAGTGATTCCACCACTCGATCGATCGAACGAAGACCTGCAAAGTAGTACCCATACCGAAGACACGGGGCACGAAGATGCGACTATTTTGGGAGAGGTAGACAACATTGATGGTAGCCCCGCCAATGCATGTGTTGACATTCCCGCTCTTGCATGACAAAAATATCTTGACCGAATATAGTGACGATAGTCCCTCATCTGTGCTATTACAACTAAAGAAGAACGATGGTTTCGTGTATCAAAACGAATCAGAAATTCGGAGATATGCGATGCATGTGTTGGAGGATGTCTTGCTTGCAATGGGGATCGAAGATTACCTCATGGTTCGACCGGAAATCTCGGTGTTCTCTTACCGTCCCGACGTCATCGTTGTGCAATCTACTATGGGAATCGTTTTGGTGGTGAAAGTAAAAAAACCTGGAACAGATGTGTTCACATCACACAGTGTCGCGGGGCAAGTCTACGATTACCTGGTCGGTTTGCTCGGAATGGGTGTCGCTTATCCGTTTGTGATCTTGACAACCTACGAAGAAATGGTAATCGCACACCTCGACGATGCCGGAAAATCTCGAGCGTTGATGCAGGAAGTAGCGGAAGTGATGGAAAATCGGTTAGACGAAGAAAAGAAGTTTTTGAAGAAAGGAAAAAGAGATGATTCTGAGCCATCGCCTGGCAGCTCTTTAAGGAAACCAAATCTTGTTGTTTCCACGGCGCAGAAGAGCGACGTCGGCATATCTTCCAGCAGCAATTGTGATTGCGGCATCGATGATGACGCCAAGAAGGGCGCCAGTAGCGATGACGACGGTGATTGGAATCGTTGCTTATACTACTCAAAAGTTGTAGCACGGGAAAGAGTTTTCACAGCATTGATGTTTGCTGTCCGATGTGCGATACAATCGTGCATAAGGTCGCCTCCTCGCCATATCCCCCTCCAAGGTTCTACGCCAAATTTTGCCCGTGCTCGTGTAAATGAAAACGGCATGATATGGGGTGATTTACCTTCAAACATCAAAGTGGACTACTTTACCACCCCGGACAAAACAACCAAGAGTTACTACTTGCTGAATGACTTGGGTAGAGGCAGCAATGGAAGGGCGTATTTGATTTGCAATTCCACTGGAGAAGCGTGCGTTGCCAAGTTCTTAATCAAGGATAGCCTAGCGCATGGTGGACCCCGCGAATACGAGGATAATGCTTTCGTGTATCAAAACGAATCAGAAATTCAGATGTATGTGGTGCGTTTGTTACAAGATGTCTTGCTTGCAATGGGGCTCAACAAGTACCTCAAGGTTTGACCGGAAATCTCGGTGTTCTCTTACCGTCCCGACGTCATCGTTGTGTCTCAATCTACTATGGGAATCGTTTTGGTGGTGAAAGTAAAAAAACCTGGAACAGATGTGTTCACATCACACAGTGTCGCGGGGCAAGTCTACGATTACCTGGTCGGTTTGCTCGGAATGGGTGTCGCTTATCCGTTTGTGATCTTGACAACCTACGAAGAAATGGTGATCGCACACCTCGACGATGCCGGAAAATCTCGAGCGTTGATGCAGGAAGTAGCGGAAGTGATGGAAAATCGGTTAGACGAAGAAAAGAAGTTTTTGAAGAAAGGAGAAACAGATGATTCTGAGCCATCGCCTGGCAGCTCTTTAAGGAAACCAAATCTTGTTGTTTCCACGGCGCAGAAGAGCGACGTCGGCATATCTTCCAGCAGCGATTGTGATTGCGGCATCGATGATGACGCCAAGAAGGGCGCCAGTAGCGATGACGACGGTGATTGGAATCGTTGCTTATACTACTCAAAAGTTGTAGCACAGGAAAGAGTTTTCATAGCATTGATGTTTGCCGTCCGATGTGCGATACAATCGTGCATGAGGTCGCCTCCTTGCCATATCCCCCTCCAAGGTTCTACGCCAAATTTTGCCCGTGCTCGTGTAAATGAAAACGGCATGATATGGGGTGATTTACCTTCAAACATCAAAGTGGACTACTTTACCACCCCGGACAAAACAACCAAGAGTTACTACTTGCTGAATGACTTGGGTAGAGGCAGCAATGGAAGGGCGTATTTGATTTGCAATTCCACTGGAGAAGCGTGCGTTGCCAAGTTCTATATTATCAAGGATAGCCTAGCGCATGGTGGACCCCGCGAATATGCATTTGAACGCCAACAATGGCGCAAAAGCGATTTGGAAGCTCGCGAGAAAGAGGCCCTTGTAGAAATGGAGTATTGGAAATCTTTATACGGAGGGAAGTACGACGTGGATGTAAGGCAGCTACATGGTCTTTGGTGTTTGCTCCTTCCTTACTTTGCTCCTCTGACTGATGTTGAGTCAAGGCGCAAGAGTTTGCCTCACATTCGCCATGTCTTGGAACATTTCAAATCCAAGAAGCTCAAGTACAATGACAATGACTTGTGGTGGCGACATGTAGGGATTCGAAACGGTGAAATTGCTCTTTTTGATCTGAGATCTTTAGAGCCAGGCACAGAGGGGACTAGCATTGATGTAGATGCACAGATGAAGCTTCTTGAGAATAGAATCAATGGTGGGTAGTCTGGAAAAGTACCTACTGTGGTTCTCCAACAGTCATCTTGGTGAAATTTCTGCAGAAAATGCAGCTTCCAGTATGCGAAAGATTGGCGGCCTACTATAACAAAGAGCTGCTTGGATAGCAAGTGCAGAAAGCAAATTTCAATCCTATAACACGATCTTGTTGAGTGCTATTGTTGCTTTCTGATGTTGTCGTCGTTATATTGTCGATTTCGCTTCGGGGTCTGGAAAGTTGAAAACAAGTCTGTATGCTCTCTTCCAGACATTGGCTTTCGCATTACTCTAGCTTAGAGACGTCGCGTTACAATGGCTTAGAGATCTAACTGTAGTAAATCTACTTTAATAGCCAGGTTGGGACGAGGAGAAGCTAGGGTGTGAGGAGTGGCTTAACTCCGAGAAGGGCAATAGCGACGAGGAGTGGACTGCCCCTGTGAGATCCGCGTAAGCGGATCGAGGGGGCAGTCCACGACGAGAAGCTATTGCCCGACGAGGAGTTAAGCCACGAGGAGCGCCCTGCGACGAGGAGTCCCCCGGGGCTATTAAAGTATGTTAGCTTCCTTTGTCACGAGGAGTCCTGCCCGCGCACCCTAGGTAATTTTTGGTCTTCCTAAGTGATCGTTTCTCTCAATCGATACTTAGTAATCGTTGGCCTATTTAGCTTTCTACATTCGCGCCGGCACACTGTTAGTTAGGTATCTTGCTTGCGTGCTTGCGCACCTCATCCGATTGCTCGCGTTGCTCAAATTGCATCATACTGTCGTGCTTGCGCAACAAATCCGATGGCTCGCGTAAGTCAAATAGGTAATTAGGACAAATCGTGTTGTTTACATAGGCGTGACACAGGAATACATAAGTAATTTCTATTTATTACTTACATCCCCCACCCCCCAACTGACAATCCCACGATTCTCTCGTACAGACGACACATTTTGTGCAACAACAACACAACAACATCATGCGAAAAGGAAGACGACCGACCATGGTGACTCCTCCTCCTTCTGGAGGAGCTGCTCATGCTTCCAAACAGACCTTTGCACCCCTCCTGATGTAATAGATCTTTGTAGTTCGTCTTCGTCGTCTAGTTGCTCATCAGACTCTTCGGGCGAAACTCTCGTCTTTGTCACCAAGGACAATGCAACAGACGAATGGGATGGCAATCTCTTTCGCCGCTCGGAACTCTACCACGACTGTACTGGGTCATCCGACGACTTCAGCACCTGTAGTTCCGACCCTTGGATCATGGAAATCCTACAGAGACGGTAAGTTTTCGCCGCGTTTCCCACCATTGTCGTGTGTTTTCGTTCCAGACGTCTTCCCAAAATTTCAATCCACCTGCCGTGCGCGCGCGCATGGTCGAGTCGCTGTTTTGTTTCCTACTGATTCCTACGTGCAGCCTACGTATCCGCACATTGTCGCAAGTGTCACCGTCTTCACTTTCCTCACTCTCATTTTTCATTGTGCATCGTTTTTTATTGTCGTTTCGCAGCCCGACCATGGCGACTCGACAATCTCGCCGCCAAATAGAGCGGGCGGCTGCCAACAGAAACAACGACATTCCCACCAACAACAATGTCAATCCATACCGCAATCCAGTCCGTCCACCCGATAGCCGCCAGAGTCGTCCACCCTTGTCGAATGTGAACCTTCCTTCCCAAAATCGTCGTCGTCTTCCTCTTCGTCAACAAGGACAAGAAGCACCCGAGCAATCAAAGTAAGTAACCTATGTCTGAGAATGTGTTGTTTACTATTGTTTTCTGTCTCGTTTCTAACCTCATTGTGTCTTTAGCAATGTGGCTGTGCCCGCACTCTCGTCTCGTCGTCAACAAAACATGGCGGAAGTTCTTCCGAACGCGACGGATGCTCTCCTCAACGCTCCAACGATAGTTGAGTCTAACTTGGTGGATACCAAGCTAGTATCCCAAGCTCTAGTGAAGAAGAAGCATCTGGCTTGGGATGCTGAGTCGAACAGCATGAAGATTGGCGAGGTGTCGTTCAACCCGCCCACCATGGATTCCTCGCGAGCACGATCTTTGTCGGCCTGGGCGCAGTACTGCCGGCTGTCGCCGACCATCTACGGCAATAACACCTTCACCATCCGTGACCTCACCGGATGCAAGGCGTCATACGACAAGGAGAAGGCGGCGTCGGTGAACAAGTTTCTCGGGTACATTCAGAAGCATCACGAGATGCACTTCCTGCTGGAGATTGTTCAAGATGTTGATGAACTGAGTGGAGCTGACATTCCCACTCCTCTTCTCTTCCTTGCTTTGCGTGGTGCAAAGACACCCCCCAAGTTGACATTGTTGAATAGTGCAATCATGGTCTTCTTGGTGAACCACCGAATGCGTGGGTTCAACCCCGAGACCGACGACGTAGAAGATCCGAAGTGGTTCTTCCAACCCAACACCACCATGAAGATGCTAAATCACATCTTTGCCTTGATCAAGACTCACGGCATCGTCATCGCCCAGAGTGATCTTCGCAATGGTTTCGGCTCGTACCATGGCTACCTGTCCGACATCTGGAACCGAGCCGCTCTCGTCCGTCCCAAATTCGGCCGCCTCCCCCAACGTGCACCCACGGCATTCGACGATGAAGAAAAAATGCGGACGTGTGAGCCAGAGCTTCGACCGTTCGAAGAAGGTCAGTACTCTCTTGCCTTAAGCATGGGAGTGCACAAATCGTCACGAGATTTTGGCCTTCGAGGCCCTGAGGTAAGTTGTTGTTGTTGTTGTTGTTGTTGTTGTTGTTGTTGTTGTTGTTGTTGTTGTTGTCGATTGTTATTGTTGTTGTTGCTGTTGTCTAACAGTTTGGTTGTTGCATGCTGTTGTCTCCAGATAAGATTACTTAAAGTATCTGACCTGATTTTCAAAGATTCTCTAGACAAATCGTTTGGGTTGTTGGCTGGTCTTCCTGCGATTATTTTGCGTGAGTCTGTGTTGGAAAAATCTTCGACTCTCGCGACGAACAATCTGGCTTTCGACAGAACTGTCAACGACACGCAAGACTCAACGCACATGGTGATCAAGAATCCTGACGACAAATTCTCGACGTACAAGATTTTGATGCACCTCATGAAGGTGGGCCACCCGCCGGGGTGGCAAGGTTTGTTTTTTCTAGAACAGGTACCCGCGAAACACCTGAAGAACCGCAAGGATGGTGCGAAGCACCTCGGTTGGACGGAGTTGGTCCGCGAAACTTCAGAGACCGACGCCAATGGGTCGGGCTTCAAGTGTGCGGGTAGATTGGGTGTAAACTGGCCGAATAGGAACGCCCGTCAACTTGCCATCCAATGCAAGTTCGACAACGCGGAAAAAGTGACGTTTCGGACTGGTCGACGCACGGGCATCTCGAATGTTGCCAACTGTGGAGTGCCACAGAAAGCGTCGAATTCCTTTGCCCGTCACAAGTCGACGGAAGTCAACGTACTGTACCAGGACGTCACGGCTGAAAATCAAGTTCGGACCGTCACGGCCAACTGGTACCGTCCTCCCGAAAAGATTGACGAGGCCGACAAAGAAAACACGAAGAATGGTACGTACACTCATTGCATGAATCCCTCTTTCTACTTTGTTACTAACTACTCTACTATTATGTTTAGATGAACAGGGATCCAAGAAGAAAGAGTCAAAAACCGCTTCATCCCCCTCGTCCTTGTCGTCATCCTCCACCGACATTGATGCCTTTATGAAAAAGGCCAAGAAGAAGATTCGCCGTCGCAAGGCGTTGCAGCAGCTCAAGGCTGCCAAGAGACAGGACGACGATTCGTCCATCGAAGCCGAGGATTCATTGGCGCGAATCCTCCGTCTCTTGGACGACAATCCATCCAAGTCGTCCAAGTCGCAAACCCATGGTAAGTTGATTGTTGCTTTGTTGTTTTCTTGGTTGCATCGATCTCATTCCGTCTTCTCTTCTTGTCACAGACACGAAATCCAAGAAAAAACGCAAGAAGAAGAAGAAGAAGAAGAAGAAGACGAATAAGAAGTCCATCGATTACTCGTCTTCGTCGTCGTCGTCGTCATCGGATGTGGTTCTTGAAGTTCTTTCTCACTGTCGTAAGAAAAAGAAAACTTCACCGCCTTCCACCATCGTTGGTACGTAGATTGTTGGCTTCTGGTTGATTGTTATATTGTGGTTTCTCACTGTTTTCGTCATTTCTCCATCACACTTGTTGGTTTCAGTTGCCTCTACGAAGCCATCACCACCACCTAGCGACCATGCTGTGGTGACACAACCACCACCACCTGGAGTTGGGCCTCCACCACCAGCAACAACAACAGCAACAACGACAGTGGCCATAGCGCAGCCACCGCCACCACCACCACGTCCATCAACTGTGGAGCAACATGCGCCGCCTCCAAGCATTGCGACTGTGCCACCACCACCTCCACCAACCATGACAACGACGATTCCACCGTCGCTGTCGTCAACAGTGGAACAACAGGTGGTAGATCCAACCACCATTACGGCCGTGCAACCACCACCCACAACAACCATTGCAGTCTTTCAACCTCCAGCACCACCTGCATCAACATTGGAACAACATGCCCCACCTCCATGCACGGGGGGGACCACGAAACCACCACCAACAACGACATCGTCAACGGCCCTGGTTCCGATGGAAAACAACAACAACCACTACAAGTCCTCCAACCATCATCAAACCCTCGGAGTCGTGCAGCCACCAGCACCACCTCCATCAACATCGGAGCAACATGCTCCTCCCCCAAGCACGACGTCCATGCAACCACCACCACCTTCGACATCGTCCACGCCCCATCACGGAGGGTATCACCACACCAGTAGTTGAGACCGCGGGGTTGATTGTCGTGTGGAGGAGCACCATCGTGTTGCTTATCATCGCAACAACTGGTACTCCCCACCTCCACCATCTGAGTCGCCACCATATCATCATCATCCTCATCACCACCAATCTTCCCGCGGATACCATCACCGCCCATACACACCATCACCACCACCACCGCCGTACTACCGTGATATCTACCGTGGTGGTGGATATACTCCACCACCTCCTCCACATCATCATCACCATCACCATCACCGTGGTTTGCGTCACCATGGCGGCAGCCATGGATATGGCCGTGGCTACCACTACTGAGTCTTCGGTACGTTTGCTTTTGTTGTTGCATTCTTGTTTGATTGTTGTCTCTTTCTCTTACCATTCTATCACTCTTTTTGACAGATTGATATCGCTTTTGCTCTTTTGCATGTCCTTTGCAAGGTGGTCTCTAGCTTGATGTCTCGATAGGTACGTCAGATTTCCTGGTCCGCGTTCCACTCCACTTTACACACCAATTTCTCACGCGTTCTTGATTTTTTGCTGTTTTGTCTTGGCATGAAATTTCGTGGTGCATTTCGCTTTGCTACTGAATTTTCCGTGTCGTGTGTACGCTTTGTGTCGTGTGTTTGATTGTTACGCCCTGCATCGTGATTCTTTGTTTCCGTGTCTGTGTTTCCGTTTTTGCTTTCCCTCGGTATCAGTGTCCACTGCTTAGCTGCTTTTTGTCTGTGCCACCTTCACAGGTTCCCAAGTGGACACAGACAGCATTTTTCGTTTTTCGTCTGTCTGTCTAACCATTAAAATTCCTCAGGGTTGAAGCAAGGCCAGCGTGCAAGTGACAGCTGACGGTTGGTGGTTGTCCTCGCCGGGTCACCACGATTCAAATTTGGGCATCCATCATCATCTCGACACCTGTCACAAAAACCCAAGACCGAGCCAAATGCTTGACCATGACGTGGGTGAGTACTTATCTTGTTGTCTCTTTTCCCTTTTTCTCACGCATGACTGCTGCAGCTGTCTTTCCTATTGTTCTTGCATGATCCTTTACTTTTGTCTCATTTCGTACGAGTAGATGACAAGCCGCCAGATGTCAACTGGAATATCTTTTCCTTGCCGTAATTGTTTGTTGTTTGATTGTTTTTTGGCTACTGTCATATGCTCTATAGGATAGATTATTCTCTCTCGTCTCTCATCATAGCGTCATTCTCAATCATTTCTCAACGATGTTGTTTTTGCATCAAATAGATGGGAAGCCATCTTGCCACACCCTACTGACCAATTATCATATCCTACCTAGGTAGTCGACACAGAGTGCTCAAAGTGAGCGGTACAAGCTTGTGAGAGCTGTTCTGTTGTGTTTTCATAGCAAAACTGAGGGTCATCGTCGTGCTCACAACAAAGAACAAAGCTGCAACGAATTCACAAGGCTCAAAAGTCTCATGGATGACAAGCACTGGCGTTCTACTACTAGGTAGTAAATAAACAAAAGAATGTCTAGAGTATAGAGTTTTTTTAATGCAATCAAAGTTATGGCGCTCAGCAAAAACCAGTCATTTCTGTTCGACAAGAATGAACAATGAGAGTAATGAGCTGCCCAGCGACTAAACAGATGAGTAGCGTCTCCCACGAGCAGAGCAAACAAAAGTGGCAATTGGTAGTGAGCATGAGTGATGTCATTGACAACATGGCAATTGGCAATGTATCAAGCTCACCTGGAAAGCCAGTAACATTCGTAAGCAGTAAGTACGATGTGCTTTGGCAAAAGAAAAGAGAATTGTGAGCTTGCCCCGAATTATGCAACAACCAACCGTCATCCACGCAGGGGACGCTTGCTGGGCTTGCGTCCGTTTCAAACGTCGAAAAGTTCAGCTGGGCATGCGTGCCAATTTGCAATTTGATAATTTCTATATGCATCAAAAGCGAAAAATGCTGTCTGTGTCCACTTGGGAACCTGTGAAGGTGGCACAGACAAAAAACAGCTAAGCAGTGGACACTGATACCGAGGGTTGATTCGTGTTGTTCCGTTGGTGCACCTCTTGTTCGCTTTGTCCTGTTCCTGTTCTCTTTCTCTCTCCTGGGTGTACTACTTTTCGCTGTGTGTACTACTTTCCTGGGTGTGCTACTTTTTCGTTTGGGCTATTCTAATTTTTATACACTAAAATAAAAATCCAAGTAGAGTAATTTTTCGGGCTTATGTAGAGTGGGGAGTAGGTGGGGGAGGGGTAGGACGACGAGTGACAAAGGTAGCGTAAAACATAAATGAATGCGACTGACAACCGACGATGGAGGGACTGCAGTGAGCGAGTTCAGTCGCGTTTCGACGTTCAGGGGATTTGTGGGCGCAAAAGTCAACACAATGGCCATGTCGTCGAAACGCTTTCATATCCTCTTGGTTTTGGCCACTGTTGTGAACTTGATTGCAACTTCATCGATTGCTGCTGATGTGGGGCAAGGTATCGAAGGGGATGAATATGAGACTGCATCGGAGAAACGCCAGCGACATGCCGCCAAAGCGTGGTATCTACAAAAGATCCAACTTCGAGATGGGCAAATAAAACTTCCCTTTAGCCCCGTGTCATTGGCGGTGGCATTCTTTTCCTTTTACTACTTGTACAATATTCTGTTTGGAGGTGGTGGAGGAAAGGACAGCAAAGTGTATTGTGAGGCTTCCCATATTTTGATCATGGATCATAGCAAGGAAACCAAGGAGAAATTACTCGACTTTCAAAAAGCAATTCAGTCCGACGTGTTGCTGTTTGCCAAACATGCCAAGAAACACAGTGCCTGTCCCAGTGGGAAAAGTAGTGGAGGAAATTTAGGCCGTTTTGGACCCGGCACCATGGCACCGCCCTTTGATAAAGTGTGTTTCGACCCTGCCACACCCATGCAAACGACGGTGGGACCCGTTCAAACGAATTTCGGGTGGCATCTAATTTATATTCACGAACGACGGCTACCTGTGGATTAGAAATGCTAACTGGAGGTAACAAATAGAGTCCTTTGCGGACGGAGATCTAAAAATGATGTCATTTGTACATGTGGCATTCGTGATATTGCGATGCAGATAACGATTCTCTTGAATCGTCTCTACTCTTGAATCGTTCCAGTACTAACAATCTCTCAGTGTGGTTTGGGGACATGGCCATCAACGTAAAAATTGCAAGTGGCAGCTGGCATGCGAAACTCCACTCCCTCCATATCCTCCGTAACCTTGATCTGACACCCCAACCGACTTGTTTCTTCCAAACCGAATGCCATATCAAGCATATCCTCTTCATCATCACTAGGAATGTCAAGTTGGTCGTACAAATCGGAGGGCAAAATCAAATGACACGTGCTGCAGGCACAGACGCCTTCGCAGGCCCCTTCCAAATCGATTTCGTGTCGATGAGCCGTCTGCAACAGAGTTTCTCCGATGCGTGCATCTACGGTCGATCGAGTTTCCCCATCGGGTTGCAAAAATGTCACATGGACCGTGGGTGCATCGGACGGAACCGATGGACCACCGTGCCACCGAACCTGTTGTGGTGATGATATTGGTTGTTGAGGTTGTTGTCCTTGTTGTTCAGCTGGCACGCCCAGAATGTTCCAATTTCCAATTGCCAATGGCCTGACTGCCGCTGTTCTCCGTGCCGCTATAGAGGGAACGATTCGAACAAACATGTTTCTCTCTCAATTCCATCCACCCCGACAGCAACAGAAAACATATGGGAGAGATATGAGATAGAGATGTGATTGATGGGAAAGATGGAACGACAAAAGACAAAACCACGTCAATTACCCGGATGTGACGTAGAAGAGCCAGTCCTTCGACCGTCGTATCCTTCCGTCAAATCCATCCATCAGTCTTCTCCCGTCTCGCATTTCTCATTCTATCTCCACCTGAAGATCACAACCAAAATGGGAAAGAAGTCCAAGCGCACTCGTACTCGACAAGAACCGGAACTACGCGAAGCTCCGGCCCTGCGTCTTTCGGAAGGGGAAGAGGCGGAAGAAACCAAGGACAATCTCCGCTTCGAGGATCCCTATGTGGAAGAAATTGAAGAAGAAAACGTGGTGGATGCAGGCGACGACGATGAATGGGACGATGTGGAAGATGACGGAGCTTCCAGTCCAGCAGCGGGGTATGATGTGATCCAAAGCTGGAATCCATTGACCGGCGAGAGGTTAAAAGAGGGACAGGAGCTTGAGATGGATCCAACAGCCTACAAGATGCACCATGGTTTGACGGCCGAATGGCCTTCATTGTCGTTTGATTTTGTTCGCGACGATCTTGGTGATCATAGGACACGATTTCCTCATTGCGTAACAGCTGTTATGGGAAGTCAAGCGGACACGGCAGAAAACAATCAACTAACCGTATTGAAACTTTCTGATCTGTCGAGAATTCAAGTTGAAAACGAGGACGACATTCTAGGAGAAGAATATGACAACAATGATGACGACAAGGAAGATGACGACGATGACGAATCAGACGATGAGATTGATTTGGACCCAGTGGCTGAACACTACTCAATTAAACACGATGGAGGAGTGAATAGAGTACGCTGTATGCCACAACAACCCAACATTGTTGCTACATGGAGTGATGTGGGTAAGGTGAACCTCTTCAACATTGAAACTCTCCTTGAAAGATTTGTCGTTTCAAGTGGAAAGTCCATGTCCAAGCTGCAGCAGTCTCCTTCAGAGATGCCAGATAAGCCATTCTTTAGCTACGGGAAACACCGTAGCGAGGGATATGCCTTGGACTGGTCAAGGGTGAAACAAGGCCAACTGTTGACTGGAGACTGTGATGGTGACATTCACTTGTGGACTCCTAAAGAAGGCGGGGGTGGGTATTCCGTATCTCCCTCCTATAAGGCCAACGAAAAGACTCGAAACAAAAAACATGGCTCCTCGGTAGAGGATCTGCAATGGTCGCCTTCGGAAGCTACCGTGTTTGCTTCCGCCGAATGTAGCGGATACATTCGTGTATTTGATATCCGAGCACCCGGACGATCCATGCTGAACCATAAGGTACATCAAAACGGTTCTGATGTTAATGTTCTGTCATGGAACAGTCTGGTGACTAATTTGATGGCCTCAGGGAGTGATGATGGTGTACTGAGTGTCTGGGACTTGCGCAAATTCTCAGGCAATGGTGGTCCTCTGGCTCCCTTGGCCCGATTTACGCCTCACAAAACACCCATTTCCTCGGTCGAATGGCATCCAACAGATGAGTCCATGGTGGCCGTGACCGATGACATGGGGGCCTACATTTATGACTTGTCCGTTGAAGAAGATGAAAGTATGGCGACATCCAACAATGATGATAGGAACAATGGTTTGAATGCCATTCCCCCACAACTGTTGTTTGTTCATTCCGGGAGTGAACAGTTCAAGGAGGTGCATTGGCATCCACAAATATCCAGCTGTCTAATGACAACTGCACTCTCAGGATACTCTGTGTTTATTCCATCGAATCTATAGGAACATAGTTCTGAACTCTCTAGAGACATTTATGATAGGCTGTATTTGTCTACGTGACTGATGCGCTATTTGGGATCTTTTACGTTCATTGGAGCTACCTACCGTCGTCGTCTGGGTCAAACTTTTGCGCCATGGCGACGAGTTGTTTTTGTTTCCACCAAACCAGTACTTTCTCAAAGCTTAAGAGGGACTCTTCCTCTTTTTGTTCAGATTCTCCAATCTTGGTCTCTTGTTGCATGTATTGGATCAAGTCCGTCAAAAGCTTGGATTCCTTATTATCAGCGGACGTACCGTTCACGACAAAGTGTTGGTGAACTTCTTGGCATAGAATGCAAAAGGCTCGGATTTCGGTCAGCTCAATGTATGGAGCGGAAGGACTTGCCTTGTCGTAAAAGAAGGCGGCTCCCAAGTCGGTCAATCGAACATTGGCAGGATTGGTCGATTCTACCAATATATTGTGTCCGTAAAAATCACCGTGACAAATCCCCGACGCATGCAAGGCCGCCAAGGCTTCCAATAATTTGGATATAAGAGTTTCGGCCTGCTCTCCAGACATGGCAATGGAGGAAGTCGTCATATCGTACACATCTCTTGAGCACGACTCCATCGATGGAGGTCCAGCCAAGGGCACAAATCCATCCAAGTATTCCATGACCAAGGAACCGTGTTCTTTGGTTTCGCCCAATACCTGGACCAAGGCAGGCGAGTTAAGGGCCGCTGCGGCACAGGCCAAGCGCCGCTCTGTCTGGGGCAAGCCATCCGATGTCATGGATCCACCGTATTCCTTTACAGCGACATAGCGATCGTTCCAATGTACCTTTCGTGTGACGCCACCCGCGCCACGACCCAAGATTTCATGTTCCTCGGAAATCTCCAGGTCATGTACCACAGTAAGAGGTTTACCAGTCGACGATTGCGCACTATCCAGACAGGGATTGTCGGAAAGAGCAATCCATGAAAGTTTAGGGCAGTGTCGAAGAAGGACCATCGGGACCTGAGAAATTTGATTGGATGCTAAACGAATGAGCTCAAGGTTGTGACATTGCTTCATCGATTCGGGAAGTTCCTTGAGCTGATTTCCCGACAACATGCATTTTTGAAGCTTGTGGCAACGCTCCCCGATGGAATCGGGCAAGGTTTGCAGTTGATTGTTTGTCAGAATCAGCCATCGTAGCTGTGGCTGTAGTGCATCCGGATGAATCGATTGCAGTCCATTGTCCTTGAAGGCTACCATTTGCAGGTGAGGACATTTCCCAATTGTATCCGGCACTTGTTGGAATTTGTTTTTGGCCAAGAATAATATACTGAGATTGGGAAAGGCATTCTCGAATCCATCCGGCAAGGCTGATAGACCGCAATCGGGCAAATCCAATTTGGTTATATTGGTATACGGCCTTGGTGCCGCTAGAATTTCGGGTGTCGCTTGCCGCGAAATGCTCAGCAAGCGATGAATCTCATCTACCTCATGTTTTGCTTCATCCAATTTGTCCAATCCACTATCCTCTTCCAATGCCATGATGGCAGAGTCTCTTCAAGAGGAATCTAAAAAGATGTACGGATGGACGCGTGGTTGGTGCCGGTGGGGTAATTCTGGTGAGTGTAGACTCAACAGTACCGTTGGTAGGGCAGAGCGTCCGACGACGGACGTGACTTATACGAGCACCATGGCGGCGTTTTGTTTTGTGTTGATGACGGTGCATGTTTGCCATTTGCAGGATTCTGTTTGTCGAAGGAGGTGACGATGGCGTGTGAAAAGACCAGTGATAGCAATTCGGTCAGAGATCGCTTTATACAATTGGCAATTGTCTCAAGGTGGTCTTCTGTTCTGGAGCCGTGGAAGTGGTATGGCAGGATTCTTGTTCGCCTTGATATTGCATCTGCATGGTCAAGTCACTCTGGTGGTGCCATCATCACCATGGTATAATATATTTTTTTACCCCTTACCCGTCTTCCAATTCTCAATCTCGATTGGCGGATTCTGTATTCTGTCACGGTCACGGCTCTATTGTATGTCCTGTTTCGTGGACCATGTGTCTCGAGCCTAAGTATTATTTATTGTTTCTATTTCCGCGCACGAGTCGCCTGGCTCTCGGACAAAGGCAATACTCTCATATTCACCACGAATGCTAAGAAATCATAATATTCGATTATTGCTCCTGGGAACTTGAATGACCGCGCACGCGAAATCAGAGAGAGTTAGCGACGAGGTTTCGAAGGGTTTGTGAGATAGTGTACATTCACTATCTATTGATCACAATAGCCCTGACAACGGGAAGCCGGCGTGTCGTCTCAACCTTTCCAACGAAACGAAAATTGTGAAGCCTTTGCCTCCATGGGTGCTCCTTTCTGTTGCCCATGCCCTTTTCACACAATCCATTGTGAGCATCGACGAGGAAGAAGAGAAAGGCTCAAAAGGCAAGAGCAAAAGAAAAAAATTGAGTGGAAACTTTTCGTCGCCACAAGAATTTGACTCCGCGATTGTAGATGCTCCCTTGGGGATGCGAAGCCTTTCCTCAAAGTGTTATTGCTGATAACACCGAATTGAGTAGTCCTGTACAGAGAGCGAATCCCATCATTACATAACCTGTTGGCGTTGGCGGTGTTTTGGTGACCCATACTGGTTCCGGTTTTGTTGAAAATGATGGTCAAGGACAATAGCCATGAGTGCCGACTTGTGAATGTCGAAGCTCAGTTGCAATTTCAAAAAGAAGAAGCTGTTGCATCAATACGAGACAAATCCACTTGGGCCTTGGCCGATGACTCGGACAGTGATATGCCGCATGTTGAAATTCAGTTTGAGAACGGTCCCTTCTTCCACGATACCAATAGCGCAACACGGGAAGTTCCTTCCACTGTGTTTCTGACTTCTTCTTCTTCTTCAGCAATCGATGAGTCGGCACATTTAATAGCTTCCGCACCAGAAGCACCGACAGATCCAAGCGAGTCCAACGAAGGATGCGCCATACAATCGTCCTCTGGCTTTTCCCTGGGCGACATTTTGAGTGGTGCCACAACAGCTTCGGCTAATAACTCCACGGGTAGCCCGACTTCATCGTTCTTTCCTGACTGGGGGTTGAACAAAAAGGAAGCCGATGATGCTTCTGTGACTTCGGCGGCTTACTTTGATCCCTCTGATTTTTCACCTCGGACATGGAGTAACCTTCTTACCGAACAAGAAGTAGTTCTTGGTCTAGCCGTTATATACTTGACAATTTCATTGACACATCCTTTATTGTTCCTGGCAGGGGCTTTGACTGCGTTGAGTACGGCGACAGCTGTTGGAGCCGGTTACGACTTTCTTGTGGAAGGACCGCTCCGGAAATGTCTTTGTGGGTATTACTCCGACTCTACAGCTACCACTGCGGGCGAAGCAACAATCGATTCTCCTGCAGAACAGGAAGGACGGTTGTCGTCGTTCCCTGCATCCGCTCCTGACATATCAACTCCAATTCTATCAATAGAAGAGAAACCAGGGAAAGGGCAGCCAGAGGCTCCAACATCCCTTCCCCCTTCAGTGCCCACTACAGATGAAGAAGAAAGACTGACCACTACCGAGGAGGTTGCATTCGCGCCAACCTCCACTATGAACACCTTCTCTACGATGGCCGAGTATGGACTCCATGAGAACTGGATAGAAGTGCACTATCCGCCTTTGGATCATCCCGTTATTGAGAAACACGAATTTATGGGTCTTTCTGTCAAACATTTCTTTGAAGTATTTTTGGCCGATGATGCCCCATACAACTACAGGGAATTTCAAAAGAAGCGAGGCGACAAAAACATTGAGTACGGCAGTTGGTCCTCTGTCTTTCCCAAAACCACGGACGAGGAGATTTTGACAACCCTGTCTTTGCACCCAGAAGCAACTGGTTCTTTCCCACACGAACTTGAATACGATGAATTTCTGACTCGAAAGCTCCACTTTCAAGCAAAGACGAATAATTCGTTTCTTGGACCGCCCTATGCCACCACAACTAAGGAACAACGATTGTTGCTTGTCAATAAGAAGCTTGGTATTCTTGAAATGAAAACGACATTGGCGGATATTCCCTTTTGTGATCGTTTCTATGTGATGGAGCGATGGATTCTCAAAGCGGAAAAATCATCCGATGGTACATATAGATGTTACTTGTCAACTTGTTGTCAAGTATTCTTTGTGAAATCTTGTCCCTTTGAATCGCAGATACGAACCAAGACAAAGTCGTCCCTCAACGATGTTAGCACTGCCTGGCTTCATATGGCGAGCAAGGCTCTTGTTCTATCCGAAAAACACAAGGAAGAACGTATACGACAACAACAAGACCTCCTCATGGACGGTCCCCAGAAGGGGAAAATGGACAAGGATGAAGATCGCTGTGAAAAAAGCAACGAGAACACCAGTCCCGCAACGGACCATTCCGACGCTTGTACGCAACAAACGGAAGTAATGACCGATTTTGCTACCGTGGATGAAGAAGGGATGGAAACCTTTGAGGTGACAGAGTCAGACATGTACAAAACCTTTGAGCTATTCGAACAAGCGTTGCCAGAGACGAAAGAACGGAAGCACCGTGCTCGACGGCGTGCGTTTTCCTCCATGTCGTCGTCCTCCTCAGTGGAAAATGGGAATCGCAGGAACGCAATTTCACGCTTGGGAAGGCTTGTGTCCCCGCAGCGGAGGAGAAGCATGGGTGGAAAGCCACGATCCGAAGCCATGTTGAATTCCCAAGACGAGGGTCACCGCCGCTCAATGAGTTCCGTCTATACTTGATACTCCTACTTCCATATGACCCAATGTGCTACTCTTATGAAATTTATATACAATGTCCAAAAAGAATGTGCCCTTCCTTTGAGATGCAAATATAGAGGATCTCACAATAAGATAAAGATACAACTGTTGCATTATCATTCGTTTTCTTCGATGGTCTATTGCACAAAATAGTTTTTATGAGACGACGATGCGACAGAACTTGTGGCTAGTTCTGTTTCGTTTCAGAATCCTATAATTCATCCGTCACTTTTTGCCTACAATTTGGGTGCTTTCAAGGGATCAGGTTTATGAGACGACGATGCGACAGAACTTGTGGCTAGTTCTGTTTCGTTTCAGAATCCTATAATTCATCCGTCACTTTTTGCCTACAATTTGGGTGCTTTCAAGGGATCAGGTTTAAGAGACGACGATGCGACAGAACTTGTGGCTAGTTCTGTTTCGTTTCAGAATCCTATAATTCATCCGTCACTTTTTGCCTACAATTTGGGTGCTTTCAAGGGATCAGGTCCATGGATACGAGAAGCCGCCAGCATTTGTTCGGGAAGTTCATCGACAGTATCTCCTTGAATCACAAATCCAATATCGACCGTCAAGGCACTCATGTACCGACGGCACACAGAGACAATTCGTTTGGCGGTCGCGCTCGAACTTCCAATATCCAAGGTACATTGAAGCAAGGGTGCTAGATTTGCGGCAGGATCGGCCGAGTACGTCGAGTACGACACGGGCAACTTTTTGCCAATAATGGCGGGGCGTCCTGTCACCATGTTTCGGACGACCCAAGGACCTTCGGCGACGTAGGAAATCAATTTGAGACGTTCATTTTTGTAATTCGTGTCCCCGAGCATCCATTTCGCCACAACCCGTTCAGCAACTGTCAAGTCGGAGTCGAGAGGAACCTTGCCAGTACTCACATATTTCGACAGCTTTTCAGGAATTTCAAAATATAGGAGTATGCAACCCCAAGGAAACTGGAAATTGATAGAGAGCGTCGGAAGAGACCGAAGCTGACCCTGCAATATCTGTGTGCTTCTGTAATAGTATTTTAGTATCCCCGTGATAAACAAGCACTGTGAGTTACATTGTCCGACCAGTAATTCATGTACAAGGAACACGGTCACGACATACCTTTCAAACACATTGATGCTTTCATCGAACAAAAACAAATCACACCCTCTGGCCCGAAACAAATAATCTTTGGAAGGAACCTTTTTCTTGTCTTTCAAATAATTAGCTCCTCGAATCGAGAAAATGCTAATAGGCGGTTCACTCCAACAATTCTTGTCTCGTGTCGCAGCAACCGGATATCGTGGAAGGGTTGGATAGGCCGGCTTGGAATGTGAATGGTGGCTATGCTGCGAACCTGGTGTTTCGGGTTGCGCCGCCAACACGGCTGATGCAGCCTCCACTTCCTCCTCGTGTTCTTTAACTGCCAATTCTTCCAATTTTCGAAGGTCATCCATTGCGTTATCCGAAATCGGTGTATCGAATGGGTCACTCATGGCACGGCGGTGAATTCGTTCCGCCTTGGCCGGTGCAGCACCGTCCGGAGAATCTGCATCTCCGTCCTGTTTTGTAATGATATTGTCCTCGTCGTCATCCATGGTCGAATTTTCTTTCAATTCCAATTCTTCGCGATGATCTTGAGATTGGTCATGAAGAAGTTGATCCTCTTCCCCAGACAACAAACGTTCTTCCGAACGTACTCTTCCAATGGAGACGGATCCATGCCGATGGTCGGCTTGTCGTGAAAGTGAAGCGCGTTGCTGCATCTTCGGAGAGTCGTCGATACAAATTTTTGAATTGGGATCGAACGAGGTCACTTGAAAGGTTTCTTCGAGTCCACACGTGTGATAACACGAAAAGAGCGATTCCGTCATATAAAAATGCAATCGTGTGGAAACCTGCTAGGTTGGCAAGTCTTGTCGTTGTCTTTTCGTTTGCCTGCGAAATAGGGTGGGACTTGGTACCGGCGCCACCGTATTCAAAAATAAAAAGCAAGACTCGATGGCCTTTTCGCCGGAATGAGCTATAATGATGCTTTTTCGCGCAAATCCAAATTGTGGTCCGAAGTCCGAACAAAGATGCCCTACTCCACCGTCAACTTTGTTCAAGGAAGCTTGAATGCACTTCGAGGGGAACCAATGCTCCAGGATTCCGTCGTCAGTGACTTTGTGTAAGGGTAGGTAGTCACTTCAAATCACAAAGACTCTTTTGCTAGGTTGGGTTCGTTTGCGCTTTCAATTTTATTTTAGAGCTTGCTTTGTTGCCCCAAAAGTTACATGGGCTTCGTTCGGCGACCGGGCAGAAAGTCGGACAGTCTGCCTTTCCTTCTCTTCCTTTCTCGTCACCTCCTCTTCATGTACACAATACCCTATAGTCATCGTATCGCATGTCGCACCATGAGTAGGTTTGGCGAGCACGTGGCAGTACCGGCGTGCCACATTCTGTCACTTCTGTCACACTCACACACGTCTGGCATTTGGCATGACTAACACGCTCACGGGAATGGAATCGTCCCCCCACCCACCAACTACCTATTGTAGACTGTAGACTACCCGCAGATCACAGATCTCTTCTCCCCATGATGGTTAGGCTATCTCCACCTGGGCCCGCTAAAGGCCCAAAAACCGCTATCGAACTCCACCATCTCCTCTAACCGCTAAACAGCTCCGCTTTCCGCTATTTCTATTTTTGCCGCTATTTAGGGCCCCGAATAGCGGGGAAAATAGCGGATAGCGGAGCAAAATATAACCGTCGGCGTTAATAAATTAACGTCTGCTGCCAACAGTGAAACTTTGAATCTCTCGTGTCTCGTGTCGAAAACATGGCAATGGCACGTATTGATTGTGACGATCGCTTGCCATCTCTTTTTCCATTGTTGTGTTCCCTACTTCCTACAATGGGACAAGAACCATGCACAGCAAGATGATTCGAGGATCATGGATCGGAAGGAATGCAACAATCAAACAAATGCATCATTCAAACTATTGATGAGTTTGATTATCAATTATCAGACAATCAGTCGGAAATCGGACAGGAATAGGAAGATTGGACTGCAATCTACAACCTACAACCTACAACCTACATCTACATTGGCCATGAACAACAACATGATTCACCATGACAGTCAACAATGAAGAGGGAGAACAACGAGTCCTTTTATGCTTTGTGCTCTCGTTGATTGTCTTGTTTGAATTCCGCAACTTCCGCGGTCGCACCCCTTTTTAACCGAAACAAGAGAGGGCATATGCGCAATGCGTACGCGCAACGCGAGATAGCGGCGTTCTTTTAACGGAGATCGTGGAGTTTATTTCCCTTTGGCTCCGCTAATCCGCTATCCGGATAGCGAGGCCAATCAGAAAGCCCCAATACGTCAGCATAGCGGCGCTCGGGTGGAGATAGCCTTACTCCTACTTGCTTCTACCCGTAAAAGGAGTGCTTCACAAAAGGTTACCGTAAACCCTTTTCCCCAGGCAAGGCCGAAGAGGGCCAGGTCCACAGCAAGATGCCTGCTATCAGAGAGATATTGTAGTCATCTTCCATTCTTGCTCAACTTCCTTCCCTTTGTATGCGACCATTTCCCTTGCTGGTGATCTAATCATACTCCTTTAAATTCTCTAGGTAGACTCTAGACGGGAACGAATTGGAGTAGAATGTGTCCGCTGGTTATTTGGATAATTGGATACATCACGGTGAAGGAGTAGCACGGACCTAGAAGCACTCCAGTTCCAGTTCCAAGCATGCGTGTTGCTCTCTACGGTAGCTCTAGGAGTAGCTTACCGTACGAGATAGAATAATTTCCAGCGCTCATTCCTTCCTTTTTTTTACTTTATTGTTGGTTATAGTCAGTTCCGAAAGCTTGAGAGTGTTCCCATGCAATTGCATTCCTTTTCCCGGGCCCTGACGCGTGACGGGCGAGGGGCTGTCGCTTTCGTCCCCCGTTTGAAACTCTTTCGGTGTCTGGAAAAGATACGAAATACCCGAAACAGTATATCTTCTTTTCTACACGCCAGAGTTTATGCTGTGGTCGATTACGTGTTGCAACTGACGTTTGTCGCGGACCTCATTCTTATCGACGATAAAACTTGCGTCCAAGTAGTCGACACATGAATCTAACGACGAACGAGCAACAGTGTCATAATATTGGTCGCAAGACTTTTTGAATACACATCGATCCGACACCATGAAGTTCTCCACCACCGTCCTTGCCCTTTTCGCCACTTGCGCCACCACTTCGGCCTTCGCCCCTACCGGTAAGTTTGTCCATTCATGACCGTGTCATTGGATTTCGACGACGGATCCAGTTTCGACGAGTAACAGTGGTTGTATCTTTGTTCTGACAATGGTTCTCATTTTATGTTGACAGCCACTTTCGGTGTCCGCTCTTTCGCCGCCCCTTCTGTTGTCGAGCTTGATGCCAAGAAGTCCATTGAGGACCTCGCCGACGACGAACTCAAGGGAAAGAAGGTTCTCATCCGATGCGACCTCAACGTTCCCCTTGACGGAAAGACCATCACCGATGACACTCGTATCCGCTCCTCTGTCCCCACCATCGAATACTTGAAGGGAAAGGGTGCCATCGTCTCCGTCTGCTCCCACTTGGGTCGCCCTAAGGAGGGACCGGAAGACAAGTTCTCCTTGGGCCCTTGCGCCGAACGCCTCGGCGAACTTTTGGGACAAGAAGTCAAGCTTGCCCCTGACTGCATTGGTGACGAAGTCGCTGCCTTGGTTGACGGTGCCGCCGAAGGTGATGTCCTTCTCCTTGAAAACACCCGATTCTACAAGGAAGAAGAAAAGAACGAAGAATCCTTCGTTGAAAAGTTGGCCGCCCCCTTCGACCTTTACGTCAACGATGCCTTCGGAACTGCCCACCGTGCTCATGCCTCCACCGAAGGTGTGACCAAGTTCCTCCAGCCCTCTGTCTCTGGATACTTGCTTGCCAAGGAATTGGAATACCTTGACGGAGCCGTCTCCAACGGAGAAAAGCCCATGGCCGCCATTGTCGGTGGATCCAAGGTCTCCTCCAAGATCACCGTTCTCAACGCCCTCCTTGACAAGTGCGACAAGATTGTCATTGGTGGAGGTATGGTTTTCACTTTCCTCAAGGCCAAGGGACTTGAAGTTGGTACTTCCCTCGTTGAAGAAGACTTTGTCGACACCGCCAAGGAAGTCATGGCCAAGGCCGAAGAACTCGGCAAGGAAATCCTTCTTCCTTCCGATATTGTTGTCGCCGACAAGTTCGACAAGGAAGCCGACACCCAAATTGTTTCTTCCGATGCCATCCCTGAAGGATGGATGGGATTGGACAACGGCCCCAAGTCCACCGAGGAACAAAAGGAATTCTTGTCGGACTGCAAGACTGTTATCATGAACGGACCCATGGGTGTCTTTGAATTCGAGAAGTTCTCCAAGGGAACTTTCGGAATTGTCGACATCTTGGCCGACTTGAGTAAGGACAAGGGTGCCATCACCATCATTGGTGGAGGTGACTCTGTCGCTGCTACTGAATTGTCTGGACGCGCTGGTGACATGTCCCACATCTCCACGGGAGGAGGTGCCTCTTTGGAACTTTTGGAAGGAAAGGTCCTTCCAGGTGTTGCCGCCCTTAACGAGAAATAAGCGCGATGCCCGACATCATGACGACGACGACGACGCACACGAAAGATACATCACCGCATGATAAACTGTAATTTGAACTATATTATCGAAACACAAATTTGGGATTGCTATGTATCTTGTTTTTTATCATATGTTGGAATGGGAGCACCAATGAGTTCACCATCCGTCACCATTCATGGTTGTTGTTCGGTTCTATTTCTTTGTCAATCTCGTATAGTATACAACCGTCGTATGAGACCACGCTGAGTCGATGACGACGATTGATGGATTGTTCTGTGAAAACGAGACAGATCTGTGTCCGTGTGTCTGTCTTTTTTATTCATACACCCACTCGCCCCAAATCCGAAGATCGCCCTTGCCACCAAAGTGCGAATTTCTAGAATTGGGAGATCAAGCCGCGTCTATCGGCCGAAGAATTGTCTCGGCTACGCTCATGCTTTGGTATGATTGCACAAAGTGATAAGGAGGGTATTCGTTATATCCTTAAATCGCATACGTATCCGCAATCTTGTTTGCAGCCAATCTTACAAAGCCATTTGATCGTAGAGGGGAATATCGGCGCGTTCCGACATGTAGTCCATGTAGGCTCGAAGTTTCTCCGGCCATTGCACTCCCTTGACAATAGTAATAGACCGGAGGCGAGCAAACAAGTCAATGTCGTCGTACGAAAGGCCTCCTTCGGAACAATGTTGAGGGGAGTAGATCAAGTCATTCAACACGAGCAATTGCTTGTTCAATTCTTGAACATCGGCCATAACGTCCGGTCGTGCCAAGCAATCTTCGTACTCGCGCTTTTGTTCCTCAAAGGGCATGGCCTTCCAATCTTCCTTGGAGTATTTGGGCAAGGCATGGTTTTTGATAAAGGCCTGGCGACCGTCCAACTGTTGAAATTCGGGCAAGAGGCCCGTGGCGACGTAACGAGGACGTTGCAAGTTGCGCAACAAGTTTTGGACGCCCTTTTGCCAGGACTTGAGTTCGTGCTGACGATCCGTAAAGGGGGCGATGATACCGGTAGGTCCCAAACGTTCATCCTTGTCCATCAAATCCACAATATCCAAAGATTCCGCCATGGTCACGTCTTCCCATTGCAAAATGGGAGCAATCTTCTTTCCAACCAACTTGGTGGGTGTTTCTACGTCGTCATTGGCCATAAAGTAAACGTTGTGTTTGATATTCTTGAGTCCCAAGGCCATGCGAGCACGCACACAAAAGGGACAATGATCATACACATACAGGGTGGGGAGGGATTCGGGAATGACACGTGCCGGTTGATCCGCAATGGCTGCCGACTCACTAATCGTCGATTGCAGGGACAAGGAAGGTGAGCGGCAGTCAATGACCTGATGAGTTTGGAAGGCCAATGTGGCCAACGGGGAAGCAACCAAAAGAAAGAGCGTGGAGGAAATCATCGTCGAACCTTTCGAAGAAGACAACTGGATTCTGTAGGTGATGGTTGGCCCAAGACAAAACTCGGCGCAGTCGAATGACGACTACACTTCTCAGCGTTCACGTCCTATGACGTCATAGACATAGAGAGGAAACGCAAAACTGGGTCGCGAAAATTCTCCTGCGCGACTTCATTGGGACACGTCAGCGATGTCATCCATCTGGAGTTCTGATCTGCGACTCCAAACGTGCTGCCATCTGGCAGTGCTTCGAGACACATCATGTGAAGAATTCAACCATGTACACAAAGGCTTCAACCGCTGGGAAACAGAATCAACTCCACCCCGCAAAATCTCGTTCTTTTCGTTTTGGCCTCTTTCTTGCTTCTTTCTTCCATTGGCAACGAGAAACGAGACAACGAGAGAAACAGAACAAACTTGTCCATTGTGCTCCTCCAAAGTATCTCAACACCTCTTTCCTCGCCGCAAGCACTTTGATCTACTCTTTTGAAGATCAACGCTTGATATCAATTGGTCTGGTCCGGTCTCCACTTTTGGACTTTGGTTGTCATTGGCGTTTTGTGGGCTCCAGCGAACAGATTTCAATTGGTCTGGTCCGGTCTCCACTTTTGGACTTTGGTTGTCATTGGCGTTTTGTGGGCTCCAGCGAACAGATTCTTTTGAAGATTCGTTCTCGTAGTTTGGCACGTGGATTTGCACCTTCGTTCTTGTTTCGGTTTGGTCATTGCTTGCCTTGGAAATTCGAAAACTGTGCACAAGGGGGTGCCAACAAGTTCCAACAAGTTGCTGTCGAGCCTAAAGAGGAAGAAGACGAGACCAAGATGGTCATGCTGCAGATTCGGTTTGACCAACGAGCTTTGGTCTGCATCGCCACCGTACTGGCATTCTTTTGCAGCATCGGCTTTGGTTGCTTGGCTTTTACGTTTCAGATCTCCAGGGTTTCACCATTGACAGTGGACAGACATTCAAGGGCCCATTACTCTTCTCATTCCTCTTATGGTAGGTGATGGTTTGTTCTCCAGGTGTCGTCGTCACTTTTCTTGTCGGTGTTGTTGACAATTGACAATATCTTGTGCTTGGTCATTGACAGTTCACTTTCTCTCACATTGTTCTTTTGCTTTGGAAAGGTCGGTCATTGGTCAAGAATGTTCCATGGGAGCTGTATGCTTCTCCCTCATCGTCCTCGGGATCGTCGGTTCGGAAACGCAAGGCCAAACTGAAATCATCCGTTCCTCGCAAACTAGGTGGTGCTGCTGCTGCTGCGTCATCTCATCGACACAACAAGGACGCCGCCAAACGAGGAGTTCCCTTGTCCCTGGAAGAATTGGCGGAACATGTCTCGCATGAATACATTCACGGTCCAGGTGGGAGGTTGCGAGGTTTTGAACGGAAACGAACTCGATTTGATCACACGTATGGACCACCGTCATCGTTGTCGGATAGGGCAAAGCATGGAGAAGAAGAAGAAGAAGGAGAACAAGAGGAATCACCTCCCAAAGAAGAGCACCAAAGTGTCATTCGTAATTTGGACAGGCACCCAGCATTGGTGTTGAATGCCGACTATCAGCCCCTCTCATATTTACCCTTGAGTATATGGCATTGGCAGGAATCGGTCAAGGCCGTCTTTAATGGCAAGGTGACTGTTGTGGATGTCTATCCCGACGTGGTGATTCGAGCCGCTTCTCTCCGTGTACCCTTGCCTTCCGTGATTGCCCTGACCGACTATGTCAGCCCTCAATACCATCATCACAAACCAGCCTTTACCAAACGCAATGTATTTTTGCGCGATGTAAGTTGTGGTGGACTGCAAGATTCTGGTTCGATCCAACGACACCTCTCAAACATGTGTGTGTCTGTACCAATCGCTTTGTGTGTGCGCGTGTTGTGCAGGAATATCAATGTCAGTATTGCAACCAAGTGTTTCACACTCGTGATTTGACATTGGATCATGTGGTGCCGAGATGTCGTGGCGGACATTTGAATTGGGAAAATGCCGTCACCAGTTGTACCGGGTGCAATGGAAAAAAGGGGTCCTTGGGGTTGGACGAGATTCGATCCAAATGGGGCATGAAGTTACGGGCACCCCCACGAATTCCGACCCAGTACGAATTGGCCATCAAGGCCAGTCGCATGCTCCCTCGTCAAGTCCATCCCACCTGGGAACCCTACCTTCCCCAAACCGTCTATAACAATGGTAGTAGTCACAAGAACGACAACTACGAAGCGTCCAAGGCAGGGCGCGCCAAACAGTTGGAGCTCTTGGAACAAGCCGAGATTCGGTTTTGAGTGAGAATGTACAAGAAAGGCATCTGCCATGGTGTTTACCGGTTGATAGGGGCGACCCCTCGGAGGATTTTTCTAAGCTGCTCTATATCTAAGGAGGGAATGCTCATGCCCCACCAGATACCGCCACAATGTTGTGACGACGAATCGCCGTTTTGCATTTGTTCTGTGGACTCGTATGGAGTCAAACCCTATAGATGCGGTGAATGGAAACGACAGTACACAGTACGATTCCAAAACAGCAAACCCAAAGATGCATTGCGTTCCAGCATAGCATAACTACATTCATTACCATGTCCTTTCTTTAGCTTCTTATTCCATTTTGCTGTTTTGTACAAGCCCCCATGGATGCGAAACAGCAAGGCTATCCACGACGAGAAAGTGACGACGACGACAGAGGTCACTACACAACGAGTGTCCCTAGATCTTCATGCAACAGACGACACACTTTCATCACACAACATGTGAGTTGGAAAGCACGAGAGAAGAAAACAAGTGCAAAGCAGAACCAACATGTCTTTTGACTCTTGGTTGGCTGGTTGGTTCAACCCATGGTTCTCATTCCTGGTGTGGTGCCAGAGGAAGATCCAACTCCGTTCATTGACCCACCGTTATTTCTTCCTCCTGGATTGGATGTTGTTCCCAGTGAAATGTTGTTGCTTCTTTGATAGGCTCCTTGTGAGGACGACACGTTCATTAGAGGCAACGAGGAGGATGCCGCACCCCGCGTTGTGTTGCCCAATCCCATGCACTTATCCAAATGAGGCGCAAAGCGAGCTACTTGGACCATTCGCTGACAAATGGGACAGGCAATCATCAAATCTTTGGGCTCCTTGGCTGGATAATTGCCCCAGATATCCTTGCCTCGGCCACCCACCGATACCAAACTTCCCGTTGCCGTGGTTGTTGCTGATGGTGTACTACTACTAGATCCGTCCGCTGGAATCGCAACCGAAGAACGCGTGGGTGAATGTGACGACCAGCCATTCGCCCTGGAGAACGTCGTCGTTGTTTCGGAAGCCATGGCACCCTCCTCCTGTGGATGGATGGTGGACAATGGCTCCACATGCAAGTACAAATCTTGTGGAGAAACTCGCACGACACCATATCGATCCATTTCTTGATGCATCTGTTCCGTGCTGTCATAAATTCCATACAACTTTCGACGTTCTTCGTCCCATGATGACGACATTATGGAGGATGAGGATGCGGCTGCAGGGGCTTGGTGGTTGTTCCGTTGGTCCTTATTGCCTTGGAGGGGGTTTGATGAGGCTGTGGTGCTTTCCATTCAATGTTATTGTTGCGATCGTCGTAGGGTCCTCCTGGATTGCTCGAAGGAATGATTCCCTTTGTCTTTCTAGACATGGACGGCTGTTGTCCGATTTGTCGGCACATGGCAATAGCAACCCCTTTGAGCGACTAAGAAGCGATCTAACAGCGACAATGTGTGACTGATTTCTCTGATGTCAGATTTTGGCATCTTGTCTCCATCTCATCCATCCATCATGGCGGTCCCCAAAGAATCCCGATGCTCTTGTCCAGGTGATGCCTTTGACTTGACCGAGGCATTGTTCTTTCTCTACGTTTCGAAATGGGATCCTCCAGTGGGTCTCGCTACTTCCTGATAGTCCTCGTGTTTGCTTTGTGGAGGGAAGATTCCACTTCTGGTGCTTTTTCATTTCTTCGACAAAAGCCGTCCGTAGGACTGCCGATTGGTCGTCGCCGTCGTCCTTACTACCACGACCAACGAAACAGAGACTGTTTTATACGAAATGACATACAACAACGACAAGAAGAATCAGTCCCCTTGCATCAACTTTTCCAGAGCAGTAGTGGACGAGATGAAACCCGTGGTGCCGCCTTGTTGTTGGAGGGTGTCACGGTCTACCGAGGACCATCGCAAATCTTACGCGACATTGATTGGAGAATCGAACCGCGTACCAAATGGGCATTGGTCGGTGCCAATGGCGCTGGAAAATCCACCTTATTAAAAGCCATTGTGGGACAAATTCCCTATGATGGCAAAGTGGCCATGGGTACCAAGGCGGCCAATCAATTGGGATACTTGCAACAAACAGCCGTGGCAGGAAGCAATTGTACCATTTACGAAGAAGCTGCATCCGGTATGAAAGCTATTGATCACGCACGCAGAGCCATGGAAGAGGCGGCCAATAGTGGAGATTTGAATGCCTTGGAAAAGGCCACGACACGATTTGAAGCTTTGGGAGGGTACCAACAGGAGCAAAAGGTATCGTCTGTCCTCAAGGGACTTGGATTTACTGACTTTGAAAAGAGATGTGACGAGTTGTCGGGTGGATGGCAAATGAGAGTCAGTTTTGCCAAAGTATTGCTGAGCGAACCAAGGTACGTTGGTATGCGACGATTCTTGTTGGAGACTCTCGACATGGATAGTGTTCGGAAAAGCCTGTGGTAGGATATCCTAATATGCACTCTTCCTTTTGTTATGGGCAGTCTTTGCTTGTTGGATGAACCAAGCAATCACTTGGACGATGCGGCAAAGAAATGGTTAGCTCGATTCTTGGCCAACTATGAGGGAGAGGGTGCTCTCGTCTTGGTGACGCACGATGCTCAACTCTTGAATTCCATGGACCATATTGCTGAAATTGTCGTTTCGGGACAGCAACAAGACACTGGTGGTGGAGGAGGCCGCTTGCAGATTTACAAGTCGTGCAATTATCAGCAGTATTTGCAACTCAAGGAAGAACGGGCCAAATCCGCAGTGGCAGCCTACGAGAAAAATGCCGAAAAGGCGGCCAAGTTACAAGCCTTTGTGGATCGGTTTGGTGCATCAGCGACCAAGGCCTCGGCAGCTCAATCACGGGTCAAACAAATTGAGCGAATGGAACGAGAGGGACTCTTGGATGCTCCACCCGATGTATTGGTGGCCAAGCAATTTCAACCCTCACTTGTCTTGCCGGAACCACCCAAGGCAATGGGGGAGACCTTGTTGGCATTGAAAGACGCTTGTGTGGGCTATGACGGCACACCGCTTGTGGACCAGATTGACTTGAGAATACGACGGGGAATGAAAGTTCTATTTCGGTAAGTACTGTTTGCGACAAGGCTGTATCTCAATCGCAGTCTCTCACTTGTTTTCGTATCAATCGTACCAGTGGCCCCAATGGAGCTAGTAAGTACACCGAGACTCGCTCGATCGTGCACAGAAAGGATGAATATTCTGATTTTCGAACACACGATTTTCTGATTTGGTAATTAGGAAAATCTACCATACTGCATTCACTCAGAGGTTCTCTACCGTTGTTATCGGGAGAGCGCATGGAAAACGAAGCACTTCGACTCGGTGTCTTCACCCAGGATCTGGCACAGGAACTTGATCCCGAGAAGCGTGCCGTGGACATTGTCACGGCCCATGCACGTGAGGGCCCACATGGCGATATTGTGGTTTCCGAACAAGACGCAAGGGGATCACTGGGGAGGCTAGGACTGCAGGGTGAAAAGGCACTCCGATACCTCAAGGATTTGAGTGGAGGCGAAAAGGCTCGTGTGGCACTCGCAATGTTTAGCCTCAAACCCAGCAATCTTTACCTTTTGGATGAATGCAGCAATCATTTGGACGTGGCGTGTGTCGAAGCTCTCAGTGAGGCACTTGGAGAATGGGGTGGCGACATGGGCGCAATTGTTGTCATTTCCCATGACCGAGCGTTTTGTGATAAAATTGACTTCACCCATATTGCAACCGTTCGTGATGGCACTTGCACTTTGGAGGAGCGGTCCGTACGTGATTCTGATTGGCTTGTCGAAAGCTTATCGTCTGACCAAAGTGCTGGCAAAGAGGAGGAAGAACTCAATGGTTCGGCCGTTTCAAAGGGATCACAAGACGCTAGCCAGCCAGAAATGGATCCAGTACTTCGCAAGAAAGCCTTCAACGCTCCCAAACGGATAATGAAATTGGAAGAACTGATCAACGAAGCCGAAGCACAAGTCGCAGCCATTGAAGAGGAAATGATAACTGTTGGCAACGACGTTGGAAAGCTTGTCGATATGAGTAAACGAAAGGACGAGATAACCGCCAAAGTCGAAGAATATATGGAAGAATGGGAAGAGCTTGAAGAACTTTTGGCGCAGGTGTCCTAGAAGGGCGCTCTTTTGCTTGCGTTCGAGGAGTCACGTGGAATTGTACACATTCCTCTTCTAAGTTGAGACCAACTTTTTTACATCATCTTAGGAAAAGTGTTTGATATAGGTTACCTATAATCACTGCTACAGAGCACTAATGCCACCAAGCTAGAAGCGCCAACAGTTCGCTGCTCAACGCCGTCACTGTTGGTTCTGAATCCGTCAATGAGGATCGAAGCAGTTTCAACATATCCTCCTTGTACGGCAGGAGGGTATCAAGCAAAAGGCTTTCTCGTTGAGCCAGAGATGGACCTGCGCGACGGATCAGAGATCCCAATAACCGTAACCCGGCCTCTCGTACTCGCCAGAACTTGCGATCTTGACAAGCATAGGATGCGCACTCGATGCACAGATCAACGACTTTGGAGTTGTAGTTGGTTCTTAACAAGGACGGGTCGCACACAGCCACAAGAGCCGCAAGCCCCAGAGCTCCAGATCGACGAACTGTCCAAGCTGGTTGTTGCTTTCCACTCACATCACGGAGAAGCTCACACAGATCCGGAGGACTGATGAAATCAATACTGTCATCATCCATTGCATTTGTCGACCCGAAGCCATCCCAGAAGCATTGCCCGACGCAGTCGATTGCATTGGCCACAATGACAGGCAATTCACTCCTTGAATCATTGCCCTTGATGCATAATACTAATCGCTTTCCTTCTTTGCTGTAAAGCAAGGACTTCAGGCCAACATTGGACGATGGTATACTCCGCAAGAGATCACGAAATGCTTCTAAACAAGCCGTCCGGTATGGCAGATACTCCTGTAAAAGGTCGTGTCCCGGAACCTTATTGTCAGGGAGCGCTTCCTTGACAAAAATACGACAAAGTCCAACAAAAGAGAGGATTTCTTGTGATTGTGGAGGGTTTTTCTCCACTTTATTTTCAGGGTCATCCTCTTCAACTGGATCATCTTCGTCGTTCATCTCTGTAAAGTCAACTTTTGCACCGTCCGACTCCTCCTGTAGTTTCGACTTATCGTCCGCAAGTATCATATTATCCATATCTGTAAAGTCAACTTTTGCACCGTCCGACTCCTCCTGTAGTTTCGACTGATCGTCGTTTTCATCCGCATGTATCATATTATCATCTTTTGACTCGGGATGGTCTTCTTCGTTGAGAGCATCCACGTCTAGTTCCGTCTCCATACGCTCGAGCTTAAAATAGTCATCGTGGCGGAACAAGCTGTCTCCATCAACAAGTGACATGGACAAAGGCCAAACATCGCGGTCGCCATCCCATTTCGCCAAAAGGTCATCATTCTCCTCGGCGAATTCCGTTGTCCATTTGGAAGCTAGTTTCGAAAGTGTAACTACAACGTTGTGTTTTCCAGTCCAGAGTCTGGGCTTGAGCATAACCTTCATGCATTCACGAATAGAGTCGTAGCAGGCTTCTGTCCGACGTCTAGAGCGTTCCAGGTCATGCTTTGATACTGTTCGTCCTGCACTCAGGGTGTGTCCCATTGGGCCAAGTACTCCTAGATCGCACAATTCTCTTAGTGCTTTTGATCCAGCAATTCTCCTTGCCCATGAAACATCCTGGAGAGCTCCGATGCATTCCTTCACAAGACCAGGAAGGAATTGCTCTTCGCGAGAGCTTCCATACCTAACAGGAGGCTCTACACTGGAACCACCTTCATCCCAAACTTCTTTCATCAGAGACGCGGTTTTCTTGTCCGAATCTTTCTGACCAAGGAACGCAACCGGGAGAACAAACTGTGACCAAATATCGTGAGCACCTCCGTCGATCATTTGATTCGAAGCACGTACAGCGATTGCACGTAGAGCAGCAGCGGCTGCTTGCCGGGAGCTTGGATCATCATTGTTTCCAGTACTTGATTTGTATCGTTTGCATGCCCTGACGGCTAGTGAACGAACGCTCGCTCCAGGGCAGAGAGCAGCAAGACTTCCCAGAGCATGAACCATTTTATCTTTGGCACCTTGGCCTCGCTCCCTTTCAGCGGCGAAATAGAATGCTCGCATTAGTCGTACACTTGGAACGGCACTACCTGAGCCCCGAAACGAAAAAGCTCCTGGACAGCTTGTGCACATCATTGAAGCCGTGTCAGCAACCGCTGCACGAGTTGCAAACCCAACAGAAAGGCGAAGGGTTGTCTCAAGTTCAGACACGACTTCATGTTGAATGGATAGCTTGGCATGTGGAAGAAGATCTACACACTTTGTGACGGCTTTCGCTAGCGGTCCTGTTTGGGCAAGTTGCAAGCGTGCCCTTTCAAGACCCTCTTGGTTGTCAGTGCGAAGCTGAAGGTAGTTAAGGGCAGCAGGTTCTAGACTCGACATCGACATGAGCAAGGACCGAAGAAGTTCCGGTAAACTTGGCTCGACAATAGCCGGTTTCGCGATTGCAATGAGTTCGACCAAAGTAGAAATACAAAGGCCTTGAGTTTCCGAAACTTTCTGGTTGAGACCATGTTTGACAAGCCACCGAATTGATGTAGCACATGCAGCACTAGCATCACGAGCCCAAGTCACCTTTTGTTCCTCAGTAACAGTAAGAGCCCCATCTGTCTTATCCAAAATACTCGGGTCGCAAAGTCGTATAGTCAAGCTTCGAAGAGAGCGTCCAAGACGCTCCCCGTTACTCCTTACGGCATCACGGACATCATCAATTGCTCGGACAACCACCCTCCAGAGTCGAAGAAGTCTGACTCCAGCGTACTTTGTCAGACGGTCATCATGTATGTCATCGTCGGATAGAATTGGTGGACCGCCACCAAATGTGCTCCAATCCCGACCAACAATCACTTCACCAAGCGCGCCACATGCACCTGCCCGTGCCCTCCACAATTTGTTGGACGCATCTTTTATAAGAACATCAACTGTGCTTACAAAATGAGAGGATATGGCATCCCTTGCCTCTGCGCCGCCTCCTGTCAAGCCTAACCACAAAACGCTCATCTGCTCCCTTGTTTGCTTATTTGGGTCGTTGCATGCGCGAAGAATCCTTGGAAGGAGCTTTCCGAGATGAGGTCGTAGTGCCTTTCTTAGTTCAATTGTGTTTGTGCGGCTTCCAATGATGCTGTTTTCACCCAGAAGAGATGCAGCACTATATTTCTCTCTGTTGCTTCCAACAAACCATGAACTGTGTGATATGGACAAAATTAGCAGTGCGTAGAGAATATCTGGTCTGCCCAACGCCAAACTTGCCGCGGCCATTTCACGATAAGCACCTAGGGCAGCTTCGCCCATTCCGGCGGCTCCTCCAACTTCGCTCTCCATCCCAAAGGGCTCCAAAATATTATTTGCACTTTGGGATGCCCTCTGTTCAGCTCGACGTTCTGCGGCCTGTTGGTTGGTCTCTTGATATGCACTCCCACCGTAGTTTGCAGTCTGACCAAAAGCACGGAGAAGTCGTTCGTTCATGCTGTCCACGGAATTGTCCCTGTTCGGGGCTCCATCCATGTGTGCGTTGAATACCGCTAGACCTCGGCTCGCGGCAAGACCTAGGCAGCAGCTTTCTCGTGAAAAGTGCTTGATCTTTGGATCAGCTAACAGGGAAACGAAAGCGCTTTGGATTTTGGGTAGAAGTGACCGTACTGTCACGACGAAGGATCGACCGCCGTTTCGTTCTTGTAGATGCACCTGAAATTGGAACGGTTAGATAATTCCAAGGAGGGAACATATTTTAGAAGTTTCTTCACTTACCAGCCTTGCAGCTCGTCCAACAAGACCCTGTCGAATGCAGATTGTGAGTGTTCAGGAACACTCAAACATGACTCCAGAAAGACAGATCAAACAATTACTCACCAGCAGAGTAGGAGCCGTCGCAGTTCTTTTATGAGGACTCGACGCTTGGAGAGTGTGAGTTAAGAGGAGATAAAACACTCGTTCCTGGGGTGGGAGTTTCAAGGCAAACTGCTCCTCATATTCATTAGGCCAGCTCAGATCACTACATTGGAAAACGCATGAGTCTACGTAACGGCCTAAAGCCTCACCAGCAACGAGTGCGATTTCTTCCTCTTTGCATACCGCTGACGAACCAATGGACGAAAAGATTGCCTCAAGGCATACTTGTCTAGACTTGTGGAAGTCCCCGTGGACTTCATCGGTTACATTTGACGTCGCACCCAGTGCAATTCCACCAACACGAACAAGTTCTATGGCCCGATGAGCATCCACTGATTCACCGTCGCAAAACTTCCGGATAGCGATAGAGATGCTCATTAGCACGGCGCATAAACCGTCGTTGAGGGTTTGGTCGAAAGGGGGAGCATCCAGAGTATCAAACGAGAGTGCAATTCCAATTGCATCAACGGAAGCACGACTCAAAACCTCTTCCTTGTGTACGACGCCCTGTCCAAGTAGTTGTAACAGCCTTGTGCAGTCCCTTCTTGTGTGATCAACATCCTGGCTGGAAATCTGGAGAAGACGGTATCTGATTGCTCGCAGAACGTGTCCACTCATGTATATCACACCGTGAAGCTTGCTCAATTGGACATGGCTCTTTTCAATCTGATCCATTTGGTTGACACAGAGGGACAAAGACCTTTCTGCGCCACTCAGTGACATCCACGTGGAGAACGTTGTGGCGTTTTTCACAAATTCACTGTCTTCGTATATTACCCCAATGATGCTCGCTAAATACCTACGAGCTTTGGAGGACCGAACAGCTGTTACCATTTCTTCCACTTGCGAAAGAGTCAAACTGTAGGTGAGTTTCCCATCCATCGGAGTTCCATGTGAGAATTCGCGACGAGCAAAGCTCGAGTTTTTCAATGTTGCTAATAAGCAAACACAGCATTGATCCAGCAATTCAAGGGAACTGCGATTTTGTCCCGTGACAGCGTCGCTGGCGAACATATCGAGAGTGATCAACATTGTTTGCAGATACTGAGAAACCGCATCATCATCGCCTCCATACATGTCCATAAGGAGACATCGAAGGGCATACCGGAGAGAAGCAGCTTTGCCCAACACCGAAAATTCAGAGTACCTCTGAAATCTAGTGTCCCTTCCTTCTCGTGGGGAACAAAACACTGTCTCAACAAACGTTGAAAACTCGGGAAAAGAACCTGGCGATGCTTTTGTGTTCTGGATTGAGTTCCAGGATCCTAAGTCGGCCTCACCAATCTCGTCCTCCGCATTATCTTGCCAACCCTGCCACTTGTCACTCCCTTCCTCGCTGCCACTATCAAACAGCCCTTGTTTTGCGACTGCCATGGCCGTGACATCAGAATCACCAGCCAAGAAGCACAAGAGATGGCATCCAGCAACAAGATCCAATTCATTCTTTTTCAAAATTTCTGTAGCCCAACGGGCGGCAGCTACACGTGATGATTTTGGTTGGTGCGATTGCGCTGCATTCCACAACAGTGGCACCAACGATTTTGCCACTGTCTGTCGATCTTTCTGCTCCGTATCAACCATACCCTCAATGTTCTCGACCACCAATGGAGTTGTGGACGCGGCAGCCCACGGATTTTCCATTTCAATGCTAATGGGATCTCCGGATTCTGTCTTTTCCTCTGTCCTGTAGACTCGTGTAAATGCCTCCAGAAGTGTATCCAACGCTGCCACGGCCCGTGGCCGTAATCTTTCATGTTCTCTAGCGGCGCAGGCAAACAGTAGATTGACAGTGTCAATGGACACTACATTCTTGATGCAAGGATCGTCTCCGTTGTTCTTTCTACTCTGTGTCTCGGTACTGGATCGAAATAAATGACAGACGATCGAGTAGCATTTTTCGCGTACAGCCCAACTGCCTTCACTATTCATAATCATACTACTGTTCGATGACGTTGATATGGAGCCAGGCGAAGTAGTCGCAACTTGAACCCTCAGCATTTCACTGACAGTTTCCAGAATTTTTGCTTCCAGGTCCTCGATCTTGCCAAGCGTTTTTTTCTCACTTTGGTGAATGACTTGTTTCACCTTGGTCAGCTGAAGTGTCACAGCCTCAAGCATCTCGACCAAGGCTAGGAATGGCCTGGCCTGAATGGCAGACATGGCACTGCTAAGGCCATGTGTCGACGAAGCTGTCAAATACTTTTGCGCCAAAAAGAGTACCATGTGAGAGATTTGAAACGAAACGAAAAAGTTGGAGGCTTTCCTTGAAATCATTGGAGAGACTAGAGGAAGTAAATTGGACGCCAGGCTTGTCCATACTGCCGTTGCTGTTGGTGTCAATGCAACTGCCCGGCGTTTGCTCGCCCAGACAGAGGGACCATCCTCCTCTTGTTGTTGCTGGTAGGAGTGACCAAACTCACAATGCAAGGGCAACGCGCATGAGCTCGCGCCAGCTGATGAAGTTGTCATTTTTTCGCCATTGTTGTTGTCAGGATCGATTCCCACCTGATGAACGATATCCTCGGCTTGTCCTTGCCCCAAGGACAGAGAGAGTAATTCGAATACAACGTCATTGACAGCTGAGGTCAATGATGGGCCTCTCGGCTTGTCAGCTCCTGAAACAGGTCGTTTGTTGGCTTCCTGTTGTTGTTGCTGTAAGGACGACGTAGATGAGCCAGCGCTTTCGGACGATCCATGAGTTTGGTTCTTTTTACTGTGATGATCGCTACTTTGCATGTACATTTGCCAGTACGTTTGAGCTCTTTCCATGGTCGCCGAAACTCCCTTGGCCACGGCAAGCAGGGTCAATGTTCGAGCCAGATTTTTGGAACTGGAATCGCTTGTGGAGGGAGATTCTCCTTTATGGCTCAACAAGAGCGCTTTGCGAGCTGGTGCAATCAACTCCACGAGAGCTACTTTCGTGTCTGGTACCAACAGCGGCGTAGATGGGGTAGCCCCGATTGCCTGTTGCAAGCGTTCTTGACCGTGCTGAGAAATGCCTGGTGGTGGTAGACTGCTCATGCTAGTTGACGCAGGAGTCCACAATAGGCCATCCAGGATGAGTTCGTACAAAACAGCCGCGCAATTGTCATGTTGCTGTAAAAAGTATCGAATCGATTCCAGTTTTTCAAATGCTGTCGGTGTTGATGAACTGGCACCCAAAGTCTTGGACACGGAACCCCCTGTTTTGCCAAGCGCCACGAGGCAATGAAGTATCAATGTGGACAATGTCGTGGCAGCAGTTCCTGTTGCCGCGGTTGTGGATGCGTTGGTACTGGAAGCCACAGATTGTTGTTGTCGCTGTTGCTGCCGTAGTTTGAGAAACTGTTGCTCTCGTTCATGGTGCAAACAGACCAACAAGGGAGGAATAAGAGGTGCCGGATCAGGACACCTGGGTACACCAACGGTGAGAAAGGTCAGACTCAAATTTTTGGTCAAGGCATCCAAGTCAGGTTGAATTTGCAAACGATTCGTAACAACAGGAGTACCATGCTCTGGTTGGTCCGTTTGTACCAACAAGTCCAAAATGGCTTTACAGGGTAATGGTTCTCTCAACGATGCAGGATCTTCGTTTTCCTGTTTTTTGTCTACAGAGGAAGATGTTGTTGTGGATTCCTTAGTCCGTTTGAGAATGTGACTAAAGATTTCCATTAACTTTGCTTGGATTCTTTGTCGTAGCACCTGTTCCGGTTGCTGTATATGTTGTTGTTGCTGCTGTTCATGGTTGCGGCCCATACGAACCAGAAGTTTGGGTAACAACTTGCCGACAACGGACTCAAATTGTGGAACGTTGTCAATCATGGCCAACCGATGGGACACTCGCCCTAATGATGCCACCTCGGCCTGCAGTTCCGTCACACTGTTTCCACCATTGTCACCACCGCTACTTCTTGTCGAATTTGAAGATGGACCATTTCCAGCACTTCCATTGTTTGTCATTGATTGCTCCCGAGACATGCCCACTGCCTTGAATTCAGTGTTGCTATCCAAGTCGACGGCGAAAGCTCTGCGATGCCAGTTGACTCGATCAACTCAGTTGCAAGAACGAGACTTTGTACCTTGGTGATAGTTGATAAGGATCCTCTCCTTCCATTCGTTTCTTTCTTGGCCGTTGAAAAAATGAGCAAAATCACGAAAGAGGGACGAAGAGCGACCAGAAGCGACCAAACCAACCTGAAGGCCTAAAAAAAGGAGAGTGGTAGTTTCTAAGGTACTCCTAGTCTATTGTTGTCGTGCTCCGCATGTCGTTGGGTCAACCGTTTACTTCCTCTTCTCTAAAAGAGGGAAAAGCATTCCTTTCAAGCTGTGGATTGAAGTATTGACGTTCAATGCATGCACAAGGCAGCAAGACCTGAAAATCACCAACGCACAACGGTGAAAACGAAAACCAAACTCGCATACTTCCTCAAGGTCAACTCCGCGAGGGGGAACTTCTTGAAGCCACATCTTAATCTGCATTGTTATCCAAGAGTTTTGATTGTTGCGGATTACTTGGGTTGCTATTAGGTTGGTTGAGCAAGAGAATGGCCAAACGTTCTTCCCCCTTGAAAAAGTCTCGCCAAAGGGCCACAGGAACCGCATGGGTCACGGCCGCCGCCCAAGCACTTCCTCCCGTAATGAGGAACGAGGCTGTAGAACCTCCCAGAACGATTGTTGCCAATAGTAAAAAGCGCCAATCCCCAAAGACTTGCTTCCCTCTCGGCCACCAGACATGAGCGGCCACAGGATGACTCAGAACATGGACCAACAATACGAACCACGGCGTCCACCACATATGCAATGGAATCGGTGGTTGTGGTAACAAGGTGCCTCTCCAGAAAACTTCTTCTAGCAAGGATGGAACGATCAAGGCACTGCATGGTTTCCAATAATCACCAGGTCGACGGGGTGGTTGGAACTCTTGCAAAGGACGGACAAATTGAGTGGCGGTCGCCACCACACCCGCAGAAGCGGTCGTTGTCAAGGTAATCCCAGCCACTCGGTACCATCCATGAACGGTTGGGAAGGTTGTCAGGGACGAAACGGCACGGTGCCATAAAAGTTGGAGCATTGTGGCTGCAAGATGTGGCATCAATCGGGTAGAACTATTGAGTCCCGTTTCTATTATTATACCAATCATGAGACGCTTGAGAGTAATACTATTACACTTCTTTCACAAAAAGAACTTCGTCATGCCTTTTAGAGCAATTACATACCGGACGATATAAAACGCTCGGTAGTGACGCTTATCGAACTCCCCGTATCTGCTGCGATTTCGTTGGAACGAATGGCGCGCATCGAAATAGAGCGATTGGTCACGTTGTTGTCGCGCTCTTTCACGACCCAAGAGGCGTTCCAAACTCCTAACAAAAGGCGCGAGCGACGACTTTTCTGTCAACAAATTGCTGTTTGTTGCTTTAGTGGCATCCTCAATCCGAGAGAAAAGACGAGGCTCGGCCAAATTCGATTGCGCACCAGTCCCAGAACGAAACAATAAAGACAAAGAATAATGAATTGGTTTGGGACCAAGAAAAAGGAGGCTCCAACGCCAAGCACTGTCTCGGCAACTTCTGCTACCAAGCCAGCAGATCCACAATCAACTATCGTTCAATTGCGAGAACAAATTGTCAATCAAGAGAAAAGGTAAGCCACTCTGATGGAATAGACGATTTTAGAGAAAGAAGAGGGGCATCACTCGTTGATTGTGTCTCCAAAGATTCTTTATATCGTGGCATTGGACGATTCAATCCCATTCCCAGTCGCCGTTGGAAGGAACAAATGGGATGTTAGGGTGGCCATTTGTTGTCAAAACACGGAACTCACAACAATATGGTATCTTTTGCCCAATTTTGGCGCTTGTATACGATGCAGACAAGAACACATTCAACGTAAAATTGATCAAATGGTCAAAGAGGCCAAGGAAAAAATGGCCAAGAATGACAAGAAAGGTTGGTCGTCAACTTTGTCACGAAAATTCCCATTCCTGTTCTTGACGACATATCATTAACGCGTCTTTCATACTTTCTACGTGTTCTCTTTTCTGCTCTCGTTTATTGATGCTTGGTCTTGCAGGTGCCTTGTTTGCCATGAAACGCAAGAAGTTGTTCGAGGCCGAAATTGACAAAATTGAAAATGTGAAAATGACTTTAGAGACGCAAGTTATCAACTTGGAATCGGCTGCCCAGAATGCTGAAACCTTCAAGGCGATGCAGGCAGGTAGTAAGACAATGAAGAAGATACGAACGGAAGTTGGTTTGGAGGAAGTGGACGACATTATGGATTCGATCAAAGAAGAAATGGAAATGGCATCGGAAATCAACACGGCGATTGCACAACCAGTGGATCCTCTATTGACAGATGACGACGAGTTGTTGCAAGAATTGGAGCAATTGGAGACAAACGATCTCGAGGCGGAATTGTTGGCACCTCCCACCAAAACTGCGACGGAAGCATTGGATTTGCCGACAGTTCCCGATTCGAAATTGCCTACACTGAGCAAGAAAGAAGACGAAGATTACAAAGCCCTGGAAGCCGAATTGGCCGGCTTGTAGCACTACCACTCAATTTGCCAGACATACGCCAATAACCACAGGTACACTATAGACACCCTTGTTCTCTTAATCACAATGACTGTTGCGCTTCAGGAAAATTTGGACGGAATCAGTTTTTCTACGGTATAAGCATGGCGCGTTTGTAGACAAAACGGCGAATTCTACAGGGTGTATGCCCTAGCTAGAATTCTTCCGAGAGGTTGCGACTTGCGATGGCTACTGTGGGGCGGTTGCCTCAGAGCAAACAACCGAACATGCTTTTGATAGGAAGGTCAAAAGCACGCATATGTGGAACCGCCTTCTCGTTGTCCTCTTTGGATAGATCAATACAGAAACAAGTTGCTGTCCTTGTGCTGTTGTTGTTGTTGCTGATGCTGCTGAGGAGGTTGGGGCCCTCCACCAGGAGCAGGTGCAGACGCAAATGATGCAAACGGATCGTTTCCAGCCCATGGATCCGCGCCTTGTGGCTGTTGTCCTCCGAAATTGGAGTTGTGGCCCAAAGTTCCCATACCAGCCGAACCACCCATCATGAAACCATTGTCGTCTTCACCACCAAAAGCTGATCCTCCCATAGCACCAATGGATCCACCCATCATTCCAGTGCCACTATTTCCAGGGTTACTACCAAACGACATTCCTCCCATGGAAGCTCCTGCTCCACCCATAGGAGTTCCACCAATGGGGCCTACACCGGCATTTCCAAAGTCAAGTGTCGGTTGTTGATGTTGAAGCTCATGTTGGGGTGGTGGTGGAGGCGGAGGTGGTGGCACGGGTGTTGTGGTTGCGTATGCCAAAACCGGGGTTTCAGCCGACGGAAAGCCAGGATTGTTGACGGGCTGAGCGACAGGCAGAGCTGATGTGGGCGTCATTGCAAATGGGTCGTGTTGAGGCTCCTGTCGTGGCATGGTAGGTACAGGTGGGGCAGGCGGTGCATGTACAGGTGTCATATTGGTCGAGGAGGGAGCCCCGTACAAACCTCCGTCCTGCTGTTGTTCTTGACTGTTCAAGGCATCGCGCTCTTGTTGTATTTCCTTGCGTGATACTCCTAGAGTCTCCAATTCATCGTATTTGGCCTTGGCCTTTTTGCGTGAGTTTTCAATATCTCTGCGACAATTGTCATAGATCGTTCGAACTTCTCGATCAGTGGGCAACCATGACTCACGATCTTCCAAGTCTTCTAACACAGGATACAGTTTCGTTCCAAACACTTGTTTATGCGATTTCAGTGTATTGTCCAATACCATATCTTCCGCCTTGAGTTTGGCTTCTCCGCCTGCTAACGAGGTAGACTTGGCAACATTTGTTAATTTTTCTTGCCAATTTTCTGCCTTTTTGGGAAAGGCCGCAGCGCGTTTTGCTTCCGCTTGTTTCATTCGTTCCTTCAATTGAGTTTTCTTGTTGTAAACAACTGCAATTTCCCGTTGCGCTTCCAGCAAAGGTGGTCGAAGCACTTGTGTCAAACGATCATCAGCCGAAAAGAAATTAGGATTTTGCGCCAAAGGTTCCAGATAGTCAAACAATTGCACGCCAAATGCTTCTTGTCGAATTCGAATTTCCCGATCCACCAACATGAGCTCTGTTTTCAGACGGGCGGTCCGAGCCGTCTTTTTCATGCTACCCAAAATACTGCTCATGGCTGCAGTTGTGACAGTTCTCTTTCCACGACGGCGAGTAATTTTGTTTGTCACTTTTTTGTCTCTCTCTGTTCGTCGGCGTCGATGAGCTCTAGTATTCGCTTGGGTGGAATTCAGTCGTTGCTATTTGGGTACGAGAATCGCCTTGATTCTTTTCAGCACGGACCGAACAAAAACGTAGAATCCGGACTCGTTGCCGTGCTTCCAGCAACTTATTCTCGTATCGATTGCAGGAAAGAGACTCTTTTAAGAGCCAGTGTGATCGCCGTCAATTCTGTTGTCCTCATCCACAGTGGGCTCTGGACTCCGGATTCGTTGCTTGTTGTCCGCATTGTTGCCAGTCCGCGCTTCAGAAAAGAAAAAGCCTCGTGGCGTGACGTGGCTGAATTTCAGTCGGTGACTCAAAAGCGACTTCGACAGCTTGTGGGTGAGTCCCGCCTAAGTCGCATTCTCCAGAATGCTTATAGTACGACTTAGCAAGCTGAGAGCTGAGAATACTCGCACGGACAGACAGTGCTATCGAAGTCCAAGCTGGCTTGAATTAGAGTGGGTCCTCAAGAATTCTAATCTTTTCTTCTTACCTGTTCACTCCTCCTCCTTCCTTCTCTCAAGACTTTGTTGCTAGGTAGGCGAGCGGATGTGGATTGTGGATAGAAGGAGCTCAGAAACACCTCCCCTACTAGCTAGGGGTGCACATAATATAATATATAATGTGCTATGTGTCCATCGCCCATTTGCGAAAGGTACTGCTTTGGCGTCTCTAGTCTCTAGCGTCTAATTCTGAACTCGAATAATAAACAAGGCGAAAGGAGATTATTGACCGAAAGACGAATTAATTTATTGGAAGATAGAGACATGAGTACCGAGTACCTAGGTCTAGGTACCTACCTACTCTTGCTACTAATCTCTATTGTACCTTAGACAACAGACAACAGATGATGATAACAAATATAAAGATAAAACCCTCGGTATCAGTGTCCACTGCTTAGCTGTTTTTTGTCTGTGCCACCTTCATAGGTTCCCAAGTGGACACAGACAGAAAATTTCCTTTTTGACGCAAAAGGAAATGACTAAATTGCAAATTGGCACGCATACACAGCTGGAGTTTTCGCAGTTCATGAATCAGACGCATGCCCAGCAAGCGGCCCTGCGTGGATGACGGTTGGTTGGTCTTTGCAGAATGCGCCATCCAAATCCCCCATAAAATCATTCAGAGGCCATCACCCACAATGGCATGGCATGAATTGTCGCCTTTCATGCAATTGAGGTAAGTTTGAACGTACAAAAATGTTTCCATGACAACAACAGTTCTTGTACTGTCATTCTAACTTCTCCCTCACACTTGTATTCGTTTTTCTCTTCTGATATTCGACATTCGACAACTGTCTCTTTCTCTGTCCACTTCATTGAGAGTGAATGTTTGTGCCTATGGAATGCCAATTCTCCATTCGAGCCTCGGCTTAAAATTGGAGACCACATAGAGCTTCATTTCTTTGTAGGAGTATTTTAGGAGTTTCTATCAGAAGTTTAGTTGTAATCTTTCATAGATTTTGTAAGATCGTGCGTGTTATTGCCGTGCTTTCAACAACCATGACACTCTGGTGTAGGTTTGAGGCCATCTTGAAGCATATCTGATCAACTCTGTGATCTATGAAGACTAGTTTGAGTAGGCCTAGTGGCAACAAGCTGCCTCAGTTTGTCGTCATCTCTAGGTCTAGGTACTTGAGTATCCGACACACAACGAAAGGTTCTTGATCTGTGGTCAACATGGAGATGGGCGAAGCACAATGATGACAGTTAAAAAACATGCTACAAAAATAAGAACACAACCAACCAACAATCAAACAGCACTACGATTAAAGCAAGGAGAAGTTGTGGCAAACGGCCTACAATGACTTGTCCTCCATTTCATTGCGACAAAATCAAAGGAGCACCAAGCATCAACATTAACAGGGACAAAGATTAATGAGATAACGTGTGAGAAAACTATGCAGGACATGAAAGAAGCTAAGAGACAAACAACAAGCAACAAGAGAGAAAAACCAAAATACTGCTTCAGGTCGCAAGGATTCGGAAAGAGCTCGTTTCATGGTCAATGTCGATGTTTTTGACACCGCGTGTGAGATTTTTGTGACGAGACGAGAGTCGTGTGAAAGGATTCCAAATTTGAATCGTGGTCACGGTCACAGGAAGATGCTAACCGCCAACTGTCACTTGCACGCCGGCATTTCCACCAGCACGAGGAACCATATTGGTGAAAAGGACAGACGAAAAGTGAAATTTTCTGTCTGTGTCCACTTGGGAACCTATGAAGGTGGCACAGACAAAAAACAGCTAAGCAGTGGACACTGATACCGAGGGAAACGAGTTGACTGAGGACAACAAAGCCTTCAAGACAAGTAATGTCAAGAATCCAGAATCTCTATCACAGAAGGAACTTGACGACAACACGAAAAGACATTTCGACTAGAGGTTGGACCCGCGAGCTCAAATCGATGCGGGTAGGATACCCGCGCATCCCAGCCTTTGCGGTTCCAAATACCCGCGTGTTCCGCAGTTCCGCATCACCATGGGATTTTATGTACTCTGTACAAATTTGACGTACGGGCGGTCCGACCTCGAAAGCACCAAATCGGTGCACCCTGCCTTTACTGTGCGTAGGTGCGAGTAGCGCGGATCGGACCCGCCAGTCTCTTTCGCTGCGGTTCCAGGGATCAGCACCGCGGATTCGCGGATCCGATCCGCAGCACCGCGGTGCGGGTCCAACCTCTAATTTCGACATTTCCTTGCGATGGGGTTATCGGTTAAGCCTCTTACAGGATCTGCTGTACCGTCAAGCTCTATTTTGGTACCGGGGAGATCCATGCAGGATGGTCCTGCGAAGATAGGGCCTAACCACTAATTCTCCTTTATGGGGACCGTCGGAAGCGGAAGTGCGATATTTTGGTACCGCATGCGAGCTTCCGCTGTTAACGTCGCTCTGCATCTACCATCATAGATTTCAGCACCTCTAACCTCTAACCTCTGCCTCTACTCTAAACTCGACTGATAAACATAATGGATAATGGAGATGTGTCTACATTGCCAATAGGAGCCTTTCCATACCAAATTCGCTCACATTCACGCCCCCCCTAAGACCAAAAGTCTTGGCTGGCGCTTGCAAAACCTAACACGCGCGCTAATTTCAACGGAAATTACATATAATCAGAAAAACTCCAAGACATATCGTACTTAATGCATTTTGACACAGAATTGTCGTTTTCTCTCATATTTTCTCCACCGGTACTGACCAACTCGGAGGCAACTCCTAATGCCAATCGCACATCGCACCGATTCTTGATAACAATGGACGCCATTGATCTTTCCAATGATCCCTGGTCGTTTTGTTGTCCCAACAAACTCTCCATTCATCTCCTGAATTGATTTCCGACATCCCAGATCATGACTTCTGCCCGTGGAGCCATCTACGTCGAGCAAGTTGACGATTACTTTCGTCTCGGAACCTTTGTCCATGCCCGACTTCCGAATCAAGATGATGGTACGACGACCATCGGCAAGTTGATTATCCGAGAAGGAAGCAAGCAATCCATCATTCTTTATCTTCCCCTCTTTCCTCGCAAGAAGCTCAATTGTCACCCAACTCCACCGATTCATAACTATGCTCCCATCGAGCACTCAACTGGATCTCATAACATTGAGTTGTACCAGACTGACGTTTCCATGGACATCGAAGATTCCGAACGAGAATCCATTGAAGTTTTGTATCCGGCTTTTGTCTTCCACCCGTCGGATCTTGAAAAACCGGACAATTCATGGGCCGAAGGCATCAAAAATGTATACGTAGTGCGCTATTCTGCTTTCAAGAACAAAGACGGACAACACAAGATGACCCTTGCCAATCCTCAAGAGATCAAGTGTTTCCCAACGGATTACCAACGCAAAGGAGATTTCCCTCAACTCGTGATAGCCTCTCGTTGCTACCATAAAAATGTCTGGTTCGGTCTGTTTCAGATCCGGAAGGCTCTCATGAAATTGTTGAATCGTTGTAGTGGACAAGCCGAATCTAAATCGGTACAGTCCCTTTCCATCGGTCCTATTCCCAATGAAGTATTGAACTATATTTTTACGCTTGCAAACTCTAACGTACCGTCCTTGTTCTGTCACTTCTTTCCAGGGTCTGAGTCTTACCTAGACATCGATGGTAAGCTAACCCGTAGAAAGATTAGAATGAGGTTCGAGAAGGGCATCATCCGGTTCAACACACAGAACGACTTGGATATGCTCCGTCAATTCGTTGGACTCCCCGCTGTATACGGTTCAACGGAAATCAAGCCCACTCTCAAGGACGGATCTATGGGAAAAGAGTTGAAAAGGGGCCATTGCCTAACCATAGTCAAGGGATGTGCTCCCGAGGATAGACCCAAGCAATTCAAACGAATGTCCAACGAGCAACGCGTGGATCTTCACTTTTCCCCGCATCAAGTCCGAGTAACTGTTGGCTGTCAGACCTATAGGTATGACACGAAGGCTGACGGGTCCCTGAAGGTTCCTCCCCCAACTGATCATTTGGAATCGACGTTACTCCAAACGAAACATGAGGAAACCACCAACACGGTTTTCAATCAAGATGTTCTCGTTGACTCTCATGAGATGCCCGACCCTGATGACGAAGAAGAATATCATTCTCCCCCGAAAGACAAACTCATCAAGAACAAAGAACCCTCCACCTTTGACAAGATTCTCGCCATGGATAATGATACCTCGGATACCTCCAGTTTCTCTTCCGTTTCAGTTCGTCCGAAAGAGAAATCTGATCTGGTTTCGCCCCTTTCTGAAGATGATGCATCTATAGAATCCATGAACACAGTGGTTCGATGCCAGGTTGGTAAACAAATGATTTACTTGGGCGACTCATTCTTTTACGACAACACCGTCTACGAAATCAGTGGTATCTTCCCTCCGGGAAACAGGAAACCAATTTACGTGCTACAACACAAAGAAGACTTTGCTACCTATCTGTGTAACAAAGACCCAACCCGTCATCATAGTCCAAATCTTCGTTCCTTTCATTACATTGGAAAGGTGGACCACCCTGTCTCGCCCACTTACCTTTGCCGCGTCGTCGGGGGAAATCTGTTCCGTCGTAAAAAGAGTCGAGAGGAACAGCATATGACCCTTTTCGTCCATACCAATGAGATTGGACAAGCCATTACAAACTACTCGTAGACTGTTTGATCATATTTCTCCACTCTTTATATAATTATACCTATATCACTGCTCATCATCTGTAGACGGCACGTTTGAGTCGTACTCTAAATCACTTTCCTGTTCCACCAGCTGTTGCTCATCATATAGATCAACATCCGCTTCGACATCAACAATTTCTCCATATAGATCCGCCGTACCTACTTCCCAGTTAAAAACATATTCTCCATCTTCATTGATGGATTCTGAATCTTCTTCCGCTTGAATGAGCTGTCCAAATTCGATCGTACCGCCATGGTCACGCACCCAGTTCTTGGCTGCCTCCTTCTCTTCCTCTGAAATGTCGTTGTGTCGGTCCATAATTTCTTGTTCGCTGTATCCTGACATGAAAATCAATCTGCGTTGCAACCATCGCGCCATCGGAAGCATCCTGCTCTGTTTCCCACGACCCTTGTTTACGGAACCACCTCTCTGCGTGCGATTGAAGAAATACGTTTTGAACTGACTGTTAAACGCTTCCCATCCCTGCTGGGAATGGTTAGCGAGGTTCCCCCAGTGCTGTAGGTATTCTAGAACATGACCGCTTCCAATCATATGTACATAGTTGGTCATCCCTTCTGCTCCGTGAAGTTGCAACCAGTCGCGAAAGAAAAAGTCAGAGTGTCGTTGAAAATCCCATATTTCGGAGGAGGACAACCGATGCCTCCTACGAACGATCGTCATTGCCTTACGATATTGCTCAATGGACGACTTCCAGAGAGCCACATCATCTTCTTTTACGATGCACTTCTCAATCAACAGATCTATGTTCTCCAAAAACTTCCTGATCTGAACGTTGTTGTATTTCAGGATCCCCAACGAGTTAGTTTGCTTATCAAATGGGATTTTGGTTTGGGCCGGTCGATCTCTTGTGCCCTGTATTTTCGTATTTGAGATATGCCGAAGAGTGTCAATGAAATGATTGCATCGTGGTCCAACACCCCCTCGTTTGGAAACGTCCATCCATTCCAGTTCGTCCATCTTCGCTCGAGTCAGACCTTCCTTGAACAGTAACGACAACATCTTGACTCCGACTCGTATCTCCATGTGGAGAATACAAGGTAATACCGACATCATCATAACAAGAGCCGTGTTCGCACCTCCTTTTCCGTGCTTTTCTCGACAAAGCAAGGAGTCCTTGTACATCCACTCTCTACCAAGTTGAATCTGTAATCTACGTTGACGTTCCACCAGAGGCCCCCCCACATCCATTTCTCGTAGTTGCATGTCACCTGTGATGTAGGTATTGTACTTTGACCGCGATTGCCTGGAACACTTTGTAACATCAAAGTGGATCGAGCGAATGTTCTTTGTTTGTGCTGGAGTTGGTTCTAGTCTCGGGTCCGCTGTCACCTTTATTTCAGACTTGTCCCACATCTCCTGGACAGCTTTCCCAATGGCTGGCATCGATTTCTCAAAGTCGTCCATTTCTTCTTTGAGTTTCTCTAAGTGTTTTGGATTACACATGCGTGAATGGCGACATCTCCAACCAGGGATTCGGGTGTGTCCCATTTTGACACACCAATTGCAACCATATGGTTTTTGAGAACGAGTGTGCAAGTCCTCACTCGTCCAACAGCACTTGGTACAGGGGTAGATTGTGTTTTTGGCAGCGCCCCCACAATCTGCAATCTTCCATTCACAGCTCATATCACTGTTGAATGCAAGAATAACAGGCTTGATGCCATATTTCTTCACAAGGACTTGCAATGCCGCCTCAGTTCCTTCCTTAATCACTCTCGAGAAAAGCCCGCGGACACGAAGTTTTGTCTCTCCTCCAATGATGCAAACTACTGGAAAGACAGCATGTCTTGAACGACGAAGTGGATTGCTTCGATCGTTGAATTTAATTCCGCACAAGGTATGATTAAGGTTCTTGGAAAGTGTTGCTCCATCCAGGCTTTGAGAGAGAAGGATATTTCGAATCTTGGCGACGCTGTCCAAAAGATTCCCCGATTTCAGAATCTCTCTCATGATGTCTGCAACGCGGAAATAAAATCCTTCACAGTCGTCCACCGAGTTGCGAATGGAGTGGAATGGAATGATGTGTTGGCCAAGTCGTTCAACACAGTCGGCGTACCGTTGCATAGAGGAGGTGCTAGGTAGCATTGTGTGCATGTATCGTCTGCCATTGTTCTCCACTCGACGTAGGATTTCGATAGACTCGAAGTTGGCTGTGCCACCAGACAGATCCATTTCTTTTAGAATACGATGGGGCGTGAACACGTGCTTTCGCATGTATTTCCGAAACACCGTAATGATAGTGTCTCTTAGCTGCCAATCGTGTATGTTGTCTTGTAGCAGCATTTCCGCGAGTAATTTGAAGAAAGTTTTACTGCGATGACTATTGCTTGCGTGCCTGCATACTGTGCGTTTGATTACACGCTTGATGTGTTTCACTATGACCTTGGATTTCTTGGTGTCGGTACATGATTTAGGAACGTTCCCAAATTTCCGAACAAGATCATCCATTTCCTTTCGTAACCGGCGAATCTTGTCGTCCTTCGACCTTATCTTGATCTCATGTGCTTTCATTGAACGTAGTAACTCCCTATTCTCGAGTCTCAGTTCTCTGACCGTTTGCTTAAGAGTGTCATTGGAGAATTGAAGTTGACGAATCTTGGCTGCTTGCATGGTTTCTTGTTCGGATGTTGTCGTTGAGTTGTCTCCTTCAACATTGCGAAACATCATGGGATTCATTGTTTGGGTAGTTTGAGTACCAACAGAGGCAGTCGTACATGGACGGCAAATATGCGAGTTCATCTCCCGTTCTTCTTCAGAGTCCGATGGTGAAAAATTGTCTTCCGACGACGAGGAACCATCTTCTTTTTCTTCATTATCGGCGACAGTGACAACGGTGTTACGACTAGACAACGGTTGTACGGTGTTGACGGTGGAAGGGCCATTAGATGATTTGTCTGACGTCGTCTGCACAGTGTTGGCCTTGTACGATTTCTTTTTGCTTGGATCTGCTTCTTCATCTTCTTCTTCTTCGTCATCAAGCCGATGAGTGGGAAAACCAAAATCAGTGTGGGCTGCTTGGCATGTGTAAGTGCCATTTTCAGCACGGCGGTTCACTGGCACTTTAGGATTTGATTCTTCCTGTCTGTCGGCAAGAAGGCAGTTGCCACAGAAATAAAAAGCGCGAAATAGTTCAGATCGTTGACTTCCGAATACGGAGCACGGCTTGGTGTCGTCTTCCGCGAACTCAATCATTAATCTAGCAATGCGGTCACGTTCATTGCTGCTCATGTAGATGGGTACGCCAGTGGTTTTACGAACTTGACGTGTTTGTAGGTTAGGAGAAGGAGATAGGTCTCGAATACGCTCGTAATCAGGCGTCGAAAAGAAAGCCTCTGCCAGATTAACCCCTTTCGTAGCCGTGGAACCAGTTGTTGTTGTAGGACGTTGTTTTCTTGGGGACGGTGTTCTACGAGGGATGTTTTGGTGGAGTTTTCGAATGGCATCAAGGCGGTCTTTCGGATTTTGATGTCTAGGAGAGACGAGTTGAGGCATCTTCCTAGGACGAGGGGGAGGAGGTTTACGCTTGAATTTCTTCGGACTCATGGTGACAATGGTGACAGTATCTACGGAAAAGTAAGTTACGAAGAGATAACAACTATCTACGGGGCTTCGGCAAGGGGATCGATGAAAGATGACATGAATGAGTGTCGTTGAATCTTGTTGCAAACAGAAATTTCATGCCAAAATTTTGAAACAGACGATTCAACGTCGATTGATATGCGATTGATACCATTTATATTGTATTCAGCCATGAAAGTTTTTTATGTTCTCGTCGCGCGGGGTGTGACTGGTCGTGTAGAATCATTCTCATAAAACGGGTCAGTGCAATGTCGGCATTTTTGGGTACGTTGAATCGTTTCTCACGATCTAAAGAGATTGCAACTGTAACAATTTGAATATGATCTTTCCAACGAAACAATTTTTAGAAAATTCTATGGTTTAGTTATTGAGATATGAAACCGTTGGATTTCCAACAGAATTTTTTCTCTAAGACAGTGCTTATACTTAACTAAAAACGCTAGTACTGTTTGGACATATATAGAATCAGAGGAATTCCGATTGCGCGCGGGTATGGTCCTTCGCAGCACGGGCCTCTGATTTGGTAACCAAGGGCTCCTATTGCACAGAAAATAATAGGGAATAGGGAATAGGAATAGGGACTCCGGCACTCGGGCAAGCCTCGGGTCGGGGGGAAGGCAATCTGTAATCATCTGACCAAGTACAAGTACATAATAGGAGTAATATATCATACCATCGACAATCGACATATCAGATGCCAGATGCTCAAGTCGGTCGACGTTGCCTAACCTACCTACCGTAATTTGCGGATTCCTGTCCCCCCGGAATGTACAAAAATTAAGAGGAGGGGGACAGGACTACGCAATTTTTGATAATTTTTCTTAAGATTCCATTCACACAAAACAATTAATTTCCTAGTAAATTAATTTTCAACCTCGGGGTTGTAGATAAGGTTTGGTCGCACAATTCCAGTCAGGGGAAAGACCGTGCTTCAATGCGTAGCCTTAACCCTAATCATAATACCCATCATGCTTCATCTCTTGTTTCTCCTCTTTGATTCACTCCCATGTAATGTCAGGCAGTGCGATAGAAAGCTCGGAACGTGAGGAATGTGGGGGTAACCCATAAGCCCAGAAAGAGCCTACAGATAAAAAGTTAGGGGGCCATGTACGTCTAAGGGGAGTGGGGGGGACAGGACTATAGGGGGGACAGGAATGCGCAAACTACGGTAGGTAGGTAACCGTAGTAGGTAGGTGCGCGGCAGCTGCGGCGTGTACGTGATTGATCAGTCGCTGAGTTCCACCAATCAGACAACAGGCATCGGATCCCGGGTCATCGGTGGTCAGTGGTCAGTCGAACGCTCACTGGTCCAAAGTAGTGCGTTCAAGTTTCATTTCCTAAACTTCATCCCCTAAATTTAGGCACCTAAGTTTTGCCTATCTTTCACGACGCCGAAAGTGCCCACCAAAGTTTAGGTAGGTCCTCTCCAAGAAACTATGGATGCTACCATACTATGTGACGCCGGGTTGAACAGTGAACGCAGCTTGATTGTTGCAATGGTGAGTCAGTACAGGTGGACACACAGGGCGGATGATCTTCCTCAGCATTGAGCCACTATCGCAACTGTACAACCTTGTGATTGAACCTCTACTGTCGATCAGTCAACTGGTGGGATCTCAGTTGAGCGTATTGCAAACCCATGAAAAATAATGTGTGGAGTTACCTCCGTAACATATGCATGGGCAAGACAAGGCTGATGTTTGCTTGAGGCTTGAGAGTTGGCCTTAATCTCAGATACTTGATGAAGGTAAGATATACTTACCACAAACAAACAAATGAACAGGCCCGGAGGAAGATGACAAGGATTTGTACGGTGTCATTACGATGTGAACTAAGTCACCATAGATGGCGGAACTGGTAGCCACCTAAACTACCTAAATTTCATTACCTAAGTTTACCTAAACTTAGGGAAGAAACTACACTCCAATTTCTGTTACCTAAGTTTGAACGCACTAGTCCAAAGTCCAAATTCCAAATGGACGATCTACCGCTCTACCTAGGCTCTAGGTAGGTTGGTAGGTAGACACGGGAAAGTAGAACGTAGACTGGAAGAGAGAAGCATATTGATGAATGATGAAGTATACCTCTGCAACCTGCAACACTTACCATTACTGGGAGCGCTACTATGAAAGCGAACTGAAGTACGGGTACTCTCGAAGCTCGGAACCGGACCCAAGAGACATCAGAAAAACAAGAAGTACTAATATATAATATTTAGAATAGAAAATGGATGTGTCAGCAGAAAAGCTGCAAAAGGTCCGGTGCGCAAGTCAGCTTTTCGATCAGATGCGATGCGATAGTTGGTGAGTGCCGGGACATTATATCAAAAGCGATGTGGATTTCTCTATTTCGTACATAACCTCTGTCCCTCGTTGTAAAAAAAGTTAGGTCCTTGGGTGATTAAAAACTGGTGATGGCGGAGGCAAGCGGTCGCCAGTTCATGCATTCTTCAAAGCTTGAATAGCAGCATTGACAATCTCAGCAGTTGTAGCGGCAGTCGGTGTGAATTGCAAGCTTTGAGGTGGCCCCGTGAGACTTGGCATGCCAACGACTGGATTCACAGTGTTTCGTGGAATGAACTGGCTCAGTAGCGATGTATCCCGGGCTGGAGACAAGTAACGCGGCGAATTCAGCGTGAGATTTGCGCTTGGATACATCATCTTCGTCAGGGAGAGATCATGAGCATTTAACACTGGTCGCCTTTGATTGCCCATGGGGGCAACGGATGACGGATAAACATGAGCGGAATGAGCCGGTGTAACAGAAGGAACAAACGTCGAGGCCGGGTTTTCGTAGTTTCCCTTTTTCCTCAAAAGTTCACTCAATAAGAGCTGCTGTTGTAGTTCAATTTGTCCAATTTCAGCTGGTCTTTTCATTCCGCAAACAACCGAATTGGATTTGGAAAGAGCAATCTCTTCCTCGGCTTTCCGGGTTGCAGCCGCTGTCGTACTCTTCATTTTGGCCATGAGCTCTGGCTTATTCCGTTGAAAGTAAACATTTCCAAAAATCACAGGGTCATCCTGACCCATCCCCCGGTTTAACTGACGAAAACCCCAACGGTACAACTTCCTGGTGAAGCTTGAGAATTTTGTGGGTTTGAAGTATTGCGGAACCACTTTTTTGGTGAATGTATCTGAATCATCTATTATGAACGACTTCCCGTCCTCAAGCCATCTTACACAAAAGCTGTCTCCTTGTGATTCAGCATAGCGCATCATCGCCATGAGCTGAATGATAAAGCATCAGATGGAAAAGAAGAAAAAAAAGTTTAGAGTGTCGCGACAAATGGCATGACATGTTGAGTTTTTATCAGCAAGTTCTTTCACGTTCAACATGGTAGTGTTTCTGCGCGAATTTCTACATCACACGAAACACTACGCGCAATCACGCCCAAACATCAATGGATCCAACTTAGCCAAAGAATCAACTTTGCGCCAATCGTCTCACATTCGAGAGAAAGCTTGTTGCAAGTCACATCATCAGTAGGCTCACCTTTTCAGGAAATGTGGGGGCTGCATCGGGCTTCTTGTGATCTGGCAGGTAGCGCCTCTTCTGCTGTTCTTTGCTTTGTTCAGATGAGGCTTCATCGGTCTTGATCTCCGAAGTTTTCGTATCGTTCTTTCCTCCATTGTCTTCAGCGAGCACAGTCAACGCACTTGCGGCATCCATCATCTTCTGAAGACGAGCTTGATCTGTGTTCATCGTTGTTGGATCCCCTCGTATCTATGGCAGAAAATTAAGAGTTGTTTTGCCTCGTCGTGTTTCTTTTTTTGAGAGAATTGCAGAGTGCGTCCCAGAGTGCATAGAGTGCAGGCTGTGGGCGTGTTGGTCGTTGGGCTTACTGGTTACTGGTCAGAGACAAAATGCCCCACGTTCCGCACCTTCGCACTCTTACTCTTGGCTTCAAACAGAGAAAACCGAAGGGGTCGATGACCCATACTGTGTGGTTCGTACTCGTACTGATAATCGTAGTGTGGAGAATATGGCTGAAGGACGCGCTATAGACTCTTTGCCCGACATGGGCTTTAATAAGAGGACAATATATTATGAAATATCATGCTATTGGTACGAGTACGTTATTAGCCTACGAGTACACTACTCTTACAACACTCCTTCTCGTACCGTACTCGTATTCGGTACGAGTATTCGTGATCCTCTCTGCTTCTCTTTTCTTTCGGTACGCCTTTATGCCTTTACTTTCATCTACGGTTACGGTAGGAAGGTATAACGAATCATGACGTAACAGTTTTTATCATTGCGTGTTCTTTAATGAGGAACACAAACACATGCACTTCTGATTTCTGATAGGGGGTCCCGTTCGTTTTCACGGCAAGATCTACTCGAGGTACTAGCTAGGAGTAGCTAGACTAACCAGAGGCCTTCTATTGTACTCCTACTGTATTTAGCCTCAGAACTCAGAGCTACGCTACTAAAGCCTATTGTACTCGTACACCGCAGATCATTATTTTTTCCCTCCGATTGCGGGGGTACCTCCCGTCTGCTGTCCATACGGTTATTCCCAAATTTTCCTGAAAAATGTAAAAATTATTTCTGTCAAATTTCTTTTGATTTTGCACCTTCACACTCTTTGCTGTTTCGGTTTTCTGATTATTTAACGTCCGCCTATTGTGTAGCCGCTTGCGCTCATGCACGAACCGCGTGGGCCGTGAGACGTGACGAGACATGGACAAAGAAATTTACAAGCCCATTTTGTACTCTATAGTCTATACTATTTCCGAAGCCAGTACTCTTTACGCAGTAGTGGATCAAGCTTCACGGAATCATCACACACACACACCAAACCATGAAATACACACACATGGCACATGGTGCAATGCACCTCTAGGAGTATCAACACAAGCTCCTGGCACTTTGTCTATGGGAAATATAAAAGCATAGTCCACTACTAGTTTAGGCTTCCTGCTTCCTGGGCTTATATACCCCATGATGACGCTGTCAAACCTTGGCTTCATCATTGCGCAGTGGTTGATTGTTCATTGCAGTGGTTGATTGTCATGTTTCATGTTGTCATCCTTCCTTTGATGCATTCCGCCTTCACCTGTGATCTACGTGGATGGTTTTGACCACAAAGTTGTCTCTGTGGTCGTTTGTTCGGCTGGATGGTTTTCTTTTGGTTTTTGGTGTGCTCATGGTCGTCTTTTGTGGTGTTACACGAAAAGTGAGACGATTCTTGGCCCTTGTGCTAGCAATACAAGGCGTGACCGGCGCGTCGATTTCGAACGGTCGAAGGGAGGCTGGCGATATCACCCGGCTGGCGCTTTGGGAAAAAATACGAGACAATTTTTTCCTTTCGGATGACGGACGAACAAAGGTACCCCCCCAATCGCACCCAATCTGGGCTCTACGGGAACGATTCAAGAGGTGTATATTTTCTGTCCTTCGTACGTTGCCCAACTTTGGCCTCTTGTTTTTTTTCCAAAGCGCCTGCCATGTCAAATCGTCAGCCTGCCTTCGATCGTTGAAATCTGAACGCCGGCCTCGCCTCGTATTTTGTGCCATGAATCGTCTCACTTCTCACTTTTCGACGAACCACAAGAAATGACAATGGGGCTGCAACAAAATCGAACAGTCCAGCAAAATGAATGACCATAGCATGAATACTACTGTCAAGATCTACCCCCTGGATCATCAGTAAACGCGGCAATCAACCGAATGAGAAGAAGGATGAAAAATGACAAGATGACAATCAACCAGTGTGTGGACGACATCAGAGTCTAAGGAAGGACAGAATACAATGGATAGGGCCAGGAAGCCTAAACAAATAGGAGGAGTACCTAGATACATATAGAGTTGACTATGCTTGTATTTTAGTTGCAGTCAATGTACTAAGAGCTTTCCTTGTTGTGGGCCATTGCCACTTGTCTTGTGTTTGTGCATGTTTTTTCTGTTTCACGTGTGTGTTCACTGTTCATCCTTGTGTGGGATTTCTTCGCGTCGTGCTCCGTATCAAGCCAAAGCCAAGGCGAAGCGCGCGAAGCCAGTTATGACAGTTGCTATGGACGTTATAATTACTGCTTTTAGAGAAAAAAACTGAGTTATAATTTCAAGTAAAAACTAAAATGAAAAAAGAAAAATGTCGGATGGATGACAGAAGTTATGCACCCGCCGAATCGGACAGTTAGAGCTCTCTACTAGTAGATCTACCTCTGTCTATCTAGCACCAAGCTTTTCTCTAATCACTCTACATACGGAAAGTAGAGCTCATTACAACAGAGTAGATCTCTCTAATTAGAGTCTCTAGAGTAGAGCAAGAGTCTAATCGATTATCTTCAAGGTAGTAGAGCCACTACCAGGTGGAGTATCCGTAGTTGTCAGATTTCACACTCTCCTTTAGACCATTATTTTTCGCCCCTCGCCCCTCGCCCCTCGCCCCTCGCATTCACACTCACACCGAAAAGGCATATTGTAGTTCGAAGTATCACCATCGCATTCAAATCTGATCTAATGTGGTCTTGCAGTAACAATGATTGAACTGAGCGACAAAACCGCAGATACTGACCAAACATTCACAGCATGGAGGCATGATGTCAACGCAACTACCATCATATCAACGGTTCATATTCGTGTCACTCCACGCGAAGACTATATGATATCATGGAGTATTTTATGGTTAGCCTTCTTTCTTGCTTCGTCTGTTCTAACATGGCAGGTTTTTAGAGAAAGTAAAATCCTGAGATCTCGGGAGGCAGCAGATGTCGAACATGGCGGAGCAGAAGCGGTTTCCCAAGCCGATCGAACCCGATGTACAGTATGTTTCTCTCCATTTGCTTGGTCGCACTCCCATCGAAACTCTAACCATTCTCTTCTCACTGTGACATGTGCATCAATCAGTTTCGCCGTCTTTTGCTTCTGGCAACTACATCGAGATTGATTTCTATGCCAATAATGATATGGACTCATCCATTATGGCTTCAGTTTGTTGGTGACACATTGCCTGAGATGATTTTTTGTACTGCCTGGACGTTGATGGTTATGTTTTTTGTGCAGTTGGTTGGGAGTGCTGCAGGGACTTTTTCTGGTACAGAAGCAAGTTTTGTCATTCAAGCCACTGCATACATTGTCTACAGCGGCTTGATTGTTTTAGAGCTCTTCAATAGCGTCGCCTCGGTTCTTCTCTATGCACTCCTCTGCTGTATTTATGCGGCTTTGTTTGGAGCAATAGCCTACCTCTGCCCACAGTTGTGGATATTACTGAGACCCAGTCTGTCCAATCATCGGCCCTTGGTGATTCGATTGTATGTGTGTACGATTCTGTGCCTGCTAGTTTTTGCCGGACACACAGTGGTCTTTGCTCGGATTGTGATTGCTCCCCCTGAAAAAGTTTACTGGTGGGTCAACTATGGAATTTTGGAACTGGCACCGGCGGTGACTTTCTTGTTTATCATGAATCCAAATCCGCACAAGGCAGATCGAACGTCTCCACATCCGCACCCTCCTGAAGAGGGATCATCGGGGAAGAAAGGGACACCACCGCTCGTGTCATCTGGGTCATCAATAAAAAGGGTTGACTCTCTGGGATCTGCTTCATCAAACACCAACCGCCCAAGAGGGTCAGAAGTAATGTCACTGTTGAAAGGAAGTCCATCCTATGGATCGACAGCAGAGAATGCATAGCTGCTGGTACCCACGTCACTCGAAGTTTATGCTGAAGCCAATCAGTTTGTACATACTGTATGTTCGGAAACAGAACAACTATAATTGTCATCCCCTTATAACGCTAATTGAGATACCTTCTGTCCGTCTTCTTCCTCACCACACTTTGACTTGGTATCATCGACTTGAAGCTATTTGGTGCCAGCGGTAGCCGCCAGCTCAATTTCCTCACCTTCATCGTAAAAGTAATCTTGCGGAATGGGAATGACATAGCGACTAGGAACGCGGCGATGCGGGGTGCGTCCTTGGTTATCTTCGTCGTCTTCAAATTGGACAATGATTTCCTTCACCATAGGGTTTCCCGACCGATCAATCTTCCAGACTGGAGACTTGCTCACTTTGGCCCGATAAAACGAGGTTGTTTCTGGAAAGATGGCCATACAATCCGTATCCTTTTGAAAACAGCCTTCTGTTCCCGTGGACAATCGCATGACATGAGACCACGGCAAGCGAATGAGCTTAGATGTGTCATCTTCGTCTTGGACGTCGTAGGTTTCGGTGTCGCTGTAGAAGCGTTGAACCGATGCCAGAATCCAGCTGCCATTTTCATCTGTGCGCGTCACTTTAGCTGCCACTTGTTCACCTTGTCGAGCAGCCCACTTGGAGCGGCGACGTTTCCGTTGTGCTTGAGACTGGTCGTGGCCATCGAAAAAGGCTGTTTTGCGTGAATAATCTGTTGGCAAGACGCTGGTGCCCTTTTCGAGGCGTTCCAAGAATCCCCCAATGCATTCTTCTTCATCAACTTCCACATGCTCAAAATGACGTGCTACTGCAACTGCAAGCTCTGAAGGAGGAGCTTCGGGACGAACTTGGACTCCTGTCCAGCGTTGGTAAGTGTCACAAAAAGCCAGCACGGTTTAATAGTCACAAGCTGTCAGTCAGAAGGCTATTGTGGTCAATCTGGGCAGGACCGTCCATGCAACGAGGGCAAAATCAAATCCATGGAAATCGCTCATACCTATACCTCCACAAATACAGCAGAAAGGATACGTACCATGATGATCGATATAACCGAGCAGGGTAAGACCGGCCAACTTTCGGAAATCGAGACCGACGCCACGAGGATAGGACCGACTGGTTCCTCCGCTTCCTCCACCCGACTTTCCTGCGCTGGAGCCTCCACGGCGTCCTTTCCCACCAAACCCTCGACTTGTCCCTGTCGCGGTGGTGGGTCCGTCTCCTGATTTTGCCGAGCTGGACATGGTAGTAGTGGTTGTGGTCGTCAACGGCGTGTTGTTATTTGTTAATTGTTGTTCTGGCGTTTTGGCATCATTGCGTCCGTCCAGAGATGTCAGACCCGGATATATGTGTTTCTGCGACCAAAATCAGCTGCGACTGCGAGAGGCGGAAAAACGCAACGACACAACATTATTCAACCGAAGAGCGAAGATCCCTTTATCTTTATCACAGTAGAGCAGAGTGTAGAGAGACCATGTCTGTTTCTGAATCCTAATAATAACGGCAAGGCAAGTGGCATCAGGCATCAGCATCAGTCCTTCACCCCATCATCGCTCGCACGGAAACGAAGAAACAGAAAAAATGGCCGTGTGAGTATTGTGAAGACTATTAGTTCCTCATCCGCGGCATACTTGGTTCGTGAATGTCGAAGGTCGGGGAGTGCCCAAAGAACGGCTTCTTGTTGTTCTAGAGTCGTCGTGGTTTAGAGTGACTCTCAATTGGGAGGAAGGAAGGTCGAAAACAATAGTGAAATCAAAGAAACCAAAGAAATGGACCTTGGAGAGGGACATTCTCACTGGTGTGATGATCGTCCCATTATGAAAGATCCAATCCTGGAGATTTTTCGAGAATCCGGTGCCTTGGGAGGGAAAGATTTGAGTTTGAATTCGATCCTATGGCGACGGCAAACTTTGGGAGGAACCGCTCTGAGACCGTCATCATTGACGTCTCATCTTTCATCGATGGCATGGTATGTACCTTTCGCAACCCTAAGTACCCCATTTGCCGGGTTTCTGCGCCTCCAATAAGTTTGCTCGGCACCGCGGTCGGACTCGTTCTTGTGGAATGAATCGCTGTGTGAAGGTCTTACTGTGGTCCCTGTTTTGAATCTTTGTATCTTTATTCTTTAGGAATCAAGATCGTATGCACAATCTTATGCTAGCGACTGGTCCAGGAACTCCCGCTAGTATCATGTACGCTGCCAACTTACAGAGGAAAGCTCGGCGTTCTGGACGAGAGGATGATCACGTTGATACAGGGAGCGATGAAGATGACGACGATGACGATGACGATGACGCGCAGTTTACATGGACACGATTGGGCCATCGACACGTTGCACATTCAGAGGAAGAGGAGGAGGGCGACGAGGACGACGACTATGGAGAAGAAGAAGATGAGAATCCAATGACCGATGAGGATTTGGAGGAGATGGCTCTTTTTCTCAGTGGCCGCCGGAACGAAGATTCGGACGATATCGATAGTAATGTCGAGTCAATCGAAGATCAAGACGATAGCGATGTAATGGAAGAAGACAGCCAACCAAGAAGTTCTCGGCATCAACCAGGTGATGAAACACAAGGAGGTAACAGGTCGAACAAAAAAATCTTTTGGAAGCCTGACTTTCGACATGGAGGTTGTATCAACACAGCATGCTGGATGTCAGTTCCGTGGAGATTGGCGGCCCCTCCGGGGATGGCTGCCTCTCAGAACTCGAATTATGCTGCATCCATTGTCAAAGATGAATGGGGTGGTGTCGAAAGTTGCCCCACACAATTGGCAACGTCGGGAGATGATCGCGTTGTCAAACTCTGGGATGCTCGCAACGCCATGGGAACTGCAAACCCGATGGTCGGTGGATGGGATACCTATTGTCCCTTATCAACTACGAAACGTCCTGCCGGCTTTCAAGGTGAATGGAAAAAGCACTATCAGAACAACCCTAGTTGTACGGTTGCGGGAAGTATCGTCCCGTTGGCGACTATCGCGACAGGGCACCGAGGCAATGTGTTCGACGTGGCTCCTCTCCCCCAACATCCTGGAAAAATGTTGACATGCGCTGCCGATGGATTCCTGCGGTTGGTCGATGTCCAAGCACAATCTTCTTCCGTCATCATTGATCCATTGCTGTCTCATGGCGAAGAACCTTCCTTCCTTCTTCATTCAGGATTGGCGTTCTCTCATAAAATGCTAAATGCACAGACAGGCTTATTGTGCAGCGACCGCGGTCTGCACCTGTTCGATTTGCGCCTCTCACCAAGGGAACAGACACGACAGTCGTTGTTGGGTGAGGCTTCAGATGCTAGCAGTGGAGATAGGAGCCTGGATAGTCGGTCATCGTCGCGCTGTTGCAAGGCATGTGCAGTGTGGCGACCATCGTCAGCGGAAACTGAGTCTCATTACGTGTTTGCCGGTGGTTCATCGGCTTTTGTGGATCTTTACGATCTGAGAGTGGATGGAAGTAGACGACAGGTGGTAGAATCGTACAAACCCCGCTTTGTCCTTTTGACCGGAGACGTGTCGGTTAGTGGGTTGGATGTTTCCAAAGATGGAAGAGAACTACTTGTATCGTATGAAAGTGATCAAATCTACTCATTTCCTATTCTGGGCGAAAAGTCTTCCTGTCCTGCAGGACCAACTCTGGATGAAATCGATTTCAGAGCAGCGAATAGTAGCACTCGGAGACCCGTTTCCGACGCAATGGTATATGGTGGTCATTTGAACAGGTTCACATTTTTAAAGAATGCAAGATATGCCGGTCCTCACGATGAATACATCTGCACCGGGTCAGATTCAGGCCATGCCTGGATAATGGAACGTGATACAGGCGCAGTTGTCTCCCTCATGAGTGCCGATACGTCCACCTGTAATGGGGTCGTTCCGCATCCATCACTCCCCTTTTTCATCACCTATGGGATTGATTCAACCGCTCGCCTCTGGAGAGCTACACCCCCAATCGATCCATCTGTGAATGATTCTCGAGAAGGCCGGGCAATGTGCTTGCAAAAGGACAAGTTTGAAATGAGTCCAGTTGCACAGAACCCCAAAGCTGCACAGATGTTATGTTCACTCTTCAAAACTTCGCCTGGAATTCTGCCAGATTTTATTGCCAGTCGGCAGGAGATTTCTGCGAGCGGCAAATTTTCGGCACCGAATCGACGTGGAATGGTGGATTACGATTCTCCCCGCATCGGAAATGCATATAAATCACTTCCTCAAATACTCCGCTCCAATCGATATGAATGCTATCGGACAGCGCAAACAGAAATGGCCGTTCCAATCGATTCACATGGTTTGTGTCCATTGACTGTCCGTACAAGCATATGCCGACTGAGACATCAGGCCGAGCGATTGGGAGTTTCGTTCAGCTTTCACAATCACCAACCGTGGAATTTCCGAAACGTGGGGAAAACGCATCCAGCTGATCTGGTGCCGGACCACCCCAGTGATTGGATTTTGCTTGACGAACGTATGACTACTGACCCGCTTAAGCTGGAGAAGTACCATTTAAACTGGAAAAATTGGAGTGACTATCTTCTGACACGCAACGAAGTTGGTCCAAGCCATTTGCTGAAAGAATTTGTTGAACACGACAACAAACAGTATTCTTTGTTGGATGATCCTCCGATCTGGCTTCGATTATATAAAGGAAGTGGAAAGGATGACTTTGCCTGGCCAGTGTGGGATATTAGCGACGACGACTCCAAAGAGGAAGATGATACACAGTCATCACGTCGCTCATCAGGGAACGAGACAGATGATGATGAGAGTGAAGGTGCTCATGTGGTGTTAAGTGAGAATGCCAAAGCCCGAAGTCAAAGGTACTTGTTCGAAACCTCTGTTTTACTGAAAGAGGGTGGCAATGAAGCTACGAAAGATGGTCAGCTAGACACTGCTGCTCGACGGTATGACAAGTCCATTCAATATTGCTCTGTAGCCTTTATGAGATACTTCGAAGGGAGTCACGGTGAGCTTGCACATTTGAAGGCGGGTTTATGTGTGGCAACTGGGAAACGACAGGAGTGTCTGCCGATAGTGTGGTCCCCACTGTTGTGGGTGTTAATCACATCCAGGCTGAACATGGCTTTGCTGTTGCTCAAGCCACGGTTTTCGGCAGTTGCCGATGCGTGTTCGCATGCAGTGGAAGCTTTACGACTATTGAGTCCGTTCACAGCACGTCGCGGTGCCGTCGTTATTCCCGATCCGCGAGACAGAGAGGAATATATCGTCATACACGAAGATGAACCTGAGGAAACCTATAAGCATGCGAGAGCACTGCAAGCGAAAGGTTACTTTCGACTGGGATCGGCTGAGATGGAACAAGGCGATTGGTCAGCCGCAGTGGATGCCTTTCAGGCCTCGATTTGCTGTTCGGACAAACCAGACTCCCTCGTAACTCGGAGACTTCAAGAGGCAAAGATCAAGCACAACTCAAAAAAGAAACGAGATCGAAAACGTTTTGAAGTGGCCATGTCAAATTAAGAAACTACTACAACTCGCGAAAAGCGATCGCAAGAGAAGAGCAGCTGATTATTTTAGGATGAAAAATAAATCATGAAACTCTAGCAGCAGACAGTCAAACTGTTCTACTTCGAAGTACCGAGATCAGGTGATCGAGGGAACAAAATAGAATCTTGTTCAATCCCAGAAGATGGTGAAGCTAGTTTAGATGAAAGGGAAGCCCTTGCCAGAGAGAACAGCTTGAGTGAAGATACCTCCGCAGGCCATCATTGCCAAGCGTCCGTTAAGGAGTTCGCTATCAACAGAGTACAAGTAACGGTCCTCGTCCTTTGGCTTCCAGGTGTACCATCCAAAGTCTGTCAAATAAATGCGTAGGATCAAGTGCGTAAGACGAAAGTTAAAAAGTTTCAAAAGTCGTGAATGATTCTAACCCAAACGTACCACCAGGTTCACGTTCTCCCTTCATTGTAGCGGCAACAGCGGGGCTAGTGATGACCGTATCGAAAAGACTGATCCAGAGCACAAGTTGGGTCATGGGGCCCGAGATAAGAGCATCGTGGGCATCGACAGTCTTGGGGATGGCTTCGAATGAGTAGGCTTCTCCCGGGATGCGGAAATAATCGGGAACGATCATTCCAAGGACGGCCAACATGGCTGTTCGTCCGTGACGCAATTCAGCCTCACGGAAGAAAGGAAGGAAAGGTTCATACGTGGTGCTCAAGGAAAGAGGGTCAAAGAAGAACTCTTTTCTGCGGAAGTCAATCTTTCCAGGCATGGAGTCCACGGCACCAGCAAGGGCGGTGGAGGTGACAGCCGGCTTGGAAGACGGAGCGAATGCTGTCGCGCAGGCAATCAAAGACGCAAAGACGGCAAGGAACTTCATGGTGGATTTGATTGTGTAAATTGATACACCCCAGTTGACGTGTCTTGTTGTTGGAGGGGAATTTGAAGGCCCTCTATTGGCAAAGATACTTCGTACTCTTTGCCCCACCATGCAAGGTTGAACTGCGATCTTGCACTCCCTAGCTGGACACAATTTGACGATACGCCCCACTTCCTTCCTTATCACATCTCTGTTTTTACCACCATGATGATGAAATCCCTTGTATTTGCGTCGTTGCTGACTTCGGCTTTGGCTTTTGCCCCTGCCCAACAAACTGCCAGAACATCGGCCTTGAAGGACTTCTGCAATGGCTACGCTGGTGGTGACAGTGTCGAACCTATGTTCGTGGGTGAAACTGGTTCCAAGAACTTTGACCCTGTTGGCTTCACAGAGGTAAGTCTATTGGCTGGTCATGCATGACTTTGTGTTTCTTATTTGAAAGGCATAGGGCGCTGAATGAATGTCTGTATGTTTCTGTGTTTCATACGCACTGTAGTCATGCCCTGATTGGGTCCCCTGGTTCCGTGAGGCCGAATTGAAGCACGGCCGTGTTGCCATGTTGGCCACAGTGGGTGCTGTTCTACCAGAATTTGTGCGCATCCCGGGGGAACAATTCTCTTTCGAAGCCATTCCCAAGGTCATTGATGCCCACGATGCCCTTCCCGACTCCATGATTCAAATCTTCGCCGCCATTTCCTACCTTGAAGCATCCTCATTCGGTGCCTTGGCCAACATGAACGAATTCGACCGCGCACCGGGTGACTTTGGCTTCGACCCACTCAAACTCAAGCCCAAGGACGAAGCCAAGTTCCGTGAAATGCAATTGAAGGAACTTAAGAACGGACGCCTTGCTATGGTTGCTATTGGTGGTATGGTTGCCGGATCCCTTGTGACTGGCAATGGCTTCCCATACCTTCCTTAGAATGATTCCAGCTTGATCATCTCTCCTACACCACTTGTGAGCCACCTGTCCATCTTGACAGCCAATCAGCTTGCTCACGTTTTAAATTTAGAACTTGGTTTCTTGAGGTCTATTGAAGCATTGGTCTATCATTAGTTGCTGTTATCAATAGACTACCCACATCGGACAAGGCATCTACCTAGGTATTCGAAGGTTATGGGAATGTTGAAAGTGGACGACGACGCCAGGGAGTCCGGTGGAGCGAAAGTGCGACTTCTGATGAGGCCTGATCTCTATTTTCAAGAAAATCGTGGATGAGGCCTACCTCCTACCTGTTGCCCAGAGGACTATACAAGAAGAACAACCATGATTCGACGAAAAACAACCCCCGAAACAGGTGACAGAGAAATGGAGCGCTCTAGTTTCGCGAGCCACGTTCTCGACCACTACCGAAATCCAAAGATTTGTAGGCAAACTTGAGCCATTCCGGTGTTTCACTGGAACCACCGTCTTCTCCATCATCATCCCCGTCAGCAGGAACAAGGAACGCCACACCATAGCATGCCGCAACGACAACAAAATTGGCCGCCCAGATTACACCCGTGTCCTTGGTGACCACCGGTGCTAATAAACTGATCAAGGGAGTTCCTAGGAACGCCCAATCCAACGCCTTCTTTTCCAAACCTTTGGGACGTCGACTTCTTAGTGAAGGCACAACGAAAAGCCACCACCACCAGTACCCCAAAACTTGAATCGAAATATCCATGTTGTACGAGTAAAACCAATCAAACTGTCCAAAGAGGGAACTTGGATTGGTAGCCATGACAAAGGATAGCCCAAACGATAATACTGCTTGAACGAGGAACACGTTCTTCAACCATCCTCGAAAGACAGAACGACGTTCAATCGCAAGATCTTTTTCCTTTTTGGATATCTTTTCCCGCAAGAGATCCGCCTCGGGTCCTCCCCCTCCGCAATCACATTCTTCTGTGCTTTCGAATTTAACAGCATCTACAATTCCGGTTTGGGTGGCCAACTCTTGCCGCAAGGAATACAAATCTCGTTCTAAATTGACAACCTTGGCTGGATTGAGCAACTCATCGAGAGACACACCCACGTCGCGTTGGATACCCTCATCAATTGCCTGAACAAAAGGATCATCGGAGGTCAAATCTCCCGAAGTGGGCAAGGACCACCCAACAGCTTCTAGTTTCTCGGAAGCTTCTTGCATAATTTCCTTATTTGTGGCTGAACTTTCGGAATTCTGGCTTGGTGATGCACCATTCACCTCAGTCGTATCGGCGTCCAGGGCACGACGCCACCACTTGTCGGAACAGGATGATGTTCTCCGACGACTACCAATGAATACATGATGTGAACCAGCTCCATTACTCACTGCCTGCGATGAGGGTGGCGCAAAAGCCGCAGTCGGTGTCGCAGACAAAGCGTAGACGACAACGCTCAATATTGAAGACATCTTGACAGGGGACATGGTCGTTGATTTGATGGAGGAACCTTGTGAGACATTCGCCGTTCACCCATCCATTGAAACGAAGAAGAGGAACAATGAGTCAGTCTCAACAAATTTTCAATTTCGAGGGTTTGAATTTTGAGGGCCATGGACGACCGACTGGCAGACTTCATACCGGAATGAGTAGAAATTTTAAGAAGACTCAAACATTCTGCCATTATAATAGCCCTGTCCTATGATTTCGCATCTTTGTGGTCTTGAGGCAGGCTCGCTCTTCCTTTGCTGGATATGGCGGGAGCGCTCGAAAGATAACCGTAAGGTCAATAAATAAAGACTTTCATGCTTGGCTTTCTCGCTGATTGAATGTGCCTACATATTTATGGAAAACGAATACTATGGCATATTTTCGCCAATCAACGGACAATGATTTCGAATAACTGTATTAAGTATATTTCGGCAGCTCTGCATGAGCACTGGACAGGAATAATTGTCATAGCGCACGTGTTGAGATCTCTCGTTCGCCGGCAGGCTGTGCTTGCCGATATCGCCAAGCACAGCGTCCTAACAAAAGGGACCTCTAAGGCTTCTTTCTGCTCTTGTTTTCATCATCAATCATCACCGACCCAAGGCTTGGATGATATTGTACATTGGTGTTTCCTCCCTGTCTTGACAACATCCAGGAGGGAGCTCTGGTATATTTTGTCTTTGTGGCATCCAGAACGGTCGATAGTGGATCTGCTGTTGTTGATCGAACGGGTCGATCTCTGCAATTCACGAGCCTTTGACCGTGAATTGAAATCTAACTCCTTGGTCAACAATGTTTTTCCGCAATGGTGCTCAACTCTCGCCTCAAGGTGTTATATTACACCTTTGCTTTGCAATCATGTCGATGCTCTCTGCAGCGAAATCTTCCCCACTTACCGATGGAGTAGATTTCCTTCGGAATTTGGTTTCTCCAGTGGCTGCTTCAACCAAGGCTCAATCCATTGACAACCAGGCAAGCGACAACAGGACTCCAATTAGAAAGCTGACTCGTGAAGAATTAAAAAAGTCAAGAGAAGAGCAAAGACAGCGTCGGGCGGAGCGAAAAGCTAGAGCACAGGCTTCCCTTCAGGAGAAGATCCCAAATACAACACAACCTGTACAACAACAGAAACAACGAAACGTGAAAGAGCCTCGACTTGGCCAAGGTCGTAATCTTGGTTGGATGAGCGGAAAAACATATGAAGCATACTCTGAGGGTTTCTTGGCCGATCCTTCTCAGGAATACGACAAATGGGCACAAGCGTATCGCCTGTTGGGCGGTTATATTGATTGCGACCATCCTTGGGGACAAGGCGGCCACAGTCACGAGGAAGAAGGAGGTGATAATGATCAAGAGGCCTGTTCTCGTTGGATGATTTACGCTACGGTAAGTTTAGTCTCACCGTGATAAGCTGATGATAATGAATTTTGATCGTGCCCTGGGTGGAATGTCTCACGTTGTATACCTGCCGCTTCTTTGTCAGTACGTTAACCCTAACTACCAAGGTAACGAATACAGTGAATATTTCGACGAGGATGGAAACTCGCTTGGGGAATTAACCTGTCACTTGCCGGAAACTGACTGGCAACTGATTGGAGTTTTCCGACAAGAACATTACCAGTGGATTGAACAAATCTCCAAACATTTGTGGGCAATCACCGATGATGATTATGTGATGGCCTTGGCAGGGTTGGCCTACATGACAGACGATGAGTGTTTCGAATGTGGTTACGATGGCGATAACACTCTGTATTGCGGAGTGAAGCCTGTGTCGCAAGGTGACACAATGATGGCTCTGTATACTGACACTAGGTGCTTGACCGAAGACGACAGCGGACTAACCCCTGATGATTTTGATCTAACAAGTGATGTATACCTTGGATCGAAGGACGTTGAAGATTCCATTTCGTTCGCCTATGAACCATGGGAGTTGGCTCAAGAATACACATTGACGTACATGAACCAGGTGTATCAACCATACAAATATTGCACTCCCTGCATGGATTACCCAACTTATCAAGATGGATACTTTATTGGGGATTACGGTACAGACGACGATGATCTTATCAATCAATGCTGGAAGTTCTGGTCGCACGACGCTTATATTTGTGAACACGACTGCTTGTCCAAGGCTAATGCGCAAGGAACCATTCTTCACATTGACTACGGGGAAAACAGTTATGGTTACACCGAATCTTCTTTCTTTCAACAATCATATCCAAGCAGCGGTTCGTCAAAAAGCAGCTCAAAGAATTTGCATGCTGAGATGGACTCGCCATTGGCAAGGCTTTTGGCCAATGCCTTCTTGACGCTGACATTCCTTTTATTTGTGGCCACCTTTCTTGCTTTTGCTGTTGCGCGCCGATCTCGGTACCGTGAGAGTCGTTCGAGTCGATCACGCCGCCTCTTGGACGATGACCACCAGAGTCGCCGATCAGCTTCACGAAGTCGCCGATCCAAATCTCGCGACCCCAAGAGTGGAGATGGTTTGTTTCGAGACGACCGTAGCAGCAGTCGCCGATCCAGGGCCCGCTCCTCGCGAAGCCGTGCATCTTCCTCCCGTCGCGCCTCTTAGTCGTTTTTCGCTGTACCCCTTTTGACTCCAAATGCATCGACTGCTACAAAAATTAAGCATGTCATTTAGACGCCAGAAATGCATACTCCCCAAACAACAACTCACAACCGACGTTATTATTCATCTTTTCAATATTCTCTGTATACCATTATCAATAGTAAAAGTTGACCAAGCTGTAAGATAATAGCTTGTAGTTTGTCAGGTATCTACGAAAGCTCTCCTTTATTTCGTCAATCAATAGTCACTTGGTTGGTAGTATAGAATGGATATTCCGTGTAGGAAGGCAATGCAAGTGGCTTTGAGTTGAAGCACAAGCTTTCAGTTGAAATGGGACCCGCCCGGAGTCTATTTATGCTACAACTAGTATTGAGCCCGTCCCATGAACATGTGCAACGCTTAGGCTGTAATAGTGAACCTTACTCACTCGAGAAACCGTTTGACACAACACAATGCACTGCACATATCCTCTGAGCTTTGAAAATCCAAGAACACCATGTGAACTAAGTGCTTCCTCGATGGCGATCTCAATGGTTGTTTCTACCTCCCCTTCCTCCATGGTACCTTCCCCCTGGTGATGGCCCTCGACCACCACTGCCACCTCTGTTCCCACCTCCTCCTCTTGCACCATATCTCCCTCTACATCAACGAATACGAAACGAGAAGCGCATGATTGGATGCATGAGTCCGCGACATTCGACGCAATATTACATGTAGAACGAGCGCTTACCTCCCTCCTCCAGGTCCTCCTCTTCCCCCGCGTCCACCACCTCCACGACCACCTCCTCTACCGCGTCCTCCACGTCCGCTAGAACCTCGATGATGTTGTCGATGTTGTTGCTGCTCTTCTTTTTGTGCCATTTCCTTGGCCTGTTCCAAGACTGAGTCTGGGAGACGCAAATATTTTATGGCAGAGCCTCGAATATAAGCCGATGGCAATTTGTAGAATTTAGATCCGTCCGCGACGGTGCAAATCACATTGCTCAAATTCATGTTCATGTAGGCGTCCGCAGACACCAGCCGACCATTGTAAGTGTCACCATCTTTCAGTTCTACCAGCAAGGGAGACCCGTTCGCGGCCTTGACCAAAGTCAACGGCAACTAATATTATCCATAAAATGATAAAGATTGCGACCGTGGGAAACGTCGTCGATCAATCCACAGCCGCCGCCAATGAAAAATTCGTGTATCAAGGGGAGAAAAAGTCAGAGGGGGAACAAAAAATATCAGAGATGAGGAATGCCAGTCACAAAAGGGCGCCATCCAGTAACAACCAGCTCACTGATGCTGCAGATCCAACCGAAACTAACGCACCATGGCACAAGAAAATCAAAGTGACTGAAGAGAGAATGATATCCAGATACCAGATATGACGATTGTCTGCTGTGGCTGTTGTGGATTTTGGGTTACGCATAGACTAGTCTAATCCGCACTGAAAACTGTGTAAGGCTACGTGAAAGAAATGTCACAACAGAAAGCATATATCCGGGTGAGTTCTTGTTTCATTTTTGGCTTGATGCTCGGAGACGGAGCGGGTTCTTCTCCGACTCTCACGTCTTCGATATTGGCTTCCTTTCTGCTTACCTTCATACACGTGGAAAAATATGTCGTCGTTTCCCTCCTCCTCAGGCGTGGTCGACCAGAGCACAACACGGAAAGCTTCGAAGCGAGTCGCAACAAAAATGAAAGGACAGGTTAGCTCGGAAGAGCTGCGTCGTTCCCTGGTGAGACGACGGATGCAGGAAGGCGTCCAGATCCGTAAGCAGCGCAAGGAAGAGAGGTTGCAGGCTCGACGCTTTGGTGGGCAATCAAGCACTTCTTTTTCCAGTGAAGGTTTTGATGGTTCTTCTAATGATGTTTCGTCTCGTCTCAAACAAGCTTTGGAGACATACAGTACGTCATCCGGAGAACAAACTCATCTCGAATTGATCAGAAGATCCCTTTCAAACTGCGAATTCCAGGCTAGTGTCACTCTCGAACAATTTTTGGCGGACCAACCAGATAAATCGAAAACAATAATCACGCTCCTCACACATACACTTCGAAATCAAAATCCCTCAAATGACGGCCAACACCAAGAAACGTTTATTTGCGTCTGTCAAATTCTTCTCGCTATATCAGGATGCTTAACTCGACGAGATACGGCCTCTGCTCAACAGAGTGATGACAACTATTACGGTCGCCCGCCTATGCGATGGTCCGATTTAATGCTTGAAGAGTCCATGCTTTTGCCTGCCCTACTTTCTTTTGTTCACCACCCAGTGGTACCCAACATACTTGGAAATATTGTACAAGATGCCGGATCTAGTGCTGTTCATCATATCTGGCCCTCGTGGAGTGCAATCGTTTCACAATTACCGACAACCTCCTATCTTTGCGCAGCCATGGCACAGAAAGACAATACCAGCTTTGCATCCTACTTTATGGAGAACCTCACGACTCAGGTACTGACCTCATTGCTTCAACAAAGAGAAAGTGACTCCACATTTGTTGATGCGGCATGGATTTTGGAGGGAGTCTCTCGTCGGGAAGATGCGGCTGTGAAGCTCTTGTGTCAGGATGAAGCGTTGATGCACGCCTTGGCGGCCCTGATGATGGAGCATACGACAGCTTCGAACGCTCCATTTTTGTTTCCGGCTGTGAAAGCCGTTGGAAATATGGCGGTCGCATGTGATGGGACGTTCATCCCATTGTTGCTTTCCGTGTTCTCGCAACATCTCACTCGCATTCTAGAAAATGGAATACTACTAGAAGGTGTCAAGACGGCATCTTGTTTTCTGGTGGACGCTGGCTTGCGACACCACGCATCGACCCATGTTGGTATCCCAGCATTTGTGCCTTCTCTGATACGAATGGTTGTCGTGGGAACATTGGATTGGAAACGTGAAGCGGTGATTGCACTGGAATTGGCATTGGCAGATCCTCCCTTGCACGCTTCCGTAGACGATCAACTAAATGATACAACCTCCATTATTTGGAATATGCTTCCAGATGACAAAAATACCTTTCTGATGGCCTTGTTGGAGATCAGCATGGTTCCCGACATGAGTGCATCCCTGTCAGCCGTGCGTGTGTTGGATCGATTTCTACGCAGCATTCCGAATAGTCCCGCAGCTTTGGCCGCCGAACACGAACCTACTGTTGTCGATCGCCTTCATACGATTCTGGCTGTGGGGAGTAACAATCCTCAGTTCGCCGCCGTCAATGATCGTGCTGAGATTGCCTTGGATTTACTGGATGACTTTTTCGAGAGAGACGATGAGGACGAAGAAGATGAATACGGTGCCACAGAGAGTGGATCTCCTGCCTTGGCTCCAGATGGGACCTTTACTTTTGGTGTTCCTGAGACTCGCCCGAAGATTGGAGGTCAACAACAGTTGCAACCATTAGAACGGAATTCTCCACCTCGATCAATGGGCAGAGGCAGAGGGCGAGTCGTCCCGTCGTGGATGTCGCAGCAGCAGCAACAACCACAACAGTCTTTGTAGAGAGCTTCCTTCGAGCTGAAAATGGGCCTTGATTGTTAAGAGCTGTATCGGTAACTACGTTCGATAAATATGTCCGCTTATATCCTGGCAACTTTTTCGAGATCCCTTCGGTCGTTTGATGATGCGCAATGTAAACTAGGAGTATTCTAGGACCGATAGCTAGCAGTGCTACCCCTGCAGTTTGATGTGGATCACTCCCAAACGTGATGAATGTGCATTATGTTCAATGCGCATCACATCTATGCCATCATCCACCGCTAAGGCGTGGAAAGACCCAACAATTTCCCCTCATTGTTGTTTTGTGCGTAGACCATGGTGGACTATCAGGACAGTAGCCATTTGAATCAATGGTTGTTTGTATCAACCGATCAGATGCAAGAATGCAGATCTCAGGCAAATCATGATGCTCGAGTGTGGTTAGTGGGTCAAGATAGCCAATCGATCGAACGTGACACCGGTACTAGCACCGACACGGAAACGACGCCAAAATCCTCATCAGCATCAGCGCCTACGGCATTGTTCTTTGCATGCGGATACAATGAACAGAAACAAAAGTCCAAGTCTGAGCAGGGAGATCCCATGACGGTTGACTATGCCGCACAAGGACCCACGAAAAATGGCAAAGGGCATGAGTTTTTGACTCCTGCAGAAGAATCCACATTAATTTCGTTCTATGCATCCAAACTTGCCACATTAATTGGCCCCAAGGCATCTGTACCGAGACTGCGTCGTGAATCCAAGGTAACAGCTACCGCAGCGCTACTATACCGACGTTTCTTCCTCTCCAACTCTGTTATGATATTTGGTGAGTTGAGTTGACCAACCATATTAAACAACACACACGTTGTGAAACAAATTGTCGATGGATTCGACGATGCAAAGTACAGGTTTTATCACACACATTCTCATACCTTGTCTTTTTTTCTGACGCAGATCCTAAGGCAGTTATGGTAGCCTCGGCGTTTCTGGCGTCCAAAGTTGAAGATGCCATGGCCGATGTACGGTATTTGCAAGAGGGGACGGAAAAGATGCAAGCACCTGTATCACAGCAAGAAATTATAACGGCGGAATTGACTCTCTTACAAGGGTGCCACTACGATTTGCTCTGTTTTCATCCCTTTAAATCCGTCTTGGCTCTGACAGAGGATCTACGAACATTCTTGAAATCAGATAAGGGTCAAAATCTGGTCGTCCGACCCATCTCTGGACAAGATTTGAAACCAATTTATGACAAAGCAAGGATGATTCTGGAAAAAGTCACAATCTGCAGCGACTTGACTTTACTGTATAGTCCTGGGCCGATTGGGTTGGCCAGTCTCATTGTTGCACAAGACGAAATCCTGGACCAATCATTTTCGTCGTCGGAACAACAGGAGCAAAAGCAGCAACAACCCCCACCGCGTATTGATTTTTATGGATATGTGCACCAGCGGTTTCCTGATAAATCAGAAGCGTCTGCTTTGCTAGAATCCTTGCCCTTGTTATGTGACCAATTGAAAGCATTGCCAAAGACCAACACCACGACCAATGAAACCATGGTACAACTGAAGCAAGTACACAAAAAACTCAAAAAGGTTCGATATTGGGGCGTTAGCTCATCGTCAGATTCTAAAAAGAAGAAAAAGAAAAAGAGCGAATCTCGGGCAACTACACCAACGCCCGATCCGGACTCTGAGGCAATGCCACCGCCAAAGCGTGTCAAGATCGAAGAGTAAAGGAACCAGAAACCTAATATCATGGTTACGCCTTGCAACTCATGTTTTGCTGAGCAAAAAGCGCCATCGATGCCTTTTCACGTGAGAAGAAAGATCATGTTAAGTCGGGTGACGCATCATGATTTGCACAACAGGGAAGCTATATCATTAAAATCCGTGAAGGAGCGTCATATTCAGTACTGGCCACAGCATTGCAAAACTGTGGTCCAGAGGCCCCTTTCGTTGTATGAAGGCTCATAACGACAGATACTGATGCATGGGCGTGCAATTGTTAGCCAGATACGGCTGTTTCCACAGTGTTCTATTAAGGCCTTGTGAAGTGATTGTAAACGCGTATATCCCAATCATGTTCGTCGCCTATGGACTCACCCCCGCAGACCCCTCTCCCCATGAGAGCCAAATCGTCTCAAATTCAAGACTTGACTTGCGATTCTGCAATGGCCACCTTAAGTTCCTCGAACGACTGGGTGGACACACTATCCTGAATCCAGCCCTGCCATTTTTCCCACTGTTTCGGTGATGCGACAGTCCACAGAGCGTGTCCATATACTCGGACGCGTGGCATTCCACCGTGATTTTTCTCAAGGGTTGTGAAGCCATACCTTAAGAATGTTTCAAAACCAAACGAATCGGATATGGCACCAAGAATGTCTCGTTTCATGAATTTTTTGAGATTCAAGTTTCTATCAGCCATGTCATAGATCTTGGGCATCAGCACTTCATCTTCCCTTTTAAGTAACGCCAAGATGGCGTCTTTATAATCGTAGAAAATACCCTTTACCTGAAAAAGATCTCGCGTCTCAAAGGCGGCATTGAGCTCCTCCGCCCTTTCTTGCACCTGTTCGTATTCTTCGTAGAACTTCTCATTTTGGGATATATTGTCGCAGTGCTTGTCTAGAACACTTTGGTCAGAGAAGAAAGGCCAACAATCAAAGAAGAATTGACCATCGTGAGCTGTTTAATGCGTCCTGAAGTGCTATCAGGACAGATAATGAAAGTTCATGGTCCACGTACGCTAAGAAGCCGGGTTTGTCAGCAGTCCCAAGTTCCATTTTGCGGTGCATATTGAACCATGATCGAAGGCGACTCCATTCGCTTTCTGCCCTTTCCAATTCACTTTGTTGCAAAAATGTTTCTACATCTCGGATTCTCCCTCGCACAACCTCATGACCGTTCCGAATGATGGCAAAAATGAGAGGTCTCGGCTTTTCAGAGGTGTAGTTGTCGTTCTTATCCGCTTTCGCCGATTCGGGAGGAGATTGGTAGACTTGATTCAGCGTTCTCTTACTTTTCGAGGCGGAACAACCCATGATGGCTATGGATGTAGGATTGAATGATGACCCGTTTGTGGTGGGAAGGATGACAGATTACAAACACAACGGATAGAACAGTCTTGTCATCACGGGCGGATCAATGATGGCGATACTGCGATACAACCTCTTGGCACGACAAAAAAGCGAGAACCCAATCCCTCGCCACTCGCCATCCTGATCGGTCTCTCACACTCCCTGAAGAAGGAGACTCCACAACAATAACAAAAACCAGACAGTCCAATTTTATCACTCCCGATAGGAAATCAATACACACGCTCGGCTTTCCTTTATCTTAATTTTCTCAATATCCGCATCGCTGGGTTGATCTTGAATCGCAGATGTAGGTCCAACACCCCCGCTGGGGAATCCGAATGGCGTCTCCCCGCCCTAAATACTCCCCAGCGGGGGTGGTTTTGAGGTTGTAGTTTCTGTGAACCAGGTTGTAGTTTCTGTGGCCAGAGAAACTACACCCTATAAGACACCCCCGCTGGGGGGGGTGAAACCTGAACTACTTACCCCATTATCTCGTTCTCGTAGTACCTGATCCCGTTGTGATTCGTGATATGAGAGTCGCATCAACAACTCTCGACCATGAATCATTCGGTGTCGGCAAGATGACGTCTGTTCACTCAGTTGATGCATTCAATACCTTGACGGCAACGCATGCCAATGGCGATTTGTAGAAACTATGATTTGAAGAATAGAACGAATAGTACCACATGTGTCTACAATCAGGAGATTCGTAGTTTCCTTTCATCAATCAGACAAGATCATGTGACGTTATTAGGCCATTGAAAGATGGAGGGAAGTGCTTTGTTGGAAATCAAGTCAGGGACAGAACACGGACTCTCGTGTATCGACACCGGTTGTGGGGTTGGTCCCTTTGAGATCCGGTCGTTCACACAAAAGGGGCAAGGTTTTGAGTGGAAATTGTGCATCAGAAAAGTCGGCGTTTTCCAAGTCCTTGACATCCAAAATGCTACTCGAAAAGTAGGCACCTGATGCCACAGTGTTTCGAAGTATGGCGTCATCCATACTCGTATCCTCCAAGGCGGCACCCCGTAGATCGGCTCCAGTAAAATCCGCATTAATGAGATAGGCTTTGTAAAATCGACATCCCTGAAGATTGCTTCCAGCGAAAGTGGTTCCACGAGCAATCACTGTATTTTCAAAACGAGAGCAAGGAATCATTTTAGAGAAGCAGATGCATCGCATGTCGTCATTGAGTGAAATGGGCCCAAGTATTCCTCCACAGTGTTAGGCCTGTCATGGGCGACCGTCGTACCTTGTGTAAAGTCTTTGCCCTTGTAATTCGTTTTTGAAAAATCTTGATTCGAGATATCCAAACCAGCAAAGTCGAGACCCCCACCAGACACGGCCATGGCAGGTAAAGGCGTTCCAACCGTTGACAGGGCAATACAGGCAGCAGCCGCGATCGAAGCACACGCTTGGCCAACTCTATGGTGGATTGCACAAATGGTCGTCGGTACAACGTCAAGCTTTTTTGTCATCGTCATTATGGTATCGTCCTCATGCTGAGACAAAAGTGGTGCTGTGTCAGGGCGCCTCATCGCGTGTTTCTGTGTAGCAGGGCTCGCCTGAAAAGCCTGACAAGCTGCGAGGGATAGAACCAACAACACCGACACGCTCTTTCTCATCATGGTCACAAATGCAGAGCTAAGTTTCGGCGGATGCTGACTTTGCGTCCGATGTCGCAGCGTCGGGCGTCGGGTCGATGGGAAGATGAAAAGATCCCGATGATTCATTGATGACATGGGGCGATGGGGTGATTCTCATACCCTGACCGCTTTTGGATCGCATAAAAGTACTGACGGTGTACGTCAAAACTGTAACCGACAGAATCATTTCAATACCTGACATCATTCTTACTTTTTCTCACAAATCCCTGTCATCACCATGGCATCTTCGTTTCCACCGCCGCCACCACCTCCGAGATCATCCTCAGCCCCGTGTAGCGCCAATTCAAGCAGCATCACTTCTGGTCCGTACTCTGAAATGTCAAGTCAATCAGGAAGGATGATGCAACAACCCCATTTACAAGTTATGGACTTGACCGAGGACTCGCAAGCACAACAAGCTGCTCATCAAACAGTTTTGGATAACCTGGAGATAACCAAACTAGCGGGTACCTTGACAAATGTACCAACCTTACCTCAGGATGTACGGCAAGCACTCCGACAAATGGGACAACCAGTGAGATTGTTTGGGGAAAACTTGGCGGATGTACGACAACGGTTGCGCATGGCGTTGGCCCAACAAGAATTTGAGCAAAAACAAGCTACTACAACTGTAAAAGAAGAGAAGGAGGATGACGAAGAAGAGGAACAAGTGACCAAGTATACTAGGGCATCTCCCGAACTGATTCAAGCACGACAAGCGATCGCCGCATTTTCTATGGAACGATCCAAACTGCGATTGGAACGAGAACGACAACTACGAACCATGGTTCGCAGTCACTATCGTAAAAGAAAGAAAACAAATGAAGAGAATAATGTTGAAGATGAAGCAAATGTTTCTAATACAGATATGAATCCCTTGCAACGTTTGGATGCTATTTGTCGACCAACTTATCAGCATTTGCGACAAGTGACCTTGGAGGGATCCCAATACGCCGATCGACGTGCCTTGACGAGTATATGCCAGGGCTCAATAACCATGAATGAAAAAGGTCGTCAACCGTTTTGTGTCACAGCGGGATGGACAGCATCTGTACAACTGTGGGACGTTCCCTCCTTGATGCCACTGGGAGAAGCGACACTTTGTCACGAAGATCGCATCATGGCAATGGATCTCATGTCGCCACCGCCCGTATCGTCTAGCTCAAGCAATCTTGCAAGTAATACAGCCCTGCTTGTCACGGCTTCGATTGACACCACAGCCAAATTGTGGAAAATACAGCCTAATGCGACACAACCCATGCTTGTCGAAGAGGATAACAAAGCAGAAGAAGAAGACCCGACGAACAATTCCAGTCAAAAGTCCACAGATACGGCTGCTCTGACGGTCAAAGAGGTGGCTCATTTGCGAGGACATCAAGCCCGTTTGTGTCGTACTCGTTTTCATCCGCTCAAACGGCATGTAGCGACTACAAGTTTTGATCATACCTGGCGTTTGTGGGATATCGAAACGGGTCAAGATTTGTTGCTCCAGGACGGCCATGCTGCGCCAGTCTTTGGTCTGTCCTTTCACAATGATGGAAGTTTGTGTGCCGCAACGGATTTTGCCACTATTATTCACTTGTGGGATTTGCGGACTGGCAAATCCATTCATCATTGGGCCGGTCAACATGCCAAACGAATCTTGTCGGCCGATTTTGCACCCAATGGCTTTCATTTGGCCACGGCGGGCGACGATGGCGTAATTGCCATTTGGGACCTGCGACGTCGAAAGCAAGCTGCTGCAATTCCTGCTCATTCAAGTTTAATTTCCCAAGTCAAGTTTCTTCCTCCATTACAGACAAGTTTAATGGGTGAAGACCATGTCATGGGTGGTGAATGTTTGGCCTCATCCTCCTTTGATGGCACAGTCAAGCTATGGAGTGCTAGAGATTGGAAACCTTTGAATACATTGCGAGGCCATGCTGGACAAGTCAGTGGTCTGGATTTTGTTCCTACGAACCACTCGAACAAGACGACTGCATGCCAAGGCCTTGTTACCTGTGGCTTTGACAAGACGCTGAAGTACTGGTCGTGAAAATTGTTACTTTCAACCCATTAGCAGGAGCAGGTCGGTGCAAAGTTGCCTTTTGACACCTTTGGATGAAGCGTGACCATGTGGATAATGACAAAGAATCCTGCATCAACCTCTGGTTTGCACGTGGCTTGGGTTGATCGTGTTGGTGAGGATAACCCGGGGAACATGGAGCTTCAACTCATGGTGTCAGTAAAGTTGTGCCAGGTCAGTTCAATCCCTTGGAAAAGCCATCGGGTGGTACATCGAGGCTTTCTCAATCTTAGTAAAACTCAACTAAATAGAGGTAACTGTTTTCCCACGTGTTCAATACAATTCCATGGTCATCTGCATATCCGTAGATAAATCTCTCCGCAGTTTTAGGTCTGTATCCATCAAGCGAATTTATGGTTGACGGAAATGGTTCGATTGAGTCCGGAAGCTCAAGCACGCATGAGAAATGACGTCTGCCACCATCCACGGAAAGCTGTAGAGTGTCAATTTTCTATTTCGATCCGTCCAGCGATGTTCTGGATGGTATGCAGAATCATAGCATGAACCAGCCAAAGCAAAGGCCACGCGTTGAACAATAACCTCGTCATCATTGCACAATGCTGGGTCTTTCAGCGCTATCTCTTCGATTTCTTTCAGTTTATCATCTTCAATGCTTCCCTCGCTCCAACTGTCGTCGTCTTCATCAAATATAAGATTAGATTCGTTCTCATCCTCACCAGCCTGTTCGTCTACTTCATCCTCGTCATTGTCCGCGTCATCAAACTGAAAACGTATCAATCCATCAGTAAAATCTCCACTGGGCCGATCTTTTATATGTCTTGAGACACGTTCGACGCACTGAAAGAATGATCTTCGATACTTCTTTGTCAGCTCGACGCCCAAACGGCGAACTTCCTGAGAGAAATCATGCTGCCGCTTCTTGTAGAACTTGTGGTATTTTCTGATGCAGCCGGTGAGAGCTTCCCCTTCTCCTCTGATTTTGTATTTATTCATGATGCGAAGAAGTTCCTGTTCATAGGAGGCGCGTTCATCGTTGGCCCACGCTTGCAGATCCTGCGACACATTACTCCGAGAACTCTGACACTCCGATGGCATCAAAGCCATGGAAATGTCCAAGCTGTACACCTTACGAAGAGCGCTAGGAGACCAGTCCGGGTAAGCCTCACAAACAATAGTTCCATACTGATCGATTTTCCTCTTAGCGACTGCGTCTTTGTTCTCGTGACGGCGGGCGGCTTTCACTTGATCATAGAGCTTCCCAATGACGGAGCTACATTGGTAGCTCGGAGATGCTTTCTTTTCCCGCCAATGCGGCCGTGGAACCGACGACTTCAGTCGAAGAGTTGATGGGATTTCTGCAGGGACACCACTCTTTGGGTAGTCAACTGCGATGGAATGAAGCTCGGCTAATTTAGTACATTCATCGGATGTTGCGCCTTTGGAAGCTGCATGATCTAACCAGAGCATTGATATCTGTCCAACGCTGGCATTTTTGATATGATCCAAGAAATGAACGACGAGTTCCTCCGTCACCTTTTCTGGTTTACCCGACAAACGGCGCACTCGCGATGTGTCTGTGCCTTCGTAATCCATTGCCTCTTTGTTGCTTTCCAGGAAAAGTCTTTTGTCCCATGTGACGGCAAATTCATCGCCATCGAGATCCGACCCTGACATTTTGTCCGCTTCCGGACGATCTCCATGCTTACTGAAGAGAATAACATTTCGATGACCTCTCAGTTGCGGCACGTCGATCGCCGTAAGCATGCGCACGTCTCCAGGGTGCATTACGGGGTGCTTTGTCACCAACACACGACCCACAAAGGGTGAGCTTCCAATTTGAAAAAAAACGAAGCCTTCGGGAACTTCACCAGTTTCATCGAGTCCACCAACCAACACAGCACCTTTCTCGACCAGAATCCTTGATTTCTTTCTAAGAGCAAACAGTTGATGGTTGCGCATTGCCGACAAACAATCGTACAGAAAAGGCTCTGTCGACGGAGTGAGTCCTGCTGAAAGCATGTTTAGAAGAGTTTTTCGAGACTCGTTTCCAGCTCCTGTGAGAGACCGAACCATTTGAAGTGCAATCAATCCGTCATCCAGCATTTTATCCAGGTTCACCAACATATTTCTCTGCATATCCAAAAAATGTTGTTCATGTATCCCAAGCGCTGCCAATAGTAAGATAACATTCCGATTAAGATAGTACGGGACACGTTTCCCGATAGAGCAGACCTCCACACCAGCAAATGTTCCACCAAATTTGATCATACTATCCCGGATATAAACATCTGCATTCGGAGTTCCTTCTGGTAAATAAACCATTGGTTCATCGTAAGCTGTCAGAGTTCCTTTTGCACCCCCATAACGTATCTGAATAATCGACACATATTTCAAATCTTTCGGTCCAATAGGAAGTTCAAGGAGAAGTTCGTACAGGGTTCTCCGCCTGATCAAACCAGTCCCGTCGGAGTGGCAACCTCTGGCCCCTTCGATGTCATCGATGACAACAGGACGAGCTTGGAGAGAAGACCTTTCGATAGATCTGGTAAAAGTGGTAGAGAAACACTGGCCAAGTCTAGCTCCAAATTTTGAAGGCGTCCGACATCTTGAGAAATCCCCAAGTTCGTTCCGCATTGTGACAACGTCCCATGAATGACGCGATTCAGAAACCATCCAGGCGGAGCACTCTGTGAGCTGACTAGATGAATAGGCCAAGAAGACAAACTTTCTTCCACAAAAGTCGATTCCGTTGACGAGAGAGTCTTTCAAATGTCCCCTCACAGTTTGCGTCAACTCTGATCCATGAAGCGGTGATCCATCTTCTTCGGTGATGCTTACTCGAAGGAACTCGTCCACAGCAAATCCGTATTCCTGGCAAAAATGGCGAACTGCCCGATTACTTGTCTCGATGCCCATCCCAAGAAAATGCACGCGCAATGGACTAAGCCGTATCCGTGGCACAAGTATACAGTGTGGAGGCACTGGCGGCGAATCACGAAAAGCCGCACCAGGCAGTAACTTGCGGAACAAACGTGAGGGGTACCTAGTGCAGCCAAATCCTGATGCCATATCCTCCAGCGCCTGGTGATGGACAACAAATGAACCTTTTAGTGTCCCAAATAAGTTTACCTGATAATGACGCATTACTTACAAGTATGGCGTGCTTGAGGAAAACGCGGTCTTGTGTCGACGACAGTACTTCCAAAATATTGGCCTGACATTCATTGCCAAACGTCGCCTTGTCGGTAATCGCATGATACGTTGTGAACTTTCCCTCGTCACGAAGCTGACGCAAAAGCGAAGCTGCACAAGTGTGAGTTCCTCCACCATCAATTCAGGGCGACGGAAGCTGTACCGCCGCATGACAAAAAAGTTCTTACCAATTTGAAAATTTCTAACAGCTTTCAGAGCGGCATTGAATTGTTCGTCGTACCGAAAACCAATGTCAGTCGACTTGATCCTGGTTGGGTTTTGAAAGTCTTCTGAACTGAAACCAATCACCCCACTTTCCCGAAGTTGATCGTTCAGGAAAAGTTCCTTGATCTGAACCCCCGGGATCAAAAGCTTGTACCCTAAGTACAAGCCTAGTTGTTCTCCTGAAAGCCTGTCCCACGTGCGTGTTCGTCGGAATTCTGGTTCGTTTTCGTTGACTAGGTTGATTTCGGACAATTGCCACAGAATCTCCGCTATGTTGTCTCCTGGTTCGTATTCTGATAGCTTGGCATGAACCAAAGGAGGGTTCTTGAGAGAAAAGATGAGATATAGCTCATCGGACTCCTGTCGACAGAGAGCGATGGGGGTCAAAAGTTCTTTGAATTTGAACATAATTCGATACTCTCTCGCAGGTCCCTTGTAAGTCAATTCAATGCACCGTTCCTTGATATCAATAACCATCACTGGAGGGGAACCCTCTACAACTCCTAGCCACTCTCCCTCATCTTGATGATCGTTACTCAGCATATCCATTTCACGTTCTCCTGGACACCAATGCCCCAGCCAGAGACCACTAGCTCGCATCCTCACTTGTGAGCCCTCGGTTTCTTCCAGCAAAATGTCGTTTGAAGGAATACTAGGGCGAACCAAGATTTCTCCATTTTTGTGTCCAAGAGGGCACCGGATTTGCTGACTTCCAACCACTTTGGATAGTTCTTGCCCACCGAACACACGTTCGGCATCGTCTTTGTGGAAGAAAACAACACGTGCCGGTGGATAGATAATAGGTCGACCTCGGCCTTTCCTTCTGTCGCTACGAACAGTTCTTCGACAGTATTTGACGTCTCCATAGACATCGTTAAAGAATTTCTTGAGTGCTTCCAGGTTCGATTCTACCCGTAAATCTCGTACATTGGTAACGAAAATCGATCTCGACAGAATGTCCTTCTCTTGCGCTGCAATCTTCTTGTGGAATTTCGACTGCCTCTGACGGAATTCGTCTGCATTCAATGCATTATCCATGGTCCTATTCCTCCATGATGCTGTGTAGTTCTGTTGAACTTTCTTCTTGGACTGCCTGTTCTTGCGTTTTCGTCCCATTGTCTTTTTGTGGATTTTTGTGGAAACTTCGTTCCAGGGACAGCGAAAAGTGAGACATGCAAAAGATGTTACCCCCAAGCAAGGTTTAGACTCTGGTCGCACATTAGTCGGATCCTGTCGAGAATTCCCTTCTCCGAGTCAAAAAATGATTGACGGACAGACTATAGAATTATAACCCCCGCTAGGGCGTAAAAAAATGTGTGATGAACACTCTTAGCAAAAAGACGCGGGAACAAGTAGCCATAGCAACTCCTTTTGCTGCAAAGCCATCCGTTGAATGTTATACTCATACGTTTTCTCGCCTACACCGAATATAAAATCCGTGGAGGCAGTTTGAAAGTCCTAACGCTTCGCAGGTGACGGAGGACCATGATGATTTTATTAGAGTGCATTTTTCTGGGGCAAAGTGCATTAACACTCACGGTATGACAATGTGTAAAAACCGTTGGACATTGTTATGTGAGACGAGGATGGACAATGTCAGATTTTGACTCCAATCGGTCTCAATTGTGCCACTTCCTATTGCAAAATAACCCAGACCTCATGAATTGCCTTTGATCATCATACGACCTTGAGGACTTGTAAAATCAAGGCCCGGAAGAGATACTGAGGGCGGTTTATCTTCACCTTTCACCACAGTCCCTGTACCGAATGTTCCTCCAAGAATGCCCACTTCTCCCGATGCTGCAGAAACGGAGCCCGAAAGACCATCCGTTCGATCTGGTTGGGAACAGTAGTCCCGGCAGTTGTCTTCGCAATAGTTGGAGCTATCGTTGGGTACAATGGCGCGACAGTTCTTATAACAATCCTTGTAGCAGTCTTCCTTGGCCAGAGCTGGTTGTATTGGAAGAAGGACTAGATGTGCCATTCCACCGGTGAACGCACTGCCGAGAAGGGTGCGTCTTGTCGTCGTCGTCGTCGCTGGCATGTGGCCAACATTCCACGCGAACGAAGCGGAGCAAAGGCAGAGAATCAACAAAAGAGAACGAGTGCGACCTTTTGTCATGATCAATTCTCTTGGTTTCATGTCTTCTTGCAAATTTTTTCCAACAAGGAATGAGTGATGTCTGGATCTTTGATCGCCATAAGGTTCCCCATTCCCCATACCCAAAATCGAAATACAAAATACAAATTCAAAAACGCTTTCTCCCCGACTTGCTACCTTACTCCATTCTTTGCTAGCGCTTCTATTACCCCATAGCGTTATAGGACGACGTAATGCTCCTATTCCTACTCCAAACTCCAATACGACGTAGACAAAGGTCTAAAGATCAGTTTATCTTTCGCAACTTGATCACCGATGAAAACAGTCATCACGTGCTCATTCAGCAGTTGTCTTAGTAAGGGGAAGTCCTATCTGAGTTTACACTTTCGATTCTCTTTGTCATTCTCGAAGTAGCTAGAGCGAGTACCACAAGAATTGACGCAGCTAGATCAACGGAGGCATGCTGTAAGAGATGTTTCCTTGAAATAAATCGGCTCGTCGATACCCAGAAAAGCTTCCGGTCGGTCATCCATTTCACCTGTAACATGGACTGTTTTCGGAGAATACAACGTCTTGAGACAGCTCTTTTCCATCACATGGCACCATTTCCAATTCGTCTTTCGCTTCTGTGGCAAGTCACTCCATGGTCGTGTCTTTCGACTTCGACAACATGCGGAATGATTCTCGTACAAATCCGAAAACTGGATATTGGACGCCCATTGTCAAGCTGCCAGTAGGGGCAGAAAAGTGTGAGAGTGCGTCAAGACCGGAGCTTGGTCGACGACAAGAGCGGAATCTATTGATGTCCCCCATCCGATTCGCATGCCGTTTCGAGAATAGCCCAATACGGAAGCTGTTGGAAGGGGCAATTCTTTTGGGTCCCCCAAGAGGACCAATTCCGACACCAGAGGGGATCCAACGCATGAATCTGGAACGCGTGCGAGAATGAAGCCACAACCAAATGGATCGTTTAAATGGTGGTCACCATGATCCAAACAACGGACTCCCTCGGAATGAATCCTGTCAACAGTCGTACTCGGCAGACTTGAAGTGTTGGTCTTGCGGGACGCAGCTCGTACAAGAAAGCCGAAGAAGGGAGGATGAGGAGACCTTGATCTCTTTCTTGTGTACAACCAGGAACGACAAGGAGGCGGTTTCCCATTTTCCGATTCACGCTCAAATGATTCCAAACACATAATCAAAGTAGCTTCCCCTGCACACTTGACACGACCAGCCCATTTCTCTATCATTCGGCCTCGAACTTTTTTCATTGTCCATCGTAGTCTCTTTGTCGATTGACTACGACGAGTTCTCCTTCTACTCGGTACATTTCGAAACTCTGGTTTAGGAGTCAAAGTGGTCATGATGTCCGTTTCTCGCCGTGCTTTGCTCTTCGTGGCGGCCTCTACACTGGTGGAGAGTGGCTGGTCCATGTTCGTCGATTCGTCGGCCTCCGACCAACACCACAACACACTGGTTGTCAGCTCTTGTCCACTTGACTGTAAAAATGGAGGAGTTTGCATTACCAAATCGTCTGCTCATGAATCTACCGTGACTGCCGTGGAACGCAAGACGGAAGAAACGACCGTCGCCTCCACAGAGAACAAAGAAGGACAATGGCAATGTCAGTGTCCACCGGGATATCTGGGAAACTTTTGTGAAATACGTCCCAAGACACGTAATTTGGTTGGTGGAAATCAAACCTGTGGAACACTTCAATGCTTGTACGTACATCTCGGATGCGCATTGCGTCGAGTTTCGTCTTTTACTTGTTGTCATTGGCAAAAAGGACAAGCGACATGTTTATGTTAGGTTAGAGCAAGGAGGTGTGATCTCACAAAAAGTGTTCTTGTTTCGTTGGGTGTTTTTCCCTCACACGCAACGACGATACAGAAATGGTGGTCAGTGTATGGAAGGCCACACGACTTTTGATGGCACTCCCGTGTGTGATTGTTCTGAGGCATGGGATCCCACTGGTTTGGCCGCTGGTGAAGTGAAGCGATACGTCGGAAAATCCTGTCAAACTGATGTGACCGAAGCCGATTATTGTCCAGGACCAAATGGAATCAGCCGAGAACTGTTTTGCATCAATGGAGGGGAATGTCGAGCGTCCGCCGTCAACTACGATGACAAACCCTGTCGTTGTATCAATGGATTCAAGGTATGTTTGTGTAAAGGTGAAAAGGGGAAACGGACAATCCTCTTCTAACCACAGATCACGACTGTGTTAGGGTCGGCATTGCGAGTATGCACCCACGGACGTGGCCGATGATTGTACCTTGGATTGCAACGGATTTGGTACCTGCGAACACGGAGCCAATCCCTTTTCGGACAATGGTGCCAACGGTATTTTGGATCTAGAACACAATGGCAATGAAAAGTACATGTACTGTCGATGCGATGAGTTTCATGCGGGAACCAATTGTGAATTTGAGTATTCACGGTGTGAACCCGATGAGCCCAATGGCAGACGCAAATTTTGTTTCCATGGCTCCACATGTGTCAAAATCAATCAAGAAACCGTGTGTCAGTGTGAAGATGCCGCTGGCCAAAAAGGTAGGTTTGGAGAGTTTTGTATGTCGGAGCAATGACTTTTCATCAATTGTGGCCATGATTTACTAATTTCATGACTCTCCCTTCTGTTTCGCAAATGCCACTGAATGATTTGGATAATTGATCTCTATTTTCACAATATTATGGTAGTGGCGGGAGAATCGTGTGAATTCCGTGCCACTGACAATTGTAACAATCCCGCCGATCCGGATCCTTCCTTCCCTGTCCCTGATCTAGAGGACAAAATGGAAACGAGTGCATTGCCCTTTTGTGTCAACAATGGCAAGTGTGTTCTCGATCCAGCGGACAACTTGTACTATTGCGAATGCAGTCAAGACGAATGGACAGGACGACGATGCGAAAATAGAGCCAGTTCTCCACAAGCCAGTCCGGCGCCAACCGTGATGGGGACCGACACGTGGCCACCCACCATTGAAGCCAGTATCACACCCTATCCCAGTGAAGCGTCTCCATCACCATCACCAATTGTCGCAACCGAACCGGATCGTTCCCCAGATGCAAGTCAATTATCAAACTCTAATGAAGATGATGGCATGTCAGGCTTTGGCAAATTTGCCGTCACTTTGGTGTCCTTTGCAGTGGTCTTTACCGGTGCCATTGCTATTTATCGGTACTACACCCGATCTCGATTTGGAAAAGAGCTGGAGTCGGCCAATGCCAACAATCTTCAACTGGACATGATATCGGAAGAAAATAATGCCGATGGAATGACCAGTGTCAATCTGGACACTCCCAAAAAGTTGTCACCGACGTCGGTTGCGGAGGATACCATAAACAGTACTGACAACATGGACTCCAAGGAAGGGGAAACCTCGGACAGGAATATCGTTTAGAGTCTCACCGAGACATTCACATCTTTTATATAGTTACTCCTAGCAGATTTTATTTCATCATAGAAACAGAGAGTTCGGAGCATTTACTCCTCTAGGTAGGCAGTTTCCTGAGTTTGTAGGAGGAGGAGGAGTTTTTGTTTGGAGTTGCTAGCTATTGCAGTTCGATGTAGGTAGGCTGATAGCAAACTTCAAACTTCCTCGGTTTTGTTGGGAAAAAGAGAGGTGACGTCAATGAACAGATATACGCCTCACCGTTCTGAGGGAAAATAAGTTTCGAAAACTGTGTTGTCAGATTTAACATCCGAACACTGGGGCGTTAATTGTTGCAGCTGGTGGGCAATTCCCCATGCAGGAACAGAAAACACCCCATTATAAAAACACCCTAGCGCGATGGAAAATACGGATCATAGAGAGAACGCGGTTCGATCTTCAGAACAACACAAAATCTAAAAGGATCTTCACCTCGTCACGCCGGAGTATCTTCTACCATTCGTGTTCGCCTGCACCGCCTTGCACTGGATTTCTTTCTGGTTTCGAACAGAAAAGTCAACGAAGGAAACATGACCATGGTGCGCTTGAACTCAAAACTGCTCATAATATGCTTTACGCTAATTCACAGAATTGTTCCAGTCATAACCAGTGTGGAGCCATTAGAGGAAATCGAGGTGGGCGCCCTTCATGCCGAGCCTCCTGTGGATAACGTTGATTCGTTGTCGACGCCGTCACGGTGCTCTCTGGACTGCTTCAATGGAGGAATCTGTGTCAATAAGAAAACAATGAGAACAACGGAAAATCCAGTTGCTCGCGATATAGAGGGAGAATTTGAATGTCAGTGTACAGAAGATTTCACAGGACCATATTGCGAAGTGGATCGTCGAAGACTTGACACGACAAACTGCGGCGCTATGCAATGCTTGTAAGTGTTCGTGTTGGACATGCGATTGACCTGCATTTCTTGAGAAACGTGGTTCCAACAGTCCTTCTGTTTTGATTTTGGATACATAAATAGAAACAATGGAGAGTGTGCTGTGGGTCAAAGCTACGATTCACCAAATGCGTTGTGCGATTGTTCGACTGCCATTGAAGTTGTTGGTACTGCCCCAAATTTCGGGCTTGCTCGCTATGTGGGCAAGTACTGTCAGATTGAAGTGAAAGCCAATGATTTTTGTAGCCGTGATATTGATATGTTCTGTGTGAACAATGGTTTGTGTCGTGTGCAGGCCATTAATTTTGTGGATCAACCCTGCGATTGTCCAGATGGCTTCACTGGACGGCATTGCGAATACATGGCGGAGCATGTGCAGCAGATGTGTTCACTTGAGTGCTCAGGAGTTGGAATGTGTCAACATGGGATCAACCCATATGAGGATAATGGAGCAAATGGAGCATTGGATCTGAATGGTGGAGGAACTACTGATTTCATGCATTGTGTCTGTAGCGAAGGCCATGCTGGAACGAATTGCGAGTACGACTACATCAAATGTGGAGGAGAGAATAGATTCTGCTTTCATGGTTCCCAGTGTGTCATGGAGGGAGTGACTACAGGAGAGGTCTGCGAATGTAGCAATGACAACGGAGTCAGATGTAAGTCTTCGTTGAGGTTTATCATCGTTGAGCAAGTATTTTTCGTTCTGTCTCACCTGTGCTTCTTGTGCAGTGGCTGGTGATTTCTGTGAATTCAAAGCAACAGATCATTGTGAAAATCCGACACCAATTGATGAGGTTTCGGCTCTCCAACTTTTCGACTCATTGAACAAAATGTCTTCGGCCGAGATTCCGTTTTGCGTCAACAATGGTATCTGTTACAAGGTTGCTGGAAGCGATGACCATTACTGCTCCTGTGATGTACGATCCTGGAGTGGAAGGCGCTGTGAGCTCAAGAACAAAGGATGGACTACCCAGGCGACGCCTCCTCCTACGTCGGCGGGCACTGGAATTGTGCAATCTGCTCCTTCGGGTCTCCATATTTCCCTGTCCCCAGTGCCTTCACCGACTCCTTCTCCTGCTCCCACTGGTGCGCCGGTAGCGGCCGCCACAGCGGCTTTGCCCAATGCCGAAGGAATGTCGGCGGGAGGAAAATTCGGAATTGTGCTCGTCGTGTTTGGAGGAATTGCCTTTATTACTGTTATGGCCATTTACTTCCACCAACGAGCGTATTTCATTGAACGAGTTGTGTACCAAGGTACCAATACCAGAGACAACGTGTTTCGCGACAACCACTCCCATTTTGCGGCCCCCGACTCTCATTTCGCGCCGCCCGAAGCTCACTTTTTACCACCTGAGAAGCATTCTCAATTTGGACCACCGCAAGATAGACACTCCCATTACCCTTCACCACCCGAAAGACATTCTAACTACCCTCCACCTGAAAGACAGTATCCAACACCGGACGGCTCTGAAATGGAAATGACGCCTACAAACTATGGCGAGAACGGTGAGCGGCCCAATAGTCTCCATCGCTTGAATGGACTTCGGAATGGTGGGATTCAAAAACATTCGTACACACCTGCACGGACGTCGGAAGAAAGAGATTTTGCTAACGTTGAGTTGGTGTGAGTTTGGCATTGCAATGCACTGAGTGATGACAGTCTTCTTTCTATCCTTCCACGTCGCGTTCCATGGTAGGAACCATCTTCGAGTAACGCGACATCTTGTATATTTTCGACCAGTTGTGCATACGTTGTTGGAGCATCCCATTGAAATCATCTACTCCTAGAACTACGAATCCCATACATCACAGAGGAACAACATGCGAATGAAATCTACTCCGACGACAGTGCCAACAGAAAAAGCCTGGTCATAGCAAACCCTGTTTAAAAATTATCAACAATCGACTCTTCTGCTGGAGCCAAGTCCTCTGTCCGAGCTAATCCTATGAACACTGCACCCTGCACCTCTAGGTAGACTACATCTGATACCCCTTAAACGATTCAAGTCCAGTCGCGCATTTTACACATGCCATGGCAATTCGCCAACAAGCAACACAATACTGGGTCACACAAGAACGCAAGTGTACAAGTGTGGTGAAGACGCCGAGACTTTGTCCAAGCAGGAAGACGTGCGTACCGGCCGCGTTTGGTTCAGCAGAAACAAAATCGAGATATGCAGCCAAAGGAAGTTGTGGATTTGGGCAGGATGTGGGACGAATGGGTTCGCTGTTCGTCCATTTTGCATCAGCGAGACAAGTATTATCGATTCGGCACCTTTGAAAGTTGTGGCACCAAATGGGATGACTTTAGCAAGGCCATGTCTGCCAAGTTTTCGCGAGACAAGGAATATGCTGCGAAAGTCATGGAATCTACGAATTTTTACCGGACACACAAAAAGTCTCCTACCATTGGAGTTATTTGGGAGGCCAAGGATCCGCCCAGTTGGGACTAGTCAGAGGTCCCTCTCCAACTGGAAATCTTTTGCGTAGACGACTTTGTTTGGAGAACAGTGTCATGTCGTACAATGCTACGAATTGTGGCAGTAATCGGTATTTTCTTTGAGAACTCCATGAATGTTCATGCAAAGTCGAGTCCACCGATGATATCGCACACCTTGTCCGTTCTCACCCTAGTTGAGGTCTTTCGGACAAATTTATCCAATGTTAGAGATGTGGGAGCAGTTCTGGAAAAAGTTTTAACTTAACGACTCTCTTGCGAAGTTCATCATGGTCCACGTCCTTAGTGTCTTAAAATAAGGGAATTTTTGTTTGTCAATCGGTTGAGCTAGTACTTTCTTGTTCCTTGCATACTTTTCCAATGCAAAACCCATTCCAGGAGGCTTGGTTCCCCATCTAACCAAGCGATGAAACAAGGTTCACTCGACATTCTTTCGTCGGGAATTGGGAACCCTCAATCCATCCGTGGGCGGTTGTGGATGTGGCGATGGGTAGCGCACCTAGCAGTTGGTCCTTTCGTCGCCCGGTCTGCTGCGCGCAGGCACTTCGGAAGAGATCCACGTTTCACTTTTGAAGAGAGACAACAAAACGCGGGGGAGGAGAAATTTTTCCACATCTTTTTCCTTGGCAGATCATTCACCTCTTCAAACGCGTCGTCGTTGAGGAGAGGCTTGTGAAGAGAACGCTTTCTCTCGCTGGATTCTCGTATTCCTTTTGTACATTACGGTATCCAATCGTTGGACGTGCTCATCAGTGATTCTGGTTGTGATTTCTCGAACGGTGACAAACTGTGTTCTTGAAGTGATTTTGATTGGTCGACTTTTTTTCTTCCTGGTCGGGTGTGTCTTGGATCCGACAGCAAGAAACCATTGAAGTACTTGTCGAACAATGAAACGACCAACAATCAATTTGACAGCATCGATTGGGTGCACATGGCTGCTTTGGTTTGTGGCCATCACGTGGCATTCTCCACATGTCTGGGGATCCATCCACCATAACAGTCATAATCCAGGACATGTCCAGGTTCCTTTTTCCAACAACTTTTATGACGATGATCATCACCAGATCAAGAAGAAGGAAAGCCAGAATCATCTACAGAGAGACGACACGTGGACGATATCTCGTGGAGGAAGCACCAGTCACTCCGAAGCCACCCTGGCCTCGTCCTCCACCAGCAGTCGAACAACGAGTCGCAGCCGTGGCATTCCTCGCAGTGCATCGTCATCCTCGTCGTCGTTGGATGACCCGGACACGAATCGATGGACCGTGTATCCACCCTGGAACCCATCACGTCGTATCAATGACGATGGTTTTGTATCAGGTTTGTTTCATCGAATTCCAGGCGAATGGGAAGCTGAAGTCCGATTGCGGACGGCCCATGCCTTGCACACGCCATGTCGTATTCGACAAGTCCCTGGCGATGGCAATTGCCTCTTTCATAGGTAGGTGCTGTTTGCTTGTCTGTGTGATCAGGTGCTGCTGATTGGTATCTGATCGCTTTGGTTGGTTGGTCTTTGGTTTGGTTTGGCTGTGCCTGGTCTCTTGTGTTCTTGTCATCTGTGTTTGTGCAGCATTAGTCTTTGTTTGTGTCACGCTGAAAATGGAACCCATTGGGATATGAAGACTTCCTTGCCTCAATTGTATCAACACAGTCATCAATTGCGTCAAGACGCGGTGGCTTGTTTGAGTGGAGAATCCGCATCCACACAATCGCACAATAATAATAATCATAAGAAAAATCACAATGGCAATGGACGACGATTGGTTTTGCAGGGACACGAATCAGTACCCAGTCGAGAATTGGTGGAAGCGGCCGCTCGGCAATATGGATTGACGCGACATGAATATTGTCGAGACATGTTGCAAGAATCGGTCTGGGGAGGAGGACCGGAAATTGTTGCCTTGGCCAATGTCTTGCGAAGACCGATTCATGTCTATGAATTGCGGGTTGTGGATCCAGCCAATCAGGACAGTGAAACAGACGATGATTTGCTCGAGTATTCCTTGTCCGGTTCCTCCTATTCTTCGTCATCATCATCACCGCAATTTTGTTTGCGTCGCATGGCTTGTTTTGGTTCACCCAAATTTGATTATGGAGGACGACGTCGTGCCTTGCACATTTTGTCCGCCGACAGTCGATTTCCCGATATTGTGCCAGGGAAACAATTGTCGGATGGCAATCATTTTTTGGCCGTCTTTCCGATTGATTATGAGGATGATGACGACGAGGAGGACGATGATGGCACCTTGCCAAGACGACGCAAACGACTGCGGGGTGGTAGTTTCTTTTTTGGTCCTTCACGACACGAGACGACCACCAAACATCGCTTGGCGTCGTTTTGGAATACCCGTCGAGACGAACACAACAACCCAAACAGTATGGACAAGAACAGTGCTCACAAGGACCATGAGGTGATGCAGGATCCCTTGCACCGAGACTTGGAGGAGGACGAGGACGAGGGCCCCTTTCAATGGATGGGAGGATGGTGGAGGAGAACATTTCCCTTTCTCGAACAATAACAAACACAAGCAACACTAGCTATTCTATACGGCAGCCCTCCCTCGGAACTCGGAGGAGGCAAAAGTCAAAAAATCAGGAGTTCTCCCCTTGTTTTGCAAAGCTTCAACTATGGAGTTTGTTTTGAACTGCAACATGTCCGCCCCAGGACTATTCTGCAAGACCAGGGTTCCCAAGGTGTGCACGCGAATACTGTCCTGATCATTTTGTATTAGTACAATAAATTTAATATCATTACTAATGTTTTATCATTCGTTACAAATGATCCGTCGTTGAACGTCATGTTTTGCCTGAACCTTTTTTCTATTCTCCTTTAGCTTATGACACACCGATCAGCCTTGCCCTTGACCAAATTGTCCATTTCTTCTTCGCTCATGCTTGCCACTTGTTTCAAATCCCATAAATCAGACAGTCGCGATTGGGCGACATCGCGACGCAAATAAAACAAAATATATGCACTCGAATCAATCACATCTCGTGCGTGAATTTCGTAAATTTGCGCGTCATTGAACAAACGCCACTGTTGGTCAATTTCCGATTTTAACGACGCCACGTAATGACCACCCGATAAGGCACCTTGATGGTGAATAACTCCATACAAATCATACAACATACTCCCGTCCTTTCCACTTGTTCTTGTGGTTGAAGAAGAGCCTTTGGTATCAGCCGTCGCTTCCGTTCGGTCATCGTCGCCGTCATCATCCTTGCCCCTCTTGCCACCACATGAGGGAGCTTTTCCAATTCCGTCCGATTGTGAGCCATCCGGAGCCATGATGTGGGACAGATCTAGACCTTCTAGTGGGAAAACGACTAAATCACGCAATTTCCTCCGCATTGTGGGTGTAAATTGAAAACGCTTCAAATGGATAATCAGGACGGGAGGTAACCGCCATAGTGTCATGCGCGTGGTCTGGACTCGAAAATCTTTGCATTTTGAACAATAAGCTTCCGGAATGCGCTCTTCTTTGGCAAAGGCTTCCAGACACTTTTCCAATGTGATGGCACCGGCATGAGAACCTTTGCCACCAATTCCACACGTACGATGCATCTTGACTGGCACCGTACCAATCGGACGCGTCAGTCGCATCCCGGCACCCGATCCTCGCGCAGCAATGGGATCCAGCAAACCAGCACGAGAACCAAATCCGGATGTGGCGACGTCCACGGCAAAGTGCCAATCCACCACCAAACTATCACCATCAATGATATTGGCCAAGGAATCATCGTCGTTGATTAAACAACCGACGCAACACTTGTACCAGGGACAAATCAAGCATTTTCGCCCATCGCGAGATGTGACACGCAGTCGAAAACCGTACCGAGGCAAAGTACCAGCCGATATCTCTTCATCATCCGTCATGCCCATTATCATCCCATTGTAAAGTCTATGCTTCGTATCGTCTTCTTTATCCTTCTTCGTTGCATCGGCGCTATTTGAATTGCTTGAATGATCAATTTCCCGTTCTCCCATCAAAAAGCCCAGGACAGCTCGTGGGACAAGAGGGCGGAGACGTTTGGCGACAAGGTCGTACAACTGGCGACCAGTACAATCATCCATATTCTTTAATTTCATCAAAACCGGTGTGCCAAACAGTTTATGTGACAATGGGTGGAGGTAGTCACGAAAAACAAGATCGGATCGTCTTTGTGATATTGCTAGATATCCCGACTTGGACTGCTTATCACCTTCGCTTGCTTGGTCTTTTGCTTCTGGTTCCTCGTCTTCTGTTTCGGGGAAATTGTCAAGCTCGTAGGCATGTAATGTTGGAAGATCCCCAGTGTCCTTATTCTGCAGGTCACGCAATGCCCAGTTTAAGGGAGCAATTCGGACAATGTAGCCATCTTTAATATCGACGATGGAAAGTTCTCGAGCCTTTCGAGCAATTCTAGGATCTTCTATTTGTTTGTCTTCATTTTTCTCTGATAATTTGTCCTTGGATGTCTCTGGATCCAAAGTTGCACTCCCTTTATCACGGTCTGCTAATATTTCCTTGGCCAGTGCTGGCAATACATCCACCAGGTTTCCAGTGGCATGTACTCGGACGCAATATCGCGTAGGTTCATGACCTTCGGAAAACGGGTATAAGATTACCGAGACGGCCACAGTGTCGTCTTCCGGCAAAGGTACTGTCAAGGTGGAGAATGGTTCGAAACGGGCACTCTCGTATTTACACGTTCGACAGGTTAGTAAATTCTTGTATTGGCCATTGAAGAGAGCCACTACAATCGACAATTCTCTTTTCAAATGGTTCGCCCACCATATATCCGCCAGCTCTCGATCGGGACGACCATCGGAATCTGGAGCTTCAGTATATGGTTTGTCAACAATTCGGTTCAAATCCTCCGACAACCCGGCTAGTAGAAATGTGAGAAGTTCTTGGGCGTCGTGTTGTTCATTTCCCGAAAAGTGGTCGTTGAATTTCCCCAATGATTCTTTAAACGTCTTGGGTGTAAGAGATTGTGCATTCACCATAACGTAGGAACCAGGGGTCGTCACGCGTCTGGCCCGCGTCGTAGGTACCGCTGTTTGATTGAACGGCTTCCACAAGGAGTTGATGAGGACAGCCGATACTTGCGCCAAATGCCCTTGATATCCCAATGGATTGGTAGTGTTGATATCATTTAAGTATGCCTTGGAGGTAAAATACTCCCGGAAAATGGGCGTATGGCTGATGCACTGAATGGACGAATTCAAAAAGCATGTATTGCTGTCAAAGACAAGAGATGACAAACCCCATTTTTGTGCCATTAGAAACAATGTGTACGCAGAAAATACAAGTACAAAGTGCGACCTGCAAAACATACTCATATATAGAGCCGATCACTTACCCCATATTGTACAGACCCACAATGCCGTCGCCCAAATTAAGTTCGGGTGCAGCTCCTCCCACTCCACCCGGTCCTCCTCCACCAGCCCCAGCCAATTTGCGATTGCGACTGCGCCGAAGGATCCATTCCTTTCCATCTTCTCCGCGTGGCCACGTTCCTGTCTCGCGATGTTTGAGCTCAAGCAACAAATGAATATCCTTCTTGATTTGCACTGCATCCAAGCGCACTTTTCGTTGATCGCCAATATTCTGTTCCAAAGATAAGATCCAATCCTTGGTTCCCTCGTCATCCACGGCGCCATCAGGCGTCAAGCCCAAAACCCATAACCGTGCCATGGCAGGATCAATTTCCAATTCCTTGCACAGTTGGACCAACATGACACCGACGGGACTGACGCGACTTAATTGATAGTTCTGTTGAAACGGCCTAGCTTCTCCACCCGAAGTGGAATCACAGAGATAGACCGTCACAAAATAGGGATACAATTCAATTTCATTTTCCGTCGGCATTCGAGTCTTTGCTCCACCGACCCTGGAAGGACTACCACTGTGGAGATTCCCTGCCCCTTTTGCGGAGGTGTCAATATACCGCACGACAGATCGATGAATGGGTGGCCCTCCATCATACCAGGCCTGTAAACCCTGCCAGGCCAAGGGTGGTAGGATTTCGTAATCATGTTTCCATTGAATATCTTGTCGTAGAGCAAGAGACGACATGGCCAAGAGGGAGGCATTTTCAATCCTTCCCAGTCCCCGCACTCCTCCTTTGAGTTGCATCCGTCCATCGTCGGCATCTTCGTCGGTGCCAGCCACTTGTTGAACACACTGGGACCAGCCACGCAACCATTCGGCATTGATAATGTACCAAATGGTTCCGCGAGGACCACGTCGTGAAACGCTGGTTTGTGGATAGCGTGCCTTGTGTCGACGTTCAATTTCGGCAATCAATTGAATTTCCATGGAAGCCGTTGTGGGAGGGACACCAAACAAGACAGAGGCAATCAAACGCAAGTCCATACACAGAGGGGCCAATCGTGCCTCTCCACCTTCATCGGGAACCGATGTGTTCCACGCACAAAATTCTTCAAATGTCATGGTGGATCCATCTTGCGTGGATTCCATGGCGTGGTCCACCAGTTTGTCCAAGGGTACTACCGACAGGGTCCCCTCGGACGACGACTGATCCAGTTCGGGTGGTAAGATACCAAGTACATAGGCTACTTCGACATCCACCATGATTCCTTCCTTTGGGGACACAGTGACGGCATCGCGTTCTCCTTCTTCCGTCTGATCCATGGGAGCATCGGCCCGGAGTCGATATTCGGCATGTTCAATGAGGAGCAACAACATGCGTTCGACGTGGTCGCGCGTCAAGACGCGTGGTACAATACTGTCTTGCTGTTCGTCGTCCAAATCGTCCTTGTCCACCACAAGAAGAACGCTTTTGTTGCTGCCATTGTTCGTATTGTTGTGGATACCATTGGCCTTGTTTTTATAGTAGGACGACGTAGTGGCCATGGAAAAGACGACAAATAAGAATCGCAACAAGGAAATATCGGGATCATGTGGATGTGCGACATGTTGTCGGACAGCCAAACAACCAAACTGAATCAAATTGGGCAAGGTCCAATAAATTTGTCGGGACGACGAGTGGTCTTCCGAAGTGTCATCTATTGGGTGGCTGTTCTGCGAGGTACGCCGTATACGACTTGTTCGAGGTGATGGAAGGATCGCATGTGGTGGTGTCCCCGTGGCCGCAGCTCCACCCACATGCAAATGCGTGTTGCGAGACCCTGCCCAAAAGACCAAGAGTGCCAAGGATTGCGGCAAATATCCTCCATGTCCCATTTCGGAATTGTGTTTGCAAACTGCATCGAGAAAGGCCGACTGACAAATCGATTGTTTGTTATTGTTTGAAGAAGCCGATGACGACGACGAAAAGGACGAGGCCGAGGATGTGGAAGACGACCCTGGTCCATCTCCTCCATCGGCACCATTGCCACTCCCTCCACCTATGGGATCTCCATGAATCAAAGAGGGTCCGGCACGGACCATGGAATGGAATCGCCGTCGCACTTCAAACAATCGACTTTCGGCAATTTGATAAATATCACAAAGTGGTTTCGGCCGATGTTCCATGGTATCCAAATAGGCCGTGACGGAGGCCGGTACTTGAGCGGGTGGAATCATGGCCTCTAGTAAAAAGGACAGCCAATCCAATAGTAAATGAGACCGACGGCGATAATCGTAGGTATCGACAAGGTGTTGCACAAAGCTAGCTTGTGTCACCGTCGCTTGAAGGGAAAACGATACCCCATCGTCGTTGGGGTTGTTCGAAGCAAACAAGTCGTTGAGAAGTTGTCGTGTTGGCGTTTCTTTGTATGAATCTTCTCCATGAACATCCGTTAAGAATCGATGAATGGTATCTCGTGTGATGATACCCTTTTTCTGATAGGAATCATAAATTCCAAAGGCGGCTCGTGCCATTACTTGGACAATGGCAAATTCGTCGTTATTCTTGGAAGGATGTTTACGACGACTGGCACTCAATGGCACTCGTGACGATGACACTCGTCGACGAGATCGTTGCGAACCGTCCAAGTCCTGAGTGCTTTCCGAAGCGTCCTCATCCACCACTTCTGCTTGTTGTTGTTGTTTTTCCAACATGCGTTGCATTGCCTGGACACGTTCTTTGCGAAGACGTGCGGCTTGGGCCATGGCCGTTGTACCACCTGGTGTCGGAGGCTTGCGAACCATCATTTCATCATCCTCGTCATCATCATCATCCTCGTCGTCTTCTTCCTCATTGTCTTGTTCCTCGTCGTCCTTCTCTTGTTGATTGGCTTCTTGATCTCCACTATTGGGATTGTCCATCCCTCCTGGATCGGATTTGGTTGTGGGTTGTTTGGCGGGTGTCGTGGGTGCATCGGCTTCCGAGGCATGTTCCGAACCTTCCTGGTTGTTGTGGGAATCGTCCGTGTCTTGGTCGTGTTCGGGGTTGGACGGTGCCTGTTGTCGATACTCGACGTATTGTTTGGCCGCCGCCAACAAGATGAGGACATCGGGGAACCAAATGAGGGGTGGTGGAACAGCCGAAGGTCCATTCATGGGACCAGCACCATAATATCCAACAGTCGTAGTAGTATTGTGATGGGGCGAGGAGGAATGATGTTGCAAGGCATGGACGAGGCAATCAAACAAACCTTGATGTCCCAAGGGACCGGCATGGGGTTGAACCGTGTGTGGGACAATCAAGGAAATAAAGGTAACCTTGTCCAAGGCCAACCATCGGACCGACAACCACTGATTCCACGCATTGGCGACTTGAGTTGGTACTTGTGCGGAGGAGGCTTCTGAACGATAACACAAGGCACGCGTCAAGACATGAATCATGTGTTCGTTATCGTCCTCTTGGTCGTCGTCGTCGTTATTGTTGTTGTTGTTGTTCGTATCTTGGTCATGGTTGTGACTCTTTTGCCGCTGGGACGACAGGGGTCGAGGACGCAACCGGACCAAGGATTGCACCATGCGACGGACGACCGGTTCTCCCAAAATGTCACAGGCTTCCCAGACGGGAAGAATGTGCACCAATTGAGATTTCATGACGATACGTTGGTGTTCTTACGCAGGCTGTTTCTTAGGGTTGTCGACTATTCCAAACTCGGGGACAAGGTTTGTCCGTTCTCTTCGACCGTTTCCTTGTGCAAGTTCCTTTTCTCCTTTGTTCACTGCAGATTCGAATCCAAGCCCCCCAAATCAGGATCTGGAAGCGTTGGAACGAAGCAAGAGGTGCACACCAAACCAGAGATCTCTGTCTTTTTTCCTTTCGGCACTTTCACTAGAATATGCTCCGTCTGTATCAATACCGTAGTATGACCACTCGTACCAACGAGACAATAACAACAAGTAAGACCGTCACGACACCCTCCAGCAAAGATATCACTGGGAAGAATATCACTCGTGTACCAAAATCTCAGATCTTCTTTGCGTGTCGTCTCGAGCGCAATGTCGTCGTTTGCAATGTACACCAGCGCAATGCTTGGCTATTGGAACAACCACAACGCTCTCTGGAAGTGGAATCACCAACGATCAATGGATCCCAAAGAACAGGGAGTTGGATGAGGACATTTTGCGTGACGAAAAAAAGACTCGCGGCGACACGACCCCCCGTTTGGGGGGTTCTACACGTGGATCCTTCTAACTAAATGGGGGCGAAGGATGGTGTGGTTTTGTCTGCGCGCCCCCTTTCGAAGACGTCTGGCCGACGATCCACTGGAGCTGGAGCTTCGTCTTCGTCTTCGTCACCCAACCACCAACCACGGCACTTCATGTACCACGACGACCATGGCGCAAGGGAGTTCGGGAAAATTGGGCAAGGCCCAAAAGTCCAAGGGCTCTCAGAAACGACAAGCTGTCCGTAACAAGAAAACCATTTCCAAAGGCCGCAAACGGTACAGTTCTACGAAACAGAATGCCAATACAAGTCACCGAATGGAAGAGGAACGGACGACCAAATCCATCAATCATCGCAACGAAACCTTGGTGGCAGCCAAGGCGGTCAGTAGTGGCACCAGATTTTTCTTGTCCGACATGAAACAACGGGGGACACAAGAAATGAAGAAACAAATCAAGGAACGAAACAAGAAACAATCGAAACAAACGGCCTCCAAATTGTCGAATCGACTGGAACAATCGCTGGTCAAAGTCAAACAAGCATGATGATGCCAACCAAGAAAACAAGAATTCGGGTCGTTAAAAGCAGAGTGATTTACACAATCATACATTCGCAGTGCAACAAGCTTCGTCTTCGACCCACACCGACAGGGGTTGTTTCAATGGATTGCTAGAAGTTCAACTGTTGCCGGTGGATGCCTCAACATGGATTCTCAATGGGCTTTTGATTTTGGTCGGTAACAAGAGCTACCATGGTCTCTTTTCCTATTAATGACGAATGGCTTCCATACCTAGAAGCTGAATCATCTGGAATACTTGTCTGTAGTAGGTGCGTGCGTTCGAGACATGTAAGAGGCGACATGGGGCATCGGGATAGCCGCTCTTTCCGTATGCGGTGAACCATCCACCAAAGGATAGGATGAGTGCGGAAGTTCTCTCATAGTTTCGTCTCAGTCTCATGGTCAAACATGTCGAGAAGCTCTTGTACGCTCTACACTCTACCAACCTTTGCTCTTCTAGCTAGAGGCCTTCCCCATACCTTAGCACCAATTACCACCAGTAGATATTGGTTAGGGTTTAGGGCTAGGTGGAAGGCTGCTCAATCGTAGACATGGCAAAGGGTTTGGAGCGACATACGGATCTCCTCCAACTATTCACTCTAACAACGTTGAACACATGCACGACGACGGCCCATCTGTATTAACTTCTTCTCAAACCATTCAAGAGATACAAGCTCTGTTCTTTTCCTTCCATGGAGAGTATGATGACGGCAGTGCCATCCCGTTTTGCTCATTCTACTAGAGGCCTTATCCCTTCTGACGACGGTAGTGGGGACGGGGATCGTGATGGAGCGAGAAACAAGAAAGACCAGCCCCGTGATCTCATTGTGGTGTTTCAAAATCGGCACTATTTGCTTCCTGTTCACAACAATACAACACCGACCATAGCATCCGTCTTGCATTTCGACAGTGATCATTCCAATTGGCCTGTCCATTTGTTGACAACGTGTCACTCACAATCGTCACAAGCGCACCTGTTACAATCAAGCGACAATCACTGGTTCGATCCGTATGTTGTCGTGAAAACCAAATCTCGCATTTTGGGAGGCAAGGGAGGCTTTGGATCGTTGCTCAAGAGTCAATCACGTCAAGCTGGTGCCAATGCCACTACCAATTTTGGTGCCTGTCGCGATTTGCAAGGTCGTCGATTGCGACATGTCAATGATGCCGTGGCGGCGGCACGAGCCAAGGAATGGCATGACCAAAAACGGGCGGGAAATACGGCCGACGACCACCAACTGGCACTTGATCGGGCTCGTGGCATTATGGAAACGGATTCGCGCATTCCCGGGTGGTATTTGGAATTGCCGGCCTGGTCCGATTTGTCCAAAAAAGAGTATCGCAAATGGCAACGACAATTTCGGTTGTGGAAACAGCAGCAAGAAAAAGAACAAGAGCAAAAACAGGAAAAGAAGCGACAATCCGAGGCTCGAGTTCAAGACTACGTGAGTACAGCCACACAGGCGTCGGAATCGGTACGGGCCTCCCTTCAATCGGCCTTGCAACAAGGATTGGCCAAACAACAACAACAAAAACAAAAGCTCAACCCACAGAATCCAAAGCCACAGTCGCCAATCCAGCCAGATGTCCCCGCCAAACGCTCCAAACATCAACCTGATCCCCCAACAGCCTTGCTGACATTGTCAGGAGACTTGGTATTGGCATACGAGGAGGGAAAATGGCAGGTTCAATGTCAGTCCAATTTTGGTACCTTTGGTATTGTGCTTAGTTACGACAGTGTAACACAACGACAACCAAGCCAACAGTCGTCGTCGTCGTCGCCGCGGTCGCCACAGAAGCAAGATCAGCCACACCAACTTTATTGGGAAGTCAAGTTGATCACGGGTGGATTGGTTCAGATTGGTTGGGCCGAATCCAATGCACAGCGATTTCAACCGAATTGTGAAACAGGGGATGGTGTAGGGGACGACACTGCAAGTTATGCCTACGATGGCAGTCGTGGCATTGTGTTGCACGAAAGTCAAAGCCAAGCATACGGCAAGGAGGGTGATTGGAAGGCGGGTGACATTGTGGGTTGTCTCTACAATTGGACAATGGGGACCTTGTCCTTTTCATTGAATGGTTCCTCTCTGGGAAATGCCTTTACCCTTACTCCAGAAACGGTATTGTTTCCAGCGGCCAGTTGCAACCCCAAAGAAATTGTGGAACTCTCTCTCTCAAACTCTGAAATGAAACATTTGCCGGATGGGGCGATTCCCGTGGGTGACCTGTTGGCCACGGAACACCATGTACAATTGGATGACGGCGACAATGATCAGGAGGAGACAAATGAAGTGGAAGAAGCTACAAATGTCGTTGAGAGCAATACTTCAAAAGATGTCGTCGCGCAGGACACAACCAATCATGTCGTGGAAGCAAAAACCCCATCCGTCTCGTACTCGTCACCACAGGAATCCTCCAACGCCACCAATACAGATGCTACGAATACTGTTCCACCAACCACGACTCATCCCCCAGAACCCATTGACTTGGACCAAATGAAGTCTGTCTCGGATTTGGAAGTACTGGGTCTCGATCGACTCAAGGAAGCACTGCGGATACGGGGACTCAAATGTGGAGGGACACTACAAGAACGGGCTCAACGGTTGTGGGCCGTTAAAGGCCTTGCACCAGAGGACTATCCATCACAATTGTTGGTGAAAAGGAATAAGCAATCGTAGTGCAAATCATTATTTTCGAGAGCAACGCAAACATGGATAGGAAGAGACTCAATGATTTCAATCATGGAGGTCGTCGCTAGCCTCGGTCTTCTTTCCACGCAAAGACATACAAGGAGGTTCTTGATTAACCATGTCAAAAATAAAAATGTTTTTGCTTACTCGAATCCATAGGATTAACATTCAGTAGCCTTCTCACAAATCGTGATGGTGGTACTTCACATATCATACGAAACATGTCGGTTCTTTGGGCAGCGACAAACCCCCCTGTTGCTGTCCAATTGCATCCCCTCCACCGCTTCTAAATCTCAGTCTCTTGTACAACCTTCTCTTCATCCATGGCCTGATACAAGAGTGCGAGGCCACTTCCATTGTCCCCTCCAGAATCATCTCCTCCTCCGGTTTCTTGTTGACTTGTCGTCGTTGGTTTGGTGTCGGTTTGTTGCGGCTTTGGTGTAGCCTCCTCCGGCTTTGAGGATGTCGTGGTCACTGTCGTTGATGGTTTCGATTCTTTCGTGTCATTCTCCTCCTTCTTTTCAGTGGCCGTTGGATCCAAGTGCAATTTTTTGCGTTCCGGCATCACATCGGTCGTCGTCGTTGTCGTCGTGGTAGTTTCTCCCTCGACAAGGTTTGGTACTGGCGCGGGCTGTGCAGAGTCAGAGTCCTTTGCGGTGTTGTTATTGGTGGTGGTCGTGACGGATTCGTTGAGCATGACGACATTCAAGATTTCCTTGCTTCGACTGGAGGCTTCTTCTCTTCGCCGCTTGGCAATTCTCTTGGCATCGCTCGTCCATGTCTTGGCATCTTTGAGAGCTGTGTGTAGGGTGGAGGAACAAATAATACAACCACAAAGGATGTAAATGTTAGAAATTTGCCTCGAAACGAGATTCACACACCAGAACACCACAAGTCGTCCATATTGTTGTTGCTCGTCGTACCTTTCATGACCTTGAGGACTGCCTTGGGTTGATCCATGGGATTTCCATCATGATCGAGGAATCGTCCACCACTCCCAATGACTTGTTGGTAAATGGACAAACCAATTTTTCGTTTGGAAATCTTGCTGGAGGTGGAATCGTACAAGGGATATTCGGCCGCCACCAAATTGCGAAAATGTCGATTCACTTGTTGGACTTTGCCTCCCTTGCCCGACACGACATCTTTGCCCAAATGCACCGTATAGGGAAAACAGGACAAATCCACGTCCTTGTTGTGATGAGTGCCATGCGTTGCAGCATCCGTGCCAGTGTCGGCAGGGACATGTTGTTGTGTGGTTGATGCTGGAGCCGTGGAAGTGGTTCCTGATAACGCCACGGTGTTGTTATTGTTGTTGGAGATGGGATTGGGCAGAATTGGCAGATTGGCCGTCGCTGCTGCGGCTGCCGCCGCAGCCACAATCGGATCCTCGACCAGGGTCGTCGTGGTGGGAACTTGTTGAACCGTGAGAGGAAGAATGGTGGTTGGAGTAGTAGTAGTGTTGGCCACTGCAATCGGTGTTGTTGTTGTTATGCCCAGAGGTGGTGGTGCCATGGCGACGGTGGCCGAGCCTGTTTCGAGCGTGGTTGCTTTGTCTTGGTCCTCCGTCCCCGTTGTTCCAATGCGGTGGCTGGTCTCCTCCTCCTTCTTCTGAATCTGGGACCTTGTCTTGCTGTCATCGTCGGGGTTCGGGTTGCGGGGCGCTCCCTCCTGGTCGTCACCTGCAGCATTTGCTGCAGCAACAACAACGGGAGTGGCAGCAGTGGTCGCACTCGCCGCTCCGTCCTTGGCAACAACGGCTGCTTGCTCCACACTCACATGGCTCGTCGGGTCGACTGGACGAACCAATGCGGCGGTCGTCGTTGTCGTGGTAGCAGCATCCTCCTTCCTCACCGCCGTGGTGGTGGTGGTGCTCGTCGTCGTGGACACCACTCTCGCCTCCTCCGTTCCTGTGGTTGCCGTCGGAGGATGAGACGTTGTCGAACTTGCATCCATGGCCATCTTGGGGCGACTGATTTTGGAATCCACAACAGCGACTCGCTCTGGCACCGTTGCGGCGGTTGCGGTTTTGTCTTTGTGTGTTTGATTTGTTTGCGCTGTTGCTGTTGCGCCCTGCGTCTTGGGCGTTGCGGTGAGAGAGTCGCCGATATCGATCACTCTTCAGCGTTTTAAGGAAATTAATGTCTCTAATATATTCATTGTTTCTGATCTTTTCCTTCCGAGGAGGAGTATCCCTCCCCCTCAACTCCTCTCCTGTTTATTTCCTCTCTCTCTTTGGCTACAATCCAAGCGCCCAACGAGAAAGACGACGAGAGGGCCATGTCTCGACGCCGAAAACGCAGTGAGGAAGACGATGATTTGGACGACGATGACGATGATGACGAAGAGCAAGAAATAGCGGCATCGAGCAAGAAACGAAAGAAAAAGAAGGGAGCTTTTTTGGACGATGCCGCTGTGGAAAGTGGGGAAGAAGACAATGAAGACGAGGACGACGAAGAGGAAGAAGACAACAATGAATATGTCAAGGATGGATTCTTGGTCGATGAAGATGAGGTGGATGAGGAAGTAACCAAGTCCAAGAGTAAAGACGATTTGGAAGATTCCGACGACGATGATGATGATGATGATGACGACGAGGAGGAGGACCGTGGCAAAAAGGAAATGGTGCGCAAAAAGTCACGCTTGACCAAATTAAAACAAACGGAACGATTGGCCGAAGAAGATTTGGAATTGATTCGAGAAGCGCAGGGACTGGGGCCGTCGACGGCAGGCGCCGACCATGCGGTAGCGGATGCCTTGGAAGATCGTCCGGTCCAACACATTCGGGCCCGCAACGAAGCCGAATTGCAAAAAACATTATTTGATGGTGGCGACGAGGAGGAGGAAGAACTGTCTTCAAAACAATCTGCCAAACAACAGCAACAACGGAGACGACCTCCGGCGTCCGCCTTGGATCGCTACGATGAAGATGGGATGGATGACTTTATTGAAGATGATTTGCACGATCAAGATGATATCCGTGCTTCGGAACAACGGGGAATGATGGATGATGATGGATATATGGGCAATGAAGTAAGCGAAGCTCAATTGAGTTTGGCCAGTGAAATTTTTGGAACGGATTATTTGGATTTTATGAATCGCGATGCGGGAGGTCGAGACGATGAGGAAGAGGACCTCATGGGACGTCGGAGAGAGCGTGGCATTGATTTTGGATACGACGATGCGGAAGATAGTGATGAGGGATCCTTGTTTGGAGGAGAGGAAGAAGATGATGACGACGATATTAACTTGGATGGTTTGACGGCACAGCAAAAGGCGGAAGCCTTGAAACTCAAACGAGAAAAGACCAAGTTGGCCAAACAAGAACGGCGACGCAAGGCGCAACAAGCCAAGACGGAGAAGCGCAAGGCACAATTACGCCGTGTATTTGAACCAGTGCAATTGATTGAAAATTTTTGCACCGAACGAGACGATTTGATCCGACAGACTGACGTCCCCGAACGATTGTTTGGATGGGGCGAGGGCGAGGGCGGAGTGACCTTTTATGGACCGGCCGAATACAAGGGCAAAGGAGAAAGTGATGTCGATTCTATTCCCCTTACAGATATGGAACGGAAACAGGCGGAATGGATTGCCAAGCGAGTTCCATCGGTTGCGGAAGCTTTTCACGCCACAGGAGGTGTGACGCCCATGGACTTGGGTGGCGCTGAGAACGGCACACCACTTGCTCCACATCAAGAAGAAATTGTCACATCGATTTCCTACACATTACGGTACATTCACAGGGACAAATTTGAGTTGGCTTTTATCAAGCGATATCGCAAGGATTATATCACATCCACTGCAGTACGGGAGAATCTTCATCAGGTTGTAGAAGAAGACACGGAATGGGATCGGATGATCAAGGCACGCGCCAAAGTGCAAGAGCTCTTGTCCTCCATTACCGGTCAAGCCGATGGAGATGCTCAAGCTAGTATGGATAGTGATGGACTGGTCGAACTGCGACAAAAACTGGACGAAGCCAAACAAGCCTTGGATGATTCACAGGCACGTGCCTCGACCCTTCAGACAGAATTGGATGCCTTGAGTAAAAAGAAGGGAGATGATGACGATGACGATCAACTCTTTGACGATGATGATGAAGAGGAAGAAGATGAAGCAGAAAAGGCCAAGGAAAAGGCACGTGTCAATTCTTCGTTGAAGGACGTGAAGCAATTGGTGACCTTGCATACCGAACGAGCCACGCAGTTTCAGTCTCAACTGGATTTGGCTGAAGCACAAAATCGCGCCTTGAATGAGAAGGGACCGCAAATGGAACGCGTCATGATGAAAATGCGCCGTGAGTCGTTGTGGAATGACAAGGACTATCGCGAAGAGTTTTTGTCCAAGGTTGAAGAAGCCAAGGAAGTTGTAGATATGAATGGGTACCTGCATTTGATCCAAGAAGGCAACGAAGCCATCAAAAAGAAAGAAATGCCCATTTTAGCCGCCACGGGTGGCAAAGAATCGCGCCATCGACGTAGTCGTCGCTTTGATCGTGATTACTACCGAACCTGTGTTGCCGAGGGATTGCGAGCCGTTTGTTACAAGTTTTTGCTGTCGCCTAACCGCGTTGGAGTCAAACTGGAGGACCAATTCCAAAACAACCAGGGAACTGCCTTTGACTTTACCCGAACCATGCCCGGAGAAGAAGATAAACATGATCCTCTCCAATGGGTGCCACCGCAGATATCCAAATCGCCCACGGATTTTTGCAACGAATTGATTGGAAGTGGTGAATTGGTCCTTTTGTCCAACAGTGGTAATTCTGCGACCTCTTCATCTGACGAGGATCCATTGCGAGGGTGTCGCTTTGTGGCTGCCCTCGAGTTGGCCAGTGAACCACGAGTACGCAAATACATGCGCCAGTTGTTTCGTCAGTATGCTCTTTTGACAACCAAACCAACGGCCAAGGGATTAGAAGAACTGGATGCCTTTCACGATTATTACGGCTTGCATTTGATTCGTAATAAACCAACTCAAGACCATTTCCCAGCCATTTTGACTGATACACCTGACCAGATCCGACAACGAAATCTTATGTCACCCATTGAACGCAATGAGATGGATACGAATAGAAAGCAGCGGCAAATTGATAGCTGTTTACAATATCTAAACATTATCAAGGCCGCCCAAGCAGGGTTCCTAACCTCCCACATTCATCTCCCCATGGCAAGCGACATTTCCAGCGGATTGGACGATTGGTACCATCCCGACAACAAAGCCTTTTCTTCCAACCGAGCCGCCTTCCAAAGCCTGGATATCCTCGCGCAACCTCTTGAACGAGTCTACATGCCACCGGATGGTGATACAGATGCGTGGAACAATGAGCGTAAGCAAGTTGTGCGAATGGCGTTGACAAACTTCCTTTTACCCGCTCTAGAAGCTGAATTGCGACGAGATTTGATGGAAGTGGCAAGCCGCGTCGGCGTTCAAGCAGCCGCTTCCAACTTGCGCGAAATGGCAATGGAAGGACCTTACCGACCAGACCGACAGCAACCCCCTGGTCTTTACTATAACGAAAGTCGCTTCGTTGTACCAACCGGCGATCTGTCTGTTGTGGGGTATTGCTGCAGTCCCGAAGGAAGTAAAGATGCTTCTTACTTTGCACATGTTTCCCAACATGGAAAAGCCGAAGATTTTCTCGCCGTTCCATCGGGAACTCGTATCGAGACTGGCAAAATGCGAGATAAGGTTATTTTATTTCTGATCAAGGCTCGTCCCGCAGTAGTCGTGGTCGGAACGTCTGGAGGGTTCGAAAGTCGTATGGTATATCGTCGCTTAAGTGACTTGATCAACGAAGCGAAACAACGCTGGTCGAATCGGTTCATTCAAGGTGACGATGAGGACGACGAGGCGTTTCGAACTCGACAAGACGACTTGGCAGCATTATCGGTGCACAATGACTTTGACGATGATGTGGAATGGAAGTGTGACGTGGAGCTGATTGATGACAAGGTTGCCCAGTTGTTTGGGCGCAGTGTTCGAAGTAAGAAAGAGTTCCCTGACTTTCCGATGAACCACAAGACGGCCATTGCTACTGCTCGGTATGCAAAGGATCCCTTGGCTGAACTTACGTACACGTGGAGTGTGGCCAGTGACGCAGGAGTATTTGGGACGGAGATGTTGTACTTCAACGTCCACCCCTTGCAGCAATTGTTACCTCGCTCTCTTTTACTGCGGGAGTACGAGCGCGTCCTATGTGATGTGACAGCCGACGTAGGCTCTGATGTCAATGCGACTTGCGCCCATGATCACCTGTGTGGGTTACTCATGTTCACTCCTGGGTTAGGACCGCGAAAGGCAGCCAATCTGAAACAAATGGTGGCCGATCGCAATGGTGTAGTCGCCCGAAGACGCGATTTGCTCGAAGATCGGCTGATGGGACCGGTTGTGTACAACAACTCCGTTGCCTTTCTCAGAATCCAACAGACAGATCAGTTGATTGACCAACATTTGCACCCGTTGGACAGTACTAGATTGCATCCTGCAATTTATGTTCAGCATGACTGGGCCGTCAAAATCTCTTTTGATGCGCTCGAACGTGAAAACATTAAAATTAAAGCCATAAAGGCACTTACGGATGCCATGACCAATTCCCAACAAGAAGTTGCGCGTCTGTTGGAGGCAACACAAGCGGAATGGGAACGGAATTTCCAGTCTCCCTTTCGATTCAAAGAATGGGATCCCCGAGTTAACGTGCCAGCAGAGCATTGGTCAGATGAAATTGGCAATTTGGACTTGGACGCCTTTGCCAAGGCCATTGAAGGGAAGGGTCATGGGCGATGGAACTCTCATTTTGAAATGCTGTTATGGGAGTTTCGTTTGCCCTTTTTCGACCCACGAAAGCCAATGGAACCACTAGAAGGAGAAAAACTCTTCCGTTTGATTACGGGTGAAAGTGACCAATCATTGCGGCCGGGGAAAGAAGTGACTGGTAAAGTGGTAAGCAATGGAGAGTTTGGATCGCGTGTTAAGCTCGAGGGCGATATTCCAGCTTTTATTCCCTTGCGATTGTTGTCGGATGATCATGTCGAGGCACCCGAAGACATTGTTGCTCCAGGCCAAGTCGTCACCGCTATTGTTACCGAAGTCAAGAAGGACCACATGACCGTCGACATGAGTTTGCGCATGGAAGACTTTCGAAAGAATCCAAGCTCGTGGGAACGTCCTCTATCTTTAGCAGCGTTCGATCAATACTTTGATTTGGCAACTGCCTCTCGGATTGAGGAAGACAACAACAAGAAAAGGGAGGCTCATCTAGAGGCACTTCAAATCGCCCTTAATCGAAATTCGGCCAGCGGTGACGGTGTCGCTGAGACGAAGCGTAAGAAACGTGTCGCCCGTCGCGCATGTACACATCCTGCCTTTCGCAATGCCAGGCAGGACGAGGTTGACCGAGAACTTCGCGAAGCTGGGGCCGGCATGGTTGGACAAGCACTTATTCGGCCAAGTACGAAACAAAGCGACTCGTTGGCAGTTCATTGGGTTGTCAAAGAAGGCTGTATCAAGGTTATTGAAGTACTTGAGGAGGACAAGGAAACAGATGCTGCAATTGGAAACATTTTGAAAATCAAAGACGAAACATATGGTAGTATTGATGAGTTGTTGGGTCGATACATTGAACCGCTCAATGATCTTGTCGATGAGCTTCAAAATCATCGCAAATTCATGACTTTGGCGGAAGATGATGTGGATGACAAACTCCGAGCAGAGAAAAAGAAGAACCCAAGTGGTATTCCCTATGCTTTGTGCTGGATGGATGTCAATCCTGGTTATGCCAGCCTACGGTTCATTATCAATGCCAATCCCTACAGCCATCCCATTGGTATCACTCCAAAGGGTTTTACCTTTTCATCAAAGGTGTTCATGACGCTGGACCAGCTTGTGAACGATTTTAAGAGAAATCCCCGTGGCAGCCGCACCAGTAGCAGCAGCAACGATGCTTCTCGTGCAACCAAACCGAGTGCACCAGTATCTGTGGCACCTCCGAGACCACCGCCACCGAAACCCAACCGTTGGGGAGACAAGTCCAATGCAGCGGGTACCACCACTGCTACTTCGGTGGCCGAAACGGTATCTCAATGGCAGCAGCAGCAACAACAACCACCCCCTCCTCCTCCTCCTCCTCCTGTGCCTGCGGCTGCTTCGGGATGGGCCGCAAGACCCGCTCCCCCCGCGACCACGCCCGGGGCATCCTCTGGATGGGCCGCCAGGCCTGCGCCACCTGCTGCTTCAGTTCCTGCGGCGTCGTCTTCTGGATGGAGCGCCAGACCAGCCCCACCTTCATCTACAGGTACTTCTGTGCCAGCGGCATCACCTGGATGGGGAGCACGACCTGCACCGCCATCCGCATCGTCTGGATGGGGAGCACGGCCGGCTCCTGGTGGTCCAGCTGGATGGTCCTCGACGAACCAACAACAACAGCAACCAGCTCCTCCACCTCCACGACCCCCTCCACCACGACCTCCGGTGCAAGACCTGCCGCCTCCTCCTGCGTACGTTCCTCCACCGAATGCTCCCCGTCCCATGATTCCTCCACAGCCAAATGCTGGGCCACCCCCTCCCATGGCAGCCCCTCCGCAACAACAACAACAACAACGACCTCCGGCCCCACCACCTCCAGGTCCTGGTTATGGACAACCTCCACCGCCTCCGAGTCGACCGGCGGGACCACCTCCTGCATTCGCCTCCACCGGCGCTTCACAACCCAGTGTAGGACGTGGTCGCGGTCGTACACTCCCGGCATGGATGGCGAAACAACAGTCGGAAGCCTAGAATCCTTGAAAAAGCAATCATAGAAACAAGAAACCGCGACGTTCATGTCTTCTGCAATTTGTAGTTTGTTCGCAAGGTCATCATTCTGCGACATTAGCGGAGCACGGAAAGAGATGAATCCATTACGCTCCCTCTGTGAGTCCCTGTCAAGGCTCAATGGAGAGATGGAATAGAAATAGAGGGAGACTACCTATTCTATTATTTCTATGGGGGGACAGCACAGCAATCTTTGACCATGTCTGACGACACCAAAGTGACTTCAATCAGTTGATAATAGTGAGTTCTCATTGGCCTCAAAGCGAACCATCAGATGCTCTTCTTGCCCAATACCCCTCGCTACTATGTCACGTTCATAAGTGAAATGGCATATGATGTGTCGAATTTTTGCCGCAATTACAATTTCAATCACCAGATCGGGAGTTTCTCTTTTTTCGCCACGTCAGATCAGCTGTCGAGACGTGGATCCACGTATACGTGGCCTTCGTTGCTGTTCTTTGACGGTTGACAGGTGATGGGAGAAGGCAAACGGAAAAAGGACACAGAGACATTCCATCATGGCATTGGTGCGTCCGTGACAACCCTGATACCTCTTGCTTTTCGCTCTTTCCAAAAACGAAGCCTTCCGATATTCTCAAGGCCAAAGTGTCAAGCGAAAGCGCAAAACCGTCAAACGAAAAAAGGAGAGAATAGAGTTGTCAACTCACACGCGCAATCAAACGAACAAAGAGAATTGCTCTCTGCGATCATCACTCAACACAACTCGCTCCAGAATGGTTTCTTCATTGTCAATAATGGGAACCTTTCCAGCAATCTTTTGGATCCTCTTGACACCTACCAACGTCTGGAGCTTCGCATTTCCCTTACAGCCGTATATCTTGGCTGGAAGGCTTGCTGCCGATGGAACGTCCAGTAGCACCACAGCCAGAACGTACGAGGACGAAAGATCCTCCTTCTCGTCGACAACCATTAATGAGAACAGCAAGATTTGGTCCACCACCACACACAAAATTGGATATGCTCACAATCTAAAACAAAGTAAACTATTTACCATCAAACCAAAGAACAACGAAAAGATGACCACAACGTACATGTCCTCAACTATGGCGTTGGAACAAGATACCTCCACGCTCAGTGAGGTTGGAGGAGAAGATAAGGTAATGGCCATTGTCCCCTTTGGAGGATCTGCTCGTTCGGTCGCCAATCCGGATCGAGATATCTTGGGTGGCAAGGGACTTGGTCTGCAGGAGATGAGCTCTATTGGCATTGACGTGCCTCCTGGATTCACTCTCACAACTCCTCTTTGCCAAGTCTACGAAAAGAATGGAGACTTGCCTGAAGCACTTTGGGACCAAGTCGATAAGGCCATTGCTCGAGTCGAAGAGGATTTGGGACGCAAGTTTGGAGACGCGGAAAATCCTCTCTTGTTTTCCTGTCGATCGGGAGCCAAAATCTCCATGCCTGGCATGATGGACACAGTCCTCAATGTCGGACTCACCAAAGAGACGGTCGAAGGCTTGGCCAAGTCCACTGGCAATCGACGATTTGCCTACGATGCCTACCGTCGCTTGTTGGACATGTTTGGAGATGTAAGTTCTGATTCTCTTCACAATCTTATTTGACGGTTCTGTCTTTGAATCTTCACTGACAACTATCATGCCTTGATTCTTCTTTGTAAAACAGGTCGTCCTTGGTATCCCACACGAAGCATTTGAAGACAAGTTGGAATCCTTTAAGAACCGAGTGGGGGTTCTCAACGACGTGGAACTTAGTGCCGAACATTTGGAAGAACTATGCGAGTCCTACTACAAGGTGTACGAAGAACACAACAAGGCCTTTCCACAAGATGCCAAGGCTCAAGTACGGGCATGCATTGGAGCCGTCTTTGGTTCCTGGAATTCGGACCGAGCCATCAAGTATCGAGAAATCAATCAAATCACCGCCTTGCTTGGAACAGCCTGCAACATTCAAGCCATGTAAGTTTCTCGTGTTTGAATACCATATTTGTCCTTGCGTGATCAATGGGCATTATTTTGACTCATGTCCATTATTCTAAATGTAACAGGGTCTTTGGAAATCTTGGACCATCCTCGGGTACCGGTGTGGCCTTCTCGCGAGACCCTGGCACTGGAAAGAACGAACTCAAGGGAGAATACCTTGTCAATGCCCAAGGAGAAGATGTGGTTGCTGGAATTCGTACCCCATTGCCAATCAAGGCAATGGAAGAGGGCTTCCCCGGTGCCTATGACCAATTTATCAAGAATGTTTACAAACTGGAGCATCATTTCAAAGACATGCAAGATGTCGAATTCACTGTCGAGAACGAAAAGCTATGGATGCTTCAGTGCCGATCGGGAAAGCGTACGGGACAGGCCGCCTTCTTGATTGCCAACGACATGGTCGACGAAGGACTTTTGACTTCGGAGGAAGCTCTGCTCAAGGTGGAACCTGATCATGTCCAACAGAACCTTCATCCGGCATTTGCCTCGGATGTTTTCTCCTCCCCTGTATACAAAGACAATATTGTGGCCGTCGGTTTGGCGGGTGGTCCTGGGGCCGCAGTGGGAAAGATTGTCTTTTCGACACACACGGCCGAAGAACAAACTGCCGAGGGAGTCATTTTGGTTCGAGAAAACACTTCGCCCGAAGATGTGGGTGGCATGTGGGCCTCGAAAGGAATCTTGACCAGCCGAGGAGGTGTCACTTCCCATGCGGCCGTTGTGGCTCGAGGATGGGGCAAACCATGTGTCTGTGGCTGTGATGATATTCTCATTGACGAAGAAGCCAAGACAATGGTGATCAAGGAAACCGGAGAAGTGTTCAAGGAAGGAGATATCATTTCTTTGAACGGAAGTACGGGTGAAGTCATTCGAGGAAAGGTTCCGACCACCGTTCCGGAATTGAAGGGATCCTTCGGAAGGGTCTTGCAATGGGCGGATGACGTCCCCGACAGTCTCAAGGTCTTGGCCAATGCTGATTCCGGTCCAGATGCCAAGAAGGCACGAGAACTTGGAGCCAAGGGAATTGGATTGACCCGTACTGAGCACATGTTCTTTGATCCCAAACGTCTTCCCATTGTTCGCTCGTGGATTCTGCAGGGAACTGGATTGGAGTACATTGGTCAATTCCAACGCGACGACTTTCGAGAAATTCTCCACGAAATGGATGGCCTACCAGTGACCATTCGTCTCTTGGACCCTCCCCTCCATGAGTTCCTTCCCAAGCTTTCCGAAGTGGATGAAGAATTTGCCAAGACGCTCAACTACACCGACGCACACGAACTCAAGAAGGACATTGAAGAAATGCACGAAGAAAACCCCATGCTTGGCCTTCGTGGATGTCGTTTGGGAATCTGCCGATCCGAGTTGACCGTCATGCAGGTGGAGGCCATCATCAATGCAGCGGCCGACCTCATGGAAGCCAATGCCGACGCCAAGCCATTCCCCCGTATCATGGTTCCTCTTGTGTAAGTTTTATTCATCCCATGATTTTGCCTTGTACATGTTGTTGTTAATGTTCTGACTTCTGACTCTTCTCATAATTTACAGTGGTGGCGTTCCTGAGTTTGAAAACCAGGCCTTGTTGGTGAAGCGCACAGCCCAACGTGTCAAGAAGGAGCGCGGTGTCGATGTTACCTTTGAGGTTGGAACCATGATTGAAGTCCCACGTGCAGCTCTTGTGTCGGACAAGATTGCCGCAGTGAAGGACCCCGAAGATGGTTCGCTCTTGTGCCAATTCTTTTCCTATGGAACCAACGACATGACTCAAATGACTTTGGGAATTTCGCGAGACGACGCGGGAGAATTCATTCCGAAGTACAAAGAGCTAGGTATCTTTGAAGTCGATCCTTTCAAAACAATCGACACGGAAGGTGTAGGATGGCTTCTCCACTTGTCCGCTGCCAAGGGACGATCTGTCAATCCTAATTTGTCGCTTTCAGTGTGCGGAGAACATGGAGGTGACCCCAAATCGATTGAATTCTTTGACAAGGTCGGACTCGACTACGTTTCCTGCTCTCCATTCCGCGTTCCAGTGGCACGCCTCAGCAGTGGAAGTGCGGCGGTTCGGCGAAAGTTCGCCGAAGGTGGAGAGGGATTGACGAAACGGGACCGCCTCCTCAAGACATCTCCCGTCTAAGATTATTGAATCATCAAGTTCATGAGTCTTCTGCACATGTTGCGCTCTTACTCGACAACGTTCCATGAATGCACATATCCATGATGGATTTCATTGACCGCATCTTTTGTTTGTATATCCGTAGTTCCAGAGGTTTTCCATTTAACCTTCACAACGCAATCGTTGAAAGTACACTAGCACCTAAAAAAAGTAACTTCTACAGTTAAGCGTGATTATCATCGTCGATGAGATGTATGTATCAAATTTTGAGAAGATAACAGTCAAAGTCATGGGTCAAGGTTAAGGCATGTTCTTGGAGTAGGCAGGGGGTGAACACAGACGACGTAGCCCCCTGGATTGCACGGATGAAAATCAAGGCTGGTGATCCACTCTTTGTGCCCTGTCGAAAACCAGAACTCCAGGAATTTGACCATGACGATGACATTACTGTGGATGCCAATGACTGGAAAATGGTGCAAAACGAGGGAGTATGCATTAACATCTTTCACGTGAAAGACTTATCTTTTCATGGGAACGGGCTTTTTGCTAATTGGCATTTTTCCAAGGATGAAATCATATTCGAAAAGGTTCCCCTGTTACATTTGCACAGAACCGAACTGCGACGGGAAGACGGAACGTTTGAAGATCTTTGGGATACTGCTATTCAAACAGGAATACTGACGTGCTGTTGTTGCCTCAGTTCCCTTTTGTCAATAACATGAACCATCACAATGCCCCGAATATCGCCATTCGCAAGCGAAATGGTACTTCCAGTAGAGTTGACTGGGACATGCCTGGACACACTGCCTTTGCGCATAGCGAAGAACCCAAAATGTGGGTGGATTACGTTGTATTGCGGGACATTCATCCGGGCGATGAGATGGTGATTGACTATGGAACAACAGCTCCAAATGGAATTGAACTTTCCGACGAATTTTTCGTACCGAGCTGGATTCACTCACAGCATCGCAACTATCCTCTGCCAGTTGTTGACACAACGACTTTGCAAGTGGGAGAAATCGATCACGTGCTGTTCAAATACTGTACGCAAGGGCATAACTACACGTGGGGGACAATGGGGGACAGAGACAGAATTCCCATGACACAACACGCCCAACGCATCAGTGAACTGCCGCCTCTCACAAATCACAAATCAACAAAGACGAACGACGCATCTCAACATGGGATTTGGACGACGGCTATGTAACACTCATGCCGCTCTAAACAACGACTCCCATGGCCAGAGCAATAACGGTACTGGCTCCTAAGTAAGCGGACGCCACTTAGGGAGCCACGAATCTCAGCAAGGTCGTCCATAAACAATTGGGACCGCCAATTTGGTCGATCAACGCACCAATCTACGAGTCAACGCTCAACGCATGAGTAGGAGCGATTCATAGCTTGCACACGATAATCTAGAAACACACAATTTTGCAAAAGAGCTCTTTTTCGTTACTCGACAGTAGTGAAAAACAACACGCTTCCTCTGCGCTGTAAACAGCATCTCTGATCGTCGACCATGGCTTTTGCAATCTCTCCCGCCAACGCCAATGCGAACAACGTAATCAACTTTACGACCGCGGCAGGCTCGAAGTTATACAAGCAAGCGACGACAGGACTTTTTGAGGGCGGAGATCTCTACGATCTTCATGCGGAGGGACTCAAGCTTTTCCTCGATTCGTTTCAAGATCGCATCGTCGAGCAATCTTGGACTAGCACATTCTCCATTCCGGAACATATCGTGGTCCCTCCTGCAGCAGGACCAGCTCCTCCAGCTGCTCCTACTCATCTCCTTACTCAAGCCTACGGACGAGTTTCCCTTCGACAAGTGCGCGACTACGTGGACAGCTTCCTCGGACAGAATCGCATCACGCAGAACTCCTACATGTCCTACATGTGCCTCATGGCATCGTTAAACGAAGAAGCGAGGGCACAAGTCAATCTCCGACGCGACGAATTCATAGTGGATAACAAGGGTGTCGGGCCGTTGCTCCTCAAGGTCATCATTTCCTTGGCTTATGTGGATACCGAAGCGACCGTAATGGTGCTACGCCAGCGTCTGTCGGACCTTCACATCCATATCGCAGACTTCAACGGAGACATTATCAAGTTCAACTCGTACGTGAAAGAAACATTGCAGGGCCTAAGTGCACGTGGGGAACGGACCCTCGACCTCCTCCCGAACCTATTCAAGGCATATGAAACGGTGAACGACGAGAACTTTCTGGAAATGATCAGGCGTCGCAAGAACGCATACGAAGAAGGAGATTCGCCGAACCTAACTCCCACGCAACTCATGGATTGGGCACGGCTTAAGTACCAGGCACTAGTGGAAGCCAAGAAATGGCAGTCCCTATCGGAGCGCGACCAGAAGATTATTGCCCTTGAGGCACAGGTGAAACGCATGGCGAAGGGACGTTCTGCACAAAGCAATGAAGGTAGCACTGGTAGCAACAACAAGACCGGCAAGGCTAAACAGACTAAGGACAAAGAGGGACTCAAAGAAGCTTGGCAAACCACTGGTCCGCCTGAGGGAGGTCCAGAAGTGAAAGAAGTGAACGGCAAGACCTACTATTGGTGCAAGTGGCACGAGAAATGGTCTCTCAACAAGAACCATACCTCAGCCACATGCAACGGACGCGGATTGACTGGAGACAAGAAGAAAGCATATGACGCAGCGCACCCGGATACGGGAAAAGAAGGAACCACCCCGGCACTCCGTTTGGCAAATGCCTTGGCTGATCTCCCTGCCCAAGAAGAGTCCTCGGATGAAGAATGACAACCAGACCCGAGGTCACTCCTCGGGCTGTTCACCAAGACTTTCGAACAGCTCATCTATATCTTACTAGCGACTACAACTCTTTACTTGTATGTCCTAGTAGGTTATGATGATGAAGCTCCAACTACTACTGCTCCAGCCACGAATGCAAGATGGATCGACTATTTATGGACCACGATAGCGACCATGATGGCCAACAGCCTGGCAATACTTGATGCAGCCATTCCACCACCCAGATATAGACCAAGGCCAAGATCGCCAGCAACCAGGAGACGACGAAAACAGTGGAACTCGAGCCTCATGAAAGGACTATGCATGACCACGATACTTGCAGCTCCGGTGGCAAGCAAACTGGTCAAGGCGCATTCGGTCCGATTTGACTCGGACAGTAAACCTCTCTTCATCGACAACTGTGCCACAGCATCAATCACCCACGATATCACCGATTGCCTAACATCTCCAACACCAATTCAACGCAAAATAAAGGGAATTGCTGGATTATACAAGACCGAGGTGTACTCCACGACGATCAAATGGGACATTGAAGACGACGATGGGCAAGTATACCGCATTGTGCTCCCCGGGTCATTCTATATTCCATCCACGTCACATCGACTCCTTTCCCCGCAACACTGGGCACAAGTGGCACGAGATCACCGACCGAAGCCGCATGGCACCCGATGTATCACCACTGACGACACAATTACCCTGGAATGGAACCAAGGAACGAGCAAACGAACGATTCCGTTGAATCGGCGAGGCACCAATGTGGGAGAGTTCTCCACGGCCACCGGAATGACCCACTACCAAAGCTTTTGTTGTAAAATCTGTGAAGATGACAACAATCCACCAATTGTTAGTGAGGCAAATGTGATCGAAGATGATGACGACGCCACACAGGAAGGCAACGTACCAAGAACAAGTGACGACGAAGGGAGTCTCGAGGACCGGACGGACATGGATGACGAACACAACGAGCAATACTTTCCACATCGAGACACGCCATTGACGACAGATTTTTTATTCGATACGGAAAAAATGGTGCATGTGATACCAAACGAAGAAGAAGTGCCGCATGAAAGTCCAACAGCTGAACTCCTTCGCATTCACCATCGACTCGGACATTTATCAATGGCAAAGATCCAAACCATGGCACGCCAAGGAGCATTACCAAGGCGACTGGGATCATGTGCAGTTCCAGCATGCACCGCATGCCTGTACGGCAAAGCGACGAAGAAACCATGGCGAGTCAAGGGATCGCAAGGAACTTTAGATACAATGACGCGCCCCGGTCAATGCGTGTCAGTGGACCAGCTCATCTCGAATACGCCTGGCTATATCGCACACATGCGCGGTACTCCGACGCGAGAACGATATCGCGTTGCAACTGTTTTCGTGGATCACTTCTCGGGAATCGGCTATGTACATCTACAGCGGTCTACCTCAGCTACTGATACTATTGAAGCTAAGGAGAGATTCGAGTCTGGGGTAGCTATTCAGCATTATCATGCCGACAATGGGATTTTCGCAGACAACGAGTTTAGAAAAGCAGTCGCGAGCAAAGGCCAGCGACTGACTTTCAGTGGCGTCAACGCTCATTTCCAGAGTGGCATGGCCGAACGTCGGATACGCGATCTACAAGACTCGGCAAGAACTATGCTATTGCATGCACACCGACGATGGCCCACAGCAATCACAACGAACCTATGGCCGTATGCCGTTCGGTATGCATCAGACATGTTTAACGAAGCTCCGTTGAAGAAACATAAAGACAAGACACCGATTGAACTCTTCTCCGGTTCCCCTGTGCGATTCAACGTCCGAAATGCACATACCTTCGGATGCCCAAGTTATGTGCTAGATAATGAACTTCAAGCTGGAAAGGGCCTACCGAAGTGGTCCGAACGATCGCGGGTTGGTATCTTCCTGGGTTACTCGGCGCAACATGCAAGGACGGTTGGGCTTATTTTGTCCCTTTCATCGGGCCTATCGTCACCACAGTTCCATGTGCACTATGACGACAACTTTGAGACTATCCGTCGTAGTTTTGGAGAAGCCCAACCAATCTCTTATTGGCAACAGCGCGCGGGATTCAGCAAACGGACGAGCGGAACAGCACGACCCAAACGAGCAAAAGCTATCAATCTAGACGCACCCATGAGGGAGGTAGACAATAATGAGGAGATAGTGGACCAAGATCAGGCTACACCGACAAGAGACGATGAGGGAGATGCCGTACCAAATATCCCCGTGCATGAGGGAGCTGGTCTCCGACGGTCACAAAGGGAGCCAAGACCGACAACACGATATCAAGAATACATGGCAGAACTCGGCGACGACATAAATCCATTGGGGGAACTAGCTATTGCTCTCCCAGGCATCGTGAGCATGACGGCGCAAGCACAGAAGAATCCTGACGTTATGTATTGGCACGAAGCCATGCAGCAACCAGATCGCCACGAATTTATCAAGGCCGCACAAAAGGAAGTCAGAGATCACACGGAAAATGGATTGTGGGAGATCGTACGCCGAAAAGACATTCCTCCTGGTAGCTATATTACTCGCGCTGTCTGGAGCTGCATGCGGAAGCGCAGGCTAGAGACCGGGGAAATTTACAAGTGGAAATCACGACTAGCTTTTGATGGGTCCGGACAAACAAAGGGGGTCAACTATTGGGAGACCTATGCCCCTGTTGTCCAATGGCCTGTTGTACGATATGTTCTAACTACCGCTCTGGCGCAAGGATGGGCTATTAAACAGGTCGACTACGTCCTAGCGTACACCCAAGCAATGGCCGAGACGGATATGTACATGGAGGCTCCAAAGGCTTTTACCTTCGACACTAAGGGTGAACAAAAGGCTGAAGACTATGTACTCAAAATTTGGCGAAATTACTACGGACAGAAGCAAGCAGCACGTGTATGGAACAAACATCTGGTACAACAGCTCGAGAAGGCAGGATTCACACAAAGCTCTCATGACGAATGCCTGTTTTATCACGGCCAAAGCATATACATATTGTATACAGATGACTCAATTCTTACAGGGCCGGATCCAGAAGAACTGAATCGCATCATCGCCAAGTTAGAAGAGATCGGGCTTAAGATGACATATGAAGACGGGGTTGAAGATTTCTTAGGGGTCCATATCACAAAACAGGAATCGGGTCAGATGCATCTATCCCAGACACGACTAATTGATTCGATTCTCGATGACTTACGATTGCCGGAGGACGCCCAAGGAAAAGACATACCAGCAGCAAGTACAGTAAAGATGCGCTCAGACGACGACGGTGACCCATTCGACGGACACTTCCATTATCGCTCTGTGATTGGGAAATTGAACTTCCTCGAGAAGAGTACACGACCGGACATTTCGTATGCCGTGCATCAATGCGCGAGATTTGCAGCAAATCCAAAGCAAATACACGGAAGAGCAGTCAAGCAAATCGGACGCTATCTGGCGTCGACTCGTACTCTCGGCATACTACTGAATCCACAAGAAGATGCCAACTTCGATGTCTATGCCGATGCGGATTTTTGTGGGAACTTCAACAAAACTGATATGCCCAGGACGGATATGGCACGATCTCGTACCGGCTATATCATCTTCTACGGGGGCTGCCCTATTGTGTGGGCTTCTAAATTACAGACTGAGATTGCTCTTTCCACAACCGAGGCCGAGATCATTAGTCTGTCGACGTCACTACGGACGGTTATCCCACTGATGCATATCACCAAGGAAATGAAAACGCGGGGATACAAGGTCATATCGACGCAACCAAGAGTGCATTGCCGAGCGTTTGAGGGCAACAATGGAGCGTTCGAATTAGCAACCGTCCACAAATATCGTCCTCGAACACGCTATCTGTGTACAAAACTCTTCCACTTCAAAGAATATGTGGAACAGAAACTGATCACAATACTACCATGTGATACTGAGCTACAAACTGCCGACATCTTCACCAAAGCCTTGGACAAGGATACTTTCGAGCGACATCGCAAATCTATCATGGGATGGTAGTCCTGGTAGTCCTGACAATACCGCTCTGTGAGGGAGTGTTCAAATACTGTACGCAAGGGCATAACTACACGTGGGGGACAATGGGGGACAGAGACAGAATTCCCATGACACAACACGCCCAACGCATCAGTGAACTGCCGCCTCTCACAAATCACAAATCAACAAAGACGAACGACGCATCTCAACATGGGATTTGGACGACGGCTATGTAACACTCATGCCGCTCTAAACAACGACTCCCATGGCCAGAGCAATAACGGTACTGGCTCCTAAGTAAGCGGACGCCACTTAGGGAGCCACGAATCTCAGCAAGGTCGTCCATAAACAATTGGGACCGCCAATTTGGTCGATCAACGCACCAATCTACGAGTCAACGCTCAACGCATGAGTAGGAGCGATTCATAGCTTGCACACGATAATCTAGAAACACACAATTTTGCAAAAGAGCTCTTTTTCGTTACTCGACAGTAGTGAAAAACAACACGTGCGCATCGCCAACGGGGGCAGCGATGGGACTACGAGCACACCTCTGGCACCGTTTTTGCATCGCATCGGTCTTCCCATTGACTTGACAGACAAATTGCTCGCCTGGGCTGAGGACTTGGGCTTGATCAGGGTCTTGACTGATGCCGTTTTGAGGGATCAGCTCAATGTGAATGGAGAAAGTAGGGTCCGTCTCAATGGCGGCACATGGTGGATCAAGCGCTTCGATTCATCCTGGGCCAGTGATATGTAAGCACCATGTACCTGCCATGCTGTTCATGCAGATCTCTCTACTTACATTTTGTATTTTGCTGTTATTTTCGCCGTCGGTCGACTGCAGGCACTACATTACCCCAGATGATGACGAAAGCGTACGTATGATTGTACAGAAACGACCCGACACAGACATCAACCATTCAAGTCTCACATGGAGATTTTGTTTCCTGTAGAACGAACAATTCATGGTGGCACTCGGAGAGGCTGGCTTTGATCACGTGTTACAGGCCATGGGGAAACATTTCAAGCTGGACATGCTATCATGTTTCTATCTGTCGCTCATTGGCGTTTCGCACGCTTCATACTCTTACATCCACAGCGATTCCAACCATGAAACGGTGTGGAACGTCATTTTCCCTTTGGTACAAGCTGGGAACGGTACACAAGATTCGGAATTAAACTTGGGCGACAAGGAGGACTACGAGACTCGTTTGTCTGCTGTTCCGATTCGTTATGACACGAGACACGCTGTAATTCTGGGCCAGGATGGCTTTCACGGGACGGCACCAACTGATTACCGTAACGATGAAATCCGTATTGTCGCTTCAATTTACATGGGAGACTTCAAAGATAGCTTTCTGTTGATGAATACGTCAGTGATTGGGAAGATCCGCCGTATCCCGTTGAGAATTTACGTGACGCACTCATGCATCGAATTCATTGGTCGGCCACAGATCCAACTAAAACCTGCAGTGCGCCTCAAGTCAATGACTTTGAGCCATTTCACTAACGAGAGCTTCGTATATTTCGGAATTGTTTCTTCGGTCTGGCTAGGTCTCCATCGGCCAAAACAACCATTACATAACATGTCTAGAATCGGTGCAAAGTCGATATGACCATGAGTTTGTCGTTTCTTATTCTTTATCTTAAATTTCGCAACTCGACCGACATGCCTATCATCTTGTAGAGAAGTTTATCGCATCAAGAATCAAAATGATACTCAAAAGAAAGGCAACAGCAAGCTTGTCAATGCATCGAAAACAGTAACATTGGAATTGAAATGGCAGTACAAAGCTATATCCAATGATGTGGATGATATGATGCTGTTAAGTCATATTACCTGTCAAGCTTCTTCCGAAACAACGAGTAGGTACGTTGGTACTCTTAAACCGCAACATCAAAACTGTAAAACTTAACCATCATGCTTGACAGAATTGAAACGATCCGTCCTTTTGATTCCATCTGGTCGGTGGTGATTCTCGCCACAAGAGTTTCTAACTCGGCTTGGTCCAATACATGGTCGATCTTTCCCTGGTGAACACCTGGATCAAGTTCGGTGGGAAGGACATCCATACTGGACCGCATTTGCTCAATCATGTCCTTTAGTGCCAGTGCCAGGGTAGCGAGAGCAGCTGCCGATTGTCGTGTGCTCCGTTTTCGTTTCCCCCATCCATAAAGCTCGAACACCGTTGCACACATCTGGAAGAGGGCAAAGATAGATACAAGGCAGTCGGCCACATAACGACTCACTACTGGCACGGGGTTTTCTGTGAATGTGGCGAGAAAAACCGACTGGCTTTGCTTGGTGGCTTCTACAGCCTTCTCGAGGAACCGGGTGGCGGCTGCTTCACGAGATTCTAAGCTATCGGGCGTCCCGCTCTTCTTTTCGTCATCCCCAACACCCGCACTGACAGCGAGAATGGTACGGCACAACCAAACCATGGTACTCATGGACGTTTGGGCAAGTTCAGATTGCAAACACCCGCTGCTGATATACTCCTGTGAATCTTGAACACAAGCAAGCAAACTAGAGCACCGTTTGGACATAATGTCTGATGGCTTGGTGACCTTTCCTTTTTTTGGTCCCTTGGTCGCTTCGAGACAAAGTGATGCCCGAATCAACATGCTGTGGTGGTGCCGCCTTCGGATGGCTTCTCCCAAAATTTCTTGTCGCGACGGTAGCTTGGGTGGCGATAATATATTAAAGGATAAGATATCAAAATCGCGATTTTCTGTAAAGAGCTCGATATTGTCCTCGGCACTCCCTCGCAATCTCAAGAGACTAAAGGCCGCATGTGGATTGTGTGCTTCGGCAATCATTTTGCAGACGCGACCGTGATCCTCCGGTCCTCCCACAATACCATGGACTGCCCCAAGTCCCTGATCCTCTTCAAATTGAAACATGGGGGCGCAGTCCAAAATCAAGCCTTTTGCTTCCAACGTGGTTAAACTCTTGTTCATTCGTTCTCTTTGAAACATTATGAATTCACTAGCTTTTTCCAATGTACCAAAGTCCATGGCTCGGCCAGTAAACTCTGCCGTATCCCGTATGGACGACGTTTGGAGTCGGAGGATTTCTTGACATACTGAGATGGTTTCTTGGTAGAAACCTCCTTCACGAAGGACAGGCAGAATAATGTAGGCACAAGACTCGTGTTGAATGTGTTTGACGTAGATTTGTCGAAACAAGTCAAACGCTCGCCTGACTGAATGAAGCGACCGGTAAATATCAATCCCCGCAATTTTCAGGTAGGCATTGTGTGGCGAATACGCAATGGCCACCTCTAGAATGGCGGCGGCCAAAAACAGTCGGTCCCGAGGAACCTGGGCGATAGTACTGTCGTCCTTGCTGCTGCGTGCAATTTGTTGCACGGCCAATAAGATCAAGTCATCGGCCGCCCGATTTTCCTTTTGCGCTTGTTGTATATCTTCAAATGCTTGAAAATCTTTCCAAACAGTGACAATTTCGTGCCAATGTGGCAGCCATTCTTCTTCCAAATCGGGGAATTGGTGCAGAACCTTGTACGATACTTGTACTCCAAAGGTATACCCTCGTAGTTGCTTTCTTCGTTCACTGGGATCGGAACTATCTGGTACAGGTCGGAACGAGGAACGAATCCATGTCAAAATGCGAATTGCATCGTCTCGCATACGACTGTCAGCTTCTTCATTGTCTCGTTTTTCGAACACACTGTCCAAGTAGGTGGAAATATCAGTGAAGGTACACAAGGTTCGCTGAGCGAAAAGGGTTCCGTATTGGATGATTTCGTCCACAATGGCACTCGTCGAAGACGACCCACTCGAAGGGTTTTCGGAGTGGTTTTGCCATTGCATTCGTTCCCATTCGATTTTAGCCAAATGCGGTCCTCTTAATGGATACGAGGAGGATGACGTCTCCGCGATTTCGCCCTCTGCTGTTTCCTCGTTTGGCATTGGTGGTGGTTGAGTGACTTGTTCCACGAGTGATTCCAAGGCATTGTCGTTGTCCTTGTCTGAGTTCCAAGAGCGATTTCGATTGTGAAGATACAATTTCCAATACTCCCAATGATCTGGCTGACTGTGCAACAATTGTGCGAGTTCCTCCTGTGCCTCTTCATATCGACCCAAGGCAGCAAGGCAGGATACCTTGAGTTCTCGCAAGACGGTTGGGCGTGGATGCGGTACGCTCTCTTGCTGGTCCAAACGTTGTTGCAGCACCTCTAGTTTTCCCTCCCACTTGGCTTGTCCATCCAAGGTTTTCATGTACAACATAAAGTGTTCGGTTTCCAAAACATGATCTTGCGATGTCATGGTCAAACACTTGGCCGCCAAGGATTCGGCCAATCGAAGCAAGGTAGCACGTTTCTTTTCGTCCATGGGTATTGTCATGGAGAGGGAAGGATCCAATTGCCAGAGTGCCGTTTGTGCAGCCCAGGCAGTGGCCGGACTGGTGCCCATGGCTCCATGTTGCAAGCGTGCCAATTGCAAGGCTGTAACTTGCAATTGTCCCAACAACTTGACGGCCAACGATTGGTAATGGGGCGCAATCCACACGGTCAATCCCAAGAGGTAGGTTTTCTTGACCAACACCACGTCATTGGAATGAGTGGCAATGACCCACGTATACAATTGGTAGGCAGTCAGTTGAAGTCGCAGGGACGATAAGGTCATACTGAGAGTCCCCAACAAGGTATGATCGGAAGGAGGAGGAGGACCACTGGCGGGTGGTATAGCCTCCTCCCAATTGTCTGGTACCAGGGGTGGGCACTCGAGTTGATCCATCCAGTCAAAATCGTGGAGGTCCTGATCCACACTGGTTGCTGATGCCGTTGCCGCGGCAGAAGAACCACTGCTAGTGCTATTGGATGGACCTGAGGGTGAGGTAGGAGAGGATGGTTTGGCAGTAGGTTTCTTTTTTCCCTTTTTTCCACCCTTGCTGGTAGTAGCACTTGTACTAGCGGATGCAGACGAAGCAGAGTTGTTGGTGCTGCTGGATGCCACTCCAGTAGTGGACATCGTGGTACCGGTGGTACCAGTCACATCTTGTCGTCGTTCCAAGGCATATTTGACTTCCAATTGCAATTCCGGAAAGCCCTGTGTACCCAATATACTTTGTAGTACTCGCAAGGCCTTGTATCGTTGGGTGGACTTGGCATAGGCATGCGCCAACAGGGCTTGTCCAATCGTAAAGGATGGTGGAAGGGCTAGACACAATTTGATGGCACGGCTAAATTGATGGTTGTCCAAGGCCGCATAAATGGGCTGTAATTTGTGGGATGACATGGTTCATGTGTGTGGTGGTGGTGGAAGATTGGGAGGTGGTGGTTGGTGGTGCTTGACCCAATCAAACTCGCCACCACAATCTTGAACCAAACAAACGATAGGAGACAGAGAGAGAAATGGGCACAAAGAGACTTTCGAGAATGATTGGACGATAGAACCTTCAGTTGTTGGTGGTGTTTGTCGATCCTCCTCTCATTGTTTGTGAGGTTCTCGATATCTAAAATGCTTTTGGATGATGGGCGTAGACCGTGGAGACGTCGGAATCTGGGATCTTTTTGTGGTTGAGGTGTATAGTGATCAACTGTACTATTTTTATCCCCACTCTACGTCCAAATAGTACAGAATCGACCTGCGACTCGTGTGGTCGCCGATGCTAACGCGAATCGCGATGCTGCTACCCCAACTTTTTATTCCTCCAGCTCTTTGCGTTTCTTGCTTGCCGTAGCAGTATTCTTCTGGTCGGTTTCGTCCTTGTCGTCGCCTTCTGCAATCATGGTTTCAAAGGCCTTGTCAATGTCAGGGACATTGATTTCATCATGATAGGGTGCATACCTGGTCAAGGCCGGACAGTGCGATGACGAATTGCAATATTGTCCCGTCTTTCCATCCGGTTGGACGGACAACTCTGGATAAGCCTTGGCAATGGCCTCTACTACCGCATGACCGACAAAGTCATGACCTGTCGACGAAAAGTGTAATCCATCATAAAAATATTTTCCATAATCGTCCCCACCTTCATCCAACATGCCTTGATACAAATTGAGAAAGGGCAACTCGGCGGCTTTCGCAACGGCTTGACAAGCATCGGAATATGTTTTGGCCGTTTCCAAGGTACGTTCCAACTTCCCCGTGGCACCCTCTTTGCCATATCGTTGAATTTGATAGGCCAATCGTTGTCCATGATGGACCGGTGGTGGGCCAATGAGTAATATCTTGGAACAACCGTACTTGGATCGAATTCGGTCAACTAGAATTTTCAAGTTACTTTGATATTCTTGTACAGGCACGTGTTTGTGGTCGTCCAATCCAGGCATGGCTTGGTCATTGGCACCCAAAAACAAAATGGTCAAGACGATTGTCGTTTGAGGATTGGCCAAGGTTGTGTCAATGGGCAAGCGAAGGTAAAACCGTGTATTGTATCCACCATACCCCCGGCTCACAACATCGGCACGTCGTTGATACACATTGGCCAAATGAGCACCCCATCCTTCCCAACACAATTGGGTCAAGGAATCGCCTTGCAACAAAATTTTGGGCAAAAACACCGAGGAGGACGACATTATCTATGTGTGTGTGGATGCGTGTTCTCTCTCGGTCACTGGCTGGTCAGCTTTTTTTCTCTCTCCCGTGCTTGGTCTCTGCGTAATACAAAGCCACCCTCTCCACCGTCCCGACAAATATGGCAAGCTTGTCTCTTTACGAGTACGAAATATTAAAATGTATCCAAACAACAATTGTTGTTGTGTTTGTCGGTATCTTTTTACAGGGTTCGCGCAGAATCTTTTTGATATCTTTGAGCGATGCCCCCAAATCTGTGGCATCTCTCCCCCACACAAAGATGTCGGCCCACAAAAACAAAGACGTACTCACTTTTACAGTCAAGCCCGACTCCTCAAACTCTATAGCCGTTAGTGTAGCTGTATAGCTACGACTGTATTTGAATCGCCGGTTCGCTTATTCTCTCTAGAGGAAAAGAATTTCCAAACTCGTGAAGCAACACAAAACCAACGACCATGAGCTCTCCACCGGCAACCGAAGAACCAGCCGAAGGTTTTGACTACATTGGCGAAGACGATGATGATGAAGACGACGAAGATGACTTTGTGCCCGGCGTTGAGGAGGAGGACGACGATGACGATGCGTCTTCCACAGTCGTTCCCTTACTGGACGGAATCCTATACTACGGAGCCCAACATGCCTTGCATTATCAAGGCGAAGGCTTTCATTTAGCGTCATCAGAAGCTGCTCCATGGGATATTCTGGATTCCAAAGTCAAACCGAAAGCCGATCAATGTGAATTTATCATGACGGGTCCCTGTGACTTTGAAACAGCCGGTGCCAAGGCCACTCCACGAAAACTCAAGGTTACCTTTACCGTCAGTGAACCTCCCACAAACGCAAACGCAACATCAACCAATGGAAATCACCTAGACTCTCCTATTTCTAGAAGTAGTACACGGGGAAAGTCAACAGAGTCACCATCGATACAGGGTGGCGACGATGATGGCAAGCACGATTCCAAAGCAGGGGGTGTCTATTACAAAGTATTTGGTTCGCAAATTGAATCCAACGGGGGAGACTTGATGGAATTTTTGGGAGGATATTATCCTTCTTCGACGAAGGATGAAAAGGTAGGATTGTTGTGTCAAGCACGCATGATACCGGCCTCCTCGGTATCCGCGAAACCAGCAGCTGCGATGGGAGGAGCGTCGGCGGCCGCCGCTTCTCCCGCTGTCGCAGCAGCCGCCGCGGCAGCTCCCTCTAGTGCCGCGGCTCGTATTGATGATGAAGACGACGATGATGAATACGAAGAGGCCGATGAAGACGTGGATTACAACGAACTGATTGCTCTTCATCAGGATGCCGGAATGAGTGTCGACGAGATTAAGAAACGGTATCGGGAGGAAGATGGCACGGGCGATTCGTCCGTAAGAGAAAATAGTAACAAGAAACGAAAACCCCCACCACCGTCCCAAGAGGAGGACGACGACGATTTTGACGGGTTTTAGTCTCGTTGTACTTTTATCATTACTGTTATAACGACTGTGTGCTCGCATAATAGAAGACCTAATTAAATTTGAACTCTACTCCTAGTAAACATCCCTTTCATAGCCCTCTAATATCATTATTACCACAGGGGATCGTTCTAATTAACATGAAGCACTACTTCTTTTTTCGTATGCGTTTCAGAGTATGGACAGCACTCTTCATGTAGGATTGTACGGCTCCTTCATACTCAGTCTTTCGTGTCTTGAGCGCTTCTGCATGTTTCACCTTGATGAGTCTTAGTTTGTCCGCAAATTGTTGCTTTTCTTCCTCATGATGTGCCAACAACCTCTGCTGTTGTCGGCGAACTTCTTGTTCCAAGACTTGTTTATGTTTTTGCTCTTGTTTCATCCGATCTTCTTGCAACTCGTTCACCCGTTTGCGTAATCTTTGGACTTCTTTCTGCAATTCATGCTCTCTATAGGAGGGTTGCGCCTGTTGATAGGCGGCGTATACTTTTTGTTTCGACTGTCGCAAATTGAACTTGGCGTGAATGCTCATGAGTTGCTCTTTGGTCAAGGTGACTTGATTTTGGCATACCATATCCATTGTGAAATAGGGATCACCAGAAAGTGCGCGAACAATTCGTTCATCCACGTCTTCCGGTTGAACACGGCTTTTCCGTGAGGAGGAGGGTGGTTTGGCCCGTCTTTCTGCGCCCGTCCCCTCACGATGCCGTTGTGCCGCCGCTCGCGCTTCGTGAATCGCATCGTGAGTTCGACGGTTCGTACTCGGGGAAGCCCGTGTTTCCGCTGCCGTGCCCACTGGCGATGCTGCTACATCAGAACCCGTGCGGGATCGCTGATGTTGTTGTTTACCATCAGCGTGATCATCTTGTTCTACTCGACGGATGGGTTTCTTGTTTGGTGGAGGTTGCGATGGACTTCTTACTACTCGATCCACCACGTGGACCTCGTCATTTTCGGAATCATCTTCTCCATCTTCTTGCTCGTTTGGGTGGGCGTATTCCCGATTGGAATCACGAAGCGTGTTCCAGCTTCGTTTTCTGGCCGATTGCTCCGACTCTCCCAATTCATCGCGGTCGTTAACTACGGTGGTTGTAGCTGGTATTCTCTTCCTTTTTCTCTTTTTTTCTTCATGCGGCGCCAAAGTCTGCTTATGTTCCCTCCGTTCTTCCTCGCGTGCCAAAAAGGCGGTACGAGCAGCTTCCGCCAGTGCTCGATTGGTTTCCATCCGCGAGAGATCGGCCTCCCTGTTTCTGTCGGATGATTTTTGGATGGAAGATTGCTGATTCATGGATGTTTTGGCGTCACTATGACGATAATCAGCTTGATCCAAGACGACAATGTCGTCGTCACTACCATTACGTTGCGAATCATCCATGGCTGTGTCACCACTTGCTTTATCGTCATCGACACGCACCACTTCCGTCTGGTCATCGTCCTCGATTGTAGTGTCATCATCGTCCGGTCTACGATGGGAAATTTTCGGACGTCTCGGCTCTGTGTGACTCGATTTCCTGTTGGTTGCTGCAACTGCATTGGGTTCATCGTTCTTATCGTCGTTCGTCTTGTCACTTTTTGCATCGCTGCTGTGGTCATTCTTCGTATCATTGGTTGTTGACGGTCGAGAACTTCCCACAAACACCACTGATTCGTCACTACTGCTGTGCGCTATTCTTCGACAGCTGCTACTTTGACTGCCCCCACAATCGGCATCATCGTCCTCATTATTGCCGACAACAACATCTTCTTCGTCGTCCTCGTTGGACGATCCTTCTGTCGGAGCAACCTTTTGTATCCTGCGGTGGCGACGAGACGCTAGCACCAGTTCCTCTTCTTCTTCCTCCTCCTCGCCCTCCTCTTGTCCATGTTGGCCGTCTTCTTCTTCTTCCTCGTCCTCTTCTTGTGGTTGCCGTTGGTCGTCTTCTTCGTTGTCCTCTTCCTCCTTATCTCGCATTGCCGAAGGTCGAGAAGAGGACCCATGACGACGGTCTCTGGTCCTAGCTGGCATACCAATGTTGCTGTGCGTGCTACTCCTACTGCTGTCGCGTTGTTGGTTTTGGTGAATCATGAGACGCGAAGCTGCAGAAGAAGCCATTCGAGCTTGCAACAACAAGGCTTGTTGTTGTTGCTGTTGTTGTTCTTGCGCAGCGGCCAGCTGCTGTTGTTCGGTCGACAACAATCCGGCCAAGGCTCGATTGATATCCAAGGTCGACGAGGTTGAGGATGCGGCTGCCGTCGTTGCAAGGTGAGGATGATGCTGAACCACTCGACCCGCTGGTGCTACCGAACTAGAAGGAACTTGTTCCACTACTTCCAACATGCCATTTGCATGACTAATTACCAATTGTTGGTTCGGCACTTGTCCAATGGATGTGGCAGGCAGGGCGACGAGTCGACCATCGGCGGTCGGAACGACTTGCACCAAGACATGTTGTTGTGCCGCAGTGGCGGCCGGACCTGCGGTAACTGCGGAGGGTGCCGCTTGCGCTTGCTGTTGTGCCAAGACAATGGCTGCTGCCGGATTGGGAGCAGCCGTGGTGGCTGCAGCGTCAGCTCTCAATCGCGTTGTTCCATGGGCCGCTGCGGCGGCTGCCACTTCTCGAGCATGCAAGGACGCCCGTAATTGATGTGCCGCTACGGATGGACCATGACGCATCAACATGGCATCGTGCTGGCGTTGCAACAGATTGGCCACTGCAATGTGTTCTCGCGCTGCTCGAGCTTGTGACATGTGATCTTGCTGCTCTCGAGTGGATACCGCTGCCGCGGGGCCGTCCGGACGGTGCGACGAACGGTGGTGACTGTGATGATGGCGCCGCCGGTTGAGACTGCTCGATGAGTCGTCCATGATTGGCAGGTTCTCGCTTGACTTGTTTCCTCTACTTTTCTGTTTATCGTTTACTTCAGATTACCCCTTCGTTGTTGTTTTGAATGGCTTTGTTGCCAAGTGCAACTTTATGCATGTGCCACTATAAACTATAAACATTCACTTCCGCTCTGGCCCCTCCTTGCTGTTACAAGAAGTGTTCCCCGTATTTGTGAATAGTGAATATGCCACAGGACTTAGGCCAATGCTTACACGTTGCCAATCCAATCCGGATTGCTGACATCGCGCCTATTGGCAAGCTTACCGCTTACCAATCCAAAACAAGAACCCGCGCTGCCCCCCCCCAAGACCCCCAACACTCCCCCCCAAATCTACGCTTTGAAATTGACTACTAAATCTGTTTGAATTGTCTACTCTCATTAGAGTTAGGGGGACCGTCGAAGTCGAACGCCAGCGATACTGTACGTGTATCTCTATAGTAGTGTCGGTAGTACAGGACCTGGACCAATCCGGAGTCCGGAGAGCCAAAATTACCCTGATTCGTGACGTAAAGATGACGTTTTCGATGACGTCCAACGCTCACGGATTGGATTGGCTACTTGTAAGCAATGGCCTTAGTTTCTTCCCTTCCGTTGTTGCTCTGAACTACGGACACGGTTTCGGAGTAAGGGTCTTGGGCAACGCAGTTGTGTCTATCCCCGAGTTTGTATTGTTGTCTTTTCAGTTGCGATTTTTCGATTCGGTTGAGTTCCTTCTCCTATATTTTTTCGTAGCGAATTGCTGCATCAATGCGTTGCATCTAGGAGCCCCAGCGCCGTGCGACATTGAGGACGTTCGGGAGCAGCTTTGAGGAGCTCTGTCTTAAGAACATTAAGGCCAGCGTCAGCGTGTTCGCTATTTTGGTCGATAAGGTACCCGACCGACCATAGATCAACTGTTCGGTCGTGGTTGCCGCCCTCGATAAACATTTCCGGGGCATGGGACTGCCTCTCCAAATGCGAAACGTCAGCATTCGGAAGGCCATGAAGGGCGTTTACACTATCATCCCAGTCGATGAGTCCGTAGCTTCCATCAACTGGGCTTTTCACAATATTGGGTAGGCGAATGTCCCTATGTGTTACACCACGGTGGTGCAATTCTTCAATTGTTTGAAGCAGAAACCGAACAACCTGTCGCAGGTGGTCTGTGTTCTTTATCATTGGTATTTTTTCACCAAGCGTTGTCATCAAGTAAAATCTCGGTGGAACCCTCCGACGCTTCCTTGAATCTACCACAGAGGAGGAAAAGTTGAATGACACGATAGGTTGGACACCTGGAACGCCGTCCTTGATTCTTGCCAAAACAGCGAGAACACGTTTCATCCTTTCATGTGTCTCATTGCCCCGCAGATTTATCTGTTTCTGAACATGACCACCGCTGAAGCTGATGATCCGGGTCCAATCACGCCCGGCAGTAGATCCATTCTCTATATCCTGCAAGTCTTGAGGCGAAATTGATGTGGAATACAGCGCCATAAATTTGATGATTCTTGCTACGTTCCGAACAACATTCCAACACTCTAGTCTGACAGATGCGTCATCCAAACGCATCGGGAGTGTAACATTATCTGCGGAACCAACTTGGACCCTGCTGAAGGTGACCACCGTGCCCACAGAATGGTAGCCAAGTACATAACTTAAGCCAGGAAATGGCCAGACTCTTTGTAGCTTCTCGTACAGTTCTGCTTGAGGATTTTCATCAGAGCCAATCTTCTTCTCCTCACCCCGGAAGAAGCATCCATGCCCAGGTAAAGTGGCACTGAAGTCGGGTTGAAGCAATGGGGAGCTACTGGAGTCTCTCGAAGAATTGCGACGAAGAGTGAATTCAGGAGCAAAGTTGTTTAAGAACGCCGTAATGCACTGATCAAGTCGGCTGTGGCATCCGTCTTTGCTTTCACCAACAACAATCGAGGGATTGAAAAGAAGATGGGATATCTGTATGGATAATGCACGACAGAAGTCTCCGCCATGAACTGGTTCGAAGTATCGCAGGAGGGTCTCTTCAGGAACGAGCGTCTTCCAACTGCCAAACGCAGCATGGTCGACACGGGCTCGAACTTGCGGTGGCTCCAGAAGAAAGGCACCAAGTTGTTGAAGATTCGTGCCAACATCGCTCATGGTACGGATAGCTGTTGACACCGACCTAGTCCAGGCCAGACTCACGTCAACCCCCCCTCCTCCGCCCCTATCAGCTGCTATTGGCGGACCCAATGAATACGTGCCGCCGTTCACGAGGGATTCGAAGCCTCCGACCCTGTTGCCGCCCCAGTCTCGTAGAAACTTTACACCTTCTTCAGCCAAGAAATCCTTGTACTCTTCTCTGCTGGAAAGGATGATGTTATCGTCCCCGACTTTGATTTTCATGATGATGATAGTTCTGGTGTGCATAGTGTGGCGTGTTGTAATTTGTGAGAATAATGTGGGACTCGTGAAAGAATGAGTCACGTATCATGAGAACACTTTAACCGATTGGGTGCAAGAGGAGAGAGGAGGCTCTCTCTATCTCTTCCTCACTCTAGGTAGTAGCGAGAGTCCAAAACCGCTTTCAGGTCGCTTAAATATTGCCGCACATGGATCGCTTTTAAGCTTCGGAAACCTACCGAAAATGGTGGAAGGTGGCGGATCGAGAAAATTGTTTTCGCTACTGCTCACATACGAAGTTCCTCGTTGCGTTTGCCAACTGCAGTTGTTTCATTGTCTTGATTGACTTCGGAACCGAGATACCGTTTCTTTCTGAAGTTGCCGTGCCGCACTAGGTAGACGCCTTTGTACGAATCAATCAAATACCACCATGGTCGCCATTGAAGAAATTTCTTCCACAACGCCAACTGCCACCAAGGAAGAAGAAGAAGGCCCATCCAAGGAAGAACCAGCAGTTTCGGTGTCGGAAGAACGTCGATTAGATGCAGAAGAGATTGAAAAAGTAGCAGCAACCATAACGCGGGTTTCGGCCCGAATGCAACTGGAATCGTTGGCCAAACGGCTACGGAAAGAAAGTGAAGCATTGGCGAGAGTGGAACAATCCAAGCAGCGACTTGAACAAGCACAAGAGCCGTCATTAAAAGAAGAAACGCAAACCACAACCACGCCTTCCCCTGCTCCCGTAGCAACGACCACGACTCCTGCAACTCCTTTTGTCCCGTCGTCATCGTCGTCGGTCAAATATGTTTCGATTGATAAGTTTGCCTTTGATGCGGGTGGTTACAATGCTCCCTTTGTTACGCTGTACATTGAACTTATGGGGGTGGGTTCCATTCCCCGTGACCAAATTATCTGCCAGTTTACGTCCGATTCCTTTGATTTGATTATCAAGGACTTGAATTCGAAATCTTATCGTTTGTGGAAGGACAATTTGGAAAAGGACATTGATCCCGAAAAAAGCAAGATTGTGGTCAAGAAGGACCGTCTCTTGGTCAAATTGGCCAAGGTGAAACAGGGTGAATACGGAGGCTATGATTATTGGTCCCAACTCACGGCGAAAAAGTCCAAAAAGGAAAAGAAGGCAACTGAAAGTAACCCGCAAGCTTCCATTATGGAGCTCATGAAAGACATGTATGATTCCGGTGACGACAATATGAGAAAGGTCATTGGAGAAACCATGATGAAGCAACAACGTGGCGAACTTGGCAATGGAATGGGAGGGATGGACCCCACCGGGATGGGCATGGGAGACTTTTGAAAAAGAGTACCAGAATGTGACGAGCATTGTGGTCCAGGACCTTGACTTTTGGCAAGATAGAAAAAATGGACACAATGATTTCGCGGATGCTCGTTCAGAGTCCACCCACACAAACGATCACACACAAGACGCGCAAACACCGAATCCGACGAATCCTACTGTTGTGTGGTGGATGGATGTCGGGAAGTACACAAGCTATACAAGCATGTTTTAGTTAGTTCAATGGATTGCTCCGTAGTAGTAGAGAAATTGATGGATTCATTCCACCATTAGGCAACAAAAGTCACAACCTAGAAATGTCCACTTTCCATTCTACCCTCACCATGTCTCCTTAGTTCGAGGCTACTTTGCGCGCGCCCTTGTTGTCCGTAACTCAATTCTGTTAGGTTCGTCGTGGTCGCCAATGCATCCCTCTAGCAAAAGGGCTCCGACGAAAATTTGAGCCGCGTGTAAAGTTCATCGTCAGAATCGCTCATGCTTCTGCTTCTTCACTTTTCCTCTCTGTGCAATGATGATTGGTTCCTACCAGTGCTCATGGTCGTCCGCAATGAAAGATGTTGTTCTTATTGAACAAGTCTGCAGCCTTCTCACAAAAATCTTAAATTTCGCAGCGACGGGTACACTCTAGCTAGCTAGCTTGAGCACCTAACCTTACCCCTCTCTAGCTTGCGGTCCCGTTTGGAGATCTGTTACACAACATTTGAGTGCAAACGACAAATGGTTGCATTGCGGTCATTTGTCCGAACAAATGAGTGCACAGTTTGCACCTACGTGATTTGTCGAAGTCAGTCACGGATTGATAAACTCCTCATATCTTAGCGTAGCTTCCTCATCGTTCCTCCACCATTAATTTCTGTTGCTTCGTACCACCTCACTTTCCTTTTCGACACATACCATCCACCATGTCTCCCCGTAAGAAAAAGAACCGCCCATTAGCCAAACAGAAGAGCAATTCTAAATGCCACCGTCCTCCAGGAATCATCCACGTCTATCAGTCTGTTCGCAATCCTGTGAAGCACGAACGTTTCTGCTTTGACACAGATGACTTCAAGCTATTTCTGACCGAAATGCTCTCTCTGTCTCTCCCCTCCTCCTTCCAAGCCATCTTCATTCGCCAGTGCAAGCTACATTTTACAGACGGTCTCCCTTTCACCAAGAGCAGAATGTCTGTGCCAGATATTCCAAGTCTAATTCGTCATATTCTCATGCGTGGTTTCTCAAGTTTGCAAACGTCTCTTTCTATTCCTTCAAGTCATAAATGGGTCATCCAAGATGCTGTACCTCTGCAGATGACCCATGAGTTGCATGGGGCCTTTTTAGTGGATTGTGTTCTGTCACGTTCACACCAGAAACCACGTATTCCGGAACAGACCCCATACTACGAAGTCGTCCACAGAATTCGTACCTCCAAAGAATTGTGTTCTGACCAACACGATGACATATTCCGCACCACCATTATTATTTTTCCTTATTCTTCTGTGTTCTGGACGTCTGCCTTCATATCGGATCCAACGAAACTTTTCAGCGATGTATAGAGTGGGATTGGGTGTTCAATTACGACATCACCTCTTGTACCACTACCCCTTTCGTGGTTGCGCTTGGTATACAAGACTGGCCTTCCAGCTAAAGGCAGTTTCATCAAAACCATCAACCATGTCTGGACTGTCAACTATACCACATCTTCGGAAATCCCGAAGACTGTTCACAGCATACAATTTCATGATGCTGATCCGGACACTCCACTGCTTCCACCTGATTGTTTTGGCAAAAACGTGATCCAAGATGTGCAAGATCGAAGACTATTCTACCGTGCTTTGTTTGCTCAATCTGCATCAAATAGACATGGCTGTCGCCGGTATGTCACGCAAGCTTTATATCAAAACCTTCAAGACTCAACTGCTTATGTCCATGATCCTAGAGCACACGAGAGAAACTGCTACGTGTTCCAAACAACTACATTGGATCCTGACAAGAGGCCATGTGGTCAATCAAATATTGTTGTATCGTACATACCATCATCGAATAAGTTGTACCAGGATTTAGTCCATGCTTCACTTGATGTTGTTGATAAACTTCTCTCGATTCAACAGGGGTTAGATAGATAGGTAGGATAGGTAAAAGGCTCGCTGAGCCGACAATCGAATCACCAACCGATACAACAATCCTCCACGGGTCAGAGAAGAGTTGCAAGTCGAAGTCCGCCGTGGGTGGGGGCAGTCGGTCCACTGATAAGAGGTTAGTCTTAAGATGAGTGTTAAAATGGTGATATTAATGATTGTGAGAAGATTACTAACTAAGGTGGTTGATGGTGCCGAAGTCCTGGCTCTTGTATACGGCCATGGATCTGATGTGATAGGTCCTCACTGGTTGGAGTAGACCGGCATTGGTGTATATTGAATGTATAGGGTGATGGATAACATGTATGGGATGCAACAGCTCTTGCTTTGTTGTGGTATAAGTCTTGTCCTGGGCGCGTTGCTGTTTGCATTCTTGGATTTGTGGGAACAGAGATATGGTCTCGCGTGATCGTGATTCGTGCTTTGATTACATAGACCGTTAGGTCGAATCGTGGATGCGCGTACTCGGATAGTAGAGGCGCGCACTTGATAGTTTTGGGCGCGCACGTGTTGGGCCATAGTTAATATCCGAGCGGTCGCCGATAACGCGTGCACTGCGAGAATGCCGTGGCCAAATTTATAGTTTCGCGAGCATGCCGACATTCTTTTCTCACTTTTAGGAAAATGTCATCGGATGCCATAAAATACTAGCATCATTCGATGAGTTGTAGGTTTCGCCACCTAGTTTTCGGTGAGAATCCTAACACTCCCCACAATTCGTCGAATGAGGATTGTCAATTCCCTCATCACTTTCCTGGATTTTTCCTCTCCAGAATAACAAAGATCTGAGCATGGGCCAAACTGCGGCGAATTCCCAATGTTTACTGAGGATATCGGCTGGGTTTGTCTTTCCATCTTTCCAGTAGAATGCGACGTACTTTGCAGCGATAGCTTCACGGACTCGGTGATAGGATAGGAGATGGTGCCTCTTGGAGATGATTGAGTGTGGTGCGGTGCTATTGATAACGACAGAGCGGTTATCTCCAAACATATAACTCTTCTCTCGTAGAGGGACTCCCAAGTATCGGAGTGTAAGGCGTAGCTCCGTGATCTGATCAACTGCAGTCCTTGCGGCAACAAATTCAGATCCATACGTGGCTGTCTCCACTGTGGCTTGTCGCTTACTGTACCAGTCCACGGGTGTACCATTTACAAAATGCAGGATGGCTGTAACTGCTTTCCCAGTAACCATATCATGCATGAGATTTGCGTCGACATAATGTATAGTTGTCACAAAACGCCCAAGTGGGGTTGGACAGTCCTCAGGGATACGTTCCTTGGCGTCCATGTATACGGTACGACTCCAATCGTATTCTTGGATAGGTAAAGCTGATAAATCTGGCTCCCCAGTGCGGAATCTGATAGACCCATCAGGAAATGACATGAGGTATCCATAGATGCGCTTAGCTCGCTTCAAATGACCAATCCTTGGAGCAGCTCTGAACCTTGATAGAGTCATGGTAGCAGGAAAGACATCAAAACGGCCAATGGTAATTAGCCATTGCAGTTGTCCAATAAGAGTCTGGAAATGCTGGGTCCCTTCTTCATCTAAGAGCTCAGAGTCATCGAGTTCAGGATGATCGTTAGCAATGACTGGCGGCTTTGCTTTCTTGGGTTTCTCATTGAACAATCGTTCATAGGTATCCATCATCTTCTCGATGTACCTTCGTGGGTCAGACACAAGTGTACCGTCTGGATCTTTGGTATAACGACACCCCAAGTGATACTCAATAGGTCCGACTCCTTTGAGTTTGAAGTTGTATTTTTCTGTAAAGATCTTGCAGACAGCTTCAGGGTCCATGGCAACGATAGCTAAGTCATCAACATATACAGCGATATATTCATAACAGTCTTCTCCAGGAGCCTTCTTCATCCAAATATCAGGGTCAGCCTTGCTTGGAGAAAATCCCATATCAATGAGAACATCAAACAGTTTGTCATGCCAGCGAGCACCTGAGGATTTGAGACCATATAATGCCTTGTAGATGATCAAGATATGTCCTTCTAACTCCTTGAACTCTGGTCCTGCAATGATGAAAATCTTCTCTCCTGTCAATGCTTCTAGGTATGCGTTCCCAATATCTGCTCCCCATATTTCCATGTCGTTCATGGTTCCAAGAAATATGGCAATGCGAAGGTTGCGAATGGAGACAACCCCTGAATAGATGGTCTCAACGGGTTCCTTGGTGAGATGTCCATCTGCGACAAGTCGTGCCTTATGCCTTCCGTCATGCTTGACATCAAAGACCAGATGTACTCTTATCTTATGATATCCTTCTGGTGCATTGGCCAATTTTCCATTAATGAGCTTGGCTTTTCCATGGTCCTTGAAAGTGTTATACGATTGGATCTGTGAGAGTTCCAATTCTGTTGCGTCTTGCCATTTCGTGTTCCCAAATTGCTTGTCTAGTTCCACTGCTTCTTCATAGGTGCGAGGTACTTGGAAACCAAACTTGTACTTGATAGAACGACGAACTTGTTTGATCCTGGATTGTTTAGCTGCTCGAATGAGTCTTTTGCTTGTCTTGACGTATCGCTTGAGATGTTTCCATCCAGGTAGATCCAGCAAACCATTTTTCTTGGCATAGATGGCGACTGTGATGGGGTCATCATTTGCAATAAGAGATAGAGGTTCGTATGTCGTCTCCCCAGTCTCCCAATCAACAAGGACATTATATTTACTCCCTTTATAGTCTGGGTCGCTTGAGTTCAGAGGTCCTTGGTGTGCAATAACGTCTCTGAATCGGAAGAGACTATCCCCTGTCGTTTGGGCTTGATTATCCCTTTCAATGTATTCCATGAGCTGGTTGTAGGAGATCATCTCATCAACATTGGAGTTAGACTTGCGAAAGATATATTTGAGTCGATCTTCTTGTTTGGTTGCATCTTGTTCCAGGTCGACAACTCGTTTGATTACTCGTGCTCGGTGGCGCTCCCCATTTTCTTCAATGTCACAAAGGAATGTGCGTCCAACTAAATCGTCGTAGTCAATTGTTGGCATAGGTGTGGATGGGTCTTCACTTCTGCTGCGAATAAAGACAGTGTCACCTTGCTTGTCAGTGGGTTTATGCGGCGACTCCTCCCCTGAAGAGATATCCACACGAAGGTTGGGGGTAGTGGAGGCAACGCGACGGACAGCGGAACGGTAGATGATGACGTTGTCGGCAGTGAGGATCTTCCAAGTAAAGGCATCACCAACATTGTGGGCAAAACCAACCCAGTGGCCAATCTTCTCGTCGGGAGACGAAGGGTAAGAACCGGAGGTAGGTTCAGAAGGGTCGACACGATAGTAGACCTCATCCCAGAAAGGAAAGAAAAGGAGATGGGTAATGTCGGGTGGGGTACCGGTAAGAGCCTCAAGAGGGGTGCGGCCAGAGTGGGTGGGAGAGGAAGTGTGATTGAGGAGGTCACACACATATTCTAAACAAAGTAACCATGCAGAAGCAGGGCAACCAGATGCATTCATGATAGCATTGGTCATACGCTTAACGGTCTGATAGCGGTTCTCAGCTTTGTTCTGGTGTTGATGATAGGGCTCGGAACGGTATTCACCAATCAGAAGGGTGCGAAGAATATCCTTGACCTTGTGGGAAATAAGTGACGAACCACCATCACTGATCAAAGTCTCCATGACACCACGTGTACGAATGTTATCCTGGAGGGTATTGACGAATTGCTTGGTAGACTTGATACCATAAATGTCAGTAACCAAAGTATCACGACCAACAAAAATCTGAGCAATCTTGCCACCATGGTTAACAGCCGGGGTGTCGGAGAAGATGGAGTCAGTGGCAACGGGTTCATGCCGTCGTGGGAGGTTAAGGATAGGATTCCGGGCCTTAAAGTGTTTCTTCAAGGTATCCTGGTCAAAGGAAATGTGTCCATGACGAGTTGCATGCTTGAACGTATCGGCGATTACGTCTTCCGATTGCCACCCAAAGAAAGGGCGAAATTTCTTCCAGTCGTATTGTTCCTTGTAGAGTTTGTGGACAGACGCATGAAGTGTGGGGTCGTTGCCATCTTGATCAGCATAGATGGAAAAGAAGGAAGGTGTATCGGGGCCATGAATGTGTTGTTACCTTTTGCCCATTCCTCTGCAACAATTGACTGCACTGCATTCCTGATCCCCCTATTTGCGTTTTCAACAGAACCTTGTTCACGTGGAGTACGGGGCCTCCCAGTACATGTGTGGATGTAGGGATTGTTAATGAGTAGCATGGAAATCACTTCATTTCCACATACTTCAGACCCATTATCACTCTGGTATATAGCTGGAAAACCAACAATACCAAACATATTTCCCAATTGATGAGCTATGTAGGTGGGACTCTTGCTTGGTATCGCAGCGAGCATTACGAACTGTGAAAAATGGTCTTTACAAGACAAAATGTAATGCATTTCGACCCCGTAGATATCTTTGGCACCTGTCTTTCCTTCTTCATCCATTAGGATAAGGTCTGCCTGGAAGCGGTCTCGAAAACCAAAGGAACGAATAGGTTTCGATGCTCCCTTGTGTGGTGCTGTTTTCTTGCGTTGCAACATGCACTGAGGACAACCCTTGATGAAACTTTTGACTTGGCGAATAGTGATGTTATGGTACTCATTCTTGATGAGGTTGTAAGTCGTCTCTTCTGAAAGCTTATGTCCAGTTTGAATATGCTTCTCTCTTATTGTATCAAACACGTCCTCAACGGCAACAACCCGTAAGTCTCTGTCGTACAATAAATATTCCACTGTACCATCAGGTAACGTAATTGATCGAATCTCTCTTCGCACAAGCTTTGCATTTCGTCCTTGAGGATACAGTTTACGAAATCCTATAGGTGTTCTAGGGTCAGGTGCACCCTCGTATGCAGGACCCTTGGCTCTTGGGTCGCCAGTACTCCAGAATCTTTTGATATATATTTCATGATCCATTTGGGACCTGGACATGAACTTGGTATTTGCACCAGCAACCCCACTTTCGGGTGAAAGATTCGCAACATCAGCAAATGAGTTACCAAAAACTTCAAGGTTAAATCTATGACGATGCTCTTCGTCTAAATTTCCATCGAACGTCTCAGGGAGATCCTGAGGGTCGACATGACTGACAAGATTTTCTTCATCTGACCCAACATCTTCATCTACATGCATTTCTTCTTCTGCATTAGCTTGAACTCTGCCCTTCTTCTCAGACTTCTGATACTTTCTAGGACGTTCCTTTCTTGAGCGTGAAAGAGACGTAGTAGAGCCTCTCCTTTTCAAATTTTGAGAGGTACGGTTGTTGTGGGAAGATGCACCGGTTGTAGATCTTGTAACACGTGTGGGTGTAGGTGTTGTATTGTTCGAATCGTCAGATAACTCGTCATCAGGGTTGGAATCTGTAAAATCACTGTCAGAACCAGAGTTGTCTTCTCTCTGATTTGAGACATTTGCAGAATCATTTGTTAGGGGCTTGATCAAATTGATAAAACAACGGAGTAGGTTGAAATCTTCAGCAGAGATCTGTTCTTCCTTTCCGGTATCCTTGCCCTTCTTCTTCCTGAGAGACATTCTTGGTTCAGCATTCAAGGATGGGAAATTGTCTTGGGGATACGTCTTGAGGAACAGAATTTGCTGGTCGAGTTACCACAGTGTCACTCACACCACCAGCCAGCCAAGCTACCACAGTGTCGCTTGCGCCGGACAAATTCTGTGTCGATCTCAAAAAGGTAGATCAAAAAGAAAGGAACCAAAGCCAATGATCAACTCTGATGGCAGAGGGTGGTAGTTCCGAAACAAAAATAAACGAAGGGAATCAATGGCGTTGGAGCAAAAGATTTGTGTCGTTGTTAGATCATATAGCACAATCCATTGGAATCATGTAATGAACGTACCAGGAAGTCAAAGGGATACAAGCAGGACCAGGTCGACAAGGAAGAATGGTTGGAACAGAAGCAAAGGTGCGTTTGGCAGATGAGTTTGTCACGTGTGCGACAATGCTGTCACAAAGATCTGGAAAAATAAAGGCATAAGTGGAGATGACGTCATGAGATTTGCATCTATTTGTCGACCGGATCGACAAATAGATGCAGTGCACGTATTTGTAGACCACATATGATAGAAAAAAACTCACGTTATTGTATTTGTCACAAATATGCACTTATTTGTAGGCAAATGTTGCGACATTTGGAAACAAAACACTCGACAAATAAGACCAAGGGTTACCGGGACTCAATGTCTCTTTATCTGGGTTGGGGGAAAGAAATGAGAGATTGGGGACCACAGAATGGACAATGGTGACCCGATGAGGTACGACAGATGATCATTTAAAAACAATGATAATAAGGTGAAAGGATGGCACTGCGGCAATGGAAGTGCTCTCCATGAAACAAGGGATGGATTGGATGATGATATGCCGGATGGTGATGGTGGAGAAGGGAAAAGGAATAGGAATGAAGACGGAGCCGCAAAACAAAAGAAATAATGGATACAAACGATGGGTTGTGAAAAAACGATGAATATTGTAACGCTAAGGAAAACGCAAGGAATTTTTTTTTGGTGCGTGCATTTGTATTTTTCGGTGCGCTATTTGTTTTTAGTGCTAAAAGTTGGGTAACAGATCCATTTTCGCAACGGAACGGACTGTGAACTGTGAACACATCATTCTTTCCCATTCTTTCCGTTCTTTCGTCGTCCACCAACGAGAACAAACAAGATTCGGCACGTTGTAGGCACAAGATACGCTAAGCACTGTTTCATATCGTAAGTGTCGTGAGCATCATGTCCTTCTTTTTATCATACGGCGCGGAGAAACTAGCATCCTCGATTGCGGCCCAGAAGCGACGGCATCAACAGAAACAACAGAGTAACAACAGTACCCACGAAGGCGATGGATCCTCCATGCCAGTGGCCGATCAGTGGGAAGAGATCATTTACCAGTTGAAGCACAACAAGTTGGTGGAACTTCGGTTGGGGTGGCATGATTCTGCCCATGTTCCAGGAATCCGTTCCCTTTCGTCGTCTCTGGCCAAGGCGCTTCGAGAGAACACCTCCCTGCGCCGCGTAAGTATTGGTTGGAATTGGCAAAAGCGACAAGATGTCCTCGTGTATCTTTTGGTCACACTGGCCGAGTCGATCCGACCCCATCAACTCCAATCCATTCATCTGGTGTTGACCAACGACTGCATTCCTGCCAATGTTTTGGCGAAATTCTTGCAGTCTCAAGTATCCCTGTCGTCGCTCAATTTGCAAACCATGTCGGTCCACAACAACAGTGGTTCGTTTCATCATAATAAGAGATCAGACATGACGGCGTCGGCTCGAAGCAGTGGCTCCACTACATTATTTTCTGCGACGGAATCTAGCAGCTTGCGCTCGAGTCCCAACTCTGGTTCTAGCAAGCGCAGCAGCAAAACCAACGATTCCAATAACTTTTCCCAGCGAGTCTACAAGGATCGACACTCTTTATTCAAACCATCTGTACCGAACCAAACCACTGTTGTACCAGTTGTCCTGAGCGCCCATGGTCCCAATTCACACAACTACCATTGTCTTAGCGAATTGCGTTTGGTGGATTGCGATTTGAAGGATGACGATATCGTTCATCTCGCCAATGAAATCATCCCCACCACGTTCTTGTCGGTTCGAGGCAATCGCTTCATGACGGGCGAGGGTGCGGCTGCCTTGATACGCGCCGAAAAGGCCTCTTCCTTGGATTTGTCGCTGTGTAATTTTGATCCCCACGATTTCCAAATCATGGCCACAGCACTACAAGAACTTTCGACACCTCTTCAACAACTCCTCTTGCGAGGCAACTACCGCATGGGGTTGGAGGGCCTGGAACACGTGTTTCGAGTGTGTCCTTTTGTGGTACAGTCTCTAGATCTGTCCTACTGTGATTTGTCGGAAGATATGACAATTTACATTTTTCAAACTCTTGTTGAGATTGGCCAAAAGACGCTCTTGACCAATCGTTCGATTACTACCAATTCATCATCCTCAGGGTGGCGGTCAGAGGGTACGGAATTGCAACATTTGGAAGTACACGGGTGTCGGATCCGAGGAACCAATGCGACGGATTTGCTCGTCGCCTTGTTGCGCCAAAATGTACCACCCCTCCGTTCCTTGGGAGTAGACGACGATAAGAATGACCGCAAGTACTTGTCGGCAAGTCAAATGCGAGACATTGCCAATGCCATGCCGGAAAATTATGAAATGGAACACCTCAGCTTTGACTTTTTCAAAAACCGTGAGGAACAACGCCTTTGGAAGGAGATTGAATTTTGTCAAGTCTTGAACCGTGCCGGACGGAGACTCTTGCGACCAGCCATTCCACAAACGCCATTGGAATGCTCCCGTAGTAGTACGAGTAGTCGGCGTTCTCCGTCGGGTAGGGACCACGACGGAGCAATGGCCAAGGCGCTCCGCGACGACCTGAATTCGTGGATCCGATTGTTGGATGCCGCCAAGGCGGAGGCTGGATTGGATTCCCTCTTTTGGGTCCTTCTGAACTCGGCGGAACGCTTTCGTCGTATCTAATCCAAACGTAGACACATAGAGTCTTACACATTACTACTCTATGATAGAACAAGATTTTCAAAATCTATGGGCCTCTGGGAGTAGGGGAATAGATTTTTAGATGAGTAATACGACGTCCGACCGCCGAGCGAAAGCATGATGGGGAGAAGGACAGACGGGACCACGCCAAAGCTCTCACACCAAGAACCCCATCACCAATCACACCATGGCAATAGAGAGCTCTGTTGTGTCACCCCCTGCTGCTCTTTGTCTCATTCTCACTCATGTCTAGCAACTCACAGTGAAGGAGATGGTGAAAAAGGGTGGGAAGAGAGAGGAAGCGTCGACTGATTTGGTGCAACGGCAAGTTCGTCAAAGTGTTTGGAGGGCAGTTGTAGATTTGTGCGGTGGACAACCTCCATCCTTTTGCTCGTCATCGTCCTCTCTCCCCGTTGCTGATTCACAAGAGGTTGAACCAGGAGTAACAAGACGGAATATCAACAATGACGACAAGAAACAAGAGGATATCCGCAATCCCAGAAATATCACCCCAACAGGAACTCTTCCTCATCATCAACAACAAAGAGCGGAACGACGAGCGTTTTTTGAGTGGGTTTGCCGAACCATTACCATTACCACGCCGAATGCCTCTCACAATTTGAACGGTAAACCATGGGATATTGAAGTTCGAACGGCCACCTCTCTCTTTCACGTTTTGAAACGACAACTTCGGGATCACAAGCACGACGACATGTCGTCTCAGTCACCCAAACATGCTTCACCACACCATGATTCTGTACAGGTCACGTCGCGGTGGGGCTTGACACGAACCGTCCAGTCTCCTTCCGAACTAGCCTCGTTGCTGGCCGATTGGATGCAACAACAACGATTTGATCATGACGAACAGGAACCGTATCATGTGGATTTGGATCCGGACGACGAGAGGATGGAGGGCAATGACATGGAAAGAACCGGGTTCTCGTTTTCTGGTTCATCATCATCATCATCACGGTTGTTGATCTTGGAAGGCTTTTACATGACGGTCAATACCCAATCCGGATTCATAATGCTGGTGTCGCCTCGTCGTCGACAGGCCTTGTACACCTTGGCGCAAAAGTGGCCCTGTCCTTTTTGCAGCCAATGGTTTTCCAGTAAGGGATTGTGGTGGCATCAACAACAAGTTCATGGCAACTCACATGGCACAGCCACAAACAATGTTCAGTCTCAACAACACCAATTGCTTGGCAATCATGCCCTTGTCGTTTATCAAGGACAACCAACCAACACATACCCCACAACTCATGTTTCCAACATGGACCAAAACGGCGTCAGCAACGGCGCCAATGGCAACCGAAGTCCTCAGGATGAACCAGAGGACCTCGACAGCAGTGTTGACCCCTTATCCTTGTTGTCGCCCTATGAATTGGCTTCTGGTGGCCATGTCCAGGCCTTGAGACACTATTGGATCTCCACGGGTCAGTTTGATCCCAATCGCGACATGGATCGTCATGGGGCGTCGGTCTTGTTGTGGGCCGCCGGGGGTGGACATTTGGCCATGGTTCAATACTTGGTACACCAGTGTCAGTGTAATCCATTGGACCATGTTCAGCAACAACGCAAACAGGGTGGTTTTGGAGGTCGCACGGCCCTTCATTGGGCCGCACGAAACGGACATGGACATATTGTCGAATACTTGCTGTCCCAAACACAAACGGCCGCGACCAGCAACCACACATTACCAACTTGTGGGTCGTCCGCTACGACTCGGGAACATGAGACTGGTCCTTTGTCAGTCTTGTTGGAAGCCAAGACGGCGGATGGGACAACCGCATTGGGATGGGCGGCGTGGCAAGGACACTTGGACGTCTTGCGTATTTTGTATCGCCACGGATGTGACGTTCATACGGTCAATCACTATGGATGCAATGCCGCCTTGTGGGCTGCACAGGGAGGAAGGACGGGTGGCAGCTCCACCGAAAAGATCAAGGTCAAGCCGAGTGACGGAAATCCAGCTCCAGTTGTGATAGAAAAGAAACCAGCGACAACTGTTGTAGAGGAGGCAGAACAAACACTGGATGTACAAACGTTGGAATGGCTCGATTCCGTGGGGTGTGATTTGTATCACAAAAATCACAATGGACATGGGGTTTTACACAAGGCCGCTCAACGAAATGCCCATTCGGTGGTTCAATGGTTCGTCACACATAAATTGGGATTACAGGGAGATCCAAAGGAGGAGGCAACTGAAGATTCTCTTCAAGACGATTGTCTAATTTCAACCAAGAACGAGGGAGTGGGAGCAAAACGCCTGCTCGATCTCATTGCACCAGACGGGGAAGGATGTACACCCTCTGATTTGGCCGGTATGGAAGGGTTTCATACCTTGGCCCTATGCTTAGTCGATTGGGAAGCATTGCTCCTGACACAACTCTGTGTGAACAGAGAAACCGCAGCATCCCAGGTAACGCGTTGTTCCTCAGGATTTGTTACCACGGACAGTCCCTCCGGTCAATATGATGCTTGGCCGACCGGGATGTGCAACGAATCAGATGAGGTCGCAACAACGGACGCGGACTGTCAATGGGGACCTGGTCACGGCGTTTGCAGATTACAAAGAGTGCTCAAGGAGCATTGGGCCTGATACCCGTACAACAATAGCTGTTCTCATAATACACGACTTTGATTCCAATGCAATCCTTGGGCCAGTGAGGCAACATACGGAAGAGTCATGCGAAAAACTTTGATTACTATGACGAGACGCGGCTTCTTTCTGGGAATATGTGCGTGACTGCTTCATGTACAGTTTTTTCGTCTTCTCACAATTCACAATATATGAGAACATTACCAAATTCCAGCCAAGCCTGTATCTGCGGTTGCCAGCACATCAAAGATACAGTACTCAATATCTTCCAAGCCTTTTCCAGCGCACGCTTCTTCAGCAGCCTTGACCAATTCTGCGTCCTTGCTCTCTCGAAGGTTTCGACTTTTGAAGGCCTCTGTGGGCATCTTACACGTTTCTACAGGATGCTGTGGCTCACGAGTCTCTAAAGAGAGTGTGGGCTCATCATTTCGGACCTGCCACTCAAGACCAAACATATCTGCGTCGGTGATGACCGTTTCCCCATCACGTGCAATCATGGATCCTGTTTCGTAGTCTCCGAGAAGTCCAACGCTAGTTCCAAAATCCTCTTCGTTACCGGAAACATCAACGGTGAGGAAATGCTTGTAGTTACGAAAGAGAATCTTGTCGCCCTGATTTAGGTCGAGTTGGTATATTTTTGCAGTACCATGTGTATAAGGAGGATTCAGCGAGAAGCCTGAAAACGAAATTGGGAGGACGTCGTCTGATCCTTCCTTACTGTCAACCCAGAAACGTCCACCAGAAACCACCAAGATAGAATCGCCGATCTGAAGCGCAGCAGCCTCAATGTAACTGTATGAATGGTGGATGGTTGTTCGAATATGAAGATCAAATCCAAGGCCAAGCGCAAAGTCGTTACTCTTGAGCAGCACCAAATCACATTCACCGTGGAACATGTATCGATCGCGATTCCAAAGTTTGAAGTGAGGATCACCACCACCTCCTCCGTTCTTACCGCAACTCTGTGGGACTCTGATCTTCCACACACATTCCTTCCCAAAATTAGCGAAACCAGTGCATGACTTGAAGAAGAGGGTCCCGCAGGTAATTGGGACTCCACCCAAGAGAGAAAACGCCATGTTTCCACAAGCACCAAAGGCATCTCCATCTTTGACGAGGAACTCTGCCAGTCCACCTGGTCGGACAGTCTGACAACTCGTGTAGCCGTCTCCAATGTGCTTGACTGCTGTGGATACGCCATCAAAGCAACCTCCGTCCAAACAGACACCGCTATCGGGCTTCTGACAAGTGTGGGCAACAGTTCCACTTTTGGTACAGCTTCCGCTGTAGTCTAGGATCATGCAGACTTGGTATTCGCAGCATTCTCCACCACATTCCTGGGTCGGAAGGGAATCATAAGTGAACCGCAGACATGGCCACTGGGATTCACATGTCACGATGGGACCAGCGAAAACCAGAACAGGAATGGCAGACAAGAAGGTAAAGATATGCTTGATGAACATGATTCCTTTGCGTTCCAGGAATCACAAACCATGCGGGTGAGATGGAAGAAAAGAAGAAATCATGAATGGACGACCGGGTTTTAAATTCCTACCGTTTGATTACAACGCCGTCATGAGGAGAGAGAAGTGAAAGGTACTGGGATTGGTTTGATCGCACAGAGCAAGATGAAAGTGGAGCAATGGAGCTTCGACCTTCCTTGCTTTTCGCTTTGACAGTGGCTTTTTGAAATGAAAAAAGGAAGAATGAATCTTTCGTCTCCTACTCGTATTCATTTGCTTCCAGCAATGTCGGCCGGCTCGCACGCCGTCCTCGGCGCCTCTCGACGACGGGAATGCTTTTTGGTCACATGTAACCGTACCATATTGCCAAAACGAATACGGATTACGGATACACGTAGCTATGAGCACACCGAAGCTCTCAATTCTTGACACTGGTGAAGTGACGATCACGCCAATGTGTCTCGACCTGGATAGGGATCTATCGCTCTTGATCAAGCAACTGATGTCTTACAGGAATCGATGATAGCGCTGTTGAACGAAGAAACTTGCACAGAGAACGACTGTTTCAAGCCAGCAAACTGCGGCTTCTGCAAGAAACAATGTTGTCTACGGATAGACTTGCCCCATTGTCCGTCCTTGAAATCAATTGACGACGTCGGGTGTAACAATCAACCACATTGGACCTCAGACAAGGACGAAACTTGGCAACTTCTACCCGGCGATCTGTACATATGGTGGAACAGTAGTAAGGTTCAACAGGCTATTGAAATGATGAAAAGAAATGTCTTGTTACTGATGAGGATACCTCACTGTGATGGTTCAGTATCTTACGTTGTAGGTCGTAGTGATTTTTGTACATGGAAGCGCCCCAAAGGGAACGCAGAAATTTGTGCAAAATACATGCAGGAGAAATCAATGAAAGGAATGACTGACTGTGACAGGTCAGTCGTCGATTGTCTTGTACATGTATTGAAGGATGAGGGGAAAGAGAATGATCAACAGAAAGTATAGTGGTTCCGTCATGAACGGGTTTTTCATGTCAAGCGTCCGGGTCTGGTCAAGACAAAGACCGATCCCTTGTGTCCTCGTGTGATTCGGAGAGTGTCATCAATGTATGTGGTTCGCAACCATCCCTCCAGGCCAAATCCGAGGGGTATGTCCCAGTCCACATTGGCCGATGGAACATTGACCCGACAACTCAAAAACTGGACATCAATACGCCGTGCATCGTTCGCATTGGGGCGAATACCAATCTTGACAGCCAAGGACATGGTAAACTTGTCCCAAACACGGAGTGACACCACATTGGTGGCCAGTTGCTTCTTGAGATCAATCGATTGTGTGCTGACTGGACGATTCAAACTCCGAGGTCGCGACGATGCACTGCTCGTGGTTGGAGTGTCCAAAACACCTGCCGCTTCCAGGCCTTGCTGAATTACAAGGGGTAAAACTGGGTTGGACTGGCCCATAATGTTTTTGCTGTTGTTGATGGAATAGGATTGATTTTCGAGTGGATTGATCCAGGAGAAAGGTCCTCGATTGGCTTCCTTCGTCGAGTCATCCTGAGATGTCCACACAAGTTCCCACGTCCCGGCTAGCTTACGTATGACTTGACTGGACTCTGTGGGACAAGACTTTTCCAACACCCGAACTTGTGTCAGAATTTGCTCGGTCAGCGGCTTTGGAGTGGCTTGGTTTGGAGGTGTTTCCGACAAGAGAAGCAACAACCGTTTCATGGGAATGGTATTTTCCCTTTTCGCCACCATATAGCCATCAGTTTCGGTCTCCTCGTTGTCAGCATCCATTTGTGACCGCAAAGAGAAATGGACCTTTGGAAATTTCATGTGACGAGAATCGGAAAATGAATGAGGCATGGTGAGTTGAGGCACGACGTTGTTGAAAGCAAGAATAGTCCTGAAACCGTAGCTCAAGCTCCACCAAAACGCCACTATCAGCAAATAAGTGCCCCTCATATTTCAATAGATGGAAGGATGTATTCAAATGGGTCGAAAGAATCTGTTTCGTCGTACAAATGACAGCAAGAAGTTGATTGACTTCGAAGTCGACCATGTGATCACAAATCCGAATGGAGATTCTGTCCCGCCACGTATCTTCTTCTTTTCCCATCGGTTCTGTACGTTTGGAAGTTCTCTCTTTTCAAGAACGAATTCTTATAAAAGTTCTGGAAAAAGCAAATGTTCAAGCTGAGTATTCGTGACTCCGGCATGTCAATCACGCATCAGAGTGATGTCACAAAGATCTTATCAGATCTCATAGTGCTCTCGGAGAACCTTATTCATCACCATGAACCAAACGGGAACATCTACGAAAAGTCTTGTGTCAGGCATTATTATCGTTGTGTTATATTTCCAGCTCAAGTATTGTCTCGGGTCATTTTCTCACGGCCATTCATCATGGAAGCACCACCAGTCCAGGAGGGGCATTTCTGGTTTTTGCTGTGGCACAAGGTCGACCCTGACGCGGATACGAATTTTTGATGCTACCGGAAACTATCGACAAGGTCGATTGGAAAGCAGCAAGACATTCCCTGAATCTGAGGGTCAAGTCCGCATTCATGACCTTCCATCTCCATTGTCGTCATCATCTTCTCCATCCTCGGCCGAAAAGTGGCTTTCGACAAACTCTCTTGTATCCGTTATTCGATTTGCCTTACACTCGTTTCTTTTGGCTCTGATGCTTATCGCATGGGAAGAAACACAATGTGATATGGTCTTACCTTCGAGGCAGACACGCACCATGGTCATGCAGCTAGAACAGGATCAAAAAAGGGAAGGAGAAGCGGACTCTGGTCCAGGACAAGCATTGTGGAATGGATGGGGCCAAGTCACAGTGCGAGGTATGGGGTTTGGACGAGAAGATCGGCTGCTGATGGAGGGTAAGTCCCCCATCTTGGCTGAATCGAACGCCAAGAAGAAACATCTTCCAGAGTCACAGCAACTGCAACTGCAACTGCCTCCTCGTCCTTCCTACAACGAAGTCCTGCTCTATCACCGTTCCATTCGTGTACCGCAATGGCGAACCGATCATAAAGTTGATGTGTCCGTCATGTCAGAGGCATCTAAAGTTGATCTTGCAGATGCCATTCATACCCTGTGTGAATGTTTGGACTCGCTATTGTTCACACTCAAGGATAAGGTACAAAGCTACCAATGGGAAGCCGTTCAAAGTACCTTGTCCTCCGCACCATGGTCCAATTTAGAATTAGCGGCCAGTCGATTACGATCCATTGATGAGGCTGTGGGCTTTGATTGGGGCTCCTGTGCGTGGAGAGGGGGAGCCGGTCAATGCAATGCCTTGGCCGATGCCCAAGAGGCTCTCGATGAACTTGATTCGTTGGTAGGAGTCTTGGAGCCATACGAAGCTTTGTTTTGTTTGGATGTTGTGGAACGGAGTTTGCGCGATATATTGGTTGTCATCCCCTGGGACGAATACAGTCGACCTGTAGATAAAGCCTTTTGGAACAGCAAGGTACCGCCGTACAAGCCACATCGTGTCTTTGATCCAATCGTGACAGGTTCCTCATGGCTGGAGGACGATACTTCAGGTTTAAATGGAGATATTATCGACAGCGAGAGTATTGACAAGGCCTACATTGAGGCATTACAGTCTTTGAGAATAGACTAACTCCCTATCCCAAAAGTATTGGAAACAGCGTAATTTGTAATTTCGTATCTACGTTGTGTCTTAGATGTTTCTGAAACATGTTTATTGCTCGCATAGCCTGACGTTAAGCACCTTGACGCAGGTTTACAGGCCGCAACCCCCGATACCGAAAGCGATCAAAGCAATGTACCAGAAAAAAACTACATGGGAGCCTCCGACATTGTATCTATCGCATTACCAATGTATTACTTCTACTAGGAGTACTCCTACTCCTCTCTACTCCTAGCTAGTAATGGAGGTACGGCAGCTATGTGGACTATCCATCAACATCCATTGAAACCGGAATCTGTGCCCCAGCGGTGGTTGCAAACACATGTCATGTAAACGATTAACGACCCATCGTCAAACTATCCAAATGAACCCTCGGTATCAGTGTCCACTGCTTAGCTGTTTTTTGTCTGTGCCATCATTTTAGGTTCCCAGGTGGACACAGACATCATTTTTTGCTTTTGAGACAAATAGAAATGATCAAATGGCAAATTGGCACGCATACCCAGCTGGAGTTTTCACAGTTTGAAACAGACGCATGCCCAGCAAGCGGCCGTGCGTGGATAACTGCTGGTTGCTCCATAATTCATAATGACAAGCACACAATTCTTTTCTCTTGTTGCCGAAGCACGTCGTACGAATGGCATTCCAGGTGAGTGTGATCCGTTGCCAATTGCCATGACAATTACATAGCTCATGCTCACTGATCACTGACACTTGTCACTTTTGTTTGCTCTGCTCATGGGAAGAGAGGCGATCATCTGTTGTGTCTCTGGGTAGCTCATTACGTGCCATTCTACATGTCGAAATGACGGATTTTTGATAACTTTCATTCGATTCATAAACAGACTGCAGACATTGTTTTCTTTATATACTAGGAGTAGAAATAGAACTCAAGTGCTATTCATTCGTAGAGTTCAGTGCATTCTGAATTCGTTGCAGATCTCTTTTCTGTTTTGAGCATGGCAATGACTCTCAGTTTCACCATGAACACAAGCAGCTCTCACACGCTACAGCTACATCTTTTGACTCTATGAACTGATAGACATGGAAAGTAGGGTGTGGCAAGAGCAAGAGGGCTTCCCATCTATTTGAAGCAAAAACAACAAAGTGTTCGGTCATTGAGAAATGAGATGATGCTACAACCTGTGACGATAGTGAATCATCTATCCTACAGAAGACATGAAAGCAACCAACCAACAATCAAACAACAAAACAATTACTCCTACATCAACAAATGAGACGGGTAAGATACTCCAGTTGACATCAAGCGGCTTGTTCCTAGTCTACTCGTTCAACAAGAGACAAGCCAAAGGATCATGCATGAACAAGAGGAAAGATTGCAGCAGTGATGAGTGAGAAGAAAGAAAAAGAAACAAGAAGATTAGAAATAAGCCACAGTAGTGAGAAGTGAGAAGCAGTTCAGGTTCAGCCCAGCATGTTGCATCCATTGTTCTCACCTCACGTCATGGTCAAGCATTTGGCTCGGTTTTTGGTGTTTTGTGACAGACGAGGACGGGAGGGTTGCCCAAAAAATTTGAATCGTGGTGACCAGAGGACAACCACCAACCGTCAACTGTCACATGCACGCTGGCCTTGCTCCAACCCTGAGGAATTTTATTGGGTAGACAGACAGACGAAAAACATAAAATGCTGGCTGTGTCCACTTGGGAACCTGTGAAGGTGGCACAGACAAAAAACAGCTAAGCAGTGGACACTGATACCGAGGGATAGCGAGAGATTGTACAGACTGCAACACTGTAACCATCAGTACTCGCACACGCATGGGAGATCAGAGATCGGGGACACCGATCAGAAGACATCAACCATGGCGAAACCCGGCGATGATATCGATGTAATGAGAGCTCAGTCGGTTGACAGGCCTGTTCAACGAGTGCCTGGAGATCCCTTCAACAAAGAGCCTGATCCACATCTTCGTCTTACTTTGTGGAGTGGCATAGATCGATTCAGTCAGACACCCTTTGTACGCGTTGGGTCGGCTGCGGTGAGTGCATGGTTTAGTAGTGCCTTGTGGATACACTGATGGATTCCTCACCGCAGATCCCTTCATTCACCATCCAGTCGCAAGGAGCTATTTATGGAGCGGCCTATGCGGGAGCTTACCTTTATTTCTACCAAGATATGTATTTGTTTGGCCACAAGGGCGTGGTGGTGCCCCATGTTGAACGTATTGAGAATTGGAGTTGGACTTTTCGTTTTTTCATGCGTCCCATGGCAGTTTGCGCAGGAATATCAGCAACGTACGCTGGTGTGGAACTTATTACGGAAACTATCCGTGGAGTTGAAGGTAAAGAGAACCCCTGGTGGAACAATGGAGCTGGTGGACTTGTAGCGGGCACCATGATTGGAGGTTTGACTCGACGTATTGATTACGCTTGCGCAGTTGGCGCAGCTCTGGGCATCTTAATGACAGGAATTGGATATGGTCAGTATTGCGAGATGAACAAGAAAAACTGGGATGAGAACGAAAAGCCCGTTAGCAACGTAACGGAAGAGACTTTCAAGGCCAGGTATCCGGAATACAAAGATGTGTAATATGTAACCAAACCAGAAATACTTGATCTACTGAGTATGTGGTTGCCCTTCCTTGCCTTCATTTGGCCTATCGGTCATTTTCTTGCCTAGATCGTTATCGGACATCCAATGGGGTTTGTTAAGTTCCATTTTCTCGTTATTTCTTGCATTTTTTGTCGAAGCGTGCCAAGCAACATATCTCATCACAATAAAATTTGCATAAGTCTGAGAAAGAAATTCTCATTATGTTGCTCCCTCGTCAATCTCATTCGTGTCTTGGTTGACCATATCGTTGCCATCTTTATCCACAACATCGTTGGCATCATTTTCCTCCTCAATGATTTCATAAAGTTCGTCAAGTATGACCTTATGTAGTTTTTTGTGTCCTTGAAGGCTCAATCGCCCATCGTACCGAGGCATGAGCTCTGATACAATCTGTACTGATTTGCTCTTGTACAGGGCATTGGCCACACTGCCGACAAACAAAGCGTTCACATCCACATACACGATTGTGGCATGTTTTTTGCAGAACTCCATCAACTCGCGGTTGACGTGTTGAATTGAGGGCCACAGTTGCTGGTTCTTTCGTGCCTCATCTGCATAGAAGCTGTCCTTCTGGCGCTTGCCGAAGAAATGCTTCCCACCCGAAGAGCTCGTATACACAGGTGATAGGTACCCATCACCATTCATGGAACGTGGTAGTATTCCTTGAATTACCACTCGATCCTCTGGAAAGCGACCTGCAATAGTCTCTGCAACGTGCAAAATTCCAAGAACTGTGGCCTCCTCGGAACACCCTCCACGAGCAAAATCGTTGGAACCAATGGAAATCCACCAAACTTTTGCAGTTACATCGTCTGGGACCTCTCCATGATTGATACGCCAAAGCAAGTTAGCACTCTTTAGCCATGATCAAATGAGCCAAAATGTTCGATGTGAGAGGCACCGGGTGGAATTTCGTTAATGTGTCGAAAGAGCTAAACGTACCGAATCACCCACAATACCGAGGGCCACTCCCTCGAGATCTCCACCTAGGTCACTACTAAATACTTTCTTAAAATCATCCGCAATCGTAGACCCTGATGGAGCTGGACGGTTGAGCCAGGTTCCGTTCATTTCTTCGATCACATCGTCCCCCAGAAAAACAACATCATATTCAACACCAGGTTTAAAGCGTGCTTTATTGGCTTCATGAGACGCCATCCACCCCGGAATCTCTTCTCTCGATATCGGTTCTGAAAAGTCTTCACAAGAACATGCGTCGTCGTTACCCTGGTTTGAGGCAAGAAATGGAACGAAGAAAGTTCCGATGCGAGCAATCCGGTTGACAGATGAAGTATCAGAAACGAAAGAAAAAACTCTACATTGAAATGAAGCTGGCGGTAACTTACAAAAAGGCACCACTTATCAATTTGGGTTGCTTTGAAATCATAATCCGCTTGAACGGTGGAATAATCTTCCGTAAACTTGTGCCGAGCGAGTGGTGGTTTGCTCCACTCCACGACAATGTACATAAAGAGGGCCAGTCCAACCAAGCCCACGACGGAAAATATCTTTGGATAACTCTCAATGTGGAGTTTAATCAATATCCATAGTTGGGATAAAACATGGGCCTGTTTTGTTTGTTGCTTCCGGACAGTTGTGGATCCAGGGTGTAAGGATTCCATTTCCATGGCTAACATTTCGTTGGCATTCGTATCGTTGATACGAGGGCCCTTGTCATCATCTCCGTGTCCATTCGTTGGGGACATCATTCTACCTCGTTCTCTCAACGGCCGTCAGTCCACTGTACCAATGGTGTCGGCTCTCAATGACGCTCTTGCACCGGTGTGATCCCACGACCGAGAGAGTCTTTTTTGGATAAAAGCAGGGACACAGAGTGAGGAGAGAAGATGAGGGGGGACATAAATCCGATTAATGGCGGTCGCACATCGGTCGATGACCCAGGTCTTCCGACTACCTACGAACTCTCGTTGCCTAAAAGAGGTCCTCTAGAGGAGAAGGGTAGTCTAGTGGAGCAACTATTCAACATAATTGAACCTCCAAACCACATTGCGTAACCATTTCTGACTAAGATTACAAATGCTTCGCTGTGGAAGCGGTACGTTTCATTTCACAGTTCGTTCAACTACTAGTTTTCTATCACGGAAACAAACGGCTCCGAGAAAGGTTTCCCCCAACATGATAATAATGATTTGCGTCTCATAGTTTAAACGCATGCGTCGATCTCTTCGTCACCAGCATTTCCGATGCCATAATTTCCCATTAGAAGGGATTTGCTTTCCGTTTCGGTCTTTGAAATGCTGGCGCTGATATCGTCCGTAGGATTCTTCTTTTCACGAGATTTTGGAGCCAATTCCTCTTCATTTTCTGTGACATCCAAGATGACAGGGTCCTCTTCACCAAGGGGCTGGCTATCGCCGGACGCATGGGACAGTGTAGGTTGAAGCTCTGTGTTAGCGTCGACGCATGATGCCATTTTGACTTCTCCACCCACTGTCATTTGGTCGTTGGACGATAGAGTTGCCATGGGAGCACAAAACTGAGCATCAAAAGCAACACAGCGGCTGCATATCCATGAGATCGAAGAAGATACGACGGGAACACAATCTGTGCAATAGAAACAGAGACAAGTTTCACACAACTGCCCGTCTTCTTTTTCTTCTTTGCAGATATGACAAGGCTTCTCGTTGTCGAGATAAGAACGTGTCTCGTAATAACGGAAGTGTGTCATTTTGCTCTTTTTGCATGCGGTATACTTGGAATACTCGCACAGGCTATGTTCAATCTCTTTGATCGTCAACTTCCGCCCATTCCAAAACGGGAAATTCAAGTTCTCTTGAGCAAATGCCTCAATTTGATGTTCAACTATGGAACTTGCCGCTTCCATGTAGTCCGTTGCCCCTGGAAAAATAATATCAAGACCTTCTGTAAATGCCATGAAATAAGATATGAGTCATGTTAAAATCTCATGGATGAGCCCTTCCCATATAGAAAGAACTTACTTATCGCCCCTGGGCCCAAACAGCAAAACTGATCATCTCTATGTTGAACAAGGCAACCGGATTCGCGTAAATCGCAATAGATCTGCCACGCAAAGAAGGAACCAATCGATTGAATTGATTTCAGGATATTTATGCAATGCATAGTATCCCGAGCTTCAATGAGTTCGACCGCCTTGTCGTGTATTCTGTTCTCTTGCGATAAAGATTTGACATGTTGCAAGTAATTTTGAAACGGCCCTGTTTGGTGCGCACTCGTAAAAAATGTTCTTCCACTCTGCTTATATGTCTCTGCTCTCTCGACGAATGCGTCCGCCTCCTCGATTGTTGGAACTCCAATCTCGGAGAATGTTTCAATTTTGTTCAAGGGCCGGTACACAAGCGCAGCCCAAAGCACCTGTTCTAACCATTCAAGATCGGTCCATTCTTTTTTGCCTTCTCTCAGCTTCAAGATGTGGGCATGAAAATAAGCCGTTCCCCGATCAAGTTCTCGGTAAACATTGCAAAAGCTGTATGTTGACAAAACTTCGTCATGAGTAGTGACATATTCTCGCCCACTTCCCGGTGCCCCAGGAAGGAGATTATTGCCGTTGATCCGCACCCACATGGATTGTCGCTCGTGCATAAACTTGAAAAACTCACAAACTTGTTGATTGATTTTCCCAGTCTTGTCAAAAAACGACTTTGTGATTGGCATGTAACTTGTTCGACGAAAGGCTGGGGGAGGAATTCTCGTTCGTTTCGATGGTTTGGGTGAAAGCGAGGTTGCACTTTGCCGGCGCCGATTTTTTGGTCGTTGAGGTGATACTGAGGTTGTGCGTCGCCGGCTTTTTCTTCGTCCCGATTCTCCCTCTTTGTTCCGGAGGAACCTGCGAAGAAAATCGCGGTCAAGATGACTATACATTTCGTCCGACAGAATCGAGAAGGTTTCCTGTGCTGAATCGTTAAGCATTACCTCTTTCTTCCATTCCTCCGCCGACACCTCTTCTGGTTTCTGAGATGTCGTGACAACAATACCGTTGTCTGTCCTGACCAATATGTCGGTTACATCTTTTTCCAAGAGTTCTTCCTTGTCTCCGTCCTGATAGAGTATCCCATACAGCTTTTCGGACCTATCGATCCTACCTATGTAACCAAAGAACCAGTTGGGAGGGAAAAACTGATAGAAAGAAAATCGAAGCAATCAGAGAACTCCAGCTTTCGTCAATGCTGCTCCAAACCACATGACCCACGTACCTTACAAACTACATCCCCGAGTTCCCACGCAGGGGACCAAGCCTCGCTTTCGTGCTTTTCGGGCTCTGCGTCCTGTTCTTGAGCCCCAAGCTCTTGCGCTTTACGTTTTTCAATGTATCGAGCCAAAGAATCGTAATTCAAATTCTTGAAGCGTTTGTCATAGTTGACAATGTCCGCTGTCCCTTTGGTCAAACGGTCAACTAGTCTGGTTTTCGTGTTTTCTTCATCAAGAGGCGAGATGAGTGCAATTTCCCCCTCTTCAAACGTCACCGCAATCTTATCCATCTCATCTTCGTCGAGATCTTCAACATCATTGTCTTCATACCGAACGCTATACCATTTTTCTTCATCTAAAATAGTTTCCACGAAGCCAAAATAGTGTTCATCACCAAAGGCCTGTATCAAAACCAAACGATTAACAAGACCTATCGGAGCAATACAGAGATAGGCAGAAAACCAAGACTACTGACCTTGTACACGACTGTGAAAACGGGATACTTCATGGTAGGATTGCAGTCGGCGTCACCTGAATTCGCCTGATTCTCTGAGCCACCGTTGTCACCAGAAGTGCGAGGTGATCCTTTATCTTCCGGCGAATTTGGAGTCTTTTCTTTCAGTTCTGTCTCGTCGATATCCATCGCTTCATTGGATGGAAGATCCTTCGACTGATTGTTATTCACTTCGTACTTCCCGTCCTGGGATGGATTTTGCGACGAAGACTCGTCTGACTTCTTTTCTTGATCTGCAATAACACCCGGTTCTCCATTGAGTATGCCTTCACACGATGGTCCTGGGTTTTGTTCCGCATGCACTTCCATCTTTTGTGGATCGTAAGACTTGCAACGAGTATCCGTTGGATCTTGAGAAGCCGATTGATCTGCGGTTCCCCCCTCAGTGCCACTACTGAATGCCTTTCCATTGGAATTTTCTTCAGACGATTTTACCAAGTGCTCTCCTTTATCCAATTCCATTGCACTGTTGGATTCAGTCTGTGCTTCCGTTGGATAAGAAGATTCGGGGGCTTTGTCCTGGGATTTTTCAGTGACAACATCTTCTGCTGTTGCCATTGTTTCTACCTTGTCGTCCACGGTAACATTATCGATGGACTGAGAGCCATTTTTCGTGATTAATGGTCCTCCCGCATTTTCCCCCATTGCCTCGCCATTGAGAGCTTCCGACTTCTCGGTCGCCCCAGTATTTGATGAGAACGAAGCATGCTCCATAGCTGCAGCGGTTGTGGTTTTCGTAGCCATACTTTCTCCATCACGGTCGTTTGGGGTTCCCGAGGATTCTTCTTGCATGGTACCATTAAGTTCAGAGACAGAAGCATTACCCATGGTTGCCGATTGTCTTCTTGCACTTTGACACTTCGAACCTCGAGTCGAAAGATATGCTTTAATTCGTGAGGGGAGTGAAATGACAGACTTTCATGACAGACTTTCATGACAGACTTTCGGATAAACTTTCAACTTTAGAGGGAATTTCGGCCCAACGAGATTCACTTTATACATTTTCCCGAAGTAAAAAACTAAGATGAATTGCCCCTCATCCCTCACATGGACCGACCGATCAATGAGATGCTCAATCTCAAGATATGCAAACTATCCTCACACACACCATGGCGAGGAGGCTCTAACACAACAGCAATCAACCCGCCTCCTCTACTTGTATGAACATGACTAATTGAGTGAGAGCATGTACTAGTTAGCTTTGTACATACTTGTATATGTCATACTCGTAGGCAATCGTTTCGTCCATCCATCCTCGTTCACCATCCTGTCTTTTGCCTGCATCGATCCATTTGTCTTTGTCTTTGTTTATTGTTGTTTCACCATCCAGTAAGAGTGTCAAGATTCGATAAGGTGCTCTCGTTTACGGCGTCCACTCCTTCTTCCACTCGAACTGTGTTATCGGAAGCAGCCGAATGGTGCTGTTGCCATGCCGTCGTCGCCGATTGTTTTGCCGTTGGGCAGAAACGAGGAGTTGATTGTTGAGTATGTTGTTCTTGTGGTTGTAGCCGCATGTTGTTGTTGTCGCTGTCGTTGTTGTAGCCGCATGTTGTTGTTGTCGCCGTCGTTGTCGACGCTTGCTGTCTTGTCGCATGTCGTTGCTGCAGTCGCCGCATGTCGTTGTTGCTTCTTGTTGTCATTGACGGGCACAGTCTCGTGCACTGGGTTCGGTGACAACGAGTAGTTGATTGTTGCGTGCGGGTTGTTTTTGTTGTTGTTGCCGAGTGTTGTCATTGTTCGTTGTTCGTTGGCAGCAAGTAGTTGGTAGGTGATTGTTTGCTGCTTCCTTGGCGTGGTTGGTTCCATCATTGTTCCATCATTGTTGGGTCCAAACGAGCAGTCTGATTACGGGAAATCAAGACACTAAAAGGCAATATTCTCTCTATCATGTGTAGATATGATGTTGGTTGGGAACATTTTTTTGTATTGTAAATAAAAGATACTACAAAAATAAAAAGTTTTCCCGAATGTCTGTCAAAAAGCTACCTGAAACTCCGAATGTCTGTCAAAAAGCTACCTGAAACTCCGAATGTCTGTCAAACAACTACCCCGAAAGTCTGTCATTTCACTTTTTCAGGCCTGAATAGCGAAATGACAGACATTCGGGTAAACATTCGTTTTTAGAGTTAGGGTTAAACGGGGTATCCTCGTCATGAATTTGAAGTGGCACTGACGAGACAAGAAGGGCTAAAGTAAAATGCCATTTGGAGTAAAATGCCATTTTATTTAAATGAAGAGTGCATGTGGAAGAGCAACAGTGACATGGAGTGCAACCGGATAGTCTGTCCGTATAACAGTCAACATTTTGAAAGTTTATCCGAAAGTCTGTCATGAAAGTCTGTCATTTCGCTATTCCCTTAATTCGTGACTGAGATTGCTTCATTTCTGTAGCCTTAACCTTGATAGATCAGCATCATCATTTCCTTGGGGTAGTAGGGGTAGAATCCTAGTTTGGAGCCTCCTTCTTGCGGCAAAACTACTGACAAAAGTCTCGGGGCCGGGTGATTGTGAAGTATACGAACCTTTTTTCTATCGAGGTGAAATGCTTCATGCGTTCGTGCGAAAATAACTGTACTTTACAAGAAGTAATCCGGCGGAGGATTTTTAATAGGTACACCTCGTGCTTCTTGCGGAGCTGCATCAAATATCTTGAATGACTTTTCCAAATTTTCATCCAATTCCAAAATGGAAGCCACATTACCGCATCGATAACAATAATTGGGTGCGCTCCATACGGTGACCAATGAATCATTGAACATACTTCTATGACCTTCCATCACCAACTGGTGTGCTCGAGCAATGAGATTCAGATCATTGCGTTGATTGAACATGGCCACGATATCTCCCCCAAACAAATATCCCGCCCCACGAGGTGACAATCCCCATCCCTCCAGCTCTTCTGGGTCACTCCACATTAAATCGCACATGGCTCCATCGTGAGGTACCTCTTGTTTTCTGTCAATGACACGAATTTGATCCAACGTGTTGATACTAGGTGATAGTCCTCCGTGTACGGTAAATATTTTGTCTTCGATAATGGCGGAAAGCGAGAGGTAGTCGAATATCTCGGTACAATACCTCCATACGTTGACGCTGCCATATTTTCGTAAACATTCATCGTAAAAGCCATATACCTGTGTGATCTGCCGACTTTCATGGTTTCCTCGAATTAAGGTGATTCGGTCAGGATACCTAACCTTAAGCGCCAAGAGTAGAAGAAATGTTTCCACAGAATAATATCCTCTGTCAACAAAGTCACCCAAGAACAGGTAATTCTTATCGGGGCATTCACCTCCAACTTTGAAGAGCTCTACTAAATCGTAGAATTGGCCGTGGATGTCTCCGCATATCTGAATTATGAAAAGATATCCATGAGTGCAAGGTGCCGTCCAATTATTGTGATTGAAAGGAGAAGGTAATAAGAGAAATAAAATCAGTGAGTAGGTATGATTTCCAAGCAATGATGCAAGTCTTGGTTCCTGGCTCCTGGCACCGAGATAGCTCTCCGACTGTAGGAGCATGCCAGCCGCCAACACCCGCACCAGGGCACGTCGCAGCAATCCAGGAATCCTTCCATTCAGCATTCAACGTACCGTAACGGGTGCATCCACTCGTTGGACGTTCGATTCGTCAACGAGAATTTCTCGTGCTCGTAAGCACAGTGCCTTGACTTCGCCCTCACGTAGGTACTCGCATCGCTTTAACCGTTCAATTTGGTCATCCAAACAGGAATTTCCAGTAGCCGATGTAAGAGTGCTGGCAGTCATATTTGTGGTCCATTGTGCCGGTGTCAATCCAACGCCACTATCATTGGCACTGCCCATTGCACCAGAGCTGTTGTGACTTTGTTGGTGGGCGGCTGTATCATTGCTAGCATCCATGCTTGTCTCGACCTGTGCACTCATGATAGATCGATCTTCCTTATGCAATTTTCTCTCTATGCGTTCTCCTATGCGGAAAAGTCAGGTCAATTAACAAGATCTCAGACTCGTTCTTTCCATTGCCATTGCCGCTGTCCAAGCACAGCATGAGTCTCCCACCAATTTCCTTGACAGAAAGGATAAGGCCTATCGGTGGTCGTCCGACCGCCGCGCTCTTTTTTCAAAAATGCACTTCCCCTCTACATCAACCACTTCAACTTACTTAAAGATCTATAGTCCCAGCAGTCATAAAAGATGAGAGTAGTAACTTTAAGTCAGTCGCGTTTTCGTTCTGAAACGAAATTCGCCGTCCGCCCGCTGCCCGTCTAACAGCCAAGAAGATCCTGGGTGCGGCGTGCGGCCATCAACGATGGGATCATCCCAGACCACAAAAGATACCGTTCCCCTCCTTTACGAGAAGTGTTAACGAAGAACGTGAGAAAGCCCAGACTCAGAAGATGCCGCCTTCCTTCAGTGCTCGTCAGCGTTTGATAAGTATCGTTCAGAAAAATGTCCGTAGAAAGTTTAAGCCTGTCGTCGAAGCGGCAAAGACAAAGAAGAGATGGAACATCGTCCGCGGTGACACGGTACAAGTCATTGGGACACACAAGGAACGTGGCAAACAAGGAATTGTCAAGGAAGTAATTCGCAAGATTGATCGGCTCGTCGTTGAAGGTGTCAACATGGGAAAAAAGTTTCTTAAGGGTGATCCTGAACGGGGTATTCCAGGGGGCAAGATGATTGAGAAGGAGCGATCGATTCCCTACTGGAGCGTCATGCTACTGGATCCTGTCCTCAACGTACCCACACGTGTTACACGAAAATATATGGAGGATGGCTCTAGAGTGAGGGTGTCGAAGAAATCTGGTGCCATAATTCCCAAACCAGCTCTTTCTCTTATTATCAAGAACAAGATACGGTCCCATACCACGGACAAGTGTACCTTGGAAGAAGATGTTTGGGAATCGACCTACGTGCCCCGCCCGCCTCTCAAGCCTAGATTACAGCTTCCATTGAGTCATTCAGAGGAAGAGGACCAGCCAACTGATGGCCCTCAAGAATTGAATCATGACAGCCGATAAAGTCATTGTTGTCGAAAATTTGTCGTCAAATGTCCTTGCCTCTCTGTGACTTACAGATTACATTAGGAGAAACTGTTGGTAACTGACCCTTTGAGGGCACGGGTAGTTGTTTCTAGTCGTCACTGTGAATTCAAGGATACATCACTGGATTCTTTGGTTGGACAGATGGACATCTACCTAATCGTCTTCGATACTGCAAAAAACCCGTCGTAGTGGAAAACACAGAGAGAATAGTCAAAGCCTGTAAGCAGAATAGTGCATTCGACTTTGGACTGGATACTGCATATCCCCCGACACATTTGTCTTCATGTCCCAGAGACATCCACTCAGGCATTGTCACTCTCCCTGGACTTCGTTTCCAGTGGATACCATCCGAGACGAACAATGGAACTTATTGTTCGTATTATTTTCTGGGCTGTTTCGGAAAACCTCTGAACTCTTTGTCTACGATTAGGAATTTCTTCTAGTGGCACTAGAGGAGAGGTAGAGGCTGGTTCATAGTCCATAGTCCATACGGATAATGACTCTTCACTTTATTACTCCGAAATCTACAATTCACACTTCACACCACTCACTATCAACTACGAGTCTCCAACGAGTATATCAAGCCACAGACCACAAACGGAGGACTCCTCATTCTCATCGACGAGAATGCGAACACCTATCCTGTCCATCCATAAACAATATAGGTCAGATATGTACGAATACCAAGTTCGGTTATTGAATTCAGCTTATTGTGCTAGAGGAAACAAGAAGTCTTAAAGATTCATGATACACACAAGGCTTGACTGATTTTTGCCTTTTTATTGTCTTTCTTCTTTTGTGTCTGAGAAGTTCAGGCAGCATCGATGACGAAGGGTGCTTTAAATCATCAGCGACCAAAACACATGCAACATTTTATTACGACATGCAAACGAAGGGCGGTGAAGGTTCCCAAGTGGAGAAGCAGGGATTACCGTCCGACCACTGGCATTGCACAAATGAGAAGCAGGGAAAACATTGCACTGGAGTAAAGGAATAGACATGACAAAAATGTCGCGATGATCAAGTCAAGTGTCAAGGGGAAGTCTGCCTTGTCCAGCAGAAAAAAGGTAGAAGCATTCATCTTCCTCTCACAAATTTCATATTGGTCCGACGACACCGAGCTCCAAAACACAACAAGACGAAACCATGACCATGCAGACACTGAATTGCGATACAATCATGACAGCCTTGGAGCTCTGGAACAAACTCCGCGGCTTGATGAAAGACGAAGAACTTGGATCCATAGTACTCAGAAGGTAAGGATTCGTGCTCCGTAACCATGAAGTTGTGACGATGTATCAGAAACAGACTCTTATTTTCCTTGCTTCTTTACTTCCTTTATGATCAGACTGTTTGAGCTGCAACCCAAGACAAAGATCGTCTTTGGATACAATATCAGCGAAGAAGTTGGTAAAGCACAAACATCTATTCACGCTGTATCCTTGGTTTATCTCTTTGATTCCATCTTCCAAATCTTGGGACCAGATGTTGAATTCGCAGAAACAATATTGGCCCAAATCGCCGCGAAACACAAATCCAAGGGTGTTTTACCATCATTCTTATCCTACATGGGACAAGCCTTTGTGGAAACATTTGAGGAGGTGCTGGGCAAAGATTCCATATCAGAGACTGATGTCGATGCATGGGACAAAGTATACGAGACTATCAGCAATGAAATCATCAAGAATATGCTTGCTTGACCCTGACCGCCTCCTCCTATCCTTTATTCACCAATATCTTTCACATATTTCATCATCGCACTATGCATACACAGCGATACATACGAATAGAGACCAAACTTTTTTACTCCTATTTCAGAAAACGTTACTTCTCCTAGAGGATTACCTACCTAATACGCGTACTTGTGCAAATTGCAAATAGCAAAAAATAGGAATAGATTTCGAATTACTCTCGAGAAATATTGTTTCACGAAATCCCCCATAACGCTGGCCAAGCCTGAGAACGTGTGCCAATTTCAATGATGTGAGCACTCGCACTCGTGTCTGGTTGGGTGTTGGGCCTAAGATAATAAGTAGTTGGCAGGGTGACATATCCCATCCCAATACGATTCAAAAGGAATAAACTTTTGCCCCTCCTTCGTCGAGTATAATGGGTTAGGTTGAGAAGGAGGACCTCTAGCCGTAGATATTCTACTGCCACGAGCATGATTTGGAATTTACGAAGGAAAAGTGCTTCATATATTCAGTAAGAAGATGTATGCTCCAGATTTTAACTACTCCTAAAAGATTTGGTGTTTCAAGAAAGGATACGAAGCGTTCACCTGCTCATAATACACATTACACTATGCCTGTTCCCGTTCATCCTCTGCATTCCGTCATCGCTTGTCCTCTACGACAGGACCCGTTTAGCCCGCTCCAAGAACTTGACGTATTGTTGCTGCTCCTTGAAATCGGTGTACATGGCCACAAAGGATGCCACATCATCATTGATACCCAAGTCCTTTTCCAGAAATTCTTGAAAGGTTCCTTGCAAATCTTCGGCCAATTCAAAAAACTCGGGTCCTTGATAGTCCGCCGCCGGCACCGCTCCTGTTTGAAGCAACTGTGTATCATCGTCGCTACTGGTAACGGCTACACTTTGAATCTGTGCCATGGCCTCGGCGGAAAGACAACTAAAGACCAAGGTTTCTCCCGCCTTGCTCGCCGTGACCGTGAAGCGAATCGGCATGGAGGGTTCCTCATAGTCTTCCTCTTCTCCTTCCTCTTGTGCGGCTTCCTCTTCGCCTTCATTTTCTACAGTATCCTGGCAATGAAACCCAATTTGAACCTTGAGATTCAATGTCGAGTCGTTCCGCACCATGCGTATTGTAGCCATGTTATCATCTTCCACAATTTTCCAATCTTTGGCAATCTTGTCCTTGAGTTCGACCAAAACTGGTGGCATGTCGGTACTATTGTTCATTTTCTCTTCCTCGTGTTCTCGTTCCAAAATATCCACCAAGGCATCTTTGGCGGAATCCTCATCCCTGCGTGTCGTTGTAGAATGGAACGAACGAACGCCCGAATCCATTCTTGAGTCATCATGATTGACAATCTTCCATGGAGAGAGAGGATTCCAGGGGTTGAAAGGGATGCCGCCTTTCGAATTCACGTTGGAACGAACTGCACAAGAACTGGTACCGTCGAGATGCTCACGACCAGTCACCAAAATGGAGTGGCATCGTCGAAGTGCGTTGTTGTTCCACATGGAAGGTTTCCCAAAGCCACTTCGCGAAGCATGGGAAACCGCATGGCGATACATCATGTGCGGTGTCATGGAAGATAAAAAAACACTCTTGTCCAAGGCAGTTTGGTTATGAAGTGGGTGGTCTCTGGATCAATGGAACAATCCGACGACGAGAGGATATCTTTGGTTCGCGAGAAATCCCAGATCCGAAACCCGAAAAGATATCCTTAGTCGCTTATAGATCGCGTGAAAGAAGCTATGGATACTATGAGTATCTGGAGTCCGTAGCTACTCCTGCTCCTTAGCTAGAGGGATGAGTCAGAAACGACAGCGACGACGACGACGGCAAAATTCGAATCTGATGAGCTGAGACAACACAGATTGAGTCATTCGCTGATGAAAGCATAGTAGTGTCGGCCGTGTGTCTCTGTGGGGATGGGTCGATGGTGGGCTTAGAGCAATCTCATCACCAGGACTTCTGACAAAGAGCATCGACATCGACTATCGACTGTTTACCCTCGTAACAAGCACAATATCATTGTTTCCAAAATAGACTTGACCATTATCATGAAACAACAAAGATCGTTGTCCTCCCCACGGCTCACTGGTCAGCCGATGAACCGAGCAAGGTTGACACTAGTGTTGGTGTCCCTGCTTTCCTTTTCCTGGCTCGCTCCGAGAACAACCTTGGCCTTTCGTGTGTCTGGAGGTAGCAGCACCAGTCCGACCAAATCATGGGTTTTGAAACGGCCAATTGTGTCAGCACCAGTCGAAACCACCACCGTGTCCACCGGGCAAAAACATGATAGGCAACAGATGGGACCATTATCCAGACGACGACGACAACAACAACAACATGACTTGGTCGAGCCTCGTACAAAGATACCATCCTGGTTCAGTACCGCATTGCGGTCATCCGTACAACAACAAGCACCACCACCACAAGAGCCACTGCATCCCCTTGTTCTCCCCCTGCTCCAAGTTGCAGCACTGCCTCAATCCAGGCACAATCGACAACGGGTCCAGGAATGTTTAACAGCCTTGTTGGACGCAACTTGGTCCCCACAAGAAGGAGATCGTGGGCACAAGAAGAAGAAGAAGTGGCTAGAGAGTTCCAGTAGTTTTCGTCGTCCCCTTCGACCCGGATCCTCCTCTCGTTTGGTTTGGAGCACCGTCACGGCCCATTCATGGTGGGGAGCCTTGGCGCAGCAACCACCGTCCATGGTCCTGGGTGGACCGTCATGGCAAGTGTTGAACGAGGACGGTACTCGTGTCGAAAATGTAGTGTATTGGAAAGCCTTGGGCAATTTGCGCATGGTGGGTCAAGCCCGATTGTCGCCAACCTCGTCGTCGTCGTCGTCGTTTTCAACGATGGATCCAAATCCCTCGTCGTATACGGTAGAAATTTGTGGTCTGGAATTTCGATGGGGTGGTGGCAGAACCTGCCCCGAACAAGTCCCACCCCGAATGCAATCATCATCGTCGTCGTTGTCGTCGTCCCCATCTCAAAGATGGTCCGTGTTGGATCTGTCGTCCTCCGATTCTACCTTGGGTCCCAATGCCGTGGGAGAATTGCAAGTTTTGTACCACGATGGTTTGGTGCGTATTACCCGTGACGTTCGTTTGAAAAACACGTACATTCACATTCAAGAACCAGTTCCCCCAGCTCTCCAAAAAGCCCTCTTTTCCCCCTCCTCCTCCTCCAACAGTTTAGAGTCCATGAACTGATACCAGCCATCAACAGTACCACAAACAACCGACACAGGAATGCCAACACATTAACTACTTTTGTGGGGCGCAAGACTCTGTTCTATTACATGTACAAAACAAAACTATCAGTAGCTATAAATAAACTAACCACTCGAAAATGCATTCGAGATTGGGCCATCAGCACATTCACATAATCTTTGCAAATTATCACGCAATGTCACTCGTTGTAAAAAGTAAAAACCGCGACGACATTAGTACGTGCCCTACGCCTAGGTAAAACAAGTGAACATCGATTGCCCTTGTTGACTGTTTTGCCATACTTGAACATGATTCAAGTACGGATATTGCAACCCATCCGTTCCCTGTTTGTGTGTAATTCTTTTCCAAGAAATGAGACTAGATTTATTCTAGAAGCTTTACTACAAAAGATTTGTGTTTATTTGTTACGAGGACATTCTTCTGCTTAGTACATCATGGCCGGTTGTGGTTGTGCGGCCTCGGCGGCGACATGATTTCCTTGTCCGGGACTCCATTGGTATTCTCCCTTGGCGGCGGCACTGGCCACTTGCAATTCTTCCACGTACAAACGACTCATGGCGTCCAATTGCAACTGTCCTGTTCCCCGACACAAATCCAAAAGGGGCAATTGCAAGGCTTGACTCCAACTAAAACTCAAATTCCAGGGTCCCTTGGTGTTAGCTCGATTCATGGCACTGAGACGGGCCGCCGCTTGGTCCAAAGTTTGTCCACCCGACAAGAAATTGGCACCCTTCATGGCAACAGGGAAGGATTGTTCCAACACATAGACATTGGCTTGGGCAATTTCTTCGACGGTGTACGAGACGGGGCACTTTTTACCCGGATTCACAATATTGGGTTTCAATGTACTACCCGGCATGTAAACACCATGATCAATCATGGCCTTGAAGAGTTCCGATTGGACACGGATATTGACGTCGACGGCTTCTTCGAGAGTATGACTACCAGACAAACTAATGTCGGGTTCGACAATGGGCATGAGTCCTTCGGATTGACAAATGAGGGCATATCGGGCCAAATCGTGCATATTGGCTCGAATCGCCAAGTCGGTCGGGCATCCCTTGGCCATGTCAATGACGAGGGGTGAACGCCATTTGGCAAAACGGGCCCCAGCCTGGTAATACTCCTTGCATCGGACGGCCAAGGAATCCAATCCTTGCATGACCGTATCGCCATTGGTACCTGGCAATGTATAGATTTTCAAATGGGGTTTGATGCCCGGAACAATTCCCTTATCCGTCAAAACTTGTGGAAACAAGTAATTGGGATAGGAAGATGATCGCTGATACAAGGTTTCGGGATCCAAGATAGCGGCCGACAAGTAGTTTTCACACCCAGGAGCTTCGAACAACATTTGACGATATTGTCGGCGAGTTTCTTCGGAATTGGTAATACCTACTTCTTCGAAGCGGCTGCCAATCGTCCCGGGACCTTCGTCACAGGCCGTAATGCCCTTGCCCGGTGTAGCCACGGCCGCTGCCGTTTCTTCCAAGGCAGCCTTTTGGGAAGGACTCAAGAAGGAACCGCCCACGGAAAATCCTGCCACCTCTGGCAGGGCGCAGAGTGCCACCAATACCAAAGACGAAATCGAACCTAACTTGCTCATGGTGTGCTGCTTTTATTTTAACTGGTACCCTTCCAAACGATCGCGACAATACAATGAAGAAATCCACGTTTCTCGTCGACGCTCTCGCATCATTTTTCTTTGCACCCCAAATGTGCCACCGACGAGACGAAACCACGTGCGTGCGTGGACACGTCGGATCCGCGACTCGGATGAATCGCGTTTCAGTCACCGTCAAACGAGCCGTGGCTGAAATCGCGTGCATCTCCTCGTGCCGGCGGCATCTTCACCGGATGGTGGGGGAAACGAAACAAAACCGTAGGGACAAACGAAAATTGCGAGCGTGCTTTGTGGCTTGTGGCGACGGTTTGTGTACTCTCTCGTCAAGTCGTCATCGTCGCCCCTCGTCTTTTCGTTTTCAAGAACAAGAGAAGAAGTAACAAACCAGCAACAAGTACTCGCTCTAGCTGCCGTGAATAGCTCGAACCAAGACCGCACTCAAGGCAACACGCAACAAGATCAAAATTCGACAGGCCGTCGATTGACACATCAACAGTATAGATTGTCTGGAGTACCCAAATAAAGAGCAGAACCAAGAGAATGAACCAGAGGTGTTGAGAAAAACAGAAACAGGCCCCTTTATTCACGAAATTTGCTTCCAAGGTTTCGATTGTTACGTCGGGACGAAGCAAAAGTCGTTTTGCAACAACAATTTCAGTCTCATCACAATCCACTCGAAAGCCAAAAGAGCGTTCTGAACCGAAACCAAACGTGGTACAATCGTCCGCAAGAAAAGCGTTTTGGTCATGGGAGACGACGATCAAGACGAGGCCGAGAAAAAGCCACCTCCCGTGGCAGAGGCGGATCATGACGACGCTGCGCGAACCCCGTCGACCGTACAACCATCGTATTATGAATACGATGATGCCACCGATTATGGCTATGGCGAAGCCGACAATGGAAGAGGTGGTGGAAGTGTCACGGTGCGTCGGTCCTCTTCCGAAGCACGACGGTCAATGCGACAATCGCTGGTACAGAGCCATTCATCCGAGCTGCTGCAGCAGCAACAACAACAACAACCAGCAGAACAAGAAGAAGCAATCAGTCCAGCATACCGACATTCGAGCCAACCATCAAATGATGAAGCACCACCGCTGGAAGCAACCAGCGAGGGAAAGTCTAGAATGAAACGCAAACGCTCGTCCATGACTCTTTATCATTCTCAACCTGCAGACAAGGAGCCTCCAGGAACGGCTCCCTTGCAACCCGAAGGTGCTACCCCCTCCACCACCACCACAACACAAACTGCAACAACGACAGCCGGCGAATCAAATGAACCCCTGGAGGATAGCAATCCCAAACGAAGTGTTCGACGTCGCAACTCCTGTTTGATTCGACGACGAGAAGATGGGAGCAACAAATTGGCCGTGGCCGAATTTCTCTTGGGCCCACCACCTCCGTGCACAACCGGAGCACCGTCCTTGCAACCACCATCGTCGTCCACGGCTGCTTCGTCCTCCACCACCACCCCCACATGACAAAATGAAACTCTATACGAAACAGGATTCTGTCCCAAGCCTCTCTTGCACATGTGTGTCGATGGGAGCTGCCGTCCCATATGTGTTCATGAGAGTCGTGAAAACGAACATGAACAACTTATGGTTGAGTCATCCTGGCAGTCACCGCTGATAGGGACGAGGAGATGAGGGCATCGTGACAGTGGGACGTTTTGGCGAAATCTCTTTGTTCGTCGGAGGTATTGAACAATGACAATTTTCTCTCTTTCTGCTATGGATCTTGTCTCTTTTTTTCTCCTTGCGTGACAACACTCGACAGTTCCATGTGTGTCTGTTTACCTTGTCATTGAGAACCGATCAAACGCCCGAGGTGCACCAGACCAGATACAGTTGGATGGTTGCCAATAGACTGGCGCATCGTTGACTTTTTCTAATGCAATGAAAACGTGAGCGAGTGGGTTTGACCTATAGACAGTGATGAATGAATTTGTGAAACATTCAAGATCAAATACAATGGAAAAGACATTTGCTTAGGGATAATAGTCAGGCAGTGCCAGGCCCATTTAAAAAGTAGGAAAGCGGATATACCATCCAAAGCAGTATACAGTAGACGGGAAAGTGATGCCATGATTGGTGTGTTCTCAACTGGCGTCATTTTCATTGCTCTCACACCACGATATGCCCTTCTGTTTTGTTTGTTCGAGATATGCGCGCGGAAAACAAAACAGTCCCCTGTCGCAGCATCCAGGGCACGAGATAGTCAAACTGAATTGATCGGAGAGGGTCTTTTCGTAGGCATACACAAATCCTCATTTCGCCACGTCCTGTTCGTTGAGTTTGGTTCGTTTGGGATTCCCTTGGTCTTCTTCCTCCTCCTCCTCCTCCTTGGGAATGGGACGTTTCAAGGCATCCGTAGTTTGTTGTTGTTTTGCTAGGTAGGCTTCCGGTGCCATGCCTTGTTCGAGAATGGAACGTTGAATTGTTTGCATTTCGGCTTCACTCTTGGCGGTTTCTAACAATTGTTTGAAAATAGCCTTTTGGTCGGGTGTCCAATTAGCAATGGTGTTTTGGGGAGCCGTGGATTGTCGTTCTTCGTCCAATCCTTGACCTGGTACAAAGGTTTTCACCGTGTCCTCATTTTGGTTGTTGTTGCTGTTGTTTGGTTTGGTGGACGACAATACGGACGCGATTTGCGCCAGGACTGTGGCACCGACCGTACTTGTCGCCCATTTTCGGGCTTGTTGTTGTTCGTGGGGACGAATCCGTTGATAATCCAAGACAGTCAAACCAACAGAATTTTTTGTTGACGTGGTACGGTGGTGATTCCCATTCTTGGAAGTGTTGGGTGGCTCTTGCAAAAAGTGCCAAATCACACAGAGCCGATAGTGTGGTTGATGCGTGACTGGATTGCCCCGGAGCGACAGAAAGGTCAAGTTGGGAAAGGCTTGCGCCAATTGCACGATCGTAGCCAAGGATGAGATGCGATTGTAGCACAAGGTCAAGGTGGTAACATGAGGGAGATTGCGTGCCAAATTAGACACGGCCAGACAAGCACTGGTGGCGGCGGCGGCATCGCCACCACCCATGGGATTGTGTGAGGCATACAAGGCAGTCAAACGAGGGAGTCTGGGGAAATTACCCAAGGCTGTCAAACGGTTGTTGGACAAGTCCAAGGCATCCAAAGAGCCATCGCTGGAGGAGGAGGATGATGACGACGACGAAGTGTTGGCCGCCAAGGCACCCAAATTTTCCAACACGCCAATGCCATGACCCCGCAATACCATTTCACGTTCGTTCAGTGGATTGGTCCGTTGTTCGGCACCCTGTTGCAACAATTCTGCTGTAATACGCATACTAATGTCTCGTGATACTCGTGGACGAAAAGGGCAACTGCATCAACCACAAAGCTCAATGTTCGTGCTTCGCTGAGACGAAAAGCAAAAAGAGCGACCATGGAGCGACAAAGGAAGAAGACAGTATGGAACGGCGGATGATCGCTCACCCTGAGAGTCACCGGATGATGATGATTCGGGGTGGTCAATCGGTGCGGACTGCGGATCCTTGGATCAGTTGATCCGATCAGCTGATCCATAGCGCGGGTAAGAGCTCTATTGGACACTGATACAGAGGGTTGTACAATCGCGAAGGTGGGAAATGTCACTCTCAAAAATCGATCCATATAATATAAACCCAGACATACTACAAGTGTGTGAGATTTCTTGCTCGTTCTTTTTGTTTTTTGCCCAGGATAATTGTTTGGAAGGTCAGAAAACTTGATCGTTGCGTCAAGCAATCGTTCTGACATAGAAAGAGTTACAACACTTATGTTGCGAGCCGCAAAACAAGAGACGAATCTTTAAGAAGAAAAGAGCCTTTAGGGGCCCGGCAACCATTGGTCGTGATATCGGGGCACATCACCCCAATCATTTGCATAAAGTCACTGGGTGTTCTGGCTTTGACCCATTGAAGCATAATGTCATTTTCCGAGAGGAGTCTCGTAAGTACTTTCTCGAGCAAGGTCCTGAGTTTCTACAGGGAAAGTGCAAGATTTATGGATCCGTTGCACCCATTCTCGAGTTGGTTCATGAAGAGGCTCGTCGTCGCACCGGTAACTCCGAGGCCACCTTCAAAGTGTGGGCTTCGAATGACATCTTGAAAGAGCCTTTGCTTGGCGCTGCTGATGCATCGTCCTGACATAAAAAGAGTTATGTTGCGAGACCCTCTGATTGGCGCTGTTGATGGTACTTTTGCAATCTTTCAAAGATCCTTGAAGCTGCGATCTTGTATTCACCGCAAATCCACGCCCAGAATCCAGTGATGCCCAACTCTTGAGGAGTAATGGAAATATACACCTCCTGACCACCTGGAACGTAGCGCCAGTGCTGGGCATCAGAATTGTTTGGGTTTCGCGCATCAGAAATTGTAGTACCATGAGGTAGTCTATAAATGTCTAGACCTTCCATGTCTTGTGTCTTGGAGCCCTTGATTGCATTTTGCAAAGTTCTCTTTCTTGAGAATCGTACTTTGATGAGGTAACCAACACTTGGGCGAGACGCCGATAAGATGCCATGCTTCTTTTCTAGCGATCGGTTCATCATATCATTGATAGCTTCCTCTTCGTATGCTGCTTTATTTTGCCAACAGAACTGAATAATGGCATCTGGAACAGATCCTGGAACAGATCCTGGAACAGCAAGTGTCAAGTCATTATCTTCGTCTCGAACACATCGAGGATAACCCCAGAAGCTCAAATCAGGATCACGAGATCGTCCTTGAGGGAGCAGGTGGATTTTGTGCGTTGCCGTCGACAACCCCCATCGGTTTTTTGCCCAACTGAGAGTGAAATTTCTATCATATGTCGCTGTGAATGCATTGTGTTGATCCGACGGCGTGATCAATCGTGGCTTTCCTTCAAAAAGAACAACTGGAAGATCTCCGAACCCAGCCTCCTCAAGTGCGTCTACGAGAGATTCCTCCGTTTCGAAAGAACGCTCTCTACCAATTTTCTCGGCAATTTCAGAGGGGAGATCCACCAACTCCTCGACATCCGTTTCCAGGAACTCGTCGTTGTCATTGATGTCCTCGTGATTGTTGTCGCTTATGCAATTCTTTGCTCCCGCAACAATATCCTCCGCGCCCTCCTTCTTTTCTTCTTTATGCACAATTTCCATTAGCGTCCGTCCTCTTTTTCTTATGGTACGTGTCCATGGGCTGCCGTTGTCATTTTTGTGTTCGGTCTCGTGATTTGGAGTAATTGGTGGTACCTCCTAGCGGATGGTTGAGTCGTGGTGTCTAGTGAGTGGTCTTGAAGTTCATTCACGAAACTGCACGAATCGCGCACCGCTTGGAGGTACGTGTACTTTGGGTTTTATGAAGGGGATCAAAAATGAGCAGATTTCAAATAGCAAGAGAGCATACGGATATGAACATAATAAACAAAGAATACTCAGGTAAACCTGAAGTACATGTCAATGTCAAGGAACTCCTACGGACTACGGAGATACCGCCTCCTCCCAGTGTTTAGCAGCAACTCCAGGAAGCACCAACGACAGTCGCAATGGCACCGAAGACGATCAACGTTATTGATGCGAGTGGAATTGAACATGTTGAAACTGTCGGCAGTGATGAAGGACTCGACAAGAAACTTCGGCGGTATGGGGTAGCGTGCTTCGTTCACAGCATGGCGGGTAATGTTGATGACTTTGATTCCCTCGTCCATGGCAGCACGTATACGCTGGGTCCACCTGTCCAGGCGGCACCGGCACAAGTGAGTCAGAATTTGTGATTGTGTGTCTGGTATTGTGTTCGTTGTTGTTTTTTGCCTTTTCCCTTTCACCTTCGTTCTCACTTCAGGTTCTTGACTTTCATTCTCTCGTTTATGGCGGCACGTCCACGTTGGGTCCACCAGCAACGGCAGCAGCAGCAACAGCGACTACCATCTCAAAACCTGGGACAGATTACTAGTTTGAACACAGAATCTATCTGTTATGGACCGCCATCGCGTTTGACTACGCAAGCAAAACTCCGAAAGCTGCTTCGAGAGTGTAATGTAACGCCTATCGAATCTGTGATGACACTGATCCTGAAACATTTTGCATCGTGGGCCTTTCTGGTCTATTCTCCGGATCAAGCTCGTGATCTGTACTATGAGGCAGCATTACTCCCTCGTTCAATGACCGAAGTTGCTCTTGAAGAGAAAGGCATTCAGGTGGCTGGCGTTTTTCGCGGGCCCGATCCTTCCAAGGCGGTCCTTTTGCGTGCACTGGATAATGGAGTACCGCGAATTATTAAGGTTGCGACGGGCAAGTCTATTCGCCATGAGTGGGATGTTTTCAGTGCTGTTTCATCTGCAAGCCATGATGAAAATACTTTCCTTGTCAAAGTGCAGCTGCTCGAGTTTGAGTCTTCCGACTTCACAGAACATTTGAATCACCCTGCAACCAGGTGTGGTCTTCTGATGACGCATTTTCCAACGACGTTGTCACAGTGCAAAATGGCATTGCCTCCAGATGCATTGCTTCGTTATGGCAAGCAGCTGCACAAGGCAGTGTCTACACTACATACGTCCGGATATTGTCATTTGGATGTTAAGCCATCAAACATTTTTCTTTTGGAGAAGGAATGCTATTTGGGTGACTACGGAGCAGCCGTCAAAATCGGGGATCCAATTCGAGAATGCACAATGAAGTACTATCCCACAGATGGTGGCTTCGAGGCAAAAGAGGAGACAGATATGTACCTTCTTGCTGTAACGCTACTGGAGATGTTCGATACTATTCCTCGAGCACCTAAAAGAAATGCACTCTCGAAGCAGGAGATTCATGAAAAAATAGCCTCTGTTGAAACCGATGAAGTTCGGATCTTTTTGACCTCGCTGTTCGATGGTCCACATTAGTAGTATCCCACATTCTCTATCTTGCCAAGGCGAAACGAGCCATATGTAATCATCTAAAATCATTTCCAAGACACAGTGCGAGAGCTTTAGCACACTGTACAATGACAGAATACTACGTATGAACTCTTGGCGTGTGAAAATCGAGCAGGGTTTCTCAACGGTAGAACCCACCTTGGACGCTGAACGTTCGAATTCGAGATGAACCGCATGCAGTACAACTATTTTTCACGTTTTCGTTTGCCAAACCACAACACTTTGTGGCCTTGTTAGAAACTATGGTGGCTTGTTGGTGTGGGCTGCTGAGTGGTGGTGGTGGTGGTGGAATTGACCACCGGCATTATGCGGTATGTTCCGGTACTCCTACTGACACCAGCACGGGAACTAGTGTTGGTTGGCAAGGTTTGTTGTGGTTGCTGTTATTGGGTCGTGGTGATGACAAAAGTCCTCCCTGGCGGTCCTGCTGGGCTGAGGAAAAGACAAGCACTTCTATATCCTGTTGATTCATCATGACGCTGCTGAAGCCATTGTGGTTGCCTCCTCCACTTTTGACACTGCTCACCGTCATACAATGGTTTTCTTTCTTTGGTTGGGGCAGTAATGGTGATGGCAGTGGCCAATGGGGAATCATCCTGACACTACTAGGAGTACACAATTGTCTTTCTTCCCGCAAGTACACAGTAGTACTTCTCCTCCGAGGAGTAAATTCATTTTCCAGCTTGTCGATAGATTCTATCTCAGCCCGACAACGACGGGGACAAGATTGATGCCCCAGTTGCCAATGGATTGTGTCTGTACAGGGGAATGGAAATTCTTTGGCTTGTGGTGGTTTGCCGACAACTGGACGCTGTTTGTCACAGACCAAAACCCCTTTCGACCCATGGGATCACCATCTACACCACCACAATACCAAATTTGCTTGGATGTCTTTGAGAAGTATGTTGGCGGGGTTTGGAACGGTCGCCAGGCGCTAAAACCACGCAGGCCTACCTCATGCTGGTCTGAGGCGATCGCCCTACTCGTACGCTCATGAAGAATGTCGTAGTGATGTCCAACTTCAGCTGGGAACAGAGGGCTCTCCTTTCTTCGCCCTGTCCTTCTTCTTTGCCCAGCACCCAACGGCATTGTGCATTGGTGATTGGTGTCTCTGTTTTCCTTCCAGATCTTTTGAGGATTTTGGTCTGCTTCTCTCTGTGTTCTCTTTGTCGAGGTAACGAAGAAGCAACAGAAAGAACAAGCAACGCCAAGACACTGGTTTGTGGAGTATATTCAGACAAGCACCTTTTCTGGCCATAAAGATACCATCGATCAAGGAGAGACATGTTTCGTTTGGCAACTGCTTCGACCGTGGCCTTGAGCCGTTCTTCTTGTTCGTCATCCTCTGCCACTGCGGGTTGGACTCGTCGAATGGTGGGACCTGCTAGCAGCAGCAGGAGTGTCTTGTCCTTGTCGTCATCCATGTCCATGTCCACCGTGTCGACGCCACCTCCACCCACAAGCAATCATCCCCATGTTCCCTTTCCTTCGGCACAGGGAAGTATTTTGTATACCGAAACCGACGAAGCACCGGCTTTGGCCACCTTTTCGCTCTATCCCGTCATTAGCAAGGTACGACGACGAATCCAGTGTAACATACACGCCAGTCAATGAAACGAAAGGGCAGGGAAGATGCAACTCGTCTTCCCAAATGCATGGAGAACTGTGTGGTTTTGGTGACCATTTGTCATTTGGTCATGATTGGTGTCTACCACGTGGTTTCTCACATTTGCATGATCTCTGTTGTTGTTGTTGTTGTTCTGGATCTTATCGATCTTGCGGTTATGTTTGTTTTGTGTTACAGTTTAGTTATTTGGCCAATGTAGATGTCGTACCGGTCGACATTTCCGTCGCAGGTCGTATCTTGGCTGCCTTTCCGGAAGCCTTGGAAGAATCGCAACGAGTCCCCGACAATTTGGCCTATTTGGGACAACAAGGTACGAAGGACGAACACCAAACGGCGTCACGCGCCTTTCATGTTTCTCATACAGTTTCATCTGTCCTCTACGCGTTTTCGCTTATTCTTGTCTTGTCTCGACATTCTACAACAAACTACAAACACACACGAAACACAGCCTTGAAACCCGATTGTTCCATTGTCAAATTGCCCAATATTAGTGCTCCCGTCAATCAATTGCAGGCCTGTATTGCCGAATTGCGCGGCAAGGGATACAATGTCCCCTTGTATCCAACCGATCCCCAAACTCCGGCAGAAGTCGATATTCAAGCCCGGTATCAAAAGGTCGCTGGGTCGGCCGTCAATCCAGTCTTGCGCGAAGGCAATTCCGATCGACGTGTCGCCGCACCCGTCAAGGCGTATGCCCAAAAGAATCCTCATCGTATGGGATTGTGGAGTCGAGCCAGTCGAACGCATGTCGCACACATGACCAGGTACGTTGCAGAGAGAACTGGACAGTTCGTGGGAGTAAACGACAAAAAGGCAGAAACTGTTGCATGCCGCGAGCCCAGAATAGGTGTCTTTGTGGTGGTGTGACAGCCCACCTCAAATTGTTGGTTGTTGGTCATTGGCTCACCATGAATATTTGCTCTTGTTTTTTCTTTTCTGCTTCGTCTCTTGTTGTAATTGATGCTTATTGTTGTGTATTGGATGTGTTCAGTGGAGATTTTTATGCCAGTGAACAATCGGTAATTATGGACAGTGACACAGCCGTGGAAATTGTCTTGACCGATACCAATGGGACCGAAACTGTCTTGAAAGAGTCGGTCAAACTGCTCAAGGGAGAAGTTGTCGATTCCTCCTTTATGAGTGCCAAGGCCTTGGAAGAATTTTACGAAGCTGAATGTCAAGATGCCAAAGAAAGCGAATTGCTCTTGTCCTTGCATCTCAAGGCCACCATGATGAAAGTGAGTGATCCCATTTTGTTTGGACATTGCATCCGAGTCTATTTCAAGGCCGCCTTTGACAAGCATGGAGCCACCTTGGAGGAAATTGGTGCCAATCCCAATCGTGGATTGGCGAGTGTCTACGAGGTAGTCAAGGAAAAGGCTCCGAATGCGGACGAAATTATTCAAGATTTTGAAGCCTGTTACGAAGGAGAGGATCGACCCTGGTTGGCCATGGTCGATTCCGATCGAGGAATTACCAATTTGCATGCACCCAATGATATCATTATTGATGCCAGTATGCCTGTGGTGGTACGAGGTACGCGAACAACAAACGCAGTTGTCGTCGTTGTTGTCGTTTTTAATGGGGGAGGTTCTATTTGTCTGTTGTGATGCTCTTATCCTGCCTGTCGAATAACCCCTTTATATTGTTGTTATTGTGTCCCTTTTCAGATTCGGGTAAAATGTGGAACAAACTGGGTGAAATGGAAGATACCAAATGTCTCATTCCCGATCGATGCTACGCCACAACCTATCAAGAAGCTATTACCTATGTCAAGACGCATGGACAGTTTGATGTGGCCACTATGGGAAGTGTGGTACGTTGTCTCTTTTCGAATTGCCACGAACACATACCAGACCAAACTTGATTGTTGCGCTGACCCTTTGCTTGTCCTCCATCGTTTTCCCTGGTGCAGGCCAATGTTGGTTTGATGGCTAAGGTACGTGTTCTACTTTATATCAGCTGATTGAAGCGTTCTGGATCGAGGCCAGAATGTTCTCACTTTCGTTTGGCCATGTCCATCGTATGAAATGCCTTGCAGAAAGCTGAAGAGTACGGTTCTCATGACAAGACGTTTGAGCTTCCCGCCGATGGTACAGTCCGAGTTCGCGACAAGACCTCTGGAACTGTGTACATGGAACACCGTGTAGAGAAGGGAGATATCTGGCGTATGTGTCAAACCAAGGATGTCGCCATTCACGATTGGGTTCGACTGACGGTAGAACGCGCTCGTGCTTCGGGTGCCCGTGCCATTTTCTGGCTGGACAAGAAGCGTGCTCATGACAACAACCTGCTTCATTTGGTCCAAGAATATTTGGAAGAATATGACACGGATGGCCTTGATCTTTCCATAATGAGGCCTGTCGATGCCTGTCGTATTTCTATGGAACGTGCGACACATGGAGAAGATACCATTGCCGCCACGGGAAATGTTCTCCGTGATTACTTGACCGATCTCTTTCCCATTCTCGAATTGGGAACTTCGGCGAAAATGTTGTCCATTGTCCCCTTATTGGCTGGTGGAGGCTTGTACGAAACCGGTGCTGGTGGGTCGGCTCCCAAACACGTGCAACAATTTGTCAAGGAAGGTCATTTGCGATGGGATTCCCTCGGAGAGTATTTGGCCATGGCCGTTGCCTATGAACGATTGGCCGAAACAGCCGACAATCCCAAGGCCAAACTCTTGGGTGAGTGCCTCAACTTGGCGGTCGGTCGCATCTTGAACAACCGCAAGAGTCCGTCTCGTACCGTCAACCAAATTGACAATCGTGCCACCAACTACTATGTGGCCTTGTACTGGGCCGACTTTTTGCAACAGCGTGACGAAACGTACAAACCAGTCTTTGAAGAATTGTCCGCCAATCGGTCCCAAATTGTTCAAGAGTTTTCTAGTTGCCAAGGCGATCCTGTTGATTTGGGAGGATATTACCTCTTTGATGCTGCCAAGGCGAAGAAGGCCATGTGTCCGTCTCCCACTCTCAACAAGGTGTTGAGTACGTTTGGACCCGATCTGTAAACCAACACAGTCTCTGGTAGCGCTTTGGAAAGCAAATCAAATACTAAATGAAACCGTAGCAAATCAAAATGATACATAAATTTGAGTGCTCTTGCACATGCCTCAATATTGTTGAACTGTTCCTGATGCTTCTTCTAGTGATTTTATGTCTATATAACGTCCATCGAAGACCAGAAGATATTTGATTTTTCATGGACAAAAATTTTAGAATCCTTTACAGGTTTTCTTCCTTCTAATCTCTCGTGTTTGTGTGTATGAGTTTTGTATCTCAATATGTTTTGGAAGAGTCCAGTTCGTCCGTCTTTCGTAGTGTCTTGTATCAGTGACGCGTCACGAAACTGGATCTCTTGTGGTTCTGATGCCTCATTCGTGTCTTTCATGTTTCGGTTTGACCAAATGTGCAAAAGAGTTCATAGAATTTGTCGCAAGTTGGTTTCACAGCATCATCTCAACAATGCATCAGCTCGATCAATGCCTGCAAAGTCCAAATAGGCCAAGAGTCTGTATGTGGAAAGGGAATGAGGCGAGCGTAATTTCTTGTAGGCCCTATGTTCGGCGGATCGGACCTCTCTATGACTCACGGTTCCACCGTATTCCTGAACTATTTGGGGCACCGTGCGACTAAAGCCATCGTCCCATCCCAAGCGTAGTTTAACCACTTCTCGTTCCCAGGGGATCAGTTCACAGGACAACGCCAATTCCAGTGTTTGTCGCAACATGCCAAGTTCCAAATGATCCTCCGGAGACAGTTCGTTCGAATCAATCAAGGTATCTCGCAACAACGTTTCGCCATTCCCGTCACCACCTTGGTTTCCCGCCTTGCCTGCAGCTGTGAACGGAGCATTCCCCAGTTTTGTATCAATAGATCGATGCGATTGCGTGGTCCGCAAAATCTTTTGCAAACGGTTGGGTGTCACTTCCAGCGCCTCGGCCAACACCGACACAGACGGGACCGACTCTCCCGCTTCAACGTGCGATTTGATCAAGGCATTGTATTTTCGTCGCACTTGATAATAGACATCAGGAGCTCGCAGGCCATTGGTCGAGGCGATTTGGAAGCATCTCCGAATGTAATTGGTGACCCAAAAGGTGGCATATGTGGTGAATTTGAAATTCTTTTCCGGTTGGAAGCGATCAGCTGCTTCCGCTAAACCAATAATGCCCTCTTGAATCGCTTCGTCGAGACTGGGTCGATCCCATGTTCCTTCGTACGACGAACGCAACGGTACATCCGAATTGCCAAAATTGTGATGATGTTTCGTCCATTTCTTGGCAATGCTAACAACCAAACGCAAATTATTCCGAATTAAAGTATCTCGAGCAATCGCACCTTCCATCAATATAGATTGCAGTTCGGCGTAGCCACCCGCCAATCCCAAATGAAGTTTCACGTCTTCATCGGACAAGGAAAACTCACGACTTTTGCCCGATCCATTATTATTGTCATATCCATTGCTGTTATTCAAATCGTCCAGAAGATGGTTTCCATTAACGTACTCCTTGCCATTGGCATAAATCGTCTCCTGATCAGAATATCCATTTGCATGCCCATTCTTGAACCCGTTCTTTTCAGTCCTATTCCCTGTACGGCCATTTACAGAATGTCCATTCTTTTTGTGATATCCATTTACAGAGTGTTCATTTTTGTTCTGAACGCCATTCACAGCATGCCCGTTCTTGTTCTGAGCACCATTGACAGCGTGACCATTTTTGTCTTGAACGCCATTGACAGAGTATCCATTTTTGTCCTGAGCACCATTCACAGAGTATCCATTTTTGTCCCGAACACCATTGACAGCGTGACCATTCTTGTTCTGAACGCCATTGACAGCATGTCCGTTCTTGTTCCGAGCACCATTGACAGTGTGACCATTTTTGTCTTGAACGCCATTGACAGAGTATCCATTTTTGTCCTGACCACCATTCACAGAGCGTTCATTTTTGTCCCAAGCACCATTGACAGCGTGACCATTTTTGTCCGGAGCACCATTCACAAAGTGTCCATTCTTGTTCGGGGCCCCATTCACAGAGTATCCATTCTTCTCCCGAGCACCATTGACAGTATGGCCATTATGTTTGTGAATACCATTTGCCACACGGCCATTTGCAACAAAGCCATTCTGGAAGACATTCCCAGTGGTGGAATGGCGGCCATTGAGGATTGGATCCGTCTCGTCGCCCTGGAGGAACGAATATTCATAGTCTACCGAATCATCATCATCGTCATCATCTTGTAGATCGTGCACACGTGTTGGATGTTCCAAGAGCAACTCTTGATAAATCTCTTGATGATCCTTGTTCCATTCCTCCAATTCTTGCAACTGTTGCAATTGCAAAATGGTCATGTGAGTTGCGTCATGGTCATCCTCGTCTTGCTGTTCCTCGAAAAACTCAAAGACCAATTCTTCTTCTGTAAAGTCTACAACGGCGTCCTTGTCGTTGTTGTTGCTGTCCGCCTCGTTGGAGGACCGAACTGGTTGCGGCTGCTGCTGCTGTTGTTGCCGGCGATGAGCTTCCTTGGGAGGAATGAGTTCCAATCGGGACCGTGTGGTGGTGGTGATTGTTGTCGTGCCAATACCGGGACCAAAGGATGGTTGCGATGGTTGATTGGGGAACTGCAACAAGGGCTTTCTCAAACGTTTGCTTCTCTTTTTGGTCCCCTTTGGAGATTGGGAAAAATTGTTGTTGGTGCTGCTCTTGTTGGTGTTGGTGTTGGCTTGTTGTTGTTGTTCTTGCCAGCGTTGCATCCGTCGTTGAATGGCCAAGGCCCGTTGCAAGGCTCGTCCCAAGGTTTGTTCTTGCTCCATGGTCAAAATCTCATGTTGGAGCAAGGTATCGCGCGTAAAGGTGGAATCCTTGGTGGTCCAGGGTTGCAATTTCTTCTTGGTGGGACTATTGTTGGTAGTGTCATTGCGACGCCGCGGTCGAATCGACTCCTTCTCCGAGGAGGAAGAAGATGAAGACGAGGCAGCGGACAAGGCAGAGGGGGAAACAAATGTGGATGTTGGTTGTGGTGTTGTGAAACGGTTTGGATTGCGGCGATTCAATGACCTTCTCATTCTGGTTGGGTTTGAAAAATCGTTGTCCTGTCGTCTAGAGTTCAAATGGATTCGACCTCTTCTCCTTCTTGGTTGTGTCGTCACCGACAAGGCAGTCACAACGAGTGAACCAGCGAAGGATGTGGCACTCCTCCTTGGAACTGGCATTGGATAGAATAACCACAAGTCCCCTACCGAAGACTCGCTATACCGTGTCAGGACCATGACACCGTATGCCCATAACGCAGCTGTCATGAGCAACTTGCTCCGAGAAAATGACCCGGATTGCAAAGGTGCGGAGCATGGTGGTCTCAGTGCCGAACATGGGACATTCATGGTTCACTGGTAGAAGAATGGTTGGGTGTGGTTGTGGTTGTGGTTGTCAAGTCTACGTAACGAGAGGCAAGAGACTCTTCTTCTTCTCCTGCCCAGTCACAACAGTGCCCTGTTACTGCGTTGCTGTTTCGATTGTGCGGTAGTCCCTACACAAGTGTTGACTCTTTCCACCTTCTTTGGTACCCCTTCGTCTTCTTCTTTGGGGATGATGATACTCGAGAAAGCAGTTTGTTCTTTGTCCCTTTTTGCGATCGCCATGTGCTCTGTGTATCATTATCATGGCGTGTGGTCGAGTGTGGGGTTGCAGTCGCGGTATCTTGTACTTTCCAGCATACAGTCAAATGCCGAGTCCTCCTCCCGCAAAGATCCAGAAAGAAAAACGTCTGCTCGCCTCCGTGAAGGATGACGTCAACACTCAACACGAACCGCAAGGTGTACTTTGAGTCGCGGATAAGATCAGCGGGTGGGCAGGCGCGTCGGTCGACGGCACCCTCTAGCGGGTCCGCGCGGCAGCGTTAAAATAGACCTTTTTTTTCCTTGGAGGCATACAATAGAATCCCTCCGATTGCGGGGGTACCTCCCGTCTGCTGTCCATACGGTTATTCCCAAATTTTCCTGAAAAATGTAAAAATTATTTCTGTCAAATTTCTTTTGATTTTGCACATTATACGAATCAGCCTGGTTGGCAGATCTAGTGATGTCATTCCTACTAGAAGCAACCTACGATTCTATCCACGACCCCATGCACTATTTCGGCATGTACCGAGATGATGGCCTAGCAGTATTCAAGGGCCAACTCTCAACGAAGCAAATCCAAGACTGGCTCAAAGCCTTTCAAACCGACATTAACGATGTAGCGGGAAATGAATTCCTCAAATTCACAGCCGTAATTTGGGATCCAACCAACCTCCACGATCCAGAAACAATCGAGTCCCCCAGTGCGACGATTGCCAAGTCCGAATCCTTCCCTTTCCTAGACATGGAGATGTTTTGGAACTCCAACTCCAAACTCTCCTTCAAGGTCCACCTGAAAGAAAACCAACAGTTGAAATACCTTAACAAGGGGAGCGCTCACACCCCTGGGTGTTTCAAAGCAATCCCAAGCGGCGTCTTCAAGAGACTCACGAAACTTACCTCCCTTGACAACGACAACACCAACTGCAAGCTTTCCGAACTCTATCCTACCCACTTCGAAGCCCTAAACAATGCCAAACTCATCAAACCCGAACAAATTCCTACTCTGGGCGAGTCCAAAGAAAAAATGGCAAAGGAAAAGGAAGACACGGCATCACAAGCGTTGAAGAAGAGACGAGAGCGAGACCGTAAGAGGGCGATCTACTTCAAGATCGGTTTCACAGACTTTTGGAGAAAACCAATTCACAAAGTGATAAAGGAGATCAAGTCCAAATTCCCCTCCCTTTCGTGGCTACGCATATCCATGTCCTACCACCGCTTCAATAACATCCGCGAACTGTTTCAAGGGGACTTGAACTCAAAACTAGCAGACGGCCTCAATTCACTGGACTTCGAAGACCTCGACTGCAACTGCAGGAATAGAGAGGCATGCCCGTACGGTGGCCGCTGCAGGAGATCGATAGTTGTCTACAGAGCTACCTGCCTCCAAACAGGTAAACAGTACATTGGGAACACGCAACAACACGTAAAGAAACGTTTGCAGCAACACGTACAAGACGTCAAGGCTCTTGTACTCCAAAACAAACAATCAGACTCTTTCGCGAGTCATTTTGCGTGCTTTGTCCCACGAGGCATCGAGAAAAAAGAGATCAAACAACACGTCAAACTCAAAGTTGATATCCTATGGCAAGGCAAACCACTATCCACAGTCAAGACGTTTGGGACACGGAACTGTAAACTCTGCGCGAAAGAGAGGCTAGAGATACTGAAATTCACACGAAAGAACCCGAAATTGGCAATTAACAAGTGCAACGAGGTTTACGGCGCCTGTCGCCATAAGCCGAGATTTCACCGGTTCAAGAACAACAAAACAACCAGCACTGATGAGTTGGACGACGACGAAAGGGTCCTCCTTTGCCGCCCATGTTCGACTACCTCGGTAAGCTCAAGGTCCTCGGTTTTCTCATGGACAACCTCCTCATCAATCTCCCCCACCGACCTATCAACTGCAAATGACGATATGGACCAGGGCACAGACATGAGGAGTGAAAGCATCATGGATGCGATCCCGCCCATGTCTTACCAAGAACGACGTAGACGGGGGCTCCAAGCTAGATTTGCATTCAGCACTCCCAAAGACACTCCACCAGTGTTCATTGTGGATGACGGCAAACTAGAGGAGCTCCCTATCGTTGATGCCCTGACCACCGATGTAGTTGATAACGGCGACCGGGTGCGAGTGGATGTAGATTAGTCCATCCGAAGTGGCTTGCTGGCGCGCGAGTTAGCGAGCGGGAAGTAGAACACTCCAAAATCTTTGGATAGAAAAACCTAAACTAGCCTCCACACTCTTTGCTGTTTATCCAATTTGATTATTTAACGTCCAAGCCAACTGTAATAACTGGCTTGGTCCTATTGTGTAGCCGCTTGCGCTCATGCACGAACCGCGTGGGCGTGAGACGTGACGAGACATGCACAAAGAAATTTACAAGCCCATTTTGTACTCTATAGTCTATACTGTTTCCGAAGCCAGTACTCTTTACGCAGTAGTGGATCAAGCTTCACGGAATCATCACACACACACACCAAACCATGAAATACACACACATGGCACATGGTGCAATGCACCTCTAGGAGTATCAACACAAGCTCCTGGCACTTTGTCTATGGGAAATATAAAAGCATAGTCCACTACTAGTTTAGGCTTCCTGCTTCCTGGGCTTATATACCCCATGATGACGCTGTCAAACCTTGGCTTCATCATTGCGCAGTAGTTGATTGTTCATTGCAGTGGTTGATTGTCATGTTTCATGTTGTCATCCTTCCTTTGATGCATTCCGCCTTCACCTGTGATCTACGTGGATGGTTTTGACCACAAAGTTGTCTCTGTGGTCGTTTGTTCGGCTGGATGGTTTTCTTTTGGTTTTTGGTGTGCTCATGGTCGTCTTTTGTGGTGTTACACGAAAAGTGAGACGATTCTTGGCCCTTGTGCTTGCAATACAAGGCGTGACCGGCGCGTCGATTTCGAACGATCGAAGGGAGGCTGGCGATATCACCCGACTGGCGCTTTGGGAAAAAATACGAGACAATTTTTTTCCTTTCGGATGACGGACGAACAAAGGTACCCCCCCAATCGCACCCTTCCGAGAAAAAGCAACGACTCCACAGGCTCTATTGTGTTGAGATGATAACATTCCGGTGAGCTCCAACAATTTGAGCATTCTCCATACGCTATCGTCTCACGTACATACCTCCATGCCTAGAGTCAAGCGCAAGTATGATAATACTCCTCCCATGTTGGGAGAGGGCCCACCAACTCTAAAGAGATTCGGTGTTTCTGAAACGGGCCCCTCCATTCCGACAGATAAGGACCACAAGAAGATCACCAGCGCCGTTGTCAAGGAGATGGGACTCTTGGGCGACGAGACCTTCCAAGAAATCAAACACTATCGGACAAGATTTGACCTTCGAGACGGTATCGTCTCCTATATCACCGAGAACGACGTTGCCAAGCTTGTAGAACGATATATGACAAGTATTTTGGACGCCATGGGACTACTCGACACGGTTGGCGTCGACAGCCAAGTTGGAACTTTCCAATTGCGGCCTGATTTGTGGAGTATCACGGTTCGTTCACAGCCAGTGGGTGTCGTCGAGGTCAAGAAACCTGACAAACGCGGACAAGAGTTTTTGGCTCTGGAACACCCAAATGTTTTGGGTGAACTCTACGATTTTATGAAGCATCTGCCAAATTTCTACGGTGCTTATCCGGCTTTGGGTATTTTGACCAATATGAACTCCTGGCGGTTTGCGTGGTTTCCTGATGAAGAGACCAATCTACTGGCGGCTGCATCTGAGGAACTGGAATATCCGGAAGATAGCGGTCAGTATGAAGATACAGTCACCACCACCGTTGAGCCACACTTGATCCTGGAACAAGACGAGCCAGAGTCGGACAATGTTGTTGCTCCGTCGCAGGATGAAGAAACAAGTCGCAGAGCCCTTTGTGTCTCTCGCATCTTCCATAGAGAAGAGACTGGTGGAGTTTTAACGCGTGCCGTTGCTTCGTTTCTGTTGAAAATGCTAAAGGTAAAGAGAACTCCAATCGAGTCTCCGTTCGCACGGCTGGAAGAGCGCACCATACTCAAGTTCATAAAAGGCAACGAAGGAGCTGCATGGACGCACCTAACACTTGAAAATGGCCCTCAATGGAACACAATTGCCAACCCCAAGAAACATCTTTTTGCGATTGAGGATTTGGGGTATGGTGCTCATGGACGCGTTTGGCTTATGTGTGGCTACACTGGGGCCGTTTGCGTACTCAAATTCGCGCTGAATGGCGAAAACGAAGGACTCGATGAAGAGCTCCAAGTATGGAAAACGGTGTATCCCACGATTCCAGTCTTTCGCGAAGAATGGTGCGGAGAACCAGCTTTGAGGATGCCGCATTTTACCAAGGTTCCGAAAGCTGAGTATTCGGCAACCGTTGCTCTCGTTCGGGAGACTTTGACAAACGACTACCACAGATCAGGTTTGGTTCATGAAGATGTGTCTTGGCGCAACATAGGGATAACGTTGTCTAGCATCAAATTGAAAACGGCAATTGTTTTTGATATGGGCAATGTGAGAAAGCTGCAAGAAGGTGAAGACGACGGTTGGATTGATACCGCCTGCAAGAAACTCCAAAGTGAATCGTAAAATAGCAGATTCTTTAGTGTAGCTTCTGGAGCAAATGCCACAGCGGTCGGCCTTTTTACAGAGCGACAGAGCGACTTTTACAGGTACGAATAGATGTCTCATCACAAAACGTCTTGTTGCCAGGGCAGGTCATTTTAAGCGGCCCTCTTTTACTCCCATGTTACGTCATGTTGGACCATTAGCAGGATAAGAGTCCACATTGACAGTGAATCCAAGGATCAACACCTTCTGTTCATAATAGGTCCCGAGAGGAAGTGACTAGCCAAGGTATTCTGACCGAATCCCTTACGGTTTTTTGGTTTCCCTCTATGCTATGCATCCATCTTCCATCCGACAAGTCCGAAGCAAGAAAATGTGAGTCGTACTGTACTCTTTAGTTGTATTGTACCCGTAGTTTTGGGGTCAGAACTCCAAACGCGCGCGCGCTGCCTCGTAAAATTTCCCATGTCGGATTTTGACGGGAACATTGCCCCCTCTACTATAGCCTCTCATAAGAAAGTGGGATCACGTTCCCAAATCCCCAGAGAGATTCATACACAAACAAGAAGCAAAAGTGATTTGGGACGGGGATTGCGGGTCACATTTCAATTGCCCAGTCATCTAGCAAACGTAAACGCCCCATTCTCAAAGATGCGCCCCCGTCGATTGCATCGTTCCCACAAAGAGCAGAACAGATCCTTTATGACAGGTACTTGGAGTATCTCGGTTGGAGATCTCTTCCCACAAAGCAATCGTCCGTTCAACTTTTTCGGTGTGGGCGTTCTGTTCAGTGGATGTAAAACGACAGAGTATGATTGGCGGCCAAGATACGGCAAAAGTTTTGCATCCACTTAGTTTACAGCTCTACCAGCATTGATCAACCAAAAGAGAAGAATCCACCTTTTATTCCGACAAAGCTTGTGTGAGAATGAACCGATTCCATGCCAACAAGACACTTTTTGGGGTTCCACTCGAAGCAGGATCCACAGAGAGTCCCCGATGATGATTTTATCATCACGATGGTTTCAAGTTTGGCTTGCCGCAATCATTTTGTTGTGCTCCGTCTCTTCGTCGTCTGTGGTGGTTCAAGCCTTGAGCGATCAAGATCTTTACGACTGTTTGGTGGAATTGGATTTTTTCGTTGCTCATTACTTTGACAATACCACCGTTGCGTACAACGACACGACGACGACATGGACATCTCAAATCACACTGGAAGTGGCCACCCTGTTGAATGCCCAAAATCCCTTCCTCTACGAACTTTACTGCACACAAGTGGTAACTTCTCTTTTGAACCCACTCCCCAACAGTAATAACAGCAGCGACACCACAGAAACCAACGAGGCAGAACCAGCCTCGAATCAGGATGGGGATAATAATCTGTTTGAAGCCACGAATCCAGGAGGAGGTCGACGTCGAAGACAACGACGTCGGCAAACACAACAAAAAGAAGAAGAGCTCAAGCGTTCCCTACAAACATTGCGCGTTAACTTTTTCCCACCCTCCTATCCAGTCCGCGACGACGTTAGTCTTTTGTACAATCAACTTGGCTTTACGGGCAATATCTTTGATCGTTTGACGGGTCCCAACGTTTTGGCCGATCGATGCGATACGAGGTCGGAAGCCAATGACCTTTTCCAACTATCCTTGGCCCAATCAGTCTATCGTGGGTTTCAGGCCGTGTGCGATGGGAGTCCCCCTGTCGTGTCGGCCGGAACTTGTGCCGCAGCCGGTGCGGCGGCTGTCACCCTGCTCTTGTCCGAAAACAATGTCCATGGATGTGCCTTGCATGACAGTACGTACTACTAAAGGCGACTGTGGCTGTGGCTGGCGTGTTGGTGTGTGTCAGTGCTCCTTGGGTGATGGGCCTGGCCGGTTTGTATGGAGAGCCTCTTTTTGTTGTCACCTGTCTCTAACCACCAGTTGATGTTTTGTTTCCTATCTATCTTCCTTGTTTTTTTTCTTTTTGGTATTGTTTGTTATTTTCTTTCCATGCATAGATTTGGTCGACAGTGCCGAAATTGAAGCCATTTACGAGAATCTCTTGACCCTCATGATTTTGGTAAGCAACAATCATGCATTGACTCGAGAAAACTTGTCATCTCGCATTGATGCCTATGCCAGACGGGTGGAAACTCGACTGGATCGGTTGGAACAAAAGATGGATCGACTCTTGGCGGCCCTCGCACCTCGTCATTAATACTAATTCGTTGGTAGAATCCTGAGTCTAGAGGTGCAGGGTGCAGTGTTCAAAGGAGTAGCTTGGACAGAGGACTTGGCTCCAGCAAAAGAGTCGATTGTTGATACTTTTCAAACAGGGTTTGCTATGACCAGGCTTTTTCTGTTGGCACTGTCGTCGGTGTAGATTTTATTCGCATGTCGTTCCACTGTGATGTATGGGATTCGTAGTTCTAGGAGTAGGCCATTTCAATGGGATGCTCCAACAACGTGTCCACAACCGGTCGAAAATATACAAGATGTCGCGTTGCTCGAAGATGGTTCCTATCATGGAACGCGACGTAAAAGGATAGAAAGAAGACTGCCATCACTTAGTGCATTTCAATGCCAAACTCACACCAACTCAACGTTAGCAAAATCTCTTTCTTCCGACGTCCGTGCGGGTGTGTACAAATGTTTTTGAATCCCACCATTCCGAAGTCCATTCAAACAATGTAGACTATTGGGCCGCTCACCGTTCTCACCATAGTTTGTAGGCGTCATTTCCATTTCAGATCCGTCCGGTGTCGGATACTGTCTTTCAGGTGGACGGTAGTCAGAATGCCTTTCGGGTGGTGGAGGGTAAGGGGAGTGTCTATCTTACGGTGGTCCAAATTGAGAATGCTTCTCAGGTGGTAAAATGTGGGCTTCAGGCGGCGCGAAATGAGAGTCGGGGACCGTAAAATGGGAATGGTTGTCGCGAAACACGTTGTCTCTGGTATTGGTACCTTTATACACAACTCGTTCAAAGAAATACGCTCGTTGGTGGAAGTAAATGGCCATAACAGTAATAAAGGCAATTCCTCCAAACACGACGAGCACAATTCCAAATTTTCCTCCCGCAGACATTCCTTCGGCATTGGGCAAAACCGCTCTGGCGGCCGCTACCAGCGCACCAGTGGGAGTAGGAGAAGGAGTCGGTGAAGGCACTGGGGACAGGGAAAAACGGAGACCCGAAGGAGCAGATTGCACAATTCCAGTACCCGCCGACGTAGGAGAAGGCGTCGCCTGGATGGGCCATACTATGTTCATGGGGATCTCACAGCGCCTTCCAATCCAGGATGGTGCATCACAGGAGCAGTAATGGTCATCGCTTCCAGCAACCTTGTAACAGATGCCATTGTTGACGCAAAACGGAATCTCGGCCGAAGACATTTTGTTCGATGAGTCGAAAAGTTGGAGAGCCGAAACCTCATCAATTGGTGTCGGATTTCTACAACGATCTGCTGCTTTGAATTCACAGAAAGCACCAACCACTGCACAAGAAGCACAGGTGAGACAGAACGAAAAATACTTGCTCAACGATGATAAACCTCAACGAAGACTTACATCTGACTCCGTTGTCATTGCTACATGCGCAGACCTCCTCTCCTGTGGTCGCTCCATTCATGACACACTGGGACCCATGAAAGCAGAATCTACTCTTTCCTCCACATTCGATGTGGTCGTACTGGCAATTCAATCCAGCATGGCCTTCGCTACAGACACAATGCATGAAGTCAGTAGTTCCTCCACCATTCAGATCCAATGCTCCATTTGCTCCATTATATGGGTGGATTCCATGTTGACACATTCCAACTCCTGAGCACTCAAGTGGACACAACATCTGCTGCACATGCTCCGCCATGTATTCGCAATGCCGTCCAGTGAAGCCATCTGGACAATCGCAGGGTTGATCCACAAAATCAATGGCCTGCACACGAAACAAACCATTGTTCACACAGAACATATCAATATCACGGCTACAAAAATCATTGGCTTTCACTTCAATCTGACAGTACTTGCCTACATAGCGAGCAAGCCCGAAATTTGGGGCAGTACCAACAACTTCAATGGCGGTCGAACAATCGCACAACGCATATGATGAATCGTAGCTTTGACCCACAGCACACTCTCCATTGTTTCTATTTATGTATCCAAAAGCAAAACAGAAGGACTGTTGGAAACAAGTTTCTCAAGAAATGCAGGTCAATCGCATGTCCAACACCAACACTTACAAGCATTGCATAGCGCCGCAGTTTGTTGTGTCGAGTCTTCGACGATCCACTTTGCAATACGGTCCTGTGAAATCTTCTGTACACTGACATTCAAATTCTCCCTCTATATCGCGAGCAACTGGATTTTCCGTTGTTCTCATTGTTTTCTTATTGACACAGATTCCTCCATTGAAGCAGTCCAGAGAGCACCGTGACGGCGTCGACAACGAATCAACGTTGTCAACAGGAGGCTCGGCATGAAGGGCGCCCACCTCGACTTCCTCCAGTGGATCCACACTGGGTATGACTGGAACAATGCTGTGAATTAGCGTAAAGCATAATATTATGAGCAGTTTAGAGTTCAAGCGCATCATGGTCATTTTTCCGTATGGATCCACTTTTCTAAATGCGTTCCTAACGCTACCCAAATGGATAGGAGGTCGCGTTTCGGACGCCCGTGTTTGAATCTTTTGGGGTGTCTCGAAACCGAGAAGATCGAGAGACCGAGACAAGGCCTAAAACACGAGGACAATGCGGCCATAGGACACTTTCAAGAACAGCTTGACTCATACCTGTGTTATCTTGGTGTCGCTTTCAGGTTTTCTCTGGTTCGCTTGACAGTGGGCTCCATCGATTGTTGGGCAGCGTTTATAGGTAGTGTGGTGGTGGTGGTGATACCTTCGGTCGGTCCAACAAAAACATGAAGAAGCGACTGCCCAAACAAGAAACACAAGGGAGTCGGCACAGCAGCCGCCATCTCCCGACTGGTACAGCAGCCGCTTCCATTGCTTACCAGTACAATACCAGCACCGTCTCCCCCTTGTCGAGTCACTGGGGACAAGTCCGTGGCACACCTCCCGGTGCCTGCCTGGCATCCTTGAACCAGAACAACAACCAGCTGAAGGACGATGACGACCACGCCAAGATCAGCCCGATCAAGGAGGATTCACATGACGAGGAAGATGCTTTGTGGCGTGACTGGCGAAGGCAAAACTTGGCACCGTTGGAATTTCCAGTCAATGGATTTGATCATCATCATGGACAAGCCGTCATGGATCAAGTCGATCAAATGCCCTTGGCGAGTCGTCGGAATACAAAAACAGTGCAACAAGATGACGATGATGATGACCAAGCGCCATCCAAAACCACCAACATTCGACACGACGATTACGGAAGTACCAAAACCCCCGACGATGCACCAGTCGGCTCCTTGCGAGCCAAATGGCGGTTGTTGCCCTACTTTTTGCGATTGCGGAGTTTGTTGCGTCAACACATTGATTCCTACAATCATTTTGTCACGACCGAATTGCAACAAATTGTTTCTTCTCCAAGCAATTGTGAAATTCGGTCCGAATACGATCCCAAATTTTACTTGCGGTACGAAGCCTGTTGGGTCGCCACCACACCCACCGTCGAAGAAGATGCCTATCAATGGCAAACCATTACGCCCTTTCATTGTCGATTGCGCGATTGTACCTATTCGGCACCCATTTATGTCAATGTCCGCTATACCAGGGGACGACAAATTGTGGTGAAACGCAATGTCTTGATTGGACGCATGCCCATTATGCTGCAGAGTCACAATTGCATCTTGACCAACAAATCGCACGATGAATTGGCGGCACTCAAGGAATGTCCCTACGATCCTGGTGGTTACTTTATCATTAAGGGAGTCGAAAAAGTCATTTTGATTCAAGAACAATTGTCCAAAAATCGTGTCATTGTCGAACACGATGCCAAGACTGATAGTGTCAGTGCCTCCATCACCTCCTCCACCCACGAACGCAAATCCAAGGCTTATATTTTTTGGAAACAAGGCCGAGTCTATCTCAAATCCAATTCCCTGGGAGAAGACATTCCCATTTGCATTTGTCTCAAGGCCATGGGTATGGAAGCCGATGTCGAAATGGTCCAATTGGTGGTGGGTCGAGAACCCTATTTGTTGCATGCCATGGCATTGAGTTTGGAAGAACCAGCCCGGCATGGGATATATACGCAAGAACAAGCCCTTATTTACATTGGAAGCAAAATTCGAGGAAGCAAGGGCGGTGGTGGTGGAGGAGCCATGGCCAGTAGTGCGGGTGGTCCTGCCTCCAATTCCATGCCTCGAAAAGCGCACCTTCTTCCGCAAGATGAAGCTCGTGAAGTTTTGGCCAATGTCGTATTGAGTCATGTACCAGTGGAAAATTTTGATTTCCGGGCCAAGGCCATTTACATTGGTCATATTGTCCGACGTGTCTTGTTGGTTCATTTGGGGAAAATTCCGTTGGATGACAAGGATTATTATGGGAACAAACGATTGGAATTAGCCGGAAGTCTCTTGTCTCTCTTGTTTGAAGATTTGTTCAAATTGTTTAATCGAGATTTGAAACGACAAGCCGATATGGTGCTATCCAAACCCAATCGTGCCACGGCTTTTGATGTCGTGAAAACCATTCGACCCGATACCATTACCAATGGTATGATCAATGCGATTGCCACGGGTAATTGGGTATTGAAACGATTCCGTATGGACCGCGCTGGAGTGACACAAGTCTTGAGTCGATTGTCGTACATGTCTGCCCTAGGAATGATGACACGGATCAATTCGCAGTTTGAAAAAACCCGCAAGGTATCGGGACCACGATCCTTGCAGCCCAGTCAATGGGGTATGCTGTGTCCGGCCGATACACCCGAAGGAGAAGCCTGTGGGTTGGTCAAAAATTTAGCACTCCTCGCACATATTACTACCGGGGAAGATGATACGCAACCCGTCGAACGCTTGTGTCGAGATTTGGGCGTGGAGGCCGTGACACGTGTCACGGGCCATGAAATGAATGCCAAAATGGTCCCAGACCATTCCGCCAATCCGGCCGAACGCCTCGCAAGCAACAACAACGATAAAAACGACAAGGATGATTCGGCCCAGTCCAACTATTTGGTATTTTTGAATGGATTGATTTTGGGCGTCCACAATCGTCCACGTACCTTGGTCCGCAACTTACGGTCCATGCGACGACGGGGATTGACGGGGGAATTTGTATCTGTATATTTGCATGAGGAACAATGTGCCGTCCATATTGCCACAGACGGTGGACGTGTCTGCAGACCCTTGTTGATTGTCGATCAAGAAGGGACGGGGCAAGCCAAGTTGCAACAACGTCATATCGAGGCTGTGGCCATGGGAACTTTGACCATTCGTGATTTGTTGCATCAGGGATTGGTAGAATACGTGGATTGTAACGAAGAAAACAATACATTGATTGCCGTGACGGAACGAGATTTGGAACGAGCCTTGTTGCTGGAGCAGCAAGATGAACAACAACTACTGCAACAACAACTCGAACAGCAACAATTTGTTTCGTCCGGGTCAATCCCTACGCCACCCGCCATTATCAAACAACGACAACGGTTTACACATTTGGAAATTGATCCCTTTACCGTCTTGGGTGTCGTTGGAGGTGTTATTCCGGTAAGTGAACTTTGCTTGTTTGTGAGCTCATTTTGTCCGGCTGTTGTGTTTGCTGTGTGGCCTATTTCTCATGCCATGGTTCGGTACAAATCAGTTTCCCCATCACAATCAGTCTCCTCGAAATACATATACGGTGGCCATGGCCAAGCAAGCCATGGGCTGCATTGCCATGAACGAATACGAGCGCATGGATGGTCTCATTTATACATTGGTCTATCCACACAAACCATTGTGTAAGAGTCGCACCTTGGATTTGGTGAATTTTGATAACATCCCCGGTGGTCAAAACGCATGCATGGCCGTCATGAGTTTTAGTGGCTACGATATTGAAGATGCCATTATATTGAACAAGGCCGCGATTGATCGAGGATTTGGTCGCTGCATGGTCTTGCGCAAACATCAAACCAGCGTTCGTCGCTATGCCAATGGGACCATGGACCAAACCTGCGCACCACCGGACGTCAACTTGTTTTCCGACGGAGAAAATGACAAACGATTTCAACGGTACAAGGCTATTGACAATGACGGCATTTGTTGCGTGGGCGAACTCTTGGAGAGTGGTGCCATTATGGTGAATAAGCAATCGCCTACCGATACCACGAGTAACTTGGGAGGCGCCGAATTTGGATTTGGTGCGCAAGGACAAGCGGCCGCGGCTCGGTCCGTACCCTACAAACCATGCCCTTTATCATACAAGAGTTCGGCACCGTCGTACGTGGACAAGGTGGTCATTACCTCCAACGAAAATGAACAATTTCTCATCAAGGTCATGGTTCGACAAGTCCGTCGTCCGGAGATTGGAGACAAGTTTGCCTCTCGGCATGGACAAAAGGGTGTTTGTGGTTTGATTGTCAACGAAGAAGATTTGCCCTTTAACGAGTATGGTCACTGTCCCGATTTGATCATGAATCCTCATGGATTTCCGTCCCGCATGACGGTGGGCAAGTTGTTGGAATTGCTTGTGGGCAAGGCGGGTGTTTTGGAGGGTCGACAAGCTTATTCGTCGGCCTTTGGGGAAGAATTTGGGTCAGCCGATACGGCGGAAGCCGCATCGGAAGCCTTGATTCGCAATGGCATGAATTATACTGGAAAGGATGCCTTTTACAGTGGTGCCAACGGCCAGCCCTTGGATGGTTTTATCTTTTCCGGCCCCGTCTTTTACCAGAAACTCAAACACATGGTCTTGGATAAGGCCCATGCCCGAGCTCGTGGTCCCCGTGCCGTCTTGACCCGCCAGCCGACGGAAGGTCGAAGTCGCGATGGAGGTTTGCGTCTGGGTGAGATGGAGCGGGATTGTTTGATTGCCTACGGTGCTTCCAATTTAATTATGGAACGATTGATGCATTCATCCGATGCCTTTTCGGCCAATGTGTGTTTGACCTGTGGTCTGTTGCAATATCAGAATTGGTGTCAGTATTGTCGGTCGGGTGAAAAGGTGGCCGACATTCGCATCCCCTATGCCTGTAAACTCTTGTTTCAAGAATTGCAATCCATGAATGTACTCCCACGATTGCGATTAAAGGATCATACCTAAACCGAACATAGTAACGAAACCAACAGAATGATGATACAACAGGAAAGAACTGAGTGATGATCGTTTTCCTTCTAGAAATCATTGTTCCGACATGGTTGGTTCTTCGCTCTTAATGAGGTTTTGAGAATATGATTTGTTGAAAGCATGTTTTAGACGTTTGTTCATATTGTTGGTTGGCCTACTGGGTTCCTGTGGGAAATGGAAACGTCAACGAGTGGGACTATGTGGGTCTTCCTAACACGGAATCCTGTCCAGAGCAAAAGAAACGGAGTTAAAACGAATATTTGCTTTCCCTCTTATTTATTTTTATGGAGTTTTCTCTTTCAGTTGTTGTTGTTGTTCCTGTAGCTGTTGTTGCTGAAAGAGTTGCGCCAATTCATCTTGTTGAATCCGAGCTTGTTTTTCTCGTTCCTTTTGGGCGGCCTCCAAGACTCGTTCGTTGGTATACAACACGTTGCGTTTGGGTGCCTTGGCCAAGGCGGCTTGGAGGGCGACAAATTGGGTGGGAACACGATTTTCCCGACATTGAGCCGCAATTTTGAGCGGGGATCGAGGATCGACGGGGGATTCAATGACATCCGACAAACCAAAGGCGGTTCCATCCACCAATCGGACCGTGACGGTTTCACTTTGGGGACCACTAAATTCCACAACACGAATGGCTTGGGCCGATTGGCGCAACAAAATACCAAATTCTTCGGTTGTAATCATGGGAAGATCCGATGCCGCCAGAGCTGTTTCCGAGCCGGACCACAACACCATGGAGGAGGATGTAGCCGCCAGAACGAACTTGGTCAAAAATCCTCGACGACCACCAAGACTTTCCACTGTTTCGTCGCGGTTGTGAATGGTATTGTCCTCATCTTCCATATGCCGAGACGAGTACAGTTGCGATTGTGATTGGACACCGACAAGTACGTTTTGTCGTGAATGGAAGAGAACTGAAGGCTGGACCAAAGAGGACGCTGGTTCCAAAAGCAGAAGGGCCAGAAGAGCGTAACGCTGCAGAATTGATTGATGCGATAACATGTTGATTCTGCTTTTGCTGTTCTGTCGTCGAGCCATGTAAATGTAAGATTACTTTTCACGATGTCATCGGCATTCATGGTGGTTGACGCCAAAAATGAGAAGAAAGATGAAAGATGACGTCACTCGCCTTTGCATTCAGTCCTGTTTGATTTTCGGGATTGAAATATGTTCTATTCTATAGTTGTCTAAGTAGAATGCCGTCTACCCATACCCATATACTCCTATCTATTGGGATTTCCCCCGGAAGTACTCCACAAACTCGACCATAACGATGCTGTTTCCCTTCCGTGCCTTCTGTACAAATGACGGCCACTAGAAGGATGGGATTGGAAACAACATGGAGCGGTGGTTGCACTTGAATTTGCATTGGGGATGTTCCAAGATCCAACTACAAAAGATTCCGGCGGAGACCCCATCGAGACATTTTCCGTGCCCACCAAACGTTTCTTGAAGGGTCGTCTCTGTCAGCTAAAGTATTTCCATAATCGAAAAGTCGTTCGTGTTGGCTAGCCGATTGTTTTCCTGTGGGCAAGCCAATCTCTCACGAAACTCGATAGAAACCCATTCTTTTGTCCCTGCAGGACACAATCCGAATCATTTCGCTGCCGTTGTTGTTGACGTCGTCATCAAGCGCATGATTGCAACGCCCTTGAAGCTCGATTCGAAAGAACCGTAGAGGTACTCCTCTCGGGTTTTGGGGTGAAGCGATTGAAAGAGGACAGGCAGGCAGACTGGGGTGGCGCGACGGCCGGGCTGCATGGGCGTTGGGCAATCGTACGTTTCCGCGTTGCGCATAATGAGGGAAGAGGCGGCCAGACGCGACGGCGTTCCCACAAAACTACACATCGCACGCACAGACATGCACCGCGCACTCTCAACTCTGTCTAAAGAGAGAGAGCGAGAAAGTTGCGCTTGTTGTGGTGGAACTCTTGAACTTTTCTCGTGGCTTCGTTTCTCACGATCAACAGACACGAAAGTGACCAGAAAGCTTTCGCGGTTCTCACCGCACCATACATCACAACTATACATTACGGCAACACTCCCCAAAAGTGACTCGAGTGAGGGAGGGAGACATGGCCGCTTCGCTCTGAAAATTTGGGACAATCGTGTTAGAGGATTCCTCATTCGATACCGAATCCAAAACTAGTAATAGTCTATTACAGAGTGAGAAGGAGTGCTGTCAACCTCAATATTCCATTTTCCGAGGTGGCCGCAGTAGTCTTCTTCTTGTTGTTGGCAGTTCAAGAACAACAGTTCCTTTGTTGGTTGCGGCGGAAGCAACCGAGCCAGGGCTGTGGTTGCCTGGTTCGCAACAAGTCGCTTGCACCGCTGTTGCAGCGCTCCGAAAGTACCGTTTCTGCATATCCAGTGTTCCCACTTTTGTCTCTCGGGCGGCCTTGTCGATCTTCCTCTCGTTCTTTGTGTGACCAAACGTGATTGTCAAAGGTTTTGAGTGCCGAAACAACAACAACAACAACAGCAATATTCAGGATGGACGCACGATTCAGTTGCAACATTTGTTTGGAATCGGCCGAAGAACCAGTGGTGACGCAATGTGGCCACTTGTATTGTTGGCCTTGTTTGTTTCAATGGCTGGAACCGGGCATGACACCCGCCGAACGACAATCGCTCGGATTGGTGCCCTGTCACCACGATTGGATGGACAACAACAACAGCAATAATAATACTACCAATACGGCATCTCAGCGACAATGCCCCGTTTGCAAATCACCCTGTGGGGTGTCCAATCTCATTCCCATTTATGTACGAGCGTCCTGTCCTACTGCTGCAACACCACCACCAACAACAACGAACCATTCGACTGCACCCATCAAATCACAGGAAGGCAAACCAGCTTCCTTGCCCAACTTGGTGGAATCAGAATCAGCAACAACCCTTCCTTGCAACGTTCCTCCTCTTCATCATCATCATCAACAGCAGGGATCCTCTCATGCGCAACAACAACCTCCATTTGCAGCATCGACCAATCGGATGGAAGAATCACCAGCAGCAGAGCCACAACAACAACAACGACAAGTTGTGGAGGAAACAGAAGATGATAAACACAGCTCTTCCTCCACCATTGCTACAGAGCAAGAGGAGGAGGAAGAGGAAGAAGAGGAGGACGATGATCAAGAGCTAATTCCAGAATTAACTACGACAACAATGTCTCTTGAAACATCGGGTGAAATCACTCAAAGAGAGGATGAAGGAGCAACGGTTCCACCCATAAATTCCGAAGCTTCGAATCACACGGGCGAACCAAGTGGAGTTGCTGCCGCTGCGGCGAATCGGGCTTTCTCCTCTCGCACCACTAACTCGACCACCCCCGCACCGCCACCACCCGCCGCTGCGCTCTCGGCACTGCAAGAGCGACAACGACAATACTTGCGTCGTCAACAAACCTCCTCTTCTTCCATATTAGCGGACGAATCGGCACGGCCACCACCGCCCATTCCCATGGCCAGTACAGTTTCATCGTCCACCACAACAGCCTTTACGGTACCCTCTCCTCATCGACCACGATCGCTATCCGAAAATGCCGTGGGAATTTTGCAACAACAACAACAACAACAAGCAGCTCATCTCCAAAACAACAACAACAACAATCCTACATCGACCACTCTGAATCGTACACTGGCCTTGAGTCAAGGATTGGCCTTGAGCTTGCATCGGGCCTTGCGACCAACCGCGAGCACCGCCAGTACAGCGCAAGCGGCGGCCGCCGCGGCCTCTACTCTTGCCATTCCTCGATTGCATCGACCCGAAGGGTATGGCAATGCCGCGGCCGAAGCCCTCTTGCGGCATCATCATCAACAACAACAACAAGATTCCTTGACCCACAATGGTCATGCTACAGAATTCTTGTCACGCATTTTGCTCATGCTAGCCTCCTTTGTGGTCTTGTGTTTGCTCTTGTTTTAAAAAAGAAAGCTCTTGTTTTAAAAGTGAGAAACGATGTTGGGCGTGACGTCCCATCCAACGAGTTCAAGAGAGGGTCGTCGGTGCCACGCAACCACCCAAATTGCATCTTTTAAAGTGTCCAAAGAATGTGTCTATGTTTGTGTGTGTGTCAGTGTTTTCATGGTGGTTGGAAATAGTTTGGGTGGATGGATGGATGGAGGATCCATGTGCTTGTTTTCGTCTTCTCCCTCCTTCGAAGACTCGAGGTTCCGCCAACAGCCTGATGCTGTCTCGCAGCGGCATGACACCTCTCTGGTTTGGCATGGAAGTTTCTTAGTCTTTTCTTCATAAAAACCATTAACTTGCACGAGAATTTTTCGATATTTCTTTTCATTCAAGCCTCATTCAAGAGTCACCACCTTTCATCCAGAATGGTGCGTCTTGAAACTCGAAACCCTATGGATGTGCATCACACAACATGATTGCTCTTGCTTGTACCTCTAGCGTTTTTCGTACTTCTCTAGATGAGGAGATGTGATATTGCTCTATCTAGAGGTAAGAGGCGAACTGGAGGATAGAGATAGACGACGTCTCTCATGGTCATGCGACCCGAAACCGTGTGGGACCCCGGCCAATATCCGGGTTTTAGTCTTGTGAAGAACCCTAAGACATCATATGGACGGCTAAATCTTTCGCACAACCACGAACCAAAAGGACGCGATGCAATGTGGGCGAAATCCACAACCGTCTCACAAATAATAATTCAGGCGGACAACAATCATACCACTCACACAGCGACTCCAGCCCCTGCTTTTGACGAGAATGATAACGACCATGAAGCAGGTACCTTCTACGTACCACACCGAGTCTGAAGCAACGACCATCCGCCCTTTTGAATTCCATGACGAACCAGTTCGTTCGTCCTCGACCGTAAAGGCCGATCCTTGGACGCAGCCACTCCTTCGCACCATTCTCCGATTCCGTTATTGGTTCGCTCGTCCGATGCAAGTCACACTGCTTCCATCTCTTGTCCCCGTGATCCCCTTGCCCTACCTAAAGCATGTCCCGTACATTACAGTTGGTCATGTGTTGTTGCTCCTTCCCTGGCTTTTCATCTTTCTGGCCAGTTACCACAAGTCCTTGGGGAGTGATCCCAGCACGGATGGAAGCGGCAAGATTGCCGAATATGCCATTGTGGCAGCCTTTTTGACGGCCAACAAGTCCAACTCGATCTTCCACATTTTGTTGGGGATTAGTTATGAACGGTTGGTTCCCATTCACAATCTCTACGCGTGTCTCGCCCTGATTACCTCGGTCTTTCATCTCCACGTGGCCTATGTGTCTGGCGATGAAGACGACGACGACAATGAAGGTGGGAGCAAAGACGACCGACAACGTCGTCATTTATCCAGCGACGATGCGGAAAGTCGATATGGTCTCTACGGTCCAGACCCCCAGTTGTGGAAATTTTTGTGGGATGGCACTACCAACTTTACGGGATCCATGGCCACGGCGTGCATGGTCGGCCTCGTCTTGTTGTCCTTTTTACGTGTGGTGCGTCAGTACTTGTACGAACCCTGGTTGTGTTCGCACATTGCCTTTGCCATGGGAACCTTGTTGTTTGGATACCTGCACGACGCCACCTTGCTGGTTCTCCCCTTGGTTTGGTGGATCATGGATGGTTGTTTGCGGTATCTTTGGCAGGCTCGTGGTCAATTTCCGGCCACGGCGACCTTGACCAACTGCACCAACGACGTGGTCAAGATTCAATTCACGTCCTTTCCTCCCTATCAGGCGGGTCAATACGTGCGCATTGCCATTCCGGCCGTGGGAATGACCGAGTTTTCCTCCCATCCCATTTCCATTTCGTCGTCGCCCTGTGATGATGCTTCGTGTGCCACGCTCCACATCAAGGCGTGTGGTGGCTGGTCGCAGGCCTTGGTGGATCGGACCAACAAGAAGAATGACAATCATCCTCCTCCTCAAGAGGAGGTGAGTGTGTTGGTGGATGGTCCCTATGGCCACTTGTCCATGGATTTGGATCAGTACTCCATGATTGTGTGTATTGCCGGCGGAATTGGTGTCACGGTAAGTCCTCCGCCGCTGCTGGCGCATTTGTCATGCACGTGGTGTCCTCGTCGTCGTCGGCGTGCTGCAGGAGAACGTGTTGCTCACCCAATATGTGTCTTGTGGATCATAATGATTTCTTCGTTTTGTGTTGTGGTGAATGATTGGGATTGGGTTGGACGCAGCCGTGCCAAAGCATTGCCCGACAAGTCTTGTCCGAATCCAAAGAGGGTCGTCGTCCTTGTCCGTTGGTACAGATGCGCTTTGTGTGGGTGGTGCGAGATCTCCGTTTGGTGCACGACTATCCGACTGTTGTGACGGATGGAAGCATGTCAACCACTTCCATGACACACGAAACAGCGATGGAGGACCATGAACACGTCCTGGACATGGACGAAGGCATTCCTTCTAGCATCCTGAACAATAACAACAAAACGACGATCCCAAAGTACATTCCTCAAGTGTATTGGACCAAGAACAAAGATCCGAATCAAACGGCACTGGCCGATACCCTCGAGACGACATGGCCGGGTTTGGTCCAGCGGGGTCGTCCCGACCTGTCTCACTTGGTACAACAAATCGTGGCCACGGCACAAGAGCAAGGCATTGGTCGTGTGGCGGTCCTGACGTGTGGTCCTCCATCCTTGGTGGATTCGGTTCGACACGAGTGTCGTCGTTCCAGTAGTAGTACCGGGTTGTGCGGAGGAGTGTCCCTCGATGTTCATCACGAAGTCTTTTCCTATTAAAACGAATCTGCATTACGGTCGGGTCGGATCCAAACCCCACACGGAACCCAAAGAATGACAAATCGTCGTCATTCTTCTTGTAGCAACGCATAGTAAACGCAATCCTGTTGCAGCTGTTACTCATGTTGGCTTTGTGTATACTCGTATCTGATGTTTTCTGGTGGCCGAGCGGTCCCAATAACAAAGACCATAGGACCAATGCCACTACTGCCGATGAAAGATGGAAAAGATACAGAAATGATCGAAAAGATACCCCCAGATGCACGTCATCGCGCTGGTACACACCATCCGCGTGCGAGTCTGCGGAGGTGCGACGGACATACAGAGTATCAGTCGCTTATAAGGACTTCCAGTCGCATCAATCCTCACGAACACGTACCCCACGCGCAAGTTGATGTTGGATGTTGGATCTCGTCGTCCTCTTCGTTTCTCCATTCTTGTCATCGGACTCTTCCATTTGTGGTCGCTTTGAATGTCTATACGAATGATGCAGTTGTTTCTTCCAGCCTGTCTCCTCTTTTTGCAGTTTACTGCCAGTGCGGCCTTTGTGACACCTGGTTGGGGTGCCAGACAAGCCACAACCACGACGACAAGGTCGGCGTCCCCAAGCACGACGCAATTACAGGCGGCGGCCTACCAAAAGATTTTTGTGGCGGGTGGGAGCAAGGGCGTCGGACGTCAAATTGTCCATCAAATATTGGCTCAAAACGATGGAACGGGGGTCGTCGCCTTGGTGCGCGATCCCGAAGTGGCCAAGGATTTGAATTCGCTCAGTACCGAAACGGCCCCCATTACGGCCATTGTCGGCGATGCCATGGATCAAAAAACGGTCGAAAATGCCATGGATGGCTGTGATGCCGCCATTTCCACCTTGGGTGGAAGTACGGCCGATCGACGCATCGATTATACCGGCAACTCCAATGTCATTGAATCGGCTGGTATTTTGGGGGTGACCCGCATCGTGTTGGTGACCACGATTGGCTGTGGCAGCAGTCGGGTCGCCACACCCGATTCGACCTACGAAGTTCTCAAGGAACTCATTGAAGCCAAGAATAGGGCAGAAAACTTGCTCATCAAGTATTACACCAATTCCAACTGGACCATTATTCGTCCGGGGGGCCTCAAGAGTGAACCCATGACGGGCCAAGCCGTCTTGACGGCCGATCCGACACTCTTGGGATTGATTCATCGCGAAGATGTCGCTCGCTTGGTCTTGGCGGCCTTGACCTCGCCCAAGACGGAACGACAAATTTTGTCCGCCCTTGATCCCACCATTGAATCCAGCTATGCGTGGGACAAACCCGTGGAACCCTTTGCACTCGAGTAAAACGAATGGAACACGACGACGACAAGACTACTGGACAAGAGTTGTGTGGTGGTGTGACTCGAAACGCCTCCCAGCCTCGTTTGGACGTGAGCAATGTAGATAGTGATTGGCTTACAGCTATCGTAACATAGCGCGCAAGTATTAGCAGCAAAGCTATTGCATGGGAAATGAACAATAGATATTGCAAGAATGGCATGGCCTGGCGTTTTCATCGTTCTATCACCTCCGCACTATTTCATGTCGAGGCTGTTATTATGTACATTCGGAAAAGAAATTAATTCGTTCGACATTGGTAAATTGGTACCTACAAGTCGCCTTTCCAAGGTTGGGTGATTTCATCCATGTGGTGTTATCGAGGAACCGACTCATCCGAATTGGAGCTATTGGTCGTTTGACCCATGACTTGATTCATTTTATCGGATCCAATCCATTCCTCCATTGTGATTTCTGTCACATTGTCGTTGGTCACTGTGCGAAACCCATCTCGAATCGGGATGCGGTTTGGGGCTTGGCTATCAGTGCCCCCGCCCTTGGCTTGTTGTTGTTGTTGTTGTTCGGCAAGATAGGTTTCAATGTCAAAGGTTTTGCCATCCATATCATCGAACCACCCCAGACGATCCGCAATGAGATGTAAATTTTGACAACCCGGACAACGGACCAACACCACGCCATTGCGATAGGCATTTTCGGTAAATTGCTTGGCACTCCGTGTATTGCAAACAGTGCAGGTGAAAACAATGGCCAATTGACGCCCTGAATGTTTGACGCGAGTGCCTGGAAGGTCCGTCAAGCCTCCTCCATCTCCAATAGTAGTAGGCGATTCTTCCTCCTTGCTGCTGGTGGCCGATGCTTCCTCCTCCTCCTCCTCCCTTGCCATTGGAGAAGAGGACACTGCTTCTGTCCCACCACTTGGTCCAGTAGAAGAATCACGAGGCGAATCACCACTAGATGCAAATCGCCTTTGTTGTTCCATTCCAAACGTGGATTTCCGCGACAAGGTGGTTCTGGAACACGAGGTGCAACCACACGTCCAACCACATCCCAAACCCATGACGTTGTTGCTCGGGTGAGCCAGAGCAGCTGCAATCTCGGAATAATATCTCCTTGAACCGTCCAGAGAAAATTCCATGATACGATCGTAGTTTCTTGAGCCGTCCTTATTGTGGTCGTCGTCGTGACCAAACGTACGACTGCACATCCACAATTGGCGGCTTGCCATCGTCGAAATGGCATTGGTCAAGGAAGTGCGTTTCGTCACGTCCGGCCTAGCTAATAACCGACCTCCAGTTGTCGCAATCATTGCTGGTTGTTTACGATCCTTGCTTCTCTAATCTCGAAATGATCCGTTGTAACAAAACGGTGCAAAGCATGGTCTGGAGGAGGAGAAAAAAATGAACATCGACGAAAAACTGGAACCAAATGCAACTTCAAGACGCTTTTGATTCGCGCTTCAGTCGTGGTTTATGTCCTTGAATTTGCATCTTTCCCAGATTTCCTGATTACCGATCGGTAGTTGGGCCATCACAATTATGTGGCTGCCATGTGAACGCTTGACACCGATCGAAACGCTGTGACGTATGCTGGGTGCCGTCGCAAGTTCGCTTGCGTGAGGGAACTTCATCACCTCCTGTATCTTTGTGTCTGAATGGTTTCGGTTGTACTCCACTCACACTTGACTTCTTACCCAATCGTTCTTTGTTGATGACAGAAGGCAATCACAGGTTCAACGTCGTTTGCACTGAACCTTTCAGTACACCACGTCGATCCGTTCTAAATTCGGCAGCGTTGACAGATGCTTTTTACGTAGAGTTGTCGCTACCTATCTCAAACATATCGATTTCCAAGCGCTTGGGAGTGCATATGTTCGCCATGCTGGCGAAGTGTCTGGCAATGCGACAGTCATCAGACATTCCCTGACAACTTGGAGGCGAAAAATCGAAGATCGTGCTCACGAAATACGAAATCGGATGTTGTTCTCGAGTGTCAAGTCTTCTCGGTTCGGACCTTCCCCCTTCATGGTTGGCCACTTCGTTTTGCGCCTTGTGGCCTTCCCACATTCAAAGTCTAGAGTGCAGGGACCGTGTATTCGGTCTCTACAGACCTCAAAAGCCAACCAACGAGGGGCCCATCAGAAACTAGCAGCATTGGTATTCCAACGAGGCATCAAACTGCCCATTCTGTTCGATACCTCGCCATTTTTTCCATCAAAGCAACCTTGACAGGTTGAAATCAAAGTGCACCTGCTTGTTTCTTCTTTGCTTGGAAGCATTTGTTTCATAACGACCGAAGCAAAGAGTCCTGAAGGTATCTATGATGTCATCCGACCATCTTCCCATCAAGCCAGCGGAACATGGAACGCCCATGTTACACCATCATCCTCATCATCATGCTTTCCTCGACTCACAATCTCATCCACATCCACAACCACCGCAGCCACCTGCTGTTCTGGATCCTCACCTTTTTGAGCTGTTGCAACGTTCTGCTTCCACCCTGGCTCAAGTACATAGCTCCATTCTTAGTCTCACCATGCCCAATGCATCCTTGGCACCCCATCCTCCATCCACAGCGGCAGCCAGTGCGCTGGCGTCCTCACTTCATGCCCAAGCACAACAACTTGTGCCGCTCTTGTCATCATCCACGGATACAAATCACTCCTCCTCCTCTTCATTGACTGCAAAACTCTCATCTCTCAACACTTCAGCAGCATCCCCCATTCTGGCACCATCAAGCTCATCCATGCCCCCACCCACTACTACTCCAGCCTCCCTCATGACACCCTGCACTACAAGGACCAATGCGCTGCCTCCTCTTGGTTCTACGTCTTCTCCTCCTCTTACCACTACGCCCTCCATGACTCTACCCACACCCAATCTATCTTCCATCTCATTTCCCATTGGGGCCGAGGTAGCAAACTTGAGTGTTGAAGAAATTGCCAAAGAAGCCATGAGAATCACCAAAGAAGCGGCGAGCAAGCAAAAGGAAAAAATCTCATCTGACGGGACAGGTAAGATCAAACTCGATTTCTTGGTGTGTTGTCAGTGAGGTCATATACTCACACTTTCGCTCTCTATGCCTTTTTATCATTCTTAGATAACTCATCCTCCACGACTACGAATGATAATAGGAGAGCATCCCTCTGTCAAGGACAGTCTTCAGAAGCACTCTCCATACTAGCTGGCGGTGGCAACACTGCAGTGTCCAACACTTCCAGCAGCAATACGGCTACCATTTTTCGTCTCAACAAGTTTGTCCGACGTTTGTACGATATGGTCAAGTCCGAGAAGGATAAGGGAGTCGTAGAATGGCGCCGAGGACTATTGGTCTTGCACTCCACGGCCACCTTTGCCAAGCATATACTGCCCAAGTTTTTTAATACTCGCAACTTCAAGACCTTTCGTCGACAGCTCAACTATTATGGCTTTGTCCATGTCCGGAGCTTTTCCAATACAGCCGCCGCTACCACCACCGCATTGTGGGTCCATCAAGAGGTGGCGGCTGCCGTGCACGGCAATGCGGAAGACGGAGGGGTCGATCCCGATGACTTGAGTCTTATTTTGACACTGCGTCGTGTCGAACCCAATGAAGATCACAAAACCGTAGAAGGCCGAAGACAACGCAAAGTCATGGCGTTGAATACTGTGGAAGAAGATCTTCAAGTTTCTACAAGTCTCTTGCAGCGACAACAAATCCAGTCGTTGCTCAACTTTGTCGGCAACAACAATGGTTCTGATACTACGGGTGTTGTGGCACAACCACCTGTTGTGGTAACGCCTACTGGAACCTCCAAAGGCAAGCCGTCAAGTGAAGTTGCAGTGTCTTCGTCACCAAAGATTCCGACTGAGAAGATGCAAGTGGAACCCCTTGAGGTGAAGAAGGCCACGGCGACATGCTCGATCGCTCCCGTAGAACAGAGCACTACTGTTGCCGTAGCTCCAATGGTTATTTCGGTCCCACAACACCAAAACCAAGAGCCAGTTACGGAAGCTCAGCCGCAGGAACAGCAATCCCGATCAACGAACAATGATCCACAGGACGTTGTCGTCATGCAAGTGGAAGAGTCCTGTTGCACCAAGAACACAGCGTCTACTACCGATGGAAAGGGTGTCGCCAATGCATGTGATGCTACGAGCATTTCGTCATCTAACCATAGTGTGGGTGTGGTGTCCGAGTCCGACGAAGAAACTCCTTGTTGTGCCGCCCAAGCACCGGCACCCAAAACAAGACCTCTCAAGACAGAAAACTCGGCTGCCAATTTGTTGTTGCTCTTGTCCCAAGGAGGAGATATCGCACCTCCCTGCCTTTCCGCTACACAGAGGAACTAAGCCGTTCTGCTTTTGTTGCTACACATTGAAAGAACTATTGGACATTGAACTTGCATCGTTACATCTGTTGTTTGTGTACCCAATGTTTTTATCGCTCTGCCTATTCTTCTTTTCAACTCTCTTTTGCTATCTTGTGTAAGAAATTATTTCATTTTTATGTTGCCTGGTGCGGATGGGTTTGCTTTCATGTCACATGTGCTCGGGGGAAAGCGAGGGCATCTGAATGAATCATTTGCAACCATCCTGGGTAACACCAGCCTAGCATAACATGTACAGCCACGACATAATCTGCTACTAGCCGCAACTAAAAGGTTTCCTGATGAGACACAGGAGCTCTCACATTTGCACAAAGTAGCGTTTAGGACCAGTCGAAGCATGTCGGTCATCGATGATTTTCAATGCCGTATGCTTCTAATACCGATGTCTGGTCTTTCAGGCATCATTGCGCTCATTTAGTTCCTCTCCGTCCACAGTAACGGTAGACCAACTTCTTCGTGCGCTCATTGCTTCATTGGCTAGTCCTGTCTCGATCCAAAGAAAGTAAAGAATAAGAACAGGTAACAGTAAACCGACGTAGAAAAGGGATGAGTCAAAGGATCATGCCCAGCTCTATCAAAAGAGAAGACACATACCATCTGCAATGGAGTTTCGGGCTCGCTCCACATGTTGAAACACAATGTCCACCGAACCTTGTCTGTTCTCGTTAGTGGTCAACATCGTCTTCATCATTTCCTCGTATCTCTTAGCCCGTTTGAGAAACGGCTTCAGTTTATCGTTGCATTTATACTCTCCAGTGATCTGACGTATGATGAGCTCCGAATCCCCTTCCACGATACATTCTACATCAAAGTGTATGACGTGATCATCGGATGATGACGAGTCGTAGCTCTGGACAACACGATGTAGATCGTCAATTGCCTGTTTCAAGCCAGTACAGAGGCCTTGATATTCGGCTTGATTGTTTGTTCCACTGTCACCCAGGTAGTCTCTAATTTTGGTCACGTATCTATTTTGCCATTCTTTTGTGGCAACCTCGGGTTTTGGTGGTGTCCCCGCTGTCTCTGACTTGATGATAGATTGTAAAGGCGTTTCCATAGACGTGACAATCGCTCCTGCTCCCGCTTTTCCTGGATTGCCTCTGGAACCACCATCAAACATGACATGGATTTTGACGTGAACGATTTTGGTTGGAGTCGGAAGGTGCCGACGACGTTTACGACCATTGGTGTCTTCCAGTGGACTTTCGTCCTTGTCATCTGCTCTTCGTTTCTTCGATCCATTCTTTGCTGGTTGACTGGAGGATGCCGAATTTTGATCAATGAAAGCCTGGGCCTCTTCCTTTTTAGGGAAGGATTTGTACTTTGCTCCCGAAAAGCCCTTAACCTGCAATGAAATGAGGTACATCAACACCACATAGAGTGAATCCACATATTCGTAGATGACAGGAGGTCATCAAGGATATTTAATTAACTCACCTGCGCGTTACACTCATCCCATGTGTCAAAGATTCCAGTTTTTCGACCAACCGCTACAGCATAAACCTTTTTCTTGGAGGACGTTCCCATTTTCGCTTGGAACAACGCTGTACTCGTTGAGTAGTACGGGAAAGTGGATGCTGAGCTCGGGTGTGATCGTCGCTTCAGTGATCCCTGACTAAAGAACGAAGGGGTTGTTGTACTCCGCGGGAAATGGTGTAGATGCGATTGTGCCCACTGTTTTGACAATGTGGCTGGTCGGAGGGATCGATGAAAAAGGCCAGCAGGAGACGTGATCAACCCAATCAAGAGACGTCGGGTATATGCCATGAGAAAAAGAAGATGTTGGTGTAGGTAAATAGAAACGCCTTCTCACCAAAGACCGAAGACACAATGCAGATCCTCGACAATGAAATCGTCGACAGGGCATACCGCTTGGAGTGGAGTTGGGGTTGGATGGTGGGAGAGCTACCGTGCAAAGCTATGTCAGCTATGGTCCAACGAAGGAAGAGTCTCTCTTCTTTACTCCTACTCCTACTCCTAGTGCCTCCTCTAGCCGTGTGCCCATTACACGCCAAAATGGGCCGTTGGGCACATATTTTCAACTAGATAGAACATGATCAATATTAGGCCTACGGCAACATGTGGATGCCCAAACTTTTTCTTCAAGACATCCTCTGTCACCATTGGATACCACATGACACCCATATATGACATATCTAGGTCATAGGAGCATCTCCATTGGGGGGTTGTGCTCGATTTTTGACATGTGGGCACATGTGGGCACATGTGGGGACATAGTGGGCACATTGCTTCGGCAGGTCCTATGACAGTCCTATGACGATGATAGGACGTCGTGATGTTACCTGCATCCAAAGCAGTACTTTCGCGCCATTTTTTGTGCCATGGTCGGCTTTCTCAACGTGTCCCGGACTCCTCTGGACCCGCGCTGATTCGGAACCAATCGGAACTCCATGGGGGACCAGGGGGGAATTTTTGTAGAAAAGATTGTGACGATCAACTGACGACAGACGACCACACAATGGCAAGTTACATGTTTTTCCCTCCATTTGAACAGTCCCCATCGGGATTATTCATCATGAAGAGCATGTGCTCATGAGATCGAACCTTTTGGTAATGAGGATCATTACCAAAAGTGTCAATTTCTTGAGCACAAGGACAACGAGGTGCAGGTGACGACGACAACAACAACAACAACAACAAGCACGAGGACACTGAAAGAAAATGCCAGCAGGTGTTGGAACAACAGGTCGGTTGGGTCCTGGGTCCAGGGCATTTCTCAGAGGCAGCAAGGAACCTGTGATAATTGTCCGAGCCCTTGCGAACAAGTCATGGGAAGTTGAGCGGCTTGACAAGAGGGATGGCAGTAGAACAGGTGAGCTGATGAACAAGACCTCTTATCAGCTGAAGAAGATACAACGAGGCGATAGCTTTCCTGGGGAATACCGAGTGCAGCAGACAGTGGCAAGAACAACTGCAACAACAGCACCAACATCAACAGCAACTACCACCACTGCTGCTTCCAACCAACAGCAACGGCAAGAACAACAGCAAGAAGGCTCGTCAAATGAGGAGGAGGCTTTGGTTGTTGTTAACAGCTTTGCATCATCTGGTGCAGCCAACAACGAGGGTCCTCAACAAGAAGGAGGGGAGAATCAGACAGGTATTGAAGTTCTTGTTGCTCGTCAGGGTGGTAGTCAGCAGCAGCAGCGGAATGAGAACCACAACCAGTAACATCAAAGAACACAACAACAAGAACACATTGCCATGACGGCCAAGAATACAAGAGATGATGACGAGGGATTTGAAGTTGTGGCATTGAGCAACCGTGAACAGGCTCAGGATGAAGATGAGCAGAACAACAACAACAACAACGGGCAGGACAGTGCAATGGCAGGCCCGAGCGCCGAACAACGAGAACACACGACACACACAAACAACACTTCGAGCAACACCAGGAGTGAACCCACCCAAGTCATGGATGGGGATGCAGGTGGTGACGGTCAGCGTGGTGGTGATACCGTCCCTGTCGTTCGTACTCGTGAGGACGCGCACAACGTGGTCGAGACAATTCTCAATGACGACGACGACCGGAGTTGGATTTCCGACGTTGGAATTGCTGGTCCACCAGCAGTGGAGCAGCAGGAACGTGAAGTCGCGAGGAATGACCAGAACCTTTCTGGTCGCACTTTCCAACACACAACAGATGAGGATAATGCATCAGCCGTGTCGTTGGATGACTACTTCAACAACTTGGAGGACTATCTGTTTTTGTTTTCGGACGACGAGGATGCCATTGATCCTAACAGTTTGGCACTCGCACACGAAATTGAGAGCAGGGAGGAGCACAGGAACAGGTATACAAACTATATAAACAGAAAGAAACAACTGATAGAAGAAAACTGGACAGTGACCCTCGAGCCACCCAGCGAAAATGGTATTGATATTGGCGACAGAGTCCGGGAGAACAAAAGGAACAATCCACGTTTCGGAATTGTGGTTGAAAAGCATCCGGATAGTATCCCTGGCACTCCTTTGTGGAATGTGCTCTTCGACGGAGACGAGGAAGAGACACTAGCGCTTACAGGCCGGAATGACCTGCGCAAGATTTATGACAATCGGAGTTTCACTTGGCAAATTGTTGATGGCGATACAGTACCCGACAACCTTGTTGAAGAATTCGAGAGTGTTGGTGTTGTTGGCTTTGACTTTCGCCAGTCATTTGCTCACAGCAACTTGTCTACAACAAACCAACGCTATGACTTTCCATTCCTGCGTCTGCTGATCCACATGTGGCCAGGTAAGTCGTTGATTGTCGAGTTTCCTGTTGGTGTCACAGTGAAAAGGGTCTCAGTATTAATGGCGTGTTTGTCTTACAGGGAGTTGGCGAGAGCAGCTGCATAGGTTGAATGAAGCAATCAACGAACGCAATCAGGGCAGAGTCCGAAGCCGCCATATCCGTTGCGTCACAGAGCATGAGTGGTGGGCATGGTGGGGCATTCTTATCGGAGCGGCACCCTGCCACAAAGGTGGTATTCGGCTCTTCGATGATACGTCGTCAACTTCACATCGTCAGTTTTCTCCGAAAGTGAATGCCAGCAAAGGTGGCATGGATCTCATGTCGAAGACTCGGTTCTTCGACATCAAGGAGATTCTTCCCTGTGCCTTTGAAGGGGACAACCACGGTGCGAAATGGAACCAGATCAAACCGCTGGTTGACGGTTTCAACAGCAACCGTCGGAAAACAGTTGCCGCCTCATCAACAATTACGTTGGATGAGGCAATGTGCGCGTTCCAACCACGGACAACGAAGACATCAGCACTCCCCCATTTGTCTTACGTCCAACGCAAACCCAAACCATTGGGGACGGAGTTCAAGGTAATGTTTGCTTTTCCAAACTGACTGCCTTTGCAGGTGACCAACTCATCCGTTTGATTGTCGTTTGTTTTGTTCAAAAAGGTTTCTGGTGACACAGCAACAGGTTGTCTTCTCTTCCTTGAGATACAGGAAGGGAAGATCCCAATGCGGCGCAAGAAGTTTATGGCAGATGGAGGCATGACGGTAGGAACGTCGCTTCGATTGGTGGAAGGCTCGGAATATTCTGGCCAGTCAGTGCTTGAGCGTATTGAAGCTCAGAGCCAAGGAAGCACAAGGCCCCTTGTATGTGCAGATTCTTGGTTTGGCAGCGTCAAGCTTGTCGAAGCCATGAAGTGCATGTACCGTGAACCACGAGAGCCGACAGCTCGTGATCGTCGGACCTACACTCTGTGTGTAGACAAAGTGCGGGGGAACAACCAGGATGCGCCCGAAGTCATTTGTTCCATCAAAACCAACAATGGCTTGTTCCCCCAAGAAGAATTGAAAAAGGAGATGGAACCCTTTCCATCGGGATCGTATCTTGTGATGGAGAGCGTGGCACCAGGTACCAACGTCAACCTGGTTGCCATCGCATACAAATACAATTCACGCAAGACTCTCTTTTTCGCCATGTCAAGAGATGCGGAGACTACGGAGCCTGGCCTCCCCTACGTGGCCAGGTTCGCTGATGAACATGGCAACGTCAGAGAGCGCCGCGTCCTACGGCCGAAATGTTTGTCTGTCTATTTTGGAGCGGCCAATCTCATTGATGTCCACAATCACCTTCGACAGGGTGTGTTGCGGCTTGAAATGCTGTGGAAAACGCCAAACCCATGGTTTAGGCTTATCACCACGATAATCGGTATCACGGTGGTTGATTGTTTTTTGGCGACCAAGTACCATTTGGGTGGCAGGCAGTCTCCAGTCTCGTCGGGAGTGGAGTATTTTGCAGATTGTTTGGCATGGGATCTTTCCCACAACCAGTTAAACAACAACCTTGACCGTCGAGGTCAGGCCCGCCCCAATATTGCTTCAAATGTCGTTGAAGCTGAGGATGGTACTGCTGGACTTCAGCAAAGGTCGCTGACAGAACAGGCCACACAATTCGCAAAGCAGATGCTGGAGGAGGCGTTTATGGCTCAGTTTGGGGCCTCAACTGCTAGTGCTCCTGGCTTGAGCCGATGTCCTCCGATTTCAGTTGTTGATTTACAATCCACACAGCACCCCATCGTTTCCCCAACGGAGTCATTGACGGTTCAGGATGATGATGCCACGGCGTGTATTCCTTGCGACTCTGGAGTTCCACCATCTGGAGTCTTTTCTCAAAAGCCCATCCCAAATCCCGAACGAGTCCAGGATGGGGATGGCAAGATACGTCCAAGCGCACGTCGATGCGTCATCTGTCGCATGAAGACGAGAGCACTTTGCGGACATCCTGCTTGTCTTGCAAAAACGAAGACCCGCAAGGTACCGGGAACGGACGAGACCAAGACCCTCAAAGGTATTGGACTATGCAACGATAACAAGATTCGTTCTGGGATGACCCGCACCTGTGTTGAAGAGCACAGATTCCAAATGGAGATCCTCCGAATGCAACAACAGAACACAGCTTGATTTCACGACGATTGCTCTATGATTTAGTATGAAAATGAAAATACACAATACATGATTAGGTAAGACCAATACATAGTTCTATTTGAAGTTACATCCATACAGTTCGAACTAGTGCACGTATATCCTACATAGGAGTAGTCAGTTTCTTGATCGCAATATTGGCAGTCTTGTCATCGTCTTTTCCCTCAACAGATTTGCATACTAGCTTCTCGTTGAGAAGTTTCAGAAACGTCGTGGCTCCAACGACACTCATCTTAACCGTGACAACCATGGGCTCCATTGTCATCACGGTGTTAAGTGAGTGTGTCGTAGCAATCACGATCTTGCTCTTGACAACTTTGCCACTACTTGACTGAAGAATCGTCGTATCAAGTTGATTGTTGATATATTGCAGTGGGATGACGAGCTCTGGGACAGAATCATCCTTTTTGGTGCGGTCAAAGAAGCGAATTGAGACTGCATTCGTGTTGACTCGAGACAAATAAGTTCGCTGCAACAGCAACACACCACGATCAACAATCAACCGACCATCAGCAGAACATTCTCCGGCACTCTTCAGGTACACATTCACCCCCGCTTCTCCAAACACTGTCACTGTTTCCCCCTTTGTTTCAAGCGACTGACCACCATCACAAACCACTGTGAACCCATTGACGAGTTTCATCGTCTCAAACCTCTTGCTTCCTTTCGTTGAATTCATCTTTCTGGACAAAGTGATGCAACAAGTGTGAGTGCTTGTTGGGGAGACAGTTCTAACAGCATTGTTTACTTACTTGCCGTCGTGCCGTCTTTCCACCAAAGAACTACTGTGTCTGTCGATCGGTGCAGCACTACTCCAGAACTTGTTGTTCTTGTTTGCTTTAGTTCTAGTATGTGTGTTTGTTTTGAGATTTGTGAGTGCGGGCATGGACGAGTTTTTCGCGCCTCATGGCGCACTTCTTAATTAAGGAAAATTTGTTGGCTGGCGTGACATTTGGTCCGTTCGGAACCTATTCCAACCGACACGACACACATCGGCCTCATATTTTCCGTGGATCTCCTGTTACAGGAACAACAACACCACAAAAGAGAAGAAGACCACCATGTCGACAAGCCCCAATATTGCTTCCAATGTCGTCGACGCTGAGTCGCCTACAGAACAGGCCATGCGATACGCGAAGAAGATGCCGGAGGAGGCGTTTATGGCTCAGTTCGGGGCCTCAACTGCTGGTGCTGGCTCGAGCAGATGCCCTCCGATTTCAGTTGTTGATTCGCTCCCCAGTGTTTCCCCAGCAGAGTCATTGACAGTTCAGGATGATGGTACTGTGTCGTGTCTTCTTTGCCACTCTGGAGATCCACCAGCTGGATTCTTGTCTCACTTGTCTCACAGGCCCATGCCAAATCCCGAACAAGTCCAGGATGCGGATGGCAACGAACAACCAAGCACAAGTCGATGCGTCATCTGTTTTATGAAGACGAGAGCAATTTGCGCACATCCTGTTTGTCTTGCTAAAACGAAGACCCGCAAGGTACCGGGAACGGACGAGATCATCAAGACCATCAAAGGTATTGGACTATGCAACGGTAACAGGATTCGTCCTGGGATGAACCGCACCTGTGTTGAAGAGCACAGATTCCGAATGCAACAACAGAACACAGCTTGATTTCACGACGATTGCTCTATGATTTAGTATGAAAATGAAAATACACAATACATGATTAGGTAAGACCAATACATAGTTCTATTTGAAGTTACATCCATACAGTTCGAACTACAAGTATATCTACATAGTCAATTTCTTGATTGTCATATTGAAATTGACATAGGCAAAAAGGTGGCCCACCAAAGTAATACCAAGAGTGTCGCCAAGTCAAACGATCAAGGGGTCGTCCAGCAAGTTCCGTCCTATTCCACCACACGGGCATGAATGAAGACGAACGCAATATACTCTTTGAAAAATTCTCGATGTGTTGGCGCAAAAATATTTTCAAGAAAATCAGGATACCAAGCAAATGATATTGGCTGCCGAATTGGCGCTTGTCTCCTCCTCCAACAAGGCACCACAACCACAACAACAAGCACCACAACCGACACAACGACGTCCAAGTCACCAAGAAGCACCACAGCCGCAACAACGACCACGACAACATCAACGACAAGAGTCGTTTGATGACACCACAGCCGTCTTGTCTGCGGCAAGAAGTGCCACAGAAACCCATCAAGAACAAGGCGATTCCGGCAGCCAAGAATGGCAAGAGTCATTCGGTCATGAGCAGCAACCACATCGACGACTCCAAAAAGCCAGCCAGCACCAAACCAGTTCTGGAGGAACCGGTTCCGATTGCCACGGGTGAATTGCTCCACTCGGGCGGTAGTCGTAGTCTCTTGTCGGTTTGTTCCTCCTCGTCTTTGTGATCGATCCACCCCAGACTTTTCAAAACCGCTTTGTTCCATCCACTCCAATTGCGGTGTCGTTCCGTCTCCGTCATGCGGGGCAGGTAGCTTTGGGACACGGCCCACAAGGTTTTTATTTCATCGATACTGTCCCAAACTCGCATGGCCAATCCGGCACAAAAGGCGACACCAAGCGACGTGGTTTCCTTGATTTTGGGTTTGACCACGGAAATATTGAGCATGTCGGCTTGAAATTGCATTATGAGATTGTTGGCCGTACCACCGCCATCATTCGCAATGAAGGCGAAGAAGAAGAATCCACCTTGGTGGGAACCAGTTACTATTCGTCCGCGGCCACACCCAAAGGTTTGTGGCCAGGATGGGCCAAAGTCCTCTTGGCCTGTACGGCACCCACGACGGGACGTGGGGCGGTCGATGGGTGCAGCACTACTCCAGAACTTGTTGTTCTTGTTTGCTTTAGTTCTAGTATGTGTGTTCGTTTTGAGATTTGTGAGTGCGGGCATCGCGCCTCATGGCGCACTTCTTAATTAAGGAAAATTTGTTGGCTGGCGTGACATTTGGTCCGTTCGGAACCTATTCCAACCGACACGACCCACATCTGCCTCATATTTTCCGTGGATCTCCTGTTACACCACCGCGAAAGAGAATACCACCATGTCGACAACTATCAACGGCCGTCGTACAAGTTTGCGCTATCAAGCGCGCATCAAAGCAGCCTCAGGAGCTGATGCAGCTTCGCAGTGCACAAGCTCCATTCTTGCTCCTTCTGTTTCCGTTTCCAACCAACCCGCGTCCCGGTTGTCGCATCGCAAAAAGACGACGAAAACTAAGAAGGCAGTGGCAACCAAGAAAAAGAACATGAAGGCAAAGGAGAAGGTGGCGATGGACGTTTCAGATTTCAAGGATATGGAAGCCAAGACGGTGCATGCCAAGATTGTCCCCCAAAAGAATCATGTTGCTGTTTTGTATCCAGCACCCGAGAAGAAGTTGTCCTCATCTCCGTCCCCCCCTTGCTTTGACTTGATGATGACGATGCGCTTCAAGAACATTGAGACATCATGCAACAATCAGCAATGTTCCGATACTGTAAGGAAGTCCGTGGAAATGCCAAGCAACTTTGATGACGACAATAATGAAAATGATTCATCCAATGAAAACTTGTCCAGCAAATTTGGAAAGCGCAATTCGTCAATTGGTGTCGATAGCAACCTGTCCTTTGAGTTCTCTGAGACTCAGGAGCCAAGTGTTGCCTACAAGTTTGAATACTAGGACGTAGTAAGTCTAAAAGCCGAGCTTTACATGAGTTTCTATAATGTGCCCATAATGTGCCCACACACGTTGCACACACCACAAGCTTCTAGTAGAGGCGCTCCTATGACCCCCATATGTCCTATGTAGGCCAAATGGGGCATCAAATGGTGACAGAGGATGCCTTAAAGATTGGTAAGATGCATCAGATCATTGTCGTAGGGCTAATATTGATCGAGTTCTATCTACCTAAAATGTTGTGCCCAACGGGACATTTTCGCACGTAATGGGCACACCCGGAGGTAAGGCACTAGGAGTACTCCCTCCTGAAAGAAAATACTTCACGTTTTTTTTTTGGTTATTTTAGTCGCATAAAAAGATTACGTAGGATCTGGTACAACTCTACAGGAGGACGGCCGGCTCATTCGGAGTATAAAAATTTTAGAATAATATGGGGGAACATATTGGTTGACATGCGCGAGTCTACACTATTATAGGAAAAGTACAACTTTTGTGTGCGACGAGTGAGCAGAACCATGGCCAAAGGTGCCGTTGCTCAAAATCACGCCTTTTGAACAATCGTATCTCGTTCCAAAGCAAGAATCGAACATATAAATAATACACCAATATAGAGCTAATAAGTAGGGCTCTCTAACAAAAAAAATTTTATGGAAAAAGGACGTTCGCTCGTTAAAATATCGCTTTTTTGGTAAAATCGTGAAGTATTTTCTTTCAGGAGGGAGTAGTTGGTTTTTGTTGCTGCTTCTGTTACATGCGATGTCACTTCAACGGCAGGAGTTCAAAGAAGACAATAAAAAAAGTCCTAATCAGATTGAACATTGTAAGTAGATCTCATGTATGTGGTGGTTATACAAGTAAGAATGAGTCCGAAATCGAGAAAAGAGACAAGGTACTTTAACTCGCGTCCATCTCGCCATGATGATGTGCGGTGAATTGAATGAGAAAGGTTGGTAGGTAGGACCCTTGAAAGGCAGATTGACCCTACAAGCCCGTTCACCCGTTGCCCAGCAAGAGAAGAGAGAAAATAGTTGGACAGGCGGTCGAATAATTCTCAACAGCTTTACTTGTCCCACGGAAACTTGAATCCTTGTCCCTTGCGTGCATCGGCTTTGGCTTGTTCCTCTGGGTCCACCCAGCCACTTTCAAAGTAGGGCATTTGTGTTTGTTTCGATTGTCCGTTGTCATCGACCAAGTTGTTGGCTTCCAAACTGAACATGAACTTTCCCGATTCCTCGTCGACTCCTTCAAAGTCACCCAAAAATGGAGCTCCAGCACCAGCCGTGATTAGCTGCAACACTCCCGAGAGACCAATCTTGGATTTGCTGTCATCCTTTTGGTTGGTCTTGTCCACAGGTTTGTCTTCGTCACTTTGAGGAGTCAAAAACTTGGGAATGCCAAAATCCAATTGAGTCGACGAGCTACTCTGATGCTTTTGATTCACAGTAGGCGTGAAGGATTCCACCCCATGGGCGGTCAATGCAAGAAGTACGGCGGCAGATTCAATCTTCATGGTCAACTCGTTTGCTAGAAGAAAATGATAAGGTGACGTCATACAGTAACGGCGCGTGGACAACACATTTTGGCAGACTCACGATTCATATTACACCCTAGAAGATACATTTCTGAGATTAGCTTTATATATTATGACACCATTTTTCTATACTCTCTTCTACCGATGAGGTTTATTCGCAAGTGACGTGTTTTGTGGGGAAAATGCGACTGCACCGAGTGACATGGATTTTGCAACCAACGCAAACAAAACAGCAGAGACTTCTCCACTATCCATTATATCCTGTTCGAAACTTAGAGCAATACCATCATGAAGCTTTCTGTTATCTTTTCCACACTGTTTGCTTTGCTAAATGTCTTTGCCGGACAAGCCTATGTTCTGAATGGGGCCGCCACTGGTGGATCGTCTTTCGTCGTGTCTCAACGCGCCAGGGTCGCCGCTCGGGCCTCCACCATTGCCGCACCACAAGCACAAACGCAACGCCGTTCGGGCATGACCATGGGTTCGCAAGCCAAGTTCGGTGTCTTTTCCCCGGCCGTATATGCAGCCAAAATTGTTTTGGGAAAGGACAAGCTCAACAAGATTCGCGGCAAGGCCATTTCCTTGCACTCGGAAAAGATCACCCAATTTTGTGAATTCTTTGGTGCCTACCATCTGCGAACCAAGGTCATCAAGAAAGCCAAGGTCAATGGAGATATTTTGGGATTCTTGGTATAGATCTCTTGGCGATCAAACAATTGTGCATGTTTCTTGACACTCGCTACTGCTGGTAACACTTGGCATCAACCCACGACATGTTACGAAACAGTCCAATGAATACTTAAATGGTCACTATAGAGAAACTGTTGCCGGGATCCTTCTTCGCCATAAATTGTTCTTTTCATGATACTTATGCGAATGCATTTCGCACAAACGAGAGCTCAAAGTGAACTGATTTGTCTTGGCGAACCAAACCCAACAGGAAGACGATGTCAATGCGCACCGTTGCCTGTTCATATGAGTAGGTGTGAGCCCGTTAAATCGCAATGTATGTCACTGCGGGGATAGTGAACGTGGACATCCAGGACCCTTAGACGATATTAGATCTTGACTTCGCATTCTGTCGGTTCCCATCATCCTACTGCGAAGGATCGCTCATTGCTCTGGCCAATTTTTCCTTCTACTGAAATTGCTTTACAACGCCGTCCTCGTCAAGACTTTCGTGTTGCAAGGAACATATGAAGCACCGCAGCTTGTAAAAGCAGACGGTCTGTATCATTTTGACTGCCTCGACACCAATGATGATGACGGCGACGTGGGTTCAAGGCATATTCTTCTGGTCCTTGCCGTTCTTTGCGTAATGTTCTGGTTCCCGTGATCTTTGAATGTTAACCTTTCATATCCACGTTTTGGGAACACGTGTTGTTCCTTTCCGATATAATCGTAACAGTTGTGTAGTTAGTCCTTCTTTTGTGCCTTGGTTGGTGGTCCATTGACATAGACCGACAGCACATAGGTCCAAAGACTGGTCACGGCCAAGACGACCATGGACGAATACCATTCTCCAGCTGTATTGGTGGGAATGGGTTGTCCTTCTTCTCGTCGAGCGGGCATGGTGGAAAAGGTAAAGAAATCGCGAATGTAATCTGTCACCCAATCATTAAAGCCAGCCTCATCCAAGTAGGCCGTCAACAAACAGCCAATGGCCAAGGCGGTCAAACCAATGGGAAAGTTGCTGGCCAGAGATTTTATATACCGTTCCGGCCATCCAAAGACAAAGAGAGATAACAGAAAATGCGAGGCTGGGATAAAGACAAAATACAAAATGCCGTAAATGGCCGAGGCGGGCACCACATGCGACAATTGTTCCACAGACCAATTGTATACTCCCATAAACAAAACGTTACTCAACAAACCCGTAAAACCAAAACGAAATTGAATGGGGATGTTTGACAAGATTCTATTGTTGATTGAAGCATGACAACAAACCAGCACACAAGAGTCCATGGGCAAGGCAAGGTTCCACACGACAAGAAGGTGCGTCAGAGAACGTCCAGTGTGTCGCTACCCCGTAGCAATGTGTCCGTTAGCGTGGGATTCAGGTTACTTACGGATGAACCAATTGGGGTTCCAAGGTTTTGGTTTGTTGCTGATGCGCCTTATTGTTGAGATTGGCGACAATGTGCGTCAGGGGCAATCGCATTCCGCTGCTCACGGGGGCTCGTTCTGGCTTGCTGTTGTTATTATTTGGGGCGGCGCTGGTGGTGGCTGCTGTACAAGAAGTCGTAGCATTGGTTCCATGCGTTTTGGGATCCTTGGAGCAACTTCCTGGGGCTTCCGGGAGAATGGTTGCCGTGGCAGCTGTTGAAGAAGAAGTCCGTTTGTGTCCACCACTCGGTCTGGGAGGAGATGAGGATGAGATCACTGTGTCTTCTACAGGGGTGGCATTGGTCGTTGTTGTAGTAGTCGTGGGCCTATGCACCCGATGCATAGTCGAAGTCGAAGATGACGACACAGCATTGTCACCTCGTGGAGCATTCGTAGTAGAAGTCTGTGGACCACAGGTGGCAGTTAAAGTTGAACTTGTTTGTGTTACCACTTTCGTAGAGTTATGCGATGAAGATGACGACGACAAGGAAAAGGAGAGTAGGTAGGACGAGGCTGCTGTTGCGGCAGCCGCCATGGAGGATGTTGATCCATGGTTTTCCTTTCTACACGTGTCATCCGCACGGTGATTGTTGCTCGCAAGGTGATTCTTGAGATGATGATGGTGTTGATTGTGATGGTTAGAATTCACACCCGATTCGATATCCATTCTTCAACCAAAAGCACTTTTTACTCTCTTGTTGTTGCACGCGTCTCTACTGCCTGGAGGAATAGGTAGGACCTTGATGACGAGTCTGGGTGATTCCGTCGAGAAGGAGAGTGGTTCTTATGGCGTCGAGGGAAAATCGCCATTCTGGAGGAAAGTTTTGGCTCTTGCGCGTCTCGTTCTCTCTCTCGCTAGTCGTACACGCCGTGGTGTCGAAGGAATTCGGCATGCGTGCCATAGAGCGCTGGAGCGTATCTGACATTTGCCTTTCCCAATGAATCCACATTGGTACTCTTGAGCGCGTCCGATGCTTTTTCCTTCCGTAAAGACCAAAGGGCTTAGATACAGAAGAGGTGGGCCAGGCGTGCCATCGAGGTGCCCACGTCTCGCCCAACCAAAGATCCAACGACAACATTATGGATCATAAACACCATGGTCTTGGCGGTACCTTGACATTGGACCTTGGATGGTTGCTACTCCTACTTGTCTAAGGAGGGTCCATGAACACGCAACATATGAACCAACACCAACAAGACGACATAGTTGACAACAATAACAACAACAACCATACCACAGGTACAGCAAGAGGTCTAAAAGAGGAAAGTCCGTCTTTGGAATGGAATACCCAAAAGATTTTGCAAACCTTGCTTGGGTTGTTGGAGCAACAATATGATGTGACCTTGAATTATTGCAACTCATTGACGGCCGTACAAAATGCCGTTTCCAGTCACAATTCGACGTCCTATAAATTTTATCCAGAATCTACACTGTTGTCACCTTGGCAACAACAATCCGATGTGATTCATAAGGAAATGGACCAACTCTTGGACGCATTGTCGATGGTACAAGAACATCGACAGGAAATGGAGAAACTTGTGGATATTTTGACCGAGATTAGTGGCAGCAAGGGCAAAAATGAAGATAACACCAAGGCCTCAACCGCGCCACTCGAAAATGAGAAAGAAGCCATTTCCAGAAGTGGGCCATCGAAATCTTTTAATGCGGGTCCATCATCCGCACCATTTGTATGGAATCGTGGGAAACTAGCAGCGGGTGACATGGACAGTGTTTCGCACGATCGTCTTCAAATGTCGTCTGCATTGGAATTGCCCTTGAAGCATCACGTCGATCGTACGCAGCGCATGTTGTCCCTGATTTATCAACAAGGATCCACTCCCTATTCATCCAGCGGTGTTCCCTTGGCAACGCCGGTTTCGCCAATTTTCATGAGCAGCGCCACCACTTCGGATCAGATTGTCGACACGCAAACCTTGGCCTTGTCTACCTTGCAAGCCTCGATTCAAAACCTGTTGCCCATCGTGCAACAATTATTGGCATTGCAACAAAAGCAATTGTAAAGAACGTACTTTTGTTGCTTTGTTTGCGTCCGAAATCATCAGGTTAGAAGTGAAATGAATGCTCTTGGATCGTTGTCTCATGGACCTTTTGTTGATGACAGCCGTCAACCAAGAGACGTTGCTTTTTCTTCGAGTGAAGACCCGCTCGCGCTTGTCGAGCTCAACGTGGTAGCATGAACATTTTCTGGTTTCATTCTAATACCGAACTATAAACCCTCGTTATTTTCTAGGAGTTAGAAACAGCCGTTCAATCTCGAATCAGTTGCATCTGCAACTGGCCTACTGTATGTTGGATTGCAACCATTGATATCGACCATTGGGAGAAGAGACCCGTACACCCTGAATCGCATGGAAGTTATTACTTTTGATTGGCCTCGTACAAGCGTTCCAGAGAAGTGAGCATGTGACTGATTCGATATTCCAATTTGGCGACCTTGGCTGTTAATTGTTGATTGTCTTGTTGCAATTGAGTTTCCACTTGTGGATTGGACACTGTTGTGGATGATCCACTTTCGGCGGCAAGTTCTTGGCGAACTCGTCTCAAGGTTTGCAAGCACTCCCATTGGACTTGTTGGACCGCCGTTTGCGTTGCATCATAGTGACGACCCTGTTCCAATGCTGTTATACGAGCGTCCAATTCCTTGGAGGACAAAGAGGCTGTTGTTGTTGTGGTTGATGTCATTGAGGGAGCTGTTGTTGCCAGAGGAAACGTGAGGCATTGATTGTCATGAAAGAACAGAGCAGTCGAAAATCACACCGCAACAACAAACAAGTGAGACATCAAGAAGTGCTTCAAGCATATGGGAGGGTGGGTTGCTGCCATTCATTCTCACTCACCGGCGGCATCTTTGGAGGATTGAATCACAATGGCGGAGAATTTGGCAGTTGGGACCACTCCAAGAGAATTCTTGTTCGACATGATTTATCGTCGTGGATGTAGGAGAAGGAGGAGGTATGCTATGATGCTGATGGTGTGGTAACCAGATTGGCATAGACCAATGAATGTAATGCAGAGTGGAGGTGGGAACGCCGCGACCGATGGATACGCGATGGGGCTCCTTCTAGGAACCTGAATGGAGTGGATTGCGAACTCCAAAATGAAAAAGATTTCAGACGACACGCCGTCATGAACGGAGGTGTCAGCGACTATGGTCACCCCCCATCATCACAAACCATTCCGTTTGATGAATAAAGGCCTATATGCATTGCTAGTATTCCCTATTCCTTGTTGAACAAATCTCACAGGAACAATATTCGACATTCGACGAGTCGAAAAAGGTTTTGCAACAGCCGAATCATAACGCCCTCTTCTCACTGTTCATCACTTTGGATCCTTCATCCTTCCTCTCCCAAGTAGCCATGTCATCGCCCATCACCAAACTGAATCGCATGGCCAAGGCCGTCCAAATGGTGGAAAAATACTTACCAACGACCTGGCATGCCTGGGGATATACGTGTTTGTTTAATTACCAAGTTCGGTTGGCGGGGACGGCCGGATTGCGGGTCGATCAATTGTCCCATTGCGAATCACACGTGACCTTGGCCAATCGTCGAAACATTCAAAATCACATTGGTGGGTTGCATGCTTGTAGCATGGCCTTGGCAGCCGAAAGTGCCACCGGCATGGTGGTGGGAATGAATGTCCCCGATTCCAAAATTCCCTTGTTGCAACAAATGAAGATCAACTTTGTGCGACGGTGTCAAGGCAACGTCACGGCCCATGCCTGGATCCAGCCAGCCGATCAAGAACGGATTTGGTCCCAAGACAAGGGCAATGTCCTTATACCGGTTCACGTACACGATGAATCAGGACAAGAACCCATTCAAGCCGAACTGTTGTGGGCATGGGTCCCCAAACAACGCAAACAACAGACAACCCCTACTTCTACTGCAACAACGACGACGACAACAGCAACAAGCAGTTCGTCTTCCGCGAACCACAACCATACAGGTACCACTGCCGATGCCGCCTAGTATACTATAAACGAATATAGCAAACTATCACGTACCACTGCCGATGCCGATGCCGATGCCGCCTAGGATACTATAAACGAATAGCAAACTATCAAGAATCAAGACAAGTTGTCGAAGGAACACATGAAAGACACAAGGTGGACTATAAGGATCACTTGTTGAGTATCGATTTCAATGAATATGTGCATGTGTGAGCTAATAGGGTTGGAGGAGCGAAGAATGCCTGCTAATGACAACGACTTGTTTGTCTCTCAAGTAGAGGTGAATTAAATGAAAACTGTTCCCTTTTGACCCTAGTTCTCTGTCTTATTATTGAATTATCCAAACACCGTCTTTACTCGATTCGATTACTTGACTCGTTTCAAGAGTTTGCCTTGATGTCGTTCCAATACATGACCCCGTTGCGTCCAAATGTGCAAGGCCCGAGCCACGACGAGGGCATGAAATCCTTGGGCGGACGCTTCTTCCAACAAGCGTTGTTTGTTGACCGTCTGACCCACAGTCAAGCGACTTTGCAAAAAGGATTCGGTCCGATCCAATTCCAATCGGTCCATGGGAGCCGCCGCAGTGCCCATACTTGTGCCCGAGGACGACGACGATCGAGATTGATCCGTGGCCTGCGCGGCCAAGGTACTGACCCGAAACAGACGCAAGGCTTCCATGACATCTTCCCGTCGAACTTCATCGTCCAAGCGCATACGGGCCAAGGATTCCGACAATCGAACCAAGGCTTCCAATTGTCGAACGGTAATGGGAATGGTGGACTGCGCGGAGGAGGACGTGGCGGCATCCCAAGACCGTTTGCCCCCCGTGCTTGTGGATTCCGAGGATTGTTGTTGTTGTTGTTGTTGTTGTTGTTGTTGTCGCACTTGATTGCGAATTTGCACATAGTGACTTTCCAACACCTGACCGGCGTCGGCCGTCAATTGCGGACGACATCGCAACTTGCAATATTGAATGTACTTTTTGAGGGTCGCCACATCCAATTCGCCTTGTCCCGTGACCGCCACATGCATGGCATTTTCGGCAATGGCTTCCGGAGTGGCCGATGTCAAGGAGCTGATCATACAGAAAAAAAGACAATCAATGTTGAGAACCAGCACACACACACACCAGGACAAGACGTGTTGCAAGCACATCACAAGAGAAGGAGTCTACCGTACGTACCTTCCCGTTGGATCATTGGGTGCCGTCAGATTATGCGCAAAGACATTGGGTGGGCCAGCATTGCCAGTGGCGGCGGTTCCATTGCCGAGCGCCGAGCGTCCTCCTCCTCCTCGTCCCATGGCAGTGTCACTGGCCGCGTCCATGTGCACGCCCATGACATGTTGACAAATGGCCTTGTCCCGTTCTTCATCGCGGACATCTCGGACGAGAAAAATGACATCGAATCGTGACAAAATGGTGGTCATGAGGTCAATGTTTTCATGGGCCGCCTTGAGGTCATCGTACCGTCCAAAGACGGGATTGGCGGCCGCCAAGACACTGGCGCGACTGTGCAAGACGGTGGTAATGCCCGCCTTGGCGACACTAATGGTTTGTTGTTCCATGGCTTCGTGAATGGCAACTCGATCGTTGGGTCGCATCTTGTCAAATTCGTCGACGCACACGACACCGCCATCGGCCAAGACGAGGGCGCCGCCTTCCAAATAGAATTCTCCCTTGGAATCCCGCACGACACTGGCCGTCAATCCGGCAGCCGACGAACCCTTGCCGGACGTGTAAATGCCCACGGGGGCCACCTTGCTGACAAATTTCAAAAATTGGGACTTGGCCATACTGGGATCGCCCAGCAACAAGACATTAATGTCGCCGCGCAACCGGACGCCGTCGGGCAAGTGTTTGGAGACGCCGCCCATTAATTGGCAAACCAAGGCCTTTTTGATATCCACCGTATAACTTCCGGAAATGTTGGGCGCCATGGACCGCGTCAAAATGTCGTAAATGTCGGCCCGTTGACTCAGGGCCCGAAAGGCTTCTTCTTGGGCGGGGGGAAAGGAGGCGGCCAACGAGGTGGCGGAACTACTCCGCGACGACGACGTGGACGTGGGGTCCTCGGCTTGGACCAGGCCCACCACCCGCAAGTAGACCGATTTGGCAGCGGCGCTGCCCTTATTGTTGTTGTTGTTGCCGCCGCCACCCGCCAAGGTGGGAATGGCCACCACCGTGACGCGCGTTCCGGGCGGCGCGACATCGACCAAGGCTCGATCGACCGTCACCAAGACGGACCGTGGCAATTCTCCCGTGGGAACCGTTTCCGGGGCTTCTTGCAATTTGAGCGTTTGTTGATCGCAAAAGTCGGATTCGTCCGGGACGACCGCGTAGGGATACCGACCACAGTCGTTGGTAGTGTTATTGTTGTTGGTGTTGCCGTCCAGGGTAGCTCCCGCGGCCGTGGTGACACTGCGACAGGCGGCTGGCAAGGCCATGGACCCATACAAGTCGCCGCCTCCATCGGCCGTGGCCGAGACGACTTGTTCGTCGTGACAACGACTGCATCGGACCAAGAGTCGCACGGCGCGATTGCGGACCGGACTGGTACTCACGACAATGCCGGGACAGGATACGAGACGACCCATGTGATGGGATTGAATCTGCCGAAGGGGCGTGGACCGCAAATGACCCATCCACAAGAGTTGAATCGAACCGTCTTGTGCGTCCGGACGGGCTTGGTCCTGTGGATCTTCTTCTTCTTGTGGTTGTGATTCCTGCTGTTGCTGCTGCTGATAGAGGAGGGATTGCAGGGCTTGATGGGCCGCCTGTTCCAAGGTGGGCAACACGGCGGCCGGTTGATGCAAGACCAATCCCAACAAGGCGCTGTCGTAATCGCCCAAGTGACTCAAATCCACCACCATACTACTACTACTACTACTCGTAGTGTTGCCGTGACGACCGCGACGACGATGCAACCGCAACAATCGATCGCGATAAATGTACCGAGGACCTAACCGATAATTGCCTGCACGCAATCCGAAAATAACAAGAACCACAAGACAAGCACAATCCATGAGAAAACACAAACCATCACTCGGCAGGGAGGACTCCCAGAACGTACGCAAAAATTCTCGAAAGTGACGTTGACACGAAGGCAAATCAATGTCGGCCGTATCTTCCGAATCATTATTGTTGTTGGTTTGGGATTGGTGGTTGCCGTCGTCGTCATTCGGCGAGACGGGTTGCAATTGTTGATGGGAATAATACAATCGAGTCGAATCAAAATCCATACTGACTGTCGATTCGTTCTCGTGTGCTCCTGTTGGTTTCGTTTGGTGTCTATATGACAGACAGTCTCACCACTTCAACACGCTTTTTTGGCTTGTCTTTTCCTTCAACGTTGTCTCGGCAATCGGTTGTCTTGGAGGATAGGCTCTCTGATGATGAAGCGGGGCGAAGGAACCGAGACTTTTTGCCTCTCATGGCTCATGGCGGTGGGTGTGGATCGATGCGATTTCGCCCGCCGCGCGCATGCCTGCAGAGACGATCTTTTGGGCGCGGAATTTCAGTTTCTGTATATGAATCAATACTACTGTAGAAGTGTTGCATGGCTCGCGCGCAAGGGGATCCTGCGCGTCTCACTCCTCACATGCCGAGCAGGACGGACTGATCAAACGGCCAAACTTTGGGGGAGAAGATCTACCCATGTTGCATAGCTCTACACATAATAGGAGTATGTTATACGAGTAGGAGTAGTAGCTATACGTAGGATGTAGGATCCTGCAGATCCGTTGCCCTTTAGTTTTGAGACAATGGAACCGTTTAACCAGTTGTTGACACTCCAGTATGTTGTCCAACAAGTCCAAAACCACGATCACAATCAAGGCCGCAACGGCAGAGGGGCACGATTGGTTGTGAAATCACGATTGGTAATGGTGCTCCTTGACGTGCTCCTTGAAGCACAACACAGTCCAACGACTCGCCAGATTTGCGTCTCTTGGTTCCAGAACACCAGCACCACACAACCGAGGAAATACTAGTGCCTCTCATTCCATTGATTGTGGCACCACCATCCATCCACAACCACAAACATGGTATCACCTTCTTCCTCGGACTCGACGGTCATTGCCTTGACACCCACGGTCCATGTCCGAATTGTCTCCAACAACGATGCGGCTCCTCCCAAAAAGAACCACCACCACAAGAAGAAGAACAAGGAGCCATTGGTGTCGTCCCACTCCCCACCATTGTCCCCCAAGGCCGGTCGTCACAAGAACCAGGGGGTCACCACCACCAGCAGCAGCAGCAACAACAAGAGTCCCTTTCTTCGAGTCCATGTCATGAGTACAAGGACCACAACAACCACAACTCCAAGTAGCTCGGCTCGGACGACCCCCCAACGACTGGACCAACCACCACGACAATGTCCCGTGGCCCACCACGACCCCAACAAGAACAAGAAAAAGAAGACGACGGTCGTCGTCGAGACTCGGGCACCGAGTGGTGCGACGACGAGTGTTCACCATGGATGGGTTCAACGCATGTCATCATTGTGGAACAAGCATCGCCGCCGGTTGCTCCAATCCGATGCGGTGATTCCAGTGACACCCACCAAGATGCACCGTGAGACAGCCCAACAGGACCCAGAGTCCAATCGTTATTCGATGTCGTCTTCTTCTTCGTCTCGGAGGAACCGTCCCTCTCTGCAAGACGACAACCACGACGACGACGACAAGACGGAGAAGAAGAAGGAAGAGTCTCACACCAAGGGTCGTCGTCGTCGTGTCACACCACTCCAATGGTGGGAGGACGACGATGCCTCCTTTTCCATTGTGGCGGAACACGAAATGCCCTGCGTCTGTGGTGGTGGTGTGGATGACTATGACCTGGAAGACGATTCCTTGTGGTTGGAAGAGGCGACCCTCGACACCTTTGCTACAGTAGAGACGACAACCACCACCACCAGGAGGACAAGTCGTCTTGCAACAACCACCACCACCAAATCGTCCTTGGGGGGAATGACGGGACCCATGGTTCAATTGGTACGATCCTGGACGGTCCTTCCCCGTGCTTGTAGTAGTACTAGTACTTCTGCGACCGAACCAATTTCGTCGTAGAGCGTCCTTGGGGTTTTATCGTCTTGAACCAGGATGCAGTTTGTTGACATTTTCACAATACCGCTGATCCTTGCCGGAAGCAAAGGATGTAGAATATATGATTTGTAGTAATTTGCGGAATCCTGTCAACGACGGTTCCGGTCTAGAATGGTCCAAACCGTCCAATGTGGCGTATCTTGTTCCTAGAGGTTGTCGTCGTCATGACTCTACAGTGAGGAGGACGACCCCCAGGTCCTTTGGGGCGGCAGGACATGTGCATGAATGTGAGACACGGCGCAGTTCCAACACCAGTTTGGCGGCACTAGGTAGTGTGTGTGTGTGTGTTGGTTCGAACCACACGAGGACGGACGGAACAACTGCCACGAAATTGCCTTAAAAGCTGGTCCCGTCTCGGACGAGAGGCTGCCAAGAGATTTGCCAATGACCTGTCGAGTCCGGACAAGAAGTCAGACAAAAGCCATAGCACAACCTATCCTAGTTAATCATTCCTTGAAGTAGATAGTGTTCCCATTCCATAGCTAAAACCCTGAATTTCGATAATGGTTAATAGTACTCCTAGCTATCTAGTCATTAGAGAGCCGAGTTGACCTGTCAAACAGGATATTGCAAGCAGGCATGGCAACTTGAAAACCGTTCAACGGAAAGACCAAATTCCGAGATCTGGCCCGAATTCCGAGATCTGGCCCGAATTCCGAGATCTGGCCCGAATTCCGAGATCGACCCGAATTCCGACAAAAGTATTCTTTATTTCAGAGTAAAGACCCGAATTCCGAGATCTGGCCCGAATTACGAGATCGACCCGAATTCCGAGATCTGGCCCGAATTACGAGATCGACCCGAATTCCGACAAAAGTATTCTTTATTTCAGAGTAAAGACCCGAATTCCGAGATCTGGCCCGAATTACGAGATCGACCCGAATTCCGAGATCTGGCCCGAATTACGAGATCGACCCGAATTCCGAGATCGGGACCAGATTTCCGACATCAGGACCAAAATTAATTAAAGATACGTGCCATCCAACTGACCGGCGCACTTTCTTACGCCTAATCGGTTGTCGATATACGCTGAGACCTGAATTCTGTCCTACGAGAACACGTTGCCTCCCCGAAATCTTGGATGATGTTTGGACGAACAACCTCGCCTTTTGGGACATTGACGCGACCTCTCTAGGACGAGAAAGGCTAGCTTGTTGATAATCTATCTGTAGTGCAATCCGAGACGGAACAAGCTTTTAAGGCAATTTCAACACAGCAGCAATGGGACAGAACGTTGTTGTTGTTTCTCCTCCAGATTACGGCTCGGTCATTCGGTCCGTGTTGCAGTTTGTAGTGGAAGTTTAGGACGCATAATTTTCCGAGATGTGGTGTTGCCGCAGTGGTTTAGCTGACAAAGCTACCTAGGCTGTTAATGATAGCGGGGTCAGGGGATGGAGTTCCCGGGGATTTACTCAGGGCCTGTGTCCAGGGAATGTGTTTTTGAGTTCTGAAATCGAGTTTCGAGTTTCGAGGTTGAGCCAATAGGTGGTTATGGTCCCCTTGAAAACTCGAAAACACAACCTCGAATCCCCCAAATCTTGGCAATCCCCCAACGACCTTGCCAAGATTCTGAAATCGAGTTTCGAGTTTCGAGGTTTGCAAAGAGCCCCACGCGCTCCTACAAAACCCACCTTTCAGCCGCCGGGCTCTCTGTCTCTCATTTCGATCTCTCCGACAACAACAACGAGGCAATCTCTCTTGTCCATCATAGACAATAGTAGCACAATGATTGATGTGATATAAGTAGGAGCTTCTCTAGAAAATAAGCAAGTATTATTAACCTGTCGCTGCCATGGAAGTAATGGTCACAACCACTGTCAATTGTCAAAAGCAAATAGTTCTCATCTCTCCATAGATGACATGGTTACGGAACAAAGCCCGCATCCTGCTCCATGGACGGGCTCTACAAATATTCTACCTTCTCCCGTTATGCAATGTGATATTAGGAATTAGGAGTACTCAAGCGACATTTGTTTGTCGTCATTGTCAATTGCCGTTGTGCTCGTTCATGCGCCGGTAGGGGGGAAGCATGGGAGTGCACGAGTATTGAAAAATAAAACTCGAAACTCGAAACTCGAAAATACAGTTTTTACCTGGACACGTACATCCAGATCGTTGTTTCAAGGTAGGGACAGAGCCCCACCTCAAAACTCGAAACTCGATTTCAGACCTCGAAAACACATTCCCTGGACGCAGGGCCTCAAGGGAGAACGTAGCACCCAAACCCGCCGGGTGCTCGGGAGCCACTTCCTTGTCGGTAGGCAGTTGTAGGTGCTGTTGAAAATCGGGCGGTTTTTCCGAAGATCCTTTTCTTTTTCCTTTTTTTTTCTCAATATGTATTGATAGGTAGTATTCCTAGCTTTTTGGAGCCTCGACAAAGATGGGTCACTATCAGGGTTTGGAAGTCAAACTTTAGACATTTCTGACTTCACGACTTTATCGTTGACTTTACGACGACTTTATCACTTAAAGTCAAGTCATCCCTGCATAGCTACATGACTTTAACCATAAAGTCAAGTCACCCCTATTATCTACCCGACTTTAACCGTAAAGTCAAGTCATGCCTCTGTAGCTACTTGACTTTAACCGTAAAGTCAAGTCACTGTCTACATGATAGTGACTTTGTCTACATAAGTCAAGTCACACTCACTTCAAGACTGACTTCGTACACGAGGATCGATACACGATATACGATCCACCCCGCATAGAAAAACACAGAGTAAACATGAATGAATGAATGACCCAATATTCCAAACGACCACATACACACATCTCGTCCCCACACCATACATTCCATTTCTGCACCTCCACTGTGTCAACACTGGGGGAGACGGGTTCATGTCATTTGGCCTGTGTGGTCGTTTGTCCTTAACTCAACAGATAGAACTCCGCCAAAGCCCCAGCAGATCTTTATCAACCTTATCCAGTACGTCGTCGGACACCATGTCCCCTTCGAAGCAAGCTTCTGGTGCTCCAGCTTCATCTTCGAACCAAGGGGAAGAGGAAGAGGCTGTCCTTAACAACACTTCTACAGTTACAGCAGATGCCGATGTCGCAGAGTGCCCGGCTGCTTCAACAGAAACAGAGCAAGGCCAAGACGCAGCAGATGATGAGGTTCAAGATGTTACAGCTGATCACCTCAGAGCGATCCAAAAAGAAAAATCCTACATTAAGTTCCGTTCACCACCCAAGTCAATATTCAAGAAGACCGGCACTAAATGGTGGACAGTTCATCATGTCGATTTCGCTCACATTCGATCGTTGAAGCGAAGACTGAAGACTGAAATAACAGTCAATGAACTTGAGACAATGGGAGGTATACTTCGCTGTTTCGAAATACTGGATGAAGCTTCAGAAGTCGACCCTCAAGAAGAGGTTTATGAATCAATTGCCAAGCGACTTTTTGTATGTCCGAGATGCTTTGACAATGCCAGCTCTCCACTCCTTAAAGCGACAATTCTTTGCACCGATGGAGTATCATCTAATATCGGACAGCACAATCTACGAGTGCACGAAGAACTTCCCGAAAAGAAAAGCGAACCGCTTCTCGAAAATTCCAAACAACCCTTGATGTCTTCGTATTCCCAACCAATGAAGTCAAGGGAAGAAACGGTCCAAACATTTCGGACAAAGGTCTATGAGTTTATCAATGACAATGGTTTCCCTGCTTCCACTGTGGAGAAACCAAACTTTCGAGACCTACTGTCCTTTACTATCAAGCACGCCCCAAGGCTGAGTAGCCAAGATGTTGTCATCAGCAACAAAGCCATAACAAAGATGCGACTGTTGTCATATAATGAGTTTTTGAAGACCATTGCTATGCTTTGCCGGAATGTTCGAAGCGCATACAAACGTGTCTGCAACAATAATCAAACACCCTTCGCCTCTGTATGCCATGATATTTGGCAAGGAAATAAGAAGGACGTCCTTGGAGTTGTTGTTACATTCATCGACCCCAGAAATTGTATCGACTACAAGATTCCGGTTGGCCTATGTACTACAAAAGGTCACACAGCTCAACAGGTTGCCACGCATACTCTCAAAATCTTGCACTCTGTTGGATTCACGCGGAAAGACCTATGTGCAAGCGTAAACGACAACACAAACTCAGCGGTTCTTGCAGGAAAATACATTCTTGGCAACAAAACAGGCGGCAAATGCGACATGCATCGCGCGGAACTGATTTTGAAACATGCTACTGGAATAGCCATCCGTAAACGAAGGGGTGAAGTTATTGACGAGAATCCAAGTTTTCTACGCGTGTACAAGATCTTCCTCAAATTCGGATCATGGCTCATGAGCAGTCGGGCAAAACGTTTCGACCTTGTAAAAGACTATGCCGAAAAGAATGGGAAAGCTATAATCGAGATACCCATGCCCAACCAAACACGTGTGGGAGGCTGTGGTATCATGTTCCATGGTTTCATACGAATCAAGCACGTCACCGACGCATATTACCACCACTGCTGCCTTGACAACAAGGATAAGGAATTCCGGAACAGATATCCCAAGAAAGAAGACTGGGAAGCAATGTCACAGTTCGAGTCAATTCTAGCACCTCTGAAAACGTGTGCAATGACTTTACAATCTGACGATCCATCTGCCTCAGCTGCTGCCCTATTAGAAATTTTCAACTCGAAGCATGTCATTAAGAGAATGAAACAAGACGGTGTTCGGGTGTTGATGTTGAACGTGGACGACAATGAGAATCTTCCCAGGTGGGATGCCAAGATGACCATGGACGCTCTACAGTCAAAGAGGAAAAAGATCCCCTATGACAAGCTCCTACCTTCTTCGCAGCTACTGATCAAACGGTTGCTCATCGAATATCGCAACTATATGGAGGAGGGACAAGATATACATGGTGAGAATGCCATGCTGGGCCATCCCTTCCTATGCAAATTGGCTCCAAGCATTCTCAAACACAACAACATCTACGACGATCGAGATATCAAACGAATTAGAGAGCAATATGTCAATGACTGTGTTGACAGGTTACTAGTGATCCCAAGAGAAGGGACAACTCAAACGACACAGCAAGTGACTGTTGATGTTAGGGGACAAGAAGTGGCGAATCAAGTCCCAAATGATGGCAACGACAACAACGATAATGATTCCGAAGTGTCAGAGGACGACGCCTTCAACATATTTGCTTCCTATAAAGCAGCACAAGATCGTGAGGCAAATGCACGGCGAATGACTACTGGAGGCAATGGCGGTCAAAACAACAAACAGGTTCTTCGAGACAAGCTATATGAGAAAATAAACGATGAATTCGGGCAGTTTATGGACTACAGTGAGAGAATGGTACAGAGCTCTTGGGAAAGTCACATCAGAAAGTTCCCTTCAGCAGTGTTTCGAAAAGAATCAGCTACTTGGACACCAAAACAATGGAGCCGATTCAAAGTTGCATGTAACAAGTTACTATTCAGCCGAGTTGGAAAGTACTTTGACGTCCTTTCGTGGTGGGCAATCTTCAAAGATCGCTTTCCTCAAATTTTTCCCACGGCGATAATCTGGACTGCCAAGCCCGCCACAAATGCGTTCCAAGAGCGTGTTTTTTCTACGGCCTCATTGATGGATGCCAACAAGCGGATGAATCGGCAACTGGATAAGAACTTCGAGATGCGCACATTGGGTTGTCTTACAAGACCTCTGGTGGAACTCATCTGGAAAAGGGAAAAAGAGATCATGGATGACGAAAAGAAGAAGAGAGAAGCGGAGGGGGGTGGTGATGAGGACGCAGTAGTCGTGGTCGACGACTCTCAGTGGTGGACTGAAGATGAAGAAGATGAAGCACGATCAGTCCCCACAACAGGGGGTGTGAAGCCAACACAGGATGAAGAGACAAAGACACAGGCTAAGAAGCATCAAGTACCTATCGGGCAACTTTCAGAAGATTCAACACAAGGAGAGATGTTGCGTATGGAACAGATCGTACGAGCCACCAACTCATATCAAGAGCACTTGGACAAGGGTAACAGTCTGGACGAAGGGATTGTTATGGAACCTTATAAGTTTAGTGCGAACGACAACGACGAGGTTGCTGATGACCGATCTGTTGATAGTGTCGAAATTTTGGACATCGTTGATATGACCGACATTGACCAGGTGGAGATGATGGATAGAGGACGAACTTACCAAACCACAGATGACTCGGATTTTGCTCTGGTCACTGTAGCCAGAGAAGAAAAGGAAACACTGAAAGCATATGCGTCAGTAATCGGAGGTGATACTGATAAGGAGGAAGCACCCAATAACAATCAAGTATCAGAGAATGGAACTGGCAACTCTATGAAGACTCCATCATCGTCAGCCAGGAAGAGGAAAGGCTCTGTTGATGCAACCCCAACCAGTGCAGCTTCCAGTTCGACGACACAGAAACAGAAAAGAGCCCGAAAGGCACCAGGTTCAAAGGGAAGTCGGTCGTCGAAGAATCCATCAAAGCGAAGGCAAACAAAACTACAACAGGCGTTTCCCAAAAAGAAACCACCTCCAACAACAGAGAATACTACGGAACAAGAGCAGCCAGCAGCCGCATCAAAGGAGTCCTCAGCATCACCATCCTCATCAGCACGCAAGGGCACTTGGACAAGTCCACGTACTAAGAAGTAGAGGAAAGGACAAGAGATTCATATCAGAAGAGAATCATCACAACAAGAAAATCACATCACGGATATCCCACAAATTATCACTACCAATCACATCACACACAAAGTACATGTCGGATGTCATTACAACATAATAATCTTAGTAAGTAGTAAAAAATTAGCGTCAACTCCAGGTTTGGTATTCTTTAATCAGCTCGACATAGATGTAGTGCAGGTTGTTCTTACGGTTGGTTTCTTGTATCACGTCGTCTTCTCTCGGACAGACATGGCTGATAAGAATCATGAATGACAATTCAGAGGTTTGTTTGGTAGAGAGAATTTGTCCAAACGCACCAAATACCGGATTGACAATGTGCCAGTACTGGGTTGGAAGCCATGACTGGAGGATCAGAGAGGATTCCAAGCCATCCGTAACGTAACTTGGAATCCAGTGAAGTACTTTACAGCATCGCATTACATGAGTGTCACTTGGTATGCCTTCATGTCGATTGAAAGCAAATGACAGAACAATGGAAGCAGTCTTGTGTCCAATGCCAAAAATGCATTGAAGCTCGTTGAGACTTATCGTAGGTGAAATGCGACCATGATGAAAATAAATGAAGTAATCAGCGGCATTCACTATGCGTTCGGCGTTGTCATAGTACCGGCCAGATGGAGACAACACACTGCAAAGTGCATCCATTCCATACTTCTTTGCAATTTCAATTGTCGCTTTGGATGAAGTAAGTCCAAGTTTGAACAGATCAGGTACAAGGGAAGAGAGTTGACGGTCCGAAGTACTTGAGCTCATGAGTATAACGATAAGGCACATAAAAGCACGGTCCGAATCCTTGTCAACCGAAATGTAATCGTCAATCCACTTTTCCCAATCATCTCTGGGACTTTGTAGATTGTCCTCTTGGAATTTCTTGTGTAGGGTGGCAAAGTCTTCTAGTAGTTGTATCCGGCTAGAAATAATAGCTGTACCAGGAATGTCGGGAAGTTTTTTTCTGAATGCTTGTGGTGGATTGGTTTTCGGTCTGGTTCCAGGAAGATGTCGTTTTCCATTGTTGTATTGTATGCTTTGTTTCGAACTTGCAGCATTCTTCAGTAGTAATGCCATCTGTGCACATTGTCGTCGTGTTTTGGGAACATAGGCTGACATCAGGCTGTTGGGGGAATTTTTTGTATCCTTGTTTGTCATTGGGGAGGATGTATCTCCCTTTTTGGTCTGAGACTGTGCAGGTTGTTGTAGTGGTTGTTGTTGTTCCAGGTCTTCAACCTCGTCAGTAATAGTATTCTGGTTGAAATCATCCTTGGATTGACTGTTGACGATGGCTTCTAGAATGGACTGGGAAATGCATTGAACTAAGGGGCGAATGGAAGGGGGGAAAGTCCGAATGGAAGACCCCGATGATGAAACAAGGATTCGGCCATCGTGATGAGTGATCCAAGTATGAAAGGCATCAGTGATTTCATCATGGTTCAATGGAGATGATGGAGATTCGTTGATGAGGTCTTCAACAAAGTTGCAACACTCAAGGAATGTTGCATCTTGAGAAACAGAGAATGTCGGATTGCAGGAGAACTTGAGGAGAATATAAGGGAGATTGTCTTTGAGCGGTTTGCATTGATATTTGTATTCTGAAAGATGACTTGATTTCGGTATTGCAAACATTGCTGTATACATAAGAAGCGAGGCCTTCTCAAAAATCTCTTCAAATGTATACCAAAAATGGGTTTGGCAAGTATGGCTGGTGGTCAATTCGAAATCTTTGGGAGTTACGGAGATTGTGCCTTGCTCGCAATTCATCCAAAGAATCAGTGTGCTCTTTATGGAGTCGAGTCTTCCTTCAAAGTCTTCTTGTGAATCCGAGTCGATTTCTGAAAGCATAAGGTCAAAAAGTGACATTGGTGCATGTTCGAGAGAGATGCTTATGTTGCAACAACTGCATATTGTAACGTATGGTCGGTGTTTCTGACAATGTGGAGGGTTCATGGTTTCCTTTGCTTTTGGCTGCTCGATACGATTGTCCAGAGTACAGAGTGTGGAATGTGGAATACGTGCTTGAGTCGACTTAAAGTCATAAAGTCATCGACTTAAAGTCAGGTCGGTTGCGCTTAAAGTCAAGTCGGTGCATTCAGAATTGTGACTTTAACTGTTAAAGTCAAGTCACTGTGATCTAGATGGTTGACTTTAACTGTTAAAGTCAAGTCACTGTGATCTAGATGGTTGACTTTATGTCTGAAGTCAAGTTGCCTGTTGCAGGAATGTGACTTTATGCATAAAGTCAAGTTGCTTGTTGGTTGGATATGACTTTGGTGGATGAAGTTAAGTCGCTTAACTTTTGTGACTTGACTTTAAGGGGTAAAGTTAAGTTAGCAGGTCGTGTGAGTTGACTTCTATACCCTGGTCACTATCATCACGACAATAATGGGTCGAAACAGTCGCAAACGACGGCGACCAATACCCATTCCAACCTTTGATCTACCACCACCATTCGTGTCTCGTGTGGATGATGGTAAGGAGCGAAACCACACAGAGGAATCCGCATCTTGTACCAAGACTCCATCATCCAGCAGCAATGCCACCAGCACCACAACCAAACCGTCGTCACCAAGTTCCAATCGCAGCCGCAGGACTTCAATCACCCAAGACCACCAGGAACCAACCAAATGGAATGACGCCAGGACGGTCCCATCGTTCCACAATCCTCCAAGAAGGAGTCACCACGGTCCCATCCTGGAGCCAGCGCACGAGAAAAAACGACGGCACTGGTTGGCGACCTCCTCGGCATCAAATTTGGAAACTTTTAGTTCCGAGGCAGCCACCACCCATCATGGTCACCAGGAAGACGACGACGACAACAACAACAACAAACCAACTAGCATTGCGGAAAATCCTTCGCCGTCTGGGACTGCGGCACGTAGTACCAACGACGCATCTCATCGACCACCCGTCCATCATTCCGTAAAAAATCGACTGTGTTTTTTGCAACACAAGAAACAAGAGTACTACACCTCGAGAGAATTACTGATTATGAATATGGAAACACCGCCTCGCTCCAAACAAGAGCTCGACGAACTTTCCAGACAAAAGTCATCCACTCGTGTGGACGATGGAATCCTTCCACCAGCAGCGTCCAAGGAACCAACCACCAACCATCCATCCAATGCATCACGTGACACCTGCACAACCATCCATCCCAGTGGTCCTCCAATAAATCTCCAGTGTGGCCAGACAAGTCGTCATGACACTACGCAATCCATTACGAGTCACCGTCCACTGGACGAACCATCCTCATCACTCCCTCTGTCCACCAATCGCATCACGGAGGACCAGGACAAGACCCAAACGGAGACTCTCTCCTCTCTTTTCCACAGCAACAACGACAAGGTTTTGTCATCATTGTCGACGTCTACTGCAATGGAGGAGGAGAATGGTCCTTGTTCCACCAGAACAACCAACAACTATCGCTTGTACTTTGTCGAAAAGGGTCGTGATATGCACCCCGCCATTTTGGTCGGACCCAAGGAATTGGCGCAACGTCGGGGAGCCACCCTGGTATCGTGTCGTCTGGATGACGACAACGACGACACGACCCACAAAACAACACTCTCCATGGCCACCCATTGGATTGTAAGTCCGTCCCTCTCGGTCCAAGTCTTGGCCGAAACCTTGCGATTTGACACGGTGGCCGACTTGCGAACCTTCGTCCACCACCATGGTATTGTCTGTTGCACTCGGGAATGGGTCACTAGTGCTAGTGCGGGACGATCCTTGGCACCGCCACGTTTGGAACACAATCACCTCTATCGACCCTTGTATCGTCCGTCCTCGCCTCCCGCCAAACAGGCGTTCCGCAAACCAACAACCACAACCACAAGGACGACCCCAAAGACCACCCGTCGATCTCCTACCCACAGCGGCTACCAGCCGGACGACACCACGACTGTTCCTGCGTCGTCGTCGACAACAACAAATGCTTTGCCACCTTGTCGTCCTCGCAACCAGGGCATTTCGCTTATGCTCGAAACCTTGGCCAAGCTCTATCAAGAGGCACCCTTGGACCCACAGGATTTGTGGCGATCCTATAGTTTTCAACTCATTGCGGGTCGTGTCCGACACTTGACGGTGGAACTCGATGTGGACAATCTCCACGAGCACGTGGCTTGCATTCCAGGCATTGGATCGTCCAGTCTTGCTCTCCTGACGGAATATTTGACCCATGTCCAACACTACCAACAAGCACAAGAAGAAGACAAATACGACGAACAACAACAACCAGACCAAGAACCTGGACCACAACGGCGCACACCTCCCGAGGACGACGAGAAGGAAACAGCCCACGAGGTGGCATGTCGTCGTGTCCAACGCATTCGTCATGCGCAAAACGATCCCGAACGACAAGCCCTCCGTGTCTTGTGTCAAATTTGGGGTGTGGGTCGAGAAACGGCATTGAACTTGGTACGAGCGGGATATCGGTCCATTGCGGATATAAAACACGCCATGTCGTTCAAGTCAAAAAAGAACGGTGGACTTCAGTTGACACGCAATCAATGCCTGGGATTGCAGTGTTACCATGAGTTTCAAGAAACAATGACGGAAACGGAAGTCCAGGCCATTGGACAGATTGTCCAGGAGGCTATCCGGGAACGCTTTCCCAATGCCACGGTGGAAATCTTGGGAAGTTTTCGACGACAAAAGGGTCGTTATGGAGATGTCGATGTTCTCATTACCCATCCCAAATACGTGACAACGGTGCCACCTCGAGCCCTGGGGAAAATTGTCCAAGACTTAAGGCGCAAGGGTCATTTGGCCCATCACTTGACGTGGTTGCCTGGAATGGATGAGGGGGAATACAATGACAGTCTGCCGGATTGGATCCAACGACACCTTGGAGGTATGCCTGCTGAGAAAAAGACGCACACGAACATGACCGGTACAACATGTTCCTCGTACATGGGTATTTTTGTGAGTCCCCTGTGCCACAAGAAACTGCGGAGAATCGATATCAAGTTTTATCCCAGTCGGGAACGTATCTTTGCCTTGCTCTACTTTACGGGAAATGGCTATTTTAACCGATCCATGCGATTGTGGTCCCTCCGGAAATTTCACTGGACCTTGAATGACCATGGTTTGTTTGAACAAAAGAGTAAGGTTCGTGTCATGGATTCTGTCCACTCGGAACAACAAGTCTTTGAAAAGCTCAAGTTGGTCTGGAAAGAACCTCATGAACGAGACTCGTTTGATGCCGTTACCGGAATCGACCAAACGGTTTCCAACCTGGATGGATTTTCCAGTGTGGAATTCCATCAAGAATCGGCCCATCAATGGATCGACTGATCTGTGTTGTTAGTCCTTTGTAAGCTACAGGATTTGACAGTGACGGAGGACGTTCCATAACCATACAGGGCTTTTTTCATGGACCTTGATCTGCTAGAAAGCGAGTCTCTTTCTCGTGGTGCACCAAAGCACAGTGCAACCATATGAGAAAGTCACGTGACATTGATATATGCACCCGCGGACGCACACATGACCATATGACTCTGGGTGGTTTGTTTTGCGATCTTCTCATGGTAGATACATCCATGTTGGAGATGATAACACCTGCGGATTCATCTTCTCTCGCGTCAACGTGGGGACCTATTCCCTTAGGTGGACCAATAAAGATAGAACCGTATCGGAGAGAGCTTGTGATTTGTAGAGGCAAAACAAACGGTGCGATTTCCGCCCGAATAATGACAGTCAACTCTTTTGTCTCAATCGTCGTCCGTTGTGGATCCACGTTTGGTTTTCTTGCCCTTCTTGTTCTTTTTCTTGCCTTCCTCATCCTCATCTGCTTCGTATTGACCACTAAAGTCCGCGTCCATGGTATCCATTTCGTACGACAGCGAGGAAAGTCTCTGTAGACGCGTCGGTTTCGTTCCAGTTGCCAGCTCGCTTTGGTCCTCCTGGTCCATGGAATCGGCACCCTTGCTTTTTTGTTCGTTGCCAACAGCACTGGAGGAGGTTGTGGCTGTGGTACCGGGGGCAGGTATTTTACGATCCACATCGAAAAAGGATTGTTTCTCAATCTTTCCTGTTGTTGCCGTCGTCGACTTGACGTCCACTACCGCCGCCGTTTGGCTATCGTTCCTATTGGCAGCCGAGATGGAATCTGTTTTGTTGGATTCTGCCAGTGGATCATAATCCTCCAAGTCGGCAAAAATATCGTCGTCGTCGCTGTTGGGCTCTTCCTGTGGTGGCTTGTTCGTGACAGAATCTTTCTGATTCTGACCGCTCGTCGTTTCGTTTGTGGGCTTTGTGGTTTCTCCGCGCAACGTCCTGTTACGGTTGCCATCTAAAACTTGTTCGATTCGACCAATGAGTTGTGACGGTAGTGGACAAGCTTTTTGAAAGAGGTTGGAACCATCGTCACCCCGCAAGACCACTTCTTCTCGAGGCAGTTCCCAGGCTCGAGTGACATCTCCAGGGTGAGCTCTCGTGGTAAAGGTGAGAACAGTTCGATGGAGGGACGAAGACACACCCATTGCCTCCGCCGTCGTCTTGTCTTTGTGGTTGGTGGAACCATGACAAAACCTCAAGTACTCGAGCATTTCATGTCCTAATTCCGATCGGATCCGAATGGGTTGTTTTTCATGGATGGATGCGGACCGAGCCGAATCGTGTTGTTGCTGCGGAAGCTGCTGTTGTTGTTGGTAAGTTTGGAGGAATTGCTGTGCTTCGACCAGCGTTTGACAAAAGTGCGAGGATGCGGACTGTTCCGTTTGATCCTGTGTTGGAGCAACCGTCGAATTTTGATCCGTTTGTTGGGTTGCGGAATCGGCAAACGCTTCCTCCAAAAACTCATCTTCAAACGATGGCTCCACCGCATTGGTTCCCTCTCGTCGTTCCTTGGCCCGATCTCTATATTTGCTGCGATTCGGTGCATCTTGGTTGGAAGGTCCTCCTTTTGCTTTTCCAAGACTGGATGGCACTAAATCATGGTACTGCTCGTCCGTTTTTCGTGACCTCTTTTTGGAACGAGTGTCTTCTTCATCGGAAGATTCATACGAGCCGTTGTTTCTTCTTCGTCCTCGACCGGCCTTTTTCTGGAATTCCGCCTCGACGGCAGTACGAGCAATTTCGCGCGTGGATTTGTGCTTTGGAGGGTCCCCTTTCTTCTTCTTATTGTTGCTTGCAGACGGTGCTCGATCTTGAACGAACTTCTGAAATTCCCGATTGTTCATTTTAATGATAATCTATAATCATGTACATATTCAACCAATCCTCATGCATTCAACCCTGCTGAGTATGATACATTGCGATGTTTTGGTCTGTCTTCTTTTTGAAGCCTTGAACCAGATGAGGATGAGGCGAAGGCATTGTGGATGGAGTGTTGGACGGTTCAATGAATGTTCAGTCGCATTTAGAGTTCTGAGTCGGTCCATCGTCCGATCCCTCAGTGTTGAGCTTCAGCGCCGCGTTGCGTGTTGACGTTCGTCGGTGTTTGTCGGACAACACAATATAACATAAGCAAGGTTGGGTGACTTTAGTGGAGTGTGTTCTCTTTTTTACCATCCAAACAAAGCAAAAACCATGGTGTACGGTGTCATAATGAACTTTCGTCAAGCCCTCAAGTTCCGAGGAGGCTGGTGGGGGCTGCTTGAACACATGTACACGGTAAGAGGTGATGTCTGTGGTCTGTGGCATGAACGTGGTTCATGATGTCACACGCCCAAGAGTGTTTTGTCTGACTTTGCCTCGTCCTCTTTATCATGATTGTAGAATGGTGATTTTCCATTCAAGTTTGGTACATACATGGGTTGCGATGCGGCCGGAAATCGCTATTACGAAAACCGTGTCGACTACCCCTACGGGCAACACCGTTGGGTGGAACCAGGAGATATCCACAACTTTGATGCGACACAAATTCCTCCGGAATGGCATGGTTGGATGCACAGTATCAACGACTGTGCACCACCCTATGAGGAAGAATTCTTTCAAGAAAAATTGAAACATGTGAATTATGCCGAAATTTCGCACAACCCCTTCAAGCACAACATTGGTCACCAAGAACCCTATTTCAATTTTCATCACATGCACAATCAATCGCAAATTCGTTCACGTGGGTATGGTATTGGAAACCCTATTGTCGGATTGCCACCCCATCAACCGGACGCCTACTACACGCAACCTGGATCGCCCTACAATCCGGCCTCGAAGCGTAAGTGGGAATACGAAGGTGATTTGGACGAAGCCAAAGGTGGTGGGCGCCCCTACAAGAATGAAATGTGGCGTCAACGTCTCATGACGGCCGAAGAAAAGGAAGCAGAACGGTTGGCCGAAATGAACTTGATTGAAGATCCGCAAGAAGGAGAAGTCCGGGTCGAAGAGCCCGTCCAGTTGACGGCTCGTGAGCAAGCCATTTTGGCTCGTGGCGGATCACTTCGCAATTAGGACCAAAAACAATCATTCGAAAAGACGGAATGATATGCGGAAACGAGCAGATGTAGTACTGAAAAGAAGATTTTATCCAAGGAAGATATTGATCAGACACATGACTTCTAACAAAACACTTTATTGATTCATGAAATTTACCAATCCATCTTTTGTTTAGTGCTTTTAGTAAAGTTGATCGGACGTCCAATATCAAGTAGGACCACGCGGGCAACCATTTCGAAATTAGGATACCAGTTAGAAGGACTAGCGTAACTACAAAGCTTCGTTGTACAACAGTTTGTTCCAACACAAGTCACTGCTGGTCTAGCTGAATGCCTACAGACCGTACAGATTGTGGTACTTTAGGAGGTTGCCGTTCGCCCAATAGGAAATGGACCACCGTTACGTTACGTGCGTCCGCGGACATTGCGTCCGTTATTCTGGTCGTCTTCCCCACGAGCACGACGCTGACCTCGCTGTTCCTGTTGTTGTTCCTGTATCACATACTGAACCGCAAGCAAAGAGGGAAGCAAAGAGGGTGAAACATTGTGCTGGTCCAAATTCGCGCAAAGCCAAAGGACTACATTGGACAAGGACGCGGTGTATCCACACGCATCGAATGCACGGTCCATCTGGCTTCCCGGGACATTAAACGCTCGCAGGTGCTCTCGCACCATTGCTGCTTGATCTTGAGGCTAAGCCTGATGCTGAACTTGATCTTGGCGCTCTTGCGGTTGCGAAGCTTGTGCTGGATGAGCAGAAGGTGCCGCTGCGACAGGAGTTTCCTCGTCATCCGGGACAGTCGCTCCTAGAAATGTATCATGAAAAGGACGATCTAGGCCAATAAGAGCTAGGTCGTTCACGAGATTTGGGTGTGGCACAATTCGTGTGTACTCAATCGCTGCACGTCGAATGCGATTCAGCACAGCGGAAGTCCCCTGCTCACCCCGGGATCGTACTAGTAGTCCTGCATCAACGAGACCCTGATAAACTTGTCCGAAAAGAAGTCTGAAATAATTACCATGAGGTTCTCTTGCAAAGCCATCCAAACGAGCCCAGTTCGCGTCGTTGACAAGAGCTGCGTACGCATTTCGCGCGGAATTTCGGAAGTATTGGTTGGCCATTCTTCTCTGCCGTCGCTCCTCTTTCACCCGTTGTCGAAGAACATCTCCGCGAGCAGATCGCTGTCTTTCCTCCTCCGAGTCCCACCCCTCAAATCTCACGACCTTCCTCTCCTTGTAAGGAGGGCGTACAACAGGAAGCAGTTCCATGCTGCTGTTGTTTGTTGTGATTGCCGCTGGCATGTCGTAACGTTGTTGTCCCCAACGAATGTCGGACAAGACGGAATGCATCCAAATTTCCGACTTTTACGTGAATCCAGAAGCAAAGGTTTATCGTGCCCGCATTCCAGACGTGCCACATGACCTACCTTACGGCCGTCCCTTACGCCTCTCTACGAAACGAAAATCGAAAGATGACACTTCATCATTTTTGCCATGTTCACGTGATATATCCAGGTAGTCCTGGTTTTGACCTTTGGTGGCGACGATGATCATTGATTCATGGGTACTGTTGCCATGAGATCACTTCGTAGCGGGTGTTTTTATCACATAGTCATAATAACAAAATTATTGCGCGCTAAGGTGTAAACATTACGATTGCGCCACGTCGGAATCGGAAGTTGCCAACGATGAAAGATACCTATACTGCGGGTACACACTCGTGCTGCATTCTACAGCAACCAAAGAAGCAATTTGTCTTTTCGACTGCAAAAACAAGTGTTTGTAAAACGAGTTGCCACTGCCACCCATATCGTTTTGTGTTCTGGATATTGGAAGCAACGACCTACAAGAGCGGCAGACAACAACATGGTGGCTCCACGCTTTTTGTTGTGCTGGTACATGCTCGTCAATGGTTTTGCGTTGTTGTTGGTAGAGAGTGCAGCGGACCGTCGTCAACAGGTCGAAACAGGCTCGTCTGTTTGGACTAGAACGAGTGCTCCGCAGTTTGGACGACGACAAGCTTTACATCCGGGGTCATCCTTGTCTCCTCCGCGCCGCATGACATGCTGTTTGGAGAGTCCTTCCAACTGGCTGAGAAATAACAACAACAGTCACAAGGATTCACTACAAGACAGTGCAACGTTCTCTATTCCTCGAGGTGGGAGACGACGTGTGCCTCACCCACAACGGTGGTGGAACTCTCTCAATTTCACTGGGGGCCGAAGTATGGAGCAATCTTCCTTGTCCTTGGTCCGTTTGCTGTTGGCGCGGTTGCCTCGTTCGGGATGGATCACGGCGGCGGTCGCCACAGTGGCGATTGTCCTGGGCCAACGGGTCGTGTCGTCTCCGGCCGTTCGTCGAGCGGCCTATTTTTGGTGGCATGCGGGCCCCATTGTGGCGCATTATCAATGGACCCATTTTTGGTTGCAACACGTGCGTCGCAACACGACGACGCCCGCCCAGCGAGACCACATGTATCAACAATTGCACGACCGCTATGCCGAACCCAGCCTGCAACTCATTTTGCATCTTCAGGGATTGTACTGCAAACTGGGACAAGGTACGTATCCAAAAAAACACAACATTCCATGTATATCTGTGCAATTGCAAGTATTCACACGGTTCCTTGATGCGGTTCTTCCTCTGTCTGATCTTTTTCCCCTTTGGGTCCTTATCGTCGTCATTGTTGGTTGTTGTTGTTGTCACCCTGCTGCTTTCCTGTTCTCTAGTTTTGTCGACGCGTCCCGATTTTGTCCCTCCCCAATACATTACCCGGTTTTCGACTGTGCAAGATGCCATTCCTCAATGGCCGATTGATCGGATTGAAAAAATCGTTCGAGACGCTCTCCAGGAACACTTTAATCTCGCATACGAAGACGTCTTTCAACACATGGATGCCGTCGCCTTGGGATCGGCTTCCATTGGACAAGTTCATGCCGCTACCTTGACACCGGAATGGGCCGACCGACTCGAGCGCTCCGATACTACCGCAAACAACCACAACAACCACAAAATGCGAAAGCATAACTATACTCGGGTTGCGGTAAAGGTCATGCATCCGGGAGCCAAACAGCGTTTTGCGCACGACTGTCAAGTCGTCCGATGGCTTTGTCGGGTGGCCATGCCAGGATGGAGTCAAATTTTGGATTCCTTTGAACGCCGGCTCATGTTGGAATTTGACTATTGTCGCGAGGCACGGGATATGCAAGAAATTCGTACCAATCTCTTGGCCTCGCCCTATAATGCATCCATTGTCTGTGTGCCACATCCCGAATTGCAACTCTGTTGTCCCAATGTTTTGGTCATGGAACTCTTGGATGGAACCAAACTCGTCAATGCCATTGAAAATGGTCTAACACGGGCCATGGGTGGTGATGAGAAAAAGGCAGCTGCCTTTCTCAAGGAACAGCAAGATCAAATCTTGTGGGGTGACATGAAGAAGAATCACCAAGAGGACGAGGAGGACGATCCTGTTTCGGGTTTGGCTGCCATTCCCGTGGGAGGAGGAGGAGGCGATCCACCACGTCGTCGTCGTCGTGGGCGTCATGGTGGTCTCAAGGTGCTGCTGCACAGTTATGGTCTTGTCAGTGTCCTCAAATTGGGATTTTTGCAACGACGGTATCAAAAACTAGTCCGACTCTTGTTGGGCGTTCATGGATATCAAATGTTTATCAACGGTTGTTACAATGGCGACCCACATCCGGGTGCGTGTGTAAACAAACAAGAGTGTGCGTATTGTGTCTTTTGCAAAGGGATGCCTAAAATCTCACCCACTATCCGTTCGTGTGGACTCTCCAGGAAATTGCTTGGAACTGGTCGATGGCCGCATTGGATTGATTGACTACGGTCAAGTTCGGCGTTTGTCGGATGAGGACCGTCTCACGGCGGCCCGTATAGTGTGTGCCTTGGCCAAAAATGACGGCGATGCGGTGGTGGCCGAGCACATGCGTGACTTTGGCTTTGAAACCAAAGACAATCGGGATGATGAAACCATGGCCTGCTTTGCGCGACTCTTTTTCGATTCCGATTACGAAAGCAAGGCTCTGGGATTTGCCACGCCCCAGTTGTGGTTTGCCCACCTCATGGCTCGAAACGCCTTGGTGAATATTCCTGATGCGGCAAGTAAGTGCTCTTTTGTGTACATGTGTGTCGATTCGTCACCGCTTCTCGCCGAGACGTGGTGCCAGTTTGCTTCACGCAACTCACACGACACTTTTGAACTGTCGACGTTGTGGTGGTCCCCATTGTTTGTGGTCTGCGATTTGTGGCAACGCCTGTCGTGGAATGGACAGTGTTTGTGGGTCGTTCGAGCTTTTTGTTCCGTGGATTGGCCAAGGGAATTCAAATGCCACCAATTCGTACGGCAGTGTATTGGGAGGAACATGCGCAACAGGCGATTCAAGAATTGAGCAGGAACAACCACAAGACACACGGCGGCAAGGGCCGAAACTCCCAGAAAACCTGAAGGATACCACAACAACGCTCGGTAACTCCAAACACACTACCTAGGTGATTGCGGAAGTGGCCATGATGATGGTTCCTTGCCCTCTTGTCCAATGAAACAATGATAGGGACCGCACGAACCTCTGCGGTGTACTGGAAAAGCCTTGATGGGAACAATATGTGTTTTGGCCCACTAGAAGGACATACATTACGACAATCAGCATTGCCTTTTGAGATTGATATTGTCAGGAGCTACAAACATTCCACAGCTCATCGGGTTTTGTAACTTATGAGAGAGGTGATTGTCACGGCCCCTCGCACGTCCTAAGGGCTGGGGATACCGATCCATGTACATCTAAGTAGGCTCAGTACAAAAGCTACGTAGAGTACATAAAATCACATAGTACACGTCACGCCGGAAATGGTCGGGGGGGGTACCTTTGTTCGTCCGTCATCCGAATGGAAAAAAATTGTCTCGTATTTTTTCCCAAAGCGCCAGCCGGGTGATATCGCCAGCCTCCCTTCGATCGTTCGAAATCGACGCGCCGGTCACGCCTTGTATTGCAGGGACATGGGCCAAGAATCGTCTCACTTTTCGAGCAACACCACAAAAGACGACCATGAGCACTGAGTACACCAAAAACCAAAAGAAAACCACCCAGCCGGACGAACGACCAAAGTGACAACTTTATGGTCAAAACCATCCACCTAGATCACAAGTGAAGGTGGAATGCATCAAAGGAAGGATGACAACATGAAACATGACAATCAACCAGTGCAATGAACAATCAACCAGTGCACTGGTTCACAGCGTCATCATGGGGTATGTAAGCCCAGGAAGCAGGAAGCCTAAACTAGTAGTGGACTATGCTTTTATCTTTCCCATAGACAAAGTGCCAGGAGCTTGTTTTGATACTCCTCTAGAGGTGCATTGCACCATGTGTGTGTATTTCATGGTTTGGTGTGTGTGTGTGTGTGATTCCGTCAAGCTAGATCCACGATCCACTACTGCGTAAAGAGTACTCGCTTCTGAAACAATAGACTATTGAGCACAAAATGGGCTTGTAGATTTCTTTGTCCATGCCTCGTCAAGTCTCACGGCTCACGGTCATACATGAGCGCAAGCGGCTACACAATAGGGCGAAGCCAGTTATTACAGTTGGCTTGGACGTTATAATAATGTGCTAAATCGAAAGAAATTTGACAGAAATAATTTAAACATTTCAAAATACGCGTAGGGGTGTGACTCGAAAATATAAAATTGTGACTATCTCATACCTCAAGCTTAGAGGCCTTACTATCGCTAATTTCGCTCAATAGGCTAGCCATATTTTGGTCCCCTCACAGTTCTTCGTCTCGTAATGAAGTAACTGTGCCAATCTACTCTTGTCCCATCTAGACCTGCTTAAAGCCCTTTCATCTTTTAGGTGCAGGACGTACCCAGACCCAACAGAGGTTGGCGGGAAACCCACTAATATAGGATCATTGATGCTAACCGTGTTCTCTCTGTACCTGTTTGAATCTTAGTAAGAATGTCAGCAAGGTTAGTCTTCGACGGTTCAAAAGCAACACGACACATGCCCGATGCAACATTCTCACGAACAAAATGATATGCGATTGAATTTGACTTCTTTTTCAGTGTTGATTCAGGGACCGACGTATTCAGTACCACAGACATGTTATCAACCCGTATATGCGCATGTCCATCCAGAGGTACGCCCATCATCCTTAATTTGTATCGAAGTCCTTTTACCATTTCAATGCCCACTTTGAGAGCCATGAATTCTGACCCAAATGTCGATGTTTCGACGCTGGTCTGTTTCTTACTGTACCAAGTTACAGGAGCTCGATTCAGATAGATTAAAACTCCAGTTCTTGAACGTCTGGTGATCAAATCCCCAGCATGATCAGAGTCGACGAAGACCGTCATCTGGACTGGATTACCCAATGGTTCTGGAGCGTCTGCTGGAATGTCCTCTTTGGCGTCTGGATAAAAACCTGCCCAATCAGCAGTCAATTCTTCTCCGTGCTGAATATATGAAGGGTCTAATACTAGTCTCAAACGGTCATGTAAGTTCAGATAAGCGAAGACATGAAGCATCGCATGAACATGACCTTCTCTTGCTCCTGCTAAGAAAGCCGCCAACATTGAAACCTCCGCAGTAATGTCGATCCTTCCCAGCTCAACCAACCATCTGAGAACACCAATCTGCTGTTGGAAAAACGATTGCCAATCAGCATTGCAATATGGGCTCGTATCCAATTCTGGACGGTATCCTGTTGGGAGCACGCTTGGGGCTCGAGTCTTAAGACTCAAGTTTCTTTCATCCATCCAAACCTTGACATTCCGTATGGCTTCTGTTGCGTATCGCTTTGAACTTAGCGCCCAACATCTTTTAGACACGTCATTGTCAATGTCGAAAGTTTCTACTTGGTTCCCCAGATAGATCTTGGGTATTCCGATCGAATCCGGTTTCAATAAATAATGTTGGTCGATCATATTCAAGATCTCTTGTGCCTTCTGAGAGATGACAAGGACGTCATCTATATAGATGAACACAAGTTCATAGTACTTCGATCCATCGTCTTTTGTAGAGTCCCGAAGATATACATCGGGATCTGCTCGGCACGGTCGAAACCCTAACGACTCTTGCAAAGTCGTGGAAAGGTGTTCTCTCCATGCGAAGGCACTCGTTTTAAGGCCATATAGTGCCTTAGTGATTATCGCGTACCTCCCTTCATTTTCTTTTCCAAATTCTAAGCCACATTTGGTGCACACTCTTTCGTGGCAAGGAGCGTTCAAATATGCTCCAGCGATATCAGCCGCAAGGATATCGATTCCATTCAGTGCTGCAAGTAAGAATCCGATTCTCACGCTCTCCCTGCTGACTACACTGGCATAGGTAGGCGTTTCTGGCTCTTGGGTACGGTGTCCCCCTGCTACATACCTCGCCTTCCTGGTAAAATCCATCTTTATGTCAAACACAATATGACATGGGATGACTTGATGGCCAGGTGGATACGGCGCGCCTTCTTCCAAAATCTTGACTGCAGGAAAGATCTTAGACATTTCGAGTTGAAGGGCTTTAGCCCAGAAGTCTGTTCCTGTTTCTTTATCGATTTGCAACGCCCGTTCTACTGTCTTAGGAAGCTCAATACCGTACTTCTGCCATTTTCGCATGTACCTTGTGCTTGAGACGGCCTTGATTAGTCTTGCACGCCTCTTGAGAGTGAAATCGACCCACCAATTGAAAGCCGGTTCTTTGTCAAGCAAATTAGCCACTGCATATTCGGCTACTTCTAAAGGATACGATTCCTTCAGGTCCTTGAGCATCTCCCACGACGTGGAACCATCTTTCCACAATATACAAAGCTGCCAACCCCTCGTCGTCTTTTTCTTATGTTCTCTCCCATTATGAAAGAACGTACCCTCTGAGATTGGTATGGCAGTTGCATCTTTTCGGTGATCCATGATCTGATCGATGAGTTTGTATTTGTTTCCCTCATCGTCTAACTGCTCGTAAATGTTCTCGGCAATCAGGTTTGCCGCATAAGACTCGACGTGGCCATCATGGAACTCTACTTCGTACAACGACGTATCCAGATACGGATTTGAAGATGACCGACCAATTGGATTACCGTCTGCATCTCTTTTCCGACGTATAACTTGACCTGGTCTCTTTGAGTCCCCTAAGGGGAGCATCACCTTGGCAGAGATTAATTTGTCGTATGCATCCACCTTGTAATCGTCGGCCTCTGGAACTCTCGTGTCTTCTTGCTCATCGTCTTCATATGCCTCGAAGAAAGGAGTATCATTTCCTTCTTCTGCGGGATCATCTCCTTCCTCTGGGTCAAGACCTTCGAATCGGTTCCCCAGAGCTTCCTTTAGGTCAGTATCAAACTGTTCACGTTGTGCAGTAAACGACGGATCATGGGACTTTTCAACTGACAGGGGCCACACGGAAGTGCGATGTACAATCTTCCCTTTTCGTGTCAGTATTTTCGAACTCATTGCTTGACCAACCGATTTACTTGGTCCTAGCCACCTTCCGAGTTCTCTGTTCTCAAACCCGGGATTGGAATACCAGACCGGGTCATACCATCTGTGTTCAACTAGATGGGATATGTCTGGTGTATCACCGGTCAACATCTTTATAGGTGGACCTTCATCAAACGGTTCAGTCGCAGAAGCTGTATGGGATCGTCTCTCAGCTACCAGTTGCAAACAATGATCCCATAATACAGCAGGGGCGTTTGTCCTTCTCATTTCCCTTCTATAAGCCCTCTTCAGTTCGCAGATGTTCGCTTCGGCTAGATTTTGGTTTGGTGTCCAAGCCTCTATGGGCTTAATACGGCAACCAAACTTTTGGGCAGTCTTCTTGAATTTCCCACTCGTCAATTCTGGAGCATTATCTGGGACAACGCTATTGAAGATCCCGTAGTCGTTAAAGACCTTCTCTAGAGCCGTGTGAGCATCCTTCTTGCGTTCCAACGGATAAAATTGAACCCAGCCAAACTCGGTCGCAAAAAGTTGACCACAAGTATTTTTGCTCAAAGATTTTGTATCCGAAAACAGAGTATCTGTGTATACATCTGCCCGAAGCCTTCTATGCTTAAGCTGGTAAGCCGTATGCTTGAGCCTTTTACTTCCGACGCCTTGGGAAAAATCTCTTACTCCAAGTTGCGTTGTTGCCTTGAAAGTCCTTTCCGCAACTGACAAACCGATTCCCCATCTCGAAGCTAATCCAATGGGATCTATTGTCCCCTTTCTCTTATGGCTCGTTTCGGCTACGGTTCTTGAGTTTACTCTCACCATCTTGGTCATTCTGTTGCTCAACGACCTCGAACCTTTTGTTCTGACCATGTCTTGACGAACGTCCTGTCTGAGCCTTCTCTCATCGACATCTTCTTCAGTCGAGTCATTCGGGGCCCATTCTGGATTATCGTTGGTCATCTCAATCCTGTTCGCAGGGTCAATATTCGCTATCTCCTCCCAAGACGGTTTCCTTACAGTGAAGCCACTGATTACTCCTTTCAACTCCAGAGGAATTGTCAGTGTATTTCCATTGTCGTCGTTAATGGGAACAACCAATGAATGTGATTCACTTGTCCTTTGCTCTTGCTTGATAAACTTGAGGGGCACATCATTAACGATGATACCAGCCTCTCTCATCTGATTTGGATTCAATAGGCTCTTCTCCATCATCGGAAGATGGAGCGCTTGGTGAAAGTACAACAGGTAAGTCTCTCCTGTCTCGGGTTCATCATATACCAACACGCCTGTGATTACGGGAGTTTCCTTTAATTTCCCAAGCTGTGTTGAGAACCCACTCACTTCTGCCTTGTCTGTCTCATATAAAACGAGGCAATCCTTACCGAGACAACAAGTGTCAGCGTGACTGTCTAATTCGCACATAGACGTCCTAACGCTAATGTCCCTGGAGAGTACATCTATCTCGCGGACATCTCGTCACACGGTTTCTCTCCTGCCTTTCTTTCTCTGGCTCATTATGGCGCCAATACCGAGTTCCTTGTCGTTCTCACTGGAATCGCCAGTTGTCTCTGAACTCTCATCGGTAGTCGTTGTCGTGCTTCCATCAACACCTTTTCTCTTGTTCTTACCGTTCTTAAAATGAACAGCAGCAGCAGACCTTTTCTTTGTACTGCTGTTAACAGCGTCCCTTGCTTCTCGGACCATTTGCTGTTGTTCCTTTGTGAGTTTTATCCACTTTCTAAAGGGATAATATTTGTTGGGGTCAAAACCGTTTGATTGGTTACTCCCATTCTTCTTGTTTCCACCTTTTCCATTCTTGTTATGCTGGATAGATGAGATTCGGGCCTTCCTTGTTGAAGCACTGTACGAGACCTTGCTGTCAAGAATCTCTGCCAAATAATTGGAAGCGACTTCAAAGTTTGCCCTGAGTGAAGGTGTAGCGAGTATGGTGTTCTGCGCGCTTTCAAGCCTTGGATCAGATACACCCAACAATAAAACTCTAACCTTCCTTTCATTACTGACCATCTCGCCAGTTGATTCGAGGTCCGTAAAGGCCCTCTGGAGCGATTCAATGTACCTCTCATATGTGTAGTTTCGTTTTGACCCGTCATAATAGGCCGATTCCAACACTTGGTCTGCTTTTGCCCTCAGTCTTGTTTGAAAGGCGTCACCTAAGTAATGACTCTTTAAGGCGATATAAGCACCTCTTCCGTCTCGACTGCGGCTAAAGGCTTGAACCCAGCCCCATCCAGGGCCATCATGGGTTATGTGGCGTATGACATCCCAAACTGCCTCTTTGTCAGCCACCGCGGTTGCTCCAGTTAGTGGCGCACGCCTGATTAGTTCTCTCAAGTACGTTGGTGCTCCGATTCCTGGGTCCAAGTTAACCGGAGGAGGAGTTGGCATCGAGCGGGTATACGCTGCCAAAGGGATCATAGTAACTCCTCTTTTCCTCTCAAGGTAGTTGTCTAAATCTTCGAGAACGACTCGTATGTTCTCAACATTTGTGAGTTTCTCGGGAAGTTCAATCTCATTATCATACTCATCATCCGCTTCTTTAAGACGGTAGAGTCCTTGGATTTGAGCCAATGTTGCCGTTGCTGCACTAAATTCGCAATTGACCTTATTGAGATACTGGACGTAGTACCCAAGCATCTTCAAGCGTTTTTCCAAAACATGCCCGACCAATACTCCAGGGTTCGTAATGGTAATTGGGACTCCAGGAACTGGATTAGCAGCGTCATAGTCCGGATTAGGAACAGTTCCACCGGGTTTCCTGGCATTAGCGCAAATTTCAGCGATATCGTCTTCCTTTAGACCATTAAAATCGCCAATCGAAACAAGGCCTTGTGCATTGAGAGCGTTACGAACTTCTTGTTGACCAATGAGGAGGGTATTCTCAAGGTAGCCATTAAGCTGAGTGAGCAGTTCTTGAGCGGTTGGAGGAGCGGGAGCGACGGGTTCGGCCATGGTTTACTTCTTTTATCTGCGTGTAGACGGATCAATTGGGACTTTCTTGTACTCGGAAGTGAGCATTCTCTTTCAGTCACACGGTCCGGTTCTTCACTCATTTCGGGCGATTCAAAAGGTAGAAAGCGTGCACAGCTGCATCGTCGGCTCATGTTTCATTTATGAAATAATCATGACCGCATAGCAGGCTTTGTCTTGTCAACGGCCAAGACCGGCGCGTCCGCCATTGCCCCAGATGTGCGCACTCGCAGACCACATCTGTTAGCTAGTCCGGTCCAAACCCCGTTGCAGGCCGGATATTCAACGAGAATAGCTGTACGACTTCATTAGTCGACCTTTGGGCGGATCTTTATCATCGATCCAGATATTTCTCGACCTTCCCAGGCCATTGTGCCATAGCTTTTACCATAATCGCAGAGTTTCTTGGGTCTGATAAACCAAAATACGCGTAGGGGTGTGACTCGAAAATATAAAATTGTGACTATCTCATACCTCAAGCTTAGAGGCCTTACTATCGCTAATTTTGCTCAATAGGCTAGCCATATTTTGATTTTTTAGGAAAATTTGAGAATAACCGTATGGACAGCAGACGGGAGGTACCCCCGCAATCGGAGGGAAAATGCAAAAATGCTCGACAATGATGGCGAGATCCGGTGACGCCGTATGCATTCACCCATGCATCGCAAAAACATCCAACCACCGTAAGTCCTTTGCCTTTACCTTTGAAATTGTTGTCTAAAATTAAAGAAGATTTGCCAAGTTGGCTGAAAAGGTACGCTCATTTTTCTGCAGTGATGAAATCGAACGACAGCCCTAACTCACTCATTTTTCAATGCTGACTCGACCGAATTGAAAGCATAGTCACTCTAGTAGTAAATAATCTTCTTGTCAAAGCGGTCGAGGCAAGCTCTATTATTGAGGAAGTTATGGCCATGGGGGTGATGGCTTCCACCATTGTCGAGCGATGGCTTCCAATTTGCATTGTTTCTCGTGGCAGCAAGTTTTCAATTTGAGACCATCCGCCCCACTTGTTACACTGATGAAAATAGTACCACGTAGCTTAATGTACTGAGCCTACTTAGATGTACATGGGTCGGTATCCCCAGCCCTTATCCCGTGCGGCCTTGAGAGAAATCTACTTCCAAACGGCGCACCGTAAAGACAGAAGCAGAAGCTTGTCGCCTCAAAAGACATGAGTTCTGTTTGGACGCTTGTAACTTCTTGGGAAAATGCTTGTGGTTTAGAAACAAGGGTCCATTATGTATCGCCATCGCCCTCTTGTCATGGCCCAAAGTCATAAACTTCTCAGAGAAGTAGCTAGAGGGAAGTTGATAGGAGAGTATCATAGGTAGGAGCATTAGCATTTGCATGCGACTCTAAAAGGACCAACACGCGTCTCACGTGCTGCTGCGCATCCGATCGCGACAAAAAATCCACACGTCTATTTCTGTGGTGGGTTGCTGTCGTTGTTCAATGATTGAACAGACTCTATTGTGGATACTATACTCTCCTAAAAGGTACCGTTTATCCATTGGTGGCATTGACGAACGTCTTGCCCATTGGGGGTAGGAGATGGAAGGACAGCAACAGAAGCGACAACCAGCAGCAGCAGGAGAAGGCACAACGATGCAACCACAAACAAGTGTGTTGCATACTCCTGCTGCTGCAGCCGAGTCTGTGAGTGTCAATCCTCCCATCTCAACTGATGGTGATGTGACTTCCATGTCAGTAGAAACTTGGAAAGGATCTGGTCCTCTAGCAGGAAACAGTTCTCCCTCTCCCTCGATCCATTACACATCGGTCCCCATGGCGGCAACCTCGGTGGCTGCAAACGCACCTCCCTCGCAAGTTTCTACGACGGTGGCTGTCTCCCAACCACCACCACCACCACTGCCGTCCTCGTCTTCCTCCATGACCAATGGCCGTGGGGGTGTGGAAGTTCCCTCTCCTCCGCATGACCCATTTGCCTCGGCGGCAAGGACGCCGGCTGCTTCCACAACCACAACACCACGTCGAAGCTATTGGTCTACACCCGGACGGACAGCAGCAGCAGCATCCAGTACAACCGCAACCACGCCTGGTGGTGCCAGTGGTGGAGAAGGACGTCGACGATGGTTGTCTGGCCGCTTTGGTCGAAGTACAAGTACAGGGAGTGCCCCCAGTGCTGCTGGTGGTGGTTCGAACAAATCATCCACCACTAGACACTCCAACTATGGTGCCACTGCCTCCAACGACGATACCATTGGAAAACAGGGACCGGCGAGTTCCGAAATTTCCAATCGTTCCAACAATAATCCCATGGAGGCACAGCATACAACAACAACCACATTATCCTCACCTCTCTCCACAAAGAACAAGGGCAATCGCAAAACCAATCCAGATCGTGGGAACAATCGATTAGCCGAAACCCTACGAAACAGTTTGCGCAACTTACAACAACGAAGTGCCCCTCCCTCTACGAATCATCACCACCAATCTTCCAATCGCACACGCCTACGTCCAACAGCTGCTTCACAAACACTGCCGTCTTCCACCTCCATGCCCGCCGAAGTTTCCGTCTTGGCACGCTTTGAATCCATTTTGCGCCTGTTGGTACTTTGGACGGTATCCTTCTTTTTGGGTACCTGTTTTTCCTCGTATGGTGACATTGCAAGACATGCCGTGGGATATACGGCAGTGGCCTATGTCACTTGTCTCATCTTGCTCCTTGCAGTAAGGTGGGAAAAGGCTCGTACCAGCAACCCATCGAATTCCCTGAGTCGTCGTCATGCACCGGTGGTAGATGGTATCGTTCGCGATGAAGATCTCGAGGCCATGGAAGAAGGAACACCCTTGTTATTGCTCGACAGCGCGACCAGTCAAGACGAAAGTCACATTCCCTTTCCACCGACGACAAGTAATAGTAGTGTTCTTGGTGGTGGCGAAGACCAATTACTACAACAACAACAAGAACCTTTGGAGGATATGATCCATGACGGTGCTGCAAGACCTCGCGCAGCTACCGTCCATTCCATTTGTCCTCCACCGTATCGCCCGGAGCATCATCGTCACCAAAAAAGTTCCGGTAGTAATACTCCACTTCTCCAATATGTGCCCGATCCAGTCGATTTACCGCAACCTCCTCCTCCTCTCCCACCCATGCCACAGTCCGTGTCCTCTCCCCAAACCACAGCTGTGTCAAAGCGTCCTCCCAACCAATCCTCCAACTCAAAAGCTTTGCCCAAGAAGCCTCGTTTTGCACATTCCTCGCTAAAACCATTGTATGTGACGGATGCCATGGCGGAACCTGTTCCCAGCCGAGTCAATGTCAACAATGCACAGCAGATACATGTGATGGATACAGAGTACTTTTTGGGTCAATTGCTCATATTAGTTCGGACACCGGATATGGATGACCCCAACCAACCATCCTTACCAGAAAACCGCACGGCGATGGACTTTTTCCGAGGCAAACAACGTCGGTTTGAAATGCAATTCCAAGGCAAACTCAAAAGGATACCTACGGGACGTGTGTATTATGCCTGTGAACTAGATCAGCCCTTCAAGTTGGGAATGATTCAACGCGCATTTGTGGGTGCCGCCATGGCCTTTGTCAAATCGTCCAATCCCTTTTTCCATTACAGTATTACAGGTGACGCAACAACGGGGGAACCACCCCATATGGCCTTTCCGTTGGTGGAAGGGATGAATTCTCTGGTTGTGACACCACCAGGACAAATACCACCGAAATTGGGATCGATGATTCAAGAATCGGCGGAATCCCAAAAGAGTCGCAAAAAGGGAACCACGCAGATTGCATGGAATTTAGAAGACACGTATACATTTTCCATTTACACCGCATATGTGGACTTTTTGCAGTGGAAATGCCTGAATCTTCCTGGCATACGACCATTCACCTTGTCCTCGGTCTTGGGCATGCAGCCCATCAATATGGTTGCTTATGAACTCGATGAAAAGAAAAAGTCTTCCGATTCTACAGTACAGGGCAATCGAAAAGGGGACGGCAACGCATCAAATCGAGACAAGGGTCCGCATATTCGCCGAAAAGATCGAACATGGTTTCATCTGGAACTGTGCAATGATGGAATCACTCAGTTGGGACCGGCATCACAAAAAGTGGTCCAAGCCGCGGCCGAGTCAGACGACAAACAGAACCAGGTAGATGTAGATCAGTTTTTGGCGATGAACGCGAACGGAGTCAACGACCAGAGGGGTCCGACAGAAGAACAAATCCCATTGGTCGAAGGGCCTGAGTCTCCCGATGAGACAGAAGAAGATGAAGCGGCGGCTGAACTGGGTGAAGGAATCTACGTTCGTAGTGGAGATCCCATTGTTTTGAAAGAAGCTGTTGCTATTCCAGCTGAGGAGTCGCAAGCTTTACCCTCATCGATTGCAACAACCCCATCGTCATCCATGACACTGACTTCCGGAGCAGCATCTGTTGTCACGATTGGTGGAGGGTTTTGCCTCTTGCAAGAACAGCAAACATCACAACAGCCACAATCAAGCGCCTCTCGGATTGTCATTGGAGTGGCCAAACAAGCTCGATATCGCAACAGCCGAGGTGCGGCGGCTGGAAGCTCTCTGATTAAGAATGGCGACACGGTATTTTTCAAGCTGATCAAGAACGACGGTACAACTCTTTTGTTGACAATTCACCGGGGTTGGTGGTTGAAGTGGGTGGCGATGGCACCAAATAAGAATTGCTACTTCACAATCCACACCCATAGCCTGGACGATGTAGAAGCTGCCGAAAACAAAATGGATGATGAGGAAGAATATGACAACCCATCACCTTCTTACCTCAGAGTTGGAGGTACTTTCTGGCTTCAACATCGGCGGTGGCCAAAGTATGCCGTAGGCGTTTCTGCAGAAGGATCTGCTGCGTATGGCGGAAGATTGATGGCACTGTACAAACATGGATCAGACCGTCGTCCTCTGGGAGTTCCACAGCAACAAACAAGCGATTCGAAAGCAGGAGAGACTTTAGCACCTCTATCGATTCCCCCTTTGGACGATGCTGGAGACGGATATTCGGATGAAGAGGACGCTGGACCAGACGTAGTCAAGGCTCCGTCACAATGGATGAACCCTCTTCTTTTCCGAGCAATGGAAGGAGTAGTATCCTCTGGCGAAGAAAGAATAACTCGAAGCAGTTCCTTGTCAAATCTGAGCGACGATCCTGCACTGACGGAAGTTCCTCCCAGGACGAAACAACGCTTTTCTGCAGACGAAACTCGAATGGATGCTCCGGCATGGATCGAGCTGATGAATCGATCGAAACGCGTTGTGCATCTGGCATATGTTGTTCGAGTTGTTCCACCATTGATCTCAAAGGTCGAGGAAGACCCATGCTCAGCCTTTGTTCGTATCCGCACGGGACGTGATTTGGCGGAGGTGATGCGTGTAGGTCAAAACTGGCGAAGCAAAACGCGGTCCATAGCTTCGGTGTCACCAAGCGCAGGACGCCGACGGCAAAGAGGAGAACGAGAAGATTCTTCTTTTCCGGCGGTCGCTCGCAGCAGTGGAGGTGAATCAGTATCCAGGAAAAGCATTGCGACGACGGGTGAAGATGAGGACGAAATGAGAGGAGCTGAGGTTTCCCTGGACGATTCAGACGATTCTCAAGACGATGCTGATTTCTTCGAGAATGACGACGAGGCTGAAGGAGCGGACGCATCCAGCAACGATGCTCTACAGCCACACCATCGTCGGCGCCCAGGAAAGCTCATCGGTAAATTAGCTCGTTCGGTGAAGCACAGGACATCAGCGGTTGTGAAAGTTGGAAAAGGAACAGTATCGGCGGGGAAATCGATGATTCCGATCCGACCGAAAATCCCTCCGATGAAGGAACCAAACTCAAAACAAGTTTCCTCTGCACGCTCTCGTCGCCGCACTGAACGAGAACTTCATAAGGCACTGAGCCGTGGTATGAAACGAATGGATCGGAATGAATCAGGGAATGCTAGCATTAGTACAGAGTTGATTCCAATTATGGCAGGAGAACTGTCGGCACCCGAGCAATCCTGTCGTACAGTATCCAATATGCTTATTAGAATGTCCAGCATCTCGCGATCATCTGAGAACAATGGCTCTTTCAACAACTTACTGAATTCTCAGATCAGTTTCTCCTCCGACCACGACGTGAGTTTTCTTCGCGGAACGGTTCTCGATCTTGGTGTCACACCAAGCAAGAAACATGGAGAAGCACTTGCAGGCTACATCGTCGCGCGGTGTTTATGGGATGGTCATTGGAGAGAGGAATGGTGTGCTCTTTACAAACAAATAATCATGTTCTATGCGCCTCTTACAGACACCCCAGGCCTAGAACTGTCACTGGCCGATGTCCAATCGTTCCGTTTGCTGGATCTTGGCAATGCCAGCCCATTACCAGGATTACCAATGTTGGTTCTGGAAACCGCATGGCAATGCTACTACATAGCCTTTTGGAATGAAGAGCTTCGTCGTCAATTTCATGAGATTCTTGATACTGCCAAAACAACTTTTGATAAGAGTGTCTCGGGGCTTCAGGGTGAGCAAGATCTATGGAAGGCTCGCTTTTGGCAAGGCTTTCATGCATCGTTTGAAGCCTCCCTGTCGGGAGGAAAAGGCAAATGGGCCGAAATCGTCCATGCCAAGAGGAAGAAACGACGAGTTGTGTTGAACAATCGCCGAATGGCCTTTGATCTTGCTCCTTTTAGCGAGCAACCTGTGAACTTCACTGAAACGTTGCTGTCGTGGTGTTTGTCGTTTCGGTTGGAATCCCTGTTGGAGCATCCAGAAGCATTGGGTCGATTCTTGGATGCCACGAGCCAACTTCAAAATTTCCCGCTCCATGACTTGGATTACATGGGTCCAGAGACCTTTTGTATTTTTGTCAATCTGTATCACTGCTTGTTACAGCATGCCTTGTTACTGACTGTCAAAGGTCCTTTGACGAAGCGATCCTGTGGTCATTTTATGCGAACCAATTGTTACGAAATTGGAGGGGATGTCTTTTCGCTGGCCGAACTTCAATTGTGTGTCATTCGAGGTCGCATGTCGCGACCGGTGGCACCCAAGGCGCCCTTTTACGATGCCCCCCGCAAATCACAAGCCTTTCGGCATTACTACGCACTAGGCTTTACATCTCCCTTGGTGAATTTTGTCATGAATACGGGTAATACAATGAGTCCCCGCCAAGTGGCTGTGTTTGGACTAGACAACTTTTACGAGCAATTGTGGGCGACGGCCATTGCCCATGTTCGGAAAAATGTGACGGTAGATGACAGTCGACGCATCATTTATATTCCCCGTGTATGCGACGCGTTTCGCTTTGATTTTTGCGACTCGGTAACCAACTTCCCGGGATGGATTCATGAATGCCTTCGCTTTTGTCTGACGCTTCTCGAAGAAGAAGAGGATCAAGCACTCGTTTCCAAGATTGAAGCCATGTTGCAACAGGACCATGGTGTCAGTGTCAAATTCCAACCCGTGTCGGAGCAGTACCATAGCACCCTGCAGGCTCTTTCGTTGGCGAAACTGTTGAGCAATAACAACAGCGACCACACTTCAACGAGCAACAACATGGGAGCTGGCACGGCTGGACCTGAGGATGGTGCCTGCACATCAGTGGAATGAGAGCAACGACTTTTCATTGAAAAAATTCTCTGTTTCTACTTTTTCCAAGTAATTGTGATTACTACCTAGTTTTTCTCCAAGATGAAACAGCCAGGAACCGTGATCAAGGCTCTCACAAAGTTGCATCCCATTCATCTTGGATGGACCCCTTGCGCCTGATGAGAATGCCGTCCTGGATCATGGAGAAAACAATGGCTTTGTTAAGCAAGCCATGGCTTTGGCGTGACACACAACACAGATTGCAGAACTTTGGAATATTCCTTCATGAGAATTTCTTGCCGCGGAACATGACACTCGCCGAAGATGACTCGATCCTGGCCACCGGAGACTTTTTGGATATTCTAATTTGCTATTTTATTGCTTTTGATCTTCGCTTGTCGTCGTCACCGTGGTCCCATCCTCGTTAGGTTTGTTGTCATTTTCAATGGGTTTTTGTGCATGAAAGTAGCAACGCATGTCGTAGGCATCTTCCCCATCGGCATAATATCCCTTTTCGACATCATTCACTTGATACCGCAAGGTTACGCTGTACAAATGGTAGGCCGCTTTGTTGGATTTGCGGACATGCAAACTGACATATTCGGCACCCAGGACATGTTCCATTTCGTATTGCGATCGTTTCATTAGAGCCGTGGCAATCCCACGTTTCCGATGTGTCCTCAAGACCGATAAGGACGTAATGTGACCATGACGGGCCGGTCGACCAGTGTTGTTGTTGTTGTTATTATTATTGGCCGTGTTGTCTTCTTCTTCCATCTTGGCCAAGACATAGCCCACAATGTTGCCATCAAAATCTTCGGCCACCCACAGCAATTGCGGCCAACTGAGCAAATGATAAAAATAGTACTTCATCTATATAATTTCAACAAAAATCAAAATGTGAGTAAGTAGACGAATCAAACGCAATTCTGTTTCTTCCGATAGTTCTCGAGTTTTGAGACACCAAGCCAGGCACCATCCGGGGTCCGGTCCATACAAGCGATGGGATCTTATTGTCCATGAGCGAAACTCCACTCCTTCTGCACCTTGTCGAAGATTATGTACACTGAAACGATGAACTTTCTTACCTGATAATTTTCGGGCAAACACCATAAGTTGGTGTTTTGCATTTGAAGCAAATCATGCACCGTCGCTTGTCGAATGTTCACCATGGTCGTTTGGTGTGTTCGGTGGTTTCTTTGTTGCGGGGAAAACCACCCCACCACCCTGCGGATGGATGACAGACGTACGTGACATCTTTGAAACGCGACTGACTGAAAGAAGTCGCTTTAAGGTCGCTCAATATCCAAAGGTTTTGGGGAGAAGCATCAAAAAGAGGCAAAGAGGACAAAGGGAACGACCAACAATGGCAAGCGCCTCCAACGCGGATACTACAACGATCACCGCATCATCGTCCTCGGAGCATGCTCTTCCTCCGGGAAGTGATGGAAAATGTGACATGTGCTGGGGTGCTCATGGAGATCATGGATTTCGGTTGTTGCAATGTCAAAAATGTCATTTACGGGTTCACGATGAATGTTATGGCTTGGTCTCTCCTCCAGCACCCAACGAGTCTCCGACAAACAACAACCCTAACAACAATGATAACAACCAGAATCCTTCCGACACACCGTCGTGGACATCCTTTTGGTTCACCTGTTGGGCTTGTCAATCGGTGGGTTCGGTGGTCAAATTTCGACAGCGCGATCCGGCGACTGGGAAGCGCTTGCAATTTGCCGTAACGGAGCGACCCACCGAATGTTGTTTGTGCAGTGTCGATGATGGTCTCGATCGTCCCCATGCCATGCATCCTCTGTACGATGATTACGGCCTCAAGGGTCGACAGATTCGATTGCCACCGTCCAAACCCAGTAGTTTGGGAGTGTTGGCACAACAACAATCTCGACGAGGGAGTAGCACAACTACACTGCAAGGACCAGAAACGGGTAAATTGTCTTCCAACAATCTCTTGCCAGCTCGACCAGCGTGGGCGCATACCTTGTGTGCCATGTTCATGAATAGTGCCAAAGTAGGTGGTTTTGTGTTTGGATGTTTCAAGGATGGAACCTTTGGGGGCGAACAAGATGAGGATGACATGAGTTTGGATCGTGAAGAAGTCGATCCAGCACGGTTGGTCTGGGACGATGATACAGCCTCGCTCAATTCCGCCTTGGGACATGGGCCAACGGACAATAACGATGACGACGACGACGATGGCAATTTGCATCACTTTGTATTCATGCAAGAAAAATGGTATGGGAAACAAAACGAGTCTGTGAAATTGATTAAAGAAAGGCAAACCGAGTTGAAATGTATTCAATGTGCCTCGCGAGATGAAGGCACCTTACGAGTGGCCATGCAATGTTTTGCCAATGATGACGATGAATGGGAAGTGGGACAAGGGACGCATACAGATTTGGGAGGCCAGGTACGTATTAGCTATACTCAAGTATCCAAACAATCTCAACAGCCACCATTCGAAACCACTGGTGGTTATCAGAGAGTGCTGGGATTGAACCGTGTCATACTCACCACTTCTCTTTCTCTTTCCACAACAATACACTTTTATCTGCAGGATTGTTATCAAGCCATGCATGTGGGGTGTGCCTTTTATGGACCCGGCAGTCAACATCCCAACTGTCGTCGAGTCTACTTTTTTCCAGGAAATGACGATGGCGATCCTATTTTTTCCCTTTATTGCAGTGTCCACGCCAAGGATTTGCCGCAACCCGACGATCCCCATGCCGCCGCCGACGACGACGCATTTGCACCCAAAAGTCATGAACAACTAGAAGAGCCTGAAGGGGAAGAGCAATTCGATGAAGATGAAGAGAGTGCGCTGGAGGACTCCTCACCAGATCACCAAGAAACCAAAAAGCGGAAACGACAGCAACCAACAACCACAAAAGCAAAACCACACAATCCCTTTCATGGAAACAACCGAAACAAATTGAAGCAACATTTACTCATGAATGAGCGACGCGCCAATAGTAGCAGCAACAAGACATCCTCGGATCTTGTCGTCCGAGCAGGTGGTGGTGGTGGTCATGGTCGAAATTTTGGTCGATCGTCGGGATCCTGTGTCCCCTGTCAACCATCCACTGCTATGAGATCTGGCAGTCTTTTGCAAAGACGGCGAGAAGAGCTACGACGAGAGGAATTGGCTCTGGGGAAACGTATAGCTCGTCGACCACAGGTTTGGAACCGCAAACGACGCAATCGTTTTCAACAGGATTGGAAATCACGTCCACCAGATCCTGCCGTTATGGCAGCCTTGGAAGTGGCACCTCTGGTACCCAAGCCACATGGTACAGCGGCAAGGACGTCCTCCATGGAGAGTATCACCATGAACTACGAATTTACGACTTTCAAACAATTGAAAAAAGACATGACCTATGACTTGGTGGAAGCCCTCAAGTCGGTGGAAGGGCCCGACGCCACTGGGCGCTTGACCAAGACTCTGATTGCAAAGTGGAAACGACAACTGGGCGATGCAATTTCCAACGAGGAATTCAAGAAACACTTTGAAAAGGCGCGGGTCATGGCCAAAAAGGAAATTGAGCAACCTTTGTCCACGACTCTGTACAAACGCGTCCCGGCAAACCCCAATGTCGACGTGAAAGCGTATTTGGAGGAGTTGGACTTTGACTCGATTCAAAAAGGAATTGCCCAAGGTATGATTAAGCACTTGGACAAGGAAATTCGAAAATTGGAGACCTTGGACGAAACTACGGGTATTGAATGTGCCCGGAGAATTCGTATCGAACAAAAAAGGATTAACAGTACGCTCAAGAATGACGAATTTAAAATGTTGTGGATCACTGCCAAAAGAGTAGTGGGTCGAAGGTATAACGTGTCCTTAAAGGTCGTTAACAACAAGAAGACGGCCTCTAAAAATCAAAACGAGGAAAACACTGAAAATAACAATAACAATAACCAAAGACCGCCTTCCATAACCATCAACACTGGCCAAAAGCATGGAGGAGAAGCATCTTCCCAAACAGGGAATCATCAAGAAGGAGACAACGAGGACAATCTATTAGACTTTTGTGAAGACGAACGATCTCCTGGAGGTCAGTCGGGTACTTCTATGGTCACATCGGAGGATGAGTTGTACCGTCAAGCGGTACAAAAGATTAGCACTATCCAGTCAACAGAGCCACATTTGCCCCTTCACTCTATTCTGGAATCGGAACAGACAAGATATTCCGAAATGGCCATGCAAGGTACCATTTCCGAGGCTCAATTCGACCATACATGGAAGCGTGTTGTGAAAGAGTCGCAAAACCTGTTCCAGAAGCATTTGGCGTCTTCGAAAAAGAACCCAATGGATTGGAGCTTTTTGTTCGCAGGATCGTCTTTTGATGCCTCCAAATCTGATTCTTTCTTGTCAGATTTTGATCTCATGGATGGTGACAGTGTTTGATCTTACATGGTATAGGTGACATGTTCAAAAGATTTTGTTTGACTATCCATGGATCAAACTACTGCGTGGCATGGAATGCTGTCGACTCCCTATCAGCGGAATTGCGTCTAGGTCAAGTAGAATACATCTTCTACGAGTTAAAGCGTTGCTTTTCCATAGATCTCTTATGAAGTCGTCTTATGAAAAACATCTACATGTTTGTACATTGAACTTGATTGCGCAGTCATTTACCAATCTCCACGATTCATCACAGAAAGCTGCTGGCCTTACACTCGAAACACTCTTACAACAGCAATGTTTCATGACGTAGCTCATTATGCCTTGTACTGGTGAATGAGTAGCGCGTAGCCACCCGGTAGTTGAATAGCTCTCTCTTCTCCTTCGAATTCTTGTTCACGCGCTTCACGAATTGCTTCCAACAGCCAACCAGGAAGTTCTTCCAACCGTCGGTCATCCTTTTCTTTCTTCTCTTTTTCCTTCTCCTTTTCTTTTTCTTCCTTCTGGTTGTTTTGTGGGGGCCGAGGAGGCGGGGGTACAAAGCCTCCGGATCCGCCAGTGGTTTGGCCAAAAGAAGATGTACTCACAGGAGCTTGAGTAGGCGCAGATGCAAATTGGTCCGCCGGGGCAGTGTAAGGCGTGGCTCCAGGTACCAAGCCATATAGCGCGTGAAGAAATTGATAGTTTGATGCATCTGGTGTCAAGTTGTTACGATGGCGGGTCGTGTAGTCCATACAGTTACCCAAGTCCCGGTTGTTGAAGTTTTCATCCGTCCAATAGAGCTAAGACAAACTTCATCGCGCCACACGTTTTGCCCTTTCTGAATACCCTGTTTCACCAGGTAACGAGCGACAGTCCGTCGACCAGCAGTGTGGAAAGTAGTCTCTTTCACCGCCTGTAAGCAACGGGAGTGGAACACATCAATGGTCGAGTTGACCATCTCAAAAGGAAGCTTCAATGATGTTCATATTTGTAGGTATAGGATCGTTCCGTCTCGAGTTTGATTTTGCGTCAACGGTGCTTTGCGTTTCTTCAAGGCGATCAACAGTAGTGTCCGGCAAGACCATGATTCATTCATCTTTTCCAGGACTACGAATTTCGTTCTTGTCATCGCCATTCGTGATTGTTGATGCTTCTTGCACATCATGTTCACTGATGCCTCCTTCACTTTCACCAGGACGATTTTGTTGAAACAAGCTGCCTCGTAACAGGAGACGAGCGTTGCAATTGGCGTTGAGGACAGTAGTAATAGCCGCGGTAGAGGGTTTACGTCCCCGACCAGTGCTCCCGCCACTACTGCTTTTCCCAGTTTTCTTTCCTTTACCATCCTTGGGACCTCCGACTTCGTCGCCATCCTCGGCATTGTTTAGGTTATCATTGATATTGGAATCATTCTCATCCGTGAAACCAAGATCCAAATCTTTGAGTAATCGTTTCTTGGTATCCAAATTTCTAAGAAAGGCCTTGATTTGGACTTCGGAACGCCCTGTTTGTCGAGCCAATTCGAAAGTGTTCGGGTTCCCTGCTCGAACCGCCTCTTGCAACAACGTTGATTCCCCGGTCGTAAAGGATACGGCCCGATTCGGTTGGGGTTGATGAGTAGGTTTGGCGGCAGTCGCGGAAGAGACTTCCGTGACAGGCCCTTTGGCCAAGCTTGTCTGATCCGTCGGAGCATTTCCCTTTGCTGTAGCAGTTTCTGTGGAGGTTCCCGAAGGAATCGTCGCGGCCTTGTCCGTTGTTCCTGCCAGTGGAGAAAGATGGTTGCCTTGGCCCTTTCGCGCCTTGCCAGATCGCGCGGCGTGCAACTGTGCGGCTGCTTTGGCCAGATGCTCCATCATGGCTTGATCCATTTCAATATGACTTGGTAACATGCTTGCCAGTTGCTTGGCCGCCGCTGTTTTGGGAGTGGCGCTGAAATTGCTGTTAATTCGATTGGTACTTGGTCGAAGCGACGGCGAAGAGAATGGAGGAAGATTGTCGTCTGTATTGTCTTCATGTTCTTGTTCCTGTTGTTGCTGTTCCAAGCTTTGAGTCACAGATGCTGATATGGCTTCTACATTGAGTGAACCATCATTTAACGACGAGGACGACGTGGTGGCATTGGTTGGTGGCGTTGGTAACAAAAGCGATGACCCAATATCAGCCTCGCGAGAACTGCCGTTTTCCTCATGATTGACTGAGGAAAAAGGTGTTGCGCGGGTGTGCCGCAAGGACGGAGGACTACACGGAGCCACAGTGGCGTGTTCGTCCTTGTGTTCTGCTTGCGTTTCATCATTTTCCGGAAAAGGGTTGGTGTTGTCGCCAAAGTAACCTTCTTCCATGGGATCCATCAAACTTTCATTTGGTATTACTTCTTCTGCATCTTCTTCTTCTTCTGCGAATTGTGATTCCCGTAATTTGTCAAAACGTCTTCCCAGTCCAACCAGCCGGGCGTGCAACAAAAGCAAATAGGTTGAGGCCATTTTCAATCGTCCCAACTGTTGTGCTTCCGATGCCGCTTGAGCTAAATCGGCAGATTCTTGCAATACATTGTCAAATACATTGTATCCTTGGGGATAATACTCCATACCGGACCCATCCATTGGATCGGTGGCAGACACGTTGCCCATACTAGGAGTTGTCATGCTGCCCTGGGTTGCACTCTGCAGTTCACTGCGATTTGCAGGTCGCTTGGTTCGGCGATACGAACGACGCTTTTTCGAAGGCGAACCAGGGTTGTTGCTCAAGGGAGTGGATGCATCTGCAGGTGGATTTTTCTTTGGTGTTGTTTCATTTTCCATGGAAGGCGCGGTGCGTTTCTTTGATGTAATCATGGCTCTTGCAGGTGTCTTGTGATCATTCGACGACGACAAAGAATTCTTCGTTGTGGATGTTGTTTTTGTTTTTGTGACCTGCATCGTCGCATCTGGAGCCTTCAAATCACCTTCTGTTCTGGTATCTGATTTCTTGTCGCCCTTGAATACAGAACCCGACGGCCGTCTCTGCACGACAGTCGTCCCCTTTGCTCCTTGATTAGTGGTCGCAACTTTTGGCTCCTTGATGGATAATTTTTCTTCATTTTGACTACCCGTTCCTTCCTTCATTTCAGCCTCTTGCCTCCCTGATTGCGACATGACGACAGTAGTTCTGAGAAGTTTCCAACCTGATCTTCTTTGTCGATTTCTGAAGAGTTCTCAAGAGCAGCCGCGGCGTGATGATTCTAGATTCGGCCGTCATCGGGAATCATTGTGACAAACAAAAGAAACTTGAGCCGTAAACTGACTACTGACTACAAAATATGTCCGTATATTTGTCAGTTGTAAATCTACTTAAACAGCCAGGGTGGGACGAGGAGGAGCTAGGGTGTGAGGAGTGGCTTAACTCCGAGAAGGGCAATAGCGACGAGGAGTGGACTGCCCCTGTGAGATCCGCGTAAGCGGATCGAGGGGGCAGTCCACGACAAGAAGCTATTGCCCGACGAGAAGTTAAGCCACGAGGAGCGCCCTGCGACGAGGAGTCCCCGGGGCTATTAAAGTATGTTAGCTTCCTTTGTCACGAGGAGTCGTGCCAGCGCGCTCTAGGTATTTATCGGTCTTCCTAAGTGATCGGTACTCTTAATGTATACTTAGTACTCGTGAGCCTAATTAGTCTTAGAGACTTACGCTGGCCATACTCATGATGGCGCACAAGGTAATCTTTAATCCTTTGTAAATAACCCAGTCACTTAAGGGATCACATACAACTATATCGGATGACTTATAACGCTCAATGTCTAAGTATCATTCGTCCCACATTTATCGCATGCCAATCAAACTCCGAGGCGTGCTTGTTCCATAAATACTCAAACAGAATACTTATAGTCAATGTTCCCCATTTCCCACTCCGACTGATACAACAACACAAAACACAACACAGCACCAACAACCAACACCTACTTTTTCGTTTCCCGGGCTATTCTAGATTACTACACTAAAGGAAAATATCCATGTACAGTAAGTTTTGGGGCTTAGGTAGTGTGAGTGTGGGGAGTGACCCACTCCTCAGTGAGTGGGGAAGGGCACGACGACGGTAGAACGACGAGTGATAAAGGTAGTCAGCAACTGATCAGTCGCGTTTATGGAAGATCTGAATCTGGAATCTGGATCTGGGAAAAAATGACAATGGGAAAGTCCTTTGTTATCTCTTTGCAATCACAATGACATATCGTTCCAGATATTTTGCTTTTGCGAAATCACCTCCCGACTACTCGTAGTTCTTACGTCTAGAAAATCGGGCGTCTGTTGAAGAGCTGAGTGTTCCTTTCTACGAGTATTCATATTCGCATGTGTGAATGTCTCGCCAAAGACGACCTCGCGGGACCAACACGTTGCCATGAAACATGGACTGCAAAATGCTCGAGCGCCCGACAAGGAACGTTTAAGTATAGAGGAAGACGACATGCATGGGAAAAGCAAACTTATTTCTGGCTAGTTCCCGCTGGTTTTCCCACCATGTTACGAATACGAATATCTGTACTCGTATTTCTTCCAACCTTGCCGTGACACGCGCCTGACTGGCAAGCTGAGAATGCACAGGAATCGATCTTTGCGTGTCAGCCGTCATTTTAAAGCGTGCTTGCATCGTCAATCGATCGTCATACAAAGAGGACTGTTAAAATATTGGACATATCGCCTCGCGTGCTCAACGGTCACAACGTATGCGCTACACAATTTTGGGGAACGTACACACGATTCCTACGGGATCATTCCATTCCAGTCCACCCTAGGTTTAACCTTATAATCTCTTTTGCCACCTGAGTCCAACTCATCTACTTGGGCCGTAGGAGAGTTTTCACACGCTTCCTCTGCGCTAAAGTGCAGTTCACTCGACAGTCTCGATCAATCGCCTTCGGACCTTCGCAAGCACTACAATGGCACGTCGTACTCGCGGTGAAGATCCACGACGCGGCGTCGGAGCGCCGGAAGACGAAGAAGAAGCAGTTGCGGGCAATCAAGGAAACCCCAACGAGCAAGAAGAGGAGGAAGAGGAAGACGATTACCTCGAGGCACGTCAAGTGATGAATCAAGACCTTGTCGACGCGCTAGGTAGCGCCACACAACGAATTGTGATGGCGATTGACCGCGCAGTCGCAGCCATGGGAGCTCCTGGAGGTGCAGTTCCACCAGGAGGAAATCCGTTCATCCGCACCCCATTGCAAGCACGAACGGATCAGACACTCGACTTCCATCAAAAGGAAGGTCGCAAGTACTACGAGAACGCGACGCGCTCGCTGTTCTCAAGCAGTGAAGACAAGTTCGATGTGGAACCAAGCAAGTTCCAACTGTTCATCACACTGTTGTTGAATCGCGCCAAGGATTTGGGAATGCTCAATTCACCTGCAACCCATGGGAATGCGATGCTACCCAAAGACCCCAAGAATCCAGTAGCAGACGGTGCTATCAACATCATCAAGGACTACGGACGGGCCCACTTGGAAGACATCAGAAAGTGGGAGCGAGAGATCCTCAACAACGAAAGCAGGATCAGCCAGAACTCGAAGATTCTGTTTGACCTGTTGATGAACTCCCTAACGGCGAAGGGAGCACAGCGAATCCAGATATGGCGTTCACAGTATACTGTGGACGGTATGGATGCTGGAGCCTGTTTGTTCAAAATAATTGTCCGCGAGAGTTATCTTGACTCAAACGCGACAGTTTCAACAATCAGACTCAACCTAACTAACCTGGATGAATACATCCGAACAAACGGCAGCGACCTAGTCGCATTCAATGCCTACGTCCAAAGCCAAGTGGACGGATTGAAGGCACGAGGCCATACAACGAGCGACCTCGTAGTTAACCTATTCAAAGGGTACAAGGCCGTTGAAGACGACAAGTTTAAGGTGTACTTACAAGGTATCGAGAACGGCCACGAAGACGGATCGGCAGAAGTCGACGCACCAACCCTTATGCTTTGCGCCGTCAACTTTTACAAGACCAGGCTCACCCGAAACGAATGGGAACAACCAACGGAGCAACAGAGGGAAGTGCTTGCCTTGCAAACTCAAGTTGAATCACTGAAGAAGCAACAAAAGAGGACCAAGAACAAGGACAGTCCTGATGGGAAACGCCAAGCAAAACAAGAAGGAGGATCGGCAAGCAAACCACCCAAGCCAAACTGGCTCCGAAACAACGTACCACCAAAGGAAGGGGCCGAGCGCCGATTCCGAGTATGGAACAACGCAAAGTGGTGGTGGTGTGGTCCAAACACAGGAGGCAACTGTGGCGGCGGGTGGAGGACCCATCAACCGTCCGAGTGCCGGACCAAGAAGCGAGAAGCGAATCCATCCGCAAGTAAGAAAAAGGAAGAAGGAAGTGGGCGAAACAAGTCGTCCAACTTCTCGGGAAAGAAACGCAAACAAGACGCAATCAAGTTGGCGGTTGCCAACGAGGCGATCATGTCCGATGAGGAAGACAAGAACCACTCGGACGCGGAGGACTCGGAATACAGTACCTGACGGACCTGGAGGAAGTGGAAGATAAGCATACTAACCATGATGGTATATATGTTCACCACTTTCTCCCTTAGGCACGCCATAGACTGGTTGATTGTTGGTATCGCATACCAAGCAGTAATGGGGATCCTGATAATGACGGAACTCGTCACATATATAGTGGACGACGATCCCGAAGAGAAACAGGACCCACAAGACTGGCTGTCGCGGGCTCTCCACGCCACCAACAAAGGTATAGAGAGAATAGCTGGCAGACTGCACGCCTGAATCAAGTCGAACCGGAACGGACGAATGCGCAGCATGCAGCACCAACTCAACACAAGACGAAGGCACAAAGTGAGTCTCAGAGTCCTTGCAGCCGTCATCGCCATGTCAGCAGGAATGTCCAACGGAGCACGACAGGTTGGAACCTTCGACACTGACTCACGATTGGTTGGCATCGACAATCGATGCTCAGGATGCATCAGTCACAGAAGGGAAGATTTCCCAGGAGAACTGACAGAATGCAAACAAGCAATCAAAGGATTCGGAGGGGCCAGAACATACAATGTTTGGCAAGGAACCCTTCAATGGGACTGGGACGACGACCAGGGAATCCCCCATAGGATGACAATCCCACGATCGTATTACGTTCCAGAAGGACACGTCAGGTTACTGAGCCCACAGCACTGGGCCCAAACGCGAAAGAACCAAGACAAACGCGGTGGAGCAGGTACAACGACAACCGCCCAGCACGTCACCCTGTTTTGGAACAAGAGGGAGAACAGGAAAACTGTTCCCATCGACAGCGAACATACCAATGTCGCAACATTCGCCCTGTCAGGGGGATACGAATCGTATCACCGATACTGCAGGGAAACCAACACTGGAACCAAGGATGACGACCGGGATCCAATCACCATCGACGAACTCCGAGTCGACGCAACCGTAGTGTCCGACGACGAGGATGCATCCGATGACGATAACGGCGAATCATCGCAGGAGCAACAGGATCCAAGTGATTGGCCAATGGAGGACGAACAAAACGACAACAAACCACGTGAGTTCGACATAAATGGCAAACAGGCCACCACATTGGACGAGCCAGCTCCAAACATCATCATAGATGAGGAAGAAAGGCTCCCAACACCAACCGCAGAGCTGCTCCAATGTCATTACGACTTCGGACACTTACCGTTCACGAAACTTCAAAGAATGGCAAGGGACGGAACCCTTCCATCACGACTCTCAAAATGCAAGGTGCCAGTCTGCTCTGCGTGTCAGTATGGAAAAGCGACCAAGCGCCCATGGAGATCGCGAAACCGACGCGACCGAGAGGCGGAGCGACCACCGAGCAAACCAGGAGAGGTAGTGTCAGTTGACCAAATGGAGTCACCAACCCCAGGACTGATAGCACAAATGACCGGTTTTCTAACGAAGAAGCGGTATAAGTACACTACAGTCTATGTCGACCAAGCGACGGGACTGGGATTCGTCTACCTCCAAAAGTCATCGGGCGCCGAAGAGACGCTAGAAGGGAAACTAGCCTTCGAACGGTACGCTATGGCTAGAGGAGTAAAGATAGCTGCATACCACGCCGACAATGGCATCTTCAAGGCCAAGGCGTGGGTAGACGCATGCAATCGACAAAACCAACCACTGACGTTTGCCGGTGTGGGAGCTCATCACACCAACGGCAAGGCCGAAAGGCGGATCAGAGAGTTGCAAGGCATGGCTAGAACCATGTTGATCCACGCCAACAGGCGATGGAAGAATGCAATAACCGCGAACCTATGGCCCTACGCCATAAGACACGCAAACGACTGCCTAAATGCTGCACCAAACATGCAACAACCAAGCAAGCGCTCACCGCTACAGCTATTTAGCAATACACCGGTGAACGTGAATCGAAAGCACTGGAAGCCGTTCGGTTGTCCAGTGTATGTCCTGGACGAAGCTCTCCAGGGAAACAAGCCCTACCATAAGTGGAAACAAAGGGCAAGAGTGGGGATCTACCTGGGACAGTCCCCGATCCACAATAGGAACGTGGCAATGGTCCTGAACCGATTCACGGGACATGTTAGCCCGCAATTTCACGTCAAGTTCAACAAGAGCTTTGACGTTCCAAGACAAGGATTCCTGGAGTCACACTGGCAGTACAAAACACATTTCAGCGCAACACCAGAGCGCGCAAATGTACACCGAACGCCAGAGCCAGAGGGAGGCCAAACGCCACCAAAGACTAGCAACAAAAGGGCGAGATTCCAAGAGCCAACTGAAACTCCAGCCAGCGAACCAACCCAACAACAGAATGATAATGCGCAACCACGAAACGAAAGTCCGCCAACGATCCCAACTGAGGATGGCCAAGACCCCAGTGAGACAACCGGGACGCCGAACACAACGGGGGAGGGCTCGACTAGTCGACAACAGAGAAGACGAACAACAAGTGAGCGGCGAGGACAGAGGGAGCAGGGCGGTAGCACTCCCACTGAACCATCACCATCACAAAAGACACGGTTCGGCAGGATAATAAGGCCTGTACAACGGCTGATTGAAGTAATGACGACTGAAATAGTCGCGAACACAACACACAGCGAGCAGGCTGTAGAAGGTGAATTGTTTTGTCTTGAGACCATGTTCCCACATGATCCACCAGCATCACCCAACGAATCATTGCTCGCATACAAAGCAGCGGCATCGGATCCAGATACTATGTATCACCATCAAGCGATGAAGGAACCGGACGCAGAGCAATTCATGAACGGGATGCAACAGGAGATGGACAGACAATTCACGGATGGAAACTTCTCAATCATCCACCGAAGCCAAATCCCAAAAGGGGAAAAGATTTTCCCAGGAGTATGGCAGATGAGGAGAAAGAGGGACATCAAAACCCGAGAAATAAAGAAACACAAAGCACGACTCAACTTTGATGGGTCGCGCATGGAAAAGGGAATCCATTACGACCAGACCTATGCACCCGTCGCCTCATGGGCATCAATAAGGCTCATCCTTACCTTGGTCGCCGCAAACAAATGGCACACCACGCAAATCGATTACGTACTCGCTTACCCGCAGGCACCAGTCGAACGCGAGGTCTATATGGAGATTCCTCGCGGGTACGAACTCGCAGACGGAAAGAAAAAGCAGGACTACGCATTCAAACTCCATGCAAACTTATACGGGCAGAAACAGGCGGGTCGAGTATGGTACCAGTACCTCTCGAAGCGACTGGTCGAGGACGTGGGATTCACTAAGTCCAAAATCGATGAGTGTGTGTTTTATAAAGGGAGCACAGTGTACGTGTTGTATACAGATGACTCCATAATAGCAGGGCCAGATCAAGAGGAGATCGATCAAGTCATACAGGAGATACAAGACGCAGGGCTAAATATCACGGTGGAGGGTGACATAAAAGACTTCCTGGGGGTAAACATCGAACAGCAACAAGATGGGACAATACTGTTCACCCAACCACACCTGATTGACAAGATCCTGTCAGCCCTTAGACTGGACGGCAAGGAGGCAAAACCCAAGGACGCCCCAGCCGCATCATCCAGGATCCTTAAGCGTCACGACGATTCATCACCTTTTGATAACCACTTCAATTACCGATCGGTCATCGGAATGATGAATTACCTTGAAGCCGGATCGAGGAGTGATATATCATACGCAACACACCAATGTGCTCGATTTTGTTCCAACCCACGCAAGGAACACGGTGACGCAGTGAAATGGCTTGGCCGGTATCTGCTGGGAACAAGAGACAAGGGAATGACCTTCCAACCAGACCAAGACGCAGGATTGGAAGTGTACGTGGATGCCGATTTCGCAGGCAACTGGGATCCAAAGCAACCCGAGACCGATGCGGATACGGCACGGTCGCGACACGGATACATCATCCGCTACAAAGGATGCCCCGTCGTGTGGAAATCACAGTTACAGACTGAGATCGCCCTGAGCTCGACGGAGAGCGAATACACGGGGTTGTCATACGCTTTGAGAGAAGCCATCCCATTGATGGAGATACTGAAGGAGCTGAAGGGACATGGCATCGATATCGCCGACACCAGGGCCAAACTACACTGTAAGGTCTTCGAGGACAACAGTGGGGCGCTGGAAATGGCAAAGGTCCATAAATTTCGACCACGAACCAAGCACCTGAACGTAAAACTCCATCACTTTAGGGGCTACGTGGAACGAGGGGATATCACGATCCACGCTATTCCTACCACGGAACAACTGAGTGATTATCTCACCAAGCCATTGGCTCAAAATGTTTTGGCACCACTGCGAAAGATGGTGATGGGATGGACGACTACAATTGTGCGCGAGAGGGAGTGTTAAAATATTGGACATATCGCCTCGCGTGCTCAACGGTCACAACGTATGCGCTACACAATTTTGGGGAACGTACAACGTATGCGCTACACAATTTTGGGGAACGTACACACGATTCCTACGGGATCATTCCATTCCAGTCCACCCTAGGTTTAACCTTATAATCTCTTTTGCCACCTGAGTCCAACTCATCTACTTGGGCCGTAGGAGAGTTTTCACAGAGGACGGACTTATACTTCTTTAAACGATACGAACTCGATCATGGAGCCGACATCGATTATGGATCCGACTACGGCAGAGATCGAAAAAGAAAGAAAATCTTCTGGTTTCAGTGCCTTTAGATATCGCCCCATTCATTTTCCTTTGTTCCCGAGACTCCCTTCTCTATCCCACCGTAGTGGCTCTGTATCTCGCAAGGTTGTGCTGCAATATATTCTCCTGTTACTTCTTGTCATCGTCACGAAGTTACACATGAATCAAGAACACCATCAAATGAATCTGAAACTTGGAACCAACAACCGGGAAGATCACCGAAGCACAGGTTACAACTTCCTGGTTCCGTTTTCTTCATCATCGGGGCAGGAAGAAATTTTGATTCATACTGATGTTTTAACCGGTCCAAAAGTTGGGGATCTGATTTCCGTTTCTTCTCATCAAAAGGACCAGATCAAGAAGAGACGTCAGTGGCGCCGCGAATTCCCTTACCGACCCTCCCTACATTTGGTTGGAGAACGCCACAGCGGAACGAAATGGATGAGCAACCATTTGATTGATTGCTTTGGAGATCAAGTGGACTTTGTGAAGGGATACAGTACGTTCAAGCATTGGTTTCAAGTTGATGACGACCCGGTAGACGAAACCAGCTCCAACACATCATCATCAGAGTCTTGGGCAATCAACCGCGCCGTAGTGATCTCACAGTTTCGCAATGTCTGGGACTGGACGGAAGCCATGCGATCCAAGCCATATTCGTCGCCCTCTCATTTCAATCTGAGTTGGAGCACATTTGTTACCAAGCCCTGGACCATGCCCCGCTACGGAGAAGACAAGCCTTTTGATGATCTGTCCTTTGCGAAACAAAGCAATATTACTTGTCGCAACAAGTGTTCTTCTCACAAACGTCCATATGAAATCATTCCTTGTCTTGCCAACAACACCTTTTTTATTCATGGGAAAGGACGGAAGAGTCAGATTATGCCGGCCTTTTACGAAATGGATCCTCGTACAGGACTACCATTCCCCAATATCCTCGCACTTCGCAAAGCCAAGATTCTCAACTTTCTTTCCATGCAACACTTTTCACAAGTTTCCTCCTTTCATGTTGTGCGCTTTGAGGACTTGGTGCACGATGGGTCACCTACACTTATTCGTGAATTGGAACAAGAATTAAATGCCACGGCGCGTTGTCAGCCACTGGTTGGGGGTGACTCTTCTCGAATTGCGGCACGTCCACTTCATTCGACTTTTGTAGAGTACATGGATAAACACGTGGACTGGGAAACGGAAGCCCTTTTGGGCTACTCCAAGAATAACCATCCACAAGAGATGCTTCATGAATCATGAAATCGATCCATTTTAACAATGTTGCGAAATGAAGTGGCAGCGACCTGGAAAAGGAAAGCGATTGTTTCTCAAGTCTACGAAAACATTTGCTGGCGTCTTCTTCCCGTTCTGCTGGCCTTCTATTAACATACCCGATGGCGGTCGATGGCGATACTGATCACAGCCCCTTGAAATCTGCAAGGCACGGACTAGTCAAATCCATAGCACTATCCAACTACTGTCGAAATAAACTCTAATGCATCATTCCTTTGCACAATCAAATTCCTGTATCTAGGATCTTTCTCGATTTTGCTCCCACTCACGGCAACGATCCGACTTTCGCATATCCTCTAAATCTTGTTGTGTTGCTTGTACGAGATCTTCGTCCACAACCGTCCAGCCAGGCAAAGGGTCATTCCAAAAGGGCGTGTAAATCACTTGATGATGATGATTGCGGGGTGAGGATGATACTCCATCTTCCTCTTCGGGATGCAAAATGGCTGGTACGTATGAAAATGACGATCGACTGAGTACTAAAATGTCGGCCGTCATCATGTCGTGCCATGCCTCATGAAGGGGAGCATCCAAAAGCACTTGAACCTGCACCAACGGAGAAGGGACGTTGTTCTTGTCACTCTGGTCCTTATTGTTTTCGAACTGGCCCATCCAGTAGTCGACGCGATCGGTCCACGGTTCAAACGACTTGCGTTGCGAATGAATCTTGATCACGATGCGTCGGCGTTGTCGACCAGTCGAATCCGTGTTACCATGCTGGTTGTCGTGGTGGTCGTGGGACAGCACATGGTGCTGTAGGATGCGTTGATAATGTGAGTTGGGTAAATACCGTTGCTTCGAACCATTGCACGGATTGACATCTCCACGTCTCACGTGCACTGCCACAACCAGAGGGTGGTCGTCGTCCTCGTCGTCGCGGCTGCCCAGTTGGTACCCCGTAGAAGATAATGCCTTTTGTTGGTCTTGAATCAGATGGCTGGTACTTAGGGCAGGTCCAATATACCTTTGTTGCACGTGACGTTTCCACGCAGCAGTAAAGACGGCGCGGTTCGGACGGTCCGAGCCTCGATACACTTTGCTCGGAACAATTTTGGTGGTGGTCGTCGTCGTCGAGAGGGATGCTAGTTGTGCTTGCTCTTCTCGTTGTGGACAAGCCAAGGGAAGAAAGGACAACCCATGGACGGGACCCAAGATTTGCATCAACAAGTTTTGCGTTTGATTGAGACGTTTCTGCACGGCGAATGAAGGCGGTTCACCACGAATGCAACAACACGCTCCGCCATAGGTCCAATTTCGTGCATAGGCATGTGCATGTGCCAACAACATGTCGTGAATCACCGCTCCCGAGCGATCGCGACGAAGGACCGAATACATGATAGTGTTCGTTTCTGTTGTTGTTTGATCTGTCGCCAAAGAGAGTCCACTTCTTGAAATTGCTTCCTGTGCCGTACTAGTCGGTGGTTCTGTCGACAATTTACTCATCACTGTGGCTTGTGATTGCGAGTCCAAGTTGTGGTTGGAGTCTGCTCTGGTGTGGACAGTGTGGTTGATTTGGTGAGTAGTGTAAAACCGAACAACCGGCAACAATCCAACCAACAACAACACAATGCAAAGTCGAATGTTTCGGGTCACAGGACGCCCAACGAAAGAAGAGAGCGAGAACCATGGAAGAAGAGACAAGGAATGGTTGTCGATTGGCTTTGTCGTGGTGTTGTCGACAAAAACATTTTTTGTGCGACACCTCCTTCGACCTCCTCTTACTTGTTTCACCCCACTGATGCATGTACCACTGTTCGCCATTGTAAGAGGTCTCTATTGGACAGATAGAGGATCTTACATTAGACAACACCGTTTCTACTCATGAGACATGAGACTGATATCATCATGGTCGACGGTCGACACCCTATCCGTATCCGTAACACTCTCAAAACAATACAAGATCGTCCGTCCGTCCATCCATCCATTCCGCGGCCAAAAGAAGCTACCATTGCTATGTTTTGTTATTTTCCGCTTCCGATACCTAGGTACTCCTCTAGAAATAGTTCGTGGAGTATAGTTACTCCTTCTGTACCTCCAAATCGATCTGAAGAAGCCGCGGTACTTCTGACATTGCTCCTAGAGTACAGAGGTTGCCCTTGCCAGAAATCATATCTTCGATATACTGAGGTACCAGTAACCAGTAACCATTGCCACTTGAGACCCAATGGATGGGATGGATATGGTTCTCCTCAAAACATTGTCTTCGGGGAAGGTCTTCGTGTCAAGGAACAATGTGGAATAGTGAAACCGATGAAGTTGCAACGCACTAAAGTGGAAGAAAGAAATGCGCGATCTAGTAGAATCAAGAACACGCTACGACTCAGCCACCTCCCAGCTCAGTCTTTGGCGTTGACTTAAGATCAACTTTTCATAAGAGTTCAACTCTGTCTGACGATTACCGTTTCTCGAACTTGGAACCCAGTCAAAAAGACACTCGATAACTCCATAACTCCAATCCCCGCGTCCCCATTGTCAAAAGTCATGAATAGAAAAACTCGTGCATGGCTACCAGTCATCTTGGAACTCAAAGCTTAGACTCAATGACTTAACGTCTGCGTGATTCGTCCTGGATTCATAAGTAGTAGTGTGCCTCCGATGCCTGAAAGCTCAACAGCTGACTGGGTAGTACGGTTGCATTGTCGCATTGCAGCACAAAACACGCACCACTCCGAATAACTTGCCTATTGCCCACCCGTAGCCCCCAGTCTGAATCTAGGCGCCGAGACCGAGATGGTTCTGGCAACTGGATTTGTGCATATTCATTCTCCTTCGTCTCCTTTCTCTATTCGTACTCTCACTCGTACTCGTAGTCATGTTGTTCACCGCCGGACAAAGTGAGCAGTCTCGAAGCTAAAGGGCCTAAATCGGTACGGAATGAGGAATGAGGACCTCAAAGTGGGACCTGTCAGGACTACGAATACCCTTTGTAACTTCTTGTCTACCCTACTTGTCAATCCATGCGGAGAGTGGGACGGGATGTTGGGTGTTGGGCCAACGAGTAAATGGAGGGGACAGATTTCCGACACGAAACCACAGACCCATCTTTTTTGTAAGAGGTCATTCGAGCAGTGTTCGCGTTGTGGCCAGACAAAATACTCCTAGAACTAGAAGATAGCCGATGCAGCATGATGGGTTCTGCGTTCTGCGTTTGTGCTCTTTGTGTCCGATGCCGAGTGGGTCTCCGCCCTACGGGACTAATTGAGGATTCTGGTCATGGTCATTGCCATTGCCGAAGAGCGACAACGAACCAAGTTGTGTGTGGACATGATCATGATCTATCATGGTCGCTCATCTCTATTCGTATTTCGTATGCATAAAGCAAATAATATTCGTAGGGTATGAGAGAAATGTAATCATGTATTCAAGGAGTTACCCCGTGAGTACTGAGGCTGAGGAGTTAGAAATTAGGTGTAAAAGAAGAACTACGAGCTACGAATACTCCTCTCTAGGAGTAGACTAGAGCTTGAGGAGGAACTCGTACTCGTAGAGTACTCGTACGAGTACTCGTATGCCAAGTGCTAAGACCCCACAGGTTCAGGGCTTAAGAGAATGTAAATGACTGCTCGTAAACTTCCAGATTCACCCAACCAGATCGTAAAAATCATTTCAACACCAGTGGATCGCTAACCAGTAGGGCATACCGAACACCATGTCTCGAGCCTCCCGACAAATCCCTCCTCATAAAAATATTTCAGCGCAACAAATTTGCAGCAACCAAAACTCCACCATGGTTCAGCTTGGTTCGTTCTCCACATCCTTTTGCTTTCTTCCCTTTATGACACTCTTGGTTGTTGTACCGATATCCGGTGCTGTTGACGTGTTGTACCGTCCACAAGAAGAACAACTACAGTTCGAATCTTGCCTGGAAGAAGGGGTCCAAAAGATTGTCGTCTGTACCATGGACCATTACCAAGAATGTCGAGAAACGTGCTCCGCAGTACAAAGCAGTGCTGAAACTTTTGACACGGATGAAACGCAGAGGAATACCTCCGAGTCGTCTTTGCACCAGTCGTTGTTGGCAGTTCCACTCCATTCAAGAAGCGGTTCCTTTTCTCGTTGTTGCCAACCTTGTGCGGATCACCACAGGGCTTTGGTCGAGGACTACCTCATGAATCCATTGAGTGAAGAATGTATGCACCAAGACAAGACCCTTTCAGATCAAGAAGAAGAGACTTACATGACCGCGAATTGTCTTTCCCAAGCTCCGTTACTCGTTCACTACTACCAGAACGAGGAAGCTGATTTTGCCGCACAATCCGTCTTGTTCCTAGAATGTATTCAGAACCACATGAATCAACTTCTTTCATCGCTAGGACAACAAGAAGAACAAGAGGAGAATGCTTCAAAGAAAAATCCAGAAAAGACGCAACGGACAGCAAGCAGCCGCTTCTATGAGTCGTGGAGTCTGTTGGTACAGTGGGTCTGTCAACTGGTTGCTCTCACGCCCCTCCTTTTCCTAGTGGTGGCAATCCTGGAGATTGCAGGAACTACAGCACCAACAACCGTCACCCGCACGGGCCACAAGGACGTGCCAAACTACTACTCCACCTTCTCCCCCAGCATCGGACGTTCCTTTTACGTACTACACTAAGTTGACACAAAGCCAGGTACCTACACAAGCGACTAGGTGGGCGGCTATGTAAAACGAATAGAATGTAACATAAATGACACATAGAAGAAATCACATCTTTCACAATTCAACATTCGGTTCATACTCTCTCAACCCCCACTACTTTGGGCTCCAGTGATTTTGGAATCCCAACATTCAGACATTAAAAAAAACTCCGACAGAAAGTCGACTATTTCTGCTCTTGTTGGAAAGAAAGCACCAAGATAGATTTTCCTTTCCGTGGGACCAACACAAGACAACAAGTCCAAGATTGGTCGTGTACTTGTATGGGTTTCCCAATCTCCCCCTCTACCTACCTAGGTAGTTTGCGGAAGGAGCGTCGTTGCTAGTCGAGTTGCTGGAGGACGGATAGACTCTACACCACATTCGTGACTGGAAACAACTCTTGACTGGTGAGGTCCCGCGCGCGAGGTACTACTTTTGAAATTCAAGATTCAAAAGTTCGAACTCAGAAGCAATTCCGGCAACTCCGAGCGGTGGGAGGTCGGTGGTGGAGAGAATGTCAACAGTAACTTCGTAGTTTTAGCCGCTTCGGATTGTGATCCACGACAGATCAAGACGCGACGCGTTACCCACCATCGCCATTCTCGCTTTTATGCAGCAAAATCGGGAAGAATTTTGTACGCCCTGTTGTGTTGTGTCATGATCTTTGATTCCAGACCGGCATAAATTACACAACAAGGCCCGTCCCAATTGACATCCTGCATGTCGGCGGCTTCGAGTAGCAATACGTCGCCTACAGCAGGTACTAAGGCGATGCCGACAAGCAACGAACCACAAGAAGCTGCTACAACTGCACCAAAACAACCACCCGCTTCATCCCGCCCATCTACCCACACGTCTGGAGCTACTCAACCACCCTCAGAGTCCTCCCTCGCATCCAAGCCGCCCTCTTCGTCGTCCATGGGTGTTGTACCTCCTTTGTTGTGGGAGGAAGAAAAGAAACTGAAAAGTCGAGAGACGGTAGCTGTTGTACAACCTGCAACGACGACATTGATCTCGCACCAGCAGAACAACCAGGAAACGGTTTCTCATAACAACGACAGCTCAAAGATGAATGTTATGACAGAGACTCCCGAAGATGGAAACGATGTTCAAACCATGCCTAGCGTCGATGCTGCTAGTTCTTCTGCTGATTTGAATTGTACAAACATCAGCACCCTTGAAACGACCGTTTCTTCCAAACCCCCCAGAGCCAAACGGGCTCGAACGATGAGCCTCTCAACGACGGCGAAAGGTGCAACAGCGTCCACTACGTTGAACGAATCATCCTGCCTGTTAGTGACGGCCACAGAACCTCCCAAATCCAAGAACAACGGTACGACCAAAGCGAATACGGCTACAACCACCACCAAGAGGGGTCGACGACGATCCGTTTCACGAGCCGGCGGTAAGGCCTCTTCCACCAAAGCCTCATCAGTACAAGAAGATGATTCGGGTACCCCGTCTGTGGAATTGACGGATTTGAACCCGCATCGATTGGTAAATCCTTTGGTGGAATGGCCTCCTCCATCAACGACTCATCCTTCCGAAGATCCATCGGAACCATCCTCCCCTCAACATTCCGCCGAAGTCTGGCCCCTTTCCTCCCTGTCCCTTCCTGTGCCGGATACCTTTTCCCTGGCTTATCAGGCACGATTGTTGGGCTTTGAGGACGAACCTTCCCACAAAACACGTCGACGAAAACGACGTTCTTCCAGTGGCAGCACTGGCATCCCTACGACATGCACTGTTGCTTCCGTCGCCTCATGGCCATTGCGACGGACCGCTCAAGATCAGTCCTATCAGATCATTCCTCCCTTAGGCCATGGGGCAAGACCTTGGAGGCCTCTTCATACCATGAACAACATCGACCCAGATCCGATCGACCCCTTGTATCTCCAACTCGTCGCCCATCCCTGGGAGTCGTCATCATCGTCATTGTGGAATCGTTCCTCTCGGTGGTACTCGAATCCCAATCGCTCCAGGAGAACGATTCGTCCCGTTACAGCCGCACCGCACAAGAAACGATTGCGGCAAGCCTGGCAACAAACCCAATCCACACAACTTCAGGAAACACTGTCTCGAGGACAGGAACTGGGCTTATTGACAGCGATCAACCCACACGACGATGAATCATTGTCGGAAAACAGTTGGACCTTTTCGGAACCAAAACCATCCACCATTGCAACCGATACTTCTGAAAGACCGATAGCGTCCTTCTCAGTACCTGAATCGGACACATGTGCAACTTCTGCCTCGAAAACAGCCATCGACGCAACATCAGCAACAAACCGACACGAATCGTCCACCGAGTGGACAGTTTGTACCTGGTCCGAGTACAAGCAACGTTATTGGACGGCCTTGCATCAACAACATCAAGCTCCACAGACGCGTACTGCAACTAGTGAGGATGACTTTGAGAGAACCCAACGAAATTCGGACACGGATTGGTTGGACGAGGAATCGTTGTTTCCCAATGTGACATCGGGCAGTTGGGGACTTTGCATCGTGCCGCGACTGTCCCCTTCTTCCGAAACAGCTCTGGATGCACCCATGGCGGTGCCGTCCATTCTTGTCTGGTACAATTTTGTATGGGTTCCCTTTGAAACGCAACCACAATCCTCACAGCAACAAACGCAACAAGTGGGCATGGTGGTTCAAATTCAAGACGTTTTAGTCCAATCGTCGTCTACCAACAACAACAACCACAATAGTGAGAAGGAGAATCACCCCCTTGTGGGTTCCTTCACGTCGTTGATGTGGCCTTCGAAACGCCATGCCAACCACAACCGCCCTTCCTCGGACACCTCTCCACACCAAACGGCGAATTTGATTTTGGCCTTGTGTACTGTTTTGGATCATGCTCGAGCGGCCAAGGTCCACTATGCCGTACTGGATGGAGTAGTTCGAAACAGTCCATTTCGCGACTTGCTGGTCCACGCCTTTGCCATGGAACCTGCCACCGCCACGTCTCCATCGTACGGTGACAAACCATTCCAAGAGGACCACATGGATGTCAAGCCCAGAACGATAAAAGGCAAAGCTGTTCCACCTTCCGCGAAACTGGAGGAGAAGCCCTTGGCAAAAGTTCCGCCGCCTCCCACGACGAATTCCACCTCGTTCAAAAAAGCGCCGCCAACCAAAACGGAAACCATGGCTCCAGCAGGTACAGCAACAAGGGAAAGCGTTCCATCCACCAATGCTGTAGCCCAAAACGAGACGACCCAAAAGCAACTTTCTCCAGCAACTGCAACAAGCACACTCAACATTGCTTGCTCCCCAAAGGTGGACGTTAAAGTTTCAGTCTCAGCCACAACCAAATCCGCAGATAGCCCATCAGGGTCTCCAACTCATCAGACCTCAAGCCGTAGAGCCACCGCAGAGAAATCTGTAGCTTCGTCAAACAGTTACTCTTCTCCGCAGTTGGACAACAAAAGCATGGATTCGATCCCTACCCCATCGAAATCAACCTCACGTCATCCGCGTTGTTGTATGATTGCCGATTTGAATAACTGCAGTAGCCGATTGGCGTTGTTGCAACTTCAACACATGCAACGCGTCAACCAGTGGGTTGTACCACCGAAAGATTATCATACAATAGACGAAAGTGACAAGAACCGAATGTTTCGGTCACTTGTCCGGTTTCCAAAGGAATCCGAAGCCAGGGCAGCCTTGGCACCACCGCCGCCACCGCTTCCTTCCGAGTCCTTACCCTCCTCAAGTGCGCTGGTTCCCGTGAATCCGTCGCCGTCCGTGCCAGATCCTCGCCGTCCTCCTCGGCGGTCATCATCGTCTTCCTTGACCTCCTCGCGCAGCAAAAAGAAGTCGATAGCCTTTGGTAATCCCCCTCAATCTACACGATCCTTGACGGTAGCGATCACGGTCCGATTGGATGACCAGCAGGGCAAAAATGATCTGGCTTCGACCATTCAGGAAATCTACCGCATGGATCCTCAACGCATCCTTGACGAAGTCCGTATTGATATTCCGCCCTTGCACGGTGATCAAGAACCGGCACTTGATATTTTACGAACCGCAACGATTCGACAACAACAACAACAAGATTCAGTGTCAACCACAGTAGAGGACGAGGACGAACTTTTGCGTCTATTACAGTGCTATCAGCAGGAAGTGCAAGACTTGGAAAAAGCAGCGGAACCCAAAGCTCGAAATCTCTTGGAATGCGTGGTGAAAGAGAGGATGGAGTTTGAAGAGTCCAATGCCTTTGAAGAAGCCGAGAACGAAAAGAAGGTCCATGCCGAGTTTTGGAAACTGCAGGCAGAGCATAAACAACACGTGTTGGAAAAACAAAGGCAGCTGGAACAAGATATGGAGGCCGTCTGTAGCATCTGCAACGATGGTGAAGTAACACCGGACAATCAAATTCTGTTTTGTGACACTTGCAATGTACCCGTACACCAAATGTGTTACAACGTTGAACAGGTGCCGGTGGGCGATTATCATTGTATTGCCTGTCGCTATCTGGGACGCGACGATGAGAGCAAAAGTCAAGAAGATGACGACGCTCGAGGCAAGGAAGAAACGACTGAGAATAGCAACAGCAGGAAAAAGAAAAAACCAGTGAAACGGGTCAAACGAAAGTTAAATGAGCTTCCCATCGTTTGTGAACTGTGTCCAATTCGACGAGGGGCATTCCTACGGACCGACATGAAGGAGGACAAAGAGAAGCAAAAAGTGAAAACGAATGAGTCACCACATGACACTTGTCTAGTCAAAGCTAGCCCGTCGAAACCAAAGTCGAAAGGGCGATGGGTTCATGCGATTTGCGCAAAATGGCAAGGGTTGGAGTTTATTGATAAGAAACGTTGTGAGTTGGTTGAAGATGTGACGGAACTCAAGGCAAGCTTTAGGAAACAAGGCATCAGGTGCGAGCTTTGTTTGGGTGAGAGAGGGAGCATGATCAAGTGCCGACACGCTGATTGCGATAGGTGGATGCACGTGACGTGTGCTCGAGCAGTGGGAACCTGTCAAGTGTTTCATGGAGAGGATTGTCACGGGGATGTCCCGGACGATCCATGGACGCTTCTGTGTCCGGAACACTCCATTATTGATCCTGAGGATGAAAAACCGAAAAACACGCTGTCGATAGAGCAATTGATCGAATTGGCCAAGGCTTTGCCACCGGAACCTATCCCAGAACCTCCACGGAAGGTTGTGGAGAAAATTCCATTCAATAAGGCAACAAGAGAAGAACAAGAGGACTTGTTCCGAGACCCTGAATACGAAAGGGCTCTGATTCGTGAACTCACCCTTAATCGGTCAGTCGGATGTCGGTGCGAAATATGTGATCTGGTATGGGAAAGCCCCAAGGACTTTGTGCGATGCAATCAGTGCCGAGAGGTTGTTTGTCGAGAGTGCGTGTTGGATACTGATAATGTATCCGAGTATGGCAAATGTCTGACATGCAGGGCGGAACAAGAAGCAAAGAAAAAGGCTTTGACTAAACTGGCCAATGAACCGTTGGACTCCGACGACCAAAAAGAAAACTGGCGTCCGGAATGCGTGGCATGTTTTAGCAAGCACGGACCCTTACGACAGTGCCACGTTGCGCGGGTCGGAAAATGGAAAAAGACCAAACAACAGTACGAAAAGTCACTCTTCAAACGAGCCAAATATATTCATTTTATCTGCGGATTGTAAGTACAAAAATTTCATACATCTTCTTTTGCAAATCAAACGACTGTGCCAGAAAACTCAACAACTTTGATTGTTTTTTTCGTATCATGTCAGGTGGTCACCAAAAATATTTTGGTCCAATGACCGCCCAGGTCAACTTGATCTTGTCAATGTCGTCATGGGGCATGGAAATGGGTTTATTAACGAGAGCCACCCATGTTTTCTTTGCGGAAAAAAGTTTGGGTTGAAGGTACGGTGTCATGGAAATTGTTGTTGGCAGAACGGCGACAAACTTGTTCCGAAGTATTTTCATGTCACATGCGCCCGCCATGCGGGGCTGGAAGTATCCCATGACAATGAGTCGGAAAGTCCAGAGGGACGATGGTTCGGTAAGTCCTGATGCTTTGACGCACTAGGGTCGTGTTGCTTGGTGGTAGTCTCGCTTATCAGCTTTTTGCGATTTTCCACTTTAGTGAACTGTTATCAACATTGCAGCAATGAACACAATCTACGGGCCAAACTGGAAGACTTGTACGAAATCGAAAAGGCTCGAATTCAACGCAGACAGAGAAAAGATGACATGCGCTATACATTCCCGGAGGGATCAAGAATCATGAATGCAGCAATTGTTGTTGTAAAAATACTTGGATGGGCTTGGCGTTGGGCTGAATGGTGGGTGGAACACGATTCCAGTTGGGAACCCTTGTTGGAACCCGGACAGAAAGAGGAAGATTTATCTCCCGAGCAACTTAAAAGAGTCTACAGCACAAGAGAAAGTAGATGCGAGGATGCGAGGAAATGTCGACTTGTTGCGTTTGGAGCGGCTCTACGAAACCGCTTGTATGACGATGGCGACGATTGTGACCGTTTGGCGCTTGATCGTGCACTACGCGCAGTGCTGAATACGCCTAGCCTCGTAGGGCCACTGACCAAGGCAGAAATTGATTTCCACGCTGACTGGCTTGGTCGTGCCTACCGGTCTAAATCGAGTCTTCTTTTTCTAGGAGACGACAAAATTCCCGTCGAGCAGGGAGGATTTTGTCTAAACCAGAAGGATAAATCACCAAAATACGAAATTGACCCTACGAAGGTTCCTGGAAAGCAGAGTTTAGAAAGCGGTGCTTGTTTCGAGTCGGGGATTGACGACGTTGATGACTTCTTGATAGCGGAAGTAACCGTTCCAGAACGACCTCCCAAGTCTCCTGCTCGGAGGAAAGCGCTGGTTTCTTCTGAAAACAAGAAACCATCGGTTACAAGTCACGACCCCACCCCTGAAGCAGAGCGTCGTCACCGTAAACGAAGTCGCCCCTCCGTAGATCCTGTCGACAACCCCTATGCTCAAGTGGAATCCCAGCTGATCGGAACACCCCCAGCTAAACGCGGACGCAACCGTCTTGCGGAAGCCAATGATGAAACTCTCTTGGATTCATCGACTTTGTCCTCAAAGCGGCGCGGTCCAGGCCGTCCTCGCAAGAACCCGATATCAGAGAAGGCAGCGGAAGAGCCCTCTACGTCAGCGAGAATACCCGTGGATACCTCCGAGTCTCGACTGCAGTTGGTTTCAGTGAATGAGAACCCTTACAAACGCTCGTTTCTAACATCAGCGACCCGTTCTTTAAAGGCGCATACCGAGTCGGAGACAGAGCCCGATTTTCTTAAGAGCCATGGTAAAGGAGGCCGTGGGCGGCCAAAGCGTATTTCCAATATCTCCTCGCTTGTATCAATAGAACAACCTACCAGGAAATCATCCAGAACCATTGGGAGTGCAAAGAAGAACAAAAATCCTTCTCGTGGTCAGGACGACAATAGCAAGATAACTGACAATTCTGTCAGAAAGCTGATAGGTACTGAGAAGGCAAGTGATATGAAACATGATTCAAGTAAAAACCTCTCCCGATCAAATGACCAAGCATCTGCGTCGAAGGACAGCGACGATGGATTTGGTTTTGCTGCTCTCGACCATGCTGAATCGTATACGGAAGAACCAGAAGGACCACAGAAAGAGAACACTGGGTGCAGCGATGAGTTAGATACGAGAGGTGAGACTAGAGACAAAGGAGACTCTGAGGACGCAGGAAACATCAAACCTGATTTCGATCTGGCCAACGTGAATGATGAGACAGACGACACGAGAACGGATCTTGGACGACAGGAAGTGCACAATACCTCAGCGTCCGAGAGCAAGAACCAGCCATACCAAACCACCTCAGCTACCAAGAGCTTAAATGGTTGCAAAACAGTGGCTTCTGAAGATCGGTCAGGAAGCGATTCTGTGAAAGGCTCCACGGAGGGGGTAGCCAAAGGCACCACAGATGATGGAGAGGGTGCAGGACGAAAGGAGACGACCAAAAGCCACACGGACGATGGAGTGTTTGAAGGACAAGAGGAGAAGACCAAAGTATCTACGGACGATAGAGAGCAAGTCGACAAATCAAAGGGCCACATAGACGATAAAAAAGGCGAAGGACCCGAACAGAACACTAAAGGTTCCACGGCCGATGGAGAGCAAGTTGTGAAGTCGACGGGTAACATGGACGATAGAAAAGTCGAAGGGGTAGAGGAGAACACTAAAGATTCCACGGCCGATGGAGAGCAAGGTGTGAAGTCGAAGGGTCACATGGAATCGACTGTCGATGTAGAGCAAATTGATAAATCGAAGGGTTCCGCGGCCGATAGAGAGGGCGAGGAACAAGTTGATAAGTCGAAGGGTCCCATGGACAATAGAGAGGGTGAAGGAAAAGAGGAAAAAACGAAAGGTTCCATGGACGATGGAGAAACACTTCGCTACAGTAACAGCACTTCTATTACAGCGAAACGTCGACACCGGACTTCTTCCGAACGGGAAAATATCAACAAGGTCCTCAGCGTTTTCCACAAACAGCGCCGACAATTAGGTAGCTCAGGAAAGCGCAAATCGATCAATTCCGATGCAAGGCGCAGTTTGGCTTGTTCGTCCAATCATCTACCGGAGGGGAAAAATAGCGGCGGGAATGATACAGTAAAGAATGATACAACTGCGAAACGTTTGCAAAGCCCGGCGTCCAGGAGTGACAATCTAGAAGAGGACAATGGGAACCTTAATTCCCTTACATCTGTAAAGAAACGGAAAAGAACTCGCGCTTCGCATTTTCCAGGGATGCTGTCTGTTGACGAGGTTGAAAACTTTGGGGAGGAAGTAGAGGAAGAAAAGGAATCCAAACCGGTCGTCCGCTCAGAGACTGCACACGAACGGCGAAGTACCACTTCTAGTAGGGGGCGAAAACGAACTCCTACTTCTCATTTTCCAGGAATGCTTCCGGTAGACGAGGTGGAAAACTTTGGGGAAGAACTGGAGGAAGGTAAACGAACAAAGAAGGCCGTGCATACAGAGACTGCAAGGAAATCCCCAGGTACCACATCGAAAAAGGGGCGCAAACTAACTCGAACCTCGCATTTTCCAGGAATGTTGTCGCATGACGAAGTTGCGAACTTTGGCCAAGAAACGGATGGTGATAAAGATTCGAAGCAGATCAACCATGTGAAGAATACAAACGTTCAACGAGCGGGGAGAAAATCGATGCGACGAGAACACAAGCATTCGCCGGATAATAGTGCGGAGGTCAATGGCAAGAACGCCGTTGCGACGTTCTCACGGCGGCAGGAAATGAAAAGAAACAAGAAGAAGGCATCGCTTGGAAAAGGATTTGAGGACGATGTTTAGTGAAACATACTATCGGAAGTGTGATACTATACCCACAAGACATGATCGGAGTGCCTTCCCCTCCTTGCAGGAGAGGAGTTTTGCCTAGGTATTTCGTGAATGTGTTGAGCATCAACCGTTTTCATGAATGTTTTTGTGCGTCAATGTCAAATATATTGGTCTGCCGCCTGATGAAGGACGTTTGACATAGTAGAGCCAAAAACGCACAAAAGTAGGGGTAAGATATGACATAACTATAGAGCATCCTGTAATACTATGGTGAGATGGACATCCCCCTTCAATGAAACAAGTTTTTGCTTGTTGATAATGGTTGCAATTTCAAAAGACGCTTACATCACCACACCAAACTTTCTACATTCACGTTTCAAAGAAAATCCAAAACGACAACCTTGTGTGTGCGAAATGAAGTCTACCATCCACCACCACCGCCGCCACCAGGCAAGAGTACAAACTGAACAATGGCGGCGGTTAATGCGAGCGATGCCACTGCTGCCAATGCATACGGGAGGAGGTAGCCAGCGAACCCACCTTCCGTGCCTGTCATTTGCGTATCGTCGTAGGGTCTTGAGATTGGTGCAGCACGACCAGTGAATGAGTGGTGGTACGCATCCATATCTTGTGGTTCGAAGAGGCCGTTGTGGAAACTCGGCATTTGGTTGGCATACTTCTATGACGGGGGTACACGGATGCTATACCATGCCACGAAACTGAGACGGTGGTGGTCGTCGTTGTCGTCGTCCAGGCCGTCACGAGGACCGACGAACTGGACCAATCGAGAAGGACACTAACCATACAAAGCCACTGTATCATGAGGAATGTCGGGCGAGCCATTGATTGGACCATCATGGTACACCTCGAATCATGACGAAGAAAAAGATACCAAATGTAGGCGACACTGTATGACCTAAATGCGACCGTTTCTTTTCTGGGTTCACCGGAAAGTTTTAGAAGACAAAAGATTCGGCCCACCGACCATGAGAACATCCGACGCTTCCCGTCTTCGACTAAAGTAGATGGTCGATCAAGCAACGTAAAATGATAAGTATATCTGCTGGATTCATGAAGAATACTAAGATGCCCCATGCTGTATCATCGATTGCGTTTTCTTTGCGTAAGGGTTGTGAGGAACGGATGATACAACGACAAATGAATAACTACAGCCATCATCGTCCAGTCGGTGTTGTAACATCTTTACTTCAACAAAACCCATGGTCATCATCTAGAATTATTTATCCCCGGTCAGATCAAGCACAACATGTTCCAACCCCAATATCAATATCAGTGTACCCTCTCCTGTCATTACCTACTGCCACTCCGGTTGCAATCCCCAGCAGAACACTGTCATCCCGAGCAACCGCACCTACAACGTCGACACCGGCCACCGGCAAGACATCGAAGACAATGAAGAAGAAAACCACCGCCACCACCTCCAAGACGACAGGCAAGACCAGCACAAAAACAACCACCAGCAGCAAACCAAAAAGAGCCACCACCACCACTACCAAAACCTCCAAGAGTAAAACGGGCGTCCAAAATACAGCGAACCAGACCAAGACAACACAAGAGTCCGCACCAAAACCGATGACCGACGGCGATGTGACGAGCACCTTGCGCTTGTCGCATATCATTCGATTCGTGTCAAAACAGCATGGAATTCCTCTCTATGCCTCTCGACGTATTGTTCATGCTTGGATGGACGAACTACGACAAGTACGTATGAACCAAGTGTTTCAACACAATCGCGCATCTCCTGGATATGTCCTTCTAAAACTGCGTTTGTTTGCATGTATCGTACATTTGTGTCAATTTTTCTTTTTTGAACAAATGCCTGCACATCCGTAGGCCTTGGTGGAAGGTCAAACAGTACGATGGACGGGTGTGGCCCGATTTTGGATTGGCCAACGTGCTGGACATTGGTTTAAGCCCATGGTTCGTAGTCGGACTACCAGTCCAACACTGAGTCCCAACGACGACACGAAGCCATCCGCCAACCACCCCAAACAATGGATCCCTGCCCGTGACGTGGTGAGATGTCGACTGGTGCAACCCTTGCGAAGGGAAATTGGAGCCGGGGCTCGTGCCAACAAGACAACCGCACATAATGAAAATCAGAACCAAACGATAGCTACCACAACGACAAACGCCAACTCTACAAATACAAAGAACTCCGTTGCCTCCACGGAAGAGCAGAACAAAGACAAGTGAGCGAAAATCGTCGAGATTCGGTATAGGTCAGAGGAGGAAAAGAGCCAGAACACGTCCTTCGTTATATATTGGTTGATCATAAGGTGGCAACGCGATGGGTTCCATACAAGGTACCAATACTCGGATCTATCTTTGTAGACGGTGTGAAGTTTTTGTGGACATCTCCTGCCCGCAACAGCGCCTATATGAATAGAATAGACGAATTCATGAGATAATCGCTGTCGATACTCGAAACTTCAAGATCTACTCCTTCCTCCGTGAAAAGATGTTCGACTGAGTTCAGTATGAACGATGTCGGGTAGATCGTTTAGATGGGGTCTGGGGTGGAAATTTCAACAATGACTGCAAAACGGACATAGTCATCTGACAATGGATCGGGAAGTACAATGACAATTTGAACAGGGATTTGAACGTTAGTGATGATAGAAATAACATATCAGAATATACAGAGGTGCATATTTTATGATGTCTTCGGGTCATTTTGTTCACTGTAAATCGCGCAGGGTCATAAGTCGATTAACTGTACAATTCAAAAATATATCTATTGTAATATACAAATATCCTGATTTTCCCAACCAACAACAAATGACTTTTACAAGCAGTCGAATGATGGTGTACTCGTATCAAGAAAAGAGGACGGCAGTCGTAACGGTACTCGTCGCCTTGCAAATTCGCCATTAGAGGTCCGCAGAAACAAGGACAGCAGACAGACTAAACCTTAACTCTACTGTGTGAAGTCTACCGCCCGTCTCACCTGCCACGCTTCTAAGTAATCCTTCCATTGGAAGGGCCGGCGTCGAAATGACAGTTGGTGGTTGGCGTCACGATTCAAATTTGAAATTTGGGATGCTCTCATCTCTCATCTCGTATCTCGTCACAAAAAATCTTGACATCGAACATTGAAACATGAAGCAAACGAATCGTCGCGACCTGACACCTGACACCTGAAGCAGTATTCTTTTGAGTTTCTTTCTAGCATGCCGCTTGTTAGGACTAGCTTGTTTCTTTCCCATGCAGGATAATAGTGGACCTTTTAATCTTCCAGAGCATTTCTTGCTTCGTTGCAGCTTATGTCCCCATTCAACAACCATGACCCTCAGCAACACCCTCGAAAATACACCCAAACCATGGCTCTGAGCAAATCCTGTCAACTCTGTCATCCATAGAGACTTGGACTAGACTGATCTTGATAATATTGAATAGTTGGAGTAATGGCAAGATGAAGGACGGCTTATTTGTACGGTGTTTGTGTATCCGACACAACCAAGTAGGCATTCAGTCGTCGACAGGAACAATGAATGAGACTAACAAAATGAAGAGAGTGCTACAGAAGAGAAGAAAGTGGCCAACAAGCAATCAACCATCTCTAAAAATATAGCAAAAAAGAGTTGTGACGGATTACCACTGTCCTTTACTTGAGCGAGACAAAGTTGAAAGACCAACCATCAACAGGGACAATGGGAGGGATTAAATGGATAACAAGTGATCATATTTATCCTATATGGGAAGGACGCAAGCTACTTCTAACAAACAGCGTGTTAGAAAGAAACCCGCCAGAAGGCTGCATCAGGTCGCTTCGATTCGTTCGCTTCATGGTTCATGTTTCATGGTTCGATGTCAAGATTTTTTGTGACGAGATGAGAGCATCCGAAATTTGAATCGTGACGCCAACCACCAACTGTCATTTTGACGCCGGCCCTTCCAATGGAAGGATTACTTAGACGCGTGGCAGGTGAGACGGGTGGTAGACTTCACACAGTGGAGTTAAGGTTTAGTCTGTCTGCTGTCCTTGTTTCTGCGGACCTCTAATGGCGAATGAGACAAAGGGTCGAATCGGGCGAGGAGGGCGCTTGCGCCCGACGAGCCAGTAAAAAAAAAAGACACAATCTATTTTAACGCTGCCGCGCGCACCCGCTAGGGTAACGTCGACCGATGCGCCCGGCTCCACACAGAATGTGAAGCAAGGACTAAACAAGGAATGGAAATGGGAGTACTGGTGGGTGAAAAGAAGAAAGTCGGTTAAGAGAGTGGAGCAGTCCTGAGAATAACAGGACGCCAGGTGTTGATCCAAGAGCGGAGTGAGAATGCAGTCGTTTCCGCCTCGAAATGGGCGGTGGTAGAGGAATAAAAGATGTCACGGTCAGAGGGGGGAAGTTGGTGGCGGTACTCGTAAAGAGCAATAACTTCGGGTTGGGCTTGAGCGTAGGACGCAGCTTCGATAGTTTGTGGGGTATCGCCGTGTAGATTATGGTTCCGCTTGAGCCAAAGGGCGTGGACATGTGTCCATAGAACCTCTATAGAACCAGTGACAAAGTGGGAGCCCGATACCGAACGAGATTTCTGGTTTGTTGAAGAGAGATATGAGTCTTGAAGAACTTGCCATTGAGTAGAAAAGCGTCCAAAGAAAAGTTGATCTAATCCGATTCGACGTTGTTGAGTAATCAGAAGTTGGTATGATGGGGAAAGAGTAGGAAACGTCGGTGAGACATTGCCGAGCCATGACTGTAAAATTTCCACCTACAATAATTGGAGGAAGGGGTCGAGATATTGGAGGCGCCAAAATTTGTCAAGATCGTCGAAGAGGGGACCTTTCCAAGGGCGATGTGGGCAGCGGAGAAAGTGGGTACGCGTCTCGATAACAGGTGGAGTACATAGCGGGCACGAGTCAGAGTAGTACACAGCGTAACGGGATCGTAGGTAGCCGAGGGGGAGCCAGTCATGAAGAAACTTGCTATGAAATTGGCGGCGATGGAAAGAAGCTCGGAGAGCACGGCCGTGAGAAGTCCAATCCACAGACTAGAAAGTATCAATATCCCAGTCATGCTTATTGCAAAGATAGTGTCGCAACGGTTGCCAAGTTGCTAAATAGCACAAGGTCGTCCGATAATTGGAATTGACTGTACCTTGAGGGGTGTGAAGTAAAGCGCAACAACCAGTAATCAACGGAACTCGGATCGGAGAAATATCAGGAGGATAGTCGTACAAATTGGCCAGGCGGTCTGCGTCGACATTCAGCTGAGCGGTAAGAGGTAACGTAGAGTATGCACGAAAACGGTCTTGGTGTCCTCTGACGTGGAGAAATTGTGGAATCTCAGGAAATTGCTGTAAGGAAGTAGTAATCGATTGTTGGATATCCCAATCAGCTTCTATGGTAGAATACGGGAAGTCGTATGTCCACTCTAATCGTTTCTCCACTGTCTTGATCAAACTCTGAGAGTCGGTGTAGAAAATGCAATGGGGGGGGGGGGGGGGGGGGGAACTCAGTCGGTAATGGGTAGTAAGATGTAGCACGGTCCGGAAGAGAGCAAGCATTCCGTAGCTTTCAGAGCAAAATGACGAGGTGCGGAATCCTAGTGCAGGTCCATGTAGTTTGAAAAGCCGTTGTCCAGTATCAGTACTGCAGATACAACCAAATTTTCCTTTGAACAAAGCGGCAGAGCCATCACTGCAGAGAAAAAGACGAACTGTCGAGGACTGAAAGTATTGTTGTATTTCGTCCACGGTTTGGATGAGGTCTACTTTGGCGAGAAGATGCTGATCCCATTGTTTCAGAGTTTGTACGTAAGCGGAGAAGCTTTGTGGAGGAGGCGGACTCTGCGGAATGAGTTGGGGGCGACATGGTGACAAGACAAGGGCCGGTCCGGACTGAGCAACATGAACAGGAACAGATGTTGACGGTGGTCGTGGGGAGACTTGAGATGTGGCGAGCCAGTAATCAGTAATCCGTAATGGCATTGCGTTTTGAGGTGTTGCGTTATCATTGATCTTATTAGCCGTTCACCTTGCAACTTGGAGACAAAGGGTCGAATCGGGCGAAGAGGGCGCTTGCGCCCGACGAGCCAGTAATCAGTAATCCGTAATGGCATTGCGTTTTGAGGTGTTGCGTTATCATTGATCTTATTAGCCGTTCCCCTTGCAACTTGGAGACAAAGGGTCGAATCGGGCGAAGAGGGCGCTTGCGCCCGACGAGCCAGTAATCAGTAATCCGTAATGGCATTGCGTTTTGAGGTGTTGCGTTATCATTGATCTTATTAGCCGTTCCCCTTGCAACTTGGAGACAAAGGGTCGAATCGGGCGCTTGCGCCCGACGAGCCAGTAATCAGTAATCAGTAATGGCATTGCGTTTTGAGGTGTTGCGTTATCATTGAACTTAGCCGTTCCATCCCTTCTTGGTGTGAATGGAGATACACCTATCTCACCTAAGCTACTGCTCCTAGAGGGGGCTGGGACTACCTACGCTATGTTGCTTCATGTCGCATGCGCACCGATCAGCTCGCGTCGACAAGTTACGGTCACGGCGGGTCAGAGCTCTACAAGTAACACGGTCAGAGCATGCGCAGCCGTTGGAACAAAATTAGAACAAATGTGCGTGACTCACGCAGTCTTATTCCCATAATGGACGTCTTGCGTCGTTTTTCGTACGTTTGATCAAATCTGTGCAGCCGTAAAAAACAAAAATGAAGCAAAAATGGAACAAAAAAATAGAAGTTTTGGCGCGCCCGCGACATTGGCTTGCGTGTAGCGGTTTGAAGTCACGCCCGTCATCCTGTCACGTTGCTGACGCGCGTGCATTGGTATTATAATAATGTAGATTCAGATTGTACATATGGATAGCATGTCTTGTGACTCATGTTCCAAGACTCGTATGCTCCAACTTTCTGCTAGAGAAAACAGGGCGCAGATTCGTGGTATCTGTGCCAAAAACAAGGAAGAATAACTCAGATTTAAATTTGTTCCAGGTTTGTTCCCCGCGCTGCAGAGCCATTTTCATGGAATAGCACAGATTTGCCGATTTGTTCCTATTCTATTCCAACGGCTGCGCATGCTCTCACGGCGGGTCAGAGCTAGGAGTAACTACTGAATACTGAATACTGAACTCAGCCGTCCTTCGCCTTACAATAGGCGATTCAATTCATTGTAGAAGCTGCTACGACTCCTACAATACTTGCTGCTACTCCTAGCTAGGTGTAGTTGACATACAAGTAGCCTTCCGAGCGTCTTTGCGTCACCCGTACTTCCGTTCATTGGACGAGAACACATCTTCGGTGCACGGACGACGGGAGGACCAGGCTACATGACCGCACAAAAAGAGAGATGCAGAAAAAGACACTGCATGATAGACCGGCTCCATCCAACCCATCACAGCGACACATCACATCTCTCTCTCTCTCAGCAATCCAAAAGCCATCGAAAAGAGAACAACAGAAAAGCAAATCTCGCTTGCTATCACAATTGAATCTCGGTGCGATTGACCTCCCTCAACAGAACGGCAGAGATCGAGAAGAAAACCGAGAACGTGTGTCTATTCCAGCTCAATGTGCTTTTAAGCGACAGCACGCGTTTCTTCCAAGATAGAGCTCAAACCCGAAGCCAGAAAAATGGGCAACCTGACTACTTGCAAGGAGAACGAAAAGCGAAAGGAAAGAGGATCTTCCAGGGTTATTTCGAACACTTCCTCCTCTTCCAGTACCAAACGAATACTCATAAGTCACTCTCGACAACAATCTGCTCATGTGGCAAAGCTATCCGATCTACCACCATCACCACAAGAGGAAACGATCCGCATCTATGGTTTTCCCTTATCAAATTCTTGTCGAAGTATGGACTGGTCTCGAAGACGGCAAGGAACACCAAACAGACAATGGCAGTATCATCATTCATGGGTCCTTCTCGGTGGACTAGCTCTACTGGGGTGGTTGATGGAAGGCTCTCCATCAGGGTCATCAGTGGGATGCCTAGCCTTTGAGTCTTTGCCTTATTTGCAAAACAATCCTGTGAGGCGACAATCACAGCAACGGCCCTTGCCGCAATTATCCTTTTTTCCCTCGTCTTCTTCTTCCGTTTCTTCGAATCACCACCGCAGAAAGTCTAGCTCCATTTTGAGACATGTGCGGCGACCAACGACGACAACAACAACACGGTTGTGGTCGTCCCCCTCCAATGATGGCACCAAGAAGAAAGCCGGCACGAGTACGGATGCGGGAGAATGGAAGGCCATTGTCTCGGCCTTGACCATTTACAAGGCTGCCTATGGCAATTTGCAAGTTCCACAACGATTTGTGGTACCCAATCTCCAGCCCTGGCCTAAGTCAGCCTGGGGGATGCGACTGGGACTGGTCGTTCAGGCCATTCGGACTACAGGCAAATACATTGCCAACCAACCGGCTCGGCAAGCGTGGTTGCAGCAAGCCGGATTTGTCTGGCAAACCAGCAGCACTGCAAGTAAAAGCAAGAAGAAGAAAAAGGCAGCGTCGACCACCAAAACGGTAGTGGTCTCGGTCAAAGCCAAAAAGAAAAAGGCAGCCAAGACGGTAACAGTCAAGGGTACCACAGCGACTTCCAAACGAGCAGTGGAGGTCAAGCAAGCTGCCAGCAGCATGGGAGTCGCCGCTTCTGACCAGCAGACTATGAAAGAAGATGCCGAAAACGACGGCGATGCATTGACACGTCGAGTCTCACGAATTTATACCGCCTTGTCGAACTATGCCGAATTGTATAATGGTCGAACGACAGTTCCCTTGGATTTTGTGGTTCCATCGACTTCACCGGAATGGCCGACAACGGTTCAGGGCCTACCCCTGGGTCAGGAAATGGATGCTCTCTTGACCAACGGAGCGGAACTCTTGTTGCAATCTCCACCAGAATGGCGACGTAAATTCATCGCCTTACTACAAGCACCGACCACCGAAACCAGCAGTACGAGCAGTACGCCGTCAATGGCCGAGACACCAGAACCGACGGATATCTCGTCAGAGTCATTACTCAATCAAGATCCAATCCAAGCAGCTGAAGGAACCAAAAGCACACCAAAGGAGGAAACGGTGATTCCCTCGTCGTTTCCGTCCGTGATGATGACTGATGACGGTGGAGTTCCCTCGGCGAATGACGTTCGGTTTGAAAAGGTATACCGAGCCTTGTCCACATACAAGCAAGTATATGGTGACCTGCTGGTGCCTCAACCTTTTATCGTACCCGAATCGTGGACGGATCAACCTGATTTGTGGGGCTTTCGATTGGGGGCCCGTGTCAATGCCATTCGATCGCAGGGTACTTTTGTTAACAAACACCCCGAACGACGGCAATTGTTGGATGATTTGGGTTTTGTTTGGAATCCACCCCGAACCGAGCAACGACGAGCCGGTCGACCAAGCGGCAGTACCAACAAATCGACTCTGAGTGACCAAATGTTGGATCCCTACTCTCCTCAAGATGCCATGAGAATGAAAATGGCTGGTTCCGCCGATGATGCAATGTTTGGAGGATTGGGAGGTGAAGACGATGATGAAGATGATGAATTGTCGTCTCTCTTTGATAAGTCCTTTGATTTTCTTGAGAAGGATGGCACAGGAGCCCGGTCCAGTACACAAGGGGCCCTATCAAGCATAAACAAGGATCGACAAGCTCCCATTACCTGGGGATTTGAGGGAGGCGGTGACTTACAGGAATTGGCACGGTTGCAACAAAAGCAAATGGAGCAACGGCAGAATCTGGATGAGGGAACTTATGCCCCTCCCCGTACCTTGGCAGAATCCTTGTCTGAGGCCCGAGTTCGGGCTCAAGAAGTGGGTATTATTGAAGAGGGAAAGGGCCGTGTCATTAAAGGCAAACGCGAAAAAGAAGTTCCATGGTTCAATGATGATTTTGGTGACGACTTCGTCTTTGACGACGTCTTGGAAGCGCTCACCTTGTATCAATCTTTTTATGGTAACTTTGCCAATCTTACCATGAACTTTGACTTTGTCATTCCCCCACCGTCCATGTCTCTCCGTACCGGATTTCTGGATGAATATGGCATGGATGGGGACGATACGTTCTTACGATCGGGCTTGGCATCTCCGGCGTCAGCCTTTGATCCGGATGCTTCGGCTCGTGCCGCACAAGCCATTGCCCAATTTGAAGAAGCCGGAGAGTTTGATCAAAGTCAAGACTTGATTGCGGCCGAGATTCAAAGATTGCAACAAAACCCGGACCCCTCTGGTACCCGATTGGATCCTTCTGAACTGTCAGACCTTGATAGTGATTTGGAATCATCGTCAAACCTTGTCACGACCATGGCGTCTATGACAGAAAGTTCTTCGCGACCAGAGAAACATGAATGGCCCGAGCACTTGGCGGGGATGCAATTAGGACATATCGCACGACGCATTCAGGATGGAAGTTTGGAAATTCGACATTTAGAAGAACGCAAGGCCAAACTCGATGCGTTGGGTTTCGATTGGGGCGACGAAAGGTATTTTATTGATGTTCCCTTTGAAAAGGCCATGTGTGCCATGTACGCCTATTACTTGGTGAGAGGAGACATGTTTGTCTATGAAAATTTTGTCATGCCCGATGAGGATCCATGGCCAAAGGCCTTGGCTGGATACGAAATCGGTCAAGCTGTGAAGAGGATTCGGGAATTGCAAAATTTCTTGGAAGCCTATCATCCCGAAAAGGTTAGTTTGCTTCGCATGATTGATTTCGTTTGGTTTCCTACCCTGGCCTTGCCGTTAGACCCCGACGACGAAATCGAAATGGACAATGAGATGTTGCGATTGACGGGCATGGGACACCCCGACTATGCCATTCGTGACATTCCTTTGGCAATTCACGAACAAATCCTTGCCGACGGTCCCTTTTATGATACCGGTGGGGATCCCAAACTTTGGTGGCGCGAGTGGCACAATTGGGACTATGTCAAGGATTATTGGTATGAACAGGGTCGACGTGACAACGCCCATGTCTTGCGAGAAATGGGCTACCCCCGAATGGCGGATGAACACGAGGCCAAGTATGGACCAGGCTTGTTGACCCAATTGGAGTGGACCTTGGCACCCTTACGAGACAGTGAGAAGACTGCAATAAAAGCAAAGACCTATGAAGAACGGAAAGAATTAATCCAGAAATTGAACTTCTTTCGACAAGAAATGAAAGACTGTACAGATATTTACATGGACGATCGCACAGCGATATTGGAAGAATTGGATGAGAAGATTATGGAGATTATGAAAGAATCCAATATGCAATTCGACGACGACGAGGACGACGACGCGAAGGAGAGCAACCAGGAACAGACAGACGACGAAGACACAAGTGAAGAGGAAGAGGATGAAGATGATGATCTGATGATCGTAGAAGAGGATTTTGATGTTGATGGAGAGTTGGGTCTGGGGTCGCTACGATAGCAGTATTGTGAGGTCGGTTGGTCGTCTGTTGAACACTAAGGTAGAAATGAACTCAAACGAAATTATTTTCCCCATAACGCGTATCGTAGTTCTATCAAAAGACGTATGGCTAGTAGAATTAGTTTGCTTCATGAAGAAATTATTTGACCATTCCATGCTCTGTGCATTAGAGGTCTTTGGTCCCCATTCCCCATTCATGGGCTGAAAGCTCAAGCAGAGGAGTAGCTATGTACAGTCTGATGCTCCATCTATAGGTATCTTCTTCAATAGGGTTCAAAGTTATATGCTTGTAAGGATCGCAAGATCCGACAAAACATCCATGATGGGGACTTCAACGCGGAGACATTAACATACGACGATATTTAAGGACCGGAAAGCATCAAGAAGACCCTGACAAGCCACTCTTGTAAGACGATGATCCATCTTTGTCGTCAAGCTTCAAAGCTATGGGCGGCATTCAAGACAAGGGCTCGGTTTCCGAACAACTGGAAGAGCCTTCACATGAAATTCCCACACCAAGGTTCCGTTGCATCGGCTGAAACAAAAGATAACAGGATGTTGTGCTTCTTGGCAACAAAGAGGAGCGGTGGATCCTCTGACAAGCTTGATAACTATCTTTCAAATCAAATTTCAATTTTGGCGCGACGCAACACTCCCGCAGTCACCGATCCAATCCATCATCATAGAAGCCTCGGGTTCTGGTCTTGTCGAAACCGCATTTTTGAGAAGGCAAGATATTTCAGTTCGCAAGACGGGGATCGTCGTGGTCCTCTTCGGCCAAAACCTCCACCTCTGGAACCACAGGAAGCAGAATGGAACTGGTATGAATCCCCGAAAAACAACGACAACAATAAGAGCATTACCTCGGATCCATTCTTGTCACCTGTCAATGACGAATGGTTATCAACGGCATCTTCTCGTGCTGGAGGAGAACGACGACGAAAAGGAAACAGTGATAATGTTTGTACGACCAAAGATTTGATTGATTCTGTGGCGGCGAACCATGATATTACGAAAATTAAAATGAAACAAATTGTTCAAACCATGACAAAACAGATTCAAGATGTAAGTTTGAATTTGAATTACCGTGACAGGTAACTCTACTGCATATGTTCAGGGAGACAGAACTCACTCAAATGTTACACTTGATAATTGTGGCCTCGAACGCTTGGTGTTAGGCATTGAAAGAAGGCCGTACAGTCGCCTTGTATCGACTAGGAAAATGGAAAGTTCATACCCGAAAAGAACATGAAGCCGTCGACTTGCAAAACTGGCAGTCGGGCAAACGAAGGATGTTGCCTGCCACTCGAATTGCCCGCTTCACAGCGTCTCGCAAACTCAAGGAGCAAGTTCGATATGGTGCGGATGAGGATACGGCATATGACCAATCCCTCTTGTGGGGGGAAGAAAAACTACTCGAAGAAACAATCGAAGAAAACGATGAATTCTATGAGGAAACAGACGAGGATCAGGAAGCCCTGGACCAGTCTCGCTGATGAACATGTCAGTTATCACTACATGTTCATGAGCAATCAACTCAGAACATGTGATTTATTTCATAAAAGTTGCAACACCGACAAAATCAGATGAGTACTACAATTTCAATATGAGATACAGAGCACGTCTGATGGCAGGTCTGGCCTTGTTGTCACGCTGGACTGTTGTCATTCCTCATCTCCATGGACTTGTTGGTCCCCTACAATGATAGAGTTTTTTTCAATCGCCAACAGATAACGCAAATCCAGATGTCGATGACAACTATATGGCCAACTTTTAGATTGAACAACCAGAATTTCACCCTAGTAGAGCTGCCAACGTAACCATAAACTACCACGGTAGAACCAAAGGGATTGTAGAGGCAGCATCTCGAAAATTAGCATATGATTGGTACAACAACGAAAGAGTATTATTGAATTGATCGTTTATAGAAATGAATGCTTAGGCAAAAAATGATGACACTGAAAGGAATCTTTTCCTGAAAAAACGTGAACCTTTGTCCCCAACCCATTTTAAAGTGATTTGATGTCCTTCGTTGTTGGACCTCCTAGTTGTGTTTGAGCTTGAACTTGAAATCACCTCCATTGCCACCTTCATGAGTAACAAGAATGTAATAAATGGTACCAGAAGTGACCTCCATGGAGTTCTGGACAGTCCCATGGTAACTTCCAGTGTTGCACGTATGACCATCAGAATATTTGTCAAAAGTGCCATGCTCACAAATGAGAGATGTGGGACATGTTCCATCAAACACAGTAATGGAGGTTTCGAATGTCGTGGTAGAGGTTTCATAACATGTTGTGATCTTAACGGTGGTGCCAGTAGGAATTGCCGAGTCTGTCGTAAACTTGTACCAAACTCCCTTGCCGCTCGTGACGCAACCCCCAGTGTTGAAAAGGTCCGGCGCAGTGACAATATTGATTGATCCCGAAACTTCTTCCTTATTTCCAGCACTGGGCCATGCAATGGTTTCGGCGTTGTTGCAAAAGTCGTTGGACGGAGGAGGAGGGGGAGGAGGTGGTGGCGGTGGCGGAGGTTTTTGGAGTTTTCGAAGCATTTGTGCCGAAGTCTTGCTGACAACGGTCGTGAGGAGAAGGAGAGCATAACCAAAAGTCTTCATGATGATGCGAGTGTGGCTTGAAGGCTTTTCAATTTGCTGGAATTGATTTTTATGAGACTGAGGGCCTCAGCAAGAGCTTTTTGTTTCGACAAAACCATGTTCTGAAGGATACAAACATGTTCACGTGATGGTGTCATTCACAGATGACACTTTGCAAAGATTCCGTCTTGTATTCCCAAGATGTATTCCCTGCCTTGTTGTCTCGCGTTGTATTTTGTGATGGATGAGAAGGTTTTGTCATTCAGTTTATTCTCGATGGGAACCGTTGACATAGCAGAACACTGAAACGTGGTGTACGAGGTACGAGTAGGAGTAATGGTAGAATGGTCGACGGTGGATGTAGTCCCAGCTTTATTCCCTCTACCGGTTCTCTGTGAACTTCCATGTTCCCTTTTCCATTATCATTATTTCGTCTTCGCAACCTATATCATAAATCATAACACATAACACTCTCCTTTTGTGACTGGGATCGACGTTTAACCTCATCGAGTTTGTACGAGCTCGAAGGCTTGTAGGACTACGAGTAGTCCCGCAGTCCGTAGTCCCTAAGCACTATGACCAGTCACAGATGGAGGGGTTCTTGAAGGAGGGCAATAACAAAGAAATGAAGTCCTCTCTGGAGCTACCAGAATTCAGAATTCAGTTATCGAGGAAGTACAATAATAGGAGTACGAATATGAGTGATGCTCATACAAGCTGGTTTCACGAGGGACCTGCCTAGTGTATTACAGTACAAATACTGTATTGACAATTATGTACATAAACCATCATAGTAATCATTTATGCCCCTTTGCTTCTCGACCGCTGGGGAGACAAACGAGGGAGCGGCCGAGGCGAAAGTTTCTCGTGTTGTTGTTGTTGTTGTTGCGTGAAGTACTGCTATATCTCGAGCTACAGGCACCGCGTACATGAAGTTTTTTTATTATCTGTTGATGTTATACCTATGCTATCGATCTGGTGCATTACTTCAGGTACCAGCGGCCTCAGACGGCGATGGTGACCTGAAGCGGTGGCAGTTGTTTTCGTTCTCGAATACCATCGCGAAATTATGTGAGGAACCGGAAAACTGCAACTCGTCCGCACCGCTAGATTACTATGAGATAATTTGTACTCCAAAAAAGGGAGTATTTGCTAGATTTGTACACAATTTTTGTACTTTAATAGACGAGGTATATGGCGCGCGAAACCAGCTTGTATTTTAAATAGGAGTAATAACGATAATATCTACAGTACTCCTAGAGTTTACGAGTAGGGTGTTGGGGCGACCGACTACAGACAGAAAACAGCGTTGACCTGTACCGACGGACAACTGACACTATACACACTGATGTACCACACTCTCTATCGGTCAATTGTAGTTCTTCAGGACGTGGATACGAGAGGTAGTTTCAATCCTTGCCTACACCCTATCCCTACACCACCATTTAAAATACACCGCTAGGAGTTACTACGGCCTGGTGTGTGTCATTTTTGTTGCGCCATCTCGTATCTGGAGTCTGGAGTCCAAGATCACTTCCAGGCTGTCTTCCTTGGATTGCCTCGACTCGGAAATACCAAAGAAAGATGACATTCTCATCCGCCTTCCCTCCCTTGACCAATGTGGTGGAGAATTCGGAATTGTTGGATTGGATGCAGCACAGAAACAAGTACAATCCTTCCACCACCGTCAACAAACAGGATGGATGCAAGGTGCTACTGGTAGGTGCCGGAGGCATTGGGTGTGAAGTGTTGAAGAATTTGGCCTTGAGCGGCTTTTGTGAGGTCACGGTCATGGATTTGGATACCATTGATGTTTCGAATTTGAATCGACAACTGTTGTTTCGGTCGCAACATGTGGGACAGCCTAAATGTACCACAGCGGCTCAAGTGGCCTCACAAATGATGCCTCCCAATGACGCTATTCAGTACAAGGCCATCTTCGGCAACGTTTGTGACACATCCTTGGTTCATGTGGGATTTGTCAAGGGATTCGATGTCGTCATTAATGCCTTGGACAATTTGACTGCTCGTCGTCGCGTTAATCGCTTGTGTTTGGCCGCTCAGGTTCCCTTGGTGGAAGCGGGTACCACTGGCTATTTGGGACAAGCGCACGTTATTTATCAACCCTCCGACGGTGCCGCCACGTCCTGTTATGAATGCAAAACAGTCGAAACACCCAAGGTGTATCCCATTTGTACCATTCGATCCACACCGAGTCGACCCGTTCATACCATTGTTTGGGCCAAGGAGTTTTACAAACTCTTGTTTCATCCGCAAGTACAAGAATCCATGCTCTACGAGCCCGATTCAGAAGCCAATGGAGAGCCTTCCACCTATATGAAAACGGTTCATCAAGTACGAGAAGTATTACTGAAAAACAGTGATACATCGTCCGCTGCAACGACTAGCAGTACGGCCTTGATTCGGACCTTGATTCGCACCTTGTATTGTGACGAAATTCAAAAACAATTGAGTTTGGATCGACACAAGGCAGCCTTGCATCCACCGAAACCGTTGAATCAACTCATGGACTGGAAGGAGGGAGACCAAGATGAGACTGCAGCGACTGCGGCATCTCCTCCTCATACTGACGTTTCTTATTGGCAAGTACCGGATCAATGCGTGGCGCAACTAACGGCCGTCTTGCAGCAATGTTGTGGAGTGACTCATACGTTTCCGGAATCCTTTGACAAGGATCATGACGGAGCCATGTTGTTTGTAACGGCCGCTTCCAATCTACGCAATCTTGTCTTTTCCATTCAACCCATCCAGTCCTTATATTCCGCCAAGGGTATTGCTGGTAATATTATCCCTGCCAGTACGTGTAAAAAGTCTTGTTTTGTGTGTTTCGGAAAAGTCGTTTGTCTGGTTGGACGTGCGTTGGTTTGTGTGCTTGCTGGTAACTTGGTTACAGAAATAAATGTGGTCCTCACAGTTTTGTTCCATTTTCCCCTTGCCGGCACTTTTACCGTACACCTCTGTTCCTTGGTTTCATGGAACGTAGTTGCCACGACCAATGCCATTGCCGCTGGATTGCAAATGATACAGGTATATCGCGTGTTGGAAGTCATTTTGGCTCGCAAACAACAACAACAACAAAAACTCAAGGAAAACAATACAGACAAGTCGGTCAATGCGAACGAGGCGACACTTCCTAGTGTTTTGGATCGTTGTTGTTACAGTAATATTCTTCGCAATCCTACCCGTAACGGTTTGGTGATTACAGCCGTCAAATTGGATCCGCCCAATCCGAATTGCTTTGTGTGTCGTCAGGGGACGGTGGAATTAACTTGCAACACGCAACGTTGGACCTTGCAGCATTTGGTAGAACGGGTCTTGCAACAAGAATTAGGCTTACAAGAACCTAGTATTACCATTGGAACGGCAGGGGCCTTAATTTGGGAACAAGGACCCGATTCGGATCAAGAACTCTTTCAAGTCAACTGGACAAAATCTTTGGCAGACTTGCCGGCTGGTGGCATTACAAATGGGTCCATTGTGCATGTGGACGATTTTACGCAGTCTCTGGAAATGAGTATCCATGTGTCTCATATCGATGCCTTTGAAGATGTGAGTCAAAAACAAGAAGAGGAGGGTGGAACAACAACCGAAGAATTTCCGTTTTTGCTCAAGGGTTCTACCAGTAAGGGCAGCAGTCCTACCGGAAATCCCACTGATGCATCGACAACCAATCCAAGTACTGCCGGTAAAAGCCAAACGGTAAGTACAAAAGACAGCCAGGACAATGACGACGACGAGGATATTGTCTTGGTTGTTCGAAATAAATCGAGGGATGAAAACAAAAAGCGCAAGACGGGGACATTAGCAGACGACAACAAACCTGAAGGCGAGAACAATGACAGTCGCTCCAACAAACGACAGCGACTCGATGAAAAGGATACGACAGCATCTTCTTCTTCCGCACCAAGTTCAAATGCCGCATCCTCGGTACAAGTCATTGTCATTGACGATTGAGCGCCGAATATGATGGGGTCGCTCGCACGGAGGAAATGCTTCAGCAAACATTGTTTCATCATTGATCTATTGATTATTCTTCATCAAAAAATGTAGGTACCTGGGGGCAACATCGAAGCAGTAAGGGTGCATTTTGTATGAGAGAAGGGAAGCCACTTGGAACGCATCGCAATGCAGCAGGTAGATACAACTTGCACTATTCCTATGTCCAGATCGATTTGTTTCTAAAAATGGGAATGCTTTCTAGAATGATAATTTAGAGGGACAGAGAAAGATGAATACATCTCCATATCAATGTTTCTTGTATCACAGAGAGCGTGCTCGCCGTTCCGGAAAACATGCTGCACTGTGAATCTATTCATGTCGTTGGGTCCGAGAGAGAGTTCTCGAAAGACAAAGTTTGCCACTGCACACACAAGTGTCAAACAGTGAATCGACATGTCGTTCGTTGGCGTGACAGCTTGCTTGTGTTTAGTCCTCTTCTTCTTGCATCAAAGAAATTTGCAAGGCATGAGCTTGCGCCATGGCCAATTCATGTGCAAATTGACAATGCGGTTGACTGAGTCGTTCTTGATAGTCGGCCACTCGTTGATCTTGTTCCATTCGATCCATAGGAATGCAATTCTCCGTGCCGTGGTATTCCGCAAGGTACTGCCGATACTGTAAGACGGCTGTACGAGTATTCGTACTTGATTCTTGTATCGAGTCGTCGGTTGTTGTTCCATCGCGTTGTGGCGATTGCTGTTGTTGATTTTGGGCAATCACTTCCATGAGCAAATCGAGTAACATTCGTTCCATACCAATCAATTCCGGTGTTTGTACATAGGCCCATGTCAATTTGGAACGCATATTCTTGGTTCGTTGGTCATCCTGGAGCATGGGCGGAGGAATGGTTTCGGATAGTTGTTGTGGCATGCCGTCCAAGGATTGTTGTGACGATTGTCGTCTCAACTGATTGTGAAAATACGAGAGCGAAATCCACCATTGCGTTCGACGCCACTGGGGAACTGTAGATGACGACGACGAAGATGACGAAGATGACGAAGATAACGAGGATGTGGCCGATGATTGCGCAATAATCTGGCGAGCATGCAACAAGAGGACTTGTCGTCGCATAGTGGCCAACTCTCGACATGTATACCACAGTTCGTCATTGCGCAAATCTGGATAGAAATGCCAAATGGGTGGGGGACACTTGGACCGTTCCGTCAGTCTGTTGCAAGCGGCAAAGCGAACCTTGCGTTGTCCTTGTGGTTGTTGTTGCTGCGAAGGATCATAGTCATGTTCTTGTGGGACTATCAGAGAGGAAGAGGAAACAACGTGGTCCGGATCGGTAACATGATCGGAAACTTGCAAAAGTTCCGACTGACTGCTGGTGGTAGACGAAAAGGATGTATCATCGTCCGAATATGTATCATCTGTCTCTTCGTCCAAAAACTTGGATGGGAAGGTTGTCGTTTTGAGAATGGAACGAAGGGGTGGAGACATGGTCGAAGAAGAAGAAACATAATACACAGGATGAACCTTCTTCCGTTCCACCAGACACGCTGCCGTTGTGGAAACGTCGTACCATTCTTCCTTCTCCTCGTTGCTATTAGTGGCAGCATCGTTGTCGTCTTGACATGATTGGAGCCGCTGCTGGAACAATCGTTGGTACAAGAAGAAGGACTCCAACCGAGGCATGCGGACGGATAGATGCTGGACGAGCCATGTCCAAACTGTGGAAGCCACCCATACACTCCATAGACTCATGGTTTCCAAGGCAATGACTAGAGCTGTGTCTCCATCATCCTCTTCCTCGTCATATTCGCTCTGAGTATCTTGGTGATTGTTTTGGTGGTGGTGATAATAAGGAGGAGGGGTAGAATGAGGGAAGGAGGAGCACTGGGTGTGGTGGGAAGGAGTCAATGGTGAATGCGACCCGTCCTTTCCCTCTTCTTTTTGATGTGGAAGAGTTGTTCTGGTAGAACAAGAGTGATGATAATGCTCCATTGTTACGTTTTGCAATGGAGAGAAACGTTCTTCCTTGAGAGAGATGGATGGTGAAGAGGAAGAAACAGGATATGGATGTCGAGGCGCCGGCGGATTCGTGCCTCCGTGGTAGTTTCCAAATCCAGAAAAACGTTTGGAGGAAGGAGAAACCGGTATTGTGTCGTGCTCCACGCTCCACGAAAGAAAGGTACTCCCACCAAACAACAAATGATATATGGAAGGAATCAATGAATGGTGCTGGTCTCACGGCTCAGAAGCTCACTGCGACGACAATGCAGAAATCTAGTACAACAAGCGAGGAAACCGGCGAGGCATGGGTACCATCAAACCACCGCAAAACGATCGTTCTTGGGCCCAATTGTCGATTTGCCCCCATTTCCTTCCACTGGAACTGGACTCGTGAGCCCGAGACATCGCTGAAAAGAGACACACCCAACGGCGAGCATTAGCACGGCGAATCGACGAAACGCCCCCAACGTCCCCCAAACTGAACGCCAAAGGGAATGCTCCCCCGGCTCGCAAGACCCCCGCAGGCAATCGCGCGGAGTTGGTCGCCGATTTTGGCATCCATTTACACCCCACTTCCCAGATCGTCCCTTTCGAATATCCATGTCTTACGGTATTTCCATATCTTCAATCGCTCAAGAGTACTCAAAGCGGATCCCGCAAGACCCACGCCAAAATTTGCGACCTCAACGACACGGTACGGCATGCGCGCCAGATGCGTTAAAATAGAACTCATATAGGTCGCATAAAGGGTCGCTCTACAGGTCGCATATAATTACCGAAGTTCAGCACGTACTTCCACGTGGAACTATGAGAATTATGCAAATTTTTCGCAACGAGCACACGTAAGGAAGAAACACCGCCGAGCTGGTTCGGTGCATTCTCATGGAGAAACACAATCCAGCGTTACGACGGGATTAGAATTATTGCATCAACACCCATAACCATAACAGTTATTCAGTCTGGGGTGTTGTGTCGAAGGTGCCGGCCCGATCTTTCTGCAACAAAAAGGTTTCGCAGACACCCAATATCCTATCTTGTGTAGTGCTTGTCGTCATCGTATCTCAGCGGATGAGACGAACGACGTGGAGCAACCAACAACAAAGCGAGAACCACACGACATAAACAAAGAACCGAAAGGGAAAACGGCATCAGCGTCCTTTCCCGCGTACCGTCTCTCTCTTGATTTTGAGTCTCCCTCCTCTCTGTCTTCCCCCGGTCTTTGGTGGGCCCGCGTTGGAGTGTGAGTACCTACCTAGTACGTCCTTGTTGCTCCAATAATGAATCACCCACTCTTTTCGTGGTACACCTCATTGGGTCGGAAGAAACAAATGGCCACCACCACCACCATGAGCAATACGAGTGGTCGACGCCCCATGAAAAACAACCACCATCATGAGCAATCTGGTGCTTCCAGTTTGGATAGGAGAGCAATGAGTGCGGGAAGTTCCTCTTTTTCCGATATCAATCTACTTTCCCCAGTACTTCAACAACAACAACACCAACAACACTATCATTCACAACCATCGAGATTGGCGTTTCCAACATCCACCTCCCATGCGTCGCAATCTCTACATTCACAACAACAACAGCAACAACGATGCTATCATTCGTCCTCCAGTAGGAGATCTACCACAAAATCTGCTTCACAACAACAACAACGAGTGACTTCCACGAGTTTCCACAAACGATCTCAACCACGAAAATCGGTAGTGGCAGCAGCTCGAACATTTTCGAGTCGGAGAAGAAGAAGTTCGATAGGATCTGGCGTTGCGGCCATGGCAAGTAGCAGCAGTGGAAGTACTGCTGGTCCGAGTATACCTGCGATAGGATTTGGAGCCTTGTTGTTAATACAAGCAGCCGTGATTGTGAATGAACACTATGAACAACAGCAACAACGATACCTCACGCAGCAACTGGACCTGTCGGAGGAGGACGATTGTGAAACGGCACCGAATCCTCAGCTTGAATTGGTTCCATCGCCTCGCACTAGAATACCTGTCTTGCAACAAGTGCCATTGCCACAGTTTTCGGCAGCATGTTCCTCCTCTTGGTCCTTGATCAGTGGAAGGCTTACCACCCATCCTTCACAACCCTATTCCTATCCCAACTATGCACTTTACTATGGCTGGATCACACCCAACCATTCTCGTGCCGCCCTCCATCACAACAACAAGCAACAGCAAGGCCTTTTGGTGGATCCTTCCACGTTAACCGCCTTGTGTTCGAGTGTCTTTTATCATCCTCGGAAAGTATTAACCACTTCCATGGAAGCAGCCGAAGCAGGAGCCACGAGCAACATGTTTGGAGCAGCCTCTTCCGAAGCCGGCGTTTCTTCCTCCTCGTCCGTGTCTCCTTCACCCACACCCTCCTCGCCACCCCCAGGGCAGCCTCGGAATCGCAGTTTGGCGCGCCGTCGCGGTGCTACCGTGGCGGGTCAATTGGCCGAGGCCAGTGAAAAGGGTGTCACACTCGAGAGCAAATTCAAGGTGAATTGGCGTCGTCCCTTGGGCGAGGGAACCTTTGGTGCCGTCTATTCCGGCACCAACCGTGCCACGGGGGAAGCTGTGGCGATCAAAAAGATAACCAAATCGTGCACCGATCAAGTCGTTTTTCAAAATGAAATGCAGGTCCTGTTGGAATTGCGGGATCACGGCGGACATCCCAATATCTGCGGTTTGCAAGCCGCCTTTGACAGTGACGATGGTCATTATTATTTGGTGTTGGATTTGATTGCTGGAGGCGAATTGTTTCATCACTTGTGCGAACAGGGTCCCTACAGTGAAGCCGATGCCGCGCGGCTGGTCCGCGAAGTGGCCAGTGCGCTGAATTTTATGCATGGACTCGGTGTCGTCCATGGCGATTTGAAGCCAGAAAATCTCATGTTGTCCACCCGCGAAAAGGCGGCGGCTGTCGTCAAGGTGGTGGACTTTGGCTGTGCCCAAATACGACCCGTGGCCGATCCAGCCGAACCCCAAACAACCGGACACTTGTCCTCCCTTGTATCTCTGGCGTGGGGACGGAGCAAACCCAAACAGTCCGCATCGAATGGATCCGCATCCGCATCGGCTTCTTCTTCGGTCTCTTACCAAGATGAGGCCAGCAATGGCAGCACACGTGGAACCGCCTTGACACCGGCTTACAGTTCGCCCGAAGTACTGAAGCGCAAGCAACTTGTGGACAAGCTCAAGAAGGAACGCAAAGCGCAACAACAACGACAACCATCCCCTGCCAATGCTGTATCACCACCGGGACCAGCGTCTGTCTTGGATCCGTCCTTTGACATGTGGGCGTTGGGAGTCATTTTGTATATTCTGTTGACAGCGGTTCATCCGTTTGATTTGTCTGGAACGTCCACAGACGAGGAAATTGAACAAGCCATTGTATCGGGACACAATCCTCCACTGGGCAATTCGCCCTTGACGGCGCACTTGTCTGCGGATGCGGTAAAAGTGATTGAATTGTTGTTGCAATGGGATCCCATGAATCGTGTGACGGCCCAGGAATTGTTGGAAAACCCCTGGGTACGCGGCGAAACGGCACGTACCCAGAAAATGCAAGATTCCGACAAGCGTTTGTCGGCCTATCGAGCCTTTCAAACCTCCTTGCAAGCCAAGGCCTTTGCGGGTATGGTAGCTGTGAGTATGGGCGCACACAATATCAATGATGGTGGCGACGATACCACGGCGGCGCGAACCCCCAAAAAGAAGGCAGCTGCGGCCTCTGTATCGTCCACGGCATCCTCGACGCAGTTGTTTTCGGCAGACGAGCCGGTCGTTCCGGATAGTGTCAATGGTGATGCGGCGGGTGGCACGGGTAAGGGAGGTCCCGGCACGGCGGCTATTGTTGACAATTCAGTCGCCAAACGAACATCCCTAATTGAACGATCCTTTCAAATGTTCGATCCCGATCATCGAGGGTACATTCCGGCCAAGGAATTACGGAAACTAGTGGGAGATCAAGGACAACAAGACGAAAGTGCCTTGGGTGGCGTTGGTGATTTGTCGCTGTCGGGGTTCTCTGACATTTTATCCGAACACATGCACAACAAGTACTTCCCCAAGGGTCATATGATATACCGAGAAGGCGAGGCAGGTCACTCCATGTTCTTTTTGAATTCGGGCACGATTGAAATTTTCACCAAGGACGGCTACCGTGCGCAACGACAATCGGGAGAATTTTTTGGAGAAGGCGCCCTCTTGAATCCCAATCAAATTCGATCGGCCTCCATCAAGTGTGTCACGCCTATTCATGCTATTGAAATTAGTCGCGAGTACTTTGAGAAATATATTGCAACAGATCATGGTACGAAAGAAAGCTTGTCTTGTGGTCGATTCATCGTTTTGTCTGTTCTAATGGGGTTCGACATGAACTCGTCACTCACCCAATCTGTTTCATTTCTTTTTCCTCTTGGTAGGTGTGAAACTGAATTTGCGTGAAAAGGACAAGGCGCGAAAGCGACAGCGCGCCAAGATGCTTTTGCAGCTTCAGAAGAACATGGAAGAGAGACTCTATAAGAAGGGAGATTATCTCTTTCGAAAGGGCGAGGAGGGTAACACTTTATTTTTGGTCGACGAAGGCCAGGTTGTACTAACTACTGGTGACCAAGACATTATTTATGTCGGAAAGGGTGAAATGACGGGTGAGCATTCCTTTGTCTTTGGCCGGAAGCGTAATGTTGATGCCAAATGCGTAGCGGATGAATGCAAAGTGTTTGTAATGAAAGCGCGAGACTTTTACAAATTGTTGGATTCCCATCCTTCCTTCAAAGAGAGCATTCGGGAAATTTGCTTACGTCGTGAATTTCAAAAAGCTTTTTGTGCCAAGTCTGGTCAAAGCTTTCCGAAAACAGAAGCGGCCCTCCGCGATGCCTTTGATTTTGTGGGTACTGGGAAGACTGGTAAAATCGAATTGAACGAAATTAGCTCACTTCTCAAAGATTTCGATCCAACCTATACAGAGCAAGATATCAAGGATATTCTTGATGCCTTGGACTTGGATGATACAGGTACTGTTGATTGGGAGGAATTCAAACGTATCTTTGGGATGGGGGATAAGCAGAAGAAAACGGGCAATGGGGAACGAAACAGTAAGACACGGAAACGCCGAAAATGGAAGCGATGAAGAAAGATAAAGACAGCCGATGGGAGCATGTAATCCCCACGCACAACGAAGGACTTAATCGGTTGATGCATGTAGTCATTTGCATGTACCAGAGATCAAATTTAAACGAAAGACGCATTTTCGACCCCTTAAATTGTGCTCTGGCTCAAATCGCAAAGGAGCCAATTTTTTTACTTTGCAACTCGCGTACATGCTACGCACCATTCAAGTTCGACGCATCATATTATATGTAATACAGTCAACTAGTTGAATAATATCTTGAGGGCAAGTTTTTTCGGGGTTGCTCTATTCTTCGCATTACCGAGAGACTACGCAGGAACCCCCGCGTTCTCGACGCGGCCTAGATGACATTGCCATTTTGGATTACAGCAAGAGAAATAGATGCACAGTAGTCGCTTCCACTAGTTTACCTATTGTTCTGTCAACAATACTCCGTTCAATCCTAGCCATCCTCTCTTCATCTTCCGTCTCTCCATTGACGTGACAATATGTGGCAGTGAGCTCTAAATAGAAGTGCTATTGTATAGGACGAGAAGCAACAAATGGAAACAAACACCATAAGCTTGGTGACAGCTGCGGTTCATTTTGTCCTTTTTGCGTGCTTTCAAACAAAACATAAAAATAATCTGGGGGACTTGTATACAACGGTTTTGGGAGAGGTGACGGTTTGTATCATTCTCGGTAGGAACAACGTCGAGTTGTCTTCCATTCTCATTTTCGTTTACTACCACCGACGGGTCGATCCTTTGGAATCTCCTTTTCCTTTACCTTTGCCCATTCCTTTTGATGGTACGGAGCCCTTAGAAGGACTTGATGTATAGTCTCCTTTACCTTTACCTTTTCCCTTTCCTTTCGACGGTACTGAGCCCTTCGAGGGACTTGGTGTATAGTCACCTTTTCCTTTTCCCTTTCCTTCTGAACTTTTGCTACTCTTGTCATTCTTTTTTCCTTTGGAGTAATCACCCTTGCCTTTAGCGGGCATCGACATTGACATATCCATATCCATGTCATTGTCGTCCTTCTTTCCTTTCTTTCCTGTCGGACTGTAGTATGAAGGCGACTTGGATGCCTTCTTTCCATCGTTTCCGTCTTTTTTCCCTTTATGTGGCATTGAAAAGGACATGGACATGTCATCGTAGTCCTCTTTATCTTTCTTCAATTTCTTGGCTCTCTTTGTATCCTTGGAGTCCTTGTGCTTTTTCTCGACCTCGACCAAGTTTCTTGAGTACTCAAATCTTACTGCGGAAGCAGCTGAGATTAGGTAGGTCAGCAGTATGATCAGGTTGCATGTGAACTTCATTGTATCAACAGTATCAAGTAGCACAGTGCTATTCGTTGAGTTGGTCTGTTGTTGTTGTCACGTAGTGCCGCAAGCCAGGAAAACAACTTGTCGGAAGATGCTAAGAACTCGAAATGTGTCCGCTTATGATGGAGCATCCTTGCCGAACTTGATCCTGTAAGCAAGCACGAGTATTCTTGAAGAAGGGATTGCCTTTTGTCGAATATGCAAGAATCCGGGGAAATTTTGTGAGAGTCAAACGACACAACCATTTTGTGTGCGCCAAGCGACCGGGAGACATTTATAACGGGTAGGAATACAGCGACCAATAATGTCGAGGGCAATAATTGATTCTTATCAGTCTTGATCCCTCAAGACCAAAACGACATCTGGATAACGTTATGCGCGTCCGCCGAGATGATGTTCGCGAGAACAAGACACATCCTTCACACTTGTCACCGCCTGCCATTTTTGGCTAGGTTGGTAGGTGGCCGCGTCACAAAATGGGAACTCTCGCACATTCGTCACTGCTTCCTCTCGTTTCATGGCAAACACAGCTAAGGATCGTGGAATTGACTTCCTAGAAGACTGCCAATAAGAAGTGCCCCATACTCATCCTTTGACTTCGTCGTTTGAAACTCCGGTGACCTTGTAAAGCTGCGGCGGAGAAGCTGTGGTCGCCGTGACGCGAAACTTCGATACATTGCAAATTGCAAGATGGTAGCGGTACATTCTTGTTTAAAATATTGACTATTCTGCCGATGGATCGCTTGAGAGCAGTTTCTGCTAGGGTTTGCAAGTGGACCGAGCAAAGGTTGAACATGATAAAGAAATGGTACGATCTTACAGGATTATGGATTGTGAACCCCTCCTTTAGATAGTTTAGTCTGTAGGAGTGGTAGAAATAGATGAGTAAAAAGACTTTGGAGACCTATCGGATAGTAGGTAGGAAGGATAATGAGAGTGAATGAATCTGTCACTGTTGCTACGGAGTCCATATGATGAGCTCTTGCTCCTGAACATTTAAGCTGCATAATTGTTGATCGCTGACTCATAGATGTTTTCCAGACAACAAGGCCATACTCCTAGTAATGACGAACTCGAGATATGATACTAAAAGTACTATGACTGGCTTGAGTGTTGAGGAAATGCTGCTAGTTGTGGTTCGTGCGAATAGGTATGATCGTTTTGTGACTTGAAAGGCTTTGTCGGATACAATCTTGTTGAAGTAAATCATTCTCGATTTTGAATGACAAGGCGTTCAACCAAGATCAAAATAGCTCGCGATCCAATATGGCATGTATGTTTCCCTACTCAGTTTTTGATTTCGGCGGCGGATTAAACACTTCATCAATCGAACGTTCTCCGGCGACAATGGCCTTGATAGGCGCTGGGGTCTTGAACTTCACAACTTGTTTGTCCGGTTTGGACACTTTCGGACCTTCAGGATTTTGGGGATTAGTAAAGTCACGAGCTTTCTGCGTCCGTACCGACCATGTTCCCAACTTGGGCCATCGGACAGTTTTTCCATCGGAAACGGCCTATTTCAAGTCCAGAAGAAAACAAGGAATGATAAAACAGACAAATTCCAACAGGGGTGAGATTCATATCCGGTACCGTACTCGTGTCACAACACAGTACAAAAGAACTACAAGTAGTTCGACCGACGTACCTTGACAATTTCCAATGACGTGCTTCGTAAAATGGCTTTGATTTTGGATTTGGAAATATCTGGGTGCGATGCTGCCACGGATTCGGTCAAATTGTTCAATCCAATGAGAGCGCTTTCCTCCGCAGCCGTTGTCGTCGTCGCACCGGTAGTGGTGGAAGAAAAATGGCGCGAACCAAATGTCGTTGAGGTCTTTTCCGAAAACGACGACATGGCGCCACTGTGAAATGCCAGGGGTCCAAGAGGTTGCTGCGCCATACTGCAACCAATGGTATACATTCGTAGTGCAGACGTCTTCATTGACGCGATTCGAACGGCGGAAGATACAGACATTTTTGGAAAAGATCGAACAGAAACTGGACGCTTTTGATTCGATCGAACTCCCCTCAACAACAACAAAAGTAAACAAGCGTAATCAGTACGACAACGCCAAAAGACTTTGCTTCGATGCCTCAAGTTCTCCCCCTTCCCAGGAAATCCTCACACTCTCACGGCATCAAGAGATCAATGGGGGCGGAATGACAAGAAAACCTCTCGCTTTTGCTTCTGCGTGCGCCCATGTTGGTTGGCGTTCCCGCTTGTCGCAAGTGAGATGACGCGCTCGCTCGGTCGGTGGTGTAGCCGTATCTACCTTATCTACCATCTACTCCTGCTTCGAAAATCCAATACTCCTCCTCCTCTCCTACTCCTAGGTCCCTTAGTCATATGAATCGTAAGATTGGCGAGTGGAGCTCTCATTCCAGATTTCCTTAGTCATGAATGAAAGAAAGGACAATCATGGAAAGTTCGATTTACTTGTGGCTATCATAACATGGAAAACTAGATCCAATTTCCTTTTCCGTTCATTCCCTTGGTTGCCTTTGTCCAAACAAGGTTCCTCGGCATTTGGTTTACTCCTCATCCAGGGCTTCAGCGAGTAAACTGTCGCCGTCGCCCGAGGGATGCTCGGCAATAGGTTGGTGTATGGGGTCGATTTCTCCCTCTTCTTCCTCTTCCAAGGTGGCAGCATCCACAACTTGGCCACGAGAATTGACCGTCAAGTTGTCTTCGGCCGTGGCGTACAAGATTTGAAATACCCTTTCCACCAAATGATTGAGAGTTTCCTCGGTGGTCGGCCTTTCCTTGGGTTCCCCATTCTCGTCAAGTTGTTGCGAATCATCGCCTGTTTGGTCTTGATCCTCTTGATGCACTTGCAGCATGACCTCAATAGACCGCAACTTGCCGAAATAAAAGTCGCGTTCCTTTTCCACATCCATAACGATTTGATCACGGTCACGTTCCACTTCTTCCAAGGCACTTTCCAAATACGATACCTTTTCTTGTAGTTGCGTATTTTCCTGCGCCAGGGCAGTTCCATTGGATTTGCTAGCGCTGTGGTGATTGTAATTGTGGGATCGCAAGGGGGACGCGGAAGATGGTACGGGCGATCGAGACGAAGTGGGGGTTACACGGCTCTTGGCGATTCCTCCTGCTCCTGCTCGCGTGGCACCTCCTCGGCTGCGGCCACCACCCGATCCTTGCAGTTGATTGAATTTCTTTCCCCCCTTGCCCTTGGCTCGTACGGCAGCCGGATCGTAATCATCCGGTCTCATACCACCCGTCCCGGCTTGGTCGTAGAAAGCCTTGAGCCATTGACAAAATTCCAAATTGTCTTGATACTTCGCCCGAATCAACTTGTCGACATCGACGTGTCGTTGAACGCGATGTTTGGTGAAGGCGGCTTGCAACAACTTGTAGTTTTGGACAAATTCGTAATCCGACCGAGCTTCCCAATTCACGCGAGACATGGGTATGGAATTGGGGAAAATGAGTTCCGTCACTTGACAGGCAACGGCACCGGACGCCGTTTGTTCAATCTTGCTAAGGTTAATGTCCAACAATTCATTGAAAAATTCCAACAACTCTTTGCGACCTACAAAGTAGGCGCCGTCCATAATGCCTAACAAACGTAGACATCCAAGTCCGGAAAATGTCCATCGTTCGAAACAACAACAAAATTATAAAGTTTTCATGAGACACAATCCAGACACAAAGATGAAAAGAGCACCAAGGAACAATGACATGAAACGATCGACAAGGGAGCAGGCCTCTCACGAATAATCCACATGACCTACCTACGGCCGCATCGGCAGCAGACATGATGATGCAGGATGATGATTTTGATGCAACCACAAAGTGATCGGAAGGAGAATACTTTGATCCGTTGTCGTTGTTCCAGACAAGCACAACAGAGGTACCCAAGAAAGATTTGGCGCCAATGCTCCACCCAAGACGAAGACGAGCGCGGACACTCCCGAGCCGAACGGACGATCCGGCGCGAGAGTCGTCTCTGATGGAGAGTCGCTTATAAGTCACAGAAGAGCCGCGCTTGTCACGGTTTTTTCTCTCTCGTCACACCGGTGCGATGAATCTGGACACACAACCATGACAGGAACAAACCCACTCCTTGCCAAACACTGAGGGACCGTTTTGATTCTGAAGGTTGAGGAATATACCCTCATCGACAAGAAGGGACTGGAATATTCCTGATACAGCCAAGTTTTCCTTCTCGTTGTGTGTTTTGGACGTGTTAGTGAACCTTTGAATCTTCCTGTTCTGATATTGTCTATCCAATCTTGACATGCAAACCCCCTTTGTCTTACAACCACAACAAGAATACTAGATCAATATTTTTTATTCCATAAAAAGGAAGGAGAAAGCACAAGGATTGCCACATCCGCGGACGGAACCCACCACTCGTACCACTTCCAACAACGGCACAATCAAGATGAAATATCATCAAAAACTGAGCACTACAAAAAGAGTTTCTAGGGCCAACGTGGACCCCCTCTGGATTCGTTCCATCATTTTGGTGGGAGGTCTTGTCTTCTTAACCATGGTGGCACTCTTGGCCTGGCAGCTGCCATCACGTCTGTCTCGCACCGAAGGACGAGGCTCGTCCAACCATGCAAATCATGCCGTCGCTCCCTCCATGGCTTTGATGGGATTGCCACGTCCTCCCAAACGACCTGTCGCAACCAAGAAGCAACATGGTCGTCCCTATCACCGATTGGCCTTGTTGCTGCCTTTTGTGGGTGACGGCCCCGAACAAATTCCGGCCTATCTCTCACTCTTTTGTCAAGGAGCTACAGCAGCAGCCGACGTGGCTGACTTTTTTCTCATTCATAACGGTGTATTGTCAAGCATCACAATGATGGAGGAAGATGAGTCGAAAGATGGACCTGTACACGCATGTTTGCAAGCCAACAATGTCCATTTGGTCCATGTAGGATCGACGCAGGCCATGGCCAAGTTGTTGACCCGAGTCCTCGTTCCGGACGACAAGAACAAGAAGAGGAACTTGAAGTTTCCCGCTTCTCGACTGGAGACTATTTTGACTGCTCATTTACAACTTTATCCCTACACCTTGGTGGAATACAAGCCTGCCTACGGCTACATTTTTCAAGACTTGTTGATCCATGATGGTGCCAAAGATGATGCCGATGATGAACTATATTATACGCACTGGGGCTATACAGATTTGGACATGGTATTTGGTGATTTGGGTCGTCATTTGGATGAATCAGAATGGACCGATTATGATGTTGTTACTTTTGGCTTTGGTGATCAAGAGCGATTGTATGTCAAGGGACAATTCACCATGCACAAGAATACTGTGGCCAGTCGACAAGTGTGGTGGCGAGAGTGCGACTATTTGAGCAAAATGGACGAACGATGGTATAACATGCTCTCCAGCAATGCAGGATTTCAATTGGAGTCGGCCGAAGGATGTTATTCCGCCGCCCTATTGGAACGAACCGATATTTCCATCAAATATGCCGTCAAGGCATGGACTGATGTGTCGACACAAGATGGTGTCTACCAACAAGGCTTGTACATGTTCCCACGACCGAACGAAGAAAAATCCAAAAAGAAGAAGAAGAAGCAGATCCCAAGGGAGCGAGGGCATGTCCTCGTCAAATTGGACACTTCTGCAGAGGACGAATTATCACGTACAGACGAGGAACACGACTCGACCTCCAACAAAGCTTTGTCCCCGTCCTCTCTCTTGGATCTTGCACCGGATTGGTTCCTTACTGACCCAGTCTACCAAGATCTGCGCCAACCCTTGCAGATACCTGTGGGAGCCATGGAACCATTGTCACTACCGTTTCATAGCCACAAGATCAAGGATAATGACAAGGAACCTCATTGCATGTTTTGGGTCCAACCCAAATATCAAAAGTACCTGTGTTTGACAACACCGGTCAGTGCACAGGAAAATGTGTATTGGGTCAAGGGTAAGCTGTACAAACAAGCGTTTCAAAATGTTAACATTCCAGCCTTGCGATCTGTTCAGGGCATAACAGGTCCTTTTTTCCATTTTCAAGAATGGAAACGACGGTTTCGTTCTCAGCAATTGGCCGTTTTAGAACAGGAGTATGTGGATCAAGGGCCGGCGTCCCCCAGTGTTGTCAAAGTATTACTTCCCGAAGGCGCCATTGTCGTTCCCACTTCAAGTTTTGATGCACACAAGAGCAACACTGCAAATCGCCTATCGAAGTTATGGTCCTCGTCGTCCACCTCACAAACTCCGACTTCTCCCTTGGGAGTTCCTCCTACCGAATGGAGAGCCTGTCGTTCCAAAAACAGCATGGATGATCGGAGTCAACTTCCTTCACGACTTTATTGTTTGTCTGGTCTGGGTGACAACCACCGTGGTCGTCATCATGCGGCGGCGTCTTCCAAGTTCAAAATGGAATGCCGTTACACCTTGTCCTGGAGGAACAGGGACGAAATCGAATTTCTTTCCACTGCACCGGGGTGGAATCCGAAATCTAAAGATCGTCGCTCCAAAGCCACGGCCAGCAAAGCTTTGGACTCCGAGCTGGATGTTACGTTGGTTCAAACTGTCCAAATCAGTGCTGCCATGGGAGGACAGGCCGGTGCGGCCATGCTCCAGTCAGTTCGACAGAATTTGAATCAATGGAATGGACAACCCTGTGTTCTTTTGTTTCAAATTTCGCCAATTGTTAAGGATGCCGCAATTCAAGATATGAAGGCCTTTGCCACCAGTTTAGATGACATAGTATTGGACATGTGCTTGATTGCAGTTATATCTTCACCATTGCCGGGTCACCGCAACCAGGAACAATCTTTCCCGAATGATAATACAAGCCACAAGAAGGAAGAATTCATGGATGAAGGATCAGACGCCAACCTCTACAACGTCAATGACGAATGGATCATTAGTGAGAAGGCCCTACAAAACATGGCTGTTGATGTTGTGCCAACAAGATGGTACATAACCGGAGTACACCATCAGGGAGGACAAGACATTCAGCTGTCCCTGGATACTGTATCATTGACCCGTGAAAAGGCTCTTGCCTACCAAGAAATCCCTGGCCACGTTTTTTGGATTCCCACTTTGGCAAGTAGTCATGATCGTCACCGCGGAGAGGAAGTATTGACCTTGTCGCACTGGATCCATGGCAAAGAGAATGATGATGAGCATGACACCAATGGTCATCGCCGGCGAACGCAAGGTCGTCACGATGCTGTTGTGGGTCCGCCGCGATTGGCGACGGGAGGTAACCACCGGACCCTTTGTCGTAGTGAGGAGAAGTTTGAAGGGAACGAGGACGACATAGCTGACATCGATGACAAAAAGAATATCTTGAACCGTGCAATTCATGTGTGGTGGCAACAAACTTTGGAGTTTGTTCGTGCACCGACTCATAAGCATGATGTGGACGCGGAGGATGGAGAAAATGTCAAGGATCTAGCCGAACGTCTCAATGATTTGGATTATCAATTCATGGCGCATTTGCTGGAGCAAGGGAGTCATGGTGGTTCAGACAATGAATTTCAAACCTTGCCCTATACATTGCCCATTTTGCTCGTGGACAATATTGGGCCATTCCCGAAACATGGCTCTTCTTTTCCGGCGTTGTCGTCGAGTCGCTGTGTTGGAAAGACGAATTTGATTTCACGAGAAGTTGAAGAATATGGTGGAGGCGGACATGGTGGTTGTTTTCCATTATTGCGATTGTCGCAGTTGGTCTTGTTTGGTTATGCGTGGAATGCTCTATATGGAGCCTTTGCAGTGGAATTGTCGTCTTCATTGACAGAGCATGGCGGGGACGATTCAGTGGAAGAAGAAGAGAAGGATGAACAGGGCATCACTGAACGATTTCGTCGCCATGAACAGGAAAGACTATGTGCAGGCCATTGTATCTTTATTGAGGATGAAAACAACCAGCATGACCTCGACTTGTTGCGGGATCAAATTTTACAACATGAAGTTGTCCGAGCGGTGGAAACTCGTACGTTTTGGGAGAAATGACCATCGCAGGTGCGACAACACCAAAGACCTCCCGTCGCTAACAAACGAACAAGCAAGAAACATGAAGCACTATGACCGCCGATCGAGTACCTTGGAATTACTCCTCCCTACTTGGTTGGTGAGACATTCCACGGGGACTTGCTAGCTTCTGATCGACTACGGAGGGATGCCGATTCAGCATATCATGAAGCTTGTTTGGGGACCCCGGGGACACTTTCATGGCGGAAACACTTACCGCGTAAAGTGGCAATTAATCTTTTCTTTCGAAGATGCTCAATGGCAGAATGTTTTCGTCTCCCATGGTTCACTGTTTATGGAACAATAGAAGCTTGAGTTTCTCAGGTGCATTGGAAGAATCCATGGCTGACCTAATGCCAACTTCTGCGCGAGAGGCATTGACATCTTCGCAACTTATCGCGACCGCAACCAAAAGAAAATACTGCTCCTAGAATAGTCACCTGGCTCCCATGAAAGAGGACACTCTCATGATAATCCAAACGACAAAAACAACTTTTCCCACCTAAATCATGTTCTACGTGTTGGAAAGTGACATTTGGACTATGAGAAAAACCAAGATAATCTTTCCTGCTACAGTAACAAACGAATGGCCTATTGGCATCATGTCCTTCACATCTACTATATGCTTCTTTTAATCGTCCGTACACAAACTTGGAACTGATTTTCTGTTATCTTGAGAACAAGAAGCAATTAACATTCACAGTTGCAAATATCTCCGTTTTGCTTGCCCTGAGTATTGTCGCACGTAATCGACAAGTGTTCAAAGTCATTTTGGCTACCTCGGACATCGTCACGGTCGTTCTTACAGAAGGTGGAATCGGTAATTAAGAGTTCCATATTGCCATCACGAACTCGAACACCATCCTTGTTTTTTGAGGCCTCCAGGCCGACGGCCACCCCTGTCATAAAGTTTCTAAATCGATATCCGGCTCTTCCATTTCCATCCGCCGAGAGGTGAGCAAGAAAGAGATTCTCGGTAGAACCCGCGGTAGAACCGGTTTTCTTCGCGACGTCAACGCCGTTCCTCCCATTTTTATCAAAGTGTGAGTTAACCAAAGTTATATCGGAGGATGTCCCCGCAATGTCAAGACCATGCCGTGTGTTGTAGCTTGACGAGAATCCTTGGACAAGGACATTCGTTGAATCTCTAATACGGACACCCCGACGGAAATTTGAAATATGACAGTTCAATAGCACAACGTTGTCGACATTTCTCACACGGATTCCATTCCCGATACCTGTACCCGTAATCTTGTTGCCCTTACAGTCCAACGTGCCATGGTTTGCATTGATCCGGAGTCCCCTTCTAGGGCATTCCACATCCTCGTGGAGGACAATCAATGAGTTTGAAGTTTCGATGTTCTTACCGCAGAAGTCGTCATTCCCGTCAATGATTTGAAAGATTCGCCATTATTTCCCCTCCATATTGGTGAGGCGGCCAGACCAAACTCGGTCGCGTTTCGTGGACACGTGCTAGGGAGAGCTTGCTCTCAAATGGGGTGGCTGCGATTCAGCCCAGCATGATCCGTCCATGCGTCCATGGTTCTTACCTCACGTCATGGTCAAGCATTTGCCTCGGTTTTGGGTTTTGTGACAGACGAGAACAAGAGGGTTGCCCAAATTTATGAGCATTCAGACACCACTGGACGCAAGCCGACCTTGATGTAACGGTGTTGGCAATTAGAGATACTTAGAGCTACCTGGAGCAGTGGCGGGCGATATTCAAGAAAGATAGGGTTGGGGATATGTCTGGCCGCCTCACCAATATGGAGGGGAAATAATGGCGAATTCTTCGCCTGCTTTACAGAACTTGTCCATGCCCATGCCCATGCCCATCAATTGACGAGGCCTAGGATTCCATTCTTTCTTCGAGGTTACTCCCCTGTGAAGAGCTTCCACACTGGAAAGGGAAAAAGTACTGAGAATCAGCAGCAGAAATCGCACCATGGTATCTGGTATCTTGTTTCAATCCCCAAACCCCAAACCCAAGGCCCTGTTTTTGTGAAAGTAACACTACAGTTTTTCGCGCCTCTTTTGCTTGAAGCGCCAACCACCACCCAATTGGCGTTATTCTGAAAAATGAGACATGTTGGTCGTGTCAAACACATTATCAGGGTTCGGAATTTTGGAGGGCAATACAATAAATCTGTACAACTGAAATCCGAAATTTTGTTACTGGAGGGCCATTGATGATTCATAATATTGCCCATAGTACAGTTTATTATTATTTGTTATGTCAGCTTTTGGCTTTCCTCTTCCGTTCTTCCGTTGATCAAAAGTCAAAAGACTCAAGAATCAAGAGCACAAGAGCAACGAACGTTCGTACAACAAGTAGTAATATTCGCCATTATTTCCCCTCCATATTGGTGAGGCGGCCAGACATATCCCCAACCCTATCTTTCTTGAATATCGCCCGCCACTGCTCCAGGTAGCTCTAAGTATCTCTAATTGCCAACGCCGTTACATCAAGGTCGGCTTGCGTCCAGTGGTGTCTGAATGCTCATAAATTTGGGCAACCCTCTTGTTCTCGTCTGTCACAAAACCCAAAACCGAGGCAAATGCTTGACCATGACGTGAGGTAAGAACCATGGACGGATCATGCTGGGCTGAATCGCATTTAACTTCCCACTACTGCTGCTTATTTCTAATCTTGTCGTCTCCTTTTCTTTCTTCTTTCTCATCACTGCTGCAATCTTTCCTTTTGTTCTTGCATGATCCTTTGGATTTGTCTCATGTTGTACAAGTAGACTGGGTATAAGCTGCTTGTGGTCAAGTGGAACATCCTTCCCTTTTCCCTTCTTGTACTTCTTTTGTTGTTTGATTGTTGGCTGGTTGATTACTTTCATGTTTTCTGTAGGATAGATGATTCACTATTCATAGTATCATTGTCAATCATTTCTCAACGACCGAACATTTTGTTGTTTTTGCTTCAAGTAGATGGCTCCATCTTGCTCTTGCCACTTGCCACACCCTACTTTCCAATTATCAGCTCCTAGAGCTAGAGTCAAACAGCGAATGATTCAATTTGTAGCTGTATAAGCGTGTAAGAGCTGCTCTGTCGTGTGTTCATGGTGAAACTGAGGGTCATTGACGTGCTCAAAACAGAAAACTGATGTACTACACGAATACAGAAGGCACTAAACTCTATGGATGGCTAGCACTTGAGTTCTATTTCTAGTTAATAAAGAAAAGGAGGTCTTTAGGCTGTGGATAAATGCAATGGAAGTTATGGGTATCATTTCGACAGAAATGAACAATGGCAAGTAATGAGCTGCTGAGCCAGAGACACAGCAGATGAGCAGACTCTCGTCCCATGAGCAGAGCAAGCAAAAGTGACAAGTGTGAGTGAGCATGAGCAATGTAATTGTCATGGCAATCCTCAATGGATCAAGCTCACCTGGAATGTCATTGATACGATGTGCTTTGGCAAGAGAAAAGGATTGTGTGCTTGTCCGGCATTTTGAATTATGAAACAACCAACCGTCATCCACGCAGGGCCGCTTGCTGGCAGTTGGAGAGCTGGCAAAGCCACCCCATTTGAGAGCAAGCTCTCCCTAGCATGTGTCTACGAAACGCGACCGAGTTTGGTCTGGCCGCCTCACCAATATGGAGGGGAAATAATGGCGAATTAAGTCTAGCATTTATTTGTTAGAGTATCTGGCATCTGGCGTCAAGCTCTTCTTTCTTCTTGTCTTTTGACTTGTGGCCCTTCGTCCTTCTTGGCTCTTTTCGCTTTGCCACCTTGGCCTTGGCGCCTCTGAACTCCGGCAAACTCGGCTATGGCCTGAAACTTTCTTTCTTCAGGGCTCCCGGCGCCACGATGGAATGATAGATGATAGGTAGACCCGACAGAGTGGACCCCAGTCACCGTCAAACGCCAATCTCCCAAAGAGATGGAGTTATGCTTAACACAGAAGAAGTCAATTAATTCTGGTCCCCAGTGAAACGGATATTCACTTCTCTGACTTAGCGAATACATAGCAGCAGATGTAGTTTACTTGAATCATTGTCTTATAGAGATATGGATGAGAATGTTGATTAACACGGACAATCGCAAATATTGGGGTCCATGGAACTATCGGGGTCATCAGAAGAGTTGCAAGTGACAGCCTCATGAAAAAACTCTTCTTTGACCTGGAAATCAAAATCAAGGTTATCACAGACCAGAGAGTCATGCACCTGAAGATCAGCAGTACTGGGTCCTCGAACATTAGCACCAAACCGGACGTTTCCTTTAGCCTCCAGGCCCACACCTGTTCCGGATACAACGTTTACCAAGTCATATCCATCTTGGCCATTTAGGTTCGCAGATAGGGATGACAGAAAGAGATCTACTACTCCACCTTCGGTAAAAACCCCATCTTAATTGTTGTCAAAATGCGAATCCACGATTGTGAGTTTACTGGGGTCGCGTCTCGTTTTGAGCCCAAACGTGCTGTGAGATCCCGAGACACCCTTGATCAGTACCCCCCCCCAGCGGGGGTGAGTCATGAGGTTTAGTGATTCGATTCTGGTGTGCAAAGTCTTTCTCACCCCCACGGCGCATCCCTTGCGCTCTCGACTTTGACACAAACCTCGCAACCACTCCGCGCATTCACCACGGCACTGGAGGTGATGCGATCGTCCATGGCCCATCATCACTGCCCAAAGGCCACCATCATCCAAAACAAGGCGCATGTGGACTGTATGACTCGATGGTGGTGCGGAAAGGTTGACATTGGCTTACCAAGGTCCATGGTAGGCAGCAACAGAAGCATCGCCCAAAACAACCTTCTTCTCACCCATTATTCCTTTCTATCAGGCATCGACAATGTTCCCCCTCTTCCTTTCTCTCCTTCCTTCGTTGATTCCATCGGCCTATCTTTATCCCATGGAAAACAAGGCCCTCAGCAACATTGGGGTCTTCGCTCTCCACACACAACAACACAAATTAAGCTCAAAGATACAAAGCACCAAGATCACACAGCAATCACCTCTCGTTTGTTGCATCTAGCTTACCCAAAGACGAAGACAACAACACAACAATCAACCATAGTTTATGACATGGATGGTGATAAGCAAACAAATAGACAATCCCCAAGCACGAGTCGTCTTGCCGTTGTAATCGGAAAAAGCCTGGTTGATTGTGGTTTCGAGCGAATGCGAAGCTTCCATTTGGTCTGTGGAGGTGCAAGGGAGGCTTGCAGATGGTTGGATCAAAAGGAGAGCTTGCATGGATGGATGGAAAGGACGGTCATCTGTCTCGTTGGTGTGGTTGTTCTTGGTGGTGGTATGCACACCATGGAGAGACTTGTTGTGGCGGGTTTCGGAGGCAACCGCAGGTTCACGATGGTCCGGTGGGGTAAGGGAGACATGTTGGTCATCTTGGGTGAAGGATTGAACGTTCATGGGTGATGTTATGACACTCTCAAGATTGGCTCCATGGTGAATGTGTGGTGTGTTTTGGTGGTTTGTGTCAAAGTTGAGAAATCGCCAATTTTGGACCCTCGCGCCGTGGGGGTGAATAAGACTATACACCTCGAATTCACGACACATGTGCGACCCGACTATTCACCCCTGCTTGGGGGTACCTTGATCAGTACATTTTGAGCGCCGGTTATTTGTTTGTTGGTGTTTTATTTGCCGTCCAATTGGAAAGCCTCTTCGAAATTAGAAACATGGCAGTTCACGATAATGACGTTGGAGCTTTGAACACGGATTCCAATTCCAACCTTGGAATTTGAATTGTAGAGATTCTCCACGCTGTGACCCTTGCAGTCCAACACGACACGGTCAGCTATGATATTAATAGCCCTCTCCCCGTCGTGAATCTCGCATTTCAAATCGTTTTCGAGAACAACCAAAGAACCCTCTACGTCGATGACTACGTCTTCGTCATGACAGTCTTTAAGGACCCTAAAATTTTCTGCCGGCTCGTCCTTTGGGTCGGAGTCCTCAATGAGCAAAATTTCTTGCCACCCTTACCCTTGCCACTTTTACTACCCGAGAGTCGACGACGCCGTGGCTTCCGGTCTTCAGTAGAGTTGGACTCCCATGATACAGCATTGGCACTGACTAGAACAAAAGCGCTGAGAAGAAACTTGGAAAAGCTCACCATGGTATCTCTTTCTTGGTTGACACGCAGGGGTCTGAAGAAGGTAGACGGCTGCTGGAGGTTGGAGGTTGGAGGTCCAAAGTCCAAGCACGAGCAGACAGGGCGCGAAATTTTGTGTGAGCCACAGGCCACAGCCTCCTTTTCCGTTGGTGTTGGTGGTGCACGTGGCTCCCAATATTTCGAGTTTCGAGTACTCTTACTCGTATATAAGAGTACTCGTATGGAGTTTTTAGTTTTTCATACAAATCCGAGTACAGTATTTATAGTTCGACGCTAATCTATAATGAGTACGAGTACAGAATAATAAATTGGCGGCAATAATCACAACTGATACTTTTATATTACTGCCCTCCCTGTCTCTCATTACCTCGGTTTGGTTGGCCAAGTTGCGGTAAAATCGCACCTTCTGATACCGACAATTTTGCGATGACTAGAAATAGTCGACCTGGGTAGCTCCGTAGTAATTGGTAATGATCAGCGTCTTGAAAGTTATGTTGGCCGAATGGCCATCAGAATTTCTGGTAGGTTGGCTACGTACAGACCAGATTCGGCAATGGAACCATGTACTAACTGCAACAGACCATATCTTGTAGTGTCTACGAGAACCTACCAGCTAGAGCAATGCAATAGAAGATAGAAGTAGATACGAAAGGCTACTAGCAATAGGGTAACTTGCCGTAGATGATACGGACTGTCTCTCTTGTGGTTGTTACTACATTTTGTTGAACAGAAAAGGGAAAGGATGAAAAAGCAGAGCCCATGCCATGTAGGTCGACTTGAGAATGCCCCAGGAAAGAGGCACGTCCGGCAGGATCCCTTGCCAGCATCACCCATGCCACCAGTGGATCAACAACCAACTATGGAGATGTATGGGGTATGGGGTGGGTGTCGAATGATGCTCCAATTTGAAACTGTTCTACGGTTAGCCGGACTCTTTACTTCCCTGTAGGGTTTAAACTAGCCATGTTGCTTGATGAGGATTCATCTACTGGCAACCAATGGAAATAGCAATACATGAACAAGGCAGACACTATAGCTATACATTACACTAGGAGTAGGCAGAGAAGGTTGATACCTCTCGTACATTAGCTACGAGAAACACTCTTGTTTCTCGTCGGGTGCAAGGATCTCCCGGAACTGAAAGCATGTGGATTGCCACCACGGAATGGTAAAGTGGGAGGTAAAAATGATGGATTTGGTCCCAGTGGTTCGTAGTCAAAGATAGTTGATCATGCAGAAGAAAACAAACACATGAGTCATCCCACGATTCCACCATTGTGTCGGAAGGTGAAAAGTAGCTACTGTATGCTCGAAAGTACAGAAACCAGACGCTGCGATCAACAGTAGACCTTTCGCTGTATCCACAAGCTTCTTGGTTTTATAGCCATCATCGGCTTGAAAGTAATTTGTTTCACTCAAAAACTTGAAATCTCCTTTTGTGACGACGGGTAGTTTTTCGCAACAAAGCCATAGTCTTCTTATATCGGAAGTCCTCGAAGAAAGATTCCAAATTCCATGCCTACGCAGCTGGTACATTTCCCTACACTGGATGGTCGTCTTTTTAGCTTAATGTGATCTCTCACCATAAAGGAGGAAGAGTGATTCACAAAAACGCAAAACCATCATCTCGTCCAGTCTGAGCTTGAGAAGCGCCGAGAAAGTCAGCATTTAGTATATTGAAAGGCCATGAGTAGTAGATATAGTACAGCAAACGATTTATATACTACAACCAAAACAGCATGCTCAACCGAGATGAATGGCTCTCGAAATGACACAACATTGTTCCGTAACAAATCGTTCTGTGGTTGTTTCATGATTGGTGACACATTCCCAAGAGACAAGCAAAGACAAACCGAATCAACCAATCGAGTCCATTCCGCTTAAAAAAGTCCATTCTACTAGCTGGGACGAGTGTTGGAAATAATGAGCAAGAAAGAAAACACTGCGACGCGGGAACGCCTGGCGAAGCAAAACCAAAGACAATGAAAGCAAGACCAAAGACAATGAAGAATACTATGGAGAATAAAGCAAGCAGGACGAGCTCCGCACGCGTGACGTTCGCTGACGTAGTCAGAAGAGGAAAGGCGAACAAATCGCCAACGAATCTTTGGAAACAATCAAGCCAGTAAATTAGGATCATTTTCGACTTTACAGTATAGTGGACAAAGCTGACGGCTGCACCATTCTACTCAACATTGTTTCCAAAGAAAACGGTTTTTTCTCTTTTCAAAGCTTTCTATTTCCATGAACACCGCCCCTACGGTAAGAAACCTACAAGAAATCGACGAACTCATTCAAGAACTTGCCGAACTGAGTGTTCGCCAGCAAGAGATTATCCGAAGGCTCAAGGACCTACGAGATCCACCGTCGGTGCCCGTGGCCACCGTGCCCGTGGCAAGAGTTCAACCCAGCGGATACGAAACAGGAGACAGCGAAGACGAAGAGGAAGCGTCCGAGGAACGCACCGGAACCTTCAAGACGAGTCGGGAATCGGCCTCAAGTGCGAGTATTGCCAGTTACACGGTTGAAGTTGTCGGCACTTTCTCCCCCAAATCAGGCAATCAGGTGATCTACACTCCAGCCGAGAGAGCAGCACTGCAATCCGGCTGTACCTTGTGGACGTCCAAAGTCACAGGGAAGCGATATATAATACACCCCAGACGACGCAAATTCTGCGTGGGTGATATCGTCAAGGTCGTGAACCCAGCCTCACGTTTTTCCACCCGTGCACCGACGATCCGCGACGGAACAGGAGTTGTGGCCAAGGTGTGCGATAAACTAGTGGTCATCCACACCGACAGCGGTTACGACCTAAGACGGGGACAGGGCAACGTCCGCTATCTATCTGCCCAACGAGATTAGCAGTACGCAAGGGTCCAGCCCGTCAAGCCCGGGCGGCGCCCAAGCTACGCCCGGTACCACGCCGCCTAATAATGGCGGAACTTCCAGTCCGAGTCAAGGCAACCAAGGACGAGGACGAAGAGGACGAGGACGTGGACGAGGTGGACGAGGAGGACGTGGTGGGCGCGGTGGTTATGCTACCAACCCCAGCACGTTCAAAGGAAACACTGATGACATGAACGGTCATGTTTTTCAAGTTTTTTATGAGTGTAATGACAAGCGACAGTTTACCCGGACAATTGAGGCTCTAGAAGAATACTTCGCAAAGAATCTGAAGCATGCAGGAGACATGACCACCCTCACGAGAGAATTGAAGAACCCAACGATCGAGGAGCCACCGGATTTGCCAGAGGAGGAAACCAGTCGGCTCAAGGTTGCGATTTTTGAAAAGAAGGTTGCCGCGTACGTTACGCGTTGCGACATCCTCGAGAGCAATTTGCAAGCGGCCTATGCAGTCATTTGGGGCCAGTGCAGTGAGGCCATGAAGGCCAAACTCCAAGGTCTCGAGAAATACAATTCCGCTCGAGACGGGTGTGATTGTGGTTGGTTGTTGACTCAAATCAAAGCCATCCGACACAAATTCGAAGAGAAGCGATATGGGTACGCGTCACTCAATGATGCGTACACAAATTTCTACATGCATCGACAACAAGCAGAAGAAAGCCTCGCCGATTACCTTCACCAATTTAAAGAAAACATTGACGTTTTGGAGCATTATGGTGGCTCGGTTGGAATTGACAAAGGTTCCCAAGAATTGGTGGAGAAGTATTTGGACCCCGACGAGTCCACCTCCTCCGATGAGAAGAAACGAGTCAGTCGCGAGCGTGCCCTTGCCATCCAGTTTCTCAAAGGTGCCGATCGCAAAAGATTTGGCAATCTGTTGATTGAGTTGGAGAACCAATTCACCCGGGGCATCTGACCTCCGCGTATGGCATGTTGGTCAGCTATCGAGGTCCGAAGCAGCCATCCACCCCTTCTCAGTCCTCCGGGACACCAAGTTTGATTCCTGCTGGTGGTGGTGGCGGTTTACAATTCGCCCAAACGGCGTCCCCCGTTCCTGGATTGGATGGTATCCTTCATGAGGCCATCACGTGCTTTCATTGCCAAGGACCCGGCCATTATGCGAGTCAGCAGTGCCCATTGCGTGGTGATGATAATGGTGCTTCCAGTAGTGCCGGTGGCAACTCGGGTGTCACCATGCTCCAACAGCATGGTCCTTCCCCCCCACGATACAATTTTACGTTCGCCGTCGTTGATTGTTGTTTTTTGCAGCCGCTACACCATTCCATCCCCGACACCTGGGTTCTGCTCGATAGTCAGTCGACCATTTCGGTTTTTCGGAATGCTTCCCTCCTTTCCAACATTCGACCGTCGACGCATCCCTTAACCGTCTACACCAACGGTGGTCACCAAGTGTCCCGCCTCCTTGGCGACATTCCTAACTTCGGTGAGGTCTGGTACAACCCCCAGTCCTTGGCCAACATTCTTTCCCTTGCCGCCGTACGGCAACGGTGCCGCATCACCATGGACACGGCGGGTGATCCCTCCATCTCAGTCCATCGTCGTGATGGCTCGGTAATGATTTTTCGTGAAAGCGCCATGGGACTCTACTATTTTGATGTTGCCGACCCGTCTAACTTTATTAGCTCTACCTCTACTCCCTATCTGTTCCTCAACTCTGTCCCTCGTAATGCGACTGGTTTCTCGCCCCGGGAGGTCGAAGGAGCGGATCGTGCCCGTACTTTGTACCGACAACTCGGTCGCCCCTCCCAACGCGATTTCCTTGACGCCCTAACCAACAACATCATCCGAAACTGCCCCGTCACCCCCGAAGATGCACGGCGCGCCCTCAAAATTTATGGACCCGACCCCGCAACCCTAAAAGGAAAAACGGTTAAACGGTCCTCCGGCGGCGTCCCACAACAGACAACAACGACCCTACCCGACACCATCCAACAAGAACACAAACGCGTGACGATATGCGCGGACAATTTTTACGTGCAAGGCCACATTTTCTGCCACACGATATCACGAAACATCAACTTTCGAACCGTTGCGGCGATCGAGAACCGACGCAAGGCCACCCTGGAACGAGAATTGAAAGGCGTTTTCCACCTCTACTCATCCAGAGCTTTTGAAGTGGTCGATATGCATGCTGATAATGAGTTCGCCCCCCTCCAAGCGAACATTCGACCAGTCATCGCCAACATCGTGGCTACAGACGACCACGTCGGACAGGTGGAGCGCTCCATCCGGACAATCAAGGAGCGGGTGCGGGCTACCGTCCACGGACTCCCTTTTCGACGATACCCGGTCCTCATGGTACGAGAACTAGTCACCCTGGCCGTCCGTACGCTGAACCAACTGCCGAACCGAAAGGGGATTTCACCAACTATGAGCCCCCGGAAAATCGTAACCGGCCTTCCCGATCCAGACTACAACAGTATGAGGATCGAATTCGGCCAATACGCGCAAGTTTTCGAGGAGCGACGACGGACGAGCACCACGGCACCACGCACCATTGGGGCCATAGCACTCAATCCAACAGGTAACGCCCAAGGGAGTTACTACTTCCTATCACTCGCGACTGGGGCAAGAATCTCCAGACAACAGTGGACGGAACTACCCATCACACAAGATGTGATTAACCAAGTTGAAGAATTGGCTGAACAACAGGAACAGCCCGTCATCAACGGTGAGCTCGTTTTCGAATGGGCACCGAACGTCCCCATAGAGGACCATGAAGACGACATCGCAAACGAGAACGACTTGGAGGAGGAAGATGGAGCAGAAGAAGGAGCGAACAACGACGCCCACCACAACGCCAATAACGAAGGAGCGGGCGAAGAAAGTGACGACACAGACAAACACGATGTAGACGAAGGAGCGCCCGACAGCTCCGACAGCGAACTGTCCAAACGGCACGTGGTATCCACTTCCGACGATGACAGTGAAACGACGAGCGATGACCCCATCGATGATGTTGATGAGGATGACGAAGTGGTCGACGTGGGAGAAGACACCGACGATCACGGAATGGGGAACGTGGAGGACGAAGGAGCGCAGAATGAGGAGCGCGACGAGTTCCTGGACGTATCTGAGGAATACGAAGACGACCATGACATGGACGAGCCTACCGACAACGCCGAGCCTAGACACGAGTACAACCTTCGAGGAAACCGGGAGCGATCGTACGCCCACCGGCTCGATCATCAGATGGATATGGCAGATGGCGCAACCTCTTATTTGCACGCACAGTTCCTACAACAGGCCATCAAACACGCTACAACCAACGTGAATGACCGAACACCCATCCACTCTCTGATGGCAAACTTCATTTTCACTCAGATGTCCGCGAAAGCCAGCATAAAGAAACATGGGCAACGAGCCATTGACGCATTATTGAAGGAGTTCACTCAGTTGGACAACCAAGATACTTTCGATCCACAGGACGCGTCCAAATTGACCCCCCAACAAAAAAAGGCCGCCCTACGATCAGTCAACGTAATCAAAGAGAAACGTTGCGGGAAGTTGAAGGGATGTTCATGTGCAGACGGTCGACCACAACGAACCCTATACGACAAGAGTGAGACAGCATCACCAGCACTATCGGTGGATGCCCTCATCATGTCTCTCGTCATCGACGCCCAAGAACGACAAAAGGTTATCACGGCCGACATCGCCGGTGCTTACCTCAACGCCTACATGAAGGATTTTGTCTTAATGCGACTGACGGGAGAGGTCGTCGACATTTTTTGCAAACTGGACAAGAAATACGAAAAATACGTTGTCATGGAAGATGGCGTAAGAGTTCTATACGTACGCCTCAACAAGGCGCTATATGGATGCGTGCAATCCGCATTACTCTGGTATGAGTTGTTCGCGTCGACTCTGAAAGAAATGGGTTTCGAGCTAAACCCCTATGATCCATGCGTCGCGAATAAGATTATAAACGGCAAACAATGCACAATTACGTGGTACGTGGACGACCTCAAGGCGTCCCACGTGGAAGAAGAAGTCGTCGAAGAAATCATTGAAACGATCGAGGCCAAGTTCGGAAAGATGACGGTCTGCAGAGGACGCAAGCACACGTATTTGGGAATGAATATCACAATCAACAAAAACGGCACGGTCAGTATCCTGATGCCGCAATATATAAAGGAAGCAATCGAAATGTTCGGTGAAGACGTGTCCCAAGGTGCATCTTCACCAGCAAAGAAAGGCCTTTTCAATATCAAAAGCGCGCCTGAACTGGATTCGAAACGAAAGGAGAAATTCCACAGTATCGTCGCCAAGTTGCTCTACTTATCACAGAGATCAAGGATTGACATCCAAACAGCAATCGCCTTCCTTTGCACACGCATATCAAAGGCCACCACTGAGGATTGGGACAAACTCAGACGAGTGCTCCAGTACTTACATGCTACAGAAGGGATGGAATACATCGTGGGAGCGGATGATGTCCCGCACCTCCTCAACTGGGTGGACGCATCATTCGCAGTACACGAGGACATGAAAAGCCACACAGGAGGCGCAATGTCACTGGGACGAGGCGCCATTATGGCGAAATCAAGAAAACAAAAGCTTAACACAAAAAGTTCTACGGAAGCGGAGGTTGTTGGAGCCAGCGATTACCTCCCGAATACTCTTTGGGCCAAACGGTTTCTCGAGGCCCAAGGAACAATCAAGACACGTGGACATCAGATACTTCTTCATTAAGGACCAAGTCCAACAAGAGAAGATCGACATCCACTACTGTCCCACCGAAGAGATGCTGGCGGATTTCTACACAAAACCGCTACAGGGAGCACTTTTCAACAAATTTCGGGACGTACTGTTAGGGCACGAACCCATCAGCACCCTACAAACACACGACGTACCCACGCCTTGTGAGGAGCGTGTTGGAAATAATGAGCAAGAAAGAAAACACTGCAACGCGGGAACGCCTGGCAAAGCAAAACCAAAGACAATGAAAGCAAGACCAAAGACGATGAAGAATACTATGGAGAATAAAGCAAGCAGGACAAGCTCCGCACGGCTGACGTTCGCTGACGTAGTCAGAAGAGGAAAGGCGAACAAATCGCCAACGAATCTTTGGAAACAATCAAGCCAGTAAATTAGGATCATTTTCAACTTTACAGTATAGTGGACAAAGCTGACGGCTGCACCATTCTACTCAACAACGAGTCCCGCGCCTTGGAGTTAGTTGAACGCGGAACGCCCCGAGAGACAGCAGTCGGTGTCGGTCGACTTGACGAACCAGACGGTACCTTTGCGTGGGTGAGCGCGGCAGCTGAAAGATAGATGATTCCATCCTTTGTTGAGGCGGGACGTACAATGTTCGCTCTTTTTAGAATTCAAGTCCCGACTCCCGACTGAAGCCGCGGCAAAAACACGAACTACACAACGCCACCTCCGCAAAGAACAGCAACGATTCTTAAGTACTATTGTTGATCCTTGCTCGCCATTCTTAAATGTTTGGCATGAAAGTCAATGTGATCCGCAATACAGGAGGCAATAAAGTAATAGGAATGGTCCATGCCATGGTGTCGTCGTACCGTCACGTTTTGACCAGCAGCGCGAGCCGCAGCCTCGAAATCGTCCAACTGTAGTTGTTCCACCAGAAATTCATCCTCCATACCTTGATCAATTAGAATGTTCGAAAAGGCTTTACTGGATGACGCCCCAAGTTGGGCCACGAGCGCCGTGGCATCGTGCGCTTGACAACTGTCGTCGTTGGCACCCAGATAGTGACGAAAGGCCTTGTCCCCCCAGGGACATGCCGTGGGATGACAAATAGGTGCCAAGGCCGATGTACTAATCCATGGTGTTATTGTTGTTGATGATTTGTTGTGCTGTAAATGTGATTTGAAGGCGAGTGTCAAGGCACCATGTCCCCCCATGCTGTGGCCGGTGATGGAACGCAGTCGCGGACTTGTTCCGGGCCAGGCCTGTGCCACAACGGTAGGTAATTCGTCCTGGATGTAGGATTCCATTTGATAATGCTTCTTCCATGGTTCCATCGTCGCGTTGATGTAAAAACCAGCTCCATGTCCCAAATCGTAGGTCTCGTCATTGGCCACATCTTTTCCACGCGGTGACGTATCTGGCATGACCATGGCCAAACCGTGTTGTTCCGCCGCAGCAAAAGCTACAGGACCCGCCTTTTGACAAAAATTTTGATCCGTACATGTCAATCCACTCAAAAAGTACAGGACGGGCATGTGTTGTGCTGGTTGTTGTTGTCGTCGTTGTTGCTGCTGCTGCTGTACCTGATGGGAATTTGGCAAAAACAGGGCAAAGGTCATGTGACAGGCCGTACTCTCGGCTGCATGCGAACAACGCAACAGGGTACCACCCGCACGTGTTACTACAGTTCTGGAAAGAATGGATACGGATGATGTAGACATACTCGTATGATAAGAGTGATGATGGATGATGTTTTTTTTTCTTTTTCTTCCTAATATAAACCCTAACCTTTATGCATCTGCGCACGCGATAGGCTCTTTTTCCACCAGTCAGAGGCTTTGTTGCTCTCCAAAATTTTTCTCATCCCCAAATCCTTCTCACAGGCAGATGGCAGATGTCGGACATATCCACAACAACGCACAATCCCTCGAGTGATCTTCTTGTCAAAGCACCAAACATAGATCCATAGTAGTGCATCCCTGCAACCACCCAAATCATCCGATCAAACGAATAGGAATACCATTTTTTGTACACGACAATGCTAGTGTTCCACCGCCTTCGTCCCCTGGTTGCCAAGCACTTTGGCTCTACAGCAGCCGCCCGGCGTCGATGGATGACTTCTTCCACTGCCGGAAAGCCTATTGAATGTATGGCAGCTGTGGCGTACCAACCGGACCCCGAATTCTTTAACAAGGATCAGGCTCTGTCCTTGGAACGTGTCGTGGTGGCCCCACCTGGTGAACACGAAGTACGGGTGCGGATCGATTATGCCACATTGTGTGGTACCGATTTGTCGGCCTTGGCGGGCAAGGACGGCGAAGCACACTTTCCATCCATTTTGGGACATGAATCTGCGGGGACCGTAGAATCCGTGGGTCCAGGTGTCACCACGGTACAACCCGGCGACAAGATCATTCCCACCTACCAAGCACAATGCATGCCAGAGGACTTGGCCAATGATACCTGTCCACGATGTCGTGGATATCGTGTGAAAAAGACCAATCTGTGCGGTAAAATTCGATCTTTTACGGGTGCTGGTATTATGCGATCCGATGGTGGTGTACGTTTTCAAACTGCGCAAGATGGACGACCACTCAAGCATTTCATGGGCGTCAGTTGTTTTTCGCAGTATACTGTCGTGCATCAAGAAAGTGCGGGCAAAATTCGTCAAGATGCACCCTTGCACAAGGTTCCCTTGCTAGCCTGTGCCCTACCCACTGGATATGGTGCTGTCTTTAATACTGCCAAGGTAGAAGCCAATTCCATTGTGGCCGTCTTTGGTTTGGGGACAGTGGGTCTTTCCATTGTGGAGGCCAGTAAACGTGCGGGTGCAAAACGCATTCTGGCCATTGATGTCAATCCCGAAAAGTTCAATCGTGCCGTAGCCTTTGGTGCCACCGATTGTATCAATCCCCATGACTTTCCCGATACTCCGATTCAACAAAAGATTGTCGAAATGACCAATGGGGGTGTAGATTATTCCTTTGAAGCCACTGGTTCGGTGGATATTATGCGTGCGGCACTCGAATGTGCTCATATTGGATGGGGCAAGAGTATTGTGGTGGGTGTAGCAGCCAGTGGAAAAGAAGTTGCAACTCGACCCTTCAATTTAATCACCGGCCGGACTTGGACGGGCACGGCTTTTGGTGGATATCAATCTCGCGAGGGTGTGGCACAATTGGTAGAGGAATACATGGAGGGCAAATTTGACATTGACCCCTACATTACCCATCAAGTGCCATTGCGAGACATTAATAAAGCCTTTCGTCTTCTCCATGCGGGAGAATCGCTCCGCACCATTATATGGATGCATTCAGATCCTCCACACAATGGTGCCGTCTAGGAATGAGAAGTAGCACCACCAAGAATTGTTCTGAGAAAATCAGCATTTAGGAATGAAAGGCCATGAGTAATAGATATACTATAGCAAGCGATTTATAGGGTACAACCTAAACAGCAGGCTCAAACCGCTATCACTGTTCATTTCCCCACAACGAATCATTTTGTGGTTGTTTCATGATTGGTGACGCATTTCCAAGCGACAAGCAAGGACAAACCGAATCGACCAATCGATAACATTACGCTTAAAAATTCCATTCTACACAAAGCTGTGCGTTTCGTTGAGCATAATATTGGACGAGGCGGCATTGTTGCCATTGTGGGGATGATGGTGATGGTTGTGAGGAGAAAGTGTCAACGTCCCACATTCTTCCCCAATCAATACCATAAAGGTATTTTGTGGCCCTGCCCGTTGTAGCTGGTCATTCCACCACCGATTGATGAGACGACGTTCTTGCTGATTCAAAGATCGGACTCGTACCGAAGCGGCACTATCATGATGTAACCCATTACCATCGAGATCAACCGAATTTGACGTATCAACATTGTTTTGATGGTCACCCGTTGTGTTAAAGAATGCTTCTTCTCGTCCCAATTGGGCAGGTGGAAAGGGTTGTTCAGGACGAGCCTTGGGGTTGGCGCGAAGTGCTGGTTGAACATATGCTTTGCGAAATGGATCGTATTGGCCTCCGATAAACCGACCTGGTTCGTCACTGTCGTCGTCATCATTATCCTCATCGTTACAGTCCCCTCCCATGGTGGAAGATTGATGATAATTTGCGACCGAACGAGGAGGTGAAACGGGATCGAATCCTTCTTCGCCCGGTTGACGTGGTATTTGAGCTTGGCGTTTATCGTCAAACTCCCCGGGTGACTGTTGTTGTCGTTTGAGATTTCGTGCTTCCTCCTCCTGTTGAAGAGTTATATCCATGACGGTTGCCACCTCTAGTGGCAATGTGGAACTTGTGGGATCGTATCGTGCACGCGTAGATCTCAAAAAGAAGTATGTCATGAACATGAGAGCCATGGTTGCATAGGCTTCGTGACGTGCTTCCTTCAAAATGAATTGTCCAGTGATAGTCATTTGAGCAATGATTAACCCAAAGACAAAGCGTCGAAAGATCTTGGGCCAGAATTGTCCACCACTCTCAAAGACACTTTCATAAACGTACAAATGTTGATGTGTCCACATTACCCTGGACAAGAGACAAAACAGGGCACAAGGCAACAAGACCAGTGGTGCCACTACGGCAAAGACCACACTAATCACGACCACCAACATATCCTGTGCCAATATTTTGTGAAACGGAAACCACCCGGGATCATCCATGGGTCGCAATCCGAGCAGGACTTGTCGTTTCATTCGAAGCGTGGCGTGGGGGAAGATCATGAATCGGAGTATACCCTGAACCAAGGCAACAATTCGCACCATCTCCGCTCCCAACCCCAAAAAGGTTTTCATGATGACAAAAGTGATGAAAAAGGAGGACATCCGTGGAAGTGAATTACCCAACATTTCAAATGCCGATTCGGGCTTCTCAATAATAAGAGCAACAGTATCGAAAATGGTTCCTGCAATGGTTGTAACCAGAAACACATTGAGTACTTGGAACAAAAAATATCGTGAAAAAGCTTGCATTTGGACTTCGGAGAAGGAAGTTCTTCCTTCGGCTTGCCCGATTGCTACAAACAGAGGCGGTAGCAATTGTTGCAGCCCGACAATGCAAATAGGCTGTACCATGGCAATAGCAACCGAGAAAATTGCTGATGCTTGATCCAATTGGGCCAACCGGGGTGAGGACGACACCAAAGCCGACTCGCTCACCAATAAGGCCACCGTGGCAATGGGAATAATGTAAAAACAAACTAACATTTTGACCGCGAATTCACCAATCAGCGACCGTGTCCGCTGCGCACCCTTGCTAACATAGATGTTTTCCCACAAAATATCGCGTGGTTCCGGTGCCGTGGTGACCTGCATTGATCCTGGTTTACTGGAATGCATCGATTGAATGGCAATAGTGGCGGCCGTGTACGTGCGCATCACCACAAAGGCTTTGTCTGTTACTTCATTCAAATGCTGCTCCATGGGTTCTGAAAATGCCAAAAAGGGATTCACCACACCACCGGGAGCTGCTGCGTAAGTACTCGCGTTGTTGCTATAATTCCATGTAGTCGAGTTTGCTCCACCAGCCGGGTTATTGTAATTGGGATTATCGGAGGCACCAAACGAATTGGGTGATCGAATCGGGCGTCCCAAAAAGGACACTTCTCGATTGACTCGACTGTATCGTCGAATGGCATGTTTGGCTTTTAGAAAAGGCGGAGCTGTTGGCATTGCGTTCTTCTTGCCAACGTCTGATGGCTGCTGTTGCTGTATTTTCATTGCCGAACCCCCTGCTTGAGCTTTGCTACTTCCGGTCTTTCCCCCAACATGTGTTGACGGACTCCGTGATCGCAATGCGGACGATCCTGGGGTAGCATCGGTCGACAAGAGCATATAGTCTGTGGGCTTGTCCGTGGAGAGTTGTTGTTGCTGCTGCTTCTGAGGTTCTCCCTCTTCAGGAATGGAAGCTGGAGGGTTGACTTCAGTTCCAGCTTGGGACACAGCAGCAGTGCCGGGAGGGTTGGATGGTTCGCCCACTGAAGCACCATTGGTTGTGGTTGTTTCAGATTGCCCATTTGTATTATTTTGGACAAAGGGTGAACTAAGGACGTAATCAATATCTTTCACACCTTCCACGGATTCCATCCGATCCAACATTTTCATGACCCGTCGTCGTCGTCTTTGTTCTTGCCCAATGGCTTGGTTGTATTCTTCCAATTGATTGTACAAGTTTGTAAGTCGTTCCTGTGTGCCATCAACACCACCCCTCCAACAATCACAGCATAATTGCCACGATAGCAAGTTGCGTTTCGTCGATGATGCTGAGGAGGACGAGGAATTGTTGGAAGTGGTGGTTGCACCACCACCCGTTACATTTGTGGCTGTGGAGGACACGAACCAGGAACCGCTTTTCCGTCGTCGTTCTCCACCTGACAGAGTTGTTGTGGTGGTCGTATCATGATTCGGACAACAGCACCCACAACATAAATTGGAATATTGTTCATATAGCTTTTTCTTTTCCGACCGACAAAGAAGTAAAAGCTCACTCTCAATCCGCGACAAGATATGGGTTCGTTCTGACACCAATCGTTCCAATTCAATCAAATTTTGACACAACAAGACATTCTACCAATCATATCCACGGCGAAAGGGCAAATGAAACCAAGGAATGAACAAATATGTATGAGTTTGCCGTTATCCCTTCAGCCCTCATTATTGACTTCATGATCGATAAAGACATGAATTTCTGGAGTTACGTACCTTGACAGCTCCATTGGGATAGACATGTTGAAAGTAGGAGGTAATCTTTCGGCTGGACCGCAAATTGCGAGGAATATTAGTCACCAGGACGGTACGTAAATGAGGCTCACGACTCAACAAATAGCGATGCCGAATGCTGTTGAAGGTTTCGTATTCGACCAACAATTCTCGAACCACAATAGCCGTCAACAGATACGCCGCAAAGCAATGGACCCACAATTTCAAACTCCCCGGCATGACATTTGCCATGGTGAAACGCAAAAAGTCGGTAAAAAATAGGGATCCAACATATTGCTTCAAATCTTGTGCCTTGGCATGTCCACCCGCCGTAAAGTTGAGGGGCAGTAATACCACAAAACTAAAGACGGACATTTTCACAATGCATCGAAGCGCCAACCGATGAAATCTCAAAAAGATGAGGGAATCGTACCCAATCCGATGAATGATTTCTTCGTCCGACAAATAAAAGCATACAGGAATCCACGAGAAGTAACCGTCCACAGGCAGAGGCGGCGGCACCAACTTTGGTAGGCGATGTCGACGGGGCGACACAAAGAGAGGGGAGGTTTTTTGGTTGTGAAAAAAGCATGCCAGAGAAACCAAAAAGACGGCCGATAATGTGAGAAATAACATAATGAGCGTGGCAAAGGACATGCTGGTTTCATGAAATGCTTCCACATGCGAAATGTACGAAGGCAAAAAGTTTAATCGACGATGGCTGGTGTCATTGTTGGATGAGGACGGTGTCCACATGGAATGATTGGTTGAGGAAGCCATGTCATAATTGTGATCCTGGTGGTGATCGGGAACCACAGGTCCCAAAAGCGTAACAATGACGGGCTCAATCGTTTGCAAAAAGAGGGCCTTCCGAAAGGCCATTACTTTGTACATCCATTGAGGTGCCGCGGTCGTTGTGTCTGAAGGTATGATTGCTTCGATGGTCGTCATTGCTGTTGTTGCCAGGGATCGCTTCATGGCGTAATAAAGCCAGACAACAACAATCAAAGGGAAAACCAGTGCAAACAGAACCCACGCGCCATGAGAGACACGGCACAGTGTTTTCCAACTCCATTTTCCATGCGAAGATGAATCATCATCTTTGTCATCACCTCGATTATCCTTCTTGCCCATATGCAGGTCCTCTCTAGTATCATTTTCATAGCCAGTATCTTGTGCAGAGGAAGTCGAAGGAAAAGATGGCGTTACTGCGATAGCTGAACGCTTTTGATGTAATTCCTGTTCCTTCTCATTTGAATGCGTGAAGAATGACGGTGATGGTGATTGGAAGGTCGGAAGGAATGTCATTGTTTTATAACTCTAGAAAAATCCCAAGGATCCGACCCATTAAGGTCAGATTCTATGTGACGATGGATGCAGTTCTTTGGTTGAGATGATCAAACGAGATGTTGGATATCGTGAGTCCGGATTCAAGTGTAACAACGACGAAGTAATCGACCTCCTCCCCCGTGTCGCACATGAACAATGAACGACATTGAGGGAGAGCCAAAATCCGGGGCAATGTCTGCGCTCGCTCATGGGTGCGCGATCGCATGCACGGCGAGTCGCGAGCGTTCCTTACCGCGTTTGTTATGATCGACCGTGGTGCGAAATACGTCCGTTGGAGTCGGCACGGATAACTGCATGCTTGCAGCGTGGCGACCTCCTTTCAGTTTTCAATTCCTCTCCAATTGCGACGCTGCTCTCTGTGAGGGCATTCCTTATTCCTTAGACTCCTCTAGACAGAGCACTAAGGCAGCGTGGATTGAATGTCGAGATAGCTCTTTTCCAACATAACTTGTTTCCTAAAGTTGAGGGGATAAAAACGAACAATCCCTACTCTTAGCCCTTGTAAAAAAGTACGTGGAGGGACAATCCCAATAACTTGAGAACATTACCACGTGTACGGTTTTCCAATCGCGTTCAGGGCGGCACGACGACCAGAAAGCGACGTCCCATGTACTGTTGGTCCGTATCCATTGGTGACCATTTCACCTGCAAAAAAGACCTTGTCATCCAGGGGTGTCCTACCAAATTCCTTTTCCGTCAAGCCTCCATACCACATACTGCTAAAGCCTCCCCAAATATATGGCTCCTTCGTCCAGTTTTGGACCATGTGTTGAACATAGTTGGCCGTCGCCTTGCCGTCGTACATGAGATCGAGCTTCTTCATGGCGGCCTGAAAAATGCCATCGTTGTCAAGTTTGGACCACTCTTCGGCCCATGCTCCATAGCAGTGAATGCCGAGTACATGTCGGTCGGTGCCTTTCCCGCTAACGGCGTCAAAATATACCCGGTCCGAGGCAATGTCATACGCCATCCAAAACAGGGACTCGAGAAAGGTGAAATCGTAGAACATGTCAGTATCATAAAAGCGTTCCTTGAACTCGATTGCCACCTTGAATCCAGGTTTCATCACAGTCTTATCCAAGGCGCCTTGCTTGGATTTGGGGAGGCGAGGAATGAATTCAATATCTCCTCGTTTTAAGACTGATACGGGTGTCGTGCAAATCACCTTGGCACACGTATACTCATTGCCATTCGTTAGTGTGACCTTGACGCCCTTGTATTCCTTGGAGTAATCAATGGCCGCGACAACCGCATTTACTTCCAAACGATCCTTGACGTAGGAAAAGCGGTATTTGTCTACGTATTGCGACCACGTGGTGGTCTTGAATTTGTGTTCCTTGTAGGTGTATTTCAGGGCATCAAACCGACGGAGGCCACCAAGCCAACGATTGTAATAGCCTTAGGTTTGAGGTTCGTATTCAATCACTTGTTCTGGAATGAAGGTAGATGCGACGTGCTCACGATCCTTGTCGATCAAGAGCAGCTCTTTTAGCACCTTGGCATCGCGCGTCGTATGAAGCCATTCAGCTCCAATGTCCAAGGGCGGCCCACCCTTGTCTCCCCAAAACTGTTCGTTTCTTTGGACCCGGCCACCATGATGATCTGAGGCTTCCAATATTCGAAAAGGCACCTTGAGGAAGTGAAGGGTATAGGGAGCGGAGATACCTGCCACACCGGCACCAATGATAATGACTTCATCGGCTGGGTTCCACTCAGCAGCAGCTGTTGGCTCGACCGTCGGAATGCCGGCCTTGGGAATATCAAACATGTTTCACAAGAAGCTGTGGTCACACAGAAGAGATAGAGAGAGGAATAAGTCTGGCGTCGACTTGACCAATTTTGTGTGAGAACACGAATCTTCGAGACTCTTGGGTTCGTGTTTTCTTGGGGGTTCCCTTTATTTGTGTTCGTGATTCGTGATGTTCCCGAATGATCTCGATCACGCGAAGAAAAAAAAGGTTTGAATCTATTCTTCCAGCTGCCGCGCTCACCGCTCACCCACTCTACCGCCTGGGGTTAAGTCGACCGACTGCCCTGGCGCCATGGCACTCGGAATCATGGAGCCCCGCTTGTGTGACAAGGGGCCACATAGACGAACCGTTTTTCCGGGCCCCACATCTAGCCCTCCCAACCACCTAATCACAGCGGACTCGAACCCTGGACACCCAAGCACCGACCATCATGAGCAAAGGCCCGTACCACTCGACCAAGATCTCGATCACGCGAAGAGCGCTGGTATCCGGGAGTGAATCAATCGCACAAATTTTCCTTGACCATTTCCCAAGAACTCATCCAAGAGAATCTATTGTCTGTGGGAGGATTCGTGCAAAGAGCAAGATGTGCAATCCATCATGAGGTTGAATCAACCATGGTCATCCAAGCACAAACAGGTGTTCAAGGGCTGCCCATATTCGCTTTCGAATTCCTTTGCGGAACCACTCACGCACCAAGAACTGGTGGAATATGCCAAGGCTCGTGGTGATCAGTCCTTGATCGATGAATATCACAATCACAGACTAACATATACCCCCAATGGTGGAAGCGAAGACTTGAGGCAAGAAATTTCCAACCTCTACGGCCCAAATATCACTGCAGACAATATCCTTGTATGTGCGGGAGCTCAAGTGGCTCTGCAAACGGCTGCCTTTGCCGTACTGGCCACCCAACCAACATCCACACAACAACTGGAAACGGAAGGTAGCAAAGACATGTCCTCGAATGCCACCGAGGGATATCATTCTATAGTTTTTACACCCGGTTATCAAAGTACTACTGAAGCGCCGATTCAAGCAGGGAGTCGTGTGACGTACATTCCTCGAAGACCTTCCAACAAATGGCAGATCAACATGCAAGATGTCCGTGACGCGATTGAAGAAAATACCAAATTCATATTGCTCAACGAACCCTATAATCCTGCAGGAACCCTCCTGTCCAAAGAAGATCAAAAGGAACTTGTATCAATTGCTGAGGAGAACGATATTGTAATTTTGTGTGACGAAGTCTACCGTTTGTTGGAGCACGATCCGTCGAAGGATCGACTTGAAGCCATGGTCGATGCGTACAAGAAAGGAATGTCAGTTGTGACACTGAGCAAACCATGGGGAGGTTGTGGTATAACGATTGGCTGGATTGCCTTTCAAGACACATCCATGCGACAAACTTTGCTCGATACATTGTATTTTGGAACAGCCTGTCCCAGTCGTGCCAGTGAAATCCAAGCAATCATGACACTGCGTGCCAGTGATCTTATCTTGGAACGCAACCTGCCCATTCTTCGATCAAATTTGAAGCTTCTTGAAGATGTCATTGAAAATCAATACCCTGACCTGTTGGAATGGGTCAAACCCACGGCTGGAGCCGTTGCCTTTGTCAAATTCAAAGGACCCCTGTCGTCCGAAGAACTAGGATCTCAGTTGGGTCAATGCGGGGTCTCCATGAAACCATCGTTTTGCTTCACTGATCATGTGACACCTGAGATTGATTATTTTCGTGTTGGGTATGGAGAGTCTATCATGCCAAATGCACTGGAGAAGTTTGTGGCTTTCTTTGAAGAACACAAAGAAGGTTGGAGATCAAACATGGAGCAAAAGTGACTAACAAGCAGTCTCTTCTCGTCTAACTGTGGCTTTACTCTTGGAAACCGCTGAATTCTGCATGTTTGGATTCCATATATTCAGTATTCAGCTAGAAAGACTTTCGTTGCACTGTCTGCGACTACCACAGACCCAGCCGATCCTTCGTCAAAGTCGATTACAATTCAGATGTGATTCTAGAATCAGGATTTTGTTAGAAAATTCAATTCCTTTGAATAAACATCATGTTATCGGTTGTCGCCCTACGCTTTACGCCGAAGCTCTCTAGCCAAAGCACGTAGCCTGCATAGCTTAGTGCGAAGACGCGCCAGTTCTATTGTACGTGTACGGGGAACGGCCTTTCATTTTACGTAGGAGTCTATTTGTTCTCGGTTCTTGATATTTCTATGTGAAAAATTTCTATTGCGTAGCCCGGCACTTTCTTTCCCTCCAGACAAACTGTTCTCTTTCTCGTGACACATGACCGAACGTGGCGAAGAGTCGTAGAATGACGCTGGGTAGTAGCAGACATAATCCTCTAGACTATGTCGTCTTATGGTAAGGGGAACATCTTCCCAGTGGAGCGGTGTCAAATCACATGTCAAGGTGTGGTTGGATACCAAAATCGACGCGGGATTGCCGCTGTCAAGGCGAGTCCCGCTCTTACCCCCTGAAGAATCGTACGAGTCCCGAAGCCGGTAGTCCTCAAGATATTAATCCCGAGTCGGCACGCGGGGCAAACCTCCGCTAAAGCCTTCCGACCCAATTCCCCCGGCCAAGGTGGGAATGGGTCAGAACCCCAATAACTCCGAACCCCATCTTCTTCCGTCAGTGGGTTCGCAAACGACAGATTGCACTGAGGTGCAATCCTTATAACGCAGGGTGGGAGGTGGGAGGGTGGAAAAACAAAAACAGATGATCACAAGAGGAGATACAATACCTGCAACGTATAGCACCTCAACCAACAATCAACCTGAAAGACAGTGACCCGATCAACTTTCAATCCAAAGTCGTCTTCATGCAAACTGGTAGATCTTTGATCTTCAAGATACGCACGAGATCGTCTTGGGATAGTCAGTCGCATATTCTGTCGATGTGTCAGTTGTGCGTTCGTCAGTAAGTCTCTTGGGCCTTTATCGCCAGATTAGCTTGAGCACATTAAGGCACTTTCTTTCCCTCCAGACAAACTGTTCTCTTTCTCGTGACACATGACCGAACGTGGCGAAGAGTCGTAGAATGACGCTGGGTAGTAGCAGACATAATCCTCTAGACTATGTCGTCTTATGGTAAGGGGAACATCTTCCCAGTGGAGCGGTGTCAAATCACATCAAGGTGTGGTTGGATACCAAAATCGACGCGGGATTGCCGCTGTCAAGGCGAGTCCCGCTCTTACCCCCTGAAGAATCGTACGAGTCCCGAAGCCGGTAGTCCTCAAGATATTAATCCCGAGTCGGCACGCGGGGTAAACCTCCGCTAAAGCCGTCCGACCCAATTCCCCCGGCCAAGGTGGGAATGGGTCAGAACCCCAATAACTCCGAACCCCATCTTCTTCCGTCAATGGGTTCGCAAACGACAGATTGCACTGAGGTGCAATCCTCTCCCCCTCCGTATCATCTCTTGAAAATTTGGTGTGAATCTGGCAACACCTGTTATAGCGCTTCCGAATATTGTAACAATGTTGATAGGGCTGCAACGACATCTGTGTACAGGTCGATCATGTCAGACTGGGCCACCCGTGCTCGTGCTTGTTCCTGAGATCGCCAGCGGTTGTTGAGTACCACCACATCTTTTGGTACCTTTTGATTCCTGGCCTGGGTCGTCGAGCCTCTTCTGAGAGATCGTCGAAAACTGTAAGTTGCCAAGGATTCCAAGTCATTGCCCAGCAACTCTGGATGTTGTTTCTGACACTTGATTAACACTTCGTGGAGCCACAGGTCCAATTGTTGGATTGACACTGCTCTTTCGCTCCGAGAAGACGCCCGAAGAAGCGGCCCATATCGAGCTCCCGATTCTTCATAAGCATGGAACAACCGAAGCAACCATTTCTTATTTGGGATTCCAGATCGCGTCGTCAAGACAAGTGGTATCTTATGTTTTTGACGCGCGATCAAACCTTTGAATCGACCTTCCAAAGCCAACAGAATGTGAGGGTTTCTCGGATGCTTGAGTCCCTGTTTCGTGAAAGCAATCGTCTCCATCAACCGAATGTGAGCGAGTTCTTCTCCTCGCAACGCGCTTGAGAAACCCAAAGTGAGCGATGCTCCCAATGTGACAACCTCAAACAAAGACTGATCAACCTTGCCTTCTTTTAATTGCTGGAACTGTATATCCAACATCTTTTCCAATTCCAAAAGCAACTCAATGGACATCGCTGCATCTTGGATTTTCACATCACCCATTTGCTCATGGCATCCATCCATGAATCGCTTGAACCATAGCGAATTGGCGACACTCTCAGTGATTCGTGTCGACCGACGACCGTCACTCAAAACAGCCCCTCGTGTTCCAGAGATGGTAGTGTGAATGAAGTTCGAAAATGTCGATCGCACTCCTCTCATCGTGTCCCATTGGATGGTCTTCGAATTTCGGCCCTTGTCCAAAGATCTCTGCAATGAGATCATGGCCGGTATCATCCCCATCACGTCTTCGATGGGATAGGGCCCTCGGCGATGGATAGAAGTTGGCGAAGAGATTCTCAAGGATCTCAGAATGCCCATAGATCTCGCCATTTCTCGAGTATTTCCTTGAACGGTGCTGGATCGGCGAGCCCAAAAAGCGTCTAAGTTGGCCCGGATAATGCATTTTAAAGCCCACTTATCTTCTTCGCTGGACATATTAGGATCCCTTTTGAATACGTTCCGAAAATGGCAAAGTTCACACTGGAACGGGGTTATCAAATGATCGCCTGGTCGCGCATGACAAAACCACTCATCCAACACTCGTTTCTCTTCCGCTGTTGTTTCCCAGCCTTCTTCTTCTTCGACTAGATTCCCTTGCCCGTCCATTTCGAATTGTCTAGGCTTGAGGTCTCGAGGAAATGGGTCCTGGTCTCCCGGGACTACATAACACTGAGCGTGATACGCCCCCAGGCAGGGTTTCCAATGCCCTCGCGCATACCCATAATTTGCGCAGATAATCCCTCGCGTGTGCGAAAGATTTCCGGTGTATCTGGCGCAACACATCTCGGTCATCACGGAGAAGCTCCGTGAATCTAACTCGCCAAGGATTTCTGTTTAACAGAGGAAAAGTGAAGGCAATCGTTAGCGGTTCGTGTTCCAAATCTTTTGGCCAAATTGCATTCTCAAAAGGTAGCACACAGAACATGTCAGATGCCTTGGATAGCATCCGCCGCCAACGACCGCTCATCAAAGAGGGTGCAATGAATATATGCGTATTCCACGGCCGTATGTGCCACGCCTCTGCCATGGTGAACACAGCGACGTCGGCAATACACGGAGGTGGGATCCACACGAAGATTCCATCGCTGTCCATTGGTTTTGAAAACCACTCGCTCATTTTCAACACGTGAATTTCGTCTGTATCGTCGACCAATTGCCGAAGCAAAGAAGAAAGCACACGTGGTTGGCGTTGATCTGCTGTGAGATGCAAGGGGACGAAGTCGAGCATCTTCTCTCCCCTCATGACGCCGCTTGTCAAGTCGGAGCGTGACAACCCGTCTGTCCCTTGCGTGATCATCCTCTTTCCGGCCACCCATACAACGTGTATGAAGGCCTCTCCCTTCATCAGTACTCAATGAAGGCGAAACATCAGCTTGAGGACTTCGGGTGACTTGGCTGTTCCGCGGTAGAAGGCGGACTTGGCATGCATGTTGTCAGTGAAAATGAATACTTCGGTCAGGGAATTCAATCGGTCCTCCTGATCCATTTGCTCTACTTTCATGACAATGTTGGCTAATTCTCTGAAGTTTGATGAGGATCCGCTCATGGCCTTTTGATCCCACGCGCCAAAATCAACCTCGACTTCCTGGTCTCCTGGCGTCCATCCAGACATCCCAAAACCAGCACCCGATGCGTCGCCGAAGAAGTATCTCACGACTGCTCCTTGTTTATCCGGTCGCAACATGCGGCATGGCGGCGCTTCTGCTTTTGTTAACTCCTCCAGGGCCACAACATCGAACCGCATACGAGGAACCATGCGAACTCGCTTTGGTGTTTCCAACCCTAAAGGATCTTGGAGGTGAAGAGTGTCCGAGCCAATTTTCCAACCCTCGTCATCTCTGTCAGGCCTCCAGCTGTTCAACGTCGCATAGATTCCGTTCAGATAGATCCTGATGACTGGGAATGCTCGACCGACATGATTGAGAAACCCAGCCACTTGCTCCAGTGTCTTGCTGTTCATAGTGTTCTTGGGCGAAGCGTCCTCTAATGAATCTAACTCATCTCGGAGCCGGCTCACTTCTTTCTTAGTCTTCTCCCATTTTTCTTGTGTGACGGTTTTGTAGGGACGTCGAGGTTCCGTTACACAGACCACACCTGCCCAAGCTCCAGGGCTCTGAGTTTGCTCTCTTCGTTTGCGTGCGGCGTCTTGCACGCCATGAAAAGCGGCCGTCTTTGCAATTTTGGAACTTACTTGCCAAGCGTCCTCGGCCGTGGGTCCAGTGCCTCGTAAGTCGTCTACATAATCATGTGCGTCCGCAGCTAATTCGCCTGTCGAACGATACTTAGCTATCCACGGGATTCCGGGCTGGTAGTCAATTGATCCTGGTAGATTCACTCGTACAACGGCCCATCGAAACACGTTTTCTTCGTCAGCCGCATCCCCCATCATGACGCGTTTCAGTCGCCTTGTCTGTTGGACAGTGTTAAATGGAGACGGGCTTTGTCCCATAGGACATCTGTACCACCCTTCAATGTACAATTCTCCCGATTCGGTTTTGCCAAATAGTGGCGTGAGATCCATCCCACTGAACTCCTGAAGTTTGGGGTCTATCGAAAAATTGAGGAACATTTCCCCATAATCATTGTCCACACACCAATAGGAGTCATCGAGGGTCCGTATCAGAACGTCGGCATCCGGGAGGGGGAACCATGGTGCGTATAAACAGTCATTCAGACCGCTTTTTGTTCCATCATACACCATTCTGATATCTGTCTCACCCTTGGGCACTGCAAAATAGTTCATGGTTGCCTTCCATTGCCCAGGGCCGACGTATTTCTTCTGGCGTACGTCGTCGAGGTTCTCCTTGATCTTCGAGATTGTGTCCTCGTCTCCAAGACCTTGTTGTGGTTCCAAGACTTGGCGAGGAACTCCTGTCCATAAGGGAGGTACCCCGAGAGCAACGTCGCGAATATATTCTGTTGGCCATCGCAAGAAAAATACTCCGGATCCACTTGGCCAGCTCCAGAAGTCCGCTTGAAAAGCTTGGCGACACGCTTGATATCCTCGCTCATACAACAACTTCCACCAGCGAGGTTCATTGTGTTTTATATTATCTTTATTCTTATTCCACCAATCAACCCACGATCGCAAAACATTTCGCTTCCAGCGGCGTAACATCACAGATCGCATCTTGGTGAAGGCTCGTCGGTGGCGATCATCAATCTTCGAAAGACCCAACAAGTAACGGACTCTGTCGTCCCACAATTCTACAGGAACAGCCGCTTTGTCATGTTTGACGGCCTTCTCGGTGGTGGTGTCCGCTCCTGTGTCTTTCAAGCGTTGGTATGCTTGCATTCGGTCTCGGCGCGTGTTGGTCGACAATGGTGCCTCACTGGCAATGGAGTTGGGCCCGTCGTCTGTGGTGTCCTTGAGCGTCAATGCTGTTCCGCATTGCACCCGACTCCGCTTCGATTCCATTCTTCGTGGACTGGAGTTGTCATCCTCTTCTTCACTGCGTCTTCGTTTCTTCGTCCATTCGACGAGGCATGCTCCGAGAGCTGCTGCCACCTTGATGGGACTTGTCAGCACTCGAACCACAACTTCGCTCGTGGATTCATTCAACTTTTTCGCCAAAGACGAGGGGACATCCAAACACGAACTCGCCTCAGACACGGTCAAGCAACGTTTGGTGCGCATAGACCCAAACACCGTGGGAAGCGTCCATAATTTCTTTCTCTTCTTCTGTATCGTCGCACAATCGACTTGATTCTTGAGGGAGGAATGCGGTGATTCAAAGTCCTCATGTACTCGCTTCCCTGTTTGTCTTTTGTCTAACAGATCCTCGAAGGAACTGTCGGCCCCTTGAAGAATCTCGTCCTCCCAAAAGGGCGTGAGTGTTGATTCCGCCTTGCTCCACACATGCATGCGACAACTCCAATTAGTGACGCCGCCTAACTGGGCGTGATTCAATACTCGTGATGACGCCATCCATCCCGCCGGAGGTTTGCCTCTGAGAGACCGCTGAGATAATACCAGTTGAGTGGAGCGTTTCCAAAAATCCGAGTTCGATCTTGGAGGCCGGTACTTTCCTTCGAAAAGAATCACATCACAATCAGCCTTGTCTATTAATGCGGACTCCATCGATGCCGCGCCCAGTTCATCCTCTGGTTTTGCTCTTAGCCAGTACACCTTGGTGTCATTTGGAATGAGATTCTCCCAGTGTTGCTGGTTGTCTGGAATCATCAACCACCGCAATTGACCGTTCGTCAGATTGTCTGACAGAAACAGCCACGCGGGTAACCCTTCCAAAATGATTCCCAAGCGCAGACTTCCCGGTGCCAACGATACCTGACGACGAATCCATGACGAATAAGATTCGGTGATCGGTGCTTCTTTGCCGCAATTCTTTTTGGCATTGTCTTCTTCTAAGTCTTGTTCTCTCGGTGCTTGTTTTTATGTTGGCTGCACTCATGATGCTTCCGATCCTTCTTTTGATGGCTTTGCTTTCTTCGATGGCAAGCGGCCTTGTAAGTTCTTGACCTGACTTTCCACAGCGTCTGCCTTCCTTTTCGCTTGTTGTGCCTCACTCAATGCCTTTTTGACATCGTCCACGATGGGATTGACGTCATCGTGAAAGCTCACCACGTCGAGCAAGAAGTGGGTCAACATTGGCCCTACCTTGGGATGGTTCTTAAAATTATGTTCCAGAAACTCCTTCTGTAAGCGGTGGGATTGAAGAACCTACCACAATAGCTTTGGAGCCCGTTCGAGGGATGTGGCTTGATTCAGCGTGATCTCGCTGCACCCACGCCTCGGTTGGCTGATGACTTAAAAGACGATCCTCGTGATGTTTTGCACGAGGTCCCATCTGCAAACTTCAGAGAGTTGAGTATCCGCCCCATAGTCCTCAACTTGATCCTTCATGAAAATAAAAAGAGAGTCCAGAAAACTCCAAGACTCAGAGAGAAGGAACCGGGCTATGACTTTTGCTTCGCGTGACATGGTGGAGGCCTCAATTTCAGACAGCAAAGGCGGGTATTTGTCGGCGATCATTTTGCGGATCATGTTAGCGGCTCCCATGTCACGAGACCCTGACCCCTTGAATTTCTGGTAGGTTTCCATTCGCGCTAACTTTCTTGGGTTGTTTCTCGCCTGATCAGGAGTTCCAGCCAAGGCAGTGGGAGCAATTAACTGGAAGGAGTAAAGCCCCTTTTGGTCACTGGGCGACTCCATGTTGGAGCGTTGACCCCGGTAATGCACGTCCACGTTCTCAGTGAAACTTTGAGAACCTGTGGTCGATTTTTCCATCAAACTGATGGCGTCAACAAACTTTAGCACCGAGTCTGGGACGCCATTGGACGCGACAAATGCCGCCACCTGCGACAACGAGGAAAACTGATGGCCTTCTACCTCTACAGTATAATTCTTGGATCTGGCTTCGATGTCAGTGAGCCGAACCTTGTTCAACTCGCTTTCTTCTTCTAACTTGACAATCAACCGCTTGATGTCGTCCACCTCGGCTTGCGTCAGGTTGAATAACGATGAATGGCCGTTGTTCCCTCCTGCTGCTCGCACAGCGTCGGCTGTCGTCTTGCGCATGTGTTCTTCAAATTCGGAGAGACCGCCGCGAATAAAAAACTTCTCTGCTACTTTGAGCGTGGGCGACACCTTTGATAGTTCGGCCCAGATGGCTTTGTTCACCTCGCCTGTGAGCATGGCCACTACTTTCTTTCTGGACGAATGGATAGCCTCAATCTTGGTGTCGTGCAACTTGTTTGACAGAGCGTTGATGCTGTCATACATGCGTTGAAAGCTTGCTTCATGCAACTTTTGCGTTTCCTTGATGGCTTCCAACAACGCCGGGTTAATCTTCTTCTCTTCTTGTTGCTGGTGCCATTCACTAATTGCTTGCCACACCGTCGTTGCCCCTGAATCTTCTAGTGGCGCTCCCAACAATCCACTGAGGACGTTGACCTTGTCAACCAAAACATTCAACAACTGGTTTTGTTCAGATTGGCGCAAACGCATGGTCGTGAGTTCCGCAGATGCAGCGCGTTGGACCTGTTAAGTCGTCACAGTGTTGCGAGCAACACGGTTCCTGAACGTGTCCTCATCGAGAAGAGGATCAACATCCTCGAGTTCACTTTCCTCGCTGGTTGGAGATGGGACCTCCACATCTTCCAACTCTAGACGTCGAGCAGGAGTAAACGCCGTCTGAGTCGCCTCTGCTTGAATTTGATCGAGCGTCTTGTGGCGACGAGGCGTCCCGGGGAGATCACTGAGTGTTGAGGTACCATGATGGTCGCCTTGCGTCTCGCCACTGAGCATCGCAAACATCGAAGACCACAGCCACACTGGTTTGTGCGCTTGGAGCATTTCTTGGACCTTGGATCGGCCCAACTGGGTGGATTCCAAGAAAGGATCATGAAAAGCAAGCGTAGGCAGTTGACCATGAACATTGCTACTCTTCGGCATGGGAACGCAAATAAACAGACATTCCTCTAGCCCTTGTTCCCGTAGACTTCCTAGGAACGATGTCGCTTTCCGATGCGACTTCTTGGGACACTGTCCCTTAAGATGGAGGCAGAACTTGCCTGCAACCCCCACGACTGCTCCACAAAACTTATCCTCCGCTAAATCGACTGCAATCAACGAAACCGAGTTTTGCAACTCGGCAGACAAATTAACACTCATTTTAGTCTCCGCAATCGCAGGAAGCTCACCTTTGGTAAGTTTGGAGCGAGCGTCCGGATGGAACGACACCTCACGCGAGTCCGACGGGGCACTGCTCGCAAAACCATAGTCCACGAACTGACTCGTGTCACGGGCAGTCTTCACCGGTTCCGGCTTGATGGTGCTCTTGAACAGACTCGCGGACGAAGCACGTCCCTCACTCAGACTTTCCGGAACCGTTCCACCCCCCCCCCCCCCCCCCGTACTAGCCGACGCAGCACCACGAGAGCCCTGCGCCGAAGGGTCCTGCCCAGTCGATACGCCCACCCCCAAGCCGAGGTCCGACAAAGCCACCGCAAGGTCTCCAGACGGAGACGTGAGCGTAGGAGCAGGAGGCGGAAAAGACACCGGAGAAGCGGAACGCTCGGTACGCAAGGCAAATCGCGATAAAGCGAAGCACGAGCAGAAAAGCCAGACGACGACATGGGGGCAGTGGCAGGGCGTAAACGACGAAAGAAAACAAAAACAGATGATCACAAGAGGAGATACAATACCTGCAACGTATAGCACCTCAACCAACAATCAACCTGAAAGACAGTGACCCGAACAACTTTCAATCCAAAGTCGTCTTCATGCAAACTGGTAGATCTTTGATCTTCAAGATACGCACGAGATCGTCTTGGGATAGTCAGTCGCATATTCTGTCGATGTGTCAGTTGTGCGTTCGTCAGTTAGTCTCTTGGGCCTTTATCGCCAGATTAGCTTGAGCACATTAAGCCCCGCGACACATCTTTTATTTCAGAAGGCGCTCATTTTTTTGGTTCGGTCGAGTTCTCGAAAGAGGCAACACAAAGCACGAAGAACCACCGACAAGAAGAAGAATGATGCGAAATATTCCCAAAGCGCAAATCGTAGAAGGCTTCGTAAACAATTTTATGGGCCTCGATCATGTGGTTTACCCAACACGAAACCGAGAATGATCGGTTGTCGCATTCTTGGCATCACAAACCAATCCAAATGCTAGAGTCCTCACGATGAACCTTTCAAGTACTAGCGGAGACGTCGATCCTTCCAGATCGATTTCAGTTCGATCCATGGCATCTGTATGCCGGGAAGTCAGAAGCAAAAAGTTTGTTGGAAGTGCCAATGACTGCATCGATTGCGACGTTTGCGGGAAACCAGGTCCATCCATCAGATGTCGTTCTTGTCGAACACAATGGTATTGCAGTGAGGAATGCCAAAAGGCAGCATGACCAACGCATAAATCGACATGTCGCCAAATCGTCAAGAAAATGAAGCAGCACCGTCAAAAATTTCATGTTGCTCGACCAGTCTGTGACAATGAGCTTGTCTCCGATACATTTTCCCAAGAGTGTGCTATTTGTTTCGCCGATCCTATTGTGGACCCAATAGTTCTACCAAATTGCAAGCATGCGTTTTGTATGGAGTGTCTCCATAACTATCACGACTTCTGCCAAAACGCAGAAGATGGAAGGGAAGCAAACAACCTAAAATGCCCTTGCTGTCGTGCTGTGGTTCCTGACATTGGTGGAAGTCTGATTGATCGATCGATACAAATGACACTTCGTTCTGGCCACTATGCTCTTTCTACAAAAGAGAAGAAGCTGCTCGTAGATACTGCAATGCGTGATATTGAGCAAGCATGCATTATTAGCCATGGTAAACGAAGGCACCAAGCTTTCTTTTACAGAGGACAACTGCTTTACATGCAAATGGGTCGACCCGAGGAAGCCATACGGACTTTCTACTTACTTCTGACTGAGATCCCAAAGGGAGACCACGATGATATTTTTGTGGAAATTGCAAACGCGAAAATGACAATGAACGATTACAGAGGTGCCAGTAAGATCTTTTCACGTCAGTTATCTCATGTGCTACGACGAACATTTCCCAATGTGCCTCGAAAGCTGGAGGTTGCCATGGGGTTTTCCAAATGTCTATATCATCTCAAAGCCTATGACGGATGCATCCGTGCGGGAGAAATGGCCCTGGCCTTGGGTGGTAGACATGAGCCAGGTGTTCATAGGTACATTGCATTGGCACAACAGGCCATTGGCGATGACGTCGCTGCCTGGCGTACCATGACACGAGCCATTTTGTACGAAGACCCGTTCGACCCGGTCTTGGAAAAGAACCTGGTTCGAGAGCGTGATGAAATGAGGTTGCAAGTAGATACTGCTCAGCAAACGCAATGCTAACAGGACGGGCAAAGTGCCTGGTCACATTGTTGATTCATCGACCACACCTTCATTTGTTAGAATACTAGTCCTACAGTCTTCGATGAAAAGTTTCCAAATCTCGTATCCCTGGTCACTAAGATGAAGCTGATCCGAATGGAAATAGAGTGATTTAGCAATAGCCTTGCCTCCCCATAGCGCACCAGGGAGATGACCACTAGCTCCACAAAACATTGTTAAGCAATCAATATAGGTAGTATGTTGCTGAACATATAATGACAATGATGAGTCATGGGTGCAGACTTGTTTGAACCGTTCAGACATTCGAATATATTGCCGTCGAGCGCTCTTGTCGTGCTGAAGCCAAGGTTCGAATTTAGGGCCCAAGAAAATGAGATAACGATGGCTGTCTGTGTTCCCAGAAAACACGGCTTGAATCAAATCTTTCAAGGCTTGTTCACTTTCGACAAGGTCTCCACCAGAGGACAAATCGTTTTCTCCAGCACAGACGACGAAAACTGTCACTGCTATGTCTGCGTCGGAAGTCGCCTTGACCTCTTGCACCCGTTGTTCGACCAATGGAACAACCTGTTGTAAAGTGGCCCCGCTCTTCCCGCAGACAGTGTGTGTCATCCCAGTCCAGCTTTGTCCAGGAACCAAGTAAGGCGGCCACCGATCAATATCGCTGTCTCCAATAAGGAAAACATTCACTTTCATCTCATTGCCGGTACAAGAGTGTAGATACCGCTGATTGTTCGTGCACCATTGAAAAATTCCGCGGTTTTTTTCCAATTCTTCCTCCCGATACTTTTAGTCCCATAAAAAAAGATACCTTCTTCCGAATCATGGAAGTGACGTCATGATTCCGAATGAATCAATCGATAGCACTCTACGATAGCTAAAGTAGTCTAGAGCTAGAGGACCACATTCATCATAAGACCTTTCACTTTCATGTGATGTCCAATATGTTCTCAATCGAGTGATGAGACTCTCGTCCAAAGATAAAAACGGATTCTTAATAACAAGAATATGATATGCGTATGCTTTATTCAGTATTCCTCAAGAGCACGATAACTCTAGATGACAACACGAAACTGGCAGGTTTGTCTCACTTCTGTGTAATGGCACCAGAACGACGAAGTCGATTTACCGCCGCCCCGACTTCAAAGATTCTGGGTCGAGTAAAGCCCCCATGAAATTCCCCGGGCGAAAGCGCATTCATGCCTTGGTGGTCCAAGAGTTTGTCAATCTTCTGAAGCACCTCCAAAAGCGTCGTCCCCATGGACGCTTGACTGGATATAGCTTGTAAGAAGGACGCTATAGCAGTCGTCTGGCATTTCGATACGACTTGCTCTACCAATGACAAATCAACCTCCGTCTCACCATACGAAAACAGACCTCGACGCGTGGTTCGAACCTTGCCATTGGGGTGATAAAATGAGGCGACCGGTGCTCGCTCACGGATTCCGCCAAAGACCGCTGATGGTATGGTTGGCGAACTGGACGTTGCCACAATTTCCTTGGCCTTAGCCGTCGCATCCTGGCATTTGTAGCAGTCCATGAGCAAGACATGTTGGGCGACATCAAAGTAATCGCCCACACCCCCAATGACAATAATGGTCGAGATGTCGCGTTCCGAATGAAGAGACTGAACGAAATGAACAAACGGTGTAATGGGTTCTTTTTCGTTGGACACCAGCTGCATCATTTTGGCATCCCGTATCATAAAGTTAGTAGCACACGTGTCCTCATCAACAAGAAGAGTTTTGGAACCCAGTTCAACAGCCTGGATTATGATGGGAGAAAGTACAAAACAATTCAAGACAAAAGCACTCGATGTAAGCTTTACCACTGATTCTCAGAAACATGCAACTGGAGCTACGCCATGACGTGTACAAGTCCCCAAGAAAGATCCAAGCTGGGCTTACACCTGAAAGTCTGGCGAAGCACGGCTTTTTCTGGGTGGGTCAAACGCTCCACAGGTCAGGCTACGTCTCAAGCCTGACGGAATATATAAACCCCCGAACTCTATCGTCCCCAATCGTCAACATCGCCGTGAAACGTCAACATGAACGTACCTCCACAATATTGCTCGCCTGACTGGTACTTCCAGAGGCATCAGTTGTCGAAAAGCATGTGGTATCCTTATCAAAGGGCAGGTTCTTGATGAAGGATGAAATGTCCACTGCCTGTACGGACCGTCCATCTTCGGCTCTAATTTTCATGGCTGTGGGATCTGTGACACAAAATTCACGTCCGTCTCCAGGAACCTTGGCCCCATAAACACCCCATTGCAAGGTTTCCAACAAGGTGGATTTTCCATGAAAGCCTCCTCCACAAATCAATGTAATACCCTTGGGAATTCCCATGCCTGTCATCGTTTGCCCTGATCGGGGCAGGGTAAATTGTTTTTGGAAGGCGAGAGGAGATTCAAAGGGACGAGGATTTTGCGACAAGTCAATGGGACGGTCGTCCACCCCCGATTGCCGTGGAAGAATCGCACCATTGCGAACAAAGGCGACCAAACCATGGTCCGACAATTGAGACTGCAACCACAATTGATCTTCTACACTTTGAACATGTGCCTTCAAATGATCAGCAGGCACCTTGAGAATGGCCGCTTGGAGCAATTGTGGCAAGACCTGATTCAACACCGTGTAGGCCGCTTGTCCCAACACCGTACGGCCCCGCGCCGGAAGGTTGATGGTAAGCTGAACCGCAACATCTCCTCGCTGGGGTGTCACTTGCACTGCCGATTGTTCCAAGACATGTTGGGTTGGTGCCAAAATTTGCAAATCCCCTCCCTTGGGACCCGACCATCCACCACCACCATTGCCCGAATCACCTCCGCCAGATCCTCGCAGCGAATGGTCCGCTCCCATGTCACAGCAGGTTTGATACAATCGACGAAGGAGAAAGTCAGCCGTGGCAATGCATTGTGTCTTGGTTTGAAATGTTGCCGATGGTAGCGATACGGTCGAAGCTGGCAAAACGACTCGACATCGCGTCGGCGGTGCAAAGGGATCCGATTGAGCTCGACCAACCATCAACGTAAAGCCCAGAGTGGAATGAAGCCATCCTGTATTGGGTGCTGTTTCAAGATCGTGGTAGGAAGGGTATTGTCGACCATCGATTCGTTCTAGCAAGTGCTGTAAATCCGCAAAGCTGCCACCCGTCGAGCGAGCACGAGAAGATGATGATGATGATGAGTCATAGGAGCCCGATCCTCGCCCTTGACCTCCACCACCTCGTCTTCCTCCTCCTCCTCGACCACGACCTCCACCGTACTTGTTCCGATAATATTCACCTCGGCCACCACCACCGCCGCCTCTTCCACCACCACCTCTCGATGATGAATAGGACATGGCTATCAACCTTCCCCGATGATTCCCCTTGGCGAGACTTGTTCCTAATCTAGAGTACCATGTAGGGTTTCGTACTATGGTTGTGACCGTGAATGTTGTGGCTCCTATTGACAACCCCGGAACGACGAGCCAGGACAATAGATGCATCCGTATTCCGTCTTGTTTCGCTCGGCATTGACGACAGAGATCTTTTTGGCTCCCAATCGCAACCAAAAGATCCAAAATTTCACCAGATCACATTAGACGCATATGGGTCGCTCTTATATGATTTGCTCTATCTTTTTGTTCCCCGCCTTAGATCCCTATCTCTACACCGAAAGGCAAACAAGATATTATATCTAATATCTACAAAATACCTTTCTCTATTGTACTCGTAAGGTTACTCATAAAAGAGGGAGGATTTGACGCTCGCTTACAATACCCATTGTTAATCTTATAGACTAGAGGGATGCTACTCGTAAAAGTAGGGTGGGACTCAAACTGCGACCGATTTATTTCGTAGCGCATTCGCAAAAGCCGGCCGTATCTTTGGGCTGTTCTGGACATGACACGGACGCGAACCTCCACCTGACCACGGATATTCCACCTTGTCGCGAGTCTCGAAGACATAATCAATCCTTCAAACATTATTTCTTCCAAACGACGAGAGAGTCCTCTATTAGAGGATCAAAGCAAACCAGTACTCGTTTGATCCTTTCCTAGACTGCTGATCGCCTCTGAAGTTCCTCAGCCAGGTTCACCAGGAGGAGAGATGGAAGATCGAGACAATGGCAAGGCGGTTGAACAGGAAGAACAAGATGGAGCAACCAGTGGTGACATTGCCGTAGAAGACGATGAACCCAAAGCTAGCATGGAAACAACTGTAAGCACTTCGAAAGAGACGAAAACGAATGAAACTGTGGAGGAAACCACCCCGCCACCACCACCACAAGCTACCTTTCGCCAATTGTTCTCCTTTGCCCAAACTCCAAAAACACGCTTCTTGATTGCCCTTGCTTCCATGTTTGCAATCATTTCTGGATTGGTGTATCCTTCCATGGCATATTTGTTTGCCCGAGTCTTTGAAGATTTGTCAGCTAGCGTGGACGATGAGTTCTTGTCACAAATTCGGAACATGGCCTTTTCGTTCATGGTGCTGGGTGTGATTTTGCTAGTCTCCATGACCGCGCAAGCTACCTTTATGGAAACGGCAGCCATTCACATGACGCATGCCATGCAAAGAGATTGGTTGGCGGCACTGTTGCGACAAGACATGGCCTACCATGACATTCGAGATTCGACGGGGGAAGCAACCTTGATTACCATTAATGGAAACAAATATCGCAAGGGGATTGGCAAAAAGTTGGCAGCAGGTTTACAATATTTGGTAACCTTTGTGGCGGGTATGGTCTATGCCTTTTATGCGTCATGGCAAAACTCGCTCATGGTGTTAGCCCTTACTCCAGCCATGTTCTTGAGTGCCTTGTTTTTGGTTCAAATGAACACATCACAATCCTCTAGGGCCAATGCGTCCTACGCCAAGGCTGGATCCATTGTGGCCACAGCTGTCCGATCCATTCGAACCCTCTTTGCCTTGAATGCTGTCGAACGAGTGATTAATGACTACCGCCGGGCAACATGGGAAGCTCAACAAGGCGCCGTTCAGCAAGTGTGGCTAGTTGGTTTGGCTACTGGGTTTCAAAATGCCAGTTTGATTGCAGCGTTTCTGGCGATTACATTGTTTGGTACCTGGCTTTTGTGGGATAATTTTGTGGATAGTGGGTGTGACCCCTCGGGTACAGTGGATGACAATGACACATGCGATCCATCGTCCTTGGATATTTTGGGATCACTCTTGGGAGTATTCATCGCCTCGTCCATTCTTCCGCAAGTGTCTGTGGCAGTAGAAGCTTGGTCAGCCGCACGGTTTGCGTGTTATCCCGCCATTGCAGCCATTGAACGAACCAGCCATGCCGGCTCCTCGAACGACAGCCAAGACTCTGGCGAGAACAAGAAGATTGAGAATGGGGATTCCGAAAATGGCAGCCTTCCTCTTCGTCGAGGTGAACAGGCAATGTTACCACCATTTGTTATTGATGCGGCTTCGACGACAGTAGGGCTCAAGCCCGAAAGTGTTATGGGTCATATAGTATTTGATGATGTGGACTTTGCCTACCCGACGAGGCGTGAACAAGCCGTATTTCGAGGATTCTCGCTTGACATTCAACCGGGCACAACAGTTGCTTTGGTTGGTCCATCTGGTAAGCGTTGTTCAGTGACTTCTGCTTTTTGTGGTTGAAGTTGATGAATCTGACTTTTTTACTCGGATGACTTACCAGGTTCGGGCAAGTCAACCGCGATTGCGTTGATGGTGGGTATCCATTTTCTTTTGCGCTGGTCTCTTGTTCAGGTTCATATAGCTGATACACTGGTTTTTGTTATATCTCATAATAAACTTTTCTTACAGGAGCGCTTCTATGACCCTCTCAAAGGGAAGGTTTTACTGGATGGCAATGACTTGAAGGAACTGAATGTAAGGTGGTTGCGTCAGCATGTTGGGTTGGTGTCACAAGAACCCAAATTGTTTGCAACCAGTATAAGGGAAAACATTGCCGCAGGGGCATCTGCAGCGGGTCAGTCTGTGACACAAAAAGATATTGAAGAAGCGGCACGACGTGCCAATGCTCACGACTTTATCATGACCTTTCCGGAAGGCTATGAAACCAAAGTGGGTGATTTGGGTGGCCAGCTCTCTGGTGGACAAAGGCAGCGGATCGCGATTGCACGTGTCTTGATCAAAAAGCCAAAAATTCTGTTGTTGGACGAGGCCACTAGGTAGGAAAAGTCTGAATTTGCTTTGTTTACTTTGTCCAGACTGGATCTGACGCTTTACCATTCATTGCACCGCCACAGTGCGCTCGATTCAGAAAGCGAGTCAACGGTGCAAAGCGCACTCGATTCGCTCATGGCCAGTTCAAACATGACCACGTTTGTTATTGCTCACAGGTTAAGTACGGTTCGTAACGCGGACAAAATTGCCGTTGTGAATGAGGGACAAGTGGTCGAAAGTGGGACACACGAGGAATTGGTTGCGTTAGGTGGTTTGTACCATTCGTTGGTGGAAAAGCAACGAGTCGGATCCAACAACAAGAAAGACGCATTAGGCGAATCGATGCGTAGCTCCATGCACGATTCATTGCATGGATCGATTCGACCGGAATCAGCGGAAGAAGACCTCGGTACCCGCGAATCTTTGATCCGCTTTGAGAATGTGTTCTTTTCCTACCCTGCAAGACCTGATATCGAAGTGTTCCGTGGTTTGAATTTGTCCATCAAACGAGGAGAAACTTTGGCTCTCTGTGGACCTAGCGGTCAGGGGAAGAGTACCGTCATTCAACTTACAGAACGTTTTTAGTGAGTGACACAGGTTGGGGTTTTCTTTCTTGTTGACCATGACTTATGCTTTACGTGCGCTCTTTCAAGTGACCCGGATCGTGGAAGAGTTCTCTTTGATGATGCAGATATTAGTGAGCTCAATGTAAAGTGGTGGCGCGACCAACTTGGTCTTGTGTCCCAAGAACCTACGTTGTTCGATTGTTCCATCCGTGAGAATATAAGCTATGGTCGTAACGGTGAAACTCAACTTGAAGAAATTCAGGAAGCAGCGCGACTCGCAAATGCTCATGACTTTATCATGTCTTTCCCAGACGGCTACGATACTGTGGTTGGTGCGGGAAGCTCTCTTCTCATCTCTGGTGGCCAAAAGCAGCGGATTTGCATCGCACGAGCTCTTTTGAAGCGCCCCAAAGTTCTTCTGCTAGATGAAGCGGTACGACAGACTTCTTGGAAAGCTTCCCATGCTCTAGTAGCTGTCTCTCCTCACAATGTTTGTTTCGGATAGCTTAGACAAGTGCTTTGGATTCAGAGTCAGAGCGCCATGTACAAGAAGCGCTTGACTCACTTATGGCCGACCATAATCGAACTACCATTGTTATTGCGCACAGGTAAGTATTCTTGATCCATCGGCCAAACGGAAATCTGTATTGGTGCACTGATAACAGGTTTTTCTTTTTATACAGGTTGTCGACTATCCGGAATGCCGATCGCATCGGCGTTGTTGACAAGGGTAAGATTCGCGAGATTGGTACTCACGACGAGCTCATGGCATTGAACCAGCGCTATGCCCGACTGGTGGCTCTTCAGGACCTTGGTACCCAACAAAACGAAACAACTCCAGGACAAAAAAAGGAACTGACGTCACTGACAGAGAAAGGCGAACCATCCAAGGATGTGAAGGACAAAGTAGAAGCTGTTGAAGATGATAGAGAATCCGAGAAAGCTTTCGCCAAAAGAGCTCGATCACTTGCCTCCGAAGAAAAGAACTATTTCTTCATTGGTGGTATTGGTGCCATTCTAGCTGGACTTGTTTTTCCTGGTTGGGGGATTGCTTTTGGTTATATGATTGAGGTGCTCTACCCGTCCATTCTTAGTTGTGACGACGAAGATCCCGTTGAACAATTTCCTACTTGCCAGGACTACCTTGACGACGAAGCAAGTACCGTGCGTCGGAAGGCTCGTCAGATTTCTTTCGGATACGTGGCATTGTGCATATCAACATTGATTGGGTGCACCTTTTTGTATTGGGGCTTCGGAAATGCATCAGAAAGCATCAACAAACGTGTTCGTGATTTGGCTTTCACAAGTATCGTCCGACAGGAAATCGGGTGGTTTGACCTAAGAAATCCAGGAAAGTACACAGACAACCGGTGATTCAATTCTGATGGCAGCTCGTCTCTCATGCCTCTCTCTTTCTCTTTTGAATGCTACAGGTTCGATCACTTCGCAATTGGCCGAAGATGCCGCATTACTTCACTCGTTTTCTGGCGAGCCTATTCGCACAATGGTACTCAATCTTTCTAGTGTTTTGGTCGGTGTAGTGATAAGTTTTGTATACATGTGGCCATTTGCATTGCTGAGTTTGGCCACGATTCCTTTCCTTGGGTTTGGTGCGGAAATGGAAATGGTAAGATCTCCGAAAGCTGTTTTATTTCCCCGGCATGAGGAGCCCTAACTTTTGACGAAACGATGACAGGCGATGTACTATGGAGCAGATGAAGGCGACGACGAACAGATGGATGAAAATTCTGCCGGATCGATTGCAATTGATTCAGTTTCGAATATTCAGACCATCGCTGCTCTGACTTTAGAGGAACAGAAAGCCTCAGAGTATGCAGCAGCTTTAGAGCACGAGATACCACACCCTATTGGAAAAAGCTTTGTGGGAGGTGTGGGAGCAGGAGCCGGTCAATTTATCCAGTAAGACTTTCGCGCACACGATCAAAAAATTAAACTGATGATCGACCACAACTGACCCAATGCGGTTTTCGTTTGCACGCAACAGGATGTGGGGCTACGCGCTCCTGTTTTGGTGAGAAAAAGATTAGAGTTTTTGCCTGTTGTTTTTCGCATCAATTCTTCGCGCTCACGACTTTTTTTCAGGTGGGGAGGTTGGCTTCTCGACAACTACTCAACGTGGAGTTTCACAGACTTTGCAGTTTCCATGTTTGCATTAATGTTTTCGTTATATGGACTTGCGGTAGCTGCTGAGGGTGCTGTGGACAAGGACAAGGCGAAGGATGCTGCAAAGCGCATTTTCAATTTGGCCGATCGAGACAGCAAGATTGACCCATTGTCAGACGATGGGAAAATGATGGATTAATGTGAAGACTACAAGATCTGAATGTTTATACATAGCAGGATGTGTAAACGAAGAAGCTGTTAAAAACGATTTACGGCCTTGTGTGTTTTTGAAATATGGAACTCATCAACCGGAGGTCTGTGAGTTGGAATTGTGTCGCTGGACAGTTGAATCCAAGTTATCGATTTCACTCTTATTCTCTTCGTTCAAAAGTGTTTATAAATCAGCCGTATTTCGAAAAGCATCAGCGACACCAGTTTTAATGAAATGCTGGGCCCTTATATGATTCGCTTCTCTGCGTTTGCGTGCCAAATTGGGATTGGCTTCTGGGTCACTCTTGTACATAGGACAATCATAGCAACCCTTTTGTGGACACGCAGATGATTTGTAACATTGATTGCGAATGTAATGATAAATTGATTCCTTGTGATTGGCATCACTGGATTCCATTCGACTCACATACATGGGGGTGTGGCCAATCCACTGGGTCGCAGTCGCTTCCGTCTGGAGACGGCTGTTTCTTCCTCCTCCGCCTTGTTGAGAACCTGCTTGGTGTTGATAGCGTGCACCAAAATGTCGATGATGTTGAATCGACGAAGGGAATTCGTGGTGATCTCGAGCACGTTCCAGCTCTACCAACCGATCAAAACCCACATAATACATGCAATTGACAGGACAGCTCGATACAGCCGCCGCCACAGCCGGAGACGTATCTTGAACAAAGGTACGTGCGCGGCCACTCGATGGGATCATGCGGAAGGAACTCGGAGCCGCGAGGGCGCATTGCATACACCCAATGCACGATTCTTCATCGATGTACACAAAGTCACCATCTTTGAAACGGAGAGGGACGGCGAGTTTCTTTTCTTGTCCCTTCTTTTTGTCATCTTTCGGTGGAACATCGATTCCGTCGTTGCCAATGCTGCAAAGCTTAATGAGTTCATGACTGCTCTTACCGGTGTTAGTCCAGACTCCTGTTTTGTCATCTTTCTTCCACGAATCATTCAGTTCGTGATCGTCTTTGCCATTACTGCCATAGCTTTCTTCAATGTCACATTCGTCATGGAACAACAAGTCTTGTTCGTCACCACTCAAGGTCAAAGCGTTGCCGTCACTGCCGTTTGCTGCAAGCTCCCTTTGCAACTCCAGTAGTTTGGCCCTATACTCGGTATAGGCCGGTGGCTCAATGTCATGCATTTCCATATCATTCCAAACTTGGTCAATTTCATAGGAACGTATAAGTCTCAACCAAAGGTAAAATTCCTCTTCTTCTTGTTCCGCGTCACTGCTGGGCGCATCACTCGTCATGGATGATGCGGACATTTCCTCCTTGAACGAACTCTGGTTGGTTTTTGTCGTTCCACTCTTGCCTTTGCGGTTTCGTGAAGGGGGACCCACGACGGCTTGGAGGTACAAGGATTCAAAGTCGGCCAAGTCCAACTGCCCCCGACGACCGTATTTGGACAAGATATGCTGGACGCGAGGATCGTGTGGTCCACATCGTGTAGACGGAATCGACAACGATTGCTGCAACCACGAGGCTACCGACTTTGCATCCAATATCTTGTTTTCGTCAGGGGAACTCTCTGTAGTCTCTTGTGCTGCCTTGGTCGCGGTGCTTGTAGCACTTTGGGGTCGCCTAGCGACAGTCGCATGCTGTTCAAAGATATCTCGAATCGCTTGTCGGAAAAAAGGTGTCGCCACGGCAAGCGATTGTCTCCCCGTAAAGGCAGTATTGGCAGTCACTGCTTCATCAGCTTGATTTTCTTGAGTCGATAGTGTCACGAGTTGTCGTACATGATGCAGCTCGGTTTCGGTTAGGGGCGCAAGCGCTCGACCTTGTTGAATGAGAAACTGCATCGGATCTTGATTGCAACGAATCAATTGTGTGATTTCGTGATCCATAATTTCCTCCTGGGTTGTAAGTTGGTCGTCGCTGTCCTCGTCCATAGGGACCAAATTGTCAAACCCACTTCCACTCTCCCCGTCAGAAGCTTCATGATCATGATCATCATCTATATCGTATTCGGAGGTCGTGTGAATTTCATCCAATGCTTGTTGCATCCATTCATCTTGATTCGAAGCAATGGAGGAAACATTCCAGGATTGTTGTTGCTGCTGCATATAAAACGCAGCCCTACCGACAATATCTTGATGAAAAATGTCTTGACTGCGCACAGGTCCATTTTCCGACTGCGATCGGGCATTCCAATCTTCGCCAATGGACCACGAATCCTCCCGGTCGGAAGAATCTTCATTACTAGAACGAGTCGCCAACAACCAAGAAGAGTGGAACACTAAATTTTTCTTCTTGTCGTTGCCAGCGCGTCGATACACTAGTCGGTGGGAAGATTGTTGCCTTGTCACAACAACCAAAGCATGAGCGAACAATACACGATTGGAAAAGACCACCGGGCTCACTGCAGGAGTACCTCCTTCTCTTCCCCTCCCACGAAGCAAGAGCAAAGAAACAAGAGGTATAATTACCCATGAATGTCGACGACAACGAATCCCAAGACGCATTGTAGAAGGGCGAGGTACTATGGAAAATCTTGGTCGTCTGATGGTCGAGATAGTTGCTCACAAGTTACTTCTCTTTTCTCTAGCCTTGCTGGTTTCTCTTGCGTAAAACAGGTTGTCTCCATTCAGATGAGGGGATGGGAATGGGAGAGCAGACAAGATCGTTCCATGGTGATGGGTGATGGAAGCAGACAAAGCTTCCATATGCTCTACTGTTCGCATTCCACGTCACGCCGTGACAGTTCTGATTCGTGGCATTTAGGTCCCGCTTAATGATCTTGCCTACCCCTCTCGCAAAGACTAATAGGTAATCTTCCTCTATCCTCCCGTAATAGTACTACCGGTAGAGCGTCAAATGCAACGAGATACGACGAAACTGTCTGATGTTCTTCGTTGGTGGAGCATCTGCATCCCGCTTCAGCCAGACTATCTACAAACCATGAACTAGGAAGACAACAACGTACGAGTAAAAGAAGCCGATAGAAATGAACGTTTCTATAGATACTAAATAACCTCTTTTCGCCGGGACAGTATAGGTTAAACGTCCTTGACAATTTTTGTTTTCCTTCGAGTTCCTCCAGAAGATGCTTTGGCTTTTGTTTTGGACAGCCAGTTCTTTTCATCCCCCGTCGATGACGGAGCGGATGCATGGTGTTGCACTGCAAACACAAAGTACCAAATGACCAATCCAAAGATCCACAAGACAAGTAGTACTGATGTGGGTGGAAGATTGGATTGCTCCAACAGTTCTGGTCCTACTGCGGCCAAAGGATCATGATGCAACTTGGCCGCCAACTTGTGAAACTTGGAAGAATCCTTCTCCACGACCTTGGCACGCAAATTCTCTCCAACGGCAATTTCTAAATGATCTGTATCCAGTCGATCCGGTAAATGCTTGGCCACTTCCGCCGATGTGACGTGTTGGGATGAAAAGACTGGTTCTGTGCGGAGTGGAAAAATGGGATATGGATCCAATTTGGTTGCACCTTCGTGATATCGATTCGCCAGGGGAGAGATCGTTGCATCGTATCGAGCCATGGCATGACCTTCCACACATGCTGGTCCTTTTTCGAAAGTGCCTTTGGATTGGGGGTCCAGTTGAAAATTGATAAAGCCTGTCATTTGCTCCAGGGAGCGACGTTGTCCCAAACCATAGAGCCCCAGATTGGCCCTATCCGCATTGATACTGTCTGGTTCTTCTGACAAACTAGAGAGCTCCAGAATCAATTTCGCCCGATCTATAGCCATGGTCCGCAACTGATTCTTCGAGAAGAGTTTGAACCATTCAAGGTCACCGTGTCCATTGTTTGGCTGACCATAATCATGGGACACATAATTCTTTGTCGGTGTGTAGGTATCGTAGCCCCGTGTCCACATGCGGGCAAATCGGACAAACTGTTCCACAGGTATGGCGTAAAATGAAAATGGGTCATAGGGAACGGTTTCTTCCAAGTGACATTTGGAAAAGGAGAACGCAGCAGACCATGCATGGGACAACAGAGGTCGTGAGTGGTCTTGAACATATACATCAGGGGCACTCTCATAGTTGGGTACACCATTGCTTTGAAAGCTAATGGTGCACTGCCGAGGAACAGCGCCTGGATTGCCTTTGAACGACTGAGATCTATCTGCAGGAATGGTGGAAAGAACCCCAAATTCATTGTTTGTCATTCGCCATTCTTGCAACAAGCCAACATCCCAGTCTGGTGATAGAGTGGAATGTGTATCAATTTGTAAGCAAAAATTTTCATTGCCCAATAATTTCCGCATTAGACTGCGCGCATACATCGGGCCTTTGGAGGCATGGTGATTAAGGGCCAAAAGTCGGATCTGCGAAGCGTGAGGGCATTTTTGAGCTTCCGTCTCATTGCGCATGATAATGCCAATGTTCCCATCACCTTGCTTCTTTACAAGAACAGAAGCGCCTATGCGTGTGCAAACCATTATGCCGTACAGACGACAACCAAGAATGAGCGGGGATCATCTCATATGAAACGTTGACAAAAGGTATTCGTACCATATGACTTGCAGTATTCATCAATGCACTTGGCATCTTCAAAAGCGCTCTGCTCGACAATTCCAACAACCACCTTCTCCGGGTGTTTTGAATTCTTAAAGATAGATTTGAGAGTTTCGCCACATCTTTCGCCGTCTGATGTGAAAGACTGTGAGTGAATGTTTCAATGGCAGAAATTGAATACAGCATTTCAGGATCCAACCTACCTCGATAGCTGACAATGGACACAAAGATACTTGCGTCATTGCTCTTCGTCTCTGACGGCGGAACGACCCCTTTCACCTCTCCAGGTGAGGGCTCCTTGAACTCTTGGACAGTTTCGATAGTTGTGAAGATCTTGGGCATGGTGGTGGGACGGGAGGGACATTTGAGAAAAGAGAAAAGTTGAGAGGACATGTACCATGGTAGGCATAGCGACCCAAAGACTTTTGAAAAGCGACCCATTTCACGCTGATAGGTCGCTCTAGTGCTTCCGACTACGCAGCAAAAAATGACGTCGTCATTTCGCTTACTACTTTTCCAAGGTACAAGGTACGCATGTAAATGAGTTCGCCTCCTAGTAGCCGCCGATGACCATGACGTGCCGTAGAATCCAGCACCAGCCGATGATATTCCTTGTCGTCTTTGCTCTAATTGGATGTTTTCCTCACTACGGCTGCAACTGCCTCGTGAACGCTTTCGTCCCCCTTGCTGTGCAGCCTCAGAAGCATAAGGTGTCGTCGGCCTTGGAGAGGGGGCATGCGACTCGCTTGCACGAAACTGCCGAGCTCATATTTGATGGTGATTACTGTGGAGTGTCAGATCCATTGCCAGAAGGTACATCAAAGGAAGCTGCCCTAGCCTTTTTGATGCAAGACAGTACACGAGACCTTTTGTTCAGCGCAGGAGGGGAACGTCGGTTGGAACTTTTGAACTCCACATCCGAGCTTTTGGAGATGTGGGAAGATTCTATCGAGTACTTTGGATATGAACGCAAACCTACGGAAAAGGATACTTTGCTCTCTGTCGAAGCCATTGTACAATTCCCTGGATTGAAACTCATCACAACAGCTGCTAGTGGTATTTACACTTTGACCAATGAACAAACTGCAATGGAGGAATACCACACCTTTTCTGTGGCTGAGAAACAACGAACCGAGGGTTTGAAACCTGCAGTTTGGTTGTTCAACCAGCTCACAGGTAATGCCGACAAAGAAAAGGGTGTGTTCTTGCCCGCATCTGGACGAGCCAAGTCCATCATCTCATTGGTTGAGAACACTACGGCTGTCGACGACAACGAAACGGAGAATGGACCAAGTCGTTTCTCTTTTTCTTTTGACGTTAGCTTACAGGTTTCTGTCAAATTTCCAAAGGCGTTGATGAGAATTATCCCTTCTTCTAAGGAGAAAATGGAAGAACAGGGAGGAACGGCCATCAAGAAAACGGTACAAAACGATGTGAACAAAGCTCTACAAGCAACGGTGGAAGCGTTTGTTGCAAGTGTAGAATCGTAAAAATCTTTTTCTGCTCTACATGCCTCAAGAGATGAGCTGAATCCACCTGTTCACTTATGGGACAGGACGATAAAATCAACGATTTTGCAACACCATTCGAGGTTCTCATTGGGATAGTTCAGTTAGCTGACACAGCTGTTGCCCTTTTAAGACCAATTCCATTGCAGCGAATCAAGTGTCTCCCCGGAATGAGACCCTCTTGGCCGTAGTTGGCGCCGTCATTCACCAAATTAACTGGCGCTGAATGCCTCGGTCTTTTGTCCGCTCGTTGTGTTTTCCCTTCCGTGTTTTTTTCTTTGTTTTCATCGCTAGTTCCTATTTTGTCATCTGGGAGCTTTTGAACCTCAAACGGTGGGACGTTGTCACTGCGATTGTTGTGACCATTCAAGAACTGCTCGGCCGTCCACATGGCAGTTTGCGTATGGAGTGTCAAACAGCCAGTCATTATTTCGGAAACCCCATCGGCCAAGGCCATGTAGAGAATCAGTTGGTCCTGTAGCCACTCATCAACACAACCTCCAGCGTTCCATGCACGAACCAGTTCTTCGGCCGCTTCTATGCCAACATTGCCAGCCTGTTTCCCAGGTGACGACAGCGCTGACCCAGCCAATTTGCAACCCGTGGTAGTAGTTGCTACAATGAAAATTCCCAAACCACTTCCGATGGCATTTGTTTCCGTGACGACTTCTACTGCACTTCTTCTCTGGTCCAACCAAAGCCCATGCTCCTTTAAATAACGTTGTGCGGCTTGTGCCATGGTTTGGGCTAGGTGACGAGGCAATTTGCCCGCGTGAAAGGCACGAATACGGACAGACTCCAAATCTCCTCGTTCCGTCAATTGAATAGGATTCAATGATTGGGATGGCGTCAGAGACTTGACTTTCACATGAACTTTGCCTTTACCACGCGGAAAGTATCCCCGACGTTCCACAACACCCTCGACTTGATCTTGATCCAACCCACATTGTTGATGCAAAATAGGGAGAAAAACTTCCTTCCAATAGTCATATTGCGGTGCAAGGGCTGCATTAGTGCCACCGATCAAGGTAAGACGAGTCGTAATTGGGTCAACGACTGATGTGACTCTCTCTCCTTCGTCTGGAAAAGACTTCATGAAGAGCACACACGGCAAGGAAGCTTGTAAAAGCAGACAGATAGATCCAGCTGTTCCAATATCTTTCGTGACGTATGAATTGTCTTGTGTTGAGAAATTATCCCCATGAGGAACGTAGGAAATGGTCGATGAGCCTACTGAGTCTCCAGACAGCGTTCCACCTGCTAGTTGGACCGGTAATTGAATCGATGCCACATGTTGCGCCTTGAGCCCAGGTTTGGACCGTTTCGCTCGGATTTTGGTTATTGAAAGTAGCTTTTGAAGGATTGTGCAATAACTTATGGCATTCCGCAGAATCTGGCCACCTCCTTCACCTGTCGATCCATCCAGACGTACAACGTTGTGGTCGACGCCCTCATTGTGGTCCACGGTCTTCGCATTCATCACAATACCTGTGGATAAAACTCTTCTTACGATTGAAATCGGTGTTGCTTTGTTACTAAAGCCGTGTGTGCAACACAGAATTAGTTGGAAACAATTGTGGAACAAGTAAACGTCTTTTCTCATGATGTTCGCCACAAGATTCTATGTGGACAGGTTTCATTGGATCCAAATTCCCAATGCGTTCTATGTCACAGATATATTGTGCGACTGACCTCATGTCCGCCACTTTTTCGACCGAAGATTCCCATGCTTTGTCACTTCCGCGGATCATAATGAAAGACGATGAGAACTTCAGAGAGGACATTTGCATTCCTTTCAGCCTTGATGGCTGTCATTCTTGGTTTATACATCGTGAGGCCTCGACGAGACTCCGAGCACGGTGATGACAAGACTTACAACATGAAGCTCCTTGGCATCCAAACGCGCTTTGTGCAGTGGTTTCAGAGTCATGGAGGAAAGATGCATGAACGTCTGGATCTAGTGTACACCGACGCTTATGGTCATGCTCTGTCGATCCGTCCAATCGATTCTCTCGTGGATGGTCAACAAGTCCAACTCAAGGAAGGAACAGAGCTGTTGGACATCCCATTTAATCTTCACTTGACACCTGAGACGGTTCGAGCTGCTCTTCACCAATCATACAAAGAGAGAGGAGACACGGCCCGTTACGACGAAGACTTTGAGCTGCTCTCTGATTTTGCAGTTTTGGCGGTCACCTTGATGTTCAATCGGTGTCAACCTTCCTCCTTTTCGGCGACTACTTACATGCTTTTCTTCACACCCTATATAGATCTCTTGTGGGGATCACAAGTGGAGGAATGGGGAGAGGCTGCAAACTCCAAAATAACATCGCACTTTATGATCATTCCTGTGCTGTCTTCGTTCACAGATGATGAGATTGCCCTGCTGGACGATGAGTCTTTGGCGTACATGGGAAGGGAGGAAAAACGAATGAGGCAATCGGAATGGGCCATAGTATCCAAGATGATGGCAATGGAGACCAACTGTTGGACCAAAGAAATGTATGAATATAGCTATGCATTGGTCACCTCGCACTGCAGTTTTCTTTTCAACGGTAACCGCCACGCACAGGAACAACAGCAAGCAAAGGTAGCTTTGGTACCAATGGCCGACATGATTAATCATGCTCCACGGTTCGGAAATCCTCGCTCCTTTCACGAGTACCACATTCTCAAAGATCGTGAGAAGGAGACGGCCTCCCATACCTTCTTTTCTGCGACGTTGTCTACGTCCTCCGGCTTAGTTGTCAAAGCAGACCGCAATTTATCCGAGTGGGTCTGGGAAGAATACAACAAACTCGACAATTCTCTCTATCTTTTACAGTTTGGCTTTTGTCCAATCGACAATCCTTATCATTGCGTCATGCTGAACATCAATGATGGTGGCGACGAGTTTTGTGTTGGACGCAATGGAAGTTTACCCCTCGAACAGGTTGAAGAGACGGAATTCCATGTCGTTGCCATTCGAACTGCAGCTCTCAAGGAAATACGAGCCAAGTCCAGCGGAACTAGTATAGAGCGAGACATGGCATTGCTGCATGATTTGGAGCTCGCGCAGGATACAAGACCACAAAAGATCCTTTCCCTGAGATACCGCATTGAAGATAAGAAGCTCCTTCAACACTTGTCGGAACTGCAATAGAGGTCGGAAAATGACATTCTTTTCGGTGGTTGCAACGCCCGTTCTCCATATGCTTCCAATGGACCCATGTATTGTCCTTATCGACCAGGTTGCAGGCTTTAGTTTACTGCATACGCTTGTAGAACTGATTCAACGACTCAAATGGTGTAAAAATTCCGCCCACCAAATGAGACGGAGGAAGATTCCGGTTAACTGTCGTCGGATTCAATGGAAAGAGTATATTTGCCAAACGGGTTGTATCGAGTATCGAGGCGTCGGGGTGGGAACACATCCAATATGTCAAACTTTTCAATTTTCTTGAATGATGGGGATTTTGTTCAAAAGGAAACATCATATGCAGCCAAAAAAACCAGTAAAACTAAGAGCCCATACTTGCACTTTCCACGAGAGTTGGATTGTTGGGACAGTCCTCTCATGGGAAGAGGTCCACTGCCATGAATTCCGAGCGAACTTTCGATACGGAGTTGTTTTTGGAAGATATGAGCTTCTTTTCTATCGAAGAGGAAGGGAAGGATGGGTTGTTTTCGTTACCTGTCGCAATTCGCAAGGTGCCGAGTCGGAAGGAAGTAAAGCAGTTGCTTGGTGGCGCTGCAACTAAAACATTTTTGGTCACGCAGAGAATGGATTCCACGATCAGACGTCTCTAATCTTGGGGGTTTAGGTGATGAATATTAACTCGGAGCGATATACGGTGAGGGAACGACACGGTGCTTCATTGCTCCACACAATTTTGCGATTCTTGTGGGACTCGTTCCGAGTACGGAAAAAGTGAGCATAGTGAGAACTCTTTACGTCGGCTGGATCGACGCGCGTGACTCCGACGGGCACATTTCCCAGTCGCATAAATAACTGTAGTGGGGTTGGACTTCTCCCCCACTAAAAAAGGGATGGTCGAGATCTTACGGGGATGTCAGTGGATTGCAGTGGACCATGGGGTTTACCGCCGCTGGGCTCTTTTGGAATCGTAATCGAGAGTTTCATTTTTCAACATTGACCATCTTTTAATAAAGGAAGGTACGTGGTCACATCTTTCATTTTGGACTGTTGACAGGAAGTCAATGACGATCATCAAGCATGCTCTAGAATTACTCCGCGACATGAAATGCAGGATATATTACGATCGATTACCGAGGCTGTTGGACATGGGACGAATACTGTTATTGGATCGAGGCATGTCGCTGTACTAACTCTCCTCTGCTCGTCTCTTAGTAAAAGTGATGCCCGATTGTGCTTTCGTTTCGTTTCTCATGTTTCCGACATGGTGAATAAAAGACAACAACGGTGTTTCTTGCGTCTATCTCTGTCAAGAAGACTCAAGCCCAGAGAGAATCAATGATGACCCTGATTGCTGTTATGAGTGTTCATCGTGTCACTATCATTCTGCCACTGGTTGCTGGTATGATATATATATTGAACGCAGTTGATCTTTTTGATGATGGCTTGCCACTTTCTTATCAAGGGAAATATTTATCAACTTCCGATTCTGGCAGCTTTGTTACCTATATTCACGACAACTGAGCAGATACGGAAAATGGACAAGCTACCATTTCGTTACAAGCGCAACAAGTACATATCTAAGGTTCGACGGGTTTCGATACTAAAGATATATGGCTACTGGCAAGAACTTAATCAGATTTCTTCGTAATTGCAACAGTCCACTCTTCAATAACGTGTTTCGTCACCAACCCGGCTTTGATATAGGGATCTTGTTCCACAAATTGCTTCGCCGAGCCCTCATCTGCAAATACGAACAGAGCTCCTGTAGGCACCTCCATGGGCACAGGACCCGACGGGCCACCAGCCAAACATTTTCCTTCATCAGCCAATTGCTGAGCAATGCCCAAATGTTCTTCGCGATGCGGTCCTCGTTTCTCCAAGATATCTGGCACGTACTCGTATCGAAGCAAATATTGTTTGCTTGGTCCATTAGCAATAGGGGACGAAGCGAGAGATGTCTTGGAAATCGTTCGAGAGGCTGTCGACATTATGGCGGATTGAGATATGTTTGATGTTGACGTGAAGGCCAATAACGCAGCTCTGGAACAAGTTACCAATCCCCACATGCTGCCTCCTCGACCTCGTTGATTGATGTGATGACGAGAGAAATGAGCACTCGGCCGCACCTTTTCCGCACCCCCGAATTCGGTCGCCTTTCCTTGATAGGCCCCCGCAATTGTGCCACAACAGAGGATCGCAAGACCATGAACCATGGACAGAGAAATGATGGCTCATCATCATGAGCCGTTCCTTTCGTGTTTTGACGGTCCTGGTTTTGGGCGCCAGTTGTTTCGTGGCACTGAATTCTTTCTACATATCCACTAGCAATGGTGCTTCACCTCCCGACTTTTCTGGACGTCTCGTAGAGGCCTTTACCACTTACGGTGGACCAAAACGCAGCGTCATTGGTGGTGATCCACAGGACTATCCATCTGCAACAACCACAAGACTACAAGTCTCGTCACGTTGTGCAATCAACTTGTTTGGCCTTCCCCGAGCCTTTAAGTCATTGGTGTTGCCTTCGTTAAAGATGAATGTTATTCCGATCAACCCGTTGTGTGACTACTTCGTCCACTACTACAACACAAGCTTCGAATCAGCAGGGAGAGCAGGAGCAGGTGGCTTCATCAAGGCGGATGAGATATTACTCTTGAAAAGTGCAGTGCTTTCATTGAATCCTTATGCGACGGTTATGTTCACGGCTGAAAACGAGACTCGGTTTCAACAAAGATATGCCACCACTCTGTCTAAAATCGACGACGATTTATACAAACCAAAGGATCTGGACGTCAACTCAACCGCCAACATTATACGAATGTGGAATTCGATACAAACAGCATGGAATCTCATGGTTGGTTTCAGTCGCACAAAGGGGTTTGACTACGACAGAGTGGCCTTTTTGCGTTCTGATGTGGTGTTTGCTACACCCCTGGATATATGGGAAGTCTCAAACAATCGACAAGACGTGGAGAACAAGGTTTCAGTGATTCCTGCATTCGGATCATGGCCAGTGAACGATCGTATGATTTATGGTCCCTGGAAAGCAGTACAAGAGTGGGCCGCGCGTCATTTTGAATACATGGACGTTCACGTACAATGGGCACTCCAACACAAACCAGGAGTCGGAATTCACAGCGAAACTTTTGTCGCGCATCGTGTGATCCCCAACATACAAAAACTGGGATACCAAGTTTGGGAACATGACAAGCTTTGCTTTATGAGGGCCAGAGCTGACGGGACTGTATGGGTGAGTGATTGCGATGTGGGGAATGATCTTAATGTGGTTGAGAAAGCATTCGGTGGACAGTACAGTACCATGCAAGTGGTTGAAAATGCGATTAATCGATCCTGCATACCTGCAACCACAGGTTGGATTGAAAAAACTAAGACACGAACTGTGTTGTGCCAAGACCGTTAAATCATGTATTATAAACAACGCCTTCTGTATGTTTCCCGTGCATTGTTCAAAAAGTGGACATTCATGTCCCCCCTACGATCATAGTTGGTCCCAATACTCGTAGTGTACGCATAGATGTTTCGTTAGATGAATATCTAGATCTTTATGGACATTCGAAGTGAACAAAAGCATGTTGTTCTTGGCCGTCAAATTATCCGTTCCACATACGGTTCGACCTTACCCTGCCTTCTCTGAATGCCTGAAGTTCTGGATGCAAGAGCTTCACATTTCCATCATAGTCCTGCCTTATAATTCATCTATTCGGGTAGTGCATGCATACTTTCTCAATGCTACCCCGCGTGATGTGAACAATTTTTCTTTCCATGGTTTTACCCAACAGCGGCTTCATAAACTTTCTTGATGCACGCAATGAGAGTTCCCTTGTGATCGAGATCCAGTGCACTCTCAAGGGATTTGATTCGGCTCTCAATCGAAGTGTCCCCAGAAGGCGTCACGCCAACGGTATTTTCCGTGTCGTCCAACAGCTGGACGATCGCTTCCACCTCCTGGATTCTCAGGAGGAGAGACTTTTGGCCAGGGGTGGGTTCAATTCCAAACTTTTTTTCCACAGACAGAATTCTTGCCATGATCTGGGTCTCCGCGCTGTTGCTTTCGCCCATATTGAGTAAACGCTCAAGGATACTGAGTCGTTCCAACAATGTCGCACCTGCAGTTCTCAGCCGTTTCTTGGGCGCGAAGTCCTGGAGACTCTGCGCAGATGAAATGCGAAGGCGGCCATCCCTGAGTTGGAGAGATTTGGCGACTCGGTCGCAAACAAAGAGGACGGGTCCCTCTACGTTCGGCTGCGACGAGTCAGGCTTCACAAGTACTTCGTAACAGTCATGAGCCTGCGACACAACTAAGCCAACAGCCTCGAGCCCTGGAATGCCAGTTATCTGTTCAAGTCGCGTTGTCACTAAGTCTTTGTCCGCGCCAATAATGAGCATCACTTTTAGCGTAGCATCACCATAGTTTGCTTTGACCTGATTTGCGAAGCGACTTGCGTGTTCATCGTGATCTTTCTCCAGTAGGAATGCCAAGGGAATGGAGAAGGATTAGTACTAACGTGCGTCAGATACAAGCAATCGACCAAAAAAACCGACCTACCATTTTACGCGTCGCCATTATTGTTTCGATGGCACAAGTCTTGTTCCGGAAAGTCACAACCACATCGACTTTGCCCTTGTTCGGGCTTTGCGGCGTTGATACAGTATATTTTAACTTTTGAAATACTTTTACCAATGCAGCGTTGTAGTGGTCTTCGTACGGTAGATCACTAGCGGACGAAGAGGTCTGTAGATTCCCATTCGTGTCCGGAATTGGGTTGTCGATAACCGTAGCAAAGGACATGAACGGCAAAGCTCGTGCCAGCAGATCATATCCAAAAATTTTATCAAGGTCCGTCTCATTCAAATGGCTCCGATATCCCAGCTGCGGAGGCAAGACATCTCCGTAGTATTCAGCCATGAGAGAATTCGATACGCCGTAGTGCTTCGACGGATCGTTCCAATCATATCTGACAAACTCCTCGCCAGCTTTTTCTCGCTCCGGCACCAAGAATCCATTGATTGCCAGCGACCGCTCTTGATTATTCAGATCCACATTAGTTTTGGAACCTCCAAATAGAACTAGTGCAAATTCTTTAGGTATGTTACTGAGGTCAGAGTACAGGCCATTAACCCGCACAGCCCGAGACTGTTGGAGAAAATACCGCAAGCCCTTACTCCATCCACCTAAATCCTCCGTAAGACTTTCCTTAAACGAAGCACAAACCCTGGCGACACTCTCGTGGATATCCCAGTCTTCCGTTGAGTCTGCTTGGCAGGTTTGAACCCACTGCATCGCTGACATGAATATCCCCCGATGGCCGCAGCACACCTTAAGAAAAAACCCAACAGATTCACTTGTGAGGTAAACTTCGGCTTGTTTGAGGTCAGATGCTAGGCTTGCTCCGTCAGGAATGGGTGGATACCACATATACTTCTTTCTGACCTCCGAAGGCGTCACGACCGAATTGCCCCTGACATCATAACCGGTTGCAGCAGCGGAGAAAAGAAGGACATCGGGCTTGGATGATTCAGGGTCCTTGATTATGGAGCTGACCAGATTCGGAAACGCAAACAACAGGTGCGCTTCATCGAAAATGAGTGTCTTTCCTTTGCTTGCAAACTCCTTCAGAGCCTCTTCAAAAGTTGCTGCGTCATCAGCCGCTCGTATGATTTTGTCACAGATCTGCTCCATTTTGTCGGATGGGAGGACAACGATCTTCACAAACTCGCTGGGAAACTGATCCGCGAGGTAGCGAGCAAGGGTGGACTTTCCGGTCGCTACCGGCGCACATATAAAAGTTGCAGTACCTTCATTTCGCATCGCAATCAGACGTCTAACCTGCTCGACCGCAGTCTCCAGCGAAATGAAGACGTCGTTTGCCGCATTAGCTGGATTGCCCAATGGCAATTCCTTCTCTCGCATCGACGGGCTCTCTTGTATTGGGCTTCAGTCTTCAGTATTTGTGCGGAGTAAATGCCGACCGCGAAACCAACTGCATTACCATCCTAGCTATGTCATCTACCACTATCGAACACACTCCGAAGATACTCCAAAGCTACTCCCATTAACACAGAGTCAACGCGAAAGTTAAGAGACGTGTAACGAACGAATCATTCCCGCCAGAAATTTCACTTCATGTGCTATGTGGAGCATCGCTTGGAGTAACATCGCTTGGACAAGGACACAGTCATTCTAGGTAAAAGCTCACAATATAAGAAAGTTGTTCAAAGCAACTCGTATTGTCTTCAGCCTACTGGTACAACGCACAGTCAACTTGTTGCACAGAGCTTGATCACCTCGGTTGCCTCAAGTTGCCTCCATATCCGAAGTTATCGTGAATTTAGTATACATTGAGTGGTTCTGAGCCCAAGTCAGTGCCTAGCCAAGCCTACGTAACTCTGCCTCTTCGACCGTACATCATTACGACATATCTCCCACCAGCGCTGGAAGCTTCAGCTTCTTTGAAAATTGGAGTTTAATTGAAGAACAACAAGACCCAAGTAACCGTCCCATTGCGGAACCTCCAAGCGATCCAACCGACCCGACCAATCGTCCAGCCGATCAGCCCACTACCAAACCCTACCGACTCATCTCCTAGTCCAACTGGTCCTATATTAAGGACAAGTGAAATTTCTGGCGGGAATGATTCGTTCGTTACACGTCTCTTTACTTTCGGACGTTGACTCTGTGTTAATGGGAGTATCTTCGGTGTGTGTTCGATAGTAGTAGATGACATAGCTAGGATGGTAATGCAGTTGGTTTCGTGGTCGGCATTTACTTGCGGAATTCCGCGTTCGCACATTAGCGTTATTGGCCCACTACCTAGCTAGTACTCCTAGTTTACTTGTAGAGATGATAAGAGTAGCTCACATTTTTCCATCATAGATCCCATATTCCTTACCTATTCGAGTGGCTAACGCCAACTTTGTTGCGTGCTACCTTCGACCGTCCTTAGCACGGCAACCAGAGAGGAGGAGATGTATGCTGGGCGAAATGAAAACTATGAGCCCAACCTTGCTACCTCTCCTAAAGGAGGGCGGGCTGAGGCGGGCTTAATCTATTCTATCGAACGGTCTCTCGCGACGGCAAGAAAGAATGAGACCAGGCACAAGGAAGAAAAGGAAGAGTGTGTGACACGGCGTGCGCGCGAGCCCGTGCACAGTCCGTCTGTCGTCCACACACAACATCAATGGCTAACGCCAACTTTGTTGCGTGCTACCTTCGACCGTCCTTAGCACGGCAACCAGAGAGGAGGAGATGTATGCTGGGCGAAATGAAAACTATGAGCCCAACCTTGCTACCTCTCCTAAAGGCCCATGTTGGTGGGCCAACGAAGACGTGGAGGGACGGGAGACATCGGAGGTGTGGGATTTGAATGTTTTGGTGAAGAAAAAAAGAAGATGAAGGATGGAGTAGGACGGAGGAGTGCTAAAGGGAGTGGTGAATGGTGTCATGGGGGACACTGTCGAGGAGCGAGTCCACGGATGCAGGTGTGGTGGCTCCTTGCGCGAGGGTGAAGGCGCCATGTTCGACCATGGTGGCGGCCAATCGCCGGATGATGGACAGTGTTTGTGCGTGCAAGTAACGGAACATGGCGTCGGAGCGCCAGCGGCCCACAAGCTTGATGTGGTCAGAGTCAACGCGGCCACAAAGGAGTGCCATGGCACCTCCCGAACGGAGGCTGCGGGCTTGGAGACGCGTTGGGGCGATTCCCGGAACGGGATGGGCGGAAGCGGTGGAGCGAAGAAGGGACGTGATCATCGCGGATGTAATGAGATAGGTATGACCGGAATGACGGGAGGGCGCAGTGCAGAGTGGGTCGGTCGGTGAGATTTGGTGTTGTCGAAGGGCGGCAAGCAGACGAGCAAGGGCGCGGGTGGGGCAAGCAACTGGGTGGCCACTGAGGCCGTGAGCGATGATCTCACCGCGTTGACGGTTTTTCTGTGTGTCGAATGTGATCGTGGAGGATGTGGCGCGGAAGAGGTCGTCCACGGGGCATGAGAAGATGTCGAGGGAACGGTTGTCGATGGACAAGGTGATGTTGGTGCCGCGGAGGGGGGCATTGTCGTAGGTGTGACAGTATTCGCCTGGCCGTAGCAGGTAGAAGTAGGCGACCCAAATAAGGTTCATCATGATGTGGTTGGATGGATCCAGGGCATTGTCGGCAATTGTTTGGGTGTGGTGCAGCAGTTGGATGGGTACTGGGGGTACGCGTTCGGGGGGCGGGTCGATGTTGCGCATCCCTTTTAGTTGCTGGGAGAGGCGGAGATCGATGGATCCGAAGGTGTTGAGGCGCGGGTCTTGGGCCCCCAGTGCGATAAACGTTTTTGCAACTGCGAGTAGGTCGTCAGCAACGGTGTCAGCTTTGACCGGTTGGCCGCTGCGACTACAGCGGCCGTCGCGGATGCGGGTTGCGAACACTTGAAGAATTGGGATCTTGTCTTGGTGCGTTGCGAGTAGGGGGTCAAGCTGGAGCGAGTGACAGAAGGGTGTCCACGTTGCGGACCAAATACGGTCTTGGGCGGCGGCACGGCTGGCTGAAACGGAGTGACGTGCCGTTTCCCGAGCAGTGCAGAGATCACGGAGGAAAGAGTTTCGCTGTTTGGGTGGTGAAGCTGCCAAGGTTCGATCTGTGGATATGCAGTGTCAAAGTGGGTGAGAAGGGCGGTGTCAGAGTATGTGACGAAACGGGAAGCGTCGTCGGCAAGGAGATCTGGTTCCCGGGTAGATAGGTAACCACGTGCTGGTAGCGGTGGTGTCGTTGATGGAGGCTGGCAAGGCGTAGGAGGTAGGCCGCTGGGCCGGTGGTGGTGACACTGCCCCGGTGATTCCAGGCGACGGCGCACGTGTTGTCGGAGCCTGTGGCGAGGGTTGTTTCGCGGATGTCGCAGGCGGATGCCAATGTGTCGGCATGGAGCAAGGAGGCGGCCATTTCGAGGTCGTTGATGGTTATGGTGCCGTCGGGGTCGTAGGGGGTTTGGAGGTGGGGACGAAGCTCGGGCGGAATGGGGACACGCCAAACTATGGGAGGGTGTGGAGGATGGCGTAGAGAAGGGGAGGATGGCGGCAGCTAGACGCCACCCATACCCAGCAGGCTAGCATCACATGTGCCAACGAAGGAGGGTGTTTGTTGGACGACTTCGGCAATGCGAGTGGGTCGATTGGCGAGGTCGGAGGCCAGGACACGGACATCAGCGAGTTGGTCGAGGACTGGCGGAGTGAGGAGGACGACGTGAGAGTGGTGGGCATCGGCGAGGGCGACCTGTAGTTGAGAGAAGAGGCCACGACCGCCAGGAATGCCCAAGATCATGCTGCGGAGTTGGCCAAGTAGTTGTTGCCAGTCACGGATGGGAACAGAGGTAGACGCCAGCATGGAGTCGATGGTGGCGAGGAGTTTCGTGCGGCGATGGGTGGGCAAGGTCAAGGTCTGTTGGACGGTGTCGATGATCCAGCCGAGGACGGTTTTGCGGGTGGACCAACAGGCGTCGCCTCTGAGCAATTTTTTGGTAGAGATTGGTTCGCGACGGTCGCGGTCATCGGGGTGGTTGTCATTTGGACGGAACACGAGGTCGTTGCAATGTAACAGGGTGCGACGAAGGCGGTTCAGGCGGGGGCGGGAGCCTTGGGCGGCGAGGATTTCGTCATCCAAGTACACATCCGTATAGGCAAGCGGTCCGGGGTTGTATTTGACGAAGATGGAAGTCGGTTGGTGACGGGGGACGACGTCGAGCAGTTGTTGGTTGGTGAGCCGGGGGACGGAGCGCCGTGCCTGTGGTGGTGTGGGCAAGGAGATGACGGGATGAGGGGAATCGTCGGAGGATGGGGCCGTGCTGGCGAGACCTTCGAGTGGATGTGGGGGAGGGTCCCACGCAACAGTGGTCATGAGTTGGTTTGCGAGGTCGGCGACCGTTTCGGTGAATGAAGTGAACTGGGCCGGGCTTTCGGTCCACCCCATGGGGAGGGTGAGGGGGAAGGCGATGAGATCGTCGGAACCAGCCGAGGGAGGGGGAAGAATGACGCCAAGACGGGGCACGTGATCCGCGGAGAGTGGTACCCGATAGAAGCCGTCCGAGAGATCGATCTTCAATAGGAAGACCGGGCCGTAGCGGGGTTTCGCAGAATAAATTTGTTGTAGGATTCGTTTAAGGGTGCCGCCAAACTGCATGGCTTCGCTGTGAGAGCGGCGATCGGTGGTGGCGTTGACTCCACTGTACGTGTAGTCAACGATGATGCGGGGGCGACGTTCGCGTTGGGGTACGCAACCGATCGGAGAGATGCGTAGGTTTGGTAGGTGTTGCACAGAAGAGAAAGGCAAAACCACCCAGTAGCCACGGCGGACCATGTCGGCCATGTCGTCGTATAGGAAGTCCTTGAATTCGAAGGCACTCTTGTGACAGCCGCGTTGTTTGGCCATGTGACGGAGGTTGGTGGGCCATTCAGTGTCGGTAGAGAGGACGGGGACGCCGGCGCGTCGAAATTCGTCCAATAGTGGAGCAGCTCGATGCGGCACTTTGGAGATAAGGGGGGCGATGCACGATCGGCCACGGACGTGATGTACGAAATCTACCCAGGGAAGGGACGAGAGTAAGGCAGAATGTTTTGCTACTAACTTACCGAGGTCGCTGTCATAGGTGTCCGTGGCGGGGTTCGTGGAAAGGTCGTTGTGTGGGATCGAAGGGGGATGGGGAGGTAACGAATGGGCGACGGGGGACGGGTAAGTTGTAGGTGGCCTAGAGATGGAGAGGCGTGCACGCTTGTGAGCACGGTCGGCATCTTGGCCACACCCCTATTCGTGGAGTTGCTCCGCGACCAACGTCGCGACGGCGGCCGTCTCTTGTTCGGAAAGAGGGCGGTGCGTCTTGAGGCGGTTACAGCTGGTGTAACAGTGGCCGCGGAGGTGGTAGCTGAGGCAGACGGGTAATGGTTGGCCTTTGTCATCGGTGTCAGTGGAGGCGGGGGCTTTGCTGCTGATGTCGCGGATGCGTTTGGACGAGGACTCGAGGCGCTGCTTCCACTCGGCGTTGACGTGGGGATTCGTGACAAGGGAGCCGCCGCGGCCGTTGTTGGTGGCAGACTTTTGTTTGGTGTTGGAGTCGGAGGACTGCTGGGGAGGGGAGCCGTTGTGGTCGGAGCGAGTCGGTGGTGCGGGCTTGGGGCCGGAGAGAGGGGTATCGGCTGGTAGCAGACGGTACGAATCGGGGAGTTCCGGAAGCATGTGGAATTGCTGCAAGGAAATCAAACTGAGGAGCTCGGAGAAAGGAGGCAGCGGTGTACTCAGAGAGCCGTTGTTGCGCATCAGTTGGTGGGCGTAGGTAACCATGTGGGTTTGCACCCAGCGGAGAATGCGCGGGATGACAGACTTGGCCAAGGCGGAGTTGTAGCGGGACGACATGTGGATAGTCGTGGCGATGGAAGGCCATTGCTTGAGGCAGAAATGGCGAAAGGCCGTGGCGAAGGCATGGTGTGGTCCTTGCAGGACGTCGAGTTGGACGCTGGTGGAACACAGCATCATGCCCGCGGTGAATGGGTCTTGCGGGATGCGGATCTCCTTGGTGGAGAAGGTCGCTTGCTCACCCAAGGTAGGAGCGGAGATTCCCTGGAGCATAGTCTCGTAGTTGGTTGCCCGTAGATCAATGGTCTTACTTAGCTCGTCGCCGAGGAAAAGTCCGAGAGCAAAGGGTTGTAGGCCAAGGGAGAGGTCGCTGACCAAGTGTGGTTCGACGCCGAATCGAGCGGCAAGCACCATTTCTTTTGTTTCTTTTGCAACGATTGGCGTGTGCGATGTGGCGGCATCCGGGTGGCGTGCCCGTTCTTGGATGGCATTGCGAAGTAAGGCGAGATGCTCGCCTTTATCCGCGTTCACAAGTTGGATGTAGATTGGCGGAAGATCGGATTCATCTGCGACCGAACAAAAGGCCATCCAGTCACGTGCGATGGTTTTGTATTTGGTGGCTGATGGCAGTTTGTCGGTCTTATCAGCGGCGCGTCTCGCCTCGTCCTGGGCCCGTTCGGCGGCCCGGTCGGCTTTGAGAGCGGTCAGGAAGTCGATCAATTGTTGTTGGCCAGCAGCGGTAGACGGGCTGTTGTTGGTGGACGCGGCTAAGGGACCCAGGGCCGGTAGATCGCGGACAATGATATTCCAGCGATGGCGGTCGATTTGGCTGTCATCCGTGACAGGGGGAAAGGCATCGTTGAGATCGCCCAGGGCCGTGGCCGGTTCGGTGGGAGAGCGGCGTGAGGTGGAGGCGACTCTGAGCCAGTCCAGGAGGGGGCGACAGGCGGCCGTGCGGGCGTCGGTGGTAATGGCAGTGCTCAACAAGGTCCATGCTTCACGTGGGGTCAGGACCTTCCCAAAAACCAATGGTACGTAGGGCGGTGGAACAGGAATGACATGGCGAGTGGAGATCGACTCGCTAGCCCGGTCGGAGGAGGCGACACGATCCAGTAGTTCTTTGGCGTAGTCGGCCTTCCAAAGGTCGTCCATAGTCTCCAAGGTCGGTACCCGTTGCGAATCTGTTGAGGTGAAAATGTCATGCTGAAGCGTGACCGTTTTGATGAAGTTGCTGCCGCGTCGGATGTCACCCATGAACGCGATCACTTGTCCATCCCAGTCCGAAGCTGGTGATGCCAAATCCGCTTCATACTTCGAGGGGCGGTGCACGGAGACGATGCGCTGGTCACCTTTGATGGAAACTTGGGCAAGGAAGACTTTCGGAATGTTTTGTGCGGAAGAGACGACCGTTTCGAAGAGTTCCTCGGAAGAAAGGCCAGTGGTAGCGTGGTAGTTCGCGTAGAGGGCGGTGTAGCGCCCGTTGAAGGCGTCCCGTTGACCGTCATAGCGCGTAGCATAGTTGAGAGGGGCCGCCGGAGGCGTTGGAGCCGGTGGTGACGCCATGGTGATCTTAATCTATTCTATCGAACGGTCTCTCGCGACGGCAAGAAAGAATGAGACCAGGCACAAGGAAGAAAAGGAAGAGTGTGTGACACGGCGTGCGCGCGAGCCCGTGCACAGTCCGTCTGTCGTCCACACACAACATCAAATTCGAGTACCTCGTGCAAAGTGCCTGCATTCTTTCTCAATACTACCCCGCGCAATAGATGGAATCGGAATTGGGGACTGGGGTTAATGTCCTGACAGTGGTTTAAGGTGATAGCGCTAGATTGTGACTCCAAAACGCGCGCGCATCTCTGTGACCTCGCAGGAGCACACCAACTGGAAGAACCATGAGAACACAGAATTAACGATAGAGCAGATCGTAGAGGACGTAGAGCTGTGATGAAAGAGACCATGACACCGACTGAGATTCCATCGCCCAAGCCTGACGAAGAGGGAAGCTGTGGAAGCTCTATGAGCTTTTCGAAGGCACCACAACTCGAAGCGCTCAAATCCATGTCTTTGCCTCCACTTTCGGCTGATGGCAAACCTCAACCTAAGTTGTCTGCGATCTCTCGTCAATACGATGTTGGAAATAAGGGTTTCCTTTCGGATGCTGAAATGCAGATGAGAGAGATGGATAGCGAAAATCGTGGCTATTTGACAAATGCTCAAGTGGCACAAGTGGTTGAACAAACTATGACTATTCGAGAAGCGAATATGACTCTACGAAATTACCTCATTGGATTAGTTGTCACGGTGGTGATACTGGGGCTTTCCAATTTGGGGACTGCCTTTGCAGCAGCACGACTCGCAAAAGATACGTCTGTGGAAGAAAGTTCTGGACGTATGATTGTTAAGGGAGAATCTTCCAAAACGATTGTTATGCAAGGAGCTGGGAATACATTACATGCCCATGTTTACGCCAGTGATGATAATGCGACTAGCACACTGATATGTGTCACCACAAGAGAACTTTCTGCTGCTTATCAGAACAATTGTGATGGAATCACAACCACCCTGTTAATGCAATCTACGGATGGGAATAGACTTTCAGTGGAGCTAATGGAAATTTCCCGCTCAGGCGCATCACAGAACGAAACGCATGTTGTACTGCAAGGACAGAAAGACAACCGAACTCTCATTTTTGATCTTGAATCAGATGCGTGTGATTTCTTGTCTCAGAAGCAATCAACTACTGGAATAAGACGAGGACTTGAGAGTCGTTTCGAATCAATAGTTGAAGAAACAGATGTGCACGGGGTTCATACTTCTCGACACCTGACGTTCCAAGATCAAAGTGGCTCGGTTCGTAGAGCCGAGTCAACGTGGAAGACTGACTCGGCGGGCTACACTGCTGGCATTATATATTCATGATGAAGAAGACAATTTGAATTGGCCCGTGTTTAGATTGTTGTATTTTGAATGCTCCCAAGTCCAACTCTCCTCCTTTCCTTTTTCCATGTTTTGTAACATGTAAGAGTCCTCGCAAAACATTTGTTGTTGAACCTAATTATCACCCAGGAAAAATCTGTGACCGAGATCAGAGTTTAGTAGGTTTTGGTCTTCAAAGTAGTTCGTGTGGTAAATCATCAACACCCAATTGAACAAGAGCTTGTCGTAGTGCGTGTTTTACCTGCACTGCTTCCGCACGGCGACCAGATGTGATTTGAGAGGTTCCGGCCAAGATTGTCTTGCCATCACTGGAAATTAAACGAAGGTATCCCCAATCACTCTGTTTCAATGGACCCGCCCATCGACGCATGGCATCATTATGCTTGTGATCGTACCGGTCCCATGTATTGAAAGCACATGGAACAAAATAGGTTTCCGCTATGCGCTGAATGGCAGGATCACTGAAAATATACTCTCCTGCATCCTGACAACCCTACTCCCGTCGATGTAAACGAAGAGTTAAAAATCCGACAGTGCTTGGTATTAGAAATCAACCCGATCTGCATGGTTCTTTGACATAGATATAATTTTACTTGCCTTACATCCAGACCATTCGACAAAATTTGCAAAAATAGGCTTTCCAGTTTCCTTAGCTAGGCGAAGGGCGCGATGAAAGTCTCCGTGGCGCCCATCTGGAGTCAGATTCACGTAGTGAATGGTTCCTAGCTCAATGGTTTGTTTCGTGGCCGGAGGAGCATGGTGGCTGCTTTTTTGGAGTTCTTGTTGCTGACGTTTGCCTGTTCCAAAAAGTTTAAATTGCATGTTTTGTTTATCGTTTTCCCTCTGTTCTTCAGATTGTATGGTTTTGCGATCAACAACATATCGTTCTCTTTCACAGCGCTGACATGTGAAATGACGGGATTAAAGCAGCTCAAGCAGATTGGTCAATTCGTGGGATTAATAGTTACTCCTAATAGATAGACTAGCTAGAGGAGAGTCGCGTCGTACAATAGGTTGTCTCGACCGATGTTACCCATGAAACTCACAAACAAAGCAATTGTGGATCTTCTTCAGACTAGAGAAGAACCAATGTATCACTTCGATGTCCATATGCTACCAATGGCCATAAAGTAAGGATAGGGTTGAAACCCTTCACAAAGGTTGTGCTGTGCTCATTTTCTAGCAACTTTCTTTACGGACTCTGTTTTTCTTTACGTAGGATTAATTCAAGTATGATATGCCTTTTCCAATGTCGTGTAACCAATGAATTCATGCATAGTCGACCATAACATGGTGATGTAACTTTGAGAATGTATTTGCACTGTCTTCGCTTGTGGCTCCACAACTTGAGATTGTTTGGCTTCTCTAGCGTCCAATGACACTCTTCCTGGCACGCCTGGCCTTGCGAGCAGCTCTCCACTTGACGAATCGCGCCATCAAACCCATTTTGTTGGTCTTCTTTCTGTGTTGCTTCGTAGCTTTGGTGTTGCTTCGTAGCGAGGCTATTGAATGTACCCTTCTTTACACTTCACGGTCATTACATATGGAACATGGAAAGCATGTTTCACTGAGCATATGACTTTAACCAAGACATTAGCACTTGGAATGTATCAAATGTGTATGACATGAGCTATATGTTCTATTACGCTGAATCATTCAATTGTCCTTTAATGACTTGGGATGTCTCACGGGCGACTAACATGGAAAGTATGTTTGATTCAGCATCAGCAGGTATAGTAGAAAAAAGACGCAGAGTGGGACAAATACGACAGGCAGCAGCAAGCGCGATGTACGACAAGCAAGAGGACGAAATCGGTGCCCCTCCTCGTGCCAAAGGATTTCAGGTGGGCCCCAGCCAAAGCCTCCCAGCCTGGAAGTGCTGGGATTCGAATAAGGTCATCCGTCGCGAGCGCGCGTTCGGGACACTGCGTCGCTTTGTGCGCAGGACAACCGGGCGCAAGGTGCTGTTCTCTCCAACAATGAATCCCTTGAGGCCGACTAGTCAACACGTTGGTTGGAAGGTGTTTACAATCATATGTTAGTTGCCTCTGAAAAGTTATTCTGCATTCTTTTCTCCTTTACCTTTGCCACTTAACAAAATCGCTACAATTCTTCCTACAATATCACAAACGTCCGTCTTCTCACCGTCTCTGATACAGTGAATGTTGCTTTGAGCAATCTTACCATTTCTGAGCACCAAAAACGACCAGTTCAGGTACGTTGTAGCAATTCCATAGATTGGTTGCTCCTCCCCCTCGTCTTGCGAGATCTCTGACAATTTGCGCTTGCGATCGTCAGAAACAGCTGAAAGTTGGGCAACGTTTTGAATTACACCTCCATCAATGTCATCCTTTTTTCCTTCTGTAACGCAAATCGTCTGCTCACCAAACTTGAAAACATAGTCAATGGGACCATGAACATCCTTGCTTTCATACATCTTCTCCACTTGCATCAACACATCACCGGCTAAACGAGCTGAAGCAAGAAGAATGGGATCGATATAGAGTCGACGTGTGGCTTCGCAGCCCTGAGGGAGTGGCACAACAGTTTGAAGCCGTTCAAGAGTAGACACAGCATGAAGAATTTCTCCACTGTCTTGATCGATATTTGCCTGTTGCGGAAAAGCATTGTTGTCGATCGGAATGCTGTCTCCCCTTTGGCCCAGCAATTTGAGTGCATCTTTGACTGTCAAGATGCTGGAGAAACCAACTCGTGTCACCGATACTTCCACCTTCATTGGAACCTTTTTAGGGATCTCCTGCAGCTTAGCATCGCTGTCCAATGGAACGTTATGCGGAAGAGTGAACTCAACCCGTGCTAGAGGAATACCAAAATTGGCTCGAGTCAATTGTTCCAAGTCGTCTATTGTCTGTTCACCCTCCTTCAACGACACATTGAGAGCCTTTTTCCTGCTCTTCAGGGAAAGTTCGAGATCTATTGTTTCGGCAATCTTGTCGCCTAGTGTGTATGTGCCTTCTTGAAGGTCTTCGAAAAGTGTAACTTCGAACCCGTCATCGTTCACCAACCATGACACCTGGTACTTATCGAGAAGTGCTTGGAAACCCTCTTCCGTGCATACCATCCTCTTCTTTAGTGTGTTACCCTCATCGTCAACGATTGTGATCTTCATGGTGCCTCGTTGGCGTCGTCTTTGGTTTTGGTCTCCATCAATTCCGCAAAATAAGCATGACTCGCTCGATTCGCAAGTCGCAAGGTGGAACGGACGGATAAAAGGACAGACCGTGAGCAGGTGGTGCCGCGGACTGCTGGGACACGCCGCATTTGAATTAGAATATATGTTTATCTTTTCTTTCTTTGGTTGCTCGATTGGGAAGCTAGCAAGCCTAAATAACTTACGCGGGCAGACCTTTAGGCATACTGTCTGTCACCATGGTCTGTACGCTTGAACAGGCATCAGGTATCAGGTACGTTGCTGCCTAGGTATAGTTTGCACAACATCAAGGCGACGACTCTTTGCCATTATAAGCTTGACTTATTCTACCTCTGTATTCCATCAATTATTGAACAACATAGATTGAGAAACCAGTACAGCTCCGTTTGTTTATTGGGTCTCCCGGGTGATTCCTTTGGTTTCACCAAGGCGTTTTCCTCGATATGAGACTGGCCAGTGATTCGATGTTTATATCGCGCTTCATTGAGGAATTCCATCGATCTTGCAACAAAAAAGGATTCAAAGCGCCGCAAGCAACCGGCATTTGCCTTTTTGGTTTTCGCTTTCTTTTTTGAGTTTCCTTGCCTTGAGTTAATCCATCATGACTAACTGCGTAGAGATGCTGAGCCCTTGATCGCCATATCGCCATTTCGGTTGCATCCAAAAGAACCTGAGCTTGAATATTCTGGGTTCCATAAACAGGATCAACAGCAGCATTCTCGTCGTTTTCATTATGGCCAGCAAGAGGATTATAAAACGACATCAGACTCATGTTGTGACAATGGATCATGATGTCGGTAACTTTCACTGTAGCAAGATGAGATGTCAATATCACCGAGGAATGGACTCACATCAGGTCTATGAAACTGAAACAGGCTAACTTTGAACGCCATTTTTGTGCAATGGCCGTTTTCGTGTTGTTTCGACAGAAATTACGACGTTGGGTGACGTGGACATCTGTTACCGTTCTAAACAGGGCAGATCTCGGTAGGGAAGTTGGATGATGCATTAGGCCACGAAACTGGGTGATAAAGAAAACTGTCCATAAGGTGACTCTTCCAGAAGCTCTACCCATTACACATTTTTTCAAAGGAAGCCTGCTCTAATTATCTCCGAAGGTTTTTTCCATTCGAAAATTGTTTTGCTTCATTTTTGCATTTTCGTTCGTATCCTCTGTTTCTGAGGCTATGGTGGATAGAAGCCAGATTTCTTCCTAGTCGATCACTGGCATGGATGAGCATGACACCTAGTCTTCATGAGGTTGAATTTCAGTACGGATGAGATTTTTTCAAGTTGGATTCTCTAACTTTTGTCAGCCATTAGATGCGGGCGAACGGGGGGGGGGGGGGGGGGGGCTGAAAGAATGACTTCGACAACATACCGAAGGCCATGAAAGATTACTACTCAGGCGATGATCTCCATGAGCAATGCTTGCTACATATATCCGTATGGCCTGCCAGTAGATGCCTTCCGTGACCTAGAGTCGTCCGCAAGTCTAGAGGCTACTACGAACGGTAAAGTATGAGCGCGTAGAATGTCGAAGACATGGTTCGATCGAAAGCATGTGACTTCGTCGTGACAGATTGTCTTCAGAGTAAGAATCCCGCAAGGTATACGAAAAAGAAACATTCTGCTGGAAAAATGAAAGTTCATGGGGTGAGAGGTGATACGTTAGACCACATTCCCTAAGGCAGCAACTCTCTAGAGAGCAGCCTAAAGTAATCTCTCTTTTCTTTTAATATTCTTATCCAGTGCAACGTAAGCCTAGCTAGTAAGGATATTTTCTGTGTTCTCTTTTCTCGGCGATCACTCGGGAACCGTTTTGAATGCATACATGCTAAGACGTAGACTTACCGAGTGATCAACCCTAGATACGTACGAACGTTTTTTTGTACTAGTAGTGAGGAACAAAACCATCAGCGGATTCAGACGTACCTTCCACAGGAAGATCGTACCAACACTTCCAAATGTGCATTTAGCTTCTTGAGGAGCATTCTTTTCTCGTCTAATTGTGCTACAACATCGAGGATAGTCTGTACAACATCATGGATTTCGTAGAGAAACTGTTGATAGGAGACTTTCCGTACGCGAATGAAAGCCTCGCACTTGGAATGGCCATTGAGGCCGCAATTATAGTTCGAAAGGGCCGTAATCGGGACAGAAAGCTGCACTGGTTCCATGCATTTTTTTGTCCGTGCTTTTTGGTTACTCTGGTGGAACTTTTGCTCCGCTTTTTATGGGAAGGCCCAGCCTCATACTTGCAAACGATATGAACTTTGGCAGCTGTATTGTGGCTTTTCTAATAGTCAATACAGATATGGGTCTACGCGTATGTACCACGCTGCCAGCCACGATTTGGATCACATACTGGTCCCAGATGTTTCGGGCACGGGGATGCATGGGGTTCGTTCGTATTGCCTTTACGGCGTTCAAAGACAACTCTGGACTGGACGGTGGCCACATTCATGGTAAAAGGACTTACCTTGCAAGATGGTTTTCTCTTTTCTCTCTCGCATGTCTGGATGCAGTAAACAACCAGACGACTCGACCAGAAGCATCGACAACGATAAGCCGGTCGACCTCTCAAAAGTTGAATTGACTGACCAAGAACAAGTATTCAGAGCCATGACGGACAAGGAAACTCCTTTGAACCAAAGCGTAAGCATGGAATATGGGGAACTATCCACGTTGGTTCATGTGATTGCCCCTGCCAGTCTTCCCGCTGGTTATACCTTTGAGGCTGAAGTCAACGGTATTCCTGAAAAGATGATTACTGTAACTGTGGTACGTGTTGACTAGACTCTTGTGAACTTTTCTTTATAAGAATACTGTCTCATGATGAAACACTGGCTCATGATGAAATCGTTCTGAACAAAAGCCCGAAGGTGGTGTAGAAGAGGGCCAAATGTTCTTGGTACCTTTGCCTCAATTTTACAAAGCTCCGCGTTTGGATGTTCCAACAGGTCGCTGGAAGGATGGGCTCTGTGATTTCTTCAATGCTGGCTTTTGCCATCCTTCTCTCTGGTGTGCATTGTGCTGTACTCAGATTGCAGTCGGCCAGGCGATTACCCGTTTAAGCCTTACATGGCTTGGAGAACCCGGCCCCATTACTAGGACCCGACAGGCTTTCCTGGCCATCTGTTTGCTTGTCGGTAGTTTCTACACCTACTCTATTGCGCTCGAATTGGCATCAATGCCTTATCCGTTGGAAGAGACCCCCGCTTACATGCCATCCCTGAAATTCATTGGAAATTTTCTCTTCACGATATGGGCAATCTATTCGCTCTGTCGAACCCGTGAAACAGTCCGAGCACGTTACCAAATTCCTGAACAGTACTGCAGTGGTTGCGAGGATCTTTGTTGCTCATTCTTTTGCGGATGCTGTGTAACGGCACAAATCCTCCGTCACACTGGAAATTATGAAACGCATCCTGGAGCTTGCTGCACAAGCACAGGGCATAAACCTGGAGCTCCGATAACTGTTTAAGAGAAGCTCAGTGCAGTTTGAGGCGTTTGTAAAAAGTTGCATGGAAATGGCGAGTATGGTGAGTATGAGACAAAATTAGTTAAACTCGCCTTAGAGTTGCGTAACATTCACAGTCGTGTTGCGATTATATTTGAATCATTCTTTAACATTGTTGACGCGGCGCAGGTGGAATCTAATGAGATGGCACCATTGATTCTTATTTAAAGTTTTCTGAGAAAGCCCTACCAAAATCATAATAGGAATAGAAATATGAATGAATGGCCTGCCAAGCACTCTGTCTCGATCTGAGGAGAGACACTTTTTCGTAGAGAAATATTGTTGATTCTGGTACACAAAATCCGCGCACCACAGCGCCAATGGTAACGATTATGAGAGGCGATCCTCGTGATCTCCCTTCGTTCATCTAGATGTTCTCTAAATATAGCAGGGCTTCACAGTCCTCGAATATGGGAGACAGTCTTCGGTGCTGTTCTTCTTTCTCCCGCTCGTATTTCCAGACCTAGTTGGCAAAGTGTAGATGTTCCAATGCATTCCATTGATATCTTCTTAGCTCAGCTTGACTGTAGTTCTTAATTTCCACAAGGAATTTCTCATCTGAGAAGTTATGGGACTCTTCTCCCTGTCCTGTTCCTGCCAAAGGATTCCGAAGCGTCATAGAGACATATGATAGACTTGAGGGCCGTAAAAAATGACGATTGTTCTTTGATTCACAGAAAGATATCGTGATTTCCACAACCTTGCCCCAATTGTTTCTGATCATTCATTCGGAATCTCCATTTAGCATTTCCGTTACTATATGATCTTTCTGTCTGTCCTTCAAGTCTTACAATTTATTTACTTCATTCAATAACCATTCTGATTCATGAAAGGTTTCTGCTCTGCATTTTCCTGTCCTTGGTGGGCATTGGCATGTCGAAGGTTTTTATGTTGAGAGTGGCTCTGCAAAGAGTCCAAGAGCCAACTTGAATTACGCAACGTTGACAATAAAAGAGATTACTCGAAGAAAGGTCTCATTTTGTCTCTCCTGGTTTCATCAAACAATACGGATAGTTGCATCTATTCTTCAATGAGGTATTCGCACGTCTTATCGATTTCATCTTTGAGGGATCTGTTTTTCAATGCAAGGAAGTATTAGTACAGTCCAATTAGTACAGTTTTGATATCGCGTTCTCTGGGCATCATTACATACACTTCAGACACATCTTTAGTCAGAAAGAAAGCATTACGTAATCCTTCACAGTATTATAGCTACTTTCAACCGACTATCTGGCAAATCAGAATGTCTCTCCGGTGCTCTTCAAGCCATTTTTAAACATGTATCCAAAATTCGTTGAAATCGTGATCAGATTGGTTCCACCAGAAACGTGATAAATCGCTCTAGTGTAGTTGAATTCAAACCCGCGCATTCTCATCATTCCTCCAAAAGAAAATCCGGCTGCCGTTGCGGCATTTTCCAATTTCAATTCCCTTCTTCTCAAATGATTATAACCTGCTCTCAGGTAAAAGTTCTTAGAGAAGACAAATTCGCCTCCAAAGGTAAAATGCCTTGCAATCTTTTCAGAAAGCTGTTTTTCTCCAGGCACCTCTTCACCTAAATCATCAAACGTAAATGTACGTGTCGGATCTAAATATTGTACATCAAGTACATGCAAATGATGCGTTAACATGTTAAAGCGTAGCGGCATGTGCTCGAGCTTATAACTTAAGCCAAATTGCACATCAAACGGTACCGTCATATCGGCATCGGAATGATACTTCTTAACGACCGCTCCAACGTTCTTAAACACTAATCCGATTTTCAGATCTTTTCTTGGATGAACATATAAGCCTCCAATATCCATCAGCGTTGCAAAAGAAAAGTAATCAGCCACATTTGACGATACCAATTTCAGGTTAACGCCAATCCGATAATTATCAATTTGATGACTCGTTCCGACTGTAATAGCTGTTTCGCTGGCAGACACCTCCCCTAGCTCATTACCAGCAATATCTGTTCGAAGAAAACTACCATAATTGATCGATTCTACCGCCCCTACTAAGTTGATTTTACCCTTTAGTTTGTGACCGTAGACGGTACTGAATTTAGAAATTCCTGTGACGAAAGGAGCAACATTGAACGAGGCGCCACCCATCATATCATTGTTGATGGTGGCAGGATTATACTTGAACATATTGGGATCATCGTCTGACAAACTTACATTTTGACCACCCAGGGCAGCAACACGCGCATTTTCTGATAAATCCAAAAAGTTATAGGTGTACAATCCTCCTACCTGTGCACACACCGTAAGGCTAGCAAAGAGTAAAAGCAAAAAAGTTAACTTGGGCATATATTGTTGTTTGCTATCCTGAACGTAGATTTCCTGTTTTTATTAACGCCAATCGTAATCGAGTAGCGCATAGCTGTCTCCCATGTATGGGAGACAGCTATGCGCTACTCCCTTAACTTTGACTTCCATTAACTTCATCAAAATTCACTTTCATCCAAATCTGACTTCATCGTTCGATAGATCTTAGAATTCTGAACAACTTCATATATGATAGTCTACAGTAAAGATCCACTCATGAGCTTGATATTTGAACTTGAAAAATTGGTGATTTTCCTCATTTTCACTCATTTACGTCTTCCATCGGCTGAGCCCCAACTTTAGTACCCTTTATATATGTGACATCTGCACCGATTGTTGCAGGACTCTCCATTCTGCAAGTCTATATGGCAAAGAAGGCCTTGACCAAAGGAAATGTCCTTCCGACCCTTCCCTGCGGAAAATGACGACCGTGAGTCGGCGCAACTGGATTCGTCGCGATGGCTCATCGAGCCACATGCCGAGCAACCCGTCCAAGATATCGATCCCAGATGCCAAGTGACCCGTCCAAGGTGCTACCAACCTTGCACCTGAAGCCAGTACAACAGTACCCGAGGAAGCTGATGATGAGGAGGCGGATATACACAAGAAAGAGGAGAAGGACTGCCGACAACAGCAATATGGAAGAAGACGAGAACAAAACACGAGACAACAACGATAATGGTGAGGACAACACGACAGAAATCCATGGATTGTGAGAACAACAGTAGATAGGAATAAACAGAGATTTGTAAATGTGAAGAGTTATTTTGTTGACTTCTCGTATCACTACATCATGGTCGCTACATCATGGTCACATCATGGTGCCACCATCATGGACTAGGTGCCACCATCACAGACTAGGTGCCACTTGTATGACGGAGGGGGCCATTGTAATTCGATGAGACCTGTGTTTTAAGGTTAAAACAGCCTCTGTTAAGGCGCTCGCATGGGAGACAGCAAATTCGAGCATCTGGTTGACTCCCATAAAATTTATGGGACACAGCTATTTGATACTCCGATAAGCTTAAAACCCGTTCTTTACGATTGGCGTTAAGCCTTTTTTGAATTTTCCTTCTCATCAATTGTCAATGGGAAAGGTTTACTCACTTTTGTTTTTAAAACAGCAATATCGATTACTTCCTCAACGCGCTTCACATAATTGATTTTTAAGCCTTTGATGTATCGTTCTTCGATTTCATCAATGTCCTTTTTATTTCGCTTGGACAAGATAATTTCGGTGATACCAGCACGTTTTGCAGCTAATATTTTTTCCTTAATTCCGCCAACCGGTAAGACTTTACCTGTCAACGTTACCTCACCTGTCATAGCCAACTTCTCTTTTACCTTTCGTTGGGTAAATAAAGAGAATATGGAAGTATACATCGTAATGCCTGCCGAAGGACCGTCTTTAGGAACAGCTCCAGCCGGCACGTGAATATGAAGATCATATTGATCAAACAAACGATGATCAATGCCAAAGGCAGCAGCATTGGCTTTCAAATTGCTTAGAGCTGTGATGGCTGATTCTTTCATAACATCACCCAACTGACCGCTTAAAGTCAATTTACCACGGCCTTTACTCAAGATGCTTTCGATATTCAATATTTCTCCTCCAACAGAAGTCCAAGCAAGACCAGTTACTAGACCTGCCACCTCATTTTTCTCGTAAGCATCTTTTTCAAATACAGGAGCACCCAATATCTCTTCGACCTCTTTTGGTCCTATCTTCTTCGTATACTCTTCTTCAAGTGCTATCGACTTCGCTACAAAGCGCATAATTGCACCGATCTTCCGATCCAAACCACGTACACCAGATTCTCTTGTATAACCCTCAACGACTTTGACAATTCCCGGCTTAGTGAATATCACGTCATCTTCCTCCAATCCGTGATCCTCTCTTTGACGAGGGATCAAATGTCTTTTAGCGATCTCAGCTTTTTCTTCTTGTGTATAACCACTGATCTCGATGATTTCCATTCTATCTCGCAAGGCTGGTTGAATGGTATGCATCGCATTTGAAGTTGCAATGAAGAGCACTTTACTCAAGTCATATTCAACTTCAAGGTAGTTATCAACAAAACTACTGTTTTGCTCAGGGTCCAAGACCTCTAACAATGCTGAGCTCGGATCACCCTTAAAATCACGTCCTACTTTGTCAATTTCGTCAAGAACAAATAGCGGATTTGAGCTTCCAGCTTTATTGAGGTTATGAATAACTTTACCTGGCATTGCACCGATATAGGTTTTTCTATGGCCACGTACTTCTGCTTCATCATGCATGCCACCTAAAGACATTCTGACGTACTCACGATTCAACGCCCTTGCCACTGACTTTCCTAAGGATGTTTTACCAACACCAGGAGGACCATACAAACACAAAATAGGACCACGCATTGTTCCATCATTATTCCCTTTGATTTCGTTCTTTAGTTTAAGAACGGCCAAATACTCAAGAATACGCTCTTTCACCTTCTCAAGGCCATAATGTTCTTGATTAAGAATGCGTTTTGCTCTTTTTAAATCAAAATTATCCTCAGTAGTTTCGTTCCAAGGAAGATTTACCAAGAACTCCACATAATTCAACGTCACCGGATAATCTGCTGCAGCAGGATTCATTCGACTCAACTTCTGGAGTTCTTTATCGAAATGTTTGGCCGCGTATAAAGGCCAGTCCTTTTCATTACCTAATTTTCTTAATCGATCTAGGTCCTTTTCGGGAGTATCTTCTCCAAGCTCATCTTGCAGAATCTTCATCTGTTGCCTCAAATAATAATCGCGTTGCTGCTGATCAATATCCGTATGCACTTTAGATTGAATCTCATTCTTGATCTCTAGCATCTGAATCTCTTTGTTCAAATGCTCCAATAAATGAGTTGCTCTTTCCTGACCACGGTTGGTCTCCAGCAATTGCTGCTTTGACTTTACATCTACGTTCAAATTCGAACACAAAAAGTGAGTCAAAAAACTAGCCGTTTCAATATTGTCAATAGCTACTTTTGCTTCTGGCGGTAACTCAGGATTTAAGGCTACAATTTTATGCGCTGAATCCTTCAAAGCTTGGTGTAATGCTTTGAACTCTTTGTTTTTTGGATTTGGAAATTCCTCTCCTAACACATTTACTTCAGCCTTGATATATGGATCTTCTTCAAGAAACTCCCTTACCTCGAATCGTTTTTTACCTTGAATGATAATTGTCGTATTACCATCAGGTAAAACCAGCATTTTTACAATGCGAGCTACTGTTCCAACTTTATATTGGTCAGATGATTTTGGCTCATCACTAATTTTTCGCTGAGCGACTACACCAAGAATCCCATCATTGCCGTCACGGTTTGGAAGTTGTAAATATTAAAATCTGAATTGAATTACCGAAAATAATTCACAGGCGAAATCTCCTGAAATTAACTTAATTCAACCAACTCATTTCTTTATATATCTGAATGAAATAAGAATATTAATTCGTATTTTGACATAAGACGAATTAAGTTTGAAATACAATTCATATACTGTACTATCACGAATTAAATTATGAAACAAAACTCGTATATCGACACACACAAATTAACTTCAATTCGAAACTCATATATTACCTAGCTATGAATTGAATTCCCATATGAATTCGTCGCCCATTCTGTAATGAATTGAATTCACACTCCCCTACCACGAATTCAGAGAAAATTGAATTTGCCAAATTCCGAATTCAATTCATGAATTACCCGTGTCACAACTCAATTCCACCCAACACCCCGATCCTTTCTGATTCCATTCACCTACAATCTACGCCATTCTACTCCAATATGCAATACAGTGTCAACAATGTCCACTTCTTATTCCACACTCCCCACCAAAACCCAACCCCCTTTGTTTGCTGTAACACGGACACCGAACTGAACACTGAACACTTGTCCTCCAAGGGAGCCACAAATCAGCATGTCTCAGATCATCATAGTCAAATGTTCATGTCGAATTGAACACCGACTTGCAACAAATCAATCTCTTGTCTCTTTTGTCCTGGATCAAGTTGAACATCAACCCCCCCCCCCCCCCCCCCCCCAAGACAGAAGATGCAATATCCCAGTGTATCTCCAAGGCTGTACTTTGCTGGCTCTGCCGCTTCGATGCTACCATTGTTCCTCATGTCCAATTCATCCCAAGCTCCATATCTTTCGGAACAAAGAATCTATCCTTCCTCCGAATGTTTATTGATACCAAGTTTTCCTCCCTTCTTCACCACGTTGTTCAAGAATAACAAAATCAAATACGTCACGACAACATTCCTTATGCCTCCAACAACTCACCACCAATCAACAATTCAACACAACTTGTTTCCAACCTTCAAATCACCTGCCAACCCTCCTTCTACATTCAACCCAATGAAACCTATCTCAAGATTGTTGATTTCATCCAGAGTCACTTGGAGAACTGTGCAAGAAAAAACCAAGACCGTCGAATCTCGTCATTGCTGTTATCCTGGTTATCACAACACGACACCCCTTTCCTGCTTCATAACACATCACAACAGACCTATGGCTGCCCACCTGACATGTCTCTCCTCATCAACCTTGTTATAGAAGATGTTCTCCATCGACTCAAAAAGAACATTCCTCCGAACTACAGTGTCAATATCACGGACAGCCCCATCATTCCCCTGTCGCCTACTCCATCACCAGGTCCTATTCACATATCTAATTGTCCTACCCTCCCACCTACCTCATCACCCAGTCCACCTTCCAATGCCAGTGAAACCCCTATATCCAATTGTCCTCCACATCTTTCACCTACAGAAAAGAACCACCATCATCTAGAACCCAAAACCCAACAACATGCTCCGTATCCTATCTTTGGATTCTGAAAGAGAAATGTCTTTCAAGGGAGTCCTCTTACCCGAGCACGTCTTGACAAGTTCAAGCAGTCTTTATTGAAAAGGACTGGCATCAATCAATACAACAATTCAATTCAGCATCTTCCAGGAACAATGCCCAAATTGACAATTGGCTATTGTTCGACCAGACCCCCCACTAAAATGGAATCATCCAACACCCAAGGAGGAAAGGTTGAGATGCTTGAACGATCTCCTCTCTCTTCACCAGTACATCACAAACACATACAATCTACTGGCACCCCGGGACACATGGGAACAATGGATCGATGAATATGCCGATTCACCCGATGCTGACCGTGGTTTTATGTGCCTAGTGGTCATTCTTATGAGCAGCAGTACTTCCGACAAGCAATTAGCATTGTTGGTACCAAGGCTGTTCTCAATGGGATTCATCAATGCCCAATCTACAATCGACATTGCCACCACTTATGGCATGAATGTTGTCTGTAGCCTCATGTCGGAATCAGGCAAATACTATGTGAATGGAGAACGAATAGTCAATGCTGCCGACTATTTCATCGTCCGCCATAATGGCCAACTCCCCTCATCAATTACCATCGAAGAATTAACCACTCTTCCTGGTGTTGGGTACAAGACGGCAACTTTGGTGATTTCGTATTCATTCCGGAGAAACGATGGCATTCCAAGCGACATCCACGTCCTCAAATGGGCAAGACATCTCAAATGGATTCCCCCATATTGCCAAGATGGATCGCAATGCTCTAATTTACTCGAGTGCTGGATCCCCAAACAACAATGGCAAGAAGTAAACCCGCTGTTTGGTTCACTTGGACAATTACTTGGGTCGAAGGGTACAAAACAACAGGTGAGACGATGTGTTGGAGACTTCATGTTGAAATACCCTACAGTCACAGATCTTAACAAGATCGTTCGATCAATAAACTACTAATCACTAAGTACTTGTCCCTAATCTTCCGTATCATCGTTGCCATCCTCGTCGTCATCATCACTGTATGAGCCCTCCTCCTCCTCCTCCTCTTCTTCATTGTCTTCCTCTTCAGTGTCCTCGACTTCATACACTATTGCCTTTTGTGCACGGGATTTTGACTGCTGCTTCCTTTTCTTATCGCGTGGAGAACGTCTTACCGCCTTTTTTCCTTTTGACCCTTGCCTATTAGGCGATGGAGTCCTTGTATTGCGGCGTAAGGGAAGACTCGTCACAGTTGCTCGTTTCTTTCCATCTTTATTTCCATCCTTCTTTTTGGCTCTCAATCGTTCTTCAGGAGATGGCTTCTTACCCGCTACGGATCGTTTCTGTTTCTTGGCAGTTCCTCCCTTGTCAGAGGACACCGACGATGTCTTTGAGGCAGCCCTCTTCTTCGATGACGAATCCAAAGAGGTTTTCCCTCCAGCACTCGACCGGGCAGTGTCCTGCCCCTTAGTTTGGACAGTAGATAAGGAAACAACCGTCATGTCTCCCTCGTGTTCAACTTCGTCCTTTCGTTCTTTCAAATATTCTAACAGATCGGCATCCCCTAAGTCCCCATCACTTTCGTCATCAGATTCATTCATTTGATGTTGATCGGTCACTGTTGATGTCAATGCTTGGGTAGCAGGTGCCTGGTTTTCAGTGGGAACTTCACCTTCACCTTCACCATTACCTTCGACTTCACCTTTGCTTGGTTCAGGGACATCATCTCTGGTAATGTCGACTATGTCGATGGAGTCTGCTTCGTATGTCTTGCCATCGTCCCCAATATAGGAGAATTTTTGGGGACCATCATCATCTTCCACCACCAAAGATTCGGACGCTTTGTCATTGTAGTCCATGTGGTCTGGGAGACCATTGATCATCTGATGGTATCTACGCACATCTCCTTGATGAGACTGCTCAGAGAGAAGTAGTACATCCTGGTTGTTGACTGATTCACGACCGTGCTCATCCGATACAGTCAAAACAGTCTTGCCTTCTACAATCTCTTGTTCAACCAACTCTTGTTCGGCAACCCAAATGCTTTCCAAAACTTTCCTGTTGATGCAATCCAGGGTTCTCATCTCAAAAACCTTGCTGCCCTGTCGATTCATTCGTCGGTTTGATGCAAACCAGGAAGCCATGGAAAACACCCTCTCAGCAAACGCATTGGTGGAGGGTTTACTCAACCAGAGCATGGCTGTTTCGTAGCACTGAATGAGTCCAGGGTATTGATTTTTCTTCAGTTTGCTCTTATCAAGGATATTCTCTCGATAACGTGCCACCCTGTCCCAATCAAGATGCTCGACACTACCCCAAAGAGTGGTAAGGTTCTTGAAGTGTTTCCTGGGAGGTGGACGGAAAAAGATGGCTTCTTTTTCTTCCTTGACTAAGGCTCGTGCTTCTTCGGAGAGGGGTGGGATCTTTTTATTGATTGAGGCATTGTTATGGTTGGATGTGTTGTTCTCATTCTCATTCGAAGGAGGAGCTTCGTCTGCTTGTCCTTGTTCTTGTTCTTGTTGAATATTGTCGTCGTCTGCAGAGGTGCCTTGCACCGCTCCTGCTGTGGAAGACATAGAGAAAGAAGTATTGGGAGACAGGGAAGATGTGGCTGTGGTTGGGGAGTCAGATATCTGTATGAGATAGTTGCAATGCATCGAATGGAGAATTGTAGTAAGAAGATAGGAGGTAACAAGAAGACAAGAAAAGGTAAAGAGATATGTTAAGTTTCAAGTATGTTATGGTCACTCAAATACAATGGAGTACCGTGTATCGTGTGATATAATAATGTTGAATATGATGGTTAAATTTGTGAATTCGAATTTTGTCTTAGAAGACAACGAGTTGAGTTGGTGATAGAATTCGTATAATAAAGAACGGTGAATTGAGTTTGAAGTTAAAATTCATTTTTAAATCTCTGCGAATCAACTTACGTATTTAATTTGGAATGAGAATAGTACAAAATTGAATGTGACATGGAAATTTGATTGAAAAAGAGAGAAAATGGAGTTTTTGGAGTCAATTTGCGTTGAAAAATAAAGAAAATTGAGTTCATTTTGGCCAAATTGGCTAATTTGTGCTTAAATTCGTACAAATTGGAAAAAAGTGAATTTACAACTTCCAAACCCTGATTGCCGTAGCAATTCTTCACTAGCTTCACTGATTTTTTTCTGCTAACCGTTATTGGTAGTACAACCCCTGGAAACAAGACTGTATTCTTGACAGGAAGAATTGTCAGTACGTCAGGAACCCCTTCATTCTGCAGTTCTTTCTCTTTTTCAGCCGTTAAAAGAGGAATCATTTCGTTTTTCTCTTCACTCATTAGCTGGTTTATAACTAAGTTTTCTATCGTGTCCTTCTTCACTTTTTTTAATTCTCTTCTGTCAAATTGGCACAATTAGTGCAACTATACGAGTAAAATCCCTATTTTTGGAATATAAGCGTAAGTTTTGCAATACTTATGCCAAACGATTTTGTAATATACCTATATTTATCCGGAGGGGCCGATTTAATTTAATGTACTGGATAAAAACACACATCAGTTCACCCAAGTTCTGTAAAATCCTTTTTATGCTGACATTGGTCTGCAGCATTACTGTATCTTATGCCCAAGACAAAGAGGAAAAGTTCACCAAGAAAGATCTTAAGAAGGAAAACGAAGCTTACGAAAAGGGTTACACAGCCAAAAAGATTAACAAAAACCTGTTAATTCAGTCGCGCAGTACCGAAGATTATTTTTTCGAGTTCAACAACATAAATAAAGTCGACCGATATGTTAACCCAAATCAAGTCAAGAAAATAGAAACCCTTCAAAGTCGAGGAGATGAGGCAACTCTCATGAACGCTTTAGAGGAATACATCGCATACTGGGGCATTTTAAACTTTTCAGAAGAGACAGATCTCCTTTGGATGCTAGCCCAACTTTATGAAAGAAATGTTGGATAAGGCCAAAGCTGCCTATCGCCTCGTTTTAAAACACCACAAAGCAGAAGTTGTTAAAGAAATCCAACAGTACTTCAAAATTAGAAACCATTACGATGAGTTAACGGAATTAGAAAAAGATTACTACGTTCCTATTGACTATTACTACGAGTTGGTTGAATACAGAAAGCAAATAGACACTTTACACCCTCCAAGAAGTGTACTCCTCAACATGGGATCGGAAATCAACGATAGAAAAGTAGCAGATTACGGTCCGTCAATCTCCATGAGGGATGATTTCATTCTATTGTGCGTCAGCGACAGGACACTCAGGTAGCTACACGTAGTCTAGCTAGATCACACTAGCTATGTCTAGGAGTCTGCCAACAGCAGCCATGGAGCTCAGAGTTTTTGGAGCAACGCAATCTCTATCAAGTTTGCTGTTGGTGTTTTTCTTCCTTTCTTCTTTCTTTCTTGTCTTTGCCTTTGCTTCCTTTGTCATGTCGTTATCTTTCGCTATTAATCCTACCCTTCGCGGATTAATCTCTCCCGATACAACCCAGTCGTTCCTTTCATTTTCCCCCTCTGGTTTGTTCAAGCCTGTGGCATCCACCACAACCTATCCAAATCAGTTCTCCGGCATGTCTCCTCTTCACCCTACCGATCTCCAAAACTCTAAAGACTTTATTTTCTTGTCCCCTGAAGAAAAATCCAAGGAAATCCAGAAGGAATTTTTGGCCAATCTTCTTTCCTTGAATTTTGGGCCAAATAATTCCTCTCCCGACGCTACCGTAGTTACTTCCCCTGCCAAGTATACCCTGGCTGCGGACTCACCTACTATTGCCGGCTTCCTAGCCGTTGTCCAGCTTGACTCGGCTCCCACCACCGATCCCAGCAAGCTTTCCTCCAAAATCCCACCCCCGTCCGGCCCTTACCTGGTTGTCCTCGGGCCCACGGCGTTTGCCTTCAATGGAAAAGGCTTGCAAGCACATGTATTTTCCGATACCCCGCAGAAAATCAGCTCCTCGCAGTTTCGTTTTCCTACAACGTTAATTGCCCCCGCGTTCGCTTTCCAATCGGGCATCCGTCCCCAATCCATTTCACAACTTAACCCCTACTCGTGGATTACTTCCCACCCCAGTTCCATACTGGCCTCCCTCCGTGCTCACCGAGCCCTATTTTCCACTGTTATCCTTGAACAGTTTACGTCACGCCTCCACTCGCCTGACGACCCGTGGCATTCTCTTTGGATCCCCTCCCAAGACTCCCCCCCACATGCCCATCAAATTTTCTCGCGCCTCCATCGCGTCGACGAACCCATTCTCACAATTCCCGTTGAGAACACTTCTCCTATCGAGGGCTCCTGGATTGCTCTTTCCGCCCTTCCCCTTCCTCGTCATCATCATCTTCCTATTGGTCTCCTTTTCGATCCTGCCTCCATTCCTGACTCCGCCAGTTTAATTAACGCTATTCTTGGTTGGAATCAAACCTACAACCCGATGCCAGCCACTCGTTCTTCCCATCTCAAAGACTTGGCAACAACTCTCTCTTGGCTTGACGTCCCTTTTGTCAACGATTGGCTCCTCACCGTGAGTCAACGCGCCGACGACTTTGCTACTGTTTGGCACACTTCCAAGCAGATAGCATCCGACCTCACCACCCTCAAGAACGTCCCCATCTCTACCAACCTTCCCCGTTCTTATCCGGCTCGTATCCACCCTTATGAAGCCCTGTTTGTGCATCCTTTCTTCTCCCTTACAACCAAGCTTTTCTCAGATGCACTCCTCCAAAACAATCCGTTGCATACCATGCGAACCAAATTCTTCACTTTCTTTCGGGAGAAAGCAAACATGCTATCCTCCCAAGACGTCGACCTGTTCCTCCCTCAAAACATCCCTCACGTGGACAACACCCACACATACGTTCCTTTCCTCTTTCGCCCTCAAACACAGTCATGGTCCACCTCCTACGGTTTCAAATCCTTTTCTTCCTTTGATGTCCAAAAATACCTTCCGGATTTCTTGAATCACCTCCCAAACGATCATCTTGCTCAACGCGTCATATCCACCCCACACGATCGGTCACCATCTTCGTCCCTCAACCCAACCCAACCCAACACGGTTACCCGTTTGAATGTCGATTCCCCGGACAAACCCTCGCAAAAAAACCCTCCTTCCTCTCTCCAGACACCGGAAGTTCGACCATTCCCTCTGGAACCTCCCGCAGAAAGCCTCTCTCGTCGTCCTACAGCCTTTCACCCTCCAACGGCTCGCATTTCCTCACCAGCAGCCCTGGACCCCTCGCCAGGGTTTCCTGTCCCAGTCCCTGTCTCTCGTGCTCCTCTACAACCCCAGCCGATGGAACCACAACAGCGTGCTCCTCCACCCCCTCAACAGCTGGAACCACAGCAGCCGCCACCTCAACCCCATCAGAATCGTCTCCTCGTCGGTCCGGACCCACCGCCCTTTACCACTCGAACCCCCATTCAGCAACTTCCGCCTCGTCCTCCCTCGCGACAGGAGCATTTCCTCCCCCCCCCCCCCCTTCCTCCCCCCCGCCTCCAGCGGTCTCCTTCAACCTCTACAGCCAATGCCTATTCCAACGCCTCTCCTCATGCACCCCACAACCCACCACGTCGACCCACTCATTATCACCCAGCCTCTCCAGCCATGGAGTCCTACCACTCCCAATCCTTCAACCCCTTGGCACACCAACGTCAGGCCTGGGACGCACCCCTGGTTTCCACCACTACCTCACCGTGGTATCTCCCGGTTGACAACCCAACTTGGTTTACGAGCACACGGCTCAAATATGTGCATTCCACCTTGGCTTCCTCTGCGTATCTTCCCCTCATCCGACGCACCATGGAAGAGCGCAGTCAATTTACTTTTGACCGCTTTATTTTCCAGGAAACAGACCAACTCCCACCTCATGTAGTCCAATGGGCCTTCCTGGGCATCGTTGCTCTACCTACTGATCTACGTTTGGTTGACCCCAACTTGCCCACAACCACGAGACGTCCCTCCTATTCCCACGAGCTTCTCCATACCCCCAGCCATCTCAACAACGATTGGCTGCGCCAAGTTCTGCCCTACGCAGGCGCTGATCATCGCAGCTCTGCCGCCGAGGTAGCGGCCATTGACCTCCTCGCCGCCGCCATTGAAGCTTCCAAATACCCGGTGGCTCCGTTCCGCGTCGATTTTGCTCAGTCTTTCCTTCACGCAGAAGCCCCGCGCAAAGCACTGAGAACATTCCGAATCAACGCAGGTCAGACTCTTCATCTCGACGACCCTAAGTCATTATATCTATCCCTCACTCCTTGGCACTTCCTCTGGTCCATCCCCTTGTCCCCAGAGGGTCGCCTCCCGCAACAAGGTCTCTCCTGCACCCAGTTTAAGCTGTTCTTCCATCATATTGTGTTTTTCTTAAACACGGTACTCACCAACGACGACTCCTTCCCCCAATTCCCTCCAGGTTTTAGCCCCTTTCTTCTCCGCGGTCCCCTTGCCGGTCAATTGCTTTGGGCAGCTCATCAGTTTGATCAAGCGCAAACTCGAGATGCATGGTCGACATTGGCTTCCTCGCAACCCAGTCACACGCTACAACTGTCTCAGGCCCTTCTCCATCACACCTGTGACCTGTTTCAACAATTCCTCCGCTGGGGCGCCCAGAATCGTACCAAAATAGCTTGCCCCGCCACCGCAGACCCTGAAGGCTTTGTTCCCCAGTGCACTCTCATCTACGATGTGAGCCCGCACTCAACCGACTCAAATCTCACCTACTGTTTGGATTGGAGATCCACCTTTACCCTATTATTTACGGCTCCTACAATACTCTCCCACCAACACACCAACTCCATGTCACCCTTGTTTTGCCGCTCCACCCCCAACTATCTCCTACCATCTCGTCCTGATCACCGGGGTGACTCTCGTTCTCCTCTTGACCGCTACGATCGTGCCCAACGGCGTCGCTCTCCCTCGGACCGTCCTCCTGACCGTGCTGCCGACCAACCACCGCCCAAGCGTGCTCGTTCTGACTCCGCTCAACCCCAGCGTCGCCCTGGCCAAAAAGCTCTCGTCCCGCTTGTCACCCTCACTGCGGCAGGGAAAAAACGTTATACCCACTCAGGTAAGCTCCTTGCCGACCTCGCGTCTTCCCTCACCATTCCCCGTTTCGACCAAAAGCAATATTGCTTTATGTACATCGACAAGAACTCTGTTGTCGGGTGCACCGGTCCCCATCGTTCACGCACAAACTCGGAAGGCCAACCGTTGCAATGCAATCGACACCACGTCTGCCTTTCTCCCCAGGCTATCTCCAACTGGCCCTTATTCTCCCTTAAACCGCTCTGGGAGTTCTGTCACCATGATCGCGTTCGGCACCTTCTCCAACCTACACCGGAATTTGCAGCCCACATGGCTTCAGACCGTCCGAACCGTCCAAACGCCCCTCAACAACCCCCGCCCTCGTCGTGACTACCGGCACATCATTGCCCAGGTTCGACTTGCGCCCGTTCGCCGTGGTCTGATGAAATGCCTCCCACTTCACCAGAAACATTTTATCCCACCTCTACGGCAGATCTTCTCCTCTCCCTTCCCGCTCCCACTACTGAGGCTGTCCCTACTGTCCCCAAGCTACCAGTATTTCCTTCTCACCCACGTGCTGCCCCCTCTCGGATCTCCTATGAGTTGCCAACGTTGCACACGGTGTTAACCACCGTCAACCCCTTTTTGACCGACGCCGATCGCTCCCAACTCCTCCTTGCCTCTTCCTCCTTGGTGCCCAACTGGGGAATTCTTCCCCTGTTCCCTCTCTGGTCGTTCACACACCATCGCAAAAGAATTGGTTTCGGTCCCGACCGTCTCAACGTCGGCACATCCCATGCTGCTCCTGACGGCACTCCCCTTGCTGCAACCTCACCCCATGTTGTTTCCCCTGAATTGCTCGGTCACTACGCATGGGATTTTTTGTCCCCACAGGACCAACAAAACCTAGTCGCCTCCTCGCCAAGCTTCCACTTCTATCATCGTCTCCGCGTTGCCGCTGCTCATGGCACCTCTCTCGCTGTCTGTCGCATACCCCCCTGCGAAGACAAATCCCAACCCCTTCCATTCCGTAAGGCTTTTCTGCTTGCCGTTGCCCTTTGTCGCGCAAACTTCGTCTATGCGGACATGTACCGCTGGCTTGGCGGAATCTACAATAATCATCACAGACGCCTGGCAGACACCTTCGACATCATTGACCGCGTCAAAGCTTTTGAGCCCCCACCGGACTATCCACGGTTGGACTATGCCCGCACTTGGCAACTTTTTCACCTGGGCGCCCCTCTCGCAGGCCACTATTCCTGTAGTCGCGTTGCCGTTTCCCAACGCAACCTCCTTGACAACTACCCCGGGGTCCAAGAAAACTTAGAGGAAATCACCAAAAAGTTCAAGAAAGAGGAACAGCTACAGTATCATCTTTTCCTTCCCCGCATTATCTGGCGGTTCCTCCCAGGTCTTTTCATTTCACTCATTAACTGGGTAGCGCCCAAACCCCACCGCATCGGCGACACCGGCCGCTTGTGCATCGATCCAAGCTCCAAAATCACAGACACTGATGACGGCAACACCAATGCCCAAATTCCTGATGCTGGACATGACGATGACTGTAACCCCGCGGTGGCTTACGGCACGGCTTTCCTACGCTTTTTGCGGTACATCTACAATCTGCGTATTGACCATCCCTCGGAAGACATACTGCTCAGCGCCGATGATATCAGTGCCGCCTTCCGTCGGGTCACATACAACCCCAACGCTGCCTTAGCATTTGCAAGCGTCCTCGGCTGGTTCCTAATCATACCCATTGGAATGATTTTTGGCGCCAAAAACAGTCCTTCCTACTACATGCTACCGGGGGAGCTACGAGCCCATCTCTCTCGTTACCTTGCCGAGCTCACTTCCGCTCGTACTCTCTTGGCGGACACCATTGCTATCCCACCCCCTCCGTCCCCCCGCACCCTCAGAACCTTAACGACCGCCACTCCCGACGCTCTCAATCAAGGCACCTCCCACTTGCTAGCATCCCAACCGTCCTCCTTTCCTCGTCCGGTGTATGCTCCGTTCGTTGACGACACCGGTGGAGCGGCCATCCGCTCGGAGATCCACCGGTTAGTCAATAGCAGTATTCTCGCCGCATACGTCACCTTCGGCTTCCCCAACGAAGACCCCCATCGACCCGACCCTATTAATCCAATAAAATTTGTGCGTGACATCAGTCACAGCCTGAAATTCTTGGGGTATATCATCAACACTCGAACTATGACAATTTCCTGGCCGTCCCATAAACAGACACAACTACAGGTCTATCTTCAACACGCCCTCGACCTTCCCACCACGCCCTCCGACGGGCGTCGGCTTTCCCCGCAAATGGCGGCCACGATTCTGGGCCTCGTCCGTCACAGCGCCCCAGTCTCACTCTTGGGCATCTATTACACGTTGTCCCTACAGTATGCACTCAACGACCGCCTCCGTGCCACCGCAGCAGCAGGCAAATCCACCCGTGCCGCCTCCTTTTGGCACAAAACCCGGTTCACCCTCAACCGAGAAACCGTTATGGACCTCCGAACGCTCTTGGCCACCCTCCATTCTTCTCGGACCCACATTTGGACCCGTCCCATTGCTTTATGCATCCCGCGGGTTTCGCAATTTGAAATTTTGGGCGACGCCTCCATTGAAGGGCTGGGAGGCTGGTTATCCACCCACTACCCCTTCATGTGGAGACTGACCAAACCCGACTTACTTCGCCTGGGCTTCATCCTGCCAAAAGATATGCAGTCCACCAAATTATCCGATCCAACTCAAGACACGCCCGATGCCCTGTGGCACATCAACTTGCTTGAATTCGTCGTCCTTCTCATAAACTTCTGGTTCCTGCAGCGAGTGGCTTCTCACGCCACCCCGCAACCCCAGACCCTTGTCATCTCCATGCGCACCGACAACACGTCGGCGCTCTCGTGGCTCTCCCATGCCGCCCGTGCCAAGCGGCCCGCAACTCGTCGTCTTGCTCGTCTTTTTCAAGCCATGCTCACTTCTGCCCCTATTCCCGTTCAATTACAGGCCTCGCATATTGCGGGCGAGCTCAATCACAATGCCGACCTGTTGTCCCGCCCGTCCCTTGCGCCCACTTGGGCCTCCGTTATCGAGCAGTCCAAGCCAGTGCTGGACCCATCCACCGCCTACCGCGTGCCCTCCAGGTTGCTATCAGTGATATTAACGAACTTCAAATTCAACAGGACCGAGGACGACCTAGGAACAAGAATGATCGAACTTTGGACTCTCGAGGCGCTCACTTTTCCCGATGGTCCGCTCGCAATCACCTCACCCCCGAACTTTTATCTCGCCTGACCGATAACGAATGCATACACATCCTCCACCTTTACCTACATCACGTCACAAACGGCGAGAACTACTACCGGAGGTCCGACCTGGCGGCAGATACCATTCAATCTTACGTAACTGCTGCCCATTCCGCACTTCAGGTTGCCCTCAACCGCCCTGTTAACATCTCCAACCCAACCAACTCAACCCTGCTGCACCCAATGCTATCCGACCCATTACAATTTCATCGTCGCTGGCAACGTCCACGCGATCGTAAGGAACCCATCACCGATGCCATCCTTAGCGTGCTCTATTGCCGTGCAGTCGGGGCCCCTCCTTCGTCACTTGACGCAACTCTCTTCGACTGGGTCCGGCTTGGCCTCTTCACCGGCTCCCGTGCCAGTGAATTTGCCCAAACCTCTGGCTCAAAGTTTGTCTTCGCGGCCGTTCCCAATTGTCCCAATGATCCATCCTGGAACGACCGACCTATTGCCTTTGTCTCCAGTGACTTCGTCTTCTTGACTCAAGCGAACGACATGCTTCCACTTGCTTCCCTCCCCAAACACGAGCACACCGTCTCGGCAGTCCAGATCCGCTTTCGGCATGACAAAAGCGCTCATAATTTCACGAAACGCATCTTCCGTCGTTCCGGCCACCCTTATCTCTGTCCCGTGCTCGCATCCTGTTCAATTGCCCGCCGCTCCCTCTCCCTCCAAGTCGGAGCCCACCTGCCCCTGGCCTCCTATCAGGTAAAACCGGGGAAAATAGCCTACCTTCGGTCGGCCGATATCATCAAAGCCCTCCGTCAAGCTTGCCTGGAGGCGTACCCAAACCCTCACAATTACCACCGGCGTCACGCCCACTTGCTCGTTGCCCATTCTACACGCGTCACAGCCGCTGTGGCGTTGTGGAACGTTCAAGTTCCCCTTCCCCAAATTGCCTTCCGACTCAGATGGCAAGAAGACTCGATCAAACACTACCTCCGTGACTGCTCGAAAGCAATTGGTCCTCATAGTCAAGCGGCCATTGCGGGCGTCCTAAATATTTAACTACCACTATTCACATCAAATGTATCTCACTATTCTGTTATGGTATCACTATTTCGTCCGCTCCAACATTAAATCCTCGCTACGTTCTTGTCCGCTCGAGAATAACGCACGCCATTGTTGGTCTCCACGTGGATACGTGCGTCTGTTACCTTCACCACCCGCCCAGTTGGGTCAGCGGGATCGTTTGGGTTTCGAATCCGGACCCGCTCCCCAACTTTGAAACGCTCCTCCGATCCACGGCTCGCCCGCCGACCCCGAAATCCACCTTGTGCTCGTGGACTCGTACGTCCACGGGGACTCGGTCCACCCACCCCTTTGCCTGCCACTCGCCAGCCCCATCTTCCTCCACGGGCCGTCGACCCTTCCTCTCGGCCCCGTGGTGTGCCCTCTCGCATTCCATCTCTGCCCGTTGGGCCCACTCCATCGGGCTCCCACTCCCCCCCTCCTCCTCCGTCGGCCACAGCCGCGTTCGCTGCCGCCACCACATTAATCGCCTGCTGCACTCTCCTCTCCGTCAATTCCTTCAATTCAAGCAATCGACTAGAGATCTCCACTTGCCTCTCGGCCATCCGTCCCAACTCCCCCATAATCTCGGCCATTTGGGCCTGCCTATCCGCCATCTGATCCAGCTCGTCAATCAACTCGGCCATCTCCTCCATCTTCATTCACTGTCTGATTCCAACTTCGACGCGCGTCCCGACGAATCGCCAGACAGGACAACCACTTCCGGTAAATGTTTCTTCCCCGACAACGGCTCGTCCTCTGTCGCCGTGTTTTCCCTCGTCGCCGTATTCTCCCTCGTAGGAGTTTCCTTAATCGATTTCGACCCCTTGCCTTTCTCCTGGGGCAAAACACTCGCGCTCCTCTTCACAGGGGTACTGCTTTTGCGCTGCTTCTTGGGTAGGGTACTGAAACCCGGTTGGCCCAACCACTCTTCCAAAGAACGCTTCTCGCGCTTCGAAAACGCTTCACCAGTTCCTTTCCCTTCGGACCTCTTTTTACCCGCCTCGGGTTTCTTATCTTTTCCGTCGGCTGCTGCGGCAGCCGTCGCGGCTCTCCCTCCGGGAACTGGCACAGGCAATCCACGGCGGGCAGAGTTCTGTGCGAACAACTCACGAACAACGGCCACTTTTTGTTCCACAACCTCCTCTGCAGAAGGCCTCTCCCGTCCGCCAGCCAAGGCCAATCCACAAATCTGGTGGAAAACGACTTCTTGGTCTTCCGGGTGCGGAAACAACAGCTCTAGAGCCACCACGACCTTCTTGTTGCTTGGCGATGCTCTTCGAAACACCGTTTCCACGAAGTCTTCCCCGTCTCCTCCTTCCTCCGCAAAAGTTTCACACACACGGGTCACTAGTCGATCGATCTCCGCTTGATGGTCGCCCACCAACTCTCGCACGTTTTTCTGCGTCTGAATCACCGACGCCTCTTTGGATGCAAGTATTCCGCCTTGCACGTCTTCCAAATGTTGACGCTCTTGGGCGTGCAACACGCGAGTCTTATCCAGCTCGGTTTGCGCGATATCCACTCCTCCTAAAGCGCAGTGCAATTCTTTGCGTTGTGCCTCGACAACTGTTTTTAAACGATCCAGTTGTTCAGCCGTCGTTTCGCTTACTTCTCTTCTCCGAGCTGCAGAACTCATCTCACCTCTTCCGCAACCGTATCTTTGTGCCCATGTCCTACGCCCTCCAATCGTCCTATCGGCTACTCCCTCACACTCCGCAGTCAGCTGTGGTGGCTAGTCAAGGCAAAGACATGTGGTGCAGACGCTAGAGGGTTAGATCCCGATGATCTACTCCTCAGCGTTTCCGCTGTTGGCAGGCTCCCGATGACTCCTAGTCATCAGAAGCCACAACCAACCAGCGGAGTCTTTCCCTAAAGCTACCAAAGGACTGCAGCGTTAGCAAGCAATTCGCCGAGGGCAGGCGGATTGTCACTAAGAAAACCTACGATTCGAAATTCACCGGAATTAATTCCAAATACAGCGAAGATCTTTACTACAGTAAACTCGAAGACGGTTTATGGTCAGAAGCCACACCTTTCCCTCCCCCGATCAATAGTTTGTGTAATGAAGGTTCGGCCTGTCTATCATCCGATGGTAGAACTTTATTTTTCACTCGTTGCCGTATCCCAGAATGTAAGTTCGATTGTTTTGATTGCCAAGGTGACTGTGACATATTTGTGACTGAACAAATTATGAGACAGACAAATCTTGTCATCTCTGTCAGCTTGAAATGATCTGATGGAACGCATACTGGATAGTTTTCAGTCCCTTTTTCGCAGGAGACACCATCAATCACATGGTCATGGTCACTTAAGAAATGATTCAACGGATCGTCTTCATATTTTATGAGTACTCGTACTCTGTACTCCTACTATGCAATACCGATTCTGGATTGGGTTTGTGTGTTTGGTGTTTGGGGTTGGTTGGGGGTGGTTGTGGTTGGGGTCCTGAGTCCTGAGTCCTGACTCCTGACAGACATTCCCTGACATTATTTTTTATCCAAAACTGACCAATGACAGACGAAAGGAATCCAACCCCTCATTTTTCTATCTGAAAATCTTTTCTCCTCCCTTTGCTCATTCTGATGATGCGAAACATGGAATGGAGAATCCTCTACTACTTGCTTTTCACTTCTGTATATATCTGCGACGGCTTTTCGCCTCTTGCTTTTGAAGGTATAAGAATCAGTGGTCACGAAAGGAATAATGAAGGTGCGATCATATCCAGCCGAGCTTCGTCCACTGATTCAAGCGACTTGATGGATGATTCCTATCTTGAATCCCCGGATGATTATACACTACATTGGCTGGACCTCGGCGCAGAGGACGAGTACTACGACAGTGAGGGAGGAGAAGACGGCATCACAGCAAGTCTCGGCTTAGCGATTGGTCGTGGTGAGGTGGTAATGTGCCTTCCAGACATGGCAAGTTCTTCGGATTGTCAAGCGCTGTTTGCCGTTGGTATGGAAGCATGTCAACGACGAGGGAGTGCATCTCGTGGGCGCACTCGGATGAGTGTGTCGGACCCTACGTGCTTTTCCAATGAAATTGTACTTCAATGCGATGAGATTCTGTTGCGTATCTTGGATTACATTGATGAGGAGATTCCCTCTATATATAAAGCGCTTTTCGAACCAAGCGCAGAATGGCTTTCTAGGCAGCCTTTGAATGCCTACCTAGAACAACCCACAGTCCCACCATTGGACCACCTCGCCGATACGTGCGATGGCCTCCGTGAACTTTACATGATGGGTGAATTGGAATGGTCGGAGGGAGAACCGGCAATCAACGTGTACGAAAGCAGTGGATATTTTGGTGCTCACAAGGACCACTTGGCCTTGACAGTCTTGATTCCATTGACGGCGGCAGAGTCTGATTTCACGGGAGGTGGAACTGGATTCTGGAGTGGCAATCGTGACGTGGATGAGAATCCCCAAACAGAGCCCGATTTGGTGCTTCAACCTCCACCTGGTTCTGCCTTGATTTTTGGAGGAGATGTGACACATGCCGGTTTGCCCGTCGAGGCGGGTTATCGATCCGTCTTTGTATGTTCGTTCAGTACCCGTACTCCTGCGTCCTCGGAAGATCGACTTCACGGCCTGCAAGCACCACCCCAGGTCAGTCCCAATTTCAAAGGAACACTGTAGAGAGGCGATAAAATTTGTGAATAAAGATGTAGGAGTACCTCTCTTGCACACATCATGTCTTCCATGCTCCTTACGGTACTTAGCCTCAAGACTATCGTACGAACCCTACGACCACTCCGTAGCGGGGGCGGTGTTGAGGGTTTAATATCAGTGAACCTGAAATTAAACCCTCTTAGCCACCCGCTATCATACACTCAAGCGCTACAACGTCATAACCTCTCTTGGTCATTTTATATGACCGATCGTCGTTACCGCTCAGGACACTCGGATTTGGGCCAACCATAACCATAACCAGGAACCTTCTTGAGAGTTTGTTTCCGGTGCATGCACTGCTGATCTTGGAACGGAAACCAAGGCTAAAGCACTTCTCGTCTGATTAAGTCATTGCGATCCGTAATTTGGTTGTGCAGAGGCGCTTCACGTATTAGCTTTGCATTGCCATGGCGGATTGTGGTGTCAATGGCACGGCGATTGACCGAACGGTCCAAACCCTCTTGGGATCGACCAACGCGAGTGGTGGTGTAATGGACGTCAAAGTTGCCGCTGCTGCAGCGAAATCCTTGATGGGTCATGCCTCACAACAGCAACCACGGAAGTTTCATCAACATGCACCCACAACACTGCCTTTGGCTCCTCCATCCGAATTGACACTTCCGGAAACTCGACCACAGCATCCACAGCATTTACTGGCATCCACTGTCGGTACTCAACCATTGCCTGCAGCTGCAATAAAGTCCTCTCTACCGAGAGATGTTTATTATGATCATCCAAGCCAATCGATTTCATCGTCCATTCCCCTACCAAAGCAACCCCCATCAATGTTGGCACCACACCAATCACACCCTATGATGCAGCACGATCCATATACACAGCAAATGATGATGATGCAATCTATGATGATGCAACAACAACAACAGCTAGCTCATATGGTGCATCAACAGAATCAGGCACAGCATCAACAGAATCAGGCACAGCATCAACCTCAACGTCATGAGCAATCGATTGCTGCGAAATTGGAGCCTACCGCTTCCGTTGCCGCCACCGATACAAGAACTGAGGCTTCGTTTGGAGATGACTTGTTAGATGAAAGTCAGCTTAAGGATGAAATACGACAACATTTGGAAAGTCTTCATCACCTACAAAGAAACGATCTCAATAACTTGAATGATGCGGTCTCGGACGCGAATCAACTTCCATCTCAGTCCATTGAGGATTTAGCTGCGGCGTGGGCTGAGGCGGAAGCAGAATACGCACAAGAAATGTGGGCTCAAGACGCCTCACATTTAGCCTCAGTCTTGGATGCGGAAGGGGGGCTTGCTGATGGTGAACTACAACCCTATCAATTTGTCAATCAAGTTGCCCAGCAGCCCAATGAACTTCCCGATATGAATTGGATGGAACAGGGAATGCAATATTTTCGATCCGGAGACATCAAAGAAGCGATACATGCTTTTGAACATGAATTGCAGCTGGGCAATGCGAACAATGCCAAAGCATGGAGAATGCTGGGTCGATGCCATGCGGAGAATGATCAAGACCGCGAAGCCATTCTTTGCTTTGAACATGCCGTCGATCGAGATCCATATTCGGCCGAAGCTCTCTTGGATTTGGGAGTTTCCTATGTCAACGAACTCAATCACGAGAAAGCTTTGGAGGCACTCTTGTCTTGGGTCACTCACAATCCCAAGTATGCTGGACATGTAGAACTATTGAATGCAGCCGACGACCTCTATGGAAGCAGTACAAATACGTTGCACGGCAATTCTACCACTCGAGTCACGTCTTCGGCTGCATTTGAGGAAGTGCAGAAACTTCTCCTTCGAGCCTTGGAAGTGGAACCAACACCATCGGCAGATGTCTTACAGGCACTGGGTGTTGTGTACAATGTGAGTGGTGACTATGATGCGGCCGTGGACATGTTTCAAAAGGCATTGCAGGCCAATCAAAACTCCTCGACACAAGAGAGCGACAAGTATCAGTTGTGGAATAAACTCGGCGCTACTCTCGCGAACAGTCACAGGAGTGAACAGGCCTTGCCGGCATATCATCAAGCCTTGAAACTCAAACCAAAGTATGCTCGGGGATGGCTGAATTTGGCGATTTCGCATTCCAACCTTCATCATTATGCTGAGGCAGCACGATGTTATTTACAGACACTGAGTCTAAATCCCTCAGCGGTGCATTGCTGGAGTTATTTGCGTATTGCTTTGACATGTGAGGAACGATTTGATTTGCTCGGTCTTGTGGCGGAGCAAAATCTCCAAGCATTTCGGGAACATTATGATTTTGTCATTTATCCGTCGGAAAGTGGGTGACACGCCATATGAGTTGGTCTGTGTAGCTGGCTTTTGTGCTTAACCCTGGTTTTGTTCGACCGGGAACTTGTCGGTGTATTGATTGTGTTGCAATCGCCGCCTCAATGGAATCGTTTCCGAAGATTGTGACGATTGGCTATACTTAAACTTCTTCGCACAGAACTAAGAGAGAGTTAGATTAGATGACAGTCTATCGCAAGGATCTATGGGGAACGGTGTGGAGCACGGTCCACCATGGAAATGTAACAGATCAAAAATAATTGTATGGGAGCGAGACTTTCGGCCGGCGCGATTATCAATGGTGAGTACCACAAGACTTGTCTCTCGACTCGGTATTTGTACGAGTACGAATACCGAATACTCTGAACAAGAGACACTCTAGTGCCTTCTATCTGGGTGTGCCCATTACGGGCGAAAACGTACCATTGGGCACATAGTTCAACTAGATAGAACTCAACCAATATTAGGCCTCCGGCAACATGTAGATGCTCAAACTTTTTCCTTAACACATCCTCTGTCACCATTGGATACTCCATGACACCCATCTATGACATATCACATTGGATTCCAAGTGTGCCCACATGCCTAAAATTGAGCACAATGGAGGTCCTCATATGACGCTTGTGCCAATAACTACTATCTGGCAGTTGCCCGATACTTTGATGTGATGAAATGGTGGAGGGACCATGCAAATGAATATCCATTTCTCTTCCCTTCAGCATTGATTTGGCTCACGAAACCACCCACGAACGCCTTTCAAGAGCGTGTTTTTTCTTCGAGTACTTGGTTTCATTCAAACAAGCTCATGTCAAATACACTAGAGAAACACAACGAAATGCGGACCATTGAGTACCAGACACGCTCTTTAAGGAAGAAGATCATAGAGCGAGAGAAGGAACTAACTCGCCGACAACAGTTGGATGAACCTATCCAGGCAGGTAGAAAGCAGGACAAGACGGTAATTGACACGACACAGGACAACAATGAAGACATGCAAGGTGGTGATAGTGCAGCTAATGCCATTTTGGTACAAGACTCTACAGGACAGCCCTCGGAACAAAACGGAGTGGAGGCTCAAGATGATGCTACCAGTTTCGGTGCTAACAGTGTCCAAAAGGAAACCACAAATCCACACAGTGAGGCAGAGAAAGAACAAGGAAGACAGCTAAGAATGGCCGCCGCAATCAAGCGAGCAACGGAGGAGTTGTCGGCGTACAACAAGAAAGCAGTTGTACCAGACCTTGACAATTCAGGGACGGGAGAAGCGTCTCGAAAAGAGAACTCAGAGAAGACACAGAAGGCCGGGAAGAATGAAGAGAAAAACGACAAAGCCCAAACGACATGTGAGGGTGAGGAGCATGAACAATCATTGATGAAGTTCTTTGCAGAGAGCGATGATCCCGATGTGGGTGACACCCCCATGGAGGCAGATGATATAATTGTTGTCAGCATACCAGTTGAGGGTGACACTATCCAACAAGATGGGGAAACTGCCGAAGATATGGACGAAAGTGATGCTGGTCTACTTCGTGCATTGAAAGAAGAGATTGCAGCCATACAAGTTGAATCGACCCGTGGTACACCTCTTTTGTCTGGTACAGGGACCCAAACAACGGATAGTACATTGGAGCAGTACAGTTCCCCTTCGGCAAACCAAGAGAAGCAAGGTGCAACCAAGCAACCAATGTCTGAGGAAGCAACAGGAAGCAACAACGCTGACAAACATGACAAAAAGAAATCACGGGCAAGATCAAGTGATAAGAGTGATGACAACCAAACACCTAGCAAACGACCAAAAAGAACATCAACAAGACTCTCTTCGCCGTGAAAGATTACGGAGAGAATGATTTGAGCAAAGAAGACGACAAAGGAATAGTAGTAAACATACATGATAAGAAAGAAAGTATATGAACGATGGGTCATTGTTATAGGTACACTCGGGCCATGGTGTTCATGGTACTACGAATAATGGTGTTGTCGTTGAAGTTGTCAATGCGTTCGGCATTGAGATAATACCGTCCCGATTCGGAAATGAGTGAACAGAAAGCGTCCATTCCGTATTGGATGGCGATCTCAATACATGCTGATGAAGAGGTGATGCCAATGGAGAACAACCGAGGGATGATCTTACCCAACTGACTGTCTGTTGTGCTTGAACTCATAATGATAATGACGAGGCACATAAATGCTCTGTCAGGTGGGTAGGTGTCTTCTTTATCTACTTTGGTTTCCAAGTAGTCGTCCATCCATCGCTCCCAATTGTCTCGGGGTGCAACTATCCCCTGGTCTTGGAGGTGCTGATGGAATCGAAGGAGAGACAAGAGAATGGAAAGTTGCTTTTCCTTCTGTTCGGGGTCCAGTTTGGGAACCGGAGGAAAATGGCGGTGGTGAATGGCCGTAAGTTTGGGTGGAGTACCCGGCATGTGCCGGTTAGGATCTGCCTGGTAGTTAATCTTGATTTTGGAACAAGATGCAGATTGAAGGTACTTCGCCATCTGTTGGTTACGCTTGCGAGTAGGGTAGGGATGGAAAAACAATGAAGAGCGAGATACATTGTGCTTTTGATTGGAGGGGCGGGTTGGGGATTGGATCATTGTCAAGGTATTTTTTTTATGGCTTGTCAGTGTCGCATGAATTTCTTGTTGTAAAATTTCAAGGAATGGAAAGATGGTATTCGGCACGAACACAAACAGAGGACCTTGTTGTTGATAGGGGAGTGGTGTTTCAACAGCGAAGCGGCAATTACTTCGTATCATCCACGACATAACAAGGGAACCCACTTTGGTAGTAACATTGGGTTGGTCCAATATGTAGTCGGCACACTTCAACAACAACATATTGCTGGTTTTGCTTCGAATGCGGGAAAAGGTAGGAGAACAAGTAATCTCGAGGCAGGGATTTCCATCCAATGGGTATTTGGTGTTGATAGAGTGAGATCCTTCGGGATCCATTATTGCTTGGACAATTGTGGTGGAAATTTTGTTGATTGTCTTCAGAGAGGGAATGCTGTTGGATTCACAGTAATGCGTCCTTGACCGGAATGTGTTGACCTGTCGGATCGATATGGTACGACCCGTCCGGATGAGCCAAGTGTTGATGCCTTGTACAATGGTTTGGTGAAGTAGACATACATCGTCATCATCGGAGTCATCAGTGACAAGATGTGTCTGAATCTCTTCCTCAAGGAACTCCATAAGGGAGAAAGGACAGTATAAGACAAAGTGAAGTCGGCATCTGGATTTGAATAGGATGTGGTTGTTACTATGGTAGAACGACATTATGAAAACATCATGGCTTGGTTTCAGGATTCAGGATTGAGAGTTAGAGTCTGGTGATTTGCGAAGCACCGTCGAACCGGCGCCAAAAGGAACACGAAACGCTGGAAGAGACAAGAGACAATTGACTGGATGAGACTTATCCTAACGCTGCTCCTTGTTGTATTTAGCACTATACTGCATTATAGGTTACTTAAGTCGCTTAGAGCTGTTACTTAAGTAATAAACTTAAGTAATTACTTTTGGATTAAAGTCAAAGTCAAAGTCACGGGTGGAATGAGAGTAAGTAAGTCAGTGGTATAAATATGAAGAATTTACTTACGGTGAAAAGTCTAAGTCAAGTAAGAAAAGCTTCAATAGTGACTTATTAGTGTGGAAGTAAATTCATTATCGATCACGCAGTTACTTGTTATTCATTAAGTATAGTTGACTACATATTTAGACATACTTGATAGTAACTAATTAAAGTACATATACTAAATACCGCTACTTCACAACCCTGAATGGTACGTTTTCGCCCGTAATGGGCACACCCAGAAAGAAGGCACTAGAGCATTCAGTACTCTCGTAGTATCCGAACAAAATACAACGGTGAGTAAAACTACGTAGCTCCTGGTACATTCCTACTATACTTTAGACCTCATAGTAGGTTGGCATCCACAAGACGATACCTTTGCTACCTATCTTTCTTTTCCTATGTGGTCCAACCTCCAACACGTCTAAGTACTCCTAGAGGAATATGGCTGGCACTTGCAGATGGCCGTAAGAAATGAACTTACAACGTGGGATTATCATTGAGTGTGATTCAAACAGCAATCAAACAAGAATGGGACGACAAACTTGGCTAGAATAGACCTGGCTAGTGGCAAAGAAGAATAGACCCAACGAAAAGACATCCTATTAGCGCAGTGGACCATACACACACAAAACAAGAAATGCTGGTTCTATGACACTGCCTTGCGACAATCAAAACAATTCTAGCTCTAAACAAGGCGTATCATTGTACGAGGACCAACTCAAGCACTACCACCACCAGGAGCATCCCAACTGGAGGGAGCCCGGTGCCACCGAGGGAAGAGGCCCATTCCAGGATGCACCACAAGTGGGAGAATGACTGGCATCCAATAGAGTGGCATCTTGTTGAAAAATAGCTGAGGAGCTGTTGGATGGAGTTGTATTCGTGGTGGTGGTACTTGTCGTCGTGGCCATGCTTATTGGCAACCCCAAGAGACTCCACAAATGGCGACAATGGGCCATGCTTGGAAGGTTCTTGTTTGGTCAGCCGTTATAGGCGTGAATGACAACATGGAAGACAACATGTTGTTGTTGTGGTTGGTGTTGGGTGTGTTGTTGTATGTCGATGTGGAAAAAATCTCGTGCAGGTCCCTTCTTAAAATAGAGAATGAATTAGATATAGCTACTAGAAAGCACATATAACACAATGTATGTCACTACTGCTTTTGTGCTTACTGTTGCTCCATACTTGCGAAAAGAAGGCCTCTGTTTCGTCTTTTAATCGTTGATTGTTGTGTGCTAACGTGCCAAACCGAGCTGTTTTGGAGTGGTAAGCTATCTTAAGCTGCACTTCTCCCACCACATCCACCACTTCATATCGCTTTTAATACTGCTGAAGGAGAATAGGAAGCAGTATCAGGGCGTGAGAAAGTGTAATGGACAAGAAGCAGCAAAAACGGAGCAGCACAGTCAACATTGAAGAAAAGCCACGTAGCATCTCAGATGAACGACTTCATCTCTACCAATCCTTCGATTTTCCCCACGAAACTTAAAAATCGTGTATATTGCATACATTTTGCGACACGCACAAAGCTTCGACCTCTATCAGTGTCCTCGTCTGATGAACGGTGGTATCCAAAGCGGAGCGTCATGGCGAGGTTGTGATTTTATTATCTAGCTTAACCGTGCAGTACGTGAAATGAAAAATGTGAGAAAAGTTGTATTTCAGTCATGAAGTACACTTACTTTCATAGTGCAGAGTTGTATTTTTGGTATGGGTTTGCGCAACTGAGAGGGCAACTTTTAGTTGTACGGCATACTCTCGCAACTATAAGCTAGAGGCACACTATGAAGTACGAAGACATACTCCTGATGGGACTGACTGGACTGATGCATACTCCTGCATCCACTATAATAATACGCGATTCGAGACCCAGTCAAGAAGAATACTACTGCAGTTGTATTTTTGCGTTATTCTTACAGTATATCGAAGTGTTGAACACAGTAATATTGAGTCGCAGCCACTTTATTATTGGTACCAGTACGACTATCACTCGTACAGTACAAAAGTTCAACGGTCAATTTTCACTCTTTCATCCTCTCAAACTTTCTTTCCAATTGTTCTCCTTCCAACAACTGACAACGACGACAATGGCGCTTCTATTAAAGACAAAGACACAGGCAGCCGCGAATCCGATCTCTCCGAAAAATCGCCTATTCGCTACTGCCGCCATGCTTGTCATATTGGCTTTGGTAGTCTCCCAGATGCGTGTCGATGTGGGACTACACATCCGATTGACTCGAAGTGATCATTTCGGCAATTCTCTACAAGATGGTGGGAATGAGAACACGGAGATAAACAAGTTCTGGTGGAAAGATCCTGTTAAGAAGAGTATTGCCAGTGGCCAGTTTATGGTGGGGCCCATGCCTTTCCCAGTCAACAGGAAAGACCACACCGAAGCCATTCTGCAAATTCTTCGTTATTTGGGTGTTGTACCTGCTCCAACAACAACAATTATTGACATTGGTCTCCCCATGGAATCTCTAAAGTTTGCCCGTAATGGGTACCATGTTCAGGCCTTTGAGGCACGTCTCAGTGGCTACAACCAGGTGAAGAGAAAGATCGAAGAGGCTCACCTAGACCATCTGATCACTCTACACCAGACGGCACTATCAAACTGCAGTAATCAGACTGCAGAAATCTATGACGCGAATGACAGCTCATCACTTCTGGAATCTGCCGTGAACAAATCCCGCACCCCAGAGGTTAAGAAGTTTGAAAGAACTGGGAGAAGGAAGGAAAAAGTAACGTTGAATCGGTTAGATAGCTTCGTGACTGATGCTGTCGCAATGAAAATCGATACTCAAGGAGCAGAAAGGGAAATATTCATGGGTTCTCCCCAACTGCTTCGTGACAATCCAAAGACGGGTCCCTTTGTGATTTTTACCGAGTTTTGTTTTCGTTTTCGACCGCACAATGAACTCATGGAGGGACTTCATTTACTTCGCGGTCTGGGATACACCTGCTACTTTTACCAATCCGGTCGTACTGACGTCGATATGCTTCAATTCTTTAACTATTGCGGTGATTTTATGTGCATTCGATCACCGAAGTGGAATTTCACTTCTATGACTGTATAACTGCTTAGAAATAGTTCACCATTTGTTTTTGCTTCAATAATCCAATCATACATTTTCAGAACTGGGCCCTTCCTACTTCTATGTTATCTAGTTAACACGAAAAAGTCAACGCCACAGAAAATGTCAGGATTCCATTCCATTGATAATCTGTGTAGTACACTACCTCCTTGGTGTATAATTTGTATCATGGACCGTTTCTGGACCGTCAAAATTCATGTTCGGCGAGATGATGGTGCAGGGTGGATCATGGGTTTGTCCCATCCATGCTCTCTCTCTCCTTGTGCTCATAAAAAATGCTTCATCTAAAGTGCTATCAGTTAAGACAATCGATCGTGCTCCAGCTTTCTGTCTAGTGCGAATATCACAAAAAGAATCTCTACCATGGCCGTAATGAATGTAAGAAATCTTTCAAAAGCTGTCTAGTCTCTCTGCTTACTCTCGATCTCGTGGCTGACCATTGATTCCGTGGATGGTATTATGGCTTGTACACAGCAGGAGATGCCTTGTTGACTCCTCTTGTCAATGTACATTTGGCAAAGACATTTCGCTCTTGAGCGGCGGTTCCATGATGGCGGTCGGGCATCCCTGATCCCTGCGGCAACGTCAACAACCTTATTTACTCCTATCAGTACAACGCGACCACCCGGAACATGTACCGCATCTTTAATGGTCAATTTGAAGATTAGCGAATCTTCTGCCATGTCGTCCGATGCATCGACTGTTGCTCTCCGTGGCAAAGACAAGTCGGGTAGAGGTACCAAGGTCAAGGGGTACAAGATGATTCAGGGGAACCAATTGGCAATGATTTGTCATGCGGTGGCAACTCTCATGGCCGAGATGTTTCAAGTTCGGCCAATGGTCATGTTGTGGCAATGAGATGTGAATTTTATGATCCAAACGTTGTTGGTTGCGTGTCATGGGAGAGGAGTGTTTGCATCGCAAAAATTCATCAAGATACATTCCTTCTTTCCTTTCGTCGCTGGGTCACGTCTCGTGATTTGACCAGTCACGCCGAGGTCATAGATGGCCTTGTGATGATGGGCCATGTCAGTAACCGCATTGTGTTTGCATCAACGGTTTTGATCAATTGCACATCCGTGTGTTTGACTTTGAGGAGGGTGTCACGGATATTCCATCAGCTGGATGATCGACAGCAACAATCCGGAACACTTTGGCCTCGCCTTATCTGGTAGTTGTTTTGGTTTTTACTACAAGACGGATGGATCGAGTCAAGATGTCGTTCAAGCTGCTGACACAGTAGCTTGTACCGAGGAGTCGCTTTAGATTGATGAATTCGATTTGGACATTGAAGTGATGAATGTTCCAGTCAGATTCAGCGCCAATGTATCGGAACAAGAAATCATTGCTATGCGGTCTTCGTTTACCATAATGGATCTTATGTTCTCGAAAGCCAAATCGCCGTGGAAGCATTAGTAATCAAAGTTCTGGTGCGACAAAGGCTGATAAATGGGCCAAGCTCTCGCTGAAATACTTTGAAGAGTTTTCTCGCTTTGGATCGCCGAATGCACAACCCGTCCATGCTTGTTTGAAGGCTCTGAGCAAACCGAGATGGATTGTTTGACGCCGGTGGATTTTGGTTTCATCAATTGCTATCCCCGGACCGGCACCGTCCCCTTGATCCAGAACGTTTGCATGACAAGCTCGACATTTATAACACGTTGATATCAGAAATCAGAAAGGCCGGTGTACAGCCAGATCATGGCACCATTGTTGCTGCGTTGAACGACGAGCTACTTTCTGGCGTTTCGGTGCGAGGCAAATTATACGCCCTCGCGTGTAAAGGTTCAAATAGACCTGACTGTACTGTTGTCTTCTGTTTGATTTTTGTCGCGATCTTTACCACACCCCAGCGGGGTGACTCGTGACTGAACGGGCTTTTCCACTCCATCCATCATGCGGGGCAAGAAGAGCAACCCATTTGAACATCATGTCCACTCCTTCCAGCGAGAGTGATGCGACGAAACCCCTGTCAATAGCAATGACTTGCCCATCTGGCGAACCCGTTGAAGATGATGAGGAAGTTGCTTTCAGCATTCTGGCTCTCTACAAATTCTTTCTGCTTCCCGAACCAGTGAGCACCATCAAAGCACGTTTGGAAGACTTCCTGAGACCTCGTCTCGTTCGGGGTCTCCTCTTGTTGGCAGCCGAGGAAGGTATTAATGGTACCATTTCTTATCCAACCGTATATGATGTGGAGATTCGCAACTTTCTGAAGACATCGATATGTTTGGAAGACCTAAACGAACAAGAAGGCGGTGATAGAGTTCGCCCCCAATACCAAAACTTGAGACTTTGTGTTTCACACAACAATCCTCGACACGTGTTTCATCGTTTAAAAATAAAGGAGAAGAAAGAAATTGTGTCCATGACAGGCGGTATCCCTCTTCGCCATATCATTCCCAGTTTCCTAGAGATCTCATGCAACGATGGTGCAGACAAAGAATCTCGAAAATCAGAATCGGTGGATCCAAATCTTCCTTCCACTGGCTTGCAAGACGACAATCAGGGCGTTGCTGAGATTCATGATTTTTCACGTGATGGAGATGAACTGGCCGTGGGAAACTATGTCAAACCAGGAGCTGAATGGCATGCTTTGTTGAAAGATCCGAACTGCTGGGTCATCGATATGCGAAATGATTATGAGATTGCCTTAGGAACGTTTCCCAACTCCACCAACCCAGGTACTACTAGCTTTACTGAATTTCCGTCTTGGTTCCAAGACCAACTCGAACGTCGTCCTGGGACGTTTGATAAAGTGGCCATGTTTTGTACAGGAGGGATTCGCTGTGAAAAGGCCAGTGCATATTGCCTTTCAAAAATGAATCCACCGGATCAAGCCTCCGGTACACCAACTTCATCACCAGTTCCTGTGTATCATTTGGAAGGTGGAATTTTGTCTTATTTAAAACAAATTCCTGAATCTCAGTCCATGTGGGAGGGGGACTGTTATGTTTTTGATCAGCGCACTGCAGTGACACAGGGGTTGCGTCCGTCGTCACGTTTTACAACCTCCTGTAACGCATGTCGTCACCCTCTTACCCCTGAAGATCAAATGACCGCCGAGTATCGACAGGGCATTTCCTGTCCCTATTGCATGTCCGATCCGGACAGGGAACAGCTGAGACAGCGATACTTGGAGCGTCAAAAACAAGTGGACCTCGCTCAAGAAAATAATACAAAGCACATTCACGATCACAGACAAGAATGTTTCACCAAGTCGCGCGCCAAGAGCACGGCCGCCAACCATCAAAATGTTTGATATTTTCAGATAATTTTTCGAAGCGCTAATGGATCTTTGAAAGCAAACCAGTGATCGAATCAAAGCATAACTCCTACAGCAGTGTAGTCAGGAAGGCCCCAAGAGAACGTTCATCCTCGACACCGGTGAGATCGCAGATATGTTCATAAGAATACAAATAAAGTTGATAGGACCAGCCCTATTAATTCGGAACGCGCCAGGGGCACAGAACCACAAAGTGTTCGGGCAATGCCAAGGCCAATGCTCCCTGCAGTTCAAAATTTCCAGATGCCCGTGGAAGTAGCTTCAGTTTTATTTCCATCCTGAATACTGACAGATGTTCACTGTTCTTGTATTAAATCCCGTTTTGCAGAATCATTCAAACCGGCCGAATCTTTCCTGGAACTGAAACGTTCACGCCCTCTCAACGTTGTACCTATGCTATCCACTCTGTCTGCACGCAGGCTATGTTTTTGTATCAAGTCCTGTGCCTTGATAGAGGCGCCCCATTCTTGGTAAAGCTGTGCTGCGCTTTCGAAGTATTGGATAGCAGCAATGCTGTCATCGTGACCGAGTAAAAACTCTCCCGCTTGCTCGTTCGCAATTGCTCCATAATGAATTTGTCCACTTCTTGCCAACATCACAATGACGTTGTCATATAGCTTCCGAACATTTGCATAGTCAACAGAGCTTTCAGTGGCTGCCTTTTGGGCCTCGAGCAGGAGTACAAGGGGAACAGTGTTAAGATTCCGTCGCTTCTGGAACCATTTGATTGCACTCAGAGCGAAACGTCGGTACCGTCGCGTTTGCTTCTCTTTCCCCAACCAAAATCCAACTAGACCCTCGGTTAACGCAAAAAAATAGTTATTGAAGTGATTCATTTCATAGCGACGTTTGCGTCTCGGCTTCTTGCACAGTTGCTTCAGAGACATTTCGGCAGTGTGTACATCACGAAGTATGTACGCATTGAACGCTTGTGTAAACTCTCGTTGCAGCTCAGCTTTTGGGGATCTAGAAGGATCGACGCCATCGTTCAAATGCCCATGTTTTGTAATAACATCCCAAGTCACTTTGACCGGATCAACTGATTGACCTGTCAGGTTGAGGGCCAGTTGCATTGTAGGCAAAATGAAGCACAACATAAATTCGCAGCGCAAAATCTTCAACTGACTGGCGAACTTGTTCAAGTCGGACGCAAAGGTGTCCAACGGAAGACCACAGCCCTTGTAAGCATCAGCATACACTCCCATCGCTATGCTTCCATAAAAGGTGTTACCCATTTCCAGACCTTTCCGATAGCCTAGAAGGCAAGGCTCTACAAGTGATGCAAGGGGCAACTTTGCGTGCAGCACCGAGCAATAGGCCGGCATCGATGTGTCAGGTCTGGTGTCCTCTGGCTTTTGTGCGCGAAGGCCAAGATCCGCAAAGCGATACGCCATCTCCACATCTCCGTTCGTGGCCAAAAGTGCGCCAAACGAAGTGAATCCAGTTCCAGTAAAAATGCTCCGACCATATTTACAAGTAGCTCGAAACATGCCAAGAAACGACAAAGCAATCAAGTGGTGGTTGAGTTGCCAACCACAAATCGCGGTTGTCAGATACGTTTTCATTGCAAGCTTCTTACGGTCATCAGTCACTTCGCCTGTAGGACGCAGCAGATCTTCGTCTGATAAGTCTCGTATCATACGCTTGGCACGATTGAGTTCCCTGGAAACTGAGAGAGAATGGGCGATCGGCAGTCGTTCCCCACAGAGACGAAGGGCTTTTTTTGCATCACAAAGGGCCAATTGGAAGTGGAGCTGTGAAGTTCGGATCTTGGCACGGGACATAAGTGCAACAATTGTATCTTGTTGCCGCTTGGCACGCTCGAGAATGACATTGATTTTTTCAATGCCTTCTTCGTACCGTCCTCCGGAAGCTTGCAAAAATACATATTTGTTGTGAATATTCAAAATCAGCTCGTAAGAGGTTTCCCAGTCGGTTTCGTTCATCAGATCCAGTGCTTTGTTCAAGAAAAGTCCGATAAAATCTAAACCATTTCGCTGCGTCGCCATATGAGCGGCATCACAATTCAATCTCATCAAACCAATACGTTCATCTTCGTTTCCGATGCATGAAGACCCACGATTGAGCTGGTCAGCGGCCAGAAAGAGGAATTTGGCTCTGGCTTTTGGTTCACTGGTTATCATGGCTTCGATGTATTTGCCAATGTACCAATGAAGTTCTTCACGTTGTTTCCCAGATGGAACCAGCTCATAGACTGTTCGTTGCAGCTGATCATGGGTGAAGCGATAAAGATTCTTGCCACTTGGTTGAAGAAAATTTTCTTCCACCAGTCTCTTCAACATGCTCGAGAACGAGAGTATGCCTTCTTGCTCCATGTTGTCTTTAGATTCTCCATGATCCTTGAACGGGCGGAACACTTTGCAAGTATCGTCTTTGTGCGTCCGGCTGAGCTCAAAAATTTGTTTCAACAGGTCAACATCAAAGACATATCCAAGACATGAAGCCAGTTGTAAGAGGTTTAGTGTCGACAAAGGAATACTTTGAACGGCATGCGTTAACATGACTACAACGTTGTCAGCCACTGAAGTTGCCTCCTGCACAGTCGCCAAGTCCCATTGCCACTTTTCAGTAGCGAAGTTGAACTTCAAAAGACCACTCCGATACAGCATGCTCAGAAACTGTACAATGAAGTAAGGATTTCCCAGTGTCTTGCGAAATATAAGTTTGACCAATTGTTCGTATGTTTGATCGGGGCTGTCAACATCTATAGAAAGTTCGTCGGCCACCAACGCAAACGCATTTGCTTGATCCAAGTTTCTCACTGAGATACTATGCACATGTGACATCCCATGATTAGTGCCTAAGAAAGAGACGAGCGGCTTTCCCATTGTTTCCTCATCGTCGTCACGGTAGATGCCTAGGAGAAGAAGATTCTTCACCTCTGGCGATTGAATAATGACGTTCAACACAACCAGTGAATCTTCGTCAGCCCATTGGAGATCGTCCATAACCAGAACAGCAGGACTTTCCTCGCAAGCGATTGCGCTCAGGAAAGTAGTGACGGCAATAGCAAGCAGCTCGGCAGCCATCATCAATTTACTACTATGATCCTGGTCGTCAAATTGCTCTTCTGAAATTTCAGATGCCGTGGGTGAAAAGGACGGTACAAGTTCGCAGAGAACCCGGTAAGCTTCGCTTCCAACTTTCTCTGAGATAATTTCTGGTTGCAAGGGTCCAACTGTTGTATCATCAGACTCGACAATAAGGGAGCCTTCAAAAGCTTGTACAAGGGCAGAGTAAGGAGCAGAGTTGTCTTGATATTGATCGAACTTGCCAAACAAGAAACGATGAGATGGAAACCTTCGTTTCAGCGCGTTGCATATTGAAGTTTTTCCACTACCGGAAGGACCATGGACAAAAGCGACTTGCTTCGAATCAGTGGTCCCTGAGTCTTCTCCATGAACTTTTGAGGCGAGCTCTTCCAATTTGGCCAGTTGCTTTTCTCTGCCCCACAGGTTGCCACGAAGACTCAGCATGGCTGGCAGAACGTCGCCTGGAACATCACGGGATGACATCGAACTACTCCTGCTTGACATTGTGGTAGTTCAAATGGTTTCATCCAGCAACCGGTACGAATTACGCATCGGCAATTCGATAATCTTCATTTTTGATCTCGCTCATTTTGTTGTTGCGAGAAACAGCCGATCGATCGCGCGCATGCATATACGTGGGCACCGCGCACCGCGCATTTCCTCTGCTCGGAGTCGCACTATCCCCAACCCTCGTAGGTATAGGTAGTTTCCATCAGCAACTTTTGTTTCTACGGAAGCATCAAACAACAGATTATATAAAATTAGCTTTCCATTACATCAGATAAAAACAGTCCAGTTTTGGCGTTTTCACTAATACCGCTCAATACATGTCTCCTGGTTGGCGATGATCTTCCAGCTCCACCGGCCACCCAGGGCGGCTCGAATGTGTAGGCTGGGAATTGTTCAAGAGGATACCGCTGTGGTTCATTGGTTCTTCGCCTACCATAACATTTTTCGTGTCACCGTAGTCAGCGTACGAGGCCACAAGTCTTTCCCCTCCTCCACCGGTGCTACTTCGTGATCTCCCTGTGGAGACTACCCCTGCTCGGCTGTTGTGATCGCTCCCAGTTGTGTTGATCAGTCCACTATGGGGCACGCTGCCAGTGGTAATGTTCGCACCAATCTTGTCGTTGGTAGCGGTAGAGAGTGCCGAGGGCGAGGGGCCCAACGCAGATGTCACCGACGACGCCATTGAAGACGCTCGTGGCGTCACTGTCATTATGAGTGGTTCGTTCCCTCCATTGGGATTGGCTCGAACACGAGTCTTGATTTTGACCAAGCATGCGAAGGTAAACACTCCCACGATAAATACTAGCATTGAGAAACAAAAGAAACCCCAATTGTGTTGCCATCGACTAAGTGAGTAGTCATTGCTCAGAGTCACCACGTGACCTCGAGGGACAACAATGGAACCCTGCCTTAATGCTTTCTGAAGATCATTGAAGTAGGCAGGGTTCACTTGGGTGTCCTTGGCAAAAAGTGCGCACTGATTGATGTTGACCTCTCCTGCAGAATCTTGGCACTGAAATGCCTCTTGGTTGCCATCCTCCAAGTGCCTGCGCTGAGCGGCATTGTTCATTCGATTATAAATGCTACTTACTTTACATGGTTGGCATATCTGATAGGTAGCCAATGCGTTGTTCCATGCGTTGAAGTACTCGGACGACCCTAACTCAGGCACCGAGCTCCCTTGGTAGGCATATTGGTAGTTGTCTCCGTCGTTACCGTAGGTACGGAGATAAGTCTTCCATGCTTTGGCGACATTCACATCTGTCCCATGGTAATTCGAGACACAAGTGTCATCCTCATATAGACCAATTTCAATTTTTCCTCCCCACTTTGGCTGAATATCTATGTATATATTGATACCGTCTTCAGTCGTTACTCCACTGTAGCTGCATCCGTTGGGCCAGAAGCTCAGAGTACTGTCCATAAATGAGCGCATTGAATTCGTCCATGTACAGCTACCGTGATGTTCTGACAGTTGTTCCATGAAGTCATTGAAATTATATTGCTTGTAATAGCCAAGCAAACGAAAATTGTGACTGGACTAAAGCAACGATAAGATCAGATATTACTGGTAAGACAAAACCCTGTTCCACCACATGCTTTTTTCTGACTTTCTATTCACTCGTACCTCCAGGTGGCAGTCCAATCTCACACAACGGCGACTTCCAGATTGACGACAGGCGGAATCGTCCCATCTCTTGGCTTGAGGATTGAAAAATTTGTATTCGCCGAGACCTCCTCCTTGATGGTTGACATCTGCATACTGAACAAAAACCAAAACGGACATGATAAGACGACCTTCTCATTCACACCTTGCACGCAAGAGCATAGACGTACCGCAGCCCAGAGTAGATAACGGGAACATTGGCCAGAGTTTCCTCCGTAGTCGCCACTTCCGTCACCACTACCGCTTCCACTGCCACTATTGTGGTCATCCCCGCCATCTTGGTTTTCCAAACGCCTTTCTTGTCGGTTCAGTCGTCCTCTCCTCTCGTAATTTTGGTCATTGCTGCCGTCATCACTGCAATCAATGTATGCACCTAGAATTCGCCATGCTTGAGCCGATTCGTCATACAAGGTGCCCAAAGAGTCAATGTATCCCTGCTGAAAGTTCGCATCGTTAAGGAACCCTCTTGTCTGTTGCGTCAAAACCCGTTGTTCGGAAATGTGTCCATTCTCAGACTTCTGTCGAAACCAAGATGAGTTATAGGAGTATCCATGAATGGACGCTGATTGAATTTCATTGGACAGGTTGACTGATCGTGGAGAATTTGTGTCGGATGACACAAAACTGGAATTTAAGAGAAACAGAGTTACTGTTGAAGCGAGTATGGAAACAGGGCGGATCCTCATTTGATACCGGCCACAGTCCTTGATCAAAACTGAGTTTCTTTCTTCTCCTGTTGTGTATTGTATGGGATGCCTAGAGCAAGAGACAGATTGTTATCGAGCTGACTGACTGACTGTCGTTGAACACATGGGCATCGCAGAAAAGAGTAAAGAAACAATAAATGCCCAAAATGTGGCGCTGCAGACCCCCTGATCGCTGACCGCAACCCCGCCAGACGTGTCGCCAGCCCGATATGCGCGCCAGCATCGCGTGTATATATGGGCGTTCTACTTATTTCTATTTTTTCTTTCGCGCACGATTGAATCATCAGCGACCAGAACGCGACAACTGATCGGTCTAACCAGTCGTTTTTCGTTCTTACATCACCAGCCGTCTTGGTCGAGCGGTACGACGCTCCGCTGTCTGTGGCCGGATTCTGGTCTCTCATGCGAGGGTCCAGGGTTCGATTCCCCACGACCGTGCTTTGTTGGGTTGGGAGGACCACTTACAGGGTCCGGAAAAATGGTCGTCTGTGTGTGGCCCCCGTCACCGGAGGGCTGTTCCCCCGCGTCGAAATGGCGTCAGGGCAGTCGGTCGAGTATGTCCTGCGGGACTGCCACGGCAGCTGAAATAGACTATCACTTTTTTTTTTTTTTTCGTTCTTAGGAGTACATCATCAATCTCATCAGACAATCCATCCTCTTGATCTTGTGTTCGCAGTTCGCACGGTTGTCATCAGAGATCCAGCGTGTCCTTTAGCATTATTGAAGCAAACAGGTTGTTGACCAGGCGACCACCTTTGCCTTTGCCTGTGGTAGTGCTGAGACCTTCAATATGAGCGCCGAGACGGTCGAAAACGGCGGTGGAACGACCGCCAACGCGGAAACGCATGACAAAGACCTAATGATCAACACTTCCTCTTCGGAGGCGGATAACAATCACAATAGTGATAGTGCTCCGCCGATTTATCGATTTGTATTCACGGGTGGTCCGTGCGGTGGCAAAACGACCGCTTTGGCACGGGTCTTTTCCTTCTTACGTGAGCGCGGGTTTGAAGCCATTACCTGCCCTGAAGCCTACACGTTATTGTCCTCCAACGGTATGTCGGCCCACCTTTTCTCGACCGAAGGTATGCCCCTCTATATCCAGTCAGCTGTGTTTGATACACAAATGACGTTGGAAAATTCCGTTCAGTCTGTTTTGAAGGCTCGTGGAAAGCCCGGTGTCATCTTGTGTGATCGAGGCAGTATGGACAATACAGTCTATTTAGATTGCCAGACCTTTGAGCAACGCATATTAATGCCACGCAATACAGATATTGTGCAAGTTCGTGACAATCGATACGATGCAATATTCCATTTGGTAACTGCAGCGGATGGAGCCTTGAACTACTATACCTTGGACAACAACGCCGTTCGTACCGAAAGCCCAGAAGAAGCGATCCAACTCGACAGACGAACGCAAAACGCATGGGTTGGACATCCTCATTTGTATGTTTTTGACAACTCCACTGACTTTGAAGGGAAAATGAATCGGCTTGTCGACGTCATTTCCAAAATTGTTGGCTTACCATCCAATTTGAAACGGCGATCGGCCAAGTTTCTGTTGGAACCCTTGCCCTTGGACGACATTACCAAACTCTTTCCTGCTGATATTCCTTTCCAGATGTTTGACGTGGAAAAGGTATACTTGCAACGTAGCCAAGACGGAGACACAAACTTCACTGATCCGGGTCAGCAAAACTACAGTTTTGTCCGAAAACGAAGTGTCGTGGACACTGGAAGTGGCACTATCGTGGATAGTGTCTATCAGTCAACCAATGTCACGCGCACTTCAGATGGAGAAATGATTGAGCAAAAGCGAATTATTACCCAACGAGAGTATGCCACGGCACTGTTTTCTCGCGATCCCGGACGCCACATTGTTCGACAGCGGCGAGTCAGCTTTTTGTACAAACTACAGAGCTTTACTATTCACATTTACAAACAGCCAGCCCAAGGATTGTCCATCTTACATGCACAAGTGGAAGTTAATAAAGAACACCACAAAGAAAACGAGCAAGGCAGCACTCACATGAATGGAGAGATAGAAGGAGATGGGAATCAAGCTGACAAGACCCCCGATTCTGGCTTCAACGGAACTGGATGCAGCGATAAAGTGATTTTGCCCCCATTCTTGCGTGCCGTGCGACAGCTGAAAGAGACACCAGAAGATGAACAAAACTACGGGGCATATTCGTTGTCACTAATGTGAAAGCACTGCTGTTAAACTCTGGAATATCTTCTCTGCGAGATGCTACCATGATCCTTACATTAGAATGAATTGTATTGGAGAGCCACTTCATCCTGTCTCGGCGAGACAAGGTGCTTATCATTTCTTCTTTCTTCGCTAGATTCTCAGCTGTAAGGGAGGCCACATGCCACATACCTCAAATCCCAACTGCCGTCTGGGGAATTTCAATGGAAAAATCGGAACCATGCGTCGAAATCAGTTTGAACAACATCATATTGAAGCTTCTGCGAGATGCCGTCGTAACAGAACAAGAGATAATGAAAAGAACTATTGAATAATCATTAAAACCTAATAACCTAATAAGTGTTATTCCCTTAACCATTCACGTTCCGCCGTTCAGGTGAAAGGCTCTGAGTTGAACTTCACAATCTAGCCAAACCTAACATGCCGTTTTTAACAAGACCTGAGAGAATTACTCTTCCTCTGGTTTTTTGAATATGATTTGTCGCACACCGATATTTTCAGAGATAAAGCCAGCTTCGCAGTAGTGGAGGTAAAACTCCCACATATGCTTGAATCGAAGGTCAAAGTTACCATCCATTTGTTCAATTTCGCTCCATGCGGCTTGAAAGCGGTTTCGCCAATGGACCAACGTCGTCGCATAGTCCTTGCCGAAACTTAATTCGCCCGTGACAGATAGGCCTCGTGCTTTCCCAAGATCCGCCATAATGGTAGGAGTGGGCAACATTCCACCAGGAAAAATGTATCGTTGAATAAAGTCGGTCGATTGTCGATAGCGTTCAAACAAACGCTCTTGAATGGTAATGACTTGGACGCCTGCTGTACCCCCTGGCTTGAGACATTTGTTCAAACAATCAAAGTAAGTGGGCCAATATTCTTCTCCAACGGCTTCAAACATTTCAATCGACACAATGCGATCATACGTTTGGCCTTCATCTCGGTAGTCACGAAAGACCAGTTCCACCTTGTCCTCCAAGCCAGCCTTTTGGATTCTCTGCTTTGCATACTCCAGCTGCTCGCGAGAAATGGTCAGACCAGTGATCTTGCAACCAACGGTCGAGGCAGCATATTCAGCGAAACCACCCCATCCACACCCAATCTCCAGCACATGATCGTTAGGCCCAATGCCAACGAGATCTATGAGACTCTGGTATTTCGCCTTTTGCGCTTTCTCCAGTGCGTCCACGTCGGCATGTGGCTGACGTTGGTCCTTGTCGGAAGTGGAAAAGAGAGCCGATGAATAGGTCATGGAAGGATCAAGCCACTTGCTATAGAAAGAGTTTCCGAGATCGTAGTGTGCGGAGATGTTTCGCTTTGATCCCGTCTTGGTATTGCGATCTCGCCATTGAATGAAGGAAAGAAATAGGTTGGCCCAAAACGAACGCTTTCGGCCCAACATCATGTGTTGGTTTTGGCAAAACAAGAGCAGAACGTCTGTAACATTGGGGCTAGTCCATTCGTCATCCATAAAGCTTTCACCAACGCCCACGTCGCCACTGTTCAGAACGCGTTGGATGAGGTCGTAACTGTGAAGCTTGATAAACCCATTGGCACCCGGTTGATTTCCCTCAATGCGTAACAATTCACCATCAGGGAGGTGTAGCGTCAACGATCCATTCTCCAAGGCAACCAAGTGAGACAAGACAACTCGAAGGAGAAGAGGCTTTCCAGTGGTGGCTTCCCAAAGATTGTCCTTGTCGACCATGGTCGGCTTTTCCGTCAGGGATACTTTCGGAACTTCACTTCGGCACATGGCGATGGTGAGTATCTTCTATAGAAACAATAGAATGTGTAATGCGATGAATTTTAGACTCTCTGTGCTGTGCAAGTCAATGTCCCAGCTAAGATTGCCGATACCACAATTGTGAAATCAATGGATGGCAATGGCAAAAGGGTCGGATGTGGGATCACAAGAGGATCAGGTCTGATCAAACAGGATGTACCAGGAGTAGACTGACGCACAAAGGCATATCAATGGATGTCTGATGTATGTAGTATATCTTGTGGTGAGAATCTTGTGCGGACGCACAACCCTCGCGCAGCCAGTGGTTCAGAAAGATCCACCTCTCTCGCTCTCTCGAATCTCGAAATATTCTACAGTTCGAAATTCCAAACTCATGCGCACGCCCGACACGCGACTGCTGATGGCTGGGAATCTCCACGTGGAAGGCGTTGATGGCGCCTTCCCTTGAAAATCTATGCAATATCATGGCAAACACCAACAACGACTTAGGTAAATGAGTATCAACTTTACTCCAACCCTGGAAGAACCACCGCAACAAGCCCCCGCTTTCTTTTAGATGTGGACAGTTGCAATGGATCTTTCTGCGTCTCCAGGAGTCAAAATGATTTCGCAATGGATAATTGCTTTTTATTTTTCATTCTCTTGTTATTGCTCGTCAACTTGATGCCTTGCTAAGGACTGCTGTGGGTATCATCATTATGTCTTGGTCACGACACCAGTGAATTCTAACATCCGGCCATGCTCGAGTTGATTGGACAGATTCCCATCATTTTTCGTGGTTTGGCTTGGTAGTTCATCTTGCTGCTCAGTAGAGAGGATGGCATCGTCTCTACAGACCACTTGCCACAATATGGATCGAGTATCGAGTAAGGAAGGAGGAGAAGCATCCAAGCTTTCTACCTTCTACGGATTCCATAACTCATACTCCTAGGAGTAGGAGTAACTCCTCTACTAGAGAGCTAATAAAGAAGAGGTAGTCGTAGTTCGTGGTACGGTAGTCGACTTTGCTCACACAGGGACAACAGAAGAAAGACAAAAGAAAGACAGAATAAAGACAGAAGACATCTACAACACATATTTGATTTCTTTTCCTCTGACGTCTCATACGACATCAAGAGGATACAGATTTCCCCCCCAATCTCCCCCATTTCCCCCAAACATAACCTTCTTCCCCGATCCCCTGTTGTGCAACTTGCAACTTGCAACATCGGTTGTGTGTTGTTGTTTGTTCCAAAAAAGTGTCATCGTCATTTCAATGGGTCAACATTCAACATTCAACATCCCCATCTGAAAAAGTCCATTGGGGAATAGTGGAAGTATCCCCTCCAACATACCATGAGGGCTTTGCTCTTCAAAAATTAGAGCGTTCATGAAGATGGTTCCGAGCAGAGGCGTGTATATACGGAAACCGCTGCTCTCGGAAAAGAGAAGCAACGGTCAATTTCCGTGAATTCCTTGCTCCCACTCGGGTTTTCCAAACAAGCTCCTCAGTCGTCCGATGACCATCAGAGCTCTTCCGTCCATTCTGATATGGATGCTATCGGACGATCCTGTACAGTGCCGAAACAACGAACGCTTTCCTGGTCATTTGGCAGCAAGGCCAAGGCGGGAACGAACCACAGCGACGAAACGGGCAATACCAACCCTACAACTACATCGACGGTTACCTTGGAGCCCTTGGTTATCCCAGAAATTCGACCGCTTGCCGGTAGTTCGACCGTTGAAATACCCTTCTCTTCCATGGTACAGGGAGAAAAACCGCAGGTCTCATGCCAGACTTCCTCGCGTAGCTTCACAGTTGAAGACGAAAAGGAAGAAGAGGGCGAAGTTCCTCACGTAGCTTCACAGTTGAAGACGAAAAGGAAGAAGAGGGCGAAGAAGAGGAGGACGAGGAGGACAAATCCTGCGATGAAAACGGGGGATCGAGAGTAAGGATAGAGGTAGAGGAGGACGAGGATGACGAATCCTGCGATGAAAACGAGGGATCCAGAGTAAGGACAGAGTCGAGTATTTCAATTGATTCGGCCTTGTTAGAGGATGAGGACACCGCTAATCGTGAGCTTTGTCAGGGCACGATTCAATGGTGCAAAGCACCCGGCGAGACACTCATGGTTCGATCTTCCCAATATTGCACCAATCACGAGAAAATGCCCTCACTCGGAGAACTCTATGATTGCATCGGAGTAGACTTTATCGAAACTCCTCATCGCATTCCCCATATTTCAAATTGGTTTGACCTATCTAACTTTGTCCCTAATGAGAAAATTCAACAAAGGTGGCATGCACCACAGCTCTTTGTGGTGACTCTGTCCATCCCGTTAGATCTACGGGCCAAAGGAGGGAGCGAAATGGGTCGTACTCATACGCTTGTAATGTACTTTGGTTTGCGGGAGGAAACCCGGCAGCTCCTGGAGCATTTATACCCTGAAAATGATGCACAGCTTTCGTTGAATGGGGAGGAGAGCAATCCCAAGCTGAATGCTGTACGACTGTTCAATGAGTGGTGTAAGAATGCTCCTGATGATCCCAAAATGCAAAGTCGGTTCAAGTTAATTGCTCATGCCAACAATCTCTCCGAACTGGGTCTTCCAACGTGGATCTCCAAATGGAGTGGGAAACCAGTTTTGATCAAACGAGTTGGTAAGACTGGGTTCTTATATCGCAGCAATAATAGCAACCACGATGATACGGAGGCAAAGGCGATGAATGATAAAAGTAGTATCGACGTGATGGAAATGGAAGTATCGTTTCATTCGTTTCCATGGGTGACCAAAAAGGCGTTGGTATATCTTCGTGAATCATACTTTCACAAATCCTTGCCTGTTTTGGGATTTGTCATTGAAGGTCGTGAGGAGAGCGAGCTTCCCGAAGTATTGATGGGCCTGTGTCAATTATGCCATCCCAAGCCAAAATCAGCCTTGACGTGGGAGGAACTTGTTCGAAACCATTCGAATACGAAAGAAGAAGGCGGTAGCTGTCGTTCGCTTCCGACGAACGATGACTGAATGAGTCGCTCTCTCAACCACGTCCGACAAGTTTTGTTTCAATCATAACTTATGACGACAAGAACAATCCTTGCAAAAAGGAGTTTCGCAAAGACTCCATCATTTAGTTCCACCAGTGACGCAGACAAAATGTCAATTTAGTCAACACCTCGAACCTGGATTGCAATCAAACTAATCAAATGGTTGAAGAGAGAACATTTCTACTCGTCTGACATTCAGAGATACATTTCGGAAAGACATGCTCGAATGTGTCGAACGATAGAAATGTCTGAAGCAATTAATGAAATAGAATCATTTGAGAAGAAATTCGAGTGCGAATCAAACCCGCATTTCTGTGCCCGACGTATCCCTGAGAAATCTTCTTTCGTTAAAATGACACGGAGATCCTTCAACAATTCCACCTCCAAATGGATCTGCTCCACTCAACATCCCTTACATCGACAACAATTTATGCACCATAAAGGCATCGTGTTCTAGCTTCATGACTTTGCCAACTTGTACGTCTTCATGCCATTCCTCCTCCGGGTTTACAGCAATTGGGTAGATTTCAGTCTCATGAGATCCCGCCCAATCGAAATCAACAACAAACACGTGGCCTTTGGCATCCACCAATACGTTGGGAGAACGCAAATCACCATGCACTAGGTTGGCGTTTCGGAAAATTTCTTGAAACCGCGTTAAATTTTGTTTCGCACTCGCACTTTCGTTGGCACCCCAGTGGTGGGCTCCAACCACGGGGTCCATGACGATCATCACCAATCCACAATCAAGCTCCATGACACTCCGCAAGGCTGGAGCCAGTCCATTGGTAGCGGCCAACTCGTGAGCCTCACAGTTGTACTTTTCGCTGAACTTGACGAGCACGCGTTCCCCTGTTTCATCGATGGTGGCAAAAAAGAGCATTCTCCCTCCCCCTTTGACGACTGGTGCAGTATACGAGAAGGAAACTTCAGCTGTTCCTTCTTTGGCGTTCCTAGGCGTGAACTTTCTGATAAAAGGAAAGCCTGCTTGCGGATCGTCAGCACTTGGTTCGTCAGCATAGAACGCCTTCAGCGTGTTGAACCCGTGTCGAATGGCGTGACAAAGACGAGCTTGTTGCACTCGTGATCGGCGATCGAAAGGTAGCGAGAGGAAAGGAATATTGGAACTAAGGGGTTGAGCACATGGCGTTCCGTCGACATACGCTGCGCCGGAAACACCAATTTCTTGGCCAATCACCTCGATCAGCATCCAAGGGCAGCAATGCTGGCCAGGGCCGGGAGATGTCGAGTTCGAACCACGCTTTCTCTTTTGTTTCTTCCTGGCATTTTCGTCCCCCCAGTATTGAATATAATAAGCAATATTTTGCATGTACGGGTCGGAGTCGCCTTTGCCCTTCTCGCTCTTGAATACGAGGTTTGTTCCAGCATGCGCAGCTGTACCGTCGGTGTCAAACTTGTTTGCAATACACTTGACCCCAATTGATTCACTGGCGTTACCGGGTATGTACTCGTTGAAAATTTGAGTGACCCTGTCTCTCCGCGAGTTTTTGACATCAAAGGCATCGGGCATCACGGCACACAACTCTGCTGCCATAAGGAAGTCATCGGTGGCTGGCTCACCAAAGTCTACGAGTTTCACAATTTGGTCAAAGACAGGGTGGATAATTGACAAGTTAACCCAAGAAATACCTGCCGGTCTGTGGCACATGATAGGAAGATATGGATTGTCACGTTGCCACTTGGACCATCCTGATGGTTTTCCAAATCCAGAAGGATCGCCAATGGCCATATACTTCTCCGCCGGTGTCCGAGCTCCAGGAGGTTGTCTATTTCCGTTCTTTTTCCATTTTTGACATTCTTTTTTAAATGATGACCACAGATTCTGCTCAAGGAAGCTCATACCATGAGGACTAATTTCGAAGTCAACATAGGCGATCGGAAACGAGCCGCCTCCAAAAAGTGGTTCGACAAACAAGCTGATGTGAGGTGAATTCAAGGATTCTAGTACGTCTGCGACTGTGGCTTCACCTGCCATGATGAGGAGGACAAGTACTTGCTTTGCCGCTGTGCACGATTATACAGTCGACTATCCACCGCTTCTCGTTCTTTGTTGTGTTCGATACTGTGCTTGTTGTTTTCTTGAAAATCCCGGTGTCCTTTGAAGGAGGGACCGCCCGGCGCGACGGGTAGAATGACGAGGAGGGCAATGGTCTATGAGGGCGCATGCCCGACAAGATAATTGCCCGTCGAGTCATTTTTCCGACAAGCCGGGCGCGCCAGACGCGAGAGGACGGCCAGACAGTTTCGCGGCCTACAATAGCTATCGCGTAACTCCTGATTCAGACACAAAATGTCCCGATCAGGGTTTGGAAGTCAAACTTTAGACATTTCTGACTTCACGACTTTATCGTTGACTTTACGACGACTTTATCACTTAAAGTCAAGTCATCCCTGCATAGCTACATGACTTTAACCATAAAGTCAAGTCACCCCTATTATCTACCTGACTTTAACCGTAAAGTCAAGTCATGCCTCTGTAGCTACTTGACTTTAACCGTAAAGTCAAGTCACTGTCTACATGATAGTGACTTTGTCTACATAAGTCAAGTCACACTCACTTCAAGACTGACTTCGTACACGATACACGATACACGATATACGATCCACCCCGCACAGAAAAACACAGAGTAAACATGAATGAATGAATGACCCAATATTCCAAACGACCACATACACACATCTCGTCCCTACACCATACATTCCATTTCTGCACCTCCACTGTGTCAACACAGGGGGAGACGGGTTCATGTCATTTGGCCTGTGTGGTCGTTTGTCCTTAACTCAACAGATTGAACTCCACCCAAGCCCCAGCAGATCTATATCAACCTTATCCAGTACGTCGTCGGACACCATGTCCCCTTCGAAGCAAGCTTCTGGTGCTCCAGCTTCATCTTCGAACCGAGGGGAAGAGGAAGAGGCTGTCCTTAACAACACTTCTACAGTTTCAGCAGATGCCGATGTCGCAGAGTGCCCGGCTGCTTCAACAGAAACAGAGCAAGGCCAAGACGCAGCAGATGATGAGGTTCAAGACGTTACAGCTGATCACCTCAGAGCGATCCAAAAAGAAAAATCCTACATTAAGTTCCGTTCACCACCCAAGTCAATATTCAAGAAGACCGGCACCAAATGGTGGACAGTTCATCATGTCGATTTCGCTCACATTCGATCGTTGAAGCGAAGACTGAAGACAGAAATAAGTGTCAATGAACTTGAGACAATGGGAGGTATACTTCGCTGTTTCGAAATATTGGATGAAGCTTCAGAAGACGACCCTCAAGAAGAGGTTTATGAATCAATTGCCAAGCAACTTTTTGTATGTCCGAGATGCTTTGACAATGCCAGCTCTCCACTCCTTAAAGCGACAATTCTTTGCACCGAAGGAGTATCATCTAATATCGGACAGCACAATCTACGAGTGCACGAAGAACTTCCCGAAAAGAAAAGCGAACCGCTTCTCGAAAATTCCAAACAACCCTTGATGTCCTCGTATTCCCAACCAATGAAGTCAAGGGAAGAAACGGTCCAAACATTTCGGACAAAGGTCTATGAGTTTATCAACGACAATGGTTTCCCTGCTTCCACTGTGGAGAAACCAAACTTTCGAGACCTACTGTCCTTTACTATCAAGCACGCCCCAAGGCTGAGTAGCCAAGATGTTGTCATCAGCAACAAAGCCATAACAAAGATGCGACTGTTGTCATATAATGAGTTTTTGAAGACCATTGCTATGCTTTGCCGGAATGTTCGAAGCGCATACAAACGTGTCTGCAACAATAATCAAACACCCTTCGCCTCTGTATGCCATGATATTTGGCAAGGAAATAAGAAGGACGTCCTTGGAGTTGTTGTTACATTCATCGACCCCAGAAATTGTATCGACTACAAGATTCCGGTTGGCCTATGTACTACAAAAGGTCACACAGCTCAACAGGTTGCCACGCATACTCTCAAAATCTTGCACTCTGTTGGATTCACGCGGAAAGACCTATGTGCAAGCGTAAACGACAACACAAACTCAGCGGTTCTTCCAGGAAAATACATTCTTGGCAACAAAACAGGCGGCAAATGCGACATGCATCGCGCCGAACTGATTTTGAAACATGCTACTGGAATAGCCGTCCGTAAACGAAGGGGTGAAGTTATTGATGAGAATCCAAGTTTTCTACGCGTGTACAAGATTTTCCTCAAATTTGGATCATGGCTCATGAGCGGTCGGGCAAAACGTTTCGACCTTGTAAAAGACTATGCCGAAAAGAATGGGAAAGCTATAATCGAGATACCCATGCCCAACCAAACACGTGTGGGAGGCTGTGGTATCATGTTCCATGGTTTCATACGAATCAAGCACGTCACCGACGCATATTACCACCACTGCTGCCTTGACAACAAGGATAAGGAATTCCGGAACAGATATCCCAAGAAAGAAGACTGGGAAGCAATGTCACAGTTCGAGTCAATTCTAGCACCTCTGAAAACGTGTGCAATGACTTTACAATCTGACGATCCATCTGCCTCAGCTGCTGCCCTATTAGAAATTTTCAACTCGAAGCATGTCATTAAGAAAATGAAACAAGACGGTGTTCGGGTCTTGATGTTGAACGTGGACGACAATGACAATCTTCCCAGGTGGGATGCCAAGATGACCATGGACGCCCTACAGTCAAAGAGGAAAAAGATCCCCTATGACAAGCTCCTACCTTCTTCGCAGCTACTGATTAAACGGTTGCTCATCGAATATTGCAACTATATGGAGGAGGGACAAGATATACATGGTGAGAATGCCATGCTGGGCCATCCCTTCCTATGCAAATTGGCTCCAAGCATTCTCAAACACAACAACATCTACGACGATCGAGATATCAAACGAATTAGAGAGCAATATGTCAATGACTGTGTTGACAGGTTACTAGTGATCCCAAGAGAAGGGACAACTCAAACGACACGGCAAGTGACTGTTGATGTTAGGGGACAAGAAGTGGCGAATGAAGTCCCAAATGATGTCAACGACAACAACGATAATGATTCCGAAGTGTCAGAGGACGACGCCTTCAACATATTTGCTTCCTATAAAGCAGCACAAGATCGTGAGGCAAATGCACGGCGAATGACTACTGGAGGCAATGGCGGTCAAAACAACAAACAGGTTCTTCGAGACAAGCTATATGAGAAAATAAACGATGAATTCGGGCAGTTTATGGACTACAGTGAGAGAATGGTACAGAGCTCTTGGGAAAGTCACATCAGAAAGTTCCCTTCAGCAGTGTTTCGAAAAGAATCAGCTACTTGGACACCAAAACAATGGAGCCGATTCAAAGTTGCATGTAACAAGTTACTTTTCAGCCGAGTTGGAAAGTACTTTGACGTCCTTTCGTGGTGGGCAATCTTCAAAGATCGCTTTCCTCAAATTTTTCCCACGGCAATAATCTGGACTGCCAAGCCCGCCACAAATGCATTCCAATAACGTGTTTTTTCTACGGCCTCATTGATGGATGCCAACAAGCGGATGAATCGGCAACTGGATAAGAACTTCGAGATGCGCACATTGGGTTGTCTTACAAGACCTCTGGTGGAAGTTATCTGGAAAAGGGAAAAAGAGATCATGGATGACGAAAAGAAGAAGAGAGAAGCGGAGGGGGGTGGTGATGAGGACGCAGTAGTCGTGGTAGACGACTCTCAGTGGTGGACTGAAGATGAAGAAGATGAAGCACGATCAGTCCCCACAACAGGGGGTGTGAAGCCAACACAGGATGAAGAGGCAAAGACACAGGCAAAGAAGCATCAAGTACCTATCGGGCAACTTGCAGAAGATTCAACACAAGGAGAGATGTTGCGTATGGAACAGATCGTACGAGCCACCAACTCATATCAAGAGCACTTGGACAAGGGTAACAGTCTGGACGAAGGGATTCTTATGGAACCTTATAAGTTTAGTGCGAACAACAACGACGAGATTGCTGATGACCGATCTGTTGATAGTGTCGAAATTTTGGACATCGTTGATATGACCGACATTGACCAGGTGGAGATGATGGATAGAGGACGAACTTACCAAACGACAGATGACTCGGATTTTGCTCTGGTCACTGTAGCCAGAGAAGAAAAGGAAACACTGAAAGCATATGCGTCAGTAATCGGAGGTGATACTGATAAGGAGGAAGCACTCAATAACAATCAAGTATCAGAGAATGGACCTGGCAACTTGACGAAGACTCCATCATCGTCAGCCAGGAAGAGGAAAGGCTCTGTTGATGCAACCCCAACCAGTGCAGCTTCCAGTTCGACGACACAGAAACAGAAAAGAGCCCGAAAGGCACCAGGTTCAAAGGGAAGTCGGTCGTCAAAGAATCCATCAAAGCGAAGGCAAACAAAACTACAACAGGCGTTCCCCAAAAAGAAACCACCTCCAACAACAGAGAATACTACGGAACAAGAGCAGCCAGCAGCCGCATCAAAGGAGTCCTCAGCATCAGCATCCTCATCAGTACCCAAGGGCACTTGGACAAGTCCACGTACTAGGAAGTAGAGGAAAGGACAAGAGATTCATATCAGAAGAGAATCATCACAACAAGACAATCACATCACGGATATCCCACAAATTATCACTACCAATCACATCACACACAAAGTACATGTCGGATGTCATTACAACATAATAATCTTAGTAAGTAGTAAAAAATTAGCGTCAACTCCAGGTTTGGTATTCTTTAATCAGCTCGACATAGATGTAGTGCAGGTTGTTCTTACGGTTGGTTTCTTGTATCACGTCGTCTTCTCTCGGACAGACATGGCTGATAAGAATCATGAATGACAATTCGGAGGTTTGTTTGGTAGAGAGAATTTGTCCAAACGCACCAAATACCGGATTGACAATGTGCCAGTACTGAGTTGGAAGCCATGACTGGAGGATCAGAGAGGATTCTAAGCCATCTGTAACGTAACTTGGAATCCAGTGAAGTACTTTACAGCATCGCATTACATGAGTGTCACTTGGTATGCCTTCATGTCGATTGAAAGCAAATGACAGAACAATGGGAGCAGGTTTGTGTCCAATGCCAAAAATGCATTGAAGCTCGTGGAGACTTATCGTAGGTGAAATGCCACCATGATGAAAATAAATGAAGTAATCAGCGGCATTCACTATGCGTTCGGCATTGTCATAGTACCGGCCAGATGGAGACAACACACTGCAAAGTGCATCCATTCCATACTTATTTGCAATTTCAATTGTCGCTTTGGATGAAGTAAGTCCAAGTTTGAACAGACCAGGTACAAGGGAAGAGAGTTGACGGTCCGAAGTACTTGAGCTCATGAGTATAACGATAAGGCACATAAAAGCACGGTCCGAATCCTTGTCAACCGAAATGTAATCGTCAATCCACTTTTCCCAATCGTCTCGGGGACTTCGTAGATTGTCCTCTTGGAATTTCTTGTGTAGGGTGGCAAAGTCTTCTAGTAGTTGTATCCGGCTAGAAATAATGGCTGTATCTGAATGCTTGTGGTGGATTGGTTTTCGGTCTGGTTCCAGGAAGATGTCGTTTTCCATTGTTGTATTGTATGCTTTGTTTTGAACTTGCAGCATTCTTCAGTATAAATGCCATCTGTGCACATTGTCGTTGTGTTTTGGGAACATAGGCTGACATCAGGCTGTTGGGGGAATTTTTTATATCCTTGTTCGTCATTGGGGAGGATGTATCTCCCTTTTTGGTCTGAGACTGAGAATTATGATCCAATTGTGAATTGGGTAGCCCAGGTTGTTGTAGTGGTTGTTGTTGTTCCAGGTCTTCAACCTCGTCAGTAATAGTATTCTGGTTGAAATCATCCTTGGGTTGACTGTTGACGATGGCTTGTAGAATGGACTGGGAAATGCATTGAACTAAGGGGCGAATGGAAGGGGGGAAAGTCCGAATGGGAGACCCCGATGATGAAACAAGGATTCGGCCATCGTGATGAGTGATCCAAGTATGAAAGGCATCAGTGATTTCATCATGGTTCAATGGAGACGATGGAGATTCGTTGATGAGGTCTTCAACAAAGTTGCAACACTCAAGGAATGTTGCATCTTGAGAAACAGAGAATGTCGGATTGCAGGAGAACTTGAGGAGAATATAAGGGAGATTGTCTTTGAGCGATTTGCATTGATACTTGTATTCTGAAAGATGACTTGATTTCGGTATTGCAAACATTGCTGTATACATAAGAAGAGAGGCCTTCTCAAAAACCTCTTCAAATGTATACCAAAAATGGGTTTGGCAAGTATGGCTGGTGGTCAATTCAAAATCTTTGGGAATTACAGAGATTGTGCCTTGCTCGCAATTCATCCAAAGAATCAGAGTGCTCTTTATGGAGTCGAGTCTTCCTTCAAAGTCTTCTTGTGAATCCGAGTCGATTTCTGAAAGCATAAGGTCAAAAAGTGACATTGGTGCATGTTCGAGAGAGATGCTTATGTTGCAACAACTGCATATTGTAACGTATGGTCGGTGTTTCTGACAATGTGGAGGGTTCATGGTTTCCTTTGCTTTTGGCTGCTCGATACGATTGTCCAGAGTACAGAGTGTGGAATGTGGAATACGTGCTTGAGTCGACTTAAAGTCATAAAGTCATCGACTTAAAGTCAGGTCGGTTGCGCTTAAAGTCAAGTCGGTGCATTCAGAATTGTGACTTTAACTGTTAAAGTCAAGTCACTGTGATCTAGATGGTTGACTTTAACTGTTAAAGTCAAGTCACTGTGATCTAGATGGTTGACTTTATGTCTGAAGTCAAGTTGCCTGTTGCAGGAATGTGACTTTATGCATAAAGTCAAGTTGCTTGTTGGTTGGATATGACTTTGGTGGATGAAGTTAAGTCGCTTAACTTTTGTGACTTGACTTTAAGGGGTAAAGTTAAGTTAGCAGGTCGTGTGAGTTGACTTCTATACCCTGGTCCCGATGTCGATGGTCAAAAGTCAAAACCTCGAACCTGGATTGCGATCAAACCAACCAAATGGTTCAAGAGAGAACATTTCTACTCATCAGACATTCAGAGATACATTTTGGAAAAACATGCTCGAAAGCCTCGAACGATAGAAATGTATGAAGCAAATAATAAACTAGAATCATCTTGGAAGAAATTCGAGTGCGAAACAAAGCCGCATTTCTATACACCCGACGCATCCCTGAGAAATCTTCTTCCGTAAAAACGGCACGGAGATCCTTCAACAATTCCACCTCCGAATGGATCTGCTCTGACGACGATTCTAGGCATCCCAGTCAGGTGGGATGCAATCGACCTATAACCAACATTTTCAAAGCAAAGTTTGCTCGATTTGAGAAAAAGTCATCCTCAAGTCATAGAGAAAGGCGTGGTGCCCAACAATACAGCCACCCGTTTGTTGTTGTCAGTTATGGATAAAAGGGACGCCATCGAACTGGTGTGGTGACACCCAGTGACTCGGATAACTTTTCCGTTGCCCCCCGATCGACATTCGGATGTTCAACAGCAGTGGTTTCCGTATCAATTCCTGCACCTACGCACGCACGCACAAACTCACACACTTCTTCATGAGCCTCTGTCCCTGTTATTGTTGAATCCGTTTTCAAACAAACCGTCTCGTAGTGCAAAGGATCGTTGGTCTGCAATGCAATACTAATGGATGTAAGACCTGCATCATGAAGCTGCGATGCCAAGACGTGTGGATCATTGGCATCCTGTCGACTCTTTGTGCATGCGAGTCCATTTGTGACTATTCGTAATGGGACTAGTTTCGTTCCTTTCTGGTTTGCTCTCTCTTGAAGCTGAGACAGAAATTTCAGAGCAGATGAAAGTCGGAGGAGTGGTTCCCCCTCACCCGCTAGAACAACGGATTCAAGACCGAACCCTTCTTCGCTGTCCCGCATGATGTCGTTGGGACTACTTCCATGACCAATCTGTTGCAGCGTTTCTTCAACCAACTCTGCAACAGACGGACGCAGCTGCCCCTTCTCCTCAGTAGCTGAAAACAGCTGCCGAAGTTCTGTTTGCCATGTAGCGGGGTTGATTTGTGTTGAATCTTTTACTCTTATCGAGCTCTTATGTGGCGGAGGCAAGGGATGGTATCCAACTTGTGTATCCAGCCATTTGCACCATGGCTCCCACTGCACTGGAGGATTGGAAGGCTTCTGCCTTGCTGCTTGTTCCTCTTCTTGTGACAGGTGTTTCACACACGAGGCCTTTTCATACTCGAAAAGCGATGCTTGTTCGGCATCTCTCACTCGGCATAACGACGCAACGACATGTGCTGGCAAGGTGAAGCCGGGGCCACGGGTGGCTGGTAAGGAAACAGCATCGTCACTCCAACTAGTCAAGGGAACGTAGAGTGCCTTGCTCAAAACATAGGTATATTGAGCACATGTTGATGCAGTATGAGACCATCTCGACGTCGAACGGTGATTATGACCAGCCACCCACACGCCATTTGCAAGTCTTTCACGTTGTAAGCCGCTGGTCCATCCCACGCAAAACCCAGTGGAAAAGAAGGTGTTAGACCATCTCATGACGCTGACGGAAAGACCAGTAAAGACACCCGTCGAGAACGACGTGATTGGTCCTCTATCAGTCCTTCTGCTTTTTAAACTCAATGATTCTGATAGCTCATCGCTTCATCGTCGCTGTCAAACTACTCGAGACAGCTCTTCGACGCCATTGTGAGAGAGTGTATGTCGGCGGTCGGGGCGCAAAAACTTCAACCTTCTCCAGATGGCTGACAGTACTCCGAATACGGACAGACTTGCTACTGACTACTGACATTTTGATCCCGGTTCCACGAAAACCTTTTTTTTGCGTCCAATGGGAGACCAGGAGATACCAATGGTACAATGGATTCAACGGATTCTTCGGAACATTTTGGTCGTCTATCAAACTTCATTAATTTCTTAGTGAGCCACCGGCACATCGAGAATAAGAAGTATGCTTGTTTTCTCTGCAACGTACTTGTCGGGGAAGGCAATTTAAGCTCTCACTTGGCGGGCCACCGACATATAAGCAATCAAGAGTCATATGATTCGATGAAGCGCATCATGCTGGAAGTGTGTGAGTTCCAGTCCCTGGTTCCTCGCATTGAGCGATTGGCTCACGATTATTGGAGGGATTCATGTTATGCAATCTTTGCGCGCTCCCTTGTTAATAATCGTGATGAGAATGCCAATCGCAATGTTAAGAGAATTTTGACGCAAACAGAGGATTTACATCATATGCACTTTTTGGAATTGGCAGCGTGGAAGACTGTTTGTAAGATTCATGCTCCTTCCTCCGCCTTGAATAGCTTTACTTCAGCGGTGGTTTGGGCCTCGGAGGGATGGAAAACGAACAAAACGGCGTACTATCGAAGCAATGAAGTTGTTACTATCCTACGTTGTGTTTTGCCCTTTTTGGACCAACGACCTGAAGAACAGAGACGACGTAAACGTCAAAGAGTGGAATAGGGAACAGGGCCCTACCGATGTTCGAAAACAGACATTTGATTGGAGATGTATGGGCATTAAAAGTGACAATGAGAACTGGAACATCGTTCCTTACTCATGGATTGGCACCGGGCCGTGTTCATCTCCTATCGTATTATAGCGACGGAAAGGTTTTGAAGATAGTACAATGGCTTGGGTCGCAAGCTTATTGGAGATAGTACTTTCGGATGAATGAATGAAAGTAATCTGCACCACGGTATCTGGAAGTCAGGGCATCATTGTGAGGTCTCACATAACAAATAGGTGCTAGGACTTCATATCATTGTTCTGCAGTACGGTTGTTATTATGCAAAATGGACAAAGATCTCTCGCGTTCATTCTGTTTTAGAAAGAAGAGATCTCCAAGCTCAACGTTTCTAGGAGTAGGTTTCCGAGAGTGGTAAGGTTGCAAAAATAAGTCCGAGGCTTAGACCCCTTTCTATCTACTCAAGGGTTTCAAAACCAATTTGAAGATGTTCTCGCTGCTCCTCCTCGTCCAAGTTTTCAAAACCAGTTTGTGTATGTTCTCGCTGCTGTTCGTTGTCCTCTTGTCCCTCGGATCGGAACAGCGACATGAAGTTTTCTTTGGATATTGTATACGCTGCTTTTTCAATGTTGGACGGGATCCCATTCCCGATCAAATCAAATTTGGTACGAACCGACCGGCTAATTCCAGGATCTGTTGGCAAAAGTTCTGCTTCTTCCATGTTCGCCACCATTTTTGTGTATAAGCGACGACGGTCTGAGGGTGTGTGCATGTACGGGCAAAGTGATGAAAACAGTCGAACGGAGTTCGCATAAGTAAGGGGACCCAGTCTGTAATAATGCTCCACATGGCCACCGATAGAGGGAATTCCAAGTGTTTCTTTCGCCGTGAGAAGAACTCTGACATTTCGTGTTTCACGAAACAAATTGCTCAGAAACATGGGGAATTCGTTGGCTTCGTCATCTTCCAACAATTCGGTGCGGTCAAATACAATCAAAGCATGCTCGTTCTTCAACCCTTTACAGATACGGTCGAAAAGAGATTCAATATCAGCGTCTTTGCCGAAGTCTTCAGAACTAATCGTCTCAGATTCAACAAGTTTCTTTACAAGCCTTTGCACCAGAGATCTCACCCTGTGTTGTTTCGCTCTTCCTTGTTTCGCCTTGACGTAGAATATACGTTTAACATGATTCATCGTTGTTTTCCGTTCGTTGACGTAATGGCATAACGCACAAACCAGCGATGACCGCCCAACCCCAACGTCTCCAATAACACTGACAAGCCGTTTGACAAGTAATAGATTGAGGACAATATACATGTCAACCTCGCGGCCGAGGAAAAATTGCGGAGGAGATGGAGAAGGATCCTCTTGAATCATGTTGCGTACATCCAGTTCAACACTCCTCGCATTCCTATCAGCCATCTTAGATTTCGACAGAAGTGCGCGAGAAGAGATGCCACCTCCGGTGTTTAGTGATCGTGGCCATTGTGGAACTGGTTTCGCGTCAAAAACTGGGACGTCGTGGTTTCCATCTTTTGGCAAAAGGATGAACTTCTCCATCTCTTTCTCTGCATCACGAAGATTTGGCGTCGCCCGAACAGCTTTGCATCCCAGCTCGAATGACTCTTTCACCGTGTGGCCATCGGCAAGTGCCAGGTAGAACTGCCGAGTGAAAGCCAACGCGGCTGCATCCTTCAATTCAAACTCCTGCCGACAGCAGACAACATGGGGCACTCCAGCGGATGCAAAAGTCTCTCCGGCCAACCCAGAATAACACGCGGAGACGAAAACAAACCGAAAAGGTACATCCCCCTGTCGAGCACCAATGAGTTTCCTTATATCTTCAACTTCAAACCAGTTCGGTCCTCCTTTGCCATCCTCGAACGGCAGGTAATGTTCATTTCCATGACCTGAATAATGTAAGCACCCACATCGCTTTGATATTGTTGCCAAAAGGCGGTCATGTGTCGCAGAGTCAAAGGACAACTCGATGTCCCTTGAAGCCTCTTTCAGACATTGCCTTCACAAACAGCTGAGGTGAGGGGAGTACAGCGGATCACACGAAAACGCCCTAAAATTACGTACCAAAGTAGTTCACGCTCCATCTCAAAGTCTAACTTTGCAAACGGACGAAGATTCTCCGATCCATCTTTGAAAACAAGCGGAGCCGAGAAAAGCACCGTGATCTTATTGTTTCCAAGAGGTTCGGTTGAGTCCGTGAGAGATGATAAGTGATCTGTCTTGCTTTCTTGTTGTAATAGAAGCGCCTCGACAGCCTCGTCAATGCTTTCATCCTCATTCAAGTTTGCTAATTCCAATTCTTCCGCCTTCTTGGCTTCTTTTTCCGCATTCAAGCGATGCAGAACGGAGTTACGTGAGTTCCTTGATATGCCTTCCAGAACGATTTCTTGACGTTCGTTCAAAGGTGGCGAGTTCTTCGATAAATCTATAATTGCAAGGCCTTTATCGCTCGAAACATGCCGTAGTTGCTCCAAGATGTCATCAACTGTTTCTGGGCTAAACTGGTTGCCTGAAAGATTCAAACATTGTAGTGAGGTATTTTTCATCAAGGACGAAACCAGGATATCACTATCGTAGTCATCCTCGTTCAGAAAGAGCTTGTTGGCCGAGAAGTCCAGTACCCTGAGCTCTAGTGTATTGTTCTTGAGCAGCGCAACTATCTCGAGCCAAGCTTTTCCTCTGTTTAAACCATTAGAAGCCAAGTGTAGCGTGCGGAGAGGTGCTTGCCAAGGTGTTGCTCGAACTTGAACTCCAGAAAGCTTGTGAGCGCGATATTTCTGAGTGTAGCCTGTCAGCACCTTCAGGACATGTTTCCCTTCTACAATTCGGTTACCAGACAAATCGAGCTCTTCAATCCGACATCCGGAAGTTTTGCAATGGATGATTTCAAGCACGCTTGCGCACAGTTCATCTCCAAGACCATTATTGCTAATGTCCAGACAACGAAGGCTCGACAATGGGCGCATCTCTGCGTGCCGTCGAGCTGCTGGATGAGTTTGACCGACCAGTCCAAAGAAGTTTCGCCATGCCACACTAGATAACTCTGGCGAGTGGCGCACAGCGAAGAATGAAAATCTTCCTTGTGCCTGGACATCCAAGGACAATGCTGAACGTCTATGCCCGGGCAATACTTTCTTTGTAAATGACTGGCGCGTCAAGCCTTGACCTGCTGTCAGTCTCCCGAGCGTTTCAAGGATGGCAACCAGAGCTTTCATGCCTTGGTCGTCCAAAACTCTTTCGAACGTAAGATTTGCAACCCAGGGTGGCAACGAGCCCACAAGGTTTGCCAAAAGTCCACCACCCTCTGGAGGAGCGTCCCCATGCATACTCGACCCTTTTTCATCACTAGAGTTTCCCTCTTTGACATCGCTCTCATCCAACTTCCTGCTATTCCCAACGAAGGATAGAGCACTGATTGACGGACACAAGTAGAGAGCTTGAACAAGCGATTCTGGGAACTCTCCGGCGAACGAACTGTTTGTAAAATTAAGTGACCAGTAGACCTCCGACGTATCAGATGTTGCTCCGAGTTCCTTATCACAGAGTCTCGATAGGAGCAAACCCTCGCGCCGAAAAGAAAAGTAACGTCGCTGTGGCATCAAAATAGTACGGAAGTTGTACGACGATTCAAGATTGATCATTTGTGTTGGAATGACTCGCTCACGTAATAGTCTGGAAGGAAAGCAAAGATCCAAAAGCTTCTCAACATGAGTCGACAACGTTTTGTGGCCTTGAGACGAACAATCCTTCATCAATTTCGCATGTGACAAAATCCAAGAAGCTTCGCATTTACTCTGGTTGAGAGGATAACCCTGCTGGAAGAGCAGTCCTCGTTCCGACGAAATATCAGAACCATCTGGAGACTCTTGTTCATCTTGTTGGGTTCCACTTCTTGAATTCGTCGAATCCGTTATGTCTCCGGAAATATCTTGATATTCCCGAATGATTGATCGCACTACTTTCTCCGATATTTCATCGTTTGATCCTCCTATTTGAGTCAGCATGATCTCTGAACCAGCCGAGGAGCTAGCATTCGAACTTCGTGAGCCACCGGAAATCATACGGGTGAGATTAGTAGCTGTGGCTGCTCCTGTAGGATCATTGTGATTTGCATGGGCCACAGCTTCGCCCCACCGTTCCACCAGGTGTTGTACGATCTCAGTACGGGCCATGGTCTGGATCAGAAACGACCTTTGAAAACAGAACCAATCGGCGAGGAGGTTGGCGTTATTGCCTGCCGTCTGGACGGCCATTTCATCGTCTGCAAATTCCAGCGACTGGAAAGCCTGGCTAGCGGAGTTCGACACGTACGTGTGATCTCGCAAGTTCTTGGCGCGGATTACATATGGTAGAACGCGATCAATTATTCGTACTTTCAGGGGTGCCGACTTGGCCAGAGCTCCAATGCCTTGCAACACGCTGACATGCAAGTCAATATTCTCTCCGAACCAGTCGTCGGACTCGCCGCTATTGCTCTCCTGTTCAAGGTTCTCCACGATGAAGCAGAAAACGTCTAATACCTGGCCAGCCCATCCAGCCAGTCCTTTGGACGCAATGTCCTTCGAAAGCAAGAAAGGTGAGAGTAAGGAAAGAGAATGACAAGCCTCTTCCACGAGTTCGACGACTCTCATATCCACTAAAGGAAACTTTGCGAGTTGAAGCATTGATTTCAATCCACCGCTTTCAATTGTTTGGAGACAACTCGTTGTTAAAAGTGATCGTGGTCTCAAAGATTCCGTCGGATCAGCATTCGAAGTTGCCCGAATAAGAGTCCCCTCAACCGTCGGATCAAGAATATTCGACAGTGCACAAAGCGCGTAGTACAGTTGTTCAAGGTCCTCTTCTGCAAATTTATGAACTTCATTCCAATCGAATTGAAGTTCATCGCTCTGCTTAGCATGACCTACAGTTCTTTGACTCTGAACTCGAGAAAGACTATCTCGAAGAGTTTCCCCCAAAGCACTAGCCGCTCCATCCTCACAGAGTTGAAGTCTAGTGCCCCTGCTTGGACTAATATCTTCACTAAGGACACCCAATGTTTCAATCGCAACTATGCGAAGTTTGCCCCTTTTCTCCAAAGCAATCGACACGAATGAAGCAATCGCACCCCTAGCAACGATATCACTGGAACCACACACAAGAGGTGAAAATGAGTATCATTTGGATCAAATGTCACATGGTCCAAAAAACTCCTAGTTCCTTGTGAATGCTGTGAATGGTGTAACTTACTTGAGTATTCGATCGTGTCGTTCGCGTGGTGCAAATCCGATCAATTCATTGTCGTTGCCACTATCAAGGCTTCCCGCCCTTTGAATAGCTCCAGTCGCGAGCTGTAATAGGGCCTGCCCTGCAAAAAGAGCCAACTCGTCGTCGCCTGTCGTAACGTTGAAGTCAAATGCCGAAAGTAAATCAATCAAAAAATGAATACAATCGGCTTCCACCACTGCTGCACGGGTATGTGGAGCAATGCACAAGGACGCCAAAATTTGACAAATGGCCAACTGCACCGGGTAACTCAAATGAATATCTCGTGTAAGAGAAACAATGGCCGGAAGTGCACCAGAGCTGACCATTTGTGAATGAATCCATCCAGCCATATACTTGTCCTTGATGGACGTTAAATGGCGGAGGGACAACACGGAGGTTCTTTGCATACGCATATCAGTTTTACTGTCAGTATCTGAAGATCTCATCCATTTCACCAAGACCCGCAATATTCCTTCCCGTACGGCGATAGGGCGGGCAGCTTCCATACCACAGACTTGTTCCACAAGTAAAATCAAGTCGGCAGCGTCAACTTCCATGAATGCGTCTTCCCTTGTTGCAAATCGAATAACCAGCGTCACCGCCATTTCCAAAATTTCTTGGATACCTGCAGTTCCTTGTTCCCTTCGCAGATTAAAAGCACACCAGGTTTGAGAACGATTATGTCTCTGACGTCCCCCAGTGACCGAGCTAGATCCTGAACTGCTACCTCTTGGCGCTAACGAAGTTGGCGTTATTGCTCCGATATCACTGTATTGCACAACTGATCCACTTTTGACAGAGCTTTTGTTGTTTGACGGAACACTGGTCGTCCTAACCATTGGCTCCAGCGCGTGGATCCAGAATGTTGCCAGCCCCATTGTCGCGGCTTTCCAACATTCCCGATCAGTGATTATTTCGCCTTGGATATTTTGTTCTGGCTCTCGCACAGTACTGAGAAATCTCAGGCATTCCATTATCTTCAAACCTACCTGAGGTTTGATGTTACTGTGATGGGCGGCCGTAGCCGAGGAGGAAGTGCTTGCCATGGCAACCACACTAGCTGGTAATATGTGCGCCACAGCCAACGCAGACACAAGTTTCACCGATTCTGCTGTGGTTTTTAAGAACAAAGTAAGCAGGGAATGTAATCCTCCACTGGAGTGTATTTCATCACATATTGAAGTATCCATGTTGTTCCTACGACTGCCATCTTTTGTGTTGTCGTCGGAATGGCTTCCGCGAGCAAACTTCAACAAAGCCAGCGCAGACTCCAAACGTTGCTCCACCATCTGAGATCTTAGCATGCAGATCAAAGTGAATATATCTTGCTTTTGAACCAGTTTTCCGATCTCCATACTGGAGGCTACTTCGGTTAGAGTTGTTTCCTGAGGGATGCCCTCTCCTGAGGCATCTGGGACTATGTCATCACCATCAGTAGTTTGTCGCGGTCTTTCGCGTACACTTTGTTGCTTCTTTTTCTCCTTCGCCATCTCCATAACGCTGAGCAATGTCTCATTCATCTCCAACAAATCGTTCAGTTCTGCCAAAGAAGCTTCATCAACTGCCGTAGCAGCTTGCCGTTGAATGACTTCACTCAAAGTTGTTTGATCTTGTTCGCACTGCTGCAGGCAAAAATCGATCACTTCTGTATCAACCTCATCCTGTTCACAAACTGTTCGCAAAGTTGTTGCGTTGCTTCGAGTGGATTCTAGACGTTCTTCCGACCAGCTATTGCTGTGGTCTACAGAACTCACAGCATCATCGGCTCCATCCCCATTAGTGTTCGTATGAGTTCCTCCGCTGTCACATGTCCCGCTCCGTTCTGCAATCTTTGAGGATTCCAAAAGAGCAAGGCGTAATTCTGAGTCATCTGAATCTGCGTCGTCATCGTCATCCTGATCTCCATCATCTGAGTTTTGTTCAACCTCGTCGTCATCTGGTTGGATCTCATCACACGTCGTTGTTGCTGCATCTTCTCTGGACACCACGGTTCTAGATCCCTGCGTTTGTTCTGAGGTCAGTGGTGAGGCTACTGTTTCAGTAACACTAGTATTCATCATTCGCTGTCCCACAAGAGAGCTAGATCTATCGTTTTCCAAGGGTCCACCGATGTTATTTGTTGACGGGGCAGTTGCATTCATCAGTGAATGTGCAGAAACATTGCCCATCAAAGGCGAAGAAGAGGACAAGGATGTTCCGGAAGTTGCCGCAGCAACAGCTGCAGCCATTTGTCCATATTTGCTTTGATGACTTCCCCCGCTTCCAGTCGTACTCATGGACGAATTGCTGGTTTGCGGTTTCTGCTGCTCTTGAGTTGGACCAGGGTTCTCATCTTCTAAAGAAGCACCTCGATTGCTGGGGCGTCCAAAGACACTGCTGGACGCTCCTGTTGGGCGACTGCTTTGTGTGTTTGTACCAACACCCGGCGTAGGTTGAGGCACAAGAGGGGGCGAAATTCCTGAGGGATTCAAGATGGTATCAGCCGGTGGTGATTTCAGAGCGGGGCTATCTTTGTTGCTTCCTTGATGATTGTTGTTACAACGTTCGTTGTCCACACTGACGGTGGTTACGGTGCGAGTTTTGAAGGTCGACGGAGTTACCATAGCGTCCGAGGCTGCTCGAGTGGAAGTGGTAAGTGATTCGACATGCTTCCATGGTTTGGCGTTCCCATCAGTGTCAGTATTATGAATTCCGATCAATTGTGACCTGTTGTCACTCTGATCATGGTCGTCTGCGATTTTAGGATACAAAACTCGCACCGAAAGTCCATCGACTGCTTCTAAACTTGGATATAAGGGGCCAGAGGGTGGAGCGCTCGTATGACGTTGTTGTGATCGATGCGGTTGGTCCTGTGAGTGGGATGGTAATTCACCTTTGCTGGCCAAATGGCTGGCGGATGTATTCTGCGAGCTCCAAGAAGGCGAAGAAGACGGAAGAAAATTGCTCTTGGGGGATAAATTGTGCGAAGAACTTCCCGTCGGGGACTGAGACGAGAAAGCAGCTGCTTCCTGCTTCTTCTTTCGTCTTTGGGGAGCCAAGATTGCAAACGGTTGTTGTTGCTGGAATTGTGTGATATCCTGACTGTCGTTCTCGTCGTCCACACTTCCAGAAGTACTAGTTTGGTCTTTCTTCTTCTTGGCCGTCCTCTTGCTACTCTTGTGATCGCGACGGTTTCGACCAATCATTGTGCAAACACGCTCAGCATTTCGTTCACAATTTATCGATCAATGGTTTATAATGAAATAATGGGTCCTGAACAAGTTTGACTCCCCCCAATCCGAAAGTGATCATTCGACGTTGAGGAAACAAATCGTCGGTGTGGTGTGTCTTGTGTCCCCTAATGTAGAACTTATCCGTATTAGTGGAACAGGCGCGTATTTCTCTACGAGTATGAGAAAACTCAAAATAACAAATACCGGAGGTGAGGCTCGAACTCACGACCTTGGGTTTATTAGACCCACGCTCTAACCGGCTGAGCTACACCGGCACCATTTTTCGATCTAGTTTTGCTGTACAAGTAGAATTTACTATCTACCAGTGTCTTCAAGATTTTGGACCTATTGCAAATTTTACCCTGAATGATCATTCATCTTGTCCTCTGGTATCAAATGCTGAAAACACAGCACTCCATTGTCTGAATCCAAGTGCCTTTCATTGATGAGGACTTCGACCTTTGAATACAAATATTCTGTCTATGCTGAGGCTGGCAGGGGGGCCCAGTAGGATGGTAGAAAAATTTTTTGAGCTTCAAATCAAGTTTTGAATTTTTATTGGTGTGTCACCTCTCCTTGAAAATCAATTGCTTGCAACCTCCATCCAACTGTAAACTAGGAAATCAGGTTTCATGTTCAGAGGGCTTCCTCTTCTGTGGAACACTCCACTCCCTCCAACCTTGACTTACTGTTCAACCATGGACTCTCTTCATGATTCATCTCAAAAAGAGAATACCATGGAAGAGCATCATTCATCTCAAGGGCAAGTCTGTTTGTATATTTGTGCTATTTTGTCAAAATATTGATGAGGAAATGATGGAAACAATCATACAATTACAGACATTTTGAGTCATGATACTGTTACCCAACAAATTAACACAAAATACATATTAAAACAAAATTCCAATTTGTAGTGTACAAATTAGCATATTGTCGGTGTTGATTTGACTTGTCCCTACAAGTCAAATCAACACATAATACTTATCGTTTTGTACTTATTTCCTATCTTTCATGTGTTGATTTAAAAATCTTTCACAACCGAAGACCATTTTCCTTGGTACGATCCAAACCTCACATCATCAGCATGAAGGTAAACCACTCTGCCAAACATAAAAGGACAGGTGTCACATCCAACCGTCCACCTGGGATCATCCATGTCATCAAAGCACATCCCAATCCTCAGAAACATGTTAATGGTTGTTTCGATACGTCCAACTTCAATTTATTTCTAACAGAAATGTATTCCCTTTGTTTCCCACCGTCTCTACAAAAGGACTTTATCAAACATTCAATGCAATCAATCAACTCCATATTTCTGTCGCCAGTTTGAACCTCCATTCCTGACATCCCTGTACTTACCCGGTGCATTCTTGACGGATATTTGGTTTTGCAAAAACACCACCCAGGCTTTTTGTGTCATACGAGCTTCAAGGTTCGCGACGGTGAACCCATTCAACTCACTCAAGAACTTCATGGAGCCTATTTGATTGATTGTGTGCTCTCAAGAACACATAAGAAACCACTGATCTCAGCCGAAACTCGGTACTACGAGACTGTGTTTCGTACCAGGACGTCCAAGGCCTTGTGTGGAAGTGAACATGACCATGTCCTGACATCCCTGTACTTACCCGGTGCATTCTTGACGGATATTTGGTTTTGCAAAAACACCACCCAGGTTTTTTGTGTCATACGAGCTTCAAGGTTCGCGACGGTGAACCCATTCAACTCACTCAAGAACTTCATGGAGCCTATTTGATTGATTGTGTGCTCTCAAGAACACATAAGAAACCACTGATCTCAGCCGAAACTCGGTACTACGAGACTGTGTTTCGTACCAGGACGTCCAAGGCCTTGTGTGGAAGTGAACATGACCATGTCTTTTGCACCATTATTATGGTTTCCCCTCATGCTGCCACATTTTGGACCACGGCATTTCAACTGGATGATTCCAATGGTGATGGAGACTTGGAATATGGCGTTGGAAGTTCCATAACCCAATCTCCCATGAGTTCTCTTCCCATCTCCTGGCTACGATTGGTGCATTCAACTGGGCTCCCTGGACGTGGTGCTTTCATACAGTTCATCAATCGTGTTTGGACCATTGGCCTTGTTGATCCATCAATATCATTCCCCCGTGTTCTACATTGCATTCAGTTTGACGAGGACGACAATGAATCTCCTGTTCTCCCTCCTGATTTGTTGGGAGAGGAATCCAACTGTCTCTCAACCATGTCCAGACGAAATCATTATCAAACTTTGTTCCGGAAATCCGATTCAAACAAAGTTGGATGTCGGCGATAGGTTCCTGGAGCCTCGTACAATAGTCTTCTATCCTCTGTTTTTGTCTTTGATCCCATAGCTGAACGAGGTCAATCATCAACTTGCTTTCAAACAACCATTTTGGATTGCAATCGTCGACCAATTACTCAGTCCAATGTTGTTGTTTGTTGTGTAAATCCCTCAGAGCAATTATACAATTCACTCATTTCCTTATCAAGGACGTTCATTGCCTCGAAAACTTTCGCACGTGGTGCCAATTGTCGTCGCAACACTGGAGACAAAGGTAATATGAGTGCATTTGGTCTCATGTTTCATCGTTTCAAACGGACAGTTCATAGCATTTCTTTCCACGATGACGACGTGGACCTTTCTGAACGTGTTGCCAATACAATGAAACAAGTGTCCAACTTCATGTCGAGAAAATTTCCAGGCGTCTTGTCATTGTTCAAGAGCTTGAGGTCGATGGGTGGTATTGCACATCTGTGCATCACCATCATCATGATGGGGATGACAATTGCACTGACAATTTGCCGTCTGGAAAAACAGTTGGTTGGTTCATCGGAACATCGTTACCGGCATTAACAACCAAAATGACATCCTAATACTATTAGATTTATGATGTGATACTCGTACTAAATTATTGCTTCCCATTTATGCATAGTTCCTTGGAACACTTGCAACTTTCTCCACATTGAACATTTCGTTTCCGGCATCCACAATTCATTGTTTTGCATTGATACCCTTTGCGTTGACATGAACAACCCTGGTACTTGATGGTGTTCCTGTTTGTTGCTTACGTTGTATGTCTCCATTTCCACTATATGCCATTCGATGTGCATCCCTTATGGAAATGATTGGAAAGCCCTCTTTGTTAAAAGAATTTGTTTTGATACTGTCTTGTAGAATGCGTCTCGCACCACCCAGAGGCAAAGACGAATGTATGACACTATACATATCTGGTGGATACCAGATCGCTTTTTTGCCACGTTTATCACCAATTATACCTTCGGGTATTGCAATTCTCACTGATGGAAGGGAAGATTCTGAAGTTTCAAAAACAATTCCGTGAATCCCATGGCGGCTTTGTGTCGACCGATCACGTTGATCAGGAAATAAAGCAACTGCCTGTCCGATTTCAACATGAAATGCGGTCATGCGGTTCATTTGAATCATTTTGATGGCCTGTTGTCGTTGCTCAATGTGTCTTGTTTCTTTCAACAGTGTCATTAATTTGTCCGCTTTGTGTTGTGCTAGTTTCCAGTGGTCCATTTATGCACTTATTGCACATGTTTTCGTTTGCCTCCCTGTGTCTATTGTTAATAAGAAGAAAACATGGCTAAGAACATACATCTTCCCTACAAAATATTCTTCTGCAAGAACTTGACAAATTAATTCAACTTACTTGTTGGTGGTCGTCCTGGTGGAATTGCGGGTGTTCATGGGAGATCTCTGCTGTTGCTGAGGAATGAAGGCGGCATGAAATTCTTGATGTTGGAGCTTCATTACTTGTGATGGTGTTTCGGGTATATCTTGCTTCTTTTTGTTCCTAATAGCAGATTCCAAGTCTTTCCAACACTTTTCCGTCATTTTTTGGAACAATCCACCAACAGTAGAACGCCATGTTTCTTGGGGACATCGGCTTGGATGTAGGTCTTTCCTCGTTTCTGGTTTTTTGATACAGGTCGGATGAGATGAATAATTGCTAATGATGCAAGAATTCCACACGAATGACTATCCTTTTGAAGACCTTTCATTCTTGAATCATGGGCCATTGTCAAGAGATCTTCATTTCGATGAATCCCGTGGTCACTTTCAAGACAGTGACAAGGTGTTGAAGAATCATCAACACTGATCAGGCCATATCGCCATAATATGACTAGGGAACTATTGTTCCACTTTGTCAGGTCATTCCCACTCAGTCCATCATAGACTGTAATCCTCTTCTCTGGAATGCGAAAGTGCATCACAACGAAATGGTCATATCCCAATACAAGAGCAACAATGTCTTTCAAATAAGGGTCTTCTTTGGAAATTTCAGTGATATAACCAGAGTCTTTTCGGAATTTGTCGATTGTATAGCCAGTGTAGTTCACAGGAGCATTGACAAATACCACAGAACGATTCTTGTAAAAGTGGGACGTCAAAACACCAAAAGTGTATACTAATGAATTTGGAAGCCAGTTTGTTGAATTGTCTGCAAAGAAGTATTTGAGACAAGATCCAGATGGAATTTGAAGACATCTAAGGAGGGAAAACAGGCCCTCCCACATTTTTTCGAGGTATAATAGCGCATTATAGAGCACATTATTGGGAAATAATGCGCATTATTGGGAAATAATGCGCATTAATGGGAAATAACGCGCATTATTGGGAAATAATGCGCATTATTGGGAAATAATGCGCATTATTTCCCAGTTATGCGCATTATTTCTAATATTAATGCGCACATTAGGGATAGCACATGTACCTCGAGCAATAAATTAGGCGCTAGTCGGTCTGTCCGTCACCTACAATTGAAACGAGACCAAATAGTCGGTCTGTCCATCACCTACACGAGAAAACGCGACCACACACGTCACAACTGCAGCTGCCAGAAACTCTGACGCCATGACATGTCCCAGAGAATGTCCAAGACATTCTCATCCCCAATCCAACCGTAAACCGCTGAGAAATACTGCCACTACATGTAATATCAACGAATTCCTATTACAACCTAACAACCAACAACCAACCACGTTACTCATTCATCTCCCTCCATCCGATCCTCTCTTTTTTCCCTGCTGCTCAAAACACAACAAAAAACACAAGAGCATCAACAACAACAACAACAACAACAACAACCTTCTTGATACAAAAGACCCCGAAGGAACCTGACACAAATAGAACAACGGTAAGTAGAAACAAGAGATCATCGAATCTCCCCATAACAACCAGCCTCTCTTACCCATTCGTTTGTTGTTTCTTAGCAGAGAAACACGGTGTTCCCCCCAAAACGTCTCATTGAGAGTTTGATTGTTCAATCCTTTTCTCTCCCACTTCTATTCGATCTTCAATTCAATTCGGAATCAACAAGGAGCAATTCCAGTGTACAAGGAAGGAGAAAGAAGAAAGTAATCGCTACAATCAAAGCGACTTTTGAATCGGTTTGTTTTTATTGTCTCTTCTTCTTCCCCTTTCCCTGAAAACCTCAACCGCCAGAAGCATAGAAGAAGTATCTCTTTGATTGTTGAATCATCCTATTGTTTGATTGATCATCAAAACAAGCAAGAGAGGACACAAACGTTACCACTGGTGCAGAATTCTGACAGAGCTCTCATTCGATTCTCCCTCCTTTTCCACCTCCTTTCCCTGAAAATCGCAACCACCAGAAGCAAGGAAGAAGACTCTATTTTGATTGTTGAATCATCCTCTTGTTCTTTCTGATCGCAAGCAAGTCGAAACCACGAAAGTAACCGCTACAATCAAAGCGACTTCGACTTGGTCCACTTCTTGATTCTCCTTCTCTTCTCCTTGTTTCCCTACAAATCTCAATCGTCAGAAGAAAGGAAGAAGACAATATTTGATTGTTGAATCGCCCATTACTATTCCAATCGACCGCCTTCCGACATCATTCGAAAACAAGCAACAGTCCAGTGTACAAGAAACAACTTGGGGGCACTATTAAAGTTACCGCTACAATCAAAGCGACTTTTGGCCCCTCAAGTCTTTTTGCTAGTACTCGTCAAGTCCAGATACTACCTCTAAGATTCTTGTGAAAATCAGGACAGGTCAAAGCAAGCTGAGTGAACACGGTACTAACCGGTTGCTCTACCCTGATTTTTTCCAAGGGTCGAAGAGGGAAGACGAAGAGCACCCCCCTCAGGGATAGATCACTGTTCCACGTTGGGTGGATACGAGGGAAGGAATCCGGTCGACACTACAATAAAAGTGCTTCTGCTATCCTGTTACCTCTCCACTTGATACGAGACTGTGGTTGTCCACTGGAAGACGCTATAACAAAAGCGCTTCCTCTGGGGGTGGAGCAGCTTGAAGGGTAGAGTTCCTCGCCCTTGTTTTCTACTTGGTGTTGTTGAGAGATCGAAGTGAATCTGTCGAAACTATAACTAAAGTGCTTCAGATTCTTCCACACTCCTTCTCCACTAAGAAGACGACGATTGTTCGTGGAAGACGCTACAACAAAAGCGCTTCCTAGAGCTGCACAAGTAGCTCGCTCTTCCTAATTTGTGGTGTTAAGAGGAAGAAGCTAATCGGGCTTCTGATTCTTCGTTGCGCGGTCGTTGGGAGAAGACGCTACAACAAAAGCGCTTCTTTGAGGAAGTTCCATCTAGAAGACTACTACGAGGATACGCTACAACAAAAGCGCTAAGTTCCTGGACCTCCTCTCTCCCTAGTCCTGTGTACTCCACAGAAGACACTACCAACAAAAGGCCGACATTGGACTTTGTCGTGTTGATAGGAAGAGGCTAATCGGGCTTCTGATTCTTCCTTACCTGGTCATTGGAAGAAGACGCTACAACAAAGGCGCTTTTTTAAGGAAGTTCCATCTAGAAGACTACTGCGAGGATACGCTACAACAAGAGTGCTTCGTCAAGGAAGTTCCTGGATCTCTCTCCCTAGTCCTGCCGACATCGGATTTTGAGACTTGGTCCGTTGAAGATAAGCCTTACGAACAAAAGGCCCCTACATCGGATCTTGGGACATTCTCCATCTGAAATCTTTCTCTGTGATCATGGCAGGAAGGAGAAAAGCTGTGAAAGGACCACGGTACAAGAACCCCCCTTCTCCCCATCGGGATACTCACGCCAGAGCTTCGGAACAAAGTATTTCGAGGGAACAAACGAGATCTGAGGGACACTGTGGCAGTCGATCGGGACGACTGGCAGATACGACTACACCGGTTACTACTCGTCCGAGTGTACATCCGGGAACAGTAGATGCTGATTGCCTCGAGTCTCCGATCAATTTCGAGAATATGTTGTATTGGTATGAGTGTGTATGTGGTCCTGAAACAGGAAAATTTTCGACGGTCTCTATGTCGCAGGGTACCAACCAAGTCCATGTCTATCTACCAATTTGTGATGCTACTGCCTTGGTAGATTTGTGCTGTCACACGGCATACTGTCTCCAACGACTTATTTCAGAAATGGAAGAGGATAACAGTGTTACATTGAAGACTACGGTATCTCTTTTCCGCAAAACCTTATATGGATCTTGTGCTTCTATTTGGAGAAAAGCCTTCCCTGATTCCTCATGTCAATATGCCGATTATACTAGCCTGATGGATGTTTTCCGACATTTCCTCAGTCATCATGGGATATTTGCTGGGGATGAAAGTGGACTTGGTCGTGTTGCTCTTTCACTCAAGAATTACCTGATTGGAGATGTCTCTCAGTACCGAAAACCTCGATCCGTTCCAACCTCGAAGGTTACCTGGGCCCTGGAGCATATGAAACAGATCTATTCCATACTCCAGGCAGATGACGGAAAGCCATTTCTCACTGATATTGAAATGGAACAGGCGCTGCTTTATACCATGCCAGATACTTGGTTCAATCAATATATTGATGAACGTGATTCGCTTCAAGAAAGGATGAAAAACAAGGCCTCTACGACGAATACCAATGGGATGTTTTATATCGTAGCGTCATTCTATGAGAAACAGGAATCCTTATCCTCCAGGAAATTGAAAGAGGTTGCAGCCAGTAGACGCCATGCTTCGGTTACGGACCATGTAACACCTTCGACACGGAAAAGCAGAACGAAGACTGTGGAGAGTGAACGCGATTCACGCAAGGATTCCAAGAGGCCGGCACTCCCTTCCCAACCGACTTAAAGCGTGACAGATAGTGACAAACCTACGACATTGGCAACTGGTAACCGACATGAAACCTTCAACAGAATAGCACTGAAGCGTAAATCGGCACCACCACCTCCTGTCCAAGTGATTCCGATAGAAGGTGGACAACAGACTCGAATTCCATCACCATCAGTTTCATTCATAGAAGTTCCCCAAGTACAAGATCCCTTGCCACACATTCGGTCGACTGATTCATTACAATCTGATGAACCGTTAGACAACATTGGCGACAACTATCTTGTTAAATTTGCGAAAGATGACTCGGAAATGCTACAAGAGCAACTCCAAACCTTTATGAAATTGGCGACTAACTATGCTTCAGGTCTAGAGATTCCAAATACCGAAGTTGATATCCAAGTGGTCTTTTGTTGTAAAAAGTGCAAGAAATTCAGTGGATTGATCAACGACGATATCCTATCGGCATCCCATGTGTTACATATCCCACATCGCAATCGTCGTCGCGATCTGATTTGCAATAAAGGACGACTCGGACTTGATGCAACATCATTCGATACTTGCATTAAACTTATGGTGCATCGCTATCACAGTGAACGCGTCTATGTTGACAGGGTGGCAACAACAGCTCTAGAGTCTGATGATATGCTAAATCCCATACCTATTGAGTCTTGGAAGGTAGAAGGTGTAACGACTTTACTGGTGATCGTTGCTACAACTTCCTTACATGACATAACTGATCCGGCATTGTTGGTATGTGAGTTTTCGAAGAAGATCTGTCATATCTTTGAGCCTGTCAACAACCGCTCCCCTACCTTTTGGAAAGGAACGTGTGAATACATCCTGAAGAAATGGAGTATCGTCGATAAGGACGGAAATAGTGCAATTCTGAAACCCTGGGAGGACCAGGGTGATATTACTGATGCGGAGGACTGGACATACCGGACTGTTCAGATGCCCAAGCCATCAGGATCAGGACCAAAACCGATGCCCCAAGCAATTGTGGTGCGCTTTCTTGGGGATCTACTGCTGGATCGTCCACATGGGAAACACCGCAAGTATGGGGAAGTAGATTCGACAATGAGACCAACCACCTCTTGGAAATCAAATCAAATCAGATACAACTGCGAGTTCGCTAGGGGGATTGAAATGGCTCTGGAAGACAATGAATTTAGACCCTTAACGCTATGTTCCAGAGTGAGGAAGAGTGTCGACAAAATCGGTGATTCACAGAATTGGGACGCTTACAATAACGAGAGAAGTCTAAGAGGAAGCTTGTCTGATGGAGGTTGTTCTGATGTCTTCAGCAACGAGGCAGATGTGCTGCGTTACGTACCTAACTACTCGCTTTGCCCAAAAGAGTCGCTTGAACAGCTCGCGGTTCTTTGCGAGACGAAAAAGGTTGTCCAAACTACTCTCGACGAGGACACAACATGGAAGCAGTGTTGTGTGTTGTGTCAACGTCCCTTGAAAACGAAAAATGATGACAAGGTTTGTTCGTTGTACCCGTGTGGACACAAGGTACATGGAAGTTGCCTTCGAATTTGGTTTCGACATCATAGCGTGACTTGCCCCAAGTGCAACAAGAAGATCACTGGTAACGAGCATCTTTTCGGTTCTTCTAGAGATAAGACCTCTGTGGTTAGTAAGAAGATATCAAATCCTATTGGATCTGAAGGGGGGAAGCCAAAAGCTACAGATGTCACTGTCGAGAGTTACATGCCCCAAGTTTGCATGGTGTGTGAGGACAGATTTGTGGATTGTCGGATCAAGGACTGTGATCATTGCTTCTGTCGACAGTGTATAGGAGAGTGGTTAAATAGGAAGGACAAAGTAACAAGACATGCCCCAAGTGTCGAGATACAATCAGACATCTTAAGTATTTCGATGCATTGAATGGAATCAATGAAGATGGTATCGTCAGTATCGTGACACACAAACGAGAATATAAACCGCCACCTTCACCGACAACTGACGTTGTGATCAATTTAGAGGAACCGCCAACAATTAGTACACAGAATCGTGCGACAGGATCTAGAGAGCAAAATTGTTCTTCCAATTTGACAGGAATATCGACATGTGGGAAGAGAGAGGTCACTGGAGTAGCAAGTGCATCTCATTCTCGTCATGCCAGTCCGTTCACTTGGGGAAGGAATACCGAAAATACTTCCGCTATGAATCCAAGTGTATCAGTGTCTTCATCATGGGGATCTGTGAGCAGTAATAATAATATGTCCAGAGAACTGAACTCACAACAAGATTCTTGGGGAGTAGGGAAAAACCAATGAGAGGAGTGTCAGGGCCATCACAAAGTGGACAGACTTGGGGACTTGCGAAGAACCCAACAGCAGTACCGGGTGTTTCTGTTCCATCAGACGGTTGGAACTGTCGTCCATCACAAGGTGGACCGACAAAGACAACAGCAAGCACATCGGATGGGTGGGGCTGTCGTCTGTCACAAGGTGGACCGACAATGAGAACAGGAAGCACATCGGATGGGTGGGGCTGTCGTCCGTCACAAGGTGAACCGACAATGAGAACAGGAAGCACATCGGATGGGTGGGGCTGTTGTCCGTCACAAGGTGAAACGACAATGAGAACAGGAAGCGCAAGTCCTAATTTCAACCGGTGGAAGAATAGTGGTGGTTCTCTGGACTGTGATAGACGTCACAACCATGGATCACACAACATAAATTGATCTTCATATCATGATTGGAGACCAAATCATACTGACGACTACCATCCTTCATCCACTTATAGGAGTCCTCCTCTGAACCGGTGGACTTACCGGGAGAGAAGAGAGTCGCCCGCTATAAACCAAAGAAGAAACAATGACGGTCGTTATTCCGCAAATAGTGATCAAAGAGAACGCATGTCTACCGGTGGACACAGGCCAGGGTGGGATGATCATAGTTCGCATACTCATGAACGGAGCGGTTCGAATAGATGGAACCAAAATCACGACCCATCATCTCGTGCCAGTCACCCTTCGGTTAATCGCGAGCTTGCATCTAGGCAAGGACATTGTGATGATTCACAAACAACAGAGGCATTGACGGAAGGTACTACACCGGAAATAGGAGCAGATGGTCACGGGAAAAAGAGTGCCAGAAGAGAACCTGAACAAGACGACTCTGAAGCAACCACCAACAGACCGACCAAAGTAACAAAATACACAGATCCCAAACTGCTACCGACAAACAAAGAAGTGGAAAAGAAAGGCTTATCCAAGCTAACCTTGACAAGAGAGACTTTGAAGAAGTTTCGAAAAAGACAAGAAGAGACCCCCAGTGGTTTTCCTATGAAGTACTCGAAACCAAACGAAGATGACCATCAGGCCATGTGTCTGTTCTCTCCACGAATTGACCGTGAGAAGCAGATGGATCTACTCGGTAACTTGTTGTCGTGTTGTTTTGCCTGTAATGAAGACCACATAGTATTCAAACTGTGTCTAAACGACTTACTCAAAAGGGATGGAGTGTCGGCCGCCAATCTTCCGAATGTAATGGGAAAACTGAGTCGAGTGTATGAGAGTATGAAGGAGAATGTTGAAGAAAATACAGAGGACACAGCCAGTCATTGTGCCTTTCGAGACAGGTCGCTCACCGTCAAGCAACGCAATCCTAGTAATCTGGTCGATTCATCCCCGTGTGCCTTCCTTGTTGAATGTACGTTAGAAAGGTGTAACCGCATTCGGAGAGGGAGACCGAGTGTCATGAAATCAGCATTCGACGACAAGGTCATTCAAATCCAAACGTCAAAAGAGAATTGTGAAGAATCAAAGGATCATCTGTTCCATGATATCATTCTAATCATGCCTTTGGCAGGTATATTCTATACATCAACACGTTCAATGGATTCCGGGTGTGCCTTGCCAAATTCTCTGTCGTCATTGGTCCCATTACCCTTGTCGTGGTTACGTCTTCGTCATTCTGATGGACAACCGGCAAAAGGAGCCTACATAAAGAACATCAAGAATGTTTGGTCTTTAGATTGGATTAGAAGAACAAGAAACACACACGAATGTTATCAACTCAACGACATCGAATCGGGAGCGCCTCTTGTTGCCCCCAACTTTTACACTACAGAGAATCCTAATTCGAAAACGGCCGGTCAACACGATCTCAGAGTAAAATACAGGGCGGCCCTGGAACCTGGAAATTCAAGTAACAAACGTGGTTGTCGGAAGTATGTCCAGGGAGCGCTCTACCAGAACATAGACGATGACGAACAGTTGAATTGCTTACGATATGATCAACGCGAGTCTGGTGATGCAGTCTTCATTATAAGGACACGCCAATTCCAAGGAGGACCGGAAAGTATCTCTCACCTGAAAGTGACTTCATTGGTTGGATCAGATGACAACCTGTTATCATTAATGCATGAGAGGGCTTGTATGTTTATTGATAGAAACGAACTACAACGTGCATCCAACGCCAGGTGTAACACTTGTGACCGAGGTTTGATGACAACGGTTGGTACTTGTGCTAAAACAGGGGACAGAGAAACTGTATTTTCCGACAAGCTCCTGAAAATCGCCACGGATACAGGAAGGGTCCTACCAAAAATAAGTTGCGGTGTACGAAGGTTTTGCGAGCGGAAACTCCCTGGGGTCTTAGGAGCAATACGGCATATGGAGACAAATTGTGGAGGGAAGATCCCAGATGTGCTCGGTGGGGAATCGAGAGGTGTCTCTACGTCCATGCTATTAAGCTGTGACCTAATGAACGCAAGTCATTATGACATCCATGACGCATCAGTTTCATTTACTATATGGACTGAAACCAAACCAGGAAGTACACGTGATTGGTATTTCGTCCTACCTAATGTGCTCATCAAGTATAGGGAAACAACATTCAGTGGACTATGTCTTCGTCTGTTCCACGGATGTTCCATTGCATGGGATGGGAGAATTATCCGACATGGAACGTCAGTTCATACTCATACAAAACAGGACGGACATACGATTGGTTAGTTTTGGGGGGCGAACGCAAGGTCATTGAACGCAACAGTGAATGAGAAAAGAGAGTTGGGAGATGACCACGACGAGAAGCAGGCCACAACCGATTCTAATCAAGTGGAGTCGAACCTGGCTGTCACGGAGTGTCCGAACCGGAAACAAGCCGCTAAGGATTCTGAGCAAGCCAATGCAGTAACTCATGTCGTTGCCATGGACAAGGACCTACCAAAGGATTCAAAGCGGGAGGCAGAACCACCTAAGGATTCGGAGCAAGCCACTGCCACAACTCATGCCACTGCCGCAAATCATCCACCTGCCACTGCTGCATATCATCCACCTAAGGATTCGGAGCAAGCCACGGAGCAAGCGACTGCAGAACCACCTAAGGATTTGGAGCAAGCCACTGCCACGACTAAGGATTCTGAGCAAGCCACGGAGCAAGCGACTGCAGAACCACCTAAGGATTCGGAGCAAGCCACTGCCACAACTCCTGCCATTGCCGCAAATCATCCACCTAAGGATGAGGAGCAAGCCATGGAGCAAGCGACTGCAGCCGCCACTCATGGGGTGGACTCTAAGCAGCGGACAGAACCACCGAAGGATTCTGAACAGGCAACGGATCGGATGCAAGATGGGGAGGACTCGAATTCAGAGAAGCAGACAGAACCACCGAAGGATTCTGAGCAAGCCAATGCCGTAACTCATGCCATTGCCATGGATGAGGACCTACCAAAGGATTCAAAGCTGCAGGCGGAACCACCTAAGGATTCGGAGCAAGCCATTGCAACAACTCATGCCAATGAGGACCTACCAAAGGATTCAAAGCTGCAGGCGGAACCTCCTAAGGATTCGGAGCAAGCCATTGCAACAACTCATGCCACTGCCGCAAATCATCCACCTAAGGATTCGGAGCAAGCCACAGAGCAAGCGAGTGCAGCCGCAACTCGTGAGGTGGACTCAAAGCAGCAAGTGGAACCACCTAAGGATTCTGAACAGGCAACGGATCGGATGCAAGACGGGGAGGACTCGAATTCAGAGAAGCAGACAGAACCTCCGAAGGATTCGGAGCGGGTCATTGCAGCTGAGGACTTGAACATGGCCGACCGGAAACAAGCCACAACTCAAGCCGTTGCCATGGACGAGGACCAACCAAAGGATCCAAAGCTGCAGGCGGACCCACCTAAGGATTCGGAGCAAGCCATTGCCACAACTCATGCCACTGCCACAAATCATCCACCTAAGGATTCGGAGCAAGCCACGGAGCAAGCGACTGCTACCGCAACTCGTGAGGTGGACTCAAAGCAACAAGCGGAACCACCTAAGGATTCGGAGCAGGCCATTGCCGTTGAGGACTTGAACATGGATTCGGAGCAAGCGATTGCCGCTGAGGACTTGAACATGACTGACCAGAAACAAGCCGCACCACCTAGAATCCAGGTGGACTCAAAGCAGCAAGCGGAACCACCTAAGGATTCGGAGCAGGCCATTGCCGTTGAGGACTTGAATATGGATTCGGAGCAAGCGATTGCCGCTGAGGACTTGAACATGACTGACCAGAAACAAGCCGCACCACCTAGTAAGGATTCGGAACCGCCCAAGGATTTGGAGTAAGCCACGGTGAACGCTGTCACTAGCGCTTCTATTGAGTCTTGGAACGCTTCACCGAGAATTGCCGTTGAAGCTATGAAGAGAATATGGTTTCTAGCTCCATTGTTTGGTAGATTTGAATGTTGTCGTAAGCCCATTTACCCTAATCCTTGAAAGATGAGGAATTCACACTCGGTATGGCAAGGGTCTCCAAAGTACACCTCTGCAACCCCTTCAGATCCTATTACCTTGTACACTTCCTTGATTGGACTTAGATAATCTGAGGCAAAACCCATGAGCACTGCATGATGATACATGTAGCGTTCATTGGCTTTCAGATATAATTCCAATGGAGGATGTGGACAAGGCAATAGACCTGTTGGGTGTTAGGTATGGACTGCCAAATAAGAAGCACGACACAGACTAGCAAGAAGCTCCTAAGCAAGAGTCTCATAAGCAAGAGTCCGTCAGCAAGAGTCTCCTAATCAAGAGTAAAGAATTCGAATGTGAATGCAACTGGCTAGAAAGATAATTACTGCACGGACTTAAGAGAAGGAGGTTTTGTGGTTTTACTGGAACTTAAAGGAATGGGTTTTTACGACGATATATAGATTTGAATTGTTCTCCCTTGTTTGTCCGAAGAAATCATTCTTTTGGGCAGGTCTTCGACCCCTATTTGTCGACCACCTCGGACATGCATGCCTTGTAACACACGTTGAAGATGAACATGTAATTGTAAAATCCTCTGTTCGGTGGACAAGAGAATAACCACTTCGACCATGTTTCTTCTCCAGAATCGTGTGAGAATGGTGAAAACTCTTTGTGTGATTGGTAATAGGTGTGTCCCACCTCCTTCCATGCATGGAGAATCGAACTCTGTATGAGTTTTCGCATATGCCGTAGAATTTCCGTAGAGTGTAGAGGCGGTACATAATCATCACCCTTTTCTTTCTGTGTAAATATGGCATCCCTCACCAGGGCACAAAACCGCCAAACAAAGTATTTATTCGGAGAAGTGAAACATAACGAACCAAGGTTTGGGCATTGATTGATTCCGGTCATGTTTGGACGTAAACAAGATTTACAAACGTCTGGGAGTTCGGTTATGATGCGTTTAACGCTGTCAATGCCATCGGCAGTCTCTGTCAAAAGCTTCTTCGTGTTCTTGCCCCATTTTTTTGTCCTGGTATAGAAACGAGCGGCATTTGTAATCATCCCTGAGGTGTTCCCATCGATAATGGTTTATACCACATCCGTGGCAGCAGATACTACACAGGTGTCCATCACTCCCGAAGATGTGGTAAGGGTCTCTTCCGAAAACAAGACAGGAAGGACAAATTGGTGAGGGTGATTTACTGTCTCGAGTCCGATCAGAAATACTTTCCACTAAGGAGATGAATTCATCAACGACCATTTTGTGAGTGCTCAAAGAGCTATTTGTTCGTGCTGGTTCTTTGATATGAATTCCTGGTCCTTGAGAGTTGTTTGCAGCTACTTTTCTGGCAATATTGGGAGTTTCCGAACCACCATGGGCAGAAGATGATGGTCCATCACTTGGGTGCCAAGAACCCCCGCGCACTGTTTTCCTTGCGGGTGTTTTCCGACGTATCTGGTTCCCAGTTTCCCAACGTTTTTCGTGCCGGTTGTTTCCGGCGAGGTAGACGTTTCTTGGAAAATGTCGCATTCGATACGGATTTGACGGTGGGTTCCTTTCTTGCCTTCCGGGGCAAGTTTCTTTTGAGAAGGGTGGTAGCAGATGAACCATGATCTGTAGATTCTTCATCATCCCCAGTACCTGACTGTTGTGGAGGATGTTTTAGCGAAACCACAGCGGGTACAGGAGTTTTTGTTCGCTATCATCACTGTTCGACTCTTCCTTGCTACCGGAGCTGGTACTACCTGAGTCCTCTTTGAAACCAGACTGTCCCTTTGCTTCACTCCACCCATCTTTGTTGTCCGGATCATAGTCGTCGTCAGATCCCTGCTTTGGAGATCCTTGCTTGGCTTCCTGTCGGCGTTTGTCCATTCTCGTTTTCTGTTTATGTCTCTCTGTCGCTGCTGAACTCTTCCTATGAAATTTTACATGTGACAGAAAAAGGCGACTGTGATGCGATACGATGGAGCTACTGGTATGATGGCGACTGTGATGCGATTAACTGTTCCTATTGTGTTATTTACCTAAGTTTGTCGGGAGTACTTCGATGACATCAGAGTATTGTAGCAGTGTCAGAAGAATGGCATATAGTTGTGGAAGTTCCCGAAAGACATTGTAACCAACCACTTTGACGATGAATCCTGGTCCATAACATGACAAAATGGTGAGTTGTATTGCGATGACTCATAAGGATCTCGGAGTTCATTGTACATCAACTCTGTGGCAGTTTTGATTATATCCTGTGCATGTTTCGGGATACTCCCTGGTCCTTTACAGTTCAGTTTTAGTTCAGAGTATACCAAAGCACGCCCGGCAATATGACAAAATCTCCATACGAAATGTTTGTTCGGAGAGTTCCAACATCCATGTGAATACACACATTCAGAATAAGAGTTACACGGGCGAAGACAGCATTTACACACAAGTGCAACCTTGTTGATGTCTGATTCTTCACGTGTTATATTCATAGAATCATGAATATACAAGGCGTCAGTACAACATCGCTCGTTACCACCTGAATCGCATCCGTTCATTGGTACACCACAGCCATAACAATTTTCCACACATGAATGTGTTTTTCCAAAACGATGCCAACATTTACCGGTCAAGTACCTGTCGGTGGACAGATTATCTGTTACAAAACACCAGGGACACATGGGTTCGGGCTTAACATCGTTGGACCCATAGATTTGGTTCACAAGCTCGGTGAATTTAACAACCTCAGGGTTGAGTTTCTCGCGATTCGGTCGAGGCTTGTACATCGGTGGTGAATCACGTAGTAATGGGATTTTCTTTCCATGATTGGTGTTTATTTTCGGCTTCGTCTTGTATGGGTTTGTTATATTCTTGTTGTATGGGTTGGTGATGCTAGACCTCTTGGACTCCTCAGCTTTCTCTGTCGTATTCATCGGTTTTATGTTCACACCTACGGTTTCCTTAGTTGCTGTTAAAGCAGTTTGGAATGGTGACGGCAGTTTGTGTGTACTTGTGGTTGCTTCTTCTTGGTTTTCGATCATTTGAACAAGTGTGGAGAGGCCAGAATTTGTGTTGTTAGCAGTGGCATCGTCTGGTTTGGACTTGGAGGGATCGTGTGACGGTTCGTGTTTTACTTTCTTGGCTGTATATGGATTTATCGGGTGGTGTTCACATAGAGGTCGTTTGCTGTTCTCTTTTGATTTCTGGCTTGTACTATCAACGAGAAGAACTTGACTTTCGTTTCCGGCCTTGCTACTACCAATTGGCTTAGACTTCTTTTGGGAGATGTACGGATTTACAACCATGTTATTCAACAAGAGCAGAATATATGACTTGTTTCGAGTATTGAGTTGATCGGAGTGTGAAAGATTCTACTTCTTTTAGAAAAATTGAGTGACGAGAGATAAATACAACATGAAAAGGTCGTCTGGCGTTACAAGTGGGGCGAGCATGGACCAACGCGCCCCTCTACCAATCGAGATCTTCACGAGATCCCTCAGGACTCTTGATCCTTATACCTGTCTTTCAATTTTGGAGTGGCAGATTTATTGAATTCCACTGCCCATTCTTTTATATCACGAACAGCCCAAACAATATCAGAGAAATTCTCTCGATTACGGTTATCTTCTTGCAATAGCTCACGTTCTGTTGAAGAATGGAGAAATTGGGGGACTGCATCTCGTTCTTCAATCATTTCTGAGTTCTCGTCGACAACACCAACTAGTCGTATGATATTCTGGACTGGAACCATAACGACTTCGGCTATTCTCTCCATGTCGAAACGTTTTCTCCATCTGTTGAAAAGAACAGAAGACATTTTTAGGTCTGTTTGGGACTGAACATATGTTGTTCGAAGCAGTACATGAGTTGCTGTATGATCGGTACTCTCTGGTTGATGTGTTTCTCCTGTCTGTTGTGCGAAGGGAATACAAAGAAAGCATATAGTCTGACACAGTTCGGTATCCATGTCTCCCAAAGGAAGATTGTAAATCTCGTCCAAAGGTTTCCGTTTATTACGAGGTACCTTGGCCATGACCCAATCCCGCCATGGGCCTTCACTTTGATAGTTGGGATGTGTCCGGATAGTCCCAATGGGTGGATGGTTGATCTTTATTTCTGTGCATCCAGTCAACAAAACATATGGATTTTCTGTTGTTCCAAGTTGGTTAGTGCCCTGTTGGTCACTGTGCATGTGCATATAGAAACGTTGATGATGGATCTTGAAAAAGTGGAGACAAAATCCAGGTAATGTCATACCATGATTCGTCTTTGATTTATACTTCACGATAACCTCGACTACTTCAGTGTATCGACGTTGTCCAAGGCTATCGTCACCAACTGATGGGGTCGATGGACCTGCTGTCCGATGTCGTTTTCTTTGGTTGTTACCACCGGGAACCTCTACCATAACGCCCAGAGGAAATGGCAAATGGTTTGTGTCTGACATGCCATCTGAATAAAAACTGACGGCCAGACGCAATATACGGCTTGCAACAATCAAACTATCAGAAATTATGGCAACTTAACTAGGGGTGCCCTTTGGGGGCAAATCGCTCACGTAGGGGCCAAACAGCGACCATGGTACCCACTAGCGAACACATAACTAGGGGCCGGGCGATGCCAGGCGATGCGTAGCGAGGTATGGCGAGGCCCTTCGTAGGTTACAAAGGGGGCACCCGTGATTATTTATTCAGTCCCCGCGAACAAAATCGGGGTGGGCAACTTCGTTTAGTTCGTCATGTCAGCAGAGGCCGGTCCAGTACGTCGGACTATTCTTCAAAAGGGGCGATCCCATTTTGGATCTTAAAGGGGTGCTACCACATGATACGTTGGGCCAGGAATCGCAATCGAGGTCCGGGTAGCAGTTTGGTTAGGATATCGGCAAGATTCGTTTCACCTTCTTCCCATGCAATGCGCACATGTCCAGCAGCTTGCGCTTCACGAGTCCGATGATAAGCAATTGCGTTGTGCTTCTTCTTTAGGACTGATTCCGGCTGCGTTGAGTTCTTAAACACAGATTCATTGTCGCAAAACACATTCGTCTCTCCATCCAACGGGATACCCATCAGCATTCGCAACTTATAACGAAATGCTTCAATCATTTCAATGGCAGTTTTCATCGCCACGAAGTCACTGCCAAATGTAGACGTCTCAACAGTGTTTTGTCGTTTTGAATACCACATGATCGGTGCTCGTTGCAAGAACAGTAGGACTCCTGATTGAGAGCGCCGTGTGACACGACATCCAGCATGATCAGCATCGACAAAGCAAGTCGTGGTGACAGCGTTTCCACGCGGTGCTGGTGCGTTTGGCGGAATCGGCTCGGCAGCATCAGGATAATACTCAGACCAATCCGGTCGGGTAAAACGTGACTCGTCGAAGTCAGGGGTTGTGTCGTCAAACACAATGGCGGATTTATCCTACTTTTTCAGATACGCGAAGATGTGCAACGTTTGCTCGAGATGTCCTTCTCGTGGATGCGCCATAAAACGGGACATATGGGAGACTGCGGTTGTAATGTCGATACGACCGAGTTCAACAATCCAACGGAGAATACCGATCAGTCCTTGGTATTAGTTTGCACGTCTTGCGTCGAGTTCAGGAGTCGCATCCAATTCCGGGCAATATCCATCGGCGATCGGCGTCGTCACTTTTGACTTCAGCTTCTCTCCGGATTTCTCCAGTTCCGTTTCGACTTCGGCAAGAGCACGCTTACAATACTTGTCAGCGGACATGGCCCAACGATCACGGTTCGACGGATCTTGCGTGTCGGGTATAGTATAACAACGAATTTCGGATCCCAAGTATTCGTCTGGCGGTTTGATACTGTCGGGCTTGATCGTATAGCGCCTCTGCAGGTCCTGCATCACGGTTTTGGGATCATGACTAACAATCAGCAGATCATCAATATAGACCAAAACATACTCGTAATACTGGAACCCATCAGATGGTCGAGTGTTCGCTCGAAGCCATACATCCGGATCAGCTTGACACATCTTAAATCCCATATCGCGGAGCGTTGCGGCGATGTGATCACGCCACCTTGCGGCAGAACTTTTGAGACCATATAATGCGCGCACTATCAGTGCAGGTTGTCCAACCTTATCTGGTCCAAATTCGAGTCCCGCGGTGGTATAGGTCTTCTCTTTAGTCGGTGCGTTGAGATATGCGTTTTGCACGTCCCCGACGAGAACATCTAGACCATTTAGTGCAGCGATAGTAAAAGCAATGCGTACGCTATCGCGTCATACCACACTAGAATAGGTCGATTCTTTGGGTGGATCAGTTTTGTGGCCTCCGGCCACTAACGGTGCTTTTTGTCGCAGGTCTGATTTGATATCAAAAACCATATGACAGGGAATATGCTTGTATCCAGGAGGCACTTCGCCATCAGCTGGAAATTCGAAAGCAATGCCAACGTTCTTCATTTCTTTCTCAATAGCCTTGCGCCGAGTCAGTCCCTGTTCGGCGGTCAATCGCCAGAGCTTCTTCCATAGAGTGGGGCAGCTCAATGCCATACTTGTGCGTTCGCTTCCAATAACGTGACTTTACCTTTTTGATAATGCGGTCTCGTTTGCGAAGTGCACGTGGCACCCACCATGCGAAAGCAGGCTCTTTTGCGATGTCAGCGGATACTGCGTATTCGGCGGCTTCAATCATATTTCCATTCTTGACGTCTTTGAGCGGCAGCCAAACAGTCGATTGATCGGACAGTTCACATTGCAATTCCCAGCCTTTCGTTGTGTGGTGTGATGTGCCGTCAAGGAACGATGCGTCTGTTCGCTTAACTGCGGTCTCATCACTGCGGTGACCCACAATGGCTTTCAATGTGTTGAACGCATTGCCCTCCGGGTCAACTTGCGAATACAGATTCTCTGCGATCATATTGGTTGCATACGACTCGACCGATCCATCCGGAAACTGTACGTCGTAGTACCGGGTATCAAGGATTGGGTTTGCGTCGCGCTCACCAATAGGTCGCCCATGAGCATCTTTCATGCGTCCAATGATTTTCGCTCGAGCGCTTTCACCTCCTCGCGGCAGCATGACTTCAGCGGTGAGATATTCGTCTAGTTCCTCTGGCGTGTACGCGTCGGATTCCAGGGCTTCGGCCTCTGGGAACAAGGGCTCTAGAAGTTCACCTTCGTCAAAGAGGTCTAGGGTGGATCGCTCCCAGTTGTGCCATCAGATGGCGGCTCTTTCATTTGCGTTTGAATAGCGGCATCATAGTCCAACAACTGCTGATGAATCATCGGATTCTTCAGGTCGTCTTCCGGAATGGCCCACACATCTTTCCGTGTGACATGATTGCCCTCTTGCGTTAGGATTTCATAGGCCATATCGTCGGTGCAATCATCGGCTAAGCCCAACCATCGGCCAATCAGTCTTTTTTCGAAGGGAAACTGTGCCATGGGCATGCGATAATACACCGGCTGATAGGATTGGAACATGGCTAATGAAGAGATGTCTGGCGTTGAGCCAATTACATGCTCGAACGGTGTACGTCCATCTAATTCAGGGATATCGGATGCCGTGAGTTGCCGTACGTGTGAGCACCATTTAAGAGCATAGCTCCATAAACGTCGTGGTGCGCCGGTAGTCCTCATAATTTTGACAGCTCCCTTCTTTAGTTCACGAATGCTCGCTTCGGCGGCGTTCTGCCATGGACTATAAGGAACCGTTTTCTCCATCTTTATGCGGTACTCGTTGCATATTTCACGGGACTTCCCTAGGAACAATTCTCGGGCACCATCAGATACCATTGTTTGGGGAATCCCTACATTGTGAATCAAAGACATCAATCCTTCAGGATGTTGCTTTTTCGACTTCCAGGGATAAACGTGGTCGAATCCTTTGCCGTCGGTAAAGATCGAGGCGCCCGTATCCCCGTTCAGTGATACTTCCTTCGCAAACATCTCGTCCGAGAACCAACGGCCTTTCACATTAGGGAATTTGAGCCACGGTGCCTTCTTACGGACCTTACGCTCAGATGGGATTAATACGTTTCGTACTCCAGCCTGCGTCGTCACTTTAAGCGTATTCTTTGCTTTGGGTAAACCAATGCCCCAACGTTGTGACAGTACGGCTGCGTCAAGCACTCCCTTTCCAGCAGGATTGGCTGGGGAAGATTCTTTAGCAGTCTTGATCATGTACAGCCGACGTTCACGTTTGTCCTCCGGGACTACATCAGGCTCCTCCTTCTCTGGTTGAACAGTGACCGTCGCTATCAAGCGTTTGTACAGGTCGTCGCCATGTGCGTCGGCGTCCAGATCTGGTGATGGATTGGCAAAAGCATGCTGGTACGTTCGCACTGCTTTGATGAGTCGTGGAATGGAGGATGCGGCAATCGAATTTGGATCGCCATTGCGAACGACAGTAGCGGCAGCTACACCCAGTTTCTCCTCCGCGTCCGCAAAGGCGGCAGAACGAGGTTGCCATGGGCTATCGGCAGTTAGCACAACTTTTGGCAAGTGTTCCAGCTCGTCAGAAGTGGGTTTGCGAGTGGCGAAACCACTTATCACACCAGCCATGGTGAGCGGGATGGTGAGATCAGCATCCGGTACGTGGATACTATGCGTGCTGTGCGGGTCAAACTGTTTAGGTACGTCGTTGACAACGATGCCATGGGCACGCATCTGGTTCGGACAGAGTAACGAACTGCCCATACGGTCCCCTAAAAACAATGCTTGGTGGATGACAAGCAAGGAAGACTGGTTTTCGCTGTCAGTCCAGACAGTAGCAACAGTCGCAATAGGGACATTGGTCAGCGGATTATATTCCTCCGCGAACGGATGCACACTGATATAGCGGTGGGGTTCGGAGAGCATTACGAAGTCTCTTCCCACGGCACAGGTGTCCGCATGTGAGTCCAACTCACAGGTGAGCTCAATGGTCTCAACACTATATTCGTCGGTGTTCATAGCACATAGACGATGTGCGAAACGGTTAGAATAAAGAGAATGGGTGCCTTCATGTGCATTCGATTGAACAATAAGATTCGTTTTGTCAATTTTTACTGCTTCGGCAGCGGATACACAGGGCACACTCCATCAGGAGGAATCAGACATGTCGGCAGACTTGTCAGAGACATTCGGGTCACGGACATCAAATTCAAGATCGGCGGAATGACAACCGCATACATTACGCCTTTCATTTGCGGCAGCCAATTGTCCATTGGCAAGCATAGTGTATTTTAACGCTTCGTCGAACACTTCCGTGTGCTCGGCTAAGCGTTTGCACACATAGTACATTTGGCGCTCTTCACGTTCATGGCCTGACATTTTAGACCAGCGCCTAGACCAAATTGGACTATTGTGGACAATAGTGTCAATCTCTTCGCGGAAGCCTCCTTTCAGCATGCTTTGGTCATTCTTGGTAAGTGTGCGGACGTTGTGAGTCCCTTCAGCATACTTGCCTTTGACCGGTAGCGGCAGCTTCACAAAGATGTCGCCCTCTTCCGGGACTGGTGGGATGGTCATATGACTCATATCAGGACATCTGTCCTCTTCCCATTGCCACATCGGTGGATAGGTCTCGTATTCCCCCATGGGGCGAGTACGTACGGATTTGACGGACGCAGATCCGGGTTCGTTCGGTTGCGCTTTAGCCTAATGCGCGAAACGTCCAAAGCTGTTGCCAGCTGAGGACTTTGCCGGCTGCGCATCATCTTCGGATGATTTTGCAGGTGAGGCGGAAGCGCGGAACTTAGAGTGCTTGTCTGGCGGCGGTACGTTGTCAACAGAGGAGTCAAGCAAGCTCTCGTCTACTTCCATAATGACCGATACGTTGGTCTTAGCCTCCGGCTTAGCGTCGTCTTCGTCAATGTCTATTGAGATTGCGTCCTCAGCATTACTCCCATGCGACGTTTTCGATCTCTTCGACGATGCGTTGGAAGAGTTGTCTGTGGTGACGGATCCAAGCTTCCGCTTTTCTTTGCGCTCTTTGCGAAGAGCCAGGACTTGTTTACGTTCGTCCTCCGTCAGGTCTGCCCATTCGTCGGCATCGTAGTGACCAGCATGAACGCGGTCCTTTTTCTTCTTGCTCTTTTTCTGGTTGCGCCCTTTTCCCTTTCCTTTGCTTGGGGTGATACCAGCAGCGGCGATCTTGCGAGAGTCGTCCTGCGTTTCCGTCTTTGCGGCACTGTGCACAGTCAAAAAGTATTGCTGGCACGCTTCGAAGTTTCGATCAATTATCTTTTGTGTCTCGCCAGGAACGTAATATGGTTTGGTGTATGTTCGTATATTCTCCTCTTCTTCGACCTCCTCGTCCAAAAAGTAATCCATTGCACCTGCCAAAGAATCAATATCCATATCACTGTCGTTTTCTTGATTGGCAATCGTTATTGGTATACACTGCTGAGGGACACGTTGATCTACAGAACAGGACTTCTCATGTCGAGTGATGCCTCTCAAATCAAATGGTCGTTGACAATAGCGACGAACCCGAGTTTCGTGTTCCTGGTGTGATCGTGGGAAGACTCTGTTTGTTCTATCAGTTGAATCGTTTTTTCGATCGAAAGCTGATCTTTTTCGTATTGTTCTCACTCGACCCATGGCAACGAATACAAAATGACAAGTAACATGCACTCTCGTCGAAGATAAAGAATGCAAATCTCAATGACATGTCTCAATCTTGTGACGAAGTCTTATTCTACCCAGAACACGACTCGGCTGGCGTATCTGCGACCAATTACCGAGCCGGGCTTCGTCCTTGTTTTAAAGTATCGAGCATGCCATGTTGTTGTATGCGCGCGTCCCCTTACCAACGGTTGGAATTGTATGGTTTGAATTTGGTTGTCGTACCAAGTCCGTCGAAATAGCGCCTTTTCCTAAACAAAAGCCAATGATCGATCGATCGATTGTTTGTTTGGACAACACAGGTGTCGTATTCGGTTTGGATGGTTTGAATTTGAGATGAGTATTACCCACGAATGTGTTTTTCTCGTGTTAATGTGTTTGAGAATCATTCTCAGTATGCTTCATAACATTCTTTTTCACAAATTCGAAAGATGACAGGTACAAGAGGGACAACACAACCAGGACAGAGATTAGCACCTTCGGAAAGGAATATCCACTACAAAGCCAAACAGGTAGAGTTAGAAAGAGCAAGACGACAAAAGCTGAAGGAGATTAATCGTCAAAACAAGGAACGAAATAAAGAGAACGAGAACCAAAGGAATACTTCGAATCAACGGGGGGAAGAACAGCGAGCAAAGACAAGTGGACGGAAAAGATTAAGCGATGTCCTCGAATCCAACGATGACGAGGAAGAAGGTAACATTTTTGGTGTGAGTGTCCCCGTGGAAGGTCAACAGTCGGACCAATGCAACGACGAAATTCCGAAGGAAGTGGTAATTTATTGGTTGAGACGACGACGTCTGAAAGAGAATCGAATTGCAATTCTAACAACAACAGGACTGAGGAAGCTCTGCAAACACAACCATCGGATGAGGATGATGCAAACAATGATGCAGGATTGAATGTCTTGACTGGGACGGAAAGGGATAGGGCACTTCAAAACATCAGCACTCCATATGCCAATGGAAGTGTGAATGAACACCAGAACGAATTCGGTTTTGATCGCAATGAATCCCATTTTCCGGTTGGATCTCTGCTTAGTAAGTCCACAAAAATGCAACAAAAAGTTTGAACATGTACCAATGGAGGACGACTCTAATATGGGCACTCATGGGATGGTTACAATAGCTGATTGTATGGCTACTGACGTTTCTTCAATTTCGCACATGTCATCTACTATTGCAGCAGGAACAGCAGGGACACCACCCATATTTGTATCTTAGGAACAAAAATCGTCTGTGGGCTAGGTGCTAGGTGGCGAAAGAACTGGTCGCGCGCCAGCAGTCTGGTAGAAAACATGACCGCAACCTGCAAGACTAAATAGAAGTCGCATTTAATACATGACGGCTAAGTAATCAACAAGGACACGTGTGAGTCACCGACTAGGCCCCTATTTAACAAATTTGATGAAAGATGTATCCTTTAGTACCATACGGATACAGGACCAAATCTGGGATACATTCGGCGAAGGATAAACGATGTACCCTTTAGAACAAACTGTACCCCCTTTGTCCCCAGTTGTACCCATGTATCCATTGGATACATTTTATACATATTTTGTATCCGATGGATACAAAAACCACCAGGACACGCAGGTTCGCTCGCTAGATTTTTCTCATTCTTAAATAGTCCTACAATATTTACAATAGTGAGTTTCATTGATTTTGCCGGCGCGACGAGATCCAACCCAAAATATGAACCTGTCAGTCAACCGTAAGGTCCTTCTTTAACAAATATGATAAATTATGTACCCTTTTGTACCAAACGGACACAGGGGGTACATTCGGCGAAGGATCCCTTTTGAACAAACTGTACCCCCTTTGTCCCCAGTTGTACCCATGTATCCATTGGATACATTTTATACATTTTTTGTATCCGATGGATACAAAAACCACGACGCAGGCTCGCTCGCTAGATTTTTCTCATTCTTAAATAGTCTTATGGATGTTCGAATACATAAGCTTATTCAAGATTAGAATAACGTACATACAACCGTATCCTACAAAATTTACAATAGTGATTTTGAGTGATTATGCAGGCGTGACGAGATGCGTTGAGACCATTTTACCCGTCGGGATTGGGGCTGACCCGAAAAATGAACCTTGGCTGCAGATATCGGTGGTGTTCCAGATGACCATGAAATCATGAATCAAGCGTTTATGAACGAGGAACAGCATCATCAGCCTTCACAAGAATCTGACACGACAACGGGAGGATCACAGCCTAACACTTTCAATGGTGGTAATACAATGGCTGCTACTGCACCGGCTACTGTTGTGTCGAGCTCAACCAAGTACAAAAAGATGCCAGAGGCATGTTCCGATCCGATTTTTATTGAATTTGTGAACGACCATGCGTGGCGATTTATCAAGTACTTTTCTAAAGAAAATGACTGTCCAGTAACAGGAATCATTTGGACGACGTTGGGAAAGGAATATTTCACAAACAAATATTTTGTCCCGAAAAAGATCATGTCTGATGAAGATTGTGAGAACTGGTGGTTAACTCATTCGCCTTATATGGCAGATCGCTTCAGACAAAAGCGGTCAAATATTCTTGCTGCCATGTACAGAAAGTTCCGGAGTAAGTTGCTCTATCCAACTCGTGATTAATGAATGCCATCTCTCGACACTGAAACATTATGTTGCTTACCGTTGTTAGAGCATATTTTTCTTGACCTCTGGCGCAATCATGACGGTGGGATTCTCCGACAAGCGTTTCCTAACTTGTTGAATGATAACAAAGGCTTCGGGCCTATGCCTTTGCTTGCTGACATGGCTCAATTGAGAGGTCCTGGATGCAATAATGCGGCATATGTTTTCCTGGTCGAGGTGTTTGGTGCTGCTGTGTATGGTGAAACTATATTCAAGGATGTTATAGACTACAATCTCCTTGACACGGCTCCGGAGATCAAGAAGAAAGAACGCTGGCAAGAGGCAATGACCAGGTTCACTATCAATGATGAGGCACTCATCTTAACAATACTGAAAGACTGTTGGGATGTATGGGTAAAGAAGGCAAGGAAAGAGTTCAAGAGAAAACTCTGGGAATCCAGTAGAGGAAACTGGTATGATGAACATGATACTGATACTCAGATTGATACAACATTTGTGGCACAACATGTTTACTCTGGTGGTTTGAACTCGTCGAGAGGAATGTCTGAGGAAGGACTTGATTATTTTGAGAATGTGGAGGAGAAGATACGAAAGGTCGATAGAGCTGGAGATCGGAGTGACAAGTTCATGGAGTTTTTGTGTAGAGATCTTATCGTTCAAGGTTGAACCTTCTGTCCAGTTCACGAAATGGAGTTGCAAGAAAGCCGCGAAAGAGGCATATGAAATAGACTAGACTCATGAAGCAAATGATTGAAACAGTACTTCAAAAAATACTAGTGAATGTAATGCACGATTTGCAAAATGTGGTGTATGTGCGTGACACTGATTACCATGTGTGCATGATTGGATGTTGGTAATGTGCATCTTGGGGGGCACCTGAGTCGGACACTCATGCGCATGATTTCGATTACCATGTGTGCATGATTGGATGTTGGTAATGTGCATCTTGGGGGGCACCTGAGTCGGACACTCATGCGCATGATTTCGATGTGTCATGCGCGCATGAATTGTAGATAATGCACTGGGCGCATGCACCTAAAAGGTGCATGACCCCCCGCCGACTTTCGATATTTGCTGTGCAAATTTTATCTAGATAATGTAGGAGGTGCATGCACCTCGGGGGTGCATGACACCGCACCGACTTTCGATAATTGAGTTGCGAATAATGACGCCCTTAGATGGAGTCTTCTTCCGTTGGTCAAGGGAAGTCAGATTGCTCTGCAGATAGCAAACAATAAATTTATCACTTGGATGAGCATTGACAAATGCTTTTGTGGAAGTCACTTCATTGTACACTGTGTGTAGTGGCTTCCTGTCTATCTCCTGATGGCCTTCTGTTACTGTTACTGTTTCTTCAATCTCAATCTCATCTAAATCTGGTCTGCTGTGGACCTTTGGTTTTGATTTTCCCAACTTTTGTGCTGACTTGTGGATATCTTGTTCTGATTCATACAATTCTTGTGTCGACTTGTCAACTTCTTGTTTTGATTTGTGCACTTCTTGTGTTGATTCATGAAATTCTTGTGTCGACTTGTCAACTTCTTGTTCTGATTTGTGCACTTCTTGTTTTGATTTGTGCCCTTCTTGTGTTGACTTGCAGGATTCCTGCGTTGACTTGTCCACTTCTTGTGTTGACTTGTCCACTTCTTGTGTTGACTTCTGGGAATCTTGTGTTGACTTGTCGACTTTTTGTGTTGACTTGTGTGATTCCGGTGTTGACTTGTTGACTTTTTGTGTTGTCTTTCCCACATCTTGTTTTGACTTGTCCACGTCTTGTTTTGATTTGTTGGAATCGTGTGTCGATTTGTGCGATTCCGGTGTTGACTTGTTGACTTTTTGTGTTGACTTGTCAACTTCTTGTTTTGATTTGTTTGACTCATGTGTTGATTTGTGCGATTCTTGTTTTAATTTGTGCGATTCACGTGTTGACTTGTAGGATTCTCGTGTCAACTTGTTCACTTCTTCTAGGGATTCTTGTGTCGATTTACGTGATTCTTGTGTTTGTTTCTGTTTATAGCTGTTGTTGGCAGCCATTTTGGATAGAGTCACAACCGCCTGAACCTGTCGTTCTCTTCCATTAGAGGATGTGTCACTGTCATACGCTGTTGTATATTGAGGGCGTGGTGGGTTGGCAAATCAATCCCCTCTCTTGATGGGTGCTACCAGGTCGTAGCTCTTCTGGCACAGTGGACCACTCCTGCGTTGAAAAGTTTTTTAGGATTTCATCTTCTGGCATTTCCATTCCAGAGTTTTGTTCTATCAATGCTATCACTTGATCTGTGGCGAGATCACCCAACAAAGGCACATCATTTGTCGTTAATTCACCACAAGCAGCATAATGTTCAAACATTTCAACACTACCACTATTGATACTCCTTTCGATAGGAGTGTTTCCACTGCGTATTTCGGACAGAGAGTATCCCGTTACTCCTCCGAAAGGTTCGAAGTATGGAATCCCAAAGACAGTTTGATAGGCTGAAGTTGGCGTTGTTCCAGTTCTCCTCATGGATCCATTAATGGCTGCAATCGTCCGCCCAAGAGACATTGTTCAATTTTAAGTAGTATTGTCCTTTGACCATTCTTCTGCCACATACGATTGTACCATATTCCTGATACTTTTATTCGCATTTTCAATCGATCCTTGATCCCTTGGTTTTCGTGGGCGTCCTTGGCAAGTTGTAATATGTGGGTTATGCTTCATTATCATTTCAATGACAGCATTTCCGCACAACTCCAGACCATTGTCTGTGTGATAAATCGATGGATAACCTATCACACCAAACATCACTGACAAATGATGGGCTATAGCAGTTGTCCTTTTTGGAGGTACAGCAGAAAGCATGACAAACTGTGTGAAGTGGTCCTTGCAACTCAAAATATATTTTATTTCGACGCCATGAACATCCAGCTCACCCTTGCCGTTTTCGTCCATCATTGTTACAAGGTCGCACTGGAAACAATCTCGAAATGCCAGTGAACGTATGGGTTTGACAGCACCACGATGTGGTGGTGCTCTTTTTTCCGCATGGAACACCGTGGGCAGCCAAGAATGTAGTCTTTCACTTGTCGACTTGTAATGTTGGCAAAGCGGGATTTGAGCGTGTTATGTGTAGTTTCTTCACATAGCCAGTAACCGACACTCACATGATGCTCCCGTTCATCAGCCGCCAACACACGACGACCTTGATCAAAAAGAACATACTGAGTAGAGCCGTTTTTCCAGATTTTGCGAACTTCTCGACGTTGGAACTTCTTGGTTCTACCAAGAGGATGCAGTGCTCTGAATCCAACACCTGTCCTAGGATCCGGTTGGCCCTTTGGAGGGGCTTTCGCATGGGAGTCTCCGTTTTTCCAGTGACGTAAAATATATATTTCATCTTCCAATTGTTCTCGCGTTAGAATTCGTGAATTACGGGCGAATTCACGGACAGGTTGAAGGTAGGTCCCTGTATCATCATCATATTCGAATGTAGTACCAAATACACGTTGATTGAAACGACAACGATGCTCTTCAATTAGAGAGAGATCGTTGTCTTCAGGGAATGGAGCAATGGCTGGGGTGGGTGTGACGTTTTGGTGTTGGTGCTTCTTCTCCTTTTCTATTTTGGACGGGATTTGTTTTTGTCGTACCTTAGCAGCCACTCGGACACGCGCCGCATTATCATCATGGGAAGATGACGACAGAAAACGATCGTCGTCATCACTTGGGTCATCATCATCAGACGATTCGGATGAAGATGAGGTCGAATAGGGTACTTTGGACGTTGGAAGTTTACGTTGCATGTGTCGCCGTTGGCGTGGAGGTTGAGACTTCAATGTCAAATTGGACACCATACCCATTTTTATGGACTTAGTTGGACTTGAATCAGAGGTAGAAGAAGATAATGAGCCATCATCTTTGTAATTACGTCTCTGTGTTGAGGAACGTCGGGACAGTCGCTTCCTCTTCTTTCCACGGGTATCTTCGTTTGCCTTTCGTAGCTGCTCTAGCAAGGGTTGTAATAATGCTAGATCATCCTCTTCCAAAACCTTGGAACGTGACTTCTTCTTATCATTCCTGCCCATGAGGAACGTAATCTTCTGGAAGAGCTACCACACTGTCGTCTCCAACCACAAGCTGTCCAAACTACCACACTGTTGTTTGCGACAGACAGATTACGTATCGTCTTGAATCTTAAAGGAAAGGAAAACAGGAAAGAAGAAGCAAGACCGTTTCGTTACAAAGGAAGCTAACAACTTTTACTGTGTCTAGGCCTTCTTACCGGGGCACACTTGTTGGTACTTAGGACTTCTCATCGGGTAAATAGCTCCTCGTCATGGACTGCGTGAGGTCAACCTTGGCAAACTCGCTTATGTGGTCCACTTCTCGTTGCTATTGCCCTCCTCGTCATCCTAAGCCCTCGTCGTCGCAGCCCTCGTCGTCGCAGCCCTCGTCGTCGGCATTCCTAGTAGTAAACATAGTATTACTCCAGACTCCGGTCTCCTATATTTTTTATCCGGATAATGTGTGTAACACGCTTTCTATGTGCAGAAAGCACGCTAGGTACCAACGCAAATTCCAACCTTAAAGCTAGAGACATTTCAATGAGATGCTGAATTTGATTCTATTCTTGCCTTTATGCATTGAAACTACTCTAAAAATCAGTGATAATTCAATCATCATCATTGTCCAAAAATTGGGCATCCTCCAATGCAACAAAAGCCTCAGCAATGCGTGGATCCAATCATGGTGAACAAGGAGCTCATGAAATAGAGTTCTGATCTCAGCAGATGTCATCCTTGCAAGGTTGTCTTTCAAGCTTTCTCCAACATCCAGAATCTTGTACTTTAGCTTTTGTTGTGTGTTGTTGCTGGGTTGTTGTTGACAACCCATATTCATTGTTGTCGTTCGTGTCACTGTACCATGAAACCATTTCAACTTTGAACCCCAACAGGAGTGCCATTGTCATCACAAACTGTCATAAAGCAATTCCTTGCGTTGTAATGAAGTCCTCCACGATCCTGGACAAAATCATTGCCACCCTCACACTTAATCAATGCACTCGCAATTTGGCTATGCCGCACATAGCCACGTTCCAGCGAGTCCAAACTGAACTCTCTCCAACACTTTTCTACTGCTGCCCACAACTCATCTGGGCTAAAAATTTGACTTCCCTTTGTGATCCCAGGGCTGGGAAAACACAGTCGTCCTTCACGTTTGTGATGGGCGAATTGGACGGCTGAAATTTAAGAATCCATTGACGCTTGGCAGATGCTTCTTCAAGAAAATTGTTAAGGGTCGTGGCCTGATGTGGTCCAGCTCCATCCATCTGGTATCGCACGATAGGCCGCTTCCCACTTGTTGCAACCTGCTCACACAGTCGCTCTAGGGCTGGGATTTCAATTTCTTCAAACCATGACAACAAGTCAAAACCATTTTCTTCTCTCTTTGTTTGCCTTGTCGAGTTCGGGGAGGAGCTTTGTTGACTTGACCTATCTTTCTTTTCAAATGCACTCCAACACCTTTATATAGAGGGGAATATTGCTGGCACCTGCAGCACTTCAAAACACTATCCTTCGGTAACACGGCATCATAAATTTTTTGGAGCAAGAGCATGGATTAACATGCAATGATGAAGAGTTGGTTTGATAAATTGTTGCTTTCATGACTGCCTGTCTTTGTGACTCTGCACCAGAAATGCATTCTTGGCCACAAGGCTACTTGGTCATAAATCTACCTTTACTGCTAGTAAAGATCTGTCAATACATGCTCTAGAAGAGCCACAATCGATTACCAACTGATAGCTGAGTTCTCCCCGGGTCAGAGAACAAAGCCAAATCAAAGATTCTATCATAGGGACAGTCAGGACACTGAAGAAGTGATGAAATGGTAATGTTAATGATTGTGAGCTTTAGGACTAAGGTGTGTGTGTGGGTGTGCAGGTCTGGTCAGGGTGCATGACTGATATATTCATGGCGCAGACAGTACTGGTATGGCTGGAGTAGACATGGATATTGTGTATTGGAAGTAGATGCACTTGTATATCATAAACCAATGCCAACAGCTCTTGCTTTGTTGTGATATAGGTAGTTTTCTTGGCGCGTTGCTGTTTGCATTCTTCAGGATGGACAGGTTAGCAGGGAACCCTATCTTTGGCTGTTCCATGCCATGGTGCAGGGCAAGGTCTATGACGTGTACGTGAAAATTCATGAATGGCAAGATTGTTCAGTCACAAATGCCAGGAATTTGGAAGTACACCCCAGGAACTTTTATGAAATTTGTGCCAACAAAGTCAAGAATGCAGAACTTTGGCCAATTTTGAAGGTGTACCCTGACCTTCACAACGACTTTCAGACAAGACATGCACTAATACCAGATGATGTGATGCCCTTTTTCACTGGTGATAAGATCAAGGAAAAGCTCAGCACTCCTCTCCGGTGCAATTACAACTCAATTTGCATAGCCATTAGCCATCATGGCTCCGTTTGCAATGGAGCAGTCATGCAAATTCAGGACAGAAGTGTTGGTCACTGCGTACTCAAGTAGAGCTCGAAAGGCACGTTTCTCTACTATATGAGAAGGAAACCCCATTCTCAAAAATCTTGATGTGAAAATGTTTCCTTGCATCTGCACAAGTGATGGTAGTCGGGACGAAGGAAGAAATCTTTTCTGGTTGTTATTTTTGTTGATACATTCTTCGCGAGTCTTCTTGTCAACGTCTTCTTTGTGGTGCTTCAAACAATGTTGCTGGATGTTTGAAGATACTCCAGAATTGCCGTGGATGATGATGGATTTGAAGAGATCTCTTATTTGCAAAGCACAATGGACAAATGGTCAATCTCTTGGCAATCCCGAGTAATGACTTGTCTCGAGTGTTTCCATCCGATTCAAGATACTCGGATGTGTCCACTGGTTGATTCTTGTAGCGTTATTTTTTAAACGTACCCAGTCAATGTGGCCAACAAGACCCCATAATGAAGACTTTAGGTTCTTGAATACGGATTTGTTGCTTGCTGAAAGGAAATGGGCTTCTTCTCTTGCTTGTACTTCTGCATCACTTCAGCAGAAGGAGAGTCGTTGTCGTTGTTGGAGTTGGCTTTGTCATCATTGTTGTTTCTGCTGGCACCACATCCAATGACGGTGTTGGTTGTTGCGGCGGACATGGGAGATAAGATGAAACAATGTCGTTGGAAGAGGGTTGTTGCAAAACGACTGGTATCATTGGTGTTAGGTGGTATCAGACTATATGTCCCAGGAGATAAGATGAAACAATGTCGTTGGACGAGGGTTGTTGCAAAATGACTGGTATCATTAGTGTTAGGTGGTATCAGACTATATGTTGACTTTGGCCGATGCAGGCGATTTGATTAGTGACAACAAAGTCAGTCTGGGGGAAGTCGCAAATTAAATGGAGGTAAGAAAGTCAGATATCAGTGGCTACGATTCGACTGTGACTTTGCCGGGAAAGTCAAGAACTTAAGCGGTTGGAAAGTGGGAATCAAAGTGGTATTCGACAGGGAGGGACTTGACGATTTAGACACTTTTAGTTCTAAGTCATTTTCAAGAAAAGTGCATTTGACAGTAGGGCCAAAAAGTGCAAAGCAACGTGACGTGATTCGATTTAACTTTCCTGAAAACGTTAAAATTTTGGAAATTAATTCAATAAGTCCAAAAAAATAAAGGTCAACTTCAGCACCCTGACTCTATCCTTATGTGCAGCTGAGATTGGTAAAAGTTGAAGGCATCTTGTGCTCCACCGGAAATATTCTTTAAGTGTGCCACAATGTACTGGCATGAGACGCAAGCATTTTGTCCAAAAATGGCCAGACCAGGCGCCAGGAAGTTGGGCTTTTCAACGTTCCATTATAATGAACTGGGGACAAACGTAAGGTAGGCTGATGTTGAACCAGGTGGCCTATTGAGACATCCAGAAATCTGCCATTACTATTGCATAGACCTTGCATATTGAATACAAACTTTTTCTTCCTTCGACAGAAAAATTTCTTGACTCCATATCATATTTCGGATGGCCTTTCAATCCATATGAGGATTCCATCAATGGCCCCTGTACAGCAATCAAATCCTGTACCACTCCATGCCTTCAATCCTTCTGCCAGGCTTTGTTGTTGTCCGAGGATGTGAAAGTCATTCACAGTTTGGAACAATTGTGAATGACATCAACAACTGCCCAAACAGATTTTCTACTTTGTTGTAGCTGACAGCATGGACGAGTGCCAAATCCAGGGCAATCTCACCAGCCATATACGGGATTACTTTAAGAAGCCCAATGCATTTCTATTGCAAAGTTATTGCACCCATGGATTCAAGTTCTTCTCAAAATGTTGTTTGTAAGATAGGTGAGAAATCTCGTTGGGTTTCATGTCGTGGGAACTAACAATTTATTTAGTCATTTCAAAACAAATCAAAACGTCAACTCATCTTTGTCGAATGCTACCTTTGTAGTTCATCTTCACAGCAGGTTGCTAACTCTCTAGAAATACTCTTCTTAGGCCCTGTTTCACGGGTGACAAAAATCATGGAAAAATCGACTTTTGACTTTTGATGTGGGTGGTTCTCAACATCGGTTATCAGATCTGGGGTACTGGCTTCATGGCAAAGAACAAAAAAGTTTCAACTTTCAACTTTTGTTTGAAACTTTTTGTTGAAACTTTTTGGAAACCCCGTTTCAACTTTTGGCATCCCCGACCTCTCTCCAACACGTCTACAAGAATTTAACACAACACACAACACTCAAAACCATGAACTCCAGAACTTTGTATAAAAAACCTTTCAATATTATCTGCTGTCGCTATAAGTGCTGGAGCAGTAACCAGAGAAATATTGCAGAAACATGGGCTCTGCTGTCATTCACCAGAAGAAGAGGGAACCGAGGAGTTAGGCCCCCGAAAAATGCCCCCGACAAAATCACGACGAGGAGGAGATGTTGTACACTTCCGTTGCGTCGAAGTCAAAGGGGGGGGGGGGGACTAAGTAATCGTAGTACGTAGACATTCCACATGCCGACAACAATCCGATATAATAGACCTACTTAGCTGTAAGATTCTGATACTTAAGTACTTGAAGTCACAATGGAATCCGTAGGAACGACGAATACAACATTGGCCGAGTCTCGATTAGGGCTTTGCTTCGTGGTCATATCCAACCAATTGACTATCTGTTCCATGGTCACAGGAGATAGTATCATATCTTCGGTTAAATCGTGAACTCTGTCTTCGGTCAAGTCGAGATCTACGGGGTTGTCTTGTCTTCTTTCACTCGTCAATAACATCTCATCGCTCTTCCTATGGAGAGATGACTGTGGGGGATGAACACACACATTCAGAAGATTTGATTACAATCACCCATCCCCAGCCCCACGCTTTTGGAAGCATAACCACACAATATACTCCAACCACCATCAAATGATTCAGCCATAGACAATGTGAAACAACAACAGAAAGAAAACCCTCTGCAAAACTGGCTCGACTTTCTTTGTCCTGACAGACAGTTGGGCGTCATGAAATGTCCCCCAAATTTATGCTCCCAATCAATACACTTAACTCTCCAACAAATTTATGGACTATTCCAGAATGTCTGGATATTTGTGACATCCGAAAACGACAAAATTGTAACATGATTCAAGACTTAAATGGTTCGTTGCAAGATTGACAACCATGGGTGATTCAAATTGGGGACTGTACAACGGCGAGGAAGGCGGGCATGGAGCAGCCTTAAAATGTTTCTTGAGGGTGTCTTGATCAAAAGTAATGCTACCATTACGTGTGGTGTGCTTGAACGTATCGGCAATAACGTCTTCAGATTACCAACCAAAGAATGGACGGACCTTCTTCCAGTCATATGCTTCCTGGTAACGACGGTGAACAGAGGCATGAAGGGTAGGATCATTACCATCTTCATCAGCATAGATAGAAAAGAAGGGTGCATCGCCAGGTCCATGATCACATGGTAAGTCCAAAAGGAGATTGAGGTTGCAGACAACGCGATCAGTGTACTCCCCATAATTGTCATACGGATGATTCGGCATACTACCATCAGTCTTGACTTTTTCCAATTAGAATCGTTGCTTGTCAGAGGATGTAGGAGAATGTGAATGGTCCAAAACACCGGGGTCCCAGGTGTCGGGCAACGTGAAGATGATCTGAGGTAAGGTGTTCATATCATCGTCACTGGAGATACCCAAGGAGTGAATATATGCTAATCCTTCCTTGATATGAAGAGGGATAGCACGACCATCAAGTGTAGTGATGCGTTGCTTACCATCAACCTTAACGGATCATTCATCAACAGCAAGTCCGAAATGTTCAAATTGACCAGGAGCATGGATAGATAAGCCCTTGCCATAATAAGCATATTCATTGAAGATGCCGACAATAGGTCCATCATTGGTCTCAAACTTTGCGACACATGTGACGACAGGAAGTCCAGTAAGTTCATGGTTATCAATACCCACAATAGTGATATGACGGCCAGTCTTGGAAAGGATGCGCATGTCAGAACCAGCAAGTCCTCCATTAGCACCACGGTCAATCAATTGATTGCCTGGTAGAGTAGATTTCCTGGAATACAAATAGCGTGGTACATGTTCTTCTTGTTTATGCATGTTGGCGTTGAGAGTAACCTTCTTGCTCGTCTTGGACTTGGCGTTAGAAAGGACACTAGTCAAGTCAGTTGCAGGATGATTGATATCAGTCGTCATGGCTTGGTTTATAAATTGTGTAACCGGATCTGAATCATCTTGATGCTCAGAAGCCATGCCAGGCGAGTTGTCATCAGAGGCAGGATCAGGTTTCGGATCAATGTCAAGGGCATGTGTTTGCACTTTCCTTGACGTTGTTGACGACGGTGCTTGAATCATCTTGTTACTCCGGTACCTTTTCTACAGCCTGCATGAGGAAAGTCATCCTGGTACGATCAGGAATGCAATCAGACATGCCACTAGATTGTCTAGCAAATGTAGCTATTCTTGAAAGTGTCGAAGAAATTGACGTGTTGTTCCCCGCCATTTGTCGTCAAGACGTAGATTGGAAATGTAGTTGGTTAAGTGTTGGACTTCTCGCTTTGTGAGATCATATTTGGTATGCAAGGAATGTAACTTCTGCAATACGGCACGCGCATCTTCATCATGTTCACGTTCACGTACATAGGCTCGACCTTGGTCAGTCTGGATGATACGGACAAGAACCGAGTAAAGAAATACTTCTTGCTCTTGGAAAAGTTCTTTAGCATACTCATCGTCTTTGGGTGCTGTATATTTGAAATTCAGGACATTGGATAGACCTTGGGCCTTAGCTGTAGTCTTGAATACACGCCAGAATGAATCGTAGTATCGTTCATCCTTGAATATCTCATACGCAGTTGAGTCGCGCTTAGTTCCTTTTCTGAACGCCGTTAGGTCTTGTTGAGATTGGGATGCGGCAGTAACTGTGCTGACAGATTTCTCAGATGACGGTGACTTCATTGGCGAGACTTAATCCAAATTTTTGCGATTTGCCAGGAATGTGCGGCGTGTTGTGCGACCAGGGGTACCCGGATGTGTGTTGAGTTTAAGTCTTGGAAAGGTTTTGAGAGGACGGGAGTTAGCTATGAGTAATTAACGCCAATCAACACCGAGTATCACATGTGCACCTCAATTCCAAAATGAGACTCACATACGCACCTCCATTTCATTTGATCAATCATATCTCTTCTCCTACCTTGTATTGAGGACAATGAACACTTCCAAACGGAAGCTGGTGAAATTTTGAAAATTTTACTCTAAGACAATATAGTTCAATTATGACTGTATCATCGTCAAATTTTCGATAGAAGAATCGGCAGTTTTGCTCATTTTTTGGCAGTCATCTGATACCCTGACAGATGCCACTTGTTTGAGGTTGATGAAAAGAACTAGAAGTACCACGGCGTATAGAATCCATTCAACAAGTATTCGAAGGATCGAACCATTGGGTTCCTAATAGTCCAATGTCGGGCAACGCCACTGAAGATGCTTCTGAAAAAGAAGGCCCAATTGTCGTTACGCAAGATCCAAACCCCCCAACCTTGCAGTCACCTCCACCACAAGAACCTTGCCCTTTTTCACAACCCCCTCCTCAGCAACAACAACAACCTCCTCAACAGCTGCGTCCTCCTCCTGCACAACAACCAACGACTTTGAACCGACCACCGAAGCAAACAAGAAACAGATTCTCCTTCGCGAAACAACAACTACGAGCACCACACACGTTTTGGTTGAAAGACGGTTTTCACGATGCCTTCCTTGCAAAGTTTCCACAACAGTCTGACTCGAATCCATACATGCTGAATGGTCGAATTGTTGCTTGTCCTGCCAAGAGAAATAATTACACCTTTTTCATTGAGTGGCAACATGGCGACAATATTCCAATCGAATGGTCAGTTGTGTCGTTCACTTCCAGTCAGACAAACAAGGAATTGATCAATACTTAAATTAACAGCCGAGGTACACAGCCTCAGCAACAACAAAACAATGCTCCTGCGGTCCCTACTCGAGTTGGCAACCAAGTTCCTGTCAACAGCCCATTGACCAAGAATACTGGTGCTCGTCCAACCGCACCACATGGTCGTGAAAACATGGTCGGGGGAAACCAATCGAATAGTGAGGACACCCTTCGGGCCCAAGGGCGGGCAATGCTTCGTACGATGCCACCAGATGACTTACCGATGGTCGCTGGACACAACACACAAACCATTGAGGCTCCAATCAACCAAATAGTGACGCGGAGATCCCTGGCAGCGATCGAGGGCGACATTCTCTCGGATTCGTCTGACGACGAAGAGGCATCTGTTCATTCGGACGTTGATGATAGGCCGGGCAATCCGTTGGACGAGGCAAGTGTCTCTTCTGACGACGACGACTCTGTTGTTGTGGAAAACTTAGCGGCCGAAAACGAACAACAGGCGAATGACCAGCAGGCAAATGACAATGGTTCAGCGGAAGACGACAATAACCAGAAGACGCTACTGGAAGTTTTACGCAGTCTAGAATTCAAGTACCAGGAACGCGAGAGTACAGTTGGGTACAACTGGGTTGGTACAGAGCAACGCCAGAAATCAATGTACCTTGGGGGCGAAGGATTACGACCAGGAATTTGGCAAACGTTTTCTACACCCTTTGAGTGTTTCCAAAGATGTGGTGGGATGACCAATCAGATGGTCTCGAATCTTACCTCGTCCACAAATGCGTACTACCATTCACACTTGAAGTTGCGGCACGCGTCTCGGAATGGTTATTACCATTCACAAAGATGGAAAGACGTAACAATCCAAGAGATGTACAGGTTCCTGGGCATCTTGCTTAAAATGTCTCTAAACCCGGTTGATGGTGGGGGGTACACTGCTTACTTCCAGACAACTAACGTCACCTACAATTTAGGACCAGATGTCCCTCCAGTGGAGATTGAAGATAGTCGGGGTTTTGCCGTGAAGTACATGACATTGAATCGCTTCCGGCAGATACGTGGGGCATTTCACCCCGAGAACAAGGTTGCGGCTGCTGGCGGAGGGGACAAATGCTACCAGTTTCGTACACTATTGAACCAACTCAACGAGACATCGAGGAAGACATTCTTTGTACCCAAAGACATGGCTTTTGACGAGGGGGGAGTGGGTTGTCGCTCGCGAATGTGCCCGGTTCGCCAGTTCAATAAAGACAAGCCACAGAGATTTCGGGTGGACTTTTTCATTATGGCATCTTCCTCCAGTTATGCCATATTGCATCTTGATGTCTATCAAGGTGCTAACGCAACCAACTCGTATATCCGCCCTAGTATTCATCGCTTTCCGACTACAATGAAAGCTGTTTTGAATGTTTGTTATGGTTTGGGCCTTAATAAAGAAACACAAGGTATGCACCATATCAGTATGGATAACGGGATATGGCCCCACAACTTGCGGTCATTCTTCGAGAACGGTTCCATTGTTTCTCTACTGCAACGGTTCGTTCCAATCGACTCGGATGGGACAAGTCGCTAATGAACTTGTCGAAATCAAAGGACAACCGTGGCACTTTCAAAGTGATCCATGACTTAGTAAATGGAATCCTATGTGGGCAGTGGGTTGACAGTAAGGTTGTCTCATTCGTCTCTAGTTTGGAGGACACTGGCCACGGGGTGGTAAAGCGCCAAGTTGGATCGAGGAAGAAAGAGTTGAATTGTCCAAATCCTTTGATAGTGTACCAACAAAACATGGGATCCGTGGACAAAGGAGACCAAATGAGGATCCAAGCAGGATCCTTTGGTACGAAAGGGCATTTCAAAAAATGGTATAAGAAAATATACCTCGCAGTCGTGGATTGCATGCTCTTGACTCATACATTGCATGGAATCTCTCTTGTCATGAGCAAACTGTCAGAGGCAGACGCAAGCGACTTTCAAGACACGGCTTCTATACCATTATTGCGCAGTGTCTACTACAATACGAGGGTACAAGTGACGACCTGGAGCAGTCAACAGCATCCATACCTGACAATCCACGGTGTGTCGACGGCCATGTTCCAGTCGAAATCACAGGTAGAGCCCGGTGTGTTGTGTGCATGGTCGAATATTGGTGGATGAAAGGCAAATTGCCAGGGGGGGGGGGGGATGTATACGAATGTTGGCAAATGCGCCAAATGTGGCCTTGTTGCCCATTTGGCTCATTCTAAAGACAGAGCGAACAAGGGTTGGAAAATGCATGATCATCCAAGTTTCAAGGGACTGACATGTTTTGAAATCCTACATTCACAAGTCAGGCAACACGTTTTCCAAAAGAGCAACAGTGGACGGTATGATTATACCATCAACAAAGCTCATCCAGTTATTTGTGATATTCGATTGAAACATGGTCTAGAGGAAGTTGGACGAGGGAGGAGGAAAAGAGCACGGAATGAGGATGAAGACAAGGATTCACAAGTAGAGAACAATGAGGAAGTGGAGAATGAAGACACAACAAACGAACAACATAATGAAAATGATGGTAATGAGGGAGGACAGGTAGTGGAAATGTAACGTAGTACTAGTAAGATTCTTTTATATCTACTCCTATTCTAAGCGCGATAACCAACATACGCTTCACCCTCTTCATTGGGGAGAATGTCACGAATGATGTCGACCAAGCAGGCTGGTAGAAGGCGACGATTGCCACGGCCAAGCTCGCCTTGAAGAGTGCGTGACATGCGACGGTACAACTGGTACTGGATTTCTCTTTTCGACTTGTTGCGGCGTTCCAGGTGAAAAATAGATAAATTGTCCATGCTGGAAATTCAAACAAGGATCTTGCTTGCAGTCGCAACAAACTTGCTGCCAGAAAACAGGACGTCCTTCGTGCTTGGGTCCGAGATGCTTCGAAACAGCATCGAAGACAGCCTGATCATCATTGTCGAAACAGGACTCCTGCTTCACGAACCGTGTTTCGTAAACACGGTCTAGCTGCTGAGATACAACTCCATTGTTGTGTACAATGCACACGTCGTCGGATGCCATGATCAGTGCCACAGCTTCAGATTCACCGCGAGTCTTGTTGTAGAATTTGGGGGCACTAGAAAAGACAGGGATGGCTTCGGGATTGGATGTAGACGATGCAACTTGATCAGGAGAAGACGACATGATGTAGGTAAGGAGATCCTTTAGTACGATCAATGAATGAAATGAGATAATGAGAAAAAATGACACGGCTTAACTCTTACTAAGTGCTCTTCTAATTTCCGGTTAAGGGCGAGGTGCACGAAATGAGGATATTTGCACCTCGACTATGTCTAATTGAGGTGCACATTAGGTGCTCGAAAAGTGCTAACAGGCCCTCAAGGCGATTGGCGTTAAGCTTCGGTTTCCAAGGCTTCACTCTCTTCCGAATAGTCAGAGTCGGTACCAGACTCAGATGGGGCAGCACAAGCAACAGAGGAAGGGGTATCACCTTCAGCCAAGTGGTTCTCGGTCTCGGCAGGCAAAAGGTAGATAGTTGCATGTTGGTCCTCGACGTATTGGACCTCGTGGATGTAGGCAACGTAGTTATCTAGGCGTATGATGTTAGGAGGCAGAGGGCAAGTCATCGCGTTCACGACATAGATGGTATTGTAGTACCGTGCCGGATGCTCGAAGGTTAGGAAGCGAAGGTGGACAGCACGGATAGGGTTGCCCGAAAGGGCGGCCAAGATGAAACGACGCTTCGGAGAACGATGAAGTTGGTCGTTCAAACGTTCGATGTCTTCTTGGTCAACAATGTGGGTCACCGATTGGAACTCGCGTTCGATCTGGGGAGCTCGGGGTCGAAGGTGGCACAAGTTGGCTGACGGAAGTACTTGATGTGATCAGCAATCAACCGGGTGGTACGACGGGATCGAGAAGGTACTAGCGGACATGGCGGACTTGCAGGCCGGAGTAACGGCGCGGGGGTTGGAGGTTGAGGCTGGGTTGGAGTCTCGAATGGGTTGCTGCTGGAACTGTCGATGGAAACGTTGACCGATGTGTTGGAGGCCTTCGGTGTCGGCATCAGTTCCTGTTGCACAAGGCTATCAGCCTGCCCGGGATGACGGTTGGCGAACACAAGGGAATAAGATTTGAGACTGGTAATCTGTTACAATTCTTTCTGAATCGTAGGGGCATCGATGCTCGTTAGAGCAGACAATCAGGTAGTCACGAACCGATACATACCTCTCCACGGGTAAGAGAGGAAAGCAAGTCGAAGTCTATCAAAAGCATAGTCGGGACACAAAGAAGGATGTGATAAATGGTGATATTGTTAGATTATGAGTGTGTTAGGTTCTTGGCGGCAACAGGTTTGGAATAGTTAGAGTCGATTCATATGATGCATGATGCGATAGCATGAAGCTATGTGACATGGGGAATCGATGAGATGTAGAATCAAACCATCATAGACGGTGAGAATTCTAACAAAGACAAGGATACCAAAGTTGGTGCTACAACATATCTGAGTCTCTTTTGCATTCCTTTTAGGACAGATTCACCCTGCATTCACGGGTAATGATTTGAGATAGCAGAGGCATTATGTTTCTAGGTGGTGTATCTTTGGGCTGTGTCACCAAATTCACATGAGAGAAAACAGCTAGCCTGTACAAGAAAGTTTTGTCATGTGTAGTCTATCTGTCAGTAGATTCATTCATGAATTATATTAAGTCATGTGAAGTCCGTCTGTTGCAGCTTTCAGCCATGGATATTTTGAGTGCTATGACGTTCTTTGGGTGAGTTTCTTCATTTTCTGTCTGGAACAGGAACACCCGGAACTATGTCCTCTTCGGCGTTATGACCACATAGCTAGAGGACACTTGTTGTCTTATAGCTATCATAGACTAGGTATCTTGTTGTCTTTTTCCTGTTTGTCGAGTCTGTCATTTTCAGGGAGCGGGCCGACACATACAAACCAGTGTGACACAATTGATTGTTGTACTGAGATCTACACTAGCTAATTATTATCGATTTGTTGGTCCCGCTCTCGACGGTCAATATGCACGACTCCACTTACAAAACATTCCGTTCCCATTTCAAGGGCAATGGTTTCAGGCTAAGAGACAAGTTGTATGGTAGTGTACATCGGTACAATATTAAAGGTACAAAGGTACTATAAATATACCAAAGCACGGTCCCAGATGATCCATAACTAACCGTGGATTCTGCACGTGCTCGAGAACTGCCCTCCCCCATCGTACAGTCACTATTTGTACGCAAAATGATCAAGACAACAAGACAACGAGACAAGAAGACAAGGAGACAAGAAGACAACAACACAAAGACAAGAAGACAAGAAGACATCAAGACAAAGACAACAAGACAACAAGAGATCTCAGTACAACAATCAATTATGTCACACTGATTTGTATGTATCGCCCTGCTCCCTGAAAATGACAGACTCGACAAACAGGAAATTAACAACAAGATACCTAGTCTATGATAGCTATAAGACAACAAGTGTCTTCTAGCTATGTGGTCATAAGACAACAAGTGTCCTCTAGCTATGTGGTCAAAACGCCGAAGAGGACATAGTTCCGAGTGTTCCAGTAGCCAGGAAAATAGTTTAATTTAATCACATTAAAGATGGGAATTGTGAACGGTAGGGTTTTTTGCATGACTTCATTTACCTCTTATAACATAATTTAGTAGTTTCCAGCATTTATTCTTAACTTTACCACCATTCATTCTGAAACCACCCCCAATTCAAAAAAATCACTTCCCTCCATATGGAAAATGTCCAAGGGGGTAACATCACTGAATACTTTGTTTGGTCAGAACTATGTACAAGAAGACACAACATTCACCATTATATCCCCTCCAAATAGGTGAGGCGGTCACACCAAATTTGGTCGCCTGTCTTGGCAACATGCTAGGGAGAGCTTGCTTTCAAATAGGGTGGCTTTGGCAACATGCTAGGGAGAGCTTGCTCTCAAATAGGGTGGCTTTGTCAGCTCTCCAACTGCCACCCCGGTCCTTGTCTCAATGCTTGAAGGAACAGGATTTTTTGCTCGGGAGAGCCAATGCTCCTACGGTGGTCCTCCACAGTCAGACTGACTATCAAGAGCAAGAACCCACACAGCAACAAAAAAGCATCCTTAGACAACAAATCTTTGACTGTCCATAACTTTCTTAGTGTTAGTTGGAATTTCAATTGCTCTTCACCGTTCCAAAGTTCTTCTCACGCTGTTGTTGCTGGAATATTCCCATTTGATGCACCGATGCTTCATTCAGAAACACTTTTCAATTGAATTTTGCACCTTGTTGTATGGATCAGAGCTGAAAATCCAGCTATTGACTTGGGTTTGGTAAGCTCCAATGACTGGCCACTTGGACCCAGACTTTCATAGTCAGGGCAGTCTCACCTCTCCTAAGATGGGGCAAACTAAACTGTTGTCATCGGAAGAGATTTGTTCAACGCTGAAGAAATTCTCTAACAAGGAGAGTGGAAGCAGCACGAGTGTAACAGTTCCTTTTCATTGATTCAGTTCAACCAAAACATGAAGCTCATTGTGGACAATGGGAGCTAAGTGGATTGTCCAGGCTGGAGCTCAAGCAAACACTAAAAGGCAAAAGCAACGATGGAACAAAAGGCCAGGAAACAACAGTCAGAGCTGTTGTCAGTGGAGCCTCTTCCGGCTGAAGCTCACCGGCTGAAGCTCACATTGCTGCTTCTATTCTTGAAAAGTCTGGCATTGTTTTTACAATGAACAATGAAATTCTCAAGTCATTTTTTCTGAGGGTTCACCAAACTATGGTAAACCTGTGTTGGTTTCATTGCATGATTGGAAGGTCACCAACACTGTCCGAGGTGGTTCTATTTTCTGTCCAACAAAAAATGAAGCCACGAAAAATGAAGCCCCCTTGTTCATTAAACCTCCCTATCTATTTAGATTGCTGCCAGACCATGCTGTCCATGTTGTTCTACAAGTGTTGAAGAGTGTGGAGAAAAAGGCCCCAAATCAACCATTTTGGCATGGATAAGCCAAAATTCCAAGAGTATTGCCGTTGGGATCCATGCTAACCGAGGGGGTAGAGGACTGGTACAGTCTGGTACAGTCGAAGCTTAACATGATGTCCACCAAAGAGAAGGAGATTCTTGTGAGTTTTATACAACGGTTAGAAGATATCTTTGAGCGATGGGTTGATTGGTCAAACTTAACAGGTTTCAGAAATGCGGCTGTTCACCAAGACATCACAATGATTGACGACGGGCATAGAGCCACCCAGTTTTTCTCATCCATTGCATTCGGACGGAATGTTTACCTCCAAGTACATACAGACTGTGATCCAGTTTTTCTCGTCCATTGCATTCGGACACATACAGACTGTGATTTTGGATATTCCATTGTGCCAGCTCTGAAGGTAGACCCAGAAGAAGCTGATTTGGAACAAATTCTATGCTACTTTGTTTTCCCAGTGCATGCACAGGTGGTAGCCTTGCGACATGGAGATATTATCATTTTCAACCCAATGAAATATCATTGCCTTTTGAAGAAATTAGTGAAGGGATGTGTGTTCACCCTTTCCTGTTACTTGAAGACAGCAGTTGTTGGAAAAAACGACAATATATTTCCTCTGACAAGGACGGAAGCCAAAATTGCATGTTTGCAAACGAAAGGAACATAGAAACATGACTTACTAGTGTTCGTCCCAGAAATAATATTTCAATTGTGTCAATCCTGAACATAGAGACATTGTCTACTAGTATGTACATCACAAGTACTACTCAAATTGCGTCAATCCAAATTGGTAAGAATGTAACATATGGTCCCAAATCATTTTGATTGCAGTATATAACATCCTGTAACAGACCTTTTTTGTATTTGTTTCTATTCATCAACCATGTTTTGTCCATTAGAGTAGCCCCGGCAAAATACAAGTCAGTGTTATCTATCAAGATAATTCAGTAGCAGACATATTACTTGTTATCTCTCATTCTGATACGGGAAGAACAAGAGGAAACAGGATCAAACAACCCTGATTCATCTCTATGAAGAACTAACAAGTGATCGGATGTTGGAACATGGAAGCTAGTGAACGTTTGTCACTTTCTTGTTGTTGAGAAACAAGGCAGAGCTTGTGCTCAAGCACACAACCGGACTGAAGCCATCTTTCTCCAACTGTGGCCTCCAAGATCATTGGCACCACCTCTCCTGGCATGGAAGACTCTCCCTTGGGAAAAGGGTTAATATCCATCCCTTGAGAACCAGAGAAGACACTGACCAGCAAAGAAACTGAAACTGAAAGTCTTTGATCTATACAACAAGACAATAAGTGTAGAAGTAAGAGAACATTTAGAGCCCACTTGATGAAAAAGAAAGAAATTTACAGAGTTACTGTTTAGGTTGATTCAACAAAGGTTACACACTTGTCCTCATCATCATGTGGTCCAGGTCACACTATATAGGTAACATTAACAGCCAACTGCCCCGTTGGAATTGGAAGGACCATACAAATAATCTCTCGAGTATAGAGCACCAGTCACAATTCTTTCTTTTAGAATAAACCAGCAGTTACTTCCAACAAGCACTTAATTCTGCATTGATCTTCTAATTGCAGTGTTTCTGGTGTTTGTGTTGGGTCAATTCTTTCTCCACCACTCTTCAGGAGTTTATAACTGTCCACTTACACTCCATGGTGTTAGGCATAGACTTCAAAGACTTTACTTATCAAATTCATTGGTTTGAGTCGCAAGAACTCAGACTCGTTGTCCTAACCAGCAAACAACAGGTAGGGTGAGTGTTCAGACTTTTGTTATTCAAATCACACAGCGACCTGCCTGATTTTGGAACTCAAGAGTGCTGGTTTGACTGCCATCACCACCAGCAGCTCCTTCCATGTCTGGGGCGTGACCAGTGTCACCTCCGGTCTCGACCTTGTTCCGCTTGGTCATGGACCGTGGCACTCGCACAATCCTGCCATGAATCTCATCTGGTTCTAGCGTTTTGGGGTATCCTGGCACTCCATTCGATCTTTATTCTTCTGTAAAAAAAGCAAACTTTGCACGTACTCTCCACGGCAGGAAGCAGCTCCATTATCTGCTGGGTTGTCATTCCTTTGCGGGGCCGAATCTTTAAGGGCCCATCAAAGTAGTGTGGGCTCATACTTTAGGTCCTTTTTCAAATGACCGTATCTAAAAGCGATGAAAAAACACTGCGGAGGATTTCATTATAGGTTTAAAAGTATGTTAATTTTTAGAACTACGGGTCATAAACATTAAACGTTCCTATTTGTTCTTCACGGTCTTCTGAGTACAAGAGGAGCGCGAGCGAGGAGAGGACACGGACATAATTGCTAGGTGTATCGCGACACGTGACGGATGAATAAGCCCCCACGACTGCCACCAAGACTACTATGGTCGTCGCTTGGGCACGGAGTACAGCCCTGGGGGTCAGAGGCAGGTGTGCCCATCGGTTCGAAGCGCGCCTCGAGATCGTCCATCCGTCGGGTCCCTGCTTGGCCCCATCATGTCGGTAAAGCAACCAGCCATCCCACACAGCCCCTCATCGAGGCTGTCTGTGGGATGGCGATCATCCCGAGCTCATGCAACAATCAAACTCGATTCTCACTTTGCCAACCCCAATCAATAGAATCTCAATCACCCAAAAAACTTGGTGCCAAATTCGACTCAACAATCAAATGACTCGTGCTCAAAGCCCTGCTGTGGTGCAACCAATCTTCCCCAAGGGAATATCAATCCAAAGGAAGGAGTCCAAGGTCGGTCAAAGACTGGAAAGACCTCTCCAAACCAAAACCCCAATCAACAGAATCTCAATCACCCAAAAAACTTGGTGCCGAATTCGACTCAACAATCAAATGACTCGTGCTGAAAGCCCTGCTGTGGAGCCCAAGGGAACAAATGGCATCTCTCTTTGCAACAGCATGATTTTGGCCCTTATGAGAAATGTGAGGTGCAGCGCAGTATCCAACAAGCAGCAAGAAAAACAGACGAGACACAGGAACAAGATGCCAAGCAATCACCAAACAAAAAAGCAAGAAGTTGAGGAAGAAGAAGAGCATCAGGAGGGTGAGGAAATGCAGTAGGAAGTACAAGAAGATGACGAGGATCCAATGTCAAGTAATGAGGAAGAGCTGCCGCCACCACCAGCTCCACCAGTGCAACGGCATCCTCCACCACTGTGGTCAGGGCGAGGCGGAAGAAGGTAACTGGGTGTATAACGTCAGAACAGGGGCGACATTGAGTTAGTATGCTGATGGGAAAGGATGGTTGAAGCTGTGAAGAGGAGAGTGAAGGTAGATCTCCAGTCCAAGCAGTAGGTCAAGTTGGAGTCGGCCGAGTGAGGTGAGACGTCGTAAATAAGGGTACACTGGGGAACGAAGCCATCGGGGTCAGCGGTGGAACAGACAGGCAGTACTACATAACTTTGCGCGAGCAAGTCTGCCAAGTCTGCCAACATGCGATTGACTTGCTAATCACAGAGCCGTATCGACAAAATATCACAAAAGGTGTGCTAACACAATGGTCCTTATCAAGGCAGCACAGCTTCTATGGATTTCTATTGCAAGCCAAGGAGTGTACAGTCTAATATTGTCAACCGTATAGTCAAGATCAACGGAATGTGCACCGACTTGGTACCCATCAGTCACAATGTGCACCTTCAGAAACTCAAAGCCAAGCACGTGTTTCTTAGGGGTTGCGTGTACAAAGCTTTCTCCCAATCAACATGGAGCAGACACCTTTGGAATTGATTGGAAGGAGGACTGTTCACGTCTGATCATAAGTCTCATATCAATGACTAGGAATAGAGATCTTTATTCATGTATTAGGGTGATGGACAAATGCCGGTAACACAGTGGTAATTTAATTCCCCTCTAAGTTGACTCAACAGCCGAATGTCAATTTCCTTTATATAGTTTTCCATGGAAGCATTGAGGATATCTGTAGATTGGGTAGCATTGTAAGGTTGGGTAGCAGAACTTTTGGGTAGAAGGATTAGGTTGGTTAGTAGGTTTAGTTAAAACAATTCCATACATTTCAGCCACCAAAGTAGAACAGTGATGTCCACAAAGGGTTGATGAAGGTGGGATTGCCAAAGCTTGCGGGGAAAAAATTACTTGTCAATACTAGTCAATGTTCCAATACTTATGCTCATAAAAAATGTGGATTTCTAGCACAATTATTAGGTACCTCATGAGGTGTAAGATGAGGAGCCTTTTGAGGTCCCAACAGGGGATGAACGAAGGACCAACAGAGAAAGTGTTGACATCTCTGTCTAAGTCTTTTTCTCACAATAGGACAGCATAACACAACAGAGAGACTGGCACATTGCTGCACACACAGGAGTAGGCATATGCTGGAGCATTGGTTTCTCTTCTGACAGTCATGTAAAGGACACTGACAATGACGATGAAGAAACAACCCCAGATAAATATGATCAGTATGTGGGCACAGAGGGTTGCTGAGAGGACTTGACTTGTGGTCTAAATTTGTCTGGTATGTTAGACCAATCAGACTCTCGGAATGTTTTGGAAACCTGGTGTTACATTGTCATCTCTGGAATGTTGATGGATGAGTGAAGGAACCCTTGCTGTAGCGAGGTCACCAAGATACTCAATGTCATCGACTGATAATTCTTTGACAATACTACCGGTGTTGAGACATCTATTTAGAGGAGTTTCTCTGTCTCATAATTTGAATGAGGAGTATCCAGTCTCACCCTGAAATGGGTTAAATCCTATGATGAGTAAGGGAGTGAAAGAACAGAGAACTTCTAATCCAAGGAAAGCAGGAAGTCCTTATACTTATTTCAGTTCGGAAACCAAGGTACCAGAATCGGTACCAGACCATGCAGTGTATTTTGTCAGTGGAACTATGTCGTTTGAAAGCCATCCAAATAAACAACAACGGCGTGCCCGGTACCGTTCTGCCCTTACGAGGCGGGAATCAGCACGGCGTTGCGAAGACACTTTGTCGCGCGTCACCCTGGCGACGAAATACATGTGTCGGGTGAGTTGGGTTATGTTCGATGCAATCAATGTAACCAGTACCTTAAAAATTACTGCTCCCTCGAGACGACATCTTGCTTCGGCTGTCTGTCAGAAAGGAAAATGTAAATTTAGAATGTTTTGGTAATATGGAGGAGTTCTTCTGGTTCTTTGCAATTTCTGTTCAGAAAAGAAGTAGCAAGATCAGATGCAGGCATCCAGTAAGTTTCTGTTTGAGCTTCATCATCTTTTGCACAATTGTACCGGTAACGATTTTCAATTTTGAGTTTTGTCATCACTTGCGCATGGATTATCTGACCAGGGGCTTTTCTACCAAAAATATAAGTTGCTGTTTTGGGAATTGCAGGATCATCAAAGAAGTCAACAAAAGTACAGGACTTAATTAACAACGAAATGAAATGTCGACATTTTTCATCAGTAAATTCAGAAGGAAAAAGACGTGTGATCTGCTGCAATAGACAAAAATCTGGATCATAGCCAGCCTGAACACTGTGTATTAATCTTGCAAAAGAGAGACAGGCAAACATGTGGGATGACAAAATGGGAGGTCGTCCATGAATTGGTAGGAGCTGTAGGACATCCATTGTTAAGACCACCCATAAAACATGTTGATGTTCTTATTTTGCAAAGAATAATGTCCAGTACTGAGAGTATTTCTGTTGACATTTGACTCATTTTGTCCAACAATAAAACATCTAATTGTCGGAGGAATTGAATTCGTGATGGAGCTTTCATCAAAGTCAAAAGTGCCAAGTCTGCTAAATGTCCAGGACTGTTGGATTTTTGCACCGGAATACAAAAGAAGACGTGCAGATGGGAGCCTCCAAGTTCTCGCACACGTTCACCCAACAGGGAACTGCAATAGCAATTCAAACCATGTACCATGCTGAAATAAACCAACTGTAATCTTTCCTGATCCAGGATCACCAATTATAGTGACATTTTTGGGGATTTCCGTAGATGCTGTCATGTATTGTGAAATTGATTTCATGCAAAGAGTTGTTACCATGCTTCTCGGCTGTGCCGAACTGCACGTCCATACGATCATCAAGGATGGACAATTGTTGGTTGGTTAAAAAAGGAGAAGTTTGAGATCGTGTTTCTGGTGATAGAAGAGACGAGGTGGTTTCATTGACTAAGGAAGGAAAAGGAAATGGGTTGGGTGGAGATGCTATCGGAGGATTCTGCTGTTGTGAAGAAGTGTTTTGTGTCTCAGCAATGCTGTTGGTTCTACCTTCTTGAGGTGATGCTTGAGACGCTTCTGATACACCTGGCGCCACAAAAGCCTCTCTGGCTTGCTTTGAGCCTTCACACCATTGCTGATGCTCATATGAGTCATTGAGAAGAACCACAGCATCAGCAGCAGTGTCCTCAGTAGCAGAAGAAGTGTCCCCATTGAGCACAATGACATGCTCAATCCAAGGATTGTCGGCTCAACATGACAACTGAAGAAAAGAGTGTTTGATGACCTCCCAGTAGCTTCTTCCATTTCCACCAAATTGAGTTGTCTTTGCCTAACCAGAGTCCAGAAAAATAACTCTTCCACACAAATAAGCTTTCTGTTCAATTGACATATCACTGGCATCCATGGAATCCAATGTAAGTTCTGTCAGTGAAATTCAACCTCCACAAAATCCCCCACTCACCAATTTTTTCATGCTGATCCAGAATGTCATGGACTCTGAAAACATATGATTCCACAGTTCTGTGAAAAGGATCAAACAATCTCACATTTGGACATGGTCATTGAGGGACAAATGTTCAAACCCAACCCTTTGCAGACCAAAAATTGCAGAGTAAAGTGTCTATAATTTTGGGGTAGATGAGCACTAGCTCTACCACAATGCCTTTGCTTGTTGAATCACAGAAGCTGAGCAAATCCAAACTATACTAAACCATCATTTCCAAAATAAACACTCTGGTTATGAATGCATTCAATGCAGGTGTTTGTCAGGATACACTGAGTTAAATCAGGATTTCTTCAAGTTCATCAATAAAACAGGATCTTTTCCCAGGAGAACAGGGGCACTCAAGTTTTTCAGACAGAAACTCAAATGGGTATGCATATATTGCTCAACAACAAACAACAAAATGGCCAGTTTCACCTACACTTCACCAAGAAGAGGCAGTCAGTTCCAAGTTTCCACTGAAGATGGTCTTTGATTCAAAGTATTCAAGGCAACAGTAGAAATGAATGTGTTTGCAGCCTATGTCATTCAAGAACTTTCTCAAGAGCTTCAGATTGCTATTGCAGAAACAGCTATTGCACCTTCTTCAGCTGATACAGCAAGTCCCATAGAGGTGAAGGAATGGGAATTCGAATACAAGGCGGTAGAAGAAAATTGAGTGGCTGTAGAAGGTTTTTGGTCATCACTTTACAGCATTCTCCTGGGGCAATCCACCGACATTATGAAAGATAAACTCAAAGCTCACAGCACATTCACTGTAGTACAAGCCAATCAAGATGGCATAGAGCTCTTACAGCTTATCAAGGCAACAACCTTTACCTTTGACAGTGACCGAGTGTACACCGGTATGGCTATGGACAACGGTATGGCTATGGACAAAATTTGGCCCGAATTCTACGGTATGAAGCGACATCCTGGGCAATCAGTCCAATGCTTCTACGAGGCCTTCAGGGCTAAAGTGAAAGTCATCAACGAAATGGGCATCCTCCTATTTGACCAAGTCTACGTTCAGGAAATTGCTGGGAAAAATGGCCGCGCAGGAGCACCGTCTGTGGCCGATAATGAAGAAGCACAAGAGAGAATGATAGCCAACCGATTTGTGCTGCCTGTCTCCAAAAGGAGTACAAGGCACATTTACACTAAATGGAACAACAAAAGAAGAAGTGGTGGATTTGTTCATTATGCTAAATGAATGTATTGAGAAGCATGTACCATTTGTGTGGGGTGATATGAAAGAAGCCAGAAAGGAATACTTAAGCAAGAAGATATGTCCTTGTAACAAGATAGAGTTTCTGTGGCTTGCTCTTACAGACATGACAGCCAATCAAAATGAATATGACATATGTGAATATCATATCGATAAGAGAAATGACAAGGATTTATCAGAGGTTGTAATTTTATCAACGGTGGACCAACCGACCATGTGATTGTCTGTGATTTGTTGCACAAGGAAGTAATCAATGATGCAATGAAAAGATCGGATGGTGATTTTGGCGATGCTTTTTGTTTTGTCATGAAGCATTACAACTCTTTTCAAGATGCAATTGTCGATTGAGAAATTGATGGAAGAGATGATGGCACAAAGACATGTTGAGGATAAGAACTAAGCCCAACACCCCATACCACCTCCTGAGTCTACCCCTACCCGCCCGCCGTTCGGTCCCGAACTTGAGTCCTACCACTCTCAGACTTTCAATCCGCTCGCGTAACAATGGCAAGCATGGGATGCTCCTATGGTTTCTACGGCCACTTCCCCTTGGAACCTACCGGTAGACAACCCTTTATGGTTCACAAGTACACATCTTAAGTATGTGTACCTTGCTCCCTCTACGTATCTTCCTCTCCTTCGCCGCACCATGGAAAAACGCAGCCAGTTCACTTTCGATTGGTTCATCTTGCAGGACAACGATCAACTTCCCCCACACGTCGTCCAATGCTGGGCTTTTCTTGGTATTGTTGCACTCCCAACTGACCTCCAACTCGTTGACCCAAACCTGCCCAACAACACTCGACGCCCCTCATACTCCCATGAGCTCCTTCACACGCCCAGTCACCTCAACAATGACTGGTTACGCCAGGTCCAGCAATGATTCCCTGAAATTGCTCCTTACAAGTTTGCCTACAACCATCCTCTCTTCTATCGCTTTTTGTTTTGCGAGGCACAAACGTTTTTCAAGAAAGATCTATGATATGCTGGAAGACATAAACGAAAAAGAACTAAATTATTCCGGCAGTGTTCTGTATGACACTATGATTGAGTTCTCCACATGAATTCGCAGTTAACTTTTTCCTGGAAGGACGTGATCAGTTGTAGGTGTTCCAGGAGTGGCTTCATTTTTCCACTATCATGCTCATATACATGGGATGCGAGGTGGAGCATCTCCTCCTAAGTATTTTGCGAATGTGTTGCAGTTATGATGTGGTATTGCTGTATCAGTGCTACGAGTTCCGCTGGGGTGTTTGCTGTGTGGGAAAAGTCTGCTTCGTCCATCGTGGAACTACCCGAGTTGTTGTCATCCTTAGTTGTTGTCGTCCTTTTGGAGGGCCGTGATGAGTTGGTATCTTGCATCCAACATGGCTGGTTGCTGAAGCCATGGCTTCAGAACTCAAGGTATCACAATCTAATACGAAAAAAGTCGCACAAATCATGAGATGTGGAAAAGCACAAACTGTTGAAAAACATGGCTGGTCGCTGAAGCCATGGCTTCAGAACTCAAGGTATCACAATCTAATATGAAAAAAGTCGCACAAATCATGAGATGTGTAAAAGCACAAACTGTTGAAATGGTAAAAAAAGATAAGTACATCATCTATGGGGTAATTGCACATAAAGGACCCCCTGGTCTTGTCCAATTGAAGTTGGACTACATGAATAAAAAAAGCAAACATACTTGTCTGGTTAATGTCATCCTCATCAAGTGGGACCTTCATCACCTTCAGCATTTTTGCAATTATGCATTTACAATCATATCATTCCCAATTCTCATAGCTTACATATGTAATGTCACCAATAGAAAGATTCTTCATTTCTGAATCACTATTATCTCAACCCATATCAGAGAAATCCAAACCTTTGAACATCAGAATGAATGCTTTCATCTTTGCCCAAAACTGTGTCCATACACATTTGACTCTAGCTCCATGCCACTAGAAGAGCACAGTGTTTTAAACTGGGGACAACAGATTGGTACAATGGTAAACAAAAAGATCTCTTGAGTCACTCTATTGTGCAAAGCAGGTCCTCAAGGCACTTCAATGGAGTTGAGAGAGTCCTCTTGGAATGACAGAAGGAGACTCAACATCAAGGTCCTTCATGCTCAAAAAACTTTAACCTAGAGATGATAATCAAATTGCTAAGATTGCTGCAGCAAAAAGATAAAACGAACGGAGTTGTTGATGGTATTCCTCAATCTTCAAGGGGCATCTCGTTTGTGAAGATGTCGCACATGTGTTTAGTGGACAACCCGATGTCTTGTTGGAGGGAACATTCATAAATGTGGCTATGAATGTCCCTATCCAACACCAGATGGGCTTCAGGCCCACCACTGTTGTATGGGTCGAATGGAAAAGGGGCAAAGCCACTCGGATGGTTGTCTCCTTTCCATCGTAAACTATACTTTTGGAGTACACCACACTGGCTGAAGAGAATGTAACAAGCATTGGATGCTTTATGGAACAGAACACTGAGATGGCAACAATACCAGTGTAAGAGGGAATCATGCTTCAAGCAAAAGATGTGGACAACAACAGCAGGGACAGGCACAGCACAAAGAAGTGAAGGCACTGATATATTACATAGCACATAGAAGTGAAGGCACTGATATGTCTGTAATCCTCCTAGAACTGAAATTTGTTAGTCGTAGAAAACATGAACATCAAACAAGCTACGATCAATCATCTTCTTTAATAAAGAATATACACCTCATGATCAAGAGTAATCAGGACTAAGGTAATACTAGCATCCTTTATTAATGATGCCTCGACACCTCGACAGGTCTTACAATTAGAACTTGAATTGCCAATGATTCTTTCATTCCAATCTGATATTGATGAACTCTAGAGTTCAACAACTGTAACCTTCTTCCGCCTCGCCCTGACCACTGTGGCAACCCCCACGGTGACCCCCGTCCTCCACATGTTGCAGGTTCTTTGCACACCAATATCACTGATTGACGAGTCTGCTTGAAAGCATTATACATAGCTACCGTGTCTTCGAGGGCAACATAGGATGATCCAAACAAACACTTATCACGATCGTCCCCTAGCGGTTTCTCTGTGCAATGAGCAATCATCGTTTCAGAATCGGCATATTGTTGTTCACTCACGCGACCTTCTTAAACCATTGTTGCCAGACTAGAGTACATGTCGGGACGTTCATGTCGGGACGTTCATATCGGGACGTTCATGTCGGGACGTTCATGTAAAGTAATCACGTCTTGTTCGATTGCAATGAAATCAACTTCGCTTCCTTTTCCTTGATTGGTAAGTGTAGATGAATCCAAACCACTGTAACATGCACCCATCTTATTCATTTGAAATGAATTTGTGAATTCTTGTGCTTTTGCTTTGCAAAGAGTTCATGGACAAACAACAGCCGGTGCAAATTGCCCAGATGTATCTGAAGCAACTGGTGGCAATGGATTCTTCGGGACATGTACATACATACCATGTGGTCTCTTCGAATGGTAACTGCATGTTGCAAATTCGGGGCCTCCGTCTTCCTTGAACAAAATAGAAGGAGAGATGGCCCAATTGTCATTACACAAATTGTAATCTAACAAAGTCAGGTTACTTACTGGTGTCAGTAGTCAGTCAGTGGACTTAAGTTGTCAGTAAAAGTACCTCAGGTGGTGTGATTTGGGATTGGAATGGACAGATTACTTGCACTTGTCGCCTCATAAAGGCAAATAGAGTTGTCATTTTAGGGCACATAATCAAGAAATAACATAAATCACAGCACTGCTTATCAAAATGAGCTTTCCTTACGTCGAGAAACGAAATCGCCATTTTCTCACAACAGATGAAAGTGGTGTTCTTAAGGAGTGTATGATTCTTATTAGTCGCTATCCCATATTCAAAGTTTGGGAGGATGATTGGAATATCACCTGGAAGTCCACTTTAGAAAACGCACTTGGTTTCAATCCCGCCGTTTGTGTTTCACCTAAACCAAGCAAAACAATGAATGGAGGATGTTGGACTACTGAACCGTGGAGCGGATGGCATTCTTTACCGTGGATGAATCCTCCGGACTATCTTCAGCCACACCCTAGTGAATGGAGGATGTACATGCACTACAAGGTCACTTATACCTGGGGCCAACCGCAAACATCACCTCCTTTCTTCCTGGTTCAATCACTTTGTTCTAATCTACGTCCAGTGCCTTCTGCAACTGCTCTCTCATGGACAGAACATCATTGTGCTCAACTTGGTCCTTTTGCTGCTGATGTCCGGGAAGCACAACGGGCCAAAACTACCGCCTTATTCAAGAGTATTCGTTATTTTGGCCTTAAAGAACACTTGGTCTCTTCTTCCAAGAAGCGACAATACCCTGAATTGGAGGAAGAGTACGACCGGTTGTGAAAAGGGACAAACTGTGGACGGTTCAATGGACATTTGGCATCATATTACTTTTCTTACACGATGCTCTACCTCATCTGATCGTGTGTTGCAGCGAGATATAGGTAGTGTTAGTGAATGCATAATGGACTTCTTCATACCGGGTTATCAAGGATCGAGGTGGCAAATAATCGTATCCAACTAGCTATTCATGTCCATCATGTCCAATTTCATGGCTGCCATGTCCGTTTTGATGTTCGTGATCTCGTCCACCATGTCCACTTTCGTCACCTTGGAGATCTTGTAACTTCTTTGGTAGTCTGTTGGATCAATTGAGTAGTCTTTCCAACTCTATCGAGTGTTCTGTTGGATTTAGTGTGGCATCTCCCCACGTCCCATTGGGAACCACTGTGAGTGCTGCATTCAGCAGGCCTCTCAATGTAATCAAGAATGTGGATATTGACAAACAGGAACAATTCCTTTTTAAAGGTATCATCTTCTGTGATGGAAACAGTGTTGTGTTTGTCATTTTTATTGAGCCACTTGATTATAAAAGAACTGACATGAAGAAGGAGTTCTTTGAAAGTGTATCTAGGAATGATGCAATGGTGATTTGATGGAGACTCTGGACAGGGTTAATGGCGGACGAGCAGCAGATGTGGGAGAGGGTGGATTCCGTTAGTGTCCAGGTTGACGCAAACAGGGTTCATGTGACCTCCACGTCAGAAGATATCTTGAGCATTTATCATCATAGCATCTTGTTCTGTATTTGGAAACGGCTCCGGATGATAATGAAGAGGAAAACTATTATCGTGCAGTTTTATCATCATAGCATCTTGTTCTGTATTTGGAAACGGCTCCGGATGATAATGAAGAGGAAAACTATTATCGTGCAGTGAATCTGTTGAGTAACAAAGATAAGCAGCCCTGGCAACTCACTCGCATTCACGTAATGGACCACAACGACGTGTCGACAAAGTTTCTCGACACGGAAAGTTTTTCTGCTATGCAAGTGACCATATTGATGGTTTTGATGAGACGTCATGGTGGGAGTATTTGTTTGTGATGGAAGGTGTCCTTGTGATGCCGGATGATGAGGAAAAGGAATTGGAGGAGTTTATTAACAATCATTTTATCGGATGATGAGAAACAAAACTTGGAGCAGTTTCTTATTGATTGTATTACTTAGTACTTCCTAACTATTAATATTTATTTCTTACCAATGCTTGTCACATGTGCATCAAAGTTGTCGATCATATACACAAAATATCCTTGTGTTCCACTTAGCAATTCTAAATTGCATGGTTAAAAATGAAGTCCCGAGGATAGACAGAAATGACTGAAGTCTTCCCATGCATAGGAATGGTGGTACCACCAAACCCAGAGAGTTACTGACCAATTCACCAACTCTTCCAAGACAACAGCCCTCATGTACATGATTGATGCAGTACCCTGCATCTTACATATGGAAAACAGGATGGGTTTGAAACTTCTCACGATGGTTGTAAGGGAGGATTGGAAAATACAAAGAGCATGGTATCGACCAAAAGTTTCAGGACTTTCAAAACAAGATCAATGAGACTGTGAACAAGTGTCTATTAGGCTGTGAGGACCTTCCTACACAACGGCAGGTCCCATATGATGACAAAGCAAAACAGATCTCGACCATATGCATGGACAGCATCCAGATTTGCCGTTTTGTCGAGGGTTTTGACTGCCTCATTGACCTGTGTGTAGCCGAAAAAAACCAGAACTCATTATTATGGAAGAAGTCTCTTCGCCACTACTCCACGTCAATGAGATTGGTCAACTTCAAAGGTGACATGACAACCGACCAGATCTACCAGTATCAGAGAGAAGCTGATGAGTTCACCACTTGGGGGCCATGTGGTGATAAACTCCCCCTGTAGCTCTGGCTACAAGGGAGGAGATTCACTCACCCCGCCGTTGATGGTGTGAAGTCCTTTCCACACGGACAGATACTCCATGATCTTATCTAAATGTTGGGTGGGCTCATAGATCATCCTGGAGACTTTGTCCCCATTGCTTTACATGAGCATCAAGCCTTCCTGGACTTGGGAAGTGGGCTTGTTCCATCCAAATGGACAGCATTCCATTGTCAGCATACCTGGGTAAGACAGGGTATGCATTCCAAATGTGAATGGGAAAGGGCATGAGGAGCTGGGCGTCGTTTGTGTCATTCCTCATGGGGCATCGTGTACATTTGCACGACATGATGATGGCCAAAGAGGGTGCTCCACCCTGTTTGAAGATAGGAAACAACCTCTTGTTTTTTTAGAAGTTGGTTTTATTGCAATGAAGTTTTCCTTCTTCACAAGGGGGACAGGAAATCTTGAGGCCTCACAGGAATCTTGAACTCCAGTGTGTTTGGCTGGAACCACAGCTGTTCCTTGTGGTTCACTAGATGGCGGACCACTGCCATTATCAGAAGGGGTGCTCCCGACTTTTTGTCGGTGGCTGAGGATACAAAATCTGAATCAGCCATGGCATCCCGAACGGCATCATGAAGATTTGTATGGTTGGTCCGAAAAGGAGCCACCATCTTCTGTGCGTATTTACAGACTTGAGGAGGAGCAGAAAAGGAGCCACCAGCTTCTGTGCGTATTTACAGACTTGAGGGGGAGCCGTTGATATGTTGAAACCATTGAGGAGCTTACTGTTGGTAGCTGTGACTTTTTTGTCAGCTTCATCATATTTCACATCGTTGTCGCTCTTGCTTCCTTTCGTCTTGCGGTAGGGGGCGACCCCTGTACCCCTAAGAATCATGACCATTTACGCCTCTATTTCCAGAACATTAACGGCCTGGAATCACAAACCAATTTCAGCCATGCTCAGACTGTGGCCATCACGACCATGGGCGCCGACATGGATATCCTAGGCTTAGTCGAGACCAATGTGGATTGGTGCAACCCCCATGCCCAACATGAAATCTTCCATCAATTTAATCGAGTCCTCAAACCGTGCACTATGGCTACGGCGTCTTCATCTGTCCGGTATCATACATGCTACCAGCCTAGTGGCACTTGTATCTTGGCCCATGGTCCATGGCAACCCAGATGCCGACAGCGTGCGGATCCGTTACAGATGGGCTGCTGGTCCGCGCTCCTTGTACGGGGACATCATCAGCAGAGCAAGTTAGCAGTGATTTCCACTTACAGGGTGTGTAATCAAGATCCCAGCCAAGCCGGTGGCCACACCGCCTTTATGCAGCAGTGGCGTCTACTTCGGACCCAAAACCCCAACAACACCCCCGATCCCAGGAAGCAGTTCTTCCGCAACCTCCAGAAGGAAATTCATGAGTTGGTATTGGACCATTACAAGCGACCTCCAGAAGGAAATTCATGAGTTGGTATTGGACAAGTACAAGGTAGTGCTAATGATCGATGCAAACGAGAGTTTGTATGACGGAAGTGGCCATCTCCTGCGCTTTGTCCAGGAATGTTCCTTGACCGACCTCGGCACCCCCCGGCACATATCAACATGGAACAAAACGATTAGATTACATCTTTGGGACCCGTCTCATTGCAAATTGCACGGCCCGAGCGGGCATCTCAGCTTACCATGAACTTTTTCCCTCTGACCATCGAGGATTGTTCGTAGATCTCCACATCCAGCAATTTTTCGGGGGACAGCCTACTCCCCTCGACACGACTTTAACGCGGCTCCTGCATATGCATCGCATCAACCACGCGTTACAATATCGCACCCACGTATTAGAATACTCCGTCCAACACAAACTGGTTCAAAGATCTGATCGTCTGGAACAACTTGCCTCCGAAGATCCTTCCAACCACGCAATCCCTTTTGAATGGAATTATCGAGTTAAGTCGAGGTATGTTGTCGGCCGAGAGGAAGTGTGGAGCCCATCACACCCACCCTCTCCACACTTCCCACCCTTGGTCTCCAACACTTGTTAATGCCCGCCGCCGGGTTCGGTTCTGGTGCATTTGGATTTCTGAGCTACGCACTGAAAGATATTTTTTGGACGAACGGGAGTGGGATCCTCCAACTTTTGAGTCTCCTCCTACCCGCCGAATGCTCCTCAGCCACTTAAAAAAAGCCAAAAGTTACTTGTCCGAATGTGAACGCAACAGTGTCCTATTGCAAGAGGAATTCCTCAAAGCTCGAGCCAGATAATCAAAAGAAGGCTGCAGTACTGGCAGGGCTCCAAGGTGTCAAATCCGTCCAAAGAGTATTTTATCGCTTTAGGACCATGCTACGCAAACATCAATCAGGCGGCGGTCTGGCATTCCTCAAAGTTCCGGCTGTGGATCTGGAAGGGCGTGCCACGGGCGAATACGAGTGGCTCCACGACCCGGATCACATTGGGCCACGCCTGATCAGCAGAAACTTGAATCATTTTAGCCATACCCAAGGACCCTTCTTCACCCAGGGACCCACCCTCGACTGTTTAGGCTGCAATGCGTGCCATGGCCATCAGGGCATCCAGTGTGCCCTCCAACTGCCAAACCTCAACCCCGCCACCGCAGCGCTTTTAGCACAGCTTCAAGGGCCACCACTTTCCCGAATTTCAAACGTTATTATTACCAGTGCTGCTGACTTACGACGCAAATTCCAACGGTGGAAAGAGTCCACGTCTACATCCCCGAGCGGTGTCACTGTTACTTCTGGACCTTCCCAAAAAAAGATGATAATACAAATGCCCCCCAGGCAGTTCTTGCTCATCAACCAGACAAGCTCCTTCTGGCCAGAGCCAATCCCAATTGCACTATTAGTGGAGACCAAATTACTACCCACAGTGACACCTTGGCCATCAGTGCCCCCGCTGAAAACAAATGCGCCCACTTTTTCGATGTGACGGGCCGTGCCTTGACTGCTTCCTTTCAAACAGGTCATTTTGCCGACCGGTGGCTCGGAAAAAGATCCAGGGGACCCCAAAATATACCGTCTACGGGTGATCCATATCTTTGACAGGTTATGGAATGCTGGCTTAGAGGTATTCATCTATGGTCGCGACGAAGACAGAATGTGTGTATATGACAGTGGACGCAGCTAGCCTACAGGGAAGAAAACCCAGGAAAAAATGGGACATTGTTTACACCATATTCTCTAGGAAGATAATGAGGAAGTGGAAGCAGCCATCAAGGAAACCATCTACAAGTATGGGATGCAATCAGCAACAGACTTTTGAAGATGGGACAAAGCTACCTCGATGGAAGCCTAGGTCTACAAACTGTCAACTTATGGGATTAAGTAACCGAAATGCCAGTTCAGTCCCTCTTGTATTGTTGGCTCTCTGGATGAAGAAGTAACAATGTTCTCAATGGCTGAAGATCCACGATAATGTGCAACAAATGCAGTCCATGCCGCATGCGCCTGCATGGGAAGAGATCCAGTTATACATGTTCCGGTGTTCAATCCATCGCCGCCTGCAACAGAGTCCAAACACGAGCGTTGTTAGCATTGTATGTAGCATCTTCCTTCCATCTCCTATAGGATCGAGCTATATGTGCTGTTTGCCTGCCCTATATATTATATATTATATATATGAGGGATCTTCCGCTTCGGCTTATGGGTTTTGGGTGATACGAATGATATACGATAGAGAAACAACAGATTGCCCACGATACTGGTTCGAATGTTGGGGCCAAAATGCTGGGGCCAAATTGCCATAACATCGGGAACAGCTCTTGTCAAATTCATTGGGGTAGTCTTCTTCCGCCTTCACCGCCACCATTGGATTCAAAAGTGCGAACTGGATGGATCCTGCATCAAGGGTACAACTGGTATAAGAGTAATGAGGACAAAGAAAACAAAGCAATTTTAAGTTTATCTCGGTACGGTCAGTCCTGGATTGACCATCATCGTTCCATCTTCTGCATCAGACAACCCGCCTGGTTTCTTCAACGCCGAGCACAAAGTTTCTACATCGTTGTCCGAATAGTCCTGCAGCCAATTTTCTGAAAGGCCTGTCAAAGAGCCACAGCTGTCATGGTTGTTGATAAAGCTCAAGGACAAAACAAACGCAACGCAAATGGATTTATGAGCGAAAAATGAGATTCAGTATTACCTGCACCGGGTTCTTTAGAATGATGTACAATGAATGGCGGTTTCAGTGGAATAATGGAGTTCCTCGGCCGTTCGGTAGTAGTATCTTTTGGCGGTCGGTTTCGCATTCTGTTTTCCCTAGCGGATTAGGGTGGATCATGCGTCCGTGAACCGTGGTCCCCGTGACTGTGACACACTCTGTCGATCTGTTTCCGCAAACGAGACCATGGTGCACCAATTCAGTGGGCCGCATGGAGGTCGATTCATGTGTCATGAAATGAGGGTCGACCTGGATGTTCTCTGCCTTCCCAGGCCTTGCCATTTCCATGGTGCTAATGACCAATGGGTCTGATAAACTGAACAAAAGTAGAGAGATAAAAGATAAAATTATAAGGGGTCACCTCCAGACTTAGACTAATGTAGGGGAGATTTCGTTCAAAAGCTAACAACATAAAACACTCTCAGCTCAATCCATCAACTCGACACTCTCAACTCCACTTTTCTCCAACGTACAACACAACAACACCTGTCACTCCCCCCTCACGCTCTCCTCATTGCCACCCTTCCCAAACACCACGGAGAACTAGGAATCCCTAATGCACAGACCATGGCCCTCCCCTCAGCCTAACTCTCGTCAATCCAACCGACAAGCACGTCATCCAAGCAAAGTGGGTGCACCATGGGAAATGTTTGTTTAGATCATGCCTAAGACTTTGCCCCATGGGAAATGTCTGTTTAGATCATGCTTAAGACTTTGCCAAAGCGCGCCCACTTTGTTTTGGTTAGATCACCCGGGAAGCCCACAGCAGCTTTTTAGGATATGGTCGCATATATGACTGTTTGGTCGCAAAGGATCATTTTCTCATTCCACACACAAAACGAAATATTCAAATGGTCCCTAGTGACATCCGTTCAGACAAGAACCACCACCAATATTCATAGTTTGCACATTTTCAAGAAAATTTAATGTTTTGTACTGATCATAACCTTGAATGAGTCTGACAGATTGATGATGGATACCCCTGAGGCTGAAGTGTTGGGGCAGTGTCTAAGATCTGTGGATATCATGAGTTGCTGAAAAGTCAGGGTTTGGGCAACAGAGAGATGTTATTTCTGCTACTAGAGCCTCTTTTTCTTACTAAATTCACTTTACTGACATCCCCGTCTCTTTGCTAGGGTAAACACCAGGATCCCATGTGTCGGGTGACGTGAAGATGATCTGAGGTAAGGTATTCATGTCATCGTCGCTGGGGATACCCAAGGAGTGGATGTAGGCTAACCCATCCTTGATGTGAAGGGGAATAGCACGACCATCAAGTGTAGTGATGCGTTGTTTACCATCAACTTTAACAGATCGTTCATCAACAGCAAGTCCGAAATGCTCGAATTGACCAGGATCATGGATAGATAAGCCCTTTCCATAATAAGCATATTTATTGAAGATGCCGACAATAGGTCCATCATTGGTCTCAAACTTTGCGGCACATGTGACGACAGGAAGTCCAGTAAGTTCATGGTTATCAATACCCACAATAGTGATATGACGGCCAGTCTTAGAAAGGATGCGCATGTCAGAACCAGCAAGTCCTCCATTAGCACCACGGTCAATCAATTGATTGCCTGGTAAATGTAGATTTCCTGGAAAACAAGTAGCGCGGAGCATGTCCTGCTTGTTTATGCATGTTGGCTTTGAAAGTAACCTTCTCTCTCGTCTTAGACTTGGCGTTAGAAAGAACACTAGTCAGGTCAGTTGCCGGAGGATTGATATCAGTCGTCATGGCTTGGTTGATAAATTGTGTGACCGGATCTGAATCATCTGAATGCTCAGAGGCTACGCCAGGTGAGTCGTCGTCAGATATAACTTGATTGGGGTCAGGATCAGGTTTCGGATCAATGTCAAGGGCATGTGTTTGCACTTTCCTTGGCGTTGTTGATGAAGGTGCTTGAATCATCTTGTTGTACTTAATGATCAACTTGCGATCTTCTTCAGAAAGTTTAAACCAGAGGTCACGCGGTAGACTAACCTTGGACGAAGAGGATGGAGAGTCAGATGTCACGTTAGTGTTGTGAACATGATACTCCATATCATCTTGTGAGGTTATGTCAGTATCTGTATCTTGGCCATATAGTGATTCATGTTGTTTGACATGTCGACGGCGACTATGAACAGATGACTGGGTTGCTTGATCATGGTCATAAGCTGCGTCCAGAAGAAGACGGAAGTATGATTGATAGCAAAGGGATTTCGCACCGGATTTTGTGTTCACCACATTGTCTAAGATCTCGACTCGGCGGAGATCAGGTACCTTTTCTACAGCTTGCATGAGGAAGGTCATCCTGGTATGATCAGGGATGCGATCAGACAATGTCACCAGATTGTCTAGCAAACGTAGCTGCTCTTGAAAGTGTAGAATAGATTGACGTGTTGTTCCGTGCCATGTGTCGTCAAGACGTAGATTGGAAATGTAGTTGGTCAAACGGAGGACTTCTCGTTTTGCTAGGTCGGATTCGGTATGCAAAGAATGTAACTTCTGCAATACGGCACGCGCATCTTCATCATGTTCATATTCACGTACATAGGCTTGACCTTGGTCAGTCTGAATGATACGGACAAGAACGGAGTAAAGAAATACTTGTTGCTCTTGAAAAAGTTCTTCGGCATACTCATCATCATGGGGTGGTGTGTATTTGAAATTCAGAACGTTGGATAGGCCTTGAGCCTTAGCTGTAGTCTTGACTACACGCCAGAATGAATCGTAGTATCGTTCATCCTTGAATACCTCATACGCAGTTGCGTCGCGCTTAGTTCCCTTTCTGAATGCCGGAAGGTCTTGTTGAGATTGGGATGCGGCGGTAACTGTGCTAACAGATTTCGCAGATGACGGTGACTTCATTGGCGAGACTGGAACTTGGCTAGGTGGTCCCTTAGAGAAATCTGTGTTGATCCTCCAAGTGTTGAACTCTTTCCTCGTTAGGTTCATCCAGTCGCTATTGGATAGCTTGTCTTGAATTTCATTGGTCTTGTATATGGCCCAATAAGCCAAGAGCTTGATTTGCTGTCTTGTGGGGCCTTGTAGATCATGTGTCTGTTTGTTGACCTTGTATTGGGTCAGTTCGTTCATGGATTCCTCGGTATTAGTTTGCATATACGAGATGATATGGGTAATGTTCTCAAAACCATAGAATTTCATCCACTTCGTTAAGTAGTCGGCCATTTCCTTGGTAAAGAATTGGCAGACAGTAAATATGATGTGGTCGAATAGGTCTGTGTTCGAGACATTGTCTTGGTTATCTTCTCCCTTAGGAGTCGTAGGTGTCTTGGGTGATTGAGGATCCATGGTGTTATTTGGTTGGTTCGATGTTTATTTAATGTGCGGTGTGATTGTGATGTGGTTTATTTAATGTGTGATGTGATGTGAACCCGGATGTACCACGTGTGCCACTTATGTACCACGTATGTGTTACCCGGATGTGTGTTGTGATGTGCGACTCCTGGACATTTCCGTTGATTCCGACAAATTTTCGCTGAGTTTCAACACGGGAATGTGTGGCGTGTTGTGCGACCAAGGGTACCCGGATGTGCGTTGAGTTTAAGTCTTGGAACGGTTTTGAGAGGACGGGAGTTAACTATGAGTAATTAAGCTTCGGTTTCTGAATCTCCACTCTCTTCCGAATGATCAGAGTCGTTTCCAGGCTCAGATGGGGCAGCACAAGCAACAGAAGAAGGGGTATCACCTTCAGCCGAGTGGTTCTCGGTCTGGGCACGCAAATGGAAGATAGTTGCACGATGGTCCTCGATGGAATGGACCTCGTGAATGTAGGCAACGTAGTTATCTAGGCGTACAACGTTAGGAGGCAGGGGGCAAGTCGTCGCGTTCACGATGTAGATGGTGTTGTAGTATCCAGTTGGGCGCTCGAAGGTTAGGAAGTGGAGGTGGACAGTACGGATGGGGTTGCCCGAGAAGGCGGCCAAGATGAGGCGGCGCCTCGGAGAGCGATGAAGTTGGTCGTTCAGACGTTCAATGTCTTCTTGGTCGACGATGTGGGTCACCGATTGGAACTGGCGTTCGATCTGGGTCTCCCCACGGATGATCTCGGGATCGAAGGTCGAAGAAGTTGGTTGACGGAAGTACTTGATATGATCAGCAATCAACCGGGTGGTACGACAGGATCGAGAAGGGACGAGCCGACGAGGTGGACTCGGTGGCCGAACCAACGGCGCAGGCATCGGAGTGTGAGGCTGGGTTGGAGTCTCGAATGGGTTGCTGTTGGAACTGTCGACGGAGATGTTGACCGATGTGTTGGCTGCCTTCGGCGTCGGCACCAGTTCCTGCTGCACCAGGGTATCGGGCTGCCCGGGATGCAGGTTGGCTCGATAGATCTGTCGTACAGGAGCGATAAGCTCATTAGTATCCATAAAACCACAAGGAAATAAGCTTTGAGACTGTTCATCTGTTACAATTCTCTTGATATTGCAGTTGCAGTGGCATTGATGCTCGGTAGAGCAGACAATCAGTTAGTCACCAACCGATACAAACCTCTCCACGGGTAAGAGAGGAAACCAAGTCGTAGTCTATCAAAGGGATAGTCGGGACACAAAAGAGGATGTGATAAATGGTGATACTATTGTTAGATTGTGTGTTGATTACTACGATAGGTCTACGTGAAATGTTCAGTCCTGCCAAGGGTCATGTGTCATAGGTTCTTGGCGGCAACAGGTTTGGAATAGTTGGAGTCGATTCATGTGATGTATATGACATGTATATGTGGGCGGATAACATATACAGGGTCAACAGCTCTTGCTTTGGGTTGGCATAGTTGTTTTCATGGCGCGCAGCTTGTTGACAATTTGGAGATTGTGGGAATGGAAATATGGTCTCGCATGATCGTGTGTCGTGCTTGGGATACTTAGACAGTTGGATCGGATAGGATCCGACGGCGCTTGGATGTTGCTTGGGCGCGCTCGATGATTTCGGGCGCGTACGCTTAGGGCATTAGTATAATGTCCGAGCAACGGCCAAATTTACGTTCGTTGTAATACCGCACGACCCAGTTTAGTCTTGAGAGTGAGTTCGTCAATCTATTCTCACTTTTCATGATTTGCGAAGAAATATAGGTCGATATAGCGCAGCTAGGGAACATAGCTCGAAGCTAGGTGGCATGATGCGATAGCACGAGGCTATGTGACATGGGGAATCGATGAGATGTAGAATCTAACCACCATAGACGGTGAGAATTCTAACATGACTACTGCCCAGTTTTATGATAAGTTGGGATGTTGCAAGGACATAATGATACATGGTTGTGAATCTACTGTAAGTGTATACCCAAAGCATTTATAATTAGTCATATTTCAATTCCTAATTCTAACACCAGTTATTCTCTACTCTTCACATTTGCACACAGGAAGGAGTTGAAGGAGGGCATATTGCATGTCACCTACACCAATAAAAAGTCTCTGAGGTTTGCTGCAGATCTTGTCTTGTGAGCACAGAAAAGGAGTCACTTGAAGTTGACAGGCTCTGGGTCCATGAGGAATGTAGCCTTGTCTATTGAAAGAATCAAAACAGAAGAAACGGGCTTTGGTTCTTGGTGGATCAACAGTTAAAAAAGAACCCAAAGTCAAGGCACTTCTCCCCATTGCATGCTGGATCTGTGCAAACAACACATTGCACTATCAACTTCTGGATACATTCTTCAGCCATGGAAAATTGGACATCTTGCTGTCTAGCTCTCTCAATTTCCTGTGTCTGTCCATTCTCTTGGGCCTTTTTTGCAAGGTGTCAGTGGATGACATAGACTTTAGAATCTGTGAGCCACAGCCCTTCAATCCAAAGTGGTTCTCCTATAAATTCAATGGCAGTTTGAGGTGGCTATTTGTATTGAAATTATATGGATAGTGTGGGTCCATGAACAATTCCCTGCTGGTGACTGGCCAGATATCAATATTGTATGGTCTTCAATCAACCTACATGTTGCTGATGCAGGTGGTCATCAATGGGCCAAGACACAAACAGGTACACATGACTATGAACGGAGGACCTATGCTCTAGTTAGAGCTAGAAATGAGACTGGAACACGCGAAACTATGTCGGCTATGACCTCACGCGCCCTATGCTAGCAGACAAGGCAGCATTTTAGCTTAGTACTAGCTAAACAGTTCTAGTCCTTGTCGTTTTGGCGATTGTCTCTTGTTCAAAAACTGGGGCAATAAAAACGGTGCTCACCGTATTAAGCCTCATGAATCAAACGGTCACACACATGATGAAATTTTTGTCTTGTCATGTCTTACTTATCAATCATTTGCTAAGCCTGACGAATAATGTAGTCTACACTACATATCTTCTTAGTCTTTTGAGCCATCGGTAAATAAGCTCAACGGCAAGGACTTTCTGCTCACCACGATAGGCTATAATATTCTTGAATAGCCCAGTTCTCATCATTTGGTCTATTTACAGTACCTCCAGTACCTCTCTAGTACAACAGTACTGCAGAAAGCACGAGTCGTGCTTCTATTTTGTCGTGGTGCTCCCACGGGATGGTTCTCGCCGACCTCATAAAATGAAGCGGACAAGACGACAAGCGGACAAGATGAAGCGGACAAGACAACAAGCGGACAAGATGAAGCGGACAAGACGACAAGCGGACAAGATGAAGCGGACAAGAAGACAAGAAGACAAGAAGACAAGAAGACAAGCGGACAAGACGACAAGCGGACAAGACGACAAGACGACAAGCGGACAAGACGACAATCAACGACAAACAAACCAAACGCAACAAGTTCTACTACGAAGTTAAGCTACGGCAAACTACGGGCAACTACCGGAGGCAAGGCTACTTCTCAAGAGGAGATGTTCTCGGGATCATAGACAACTGGACGCAGCCAAGCTTTCGGTCCTAAAATGCGCTGCTTGTCGATGGCTCTCTGGAGCCGGACCTTAAAGATTGCGGCCATCGTGTTGGGGCTCTCCAATCCACACTGGGCAAATTGCTTCACAAGAGCATTCATCGCCTTGTTGAGCAGCAAATGCTGCTGAAGCACAGCCTCCTCAAGGCACCTGGGTGGTTGAATGTCGCGGACAAGCTCGACATTCTCCTTGAGGACCATTGTCGTCTTTGTTGCACCCTCACCCAAACTCACAATCACAGGGAACTTCATCTTGGTAGCCGAGCGCTTTGGATCCATCCACCCATCATGTCCAACATACGTGCCTCCAACAAACTTGATGGCGTCTCCGTAGACAACAGTGTCCATATTTTCTTCTCAACAATCAAACGTCTACTCGAGCCCTACAAAAAAGAAAGAAGAATCAAAATGTGGCAGTGAAGTTGACCCTCTTTGGTTTCTTGCTCGAAGATAACACCCGCGGGACGACTCTATGTACTCAAAATTGTAGAAGAATTGCCAGTAAAGCCAACTGTTATAGCGAACAAAACAAAGTAGAATTAATGGAAAGTGGAATTGCATAGGAGTATGAGCGACATAAAAAAAACAGTCATGCAACTAATAACACCTAATGAAATGATGCAATACGGCATCTTCCTGGTTGGCTTCTCCCTTAATGCCATCCTGAAGATGTCTCCTCAACGCCAGGAGGGTATCTTCCATGGTCACTATGGGTCATCACAGTTGGCCGTAGCCGATATGTGGTACGACCTAACAACAACCGAAATTCCGGAGTCGAAGCTCAATGATGATGAGAAGAACCACAAGGGAGCAAAAAGATTTCTAGTAGCTCTACATTTTTTGTTTGTTTACCCAAGGAATGCTCAAGCCATCGCCACACTGTTCAAGCAGAACATTGTGTACTCAAGGGGTGAGGCGATTTGGTTGTGGGTGAGGCGCATCCAAGGCCTAAAAGCAAAGGTCATTCGTTGGCCCGATGCACTTGATGACCCAGATTCTGAGGTGTTTGTTGTGTCAGTTGATGGTGTCGACATGAAAGTGTGGGAACAGAAGCACCCGACACTCCCTCATGACCGGAAGTATTTCTCGAAGAAGTTCAACCATGCTGGAGTAAAATATGAACTCGGGGTGAGCATCTTTGGCGGAGATCTTGTTTGGATGAACGGGCCATTCAAAGCAGGCGTGCACGACCTAACAATTTTTCGCAACGGACTGAAGCAGAAGCTGGCTGACGGCAAAATGGCAATTGCCGACAGAGGATACCGCACCTCGAAGCCAGACGAAATGTTCAAGCTTGCCATCCCGGTCTCAACGGACAGCAATGAGCTGCGCAGCTTCAAGTCTCGATGCCGAGCACGGCACGAGACTTTCAACAGTCGGATCAAGAACTTCCGAGTGCTTTCTGATACCTACCGTCATGATATTCGGAAGCATCAATCGGCATTCCAAGCGGTCTGCGTCATTGTCCAGTACCAAATTTGTAATGGAGCTCCACTTTTTGTCATCTAGGAAGTACACGTAGTTGAATCGAACGTAACGTAATCTCCTAATAGTTATCGATTAAGACTAGAGACATTCTCTACACTTCCAAGAGACATAGTAGAGAAACAGATGGTATTCGTCGTGCATCATCATCAGAGTGCAGCAAACATACTGTTGACATCAGTCACAGTGTCTTCACCACCATTTCCAACAGGCGCCGACCAGTTGTCCGCGACCAGCCAGTACACAAAAAGTGAGAAGAAAGATGCAGATCCGCTCATCAACTTCATCGGAGCAGTCTGTGTAGTCATCTTCCGGTCATCCCCAGGGTGGATAACTGAGTTATCCAAGACGACACCCTCGGGGAAAATGACCAACCAATGCTTTGTGTGACAGGCTTTGTTCTCCCTGCTGATCATGCAGGTGCGACCCAAGCTGTTGAGGACATTCTTCGCGTTCTCCCCAGTGAAGGCGTTGTCGCGGAAGCGAGTGAGAAACTGGGCGACGTCGTCATTCATGGCGTCGCGCCAGGGCCCCTCGATCAAGATGGCTCGATTCTCGAGCCCTGGGTACCCGGTGGCAATCGAAGCCTTGTACCCATCCACATTGAGCGGCTCGACCTTCATGCGGATAATATAAACAACGCGTTGGTGCTTGTGGTAGACGACGCCAGGCACTTTGAAGACCATCACCTCCGTCGAATCCGGGTAGTCGAAGTCGATGTTGATGATGATGGGATTATGGAGGGATCCGGATGGCGCGTGGTTAGCAGTGGATGCATCCGTCGGCGCCAAACTGCTGCTGTTGGTGGTGTGCGACGACATTCTTTGCTGGTCCGTCGTCGGCGAAAAGATTGGAGTGGTCTGGGACTCCGGTAGAACAAAGGTCGGCGGGGCGGGGCTGAAAGCGAGTGGCGTCTGTGCTTGTTGTCGAAACAGGCTGCGTGGAGGAGTTGCAAAGGATGGCAACTCTGTGCGTCTGGACGCAGTGGGTCTGGCGGCTGATGCAACTGCTCGAGGTGGTGTGAGCGGTGTAGCTGGGCTCGGGCTCCGAAACTGTGTCTTCTTGCTTGGTGGAAGGTGGATGGTCACTTGTCCTTCTTCTTTGCCGTGCTTCTTTCCTTGAACTTTGGATGTGGATGTACCAACAGACAAATTCTCCAACCCACCAATCAACGCGAAATCGTCGATGTCTTGGTCGTCAGCTTCAACAGAGTCGAATTTGTCGTCCTCGTCGTCCAACGCAGCAAAAATCTCGTCGGAAGCAAAGACTTCTTGTTCAGGGGCGAGTGGTTGGCCGCCGTTCTGCTCGGCAAGAGTGCGTTTGCTCGGTTTCACGCCGTAGTGCTCGAGGTACTTGACGTACTTGTCAATATCGAGCTTGGTGAGCGCTGAGCAACGCTTCTGGACTTGTCGAAACGAGTCGCCACGGTACTTGTTGCCTCGATTCGAAGTTGACCCAACAATATCACTGAAGACAACTGTGTTGCGAGGCTTGTCGATGGCCTCAATGTCAGAGAGCAGAGAGATCACTTCTGCGTCGGAAAGAGACGAAGGAAACGGCATTATGAGAGGTTGTGAGCTCTCTTTGCCTCGTTTCCAACGACAAACTAATCCTAGACGCGTAAAAATAGACATCTTATGATCATTCCTACGTTGATCTTATTCGGGTCCCATGGGACAGATCCATTTGCGTGATAGACTCATTGGCGCGCAGTTTGGCGCCTCCCTCCATATAGCATACCTTCCCGCCACAGTCCTGTTGCGCCGACTCCACCAACGTGAAGCACGAACCGTTCCAAGAAGACAACAATCAAACGCATTCGTTTGTTAAAAGATAACTTCGCTGTTGCTGCGACTTCACCAGCGAGAAACACGAACCGTTCCAAAAAGACTGATCACGACATCTTCTCCAATGGAACCTTCCCGTTACGGTCCTGTTACCGCGACTTCACCAGCGAGAAACACGAACCGTTCCAAGATACCAAACAATCAAACGCACTCATTTCTAAGATAACTTGAATCGTGCTATTCGTTATATCTACTACAATGGCACCCTCTCGGAAAGCTGAATGGATCAATTGGCGCAAATGCGCTACTCGAAAGCTTGTGCTGTCCGACCTTGAAAATGGCATTGTCCCTCTGAACAACTCCCAGACGACGGAATCCAAAATTTGGGACATGTATTGTAACCACCCGATCGTGGTGGCGGAGAAGGTCACAAAGGAACAGTTCATTGCTCGTTTCAAGGATCATCAGAAACAAGTCGCCGTCAAGAAACAAGCATCGAAGATTGAAGAAGAAGCGTTCAAGCACGACATGCGCCTCCATCCCCAAGAAACAGTTGATGGAAATGGCCGCCCTCTTTGGAATGGTTCTGCCGCACAGCTGCTTCTTCGTCATGACATTTCTGAAGGTGTTCACGACCGCATGCCTTCCGGCTACTTGTACTTGTCGCGTCCGGAGTACGCGAAGTTCTCACTCAAAGTCTTCCGAGAACACATTGGACAAGAGATCAACCGCCAGAAGTTCAATCGTCTTATCGAGCTTAAGCGCGAGGCAAAAAAGGCCCAGGCGCTCAAGATGAAAAAGGAAGAGGATGAGGAGTAGCCACGTTGTTTGTAGCTTAACTTCGTAGTGGAACTTGTTGCGTTTTTTTGTTTGATTGTCGTCTTGTCCGCTTGTCGTCTTGTCCGCTTGTCGTCTTGTCCGCTTGTCGTCTTGTCTTCTTGTCCGCTTGTCTTCTTGTCCGCTTGTCGTCTTGTCCGCTTCATCTTGTCCGCTTGTCGTCTTGTCCGCTTCATCTTGTCCGCTTGTCGTCTTGTCCGCTTCATCTTGTCCGCTTGTCGTCTTGTCCGCTTCATTTTATGAGGTCGGCGAGAACCATCCCGTGGGAGCACCACGACAAAATAGAAGCACGACTCGTGCTTTCTGCAGTACTGTTGTACTAGAGAGGTACTGGAGGTACTGTAAATAGACCAAATGATGAGAACTGGGCTATTCAAGAATATTATAGCCTATCGTGGTGAGCAGAAAGTCCTTGCCGTTGAGCTTATTTACCGATGGCTCAAAAGACTAAGAAGATATGTAGTGTAGACTACATTATTCGTCAGGCTTAGCAAATGATTGATAAGTAAGACATGACAAGACAAAAATTTCATCATGTGTGTGACCGTTTGATTCATGAGGCTTAATACGGTGAGCACCGTTTTTATTGCCCCAGTTTTTGAACAAGAGACAATCGCCAAAACGACAAGAACTAGAACTGTTTAGCTAGTACTAAGCTAAAATGCTGCCTTGTCTGCTAGCATAGGGCGCGTGAGGTCATAGCCGACATAGTTTCGCATGTTCCTGTCAACAAGAGATTCAGATGCTTTCAGGTCTTACATCAGAGGTTCAGGCACCCTTTGTCAAAGCACAGTCTTGGCCATTATTGTGCAGGTAGCTATCATGTATGATGAATCTCTTTTTCAGGTAGAGTATAACGAGCAAAATTTCATGTGAACGAACTATCACGTTAGAAAGTCCTAGAAGACATAGTTTTTCTTAACTATTTGCGTAATATGTGACTCCTAAAATTTCTTCTCCTATTTAAGTCAGCTTGTTGCCTCAGACTACTTAAGTCTGAGTGAGACTAACTATGGCTTTTTCTAGAAAATATGGTTTTCTGTGATCCTCCTGTATATTATCTTGCTCTTGCTTACAACACTCATGTTCAACCTAACACAATGAAGTGGAGGTGTAAAATGATGTGGCAAACATCTAGAAATGCAGTCCATGGAGATATATAAAACCTATACCCAACCAGCTGATTTTGAACTAATTTCATACCAGCAACTTTCTGTGGAAAAGTTAATGGAACATTGAGAAACCTGCTCATATTGTCATTGAACACTGTTCTGCCAGATGAACTGACACTACATGCACAATCAAAGCCATCACATCTGCCATCACATGTGTCAAAAACCACACTTATCCAAAGTCTGGTACAGTTGCTTGGTGATCACACCAATGTTTTCCTTATCCAACTTCCTCTTTCCCCACCTCATGTGTGCAACCCTAACAACAGTTCATGATTTGCATGAGTATATGGCATGACTGATAAAATAATTGGTTGAGACTCACCAGTTAGCCAGAGACTGGTTGTCATGAAAGATTTGCTGGACATTGCTGTTCCCATACTTCTTCTTTTGTGATTTAAGGTCTTCCATTTCCATATAGAAATTGCATTTTGTTTTTTGTCTTCTTTTGCGTCTTCATCATCTGCATTATGAGCAGCTCAACTCCCAAGTTTTTGACTCATTCGGCCGGCCTTATTTGTTAATTAGCGTACAGCATGCATATAATATCCCTAACCCTAAGCGCCTGGTGGCTCTGAATGACGGCAGTTTAAAAGGTGCACCAACACATGCTGGCTCTGATGTAACTATTCAGTGCACTAAAAATGATAATAAGGAAGGGTCCTGGATAGTTGCATCAAAAGCATTGGTGCTCAGTAGAAAAACTAAGGGCTTCCAAGGTGGTTTACACCATTCTCGTGAAAAAGTCTGAAAATATGACAAAATTGGCCGGCGCTTTTAAGTGTGGGGCATTCCACACCTTTCCACACAAAATTGGGAGTCGATCTGCTCGTAATGGAGAGAAGCAAAATCACTAATATGGCAAAATCCATTAACGTGTTTGATTGTTGTCGTCACAGGCTTGCCCTTTGTGTTGTATTCCTTTTGCACAAGGGCACCCTGCAGACTGATGACTCCCTTGATGTGTTCCACGACAAAATGTTGCAGCTTTGCTCGGTCAACAAGATTTCCATTGCCCGCCAACTGGTCGAGCTGCTTCATGAGACTTGTTGTACCAACTGGTTTCAGCTTTGGAATCAAGATCAAGGCTTTCAGATGTGAGTCTGAAATTGTGGACCTCTGCCAAAAGAAAGGGATCCAGGAGGACGAATAGCTTCGGAGTTCTGCTCAGTTCATTGAAACCAAAACACTTGAAGCAGCCTCCACTTTTCTTGCATCCTGCTGTGAACACAGACTTACAAGGAATCTAATGAAACAGACAGATGTGCAGAGACAAAATGTACAACGCCAAATCCAACTAGCTGCGGACAGGGTATCAGTCAGTGATCAAAGACTATTGGATGGATGTTTGTTTTTTCCCAGAATACACTCTCTTTATTGATTCACGAAACAACAACACAAGTTACCAACACCAAGCTGCCGCCCAGCACCAACTCCCCGACTTGCAGACAAAATCTTGTTCTTGTGGTGTTCCTTTGCTGCCGATGAATTTTTGGCTGCCTGCTCTTAACCACCGAAGCTTGAGGTTCCTCCTTCACCTTCACTGAAGAAACAAGATCAATCACCAGTACACTCTTTGTGTTGTCCCCGCCGACCAGATAGCCAAAGCCTTGTACTTTGAGGTCAATAAGAAGGGCTACAACGAAGCATGAGGGGCACAAGTACAAGGCCGCTCAACGCCATGTCTATAAACTGTACTGTCCCATCATCTTTGATGGACCAGCTTGGACCTTCACAAAGGCCCATCAGAAGTCCAAGGATGGACATGAAGTTTACCTCACAGTGAAACGGCAGGCAACTGGGCAGGCTGCTAGTATCCTATGCAAGAAGCAAGCGTATGCCCAGATTTTAACTGTCAAGTTCAATGGCCGTGGACGCTACACGTTGCAGCAATACATCCACCGTCCTCAACGTGCACACAACACCCTGGAAGAACTGGGCGAAACTGCTGCCGAAACGAAAAAGGTAACTGATTTCATGAATGGGATCACGGATCCATCCCTCGTCCAGACCAAGACAGACCAAGACCATACATGACCATTGCATATGGAGAATATGGAGACATCTCAACCTATCAAACTTCACAATGCCATGCCACCCAATGCCTTCTATTCTATCATCTGGGACTCCAGAGCCTCCATTTCAATCTCATGCTGCCCTAAAGACTTCATTGAACCCATGATTCCGGACCACAAGAACCAAGTCATCTGGCTCATCGGCACTGTTGTCTTTTTCGTACATAGAATGTGTTGCCATGATGAACTCCGCCAGTGACCCACTGCCCAGGTCCATTTCATCCAACAGTGGTACACGGCAATGTAGTGGACGCCTGTTTGGCTCCACCCATCAGCAATACAGTCTCTCTTTCCAATTATGTTCTTCACCTTCAGCCCGACAATGTTAGCAAGCATGATGATGTACTTGCAAAGTGTTCTGTGATCAATCTGGTCAAGGTTCAAATATTTTCTCTAAATTTCATTCTCAACAACGTTCCGTGCATTGTTGGCCACGATCACCATCTCAATCCACCCAAGAATAGTTTTGGCTTTCTTTGAGATCTTCGGAGTGAAAACTGCTGCTACGGATGATTGTTGGGCTGCTTCATGGTAAGCTTTCCATGCAGCATGCATCCCTTTCCGGATCTCCACTTGATTTGATTGACTTGCCACCTTGATTGCGTAGCAACTTTTTTGGCACAATGACTCATGAGATTTTGATAACCATTCTTGTTCTTGATCTTATCAGTCTTGCAACCCATCCTCATTTTTCTTCACGTTCCATTTGCAGAAGTCTGCAATGTTGACCTCTGAAATCAAGGGTGTATTGGAGCTTTCCTCTTCATTCATTGTAGTCCTTGGGTCTCGAACTCCACTTGGACCTCGACAAGTCATTCTCTGCTTGGGCCTCAAAAAGTCATTATTCATCATTTAGGGTGCAATATCGACATGACGACATATTTTTTCTTGAGGACAATATGACAGATACAAGAAATAGAAATGAGATATCTAGGACTACAGAAAAAAGACAATAAATTCAAAAATATGAAATATATTTATTTGATAATAGGATCCACCTGGCCCGATGATGCCATACTATGGGATCCAGTCAATGGACACCTCATCCTCCGTCAGCCATCACCAGTGTACACCTGCATCCACACAGATGACAACACCAGCGCCAGCAGCATGTCTTCCACCTCTTTCACTCCATCCAACAATCTGGGTAAAAATTATGCACCAACGGATGCCAAAGCTCGAAGCAACGAGGACGATTCGGCCAAGAAAGTGCCACTCACCGATGCTATTGTTGTTTTCCCACACATCATAGGCTATTAAACCTTTATATTTGACCATCATAATCAAAACAGATTTTCTCAACACTGGAACATTTCCTTCATTTATTGATATCCCTTCCTTAGATGCTGCTTTTTAGGCCCGATTGTACACTCACCATCGTTATGGCTCGTCACATTGGTGTTGTTGCAAATTGACTGGCGCTGTGCCGATCACGATGCCGTACATGATCGGCACAGAAGCGATACAAATATCCGAGCTTATTATGATTATAGCTTCTTACTATGGCTTATTCTATTTCCAGGCTATTCTCTGTTCGACTCAGGCACTGACAAGACTATCCTCTATTCACGCTGCCATCAACCAGGCATGATTCCACAGTCTACCGACTGTTCCGTGAACATGACCGACCATGTCACTCATACTACCCGCCACTAGAACAATTTGCTGCTGATGGCAGATTGTCAAAGCCTATCATGCCTTTGTTATTAGAATTCTAGTTGTTCTCAAATTCAACGAAGCATGTTTGTATGGGTGAATGCTCACTAAGGCTTTGACTTAATACTATAATGTACTATAACATTGCCACATCTTCATGTTGTTGGTATTTTATATGGTCTTGTTGTGGTATGAAGCTATTGGTTTTCCGTGTCTGTGGCTTGTCTTGTTTGGTAACTCGGAAGATTACGCCTGTTCTTGCTTCCCAGGATTATCACGAGGATTGTTCTCCACGACATGTATGTTTCCTCAATAAATGGGGCCTAATGTGTAGGCTAATTGCCTGGTTTCATGGAGACAAGGAGTCTATACAAAGCAGTGTAGTCAAGAAATGTTCCACTGTGATTGAGGAATTGAGATGCAGCCAACCATGAAGCCAACCAAAGTGATTTTTCAGTTTTGCGTTTTATCCTTAATGCCACAATGTCTGCCAGTAGGATTGTGTAGTTACAAATGGTGTGTCAAGATACATTTCACTGAATTAGTCTCTGCTCATCTTACTCAATTAAGTCTTTAGAAACTTCTGGTTTACCCTAAAACAATTCCAAGAACTTACCAGTCCCTAATGTCTTTCTTCTGTTGTTGTTTTTCTCTTCTTTCAGGAACAATGGACCAGAGGATGACCCTGGCACAAAAGTACGGCCCAGCACCAAGCCTATAGATTCCACAATACAAGTATTTTGCTGTCAGGGAAGTTCAGTATGCGGATGAGGTTTTTCAGTGAAGTAGAAATTGGATCTTTTTTGTTGTCTCCCTTTCATTTGAGGCAGTGTGAAGAAAAGATAAGCATGTGCTGTTGGAATGGAGTGATCTGCTGTATTGGTGATATCTTACTTACATGGATGTTACTCGTTTTTTGAAATGTGCAAGATGCTGGACGACGAATCTTATGTACATGCTTGTGTGGAACATGACCGTGATTGATTGTATGGACACTACAATCCTCGAGATCCTGTACCGTCCCTTGAACATGTTTTCAATGAGTTGGAAACGCTCGAGGCCAAGGGAGGACTCCAAGAGCAGTACTTACGACAGTACTGTGCTAGTCCCATAGCAACGGTCTATTCTTCTGCACGTGCATTCCAAGATCCAGTGATTATTCGCATGGGGAATACTTTGGAACCATACTCATTCAAGGCATATTGAACCGTCACTTCCATCACTTTTCTCTGCCGTGTCGCCGGGTAAAGACTGTACACACACTTAGAAGAAATTCCCGATGATCTTGGATTGTGGAGTCTCGCGACTCCACTTGTAGACAAAATGTATGAAGGTACATTGTATGAAGGTACATTTTTGAATTTCAAAAATCAAATCCTTGAAGAGCGACACGCTCTTAAACTCAAACCTGGTTTTCTGACACCGGAAGAGGAAGCAGTCATTGGAGTCAATGTTCTTACAACATGTCACGGGAAGATCCAACACGCCCAGACGCGACTGCAGAAACCTCGTCGAAGAACAGATGGTAAATTTTGTCGGCGGGAGGGATCGGCCGCTCAGTCTTCCTGCGATGCAAAAGGTAGGAATAGTGTGCATTTTTTTGGGGCGGCTCGTTCTCAGCCTCATTTTCTTCTTCGTTGTCAGGCAACACATCGAAACAGAACAAGGGGGTTTTGATGGAAGTGGTACCCAAGAACCGCAAGAGTTCAGAGAAGTTGAGAGGGCGGGTAGCAGCATGATGGCATTGTGGAAGGATATTGGAAGCGGACCTTGTTGCGAATTTCAGGGCCTCATTCCTCGAGAGACGTCCTTTTTGTGGTTGCTTCATTGTTGGCGTCTCGGATTCAGCAATCGTAGTTGACACGCACCTCATTGGAGTACAAGACGACATCGTCTCACAAGCGCACGAACATTATGCTCTACACAAGGATGTGACAAATATATCACGTTCCATCCTGTTGGAAGTCAACCAAACCAACAACAAGTTGGCACGCACTGCAATGAAATAGGAGGCGAGCCCGTCTCGCAACGTACCCCATAGCGAAGCGTTGGTACTCTATTATAATATTCAGTTATACATATTTTAAAATCAGCTCTGGTATGGCAATTGGCACGTACTACATCACTACATATGTGACGTAGTTGACACGCACCTCCTCTGATTTCTTACAGTAAATATCTTGTTGTACATTATATATCATTTTCAGCAGTTGGAGGTGTGGTCACCTGGTGATGCAGACATATGAATGCAAATGTACCAGTGGCTGCCAACGTATGACTTGCTGTACGGCTTGTTGAGCATTGGCTGATAAACCCTAGGGTTTATCAAGATTGTTGTTGGTAGGGAAGAAACGGAAGAATGGGATTCATCATAATCACAACTTCGTTACAGCGAAAGTGTAGCTTTTTGTTCGTGTTCCAGCCACTGTGTTCCCACAGTTTCCATTCCAACAAGGATCTCAAGACATCAGGAGGACTATTGTTTGTTGTTGTGGTTGTGGTTGTTTTACAATCAACACATTGTGCACTGTTACAGACAAATTCTTCAGCCTTAAGATGAATGCACTTGCAGCAGTCACATATGTTCATTTGTGGCTTCGAAGGAGACAAGTATGCCCATGTTACCAAGGGAAATCTTTTTTGTCCATGGGGGAAAAGACAAATGAAAAAGGACATCATTTCCAACCAACTCTTTTTAGCCATAGCCATCACAGCAAAGTACGCAAAGTCTTCATCTGTGTTCCAAAAGTATTAGAGAAGAAGAATATACTGATGTTACTTCCATCAAAGAGAGTAGAAACAGCAAGGGTATACTTAGTGAGGGTATACTTAGTGATGAAATATCTAAGGGTGCCTTTGTGGTGGTATAGCTCTGTATAACACTGACCAAACTGGTTCAAACATGGAACTTTGTAAATTTCAACAGTAAAATAACACAATTTAGAGCTGTTCATAAAGACTCCAATCTAGCAGGTGCTTTAACACTTGCTTGTTGAGATTGGATAGGACTTCTCCATCTTGCTTCTGCTCCCATGTTTCATGGTTGTAACAGTAGCTGATGAACCCCTCCATTGTGCCAAAGCAATAATAAACATTCCTCCCATATCCATGACCAACAATGATGATATATCAAATTCAAAACCTTCTACCACACTTTGTCTTCCGTCACACCAATTGGATGAAATCATTCACCATCTTCAATGTTGCAGCCCATTTGAATTAGAATTTTTTGTTGCCAGCAATGCATGGTACATTTCTGTAATGAACCATTCTTGGAGGCCAGTGATGCTCTGCAATGACCAAAGTGCACGATGAACTTCCACCAACATCAAATCTGGATTACAGATGTTGTACCACTCTATTGGATTTTTCCTTCCATATTCCACTCTCAAATGTTTTGAGTCATCATCCATTATTCTAAACTTCCTCTAAACAAAAATCCAATCTTGCAATACCCTTGTTTTACACATCTCTGGTGTTTTGGAAACCAATGAAAATGCTTCTCTGATTGCTATATGTTTTTTCTTGGGGTTCCCCTGGAATCAGGTTCACTTTTACACAGCAGATTCTTAAACATTGATCAATGTTTTTCATGTAGATTGGTATGGAGCGAAGAGTTGTTTCTTGGCACTCTCACGGAAACAGGTTACATACTGAGGTTCGGGACGATAAATTGTTCCATCCTTATAGTTGGTACTCAGTAAGGAGGAGATAAGGACAGTAATGATCTGCACTGCTCCTTTCTTTTCCCCGCTGTGGATCAACCGGGTTCAACACTCTCACCCTGTCACCCACCACAGGTCTTCCGCTGCTGTCTCGAGAACCCCGACTGACCCGTCGTCCTCGCGGACTCACCCCACCGACTGACTTTCGTGCAACTCGCCATCTCCATCGACCGCGGGGAGTTCCGCTGTCAGATCGACTCTGTGGAGTCTCGCCGTCTCTCCCATCTGGCCCTTGCCCATCCGGCTCCAGGTCTCCCGTGCCGTCTCCTTTTACATACGACGTCCCGTGCGCGCTGCAACCTCGTCTCGGCCAACAGTTTCAGTTGATGCAGTCTATCCGCTATCTCCACCTGTCGCTCCACCATCCATCCCAACTCCTTCATAACCTCTGCCATCTCCACTTGATGTCCTGCAATCGAATCCAACTCTGTAATCAACTCCCCCATCTCCTCCATCTCGTTTCTCATCTCTCCTTACTCGCTGTCTTCGTCCAAACCAGGTGAATTCCCCTTGGACGTGTGCCCAGTTGAACCGTCCGGCAGCACCACTACCTCCGGTGGCGCTTTCACACCACTCGTTAAAATCCAAGGCGATATAGAAATTAAGTGCCTTATTTGGAATTTTGGAACATTTATCTGATGGACGAGATGAACCTACTTCCATCCACTGCCCATCCTATTCCTATCTTCAACGACAACAAAGGGGCCGTTGATTGGAGTAGTACAGGGGCTATTACTAAGCGATTACGCCATCTTAACATGCGCGAAATTGCTGTTCGAGATGCCATCCGCGACCAAGAAATTGCCGTGCATCATATCCCTGGGAAAGTCAACCCAGCCAACTCGCTGACAAAAGAACATCGAGACGTGGCCCATTTCCGTGAGCTCCGTGACATCTTGGTTCCCTTGATCTCAGGAGTGGGGGGTGTTGGAAATGAGACACAAGAGACGGAAGAAAGTAATGAGATAGTCGCCCGGCGCGTTAACGACGCTCGCCAGAGAACTCGTGAAACAAAGACAATGCGAAAACAAGCTAGTTGGGCTGACGTCGTCAAAGGAAAGCAGAACCCATAATCTTATTTTTTCCCTTTTGATATCAACGCTTTGTTCACCATCTTAACAAAAACATACATTTCTTGTCCATCCAAGTTCCTGACAGGCATAAATGCAACTGTCAGGGAATGTTGGGAATTCTTTTGCTACAATCCGGCCCTGACATTTTCCCTTGAAAATAAGCATTAGCTTGAGGACCTTCCCGGATGCTGTGACCGTCATGGCAAATGTTGCACGTTTTGTGTCGCTCGTGGATTTGCGCATGTGCACTGTACTTGATTGTGTTTGATGAGCTGGGAAAATTGTGACACCAGAGTATCCATTCCCATTGCATTAGACAGAGGTTGTGGAACTTCTAGTTCTCTAGCCGACGACTGTGATGAGGACGATTGTCCTAGACGAGAGGTGTAGTTGTTAAATTTCATCATTGATTATGCAAAATCGGTCAAAAGACAAACTGATTTTCGTAATTTAAGACCTTCTGCTGAGAGAGGGGTTTTATCTGGACTTGAGTTGATACATGCAAAATTTTGGAGAGCTTGGAGAATGTTGCCGATCATTGAACACCGTTTGCGTAAAGTTGTTCTTATTCGTCTCGTCTTGAACTCTTCCATACCCCTCTTCTGGCAATTCAGACAACAAACATGTGACTTGTCACAAGTCCCTTGACCAATTTTTCACATCTTGTCCTTTAGTACTCCTCCCCCTCAAAGGGCAGCCGATGCCCTGTTCACACATCAAAAATTTGTCTTAGCAGCTGCGATCTACTTTGACCAGCTTTTCCGAGCAAATCTTTCCCCCATGATGATCAACAAATTCCATTCATTTTTCCTTCGTCAATTTCCAAATTCAATGAACAATATCTGGAATTATTTCTTCACAAACCCTGCAACCTGCTACCTTTTCTGCCGTATCTCTGCAAACCATCTGCCCCATCTTGGAACACCCAATATGGTTTCAATCCCTTTGTCCCTTTAGAAATCGGCAACCATCCTCTTCCATCAATTGTGATGCCCCTTCATCCAAGTACCGAAGCTCAGCAGTCGCCCCACGATGTCGAACCCCACACTCCTCGACACGGTTTCTGCGAAGAACTTTGTGTTTATAATCTTCAGCCGATGGGAAGAGTTGCTGCTTGTTCTTTGCTTTCTTGTACACCGGGTCTTCCCTAGGATCACAAAAGTGTCTATTTGCCTCGCCTTGGAGACCATAGCACATGGCTACAAGGGTCTTCTGTTGTTGTTGGTAATTTTGCTCACAAACTGATACGACTGATAGCAACTGTCGGTTACTTTCAGCAGGGGTGCTTTGGTGGTCGACTGTTTCTCCAAGATGTGGCACGTTGCCAGTCTCTGACGAATGTGCAGTTGTTGCAAGGGAAGGGTCCAATCTGTTATATTGTGGTGAAGACGAAGAATCTAAGGTTGGGATTGTTTTGGTGTCATTTCCACTGGCCCATGGCATTGAGTTCCACCGTCTGCTTTTCCTTTCGATTCCAATGCGTCCACAATGCGCCCTCGGGCTCTGATGGAGCGCCACCGTTGAAGTAGATACTACACAGATGGAAACCTGGAGGGAAGACAATGCAGCGAAGGCACTGCGGAAGGTGTGTTAAAGAGGTTGAGGTCGTTGGCCTGCCAATTGTGAAAAAGGTTTTGGTGGTAAGGGGTGAGGGTTGAGGTCGTTGGCTTGCCAATTGTGAAAAAGGTTTTGGTGGTAAGGGGTGAGGGTTGAACGAACAATTTGCGCGCCATGGTCGATCTCTAGAAAAAGTGTGCTGCCCGGTACGTGCCAGTCACCATCTCCCTGCCAAGTGCCCAGCACTAACTGTTAGAATTCTCACCGTCTATGGTGGTTAGATTCTACATCTCATCGATTCCCCATGTCACATAGCCTCGTGCTATCGCATCATGCCATCTAGCTTCGAGCTATGTTCCCTAGCTTCGCGCTATATCGACCTATATTTCTTCGCAAATCATGAAAAGTGAGAATAGATTGACGAACTCACTCTCAAGACTAAACTGGGTCGTGCGGTATTACAACGGACATAAATTTGGCCGTTGCTCGGACATTATACTAACGCCCTAAGCGTACGCGCCCGAAATCATCGAGCGCGCCCAAGCGACATCCGAGCGCTATCGGCATCTATCCGATCCAACGGTCTAAGTATCCCAAGCACGACACACGATCACGCGAGACCATATTTCCATTCCCACAATCTCCAAATTGTCAACAAGCTGCGCGCCATGAAAACAACTATGCCAACCCAAAGCAAGAGCTGTTGACCCTGTATATGTTATCCGCCCACATATACATGTCATATACATCACATGAATCGACTCCAACTATTCCAAACCTGTTGCCGCCAAGAACCTATGACACATGACCCTTGGCAGGACCGAACATTTCACGTAGACCTATCGTAGTAATCAACACACAATCTAACAATATCACCATTTATCACATCCTCTTTTGTGTCCCGACTATCCTTCTGATAGACTTCGACTTGCTTGCTTCTCTGACCCTGAGAAGCTTGTATCGGTTGGTGACCTACCTGATTGTCTGCTCTACCGAGCATCAATGTCCCTACGATTCAGAAAGAATTGTAACAGATTAACAGTCTCAAAGCTTATTTCCTTGTGGTTTCATGGATACTAACGAGATTATCACTCCTGTACGACAGATCTATCGAGCCAACCTGCATCCCGGGCAGCCCGATACCCTGGTGCAGCAGGAACTGGTGCCGACGCCGAAGGCAGCCAACACATCGGTCAACATCTCCGTCGACAGTTCCAACAGCAACCCATTCGAGACTCCAACCCAACCTCACGCTCCGATCCCTGCGCCGTTGCTTCGGCCCCCGAGTCCGCCTCGTCGGCTCGTCCCTTCTCGATCCCGTCGTACCACCCGGTTGATTGCTGATCATATCAAGTACTTCCGCCAACCAACTTGTTCGACCTTCGATCCCGAGATCATCCGTGGGGAGACCCAGATCGAACGCCAGTTCCAATCGGTGACCCACATCGTCGACCAAGAAGACATTGACCGTCTGAACGACCAACTTCATCGTTCTCCGAGGCGTCGCCTCATCTTTGCCGCCCTCTCGGGCAACCCCATCCGTACTGTCCACCTCCGCTTCCTAACCTTCGAGCGCCCAACTGGATACTACAATGCCATCCACGTCGTGAACGCGACGACTTGCCCTCTGCCTCCTAACGTTGTACGCCTAGATAACTACGTTGCCTACATCCACGAGGTCCATACCATCGAGGACCATCGTGCAACTATCTACCCTTTGCGTACCGAGGTCGAGAACCACCTGGCTGAAGGTGATACCCCTTCTTCTGTTGCTTGTGCTGCCCCATCTGAGCCTGGAAGCGACTCTGATCATTCGGAAGAGGGTGAGGATTCAGAGACCGAAGCTTAATTACTCATAGTTAACTCCCGTCCTCTCAAAACCTTTCCAAGACTTAAACTCAACGCACATCCGGGTACCCTTGGTCGCACAACACGCCACACATTCCCGTCAAATCGCGAAAATTCGGCGAAAATTTGTTGAAACTCGGTGAAAATTTGTCGAAATCAACGGAAATTTCCAGGAGTCGCACATCACAACACACATCCGGGTATCACATACGTGGTACATACGTGGCACACGTGGTACATCCGGGTTCACATCACATCACACATTAAATAAACCACATCACACCGCACATTAAATAAACATCGAACCAACCAAATAACACCATGGATCCTCAATCACCCAAGACACCTACGACTCCTAAGGGAGAAGATAACCAAGACAATGTCTCGGACACAGACCTATTCGACCACATCATATTTACTGTCTGCCAATTCTTCACCAAAGAAAGGGCCGACTACTTAATGAAGTGGATGAAATACCATGGTTTTGAGAACATTACCCATGTTATCTCGTATATGCAAACTAATACCGAGGAATCCATGAAAGAACTGACACAATACAAGGTCAACAAACAGACACATGATCTACAAGGCCCCACAAGACAGCAGATCAAGCTCTTGGCTTATTGGGCCACATACAAGACCAATGAAATTCAAGACGAGCTATCCAATAGCGACTGGATGAACCTAACGAGGAAAGAGTTCAACACTTGGAGGATCAACACAGATTTCTCTAAGGGACCACCTAGCCAAGTCCCAGTCTCACCAATGAAGTCACCGTCATCTGTGAAATCTGTCAGCACAGTTACTGCCGCATCCCAATCTCAACAAGACCTTACAGCATTCAGAAAGGGAACTAAGCGCGACGCAACTGCATATGAGGTATTCAAGGATGAACGATACTACGATTCATTCTGGCGTGTATTCAAGACTACAGCTAAGGCTCAAGGCCTATCCAACGTTCTGAATTTCAAATACACACCACCCCATGATGATGAGTATGCCGAAGAACTTTTTCAAGAGCAACAAGTATTTCTTTACTCCGTTCTTGTCCGTATCATTCAGACTGACCAAGGTCGAGCCTATGTACGTGAACATGAACATGATGAAGATGCGCGTGCCGTATTGCAGAAGTTACACTCTTTGCATACCGAATCCGACCTAGCAAAGCGAGAAGTCCTCCGCTTAACCAACTACATTTCCAATCTACGTCTTGACGACACATGGCGCGGAACAACACGTCAATTTCTTCTACACTTTCAAGAGCAGCTACGTTTGCTAGACAATTTAGTGACATTGTCTGATCGCATCCCTGATCATACCAGGATGACCTTCCTCATGCAAGCTGTAGAAAAGGTACCTGATCTCCGCCGAGTCAAGATCTTGGATAATGTGGTGAACACCAAATCCGGTGCAAAATCCCTTTGCTATCAATCATACTTCCGTCTCCTTCTAGACGCAGCTTATGACCATGATCAAGCAACCCAGTCATCTGTTCATAGTCGCCGTCGACATGTCAAACAACATGAATCACTATATGGCCAAGATACAGATGCTGACATAACCTCACAAGATGATATGGAGTATCATGTCCACAACACCAAAGCGACATCTGAATCTCCATCCTCTTCGTCCAAGGTTAGTCTACCGCGTGACCTATGGTTCAAACTTTCTGAAGAAGATCGCAAGTTGATCATTGAGTATAACAAGATGATTCAAGCACCTTCATCAACAACACCGAGGACAGTGCAAACACATGCCCTCGACATTGATCCGGAACCTGACCCTGACCCCAACCAAGTTGCATCTGATGACGACTCACCTGGCGTAGTCCCTGAGCATTCAGATGATTCAGATCCGGTTACACAATTTATCAACCAAGCCATGACGACTGATATCAATCACCCGGCAACTGACCTGACTAGTGTTCTTTCTAACGCCAAGTCCAAGACGAGCAAGAAGGTTACTTTCAAAGCCAACATGCATAAACAAGCAGGACATGTTCCACGCTATCTGTTTTCCAGGAAATCTACTTTACCAGGGAATCAATTGATTGACCGTGGTGCTAATGGAGGACTTGCTGGTTCTGACATGCGCATCCTTTCTAAGACTGGCCGCCATATCACTATTGTGGGTATTGATAACCATGAACTTACTGGACTTCCTGTCGTCACATGTGCCGCAAAGTTTGAGACCAATGACGGACCTATTGTCGGCATCTTCAATGAATATGCTTATTATGGGAAGGGCTTATCTATCCATGCTCCTGGTCAATTCGAGCATTTCGGACTTGCTGTTGATGAACGACCTGTTAAAGTTGATGGTAAACAACGCATCACTACACTTGATGGTCGTGCCATACCTCTTCACATCAAGGATGGGTTAGCCTACATCCACTCCTTGGGTATCCCCAGCGACGATGACATGGATACCTTACCTCAGATCATCTTCACGTCACCCGACACATGGGATCCTGGTGTTCTGGACCATTCGTATTCTCCCACACCCTCTGACAATGATCCTGATTGGAAACACGTCAAGACTGATGGTAGTATGTCAAACCATCCATATGACAACTATGGGGAGTACACTGATCGTGTTGTTTGTAACCTCAATCTCCTTTTGGATCTCCCATACGATCATGGACCTGACGACGCACCCTTCTTTTCTATCTATGCTGACGCAGAAGGTAATGATCCTACACTTCATGCCTCTGTCCACCGTCGTTACCAGGAAGCGTATGACTGGAAGAAGTTCCGTCCATTCTTTGGTTGGCAATCTGAAGATGTTATTGCCGATACGTTCAAGCACACTACACGTAATGGTAGCATTACTTTTGACCACGACACCCTTAAGAAACATTTCAAGGCTCGCAATCCAGTCCTTAATATACCTCGACGCCATGAACCCGTTGCTACTGACTCGGTTTTCTCCGACACCCCTGCTGTTGACCATGGCGGTAAAGTCGCACAAATCTTTGTTGGTCGAGATACTCTGGTTACTGATATCTATGGGATCAAGCCAACCAAACAGTTTGTCAATACTCTTCAGGACAACATCCGGTTTCGTGGTGCCATGGAGACTCTTATCAGTGATGGTGGTTCATCTCTCATCTCTCAAAAGGTTAAAGACATTCTTCGCACTTTGCTTATTGGGGAGTATCGATCCGAACCTTATCATCAACACCAGAATAAGGCTGAAAACCGTTACCAGACCGTTAAACGTATGACCAACGCTCTCATGAATGCCACTGGTTGCCCTGCCAACACCTGGCTTCTTTGCCTTGAGTATGTCTGTGACTTATTGAACCATACGTCATCACCCACACACTCCGGTCGCACTCCTCTTGAGGCTCTCTCCGGACGCCCACCCGACATTACTCATCTCTTGTTCTTTCCTTTCTGGGATGAGGTTTACTACCGTGTCGACCCCGCTGAACCCAATTCCGGTTCATATCCATCTTCTTCTGATGAGAAACTTGGCCACTGGGTTGGTTTTGCTCACAACGTTGGTGATTCTTTTACTTGGAAGATTCTCACCCAGGATAACCAGATAATCTACCGTTCTGCCGTTCGCCGTGTTGAATCCACTACACCTAACCTACGTGTGGATCGACCTTCAGGGGAGGATTCGTCTGAGAAGGATGACAATGATAAGCAAGCTGACACTGTCTTCATTCGCAGTGATAGTGAAGATCCATCCAAACCAATGCCCACGATCGATTTTGACGACATGATAGGACGCACATTCCTATGCGACACAGAAGAAAATGGGGAGCGACACCGTGCACGTGTCATCAAACGAGTCATTGATCTTAATGAAGAAGCAACGAAACAGGAAGAACGTGTCAAGTACATCTACCGAAAGACAAGTTCTGATGTTGATGAGATGATATCCTATAATCAACTCATGGAGTATATCGAACGAGATAACCAAGCTCAAACCTCTGGAGATAATCTTTTCAGGTTCAGGGACGTCATTGCCCATCAAGGTCCACTGAACACAACTGATCCAGATTACAAGGGGAGCAAATATAATTTGCTTGTTGATTGGGAAACTGGGGAGACTACCTATGAACCTTTATCACTCATCGCCAATGATGATCCGATCACTGTAGCAATTTATGGAAAGAAACATGATTTACTCAACGAACCTGGATGGAAGCATTTGAAACGTTATGTCAAAACAAGCAAACGTCTCATTCGAGCAGCCAAACAGTCAAGGATTAAACAAGTTCACCATTCCGTCAAGTATAAGTTTGGATTCCAAGTACCACGCAATTATGAGGAAGCTGTCGCTCTTGATAAACAACATGGCAACACAAAGTGGCAAGATGCAACAGAATTAGAATTGTCACAGATCCAGTCCTACAAGACATTCAAGGATTTTGGGAAAGCCATCTTCATTAAAGGGAAAGTATCCAATGCACCTGAAGGATATCATAAGATACGTGTACATCTTGTCTTTGACGTAAAACATGATGGACGACATAAAGCAAGACTTGTCGCAGATGGACATCTCACAAAAGAACCTGTTGAGACAATCTATTCAGGTGTTGTTTCCATTCGCAACCTCCGCATTGCCTTATTCCTGGGTACTTTGAATGACTTGGAAATATGGGGAGCAGATATTGGAAACGCATATCTGGAAGCCTTGACAGGGGAGAAAATTTTCATTGTCGCAGGACCTGAATTCAAGGAATTAGAAGGTCACATCCTGATTATATACAAGGCACTTTATGGATTGAAGTCATCAGGCGCACGCTGGCATGATGTCTTATTCGATGTTTTGACAGACATGGGATTTTCACCAAGCAAAGCAGATCCGGATATCTGGATGAGGAAGGCACCTGGAGAAGACTGTTACGAATACATTGCCGTATACGTTGATGACTTAGCCATTATTTCTACTGATCCTGGGAATATCTGCAAGATCCTGAAGGAGAAATACAACTTCAAACTCAAAGGAGATGGACCTATTGATTTTCACTTGGGATGTTGTTACACCAAGGATTCTGATTGAACATTAGTAGCAGATCCAAGACGCTACATTGGTAAGATGATGGACACTTTCGAACGAATCTTCAAGGAGAAACCCAAGAAAGCCAAAACACCTCTTATTGGTGGAGACCATCCTGAATTGGATGATTCTGAACTCCTTGATGAAGAAGGTACTAGCCATTTCCAAACTCTGATTGGACAACTCCAATGGGTGATCACTATTGGTCGTTTCGACGTCTTCACCGCTACAATGACGCTATCACGCTTTCGTGCTGCTCCGAGGAAAGGACATCTTGATAGAGCCAAGCGTATCTATGGATACCTTGCACATCTCCCAGAAGGCGCAATCAGATTTAGGATTGGAGAGCCCGATTATTCAAGTCTTCCTACCCAAGAATTTGATTGGACTCGCACTGTCTATCCGAATGCAAGTGAACGTATTCCTGAAGACTGCCCAACACCTCTTGGCCGCTATGTTACCACAACTCATTATGTTGATGCCAATCTCATGCATGACATAGTCACTGGTAAATCCGTCACTGCTGTTCTACATTTGTTGAACGGAACACCTATTGACTGGTACAGCAAGAGACAGAGCACGGTGGAAACTGCTACCTATGGATCCGAGTTTGTGGCTGCAAGGACAGCAATAGATCAGATTACAGAATTACGACATTCTCTCCGCTACCTTGGAGTACCTATCCGAGAGCGAAGTTACATGTACGGAGATAACAGATCTGTTGTGCTCAATGCAACCGTTCCTCATTCCATACTATCCAAGAGACACCATCTTCTGTCATACCACCGAGTTCGTGAAGCCATCGCGGCAAAGTATGTTGCATTCTACTGGAAAGATGGAAAGACCAACCCTGCCGATTCTTAAACATTGATCAATGTTTTTCATGTAGATTGGTATGGAGCGAAGAGTTGTTTCTTGGCACTCTCACGGAAACAGGTTACATACTGAGGTTCGGGACGATAAATTGTTCCATCCTTATAGTTGGTACTCAGTAAGGAGGAGATAAGGACAGTAATGATCTGCACTGCTCCTTTCTTTTCCCCGCTGTGGATCAACCGGGTTCAACACTCTCACCCTGTCACCCACCACAGGTCTTCCGCTGCTGTCTCGAGAACCCCGACTGACCCGTCGTCCTCGCGGACTCACCCCACCGACTGACTTTCGTGCAACTCGCCATCTCCATCGACCGCGGGGAGTTCCGCTGTCAGATCGACTCTGTGGAGTCTCGCCGTCTCTCCCATCTGGCCCTTGCCCATCCGGCTCCAGGTCTCCCGTGCCGTCTCCTTTTACATACGACGTCCCGTGCGCGCTGCAACCTCGTCTCGGCCAACAGTTTCAGTTGATGCAGTCTATCCGCTATCTCCACCTGTCGCTCCACCATCCATCCCAACTCCTTCATAACCTCTGCCATCTCCACTTGATGTCCTGCAATCGAATCCAACTCTGTAATCAACTCCCCCATCTCCTCCATCTCGTTTCTCATCTCTCCTTACTCGCTGTCTTCGTCCAAACCAGGTGAATTCCCCTTGGACGTGTGCCCAGTTGAACCGTCCGGCAGCACCACTACCTCCGGTGGCGCTTTCACACCACTCGTTAAAATCCAAGGCGATATAGAAATTAAGTGCCTTATTTGGAATTTTGGAACATTTATCTGATGGACGAGATGAACCTACTTCCATCCACTGCCCATCCTATTCCTATCTTCAACGACAACAAAGGGGCCGTTGATTGGAGTAGTACAGGGGCTATTACTAAGCGATTACGCCATCTTAACATGCGCGAAATTGCTGTTCGAGATGCCATCCGCGACCAAGAAATTGCCGTGCATCATATCCCTGGGAAAGTCAACCCAGCCAACTCGCTGACAAAAGAACATCGAGACGTGGCCCATTTCCGTGAGCTCCGCGACATCTTGGTTCCCTTGATCTCAGGAGTGGGGGGTGTTGGAAATGAGACACAAGAGACGGAAGAAAGTAATGAGATAGTCGCCCGGCGCGTTAACGACGCTCGCCAGAGAACTCGTGAAACAAAGACAATGCGAAAACAAGCTAGTTGGGCTGACGTCGTCAAAGGAAAGCAGAACCCATAATCTTATTTTTTCCCTTTTGATATCAACGCTTTGTTCACCATCTTAACAAAAACATACATTTCTTGTCCATCCAAGTTCCTGACAGGCATAAATGCAACTGTCAGGGAATGTTGGGAATTCTTTTGCTACAATCCGGCCCTGACATTTTCCCTTGAAAATAAGCATTAGCTTGAGGACCTTCCCGGATGCTGTGACCGTCATGGCAAATGTTGCACGTTTTGTGTCGCTCGTGGATTTGCGCATGTGCACTGTACTTGATTGTGTTTGATGAGCTGGGAAAATTGTGACACCAGAGTATCCATTCCCATTGCATTAGACAGAGGTTGTGGAACTTCTAGTTCTCTAGCCGACGACTGTGATGAGGACGATTGTCCTAGACGAGAGGTGTAGTTGTTAAATTTCATCATTGATTATGCAAAATCGGTCAAAAGACAAACTGATTTTCGTAATTTAAGACCTTCTGCTGAGAGAGGGGTTTTATCTGGACTTGAGTTGATACATGCAAAATTTTGGAGAGCTTGGAGAATGTTGCCGATCATTGAACACCGTTTGCGTAAAGTTGTTCTTATTCGTCTCGTCTTGAACTCTTCCATACCCCTCTTCTGGCAATTCAGACAACAAACATGTGACTTGTCACAAGTCCCTTGACCAATTTTTCACATCTTGTCCTTTAGTACTCCTCCCCCTCAAAGGGCAGCCGATGCCCTGTTCACACATCAAAAATTTGTCTTAGCAGCTGCGATCTACTTTGACCAGCTTTTCCGAGCAAATCTTTCCCCCATGATGATCAACAAATTCCATTCATTTTTCCTTCGTCAATTTCCAAATTCAATGAACAATATCTGGAATTATTTCTTCACAAACCCTGCAACCTGCTACCTTTTCTGCCGTATCTCTGCAAACCATCTGCCCCATCTTGGAACACCCAATATGGTTTCAATCCCTTTGTCCCTTTAGAAATCGGCAACCATCCTCTTCCATCAATTGTGATGCCCCTTCATCCAAGTACCGAAGCTCAGCAGTCGCCCCACGATGTCGAACCCCACACTCCTCGACACGGTTTCTGCGAAGAACTTTGTGTTTATAATCTTCAGCCGATGGGAAGAGTTGCTGCTTGTTCTTTGCTTTCTTGTACACCGGGTCTTCCCTAGGATCACAAAAGTGTCTATTTGCCTCGCCTTGGAGACCATAGCACATGGCTACAAGGGTCTTCTGTTGTTGTTGGTAATTTTGCTCACAAACTGATACGACTGATAGCAACTGTCGGTTACTTTCAGCAGGGGTGCTTTGGTGGTCGACTGTTTCTCCAAGATGTGGCACGTTGCCAGTCTCTGACGAATGTGCAGTTGTTGCAAGGGAAGGGTCCAATCTGTTATGTTGTGGTGAAGACGAAGAATCTAAGGTTGGGATTGTTTTGGTGTCATTTCCACTGGCCCATGGCATTGAGTTCCACCGTCTGCTTTTCCTTTCGATTCCAATGCGTCCACAATGCGCCCTCGGGCTCTGATGGAGCGCCACCGTTGAAGTAGATACTACACAGATGGAAACCTGGAGGGAAGACAATGCAGCGAAGGCACTGCGGAAGGTGTGTTAAAGAGGTTGAGGTCGTTGGCCTGCCAATTGTGAAAAAGGTTTTGGTGGTAAGGGGTGAGGGTTGAGGTCGTTGGCTTGCCAATTGTGAAAAAGGTTTTGGTGGTAAGGGGTGAGGGTTGAACGAACAATTTGCGCGCCATGGTCGATCTCTAGAAAAAGTGTGCTGCCCGGTACGTGCCAGTCACCATCTCCCTGCCAAGTGCCCAGCACTAACTGTTAGAATTCTCACCGTCTATGGTGGTTAGATTCTACATCTCATCGATTCCCCATGTCACATAGCCTCGTGCTATCGCATCATGCCATCTAGCTTCGAGCTATGTTCCCTAGCTTCGCGCTATATCGACCTATATTTCTTCGCAAATCATGAAAAGTGAGAATAGATTGACGAACTCACTCTCAAGACTAAACTGGGTCGTGCGGTATTACAACGGACATAAATTTGGCCGTTGCTCGGACATTATACTAACGCCCTAAGCGTACGCGCCCGAAATCATCGAGCGCGCCCAAGCGACATCCGAGCGCTATCGGCATCTATCCGATCCAACGGTCTAAGTATCCCAAGCACGACACACGATCACGCGAGACCATATTTCCATTCCCACAATCTCCAAATTGTCAACAAGCTGCGCGCCATGAAAACAACTATGCCAACCCAAAGCAAGAGCTGTTGACCCTGTATATGTTATCCGCCCACATATACATGTCATATACATCACATGAATCGACTCCAACTATTCCAAACCTGTTGCCGCCAAGAACCTATGACACATGACCCTTGGCAGGACCGAACATTTCACGTAGACCTATCGTAGTAATCAACACACAATCTAACAATATCACCATTTATCACATCCTCTTTTGTGTCCCGACTATCCTTCTGATAGACTTCGACTTGCTTGCTTCTCTGACCCTGAGAAGCTTGTATCGGTTGGTGACCTACCTGATTGTCTGCTCTACCGAGCATCAATGTCCCTACGATTCAGAAAGAATTGTAACAGATTAACAGTCTCAAAGCTTATTTCCTTGTGGTTTCATGGATACTAACGAGATTATCACTCCTGTACGACAGATCTATCGAGCCAACCTGCATCCCGGGCAGCCCGATACCCTGGTGCAGCAGGAACTGGTGCCGACGCCGAAGGCAGCCAACACATCGGTCAACATCTCCGTCGACAGTTCCAACAGCAACCCATTCGAGACTCCAACCCAACCTCACGCTCCGATCCCTGCGCCGTTGCTTCGGCCCCCGAGTCCGCCTCGTCGGCTCGTCCCTTCTCGATCCCGTCGTACCACCCGGTTGATTGCTGATCATATCAAGTACTTCCGCCAACCAACTTGTTCGACCTTCGATCCCGAGATCATCCGTGGGGAGACCCAGATCGAACGCCAGTTCCAATCGGTGACCCACATCGTCGACCAAGAAGACATTGACCGTCTGAACGACCAACTTCATCGTTCTCCGAGGCGTCGCCTCATCTTTGCCGCCCTCTCGGGCAACCCCATCCGTACTGTCCACCTCCGCTTCCTAACCTTCGAGCGCCCAACTGGATACTACAATGCCATCCACGTCGTGAACGCGACGACTTGCCCTCTGCCTCCTAACGTTGTACGCCTAGATAACTACGTTGCCTACATCCACGAGGTCCATACCATCGAGGACCATCGTGCAACTATCTACCCTTTGCGTACCGAGGTCGAGAACCACCTGGCTGAAGGTGATACCCCTTCTTCTGTTGCTTGTGCTGCCCCATCTGAGCCTGGAAGCGACTCTGATCATTCGGAAGAGGGTGAGGATTCAGAGACCGAAGCTTAATTACTCATAGTTAACTCCCGTCCTCTCAAAACCTTTCCAAGACTTAAACTCAACGCACATCCGGGTACCCTTGGTCGCACAACACGCCACACATTCCCGTCAAATCGCGAAAATTCGGCGAAAATTTGTTGAAACTCGGTGAAAATTTGTCGAAATCAACGGAAATTTCCAGGAGTCGCACATCACAACACACATCCGGGTATCACATACGTGGTACATACGTGGCACACGTGGTACATCCGGGTTCACATCACATCACACATTAAATAAACCACATCACACCGCACATTAAATAAACATCGAACCAACCAAATAACACCATGGATCCTCAATCACCCAAGACACCTACGACTCCTAAGGGAGAAGATAACCAAGACAATGTCTCGGACACAGACCTATTCGACCACATCATATTTACTGTCTGCCAATTCTTCACCAAAGAAAGGGCCGACTACTTAATGAAGTGGATGAAATACCATGGTTTTGAGAACATTACCCATGTTATCTCGTATATGCAAACTAATACCGAGGAATCCATGAAAGAACTGACACAATACAAGGTCAACAAACAGACACATGATCTACAAGGCCCCACAAGACAGCAGATCAAGCTCTTGGCTTATTGGGCCACATACAAGACCAATGAAATTCAAGACGAGCTATCCAATAGCGACTGGATGAACCTAACGAGGAAAGAGTTCAACACTTGGAGGATCAACACAGATTTCTCTAAGGGACCACCTAGCCAAGTCCCAGTCTCACCAATGAAGTCACCGTCATCTGTGAAATCTGTCAGCACAGTTACTGCCGCATCCCAATCTCAACAAGACCTTACAGCATTCAGAAAGGGAACTAAGCGCGACGCAACTGCATATGAGGTATTCAAGGATGAACGATACTACGATTCATTCTGGCGTGTATTCAAGACTACAGCTAAGGCTCAAGGCCTATCCAACGTTCTGAATTTCAAATACACACCACCCCATGATGATGAGTATGCCGAAGAACTTTTTCAAGAGCAACAAGTATTTCTTTACTCCGTTCTTGTCCGTATCATTCAGACTGACCAAGGTCGAGCCTATGTACGTGAACATGAACATGATGAAGATGCGCGTGCCGTATTGCAGAAGTTACACTCTTTGCATACCGAATCCGACCTAGCAAAGCGAGAAGTCCTCCGCTTAACCAACTACATTTCCAATCTACGTCTTGACGACACATGGCGCGGAACAACACGTCAATTTCTTCTACACTTTCAAGAGCAGCTACGTTTGCTAGACAATTTAGTGACATTGTCTGATCGCATCCCTGATCATACCAGGATGACCTTCCTCATGCAAGCTGTAGAAAAGGTACCTGATCTCCGCCGAGTCAAGATCTTGGATAATGTGGTGAACACCAAATCCGGTGCAAAATCCCTTTGCTATCAATCATACTTCCGTCTCCTTCTAGACGCAGCTTATGACCATGATCAAGCAACCCAGTCATCTGTTCATAGTCGCCGTCGACATGTCAAACAACATGAATCACTATATGGCCAAGATACAGATGCTGACATAACCTCACAAGATGATATGGAGTATCATGTCCACAACACCAAAGCGACATCTGAATCTCCATCCTCTTCGTCCAAGGTTAGTCTACCGCGTGACCTATGGTTCAAACTTTCTGAAGAAGATCGCAAGTTGATCATTGAGTATAACAAGATGATTCAAGCACCTTCATCAACAACACCGAGGACAGTGCAAACACATGCCCTCGACATTGATCCGGAACCTGACCCTGACCCCAACCAAGTTGCATCTGATGACGACTCACCTGGCGTAGTCCCTGAGCATTCAGATGATTCAGATCCGGTTACACAATTTATCAACCAAGCCATGACGACTGATATCAATCACCCGGCAACTGACCTGACTAGTGTTCTTTCTAACGCCAAGTCCAAGACGAGCAAGAAGGTTACTTTCAAAGCCAACATGCATAAACAAGCAGGACATGTTCCACGCTATCTGTTTTCCAGGAAATCTACTTTACCAGGGAATCAATTGATTGACCGTGGTGCTAATGGAGGACTTGCTGGTTCTGACATGCGCATCCTTTCTAAGACTGGCCGCCATATCACTATTGTGGGTATTGATAACCATGAACTTACTGGACTTCCTGTCGTCACATGTGCCGCAAAGTTTGAGACCAATGACGGACCTATTGTCGGCATCTTCAATGAATATGCTTATTATGGGAAGGGCTTATCTATCCATGCTCCTGGTCAATTCGAGCATTTCGGACTTGCTGTTGATGAACGACCTGTTAAAGTTGATGGTAAACAACGCATCACTACACTTGATGGTCGTGCCATACCTCTTCACATCAAGGATGGGTTAGCCTACATCCACTCCTTGGGTATCCCCAGCGACGATGACATGGATACCTTACCTCAGATCATCTTCACGTCACCCGACACATGGGATCCTGGTGTTCTGGACCATTCGTATTCTCCCACACCCTCTGACAATGATCCTGATTGGAAACACGTCAAGACTGATGGTAGTATGTCAAACCATCCATATGACAACTATGGGGAGTACACTGATCGTGTTGTTTGTAACCTCAATCTCCTTTTGGATCTCCCATACGATCATGGACCTGACGACGCACCCTTCTTTTCTATCTATGCTGACGCAGAAGGTAATGATCCTACACTTCATGCCTCTGTCCACCGTCGTTACCAGGAAGCGTATGACTGGAAGAAGTTCCGTCCATTCTTTGGTTGGCAATCTGAAGATGTTATTGCCGATACGTTCAAGCACACTACACGTAATGGTAGCATTACTTTTGACCACGACACCCTTAAGAAACATTTCAAGGCTCGCAATCCAGTCCTTAATATACCTCGACGCCATGAACCCGTTGCTACTGACTCGGTTTTCTCCGACACCCCTGCTGTTGACCATGGCGGTAAAGTCGCACAAATCTTTGTTGGTCGAGATACTCTGGTTACTGATATCTATGGGATCAAGCCAACCAAACAGTTTGTCAATACTCTTCAGGACAACATCCGGTTTCGTGGTGCCATGGAGACTCTTATCAGTGATGGTGGTTCATCTCTCATCTCTCAAAAGGTTAAAGACATTCTTCGCACTTTGCTTATTGGGGAGTATCGATCCGAACCTTATCATCAACACCAGAATAAGGCTGAAAACCGTTACCAGACCGTTAAACGTATGACCAACGCTCTCATGAATGCCACTGGTTGCCCTGCCAACACCTGGCTTCTTTGCCTTGAGTATGTCTGTGACTTATTGAACCATACGTCATCACCCACACACTCCGGTCGCACTCCTCTTGAGGCTCTCTCCGGACGCCCACCCGACATTACTCATCTCTTGTTCTTTCCTTTCTGGGATGAGGTTTACTACCGTGTCGACCCCGCTGAACCCAATTCCGGTTCATATCCATCTTCTTCTGATGAGAAACTTGGCCACTGGGTTGGTTTTGCTCACAACGTTGGTGATTCTTTTACTTGGAAGATTCTCACCCAGGATAACCAGATAATCTACCGTTCTGCCGTTCGCCGTGTTGAATCCACTACACCTAACCTACGTGTGGATCGACCTTCAGGGGAGGATTCGTCTGAGAAGGATGACAATGATAAGCAAGCTGACACTGTCTTCATTCGCAGTGATAGTGAAGATCCATCCAAACCAATGCCCACGATCGATTTTGACGACATGATAGGACGCACATTCCTATGCGACACAGAAGAAAATGGGGAGCGACACCGTGCACGTGTCATCAAACGAGTCATTGATCTTAATGAAGAAGCAACGAAACAGGAAGAACGTGTCAAGTACATCTACCGAAAGACAAGTTCTGATGTTGATGAGATGATATCCTATAATCAACTCATGGAGTATATCGAACGAGATAACCAAGCTCAAACCTCTGGAGATAATCTTTTCAGGTTCAGGGACGTCATTGCCCATCAAGGTCCACTGAACACAACTGATCCAGATTACAAGGGGAGCAAATATAATTTGCTTGTTGATTGGGAAACTGGGGAGACTACCTATGAACCTTTATCACTCATCGCCAATGATGATCCGATCACTGTAGCAATTTATGGAAAGAAACATGATTTACTCAACGAACCTGGATGGAAGCATTTGAAACGTTATGTCAAAACAAGCAAACGTCTCATTCGAGCAGCCAAACAGTCAAGGATTAAACAAGTTCACCATTCCGTCAAGTATAAGTTTGGATTCCAAGTACCACGCAATTATGAGGAAGCTGTCGCTCTTGATAAACAACATGGCAACACAAAGTGGCAAGATGCAACAGAATTAGAATTGTCACAGATCCAGTCCTACAAGACATTCAAGGATTTTGGGAAAGCCATCTTCATTAAAGGGAAAGTATCCAATGCACCTGAAGGATATCATAAGATACGTGTACATCTTGTCTTTGACGTAAAACATGATGGACGACATAAAGCAAGACTTGTCGCAGATGGACATCTCACAAAAGAACCTGTTGAGACAATCTATTCAGGTGTTGTTTCCATTCGCAACCTCCGCATTGCCTTATTCCTGGGTACTTTGAATGACTTGGAAATATGGGGAGCAGATATTGGAAACGCATATCTGGAAGCCTTGACAGGGGAGAAAATTTTCATTGTCGCAGGACCTGAATTCAAGGAATTAGAAGGTCACATCCTGATTATATACAAGGCACTTTATGGATTGAAGTCATCAGGCGCACGCTGGCATGATGTCTTATTCGATGTTTTGACAGACATGGGATTTTCACCAAGCAAAGCAGATCCGGATATCTGGATGAGGAAGGCACCTGGAGAAGACTGTTACGAATACATTGCCGTATACGTTGATGACTTAGCCATTATTTCTACTGATCCTGGGAATATCTGCAAGATCCTGAAGGAGAAATACAACTTCAAACTCAAAGGAGATGGACCTATTGATTTTCACTTGGGATGTTGTTACACCAAGGATTCTGATTGAACATTAGTAGCAGATCCAAGACGCTACATTGGTAAGATGATGGACACTTTCGAACGAATCTTCAAGGAGAAACCCAAGAAAGCCAAAACACCTCTTATTGGTGGAGACCATCCTGAATTGGATGATTCTGAACTCCTTGATGAAGAAGGTACTAGCCATTTCCAAACTCTGATTGGACAACTCCAATGGGTGATCACTATTGGTCGTTTCGACGTCTTCACCGCTACAATGACGCTATCACGCTTTCGTGCTGCTCCGAGGAAAGGACATCTTGATAGAGCCAAGCGTATCTATGGATACCTTGCACATCTCCCAGAAGGCGCAATCAGATTTAGGATTGGAGAGCCCGATTATTCAAGTCTTCCTACCCAAGAATTTGATTGGACTCGCACTGTCTATCCGAATGCAAGTGAACGTATTCCTGAAGACTGCCCAACACCTCTTGGCCGCTATGTTACCACAACTCATTATGTTGATGCCAATCTCATGCATGACATAGTCACTGGTAAATCCGTCACTGCTGTTCTACATTTGTTGAACGGAACACCTATTGACTGGTACAGCAAGAGACAGAGCACGGTGGAAACTGCTACCTATGGATCCGAGTTTGTGGCTGCAAGGACAGCAATAGATCAGATTACAGAATTACGACATTCTCTCCGCTACCTTGGAGTACCTATCCGAGAGCGAAGTTACATGTACGGAGATAACAGATCTGTTGTGCTCAATGCAACCGTTCCTCATTCCATACTATCCAAGAGACACCATCTTCTGTCATACCACCGAGTTCGTGAAGCCATCGCGGCAAAGTATGTTGCATTCTACTGGAAAGATGGAAAGACCAACCCTGCCGATTCTTAAACATTGATCAATGTTTTTCATGTAGATTGGTATGGAGCGAAGAGTTGTTTCTTGGCACTCTCACGGAAACAGGTTACATACTGAGGTTCGGGACGATAAATTGTTCCATCCTTATAGTTGGTACTCAGTAAGGAGGAGATAAGGACAGTAATGATCTGCACTGCTCCTTTCTTTTCCCCGCTGTGGATCAACCGGGTTCAACACTCTCACCCTGTCACCCACCACAGGTCTTCCGCTGCTGTCTCGAGAACCCCGACTGACCCGTCGTCCTCGCGGACTCACCCCACCGACTGACTTTCGTGCAACTCGCCATCTCCATCGACCGCGGGGAGTTCCGCTGTCAGATCGACTCTGTGGAGTCTCGCCGTCTCTCCCATCTGGCCCTTGCCCATCCGGCTCCAGGTCTCCCGTGCCGTCTCCTTTTACATACGACGTCCCGTGCGCGCTGCAACCTCGTCTCGGCCAACAGTTTCAGTTGATGCAGTCTATCCGCTATCTCCACCTGTCGCTCCACCATCCATCCCAACTCCTTCATAACCTCTGCCATCTCCACTTGATGTCCTGCAATCGAATCCAACTCTGTAATCAACTCCCCCATCTCCTCCATCTCGTTTCTCATCTCTCCTTACTTGCTGTCTTCGTCCAAACCAGGTGAATTCCCCTTGGACGTGTGCCCAGTTGAACCGTCCGGCAGCACCACTACCTCCGGTGGCGCTTTCACACCACTCGTTAAAATCCAAGGCGATATAGAAATTAAGTGCCTTATTTGGAATTTTGGAACATTTATCTGATGGACGAGATGAACCTACTTCCATCCACTGCCCATCCTATTCCTATCTTCAACGACAACAAAGGGGCCGTTGATTGGAGTAGTACAGGGGCTATTACTAAGCGATTACGCCATCTTAACATGCGCGAAATTGCTGTTCGAGATGCCATCCGCGACCAAGAAATTGCCGTGCATCATATCCCTGGGAAAGTCAACCCAGCCAACTCGCTGACAAAAGAACATCGAGACGTGGCCCATTTCCGTGAGCTCCGCGACATCTTGGTTCCCTTGATCTCAGGAGTGGGGGGTGTTGGAAATGAGACACAAGAGACGGAAGAAAGTAATGAGATAGTCGCCCGGCGCGTTAACGACGCTCGCCAGAGAACTCGTGAAACAAAGACAATGCGAAAACAAGCTAGTTGGGCTGACGTCGTCAAAGGAAAGCAGAACCCATAATCTTATTTTTTCCCTTTTGATATCAACGCTTTGTTCACCATCTTAACAAAAACATACATTTCTTGTCCATCCAAGTTCCTGACAGGCATAAATGCAACTGTCAGGGAATGTTGGGAATTCTTTTGCTACAATCCGGCCCTGACATTTTCCCTTGAAAATAAGCATTAGCTTGAGGACCTTCCCGGATGCTGTGACCGTCATGGCAAATGTTGCACGTTTTGTGTCGCTCGTGGATTTGCGCATGTGCACTGTACTTGATTGTGTTTGATGAGCTGGGAAAATTGTGACACCAGAGTATCCATTCCCATTGCATTAGACAGAGGTTGTGGAACTTCTAGTTCTCTAGCCGACGACTGTGATGAGGACGATTGTCCTAGACGAGAGGTGTAGTTGTTAAATTTCATCATTGATTATGCAAAATCGGTCAAAAGACAAACTGATTTTCGTAATTTAAGACCTTCTGCTGAGAGAGGGGTTTTATCTGGACTTGAGTTGATACATGCAAAATTTTGGAGAGCTTGGAGAATGTTGCCGATCATTGAACACCGTTTGCGTAAAGTTGTTCTTATTCGTCTCGTCTTGAACTCTTCCATACCCCTCTTCTGGCAATTCAGACAACAAACATGTGACTTGTCACAAGTCCCTTGACCAATTTTTCACATCTTGTCCTTTAGTACTCCTCCCCCTCAAAGGGCAGCCGATGCCCTGTTCACACATCAAAAATTTGTCTTAGCAGCTGCGATCTACTTTGACCAGCTTTTCCGAGCAAATCTTTCCCCCATGATGATCAACAAATTCCATTCATTTTTCCTTCGTCAATTTCCAAATTCAATGAACAATATCTGGAATTATTTCTTCACAAACCCTGCAACCTGCTACCTTTTCTGCCGTATCTCTGCAAACCATCTGCCCCATCTTGGAACACCCAATATGGTTTCAATCCCTTTGTCCCTTTAGAAATCGGCAACCATCCTCTTCCATCAATTGTGATGCCCCTTCATCCAAGTACCGAAGCTCAGCAGTCGCCCCACGATGTCGAACCCCACACTCCTCGACACGGTTTCTGCGAAGAACTTTGTGTTTATAATCTTCAGCCGATGGGAAGAGTTGCTGCTTGTTCTTTGCTTTCTTGTACACCGGGTCTTCCCTAGGATCACAAAAGTGTCTATTTGCCTCGCCTTGGAGACCATAGCACATGGCTACAAGGGTCTTCTGTTGTTGTTGGTAATTTTGCTCACAAACTGATACGACTGATAGCAACTGTCGGTTACTTTCAGCAGGGGTGCTTTGGTGGTCGACTGTTTCTCCAAGATGTGGCACGTTGCCAGTCTCTGACGAATGTGCAGTTGTTGCAAGGGAAGGGTCCAATCTGTTATGTTGTGGTGAAGACGAAGAATCTAAGGTTGGGATTGTTTTGGTGTCATTTCCACTGGCCCATGGCATTGAGTTCCACCGTCTGCTTTTCCTTTCGATTCCAATGCGTCCACAATGCGCCCTCGGGCTCTGATGGAGCGCCACCGTTGAAGTAGATACTACACAGATGGAAACCTGGAGGGAAGACAATGCAGCGAAGGCACTGCGGAAGGTGTGTTAAAGAGGTTGAGGTCGTTGGCCTGCCAATTGTGAAAAAGGTTTTGGTGGTAAGGGGTGAGGGTTGAGGTCGTTGGCTTGCCAATTGTGAAAAAGGTTTTGGTGGTAAGGGGTGAGGGTTGAACGAACAATTTGCGCGCCATGGTCGATCTCTAGAAAAAGTGTGCTGCCCGGTACGTGCCAGTCACCATCTCCCTGCCAAGTGCCCAGCACTAACTGTTAGAATTCTCACCGTCTATGGTGGTTAGATTCTACATCTCATCGATTCCCCATGTCACATAGCCTCGTGCTATCGCATCATGCCATCTAGCTTCGAGCTATGTTCCCTAGCTTCGCGCTATATCGACCTATATTTCTTCGCAAATCATGAAAAGTGAGAATAGATTGACGAACTCACTCTCAAGACTAAACTGGGTCGTGCGGTATTACAACGGACATAAATTTGGCCGTTGCTCGGACATTATACTAACGCCCTAAGCGTACGCGCCCGAAATCATCGAGCGCGCCCAAGCGACATCCGAGCGCTATCGGCATCTATCCGATCCAACGGTCTAAGTATCCCAAGCACGACACACGATCACGCGAGACCATATTTCCATTCCCACAATCTCCAAATTGTCAACAAGCTGCGCGCCATGAAAACAACTATGCCAACCCAAAGCAAGAGCTGTTGACCCTGTATATGTTATCCGCCCACATATACATGTCATATACATCACATGAATCGACTCCAACTATTCCAAACCTGTTGCCGCCAAGAACCTATGACACATGACCCTTGGCAGGACCGAACATTTCACGTAGACCTATCGTAGTAATCAACACACAATCTAACAATATCACCATTTATCACATCCTCTTTTGTGTCCCGACTATCCTTCTGATAGACTTCGACTTGCTTGCTTCTCTGACCCTGAGAAGCTTGTATCGGTTGGTGACCTACCTGATTGTCTGCTCTACCGAGCATCAATGTCCCTACGATTCAGAAAGAATTGTAACAGATTAACAGTCTCAAAGCTTATTTCCTTGTGGTTTCATGGATACTAACGAGATTATCACTCCTGTACGACAGATCTATCGAGCCAACCTGCATCCCGGGCAGCCCGATACCCTGGTGCAGCAGGAACTGGTGCCGACGCCGAAGGCAGCCAACACATCGGTCAACATCTCCGTCGACAGTTCCAACAGCAACCCATTCGAGACTCCAACCCAACCTCACGCTCCGATCCCTGCGCCGTTGCTTCGGCCCCCGAGTCCGCCTCGTCGGCTCGTCCCTTCTCGATCCCGTCGTACCACCCGGTTGATTGCTGATCATATCAAGTACTTCCGCCAACCAACTTGTTCGACCTTCGATCCCGAGATCATCCGTGGGGAGACCCAGATCGAACGCCAGTTCCAATCGGTGACCCACATCGTCGACCAAGAAGACATTGACCGTCTGAACGACCAACTTCATCGTTCTCCGAGGCGTCGCCTCATCTTTGCCGCCCTCTCGGGCAACCCCATCCGTACTGTCCACCTCCGCTTCCTAACCTTCGAGCGCCCAACTGGATACTACAATGCCATCCACGTCGTGAACGCGACGACTTGCCCTCTGCCTCCTAACGTTGTACGCCTAGATAACTACGTTGCCTACATCCACGAGGTCCATACCATCGAGGACCATCGTGCAACTATCTACCCTTTGCGTACCGAGGTCGAGAACCACCTGGCTGAAGGTGATACCCCTTCTTCTGTTGCTTGTGCTGCCCCATCTGAGCCTGGAAGCGACTCTGATCATTCGGAAGAGGGTGAGGATTCAGAGACCGAAGCTTAATTACTCATAGTTAACTCCCGTCCTCTCAAAACCTTTCCAAGACTTAAACTCAACGCACATCCGGGTACCCTTGGTCGCACAACACGCCACACATTCCCGTCAAATCGCGAAAATTCGGCGAAAATTTGTTGAAACTCGGTGAAAATTTGTCGAAATCAACGGAAATTTCCAGGAGTCGCACATCACAACACACATCCGGGTATCACATACGTGGTACATACGTGGCACACGTGGTACATCCGGGTTCACATCACATCACACATTAAATAAACCACATCACACCGCACATTAAATAAACATCGAACCAACCAAATAACACCATGGATCCTCAATCACCCAAGACACCTACGACTCCTAAGGGAGAAGATAACCAAGACAATGTCTCGGACACAGACCTATTCGACCACATCATATTTACTGTCTGCCAATTCTTCACCAAAGAAAGGGCCGACTACTTAATGAAGTGGATGAAATACCATGGTTTTGAGAACATTACCCATGTTATCTCGTATATGCAAACTAATACCGAGGAATCCATGAAAGAACTGACACAATACAAGGTCAACAAACAGACACATGATCTACAAGGCCCCACAAGACAGCAGATCAAGCTCTTGGCTTATTGGGCCACATACAAGACCAATGAAATTCAAGACGAGCTATCCAATAGCGACTGGATGAACCTAACGAGGAAAGAGTTCAACACTTGGAGGATCAACACAGATTTCTCTAAGGGACCACCTAGCCAAGTCCCAGTCTCACCAATGAAGTCACCGTCATCTGTGAAATCTGTCAGCACAGTTACTGCCGCATCCCAATCTCAACAAGACCTTACAGCATTCAGAAAGGGAACTAAGCGCGACGCAACTGCATATGAGGTATTCAAGGATGAACGATACTACGATTCATTCTGGCGTGTATTCAAGACTACAGCTAAGGCTCAAGGCCTATCCAACGTTCTGAATTTCAAATACACACCACCCCATGATGATGAGTATGCCGAAGAACTTTTTCAAGAGCAACAAGTATTTCTTTACTCCGTTCTTGTCCGTATCATTCAGACTGACCAAGGTCGAGCCTATGTACGTGAACATGAACATGATGAAGATGCGCGTGCCGTATTGCAGAAGTTACACTCTTTGCATACCGAATCCGACCTAGCAAAGCGAGAAGTCCTCCGCTTAACCAACTACATTTCCAATCTACGTCTTGACGACACATGGCGCGGAACAACACGTCAATTTCTTCTACACTTTCAAGAGCAGCTACGTTTGCTAGACAATTTAGTGACATTGTCTGATCGCATCCCTGATCATACCAGGATGACCTTCCTCATGCAAGCTGTAGAAAAGGTACCTGATCTCCGCCGAGTCAAGATCTTGGATAATGTGGTGAACACCAAATCCGGTGCAAAATCCCTTTGCTATCAATCATACTTCCGTCTCCTTCTAGACGCAGCTTATGACCATGATCAAGCAACCCAGTCATCTGTTCATAGTCGCCGTCGACATGTCAAACAACATGAATCACTATATGGCCAAGATACAGATGCTGACATAACCTCACAAGATGATATGGAGTATCATGTCCACAACACCAAAGCGACATCTGAATCTCCATCCTCTTCGTCCAAGGTTAGTCTACCGCGTGACCTATGGTTCAAACTTTCTGAAGAAGATCGCAAGTTGATCATTGAGTATAACAAGATGATTCAAGCACCTTCATCAACAACACCGAGGACAGTGCAAACACATGCCCTCGACATTGATCCGGAACCTGACCCTGACCCCAACCAAGTTGCATCTGATGACGACTCACCTGGCGTAGTCCCTGAGCATTCAGATGATTCAGATCCGGTTACACAATTTATCAACCAAGCCATGACGACTGATATCAATCACCCGGCAACTGACCTGACTAGTGTTCTTTCTAACGCCAAGTCCAAGACGAGCAAGAAGGTTACTTTCAAAGCCAACATGCATAAACAAGCAGGACATGTTCCACGCTATCTGTTTTCCAGGAAATCTACTTTACCAGGGAATCAATTGATTGACCGTGGTGCTAATGGAGGACTTGCTGGTTCTGACATGCGCATCCTTTCTAAGACTGGCCGCCATATCACTATTGTGGGTATTGATAACCATGAACTTACTGGACTTCCTGTCGTCACATGTGCCGCAAAGTTTGAGACCAATGACGGACCTATTGTCGGCATCTTCAATGAATATGCTTATTATGGGAAGGGCTTATCTATCCATGCTCCTGGTCAATTCGAGCATTTCGGACTTGCTGTTGATGAACGACCTGTTAAAGTTGATGGTAAACAACGCATCACTACACTTGATGGTCGTGCCATACCTCTTCACATCAAGGATGGGTTAGCCTACATCCACTCCTTGGGTATCCCCAGCGACGATGACATGGATACCTTACCTCAGATCATCTTCACGTCACCCGACACATGGGATCCTGGTGTTCTGGACCATTCGTATTCTCCCACACCCTCTGACAATGATCCTGATTGGAAACACGTCAAGACTGATGGTAGTATGTCAAACCATCCATATGACAACTATGGGGAGTACACTGATCGTGTTGTTTGTAACCTCAATCTCCTTTTGGATCTCCCATACGATCATGGACCTGACGACGCACCCTTCTTTTCTATCTATGCTGACGCAGAAGGTAATGATCCTACACTTCATGCCTCTGTCCACCGTCGTTACCAGGAAGCGTATGACTGGAAGAAGTTCCGTCCATTCTTTGGTTGGCAATCTGAAGATGTTATTGCCGATACGTTCAAGCACACTACACGTAATGGTAGCATTACTTTTGACCACGACACCCTTAAGAAACATTTCAAGGCTCGCAATCCAGTCCTTAATATACCTCGACGCCATGAACCCGTTGCTACTGACTCGGTTTTCTCCGACACCCCTGCTGTTGACCATGGCGGTAAAGTCGCACAAATCTTTGTTGGTCGAGATACTCTGGTTACTGATATCTATGGGATCAAGCCAACCAAACAGTTTGTCAATACTCTTCAGGACAACATCCGGTTTCGTGGTGCCATGGAGACTCTTATCAGTGATGGTGGTTCATCTCTCATCTCTCAAAAGGTTAAAGACATTCTTCGCACTTTGCTTATTGGGGAGTATCGATCCGAACCTTATCATCAACACCAGAATAAGGCTGAAAACCGTTACCAGACCGTTAAACGTATGACCAACGCTCTCATGAATGCCACTGGTTGCCCTGCCAACACCTGGCTTCTTTGCCTTGAGTATGTCTGTGACTTATTGAACCATACGTCATCACCCACACACTCCGGTCGCACTCCTCTTGAGGCTCTCTCCGGACGCCCACCCGACATTACTCATCTCTTGTTCTTTCCTTTCTGGGATGAGGTTTACTACCGTGTCGACCCCGCTGAACCCAATTCCGGTTCATATCCATCTTCTTCTGATGAGAAACTTGGCCACTGGGTTGGTTTTGCTCACAACGTTGGTGATTCTTTTACTTGGAAGATTCTCACCCAGGATAACCAGATAATCTACCGTTCTGCCGTTCGCCGTGTTGAATCCACTACACCTAACCTACGTGTGGATCGACCTTCAGGGGAGGATTCGTCTGAGAAGGATGACAATGATAAGCAAGCTGACACTGTCTTCATTCGCAGTGATAGTGAAGATCCATCCAAACCAATGCCCACGATCGATTTTGACGACATGATAGGACGCACATTCCTATGCGACACAGAAGAAAATGGGGAGCGACACCGTGCACGTGTCATCAAACGAGTCATTGATCTTAATGAAGAAGCAACGAAACAGGAAGAACGTGTCAAGTACATCTACCGAAAGACAAGTTCTGATGTTGATGAGATGATATCCTATAATCAACTCATGGAGTATATCGAACGAGATAACCAAGCTCAAACCTCTGGAGATAATCTTTTCAGGTTCAGGGACGTCATTGCCCATCAAGGTCCACTGAACACAACTGATCCAGATTACAAGGGGAGCAAATATAATTTGCTTGTTGATTGGGAAACTGGGGAGACTACCTATGAACCTTTATCACTCATCGCCAATGATGATCCGATCACTGTAGCAATTTATGGAAAGAAACATGATTTACTCAACGAACCTGGATGGAAGCATTTGAAACGTTATGTCAAAACAAGCAAACGTCTCATTCGAGCAGCCAAACAGTCAAGGATTAAACAAGTTCACCATTCCGTCAAGTATAAGTTTGGATTCCAAGTACCACGCAATTATGAGGAAGCTGTCGCTCTTGATAAACAACATGGCAACACAAAGTGGCAAGATGCAACAGAATTAGAATTGTCACAGATCCAGTCCTACAAGACATTCAAGGATTTTGGGAAAGCCATCTTCATTAAAGGGAAAGTATCCAATGCACCTGAAGGATATCATAAGATACGTGTACATCTTGTCTTTGACGTAAAACATGATGGACGACATAAAGCAAGACTTGTCGCAGATGGACATCTCACAAAAGAACCTGTTGAGACAATCTATTCAGGTGTTGTTTCCATTCGCAACCTCCGCATTGCCTTATTCCTGGGTACTTTGAATGACTTGGAAATATGGGGAGCAGATATTGGAAACGCATATCTGGAAGCCTTGACAGGGGAGAAAATTTTCATTGTCGCAGGACCTGAATTCAAGGAATTAGAAGGTCACATCCTGATTATATACAAGGCACTTTATGGATTGAAGTCATCAGGCGCACGCTGGCATGATGTCTTATTCGATGTTTTGACAGACATGGGATTTTCACCAAGCAAAGCAGATCCGGATATCTGGATGAGGAAGGCACCTGGAGAAGACTGTTACGAATACATTGCCGTATACGTTGATGACTTAGCCATTATTTCTACTGATCCTGGGAATATCTGCAAGATCCTGAAGGAGAAATACAACTTCAAACTCAAAGGAGATGGACCTATTGATTTTCACTTGGGATGTTGTTACACCAAGGATTCTGATTGAACATTAGTAGCAGATCCAAGACGCTACATTGGTAAGATGATGGACACTTTCGAACGAATCTTCAAGGAGAAACCCAAGAAAGCCAAAACACCTCTTATTGGTGGAGACCATCCTGAATTGGATGATTCTGAACTCCTTGATGAAGAAGGTACTAGCCATTTCCAAACTCTGATTGGACAACTCCAATGGGTGATCACTATTGGTCGTTTCGACGTCTTCACCGCTACAATGACGCTATCACGCTTTCGTGCTGCTCCGAGGAAAGGACATCTTGATAGAGCCAAGCGTATCTATGGATACCTTGCACATCTCCCAGAAGGCGCAATCAGATTTAGGATTGGAGAGCCCGATTATTCAAGTCTTCCTACCCAAGAATTTGATTGGACTCGCACTGTCTATCCGAATGCAAGTGAACGTATTCCTGAAGACTGCCCAACACCTCTTGGCCGCTATGTTACCACAACTCATTATGTTGATGCCAATCTCATGCATGACATAGTCACTGGTAAATCCGTCACTGCTGTTCTACATTTGTTGAACGGAACACCTATTGACTGGTACAGCAAGAGACAGAGCACGGTGGAAACTGCTACCTATGGATCCGAGTTTGTGGCTGCAAGGACAGCAATAGATCAGATTACAGAATTACGACATTCTCTCCGCTACCTTGGAGTACCTATCCGAGAGCGAAGTTACATGTACGGAGATAACAGATCTGTTGTGCTCAATGCAACCGTTCCTCATTCCATACTATCCAAGAGACACCATCTTCTGTCATACCACCGAGTTCGTGAAGCCATCGCGGCAAAGTATGTTGCATTCTACTGGAAAGATGGAAAGACCAACCCTGCCGATTCTTAAACATTGATCAATGTTTTTCATGTAGATTGGTATGGAGCGAAGAGTTGTTTCTTGGCACTCTCACGGAAACAGGTTACATACTGAGGTTCGGGACGATAAATTGTTCCATCCTTATAGTTGGTACTCAGTAAGGAGGAGATAAGGACAGTAATGATCTGCACTGCTCCTTTCTTTTCCCCGCTGTGGATCAACCGGGTTCAACACTCTCACCCTGTCACCCACCACAGGTCTTCCGCTGCTGTCTCGAGAACCCCGACTGACCCGTCGTCCTCGCGGACTCACCCCACCGACTGACTTTCGTGCAACTCGCCATCTCCATCGACCGCGGGGAGTTCCGCTGTCAGATCGACTCTGTGGAGTCTCGCCGTCTCTCCCATCTGGCCCTTGCCCATCCGGCTCCAGGTCTCCCGTGCCGTCTCCTTTTACATACGACGTCCCGTGCGCGCTGCAACCTCGTCTCGGCCAACAGTTTCAGTTGATGCAGTCTATCCGCTATCTCCACCTGTCGCTCCACCATCCATCCCAACTCCTTCATAACCTCTGCCATCTCCACTTGATGTCCTGCAATCGAATCCAACTCTGTAATCAACTCCCCCATCTCCTCCATCTCGTTTCTCATCTCTCCTTACTCGCTGTCTTCGTCCAAACCAGGTGAATTCCCCTTGGACGTGTGCCCAGTTGAACCGTCCGGCAGCACCACTACCTCCGGTGGCGCTTTCACACCACTCGTTAAAATCCAAGGCGATATAGAAATTAAGTGCCTTATTTGGAATTTTGGAACATTTATCTGATGGACGAGATGAACCTACTTCCATCCACTGCCCATCCTATTCCTATCTTCAACGACAACAAAGGGGCCGTTGATTGGAGTAGTACAGGGGCTATTACTAAGCGATTACGCCATCTTAACATGCGCGAAATTGCTGTTCGAGATGCCATCCGCGACCAAGAAATTGCCGTGCATCATATCCCTGGGAAAGTCAACCCAGCCAACTCGCTGACAAAAGAACATCGAGACGTGGCCCATTTCCGTGAGCTCCGCGACATCTTGGTTCCCTTGATCTCAGGAGTGGGGGGTGTTGGAAATGAGACACAAGAGACGGAAGAAAGTAATGAGATAGTCGCCCGGCGCGTTAACGACGCTCGCCAGAGAACTCGTGAAACAAAGACAATGCGAAAACAAGCTAGTTGGGCTGACGTCGTCAAAGGAAAGCAGAACCCATAATCTTATTTTTTCCCTTTTGATATCAACGCTTTGTTCACCATCTTAACAAAAACATACATTTCTTGTCCATCCAAGTTCCTGACAGGCATAAATGCAACTGTCAGGGAATGTTGGGAATTCTTTTGCTACAATCCGGCCCTGACATTTTCCCTTGAAAATAAGCATTAGCTTGAGGACCTTCCCGGATGCTGTGACCGTCATGGCAAATGTTGCACGTTTTGTGTCGCTCGTGGATTTGCGCATGTGCACTGTACTTGATTGTGTTTGATGAGCTGGGAAAATTGTGACACCAGAGTATCCATTCCCATTGCATTAGACAGAGGTTGTGGAACTTCTAGTTCTCTAGCCGACGACTGTGATGAGGACGATTGTCCTAGACGAGAGGTGTAGTTGTTAAATTTCATCATTGATTATGCAAAATCGGTCAAAAGACAAACTGATTTTCGTAATTTAAGACCTTCTGCTGAGAGAGGGGTTTTATCTGGACTTGAGTTGATACATGCAAAATTTTGGAGAGCTTGGAGAATGTTGCCGATCATTGAACACCGTTTGCGTAAAGTTGTTCTTATTCGTCTCGTCTTGAACTCTTCCATACCCCTCTTCTGGCAATTCAGACAACAAACATGTGACTTGTCACAAGTCCCTTGACCAATTTTTCACATCTTGTCCTTTAGTACTCCTCCCCCTCAAAGGGCAGCCGATGCCCTGTTCACACATCAAAAATTTGTCTTAGCAGCTGCGATCTACTTTGACCAGCTTTTCCGAGCAAATCTTTCCCCCATGATGATCAACAAATTCCATTCATTTTTCCTTCGTCAATTTCCAAATTCAATGAACAATATCTGGAATTATTTCTTCACAAACCCTGCAACCTGCTACCTTTTCTGCCGTATCTCTGCAAACCATCTGCCCCATCTTGGAACACCCAATATGGTTTCAATCCCTTTGTCCCTTTAGAAATCGGCAACCATCCTCTTCCATCAATTGTGATGCCCCTTCATCCAAGTACCGAAGCTCAGCAGTCGCCCCACGATGTCGAACCCCACACTCCTCGACACGGTTTCTGCGAAGAACTTTGTGTTTATAATCTTCAGCCGATGGGAAGAGTTGCTGCTTGTTCTTTGCTTTCTTGTACACCGGGTCTTCCCTAGGATCACAAAAGTGTCTATTTGCCTCGCCTTGGAGACCATAGCACATGGCCACAAGGGTCTTCTGTTGTTGTTGGTAATTTTGCTCACAAACTGATACGACTGATAGCAACTGTCGGTTACTTTCAGCAGGGGTGCTTTGGTGGTCGACTGTTTCTCCAAGATGTGGCACGTTGCCAGTCTCTGACGAATGTGCAGTTGTTGCAAGGGAAGGGTCCAATCTGTTATGTTGTGGTGAAGACGAAGAATCTAAGGTTGGGATTGTTTTGGTGTCATTTCCACTGGCCCATGGCATTGAGTTCCACCGTCTGCTTTTCCTTTCGATTCCAATGCGTCCACAATGCGCCCTCGGGCTCTGATGGAGCGCCACCGTTGAAGTAGATACTACACAGATGGAAACCTGGAGGGAAGACAATGCAGCGAAGGCACTGCGGAAGGTGTGTTAAAGAGGTTGAGGTCGTTGGCCTGCCAATTGTGAAAAAGGTTTTGGTGGTAAGGGGTGAGGGTTGAGGTCGTTGGCTTGCCAATTGTGAAAAAGGTTTTGGTGGTAAGGGGTGAGGGTTGAACGAACAATTTGCGCGCCATGGTCGATCTCTAGAAAAAGTGTGCTGCCCGGTACGTGCCAGTCACCATCTCCCTGCCAAGTGCCCAGCACTAACTGTTAGAATTCTCACCGTCTATGGTGGTTAGATTCTACATCTCATCGATTCCCCATGTCACATAGCCTCGTGCTATCGCATCATGCCATCTAGCTTCGAGCTATGTTCCCTAGCTTCGCGCTATATCGACCTATATTTCTTCGCAAATCATGAAAAGTGAGAATAGATTGACGAACTCACTCTCAAGACTAAACTGGGTCGTGCGGTATTACAACGGACATAAATTTGGCCGTTGCTCGGACATTATACTAACGCCCTAAGCGTACGCGCCCGAAATCATCGAGCGCGCCCAAGCGACATCCGAGCGCTATCGGCATCTATCCGATCCAACGGTCTAAGTATCCCAAGCACGACACACGATCACGCGAGACCATATTTCCATTCCCACAATCTCCAAATTGTCAACAAGCTGCGCGCCATGAAAACAACTATGCCAACCCAAAGCAAGAGCTGTTGACCCTGTATATGTTATCCGCCCACATATACATGTCATATACATCACATGAATCGACTCCAACTATTCCAAACCTGTTGCCGCCAAGAACCTATGACACATGACCCTTGGCAGGACCGAACATTTCACGTAGACCTATCGTAGTAATCAACACACAATCTAACAATATCACCATTTATCACATCCTCTTTTGTGTCCCGACTATCCTTCTGATAGACTTCGACTTGCTTGCTTCTCTGACCCTGAGAAGCTTGTATCGGTTGGTGACCTACCTGATTGTCTGCTCTACCGAGCATCAATGTCCCTACGATTCAGAAAGAATTGTAACACTAACGTGAGCAAGAATGGGCGTCTACTTGGGACCTTCACCGAACCATGCAAGATCAATAAGCTTGATCCTAAACCCAAGGGCAGGTCATACATCCCCTCAGTTTCACATCAAGCATGATGACTTTTTTGAGAGACCAGTCTCTGGAAAAGCAACCAACTTCGATGCACCTGAGCCAGAGTGGAAGTATCTCATTGGCCTCGCGATTAAGAGAAAGAATACTTGCAAGATCAACGCTGACTTGACTGAGGGAGGCAATCTCTTGCATCCCATGCGCGCACCCACACAGGTGCACCAATCGACACAGACCCACTACAACTTTTAGAGGACAACAACAATGTCCTGGAACCAGCCAACCTGGAACCCATCATGCTGATGCATGAGGGAGGTGGACTTCCCAACATACAACCACCACAACCACATGTTGAAGCTGCCCCAACGGCAGTCACAACAGGTCCGACACAGCGCCAAATGAGAAGTGGTCGAATCATTCACAACACTCCCAGATATGAGGAAGGTACTCAACAAAGACATCAAGACATTGTGGCATGGGGAGGTGATGGTTGACCAAGACGACAATGAGGTCGAACCAACAGCAGAACAACAGTTCCACCTCCAACAGCAACTGGAACAACCCATGGCCTTTGCAGCAAGTGCCAGTCCTGACTGAATGAGGCCATGCGACAGCTTGATAGAAAACAATTTGTCAAACCAAGGACCTGGAACTGCACAACCATGAATCAAGAAAGCATTGGAAAGTTCCAAGGTCACACAGGGTATCCCAAAGCAACCAAGGCATCAAGATTGCATTGGAACCACCACAAATCCATTACAAGGTATTTTTGAAGACAACAGTGGAGGAGGAGCATTGGAAATGGCCAAGCTCCCAAAATACAGACCCAGAACAAAGCATCTCAACAACTAAATCCACCACTTCCACTTGTACCTCGACCAACTGACCATTGTCGCAATGAAAACAACAGATCAAATGGCAGATCTCCTCACCAAACCTCTGGATGAAGCTACTTTGCTCAAGTTTTGCAAAACTATTCAAGGTTGGTAACCTGGCAAGTCGCTAATGGGAGGGAGTGTGGGAATATAGGGACCACAGCACGTCTTGCGGTCTCCAAGGCAAGACTCAGGTGAATGAATACCTTCTTCTTGTGCTATATTCATTTTAAGAAGTAGAAAGCTCGTAATATAAACAAAACAAACGAAACATCGCCCCTACTTTATCGTCTCCTACGAAATAGAGTAGAAATATCACAGGTCGGTTTTGCATTATGTTCCCCTAGCGGATTAGTGTGGATCATGCGTCCGTGAACCGTGGTTCCCGTGAACAAACAAAACATCGCCCCTTTTATCGTCTCCTACGAAATAGAGTAGAAATATCACAGGTCGGTTTTGCATTATGTTCCCCTAGCGGATTAGTGTGGATCATGCGTCCGTGAACCGTGGTTCCCGTGATTGTGACACACTATGCAGTAACGGACAACGCATCCCGGAGTGAGCGATCTGTTTCCGCAAACGAGACCATGGTGCATCGATTCCGGTCACTCTTCCAACCCAAGCCGCACGGAGGTCGATTCATGTGTCATGAAATGAGGGTCGACCTGGATGTTCTGTGCCTTCTGAGGCCTTGCAATTTCCATGGTGCTAATGACCAATGGGTCTGATAAACTGATCAAAAGTAGAGCGATAAAAGATAAAATTATAAGGGGTCACCTCCAGACTTTTGAAACGCTCTCAGCCTTACTTTACTTGTTCCTGACCCAAACACTTTTCATGATATGTCACAAATCATTCATCTAAACATTCTTGTGGGCTAGGCCATAACCTCCCCTTCGAGAAGCACGTATGGGTATCATTTGATCAATCCATCAAGCCAAAACATGTGAGGGGCGAGTAATTTTTCTTAGAGCAAGAATTAAAGGATGGGAAGGTTTTTTGCAGAGCTTGATCTTGTGGTGAGGTTCGTTGAGGAGATTTAGATGTCTTTGGTCTCTCTTTCAGGGCAGTTGGCTTGTGATGACATCTCTGCTGGCCTATAGAGATACACCTTCTTAGTGGGTATGCGGACCGGAATAGAGAGATCCACAATAATAATATTTGAAATTGACCTGTCGTACGTAGCTAGACAAATACGATGCACTGAGAATAATATCTTAGCCCATCACCACCCGGTAGCTAACTACCACGAGTCAATTACATCACATCTTATGTTACACTCCTCCCTCATTTTCCCGGTCCGGTTCGTCTAGAAAAATCATGACATCTCAACAACCGTTCTGATGATCCCAAACCAACTCGCAGCCAACGTTAGAACGAACTGCAAAAGACAAGCTGACAGAAGAACACTTGGACCTGACAACATCTGTCTCGTTCACTATCCTCAAGCTAGTCGAATTCGTGTTTTGTTTTCCATAATGTGCCGAACATATCAAATGATACAGAAAGTAAACATGTTAAGCGTGATACACACTAAAAGTAGCACTACTAAGCATGTTGCGGGATGTCCTGAACTACCAGGTAAAACATTGAGAATTAGATTGCCCTGCAAGTTGCTGTGCCTCTGGAGAATGGCATGGTGGCGGGTATATCACGATTTAAGTGAGCAAAGGGATTATAGATAGATAGATTCTACAAGCGAGATTGCTCTCCTCTAGAAAGATAGAAACTTACCACATACGATTCAACCAAAGTCGTTGGAGGGAAAATCCCGGTACCACTCTCCCCACATGACTTTGCGTACCTACCAGGAAGGTTTCCATCCACCAAATATTTTTGTGTATCTTGAATATGACGACTTTTGCAAGAACTCTTTGCATCCACGATCCTGAGTAACGTTGGAAAAACAATTGATTATAATGTGTTATGTAACTTGCCCTCATGATCGAAGAGAAGTTTTACCACGCACGCTTTCCAAGCCTAACCCAAGAATGATTTATGCGTCATGGGCGACAGTACACACTATTCTTCCTTTGTATTCCTCGTAGTAAACTCGAAATTCAAAATACAGTATTCCAACCATTCAATGAGTGGTACCATCATTACCGTTGTGAGTAGAGAGAATATCAATTGGATTCAACAATGTTAAAGATGAAAGAGGACTACGAAACAGCCACTCGAAATTGCCGGGTCAAATGAAATGATTGTGATTTGTGAAATATCGCAAACAGCAAGCAGACGCAAAGTTGCTTACTAGCTATGAAGATTCTACTCTATAACAACGTATAATGGAATTTAAGTAACTTAGAAAGTAGCGCAACATGCGAAGGGAGCAAACAGAACCGTTTCGACTTGGACTTCGAGGTCAAATTTCACAGCAACTGACCTCGTATTTCGCATTGAAGAGTGTGTGGTTCGGATATCCGATAGATCAGAGGGACCGAAGGGATAGGGACCGAAGGGATACTCAAGCTATACGAGTATGCGTCCAAAGCTTACTGAACCCTGCAGACATATGGACCAAACTCGAGTCCCATTTACATACAACTCCAAGAAAACACTAGACGTTGTCGGGAGGCGCACAGTTCATGTTAGGAAGTCAACAAAGGAAAACCAAAGGTCCAATTGAAAAGAGAGAATTTCCAACATTTTCAAACGAGATGATCCTATGCCTGCCAGGAAAATGCCTGGATGGATGAGAGGGTTATGCTGATGTGGGTCGACATTGTGCTCAAGCCGTATGTGCTAAATGCACCAGAGCACATTGTACCATTAGGTGCCACATGATGGCTTCGGTAGCTGGTAAAATTCAAGAATTGGGCATTGAGGTTGAGCATATTCCGAGGGGATGTACCTGTCTTTTGTCAACCGGTAGACGCCGGAGTGAATAAGCCGTTCATGAATCGTATACACGAGCAATGGGAGCGTTGGATGCATATCCATGGAACAACAAGCCCTCCAACAAGAGAAGACAACCCCAAGTGGTCAGCTGCCGCAATGAGAGCACTCTTTCTGTGGAAATTGTGAAGAAATGCATTGCGACATGGTGACTACAGTTGGTTTCATAACGAAGTAAATGAGACAAACAACAGTGCTACATTGCTACATGAATCGTATACACGAGCAATGGGAGCGTTGGATGCATATCCATGGAACAACAAGCCCTCCAACAAGAGAAGACAACCCCAAGTGGTCAGCTGCCGCAATGAGAGCACTCTTTCTGTGGAAATTGTGAAGAAATGCATTGCGACATGGTGACTACAGTTGGTTTCATAACGAAGTAAATGAGACAAACAACAGTGCTACATTGCTTCATGAATCGTATACACGAGCAATGGGAGCGTTGGATGCATATCCATGGAACAACAAGCCCTCCAACAAGAGAAGACAACCCCAAGTGGTCAGCTGCCGCAATGAGAGCACTCTTCCTGTGGAAATTGTGAAGAAATGCATTGCGACATGGTGACTACAGTTGGTTTCATAACGAAGTAAATGAGACAAACAACAGTGCTACAAATGGGAATGGGGCACAACACCAATAACTAATGGTCTTGAGCTCAAACAACCCCAAGTGGTCAGCTGCCGCAATGAGAGCACTCTTCCTGTGGAAATTGTGAAGAAATGCATTGCGACATGGTGACTACAGTTGGTTTCATAACGAAGTAAATGAGACAAACAACAGTGCTACAAATGGGAATGGGGCACAACACCAATAACTAATGGTCTTGAGCTCAATCAAATTAGAGGTCAGTATAGTTGGTTGGAGTTTTGTGTGAAATTTTTGATTGTATCTTCAGGTAATGCAGAGATAATTGCAGCGACACAGCAACCCATATTGTGATGGTACTTTCTTCGGCATGTAGGACTCTCTGAATTTTGTGAGTAGATCCTGGTCACGGTCACTTGTGCCATCACTCCATCATAATGCTTCCAGTGTTTAACAAGATGGCGTTAGAGAAAACCAACACGACAACGGTCAATAGCATCTGAGACATGGAATGCGGCAATGGCAGACTCCTCCTTCCCATCAATGATGACTTGAACCTTGCGGAAACGAACAACCGAGTCTTCTTCAAGAAAAGAGGCACAGATAACGTGCTCTGCACCTGACCTTCCCGATGAACTTGATCAGGTCCCGACTATTTCGACCGTAATACCAGTTAATGAAATGCGATGGGTGGCATATTGCATATCAAAATTATGCCCGTCACACTAGTGTGTGTAACGTTTGTCTGTTTGTCCCGTCGAAAATGAATGGCAGGCAAATGTACACGATAAAATGCTAAGTAGTGGCAAGCTGGGAGTAATTAGGCCAGTGTTAACAAAACGGCCGAACAGAGTTGGGGCAAACACTTGATACTGGCCAGTACTGTAAACAAATAGTTGAGTGTGGTGTGGAGAGAAATAGTAATGCGACTGACGCAGGGTTGCGTTACTAGTTACTGTCCAATGGCCAAGAGGAGTAGCACGACGATGTTTCGATTGGTGGATTGTAAACAGTTTTAGAAACTTTCTCGAAGGTGCCATGCTCGAGGTCCCAGTTTATCTTGATACGGAATCAATCCTTTCGCAGTTGAGTAGGATGATCGACGCCCTTGAATAAATTCTTGTGCAATGATCTTCCCATCTGGTGATACAACGTCGCTCAGAACCACCACTTCGTGGTAAAGACGACAGGCATTGATCAGCTTGAGCTACCCATCTGTATAATTGGACTCAGTAGCACGAGCCATTAAAAATAACCTGAGTGTAAAAAAAGGGAATAGTCTATTCTTCCAGCTGCCGCACGCACGCCGCAACGTGACGCCGACCGACTGCCCGGGCGCCATGACACTCGGTATCACGGAGCGAGGGGACAGCCCGCTTGTGACACAAGGGGCCACATAGACGAACCGCTTTTTCGGGCCCCACATCTAGCCCTCCCAACTACCTTATCAGAGCGGACTCGAACCCTGGACACCCAGGAACCGAGACCATCATGACCAAAGGCTCGAACCACTCGACCAAGGTAAAAATAACCCTGAGTATTAGGAGCCACCTCTTACCACTCAGTCGCTTTTCCCCAAGCCGTCTGTCTGTCTTTCCCATATTTTTGTCGAAATGTAAAAAATTTGTAACCTAGTTTTTATCCAATAGGTAAAAATGTTTAATCTCTGACCTGGCACGCCCGGCTTTCTTTACCTTCAACATTCAGAGATCCAACTGGCACATCAGGTGTGATCATCACTGCACCAGCACTACTTGTGTCATCAAAAACCTGTTGAAAAACACCCCAAAAACCTACAAACTAAGCACCTTTGCCTTCCTTGTCTATGACAGTTCCTGAACGGTAAATCGAATGAATGATCGCAATATATTGCCGTAAAGCCCGCAACAAGACGATTCTAACGGTGTATCTTTCGTCTTCTTACCGTTCATGGTTCAAAAGTTGTGTTTGGTTGAGAGCAGACAGTCTCCATTTCCATCTCCCAGTCACCCAGAATTTCAATTGCTTCGCGACTTAGAACAGTAAGTCGAATGAATGATCGCAATATATTGCCGTAAAGCCCGCAACAAGACGATTCTAACGGTGTATCTTTTCGTCTCTTCTTACCGTTCATGGTTCAAAAGTTGTGTTTGGTTGAGAGCAGACAGTCTCCATTTCCATCTCCCAGTCACCCAGAATTTCAATTGCTTCGCGACTTAGAACAGTAAGTCGAATGAATGATCGCAATATATTGCCGTAAAGCCCGCAACAAGACGATTCTAACGGTGTATCTTTTCGTCTCTTCTTACCGTTCATGGTTCAAAAGTTGTGTTTGGTTGAGAGCAGACAGTCTCCATTTCCATCTCCCAGTCACCCAGAATTTCAATTGCTTCGCGACTTAGAACAGTAAGTCGAATGAATGATCCAAAAGTTGTGTTTGGTTGAGTGAAATCTGTCTCCATTTTGTTGTTGCATAATGAATATAAAGTCAATGCTTGCCCTCCAAAGTGGCAGCTTGGACCCAAAAACCCTTGTGGTTTGGGTCTCACCTCTTCGTCCCAAGGTGCTTCTCCCCAGGGGGATGCACCAGTAAACGGGATAGAGCAAGCACCGGTCTTACAGTCGGAGACTATTCATTGAAAGCTTGAACAAAAGGAGGTGGATTGCAGTGATGGTGAAATGGCCTATGATTTCAGCCCAGAGGACAGGACAAACAAAGGTTCTTGTACCTGATGAAATTTGTCGCAATCTGAAGGAAGTGACGCATAATTCTGGCAAAAGTGCCATGTCAGTGGATGTTACTGATGTCTTCCATGTCTGACAAAATCCTTTTTCCAGGAATTGTTGGATGTACTAAAAAAAATTGAAGCCCGCTGCCCAGATCATTCTCGAGGACAGTCACGCTTCATCAGAAAAAGTGAGCATAACTCTAAGTACATGATTATGGGCATTAATGCCCATCGTGGTGGTCCTGGAATGGTTGAATCAAAGTTACACCTGCTGGAAGAAGATGAGCGCAATATGTTGTTTTGATTCATGAAACAACTTGAACACCAATTTGCTGAGTGGGTGGATTCTTCATTTCTCTCTGCTTTCAAAAATGCCTCGTCCCATGGGAATTTTTCCATGCTACAACACAACAACAAGGCAACACCATTTTCCCTGCCATTGCATACGGTCGTAATGGGTGCTTACTGAAACTAAGTACAGGACCTAACATAACGACAACATAACCAATAAGTTTTAGTTTAAGCCTGTTGGACGCACTGAAACCAAAATTGAAATTTCACCTACTCAAACACAACGCAATGGCACTTCGTCAAAATGATTTATATAGACTTAGGAACTGGATATAGGATATAAACGCGAGCACCGCTTTCCCCCCGAAGAGTTCTTTTTCTTCCCTCCAACCCTCCCTCCGCCGTGTAATCGCAAAGAAGAACAATGTTTGAATATGCGGTTCTGCTACTGCTCCTTGAGGAGCTTGGTGATGAGGAAGACGAAGTTGAATGGCAGGATGACAATGCGTTCCTAGGACGTGCTGTCATTCGTAGGGGAGCGTTGATGATCCCAAGAAAATCTGCATTTATGCATCTGTATAGGTCAATGCAGGATGACGCTCTCATCACCCTGTGTGGTCTCGACCATAGAGCTTTTCACCTGTTATTAGGCCTGTTCTGCCCAATGTTTGATGTGTATACTCCATATCCACAGTCGCACACTAACCCAGGCCACATGCGACGTCTATCAGGGAAGCCAGGAGGGAGACCAAGGATGATCAATGCTGTTATGGGCCTTGGTTTGGTGTTGGTATGGACGCGTACTAGAGGATCACTTAAAGTCTTGCAGTTGATATTCGGCCTCACAGCCAACCCATTGTCCGTGTGGTTGCGATTTGGTAGGAGGATTTTGGTCAAGGTGCTCGCAGGCCACCCCGATGCTCGTGTTGAGCTTCCCTCTCCACAAGAAGTAACTCGCTTCAAACAACTCATCCGCAACAAGTATCCAAATCTTGTCAATATCTGGGCGGCTATGGATGGACTAAAACTCCTTGTGGCCACAAACGAAGCGGTACAGAATATGTTCTACAATGGGTGGACTCATGATCATTATGTGTCTAACCTTTTCGTGTTTTCGCCAGATGGCCTGATCCGGGCCTGTCTCTTGAATGCGCCCGGATCATGGCATGATTCAACTCTGGCATCGGTATCATCTATCTACGACAAACTAGATGAAATCAACGACCGGGAGAGGACCCATGGTGGTGCACAAGTGGTGGTTGATTCAGCTTTTGGACGGGAAAGTCGGCCGTCACTCCTCAAATCACACCAGACAAACTTTGACCAAGATGGCAATGTCCGAATGAATCAGAACATTCATCACGCGGCAACATCAGTCCGTCAATTGTCTGAATGGGGAATGAGGGGCCTTCAAGCCTCATTCCCCCGCTTGAAAGACAGACTGCCCTATGAAGAAGTTGGTGAATGGCGCATCATCCTCCGTATGATTGTTTTGTTGTATAATTTTCGTGCCTCAACAGTCGGATTCAACCAGATCCAAACTGTCTACATGCCAGAACTTTGTCAAAATGCTTTGCAAGCAATGAATAACTACTAGTGACTTCCGCATGAACTACTACTAATTGTTACGTTGTTCATCGTGTTGTTCATCTTTACCGCCCTTTCCAATTACTCCTACCATAGAGGTAGATGTTTACCGCCCTTTCCAATTACTCCTACCATAGAGGTAGATGTTTACCACCCTTTCCAATTACTCCTACCATAGAGGTAGATGTTTACTGCCCTTTCCAATTACTCCTACCATAGAGGTAGATGTTTACCGCCCTTTCCAATTACTCCTACCATAGAGGTAGATGTTTACCACCCTTTCCAATTACTCCTACCATAGAGGTAGATGTTTACTGCCCTTTCCAATTACTCCTACCATAGAGGTAGATGTTTACCGCCCTTTCCAATTACTCCTACCATAGAGGTAGATCTTTTCCGCCCTTTCCAATTACTCCTACCATAGAGGTAGATGTTTACCGCCCTTTCCAATTACTCCTACCATAGAGGTAGATGTTTACCGCCCGTTCCAATTACTCACTACTACTAATTGTTTTCTTATCTAGACTTCCTCGTATTGACGGTCATCTTTGGGTTGTCCACTGTTGTTAGTCATGTTGTTCATCGTGTTGTTCATCACGTTCGCGGTGTTTGTCTCAATGCTTCCACTGCGTTGTCCGAAGATACTGCTCATCATTAGCATGAACCGCTGTTGGTCTCGCCTTGCAGCTTCTTGCTGTTGTTGCATCTGTTGCTGCATTTGGGCAAACATCATCTGCTGCATAGAAGTCGACTGTTCATGCCTTTCTTTGCGATCCTTCTCGTCATTTTCCTGTTTCGCTTGCATTGACATGATAAGCCAAGTCATAAGATCCGACTTTTCTTTGTCCTTGGCTTCCTTCTTTTCCAAAGCTTCTTGCTTGGGAGAGCGACGGAATGGCGTTCGCCCGGTCTTCAAAGATTGGTTCACAACTATAGAAGAAGGTGGTCCATCTCCACCATGATGCGAAGCTGTCACGTTCGCCACATCTTGTTCCTGTTCTTTTTGGAAGAGCTGGGTCCGGCGGATTTGGGCCTCTTCAGCTTCGATTCCCAATTCCTCGTCATCCACACCTTCGCCTGCATTCACACGCGCACAGATTTCCTGCATAATATATTTGGCGCGTTTTACTTGTGGCGGGATGGAAGGATCGCCTGTAGGAACCTTCTTATTATGGAGGGAATTAAATTTCCTCCTGAGCGAATCCTTGTTTTGCTCGCGACCAGGGTGTTGTTTGTTGTACACCTCGGTTACACCGTCCCATTCATCTGATGAAGCAGGAAGACGGTCCTGTAGGATATCGAGTAAGGCATCCACCTCAGAGAATTGGTACGTAGGCCCTTTCGTACGACCTGCACCACCATTGCCACGGTGTTTGGGGACAACGGGTGGAGGTGGAGGTGGAGGTGGAGGAGGAGCTGCTGTCTTGGAGGCCTTCGGCTTCTTTGTCTTGGGAACTTGTTTCTTGTTCTTCTTCCTCTTCTCCTCTTGCTCTTGGATCTTGCGCTTGAGGGCAAGGCGAGGAGATTCTCGCCTGGTCACAAGAGCAGATGCTTCTGACTCCGATGATGAGGAGGGAGAGTCGGGTTGTGCCACCTTTGCAGCATCTTGGCGTTGAACTTCCACCGAAACATTGATTGCGTCTTCTTCTTGAGGAATGACTTTGTGGGGAGGAAGGCATCATGGTTGAATCCTCTTCACTCGAGTCCGACTCCAACAAGGGTCGTTGGGAGTCTGCCACTTCCATGGTGCAAGGGAATGTGGAGGGAAGGGGGAGGAGAGAGGTGTATCGAGGCTAGAACCTATCTGTTGGGGGAAACCAAAGACCAAAGTTGTATGTATTCATCAGATCTATATATTAAATAGAACGCCAGCCGCTATCTTGCATGCGTTGGGGATTTTGTGTTGTTGTTGTGTTTAGGTTTCTCGTTTGCTCGACGGGGCTGAGTGCCGAGCATTTTTGGTCTCCAAAATGAAACTAAAGAGGTTATGGGCCCGATGCATTTATGATTATGTCGGTCAGTTATGTTGTTATACTTGTTTCAGTAAGCACCCAATGTCTTCTTACAGCAGGCACACAAACAACAAGGCAACACAGTTTTTCCCTGCCATTGCATACGGTTGTAATGTCTTCTTACAGCAGGCACACAAAGATGATGACTTTGGATATTCTGTTGTTACAGCAATGGTCACCACTGAATCAGCCAGAAATGTACATGAGAAACCGTTGTGCTATTTTGTATTTCCAGAGCATGGCTATGCAGTTTCTCTTCAACATCTTGATGTTTTGGTTTTCAATCCACGTCATTTTCATTGTGATATGGAAAAGACAGTGGAACAAGACATCATTTGTCTGTCATGCTACCTGGAGACATCAGTTGTTGGTGGAAATGACAATTCTGTCCCTCTTACACCATCTCAAGAGAGTGTTGCTGAAATACTTGGTACAAAATAACAATCCAAAGCTATTAATATTCCAAAAGATACTATGTAGTAGACTGAAAGCGATTGCACATGTACGTATTTTGAGTTGACACGCGACTGTTGTCAAACGGAATATTTGAAGACATTATTTGTATTGGAATTTTGAGTCATGGAATTGAGATGACGACTCTGCTTCACCCGTGTACGATACAAAACATGACAAGACAGCTCTTGACGGGATTTATCAGATTGAAATAACACGGTAGCATGTCTTTCACCATTGTCAAAATTTGGGCATGAGTGACTGTTCTGGTCAGAGGAACTGCAAACGACACTGGATCAAGTTTAATTGATTCTTGAGTGAACTGAAAATCGGACGCCTCATCAATGTCATTATGATTACATAAGTCATCATTGTTCTCTTTTCCTGATTCATTGGGAACTTCTTGATAATTTTCCGGATACTGGTGAACTTGGTAATTCCATTATAAAGGAATCAGACAATGGAATACTTCACAAATCTTCTCAATTGAATAGTACTGAGTTCCCGACCATACATATGGAAATAATGTGTTGTTACAGTAACTGTGTTTTCATGTTAATCCCGTCGTGCTCGCATGTATGACCTCAAATGTAAGAGTCTGTAATTTCTTGGTAGCCATGATCGTAAGCATAGTATCCATATGCAATCTGCCATCGAACTGATAAGTCATAGTTGTCTTTGATAGCAAACAAATGGTGACATGGAATCCCATTGCGCTGTTTGTATCCACAGTCACAGGTTAAGACCCCATTCAAATTGAGCTTCACACACCAGGCTTTCTTAAAGGATGGAGGTATCCACAGTCACAGGTTAAGAAGACCCCATTCAAATTGAGCTTCACACACCAGGCTTTCTTAAAGAATGGAGGGGACAACTCCCGAAACTCAGATCTTGGAGAGACAGAATTCCTGAGGACATACCAAACGTTTTCATTGTAGTGAAGGACTGTATAATGTTTCCACTCTGAAAACTGCAGAGTACATCATTATTGTGCTTGGAATCAGTCTTGATAAACAATGGAACCTCAACCATTTGGCGGATTTGTGTGCTTTTCCTATCCTCCGTGGACAATGACGAATGACTTAGCATTGCATTGGCAGAAGTAGTCATGGTCATGTTGAGTCTTGCTCCTAGATCGGAATGTTTACATGACCGATTCATTGATTCACCTGAGTTGTTCATGTATTCATCATAGCATCGCAAGTAGCGTTTACGCCAGAAAACAAACGATTTGTCAAGGGGGGAAAACTTTTTCTTGCAATCACCTATCAAGTGACATTAATCCATCCTCTGTGATGCAGGAACGTAGGTGGCTTGATTTCATCTTCAACAATAAAAGCCCCTTGGATAGATCAAACTGTTCCTCAGATATGCATGAGGAACCATCACCCCATGTGTATATCCATGTTTTGATTGCCTTGAGAACTGCCATTCCAGTGGGATTGAGACAAATGTGATTTGAAATGCATCTTTTGAATGTTTTTTGAACGATATGATACCTACATCTTCCACGACGAACATTAACAAGATAACGGAGACAAGATTCTTTAACAGCTTCAAATTCTTGACCGTCTCCATCAGTGATGGCTAGTCTGACCCGTTCCATGTTTTGGACACCCAAAAGGCATGGCAGCCACTTCAAAAACACCCATCTGTAGAAAGCACTTGTTTCATTTGGCATGAAAATACATGTAACCCTAACCCGAACCCTTTCCCATGCAAATCCCTACCATATATCATCAGAAGAGGACGTCCCTCATTGTTTGTCTTGTGTGTTGAGTCGATGAACAAGACTTCTGGAAATCTCTGGAAATATAGGTATGCTTCTTCGTAAATCCATCCAGCTCCTAGAAGAATCTTCCTTGATGTCAGATCAAAGTGGCAATCAGAACTGTGGATCTCTTGAAACATTTATAGAGAGTCTTGCAGTCCACCATCACTGTCGTCGATGGGAAGAACATGAGATTCTTCCTCACTATTAATTCCCCTCCTGCACATGTTCTCAAGCGTATCGGAAAATGACATATTCTCTTCTACTTGAGCAATTGGAATCCTGCCATGTTGTGGGGGGCGACCTTTAGGATGGCGATGATAACCTGAATTGTTGATTCCAGTGCAAGACAAGAAGCAATAACGTAAGTTGATATTGGGGTCAGCTGCATTTGTCCGTATCCAGTTTACCATTTGTGAAGCTGTTGAATCAAGTTGGAGTCGTTGAATTGATCCACATGAGACCAGTTCTTGCTGATTTTCCAAGACAATATATTGGAGTGCACCATTTCCCATGGAAGCCCTTCCACCACTTGCAATTAGTTGAGAGGATTTGCTCAAGAAATGTCTCTTTTGGAAATGCAAATCACCTTTCTGCGGCTTCGGATGAAATGAATGAAGGTTGTGACCACAGCCTTGTTTAAGATAGATGTATCCATTGGGGCCTTCTTTAACACCAAAACGAAGGGAAACTTTGCATGTTTCCTCTGATTCAAATGGTCGCATTGTGCAAGTACCACGATTGGATGTCTTCCCATCAACTTGGCAATAGCTTCGATCACGATGATAATGATATCTTTGAATTCCAACCATAACACCATCTTCGTCAAATGATTTGTTCTCTTTCCCAAGGTTGCTATGTGCATTGTTTGAGATGTCATTGAAGGGATGCTGTGTATTGTCAGTCTGGTTACTGTCTGTTACAACTGAAGATAATGTGGGTGCATTGTTCTCTTGGTTTTGAAGAAAAGGATGTTTGGGCATGTATCTTCGGCAGCAATAACACAACAATACATGTGTCTTGCTTCGACTGACCACATTGGTGCCTTGTTTGATGCCTTCTACTTTGATTGCGGTGAAAAGTTTCTTCATACCTTGATCTGTTGGTGGATATAAAGTTCTGTCAAATATTACTGAAGGGGGGTCTTTGTGTTTGTGGCCATTCCTGTTTTGCAGGGAAATTCACTGAGCTGTATACTTGTGCTTGTCAGTGAAATGGAAAAGGTCAACAGAGCCATCAAAACTCTCCACATCTGTGAAGAAAAGTTCAGCTTGCCAATGGAAGTGTCGATCAATAGCCCGATTTATTGCAAGTTGCACACTTTGGGAAGAATCGCCATCCATGGTCGAAGAAAGTTGGGTTTACCATTGAGGTAGGTGACATGGACCAACAAGTTGGCTGGAAAGAAGCTGAATCTGGCAGGAGTTGGAAGTGGATTGTTGTTTGTCTCAGTTTGGCTGGCGTTGGTGTTTCAGTTTGGCTGGTGTGCTCTTGTTGATCATTGGAAATTCCCAAGAAGGAAAATAGACTAAAAACTGTCTGTGGAATCCTCGGGTATCTTGTGCCCATCTGAATATGAATCTTCTGTTCGCGAGACAGTGTCATACAAATCTATAAGTTCTTGTCGCAAATCAATCCAAAGGAACGCCACATGTGGACTACCTGAACCAAGAAGAACCAAGACTTTTTCAGCTTTGTCAGTCTTCCATGATCGTGGGGCGAGTGTCTCCCTTGGTGATCTGGTAAGATCTGGTTTCAAGATGTAAAAAAGACACACTCTTTCATTATGATAATTGTGGCAACACAACGTCAGAAAACTGTCAAGAAGAGAAAATGGCTGATCCATTCCATCTCTCAGTCCAGTCATCCAGTGCTCCACGATCTTTTACCATGAATTTGTATCAGTCTCAGCAAAAGACAAGAATGAAATGTATTTATGTGGAGCCTTGACGGTCAGTGTCTTGTTATATTTTGCACATTCACGGCATTGGAATAACAGGGTATGCCAAACCAGGCGACTTAGATTTGGCGACCGAGCGCAAAGGTTTTGTATGAACACAAAATTCTTTGTAATCTCGCCCAACCCGTGGGAGAACTGACCAGAACTCTCGATCTTGTTGTTGAGGCTTTGGTATAAGTTGAAGTTCCAATCCAGGAGGTTGTGGATCGCAATCAATAATTTTCTGAAGCGTACCTTCTGGGTCCTCTTTGACAACAACAAGAGCATCACCCTGAAAGCTGTCATGTGTCTGTGGCTCAGGGGGAAGCCATTTTGTCAATTTGTTTTCTTTACTTGTGTCACATATACCATGTCCCTCCGACACTTTTGGAGATTTGTCTTCTTTACTCATGACACCTACACCATGTCCCTCTGATACTATTTTTCTTTTTTTCTGGACAGGTTCATTGTGATATCCCAGAGCAGAATGCTTAGAAGACGATTTCTTCTTTTCTGTCGTGACATCGAGCATATTTTGACAATCGAAACTCGAGAAAAATTTGGGCAATGTCTTTTTCTTCTTTGATACAGCCCTTCTTTCTTGTATTTCCTCTTCTTGTGTATGTCTATTTTGGAACACAGGATATTGTGTGTAGATATGGACCATTTGGTCAAAAGATCGATGTGGATACCTGGGAAAGGATGGTAGAAACTCTGCATCTTTAAGCCACCCTCCAGGCAATGCATAAATCAAACTTTTGCCCATGACCTCTTCTTCACTTATCGTAAGTCTGTCTGGATGAAGACACGTAAAGACCTTTGCCATGTGCTTCAGAGTCCAAATAATAGTTTGGACATTAACATCCACAGTCTTCCGATACCTCGCATTCCTTCAAAGTAGATGCTGTTTCAAGCCCTCCGCTAAAGCACATGCCTTGTCATCGCTCTCCTGAATCAGACCATGTGACAAGACAAATTTTTTTGTAACCAAATCTAAATTCTTTGGTGGACCATCAGAGTTCACAAAACATCGCGTCCACATATCCAAGGCCTGAGTGAATAATGTCTTCCTGAATAAATCAATTGCCACCATCTCTTTCTCTGCTCCCGTTCTCCCACGTCTTTTGGACCCCACTTTGGTTTTATCTTGGGTGTAGTGACGACAATATGAGACAAAATACTCCCAAGATCGTCTGAATTGCAGATTGGCAATTCCAGCCTACAAGTTTCTGGGATTCCTTGTGGACCAAAGATCGGAAGAGATTCAACCTCATACCAATGCCATCGATTCCGGTACTCCTGTTTGTACCTGTTCAAGGTCATCTCAAACGTCATTGGTGTTTGTACAACATCATCCAATTGTCGGGTGAATTCCCGGTTCAACCGGTGATTTGAATCAGGTGCAGAAAGATTGCCTGGTGCCCCTTTTTGAATCGCCTTCTTGCCCTTATCCTGTACTATTGGTTGTCCATCTTCTTTCATATGCTGGTCCTCCATTGGCTTGCCCTCGTCTTGTTTTTTCTTGCAATCCTCCTCTTCCCCCTTTTTCATTGCCTCGCCCTTATCCTGCACTATTGCTTGTTTTTGGGAAGCTCGAGGAAAATCCATGGTTCACCAAGTCAAATGGTGAAAAGCCAAGGTGTGTTTTGAGGAAGGTAAAGGTTTCAGAATGGTTTAGAAACCCCACAACAGACTACTACCGTTTCTCCTGCTTGTTATGCCTCTGTACACAAAACCCAGAATGAGGCAGTAGCAAACAAAATATGTACCAAAGCAACACTTCTACTCCGATGGAGATTTTGCAAGAAGTCACTGCCGGAACTTTTGCTGCTGAGATCCTCGTCTTCTCTCTTATCTCCTCTCGGTGAGCTCTGGCTACTGAGATCCTCTTCTACTCTCTTCTCTCTTCTCTCCTCTCTCCTCTCTTCAACAATCAACCAAATAAATTCAACACAACCAGCAAAGGGAAAATCCACACAAACACCGAAGGAAAATCCAATCCACTCTTCCACTCCACTCTTCAATCAACCTGACTGTGTACCACACCAATCAACAAGAAATAGACCACAGCAAACAAAATATGTACTCCCTCTGTATAGTCTTTGTTGCACCAACTGGTTTGGCTTTTTAAGTCGCATTAAAAACTCACGTAGACTCTGGTACAAATCTACAGGAGGACGGCTGGCTCATTCGGAGTTGAACTCGACCAAATTTTGGAGATGAAGATAAGGCTGTGGCACGTGCCTTGGTCTGGATGTAAGCACAACCCAGCCGTCTCCTACGTCCACTCGTCTCCCTTCAACACACCAAAAACACACCAAACGCAACAACAACAGCATCACAGCAGCAACAACAAAACAAACTCTAATCCTAGGTATACAATCAATGGCCGTAGCCCCTGGCCGCCTCCTGGATCAAGTGGAGGTCGGCCAGGTATTCATTGTTTTAGATTTAGATTTCTTGGTATAGTTGTAGGTTAGATTCAGATGGAGGTTTGTGGAGAGCGCCTGTGACTTCAAGCACAGTAGGCAGCTCTCCACGCTTTTCCAACTGCTCTTTGTTCATGTGTGGTATTTTGTAGGTGTTATCTCCATTCTGCTCAATGATGCAGTTCAAGCAGGATTGTAAGGTAAGCCATGTCCTGTTTATCATCTCCTTTGGGTACTCATCAAATGCCTTCTTTACAGCGTCCAACAGTGTCTTTTCGTCAGTCCCAACAATCAAACACCTGCTCTGCAGCGCCCTAAAAAACCCAAGGTCACGGATGTTGCAGTCTGGACTGTTAGCAGGTTGTGTGAAAAGTTGTGCCTTCAATCCCTGACTTGCTTCCGCTGATTCAAAGAAATCAATGATGTCAAGGTTGCTCTCATACACGTGAGATTTGGCACCGTCTTGTTGGATCCTGATGTTTCTGTTCCTGCGATCACTTTCTGGCCAGTTACTGAGGATGCCTTCCACAACCTTGTGCATTAATAAGTCTCTGTAGCACTCTCTATCGATAGACTTGTTTCTCCAAACCATAGTCCCTTTAGGCCTGTTGACAGAACTTCTCTTCGCTGGTTCCCAACTCCCCTCTGGCCAAATACCCACCTTACCATCCCACCAGGCATTCAACGATGGCACAAAACGAGGACAAGCAATCGCGCAAATGAACATTACCTTTGTTATGTGGCTTTTGTGCTTGACTTTCCGGACAGGGTCCGGTTCATCCCTCGACATGATATACCTTTGGCCGTCCTTAGAAACAAAAAACCATTTTTCATCGACATGCACAAGATCCATCATGTCCATGTACTTACTAGGACATGATGGGTCAACAAAGGAAGCAGCATAGTTGAGGCGGGTTTGTTTGTTTGCATCGGTGAGGTATGGTTTCAATGAACTTGAATGACTTCGAAGTGTTCCCTCTTTGATCAACGTCTTGACATGGGTGTGTGAAATCTTACACCCAGACTCGCCAAGACCAAAGGAGAGTTTTCGGAGCGTAGTGCGCGTGTGCAGTGGAAGTGATTTAACCCCTTCAGCAATCGTGTTTGGATTATACTTAGGGGGGGGGGGGGGGGAGCACGGAATTTCGACTGCGACAAAATTTCAGGAGTGTGAACTGTGCCCTGGGCACGTGACTTCCGCGCGCGCGCCCAAAGTCTACTTATCGTTGAATAAGAGACCTGAAAATCTTTGGCGACGCTCCTGATTGCACCTCTTGGCAATGGTCCTTCTTTCTCCATCTGTAGGAGCACCGACATGGCCCGACCACGGCGTTGTGCTGGCATCTCTGGTCGCTTTGGCCCTCCAGGAGGGCGTCCTGGCCCTCTCGCTCTCGTAGGTGGCATCTAGAGGTCAACCGGTACGCGATGAAAGTAGGTGCTTCCAATGCGTCCCCTTTTTTGATCATAGATGGTCAGGAATGCAAAATCGAACATATAAATTATATATGGAAATGTTTGTATTGAAAAGAGCTATAAGCCTCTATAATATTTTGACCAACGGACATGCGCCCGTGAAATGACTTCAGCTTGAAATTTTTTGGTGCAACAAAGACTTTACAGAGGGAGTACCAAGTAACACTTCTACTCCAATGGAGATTTTGCAAGAAATCACTGCCAGAACTCTTGCTGCTGAGATCCTCTTCTTCTCTCTTCTCTCCTCTCAGCAACACTTCAGCAATCCACCATATAGATTCAACACAAACACCGAAGGGAAAATCCAACCCAGTACTCTTCTCTCTTGTACAAGTTCAGTAAAAACAAAACAACCTGATCATTATAGACCGTCAACAAAGCAACGCAATGAAGCAGCGTTCTTCTTGTTATGCTGCTGCTGTTGGGTTTGGAGTGAAACTTTTTGCCGCTGTTGGTGGGACTTTGATGAGAACAACATGTGAGTATTGTGGTGTGATAGGTATTAATGCCTAAATGCATTCGGAAGACCCCACCAACTTCCAATGCAACGATCCATGGCATCGATCATTTTGGTCGACCTCATCTTCCTCTGTACCAACCCACACCCAACAATCAAACAAAAACTCTTGCCTGGATGACTCAAGAAACCATGGAGAGAGTGAATGCTGTAGGAACTGTGGAATCAAAACTGTCTACTGGCTCTATTGTGACAGAGACAGGTACCTTACGACGACGACAACCATGCAAAAAGGGCGATGTTGTAGTGACTACACTGAGAAAGGAGGACAATGATCAAATGGAGTCTTGTATTATCTCAACAATAAACAAATGGGCAATGACGGCGCCTACAAATGACTACGCCCATGCTGTGACAGACCAACTACGAGGAAGTCACGACGGGACGGACAAAACACTTCCCCAGTACAACAAATACTGGCTAGAGCTGGGTGGCTTTGCGTTTCTGATCGGGGACTATCTCACTGCTACAATCTGCAGTGATAAACAACGCCCTAAAGATCCTCTCCCAGCGTATCCGAATATGGTGGGGACTTTCTACCAGTACAAGTCCCTTTCCCCGTTGAACCGTGTGAAAGACCTACACAACAACCACGTGAAATTTGTGAACGGTCCTCAAAAAGGGGAGTATGTTGTTGGTTCATGCGCGTTACTACATGACGGTGAAAAAAAGGGAACCGGGGGTGGTCCGATCCCTCCAATATTTGGAAATGTCGTGTCACTCTTCCTACTCTGCACCGTGAGTTTTGCGCGTCTGAGTTTGCCAATGCGTACTGCCCTGTTTGTCCGAAGTGTATCGAACGGAACACGTTGATTGGTGGTCCCATTGACTGGTCGAATACCCACATGCATCGATTTGAGCCCTGTGACACTTGTACTTTTCATAAAGTTAAGCCCAGGGGAGATCCGACTTATGACGTGAAGTGCGCTGCGAGATTTCAGCGTGTACACAATGTCCTGAAGAACAAGCACGCCGGGCACTCCACATGTCGAGCCTGCAAGTTCGCGTTATCCGAAATCATATAATGTCCAAAGGTGGTGACATCCGTCACTTACAACTCTGGACAATGTTACTTACGTGGATCAAGCTGTTCCTGCGTGCGGAATAGGTGTGCTCAATCCGGCTTGCGCAATTTCGAACGGACTGTTTTGTTGTACAAGAAAAAGAGGCACGTGTTGACGAAATTGTTGTTTGGGTGAAGGGCAAATGTGACACGGAAGAGCAATCCCTCTCTATATACAGGGATGACGAAAACCCAGAAGTCTGCTTGGTTTGCGCGCTTTTGGTGTATATGTGTTGCGCTAAGCCCAAAGGGGCTTACCTATTTCCCCCATTTGCGAATTCCAAACAAACCAGTGAGGATTCTGAGAATACTGAGTCCCACATTGAATACAGCGATTTGTTAAAAGAAATAAGGGTAAGCTTTTGCAACTAACTGTTGATCAGTAACAACCGGTACTCACCTACTTTCGAAGAAACTTATTCTTCATTTATTTGCTGGTGAGCATGACGCATTTAACGAGAAAGAGTGTACAATTGGTACACATACATTGTGCAAGACTGGATATTTCTTCGCTATATTTGGAATCCTGTATTGATATGAGAGCACAGGCAGGAGAAGAACATATCCCATTATAGGTCCCCAAAATACTGGACAGACGCACAGACTTATCCTCATCCCTATCCTGTTATCAAGCCACCTGCCGTGCCTCACAATTCCGCCTGCCATTCCCAAAAGTGTTTAAATAATCTTAATGCAAATAACGGTTGGAATTTGAATCGGCTTGAGCATCTCACCACATCTGGACCCTCCTCTTGATATGTCACCCAGTGCTTGACCATGGACGACAACAACGATTGTACAAATCTTCATGACAGAATTCAATATGAATTGGACCGATACTTTAACTCCTTAGAAACAGAATGGGTCTCACCTATGACATTCCCAATGCACACTGGAGATGACTGTATTTCAACTGCGACAACAATGGACGTCGACATTTGCGCGTTCATTGGATGGCTCCCTCAAGCAGACCACATCAAAGGCTACTACGCATATTTCAACAGAAATGAATTCCCTCCTTGTACCGACCCCAGCACTGTTTTTGATGAACAAGGGTCTTTTTCAATCTTACGAGCCTGTATTTCCAGAGCTTCCATTGCGAGTGGTTTTTCTATTGTAATGAATGGTAACACAAACAAGAAGTCATTGGCTAATCGTAAGGCTTTTCCAATGGGAAGTGAACCTCCATACATGTCAAGAACATTCATGTGTGACCGCTACCGACGGTACAACAAGAAGCGTAAACAGCCTCCAGGGAATAGCATTGAAATGGAACACCGAAACATCTCGTTACACAATGACAAAAGAGGCAACAGCAGGGGAATTGATGGGAAAAAGGGTCCACGGAAGGTTGTTACGAATCGCGCACTCAAAAACGAAGACACATGCTCATTCCGATTTGACATCTACATCGATATGCACGGCTTCTATGTAAAACGTAGCTCAGGGTCAGTAACACATTGTAACCATTTCAAACGGATGGCAATAGACATTCCAACCAAACTTCGACATCTTACACGTGAACAGCGCAAAAGGGCAGCTGAGCTTGGCAAGGCAAACACTGGACCTGCTTTGGGACGCAACTTCTTCCACGCGAATCATGACATTACACTTACACCCGAGCAAACGCGGTGGGCATTTTGTACTATGGCATCAGAATCTAAATATCACTACGAGGGAATTAAAGTCGGTGCAGAAGCTGTCGTGGAATGGTTACGGTCAACTCCTGAATTGAGTTACTGTATTTGGGGGGCCCGTCCCCAGAACCTAATAAATGCAAGACTCCAGCATCAAGCTGGTATGATATTCAGTGAGAACCAATACGATGATGGGAAACAAGATGTCACAGACATGACTGCCTTTTGTGCAGAAATTCTTGATGAATACTCCGCAGATATGGATACATTGGAAATCCAACCAGACCAAAATTTCTTCATCGCATGTGCTTGGATCACAAACAAGGAGAAGCGTATGTTCCGCTTATTTCCTCATGTTCTCAAGGTGGATGTTACTGAAGGAACCAACAAGGAATCTAGACCTCTTCTAACGGCCTCAACTCGCACATCCTTTGGAAAGTACATCATTATACTGCGAATGTTCTTGCGTGATCAAAAACAAGCGACATTTCGATGGGTTTTCTCCTGTGCTTTGCCAAAGCTTCTTGGTGGGGAATGGGTTAATGAGATAAAAGCAATAATCACTGATGGAGATTCGCATGAAATCACCGAAGTTGAAGAAGCTTGTAGACGGTTCATGCCAAATTGTGTTCGTCTTCGATGTGGATGGCACATCATCCATAAAGGTTGGTCACGGCATTGCTCTTTTGGTAATGCAATTGATACAAACTATAGTCGGGAGTACAAACTCTTTTGCTACACTGTCAAACAGTGGTGTTATACTTTCATGTACCCCAGGTATTGCGAGACTCAAGACGAATTGATTACATCAAAGTCATTACTACTGGCCTATATTCATTCCAGAAATGTTCGCAAGTTTCTTTCAAGAGAATTACGATGGAAAATTCAACGTTTCCTAACAGGATATGTTTTTTTACATGACCGGCATCTTGTCCATTGTTACCGTAAGAATCTTCGACATTATGATGAATGTACAAACAGCAGTCATGAAGGGACAAATTGTGGTATGAAGGAACATTCTGCTGCAGTTGTTCCGGGTGGAACTGTGCAAGCTAATGCTGCCATATTGAAGTTCCAATCAGATGTCACTATCAACTCTCAGGTCAGACTAGCGGCCAGTCGAGTGGAATCAAAATCTGTTTGGATGAAGCAGACGGGACTTCCTTTAAATGGAATGGTAACTGAATTGTGCCATGATATAGTGAATAAGGCTTGGGACAACAGGATCAAATATGCCATACGACGACAACCACAGTCTCCATGGTCATGGGATGTGATCAATGTGGAACAGACAGTTTTGGAAACAGAAAGGAAACGCCTCCATCCTGTTTGGCATTGAACACGGACGGTCACACTGGATGAGACTGGTAGACTGGTGTGTTCTTGTTCGACGTTCCAGCGATGTGGATATCCATGTTCTCATCAAGCGGCAGTCTTGAGTTTTGAGTGCGATGAGTATAACGGATTCTCACACCATGATGTGAGTGTGGTTTGGTGGAAAAAGTATATTTTCTTTGCTTTTCGATCAACAAATGAAAGTACTGACAATACCGTGAACGACATGTTAAAAGAGCTTTTGACCAATGACATCAATGGCCCCAAATTCCCTATACAAACAGGCAGGTTGTGGAATGAGAAGGAGTTGTGGAGCTACTGTCCGGAGACAGGTCATATTCCGGATTGGATAGAAGAACAACAAAAAAAGTGCGTGAACTATTCCGACGAACAAATCAAGAGAGCCGTAGATACGTTTCAAGAATTCTTGCTACCAGAGAATCCTATTGAAATGGCAAATCATGAAACTCTAACACAAGAATCTTTTGTAGCTCCTGAGGATATTGGTCCTCAGTATGGTTCTTCAATACCAACTATTCCTGGTGTTGTTGACAATCCTTATCCTAATGATGATGACAGTCAAAACGGAAACACTTCGCAAACATGTGAGATAAACAATGAGGAAATATCTGCTGACGTTGTAGTTGATGAAACGTCCGGTGATGTTTTCGACGATGATGTTCACGAGAAATGCGATGAAGAATACGGAGAGACTCTGGTACCAAGCTCATTTATCAAATTAATGATGGAAGAAATCACGGACCTTAAGAAGCTGTTTTGTTCAGCAAACTATAATGACAACGCGGTGGATTTGATGAAGCCAGTTGCCAGCATACGTGAACTTACAAGATCTATTCGCAAGGACATGGCACAAAGAATTAACCATAATCATGGCCAAGAATGGGTTTCATCAAATTCGGAGCATTCCCGTCACTGTCGAAGATTCCGTGGAGCAAAACTGGGACTTACGCAGTTTGATTGAGAACAACATAATATATGAGAAAACATGCTCCTCAGTTACTAAATGCTCACTAGGAGATATTGGTTGCCCTATGAAACGATAGTGTTAGATACTAGTTCTAATAGTTATTACAGAGACATTGTTCAAGGTCGTTCAGGGGGATGGAGTTGTCGTTCTTCCCAACGACTACAGTTTTCATGTAAAACGAGGCACAATAAACATCGTCGTGGGTTACCCTTTTTGAAACACAATGGTACACTTGTGGATTGAATATGAGAAAGTCAAGATTTCTCATTGCAACTTTCTGCCCATGCTCTGGGAAAACAAAGTAGCATAGGATGTCGTCACCTGTCTTCTCGGGCTCTCTCGCGAGTGCCATGACAACTGAATAACAGAAATCGTTGTCTGTATGGGCTGGAAGGAAAACATTTTTTCCGAAAGCAATGGAAGAGAAAAAGGTTGATTCTTTGCCTTCAAAAGAGAGAGTTTCGATTTCCTGGATTGCCTTCATCACGGAAAAGCCAGTTAAAAAGGAGGAGTCGACCCATTGACAGAAGCATTCTTCCACTTGTCGTACGAACCGAATCAGGGTTTCCTTTTCTCTCCAATGTAGAAGTTTCATTTTTGAATCGACGATGCCTTTTCCTCCACGATTGGCATGTTTACCAATTGTGATATATGACGAGTTGTGGGACTCCAATCCGACGCAGCGGGATTGACCTCTTTGTTGGGGAGTCTTGTATTCATCCTCGAATTTCTCAAATATGCACAGGATCTTCTTCTGGATAAGTGGTGTTGTCATTTCACTCATAGGCGTCTTGATATAAACAGGCAGTGTTGAATCATCAGTTCGAAATATGGCTCCGGCCCTCCCCACATCCGTTGTAACCAATTCTGCAAGTGGGGAAAAGAATGGTTGATTATTGGAGCCTTTGTTCTTCGTGTCATCTGCCAAATGTTCATCATGGAAGGCAATCATTTTCTTTTCCAACGTTGATTTCTTCCATTTGAAGGAGCTTGGCACATCTGGAACTTGGAAGAGATTTTGAAGCTTTTGTTTTTTTTTCTTCCTTTGTTTGTTTTGATGTCGTCTGAAACGCTTAGATGAGGAAGGAGGTGGTTTACCACCAGCCTCCAATATACACAAGGCAGCCTGTGTCCGTTGTGAGGAACTTTTCTTAGATTTGAAACAATGGATGACTGAAGAAAGATGGGTGGCCTTATTGTCTTGCTCCAAGTTGCCCAATATTTGCTCATCAGAAAGAATCGTCGCCAGTCCCGCCCTTCTCACGGAAGACTTCCTAGACGGAGAGTCTTCCCAGGGCAAGGCGGTGGGCCCATCGTTCGAACGATTAGCCAAGCTGCCCCCCTTGAGAACTGGGTCAGACATCCTTTGATGGAAATTAATCCCCAATATCTGTTTGCTGGACTGTTGTTGTGGTTTGGTGCTGTTGTTGCATTGCTTGTTGCCCACTGGACGTCTTTGCTTTCTTGTACGGGTTCAACCGTACCATGACAAGGTCGCCTGCTGTTGTTGTTGTGGTTGTCATTGGAATCGATGCATCATGTGGCAATCTCACCGGACTGCGCCCACATTGAAAACACTGGCACCGATCATTCAATGGATGTTTCGGCACTCTTGCAACCTCGGCTCGTACGGCGAGGTATTCCGAAAAAAATCGTTCGCCTGTGTCCTGAGGTAAGTTTTCGACGTCCTGAAATGGTGGCGATGCTCCAGCACCAATCGCCAACTTGTTGATGTGAGCAAGTGCACTATGATTGTAGTGACTCACCACAAACTCCCATCCTGCTGGGATTTTTGCTCTTTCTTCTTCAGACTTGTTTCGGACTCGGATCCTATGACGGATCTGAAGATTGTATCGCGCGGTTCCTGCGAGGTTCAGATTGTCGGCAAGTGATTCTCTCATGCCTGTGTTTGCAAAGTTGGACAGGTTGTCATGGAAGGACTCAAGCATTGACTCACCCCGGCAAGTATCCCATTCAGACAACCCATGTTTAGAGTTTGCATTTGCCTTCAACTCACTATACATTTCGTTCAGGGGCAAGGGATCCGCAAGATATTGTGCCTTCTTCTTGCAATTTTCAATTGCATCGTGGGTTTTGTGGGTGAACAAGGTTTGGTTGGTCTTGGGGTCTAGTCTACCTTGGCCTGGAGGCTTCCCGGGTGATTCGCCAACTTTGAACAGCACCTTCCATCGCTCAAGGTTGCTTGCAATGACCGTGTATCTTCTTGCGTAAGTACTTTCCGTATCGCTGTCGGAAAACCTTTGTGTTCATCATATCTTGTATCTCATCTTCAGTATAACAACGCCCAACACTTGAAAGAGTTCCTGTTTTCAAAGCATCCAACAATTTTTCTAGATCCTCTGTTTCGTACTCATAAACACAAAGCGCGAATTGCCTTGCCATGGTCGATGTGGCGATTGCGCAAGGTCTTGGATATCCGTTGTAGAAAGTGAAACAGTCCAAGGCAAAGTTTTGCTCCAGGAACCAACAATCCCCAAAAATCTTCTCCATGTGGGCATGTATCAGTATACATTGCCTTCGGCTCAAAGCAGGTACGTCGAAGAAGCTGCTCTGTTGCGTGTGCCACATCCTTTGTTTTAGTAGTCGGGACTAACACTGCTGCTGCTATTTCACCTCTCTCATTTGAGGAATCCCATAATGCAACAGCCTTGATCCTGGAGGGGTAATTTTTCACGACTTCATGAGTATGGTCGTGAGCCATGACTTTTGTGCATTTTACACCTTGAATCTCACGTCTGTTTCTGTCATGATCTGATATTTTGTACCAGGTCCAATCTGAACTTGCAGCATCGTCATAGAGTTGGCGGATTGTTTCTCCCAAAGGTGGGTAACGTACTAACCACTCACCATCCTTGACAGGGTAGTCTTCACCCTTTTTGTTCGCTTCCTTACAGAATGAGTAGTAGGAGGCAGTTCTCTCCTCATAGTCCTTGTTAATCCCATCTAGCAACATCCTAGAGCACTTATCTCCATTTCCGTAGATTAGCATCAATCCTTCAAAGTGTCGTGTTGCCGTCTTAGTGATATGCTGGTTACCTCTTGCATACTTCGGCTCGACCGGGTAGCAATTTGCCATGTAGATCGGCAATGTGGCAAGAAGCTCTCCATCGTTGGACTGGAAGCTCGCCCGGCAGCAGGGGCACTTATACCCCATCAGGATGGCGTACATTGGGGGACCATTCATCCCAAACAACGGAAACAGAGTCTTGTTTTTTGAAAAATTAGACCGAGTACGCTGGAGAGTACCGTCGCATCGTGGACAACGAAGGGAATGATCGGGGAAGAACATTTCCCAATCCACTACCAAGATTTCCTGGTTCACGACTGAATCATACAGAGCACACGTGTTACCTCGGATGGGGGGTACACAAAATGCCATTCCACGGAAGAACGACTGCAATTTCTGTGTACTGCGCGTGTGACCAAAACACGAGTCCGCAATATAGCCCGCAAGCGCGTGCACCATTTTTGGCACAGTCACATCATCTGTCACATCTGCCCAACGACTCAGAATTTGTTGTTTAAACACTTCAAGAGGTGCGTGCGCTGGTTCTGTCACGTCTTTCGTAGTTTTCGAATTTTTTTTTGGAATACTTACGGTAGGGGGCTTAACGGTTTCCATAGTATTGTTGAGTTCCGTTGAGGGAGTGAATAGGGCCGGACGCGTGCTAACGTTTTTCTTCTCTCGCTCTTCTGCTTTTCTTCGTGCAGCGTACTCACGATCCCAATCCACTGACAGTGCGAAAGGTTTGGGCAAACCTTGTGCACAGTTGTTGCGAGGAGCCATGAAGCTCTCCAAGGCTTCTTGGTTGTTGTTGGATGGGTGGCAAGTCTCTGGCCCAGCAATAGGCCTTGCCATTTCCTGAGCCAACAGTTTGTTCACCCTCTCTGTGTCAACACAGATTTCCCCTGCCCAAGTGTCATTCGATCCCAGCCCCTTTGTCTTCCTGTTGTGTGGGCAGCGTTGGTGGTGGCTTTTGTGGGGTTTGGTAAGTCCCAGTGCCTTTGCCTTGCAGATTGGGCATTCCTTCTCTGGAATAAACTTTTCCTCACCAAAGACTGACCTTTGGGAGAGCTTTTTGGGTGGTGGGTCTTTCCTTGGCGCTCGTTTCATCAGGTTGCGATGGCCCTGAGACTGGCAACCCATGGAGAAGCCAACCAGAGTTGTTTGGGAAACCATTATGGCTGCTTCTAACACTCTCTCTTATGTTTTTACTCTATTTTTGTTGTTGAGATGCCCAGAAACTTATTGATGGAATGGACTTGTCCCATTGTCGTCGCTCGGAAGCTCAAAAAAGCGCGAGCGACCGACCGGATCGGCAGAGGGAATTTCGTCTTTGCGTTTTTTGAAGTGCCTGTGCGTGATTGGGGAAGTTGGTGGGATTCGTTTTTTGAACGGTAAGACAGTTTATTTTTGTTGTTTACTTATGTGTTAATGTGTCTGAGTGACTCGTCTAACCCAATCACATGTCTGCCTTGGAAAACTAACACCCCTGTTTCACACGTTGATGGAGCATGCCGTCGAAGTAAGTAGCGTACAACATGTAGACGCGCCAACTGTTCTCGAGTTCCTTCACCCCCTCTTCGGTCATAGTCTTGGTTTCCACTTTCTTGGGGTAGCGCGCAAGATTGTAAACGTATGCCCATTCCATGTGCATTCCATTCTTGAGTTTATTTTTTGCCCCCAAAAACTCAAACTGCATGTACCCCTTTTCGTTGTGAGGAAGTACGCTGATATCGTCGTCGTCGAAGGGGTGCCCCACGTTTTGGAGAATTGCCTTTGCTAGATCCGTGTGATAGGGTTTATGTTCTTCTTTTGTAGAAACAGAGAAATCCCAATACCCATCGTCCCCCACTCCCTTTTTGTCCAACACAAGTTTCTTGGTCTTATCATGGTACTTGAGTCCCTGGATGGCCTCTTTCTAGAGGTTGGACCCGCGAGCTCCAATCCATGCGGGTAGATTACCTGCGGTTCCCAGCCTTTGCGGGTCCAAATATCTGCGTGTTCCGCAGTTCCGCACTATCAGATACATAGCGACTAGGTATGGAAGCTTTAATATACATAGTTTATAGTTGATAGTTAGTTCTTGTCACTGAAAGATATAGTCCCAGTTTTGGTGCAAGAAATGAATGTCGTCAACGTTCCCTGGGTCGATAACAGATGCTTTGGGTGTCACAATCAATCCAGCGATACTGAACGCACGTTCAGAGTCACTTGCCGAAGCAGGAAAACCTAAATAGAGCTTCGCCAACCTCCACACATTTGGATACTTGGTTGAGTTTTGTTTCCACCAATCCACAAGTGGGTCATAGACCTTAGCCTTGTCTCGTGTCCTGTATGGCAGTCCAATGGCTTCTTGGTATTCCTGCAACTCAATTTTTACTTTGGTCGTCCACGAAACAGAATCTGAATTAGTCAGTCTGGGAGACTCTAAATCTTCATCAAATTTATCCATCCAATCTGTGTCTTCTGTACGACGCATATTCTTCTGTCTTGGTGATGCCAACGTAGGTGTTGATGCTTCATTTTGATCCGGTGCTCCCAGATTTGTAAGTTCTACCAATATTGCACTCCACACCCTCTTCTTGCAGTCGTCGGTAAGGCAACCAAGTTTCTTTGATCTTGGATCTAGGGCATAGGCCTTGTAAAAAGCTGGGTGGAGTCCAACCTGCCGTCGACGGAGTCCTCTCTGTACCTCATTGACAAAATCATTTTTAACAGATCCAAAGTGTTCATGAAACTTGGCCTTCATGTCTTTCACGAGGGATGAAACTGTTGAATTGAAGTACACTTCTTCCTCGAGTGCATTGAGATTTTCTTCAATACAATCAATCATAGGAATTGCGATTGAAGAAGTCACATAACGTGATGCCGACAATTGTTTTTGTGCTGTCTTGAATGGTTGTAACAGGGTTGTGAGTTGCACTAGTGCCGTCCATTCATCAGCTGAGAGTGGCAGAGGTAACTTGTAACCCCCACCTTCTTCCTTGGATGCCCATTTCTTAAGAGTTGCACTGTCGTTGTCACCAAAAAACTTTTGCAGACTCTTCTTCACTTCTAGCGTTCGTTCGACAGACTGCAATGTTGACCACCATCGTGTTACTACATCTTGAACAAGCGACAGGCATTTACCATTTTCCTCTTCCATGCATTTCTCCAATTGCTCTTGAGCTTGTGAGGATTTATTAAAATAAGCAATTATTCGTCGCATTTTCTTCATCACAGACAGTGACGAAGTGTTGTCGTCATTATTGTCATCTTCATCTTGTAAGTCATCAACGGTTTCCAATGCCTGGCCTGAGATCTTGGCATTGAATGCTAATTTTGCAATGAGCTTTGAACAGTAGAGAAAAGACTTTAGTTATCTTGAAAAAGCCCAAACAGTGACGACACACTAACAAAGGTTACGCACCTGAATGACGTGATCAAGACAATAGATGTGATCGTGATGATCACTCTCGGCACTCAATTTGATTCCTGCCAAGTTCATGTTCGCAGCAGTATCTGTCACAAGGAACTTGGCATTGGATTCAGGGATTTCACATTCCTCGAGCTTTTTCTTGAAATCAACGTTTTTTTTTGTCAGCAGATGTCGAGCCGTGATACTGGTACACGGCAAGAACAGTGCTTTGCATCTCAAAGTTTACATCAATGAATTGAGCTGTAAAGCTAGCGTACGTGTGGCCACGCCGACTTGTCCAGTGGTCTGTGGTGAGTGCAATGGTTTGTCCTTTCATTTGCTCCTTCAACCTTTTCCGTCCTTCGTCAGCAAGAAACTTTGTTTGGTTTTTGATCATGCGTGAGCCTATTTCATAGTTTGCTTGAGCTATTGCACATTTTGCAATGCTTTCTCGCAGTTTGAAAAATGATGGGTCCGCAATCCTTGAAACAGGCGTTAGGGTTTTGATGCGAAACTCAACGTGTGCATTTAAGCACTCATTCGTTAGTGCTTCCTTCATTCTGTTTGTTTCTGCAGGACTCATTTTTTTGGAAAATGTCAGCTCCGTCTGCTTTGTGTTATTCTTTTTGTTAGTGGTAGTGGAAGTAGGCTTAGACTTTCCTGCAGAAGGCTCGGATGAGGCCTTGTTTTCTTCGGGAGGAGGTGGTGCATTTTTGCCCAGTTGTACTCCTAACTTGGAAGCCGTGGCAAAGTACAGTTTACTGTGGGCAGAGCTTCTCATGTGCTTGTCCAGTGGTGAGTAGCTCCGCCTCTCAGTCACAATGGCCGTACCACATAGATTGCATACGGCACAGGCAACTTTGATCAGCTTCGTGGAACCATCTTTCTGTTTCCTGTGAATCTCCTTCTGGTCACAATGAAAAAAATTCCAATAAAATGCAGTCTTCTGAGAATCAGGGATAGATAATGAGAGACTGGCTGTTGATGAATGTTGTTTTGTGATGTCTATGTCCAATCCAGTATTGGGGTCTTGTATCACAATGGGCGTCCTCAGGCAATTGGAAACATTGGGAAGAGTCTTTGTGATGCTCTTTGCCTTCTTCTGGGATGATTTTTTTCTTTTTTTTCTGATGCATTGCTGCCTTTCTTTTTCTAGCTGCCACCGAAGCTGAAACAGTTTCTTCCTCTGGATCTGATTCAGTGTCCATCGACTCAGGTTCTTGTGTTTTACTTGATTGTGGCTTGACACGTGCTGAAACAAGCACTACACTTTCATCGGATGATGTCTCATCGGATGCTGTGTCTTCGAGCTCCATCTTTGGACAATCCGTGGGAAGCCTCCCCACACCACTTGCTACGGGTTACAGGGTACACGGTTGATTGGTGGTTGCGAGGAGAAAGGCAGAGAACGACGGCGAATGTTATAGACGTCGCCTTTACTGTGTGTAGGTGCGGGTAGCGCGGATCGGATCAGCCAGTCACTTTCGTTGCGGTGCCAGGGATCAGCACCGCGGATCCGCGGATCCGATCCGCGGCACCGCGGTGCGGGTCCAACCTCTACCTCTTTCATCATGGGAATCACGGAACCAAGTGAACGGGGAGAATCTGAAGACGCAACAGACTCTGCAGCGATCTCAATGGGCTTTTGCTTGGACATGATGCAACAATCGACACACAAAAGGACACAACGAATGACACAACAAACTATTTTGTGATACAACAATCAAACAATCAAACGCCCAAAACAACAAACGAGTCGGCGCAATCTCAAGCCCAACTATACCATTCAAATCATGGCGCGAAGGGACAGGCGCTCAATATCCTGACGCGACAGTTCCTACAGAAACAACAATCAAACAAATTGCCTAAGGGTATCTCCGTCCTACTCGTCAAGTTCCACGACAGTCAAAAAACAAAGCAACGAAAATGATGTTGTCTTCCCCTCGCAACAATGAGCTACGGGTGGGGATGATTGTGGTGCCTCAGACTGGGTCGCGTAAAGGTGAAGTGGGGTGGGTGACGAAGCTCAACAAGACTACACAACTACGGAGCATAGTCACGGTGATGTTCAGCCGACAAACATTAAACCCCTCCGATCCCTTGGAGTGCCTCGCGAGATTGAGAATTCCAAGGTGTACCAACTTGGGTACGAAGACCATGTTAAAGCCGTTGAGACCCGACGGTACCGAGTCTACGAAGAAGATATACGTGCAGTACCTACTGCGACTGCTGAGGAAACGGTGCCGACGCCTGTGGAGGTGCGCAGCGCGTCCGTTGCACGAGCCATCCCTACCGAAGACGTACCTCCAATGGCACAGTCGGCAAGCATCGCGAATATCGAGAAGACTATGATGGATTTGGCGACGATGATGCGCGACTTGCAGATTCGGATGGACAAAATCGAGTCCGACAAGAACGAGACGGCCAATCAGAACAAGCGCAAGTACGGCAGAAACTGACGATGAAATATATACTAAATACTTCTATAGTAAAGATTCCGAATACCGACTACAGAAAATGTCTATAGTACCAAATTCACATGAACAACAATTCCGTAGTGGGGTTCATGAAAATACAGGCGCGGTATTTCAGTCGCTCTTCGAGCGACAAAACATTGACACACCTTCGGTGTGCCAAATCAATACTTGAGATAAAAAGATGCAGGAATGTGCATTAAGAGAAATCTTATTAGCGACGCTTTGCTTGCTATTGTCTTAAAATGTAGCTATATGTGCGTTTTGGTCCATTTTATTGGTTGGGAGGTGCATTTGTGTGCATAAAATCCGCTCCCCCAGTGCATTTGGGGGACCATTTTATGAAAAAGGGGGATTTCCCCCCTTAGATGTCGGGTATCTCGTGCCCATCTGAATCTGACACAGCCACCATAAGAGATGGCTCCAGATACTGAGGGTTCAATGTTGAATTGTAGGAACAAAATTGAGGCCCACCTCATTCTGACAATTGACCAAAGCAAGAAAGTTGCTCATAGAAGGAAGCCATTGCATTGGATCCATATAAGGAAGCCTGTGATGAATGTCCATGAGAACTGGTTCACTTGTGCCAGCAAGAAATTGGCCCCAAGATAACATGGAGGCCAAATCGTAGGCGACCCCACAAGGACAAATCGTAGCAAAAAACATATAAACTTGCGAGATTCCATGTTCCACAGAGAGATCTCGTAGAGACAATCCACCATAGTCAGCAGCGCCATACGCCACTGCATTGGGAGTACAGCGATTGACTCCAAATTTGGGAAGAAAGGCCACTTTAAATTCTTTTTTTAGTTGAGACAGTGATGATTGGATATAGAAGAAGATGGAAACGGGTAGAAGATGCTTGGCAAATAAATCGAATGATATTAAGCCCAGGCATCTGTTGGATTGAAAGGGCTGTGGTTCATGACATCCGTATGTTGTTTATTTTTCTTTCGAAGAGAATCGTACACGCCTTTATCGGTCGAACTTGGAGCTTTATGAACGCCCAGTGTTTTATGGCTCGAATACGCAGAGAGTTGCTTCAAAGGGCATGCAGATTCACCGGCCTCAAATTCAATTTCTATCATTGGACCAAATTCTCCTACTTGCATCACTGGTAAACCCTCGATCGTAAACTTGTAGTACATGAAATGGTAGGAACTCCCATCATTGAGCATCACTTGTAGAACGCTGAATGTAATGCTCCGGTGAGGCAGGTTCGGGAAGCAGAAATTCATGAACACTACCACTTGTATCATCTACAAAGCCGATCATGTAGACACACACCTTCAGTTGTCCATCAGGTGACTGAAATGAAGCACCGAGTGCTTTGGATTCGTACGTATCGAAGAGGACGGAACTGATAATACACCAAATCGCTGGTGACTTACCAGCACCTTGGCCAGATCCATATATGGGATGAATTGTACAAGAATGCTTGCAGCACCGTTTGGAAACACCAAGTTGCATCTTGAGATAGTACTTAGCTTCTTCCAATGTCTTAGCATTGATAAAGACAATAGACTGGTGTTGGCCATAGCTCCTAGACACCAAGCTGCCGAAATTCATGATGATCCTGTCATAGCAGGCTGTTGCATCATACTCGAGATGCACAAGTGGTCGTTTGCTTGCTCGGCTAATCTTGTATTGGTATGATTCCTCTATCATAGTTGGGATGATAGCATCTTTACCGGGAACTGCTCCAAACTGAGAGTCGATGATGAGTTGTTGTTTCATGCTGTGGCACAACACTCCTACTTTCCACTTACTAGAATTTTGGGTGTAGAATTCATCACGTGCATTTTGCACCACCCCCCAATGCAAACCCCCCCCCAATGCAAGCAAGACTCTGGTCAGCCATTACTCTCCTCCGCCACCAACACAATGTCGTTCTAACCGTCAGGGCAGGTAGTAGAGATTCTTGGGATAAACAGTGGTTCACGTGGACGGAACTGTACGCAGCATACCAACTGTTGTGGCACTGTAGTTGCAGATGATGTTATGTTGCGTCTCAGGAAGGTCCAGATTGTCAATGATGACAAAAAGGAAGAAACAGCCATCGAGGCTGTTTGGGTGACAGACGGAATTGATTGTTGTCGTGTTGGCTTCCTTCCTCGGCATCTTATCAAGCATTGGCGATCATACCAAGGTGTCCTCTGCCAGGTTACAGAAGTGTACGACCCAGAAGACAGAGAAAGTCTGACGAAACGGAAAAAGGATCTCAAGAATAAAGGATGCGCTCTTGCGGCCATCATTTCAACACCTCTTGCTCCACCTCCTCCTGGAAACAAAAAGGATATTGCGTCAACTTTCCGAACTCCAGCACAGAAGCGTCGTGTGTCGGATACACCTGCATTTGATATTGTTCGTTCACCCCGTACCAAACGCAGCAACACACCTACGGACAAAAGTAATTCGAATAGTACCTAAGAAAATACATTAGAGTGTATGAATTGAATTTCTTCTTATACTTTGGAGGGTGCAATTAAGACCTCAGATTCATCAGAGTCCGAGTAATCCACAGCATCATCTGCAGCAACTGCCTCTTGTGTTTACCACCAGGGGTTCAGCGGGTGGGAACAAAATCTCATCACCTGAATCATCAGAACTTGAGTCTGGTAAAGCAACACCATCTGTGTTTGTGGTAGGAGCTTCAGTACATGCTGCTGGAAACCACGTATACTCAGAACTCCTCCATGCATTGCAAATGATCTCTTCACTGAGATTTTCCAGTCCTTTGATTGCCCAGTTCACAATGTCAATGCGTTTTGGTGATGGAGTGGCTTCATAGTTAAGACCTTGAGCAACCATATGATTCTCCCATTCTTGACGAATCCTTGCCTTGAATGGTTTGTTCACCCCGACGTCCACTGGTTGGCAGAGGTACGTACAACCACCAGGGATGTGTTCTACCTGCTCAACACCCAGCTCTTGTATACGCACAACAACAGACTCCATCATATGGCAACAATATGAGTCCAAAAACAGAATTGGAATGACACCAGGAGGAGCTCCATCAATGTATGGTTGGAGTATTTTTTGCACCCAGTCCAACTGTTGGAAATGAGACACAAGAGCCGGAAGAAAGTAATGAGACAGTCGCCCGGCGCGTCAACAACGCTCGTTTGAGAACTTGTGAAACAAAGACAATGCAAAAACAAGTTAGTTGGGCTGACGTCGTCAAAGGAAAGCAGAAACAATAATCTTATAATTTTCCCTTTTGATATCAACGCTTTGTTCACCATCTTAACAGGCTACTGAGTCCGACTGCTTTAACGTTCCTCCCATCCTTGGGAACAAAGCCCCAACAGGGTCATCAGGTTTCATGGTATCCTCCAGTGATACCAGCAACAGCGATCCGCCGGGTTTCTTGTCGCAGACGCGTCTCCTCCGTACTCCTTTCAGGCGGATGCTACAACAACTCAACCTGCGCCCATCGACTCCCCCTGAATCAATCGAGTCCAGTGAGATCGGCGATGTTTTGTCTACTGCAGACCACCGTCAATACGAGACTGCGGATCCACCACCCTCCCGGCAGTACCTCCCTCAGGTCACAGAATCCGTCGGCGTGGCACCAACGTCACTGTCCCCACCCGACCGACACCGACCTGATCCTGAAGCTTCATTTTCGTCGTCCCATGACCCCTTGAGTGCCTACAGCCCCTATTCTCGAGAAGTCATTTTAGGCGGCGGTGATCAATCGGTGCATCGCTCTTATGGCAGTCTTGTCGACACGGTCGAAGCGGCTGAAGAAGCGTTGTATGATGCCGACATCTCTCCCGGGGGGGAGTCTTCTCCCTGGTCGGGCCCCGTCTAGCCCCGAGGACATTTCTACCGAAATCATCACCTCACGACGTGACACTTCTCCCGATCATCCTAGCATGCCGACTCCAACTTCACCACACGGTCCTATCCCATCTATCCCTATTACTATGACCGCGAATGAGATCTATGTTCGGCATCAAGTGACTTCCTCGGCGATGTCGACTGGTATTGTTGTTAAGGCCGATTACCATGGGGTTGCTCACCCCCGATCGTGCCTCTCAACAATCCCATAAGAACTTTTATGTGGTTCGTCGTGGGTGGAACCCGGGCATATACACGTCGTGGGGCGATGCTTGGGTCCGCATTGCGAATTTCCGTGATCATACGGGTGAAAGCCCTGAATATGCCGGTGCATCAACCTACTCTGCCGCCATTCATTACTTGGGCTGGGATCCTCGATTGAGTACTGCTCCCCGTGGTCCCTTTCCTCCTGCGGCGTCCGTACCTTTCACGCGTGGTCCGTGGCCCCCTCCTGCTCCTACCCCGCTTCCCCCTTTGAGTCCAGCGCCCAGTGCCGTGGTGCCCTCTCCTCCTTCGCGTCCCGCGTCGTTGGCTCAACGTTTGGAAGCCGCCACCCTCGCTGAGCACGTCCCTCCTGCCACGATTGCTCACGTTGTCCACTCCTTGGATCCCAGTGGTTCTCCTTCTGGTGTCGTCGGTTTGGGGGGTGAGTCCCCTCCTCTTTCGAGTCAGTCAGGGCGTACCGAGACCCCAGAGTCGAAACTGCTCCGAGAACAGAAAGGCTTTCCAGAGTACCCGTCAACTGCCTTTAGTGGGGAGCTATTCGACCAATACTATGAGTCGGTTCGCAATATCCTGCATATGCCACATTAGCATTTGCAGGACGGTTCCACCATACCAGGTCTCACACAAACGCCGGACAACGCCCAAGATCGCCTCATCTCCCAGCAGTTACACTACCATTTGGTGATTTCCATTCAGAGTAAGCGTAACCCGGTTGCACTGGGAGTCTTGTCCGACTTACAATCGACAAACTCGTACGGGGATGGAATCCAACTGCTGGCGTGACTACGTGCCATAGCATACCCAACCACAACAAGCTCGTTCTTCCATGATTTTGATACCTGGAATCGGTTGAGTCATCGGAACAAAGAAGATCTGACGACGTTTTATCGCCGTGCAAAGGAGGCACGGGCACGATTGGAGACACACAACTACACTATGACCGACCTCCAGTTTCGGGTTAGGTTCTATTACTTGGTCGTCAAAGGACCATATGGACATGCTATGAAGACATTGGAAGAAGAATTTAAGTGCAATCGTTTGGACTTGTTTAACATGACTACCCAAGAGATGTTTATATCGATGCACCAAGAGTTCCGTGAAAATTGTTATAAGTCTCGGATCACAATGGAGGTTCTGGATGGGAAGCACAGTGCACCTGTGGCCAAGGGACGACGGTCTGGTGTCGTTGACGGTGACGACGATAGTTATACGTCGGTTGGTGCTACTTTGACTCCAGACGAAGCCAAGCAACAACACAAGGAATACAAGTGTCTGATGTGTCGGATCACCCGAAAGGGTAACAAGAAAGGGGGGCGTGGGATCCACCCCACTTGGAAGTGCCCTATCCTGAAGGACTGCGGGTTCACCTTGAGTTATGACTACGAGAAGGACAGTGTCCTGAATCCCGAAGGTCGCCAGTCCTCATATCCAAATAATGGTCGTCGGGTGTCCCAGTCGTCCTCCAGTGAAGAAGCCAGCTCCGCTCGTCGTGTCCAGGAACCCACTCCTGTCGTTGAAACGGTGACTAGTGACGAACCTAACTGTTGGCGATTTCACTACTATTGATCAACGTCGCCGTGGTGGGTCGCGTTCTCGGGCCCGTCGTCCGCTGGATGTGGTTGGCATGGACATTGGCTACGGTTCGGGCACGTCCCCTGGTGGTTATAACTATTGTTTAACCTTGATGGACAGTGCTACTCGGTTGGTCTTTTGCTATGGTCTGCGCCATCTCAGTAGCGGGGATCATCTCCAAGACGCCTTTTGGCGGTTCCTGGTCGATGCTGGCGGTGTTCCTCGCACCCTTCAATGCGATTTCAATAGTCGGTTTTTGGGGGGCGGCTTATCTCGTTTCTTTCGGGATCTTCGTATTTCTGTTCGATCTGCTGCTCCTCGCCGTCAATCTTCTAACGGCTTAGTTGAGCGGACGTGGCGCACTGGCGTGCAGATGGCCCGGCCCTTCTTGGCTGAGGCCAAACTTCCGCGTATCTTTTGGTTTTGGGCCCTCCGGGAGGCCTTTCACCATATGAACATGCTGCCGGTCCGTGCTGGGGAGGATCTCACTACTCCTCTTCACTTGTTTTAGGCCGCTCCCCGGATTATCGTGTGCTCTTTCCGTTTGGCTCTCTTGGTTATTTTCACCGGCCGACCGACGGGAAACGCTCTCGCAAGACGTTTGAGGCTCGCAATTTTGTGGGTATCACCGTAGGCCGCAGTAACTTTTGTAATGGCCTTGGTTTTTACAATCCCGACGTCCAGTCGTTTTCCATGTCGTCCGATTATGTTTTGGATTCGGACCGTGGTGTGGCGGATGCCTTTCCGTCCCTCGTGTATGATGGGGGGCTCCAGTTGTCCTTGTGGGCTCGTGATACCAGTATATTGGCGCGTCCCAGGGTCCTCCGACCGACACCAAGGCCGTGTTGTCCAAGTTCCGACCACGGACACTCCCACTTACAAGCTACAACCAACCTCTCCCCTGACGGATGAGTTATTCGAAGTCGATCGGGATGCAGTATGGGGGGTGAACAAACTCAAGCAGGGCAAACCCGCGTCACCGCCGGGATCTACAGACGATCTAGAATGCTCCCTTGTCACCCACGTGGATGCGAACTGACGAAGCGGTAACTCTACAAGTCGAAGAAATTGTGTACGTTCAAGGGGAGTTACGACTGTCGCGGGAGGATGTTTGGGAATTCGTTAGTCGAGACAAGGTACATGACAATCAACGATTGATCGTTGAAATGCCAGAGCTACCTCACGATTATCGTGACCAACTGCAAGATGGACCACTCATTCCAGGTTGGACCCTGAGCATGCAACAAGCAATCAAGGGTAGATTCGTTTCAGCCTCCAAGCTAGACGTACCCAAAGCACCCGTGACTCTGATACATGTCCCAAAACTGAGCGCCAACGATCAGGCTATCTGGAACGAGTCCTACGGAGAGGAACACGGAAGCCTAGTGAAGATGGACGTCTTCGATCAAATCGACGCCAAGACCTACGCTCGTTACATAGAAGCAGGCTTCGTGGCCATACCGACGATGAATATTTTCACTGTCAAGCCGGACGAGCTTGGAAACCCATATCGGGCTAAAAGCCGAATCGTGGTTCTTGGAAATCTTGAGGAGCGAGTCTGGACCAACTCGGACCGCTATGCCCCCGTGCTACAATCTACCAGTTGTCGACTGCTGCTGTCCCTTGCCGTCGAGTTGGGGCGAGTTGCCAAACAAGGCGACTGTAAGAACGTCTTTTGTCAACCAGAGCTCCCCGAAGAGGAAGTGGTAATTTGCCAACCGCCCAAAGGGTGCCCCTTGAGCAAGCCGGGAACCTATTGAAAACTCAAGAGAACGCTCTACGGCCTTAGACGCAGCCCCCGGCATTGGCACGACAAATTCGTGGAAGTGTTAGTGAAACACATGGGATTTCGCAAATGTGAGAATGACCCGTGCGTGCTCATCGCTACGCCACTGGACGGTGAACCAGCAATATACGTGGGCGTGTATGTAGATGATTTCATCTACTTCAGTGCGTTGTCAGATGTTGAAGCTTGGTTTCAGAAAACACTGGGTACCATTCTCACAGTTGATTTCATGGGACCTGTTGCGTATTTTCTTGGATACCGGTATCAATGGACGCGACAACCGTCCGGCGGGCTTAGTGTGCACATCTCACAACCCGGGTTCACCGAACAGCTGCTTCAGAAACATCAGATGGATACTTGTGTACCATCTACCACACCCTACCGTTCCGGACTACCCATCGATCGGATTGAACCCCACACGGGTGACGCAACAACAAACCCATTAGTTGGACCATACCGATCATTAATGGGCGCGCTCACTTCGTCAACTATCAGTACACGTCCGGACTTGTCCGTGGCTCACAAGCTCCTGAGCAAGCACGTTACCAACCCCAGTGCTGGTCATATGGAGGCCGCAAAACACGTCCTCCGATATCTACGAGGCACCACCGAGCATGGAATCCAATTCGTCCAACAGAAAAGCGACAATGCCATCCATGGATACGTTTCCTGGCCTCTCACTACTCCACCACCTCAACACACTCGTCCGGAAAACTACACCGATTCTAATTGGGGACCTCAGGACGCGTCTCGGCCACTGCCAGAAGAACAAGAAACGCGAACCGTCACCTCGGACGAATGTAAGTCCATACAAGGAGCCATCATCATCCGTTGTGGAGGTCCCATCTGGTGGAAAGTGGAACGGGAGGAGCGATGTAGTCGAAGCTCATGTGAAGCCGAGATCAAATCCATGGATCTGGCCACAAAAGAGGGACAACACATAGTAACGTATCTGATGGACGAGATGAACCTACTTCCATCCACTGCCCATCCTATTCCTATCTTCAACGACAACAAAGGGGCCGTTGATTGGAGTAGTACAGGGGCTATTACTAAGCGATTACGCCATCTTAACATGCGCGAAATTGCTGTTCGAGATGCCATCCGCGACCAAGAAATCGCCGTGCATCATATCCCTGGGAAAGTCAACCCAGCCAACTTGCTGACAAAAGAACATCGAGACGTGGCCCATTTCCGTGAGCTCCGCGACATCTTGGTTCCCTCGATCTCAGGAGTGGGGGGTGTTGGAAATGAGACACAAGAGACGGAAGAAAGTAATGAGATAGTCGCCCGGCGCGTTAACGACGCTCGCCAGAGAACTCGTGAAACAAAGACAATGCGAAAACAAGCTAGTTGGGCTGACGTCGTCAAAGGAAAGCAGAACCAATAATCTTATATTTTTCCCTTTTGATATCAACGCTTTGTTCACCATCTTAACAAAAACATACATTTCTCGTCCATCCAAGCATTCTCATGACAGGCATTAATGCAACTGTCAGGGAATGTTGGGAATTCTTTTGCTACAATCCGGCCCTGACATTTTCCCTTGAAAATAAGCATTGGCTTGAGGACCTTCCCGGATGCTGTGACCGTCATGGCAAATGTTGCACGTTTTGTGTCGCTCGTGGATTTGCGCATGTGCACTGTACTCTCTCCTATTTGGGGTAATGTCACATTCCTTTCGTAGCTGAAAGGAAGTGGTGTTTGATCCATATTTATGACAAAGTCTTGATTTCTGTGTAACACTTTGGGCCGGATGACTTGCATCCAGTTGGTTGCCTCAGTTGAAGTCTCACTGGGATGTTTTTGAGACTAATGGGTAGGAATTCGATGAACAAATCGGTGGCGCCGAACAAAACGATGCGCTGCATTATACTAATCAGAAGAGGACTTGGTCTTGAATGTCTCACTCAATTGGGCAGCTCTCACTGCAACCATTGAAATGCTTACACCCATGCCTTGCTCTCATAGCTCAAAATAAACTTCAATTTTTCATTCTCTATGTCATCCAATCCTGAGTGACGACCATCCCCTAAAGCCTTAGCCCTGATATTACGTTTCTCATTTGTCTTAGGTAACTGTTTTCTCCATTCAATTACTTGCTTGTGTGTGACATTGAATTTGGCCGCAGCCTTTCGTTGCGACATCCCCTCTCCGGTCATCAACCTTGTCAGGGACTTTACAATCTTCATTTTGGTCCCAAGTGAGAATCTTCTGCGGCGTTTCGATCCTTTCCAAGATTTGGTTATCCCCTCTTCGTCTTCATCATTGTACGTTTCAGTATCATCATTGCTGTCTTCATCACTCATTGTCAGAAAGATGAGCCCGGCTCTAACGAAAAATGAAGGGGAGAGACGTGTTGAGATGAGCAAGATTTTAAGGGGCCACCCTAATGTTAATGTGCGGAAGATAAGAACCATTTTGCCTAAAAAAAGGACATTTTGTGCTGGTTCTTAAGTTCTGCTATTTACGGTAGTAGATCTACATCCGCTTGGCGGAGTGGGGAGGCACGAGGGGGGGGGGGCTATTGACTCCGAGAAGGGCAATAGCTCCGAGAAGTGGACCGCCTTCTAAATCCGCGTCAGCGGATTTGGCGGTCCACGATGAGGAGCTATTGCCCGCCGAGGAGTCAATAGCCCCGACAAGTGCCCCCACGACCAGGAGGGGATGTCGCTTGCTTCTATAACCTCCGAGTCCCCCCCCTAATTAACTGTCACACTTTTTTCCCAGGACTGTTTTTTTTGCTCCGCACTACCTTTTTTTTTGCTCCGCACTTGCTCGTGTGTGAGAGCGCGGCCGTCGTGGGCAATATAAGGCTAAATTAGACGAAAATCCTACTTCCATTCCGAGGAGCTATAGTATGCATGGTGAGATTTGCAGGAGAGACATGGTGGTGTAGCAGAAGCTTGTGTTGCTGCACATGATACTCATTCATAGCTGTGTTTGTGCTTGTGTCGATGTAGGGATGAAAGGGTAAGCCTTGCAACTCTGGAATGTCTCTGGTCACTGCATCCGTAAGTTGGGCCCAGCTGTATTTGTATATTTCCCTATCATCATGCTCAGCAATATATGCATCTCTTCTTTCTTTATTTGCTTCATCTTCATGCCCGTCAGAAAGGAAAACATTATGACGCCGCTGCTAGCAATATCCAAGGAATTGCAGCCAGCATCGGGTTGTGTTGAGAGTAATTGTTTTTATTCCCATTTCTTGTTTGATTCCATCTCTCTCAATTTGTTTTTCTTCTTCATTCAATTCAGAAAAAGGGGCTTCTGTTGGGGTTTGATTCAGATTGGTTATCTTTATTTTCTTCAGTCGACTCCCAATGCAACAAGTCAGCCATAAATTGATGCCGGAAGTAGTGGGCAGCAAAATCTGTTGAGAGCTCTTCAAGGTGATGGTCAAGAAATTGCATTGCAATCTGCTTCCTCCCATGAGGGTATTGTTGAAAAGCCGTTGGAATGCAGTCTCCCTTTTGTTGTATCGGGTTCGCAAACATCTCATTAATGCGAAATTGAATGTTCCAATTCATGAGTGTTTGCACTGAAATCTCATCACAGTTCTCACTTTTCAATGTTTCTTCGCAGCATTGATCCCAGGTGTACGAGTCACTGGGGTTGCCTCTTTTGAGATTTTGGATGGCAGTGAGGTAAGCTGTGGACAACAGACGGCATTGCTTTGTCAATAGCATCACATCTCACACACTCATCTCATCATGTTCTGTATCATTTTCTGCAATGACCACAGAAGACAAGCTACAGGTTGCAATGGCATTCTGTAGCTTTTCCACACGAACAAAAAAATCGGTGTTTTACAGCTCCTGTGAGTACGTTGAATAGACGCCTCGTCTTGTCATGGTTCCAGGTTTGATCAGCATTCAGCATTACGGCAGATGATCCAACAATCAAATCCGTGGGATTGTCGGAAGCAGATGGCGTCGTTGCCAGACCAGCATTGGGTGATATTGCACTGGGCAGTTGTACTGGATCAGTGTCGTCAGATATTTCTGAGGGTGATACAACAATCATTGGATCAGCATCGGGAGGAAGTGGTGGTGGCGAAGCAACAATCATCTCTGGAGGTGACGGGGACATTAGCAGTCGCTTGTCAGAGGACTCGCCACTCATGTCGTCGTCTGCATTTTGTTGTCGTGAACGACGGCGGGGTAGGTCGGACCGACAGTAGACCTGGTTCTCATCAAATGCCCGCTGCCAAAACACAATATCTGGTGGGCAGGGTGGATGGGGAGGGTTCTTTTTCTTTGTTTTCAGTCCAGCAAAGAAATAGAATTGGTGACGTTCTTTCTTTCCAGCTTCATTCTGGATGGAGTGACGATGGCGAAACATGCCGTCAAACCCAATCTCACAATCAACATTCCCATAGTTTGCTGCAAAGAATGTATTAAGACATGTGTTTGAAGTATCTAGACCATACTTGTGCTTTAGGATACAAAGGATATCTTCATCACTCCTCCAGGAGTCTTGGAATGGCTTCGTCTGCCTGAGGTCATCCAAATACCTTCCTTACTCATTCATTTTTCAATAGTGACTGAATCAAATTGAAACCACAGTTGCTCTAGTAAAAAAGAGTCTTATTCTAGAAGTGATTCAATCAAGCCCAATTATCCAGGAAGCTATGACCAGGGGGGTGATGGCTTCCACCATTGTCAAATGATGGCTTCCCGATTGCACTTTTTCTCTTGGAGTCAAGTTTACGACGTGCGACTGGATGTGACTATCCGCCCCACTTGTTACTGATGAAAATAGTACTACGTAGGTTAATGTACTGAGCCTACTTAGATGTTGATGGATCGGTGCACCCAGCCCTTACTTACATCTTCCTCTGTCTTCTCTGCTGAACCGAGAAGCAGGTTTCCGGTCACCTATGCCATCTGTCCATTCTTCCCAAAGATCGTATAGTGTGCGCGGGGTTGGGCTCAATTCAGTAGGCTGCAATTGTGCTGCCACTCTGATACCTGCATTTCCACCCATATTATTATTGGCTGCCTGGACTCCTGCTCCATCCTGGCCGCTACTGCTGCACGGTTGAGCATGCGGATTGGTTGGTTGGTGATTCGGCGCAAGTTGCTGTTGACAATTCTGAATTGAGCCATAATGGCAAGTCGCTCGGCTTCCATTTCTTCTGCAGCATGAGCATAATCAGCTTTGAGATTGCTCACCTAAGTCACCAGAGGAAAAAGCAATTGACGGTTCTGTTGGTGACTGAATTGTCCAGCCATGGGAGGTTGGTCACCCTCAACAACCATTCCACCATGTACTGAATGGTCCCCTTCCTCACCATTGTCCCATTGCTGCATTGGTAAATCCACGTTTTCATCTTGATGGCCCTGGCTCTGCTGTTGATTGTTGTTGTTTGCACCTGCAACCTCTGTTATTATGAGCACTGCATCCTGTCCCGTGATCACAAGAAGTCTTTTTTCAATAATGGGGTTTGTTGCAACCATTTCATCATTACCACCAACCAACACTTGGTACTCTCTGTGAGCACGATCAACCAAGGCAGGAGCTGCCCATTGTCGTTTCTCGGAAAAAGTCAACCAAGTTAGTGCACGTCCAAGAATTTACCCCAGTGATTGACCATATGATAAACTTGCCACAGGATCCAGTCATCGGTTACAGGGCTGTTTGTCATTATCCTATAACTGCATGGTCCACCAACACATAATGGACCTGCCACCATTGTGTCTATGTATGGTAGCTCAGGGTCTTGATAAGCCTCTGAAACTCTGCGGTCTTGTTTCCATCGACCTCTGTAGTCAGCATCATCTTTGTGGGCACCGGACCGACGAGCTTGTGTGAACACAAACTTGCGGACACTGTGACTTCCAACAAGGCCGTCCTTTTCTTTGACAAATGTGTCTCCTTTGTATAATTGCCGTAGCTTCCGCTGTATAAATTTCTGGGCTTTCTTGCCACCTTTGGAACACTGAAGTCATTCAAAAATGTGAAAACATACGGAGTGAGTTCTCGAGCCACACTGCTAGGCCAATAAGAACACAAAATGCAGGATCCCGTGAACCAATTATAATTTGCCGACGCCGCTTCTACATGCACATTCTTTGACCATGTCAATCGGCATTTTACGGCAAACTCCGGGAAGAGATCATGGGCCTCAAATACAGCTTTCTGCCAATAACATGCACAGTCAATTCTGCTGATTAGACTGGCTTGGAAAGTAATGAAAGCTGGTAAGCCATATTGACTAATGTTTCCACTTTCGGGGGATTCTCGGAAAAGCCACAAAGTCTGCCGCATCTGACCTTCTGTGAGCGGACGACGAGCATTTGAGGGAGAACCCTGACAACGGGTGTCTTTCTTGGTGACAAGGGCAATTGAAGAATTTTTTCATGTGACTTTGTTGGATTGCCACGTTCAGTCACTTCATCCCATTTCATCATCTTATTAGGCATGAAAAAGGATATTGCTTTCTTCCAGAATTGCAGAGAATTACACCGGCAAAATGTTGGATTTGCTTCAGGAGGCGGATTTTCTGTACCATATGATTTCATTTTCATCCATCTTACTATGTCCTTGGGCTTCAACTCCAAGAGTCGAGCCCGTGGAGGCTCAAAGTCAGAGGGATACTTGAGATCTGTATGTTTTCGAAATTGTGAGCTTTAGAATACTTTGTTAAAACTAATCGTACGTAATAAAGTTTGATACGGAACTTGATACGGAACATTTCACGTAAGATGATGCGGAACATAAATTGGAAGAATGAATCGTATGGAACGAGGAGGAATCTTGTGAATCGAGAGTAAGATGGAGAGTAGGTGATGTCAGCATAGGTGCATATACAACCTCACACTCCCTCGTGCTGCGGGACCGGATCGGAAGACCAATTAAGTAATCGATCCCGTAAACGGCGAAACGAATCCCGTGGCAAAGGTTTGGTAAAGATATCAGCCAATTGTTCCTGAGAGGGAACATGTTCGATGGTAATACGCCCATTCTCCACATGACTTCGGAAATGAAAGAGACGAACCGCAAGATGCTTGGTTCGTGGTCGGATCTTAGGCTCTGACGTAGCAACCTCAATACAAGCAGCGTTGTCTTCGAAAGTGCGACATTGAACCTGTGCCTTAGAGAAGGGAATTGGAAAACCAGAGTCACGTAATTCTTCTAAGAGATTCTGGAGATGAATGACTTCGCGAAGGGCTGTTGAGAGGGCAATAATTTCCGCTTCGGTCGTGCTGAGCGCTACCAATGACTGCATCTTGGATCCCCATACCAGCAGACAACCAGCGTACATAATCACGTAGCCTGTGCGCGAGAGCGCACCAGCAGGATCATTGGGCCTATTCTTATTCCAGTTACCAGCCCAATCAGCATCCACGTAGCACTTGAATCCTTCACGAACATTCGGTCGGAAGAACAGACCTTTATCTCGGGTCGCACGTAGATAGCGGCAAATTCGTTTGACTGCCACCTCATGAGATAGCTTAGGATCGTTACAGAACCTAGCACATTGATGCACAGCATAGGATAGATCCGGGCGAGACATAGCTTGAAGATAATTGAGGGAACCAATCACGGCACGGTAGTTCCAATCTTGCTTCCGAGTGGGGCCATCAGAGTCCGCGTGTAGGATCTTATTGGCTTCGGCTGGAGTGTCATGCATCTTGACATTTTCTTGAGAGAGGCCCAGACCAAGATGATTCAAGCAGTTGTCGATCGACTTCTGTTGTTGCAACTCAACGCGCCCATCTTCATGTCGAATGAATCGGGCTCCAAGATAGTCCAACAGTGGACCATCGTCTGTCAGGTCAAAGGACTTTTGGAGCAGCGCTACTTCTCGGTCAATGGCTTTCGGATCAGGAGAGAAGAAGGCTGCGTCGTCAATATACAGGACGAGAAGAACGACGCCCTTTGAGAATAAACAGGGATCAACGTTGGATTGTTTGAAGCCTTGCTTGAGGAGTCCATCTTTTATGTGCTCATGCCAAGTCACTTGGCCGTCTTTCAAGCCATACAAGTTTTGTTGGAGCTTCAGCAAGTGTTTATTCGGGTCAAGGCAGGGCAATGTGGTACCTTTTGGCAATTGCATGAAGATATCGGTCTTCACCTTTGCTTGAGTGTACGCCATAATGAAGTCGATCGATCGCATGTCCCATCCCAAAATCAACGCCAGGATGAAGATGCACCGGACGGTTGGCCATGCAACAACAGGGGAAAAAGTGGACCAGTAGGTATCACCAAAAACCTGTCTGTGGCCTCCAGCACAGAGGCGAGCTTTCCATTTAATGATTGCTCCAGCTGGGTCCTTTTTGCGCATAAACGACCAAACCATGGGGATTGGTTTTGCGTTGGGTGGAACTTGAGCTTTGTGCACAATCTTCCAATGCTTCAATTCGGCATGCTGTTTGAGTTCCTTCACCATGGCCTGAATGAACTTGTCGCTATCTTCTTGTTGGAGAGCGATATGCAAGGGCATAACATCGGGTTTGATGGCGGTGGTGCTCATCATCTGCAGCAGTGCCAAAGGATGATAGTCGGCCAAAGTCTTGGCCACATCCTGAGCCACAAAACAACAATGATAAGCAATCAACGACAATCGAGAAGGGGGACGCACTTGTCGACCGGTCCTGGTTTACCCTGTGGGGGCAATGTCCACTGGGTATGGTTGTGGAATCTCTTCTGGTGGAACAGGAGCTATCTGCGGCTCGGGTTTGGCATCAGGAAGAGGAGCTGGATCGTCAGCAGGTACTTGCGGAATTGCACCCGTCAAGAGATCGGGTAATTCGAGCAAGGCCTGTGGGATGTTGTTCCCAAAGTTGGGTAAGTTGGATTCTTGTTGTCGTTGTTGTTGTTGTGTACATGATCGTCGTGTCAAGGGACGCGAGATCAGATGGTCAGATCTATTTTCATCTCCTTTGTGCACTAACGCCTTTTGCTTCCAAATACTTGTGTCATGTTGTTCGTTCTTCACTGTCTCGAATTTGTCGTCATACACGCAATGGAATTGTGGGCTTACAAGACCAGTTTGCGTAGACAGGATGAGAGGAACAGAAGCAGCATGATGGGGCGAGTGGCACAACAATACACCAACTCGAGATCGTTCTGCCCATTTGGGATGGGGGCTTCCTGTCTGGAGTGGAGCTTGGAGCACATAAACGGGGCAACCAAAAGGATGAAAGTGTTTGGTGTTTGGTTCCACATTGGAGTTGGAAAAGATGGAGATGGGAGATTTTGCTTTGTTGTTTCGTAGGAGTGCATTGCGAATGTTCGTTGCATGCTTCACCGCTTGTGGCCACAAATTTGCTGTGATGGTTTTCGGCCATCTGTGAGCAGCATGAAGGATCATTGTTCTTGCGCTTTCGGTAAGGTCTCGAATTCGCCTTTCCGCGATCCCATTCTGATGGTGGGCTCCCACGCCACAGAAAGAAATTGTTTGGAGTGCGTTTTTGACATCGTTTACAAACTCCTTGTCCGCAAATCGTCCATTGTCACAATGATAATGCTGGACGGTAACACCATGCCGTTGCGCGAATCTTTCGAACTCGTGCTTTGCCTCCAAGGTTTCTTCGGTGGTAATGGCGTGCATTAAATGCACGTAAGTCAAATTGGACGCGTGGTCAACAAACACTGTGGCACCTTTGAATCTTTTCTTGGTCGGTTGGCCCTTTCCTGTTGGTACGAGACCAGGAACTGGGGATTCCAACTGATCCATGCTCACGACTGCGCCAGGGACTGTTGAAGTGCAAATCTTCGGATCCACCTTGTGGGTACGCCAAGGTTTCTTGTGCGCTTTCCCATAGAGGCAGCTGGGACATTTGGGAGGCGCAACCTTTGCTAACCGTTTCGGGATCACGCCCTTTTCTGCTAGTTGTTTCAGTTGTTGAAAGGAGCAGTGACCCAATCGCTCGTGATATTGCATCAAGAGGTCTTGGTCCGAACGCAACAATGGTTCATCTTCCACAATAGGTGGCAAGACATTGGGATCCGTGGTGAAATCGGTGGTCACTCCCTCGGATGGTGACGACCGGATTGGATGAATCGGCTGGGGCTCTTGGTCTTCATCATCGGGCGGAGGATCAGGAGGCGGACGCTCAGGATCATCTTCATCTTCTGAGTCGGAGACCGGATTGGCAGGCATTGCCAGAGCCATGAATGCACGGAAACGACGGAAACCAGGGGCTGTAAAGCACATACCGACGTTGTTCTTGTTGAGTGGTACGTATTTATTCACCACTTGATCTTTTGTACTCAACCATTCTAACTCAATGCTTGAATCATCGATGGAACATCGAGCACGAGTGTCTCCTTCCTCGCGACGCTGGCGCACAAAGACTTGTGGGACCATGATATTAAGTGGGGCTGAAGGTAAGTGCCGTACATCTCTTAATTCGATAACATGGATGTCGTTGAGGTCGTCTTCTAACTTGAGTGGGACTGTGCCAATTCCAAGAGGCATGACAGTTTCGCCATTCACTCCAAGCAATGCTTCTTGTTTTCTTTCTTCTCTTGTCAGCAAACGATAGGATGAGAACGCTTTGCGTTGTTTCCACAAATGGTGTGACGCTCCTGAGTCGATCAGGAACTTGTCGGCATCGGAATCAAATATGGAGGTACGAGATATTAAGTGGGGCTGAAGGTAAGTGCGGTACATCTCTTAATTCGATAACATGGATGTTGTTGAAGTCGTCTTCTAACTTGAGTGGGACTGTGCCAATTCCAAGAGGCATGACAGTTTCGCCATTCACTCCAAGCAATGCTTCTTGTTTTCTTTCTTCTCTTGTCAGCAAACGATAGGATGAGAACGCTTTGCGTTGTTTCCACAAATGGTGTGACGCTCCTGAGTCGATCAGGAACTTGTCGGCATCGGAATCAAATATGGAGGTACGAGATATTAAGTGGGGCTGAAGGTAAGTGCGGTACATCTCTTAATTCGATAACATGGATGTTGTTGAGGTCGTCTTCTAACTTGAGTGGGACTGTGCCAATTCCAAGAGGCATGACAGTTTCGCCATTCACTCCAAGCAATGCTTCTTGTTTTCTTTCTTCTCTTGTCAGCAAACGATAGGATGAGAACGCTTTGCGTTGTTTCCACAAATGGTGTGACGCTCCTGAGTCGATCAGGAACTTGTCGGCATCGGAATCAAATATGGAGGTACGAGATATTAAGTGGGGCTGAAGGTAAGTGCCGTACATCTCTTAATTCGATAACATGGATGTTGTTGAGGTCGTCTTCTAACTTGAGTGGGACTGTGCCAATTCCAAGAGGCATGACAGTTTCGCCATTCACTCCAAGCAATGCTTCTTGTTTTCTTTCTTCTCTTGTCAGCAAACGATAGGATGAGAACGCTTTGCGTTGTTTCCACAAATGGTGTGACGCTCCTGAGTCGATCAGGAACTTGTCGGCATCGGAATCAAATATGGAGGTACGAGGTCGGTCGTCTTGGCCTTGTACATTCGTTCCATTCATGGCCAAGTCAACTAACGGATTTTTGTTTAAGGTAAAAAGGGATACCAGTTGTTGAGCTTGGCGGAAGAACGACTTCTTTTTGGTTCTCCCTCGGATTCGTGACGTTTCGACACAACAATCTACGTCAGCAAAATGGAAGGACTTGGTTTTGCCAGGTTGCGGCAACTGATTTACAGCAATCCACCGAATCTTTTGGTCCACTTGGAGAGCGGTGAGGCACAATAAAATTCGTGGTAATTTGATGGAGATATCAACGGGGATGCAACAACCGACACTTTATCTGTGGATTCGAGTTCGGGGCGGACAACGCCGGAAAGGCTTGTTGGCGACTTTGAATGGTTTGGTTCGAGTGGAGAAAAGCTTCACAATCGGCTTGACCCATGAAAGAACCTCATGGAACGCGACAATACTCATTTTGATCGTAAGAAAAACAACAAACGGCCAAAATGCCATGAATGCATCCCATGAGGGTAGCAGTCATTCACTGCCATTCTTGATGATGGCTGCAAGAGCATCGGCCAAATCATCAGTATCGAACTCGCCACCAGGAAGGATTGCGGCCATTCCCTTTTTGAGTTTGTCCACATCGACAGCAACTTCGGCGGCCACACCTGAACCAATTTGCTTTTTAGGTGCTTCCTTTTTGCCACTGCCTCCAGCCTTCATCTTCTTGTAGGTGTTGCAATCCTCTACCTTGTGCATGTGCCAATGAGAGTATTTGTGGTTCGCTGGGCACCAGTAATAGGTTTTCCCATTCCACTCTTTCGAATCACCGAGTTTGCCATCCTTATGAGCAAAAGGAGGCTGTTTCTTATCTTTGTCGGCGTCTGAGGCCTTGGATTCCGCTTTGCGCTTGTTCGACTTGGTACCAGAAGACGACTTGTTGGATTGTTGAGCAACCATGGCCAAGGTTTGCTCCTCTGGTGTCTTATTGGACGGTTTCCAGAGTCCAGAGTTCACCAAGTTGTTGTACTTGGCTTGCGCTTCGTTGTAGAGCGTATCTGGAGCATAGGTTGGAGTGCTGGATGCTTTAGCCTCCAAAAACAAAATGTGAGACGTCCATTCCGCAGGAGCCTTGATTTTCTTATAAGCCTTGAATTGAAAATACAAGATTTCTTGATCGGTAATGGATCCACCAGTCGCAGAAGCAGCTTTCAAGGTCTTGATAGCTGAACGGATGAAATTGTTCACCTGGGTTACGTCGTACTTAAAGCGTCGTGGGTGAAACTCGGACAATTTATCTCTCGTAGCTTGTGCGTTGGAGAATGTCGCAGTGAAAAGCTCGGACACCAGATGGTAGAAGAGCTTGGGTCCATCATTATTGAAATCGACGTCACCACGTGATGCGAGGGCGGACTTGGCTTCGTCGGTGATGGATGCCATGAGGCATTCATACATCATTTGAGCGTTTTGTTTTGTACGGTGTGACGCAGCAGAACGCGTGATACGAGCAGCTTCAACTTGCGCTTCGGTCACTTTTCCATAATCGTCGAGTAACTTGAAGGTCGTACCTCCAACTGCAACATCCAAAATTCCGTGAGTCGCCGAATTCCAATGGCAGGTTTCAACGCGAGTGCGCAAGTCGGCTAGGAATAGGTGTAGATCTTCAACTTTCCCGGTGAACTTGCTATCCAGCGGGTCACATCCAGCGCGGAACAAGCCAGTGCCTGTGCGAGACGTTAGGTCAAGAGTGCCTCCCTCGTACAGGGAAACCATGTCGGGAGCAGCGGCCGCTGCGGGAGGAGGACCAGGAATCGCAGCCGCGAGAGCCTGAATGGCTTGAGCCAAAGCGTTAGCAGCTTCAGCGTCCATTGCTTGAGCTTGAAACCGAGTGGTAACAATGGTGAGAACTTAGCAATTTCAAAGACAAATTAAAACGAGGTTAACGCGTAGTTACTCAGTCAAACGGCCGTTCAAACAGAGCAATACACTTGGGCTCATAACCTGAGATCTGTATGTTTTCGAAATTGTGAGCTTTAGAATACTTTGTTAAAACTAATCGTACGTAATAAAGTTTGATACGGAACTTGATACGGAACATTTCACGTAAGATGATGCGGAACATAAATTGGAAGAATGAATCGTATGGAACGAGGAGGAATCTTGTGAATCGAGAGTAAGATGGAGAGTAGGTGATGTCAGCATAGGTGCATATACAACCTCACAATACTGCACATTGTCCAGATAGGACAACACGCTTGTAATGGTACTAGGTTTGTAGTCTTTGCTTGTCATGGTAAAGGTTAATAGATGCTGCTTTTCTATTTTATCATTCGGTCTCATCACCTTCTTTTTCAGTCCACAGTATTGATCATATGCGTGATCCCTCCTAGCTCTCGCTGCTGACTGCTCAGTGATCATACACCGAGAGTACTGTCATGTGGTCGATTTGAGAGAACGGGTTGGTCCGGTTGCATTTCCAGACATGTAGTACATAAACCAGGTCACTGCACAACAATTTGGAAGTTGCATTTTCTATCCCTCCTCACAGTTGGGTTGCGCTCCATACCTTTGGGATTCCGTGGGACTGTGTGGGCTGCATACGTATCAACCCTGTGAAAATCAAGTGACCCCAGTACAAGGCCCAAGAGAATATACTACCATGGTTGCATTTGTACACTATTATTGGAAGTATCATCAGAGCACAATCATCAATCATACGCATGCGTATTCATTTATTTATCTATGAAAAATAGGCATTTGTGAGGCCGGTGTAGCTCAGCCGGTTAGAGCGTGGGTCTAATAAACCCAAGGTCGTGAGTTCGAGCCTCACCTCCGGTATCCTCGCAGTTTTGCTTTTTATGAGAAATTAGTTTGGCAGTAGATCTACGTCATGATGAAAAAGTTACTATCGGTAAACCACAAAAAAATGTGTTCAAATCTACGCAGTATTTTCTTAACATTCAACTTCCTGCAGTGAATGCTAGTCTGCTGGTTTCTTGATTACGAAGATTGATCAGTCAGAAGTCACGCCGAAATAATCGGAATTGTTGCTCTCAATAAATTCACTCATGTTACCTGGAGACCTTTTTCCGGACGCAGGCGTTGTATCTGGGGTCACAGATACTGCAGCTGGTGGAGGCGTGTCGTTAATAACATTTGTTCCCTGAGGGAAAATGTTCTTCAGGAGAATTTCATCCAGTTGTTCGGACCAGAATTTAGACGGATCATATGATGGTTTGGTTGGAGTGCGGGCTTGTGGCAAATCAACGGGAACCTTGTCCAATGAGATTTTGTCGTTTTCTTCACAACCTGTTTCTTGACGGAAGGCGACAAGATCGGCCACTGGATTTCCATATGACATACGAAGGAACTGGTCTTTAGACATGGAAGCGATCACTGAGTCATGAACAGAACTAGTCCTTGATATTTCATCCAAGTCCGACGATGGCCCTGCTGTGTCTGGGTCATCTTTCTTTTCTTCCGTGTACACAGAGCAATTGTCGCTACTTGATTCACGAATATGTGGGGAATCATGTTCTTTCTGATTCGCATCAATGCTGTGTTTGCTTCTTCTGGGTGCAGTGGCCGTTAGTGGTCCAGTAGCGGCACTGGAACTGTCGCTGTCATTTGAAACATCCTCTGCAGGTGGGGTGAGGGGTACAACTTCGTGGTTCATAGCCATGTCTTGTTTAGGAATTGGACTTATCACGGAAGGGAAAAGTTCTGCTGATGTCTCTGGAAGGCAAGACTCAATTGCAGGAGGACTGGAGGCATTCTGCTCGAAATCATCAGCACGAGACACGGGTAACTGAGCAGGTGAATGCACAAGATGTTGCTTTGTAGGAGTTTCAACAATTGAACACTCAGTTGAGGTGGCGACAGACAGTTCACTATCCTTACTTGCCCTGACGAAACCTGGATCGAGATCTTCTCTTCGTGAGGAATCTGAGTCCTGTACGGGCAGAGGAGATTCATTCAAAGTAGAGTTCGATTCAATGTCTTTTTGGCTCCTTGCTATTGTTGCCTTGCAGTCTATTTTGACTGTCGGATGCAGACTTGGAGATACTCCAATGTGATCACTAGGCAAAGAGGGATGCAAAACGTCTGCTGACAAACTCTTGTTTGCTTTGTCGAGATCACCACATGAAGATGACCGTTTAGCCTTCGAGTTGCTTGGTTTCCGCGAGCTTGATTTCCTCGTTTTCCTTGTCGGAGTATTGGCCGCAAGTATCGCCTCGTGAATTTGTTTGGCAAGTTCCCTTTCTGTTTTGATATCATTTGTGACACTGTTCCTCCTGTTCCCTACCTTCTCGAGATCTATCGCTGATATTGCTGAATCCAGTGACGATCTCAATCCATCTTTAACTTGGTTGCCTGTCGAGTCTGCAGCGGCGTCAATGGGAGAAGCGGTTGTAGGTACTTCGGGTTCCTCAGGCTTTGGACAAGAAAGGGCTCTCTTTTCATCGCCCTTTTCTTGTTTCATGAGCGCTAAGGACCTTTCCAGAGATTGTAGTTTTGCTTGCATTGCTTTGTGATCTCCCTGTGAGTATCCTGAGTAACGTCGTATACGTCTCTTTACACCGTAATCATTGTTTCCCGACATGCTTGAGTGTGGGTAGTGCTGTTGGTTCGAATACGAATTTCCAGCGTGGCTTCCACCCATGACACCTCCACCCCACGATTCATCGCCTAGGTCCGAAATATAACTTCCAGCATCATCTGTGGGCCCAACAACTCTATTTTGGAAGGACACCTCTACGTCTAGAGGGGTTGTGATGTTGTCGCGAACAGGACCATAGTCCCTCGTGGCTCCTGAAGCTGTACTTTTGGCCATGTTGAGACGGGCCAACCCGTCCGGTGTCGTAGCTCCCTCGAGACGATGTCCCGGCGGCTGCATAGGAACCTTGATTGGGTTCTTACTTGGGTCTTCAACCTCTCGTCGTTTCTGTCGTTTCTCATGCTTGCCCTGTTTTTTCTTTTCCTTTCTCCGCCTCCGTTTGTCTGCATAGTATCTTTTCTGAGCATCGAGGGATTGTTCTGAAAGAAGAGACAGACTTGCCTGGCTACCGTTGTCGTCTGGGTTGTCTGTCAACGCATCGAATGCAGCTTCAGGCGAGCTAAAATCGAAGAACCAACTACCACTGTTTGAAAGATCGAAGCTGTTGCTTCTTCGACCAGGTCCCCTTGGTTTCATATGTGTTTCTTGGTCTCTCTTTGCCAAGTCTTGCTCCGTTTTCTGATACTCTAACCACAGCTTCTTGTATGACTCGGCGTCCTGCAAGCGATCCTCCACTTTGTGCACTCGACGCTCTTTCATTTCCTGATGTTTCTGAAGCTTAACTTGTAACTTCAATCGCTGAAACTCCGAGAGCGTGTGCATTTGAACTGAATTTTTGTCGTCGAGATTCATCATAGGTGGTCCTTCCCCGTTGCCTGCAACTACAACACTGGCGACGCTAGTTGTGGGATGTGTCTTCAATTTCACGGGAACGAGACGACCAGGCTCATCCCTGGGAGTGTTTCGAACCAGGTCATCACAAAAATCTTCCTCGTCGGAGGGCATTTCTGGATCTTCTTCTTCAGGGATTGTGGTGCGGATGGGAGAGAATCCAACCTGTTGTGCTTTCCGACTCTTTGACGATCGTTTGCTGAGCTTCTCACCACTTGAAGAGCCTTCATCAATCGATGAGGAAATAGATGGCTTTGTGGAGGACGGTTCTGCTAGCGTAGGTGATTTGTTCTGATTCTTTCGTGATCTTGAAGGAGATGTTGGGAATAACTTTCGCCGTGATTCATTGGCCTCCTCCGAAATTGACGGTTCCTTCTTGGTTGCTGAGCGACCGAGCTCCCCACCTTCCATGATTTTGCCATCGTGCTTTATTCCGCTTGATCTCTCCATTCGATTCCTCTTTGGAGAATCCCGTGCTGGAGATAAAACAAGCCCTCCCTCTGGTGGGTCCTGTTTCACGGAATCGTGCTTGTCGATGCGTTGATTTCTGATAGGGGTGGACTCCGCACGAGGACGACTTTCATATTGGAGCGGTTCAACAGCTTCCATTTCAGAATCGTCCAACGATCCACTGTTTGACAAGTCATCTTCAATTTCATCCTCTTGTATCGACGTTGTGGGAAGATTGCGTTGGTTTGTGTTGCTGATTGTCACGGTGGATTCCGACGCCTGCGATCCGCTTATAGATCCACTCCGTGCACTTCGTCCATCCAAATTTTTCGTCACCTCCGCCACCACTGCCGCAGAAGCCGACCGGCTTTGACAAGCTCCCATATCTTTCAAGATGTGGTGAATGTCTGGTGGACCTTCTCTTCTAATGCAATCTGATGGACGCCAACATGGAGCAACCCCGCACCTCTTTGCTCTATGGCTCGCTATTAGGAGACCGTCTTTGTGTGGATGCAATAAGAAACGCAAAAAGGGTGGCGGGGTACTTTTTTGTGAATCACACGACCAAGCCGGCCTGCTCGTGTTTTCAGAGGCGGGAGCATCGGCCTGCGGTTTTTGTGCGCGCCCGAAGGGCTTTACCTAGGCGCGGATGGGTCCCCCAACAGCTTGATTTAAGAATTTTATTACCCCCCAGCGGGGGTGAGTTTTTAGGATGCTAGAGAGTGAATGCACAAAGTGCATTCTCTTACTCACCCCCAAGGCGCGATCTGGCTCACCCGTTTTTGACACAAACTTGCAAACCACACCACAGTCAATCCAGAGGGTAGAGGTGCAGCAGGTCGTCATGTCGTCCAAGAAGTCATCCTCTTCACACAAACGCCATCGCAAGTCACAAGATGACGTTCGCAAGGTCTACGTTGCTCTCCCGGTCCGAGAAGAAGTCATAACCGATAGTACAGAAGCCCCATCGAGCCTCGCCGAAAACCCACCTTCATCTTCCTCACACTACAGTGCTGCCACTGGTCCTGACCCTCCTCCTCCAAGCGAAGGATTGCCTCCTCCTGCTCCCAACGACATGGACGATTCAAGCCGCGACGATTCAGAGGATAGTAATGAAGACGAGGAGGGAGTGAATCCCTATGAAACTCCGGATGCTGTCAGACCTCCATTTTCAGCCGCCATCCTACAAGCACAACAAGACAACAACAACTACTCAGGACCGTCCACATTTGTACCGAGTGGTGACGCAAGTGATTTGTCCACCATTCCCTCGACTACCGATCACAGTCAGCAACAAAAACCGCCCCCACAAATGGATTCTTTCTCGGCTGCCTTCCCTTCTTCGAATGTTGCTTCTTCCCCATCAACCAAAGCACCTTTGTCTAACACCATCAATGCCCATCCACCCGTACCTTCGACGCATAACAGGATTTCGGATTTCTCCTTTAATTTGTGGCATCGTCAACAAGTTTTTGGCGCAGTTGAGTTCGGCACCCAGACCTCTCCACAGAAATCACTCAATCTTCTGTCTGCCATCGAAGGCAATGCTGCTCCTCCCGTTTCCTCCGCCCCAACTGCGGCCGACAGTGATGCCTCCTCTGCACCTAACCACCCCCCCCACAACCCTTGGTCTGACACGGGTTCCTCCTCAGGCACAACGAACCACAGGTGTGGCTCACCCGAATCTTAAAGTAAAGGCACGAAAGGTAGAGGAGGGTGCCTTTCTCCTTCCATTGCGCCGCATCTCTCCTCTGTCATGCAACAACCCTGGACCCTCTACGGACAACATTCCCTTGGTTGTTGTTACTCCCACCCATCTCGGTCCCAACAAGTCCCTCGGTTTAGTTAAAAACCACTGTTCCTTGCTCCTCAAAAAAGCCAAGAACTACTCAAAAGGCGTTGGCAGGTCTCCTACTGGTGTAAAAAAACAACGGCGTTACCAAGACAACAAGAGCAACAAGCGCAAACACCAAGAATCTACGGCTTCTGAAGATCCCTCCAGTACCTTGTCCGACCAACACTCCCTGCAAGTTGTGACTTCCTTTTCCATGAGGACTCTTCTCCTGGAGGATCTCTGGTTCTTGAAAGAAGGCACTCCTGTTGCCCTGTTTTTCCATGACGAATCACTCCCACCGCGCTATGCCAAGAAATGGATGAAGATATGGAATGATACATTGCAATCAATGCATCTTCCACAAGTACTCTGTCAAGGTCGGTCATTTAAGCAATTGACTGGTTGGGTTTATCTCAACCCGGATGATCGAAGGTCCAAGGTCGTAGGCCTTCACCCCTATCCCGAGATTGAGGAGGCTCTCAAGGAAGTCCATCAACATGGTCTACATTTAAAATTTCCATACATTCCGCCCTCCTCCAACTTCAATTTAACCAATCCGCCAACAGACTGTATTCCGGAGTTGTTGTGTTGGTTCGAGGTCTTCCAGTTCCCTCAATCTATCTTCGTACAGGCGGACTATCACCCCGAACGACCCTGGCTTACTCAGTTTCGTGGGCTGAAAGCAAGTGGAGACGACCGATTAACCCTCCTTCATCGTTTGGTTCAAGAAACACCCGGTGACCGGTATATGTTGTCGGACTTGCGGCATGTCTGGGAGCATTGCAAATCAACAATCGTCATAAATGACCTCAAACAAGAGCACGAATCCGCCATTGCTTCCCTTCGCGAAGAACTCTCCAACGCTGTTCCTCCACCATTCATTGAACCAGATGTCATCAAGGACTTTTGCGAGAAGGTTGACAAACGAATCTTAGATAGAATGGAGGATTGTTTTGGTCGTTTTTGTAATATATTTGACAAGTTCCTCTCAGAGAGTGAAACGAGAGAACTTGCAAATGATTTTGAGCGAATGCTTCCGGTGCATTTCAACAGCCTCATGGGCTCGAGCGGCTATACCAAGAAATTAGAAGAGGCCTCTGTTAGTTCCGAAGGTCCGAGTTTGATGCGCCAACGGTTTTCACTTGATGTACTCTTCCAGTTCATCCTCAAAGCTCGGAAGCAGAACAACCACCGCTTGGTCCCCTTCGCCATGGTTTTTACAATGGGGCAATACGCCTGTGGCCACCCTCTATTGGCAATGCAAATTCCTGTTTGGTTGGGACTGTCTGTGTCCAAAAGAACTATGGAACGTCGTATACAACCTTGGCTGGATACGTATGAAAATCGGACGAAGAAGGCCATTCGTCGTGTTACAAGTCTCCTTTGCGTCTTTGACAACTTGCAAGACGGTAGAAGACTACAGTTCCAGCATGGTGAGAGTTCTACGTTCACACGGGTGACCGCTAGATTCATGATGACAATGTATCTGTCGAAGTTCCCACAATGGGTTTATTCTTTCATGGAGCGTCCCTCCATGACATTCATTCAGCAATCAATACCCGCTGCCTTCAACATGCCGGCCTTTGAACAATCACCGGATACCGCTTGGTACAACGTCCTAAAGTCAATGTTTTTCGGAACGTACATCAGTGATACACAACAACATGGCAATCCATTTGACTGTTCGGGCAAGAGGGTACGTTACTACCAACAAATTCGTAGTTGCTGTCGGGAACTTGGAACAATCAAGCGTTATTTATCAACAAGACGACGGTTGGATTCCAATGTTGACTATACTTTGCAGCCTACTGTTTTCGCCCGTAATGCCTGTCGTCAAACTGTCTGTCGCAGTATGAACAAGCTAAGGAAGAACCGCCAAGGCAATATCTTTGCCATTGCGAAACAGTTTCCTCCGAAGGTCGTGCAGACATGGCGTAGCACTCCCCCTGCGGCTGAATTATTGATACTTCCTGTCTCAGTTTTAGACGAGACTACCAAAACAGGAGCGTCAGGAATTGTCCTAGACTTTATGGTGTTGTATGGCCTCCTCGAATGGAACCATGCTACTACAATGTACGAACCGCGTGATGGATGGGATCAGAAATGGCTCTTTATTGTTGGCGATGGGTTGTCGTTGGACAGGATATTCCAATTCATGGACGACATTCTTGGTATTCTGGATGCCAAGACATTGTCGTTTCGACAGGCCTATCGTCAAGCGCTCAACATCACCCAAGTAATGCACCGGATAGTCCCTATCAATGGCGACTTGCATGTGCGCTTTCACATGCTAGACGTCATTTATAGAATATTCTACGGTGGATTTCTTCAATGCTTTCAATGGAGACTCAAGTGGAAGCGTTTGGATGCCAATGACGTGTCTCATACATACCGTCTGGCCCATCGCTTGGCCGTCCTTGTTTTTGAGGAACTCGACAGGTTGATGCTTGATTTCTACGTCGCCAAGGTCTTAACGTTGAGCAAAGTAGATGAAATCCTACATTTCGGTGATGGTAACGAATTGGCCATCTTTATTTCAAAGGAATATGTGAACTACCTGAACCAACAAGTGAGAGAATCAAAACACTGGTTAATGCGATTCTTGTGCAACTACCTTGTGCTCATGCGCAAGTATCTTACCTTCCTTGAGGCCGAACAACAAGGCGACGCAATCATAATGGAATCTATCATCGTGGAGTACCTTCCGTATTGGTACATCACTAAGAAACGTGTGTCCTTCAATACACAGCTACGCTTGATAGAGCTGTATTATCATCGTCTTCCTATTTCCGTCTTGCAGCAGATCCGCCTCAACCGAACAAAGTGTCAAAAGCAAATGCCGAGTCCTGTTCTAAACAAGGAAAGTGCCTTGGACCAAATAATGGAGCGACTCATGCCCTTTTTCAAGGGCATGAGTCACAATGCTACTGAGATGGCGTTCGTTAAAGTGTCTAAGATGTTGACAGCTTGTCAGCGCTCTAAGCACTTTCTCGAATTCTATACACGGACTCGATCTGACGCGGAATATGAGCTGGCAGAACGGGAAAAAGAAATGATGAATGATACAACGCCAAATAAGGACACGAAGGTGCTTGTTGATCCTGGCCAACGACACAAGGCCACCACCAAGCCGTCAAATCTAATGAACCGCGTCCTTGTAATGGAGATTCTCACCCTGGCCGGATGCCACGATATTGCACCAGACAAAGAGACGCCTGTTGACAAGAATTGGTTTTGGCAGTCTATCGAGTCAACGACCCTGGAAGTACACAAGAAAAAAAGCAGGATTGATAATGGCAAGGTGGAAACGGATGCGACAGACGAATACGTCATGATCCAGGTTAACAAGATGATGGAAGGTTTGAGGAAGCGTCCGTCCCGAAAGAAAAAGGATGACACGGAAGAGAAGGACGAAAGGAGCGAGTCCAACTCTGAGGATGACAGTGACGATGATGGCGACGTAGAATCCAACGATGACAATACCAAGGATGGCGAGGAAAGCACGATGATTGATTTAGAAGCTGAGATGAAAGAATACAACGACGAATGTGGGTCTGAAGCAGATGGTATGTCGTACTTCAGCGACGACGAGGTGGCTGTTGTAGACGTGGAGAACGAAGCTTCAAGGTTCGCCATGAATCAGGAGGAAGCCCTGGATACAGTGCCTATTGGAGACTCGGCATTTGATGAGTCCATTGATATGTCGCGCCAAGAGGAAGAGAATGAAGATGTCGACGTGATTCGGAACGGCACCCAAAAAGACGACGATGAGGAGATTCCGGAAACACAAATAGAGGAATTGATAATGGAAGATGCTGATGAAGTTGTGGACGATGACCAAGGCATTGAGGATGACGCTGAAGAAGAGAGCAGTGATACGGAGGCAACAGAGTCTCCTTCCAATGATAGCCCGAAGGAACCAGCGGAAGTTAATCAGACCCTCAACGTCAAGAAGAATGTGAAAGGAATGAAGGTGTGGGAGATGAATGATCTGGCTTGCAAGGACATAGTATCCGTAGCCTTACAGAAAATGGGAGAGAAGCATATATTGGATGCAAGACAACGAGATGCCGAACGTAAGGAGCGGGAAAACCATTTCTTGCGTTTCAAACTTTATAATCGACTCGTCGAGATGGAAGAAAATTCTGCCCGACTTGGGTGGGACGAGGAAAGTACAGGTATGGAAGATGACGACATAATGGATGAAGACCCTCTAGACCGGGCGGGCAAGTACTTTGAAAATTACAAAAGAAATTGGAGAACTTAATTACTAACGGTACTACATGTTAAAATGATACTGGACAGTAGAGTGGCGTGTGGTTATTCCTTTGTAGGTAAGCTCTTGAAACCTGTCCATGAATCCGGATCATTAAGGCGTGGGTTCCCATTATCCATATAGCCAAGCTTTACAAGTAGATGTAGACCGTCGACCTCGGGTTCCAGAATTTGGGCACAAAAGCACTTGATTATAAGTGCTTTGGTTCTTTGCCTAACATACCGGTTAGTTGTCAAACCCAAAACGGATTTCGGGAAAGCTTTGATTGGCTTACCACCAGGACCTGGAGTCTCGATGGAGAGGAGCTCGTCAAGAAAGCAGTCTTTGTGTAGAGAGAGCCTTGAAGAGGGTACCTTATCAGTGATGAACAATCTCACGAGATATGCCTTGAAGTTTTCTATGTTGATTGCCGCATCAAGAGGCGTAGTAATCCGTGGTTTGGCACACCTCCAACAGGCGCCCCCACAAGACGTAGGAATGTCACATTGTGTCTGTCGATGTGGATTCAACATCATTTGTTCCAACGCAAAATGCACGCAATGCCCGTCGTCCAAGCAAATAAGCGCTATAACCTTTCGAATAGCGTCCCATTGGCGTTTTGCTAACGCATCAATGGACAACATGGTAGTAGATTTCATTGTAGAGGTAGGATTGCTTGACTGTTGGGATGCCGCAGGTTTGTCGGACGCCTGTTTTCTTTTGGCAGCTTCGTATTTTGGTATAAGAAACACCCTCGTCATGAGCGCGACAAGGCTGTTGAGTGATATGATCATGGTGAAGGAGGAGGTGTTAAAGGTTGCGGTCACGCTGCGTCCGCATCGTCCAGAACACTGAATCAGATCCTCCAGGCTCTGAGGGAAGCCATGGAAAATCACTGCGTCCACTTCATGGCAATCAATACCAGAGCTCGTGGTTCCAGCAGTAGCAAAGTATCCTACCGGGTCAAAGCGGAGAAGGCGTCGGGTGGTCGGACAGGTTTCCACAAGGGGCTTTCCCACGAAAAGATTTGTGTTGTGGAATTTTTGTTCCCTGTACATGTTTCCATGTACCAACACGAGATCTTTTTGGATTCCCAGTACATTCAGCTGGTGTCGACATTTTTGATGAAGGTCGATAATGGCTTTCCGTGAATTGGAATATATCATTATCTTCCTTCCACCGGATGCACGAGATATTTTTACGAGATCCCTCTTTATGCGACGAAGTGGGGTATCTTGAAAGCAAATGTTGAGAGAAATGTTGCGACGCTCTACCCCTGAGTGGCAATGGGGCCAAACAAGATCGTTTGTGGGACAGAAAGACAACCCTGTTAACGCTTCAAGGTCAGACACCATTGTCAGCGAGGCGGTAGCTGTCATGAAGAGAATGGGAATTGGTGTAGTGGCCCAACGCTTGGCACACTGAAAGAGAACCTGCTTGAGGTCACTGAATTCCTGACGAAACTCCATGCCGTGACATGCATAAAGATGGCACTCGTCAACAGCAATGAATCGTAAGGTTCCGTTTTGGAAACATTTGGTAATGGTTTGGCACCACTGAGGGTCTCGCGTCAACTTTTGGGGGGAAGAAAACAGAGCGATTGTTGTTTTGGATTCTGGAGACAAACTCTCCAACCGTTGGCGAAGAAAGTCGTTGTTGTTGGTGGACCGTATGACATCCAAGTTAAAGACACGAAGACGCTTGCCCAGGCCTTGATTGGAAGACAGATTTGTTAACTTCGAGGTTTGATCTGCTGATAGACTCAACAGAGGCACGATTGTAAGCGTGATGCCGCCGCATATGAAGCCACATACATCGCGTACGGCGGACTTTCCCCCACCGGTGGACCGAACAAGGAGCAATGGACGCAAACGTTGAGAGGGAACGCGTTCGACGTGACGACGGAGGACTTGTTGGCATGCCAGCATCTGCCACGGTCGAACGGTCTTCCCATGCCAGTCTTTGAATGATGCCTCGATGGACCTTGCAAGATCAGGGGAGTCTTCCGAATGTTCAATCAAAGGGTCAGGTACGGAGTGTACCTCTTCGATGGTCGGCAAAGAGGCATTCGGGGCTGCGGAAGGATGGTCATCCATTTGGTTGTTGTTCGGTTGTTGTTGGTTGTATTGGTATGGAGCGATCGAAGCCGTCTGCAGGACTGGGCGCTCTATTTCAACGCCGTGGGGGTCCCTTGAGGTAGTAGAGACCACTTGTGCATGTCGGGGAGGATTGACAGGGTCCATGGGAGAAGATTGCGTCGTTACTAAATGGAGCTCGTAGTGGTTGCGTTGAGGTGCATGTGAGTTTTGGTCAAAAACGGGAAATCGCCAATTTTGAGGATCGCGCCTTGGGGGTGAGTAAGGGAATGTACTCGTAGAAAATGACTCTCTAGCAGCCTAAAAACTCACCCCCGCTGGGGGGTAAGAATTTTATGTGTAACCAATGCAATGGTCGCAATCCGACATCCAATCTGATTCCCGGCAGTTTTAGTTTTATGGACCATCGAAAAGTTAATGCCACAAATTCCCAAAATCCAAACTGAAATGGGTATTTGGTTTCAGATTATTACAGAAAGACACATGCAATATGCAATTCGCAGATGTTTGATGGTACTCCAACCTATTCATCGCCGCATACGCTTCGTCTCTCCCATTGATGGGTATCCAAAAAAGTCATTTGGCTTTCACTGTGGACCTTATGGATGTTCTCTGGTTCCAAGCCTTCTAGCATATTTATGAAGCAACGAAATCTGGACTATACTTTAGCCTACGTTGCTGGAATCGTTGTCCTAATTACGATGCCGACAGAGTAAGCACTTGATTTATTTTGATCAAGTGAGCACGAACCAGAAATTGTCGCTTGGCCAATTGTCGAATCTGCTTCAAATGCACCTCACACGGTAGGTATCCCTGGTGCATCGCACGATCAAGAAAATACAATGCATCAGTTATGGCTGCGTTTTCAGCAGACAATTCCATCATTTGTGCATGAAGTGGACGATCAGGGACAACTTTGTCATCAATTGTCATTTGCTGGCTTTCCTCATTGCGCCTCTTTGATTCGCGCGCCTGATCAATCCAAGCCTCGACATCCACTTTTGCTTCCTCGGCTACTGCAAGCTGCTGTTCCAAGAAGGTCTTTTGTTTTTTCATGGCCTCCATTGGACCTTCAATTTTCTGTTCCGATGCAACTCTAAGCTTTGCCATATCACGCTCCAAATCGCCGGCTACTTGTTGCGTCTGTCGAGCGCGTTCTAGAAGGTGTTGACGAAGTTTTGCCGTCACCTTGGCGCGAGCTTGTTCCGTTCGTTGACGCTCCCACTGCTCCTGAGCTTCCACAGCACGTTGCTCTTCGCGTTCTTGCTCCAAGCGACGTCGCTCCTCGTCCTTCCTTCGTTGTTCTTCTGCTTTTTGCTGGGCTTCGGCTTCGGCGCGTTCACGCTCTTGCTGGGCCAGCACAGCCTTAATAGCATCTTCGTCAGACAGCATTCCGCCGGCTGCTACCGCCGCGGCATCCGTCGTTGGACGTAACACTTCGGTAGCAAAGCCAGTGTTGGATGGCGTGGACGGAGCTGGAGTATCAGCAGATGATCCTGGGCGTCGTGTGTAGACAGGAGGGTCTGCACTGAACACACTCGACATGGCAACTACTAATTCCACAAGATTGTGAGTGTTGGACCGCCATTGATTCAAATAGGGCAAAAAAACTTTGCCGTCACTTCCCACATGGCGATGGTTCTTTTTCAGATACATATCAGGCGCCAATCGAACAAACGGGATTGGAGGACGATTGGGCTGTCATCAGAATAGAAATAAAAACAAATAAGACCAAGAGCGTTCCATGGCACACAGCGGAAGCTGCGTTTGGAGTACTTACGAAACCTGCGGGTAGATATATGTCCATTAAAATTTGATAGGTTTGCCCTTTAAAATGAATTGCAATAGTTCCCTGTAGAACAAGCACATTTGCTGCATTTCCGGTGGAGCCTCTCGTGCGGCTTTCGTACAATTCAGCGACAATGGGTATCAAGTTGGTTCCCACGGGCGACTTGAGCAATGATGCTGCGTCTCGGTCAACGCGAACAGGATCATTATAGACGCCTCCCAGTCGAGCTAAGCATGACGATACACGGGGGTCGTTGACCATATTTCAGAGCCTCTTTTGCCCCTCTCGTAGTGTTCTTGATCAACAGCCGCCACTCGCCACGGTTGATGTGCGGCGAGTAGAAACATCCGTTTTGCCACGATTCAGAGTCGAATCTTGTGGAGTCCCGCGTCTCAGGAGTTCCTTCCCCGTTCGAGACCCAAAAGGGGGAGTTTAACCCTAATAGATGGGTTCCTGGCTGTTCCAGGTTGGCCCAGCGAATACCTGCACACCCATAAAACTGCACACACAACAAGCAACCATGACAACAACTTCTCCACCGAAGTTTAACTTCCCAGGACCTGTTGGGACCAAGAGACGTCGAATGCGCTCTGGCGGCAACGTCTCTACCCTAACAAACAATGCTTCTACGATAATACCACCCGTGTCGTTGGACGGACAAGGCGGCTTGGGTGAGGAAGAAATTGTAACGCTCGCTGAAGCCGATGATGTTGGTGAGAAAGTCGTACAAACTTCAAAATGCAAAGGAGCCACAACGATCCCTATTTTTCTCAAGAAAACATACAAGATGATTGACACATGTGACCCGTCTATTGCCTCGTGGACCGCGGAGGGAGATATGTTCGTCGTGAAGGACCCTGATGTTTTTGCGGCTCGTGTCATTCCGCAGTACTTTGACCATAACAAGTTCTCATCTTTTGCTCGTCAGCTGAATTTCTACGGATTCCGAAAAATGCAGTCCAAGCCCATTCGCAATAGTGACTTTGATGCGTCTTCTGCAAAGCATGTGACATTCTTCAATGAGAACTTCAAACGAGGCAGGTGTGATCTCTTGAAAAAGATTCAGCGCTCCACCAGGGGAAGTGGAGCGACGAGTGGACAAGATCAAGCTCGAGAGATACAAACACTTCGAGAACAGGTGACTAATCTTGAGACAAAGATCCAAGAAATGACAGTGTCGACAGAGGAGCGATTCCGCCGGCTCGAACTCGACATGCTAGCGCGAATTGAACAAGTAATGATGGCTATGCAACAGCAGCAGACTCAGCTTCGTCTTCAAGCCGCGGCTAGTGTCGGTTCGGTTAACTCCAATGCCAACAACAACAACGTTATGAATATGCCAACGGCGGTTAACACATCTGCTAATGGCCAACGTCAAAAGAGCTGGGACGTTCATACTAGCGTTCCTCCCAACAACGCAGTGAACACGGGGATGGGAAATGTTGCCACACAGTCGTCGATGGATTTTCCCATGCAGCCCCAGAGGCAATCGATTGTGCAGGCATCTTCTGGGGGTAGCATGAATGGATCATCCATGTCGGGTGGACCAACTCTTCCACCGCACCCAAAGCAGAAACAGCTTCCTATGGGAGGCCTCCCAGGGGCAATGCGTGCACCCGTGGATCGTCTCAACTCTTTGCGCGGCATATCAGGTATATCTCGTGGATTATCGAGTATCCCTCGTGGAGCCTCGGTAGAATCTAGTTCCTCGGCTGTCCTTCTGAGGAACTCGTGGGAAGACAAGTTTTTCTCTATGTTGATGCTCGATGAGAATGGACAAAGCACAGGTGCAACCGCGCAAACCGTCAACAATGAAGGAATGATGGCACCCGCGCCTTTGGTGAATACGGGGCCGATGGGGATGACTGGAAATGTTGGAGCACCTGTACCATCGATGGTTTCGGAACCGTCTCTTGAATCGAACGCTGGAAGTAAGCAGCGAAATGATGACTCCATTCCAACGGAAGACCTAAGTTCGGTTTCCAGTTCAGACATTCCATGAAGGTCGTCAAGGAGTCAAATCCTCCTTAAACACAACCCTAGATGACAAATCTCAGTATTACAAATATTCTTCGTATTAAGTTACCATTATGTGAACACTTGAGTCCCTTTTCGTATCAATTCATGGATTAGTTGATTGTCTGTGTACAGATATAATGGGTGATTGGAGCTACAAAGAGCTGCGGAGGTACCCCATTAGAGGCGAATATGGTATACAGTCATTTAGAATGGAAAGAGGCCTGCTCTGGTCAAAATATGTTCACTTCTTTCTCTTACATGCCCTTTCACTTGGAAAAGCAACTTCACCTTATTTTAGAACGCATCAACCACGAAACATGAGACTCGTGCACAGACATATGCATTATATTTGTTACTCATCCAGCCAACTTAGATCTGGCTACTCAAAATATGTGTGTTGTTTAGACTTGTCATGCTGCAACAGGTTTTCACAAATATACTTTTCAACTAAATCGTATCGCTAGATCAGGACTGATGGTTATGGACGAAAGATCTTGATGAAATCTCCAGAGTGGTTGCATACAGGACAAGAAGATAGATTTGCGGAACACTCCAAACAGCAAACCTGATGACCGCATGGAGTTGCAACGCAATCAATTTTCCGTTCAAAGCATATGATGCAGCAGTCTGAATTCTTCGTTTTGCTACCAATAGTAGCGTTGTCATCTTGTGTATTTTTCTCGCTTTCAACTCCAATTGTGCTTGGAACTGACATATCATCGAAGCTCCCATTGTCCCATCTTGGTTCAGCGTCCTCGGCACCGACATTCTGCTGTTCAGATGGTCGCGGAAGAGCAATCAAAGTTGCCTCCAAAGCACGCAGGGATGGTTCCAAATCATTTGCCTCATATATTGAGACACCTTTGTCAACAACCAAATAGTGCATTATATCGACCTTCAATCTCTCGATTGCGATGCTCAAAACGTGGCGTCCGGATGATGTCGTAATCATACTTTCTCTTGTACCTCGCCGAGGCTTCTTGGAACCCGACGGAATCGTCGTGATTGGGCAAAATCGCATGTCAACCAACCAACGAAGAATGTCTAAGTTACCTCCTTCAACGGCACAGTGAACTGGCCAAATAATCTCATCTTTTTTCCCAGAAACGGGAAACGGACAACGAAGGTTCACATTGCCGGTCCCATACAAAGCGACCGCACCTTCGTAGTCCCCCTGCACCAGTGCTCTTCTGAAGGCTCGACTTACACTGTTGCAACTTCGGCACACTCGGACAGTGGCTTCGCTCTTCAGATTGTACGTCTCTGGAATCATTTTTGAAGGCCACTGAATGGAACAGTCCTTACAGATGCATACGCCGCAATTTCTGCAGTGAGAAGCACGCTTGAACACCGTAAAGGTGTTTTTACAAAGGAAACATTCGTTCGATTCCGCAAAAGGAACCATCTTTGGAGGTGCATTAGCAATTGCTGACTCGCGAGCTTCCTGTTCAGAGGGGAAAGAAAAAGCTTTGAGGTACTTGTTTGCCAGTTTGGGATCTCGAGCGACTCCCTTCTGGTTTGTGTTGATGGTTGTTATCCACAAACCGGTAGCTGTATTGTGGTAGACAGTCGCGGCAAGTAGCACCCGTGGACGAATTTGCTTCCCGGTGCTAGCCTCTTCTCTCTTGGTACTATCGTGTTCCCCTGTGTGCTTGGGCAAAGCTTTGCCTCTGCGACTCCCCGTTGAAGCCACCGAAACATTGGACTTCGTGTTTTTGAATGATATGTCTCGTCCAATATTAACGTCGTTCTCGTTTTCATCGGAGAAAGATCGCGAACCTCGTGCGTTGGTAAATCCAGACTTTGGACGACCGCCGTACGGAGCTGCTGGTGGCTTTGTTGTTGTATGGGAGGCACTTTTCACGCTCCTCACAGCGGGAGACGGTGGAGCTTGAGGTGCATTAATCACTCGCGTTAAGCTCGCTGATCTAGATCTGGCTGTCCTTGGGCGCCCGTCTCTAGTAGCCGACCGAGAACGTCCCCTGGAGGAAACATCGGCTTCTCGACCATTTCTTGCCGTAACTGGTGGACGAGATCTACCTCGATTTCGAGTCATCTCGGTACGTGACTTGTGGGAAGATTGGGAAGCGCCTCCTACTGACCTCGTTTGGCTGACTGACCGTTCTCGTTTCTCCGCAACAGAGCGAGTACGACTATTTGACCGTCCGCGATTTTTTAGGGGACGGATTGAGCTGTCCTGTGCCGCCCTTTCTCGCGATGGTGGTCGGATTCTACTGTGAGCATTTGACAGGATTTGTGTTCCAGTGTGAGGCTGTCTCGACTTTGTTGCTCGGACCGTCGATGATTCTCCCGTGGCTTTTCGACTCTTACTAGATGGTGCATGGAGTCGGGTTGAAGGGCTTTCAGGTCTAGTAGCTCCATGTAGACCAGGGTTGACAGACACTTGTAACGGCAGTTCCATGGGAATCCAACTCTCATCTGCTCGTATCGGTTCATTCATCCAAGATGAGTTCTCACGGCGAGCCTTTCTACTTCTTGATGAGTTCATTGTACTCTTGTCGCTTTCCGACGAGAACGTGTTCGCTCCATGCTGGAAATCGACCCAATCTCTATTTCTTGCTTGAGTGACAACCATCCTCGTATCCAAAACAATGAGGCCTCTGCTCGATGCTTGTGTCGACTCCTTGGGTCGTGTTGTTGAGGAGAGTTCCTCAGAATCCGTGGCGGCGATGTGAAGGTGATCGCTTTATTCTTGGAAGTCTTTCCCACATCGGAGTTTGGCGAGATACCCAATTTTGTGAGCAGAACGTCCGTTGAGGGAGTTTCTGTGTGTCACCTGTCTTACCTCTTTCATGGGTCCGCGTCCGCCGTCACGGACACCGCAAGCGCTAGCCGCTGTTGTATATCAATAGGAGTACTATTTATTGTGCTGCAGTCTGCAGTCTGCAGAAGAGAGGCGAAACATGCGCGCAGACAATGTCAGTCGCTCAAACCTCAAACTCCAAGGACGGAGCCGGCACACCCACAAAAACAGTCTCCGCGCGGCCAAGCAAGAGCTCTTGTTGGTGGGAGGTGTGAAGGACATACGCCTTCACATGATATGGACCGTGGTTGAACGACTCGAGAGAAGGCAACGCTAGAAAGTTTCTTTCTGTGCAGGGACTCTTTTGCCCGGTCACAGATAAAAGAGAGCAAAGCATTCAATGATGGCAACAGCCAAACACATAGCAGCGGAGGATGTCGTCGGCGAGGATCCAATACTAGAACCGATCAATAGCGCTGATGCTCCAATTGGATTGGAAGAGGAGATTGGTTCCATGGATAGACCACGCAACCGACGAAAGCCATCTCCGGAAGATCCGGGTGACATGATAACGAAATTGACTTTGAACGACTCGACCTTTCCTTCACAATCAGATCCGTCCGGTGTTGTCATTTCCAATGGAAGCGGAATACCGGAGATAAATTCGGGAGAAGCAGCGATTGGAACGCTGTCAACAGACATAGACCTTGTGGATTCTCTAGATGTACAAGCGCCGCAACCTCGAGTTGACGCTGGTGGCCAGCCATTGAATGCTGCGACAACTGCTGCTAACAAAGACGACCAACCACTTCGGCATCCTCAACGCCAAGTAGCGATCGATAATGGAATCCGCAGTAAGGATGCACTACCAAACTCACCCAACTCCACGTCCCAGACAAACATGGCTCGGTCGCCTTCGCGATCCGTACCGCACCAAAAGTCTGAGCCGGGTGCCTCTTCCAGTGGTCTACATGTACAGACAAAGCAACAACCTGTATCAAACTCAGATTATGCTGGGAGATCTCACAAGAGAAATTCAGATCCCTTAGACCATTTGGTGGACCAGCGGAGAGGCGATGCACAGATGCAACTTCTTAGCGAAAGTGGTGGTTCAAAGGGTGACGAAGAATTTGAAGAAGATGAGGAGGACGAGGAAGAGTCATCGGAAATGTCGCCCTCTGACGAGGACGGGTCATGGATTGCATGGTTCTGTAGTCTCAGAGGAAATGAGTTCTTTTGTGAGGTAGACGAGGATTACATTCAGGTATGTTCTTTTTTCTTTTGTATGACCGAAGTAATCCGTCGTGTTTCTGACACTTTTTCTCTTGAAGGATGACTTCAATTTAACTGGATTGAACACCATGGTACCTTACTACGATTATGCGCTTGATATGGTACTTGATGTCGAAATGCCCATGGAGGACTCTCTCACAGAGGAACAACAGGAAATTGTTGAATCAGCTGCGGAGATGCTTTATGGCCTAATTCATGCGAGGTAAAGTGCCTTTTGTCTAGTCGCTTGCATGCACTTCTCAGATGCTCAAATTTCGCTCTCTTGACGCAAACAGGTACATTGTCACGAACAGAGGAATGCATGCCATGTACGAGAAGTACAGAGCTGCGGCGTTTGGACGTTGCCCACAGGTTTTCTGTCAGGGACAACCTGTTTTGCCCGTTGGATTGTCCGATCTACCCCGAAACTACACTGTTAATGTTTTTTGTCCACGATGTCAAGGATTGTTTTTTCCCAGGAGCACGCGGCAAGCGAACATCGACGGAGCCTATTTTGGAACGACGTTTCCCCATTTGTATTTAATGACACACCCGGTACGCTTCTTTTCGATCATTGGTCTATTCACAGTTTTATTGTTTCTGATTTTTGACTCTTTGATTGACTTCAAAATACAGGACATGGTTCCATCACGACCTTCGCAAACATATATACCACGAGTTTATGGCTTCCGAATCAATCAACAGAGCAGTTACTATCGCAACCGAGAAGTTGAACGCTCTCGAGATCAGCAGGGAGACTCTCAATCCCGACAGAGTCGCCGTTCGCGGCGCCATGGACGGAGATAGGGCTGTGAAAGTCCAGTGTTCGTCATTGACTTCATACGTGGTAGCGAGCGACTCCTTGTCGCTTTGTTGTCGCCGTTTGGTGTGCATTTCCTTTCCGTAAATGCATGCAGGGTGGTTAATTCTGGATACTTGTTTATCTCTATCCGGCCGCTAATAATCACCGGTGAGAGAGTAGTTCTGACCGCTGGGTGTGGCTTAAATGAACAAGGTCTTCCAGATCAAAAACCCTCATCGTCGGAAGATATGTCGTGGTTGTTCATCTCGTTTAGTCTTAAGAAACATTACGCTAGCTCTGAATTTGCCACGTTTAAATTGAGACACGGGATTTCATTGACAGATCACCGCCTGATTACCTAGAATACTTCATACATAGGAAAAGACTGTTGAATGAGGCTAACAGTCTTCTCATCGCCCGAGGCCACGTGGATAACAATACAAGAGTACACGACCACACGACGCAAAACTGAAAAGCGAGAACTCGGCACCGTATGGTCATCAATGCAGTAGTCATCAGATAGCCCTCCTCCTGTCAACTAGTACGATCGAACGATGCGATTTAACCCCAATAACTGTAAGCAATTCAATTCCTTTTTCGCTGGAAGCCGACAAGTACGCAACCCCCGCTTCTCGTGACCCGGACAAGGTAAAAGTCAGTTCCATGTGGGTGTTTGTACTTCCTCCAATAAAAGGTGAAATGGTCGATTTTTCTTCAAACGGAGAGATGGCGACGGAGATCGGACTTCCCAGTAGGGATTCCACTCCAGGGTGCTTCCTGAGGACCTCGTGAGCCTCGCTCATGAGGCTTTCAACAATAAATTGATTGTTATCAATATATGCATGCGGCTCACGGGCAAGTCGAGAAAGAAAGGGAACGCAGAGATTCCTCACAGCAAATCGAACAGGAGGACGAGCATCCTTCAGCATCCCTGTCCATTCAAACGATTCTTCTCCATCCGTTCGAATGAAGTCTTTCGTGCTCCCCGCATTTCTGTCTCGATCAGCGAGCCGACGTGTGCTTGGAAGTAACGCTAGCGCAATGCTTGTCAAAGTCTGCAGAAGACCAGGATGTCTACCCCGAGATTCCACGGAGTCCACTGTTTCCGACGAGGATGGTCCTGTTTTCTTTACAAAGGCGTTCTCTACACTGGGACCAGCGCTGTTTGGAGCTTTGGGGTTACTTGAAACGTCTCGTAGACGCAATGACTTGCGATAACGTACTTCATCGGACTGCGGAGATGCCTTTTGGTCTTGTTGCAGAGGAATACTACCAACAAGTCGAATCATAAGAAGAAGAGCAACGCTCACTAGCGTCAGGTAAACATGATTTGATGGACGTTTTCCGGAGAACATATTCATCTTTGGGTTCCTTGCCCTTGTTGGTGTTCTCTGTGGGATTTTTGTGAGGTTGTTTGATTTTTTGATGACATGCCTTGAAGTGAAAAAATAGCATGTCCTGTTGTTGGGCGCGCGTTACCCCCTAGCGGAAGGGTGAGTCCAGGTTGACAGACAGACCGAGAGCATTCTGATACTCACCCCCGACCCCCAAGGCGCGATTCTCAAAATCGGCGATTTTTCGACTTTGACACAAACTCACAACCACCACAACGCAATCACTACGAGACCCATCTTGTTGTGGTTGTAACAACACCCATGGCCCCTCCCAATCAGATCCGCTTTGTTCCTGCTGTCTCTAAACACCCAAGGGACACTTCATGCCGTGAAACGTCCGCTTTGTTCCTGCTGTCTCTAACCACCCAAGGAACACTCCTGGCCGTGAAATGGCATGTGTAGACCCTTTGATCGCTCCAAGTGCTCAGTACCACTACGATGCAAACCCAAACAACAACAATCAAACAGGTAACCCTTTGTCTGAACGTGTTATGGATCCCTTTGCCTCTTTACAAGTACCTCCCACGATCAATTACCCCTCCCCTATATACCTGGTGACTCTCAGTGTTGTTGCACAACTCTCCGAATCCACTATTTATGGATTTGTGCTGTGAGAGACGAAATCACGAGGTGGGCTCTCATGGCCATGCCATATTGGTGAAAGCAGCCAACTAAATTTGTTGGCATTTCTTGTTATGACAAATGCTCTTTTTCAGGATTCAGCAGCAATCAACGACTAATCTACATCTATTCAATGGAATCCAATTGTTTTGAGAAAGCATAATCCACAAGTGAACGAGAACACCAGAAAATAGCAATGTGTTGAATCAGGCGGTGGGTAGTGTCATGTATGGACAGTGATTGGTTGTGTGAGGTGCTATGTTTGATGATTGGTTGGGTTTGGTGCTGGTGACAGGTTTGCCACCTGGTTTTGCCGTGATAGAATTCTTGATTTAGTTGTCTTGTTGCCATTGTTGTTTGGGTTGTCACTGTTTGGACAGCTTTGTTTTTAACGATAGCACTGACAGCTGGAAAATGTGACAATGGCTTGCACAATGTTGGCAAAACAACAGAGTAAATGAAAGGAGGATTCTGGCTGGACTGGCACAAGCGCGTTTCTTTCCTCTTGTTCGAAAACAACGACCATGGTGACAATAGACGACATTATCTCGCACAATGCTGCCAAGGATTTGTTGCAAGTCTTGCAGACAGATGCGGCCAACAAGGAAGCGACACAATTGCTTAAAATGGTACGAGCTCAATACCACAATGATTTGGAGCATACCACCATGGAAATGGGACACAAGAACGTTTCTCTTTCGTTGTCTGAGGTGGTGGAAGTATGCTTGGAATCGTCGTTGTTGTCATCGTTATCATCATTGTCCAAGGCGGGAAAATGATTCACTTGACCATTCAATGATCTTCGCGAGCGGTCAGGCATCCAGCTTGTTGTCGATCCTACTTGATCTTGTACAACAAACCAAGCAGTGTTGCAACGGTTGTTGTTGGTGGCTTCAATACTGCTTGGTATGCCGCTTCCGCACGGTGATACGCCTCTCACCTCATACAGGGGACCGACGGTGTCGCTTGTGGGACGAAGAAGACTTGGTGGACGACATGGTATATTGTTGCACCTCCACCCACCGTGGTGGATGCAGTGAATGTGTGAGATGAAATTTTGGGTTTGTGTCAAAGTCGAGTGAGCGCGATGGCGCCTTGGGGGTGAGTATCAGAATGCACACACTCTCATTCACGACCAGGACTCACCCTTCCGCTAGGGGGTAGGGCGCGCGTAGCCGCGCTGGGGGAGTTTGGGGCATTGCGCGCCAAATTCGGCCGAGCCTTAGTAACTTCTATTAGCTAGCTAGGTAGACTCCTTATGAGTAGGAGTAGTAATGTAGGAGTAGACTAGGTAGGTAGAGGAAAAGGAGTGAGGAGCACAAATAATATGGTTAGGAGTAGGAGTAGAGTAGTTTTGAAGAGACGCAACCAGATTCGCCATGGTGTTATGTCATTCCCTCTCTTCTGTCGAGAGTTTCGTAACGATCAATTGAGAATTGAGAGGGAAACGCCAGGAGAATCATTGAGGATTTAAAAAGCTGTCAAAGTACATGGACCAAAAATGAAGAAATATCCTCCTATAGAAAATCACTTTCTACCTACTCTTATCGATCGTATGGTGGCTTCACATTGCTAAGATAATTCTTATTTTATAACATGCTTTCCTGTTTAGTCGTCTTCGCTCAAAACAAATCCCTTCTTGAGTTCATCCTCGATATTTGGAGGTACGAAGTCATAGTTCGCAAGCTTCATTGAGTAATTAGCGCGACCCTTACTCATGGATCGCAAAGTGGACACATAGTTAAACATGTTGGCGAGCGGCACTTGTGCAGAAATGGTTTTTACATTTCCACGTTCACCCAATTCGCCAACTAGACCACGTCGAGAGTTGACATCACCAAGAATGTCTCCCATGTACTCTTCAGGTGTAGTGATATCAACTTGCATCAAAGGTTCCATGAGACGGGCTTTCGCCTTTCGAAGTCCATCTCGAGTGGCAGCGCGTCCGGCGATTTCAAATGCCATGACAGACGAATCGACTTCGTGGTAAGCACCGTCAAGCAACGTGGCTTTCATTCCTAGAACGGGGAAACCGGCGACGACACCCGTGCCCAAAACAGATTCAATTCCCTTTTGAACACCAGGAACATACTCTTTCGGAACATTTCCACCCTTAATTTCAGACACAAACTCGAAGTCACTGTCATCTTCATTGAATTCCTTTGGCTCGAACTTAATCTTGACGCGCGCATACTGGCCGGACCCTCCAGATTGCTTCTTGTGTGTGTAATCAATCTCAGCTGGTGCAGTAATCGCTTCACGGTATGAAACTTGAGGTGCACCAACATTGGCCTCCACATTGAACTCGCGCTTCATACGGTCAACAATGATCTCCAAGTGGAGTTCACCCATACCTTCAATGACAGTTTGGCCAGTTTCTTCGTCACGGGAAAATCGGAAAGATGGGTCTTCCGCAGCAAGGCGGATAAGAGCTTCAGACATCTTTTGTTGGTCTCCCTTAGTCTTCGGTTCGACTGCAACCTTGATAACTGGTTCCGGGAACTCCATTTTCTCGAGAATGACAGCATTCTCTTTGTCACAGAGCGTTTCTCCGGTAGTCGTATCCTTGAGTCCAACAAGTGCAACGATGTCTCCTGCAACAGCAGATTTGATTTCGGTTCTGTCGTTGGCGTGCATCTGAAGCATTCGACCAATACGTTCGTTCTTTCCTTTAACTGAATTGAAAACAGTGGACCCAGCTTCCATAACTCCCGAGTAAACTCTTGTGAAAGTCAGAGAACCGACGAAAGGATCAGTTGCCACCTTGAACGCAAGTGCAGAGAAAGGCTCCGCATCGGAAGATTGACGCATAGTAGCTTCGCCATCTTCATCGACTCCATTGATAGCCAACACATCCACTGGTGAAGGCATGTAGTCAACAACCGCATCCAACAACGGCTGGACACCCTTGTTCTTGAAAGCAGTACCTGTGAGGACAGGCACAAAGGACAAGTTGATGGTTCCTTGACGAATCAATTTTTTGAGGGTGTCGACGTCAGGCATTTCTCCTTCTAGATACATCATGAGTACTTCTTCGTCCTGTTCCACAGCAAGCTCAACAAGCTGTTCGTGGTATTCTTGTGCCTTCGCTTTGAGCTCGTCATCAACCAGAGGGATGTCGTTGCAGTCGTCAAGAGGAATACGGTCATAACTGGCACCAAGATCCTCGCCTCGCCATACCACAGCTTCCATCGTGACAAGGTCGATAATTCCCAGGAAATCACTCTCCGCGCCAATTGGCAACTGGAGAACGGCTGGAGTGGCTCCGAGGAGATCAATGATCGTATCGACGCAGAAATAGAAGTTGGCACCGGTTCGGTCCATCTTGTTCAAGAAGCACATACGAGGGACCTTGTACTTGTCAGCCTGTCGCCAAACTGTTTCTGTTTGCGGTTCGACTCCGGCAACACCATCGAAAACAGCAACAGCACCGTCAAGCACACGCAATGAACGCTCGACTTCGAGAGTGAAGTCGACATGGCCTGGTGTATCAATAATGTTGATGCGGTGGTCATTCCATGCACAGGTTGTAGCGGCTGACGTGATGGTGATTCCGCGCTCCTGCTCTTGTTCCATCCAATCCATTGTTGCTCCTCCCTCGTGAACTTCGCCAATTTTATAGGATTTTCCTGTGTAGTACAAAATACGTTCCGTCGTGGTTGTCTTGCCTGCGTCAATATGGGCCATGATACCGATGTTGCGGTACAAGTCGAGGTTGACTTCTCGCTGTTTGGCAGATGATGCTTTGGCAAGATCAATGTCCTGACCCTGCTCGACTCCATTCAGAATCGTGGACTGGATTTCGCAACAACAACAAAAGGAAACCGAGTTCAGAGGTTAGCTCTACGGTTGACTTTCCAGGGTTACAACGTCGGCGTCAGTACTCACAGCATGGGCATGACGATGAAGAGCCGATGGCGCTCGTGGCGCAAAGGCAGCGACCAAGGTCGGAAGTGACACCACTGCAGCAAAGAGGAAAGCCACCATGTTCGCTTACAAAACGAAACTTTGTCGACGATACAGCAGTCCGTCGACTTTATGACATGGAATGGTGAAGAGTTGATGGTTCAGAGGATACCCAGCCCTAGCGGGGATGATCTGGTCGTTCGTCAGTCCAGATTCACTCGAATCATCATCTCGTCATCCAGATTCCGAATGGACTGCTCGATCCACGTGGGACTGAAAAATACCAGGCGGGGGTATCTTTTCTGTCTAGTGGAGCCTTTATTTTAGTATGATTGATCGTATGGTTATCCTGCTGAGAAGTACAATTATCATTATGAAAAGGGATACCGATGGGATTTAAAAACATGCTGTGTACTTAGTTTGTTCGGATATTGTATAATACCCGTAATCTTTATCGGTTATCGGTTATCGTCCGTGGTTTCGAAATTTCAAAGCTCCTATCCCTAATCCCTAACCCAACTGTGGATAGTGCCTAAAAGACACCAGAGAACAACAACAAATCGAAGAGACTTGGCTCTCACACTACCTACTCTTTTACGACGGATAACAGATACTGAAATGGTTGTCAACAAAGGGGAATCGCCATGGATAGAAGCTCCAAAATCACGAACAATACGCAGAAACTCAAGTTATGATGAAGACTCAAAAAAAGACTCAGAATCTGGGAAGGAACATAACGACAGTGTTGAGGTGGGTTTAAGCTTCTTTGATTCCTTCCGAGAGGAAACCCCCACCGCGAAGTCATTGACAAATCGAAGTGCCTCGTTTGACGGGAGCACAGGCACAAACAGTAGTGAAATTGCCATTAACAATGCAGTCTCTGGTGCCCTGGTAGGCGAAAACGTTCTCGATTCGCCTTCCTCTCGTCGGAGGACAAGAAAAGTTGCTGAGGCATCCATCACACCACCAAGAGCCGGAACGCAATCGTCATCAAGTGCTGAAGCGATGTCTCTTTCGACCGGTCTGATGGCACAAGGGCTATCTTGGATAAGAACTCAACGTGAAGAAAGACGAAGAAGATATTTACAGCATCAAGCGGAAGAACAAGCTTCAAAGATCCGAGAAGCGCAGCTTGCCGGGATAAAGACTGGAATGGCAAACAGTTCCGCTTCAACCAGCGCTTCTCATGGTCTGGGCGGCAATTCTACTTTTAAGAAAATTGCAAACGCTTTCACAGGAAATCTGAGCTCAACTGTAGCAGACGACGGGATACGGCGAACGGAAAGTAGCGACGAAAACGAAAAGGAAAACGGCTCCGTAGAAAGCGGCGACGAAATAATACAAAAGACTGGTGTGAGCTGCTCCGGAAACGGCTATGTTGTTGAATTCGCTGTACCAGACACAAAAAGTGAAGACTCTGACTGGGTTCCACCCGTTCGAATAGAGGCAGAAGAGAATATTTCTTCCGCACCGTTTATTCTCGACGCAGCTCAGAGACAACTCATTGCTCAAAGAGTATTACCGTCAGGAATTGTCTATGCAAAATGGAAAAGACTTTACAGCCTCACGAGAGATGGTGACTCCTTCGAGAACTGTTTACGTGTGATAGCTGGGCACACAAAAACTCTTTTGGTTTTGCGGACATCGGCAAACGAAATCATGGGCGGTTTTGCCGACATGGCATGGGATCAACCCGCGATGGGAGGGCACCAGTATTTTGGGGGGCCTACCTCTTCGATTTTCTCGTTCGCAGCAAGACTAAAGTCTGTCAACACGGTGACTAGAGGTGAAAGTGAAAACTACTTGAATGTTTATAAATGGACAGGAAAAAATCGCTACATACAGCTGTGTGACATACCACATAAAATGTTAGCTTTTGGAGGTGGTGGACATGACGGGGCTTTTGGTTTGAGCGTGGCCCACGACTTCCAACACGGTTCAAGTGGCCCTTGTGACACATTTGATAACCAGCCTCTTTCACAGTCATCGACCAGTTTCAATATTGTGGAGATGGAAATATACTGCTTTTTGCTTGGGCAATTCTGATGACAACATAGATATTCTCGCTATAGCCAATTCCGAGCTGTGGCAATGGTTCTAATGTTTCCCTCTATGACATGGATTGAAGTGAATTGATTCAAGTCTTCTGAATTGTACCTTGTTGATGAACTGCTTAGAATGTTTTCAGAAAAACTTTCATCCATGTAGGCCACATTCATCATGTCCACACGTCTTGAAACATTGCTTGTCTAATGTTCACCTTCATTGCCAAGCAGTTATACAAAAAGTTCTGGCTCGGCTTGTAGGTACTCCGAGTTGTGAAATGATCCTGTACAAGCGTCAAATAGTGCTCCCCATATTCATGGTCATCTCGGCGGGTGCCCATGATATAGGTGCAGGAAAGAATTACAGAAGATACCATCGGAAGAGGTGGTTGAATATTTCAAAGGTGAAAGCAACTCAGGGAAGAAAGTCAACTGCCAGATTTTGGATGACTTCATTTTCAATGCTCTGTGCCGTGCAGATAACGAAGCCACAGGTATCATTGCTCCGCATATTTGGAAGGCATCCACACGAGGTCATGGGCTACAAGACCTTAGGCTTCAACCTCAAAACGTCCACAGTTAAAGAAATGGGCTGTTTCTTGCAAAAGGACTAGAAGAGTCATTTGATCATATTCAAATCTGCTTTCTTTACAACCTGCTCGACGGCAAAATCGTTCTGTTTGTTGGAGGTACTCCGCTTATGAACAGACAGTCGCTGGATCCGGCATGACGACAATATGACATTCCGTTTGCGGCCGTTCATCAAAACCCTTGCGCTATCCTCCTAAATACTGCCCATACAGTCGTTTGTTTTCGTGCCACGCACGGCTAGTCTGGAAATACGGCCTCAAAGACTAGACACACATTGGTTGGCATTTGAGTACGACAACTCGCCGGGAAGAGAAAAGGAAGCCATCGACCACTTCAATCGAGCTGTCCATGAAATGGTTGAGCCTGTGAACGACCGGAAATAAAATTGGGAGAATTGCTGTTGCTTTCAGCTGACGGAAGGAGAGGCATTTCCCACTATTTGGGTAACAAGGTACTCTTCTTCCCTCTTTAGTAGTGGGAACAGCAAATGTTGGCTGTTGTGGGGGTGCCGTTCCGAAAGATACGGTCAATTGACAACGAACGAACTTCTCACACAGTCTCCGAATGATTGAGACGAGAAATGGTCGTGGTCTTTGTGCTGTGTTCGAGATCAGATGAAACAATATGGTCCATGACGTGTCGCTTGCAAGTCACGGGCCACGATGAGAATTGAAACGACTGTCAGAAAACCTGATGTAGCATTAACACGAAGTGTGACGGTGGAGACTCCTTTTGGGGTTCCCTGTCTCAGTGAAAGCTCACTGGTCTTACCCACAAGACCGTCGTGTCTTTTCTTGTTACATAAACACGAAGGAGTATGGTGCAAACGCACCCTAAGATAAAAACAGGCACCACACCCATCCCACAGTCGAAGCCATCTATGTCAGTGCACTACAAGTATCTTCAAGCGACAAATTCTCTTGCAAGCCCTCTTTTGCATAGCGCTTGCCGCTTGCTGTCGCTTGTGCAAAACTCTATCTCCCACTCCCAGGGATCACGTCGCGTTTTCCGTGATTCCATCCTCTTAAATTACAGCAGGCAAATCAGATATCAGCGAAAGCAATCGTTCGATATCTGGCCGCGGCTGCGGGGATGGCAGGGTACAAAACGAAACAATATCCGACCTACAGCAGCTGTCGAATCAGATACATGCACGAAATACCTGGTTGGTCAACTAGTCCGACTGGAGCCTTTCACTTTTTTCGCTCACTTTCACAGCCGCTGGCGAGACAGAGCTTGCTGCGCAACAAGAGCTTTGCGAAGTTCTTTTACTTAGTACCTCATCTTTGAGCTCATCGACAGTGTCAGAACTTATTCACCCTATCCGAGTCCAGTTCCAAGCTTTATCGATCAGGATTTTTGTTTTATACACCGACTCATGCGCGACTCGACAACTTACCCCGAGTTGGAAGCCCGGTAGCACCATCGTCCACATGCCACATGTCCAATGTCCATGGTCCACGGTAACCTCATTGTGTCTTGTTGTCACGTTGCTGTCTATCCGTACTCGTTACTCGTACTGTGATGAGAGCAAACAGATGAGGGAGGACAAGCATACGCGAACTCGTTACGTCATCAGTATCCTTCTGGGATCCATGCTCGGAAGCAGGTCCAATAGATATGCCCCTTCCTTCTCCGAAATAATGAGCGCTCAGGCGTATCAGAGAGGTACTTTAAGCTTATAGTTGTCCACTTTGTAATATCTACTATCTCGCTTTTTCTCATCCTGCCACATCGTCTCGGAGGGCATAATCAACCCATCGCTGACTCAACAGACTGCCGACGTGGTTCATGGTATCGGTTATCTGGAATCTGGACGGCAGCGGTCACATATTTCGTCAATTCTCTGGTAGTTGTAACCTGAACAATGATGCGTGCTGGAATCCTTTTCCTGTTTTTTGCGGCTACGGTCAATGCCTTCACAGTTTCCCAATCTCGTCCCCAGCATTTGACTGTTGCCTACGGTTATATTCCCGATGGATTCACAGCGGAATCCTACAAAAAGTTCAAAGCTGCCGAAGCCAAGAAAAATGTGAAGAAGAACCTCGGCAGTATGGGTCCGAAGGGTTTCAAAAGTCGATCGTTCCAGTCCTTCCAAGAAGCGTTGGAACGGGGTGAAGCGGAGCATTTGCTTCCAGTCTTTGACGCCGAAAACAAGGTCCGGCGGGGAGAACTTCGAAGGGAAGATATTCCCTACATGCAACGTGGAGGGTCGTGGGATAACTCTGACATTAAAGGCGCCAAAAACAAAAAGAAGTGGCTGAGCAGTGACAAGGAATATGCCAGCGGTGGTTTCAGAAAGGAGCAGTCGGTTAGCATTTTCGGATATGGTGCAGGATTGGACTGGACTGGTACAAAAACTCCGAAAGGTCCTTCAGAAACTGTTGTCGGACGTGCCCCCAAGTTTTCGAAGAACTACAAAGCCCCTAACGTGTACAAAATGAAGGGTGTTCAGGTCGAAGAAGACAAGCCTAAGAAAAAGTTTTTCGGACTCTTCTAAAATTACTAACATGCATTGCTACTACTCAAAGAACGCTTGGAAGTCGGAAAGCAGTTTTTTCTCATCAGTCACAGAGCTATAATTCAAAGTGTCTGATAAAGTTTATCAATCAGATCGTTATGGATTAATTACGCGAACGATAAGCGAATAACCTAGACGTAACCGTGGCCATCCACAACGAACTGCCGTCTGTAATAGACAAGTGGGTATGCTGACGGAAAATATCATGTGGCATGTTGTAACAAATTTTTCTGCGCATAGTAATGAGAATGAGATAGCCGATGAATGACGACGTCTCTGTGCTAAGTAGGTACTCTGAAGTTATGGTGAGACCATGATAATCGCGATGATGTTGTGATGAGCCTCAATACGATTACCAACCTACGGACTAAGGCAATAGGCAACCCAAAGGAGTCTCGATACTCGATGATGTTTTTCCGAGAACCCCCAGCGGGGATACAACAATAGTCTCTGTCTTCTTCTGTAGAGAGGTAAGTACCGTATCCGTACTTCGCGCTGTAGGTTGTAAGTATGGTAGATGATCACGCGCAAAAACGCGCGAGGTGGCAATCGAAGGGCTACAAATTGTTTCGACATGCGACTGGGTGCCAATCCAAGATTTGTTGCGCAGTCGCTTCCTTGTCACCATGGTTCATACCAATCTATTGTATGACAACGAAGGGCTTCGAAGGCCGGTGGAGCCAAAGGCACGCCTCCATTCGAGCAAATTGCCTACATTATCTTGACTATTGCTCAAAAGTAGCATGACCACTAAAAGATTATCACTTTTTGAATATAAACTCAGCACGACGACGGGGTCCTTGGTAAAGCAAAAGCGTTCCCATTGCGAATGGAACCCGGACGACGTTAGAGTCCTTCGTTTTTGATTTCTTGTTCGGTGGCCCAGAGTCTTGAAAAAGCATCCGTTTGCTATTTTCCTCTTCCAGCTTTGCTTGTCGCCGAAGGCTTCTTGCGGCACGGGCGGCCGCCGCAGAATTCTTCTGCAGCCCAGATGAGTCAGAGGGGGGTTCCGAAGGAACTCCTGCTTTCACTGTAGTAGAACCAGCAGAAGATGTGCTAACTGCAGCAGCCTTTCGCTTTTTCTTTGTCTTGCTCCTTTTATTCGTCCCACCGACAAGGTTGTTATCCTCTGGACTACTCGTCATGGACGGCGACGCTTTCGAAGACGCTGATGGGACAACGCCATTGCTGGGAGATGAAGAGCGAGATAAGGAAGCGACGTTTTTAGAGCCCACGGCTACTGATGGAGATCCCTCAACAGATGTCACAGAGCCTTTCCTGTGTTTCTTGTTTCTTTTCGTCTGTGCACCACTCTTCGATTGATGTTTTGGTTTTCCAGGCTCAATCTTTCCCACTTTCGATCCAAAAGCACTTTCGAAGACTATTTTCTCATCTGTGACATCGCTTATCGTTGACACCAACCATTGAGTATCACTCCCTGACGATTCGTCAGTCAGCTTGGTTATCAGTCGTCCATCGTACGTTCCTCTATCACCGTTAATCTTCCACAAATCGAAAGCGTGAGAAAAAATACCTTGATAATGCTGTAAGGATGCGATTCACTCACCTGGACAATGTCTCCCACCTGAAAGGTTGAAGCTCGCTTCTCCCGTCGTCGTGATGATCGGCGAATAGCAACAGACATTGAGAATTCGCCTACGCTCTTGACTCTTGATCAACACCTTGAGCTATCGTTGTCAAATTGTTTGGCGATCACTACTATGGGAAGTTCGTCCCACGTGTACCTCAAAGATAGACTCTTATGGTCGGAATTGTCTTTTGTCTCTGGGTTTTGGTCGTCGTCGAACGGTTCCGTTTGGTTGCGTTTTTCTTGGTGAGCTGCCTCTTTGGGAATTGGGAATTGGGAAGTGGGAAGTGGTCTATGGATCATCTCAGCAATGTCTCAGCACAGCACTCTGCACGCTTTCTTCATAAAATGACTACGAACGCATTTTCTGAGGCTCATGCTGGGTTGTCAAATAATAAATATTGTACGAGTATTAGAATCACGGGATCTGTGTCTGAAGAATCCGGGTACCGCATACTCGCGACTCGCGATACCCGACAACTCCGGCGCTCAAAGCACCATGCATGCGTGATATTCAGTAAGAGTATTGCCGATGATGTACCAATGTAGGTTACAAAGTACAATGCCTCTGGTGTGCTGCTGTGTTTCGCTTTTTCCTTGATGGACAAGACAGCGTTTACTCGAAGGCTGGAAGTGAAGAGAGTAATCTCCAGGTTTGCCAGAAGAAGCGTCTCCTTGTATTTTGTGTTTGCTGTTGAGCTGGAAAGGATTGAAGTTGCGTGGTATTGAGTGGCAAAAATTGGATCAATCTGCTTGCCTCAGTCTTACAGCGAGGTGTAAGACCCTCGAGCCTTACCGAGCTTGTGACCATCCGAACATCAGACTGGTGATTATTTGGTTTCGATGACAAGCTCTGGTGAGAAGAATCCGCACAGCGACGAACTGGTCATTAGCAGAGATGCACCCAAAGGCGTGGTGGTCGAAAGTACAACTGCAGATGTCGACTTCAGTACCATCTCCACCACTGAACCAAGTCCTCAAAACCATGGGGGGATTCTGCCTGATGGATCAGTGATCTCCGCCATAACTGATCATGCCTCAATTGGCGGTGCAGTGAACCCACCCTCCTTGAATTCCGCTGGTCATGCCATGTCTTTCGCGGATACGGCTGTTCCAGACCAAGTCATCCTGGACGGTGAGCCTTCGGATGCTCACCACAGCAATGGCATTGTTTCAACCGAGACTAGTCATATACCTTCCGCAGATCGACAAATACCTGTAGAAACTCCAGATAACGCTCATCCAGTGTCGAACAATGTCGCTACAGACTCTCAGTCCATTCAGTCTATGGCAGCATCTCCGGATCCTACACAAGAAGGAGCTGCGCAGACACAGCCTATTTCGGTCTCGGGAGACTCATTAATAGCTTCGCCACCTACTCAACAGAAAGTACAGGCCGTTTCCGCACTTATGGATCAAGATTCAGGAGATACACTGGATGATTACATACGGAGTCCTGCTGTGCAGAACGCTATCGTGGAAAGATCTCCAGGAGGTAGATATGTCCGTTTCATGGAAAAACTTGGAAGTGGGGCATCGAAAGATGTTTATCGAGCATATGATACACAAGAAGGAATTGAGGTTGCTTGGAATGTCGTGACTCTCTCCGGTGTACCAAAAACAGAGAGAAACAGGATAGTGAACGAGGTCAGATTGCTCGAGAGACTACATCACGCAAACATTATCAGTTTCCATGGTTCATGGGTGAACAGAGAACGACAAGAAGTAAACTTTGTCACTGAGATTCTGTCTTCTGGAACCCTCAAAAGCTTCATTGACAAAGTGCAAGTGATAAGGTGGAAGATAGCGAAACGATGGGCCGTGCAGATTTTAAATGGACTGGAATATCTTCACTCGCAAGACCCACCAGTTATACATCGCGATCTCAAGTGTGACAACATATTCATCAACGGGACATCAGGAGATCTCCGGATTGGAGACCTTGGTCTCAGTACGGTTCATCGAAACGGGAGAAAGCTCAGCGTGCTTGGAACACCTGAATTCATGGCTCCTGACATGTACGATGATCGCCCGTATGATGAGAAAGTTGACATCTATGCGTTTGGAATGTGTATGCTTGAGATTTTCACGAAAGAAATTCCGTATTCAGAATGTAACAACCCCGCTCAGATTTATAAAAAGGTCTCTGCAGGAGAACCTCCTGAGATCTTATCTCGATTGCAGAGTCGCCATGCACGCGAGTTCGTGGAATATTGCATGGGTTTTAAGGACGAGAATGGTATATTTGTAAGACCTTCGGCAGCCGAATTGTTGAAGCATCCTTTTCTTATGAAGAGAGCAAATGATGACGATGAAGTTGTTGTCGAAAAACCACTTCGTGAAAGGACGATCGCTGAAACTCCGGAAAATGCAAATGGTTCTTCAATTCCCAGACGGAAACATGAGTCGGGTAAAGTTTCAACTTCGTCGTCTCAGCCGCTCCAACATGTCCCTTCGCAAGGGACTAATGGCTTGTCCAATCCATCATCAGGACATCCATCTGGAAGGCAACAACAGGAAAGTTCGTGCGATGATGACGTCGATGGAAATGACCATTTTGATGAAATGCCTGAAAGTGAAACCAACATGAAAAAGGTTAAGGTTCTGATGGGCCGCGATCAGGTTTTGCATGAAGATGATGATGATCAGCACGCTCCTTCGTCGGCAACATCAGTGGATCAGAATGTTCCTGTTCCCTCTGTTTACGCGGCCCAACACGAAACAGTTCTTCCCCCTGTGCAAGCGTCTGACGGAGCCCATGCTGAAATTCCTGATAGTAGTACCGTAAGTGCTGGACCACCATCACATACAAGCGCCCCGTCTGGACCTGACGTGGGAACTTCTCAGGGAGATGATAACAAACAGAGGCACTACCTCGTAGCAGCGGCTGTAATTGAGCACGAAGGTCCCGACGTTCGACCATACGCGGACGACATCTTGAAGTTGGTCGTTACGCTTCCTGTCGAAGGTCAGACACAAAACGTTCAGTTCGAGTTTCATCTTGTTGAAGATGACGCTGTTCAAGTTGCTAAGGAAATGGTACAAGAACTTGATATTCCCCAAGATGCTGTCCTTGAAATCAGTGAAACAATAAGTGGATTGGCATGTGCTGCAAGAATGAAACAGGACAAGTATAGCGCGAGAATGAAGAGCAAAGATGAACAATCCATCACCCAGCCTATTGGGTCTTCTATCGGGAGCACAAACGATCCTGAAAATGGTACAACCTCTGTAGGGTCGGTCGCTCCAAACGCAGCAGACAATTTGGCCCTGACCCAAAATAGTAGCCTTTTGAGTCAAGACGGTCCTTCGAACAGTCGTACTGATGGGAATGTCAGTCAGTCCATCCCTGATCGACAGTTGCCGGTTGTAGCTCCTAGTCCAAATCCAGTGTCGCGGCATCCTTCGCAACCACAAAATGAACAATCCAGTGTTACAGCAGAGACACCGGCGATGTCTAATCCTTCAGCCGTAAACACCCAACATGCCGCTTTCAACAACGCACAAAAAGTGTTTCAACTTACTGTTTCCGATGCATCAACCGAAGTGGTGAATCAAGCGCCGTCCTCTCAGGCTCCTTCTTACCAAGGAACTTCTGACGGACAAATGTCACAGGCTCAACACTCCCAACTTCATTCCCTCCCAGACACAGGTGGTCATCCTCAGGGTGTTCCATCCAATGTGGAAGGATCAGTGGACCATCGGAGTATTCCTACTAAATCAGCGGCTGATATTCCGCACTCCCGTCTTCAACCGCAAGGTCATTCAGGTAGCTTGTCCGATTCGCGAGAATTCCAAACACAAACTTTTCCGGACAATGTGGTAGATTCGATCGCGCCTTCAACAACAGCTGGGTCTCAAGGATCAAATAGACAGACTCCAGGCCAAGCACCAGCCAATGTTTCATCTTCAAGCTCCAACACGACCCATGTCGAAGCGCCCAGTACTCCTGTTCCCAGTTCGTACGCCCTTCCGCCTCGACCACCTTCGTCTCTCGTTGGTGAGAACGAGGCCTCGGTGCAAGGTGATGTTCTCAGCACTGATCTTGACGCTATGTCGCCTGCGTCTCGCAAAGAAGAAGCCTCACTGGTTAGTGGTGATGAGATGAATGATGAAGTGAGAGAACAGCTTCGGAAGCTTGAGGAAGATTACCAGAAGAACTTGAAGATTGCCAAGAAAGTTTTCGACAGTAGAATGGAGAACCTTGAACGTAGCCAAACCGAGAAGGAAGCGCAGCACCAGAAATTTCTTGAAAAACATGAGAAGGAGCGAGCCGCCTTTGAAAAGAGGCGTGCTCTTGAGGAGGAGCAGCAGATGAAAAGAATTGAACTTCTTCAGAAAGAATGGGACAAAAAACGCGAGATGCTTGCTCAGCAAATGAATGCGCCGAACTCCGCTGAATCTGAAATTGAAGAAAATATACCAATGGAACTGGGAGGTAGCGCCAGTTTAACATCGTTGTCGGCACCCGATCAGCTTGAACAAACCAGTATACCAACGGTGGGCTCATCTCAACGTAATATGTCTGTAACTTCCTCGAGTTCTGCAGTACCACCTGATTCTCTGCAGCAACAACAACAGGAGCAGCAACAGCAACAGCAACAAACTCAATGACATAAACAGGCTCTGACAGTATTGGTCTAATGTGTGCGCTTGAGCTTATAGTTGTGTGACAGTTTCAATCCTAGAGAAGAAGGGACTGCTGCCTATGAAGAACGTTCTATAGATCTTATAGCTCGAGACAAGTTTTCCGTTTCACCTCACATAGAGCATTGACTGTTATAGTTTTGACAACTAAAATGAGTCTTCCAAGTGCACAACAAGAGACTGGGGTGTTCTATTGCACCTTACCCATTCAGCTTCAGTTACCGCCTGTCAGTCGCCCTCCGCCCGAAAACCGCAAACCCGCAAATGATGAACGGCGCTGGCGCGCTCAGTCAATGGAGAAACGCAATAGACACCAAAACAACACATCAGCGGCGGGAAAACCCATTTCTGATATTAGAGAGCTATCGTAGAACGCAAGTGAACGATGAATCCTAACGCTTCTGCCTGGAAGCCGTCGGCTACAGCAGCCGCGTGGACGCCAGGTGGCGGATTTTCCGCTGCATCAACTGCACCTGCATCGGCGCCTGAACCTGCTGCACAAAACCCTCCTGTGGCGACTCCAGCTACATCACAGTTGTCATCCTCGGGAAGTGCGGTGTCAGATATCGATGAATCAGATCCTCTTTGGAAAGTAGTTATGGAAATTACGGAGGGAGATCGTGAACGAGCATTGAAACTGATCAACGATCCCGATCAGCTTGCACAGTACCCTCAGGTGTCCGCCTTGATGGATGCCGGAGACAGCTGGGATGCTGAAGGAGTATCAGATGAAGTTCAAAGCAAGCTGAATCTTGCTGAAAGTGACGAGAAGCCACCTGCTGGAAAAAGCGAAGAAGCGTCATTGGTAACTACAACAGCTGGAACCGTAGAGCCAACGGAGCCCTCTGCGCAAGAGGAAGTCGCTGTGGCCGAAGCCGAAATGACACCATCAGAGCCAGTGAAAGAAGGTGACCCTCGCGAACATATGAATTTAGTTTTTATTGGACACGTCGACGCTGGAAAGTCCACCCTGTCGGGGAACATTCTGTATTTGACAGACAACGTGGACAAACGTACGATTGAACGGTATGAACGAGAAGCCAAAGAACGAAATCGCGAGTCATGGTTTCTTGCCTTTATCATGGACACGAATGAAGAAGAACGTGCAAAAGGGAAGACCGTGGAAGTGGGTAAGGCGCATTTTGAAACACCATTCAAGCGGTACACTATCCTGGATGCACCTGGGCACAAGAACTATGTACCTAACATGATCCAAGGTGCCAGTCAAGCAGACATAGGCATTTTGGTTGTTTCAGCACGCAAAGGCGAGTTCGAAGCTGGGTTTGATCGAGGTGGTCAGTCCAGAGAACATGCCATGTTGGCGAAGACTCTAGGAGTCTCCTATTTGATTGTCGTTGTGAACAAAATGGACGAACCTACTGTTCAATGGAAGAAAGAACGCTTTGATGACATTGTCACGAAAATTCGTCCTTTTCTGAAAAAGTGCGGCTTCACTATCAAGAAGGAAGTCAAATTTATCCCTATCTCCGGATTAACTGGAGCCAACATCAAAGAGGAAGTAAAGGAATCTGAGTGTAGCTGGTGGAAGAAAATGTACACCAGCGGCGACAACAATACAGAACATCCAACCTTGTTGAGCTTACTGGATGCACTGGATCTGAAGGATCGCAATCCCGCAGGAGCGCTTCGTATTCCTATATTGGATCGATACGCAGACCGTGGTATCATCGCGATGGGTAAAGTTGAATCGGGCGTTGTACGTCCCGGTGTCAAACTGACGGTCATGCCAACACGAAAACAGTACAAGGTCGATGAAGTCTATGCAAATGAAGATCCCGTTTCCAGTGCACGGCCGGGTGAGAATGTCTTGGTCAAATTGAACGGCGCCAAGATTGAAGATTTACGTCGAGGCTTTGTTATTTGTTCCGATCCACCATGTAGAGCGGTTGACAAAGTCATTTGTCAGATTGCCATAGCAGATATGCCGGAGAACACGAAGGTCATGACTGCAGGATTCCAATGCATGTTTCATGCTCATACTGCGGAAGAAGAGTGTACGGTGACCAAAATCTTCGAAACCACTAACGCGCGTGGTCAAGTCGTAAAGGGTGCACGATTTGCAAGTGTCGGGATGCGAGCAATTGTGATGCTGTCGTTAGGACAAACCGTACCGCTGGAGACGTTTGATCACATGCCGTTCCTTGGCCGATTCACTCTTCGTACGGAAGGGAAAACTGTGGCGATTGGGAAAGTACAAAAGCTTCCACCGAAGAAAGAATAAATCATTTTTAACAGATTCCGGAGGATAATGGTCCAACAAGTGGAGAGCTCTTGAAAGAAAAGGCAATCAGCCGGTGAATTAAACATCAAAAATTAAAATGAAAGTGTTCCAGTTTCAGTTGGAGGGCTAAGAGGACGAGGTTTCCCGATTCTTCCCGATGTACTACGAAGGGCTGGGTATACCACTCGACGTACGCCCAAAGTCGGCTCAGTACGTAATACTATTTTCGTCATGCAACCTCCATTCTTTTTTAACTCTGTCGCTCGTAGCTTTACTTGTACCCAACAGTGTCAGAAAAGTCACATGGGCACTCGTCCGCACTAGATACAGATTACTACGAGTGTGCTAAAAGCTTGTAAAATGCGGACCCAAGCAACCACCGCTTATAAGCAGCACCATTTCGGCAATTTCGTGACACATGGAACTCCACCCCTTTGCCCACTACCTAGGTACGAGTAGAGGTCTAGGTGTAACATTGGTCCGTGCGGACTCGTCATCACAAATAGGATCCTCCTCGTTGACAAAGACTTGATGATCCCAAATGAGAACTGGTGATAACCACCCCGTGGCCGATTGCTGCTGTGCTGACAGCAACCCACCCGACAGCCCACTAGCATCCCGAAATCGGCGGCATCCACCACGGTCACAGCTGAAAGTGGAACCAAATCAAGGTGTCCAGGTTGACACGAGAGACGCTAGACTTTGCCATGTCCTCGATCAAAACCATGATAGACATAGGAACTGTAGATATGATGAATCATGCCGACAATGACGCGTCGATTGGTGTGCAGTTTAGAAGGTAGAATGGGAGGAAAGGTGGCAGCCCCAGTGACGGAGGATGGCATGATGACGACAAGCCATACTTGGCAGTTCCATCACTGCATCCATGTCGTTGTGTCATGAGAGACCGCGACAGTCGGCCTGTCATTGTGCATGTCACAGACGCGTTGCAGTGTTTCCCCACTAGTGGAGGCCCAGGTACACACAAACGCTGGATGTAGCTCGGCAATACTTCGAATGGTCGGGATGCGGCCTTCCACCATGGTCCACCCTGTTTCGTCATTTCTTAGTGGTTCTTAGCGTTCGGAAGAAGCGTAAGGAACCACACTGATACAGGAAACTCTTAGATAAAACGCTATCGAGGAATATTTCATAACTTCCACGTGGAGGTCACAAATCAACCTCCACGAGGAGGGCACAGACAAAGACCACAACAGCACCAGATGTTGGGAGATCTTTCCCGACACAACGAAGACACACAACACAACCCAGATTTATCAGTGCGCACCACCAACACAATCGATCATGAGCGCAACTCATAAATGAACGCATTCTAAAACAGTAAATGCAAAACTAACATGTAGTGACCAGTAAAGCATCTGTACTTTAGATAATATATTATGCTAAACTGTGTGCTTCAGTCATATGAGGGAACCAAATTATTTACAAAAAAGGAAAAGGTTTCATCGCTTGGAGGACGAGTTTGTACAAAAAGACTGAAGACAATGGACTCAAACGAACCCCACCCAATGCTCTTGAATAATATGTGCAGAGAATAAGAGCTTGAGGTGAAGGGCTTATGCCTTTGAAGCAGTGGACAGGTAGGACAAGGCAAGAGTCATCTCATTTACAGCATGGACTGAGGAAAGTGGTATGTTCTTGTGATGATTTGTGCATGAAAAAGTCGGGTTTAGTTCTGATGGAAAAAGTCCGTATTCGTTGGTGTAGCCTCCTTGAAGAAGAGACATCTTGATTGGATCGAAGAAACTTTCTGAATCTTCATAGTCGTGATCAAAGGGAAGTGAGGCTTCAAGTGCGGCTGTGGCAGGGTTGTCATTCCGAGCGCTGTGGCCGTCTGGCATCACTCGTCTTCGTTTGGAAAGGAGACTGCGAACCGAGTCGTCCAAGAACTTGTCTGCTTCTAGCAACGCTTTTTCATAGTTGGGACTGAGCGAGAGGAGATCCTCGCAAGGCATTGAGCGCTTCAATCCAGTACTCATTGTTTCTATCGGTGGCTGCGAAACAAAGCAACAAGTTCTTGGACGACCTTTCTTTTCGTAATTCGCTAAGATGAGGGTGCACGTTGATTTTTATGATCCTGCAGCCCTTTCTCTTTTTGCTCTCCCCGCTCCCCGACGCTTTCTCTCGTTGCAAGCTCCAATTGTTGTCTGCCGTTCTCATATTCGTAGTTACATGAATATTCTTCACTTCTTGACGAAGAACAGGTCTCACAGAGAAGTGTGAAAAGCACAAAAATGACGTCTGGTACTTTCCGATGGAGAGGATATGCTTCCGACCTGGACACATTCACATATGTACCTTTGATGTCGCATTCAAAACCGTTTTATGTCGCGACATTGAAAATGAGACATTGAGACACGAATGAGACATGAAACTTTCGGAAACCTCTGACCCAAAATACCGTCATGGTTAAAATCGTTGGGGAAATGAGCGTCGAACACCAAAGAAAAAGAGGGAGCGTTCGTCTTTAGGTAGCGACAACAATGAGGAACAGAAATCGATCACATTTTGTGTTTTGTTTCTGGTTTTCTTGGCGATGACGTATAGGATTTTCCTCTCAGCTAATACGACGGAAAAACTTGCAAATTGGACTTCTGCTATTCCTCACAAAAAGCTCACAACAGCAACTTCCGGTAACTATACGTGAGTCGCATATTCTCTCCGAATTCCGAATACCCAACGGACGAAACCAAAACAAAGGATCGATATTAATGCAAAGTACGTATTATGATACCATAGAATATGATTTACCATTCTCCAGTATGGAACAAACGGGAATGTCGAAAGGTATGTCGTTCGATGTCGAAAGGTATGTCGTTTGATGTTGTTTGATGTTGTTTGATGTCGTTTGATGTCGTTTCGGGCCCGCGCGCAAACATGGTTTGCCTCAAAATCCAGCGGTACTCATTCAGTTGATGGGCCTACCGTCAATCAGCGACTACTAACCTTGTGATTTATCTTGAAGACATGCAACTGCTGGAGAGTACATATTCTTTTGGCGATAAAAACATCCGACATCCTCCGACATCATCCGACATCATCCGACATCATCCGACATCATCCGACATCTACCAAATCCTCCGACATCCGTGACTCTCGATGTTTTCCTCATATTGAAATAATCTGTACCTAGTATGATCATATCAGAGGTATTACTGTGTGATAATGGAGAATGTTATATCGTGACGATACTCTGAGTAGTAGAAGGATTACTACATTTTGAGTCAATTACCGCAAGTTGCAGATAAAAGAAAATCAAGTGAACGGTGACACCTTCTCCCTAGTTCTCTTCTCATTCGTTTCGCCTTTCGCGTTTGAGTCATCGGTCATCGGTAGTACATGTAGCTACTATCTATCACTCCTATCTCTCCCTATTCTACTCTAGCTAATATAGGAAGCCATTTGCATTTCCTCCATCGTCTCTACTTTTTCGCAACTCGCTCGTTTATTGTCGTGTGGTGGCATGACAATACTAAGGAGAAAAGGTGGCTAATATGAACGAAGTCAAGGACAAGTAAGGAGAAAACGTGATGGGGAGGTGACTCATAGGCGAACGACTTTTCCACGCGACCTGGTGTGTCATTTCGTTGAGATCGATAACCCTGATGAAAGTAGCCGTAGGAGAGACTCGATCTAACTATACCATTGCTACCTTTTAGAGAAGCGGAGTACAAGACCTTGAAGTTGTTATCCGAGAACAGTGCGAGACCTTTGGCAGAAGGAAACGACGAACGATGGCAGTGGTCGTTTTTTCATCTAGACCCTAGAAAAGCAGATTTAGTTTATCATCGTAGCAAACACGTTGTCCAACTTTGCTTTCTCCAATGTCTCTCTAGCCAGAGTGTCTATGTCTACGAGGGGAATATGTCTTATTTTGCCTGTGGGAGCAAAATCCCACTATCGTAACAACATCCTTACAGATAAAGAGAAAATTATACTACGTTCAAGCAGAGGCAAGAAAGTAACCATGTAAGCGGTAAAATCAGCTTCCGTGGGTCTTGGATGCCCGTGATCAAGCTTACAGCCGGAATAAGACAGTCCCCGCAAGTCGATTTCCGACTTGGAATGAAGGCTGTGGAATGAGGAACATATTCAAGCCAAAGTCCCCATGGGTCCATGGCGGATAAATGCATGAAACCCATTCCTCACTCATTCATGCTCGTTGCAATTTGATGTCATTCTTGTGTTCGGGACGGTCCTCCACCTTGCTGTCTCTCCCTATCTGACAATGGCGCTCGAGATAGCCTCGTCGCAAGACACTGTTCCATAGTGTGACACCTGTTTCTTTCAACCCTGCTCCTTTTAATACCCAACAGGCACCCCATGACCAGAATGAGCGCAAAACTTGTTGTCCGGTCGCCATTCAATGTATTTGCCCCAGCAGATAGATAGATACATGATCCTGCACGAGTCTGTTGGCGCTTCCACGTCGTAAGCTGAGTCCAAGTGAATGTTTACAGAATATACCATTCCCTGCGTCCAGAAAGTACTCCTTCTCGCCCCGTCTGCGCAAGTGATAAATGCTATGTAATCCAGATGCACCATTTCTCATCATCGCAACTCCCCAACTATTCCACAGCTTTGCTGTACGGATAATTCCTTGTTCTCTCTACCACATATCATATCTCTCTTAATTTTCCTCCCAGCAATGAAGGAAGTATCCCACAACGTTTGCTACCACACATTTTCACCCCCCATTACTAAGAGCGACCATGTTTTGATAACTTGTCCCATGCCCCGTGGTTCACAACAACTCATGAATCAGACATCGTGTCCTGATGTCCCCGTCTTTCTTGGTCGATATGAGGAGTGCACTGTCCCCGTCTTCTTTGATTATATTCACACTGCTTTCCAAACACTGTCCCCGTCTTCTTCGATTATATTCACGCTGCTTTCCAAACTGTGAGGTCCCTGTCCTTTTTGCTGCAATTGAGGTCCCCGTCCTTTTGCTGCAATTTCCATTTCATCCCAAGCTCAGACTGTCATCATTTGTCATTTTCTGTAAGTCAAAAGTTACAAGGTTTCTCCCATACACCAATCATTCCCAATTCTGTGGTTCGACTCCTCTTCGACCTCTCCCAGCGTGGTGTGACCTTTTCCAGTTCCGATTCATATTTGACCAACTTCTACCGTCTCCATACACTCCTTACCTGACAATGTCCTTAACTGGCCATGCAGATCATTTCCATTTCATTTCAAGCCCTCTCGGATGGCTAAGTATGATTGTCGTCCTATTCTTGCACCTGTCTCATGGGCCTGTCCTCCTGACAACAACCCCTCTCGTAGCAAACAAGGAGACTCCACCTTGGCAGACACGAACAAAACTCTGTCTGCATGTACAGAGAGCAACCCATACGTAGCCTCCTACCCAAAGTGTACCTCTCTCCAGTTTATGTTCGCCTGGGCAACCTCCTCAGGGATTATGTTGCTTCCTCCAGAACAAAGGATCCGGCAACCTTTCCTCCGATCTCTAGTGCATTTTTGCTTCCTGTCGTTTGGCTGCACTTGGCCAGTAGTGTCATTTCTGTCTCACCTCCAGTCTGTTTGCGGCTCTACCAAGGTCTCTCCTTTCCTGCACACAAAACTCCAGAACGGTTCCACTGATGTCATCAACCAACCACACCACTGTCCCGACGAACAAGACACATTTCCTTTGCGTTTAACACATTACCTTTGCGTTTGACACATTACCTTTGCGTTTGCAGTACTCATGTCCTAGCCTTGGGCTACTCAACAAAAATTGGCATTTGGAGGTACCTTTACCATTTCCTCGTCCATGGACGAAGTCTACGACGACACTTTCTTCCGCGCGGCCGTGGTTTCCATTTCCGACGTTGATGTTAGTGGTGACTTTGATTCATCGTTGGAATACTTTATCCTGGAGGTCATGACAGAAGACGGGACTTCGCCCATTGCTACCCTTTTGGATACTATCTCGGGCCCAACCATGTCGCAATGTGGATCCAATGCTCCCGTGTCCCCCTCATTGTCACCCGATTTCTTCCCGCTGGTATTGGACAAATGCCAGGTTTCTTTGCCCATTCGACTGACTACATCAAATGAAGTGGGTGATTTGATTAACTGTGTCAACACATTTGTGCGATTTAGTGTGACGGTGCAGTTTTTCCCTCTTGGTGAGTTTGAGTCCACATCCGTTTCTTCACAATCTCCCAACAAGAATCCGTCCTTGGTTCAAAGTCTCATTGACACACCAGGCATTCCGTCGTCCAAACCTAGCACCAATCCCACCACCAGTCCGTCGTCTCCCACGGCGACAACATCTCATGTACGGCCCAGTCAACGCAAAGCTCTTTTTCCTTACCCAACTTCTCAACCAAGGTATTGTCCCCGTCCTCTGACCATGAAAGCCAGAGCTAGCATGGGAAGAGGAATGTAAGCAACCAGGTCTTGCCCCCCATTTTTTTTTTCCATAAGATCGTGGGTATTCCTTTCACGTGTTTTGTTTTGTTCCCTTTTGTGGGCGGTCCGATGTATATTCTTCTGATGTCTTTCCTAGTTCATCCAAATGACCTTGGACTTCCATCATAGTAACGAGACGCGAATCCAATCCCCACTTCTGAACACTGTCTTATTCCAATGTTCCACGTCCATAGCCCACAATTCACCACTGCTGCAATACTTCTTGTCCCTTACCAGGCCAATGCGTCTCTTGACCTCATACTTCAATTCGTCCCCGCGCATATCGTCCCCGCGCATACCACAGCGACTCTCTCTCTCTCTCTCTCTCTCTCTCTCTCTTTTCCAGCCAAAACTCGTCCATGATACTTTAACCTTCCGTGGTGGCGCGAGAGGCTTCGCATTCCAACTCTTCCTGATTTCAGCCATTCGTGAACTGTCATTGGACGTACGAGAAGAGACAGTATCCAATCCTGTTCCATCTCCATTGTAAACCCCTCAGGAATGTACAACTTCTCTCCCGTGTACTGTGTGGACCCCAGAAAATCTCCTGACACAGACTTTCCACCATTTGTGGCTATGGTCTTACCTGAGACAAGTGTTGCATTTGTGGTTCCGCTGCCATACCTCAACAGGGATCATTTCCTTTTAACATTCACGACTCTATACAATCTCTCCAAGGTTGCAAGCCTACAGTGCAAAGACACAGTTCGCTGTTTCACCTGACCCAAGCCTACGCCAGATAGGAGCAATCCGCCATCATAATCCAATAGCTCCAAGAGCACCCTGACCCGACCAGATCTCCATGGTAGGGTCACTCGCCGCTCCTTTCGTAATCTTCGCCTGTGCATCCCCACACCATTTCTCTGTGCTACAGGCACAGGTGGCTCATCAGCACATGTTTTGTCTGGATCCGCTATCCTCATACTCATCAACTTCCGGCATCTCTTCCATGACCATCTCTCCATATTCCTCTCATCGGATGGGACGATTCCTGTTAGTCCCCGCTTTTCCCTCTTCTTTTTCCATGTCCACCAAATATCCTGGTCCACTTCCATTATCTTCCACGAAATTCTTGCCATCAGCCGAGTTAGTTGGCTATATCCGGTTTGGCCAAGTCTTGTTCGTTGGTTTCTTGTTCGATGGTTTCATTTTCATTCTGTTTTGTTGTTATTGACAGTCGGCCAAAAGATCCAGCACATCCACCTTCGAAACTCCTTATCTTCTTTAGCTGATGTGAAGCTTACATGGACCTCCGTTTGCCGTAGTATAATAATACAACTCTGCATGAGACTCCACAGTAAACCTATTGTCGCGCCATGTTCGTGTCTTTCCGTTGGATGCCAACATGATGTCAACAGCCACAACAACAATATGATGTCCACAAGAAGAAACGACCTCATCCGCGAATACGTCGTCTTTGTCATGAGTGGGTCCTTCGTCTTTCGCATACCGAGTAAAAGTGTTCCCAGGATCCGTAGTGGCCCTTCTTTCGAATGGCAGAGCAATCACTTCAAGTGTCCGTGATTTTGTACTCTCAATGAGGGCAGACTGTTTCTATGGCCCACTTCTCCAGTAGGCCCACTCCTCATGCGGGCCCAGGAGCCACAAGTGATTGTCAACCTTTGGAGAGGAGTGTAGATAATTCAAGTACACACGCAACGGAACAACCCAAGGCGACCAACGATTCGACTGACTTGACAAAATGGATGGACCAGAGAGAGGTAGGAGCTTTCGTCACGGGGCAGATCGTGACAGTTGCTTTTCCGCCATTGTCCGAGCCCTGCCAAACGTCCTTGGGAACTAGCATATCACAATAGGGAGCTTATCTCCCGTCGTCAACGTTTCTGTCTGGTTTCTTTTGGCCAATAACCAGGGTTGCTGCTGCATACTTGCTGCCTTTTTTTGTCCCCGTCCTCCAACCATGGCTCTTGCGGAGCTATGGGAGGAGGAACCTTCTACTCCACGAGGTCCTCATTCCCATGTCGATGGCCCAACAAGTCTTTCCTTGTCATTTCATACCAAATGCAGAGCAGTCTCCAGCCAACTTTCGCATCCAAAACGATGTCCCATTAAAGATCCTGTGGTTGATACATGCTTGGCAGCCCCAATGCTTCATCCCTTTATAACCCAACGCTCTGATCCCAATTCGGCTACAAATCCCAGTCGATACTTCGACTCCCTGATGATGCAGATTCCTTGTCCGTTGCCAATTGATGTATTGCTCCAATGCAGGGGCACGATCTGTTATGCCACACGTCATTTCCATTACTTCCGACACTGCATTGCCGCAAAATTTCCACATCCAACTCCCTACGAATAAATCCTTTTCACGAGAACTTGAATTCCTAACAAGTGGGGTTATTCCTTTTGTCAATAGAGCTCTTCCTCAATGCCCAATCCGGTGACACCTGTACCATGGGTGCCACTATCACGCCCGGATGCACCCCTATCCACCAGTGGCACCTGTACCTTAGGTGCCACCATGACTCCCAACTCCCAGATGCATCCTTATCCGGTGACACCTGTACCTTGGGTGCCACCATCTCCCAGATGCACCACACGGTGCACCCATCCCAACAGCCATTCCCCCTGCAACTATCCCGTTGCAGTTCCCATCCCAGTATTAGATGAACCTTCCGGGTGCTTCCCAACCAGTGAAACACTGGTTTCACCGGTGATATCCAAGGCTGTGGGATTTCCGCTTCGACTCCCTCCACTACCTGTGGGTACTTAAATTGGTAGCGGCTTCCACTTCCTCTTCAACTTCCTCCACTACCTGTAGGTACTTGAATTTGGTAGCAGCTTCCGCTTCCCATTTGTGTTTCCACTTCCGCTCCTTGTTTTAACTTCCACCGCCGCTCCCATTCGATGTACTGTGCTGTTCCTTTCCTAATTCTGCGTCCTTCATGGATACTTGTATATCTGCTTCGGCTTCCACAGCTTCTGCTCACACAACTTCTGTAACTCCCTCCATTTCTGTAGCTCCTACAATTCCCATTACTTCCAGTTTATATCAGTCATTGTTGTCAATGACAAATAGTGATTCTTTGAGGTCTCTGTTTCGTCGTTTTCAAGCACATCGACTGCTTCCCTTGCACTTTCTTGGCTAGCTCTCGCTGAAGCTCTTTCCCATCTATTATTTCTTGCCTCTTTCTGCCTCGAATGACGCGATGTAGCTTCTTCCTGCTCTTGTTGTCGTAGGTACAGGTACTCAAAGCAAATGACACTCCCACAAATCGCTGCATTCAAGCTTTTCCCTACACTACCAGCTCCATTACGGAACCACCAGTACTTCCACCAGTGCCGACATCACTGGGGCAACTCCGTTTCCCTTTCCTTCAGGCTTCCGATCTCACTCCCGTACTGGTTCCCCCCGCTGGGACAGCGGTTCCCTTAGTAATTACTGTTTCCGGTCGGCTATTCCGATTTCAACACGCTTCGTTCCTTGTAGCATTCCATTCCTGGTGTTCGCTCGCTTCGCCATCTTTCTATACTTCTTGGGTCTGATAAACTGTCTTATTTTGCCTGTGGGAGCAAAATCCCACTATCGTAACAACATCCTTACAGATAAAGAGAAAATTATACTACGTTCAAGCAGAGGCAAGAAAGTAACCATGTAAGCGGTAAAATCAGCTTCCGTGGGTCTTGGATGCCCGTGATCAAGCTTACAGCCGGAATAAGACAAATAGTCTATTCTTCCAGCTGCCGCGCCTACCCGCTAGGGCACGGTCGACCGACTGCCCTGGCGCCATTACTCTCGGAATCATGGAGCGGGGGGGGCAGCCCGCTTGTGACAAGGGGCCACATAGACGAACCGCTTTTCGGGCCCCACATCTAGCCCTCCCACCAGCTACCTACAGCCTGAAGTGGTCGCTGTTAGATCGCACCAGAGAGTACCCGGAGGCCATGAGTTACTCCTTACCGCTTACCGCATCACTGAACGTGAAAGAGCTTTTCATGATTGTTGCGGGCAAGCTTGGCGCCGTCAGAGAAGTTGGTGTTGTTTATGTGAGTTATTATTTGTTTTTTTGTTTGAGGTTGAGATCTTCTTGTTGAGAGTAGATATCTTTTTCGTGCGTGTGTTCTCATATCCTGCGCGTGATTTCAGACTGCTTCAAAATGGTGAATGTCCCAAAGGAGCGGAGAACCTACTGTGCCGGTAGTAAGTGCAAGAGACATGAAGTGCACAAGGTGACCCAATACAAGGCTGGAAAGGCGAGTAACTTTGCTCAAGGGAAGCGCCGGTACGACAGTAAGCAGATGGGATTTGGAGGGCAAACAAAGCCAATTTTTCACAAGAAGGCCAAGACAACAAGAAAGATTGTGCTACGTTTGGAATGCAAGAAGTGCAAGACTAAGACGCACATGTGCTTGAAACGTACAAAGCATTTCGAATTGGGAGCCAAGGCAGCCGCCTCTGGTCACCAGTATTAAGCGTATTAGACAGTGATTCATCTAGATGGAACTGGTCTGGGTTGAGATTGTGGAAAAGACTTGGACACCCTTGTACTAGCAGGGGTTATCCTCCTTATACTTATCTATGGTGATTTGATGATAAGTTCGTTGCCTTGACATCGGTGGTCTGCCTTCACGCTCCTACTAATAGCTGCTAATTTCAATTTGACTTGTGCCAAAATCAGCAATCATGCACGCCGACCAATACGGCACTATGAAAATTGAATCGTCCAATCCTGGTCAGCCGATATCATAGGATTGCGAATCACAATCATTTGAGTTGCCTCATCGTAATCAAATGTCATACTTGCAGCGGTAGAATTGCCGAGGACTATTCCACTGGGCTTGGATGCGACACCGGCCACTGCAATGCGTTCAATGACACGGGAATCGGCCTTGTGTGTCCATCCGTGTCCCGCTTCGACTTTGTTGGTCATGGTACGGCTACCGCTCAAATCGATGAAGAAGTGGGCCATCGCGTATTCGTCGTTTGTGATATAAGCAAAGGTCTCTTCATCGTCCATGTATAACTGTCCCTCAGCTTGCAATGACTTGTCAAGAGCCACAAACAACGTGTAGGGATCTGATTTCATCAACTGGGAACTTCTACGAAGCCAGAGCTTGCGGGCCACGATGGAGCCCCCTCGTTGGAAGACTGGAATACTTTCCATATCAACCGGCCAGGGCTGACTCACAACTCCACCTTCGCGGGCTTCGGTAAAGCTTGCGCGCTTCAGCGTATCAGCCTCATACCAGATATCTTCGGCGGGAAACAAGACAGTAACTTCGGTGCAGCCTGGTTCCACAACTGGGTGCACCAGAAAATCGGACCCAAGCAAGTATTGGTGGTCGACTGAATACAGGGATTCAAGTGTGGGATATTGCATCCACATAGAGCGCATCACTGGCATTCCCTTGGTTTCTGCTTCTCGAAAGAGGGTATACCACATGGGCAGCAGGGCGTACCGACCCATTGCAGCCCGACGACATCGCGCCAATGTTGGTTCGTCAAACATCCAAGGTTCCCGTCGTTTGGAATCGTGATGAGCATGCCCCCGAAAGAAGGGTTGGTAAGCGCCCGTCTGCATCCATCGCGTAAAGAGTTCCGCGTCTGGATTGCCAAAGAAGCCACCGACATCGGCCCCAACAAATGACAAGGCCGCAACGTTCAGACTCAACAGCATCGGTGATGCAATCTTCAGGAAACTCCATTCAGCAGTGTTGTCACCAGTCCAGATGGCACCATACTTTTGACTTCCCGCAAAAAATGAACGAGTCAGCACAAATGGGCGGGTTTGCCCTTCAGGGCTGCGTGCCACCAATCCTTCAGAAGTCGCCCGATGAAAAAGCATACCGTATATATTGTGCCACTCTCGATGCTCGTGACCTTGTAAGTTTCGCAAGTCTTTGGGCATGCTCACCTCAGGTCCGTTGAAGACACTTGGCTCGTTCATATCATTCCAGGTAAATAGACTTGGAGTTGATCCCTTATATTTTGAAAAGGAAAACAAGCTAGCCCACCATTCTCGGACATGAGCTTGTGTGAAATCCAAGTACGATGAAGATCCTGGCCAGCACCAACCATCATAGTCCTTGGTCCCATCCTTATCTTTTACGTAAAGACCCTTCGCCGTTGCCTCCTTATGAATTGGGTAGCCGTCGTCGCGCTTAATATGAGGATCGATAATAGTCACCATACGTCGTCCCGAGGCCCAAAGTGTTTCCTGCATCTCTACTGGGTTTGGAAATAACTTGGAATCCCACGTGAAGTAACGCTTGCCGTCGGTGTGCTCAATATCCAACCACAAAACGTCATAAGGGTAGTCCAGTTCCTTAAATTTACGGTGCACTCCGTACACATCCTTTTCATCTTTGTAATTCCAGCGACACTGATGATAGCCCAAACTAAAGATAGGCGGCGTTGGAGCTGTTCCAGTCAAAAGAGCATACTGTTGGTAGAGGGAGGCTGGGTTGCTGCCACCCGACAAGAGAAATAGATCCAGTACTCCACTTTCACTCATCCAATGTGTCTTTGTTGTTTCTGGTGAATTCTTCTCTTCGCTGGGTCGTTCCACGTCCACAAAGGTTTCGGTGGGGTTGAACCAGAATACTCCGGAGGTACCAGTTACGGAGCTTTGACTTACAATCATTGGCACGGCGCCGTACAATGCCATTGGTTCGTCGATTTCGTGTTCAAAAACATCCAAATTATACAGACGATAGGGATCCTTGTAATGTGTATTGGTGTCTTGAAGAACTGCAGCTGACGCGTGTTCTGGTAATCCAAACAAATGAACAGACTGAGGAAAGTGAATGTCCATGCCGACGCTCATAGGCCCGTATGGTTTAGAGTCGTGATGTTGCATCCACTTTTCTTCCCAAGCTCCGTCCAGGTCGAGTTCTTCTCCCGACAACTTGCGATGCTCACCATCAACTTCGTCCTCCTTTTCGGTCACTTCCTTCTTCTCTTCACGGGTTCCATCCGCGTAAATAGCCAAACCATCTTCCCAGTATCCTACAATTTCTTTCTCTGGTTTCGCTTCCCCTTCCTCTTTACCCTTCTCAACATCACCTTTTTCGTCCTTCACTTGCTCTTGTTGTTCACTTTCTTTGTATCGCCGAACTTCGAAACTCATCAACGACTCATCATTCAAAACAATAATGGGACCCGCATTCAAGTCATTTCCTCGGAACATCCAAACCGCAAACGAATCGAGACGAATCAGCACAAAGGTACTCGCATCTAGTTCAAACAAGGCACTTTCACCAAACTCGAGTGCTACAAATTCGGTGGAGGACACCGGATCAGCTGTTGTCATGGCGACCAATCGTTCCAATATTTCATCAGTGTTCTTTGAAGTTTGAGTCTCGGCACCTTCGATGGCCGATGAATGACGAATCAAACGAGCAAATGGCGCCGCCTTCCATTGATTTGGTTCATGCAAGACCAAATCATCATATGTGATTCTTGGTTCCTGAAAGGCCGAACCGGCAACCTTGCCATACATTTCAATCACACGCATGCGAGCAATGCCATCCTGCATCGCGTACACTGCCCATTGCAGTTGCTCTCTGCTGCCAGTCGAAGTTTCCTTGGCCGTATTGACCAAGGTTCCCGTCAAGGTAGGACTTGTACCGCGCACATAGGGATCTAGCACACCAGCAATCGAAGAAGGTTCGGCACGATCTGCCTTGTCGTTTTTGCCCAAAATGTGGAGCGATAAGGACGACCAGACCGAGGTTTTGCCTTTGGAATTCGTTTCGGAATCGGTTTTCTGAGCAGCTTCGGTAGCGGATGGCGAATGGAGTTGAAGACTATCGGCTTCGAGTTGGTATTTGTACAAACTGGATGCTTTTCCGTGTCGGTGACGACGACAAAAGGAAGTTTGCTGACAGGTACGAAATTTCGATCGATCTACCGCCATTGCAAACAACATGGGAAGATTCTCATTGCGAAAACCGGTGATTGTGACCAACAGAACCACGATAGCCCAAAGAAAGGTGGTCATTCTCAGGGAAGATGAAGACATAGCTTTCATGAAGAGGAATGGTCTTTGAATCGTCCTCTATTGTTTCTTCTTGACTTGTGTTTCCTTGTCACTTGTCATACAAATATTGGGAAATGCCTCTGGAAAAGATCTGCAAAAATAAAGACCCACCCCACCCCACAAACGTGGTGCTACTATCCCCCAAGCGGAGGTTGAGTCTTGGTTGACTATGACTGGATTCGTTGTCTGCAATCGGTAATCACTCACATTTACAGCGCTAGGGAGTGTTTCGGAGGTTGTAGTTCACTCTCGATAGGGAGTGTCAATGCTTGTAGAGCGCAAGGGGCCTCAGAAATACATGGCAGATACATGATTGGGTTAGAAATTTCACAAGACATAGACAAGACAGCAAAATACTTAACGAAAACTCACACAAGACATGTCTTCTCTTGCCTGTAGACATCGCGCGCCACGCGCAAAAAGCCACGGAATCTTGTCGACTTCCCCACGAAAAAGATGAAAACGACAAGGAGTTCCGCTCCAACACGATTCCATGCCAATGAGACCGGTCGCGGTTGCCGTGGCCCAGGACATGGACAATGGTGTCCACGTTTCTGGAAGGACAATGGACAGAGAGACGATGACTGGCACAGAGGATGACTCTCCACCACCTCCAGCACCAAGGGTGGTGCTGCACAACCCATACAAAAGGAAACCCAGTGAACAGGAGGGCATGGGTTGCCAAAGCCACAATACGAGCTTTAGGTGTTTGGTTTTTCCTGTCAACACGTGCCCATTGCCCGCACATACCCGACAGGCGTGAAAATATGTCACCCCGCGCGCCTATGTATCTTTCATTGTCATTTTGACCACGACATAGGCATTGTTAAATAAAATGTCTCACCACCGCTAAATCTCTCTTAACCGGTATCGCATTGCTTCGCTTCTCTCCATTGGGTTCCCTCCGACAAAAGATCACATCATTGTTGTATCGGCACTGGACAGAGAGGCACCAAACAAACAAAGCATTCTCCTCCATTGGAACTCCATCAACCATGACGACGTACGAGAACACTGTTTCCCCCAACCAGTCTCCTCATTTCGACTTCAATCTACGTGACACCGTCCGCATGGGTTCATTTGTTCGCTACAAGGATGAATCAATCGAACACATTGCCCGTCTCGAAGTTCGTCAAAATGACAAGTCACTCGACCAACCGGGAGAGTGGGAGGACAGCATCCGACTCAGAATGTTTTACCCCCTATTCAAGAAGGACAAGACGAAAGTAAAGAAACCGAAGCCTCCGAAGCACTCCTTCTCACCCATTCTACAAGGTGTCGGATCGCAACAAATCGAGTTGTATGAATCGCACGAACTTGTTTTCCTCAGTTGTTCGGACGAAAAAGACTTGAAGGCATGTCTCTTTCCTGCTTTTGTGTTCACCCTTAGAGAAATGTCCCTTCCAAAGAACGCTTGGGCAAGCGGACTACACAATGTATACATTGTTCGATTTTGGGAAGCCCACGAATGGGATTCTAAGGGCAACAAGAAGAGACTGTTGCTACCCCTACCGGAAGAAGCTGCCCTTGGATTCCCTAATGACCACCCGGACTACATCAAGTGTCCGAAGTCGATCACCCCCCAACGCTGCATTCACGAAGCCATCTGGAATGGGTTGTACGCCTTGAAAAAAGCTCTCAACAAGCTCCTAAACAAACGTAGTGGACAGGCGTCTGAAAAAGAGGTTCTTAGTCTGAATATTGGACACATCCCAACTGAAGCGATTAAGTATATCTCTCAAGTTGCGAACTATCTAACCACTGTGCCATCTCACAAAATTTCACTCTCTGACTCCTTCTTTCATCTCGACCACACCCTCAGTCGGTCGAAGGTGAAAATTTCCTTCAACGCAGGGATTATTCGTTTCCAATCTCAGAGAGAATTGGAAATTCTACGTATGATATTAGGACCCAATTCAACTTATGGGTTTTCTGAACGTCGGCCGACTCTAAAAGATGGCCCAAACGGTATTCCACTCCGCGATGGACACAACCTTGCCGTTGTTGCCAGTTCTGTTCCCCAAAACAGCGAAGAACGCCCCTTCAAGATGCGTACGGTTGAACCAAGAGTCGATTTTACGTTCTCTCCGTACAATGTCCGACTCACGGTCGGATATCAACGTTACCGATACTCCTTGAAGTCTGATGGTGGCTTGGAAGAGAATCCACCATGCCCGAATTTAAGCCGACTTCTACGTGGTGAATTTCTCTGGGAATCATCTTCCTCATCATCAAGTGACACTGAATCGGACACTAATCTGGAAACCGAGGAAGAGAAAAAGGCGACGAAGCAAATCCGTATTGGTGCACAGTTTCTTCACCAAGACGACACTGTCATGGAGATTGTTTCCATTACTCGAGGCGATGGACTTCCTGACTTTCATTGCCGCTGTGTTGCCGGAGCAGCATTTCAGACCAATCACTCCGTAGACAACCAAATGGAGTTCATTAGGTCTGACCCAATTCAACTTCTTGCCGACATCAAGTCTTTTGCCTGAATATCTGGTTATCAAAGCCTAACCATGAGTCTCCAAATCCGAACCACTATACAATGAACGTAACAGATCTTTCTCTAATAGTCCTTTTCTTACAACTCTGGATCTTCTTCATTATCCCATACATCATTGTCCCCATATTCGTCTCCTAGGATTGTAGAACCATGTACAATTGTGCCAGCAGTGGTAGGTGTAGTTCCCGGATTGAAGAATTCCCACTCATCCAACTCTGCCACGTCTTCCATGTCATCTTGGTTAGGTTCTTCTAGAGGTACTTTCCGTTGACAGAATTCCATAGTTCCGCCATTCTTTGTAACCCAGTCCACGCGTCCCGTCCTGTTTGGTTTCCCATGTTTCTTGTTGTTTGCCACGATCTGTTCCCAAGTGTACCCGCATAGGAACAGCATTCGTCTCTGCAACCACCTGGCCATTGGCTCTAACCTTGTTTGACGGCCGGTTCCTTTATTGATGCTGCCACCTCTTTGGGTGCGATGAAAGTAGAAAGTTTTGAATAAACTGTTGAACGCTGTGACAAAGATGAGATGGGCAAGGTCTACAACAGATAGAGCTGTTCTCGGACGTTCAGTGTACATGTAGCTGTTCCCCGTCTCTCCAAAGACACTTACCTTCCCATCCCTGTTGTGCGTGAGAAGATAAATTCTTCCAATGTTCCAAGTATTCATGGATGTGTCCTGACCCTATCAGATGGGCGTAGTTAGTTACACCGTGCTCTCCATTTAGGACCACCCAGGCAGCGAAGAAGCGGTCGGCGAATCGCTGGTATTCATCAATCTCTGCGTTACTTAGATCATTCTTTCGATTGAGTATCTCCATGGATGCTCGGTAGTTTTCCAAACATGTCGACCACTGTTGTTGCTTCGACTTGCTTGCTATACAGACTGATATGAGCTTGTCCATCAATGGTAGTACCCTCCTGATTCTCACATTGTCCATAGTAATCGGACTGATAACCTTCTTGGTTTCGTCGAATGGCACTTTCCAATGTGTTGGGAAGTCAACAGTACCGAGAATGTGCAAGGACATGGTCTCATTCACTACTTGTAGGAATCCCTGTATCCGGTCACCAACATTTCCTCGTTTGTCGGCAGGTAGCTTCTTTTGCAACCATGGCAGGTCTCCCATTATTGCATCGTCGAGGCCCTTTTTTAGGCACATGGTCAATATTTTGATTCCCATGCGATTCTCCATGTGGAGAATGCATGGAACCGTGTCAAGTAAGTAGACCAATGCCGTTGAGTGCTTGGACTCGTTGAAGTCACCAATGACTCTAGTTGCTTGGTAGTACTCCCATTCTCTTATCTGTGAGGTTTTTAGCCGTTGTTGCCTTTCTTCTATTGTTCCTCGCAGCTCCAGCTTGCGAGCAAACAAGTCGTTGGTTAAGTTCTTGGCGTACTCTTGGCGTTGAGGAGGAGTGGCCTTTGATAGATCGAAGTGGATACAGGAAATATCTGATTGTTGGTTTCCAGCGGGTACTGATCTGGGATCGACCTTCATAGTGATCTTCGAATCGGCCCAAACCTTTTGGAGATTCTTATGGATATTTGGCATCTCCTTCTTGAATTGCTTGACGTCTTCTTCTAGGGTCGAAAGAAGCTCCTTGGTGCACATTGTATGGTGGTAGCATTTAATTTCTGGATCTTCAAGACTCCCCAACTGTTTACATAGTGTACACGATTGTTTTACTTCTTTCGAATTGGGCAAATGTAATTCTCCACTGCGAGCAGTGCATTTGGAGCACGGAAACGTTGCTTGTTGGGCCGCTCCACCCCTACCCAATAGCTTCCACTCGCACGACATATCGCAGTTCGTGCAGATGCGGAGCGGACAGACACGGAATTTGGTGGGAACTACAGTCCTCGCCCCTTCCCTTATCTCCTGAATCATGTTTCGGAAGATTGACCGAACCAAACCCTTACTCTCTGGCCTACATACACAAACCACTGGCCAGACGCTGTTTCTTGATTGGGCGAGACTGTTTGATTGGTCATTGAACTTCAAGCCACCTAGCGTGTGGCTTAGATTCTTGGTGAACAATGCCCCATCCAGACTTTGTGCCAGTCGAATGGGACGCCACAAAGCATCACCATAGAGGCAACCACTCGCAACCAATATCCCAGACATCACGTCGGACGCTCGGAATGTGAACCCTTCCGAACCATCAACCTTGTTTCTCATAAGTTTGTAGGGAAAAAGGACCGACCCAAACTTTTCTACTGCTTTGGCACACTCTTGAAGGGCTGAGGTGCTTGGTAGGAGTGTTCTCACTCTCGGGACGTCATTTGTCTCTACGGACCGAAGTACTTCGATGCCGCTGAAGTTTAACCGGCCTCCCAAAAGGTCCATTTTCTTCAGGATGTTGTAGGGCGTGAAGATATGGTTTTGTACATATTGCCGGAAAACACTGTAGGCCGACTCAAACAGCAGTCCGCCGTGGACAGTCTTGTCAAGACAGAGTTCTGCCACATCGCGGAAGCATTCACTAGCAGCCCGGCTTGAGGAATCCATGTTTTGGGTACGACTTTCAAGCAAGTATTGGATGTGTTCTATAAGCTTCTTACGGTCCTTCGGGTAGTAACATGACCGTGGCAGTTTGGTCTGAAAATCCTTGCGCTTCCAGTAACCGAGTTCCTCAGTCTTATTTTTTAACTTGCGCTTGCATTCTTCCAGCTCGTTGTTTGAGCTTTCTAACAAGTCTACCAGTTTATCGATTCTATCCAACAAGGACTTCTCCCTTGATGGAGATAGGGGGTTTGGGTTGGAGCAGTCTTCTTCATGAACAGTGTTGACTTGTGGAGTCTTTTGACGGTCGTCTTGGTTTCCTTCTCGTTCTTCTCGAATGAGCGGGGACGCTGAATCTTTTGCTATGGAGAGATCTTCGGAGGCCATTGGTTCGGAGGAGACCATGGGTTCGGAGCAATCGGATTGTATTTCCATCGAGTTAAAAGGTGGTAACTCGTCGAGTTCGTCAGTGTCTTGGTCTGCCCAAGGGGGCAAGTCATCAAGGCTTTCGTCGTCCGGGATGTTGTCAGGAGACACATCTTCTGGATTTTCCGAGTGAACGTTACAACTTGATTCGTCTCGGTCCTGGTCGTCTTCGATTGCTTCAATGGTTTGGCGCATGAGGAGGGTGTCGAAGTCGGGAGATTCGGTCGACTGAGGACAATCTTTCGGCAACAAGAAATCATCAAGAGGCGCCGGTGACTTGGGTGAGGAAGAGGGAGTGATGGTCTTGGAGGGAGGGCTGGATGTAGTTCTTTCTTCAATGGGAACACAGAACAGTTCCGAGGGAGGAGCTTCCGGTTTGTGTTTGGACTTGGGGTCAAGTTGGGTCGGTTTGAACCAGTTCTTGTGCTCAGCTTGACAGGCATATCGTCCGTTTTTCGTCTTTCGATTGATATAGCACTTCGGACGGTTTTGTTCTTCTCGGTCAGCTTTTTCGCATCGACTGCAGAAGAAGAATGATGGGTACTTCTTGTAACGTTGTCTCCCATAAACAGAGCAGGGAACCTTGTCCATGTCGGCACAATCCAAAAGAATTTTGGCAATTCGTTTGCGTACTACAGAATTGTACTCACAATCTACTTCGGAATCCTCTCTTTTCTGACGGGTTTGTTGGTTTGGGGAAGGTATCAGTTGTACATCTTTTCTGGCAATCTCAAGAATGGCGTTGGTTTCTTTTCGTTTCTCGGCATCGGCAACACGACGTGACTTTCGAGTCGGAGTTTGTCGTGAGGGAGAGCTGTTGTTCGGTGGTTGGCGTTTGTTGGACCGTCTACGACCCATGGCGATGAGTTGGAAGAACGACAGGTATATTCGATGGCTCTAAGAGACAATCATCGACTCATATTATCATATTGTTCGTAGATGACATGGTCAAGAAGGGGTTGGAGGCAGTTGAGGTCGGCACCTACATCGTCGAATAAAACACGATCAATAGGCGACTGAGGTTTTGTATACTTTTAATTTCTGTATATTTTTTATATTCGGGGGTGTGTATGGATCGCTGGGTAGTTTTGTGTGAAAAATTGTGAGCCGCAAATCCAATGATATAACAATGGTGTAACTTCGACCGGTGGTAGAAAGGTCAATTTTCAGTCTTACTGTCATCGGACAAAACAGTGTGCTGGATCGGTTACTCAACGGATAGATGGAAGTGGTCCGTGACAAATTCATTGGAAATTCGGTTAATGGGACCCGAAGCAAATCGGATGGTCTGTTGGAAGCAAATTTTGGGTCTTATACTTAACAAGATTCAAAGCATTCATTATTTCAGAGTATATTTTGGGCTTCCGATGTGGTACTGGGGAAATTGGGGGTCGTCCTGCGCGCACTATATGCACCTTATGCTCGTATTGAACGACGAAACAACCAAACAAAACGGGCGAAATCGTTAGCACAACACCAAACAAAGTCAACAAAGAAGAAGAAGGAAGCAAGAAGACGGAACCAACTCACCCTGGAGAAGAAGAAGGCATTTGAGGAAGACAGGGACTGCAGAATCTGTTCTGCCAAGCGTCTGGGCATCAAGCCCCCCAAACGATCTCACCACAAGTTTTGCACCAAGAACACAAAGACCAAGGGCATCCCTGATCATCTGGTGGAAGCATTGAGAGAGGAAGAAAGGCTGAAGAAGGAGGCAACAAGGGAGGTGACCTTCAAGCCCATCATCATGAGCCAAGAGGAATTCAACCTCTTCTTCCAACTCAACAACAAAACAGTATGTGAGGCTTCAAACGAAGCCACAACCATAACGGCGGCGGATATTGAGATTTCAAGTAAACGGGGAGGAAGGAAGAACTGTGTTGCGCGCACGGATGCTCTCATCAATAACAAAGTTTTGTCTTCGGTTGGGTCAGCGGAGTATGTTTTTATGACATCGGTACTCAACAAATATAAAGAAATCACGCCAGACAGTTCGATTACATGTCCAAAGATGATTTTTGCGCTGGCCAAGACGATCGCTGAGACTTGTTTAGAGAAGAAGCGTGACCTGTCGTCACTTAAGGCATACATGCGCAACATGGAGTTCTGTGTGCCCGACGTGCGTGACAACAACAATGCCCTGTGGGACTCAATAGTAGGGTGCAAATTATACATTGTGGATTGGGGGCTATTTCTACCGGAAGAATTCAAAAATATTGGGCTCAAGTGCCCAAAGTGTAAGACTTGTACACTAAAAAGAGACCGCACGAACCTGTCCAGGAGCAAGAGTTTGTTCCCGATTTTTAATCTTGGTGGTGCTCCACACTACGCCCTGGTCACCAACTACTACTGCCCGGAGTGCAAGGTGACGCATGCCGGCAACGACGGCGCACTTCTGAACATGACGCCCTCACATTTTCAGAAATGGTACCCAGTCAAGGCAAAGTGGGCTCGAGGTGCACAGCACTTGGATGTCATCTCTACAACCATGATTGAGGAGTTGATGATCACCCATGGGAATGGGGATCTCGTCAGTGACCTCATATATGCTGCAATCAATCGTGATTATAGAGACAGGGTGACTAACTATATGTCCTTTTGTGACTCTACACATCAGAGGGCCCACGACTATCCAGAGAAAGATGGAGAATGGTTGACCAGGTTCCCTCCATTGGGTGAAACCATCCGAAAAGCCTATCTAGAGGCCAGCCAGAGCACCTGGAATCCGTGGAGATTGAGCGACAAAGACAGGCACACGCGCGAAATACAAGCAGTCAAATGCTCGACAAGCTTTGCTCAAGATCATACTTTCCAAGTTGTAAAAAATTATCCCAAAAGGATACAAGCCGAGGCCCTGTTTGATTGTTGTAATGAACATGGGGAAGTGCTCTTGGCTATTCTTGTCAAAACTACAGAAACCAAGCATTTCTCACATGCCGCAACCCAACTGGCCAAGCGACCAGGATTCCGACCATCTATCATGTATTCGGACACCTTCCCGCACAAAAAAGGCTATTGGGAGGAATTGTTGGGTAAAGGCAAAGAAGGGAATAATGTCCAAGGTAGACTGGGCCTGTTCCATTTCATTCGCCGAATCACTAAGACCATGCGTCCGAGTCACATAGACTATGGTGATGCAATGCGTGACCTCCTCGACTGTCTATACGAGTATGACGACGGCGACTTTGGCAGACTCGTGACAGCCCTAAAGAATGGAGAAATGTCGGCAACAGGTGAGAAGTACAGTGACAAAGGCATTGCAGAGATGCGCCAAACAAAAACCTTTCGACAAAGGTATGGAAAGTACTTACGGAAGAAGATTCGGGGGAAACAGGCCATCACAACAAAACTAGAAGAATGGAAAAACAAGTACAAGGTGAGAGCTTCCGAGGGTTCGAGTCCAGCACGAGGGAGGCTTGATCCGCGTACACAGCAATCTCTGTTCACTGCTGAAACGCACCAGGCAATCGAAAACTGCAAAAACAAAGCGGAGTTCTTGTCGGATCCACTGCCAACGAAGAAAATGTATCGTGAGATCAAGGCCCATCCCAATTCAAAGCACGGGTTGAGTGAGTTTGTGTCTTACCGTGGTGAAAGTAAGCTTGAATCATGGCACGACGACCTTGCCCATTGTGGGAATGGAGGTATGAACGAGGCACTCAGCGATGTGCTGAATCTCTGTGGAACAGCACGATACAACAAGAAAATACGACAAAACGTCCGTTTAGCCAATCTCAATTCGCAACAACGCAACAAGAAAATGCCTGCAGCATGGGAAGGAGTTGTGAGTCACTGGAATCACTGCGAGTTGGCATTCATCAACAAGCTTGCCGTTCGCTGCGGGGCAAAGAAACCGTTCGACTACGTGGAGGACTTACCGGACGACAACGGTGAACGCTTCTTCTCGGAATATCTCTCAATCCAAACAGAGATCCAGCAACAATGGCCGCTCCAATTCTTCCACAATGACCACTGTCCCTGCAATGGCTGTTCCAGTTATCTCCACACTAAAACACAACTTGCAATCGAAGAGATGGGACACGATCATGAAGACAACAACGATGACAACAACAACGGACAGCATGACGAGGAAGATGAATCAGATGAAGAGCAAGACATGAATGAAGAAAAAGAAAAAGAAAAAGAAAAAGAAAAGGAGAGTGACAGCGAAGATATCAATATGGCAGATGAGGAGGGTGAGACAAACAGTATGCAAGCTGAATCATCTCCAGTGGCCGCCCATTTCCAGCCTGCAAAGAATCCAAATGCAACAACAACAACAACAAACATTACCATGCCTCCAACACAACAACAAATGATCCAGCACCAAGCGGTGCCATCCATGCAACACAACCAGACCAAGGTCTATCACTACCAGCAGCAATTGCTGCAGCAGGCAGCTTTCTTGTCCACGATCCTCTGCCAGCAAACAACGGCCGTGCCCAATCCGGCCCATCAACAAATACTGCTGCCAAATCAACCACCACCACAATTCCCCCCGCAACTTCCAACCAACAACTGTTGCATCCGCAACATTCAGTACTGGAATCGCCCCAATCGAAGGGGCATCCCACCGCATGACAAATCATGCCGAAACCATGCGAGCAATCGTCTGTATTGAGAAAAAATAAAAATAGTTAGTGAAATGAAAAAAGCAACATGATTCGGGCACCAGCAGTGCTTGAGCACTTACCATGGTGCTGTTACCAGAAACAGAAGAACGAAAGAAAACAGTATTGGCAAGAACACAACAACAGTAGTGAGAAAGCCATCGTTGATAAAATAATGAGAAGATCTGCAAATTTGCGTGCCGTGGAGTAGCTAGCCATTTGCAAATCTTCGCGCAGTATACGGCGTTTTAAGTATGGCTAAAAGACACACACCGGCAATACGAACAAATGTCACAAGGCATATGTGAGGCTGACGTTGTTTTACATAGGCAAAAGACAGCTGCTCTCAGCACTTACCGTAGAAACACTCGTACGTTGACCGTGGGGACCTGCCAAATCCCCTCCTCTCTACTTCGTGGTCCACCACGTACTCACCACACATTGCACACAGGGGAAGAAACAGTGACAAAGACAACAGCCAATTAGATCACATTCTGATAGCGGCAATCGCACGTTCTCGACGAAGGGAATCTTACCATAATTTCTTCCTTCTTTTTCTTTTTTCCTTTTCTTCTTCTTTTTTTCTCCTCCTTTTTTCCCCTCCTCTTCTGTAAGATCCCCCTATATTTTCGAGAATTGTAGAGGTAGTATTAATACTTCCCGGTGTCGAGTCCTTTCAAGGAGGGACTGCCCGGCGCGGAGGGTAGAATGACGAGGAGGGCAATGGTCGAGGAGGGCGCACGCCCGACAAGACAATTGCCCGTCGAGTCATTCTCCCGACAAGCCGGGCGCGCCCGACGCGAGAGGACGGCCAGACACAGGGAAGTAGTAAACTTACTCCCTATCAAGCTGTGTAGGTAGTGAGAAATTCCTCGAAGCCATGTCACAAAGTGTCACACAAGTGTCACACACGAGAGGGAAACCGCGCGACTCGCACGAAACTACTTCCCGGTCGTACAAAAAATTCCTACTGTAGTATAAAAATGTGAGACGAACTACCTTCACAGTCTGGTATGGAGTTAGTATTAATACTTCCCGGTGTCGAGTCCTTTCAAGGAGGGACCGCCCGGCGCGGAGGGTAGAATGACGAGGAGGGCAATGGTCGAGGAGGGCGCACGCCCGACAAGACAATTGCCCGTCGAGTCATTCTCCCGACAAGCCGGGCGCGCCCGACGCGAGAGGACGGCCAGACACAGGGAAGTAGTAAACTTACTCCCTATCAAGCTGTGTAGGTAGTGAGAAATTCATGGAAGCCATGTCACAAAGTGTCACACAAGTGTCACACAAGTGTCACACACGAGAGGGAAACCGCGCGACTCGCACGAAACTACTTCCCGGTCGTACAAAAAATTCCTACTGTAGTATAAAAATGTGAGACGAACTACCTACACAGTCTGGTATGGAGTTAGTTAGAAGTTAGAGGCCTCTCTGCTCGACCTCTTTAGTAGAGGAGAGGCCACGCAACCTTCTGCGACCTTCCACAGAATTTCTTAATGACTTCTGGGAATCAAAGTAGACACAAATCGAACGCTAAGATTTTTGAAACATTCTGTAGAGGTAGTTCTAATAGTAGAGTATTTGTCTAACTAGGACGATGACGAGAGATTGCAGTAAAAGAGGACAAGCGATCGAAAACGTTTTCATGATGGGACATGACTTGGTGCCATGGGAAAAGGCCAGCTACCGATGGGTCGAGAACGAAACGCTCAACAAACCGGATGGTGTAAATCATCAAAACGACATGATAAAGTGGGTTATATGAGAAGGGTACTTGTTGTTCTTTGTGATTGGTACCTGAAGCTTTGGCGAGGCGCAGCGAGCCCTGACCACGACGACATGACCGAATGCCGCGTTTGGTGCGAGAACGGTGAGAGAGACATCTTTGTCGTCTCAACAGCCTTGTCTTGGCTCACTGGTTTTGTCGACAAAGGTTTACCCAGCGGAGATGGTGGTAAAATGCCATCCTTGCGGTTTGCGGGGAGATTGCGGCGAAGTGCCCATCGGATCCATTGACTAATTGATCGGTCACGCTCCACCACGTCCGCGTCATTCAGGTCAAAAGGGAATAGATCGGAACTAGAAAGTGCACCTGCGCGGCCGAGCTTTTTCATTGCCTGGCGACGCATGTACATGTTCTGTAGACCAATGGAACCACCACCTCCAATCACTCGAAGAACATCACCGCTAGGACCTGCGCTAATGTTGTCATAAAGCTCAAGCAGTGTCTTGTCTAGCTCCGCCGGCGAGAGTCGTAGACGTAGCTTTGGAGACTCTAGCATCTCATCGATTTCCAGGTCAAGCTTCTTTTTCAGATCTGCTGCCAAACGCTCTTTTAGCTTCTTCGGAAGCACCCGATTCTGACGAATCTCCATGGACAGCCTCGAGCGAAATTGCGTGAACCGCCTTCTTGTATAATGAAGCGTCGTTGAAATTTGTTTGCGTCTCGTCTCATTTTCAATTAGAAGAGGAAGTGGAATCTCTACTCCCAACTCCTCCATACTTTGAGCCTCGGCAACAGGTATACACCCTGCCGCCTCAAGTCGCTTGGTAGCAGCTCTCCACGACAGTGCATGCAAGTATTCCTCCGAAAGAGGCTCCGGTGAATGTGTCATTGCGTAGAATAGATTGCCAACAAACTCTTCTTTAGAAGCATAGCTCAAGCAGTTGGGGAACTGAGCAAAAAAGTCATTTGAGACGTGGGAAGGCACTGGAGACAAGCCAACATGTAAAGAAAGGTGATGTATGGTGAGGTTAGCTCTTCAACGATGGAATGGAGGCTACTGATTCCAACCACCTACCGATCAAAAACTTTCCCATAGCAAGTGCCTCCGCAGAGGTAGTGCACAGCACCTCCGACGTGGACGGGTTAACAAAAATTTTGTGTGTATCTGCCAGTTCGGCATGATCCAAAGGCCCATGAAAGGGCATGTCGAGATCAAGGCTTTTAGCTTTTGCTTGCGCAGCATCCTTGTCTGGTCCCCCTCCATACATGTCCACTTTCACCTTGGTACCAGATATCTCCTCAAAGTATTTTAGAAGCTCCATCAAAGAACCAAGTCCTTTCGACCACAACATTTTCCCGATAAAGTATATAGTCGGCTCGACTTCCGCTCCAAAGACCGATGCCTCTGCTTTCCTCGGTGATTCCCGCAGCATCTTACTCACTTCGGATCCAACATCCAGAAACGTTCCACGAACTCCGTGAACGTTTTCAACCAGCTCTTTCTCGGGTGCAACCTTGTCGATGGTTCCTGAAAGTTTAATGACACGGTGACAGTGTGCTCGGCACATCCATGAACACAGCAAACGCATTGCTGGGGCACGAATAATGGCAGCCGGTTGATCCATGGCGTATTGAAAGTAATTTGTATGGAGGATACCAACTACATGCTTAAACTTCTTCGTCCAACTCTCACCTGGAGCTCGATACCAGTTCTGATACAGCGTGACAGCCTTTAAGAGGTATTCTGTGAACATAGCACCTTTACAGATATCCTTCTTTTGTACTTACCAAATGCTCGGGCTCCTCCAAGATACATATATCAACTTCGTCAGCAGGTATCAGTGCCGTAATGTCTCCCATACTGTAGATGGAATTCTCCGCCTTGTTTTGCCATGCAGTATACCACCGAATTCCGAGGTTTTCGCTCGCTTCAGGCATGCCAGCAGATTCCCTTAGCCAGGTTCGAATATAGTCTTCTTGATCTTTGCTCGTTTCAAATGTGTTGCCAACTCCATACACTCGCTCTTGATCAGCCCGACGCTCTAACCAAGGAAGCATAAGTGTGACACTCCCTCCCATCTCCTTGCGTCCTTCCAACATATACGCCGCTCGCAGAAGTGGATTGACCGCTGTCCCAGTTCTCCATGGAAGAGAGGCGGTTGTAACAATTTCGATACGCTTTGATTTATCCGACAAATCTGTGTGTGGCAGCGCCAATTCGCCATTTGGAAGGGGGGAAGGGACAATTCGCTGTCCACTCACGTAAGATTCTCTTTCACTCATTTCGCCTATTCTTGTCTCTGTCTTTTCACTCAATTCGGTGGCATCATCTTCGAAATCAGAGACGTAAGGTTGCACTGTCAACATGTCCGTGTCCTCTTCGTCCTCAGCGTCCAAATCCATAGAGAAATTAGATTTCGATCCTTCGCTGTTGTATAAAAGAGGCCTTCCATAGTTTGCAAGCATGTACTCAGATCCAGATTCTCTTTCCACTTCTTGGATATATTCTTGAACCTCATCCGCCCATTCTTGCAACATGCGCTCCCAGTTCAGAAAACCCTCGAACCGTGGAATTTGAACAACACGCGGATTCGAACTTCCCTCCTTCAACAGGGATTCTTCTTCCGCGCTCTGCACTGCATCCACGGAACTGGTCATGTTCGGGAGGACTTTGGTATCGGAAACGACGGACCCTTGGTCCTGATCCAGGCGTTGTTTCCATCTGCTTAGCAACGGAGGTTCTTTTTCTGAAATCAGATTGGACAGTTTTTTAATATCTTCGAAGGTCTTTCTCCAGTATTGTGTTCGTATTTCTTCGTCCTCAGGGTCTTCCCGAGATTCTAATTTTGATTTGATCGATTGAGCTAAATCCGTGATTCTGTATTGGCTTGGTTGTTTCTCCACAACACCATCCTTTTCAATTTTCTCTTCACTGCCATCTATCGGTTCAGCTTCGCCTTTTCTTATCCATGTCAGCAACAGCACATAGAACAAAGGCAAGAGCCGTAGAAGAGTCGACATCATGTAGCCAGACACCAGAAAGCAATAACAAAACTCTCACACAATGACAAAAGTAATGGTCTCAAGAAGTGGGGTGTTCGGGCAAAAGTTCACGGGTGTCATGCGTGTCATCTGTCATCCTCATTTTTTCCATTTTTGGTGTTCTTTGTCAAGAAGGGGGAGAACCCTGAACCCTAAGAGAAAAGCAATCCCTCGCACATTCTCCCCGTTGTTGATGTTGCTTCTGTCGCTATTCACTATTCATAGGAGTAGCTCATAGAGAGCTATGGTAGACGACCCACGTCATCCATAAATGGCATCAAATCTGTCACACGCATGTGCGCCTTTTGCATGCTGCATTGTGCCGGTGACACCAAGACGAGGTACTCCTCTATGACAAAGCAAATATCAAAGTTACTACTACCCTACCGGTAACTGAAATGGACCCACCTTTCTAGGTTGGCGTGTGGTGTTTCCGTGAACAAAAAGAATACTTGTTCATGGACAGTCCTTCTCTGTCGAAGCAAATAGATCGTTAACTCGGCCACCAGCTTATTAGTATTGTAGAAGGACCTCTGGTATCAGTTTTGATAAGTCTCCTTTCTAAAGACCCAGACTATGTATTTCATTCCTTCCCAGAGGTGCTGTTATTGCATTTACAGTGCACTTGGTAGGGATATGTGATGGAAAGGTCGGCGTAATGTGCATATGTTTATTTCGTTTCATCAAGAGCCGTCAATTTGGCTACAATGTGCTTCGCGAAAGTGTAGTTCCGCTGAAAACGAATAATAATACAGGATGTGAGTATTTCTTCGATCCCACGATAAACTAGTTGTTGGAAGCCTTACCAGTTCATCTGAATGTGAGTTTAACTCGTTGAGAAGGGAAGTCCTTTCTTCTGAAATGGGCACGACATCAAGCGTGGTTTGTACAACATAGTTTGCATAGGCGTCCCGTACCATGAGGAGCACGACACTGCTGTCGCCTCCGTGCATGTTCATTCCAGATGATTTGTCCACCTTCTTTAACATTTCCCGGGCTATAGATTTTCTCTGAGGCCCATTCCCGTATTTGAGGAGTTTTTCCACAACATTGCTGGCAAACTTTTGCCGAGACAAGCTGAGGAGACCGCTCTCGACAACGATAGCAAGGATGGAATCTCTGTCTTCCACCCTGCCGTATTCAAGAACGTGTTGAATGACATAGTTACCATATTGGTCGTCCAGCAAACGTTTATGACTTTTCTGCACTTCATCAAGGAGGTTGTTTTTCCGATTGCTATCACTGTGCTCAAGAATGCGTTGGAGAACACGACATCCAAATGGGTGACAGGAGAGTGTTGTCGCGTTAACCAAAACATCGGAGATGATAAAATCTATAAGTTCACGAGAGTGCTTGGCTTTCTCGTCGTCACCGGCCGATTCTGCGGCTCTGGCTCTAGTATTCATAACTTCGATGCATTTCTGAATCACATGATTCCCATTCTGGTCGTGAATGCAGCTGAGTACGTTGTGATGGAATTCCGACAGAAGTCTGGAGAGATCTTCGAAGTCCAAAGCTTCGAGGGCTTTCTGGACAACTCTACAGCCGTACATTTGAAGCGACAGCTGGAGCATTTCACCTTCAAGAGTATCTCTTATACTGGCTCGGACCTGAGGGCTTCCAAAGTCAAGTAGCTTCTGGACAACGTAGTTGCCAAAGACATCGTTCCGAAGTCTGCGAATGGAAGGGAGAACCTCTCGAACCACAATTTCCTGCTCCAAGACGTCCCCAAGTTCCAACCTTTGCTGAATGAATCGAGAGCCATTCTGGTCTTGGCAAAACTCGACGATATTACCTTCAATTTGGGGCACCGTCCATTGCCTATTCTTGTTTGTACGAAACTCCTCCAAAAGCGGACTCGATGTGGAATGGCCTTTGCTTTCGGTGCGCCTCGACTGATGACCACCCCTTCGCGACCTGTTTCCACCACCTCCACCACCGCTTACGGGAGAGCCACCTCCTTTGTCTCGTGTACTCCTTCCGCCATGAGCCTGCGAGTGGCGTTGTTGATGACCACCGTGGCCAAAGCTATGCTCAACAACATTAGCAAGTTGTTGGGGACTTCGAGTATGGCTCACCGTAACTGTTTGCGGCATGTGAGTCGCCACACCGGGCGGTGCTCCGACAATCACAGTTTGACCTTGACCCGCTATATCGGCCGGCCAATAAGAAATTGATTGTGTGTTTCCGGATGGAACAGGGACTGCTGATATATAGGAACCGTCACTTTGGCGTATCAGAGAAGTTGGGGCCGTCGAAACGATTCGCGTCGGTTGTTGCGCTTGCTCAGATGCCATTTGTCCCGACTGGGGGTGGTACTGAATCGTCGTATAAGTGTAGCCTCCAGCATGTTGCTGCGAAGGAGGCGAGGGTTCTTGAATGTACACAGTTTGTCCATTTGGAAGCAATTGGGCCTGTAGTCTTGAGGGCGCAACCTCGATTTGCTGCTGATAATAAACCGTCTCTGGATTCGACACCACATGCCCTGGTTGCTGAGGTCGACCTGGCGCCGCAACATACACCTGTTGATGCTGTTGTGGCTGCCCATGTGGTATCTGTGGATGTTGATTTCGAGAAGTTCCCGATTGGTAAAGCATCGATGGAAGATCTGGCTTGGCAGATTCTCTTCCATCAAACCCAGTGGGCGTAAAACGTTGTGTCATCACTTGTTGAGGAAGGGACTGTTGCTGGGCGGCAACTCCGGCAACTTGGGGCGGATTCATTTGCTGTACCTGTCCCCCACTTCCTGGAATTGAGTCGAATCGAATGCGCTGTACTTGGTGCTGAAGCTGGTCAATTAAGGGCTGTGGTTGAGTCTCGTGCGTCAGACCAAGGTGCTGTGAATGTTGGCTACCAGCAGGTTGCGCATGGTGATCATAGAGGTGATGCTTATCGGGTAGAGTGGAGCGACGGTCCAACTGACCCGGGAGAGTGTTTGCTTCGTCGCCATAGCGAGGAACGTCATCCTGTGGGAAGTCTTCTTGTATCCAATCCATCAGAGTTTTTGCCGAAGGTCTAAGAGCTTTAGTGGAAGAAGACCCATGTGCTGGCGAATCAAGAAGTCCTGTCGATGCAGGTCTCCTTATGGCATCATTCGTCAGGTGTGAAGTTGGGTGCTCGACATGGTGATCTAATGCGTCCCCAAGTGCCGCCATACCAGGGGGAGGTGCAACCGACTGAGATGAAGGTGTCGCAGAATGACTTCTTTGAAATGGTTCATGGCCAAGAGAAGAAGGTATTCGTTCGGTTCTTGGTGAACCAAAACCCAATCCCAACGTTTCTCCCCCTCCTCCAGTGGATGGATTGCTTCCGGACAGAAAACTCACCGTTTCTGAAGGTGCTGTCGCTCTTCCAGAATTGTCAATCATAGAAGAAAGCATGGCCACTCGGAATGTCTCATTTTCCAGAGCTGGACTGTCGTTGAATCTAGGATTCCCGATGACGGGTGTAGTAGCTTGTGAACTTACGAGAGAAGAAGGAGGCGAGAAAAGGCTGTTCCGATCAGTGATCGATGCGTCATGCTGAGAAAACAGTTTCTATAGGCATTGAGGTCGAAGTTTTCCAAGTGAAGCAAAAAAGGAGTTAGAGGTATCTGAACACCAGTGCAGTGGGAGCGAAGGTAAGAAGAAACAACTCACAATTCCGGAAAGGTCGGATGTTGCATTTGCGCCGGAAGATGATGCAGGAGGAGCCGACGTGCTCCGTTCAATGAAAAGGCCCAACGATCCACGTTGATCTCCCATCATCGGTTCTTCCTGATTGCGGCTATCTGCAATGCCATTGTTCCAACCGTGCTGCATGTTATTGCCAATCCGACATGAGAGGCCCATTTGCGCATCAAGACCCATCAAAACAGAACAGACACACGAAAACTACCGCTCGTCCAGGCGCTTCCGGCAGATTGTGTAGAATGTCTAGTCGCATTTCTGTCGCTTAAAATATTTTTATTTAACAATTTTTCTGATTTCCACACATTGCATAAGTACACGTGTCAACGATTTTTGATGGGGAACGCGTCAGATGGATTCGTCGGGTGTTCTCTAACTATTCCACATCCCATAAACGAACATGGTGGTGCTGGGTAGTCGCCCTGGTGGAACCGGCATGGGCTTAGTTGAAAGTTGAAACGTTCGAAAGATTTCGTATAACTCAAGGGAGAGTGATAGCTTTGAAATGCCTTTTCGTTTTTATGCCATGTGATTGGGTTATGCGTCCAAGCAATTTTTAGGAGTGGACTCTGGACTCTGGACTATCCTCTTGCACAACAATGGTAAATGGATTATTACTTTTGTGTTTGTCTCGCTCAATAATTCCGCGCCTTCATGACTATGAACACTCCTTTGATCAAACTGTCTTCAGATACTTGTCAACAAAATCGGTCCATAATTATTACAGCTGTTGTCAATTGACACCTCTAGTGGCAAGATAACTGAAAACTAGGTCATTACGCAAAGGAAATAAGGAAGTCGCCGGGATTGCCAATTCAAAGAACTAGGAAGTGTCATTCTTCCGTCGTCTGCCAAAGAATACAAAACGCCTCTTCCCTCGAGGAGAGGCCTCCGGGGCTTCGCTGATTGGTTGGTCTTGCTTATCCGATCGGCGCTGGCTTGGAGTAATTGCTCTTTGATTTCGCCTCCCAGCGAATATTTCTCGAACCAAAGAGTCCTTTCCACGGGAGTTCGCTCTCCCAACAGACTCGGCTCGTCCCTGAGAACTAGGCCTATTTCTTGTAATCGTTGCGTTTCTGGCCTTTATCTCGAAGCCTGCATCCGATCCTTCAACCGCAGGTCGTAGCTTCCCAATGTACCTGAGGAGGGTTAACTCAAATTCACCATTTTTCTTACGAACAAAATCCGCGATTTGATCTACCTTCATCCCTGCAGCATTCACTCCATCAATTGCAGCTAACTGATCTCCAACAGAAATTGGCTTTTGGGCGCCAAGTCCATCGGGTAATATCTTCTTAATCCAACAACCTCCTTGGTTTTCTTGGAAAACAACACCCATGGGCAATCGAAGATCGACCACAACAAACTTTATCTCATTAACAATGTCCACCTCTTTCTTATCGTCGAAATCATAGCCATGAATTTTGTGGAACATCCGAGCCGCCTCTGTAGACAACTGCGCAAGTCGCAAATCCTGGTCGGAGGACGAAGCGGGTTCATTTCTTGAGCTATAGGGTTCGGTGAACGGAGAGCTCCCAACAATGTCAGGGTCATTGGAGAACGGATCTTTGGGGAACGCGTTTTTGGCCAAAGAGCGTCGCTCTGGAGAGCCCAGAAAGCTTTCCGAAACATATTCTAAAAGAGAAACATCGCGCGTGGAGGATCGAGGTGATGGGGATCCCGCATTTCTCTGTGAGGTTGACCGCGGCGGCGAATCGTCTCGACTATGGGCCTTGGTTTCTGCAGGAGGTTGAAGCGGCTTTCTCCGTGGCATGGGGTCAACAGATGATTCCATTGTAGGTCCTGTTTCGGCAGTCTGAATTGTTGTTTCGTCGTCATCGGGATTCAAAATTCCTAATGCACCACCAAGGGCACCAACACTACTCTCCATCATATTCCACATACCTGTCAACAAAGGATCTTCATCCTCATCGTTGCTCTCTTTCTTGTTCTTTACTGAAGGTTTCTTGTCCGAGGACCCATCATCCGTGGATTCGAAAGTGTCGTCATCAGGTGGTGGCTTCTCCGGTGCGTCCTTCGGTTTCCGACGACCGGGTTTACTCGCCCTGCCACTTCCGATCAGAAATATATCCTTGAATACATCTTCAACTTCAGACTCCAACGACTTTGTGTAACCTGACTCAATTGAATCATTCGTTGTGTTGAGCTTGTCCCGGGAGTTATTACGTTCATTTTGATACGTGTGAACAGTGTCCACTTTACCAAATGAGACTTTGTTCTTGTTGAGCAGCTCTTCTTGAGCTGTTTTTCGAGCGTTGTGTTTTTGTATTTCAGCATGGCGCTTCCAAGCTTCCTGTGACCGCCGTGGCAGACTTCCTGGAGACGCCGACGCCTTGCGCTGTATCTGGTTCTCGCGTGGTGTTTCGACGGACGTACTGTCGTCACCTTCATCATCATCCTCTTCTTCTTCGTCGTCGTCATCATCAAAATCATCATCATCAGTTGTATCCAAAAAGTTATGGCTATACCGTCGGTTGCCAGTGCTGGATCCTTCAGTATCTTCTTCTCTATGCTTTGACTGCTCGGTCAAGTATCCAAAGAGAGAATCATCTTCGGTCTCGTCTCTGCTTGTGTCATCTTGATTTAGGATGAAATCCGGTCGTCTTGTGCTTCGTCCTTCACGAGGATGAGGAGGTGGGATTACAATATCAAGTTTCTTCTCGTCTTCGCCATCATCTCCATAGCCCGTATTTCTAGGATCGGTTCTAGACCCCAGGGATGCCCTAAGTTGGTTGCTCACATGAGATCGATCAGGCGACAGCTGAGGCGAAGAAGGTTCGTTCACAAAGAGACTTGCATCTATCACGGAAGGACTGATATTATCATCTTCGTCATTTTCTCTTTGTTTAGGCGCTCCGTAGTATTCGTTGTGCGTTGTCCGTGAATTAATCTGCTTCACGAAAGCCTTTGGGGTAGACGGAGGGAAGTACTCTCCATTGTAATTAGACCCCTCCGGCTCCGACACACGTGGCGGAGGCAACTTAAATCGATTTTGAGATAATCCATGGCCTGACTGTTCGAGTTGAGACGGTGCGTGGGAGGGGAAGGAAGCATTCTGGGACAACGTTGGAGGAGCATTGGGTGTGGTCGAGATTTCGCCATGGCGAACACCAAGAGACATGGGAAGGAATTGTTCCCTCTTTTCATGATGGCTCGATTTAGATTCTTGTTTTTCGTCAAACGGTTTGCTGTAACCACTCAAGACCGACGAAGCGCCAACACCTGCAATATGTCGTTCGTCGAAAGGCTTGCTAAAGCCACTGAGTACAGATTCACCTTCATCCGGAGGTGGAGGAATTTGCAGCTCGCTGACCTCTTGGTCATCAAGATGGTATTGTCGCTGTTGTTCCATAAAAAGCCGCTCTTCTTCATCTGCTCGTTGTTGATCTTCCTGTTCTTGGAGCAGACGTTGTTGCTCCTCCAACAGGCGTTGCTGCTCCTGGGAGAGTCGTTCGTAGTCTTGCATTTTCCGTTCTTCCTCTTGATGTTGCTCTCTCATCTTCCATTTATCTTCTTGATTTTGTTCGTAAGATTCATGGTAATCGTCTCCTTGCGGATGAGTTATCTCAGGGGAGGACGCCCGATTATGCTCTAGAGTGGGCCGTTCTCCCATGTCCCGGTCGTTGTTCTGGTGTTCAAGTTGTGGTTGTTGTTCATTCTGTTGAGGCTCTTCATGGTGAAATTCATCGCGATCACGAAGCTGCTTCCTCGAAGGTGTTCTTAGTTCCCCATTTCTCTCGTGATCATGACTGCTATACTTTAGTCTTCGTTCTTCTTGTTTGCTTTGACTTGATGGGGAGCTTTGGATGCGGGTGTTGCTATTGTTGGGGCTGCTGCCAGTGATACTCGTGGTGGTAGCAGGAGGGAACACGTGATTTCGACGGCTCGAGTTTGAGCCATCCGAAAGATTTTGCCAGCGGCTGACAGCCACGCGGGACGACGAAGTGCTGCTCGCAGGAGATCGGCTGCGTGTGGAATGCATGGGCGATGAAGTGGAGGAAGGTGTCCCATTCACTGTGGAACGCGTCCCCCGGTCTGGTGACACCAATGGCAGCGAGCTGCTATGCTCTTGTTCAGCCCGCTGTTGGTATTTTTGTTGTTGCTTCAGCCGAGCACGATTGTAAATGATGGATTGGTGTAATCGCATCTCGCGGTCCTTGTACTTGTTATTAGCAGCGGGAGAGGAAGAATCTGACGGAGAAACCAGACCTGGCAAAGCAGAGGAATCGTTCTCTCTACGACGTCGAGAGGCTCGCGAGGAAGGAGGCGACGAATTAAGATTGCCTCCGACTGACAGAGATGCCACAGTTCGAGGTGGTCCAAATGTATCCTCGTACTGTTGATTGCCTCCGCTGAGCATGCTAACAGGAGATGCCCTCCGTCCGTTCCGATGACTTCTTGCATACGGGTCGTCCATTGTGGAGACGCGCTCTGATTCCTCCCTTCCTTCCCAACGACTTCGTCTCTCATCAGCGTAACGGGCGTGCATCGTCGCCTTTCGGAAAACCTCAACGGCAAAGACAACTCTTCAAGGTCAATGACGAGGACCCTTGGGTCGATTTCACCAACAGCCTACGATTACCTGAAATGAACGAGGTAGCCAAACCTTTAGTGAAGTTCTCTGGGAAGGCCGTCCAATCGTCGCAAATTGACAATCAGTTATCATGCACAAGAGAAGGACGATCATTCTTCGACAACATGTCCTGCACCGTCAATCGTTTCAGGATGATGAAGCAAAATTATTTCACACGCATTCCCAAGACCAACTGTCCATTCAACGGATATATGGTGGATTAAAGCCACCTGTTGTTGTGTATAAGAGAGATAAATAGGAAGTATACCAGGCAATTCAAAGGCATACTATACGAGTACTTTTGAATCATAAATGACGAGCTTAATTAATTTGTTATTGCCCATGAGGCTTAATCACTAAACTCCATACCAAGAAGAAGAGCAAGCCTGCTTCCCCAAATTCCTTGTACAATATTATATGGAAGCTTATAGTATTGTAGGAGTACGAATATCCAACTCCTGCCTAACGCACAGGCGTAACACGTGTCGCCTCGCGCGCATGCTCGGTAGCAGTTTCATTGTAAGGTTACCACTTCCAGTCCTTCGTCATGTGTGAGCCAACGAACAAACGGGTTGTCCGTTGGCATTTCTTGGCATGTGGTAAATGGTAAAATGGCATGTGACGAGTGCCAAGGAAAAAAAAGGCGGGAACCGTTCTATCGCTGTATTTTTCACTTCTCACCCTCCGATGGTCGACGATCTTGTTACGAATATATACCCATGCCATTCCCCAGTAAAGCAATGTTGTTATCTTCCCCAAAGGCCAAAAAGAATAATTATTGCTTTGAGGATTAGGTGATGGGGAATATCATTCGACGTGTGCCGATAGTCGAAATTGAGCTGGGTCAGTGGGCGCTATGCTAATGGATAAGTCCATGCTCATGGACATGACCGACAAAGGACTATTTCTTGTTGCCAACATTTGAATCCACGCTTTTGAGCCCTTGCGTGATGTTCCACATTCCATGTTTCAAGGTTACCGAAAAATCCACTGTGGCCTTTCCCCCACAATCCCCCAGTACTGTTTTCAAGTGACACTTGTTTTCAAGAATGACAACAAACAATGGAACGTCGCACCGAAACTCCAAACGAGACGGTCAACGGAAGAAGCAAATGTACCGTTGGATGTGTCACAAGTACTCTGTCATGAGGTACGATCTTCAAATGAAAGTGGCTTGTCACAACCATCGCGAATGCGGAAGCACTCGGAAAACCTGACAATGAGGAAAGGGCAAGTCGCATCTATCGCTTCTGTTCCCGAGCATGTCGAGTTTGAAAGTAACCAGAAAGACTATGAGCGATTAGATGAGATTCAGGCCCTCAACACGGCTTTGTGTTATCTTTGTTCCATCAATGCTGATGTAGCCCAGGTGGAAGCTTTTCTTCACGCTTTCCCGGAAGCCCTGCTGTTGGAAGGGACAAATCGCTTGTCGGAAGAATCTGCACGGTCCATTGTTGAAAGTCAGCTTTGTTCTTGTAGCTCTTCGAGTGCCTGCAGCCGGAATCGACAAATGATTCTCGACTACTGTCTGTCTCAGGACTTTTTATCCTATCGCCGTCAAAAACAAGACGAGGATCCGTCTGACCAATACAGCCCCAGTCGACGTTTTATCTTTTATTGGGGTGAATTTCGTGAAGACTTGCTTCTTGTGGAACAAGATATTCGGCGCTGGCGTCGTGAAGAATGGTATGTGCGAGAAAAGTTACTGGAATTGACCTTGTCCAAGTACGAGCAGCAGGATATGGAAGACGGGCATAGACAACGCCCATCACGCCTCCGTCGGCTTTTCTGTTCATTGGTGGTTCGTCATAACTCAGTGGCCGAGGATTCGCATCATGGAAGAAATAGGCTTGAAGAAGCAGAAGCGAGAAATCCGTCCGCTTATCTTTTCCATGAGCGTCATTGCCACATTTTGTCAGAGATCAAGCAAGGCCGTGAAACGCAATTTCGCTTGCTGAAGCAGATGTTTCGTGGCATTGAACACCATTCTTGCGCACAAAAGCTCTTTCCTCTTGGCTGAGACGAACCAAAAAGAAAACTCATCGGACAACGTAATATACAGCTTTGTTTACGTTTCAACATAACATATTACCTCATGCATCTATGTACTCCTATAATTTTACTTTATGCTTGATCGAGTTCAACAGCGCTGTCACCTGGCAACGGGAGCATTCGGGATATGTCCAAGGTTCGGTACCACGAAGAGGGTATTATCGAGAGCTTCTCCCATTTATCAACATAGGCTCTTGTCGTTAAGGAATCGTAATTGTTTTCTTCAATTTTGTCCAAAATGCGGCCGTAGGCATCAAGAGAAGATTGGACTGGTAACCGACTTCCAGCGGCCAACATGAATACACCACGTCGCGCTCGTTCGTAGTACGAGCGAGCACGTGCAATTTCAAACTTCATGAGAGCAACGTAATTTTCATCAACACGTTGTTCAAAAATTTGTTCCTCGGTCACACCGAAACGACGGAGGTCTTCCTGAGGAAGATACACACGGCCACGTTGAACAGCATCTTCACCCACATCCCGTAGGATATTTGTCAATTGAAAAGCTACGCCCAACGAAAGCGCAGGTTCCCTGCCGAGATTAAAGGAGCCAGCAAAAATGGGAAACACGAAGTGAGAACAGCGGGTCATGGTCAAAGATAAGCGGCAAACATGATTAAATACCATACCGTGCTATTTCGTCATCGTAACCCGGTGCACAACCGAAAACGGGGAGGCTCATCAGTCCCACCGTACCCGCGACACGGTAGCAATACAAATGGAGTTCATCGAAGCTCTCGTACCGTTCTTGTCCAAGTCCTGGTACATCCATGAGCATTCCACGAATCATATCCATAAAAGGAGTGATATCAAGATTTGGGTACTTCGCGCGCACGAAAAGCAAAGCCAGGTCATACACGTCCTCTACCTCTCCGTACTTCCACAGATTTTCCAGACGCATCTCCCAAGAGCTCAAATCTGACAACATCTCGTCATCGCTGTCACGAGGGGCGTCTACGATTTCGTCAGTGCGTCGACACCACACATAGATCGCCCAGATCGCTTTACGTGCTTCTTCTCCCAACAACATTGTACCCATGTAAAAAGTTTTTGCGTAGGCTCCAGTCACCTCTCCAGATTCTTCAAACGACTTGTCCAGAATGCTTCGAAAAGACGAGATCTGTTCACGTGTGAAGGACGAACTATCCGATGAAAGACCATTCTTCCACTCAAAGACATTGGGCGGCGCAATGGAGCGAATCCATGTCGCACAGTTCTGAATCTGTTCAGGTCCTGCGAATTGCCCCAATGGATGACCAACTTCTCCAATCACGTCGTCGTTAATTCCAAGAATCTGTCCATTTTGAGCTGATGTCGCCATTGCTTGGGAGTTCAAAAGCTGCTGCCTTGCTGCAGCAAGCGCTGCTTCAGCCTTTGAACTTGCTTTCACAGAAGAAAAATCAATCACGTGACCACCCTCAAGCTTCCGTCCAAGCTCCAACTCATCCTGACTGTGATGAAGATTTTGGTTGACGTTGCTGCTAGGGGAGTCGGGTGCGCCAGGGTTGCTGTTGTCGCGATCAGCCGAAGGAGCAAACGAAGCTAGAACCGTTGGAGAAGACATTTGCTTTCTTCTTGTTAGTTGGACCGAAGTAGTTGTCCATGCTCCAACAGAAAATCTCCCCAACAAAACCAGGAACAAACAAAACCTCGTTGGATCCATTTTGAAGCGATAGATGTCACGAAGAGATTATTGATGGTGGGGTGGAAGCAACAACTTGCTCTTCTGTCCAGCTTCTATCGATGCAATGGGCGTTGGAAAGAGTTCAATTGAATTTGAAGAGAAGATTGGACAAGTAGAGAATGCACCAGGTGTCTCTCGTTTGGTGCAACAAGAGAACGCCGATACCCCTCACGCTTTTGTGATGGGTTGTTGAAGGAATCCTGCGTTGTCACTATCGTAAGTAGGACTAAGAAATAGTCAGTAGAAATGGTCAGTCCTGCTACGACTTACGACACTACAGATTCCTTGATCTGGAAACGCTTGGGTGTGACAGGGATAAAAAATGCTAGGGCTACTATGCACAATCTACCCAAGCTGCTCTACGAGTACGAGTAGTAATCCTTTGATATCCGTACGGAGTATGTGTTCTCCTGTTTTAGGCTAAGCTTATTTTAGAATAACTCATACTCTAGAGGAAAGATCTCTGTCTCCTTTCAAAAGCAGGTTGTATGTATGAGATATAGATGCTTCGCCATTACTGCAGAGTAAGAAATAACACACTTGACTATTAAAATGAATCATTGAGTGACCTTACGAACCTTGTCAGCGGTCGATCTTGAAAATGTTTCAAGGTTTTCACTGGAGTTACATGTTCATCATGTAACCACAGAAAAAAGTAGTATCCGGATCTTTGGTCCTGTTGGGACTCTCCTTCTACACATTTTGTGCAAAAAATCGCAACCGAGATCAGGTTTTTGAGCCAGACCATTCAAACCATACAACCTTCATAGCGAACTGGACCGCCCTTACTTTTAGTCGATACTTCGACCTTCCAAGGGTAAATCGTTTTCTTTATTCTTCTCTTGACTGGTTTTCTTCTTCTTCTTTCGTTTTTTGTCTCGCGGGGACGCAACCTGAGACAGCCCCAATGTGACGGGACCACGTCTTGTTCTTAATCCACGTTCTTCGTCCTGTTGACCAAATCCATACCCAGCAACACGTGCACGAACCGTGGCCATTACACGGTCAAACCCAGACACCTGCTGTGGCAGTTCTCCCTCATTACCGCTGACGACAGCAACGGCTCCGTCTTCTGAGGCTTGTACAACAACGCCAGAACCTGATGTTTCGGTCATTTCTGTCTCCGTAACAACTGATTCTCCACCGTCAGGAGCTGAGTCGCCGACTATTCTCTTGCGATCACCGGTACCAACAAACTCACCACTCTCATCATTTGACGCTCCCATCGGAACTTCCGCTCCTTCTCGCTTGGAATTTGCAGTACCTTCCAAATTATTTTCTCCTCCTTCGCCCTCTTCATGACCTTCGTAGGAGTTGTAAATCACTTTACAGCAGTTCTCTTCAGGCGGGGCCTTGGTCCAACCCATTTTCCAACACACCATGCAAAAGAACGCCAGAAGGACGGCTTCAACAATTCCATAATAAAGAGGAACACCAATGGCGGTGGCTAGATCATCACCATCGTACAACGATATCGCAACCGATGTAGCAATTCCGGTATTCTGGTAGCATGCTTCCACAGCGACAGCGACACGTTCCGGTTTTTCGAGCTCATAATGCGATGACATTTTGACTGCAAGGAGTAAGCCCAATATAGCAGGTAACGCCACACCGATATAAAATCTTGCATCTTGATCCCACAGACTCGCCTTGTGATGATCATTATTGCCCGTGGAACTGATCACTACACTCAAAATCACCAATAGGATACCTGCGACATTACCAAGTCGATTAGCAGTCTTGTGAAACCGGGCTTTGTCTCCTCGTTGCTCAGCTCTATAAGAAGAATACAGACCTCCGCCGATACCTGATATTACCACTATCAGGCTCAAAATCAGTGCTGACCAGTCCAACGATCCGACCACATCTTCTGAGTACGTCCATCTTGTGTATAGGATCAGATTCACCGGTAGCATTACCACGGACAGTAAGGTTGAGATAGTTGTCATTGTCACACTCAAGGCCAATTCCGCATTGAAGAGAGAACACCACCAGTTCGAGTAACTTCCACCAGGACTGCTCGTAATTACAAGAAGCGTCACACCATAGGTCGATGGCAATTGTAGAATTTTTACAACACAAAATCCAACGAAAGGTAGCACAAGAAATTGCATCACGACACCAATCAATAATGCCGTGCGGTTTCGAATCTGTTTCTTGAGAGATTTCATTTCCACCGTCGCAGACATGCCAAAAACCAAACAAAACAGAAGGACCGACGCGGCCAGTTCACCGAGTAGCGCCATTTTGAGATATTTTGAATGCACTTCCAAGTCCAATGGTACGGTCGAAAATCTAACGTAGGCAGGAAGTTGATCGCTCCACGACTGGTACGTCGAAGGCTTCGATGAAACGTGATTCTAGTTTGGAATCCGTGAGGTTCTTAGTTCAGATTTAAGTCGATTCAGAAAGTCGCTGATGGCCAAATATCGTAAATGCTTGAGATATCTTGGATGCTTCACTGAAACCGCCTCACACCAGACGGTTGATATCTTTGATACCAGATACCGAGGACCAAAGTTGATATGATGTGTCGGAATTGACAACGTAATACTGTAAAAGGTCTCTATGAATGACAATCTTCGATGATTCGTTTTACTTCGACGAAAGTATGTCGCTTTATGAGCACAAGACACAAGACGTCTTGTACGGGTAAGAATGAAAAAAACGCGCGGTGCATGTCTCCCGGCTTCCGTGTTCCCGTTATCCCGATACAAGAAGTATGTTCTCTAAACTCCTAGTAGCGGTTGCCGCTATGCCGTGTCACGACATCCCACGCCTACGCCCTAGCCTCGTATCTGTGGTGTATTGTGTTGGTATCGCTTCTTTGTCGGTACTCCCCAATCTAATGAGGGGTAGGTAGTAGGTCGCCTTGATTCACGAGTTTCCGACTCTGCTATCTGCCGTAGTACGGTGTTCCTCTCTAGAGGAGTCTACTTCTACTAGGAGTACCTTCTGTTATCATTATTGGAGTACCATCCCATAGGAGTAATTGTTGTTGAGCCGAAGTCTAAAATTAAACGAAGACTTCGAATCCGAGAGCCTTGGACACTTGTGTTATTCACAACCGGCGCCAACTTTCCATTGTTGTCTCGTTGCCAACACGATCTTACGGATATACTACTTGGGAGATTGTCAACCAAACGAAACTCATTTCGATGAACGAAATAATACTCAACAACCATCAAATTGATCCAGTTGCTGCTATTCCACACATTCTCTTTGCAAAGTCATAGATCAAGAGCTGCATCGTCACCGTAATTTGCGGATTCGTTTTGCTAGGTTACCTATCATAAAACCGATGCCCCTAGTACATAGGTGGTCGTCAACTTCACCAATTGAACTTACCGTCAAAAGGCATTGTTGCCTATTAGGGTCAACAACAAAATTGTTCCTTGGCTACAAATTTCGAAGGTGTCCCTGACCTACCGAATCAAGAAAGGACTGCAGGCCCTGCCCCCAGTAGTTTTTTGGTTGCTTTTTCTTCCAACCGTGGCCAACGCGGACAAAGCCATGTAAAACAGTCTTCCAAGGCGCTCTGCGCCGAAGACTCTAATTAGCCTTTTGTTGCTACTACGAATACACAAAACGATCGGACGCGGGTGCATCTGGTCATTCTGCCCACGCTTTTTTATGGACCGATGCGTGCACTTCCCAGAAAGACCTCCTTTGTGCCCATAAGGAAAGTGAAGACTCTTGTGTCAAACACGTGCCCTCGAAAACGAGTGCCAGGAAGCATAGGCTGGTCTCCGTATTGTTGGTAGTTCAGGATAGCAAAATTTGAGTGCCCAATCTGGTAATATTCAGTGCCTCCTGGAGTCGTGGCATAGAACCGAGCAATGTGTTCATCGAGTTTGGCAACTTCAGTCGCGTTGTTTGCTGTCGTAAGGACACACTCAACAAAAGAGTCAACTGAGGTGTTGAAATAAAGATCTGGCTTCCTTGATGCAGTGCCGGCATTGATAAGCTTGGGGTTAAATAGGCGAGTCGTAAGGTGGGAAACTCCAGCAAGAATGATCAACAACTCAAGCGTCAACGCATCTTCAACAGGACCTCCAAATGCCATGTACCGCGTCCAATCAAGGTGTGGCAAAGCAAATTGTAGCAGTTGGCGGATGCCATCGACACCAGCCACCAGTCGACTCGGAAGCGTTGCATTTGGAGACAGTTTCGCAATGAACTCCTGAAACAGCAACTGTGATATGATTTTGTTTTCTTTGTCGCAAAAGCCCTTGCGCCGGAGATCATAGAGGGCGTTGGGATCCGGAACTTTGTACAAAAGAGGACGTATGTCTGTTTCTGCAACTGTAGGAAGGATTCGGTCCACCATCGCAGCGAAGTCTTCTTGCTGACGAAACGAAGAGGAACCGAGGTAGTTGATGACTTCATCGGCTGAATAACTTTTGGCAGCGAGCATTGGCACGAGTTTCTCAGACAACCACATAAGCGGATACACGTGCCCACCTACATAGTTGCGTAAATGCTCAATTAGGAGGTCGACTTGGTCGGTGTCTGCAGCTCCATTGATTCCCGATGCAATACTCTTGAAGTATTGAACGACTCCTTCATCAACAAGCATTTGGTTAGACGTCAAGAACAATTGATCGGTGTCAATCCTTTTCTTGAACCTCTGACTCATAGACTGGTACTCCGGTACACCGGCTCCGATTGTAGTGATTTTGTGGCCTTTCGTGTTCTTTAACAGCAAAGTAAACAGCTCTGCTTCCACATTGTTCTGGGTCTCGTCAATCAAAAGCCAAACCTCTTCTCTGGCAAGAATCAGCGATTTCACCCATCGAATCACGGATTCTCTACTGAGTGCAGTAGCGCTCTCGAACAAGAATACTGTCTTGTTCTGACCAATCAAATTTAGCCCGATCTGGTTGAGCACAGTGGTCTTCCCGGATCCCCTGCATCCGTTGATGTGAACCGATTTTTTTGGTGTGGCATAGTCAATGATTTCGTCGATCAGATGCTTCCGTTGGACCACAAAAGGACCAAACCCGACGTCGTCGAATGATTCATTCTTATCTTGAGGCACAAACGCGTACTCTTGAGATACGCTAATCTCCATCTTATACTGAGAAGAGGGGGAACAAGAACAAGTCGATATGCCGGGAGCTCGCTTTGCAAAAACCTGTGCTTTGTGACGATGGACAGACGTTCTCGTGCTGCAAAACGATGGAGATCGACTCACCGCAATACAAGACGTATTACCCCCTAGCGGGGGTGGTTTTGAGGTTGTAGTTTCTGTGAACCACCCCCATACCTTTTTCCTGGCTCCAGTCGGCCGGCCTATCTCATTCCTTCCACCGCGATAACAACACGACAATCAAACTTTGTCGTTGCTGGTGACCTCCTATGGCCACCCCATCATGATCCGACCATCACATGCTTCATATCGCTACCATGGCAGTGCATTGTGAGGGGCACAGTTCATGCGGGCCATTCTAGGAAATGACCAATACAGTGACGCTGTAATCTGTAATACGGGGACACCCGGAAAATCTTCACAGAGGACTGTAGGTTGACATTTTAGAAAATTGGTAGTACTGTACTCCTCATCTAAGTATTCTATGTGTTATCACGCATGCCTTCTCTCGTATCTAAGTAACCTAACCGGACGGCGTGTGATTTTACTTAAGGGAAACTTCATGTGAAATTTCACATCGACGATTTGAAATTTCGCATCTGTGATGTGAAGAAAACAGTGGCGATAGGAATATTCACACTTCATGTGAAAATTCACATGAATATGTGAAAATTCACATCAACGATGTGAAGAAGATGTGAAGAAGATGTGAAGAAGATGTGAAGAAGATGTGAAGAAGATGTGAAGACGATGTGAAATGTGAAGACGATGTGAAAACAACAAAAATGAGAGTCTTAAATGGGTGAATGAAGGACTATAGAAAGTAGTTACTAGTTCTGCTGGTTTTCCTGATCCTCCGGCACTGGGACCTCATTGATTCCTCGTAGCTGCTCTTTCTTCTTCTTTTCGTTGACTCGTTTGAGTTCCAAAACAGCAACAAACTTTTTGCGGCGCTGCTTCTGGTAGATATGCTCCTTGAACTTTTTGGACGAAAACTGTTTGTAGGATTGTCGCGTGCGTTGTAGCTCAAGCAGTGTAGTCTTGAGATGCTTTCCGTCCGCAACATCAGCACGCAACTCCATCTTGGCTTCCGAGAGATCAAAAGTCAACTCTCCACGGTCATTCTTCGTCTGTCGAGGGTAGTAGGTCCTGTCGAACAGTAGAGCCTCCATCGGTTGATCACTGAGAGACTTGCTCTTAGGAGTCTGCTTGACGTGATCCTTGTAGCGTTGCTCGAACTGGCTCCAAACAACTTTCTCCTTGATAAAAACAGCTGTCTTCTTGTAATGGTCCCATGCGGCAGAAGCTGTTGCATCGATGGGCATCGTCCCGTCCACCAGGTCCAAGATCACCAGGTCCCTGGACTTGCAGAACCTCCAATTGATCCATCCGTTGTTCTTGCTTGGAGCCATGGTGTTTGATTGTTTTGTGAGACGTCCGGGGCCGTCACATGTATGAGTCTTGTGTTTTGTCCGTTCAACCATGCGGAAACGGACGCAGGGATCACGTGCATGGCACAAATCGGCATTCTACCTAGGTAGATACACGCAATAATTATTCGAAGCATGTCGAGATGCTTGTTACTCGGTTTTGTGTTTTCGTTCTACCATGCGGAAACGGATGGACAGAAGCCTGCCTCGCATGCATGGCACAAATCAGCATTCCCTTTATACAAGCATCCATCATTTGACGCATGTCGAGACTCTTTCGACTTGTTGTGGGGTCACGCCTGTCATTTGGTCTCCTACACGGAAACGAATGTAGCATGCACATCAAGGGCTTGACCACGATGTTCCTAAGAAAGAGTTTAAATAGAAGAAGACTTAGGCAATCATTGCTCTATGGTTCTTATCAACTAGATAGGCATCCTCGTCTTTGTTGTTTGGCGCCTCTGACTTGCAAGCAAGGCTCGGTCATGCTGGTTGATTGTTTCTGCTGTCACAAGACGAAAGACGAGAGCATAATGCAGACCGAAGAGGAACAGCAAGAGAACGAGAAAAAAGCCAAAGAGAAAAGGCAAACACTCTTTGCTCAATACGAGTTGAAGCAGATTGTTGGTGACATCGAAAGGTCGAAGCTTCCACGGCAGTCGGTCAGCTTCTTGGAGATTGCAGAGAAAAACCCCTTCTTTTACGGAACCAAAGGCGAGAAGTGACGAGAGCAGCTTGCAAAGAAGTTTAGTTGGTACAAACTTCTGCCCATCAAGAACTACCTCGTCCACTTGCAGAGCCTCCAAGTCTCCGAAGTCAGTGAGACAACCAGGGCAGAGATTGACGCGTTTAAGCAGTGCGAGGGAGACGTTGACCCATCCATCCCCGAGGCGACGAAGATTGTTGAATCATCATCCTCTGCCTCCAGCGAAAGCACCAAAGACGGGTCTGTCCGAATCCACAGGCCGCCTCACAAAGTTTCCGCTTCCAACGACAAAGCTGGTGAATTGTCGGATCAGTTTGGTGGATTGTCGTTTGCACCACCATCGTTTCAGCCAACACCCGCCACAAAAGCCTCCCCAAATCGTCGGCAACAAGGATACCAACGCACTCCTCCCCGACGAAACCAACGGACTCCTCCGCGAAACCAACGGACTCCTCCGCGAAACCAACAAACTCCAGGACGACAGCACTCCAACAGGTCCCCTCTCTTTTCACCCACCACAATGGACGACAGCAGCTCCAACGAATCCCCCGTCGATACATCGAACTGGATCGAGGTCGATGTTGACCTATCAAAATTGGAGAGAAATCGTGAGTTTGAGATTTTTCAACTCCTCGGATTGCGCCACAACAACCATATACGCAATGCCATTCACATACGCAAGCTGATCGCGGGTGAGGATCGACATCTGTGGTCAGCGTCGATCCCTCACAAAAACGTGGACCAGTCCTTGTGGAACAGATGCATCTTATAATACCTAGAACACCTATATTGGCTATATTCCCCAATAGGTAGTTCTATAGTCATGAAGAGTCGCGGAAAGTACGCGGCAGATCAATCGCATATAGCCTAGATTCCTGTACGAATCTAGATTAGGCACGATTGAGTCACGAAGATCTATTCACTCCTAACTTATGTATACTCCACGATCGAACTAGTCCTATGTCTCATAGGCTATGTTATTTATATTCTCCAAGATCCGCTGGACTTAACCGCATCGCGCTAATCGCGGATTGAGGCTTATCAACCGCGCGTAAAGAGCCGCAACGGACAGTCTACGGCGAACTATTACATCTAACTTATATATGCACCTCTAGGTGAGATAGGCCTGTGCCGATGACCCTAGACGGCGATCTTTTCCGTCTAGAAGCCTTTTACACCTCGATCCAAGATCCAGGATCACCTTAATGGGAACCTGGGATCGAAAGGATCCAATCTAGATAATCACTTCATGTAATCACAATATTTTATCATCAACTATTCGAAACCCTCTATTCTATCGTAACTATACCGTCTTTATCGTGTGTGTTTTGTTACACCCTATCTAACCTCCCTTTCTTCCAGCTTGTCAGATTAACAATCTCATCGGCTTGATCACCCGCGGAGTTGTCTTTTCCAAGTTGGAAGGTTGGACCTATCTCTAATCCATCCTCTTATCCATCCTATACTACCATACGACACGACGCGACGGTGACGACTGATTCTACGCGAGACTTACTACGACAAGCCTATGGGACACAAGTGGAGACATCTGACTGACGGAGAGACCGCAGCTACCCGACCACGACCAAGTACAAGTGGAGACAACGGACTGACGGAGAGACCGCAGCTATCCGACCACGACCATCCACATCCGACCACGACCAAGCAATCGACGGACATACGGAGATTTGGGGAGAACTACGAGAACATCAGAGAACGACGACGAGCATCCTACGGAGAACGAAGAACACGTCCGGGGACACAGGGAGTCACTGACATCTAGGGCTTGAGGGAAAGCGGTCTTGAAAGTACCATCCAACCTATCTCTGTCATACAGCCACCCCGTCTCAGCGCCAATCGTTGAGCGAGTACGATATCAAGAACGTGCAAGAGGTCCCTGCCTGGCATTTGCGTTGGACCTGGGGAACTACTAAGAACTGCCTTAGAGAAGCCCGAATCCGCCAGTGTGGCCGAACAGCGACTGCAGAATCCTGTTCGTGCATATCTGCTACGTCTGTTACTGATACTGAAGTCACGGGACCAGGTCAGTATTAGGTGAAAAGTAGGGGTAGCTCGTGTTCTACCATCAAGACCCACTAAGTAAATATTACGCACGCTTATCGTGCTTTTGTGGGATTCAAGTTTCAAGCTTAACCAAGATTCACAAACAAGAATCAAGACATTCGAACACGACCAAATTTCAAGATCTAGGACTAAAATTTCGCGCTACAAGACCAAGTTTCCAAGACTCCGGTTCACACGATTCATCCATTAGACCCAAGTCTATTTGCCCAACCAATTCTTGCGGTCATAATGTCTGCGAGCGGCGATCCCGTTACGCCTATTTCAACCATGTCGGAACGTTGTTGGACGCTGTTCGGAAAACTATGCTTTGCACGGCACTCCGTGATGAACCGGAATTCTTTAGCCTCCAACATCAGGACAATATCTTCCAGGCTCAGGGTAATTCACCGATTACCTATGATAATTATCTTGCGCTGCTCCGTTCTACGGCCTTCAATATCGATTCTAGGCACACGGGCAAGCCTCGTCGTCAAGCTAATACTGCCAATCAGACTTCCTCTAGCTCTAGTTCCCATAACAAGGGGGGACATGGCAAAGGGGGGTCGTCTCATGGCAGTAAGGGGGGAATTCCAATCCAAATCGCATTTCAGTCCCGAAAGAAATCTGGAGTCAACTACCTCCCGACGCTCGACAGGCTATCATCACTAAGAACAAGTCCCAATATCAGGCTAACTCTAGTGAACAAGAAAACTCAGGCAAGATACCCAAGGCATTATGGGATCAACTTCCTCCTAATGCAAGAAAGGCTATTGCTTCTTCTAACAAAAGCAATCGGTCTAGTAATCAAAGCCGTCAGGCAGCTGTACAAGATAGTGCATCTATCTCTGAAACTACCATAGCTACCACGACAACTACACCACCAAGTCCGTCGACCCAGTTCGCGATCCCGCCAAGTCAAGCCAGCAACCAGACACTCCTTAATAATCTCTTATCCAACGCTCGATCTGATAACAGCGAGCGAGTCATCAGCAGTACCGGCGCAATCTACCAACGCGTGTCGGGAAGTGGCTCCACACGGAGCATCAACATGGCAAGTGTTACTTACAGGTGCACGCAAGCCGCAGCATCTACCACTCTGCCTGGCTCGCTCATTGATGGCGGAGCGAATGGAGGACTCGCTGGTGAAGACGTACGCGTTCTGAGTTACACGGATAGAAGTGCTGACATCACGGGAATTGGCGACAGCCATATGGAAGACGTTCCCATTGTGACGTGTGCAGGTGTCGTTCAGACAACACGTGGACCAATCGTACTCATCATGAATCAGTACGCCTACTATGGAAAGGGGAGTACTGCGCACTCTACAGGACAACTGTCCCATTTTGGCAATACGGTTGACGACAAGTCGGCTATGATCCCTGGCCATCAGCAACGCATGGTTACAGTGGACCAATGGGTAATTCCTTTTCAATGCCGCAAGGATTAATTAGGATGCCTATGCACCCTCCTACGGATGAAGAACTAGATACGCTACCTACAGTAGTGTTGACTAGTGATGCCTTATGGGAACCTGGTGTCTTAGATCATGAAATTAATGTCGAAGAAGATGTATATCACGAAGCTATGGAGTCCCCTGAAGAACTAGAGGAGTTCAACTCCTTCGATCCTAGGTACAACGAGACCGGCCACTACCTACATGTGGACTGTGTCGCTCGTGTCCTAGAGGCCTATCAGGCAAGAACACATCCCGGTCAACCTATGGATACCGATGACGAGCTAAATGCTACAGTCAATCCCAGGAATAGGCGTCTCAACAGCTATGACTATGAGAAGCTAAGGCCCTATCTCCTATGGCTGCCCCTAGATCGCGTCAAGAAAACACTAGAGAACTCTACTCAGTGGTTTCGCAACATGTACCGTATTCCATTCAGGAAGCATTTCAAGTCATGGTTCTCGGCCTTCAACGTCCCTCGACGTCATGAGCCAGTTGCTACCGATACTATGTGGTCAGAAGTCCCCGCTATAGATGGAGGAGCTAAAGGTGCCCAAGTCTTTGTTGGACGTACGACCAAATTCGTCGATGTCTATCCTGTCCGTACCGATGGCAAATTTGTCCAGACCTTAGAGGACAATATTCGCCGGCGCGGGGCAATGGATATGCTCATTAGCGATAATGCCAAGGCACAAATCAGTTACAAGGTCAAGGATATCCTACGTATGTACAAGATCTCTGACTATCAGAGCAAACCACACCACCAGCACCAAAATTTTGCTGAGCGCACGATTGGATTCCTCAAGGACACGTGCAATAGAGTTCTTACCTTTACAGGTGCCCCTACCAATTTGTGGTTTCTGTGTCTGTCTTATGTCGCGACCGTTCTCAACATATGTTCGCTCGAATCACTTGATAACCTATCCCCACACCAGAAGTTAACCGGACAACGGCCAGACATTTCTGCCGCTACGTGTTTTCTATTTTATGAACCGGTCTATTACTCCGAAACCGGCCAATTCCCTTCCCCACAAGAACGTAAGGGGAGATGGGTAGGCTTTGCTGATAATGTGGGTGACGCCTTGACGTTCCAAATCCTTAGCGATGATACCCAACGTATCGTACATCGCTCCGCGGTACGGTCTGCTCTCATCGAGTCGGAGCGTAACCGTCCGCTTGATCCATTCGAAGGGGAGAATTCTCAGAAGGCAATTCAAGAAATAGTCCATTCCCGCGATTTTGAGTCGGATGGATGTCCCCCACCACCAGTTTTTTCGCCTTTGGATGAAACAGACCTCGTTGGTCGCACCTTTCTTACCGACCCCACTGAAGACGGTCGCAGATTCCAAGCTACCGTTGTTAGCAAGATACAAGAGCTAGACAACGACACACAAGAAGCTAGAGAGAAATATCTAGTTAAGGTGCCCCACAAAGAACATGATCGTATTATGGGATATCAGGAGCTCATAGACGCCCTATCTACCCAAGAAAGCAACCTCAAGGAAGGTAATACAGAAGATCTTACATTCTGGAATTGGAAACAAATCCAATCGCATGAAGGCCCACTATCCTCTACACATCCTAGCTACAAAGGATCCAAGTATAATCTTGTTATTGAGTGGGAAGACGATTCAGTCACACATGAACCGCTTGACATCTTCTGCAAGGATGCTCCTTTGGCATGTGCCACATATGCCAAAGACAATGGGCTATTGTCCGCTCCAGGATGGAAAAGATTCAAACGTCTTCTTGAAGCTGAAGAACGAATGGAACGATCTATCAAGAAAGCTAAACATAATCATAACAAGATCAAGTACATGTATGGTGTTCGCATTCCGCGCAATCCAGCCGAAGCACTTCGTTTTGATGAAGAAAATGGCAACACTAAATGGCTTGATTCAATGAAACTAGAGATACAGCAGTTAATGGATTACCAGACCTTTATAGTCAAGGGAACTAATGTCTACATGCCTGCTGATTTCACCAAGATTAGATGCCGCATGGTCTTTGCCGTCAAACATGATGGTCGCCATAAGTCACGATTCGTGGCAGGTGGACACCTGACAGACGATCCTGGGGAAAGTGTGTATTCTGGAGTAGTATCTCTCAGAAGTATCAGACTTATCCTCCTGATTGGTGAGCTCAATGGCTTACAGGCTTATCAAGCTGATGTTGGGAATGCGTACCTCGAAGCGTATACAAAAGAAAAGGTATACTTTGAAGCTGGTCCAGAATTTAGAGCATTTGGTCTTGAAGGGTACACTATGGTTATAAACAAGGCACTCTGTGGTCTTAAGACATCTGGGAAACGTTATCATGAACGCTTTGCCGACACAATGCGTAGTGACGGATTCTCCCCATGTCGCGCCAACACAGACGTTTGGATGAGACGCAATGGTAATGTTTATGAATACATTGCTGTATATGTAGATGACCTACTGTTGATCATGAAGAACCCAAGAGAATACCTTGACAGACTTGTCAATGTCCACAAGTATAAGCTCAAAGGTGATGAGCCTCTCAGTTTCCACCTTGGCTGTGACTTTGGTAGAGATCCTGATGGCACACTCTACTATAAGCCCAAGAAGTACATTCAGAAGATGGTCAGTACTTATGAAAAGATGTTTCCAGGGGAGACCTTGAAGAAACAATCATCCCCATTACAAAGTGGTGATCATCCTGAACTTGATGAAACAGATTTCTTGGATGAAGAGGGCATAGCAAAGTACATGTCAATGGTTGGTGCTACACAATGGTTAGTCACACTTGGCCAATTTGATGTAGCAATTGCTGTAAACGCATTATCTTCATACCGTGTTGCCCCAAGAATTGGACACATGGATCGCATGAAACGTCTCTATGGATACGTCAAGCATTTTCAAGATGGAGCTATAAGAGTCAGGACAGGTATTCCTGATTATAGTGAACTTAAAGGAGAAGAACATGATTGGTTGAATTCCATTTATGGAAATATTGATGAAGAACTTCCTCAAGACATGCCGACGCCGTTAGGAAAGATGGTTAGGATTTCTGCATTCTTTGACGCAAATCTATATCATGACCTCATCACAGGACGTGCAATGACCGGCGTGCTGATGTTTGTCAACAAGACGCCTGTAGATTGGTACTCCAAGAAACAAAGTACTGTCGCCACTGCGACGTTCACTTCAGAGTTCATAGCAGGACGTACTATGACTGATCAAGTTCTGGATCTTTGATACACGCTTAGGATGTTGGGAGTCCCTCTAGATTACCACACCTATGCATTTGGAGACAACAAGTCTATTATTACCCAGTCGACAGTGCCTGAATCACAGCTGACAAAACGTTGGAACGCCCTAGCTTTCCATCGAGTCCGTGAAGCCGTCGCAAGTGGGATGCTCAAGTTATATCACATTCCAGGAGCTGAGAATCCATTTGATGTTCTTACCAAGTTCCTTGGATATCAACAAGTTTGGCCTCATCTCAAACCTATGTTGTTTTGGATGGGTGATACCGCCGACATTTCCCCGAAGGGAAGTAATACCTAGAACACCTATATTGGCTATATTCCCCAATAGGTAGTTCTATAGTCATGAAGAGTCGCGGAAAGTACGCGGCAGATCAATCGCATATAGCCTAGATTCCTGTACGAATCTAGATTAGGCACGATTGAGTCACGAAGATCTATTCACTCCTAACTTATGTATACTCCACGATCGAACTAGTCCTATGTCTCATAGGCTATGTTATTTATATTCTCCAAGATCCGCTGGACTTAACCGTATCGCGCTAATCGCGGATTGAGGCTTATCAACCGCGCGTAAAGAGCCGCAACGGACAGTCTACGGCGAACTATTACATCTAACTTATATATGCACCTCTAGGTGAGATAGGCCTGTGCCGATGACCCTAGACGGCGATCTTTTCCGTCTAGAAGCCTTTTACACCTCGATCCAAGATCCAGGATCACCTTAATGGGAACCTGGGATCGAAAGGATCCAATCTAGATAATCACTTCATGTAATCACAATATTTTATCATCAACTATTCGAAACCCTCTATTCTATCGTAACTATACCGTCTCCATCGTGTGTGTTTTGTTACACCCTATCTAACCTCCCTTCCTTCCAGCTTGTCATCTTACTTACTGGACCATCCCAGGACCATCATGCCCGTAACAATGCCGAAGATTATGTGATTGACATGGAAGCCAGTGCGCAGACGGTCACACTGGAAACCATCAATGGTCTGAGAAGTGACATCAAGGCCGCAGGAAAAAGTCGCGAGTTGATGAACTACCTCTTGAAGTTCAGCGAGGAGATTTATTTAGACAACTTCACGCTTGCGAACGACGAGACTTATGTCCCTACCGAAGTCACCGCCATCCCTCACACGTTTCACCTCCAAGGGGAGACGTACGATTCACTGACCTGGTATGCCTATTGGACAATTGCCAAATCTGGGGGCCGTCGCGTTGGCCTCAAATCCAGCACTTCTCGGCGTGACGTGGATATTGCAAACCGTCTGGCTTCTCGTCGTCGTGCTCACACTCCCGCTGCCCCTACTCCCATTGCCCCTACTAGTGGAGGGGAAGACTCCACGGTTCACAACTAGATTCATGAGACTGCATGTGTGAGCTGAGACTAGTATGAGATCGAGAGCCAATTGTAGTGAGGTCTCAGCCACTTTTGAAAAGACAACAGCACAAAGCAACAGACCTATAGCGTGGTAGGCAATAATGGTGAATTAGTACTTATATCAATTATCAATTATTATGCAGTGGTCAAACTTCCAATACGTCTAAGCGTCAAAGATTGGTGCTCCATTGTCCATCTGATACTGGACAATGACGCAAACCGCTTCGAAAGCGATTTTGTGTTTCTCCTGGGTATGGCGGAACGTCTCACTGAGGCATTTGAAGAACTTGATTCGTCCGTTGAAGCTCTCATGCCTCTGGCGAACACGAGTCTTGAAGTTCTTCAGCAACTTGGGGTCCATGTCATTTGGGGTGCTCATAATTCCAATCTCGTCCGGACGACTCGTCTGGTATCCTCGATCAGCCACCACAAATCTTCCCGGATGGTCGGTTTTCATTTTCTCCAAGAGTCCGTGGTCTCGAAACACAGTAATGTTGTGTTTTGACGCTTGAAACGGGCCGTTTATCCACACCAGTTTGGGCTTGAAGATGTCGATTGCAAGCTCATACTTCAACGCTCCGTGGTTGAACTTGTGTGAGTAGTACTTGCGATCGACAGGCTTCGTCGGATGCTTTGGCTCATTGATTTTACAATCAACCCCGTCAACAGATATCGCAAATTTCGGGAGCGGCCTGTCATAACGATCGAGAGCACGGTTCTTCTCCCAAACAATTTTCGTACCTTTTAGAGCCTGGATCCAAGCGATCCACTTCCATAGTGTTCTCCCCGAGGCATACTTCTCATTCACCTTGAATGTACGTGCCAGGGTTGTTGTGTTCCGTGGATAGTTCCACAAAAAGTACATCGCAAGCATAAACATCTTTAGTCCATGAAGCTTCTCTTTCTCAGAAAGAGAAGCTTCAGAAATAGCAGTGGTATTCATATCATACCATATGTTAGCCACGGTGAGTGGGTCAGACCCATAGAGAGATCGAAAATCCTTGTAGATCTGTGCTAAGCTACACTCGATGCCATGCACAACACTACAGAGCTCTAGGCCTTCACGGGCAATCTCATTAGGTGTTAAGATGATCATCGTACCTGACTGGTTGCGCTCTGCTTTGCTTGATAACGAGAATGCTTTCTCTTCTGTGTTTTGTGAGGGTTTTCCGATGGCGCACTCCCCCACAGAAATCCTACTCTTGCCAAAAAATTCTCGTGTTCTCATATTATTGAGCAGATGTCAAATGCGTGGGGGTACGCAGCAACCAAACAAATTGACGCGAGAACGACATCCAATACAACAACAGCAGCAGCAACCAGACCGCCAGCAGCAACCAGCTAGCAACAACAACAAGCCAGCAACAACAACCAGCAACCAAACGAACGATGGCGCCGAAGCCTTTTGCACTGACCCAGGCATGGGAGGACCGAAAAGGAGAGCGTATTCGGTTCCTGAAAGGAACGTACAAGGGTGGGCATGGATGGTGCAACGTTGAAGGGAAGAAAACTGAAGTCAAGGTGTGGGTGTTGGTCAGTCAGCCAGAGGCTATGCTGATTCGCACCCAGGTCAACAAGGACAGCATCAGCGAGTGGAAAGAAGATGACGATTTCACCTATGAGACGGCAGTTTTGGACCAGCATCCGGACATTGCCAGCCAGATGCATGTTCTGTGCATTGAGCTGGCCAAATGCAACATCCACGATGCCAAGCCAATGGCAAAAAGGTTCGAAGACATGCTGACTGAAGCCATTCGAAAGCAGCAAACCAAGAAACCCCACAAAGCCCGCTGGAGGCACGTTGAAGACCCCCTCGACAACTGAGGTCCATTTCTGTTGCGGTTGATGCTATTATTCCAACCTGCCTAAAGTAGTGTGCGTATACGACGAATAACGAGAATCGTTTATATCTTTGTATTTCCTTTGTCTATTGTAGCAAGATTGAGAATCGTGGCTTGTATCGCGTTTTTTCGTTTGTTGCCAAACGCGCGTGCACACGGAAACGAGTGCCGCACCTCTACTTTTGTTCATCGACCACCACACAAACAATCAAATGGTGAACCAAGAAGAAGAACCGATCCCCATGTGTGTCATCTCCATCGATAGCGTCCATTGTAAAACGAAGGAGCCATCGCAGCGTGCAAGATCCCATTACTCCCACAAGAAGTTTGACCACCAGGAGCCTGCCAAGACGAGCAGAGGACGACAAGGCGACAAGACGAGAGGATAAGAAGACGACAAGACGATGGGATGATGAAAACCTACACTAGTGCCTAAACGAAGTAACATCAATTGATTATGCTTCTTGTTCCACGATCTATAAGACAAGAAGGTCATTCGAACATGATGTTAGACGATGTGAAGAGGATGTGAAGATGATGTGAAGAGGATGTGAAGAAGATGTGAATTCACATGAGATGTGAATTTTCACATGAGAGGTGCGAAATTACACCCTTAAAGCCACCCCCGCTGGGGGGTACGTCGGAAGGGATGTGGACGCGGTCATTTTCACAGGAAAACGCCAAATCGCAACATTCCCAGCCGTTACCCATCCCACTCATGTTTGCATGAACCCAAAAATTCAGATCCGAATGATGGTCATCATAAATCCTGGTCGTCATGGATGCTGCCATCGCCGCCGTGGCGGCGCTGAAAATTGAAGAAAAGAAAATCGACGATGGCTTCGAATCGCGGCGCTGAAGATTGAAGAAAAGAAAATCGACGATGGCTTCGAATCGGTGTGAAAAGAGAACAAGCGGGAACTACTACGCTGCCAAGAGCTAAACGCTCACTTTGCAGATGTATCGGCCAAGAAATTGGCGTGACTCCCAAAGATCGCCATGCCAAAAGAGTTGGATGCGACGTTCTACGAACATCAAGTCCAGGGAATCTCGTGGTTGATTCACAACGAAGACTCTGATGATCTACCTGGATGGTTTGAAGGACTAGATCGCCAACGGAAAACAGGTTATAGCTGTCAAATCACAAAAGCGTGTGATCTCCGTCTCGTCCCTTACCGTCGCCGAATGATTGTAGCCGCGATGGCCGAAGAAATGGCGGAAATTGATGACTTGACGTCATTGGAAGGTATCGCTTTATTGGAGAAACTGATCGGTGACTTGAACAGCGCCCGTGTTGAAGAAGAGCAGGACCAGCTGGAAGAGTCCTTCGTTTCGGAATCAGACGACAACGCCGATTCAGGCTCACTAGAGAGTCAGCCCGACGTTGCGGACGGTCTTAAGTGTCTCAGCTGCGAGGAGCTTTTGAGCGAGGACATGGCCATCATTATTCACACTTGCCAGCACACCTTTTGTGTGGACTGTTTGGATCCAGACGCCGGCACATATTGCCCCGAATGCTCCTAGCCCTATTCACTCGACGGCCTCAGCCGCACAATGTCTTGCGCCAACTTTTCAGTGTTGTGTCTCGTTCTCGTTCAGGGTGTTGAAGTTAAGGAAAATCAGATGAGAATTAAATTTTTACTTAAAACAGTAAAGTCGAACTTCAACACCCTGGTCTCGTTGCCAATTGCCAACACCTCTCTTATATTTGGGAGATTGTCACCAATACGAAACTCATTTCGATGAACGAAATAAAGCTCAACTACCATCAAACTGATCCAGTTGCTGCTATTCCACACATTCTCTTTGCAAAGTCATAGATCAAGAGCTGCATCGTCACAATTATTCCAACATGTATGAATCTTGTTTTCATACCCACAAAGAAACCTCTAATGCCACGATCTGAACGCATGATATCACGTGCAATTTCGCCTGTCCGTCTTGACCCTCCATGAGCATTTACCAAACTCAACAACATATCACCTGGTTGGCTGCTCACACAAGAAAGTACACTTGAAAGAGCCGCCGATACCAAGGGAATGAGAAACTTGGTCGTACTCGATGCAGACGATGATTTCAGAAGACCGTACGCCAGTTTCGTAAAAAGATCAAAAGATACATTCTTGGTGATTGTATACGGAACTTGCTTGCACATCATGGGTATTAAGCCTTTCGCAAAGCCAGAAGCTCCTTCTTGTTCAATCATCGAAATCCCGCCGCGGACCCATCCCAGCTTGGCATATTGTGGTTCAGCTACCAACCGAATTCTGAGAGCTTCCATGGGAGATAAAACAATAGAAGCCGCAAGTCCTGAGACTGTGGCTGAAACAATGAAGGCCACATATTGCATCGGTATAATGGTCTTGATCCAAGGTTTCAAAAACTCGTACACACCAAATTTGATTGACCCTTCCAGAAAGTATCCCCAGAACGTCGGAGCCGCGCCCACAAACAACGAACGCCAACCCTCATTCCGGACTATATGTCGAGTAGCTTGGACCAAACCAGAATCAGCAAGGTTGCTATCAACTTGCTTTCGTGTTTTCACTACATCGACAGGGACTGGGACGATATGTGATGCTGCAGCACATATACCACCCGCCAAATAATACCTCCAGTCTCCAGAGCCGAGAACCATAAAAACTAGCAAAGTCGACATGGCCAGAGCTGCACTTCCTAAGATAATTCGTTCGGAAAACTTTTCACCAGGGTCTTGCCCCTGTATAAGACAGGGTTCGCTTTCGTCCGTCAGGCACTCCACCTCAAGTTCGCTGGGAAGGACGACTTGCTCCCAGCTTACTTCAACGTGAGATAGCTCATCATTCATTTCAGCTGTCCTCGAAACATAACATAGCGAAGGGTCTCGAGATGGACGGCTAAACGGCGCCAAAAGCCGTTTTCTTCGGCCAGAAGGCTGTGTGATGTCAAACAACCGTGCTGGCCGGTTAGATGCGATCCGCACTTTGCGCCCATTTGTCAATGACGGGAACACGAAACTCAGGGCACCTTTTGAGCATAGAACGGAAGAGACGATGCATGTCCACTCGAGGTAATGCATCCTTCTATGGGAAGCCCTCGATCTCGGTTGCCTCATGATGCGCTTTATTTTTTTTGCTTGGGTTGACAAGTTGTCTGCAACGAAGACGAGAAGCCACGGAATTCAGGAATATCCGGGTCAGAGTTTCGGAGATCGTTTAGCGCTAGGGATTTCATTTGAGCTTTACTCTAGAAGTAGAAAACGCTACAATTCGCTTGTATAGTCGAAACAAAACCTATACTTCACCTTATGGTTGGCTCAAAACGATTGGCCACCTCAGTCATTTTTAGTCGCGTAAGGGTCGTTTCAAGAAGTACTGATTCACAACCTGGCGGTTGCATGCATTAGGCAATTGGAAATTTAAAATCTCGAAGTGCCAACGGCAACGTGCCAACAAAAAGAAAAAAGAACAAGTCACCCTCACCCTGCCTGTCACGCTGTTCTACCATTTCAACTTGAAACACATTTTCAACACCGCGCCCTTGGTCCGACGAAACCTACTACTAAGGCATTTGACTAGGTTCTCTTTTGACAATGAGGTTAAGCTTATTTTTTGCGGCTATCATCACGTTGGGCTTGGTCTCCTACGGAACTGCCTTCCAAGCGTTCTTGTCTCGGCCGTCATCGCGTGGCACCAATTTTCTGTCGGCCTTGAAGGCATTGCCCGAACCTCTGGCAACAGAAGGAGACTGGTCGGCTTATCTAGATGAAGAAACAACTGGGTTGATATACTACTTTCACCAAAGAACGGGAGAATCATTGTGGGAGCCGCCGACTGAGACATTTCCTATCGTTGTACTACCACGCCAAATGAGGAGGCAAGCAGAGAGCAAACGATCCGAGTATATCAAGAGTCTGCAAGACTCACAAGCGCGAAATGAATTCCCTGAAGTTGGATCGCCCAGATCCAAGGATGAGGGGAAAAAGAAACAAGAGAAACAAAAGGAAGGAAGTGATGGGGGTTGGTTTGACTTCCTGTTTGAAGAAGAACCTGAGCCTGAACAAGGTTGGTTTGATTCAGTGTTCCAGGGATCGGATGCCAACGGACGATCTACTTCCCAGGGACGAAGCGGAACAGCCGTGGTTGATGATCAAATTGCGGTCGATGAGGAAGAAGAAAAGAAACCAGGTCTTTTCGAACGTCTTGTGACAACTGGAGGAGTTTCTGCTGAACCTACGGAGACGTCGAAGACGGAAGAAACGACTAGAAAGCCTGGCTTGTTTGAAAGGATCATGGCTGGCACAGAGCAGAAGACTGCATCGGTTAAAGAACCAGCCCCTGTTGAAATTGTACCAGCGGAAGAGGTCGTGACTCCTATGAAGATTGAGGCGGCCTCTTGCGTCTTGCCTCACCCTGCGAAAATGCTTTGGGGAGGTGAAGATGCAGTTTTCACCGCGGGTAGGACTTTCGGTGTTTTCGATGGGGTAACAAGTGCCAGCAAGATTGACGGTGTGCCCTTGTATAGCAAGACATTGGCTTCCGAAATGAGAAAGGCTTGTAAATTAAACAATGCCGACATTTCAGGGATGAACGTACAAGAGCTACAAAGATGCTTGACGGAAGCAAAGAACAAGGCCGATTCGTCTTCAACCGGTGCCTCAACTGCAATTGTGGGTTCAATCACAGAGGATGGCTATCTCCGTGCTTTAAACCTTGGGGATTCTGCTTGCATTGTCGTCCGCAACGGAAAATTGGCTGCCCGGACTCGTGACATTTCTCACTACTTTGACTGTCCCTATCAGTTGTCGGTGGATTCTCCCGACAAACCTCGTGATGGGACGAGACTCAACATTGAATTGGTTCGGGGGGACATTATTGTCATGGCTTCGGATGGTGTATTTGACAATTTTCCAGATTCCGATATCGTTGAGTTGGTGAAAACAACAACACAAGATAGACCCAACGCGAAGCCAAGTTTGTTGGCGAAAAAGATTGCCGATCAATCACGGAAGATATCGCTTAACGGGAAAGCCGCTACACCTTATTCCAAGCAGGCGAAAAGGAATGGTGATCCAGACTTTGCAGACGGGCTGGGAGGAAAAGTGGACGATGTAAGCTGTGTAGTTGTGCGGTATGCTTGATAGTGATTGTGATCCTGATGGTTTGGAACCTGAGAAAATAGGTCGGTAGCAGAATCAGCACCGATTAACTAATTGGTTGTGGTTAGATAGTCTCAGGATGATAGAGCATACTCCTACTCCTAATAGAGATGTGTCGATTTTCGATAATCAAAAGTCTAACTAATAGGAGTATATAATATCAAGAAACGATTACTCTCCACGTGAGAAGCAAGCAACGGAATCAAACCAACATAATGGGTAAGCATACTTCGGCTGGCTCGCGTTTGAACGGCAAAAACAAGGGAACGAGCAGTCCATAATCATCTGCGCCAGCCGAGCAAAACATCGGACAAGGCGGGAAAATGTGCACAGAGGCTTCTCCTCTTTGCTGTTGGATGCTGTTGGATGAGTGTCCACTCGCCTTGCACCTTGAATGGGTTCTTTAGCAAGCAACGAAAGATCCTCCATTGCGACAAGTGAGCAATCTTCATCGCCACTAGAAATGAACAAGCAGGATGTCCAGGCTTGACCCCAAACACAATGTTCAGGACGTGGACTACTCGGACCAGATCGATGACGATGATATAAGACATGTGATCGAGTCATTAAAAGCCAGAAGGCCCCGAAAAGGTGCAGGGGGCTTTGGTTTAATGCGTTTTCGGTCCAAGCAGCTATCTGATAGATCCCCTCAATTGGACAAAACTCAAAATGACACGGGGATGAAAATAAACCGTGCAAACGCGTCAGTTGATGAAAGAGCACTACGAAACTCCGAAAGCTTTGCTCTCAAAGAACGATTGGCGCACATGGAGTCCGTCAATGCGTCTTCTAAACGAAGCATGAAGAACGGTGTGCTAAAGAAACTTGCCGAGTCGATACTTGCGAAATCTCCTCGAACGCCATCCAAAGAAAGCGTTCCGATAATCATCACTGAGGACCCACAGACAGAGCCTAGGACAAAGTTGGTTGTGGGGGATGAAACGGAGCGGAACGACCAATCGTACTGGTCGCAAATGGCGACCTACATCATGACAGGAGGATGTTGCACTTCGGTCGAAGATCAGGCAGAAAACCAAGATATTCTTGAATTTGATCTTGAAGCAGAAGAATTTTTTCGTGAGATAAGCGATGAATTCGTTACAGAGCTTCAGGCAGATGAAAAGGAGTCGAAAGAATCTTCAGCGTTTCGTGACGAGGGTACTTTCGGAAGCTTAAATACCCCCTCTTACGAATACCCAGAAACATTGGACAATGAGCACAAGAAACCCCAAATAGGGAATCATCGTGGAAATAGCAAACGAAAACGACATCACGGCTATGGCGCTCGCGATGTTGGTGCTTCCTATGAAAATTACTTGGCGTCCATTGATAAAATGTTGCTGCACAACATGGACCAAGGGGAGCCAGAGCTGGATGATACCGATACGTCAGACGTATCATCCTTGTCTGATCAAGGCTATGACAAGATTGGCGGAGAGGAGTCGTCTCAGAACTCCCACGAACGAATTGGCAACAATGTCATGGATTATCATCAACATGAGACAAAGACAGAACAAGCCGATGATATCAGTGTTTCTATTTTCTCAGAACGAAACCTCGCCGAGTTTTGAGTTGCTATGTTTGCATGAGAAAGACTCAGTTTGTATCCTTGTCTAACATGAAATGCATTAGAGTTTATCATTATTCATGTGTGGCGAACATTTGGTCAGTAGTGTATCCACAACGAAGCGGTGGAGGTGCCTGGGGCTGGGGGCTGTTGGGGGAGGGCCAAAAATTTCCCGCACGCTCCTACATCAAGGTTCCTCGTACGTCACGTCAATGGATTTTCGTAGACGTGACGGATTGACGGTGGACGTAGACGTAGACGTTGAGAGACGCTGAGAGACGTTGACAGCGGATATGACTACGATAGATACTTGCATTAATACACATAGTTGAAGCTATTGATGCTACTCCGTATTGCTGGTGCTGAAGTCCCCTCCATCCTTCATCCTTATTGCCTCTTCCTTTGCCTTACTATGCTTGATGACACCAAATAGACAGAGGAATGTCTTCTAGTGTAACGTTTGTATGTTGTTGACTGGCTAGTGAGTCCCGCCGGACATCTCAGTGTTGTGTTAGAGATCACGGGGTGGGGGGACAAATGCATCTGCATGCTTGCTAGGTACCTGTTACCTTGTCAATTGTTACATCAGGAGTGCTAAAACACACTTAAAATGAACGTAAGGAGTGGCATGGGTGGCATTATACTAAAGGTAGATTTCTTTTCTTCAACGTCGCGTCTACGTCAATAGATTGTGGGAGACGTGACATGCTGACCCTGGTCACGTCACGTCCAACGTCTAATACGTCACTTTACGTCGACCGAGGAACCTTGCCTACATGTCCTGAAACGCATCATCTCTATGACACGTGCCATCAGAGAGCCCCCCATTATTCTTCCCACGATTCATCATTCGGGGGCGAGGGACAAACTGCGACCAAAAGAATGAGGGACACCGCTTCTCCCCGGTTACGGTCAGTAAATTCTCCCGATCATTTTGTAGAGACGAGTGAAACGCACCATAGAATTGTAAGATGTCAGACTTTCATGCTCCGATCAAAACAGCCAGCGACGACGGGTGACCATGGCCGAGATGAAAGATGATGTACAACAATGCAAGATGCGATGAATGATAGTGGTATGAAGAGCAAGCATGCGATTGCGATGAAGCTGGAAAGTCTTACGAATAATCTTCTGTCTGTGAACGGAACGTTCCAGTTGAACCCCATCGGCACCAATAACTTGAGAGCTCTTCGGTCCTCGCAACTAGAAATTGTCACTCTTTCGCAAAACTTTGGGTCGTCTTTACGACCACTCTATTGTTACAGCCTACCGATGACGAATTATCAGGAGTTCTTGGAACTTACCTGCGAACCATCAAGATTGTATGTTCGAAGTGGCTACAACGAACTGTACCGTCGCGTCTATGAAGCATGGACACGGAAAAAATTCCGTGTTTGTTTGATTGGAAATGCTGGCACGGGCAAAAGTTTGTTCCAACTCTTTGCACTGAAGCAGCTTCTTTGCTACCGAGCAGAACGGAAGTATGATTTTGTCATTCGTCAAGTCAACACACGAGTTTATCTTATCGACCTATCCGATGCGGCGGAGTATGTCTGGACGACCTCGCACGACCATATCATTCAACTTAGCACGGCCTTGAGTAGAACCCTCTACTTTTTCGAACCCGGGGGTAACTCGGAAAGATCTCCACTCGAAGTCTTCATACCAAGCCTCTCAACCCTGTCTCCCTATGAGAAGAGGATCAAAGAGTACTCAAAACGACGTACCACAAGATTCTATTTTTGGCCGTGGTCCTTTGCTGAAATGTGGGCCGTTGTTTGCCATTCGAAGGTCTCGATCAATTTTGATGAATTCGTGAGTCGGTACAAATTATTTGGTGGGATCATTCGCAACATCTTGGGAGAGGACGACGATGCCGAGGAAAAACTCGTCAGTCGTTTGCAACATATCTCGTTAAGAATAGTGTCCTCGATTGCTCTGGACGTTGACGAAGACAACAACGACGGGAGCACAGTCAGCGGGTATCTCGTGTGCTATGATCATAAATGGGACAAAGGAGAAACGCGCGATGACTTTTCGACAAAGACTCTTGAGTACACAAGTTTGGCGGTGGAAGACGCAGTGATGAACAAGCTTCGGGTCCTATCAACTGTTGAAAAGATGCAAGGTGTGTTGCACCGTTTGGATAGAGAACTGATTGACTTGTCAGGCAAGATGCTAGAAAATGCCGCAATGGAATTGTTGTCTCGCGGAACAGCACATGAATGGCAGTCGTGTGAAGTTGGAGGGTCTTCTTGGGTTCAGTTCAAGATAACAAAGAAGTCGATAAGGCGCACATTCACCATCGGAGAAAACTTGTCGCAGCCCGATATGATTATCGCGCCAACAAGAACCAATTTTCCCCTTGTCGATTTCTTGTGCACGAGTTCCGATATGTCTCGACCTATCATTGCCTTTCAATGCACCTGGAATACAACGCACCCAATGACAGTACGGGCATTGTATGACCTTCGGTGTGAACAAATGAAGATCCCTGATACCCAAATCTTAACCATTTACCTTGCTTCCCCAGATAATGAAGAAAATTACAAGTCGAAGGATAAAATGCAGTTTCTTGAAGGTTCTCTGGATGTCGATCTTCAATGGACACGCGGAAAACTGATCCCCGCCGCTACATTGAAGACACTGTGGGGTAGCACAAGGATTCATGTCTTGCGCCCATTGAAATCATGGCAAGAGACCATTCGGGTATGGTTAGCGGAGAACCAATGAGCAGTTTGAAGGAATGCTTTTGCATTTTTACGTGAAACTATCCAACAAGAAACTATAGGTATCACATTGGGATCACCAAAGAGTCCCGAGTCTTGTCAATGATCCGTTTTTGCAAGACTTGCAATCCGTTGAGAGGAAACGTCCCTCGTGGTCCCTTGTAGTGTTGCTTTCGATGAACTTTGTTGTTGCTATTGTTGTTTGTAAGCGACGGATCATCCTTGCGCTAGATGGGTTTCCACGGCCCAAAGACGTGTAGATCCAGGGACAATCCCCAGAACGTATCGACAGTAACATCATGCTCTTTGTTTGTGCGACGCGTGATTCCGTGATATGATAATTCGTCGGCGAAACGATCCAACAAGTGCATGCCCTGTAATACGACCGCCGTAGATCGATCCAAGGGTCTGTGCGTTTATAATGATTGAATCGCATCAAAATGGTATTTCCAGATATAAATCTCTACTAGTTTGAGTGAATGGAATTTGGGGTAAACTGTGCACTTACTAAACTATCTCCATACCAGACTACTCCTATGTAGGAGTAGTTACTCCTAGGAGTAGTTCGATTTCAGAACTCGAAAACTCACAGCCCCTTATCGCGAAGCGGTCTACCTAATTCATGCCCCCCATTATTCTTCCCACGATTCATCATTCGGGGGCGAGGGACAAACTGCCACCATGACAAGGCACTCAAGACAAATAATATTTTCACGTGGACACTTCTTCTTCTCCTTCTGTTGCTCGCATTGGTGGACATATTCTTGAGTTGAGGTAGAATCCATCCGCAGGGTTCGAAATAAAAAGGACTCTTCCCTGATGAACAGGGGTAGCTCCGACGGCCACTGTGGGAGCCGCAGCGAGGAGTGGAGCCATGGACCTCAGCATGCCATCGGTACGGACAGAACCGCTCTTGAGCACAACTGGTCAGTCCGTCAGATTCCACCATCGGCTTCTTTCTCTGCTTCGTCACTCTCGCAGTCAACGTTGAATAAGAAGAACAAGAACTTTCATCATCCTTCGACTCTGGCTGATCACATGCTATCTCCTCAAAGAGGTGGGCCTGGGCTCGTGCTTGATGCACAAGCTTCTTCTGGAGGAAATCGCTTCTCAAAGACTGGTATGATAGATCCCCGGCCGCAGGGACATTCCAGACACGATGGCCATAGCCAGTCCACCCATCCACAACATGTCGCTTCCCAAACAAATCGATTCTCGCGATTGATTCGACAATCACTACCAAACAGCATCATTTCATCTTCGATGCCCGCACCGAATGGGAACGAAGAACGTCTGGTACCACATACGGATACGGTCCCTACTTCACCTACAGCGGCAAAATTCGCACGGGATGCCCCTGCCGCTGGATTCCTGTACAAATTCGGAACGCAAGTCCCGGAGTTTAAGCGACGATTCTTTGTTTTGCAACCCGCCACTCATTTGTACTATTTTCTCAGCCCTCACGATAGCCAACCTCGTGGCTGTCTCGATCTTCAAGACAGCTGGATTGAAGAGGATTTTGGAGAGACCGATAGTGAGTTTGCCGTATGTTGGCCTAGCACCTCGGATGGTGATCGCGCAGCTGTCAATGCTCATCGTGGATCCATCAGGCGTGTTATTCTCCGAGCAAAATCTCCGGAAGAAGCACAAGCGTGGATTGAGTCCTTGCGTACACAACGACTGGATGTGGTACAATCAGAATTGGCAACATCCATGAATCAAACTGCCGGGTACAAAGCGCGTCTGAAGGAGTTAAACGCAACCTTGGAAAGGTACAAACTGATCGAAATAGATCGAGACGGAGCAGTTCTCGATGCTCAAAAATATCAAAAAAACAACCAACTATTGGATCAAAGTATACTTCGGTTGGCTCAGATGCTACAAAGAAAGATACGCTGTTTCAAGGAAGGATCGACACCCAATGCGGCGACCTCAGATCAAGAGTATTCCCCTGTTGCGGCACACGTTGCTGCATCACAGACATCACCTCTAGATATGGAACAGCGATCTGAGCAGACTGATCCAACAGATGTTTTGAATCCAACCGAAAGCGTTAACGGGGAAAATGGGGTAGTTGGAACTGCGGAAAATCGGGGAAGTGAAAAGGATTTTCATCATGCTACGGAAGAAGATTGCGCAATCAATAATTCATCGGATGACCAAATCAAAATCCTGGACGGCAATGCTTTGCCTGGCACAAAGAGTGACATTGCGAAACGACCTTCGTCACTAGATAGTGATCAGGATAATTCAATGACGCAAGATCAACTAAATCAAATACCAGGGGAAAACTTTGGCACTCTCTTCAATGCTTGTCTTTCACTTGAAACCCACTGGAAGCTGGCTGTGCAAGAGTCTTCTACGGCCGTTGAGGATTTGACAGCGGCTCAAGCTAACATGCAACAACTCCAGAAACGATTGTCCAAGGCAGAACAGCAATTGCTGAAGCTTTGGGAGGAAAATTGCGATATTCGGCGGCAGCTCAAACAACGAAAGAAAGAAAAGCGAGTTCTTGTACAAGAGGTGAAGAACTTACAGCAGCAGCTATCAAACCAACAGGAATCGAGCATAAAATCTGAATCGGTGCCCACGGTGGCAGTAGCAGATGACACATTCGAGGGCGGTGAAGTGGATATGGAAGAAGAAAAACTGCTAAATGAACTTGAAGAACACGTTTCTACAAGTATTCAGCTTCATGAACAAATGTTACGAGGCAAGTCGCCCCAAAAGACACCTCAATTTGCAGTTAAGACCCCAAGCAAAAGCGATGGTCCAATTCACAAGAACAGTTCAAAGGGTAACATGGAAGCGAAATCCTTGTTTGATGATTTCGAGGACGAGTCAGATGATGAGAATGATGAGAATAGCATGAATCACTCTGTTGTTGGACTTGACAAAGAGGATTCAGAACACGGGACTTCTGACACAGAACTAGACACCGTATCTTCCATTCAGGCCGAAATGGGTGATGCCGATGAATCCGTTCGTGAAGGAAAATGTACCGTGGAACTTGGATCCTCGTCATACGAAGCACGAATAGGGGATGCGGTGCTTACTTCTCCAGCAATCATGAAGACGACTGATGACGTTCCTCCCGATGATATGTCTTGCAACAATGCACCTTACCAAGCAAACCCATTGCTTGAACTACAAAACTCGAATAGCCCCGTTCTTCACGATACAATCAAGCCTTCACCACAGCGTCCATTAATCACGAACAGCGGATATGCCACATCTGCGCTGGAATGTCCACTAGTAGATGTAATGGGTTCTCCTTTGATCAACCATCGTTTTGATGGGAGCAATATAAGGGAAGAATTGCAAGTCTATCATTTGACGTTTTACAGCCGCAAGATTGGTATACAGTTTCAAAAGGTACCGCCACCTCCAGCTCAATCGAGGGGACTGTTGACGGAAGCCATGACTGCTGACCTGGCTGGTGTCAGAGTTGCTGGTGAGAAGACTGCAGCAGAGCTTCGTCGAATTGCAACACTTTCGACGTGGGCCAAAACTGACAAGTCACATGCAACGAAAGGGGATACGTTGGAAGTTGCTGTACCTGTCCATGCTGTATTGGTTTGTGGTTTCGTCGGTTTCGATGATTCTGGCACCAACACTAGACCGAAGCTTGGAGCTAGACTGGTAGCATTTGATGGAGTTTCTGTTGAAATCGGGATGTGGACTTTTGAAAGTATTCGAAAAGCCATTCAAATGAGAGGGAGGCCTCTAACATTGAGTTTTCGTAATGACTTCTTGACAACGGAACAACGCCAAATCCTGACTAAGGCAACCAGGGAAGTGGAACAGGACATTCCGGGACCAAACCGGCCGCTTATTCAATACCGAGATGGTTCCACCCAACCATCTGTGAGTACCGTATCTATTGGGAGTCATGAAAATGACCAACTGGAAGACGAATCGGTTAGATCAGCCCCGTCAATACGGTCGGTGCATTTTGCGAACAACACTGGCGAAGACGAAAGCGTCCCATTCAATTCCCCGGGGGCAACCGCACGAAATTATGGCAGCTATCAACCAAGGTCCTTCAGTGAGGCTGGATCATCAACGGCATCATCCGTCTTGTCGGCTGTTGGTCCACTAGTGTCAAATCTTCTGTCTCACAAATATAATGCCGTCAACACACCATTCACACCGGAATACATGCGACGCCCCAACAGATCTGTTGAGGATACACCGCAGCATCAAGATTTTGAAGCCGGGCTTCTATGAGACTTTTGTTGGTATAAGGACGCTTGCTCTAGTCACACAGAAGCTCTTTCTACTTTCTACTTGGACCTAGAGAGAACGTGGCGGATTCTATGGGACTTGTCCTTGTTTCAGACCTCCATTGCATTGCTATTTGCTATTCCCATGACTCCTGTAGAGCGGTTCCATTCCACTCCAACCTCCTACCCTAGAGTTACTCCTAGCAAGCATAGAATGCCGATGACGACTCAAGAGTCAAGAGACAAAGATTGTTTGCACTACCGTAGACTAGAGAGGGTGGATCAATCACGAGACTTGGTCGCAGAAAGGGCTGTTGTATTGGACGCGACCAAGAGTGGCCAACACACACCCAGCAACTTCCGGTAATGGACTCAAAACGTGGGTAATCTTTCTACTACTCAGAGTATCGTCACGATATAACTTCTTCATTATCATACAGTAGTACCTCTGATATGATCATACTAGACTAAGATTCCTTAGGAATCATAATACGTGCTTTGTAATAATATCGATCCTACTTTTTGGTTTCGTCCGTTGGGTATTGGTACAGAATATGCGACTGACGTGTATTTACCGGAAGTTGCAGGCCGAGAGTTTTTGTGTGTGTTTGGTTTTGAATCGGTGACACCGAATCGGTACCGGCAATGAGACAGCATATTTTGTAGAAGTGGAAACAAACGCAACCATCAGCCGAAGCTTGCCAATTCTTGCACCCTTGCTTCGATCAACCTATTGTGTTTCAGGTGAGGACCTTCGACGACTTGCTTTAGGGCTTACTGGCATCGAATAGTCCATTACGTGGGTTGACATCTGAAGTGTCACCATCAATTTCCAGTGTGAGAGACTTAATATTTGTTCATACGGTCATTAGCTTTCATGAGTCCTGCACGCTGAGTAGTGTTAATTTCGATGGACCTCTTCCCATCAAGCAGTTCAAAAGAGAGAACACAATTGCAATCGATTCATTTCACGAGAACATAGAGTTTATCTAACAATATTCCTTCCGACTCACATCTTCGGCAACAGCAAAGATCAATTATCAACCAGCGTCGAAGCTCTTGGCACGTTTGTGGTTTGAGAGCAGAGGAACCAGTTTATCGATAAGGAGCGCCTTTTATGTTGCAAACGTCCGCTCCTTCGAGTTATTCATTGCGTGTGCGAGGAAAGATCACGAGTCGTTCTTTCGTTGAAGAAGAAATGGCAGACGAGGACTTCGATGATGTTGCCGACAATGAAAGCGGCGGTAAAGGCCGGACCAAATCCAGGCGTGAACTTCCTGCAGGTGCTGTGGCCACACTGAAAGCGTGGCTTCTTTCTCCCGAGCATTTTACGCACCCTTATCCCACACCACAGGATCAAGCAATGCTCATGCAGAAGACGGGAATAGATAAGAAGCAGCTGAAGAACTGGTTCACTAATGCAAGAAGGAGAATATGGAAGCCCATGCTTAAGAAACAGATTGAACAGGGAAAGCTCACTGCAACGGGAGCAGGCGTTCCTGGCCTAATGATACCAACAATTCCTGGGGTTTCGGCGCCTGTTAGCGGTTCCATGGACAATCCACATTCTGTTCAAGCGATGAGAGTTCACTACCAACAAGCAATGGAACAACAGAACGCATCTCAATCGGTAAGACTGAAAAGTCCAATTACTTGCGTTTGCCTAACTTCCTCACTCACTTACTTCCAGACTCAGGCGCAACCGTCTCTAGAAGGTTTAGCGGTAGCCACCGCTCTCCCGGTGGTTACAACGGGGCAACTTTATGATGCTACCAATGCTGTTAAAGCACCTCAGGTGAAGCCGCCTGCTGCATCGATAGGTAGTCTTCCACAAATGACCTCGAACGGACAATTGAGTAAGACTGACAGTCACGCGGTGTTGATGGAGCTCTTTGCTCGCGATCAGGACCTTGTGAAGCAAGCAACAGAGTCCGCTCGTCTGAAGGCCGAGAGCAAACAACAGATGATGGCACAACAAGCTGCAGCACCAGTCCCACCGCCCTCCCAAGCTCCACAAACAGCGTCCTCTTCTTTGCAGCAACACCCAATGAAAAACCCATCGCAGAGCCTTCTTCCAAATGTTCCTACCTTGAACTCGTGGCCACATTTCTCGAGTATAACGTCTTTGAACAATCTGGGGACAATGCCGGGAGTCAAGAGTATCACGAGCTTAAGTGGTGCAGATCTTGCAAGCAAGGGGAATTTAAACAAGATGGGAAACCTAGCACAGGTGAAGAGCGTTGAGTCATTGGGGAAGAATGACTCTTATGCTTTTCTGGAGGTCTTCTTTGGCGAGAAGAGCTCCACTTGTTTGAGTGGGATGGAAGCTGGAAAAGACACGAACTCTAAAGGCGTTCGAACGGCTGGTGATAACGAAGACAACGAAATTGGGTTGTCACTTGAAGATGAATCACCGTCTGCGCAGGCCCCTCGTAAGGATATCGCGGCGGCACTTCCTTCAACTGTTTTACCCACAGAGGTTTCGTCTTCTCAGGAGGAAACAATAGATTCAGGAACATTGAAGAGGGCTTACGACGATGCACTCGCGGCGCGTGGGCTCATATCGGTCAGCAGAAGTAGTGAAAAGCTTACCGAGCTTCCAGCAAAAATACGCCGCACCCTTAGCCAAAACTTCATGAGTAAGCAACAAGCAAGAGACGCTAGTGCCCAACCGTTTGCCGCAATACAAACACCATCACCAGACAGACAGGTCTCATCAAGCCAGCGGCCGGGTGAAGAGTCAGTGGAGCCGTCTTCTACAGGCGAAGAGAGTGGTCATGTAAATGTTCCGTACTCAACTGCATGTGCGCTATGTCATCAAACAAATGTGGACACGCAGTTGCGACCTTGTGGGCATATGTTCCACGAAAGGTGCCTGAACCCTAACCTGCAGACACCTGGAGGGCCTCCTACTTGTCCTGTGGATAACATCCCAATACAATCGGCACTGCTGGCGGTGCCTACTCAGGAAACTTCGAGCCAGAAGTCGGGAACAATGCATCCACCACAGCCTCAGGCGAGTTGGACTGCTTCAAGTCAATCGGATATAACAGAAAGTCGTCAACCAGAGCCATCATAAACAATCCCACCCACATCCCTACAAGAAATAATGCTTATGTTGTTTGATAAAAAGAGACGTATAAAGCTACTGCCAAGTTCTCTAGAGAGTAGGGCAGTAGATAGAAGGATTGCATCTGGAGTAAGATGGTTCATGGTCAAGTCTCGCAAGAAGTGACAGGTGGATTTCCGTGGTACTGTAGAATCGGGCGAATGAAGGACGGTGGCATTCGTACAACCTATCTTTTGCAAATTCAACAGGGCTTGACGGATTGAAGCGACAGCAGACAACGGCAGGGTCCATAAATTTGAGGTTTGAGGTGTCCCTCCGAAAAAAAACACAGCAGGAGAAGCACAAAGGTAGTGAAGAGCAAGACAAGAAGACGACGCAACACACAACGCTTCGGGTTGCTCGGAGTGGCGATCTTGTGCTTAAGTTTGTGCTTTGTACAACCACTGCCGATATTTGTTTGGAAAAATTGCTCTTCCATTAACATTCACGGTTGGCTCATCTATCTGGAGCAGTTCGTTGGCGCGAATCTGTCCCAGAAGTTATCAGAAATCTGAGCCAAACCTTATGTTAACGCGATTTCTTTGATCCTTGTTTCGATGAATGTGGCTACAACGATAACAGCAAGCATGGCTGGTCTCAATAACGGAAGTCGTCTGGATCAAGGTGAGAATAAGCGCCTACCTAATCATCGAACAGAAGGGTGGACTCCAGAGCAAGCGAGGGAGTATAATCAGTTGGTACAGCAGCAAGTGGAAGCTAGCGGTAACACCGGTGATGGAGCTTCTGTAGGATCGTTGGGCTCGATACGGTTACAACAAGGAGAATTGGCAGTAGATCCCTATGAGCGTCCTACATCAGCTCCTCCACCGCCTGGGTTTGTTGACCCTGATTCTGAAGATCGCAATCGCCGTGCAGAAGAAGCTATATTTGGTGTGCCTTTGAACTCCGGGTCAGCACATGCTCATGTTCAACGCCCTACAGCTCTTCCTAGCAGTGAATCTCGCGGGGATGAAGATGCTAACTCAGGGTTCACAGGTGATAGCGATAGTGCTGAAAGAGGTTTCTCGTTGACGAACTTGGTGGATGCTCTCGGTGGCAGTCTCACGGATTCTGTGGAAGACTCTGGGCAACATACGGCGGACTCACTTCTTCGTCGAAGGCTTGCAGACAATCCTAATTTACAGCGACAAGCCCGCCATACTGCATCGCGCTTGATTGGTGCCCCCTCGTCTGGTACCGCAGTTGCCGCGTCCCTTGGTTTTGGCACTTTGGAACACCAGGGCTTTCGTGATCCGAGTCGCCTTTTTACGGCACCGCAAACAGCTGCTGATTCGAAACACACTCTACCGAACGATCCTCGGGGATTTCCCACATCTCTCTCATCACCGAACAGACCACCGGGTGGGGTCCGAGACGATATGGCACTGGCTCAGAGGGAGGCAAATGCCAGAGGAGTTGCACAGCACCCATCTGCACCGAGAGGACCTCTTTCATATCCGCATGGCAAAGACATCGGAGTGAATGTGGACGAACCGACCGACTCTGAAAGTCAGTTGAGTGGGAACAACATTTCCTCCGGTGTAGTTTCCAAGCGAATTGACCCCGCAGCACCGTCGTACAATCATGGCTCTCCGCCTTTTGGAGCATACCCAGGTGGTCGCCCACAGAGCACTCTGAGCAGTCAGTCGAAAGAATTTAGACCAGGTGGTCACTTTAATGACTCCAATGATGGAGCTTCGACGCTTTCTGATCCCCTTGATGGAGGAGGTGACGTTTCGCCTCGTCAATGTGAAGCGGAGCTGGAGCCGTACCTCTGGGAAGTGAGTGGGGGTGCTCGATCAAGCCGAACCATTGCCATTACACATGCGTCATGGTTGAAGCCTCCAGAAGTACGCTCGGAATGTGAATCCTTTGGGGCTTTAGAATCTTTTCGTGCCGAGTTTGCCCCCAAGGGCATATTCTTTGCTTCGTTTTACGATATCCGCAGCGCCGAGATTGCAGCACGGGAACTCCAGGGAAGACTTCAGCGAATCGTTTTGAATTATGGAAGCAGTGAAGATGTTCTTGTGCGATATGGCTTACCATTAAATTCATCCAGTCAGTTTGATGAAAGCCAGATAGTCATCAATGGCCTATCGGGCGAAATTAATGAGGGTGCACTGACAAACATGCTTCGAAGTTTCGGAGCGATAAGAGCATGCATCTATCAAGGACCAGGGTCATATTTGATTGAGTTTCAAAATGTTCAGGATGCGAAGCAAGCGAGTCTTGAACTTGAGAGTTCGCTTCCATGGGGACCCGACACCACGGTTGAAGTCAGTCCTCGCCAACCGGGAGATCGTAGGCGAGGCCGAGAACTTCTTTCGACGATCAGTCGCTGGAGGCATGGAATGGGCCGTTCTGGTCCGGTCAACGGAGGTCCTGGATCGATTGGTTCTGATGGGTACCGTCATGCAGCTCCAGCGTACCCTCCTAATGACTACCGAGGAGGACGAGACCCTGGTGCTGGTGGTCCTCCGCAACCGCAGATGATGCAACATGACACGTATTATGGTGGATATGGTGGAGGTCGTCAACCTGAAACGGTAACTCAGCTGATAATGGGACCAGATGGACGTTATACACCAGTGGTCGTCCAGAGCACGATAGGAATTCCTCCCCACGGAACTCAGTATGCCGTCGATCCTCGAGGTGGACAGCAACAGATCATTCATGGAACTGATGGTCATATCTATATATCTTCTGGACCATCACAACATGTCTATGGACCAGGGACACAAAATGGCTATCCCACTCCTATTGTAACGGGCCCCGCATATGTCGATGGTGCACGCCGTGGTGGAGCAACGACACCCTACTATTCACACTCTGTTGCGTCCGACAATGTAAGCGTTCATTCAGGACGCTCGCATGGCACTCATGGTACACACCTCTCCCACCATTCGACTGGTGACGATAAGGACAATAGCCATCTTATGTTGGACTTCGATGCGGTTGAAATTGGACGAGATACTCGGACGTCGTTAATGGTGCGCAATATTCCAAACAAGTACACACAGCAGATGCTACTCGCCGAATTTACCGAGAACGGGCATGGGCCAGGTGTCATTGATTTCTTTTATTTACCAATTGATTTCAAAAACAGGTGCAACAGAGGCTACGCTTTCATTAACTTCATCAACTTTCAAGATATCTTGGCCTTTCACCGTCGGTACTATGGTAAGCAGTGGCGCACATTCAACAGCGATAAGATTTGCGATATTACATATGCTCGCATCCAAGGAAAAGCAGCCATGTTGAAGCGTTTTGAGAACTCGGCTTTGATGGATAAGGATGATGAGTACAAGCCCCTGGTTTTCGTCAGTGACGGACCCGAGAAGGGGAAGAGGCTGCCTTTTGCGGACCCCACGAATAAACCTATTTGATTGCGCGTTCCCGACATGCTTTCGTTCGACCTGGCACTTGCATGAATAAGAAGGAACAAGTCGTTTTTCAAAATCAGTTTGGTTTGTTCTAAAGCGTCCGAAGTAAAGTTTATCAGTTTTGCTCGCTAAACCTAGGCCTTTCTCAGTGATTTCGTAGTTCGTACCAAGATTGCGATGCTTGTCTCTGACTTCCTGGATTCTAGAGGGCCAATGTTTCCCTATTACTCCTACTCCTATTTCGCTTGTACTCAACGGGGAGGTAGCAGGAACAGGAGTACCTAGCCTCATCATCCGTCCGTTGATGTCTGCAACTACAATGTGATTGCTGTCAGTTGTCAGTAATCGTAAATGTGTGGTCAAAAGTCAACAAACAAACGCAACCTATTTTTAACTCAGCGACGTGTACTCTTTTTCTCATACTAGTAGTACTGAAGAAGCCCTACAAAAGCTCGCCCAAACGCAGCCTCGGCTTCTCTTCACACCAAACTTCCAACGCAACTCCGGTTCATTGCATGGATTGAATACACTGGTGCACCCAGCAAGCATTTGTGGAAACCACATCCTTATTTTTTTAGTACTTTGATCAGATGAGTGGACGGGGCCGCCAAGGAGGGGGCGGAGGCTCTTATCGAGGAGGAGGAAGAGGCGGCAGCGGTGGCCGCGGTCAGCGAGGTGGCGGAGGTTGGTTTCTGGCCTGCGATAGCGCTTCTGATTGTGTTGCTTTGATGTTTGATTCATTTAATTTCTGTTCTCTTCTTTAGACTACGGTGGACGCGGAGGAGGAGGTAGAGGACCTCCCCGTGGCGGCTACAGAGACCAGCGAGGAGGTGGTCGGGACCAACGAGGTGGAGGTCGGGACCAGCGAGGCGGTGGACGCGGTGGTGGTGGACGTGGACGCGGCCCTGATTTGTCAGGCATTAAATCTGTTCTTACCAATATTCTTCCCGCTGAAGTTAGTAAGTGGCGGTGGCGTACAGGTGTTTTTGCTCTTTTATCATTTCTCTCATTCTTCCGGATTTGCTTGACTCCCAGGTCCCAACTTTAGCTTCTTCCTCTACACTGTAGATTGCAAAGACAAGAACGACCAAAACATTGAGGGACGTGGACGCCGTGCAGAGCTTTTTCGAAGGGGCGTCTGGGACGGTCTTCTGAAGGACATGTCAAATGCGCAAAAAGAGAGCTTCAAAAGAGTAATTTTCTTTGCAGGCTCATTTTTCTTTTCAGGAAGGCCTATCAACGGACTAGAGAGAGGAAAGCTTCCGCTTCAGCTTGTAGACGGGTCCGAAACAAAGGGAGATACACTCACAATTGTCCAAGTCCAACATTTTGGCCCTCCTGAGTGTCTAAAGACACCAGTACCGCAAGCGGGCCCAGGGGAGGTTGTTGCGGACACCTTCCGCACGATGAACTCCACGAAAACCTTCAAGTCAGAAGAGCACATGCTTCAGCATTGTGCACAAACGGGAGACATGCCTGTTTACCCTGCTGAGACGGACGGTCCCGCATTGTTGGAAACATTTCTCGCGTATGTCAACACCGCGCTTCAACGTGCTATGGGAGAACGCCTCCGTAAATGGGGTGAGGAGTACATTGACGAGAGTCGTGCAATTCCAGGAAAAACCAGAGATGGAAGAAGTCTTGGAATTGATATCTACGAAGCTTATTCGTGCAAGTTTGGCGTGTTGCGTCGTACGGACTCATCTCCAAACACTTCCTCTGCCAGACTCACTCTAACTGTCGACTTGCGTGCGAAGATTATGCGTACGAACACGTTGCTTGATGTTCTCAACAATATCCAGAGCACTGATACCGATTGGAACCAACGTAATCAGCAGCAAGCAAAGCGCCAGTGGATTGGTGAACGAGTCATGTATACTCGTGAGAAGAAGGGTATGGGTGTTTTGTGTTGTGGACATGCTTTTTAAGTACTGCTGTTCCCTCATTTTGTTGTTTCTCCTTTTTAAACAGGGTACACGATCGTTGGTCTGGATTTCGAGAATAGCCCTCGTTCGCTAATGGTGCCTGAACAGAAAATCAACCATGACCAGTACTTTAAGAACAAAGGTGTTCGTCTTGAATACCCTGATCATGTTCCCATGGTGACCGTCCTTGGCCGTCAAGACCGCGAGATTTTTCTTCCAGCAGAATTGGTCACCGGAACTGAATTGGACACGAATGTACGGGAACAGCTCCCGATGATTGCCAGTTTCAAACCCGAGATTCGTAATAGTGCGATCGACAAGGTCCGCGACTTTCTTGTTCCCGGTGCGCAGACCACGAAGAACGCCGGTGGGCTCTTGCCTGCACTGGGAGTTCGTCTTGAAAACAAGCGTCTTCCCGTTGCTGCTAAAATATTGAGTGTTCCAGCAATGATGGCCGCAGGTGTGGCTGTTCCCGAACGCAACGCTGAGAACTGGGCACCCGTGCTTGGAAAGGCAAACTTCCGTGTAAACGCCAATAGTTCAACCAAATTGAACGCCGTTATTTTCCATTCGGATATGATTGATGCGCGCGATGTTCGGTCGGTCTTTCAGCGGATTTGCCGAATGGTGAATAACTTTGCCGCAAAATACCAATTTGCCGAGACTCCTACTGCCTTGGTGAATACCGGAAAGCGGGATGATGCGCATATTGGAGAAGTTGCAAAGTACTTTTCTGGATCTGGTAAAGACAATGTATTCGTGCTGGATTTCGTGAAACCTCGAGGCTCGGCAGACACGGCGTATCCCGTCATCAAGCACTTGCTTGCCAAAACTGGGCATCTTTCCCAATTTGTCAACTTCAAAACTTACAGTCATGACCAACCTCGTGATGAGCGAAAAAGCGACATGATCCTTCAAGGAGTGTCGCGACAGATTCTTCAAAAAGCAGGAGTTGCGCTCTGGTGAGTTCTTGGATCCCCAAACATCATTTTCTCATTTCATTATTCTAACTCTTTCTTCTTCAATAGGTGGGTTTCAATTCCCCGATCTGTCCCTTTGCCCGTCTATTTTGTCGGTGTGGACGTGTTCCACGCGCCTCCGTACTATGATCAGGAGAAACGAAAGCGTGTCAGGAAGCCGTCTTGTGCGGCAATAATTGTTCAAATGATGCGAGAACATACGCCGAAGGACAGCAGGGTTCAAATCTACTCGCAGACCTTCAAGCAGTCCGGTGGACAGGAGTTTGAATTGGAAAACGCCTACAAATCTGCGTTGTCGAACGCGATGAAAGCGTTTAAAGTTCCTCCGGCTTCTTGCATTGTTTGGCGCGATGGTATTGCGGACTCGGCTTTTGGTGGTTTTGCCTCTGATGAAATTCGCGGAATTCGTCAGGGCCTCTCCGAGACAGTAGGAACCAACAAGAAGCCGGTTGATCTCGCGTACATCACTTGCCAGAAGCGAATTGACAACAAGTTCCTGGCAATGGGCGTTCCAGGATATAACGATGGTTCCCTGTCGGCACCCGCCGGAACAATGGTTGCTGCACTACAAGGTTTGGAAAACCAAACCTTTTACATCAACGGTCGAGCGCCTCCATACAGCACCGCCAAGCCGGCTCGTTTTGTTGTGATTGAACGAGATCAGGGATTGATGTCAGTTCCAGTCAGTGAGCTTACGTGGGGTCAGTGCCATGCGTACCCCAACTGGACTGGTTCGATCAAAGTACCGGCCGTGTGCCAGATGGCCCACAAACTTGCTGAGCTTGCCGGTGGAATGCCTGATAGCGGCGAAGAGATCAACCATATGAAATATTCCAACCGCGTTCATTTCCTCTAACTATCTCGGTATGTGATTGTGGTATGGTGGAATCTTTGAGAGGGGGTTTGTTTGCCAACCGCGATCATTTCCTCTACAAGTAGCTATCTCAGTATGGGGCTTATGTGATTGCGGTATGGTGGAGTCTTTGAGAGGGGGGTTGTCTGACTTAATCGTCAATGTGAATTGGGAAGAAGAAAGTAAGGTACGACGAAAGGTGTGTTACTCTTCTAGAGCTGTTACTCCTCTAGTCCTTGCTAGTAGGCATGTCATTCTGTACTACTCCTTCTCTTCCCGCAACTATGGTTTGTAGTTTGTACTGTTTCTGCAATTGACCAGGAAATTTTGGAGCATTTCGCCCCGCCTGGAATTCCCGTTTCCCAGCTCAATAAAGTTCTCAGAAACTGTTGACCGAAGACCATGGCAACGGCAATGCCAGCTGAACCAAGAACTCTTTATGAGTCCTTTTTCTTGACCCCATTCAGGGCTGGTCTATTGAACATGATACTTACCGGCATTCCATTCAGATTTGGCTTACTTCCGACTGGAATCCTTCTTCAAGAATGGTTTCATAAAACGCTTAGATCTCTTGGACGACTTGATGAGAGACTTGGACTAGCGTCGGAATCATTCCCTGTGCAACCTTGCTCCGTGTTTCAAAATGATATGAATGTATCCAGTGAATTTTGCGTTAACAACACTGAAGTTCGTGCTGTCTTCGATATGGGACAGTCATTTTTGCATCAATATGGACTTGCATGGATCGTCTTTTTGGTGATTTGGTTGCGTCCTCAACGGTACTGGATTTATGCCATGCTGGATTTTCACCGTGTTCTGTTGACCTGCACACTATTGTCGTTGCTGCTGTTGACGTTCTTCCAAAAGCCTCACCCTCACATGTTGACATCGCCACCCTTCGATTCATGGATTCCAATTCTTCAAGTACCGTCGGAAGTTTGGAGTAGTCGGTTTTTCTCCAGTTTTGTATTTTACAATCTTGCGGCACTGTCGTTAAGTTTGTGGACTCTTTTGACAAGGACCAGGCATGAGGACAGGAGACAGAGAATAGAAGATTCTCGAAGGAAATCAAGTGCGTCTTTCATGTTTCGGGGGTCAGCTCAGAGTTCTTCTACTTCATCACTTGCTACCAGTAGCATCAATTCACAGGAAGAGAACCCCCCAAAACCCAACGTAGATGATGAATTTATGAAATGGTCAATCCCCGCGAACGCTCTCTTCTATGGAGCGGTTATGGATGGTTTCATCGCCATTGCGCAAGGCCAGGCACTGTGGCAACATCATGTTCACGATATGTATCATGTTTCCACAACTGAAGTCACACCGCGCGTCATGTTTGCGTTTGGTGTCCAGGCGTTCTACTCGATGATCAATGCTGTTTGGTTGTTGCGAGTGCGTTCCTTCCTCAGCATGCCGCAAATGCGATATGTTTGTGCTTTTCAGGCCGTCCGATATGGCTTTGCCATGGTGTGGATGTACCAGAAACCACAACGAAACCAAGATCAGGGTAGTGGCGAAAATCATGAGTACCAGTCGTGGACAGAACTCGAGTGGATCATGTACTCTTCCTTGTTTGGAACATTTATGATAGGTTTCTTGTGGGCAGGGCAAGCTACTGGAATCAGCAAGATTCTCTCCAGTGGAGCCGAAGAGGACCTAAGTCCACGAAACTCTTCTCAAAGTCGACCTGTTGGAATCAAACTGGACTGATTTGTTCTGTGGTGTCGGATAATGATTTCTGCTCCTCTACTTAGTCACGATAAAGAGAGAGTTGCGAAACAAGGCATTGTCGAACTGACGAAACGTTTCAGAAACGTGGTGGTCTTTGTAGACCCACGCGCCTCGATTCCAAATCATGGCTGATTTGACGCTGACATTTGTATCACTTCTTGCTACGAATCGCTACCGGTCTTTGAGAGGAGCTAGAATTTCGTGATGATGAAACATAGTTTACAGCAATCCCTGTCGGTGTTCAGGAGATCCAAAAACTCCTTGTGTTGTCCAATATCCCTTCTTCTGATGGAAATGACGTCTACTGAAATACTTTATCAGTAGTCGTTTATTGATGTTGGACGCTGGGTGCCATGACCACTTGTCGTATTAGCTAATGGTCTAATATTACAGAGCTTTAGCCATTGCAAAGGAGAACGAAAATTGTAACTCTTCTTGTTAAAAACTGATGACAATCGTACATGAATCGACTCGTACAGTGGATGGGCGCCGCATTTCTCTGACAGGTTCCGATAGAGATTCTCCTTATGACCAATTCTACTAAACAGGACGGGACTGTTATCATTTCTTTCCCTTTTTTAGACCAGCATCCAACAATGCATCCAAATCGTCGTTCTTTTTGGGAACCTTCTTTTTTATGGGTGCAGCAGATGTGGATTTGGCACTGGCCGCTGCTTTCTTTTCTCCGTTTGGATCATTAGGATCGAAATCTTTTAGCAAGATAGGAAAACACGCAGTTGGTGAAGTTCCCGCAGGATGTTTGGCTTGTAAATGTTGCCATAGCAATGGCGGTTTCGAACTAATCATAAAAGTTTGCCGACATAGCTCACACATGAACGCAGCCTTGTCCACACTGAGACGGACGTAAAGGGAGGATCAAAAACAACAGTGTAAGGCATTTTAAGACTGAGGTGAAAGAGCAGCCCTGATCATTATTCGCGTGTTCAAATAGAGTTTACCCCCTCATCGATGTGAATCCATCATGCACTTACTTGGCCTTGGCTGCGGCAGCTTTTCGTTCTGCATCCGTCTTCCCTCGATCTTTTTGGTTGCGCAGCTGCGCTTGTTGTTTCTTTTGAACGTTGGATCCTTTCCCCATCTCCTTGTCAAAGGAAAGCTTTTCCACTGCAACCACACTCGGTGTCCTTTCCGTTTTTATTTGTATGGTGATTAGATAAAGTGCGATAAAACTCGGTTGATTCCGCCATGGCGATGGACCACTGTGACGTGTTCAGTGGAGGGATGACGGGGTACAGACAGACAGATTCGTCTTTCGGCACGCGCCAACATGGTTGGCCGGCTTCATGGGGACCGCCTGGGGAGATGGGGTGTAAGACACCAGTCTGTCTGTACGTCGTCTTTGTCCCTGTCATCATTCTCATCAGCGTTAGCAACAAGATACGCAATGACATCGAGGAGAGAGAAATCGAGAATATGGAGACGCATTACCCCCAAGCACGGGTGAGTGAGTCCCGCGTGATCGAATACGCTGCGCTTGTATTTAGAGAATACAAATCGTCTATTCTTTCGCTAGTCATCATTACTCACCCCCGCTGGGGGGTAGGAGACGCATCACCTATCACCTACCAACACAAAAGGAAACCTAGACAAGAGCGCAATTGGACGTCACAGAGAACGTCCATTGGTGTGATTAAAGAAAACTTTGGTTGGAGGCAGCAACACTCCACATCCCGAAGGAGAGGTGTGCGAGAATGCCGCTGAGAAAGTTTGTGAGGAACAAACGACATGAGACTCTCCAACTTTCGTTTGACGTGAACGGCATGGCCAGAGTACCCGAGGGGAACGGTCTCATGCTTCGATTGGACAATGAGACAGGTCATCTACACGTAGATTCAGAAGAAGATTGCCACTTTCCCAAGATCCACCCAAATTGCTTTGCTCCTGCTTCCTTGACAGATGTGGTCTTATTACATGGTGGTGGAAGTGGGACTGCAGTATTCTCTGGAAATCATCCTGAGCTCAGTACCGTGGTAATGAAGCATGCTGGACCAAAAGACACGGAAGAAGTCATGTCACTGGCGGTGGTACACGAGCAGCTTTTGAAACGAGGGAAAGATGGCGATGCGAAGGAAGCAGCGACCTTCCTTGCTCGTCGCATTCCGCAATTTCTCTTTTGTTACATTAGTCCGCGTCATGTCAGAGATCGGGCCATGGAACTTTGGAACACCCTGCGTACTGGGACATTGAGAGACCTTACTGCACAGCTGAAGAATATAAGTCGGAGTCCTGAACAGCCTCTTACCAACAATCATAATCGCCACCAACACCACACTCACGAAGACGACAGTCATGACGAGGACTCTTCAAGTAACCTTGGGGATCGCGTCTTCCAAGCCATGAAAACAAAATTGATGAAACGAGAGCTATGGGTCTGTCGATTAGCTCCGTCCCATTCCAGTTCGTACCACGGATACGGTAGGAAAAAAGAGATTGAAGTCAAAACGAGACGCTTTGTCCTACATGTTCATCATCTGTTTCAACGAACCGACGGAAATGACTGCATTCTGGACCAGGGGTATGACTTTTTGAGCTCCTTTACAAACACAATGGCCGAAGAACAGGAACATCGCCTTTGGAAATGTACGCTGGCTCAATCACGTGTTGGAGGCCCAACTTCGGAAAATGGAGCCACGGTCCTGTTGTCAGGACGACTAAAGGGACGGTTTTTGGAACGAATCATTGGAGATTTCATCAAAGTAATGCAGTACCTTCGTCAACTCTCCTCTCCGCAAGAACGAGAAGGGAGCATACATGTGGTGCGGGAGGAAGTCAAACACCTTGAGGCACAAGTACAATTATCAGACCGTCCTGCTATTGATTTTGTTCAGGCCGTGTCCAAGGCTTGCAACGAGTTTGCAGGCACTGCCATTCGGAAGAACTACCTTCCTGAAAAGGGCCGCTTTCCTCGGTTACGAGAGTATGGGAAACGGTTCAAAAGTGGTCATCTAGTGCTCATGGACGATGAAAAAGTGCCAGCCATGTTTTTGCAACAACTGCTTCATACAGGCTGCGACATGTCAGACGTTTTTGCCGATCCGCCTTCTCCCAGTTGTGTACTAGATCATGTGGAAAAAAATTGTTATTGGTTGCGCATTTTGCAATTGGCCACCTCGTTTGATAGTAGTCATGTCAATGATTGTATATGGACATGTGGCTTGACGGATGCTGGATTACACAACACCTTTGTCTGCAAAGATCGTGGCCTCGAACTCTTTGATCTGGGTGCTCCTCAGCTCATGCCCATGCCAGCCTTTTTGACCAAGTTTCTCATGTCCTTCTTTCATGCCCTTGGTATGGAAGAAGATAGTCAAAGGAGTGATGGTGTGTGGGTATGCCGTTTTGAACATAACGACAAGGATAACAAGTTGTCCTTGACAAGAACTACCAAGTCCATTCTGCCCTACATATTCCAGACGTTCAACTATACCATGGATGAAATGATCAAAGTCTTTGATGGCAATGAGCGTGTTCGCGAATTGCTCTTGACTTATACTACCCTGCAATTGGTATCCGATGCCTGTTTTTGCTTGGATCGCTGGGACCAAAAGGGAGGAGGACGGGAACGTGTTGAAGATCGGAATACCCAACTGGGAAAGTGGCTGTGGAGAAGTCTATGGGACTTGTACATTGCCTCCCATGTGTACCACAACCTACTTTTGCCGTTGCAAACGAGCAAAACCTGATTCACGAGAATCTCGGAGGTGCAAGGAGAAGAAAAGCGTGACCTCTAGATCAGCAGTCCTATGCTTGTGAACGTGAAGAGAGAGAGGCTTCAGCGGCATAATTGTGATTTGCTCACCAGTCCATCTTTTGGCTATATAACGCAAGGACGATTGAATCTGATCAAAGCTATAGAATACACCATATATCATGTAATATGATCCATAGAGAGAGAGGAGGGGCAACAATAAATGTATACACAAGAGGAAAACAATCAAAATCATCTCTAACACTATGACTACGGATCGCAACCAAGAAACTGATAGATTGCGTTAGTCATGATGATAATGGTTAAAAGAAAAGGAAACAGTCATGCAATATACCCTTGTGGCTCATCGTCTTCTTTGTGCATTTCGTCAAGGCCTTCTGTGTCATCCACGTCCTCTTCTTGTGCGTGATCCTGGGTCGTTTCAACCATGGTGTATTTTCGACAGGGTTTCCGTTCGTGCAACACAAAGAGCAACAATCCAAATACGTTGACCACCGCGCCAAACAGCCAAGTCTTCCAGGAAGCCAAGAAAATAACTGTGAGGATGGCCAGGAAAGTGGGAGTGAACAAAACGATGCAGCATGTCGTGCTAAGTGGAACACGGTAAGGACGCTCCATATCGGGTCGGGTAATGCGGAGTTTGAGAAACGCAAAGTACTCCAACAAAAGAGCAAACGTGTAATTGAAGTTGAGCATTTCAATGAGATCATCCAGATTCGTGATGCTCATACAAACAATCACCAGTGTTCCGACCAGAATCCCATAGGTGGGCGTTCCATAACGCGATCGCGTGGCAAACACCTTGGGTAGGAAGCCCCTCTCGGCCATGCCCATGAGCTGAAAGGCATCGCTCGATAATTCTGCCTGGAACATGGCAATATTCGAAATACCTGCAGCAAACACAAGCCAAGCACCAAGCCATGGACCAGCAATGCCTTTGGCAACCACTGCAAAGTAACCGTCAACCCATTCGTTTTGTTCCGCTTCAGACGCCCCTAGGGCAACCACAAGGGGAACAAAGTAGCTCGCAAACACCATCACGACGGACCATCCCATCGCTCGTGGGAGAACTGTGGCTGGATCTTCGACATCTGCAGAGAAGGCCGCCGCATTGTCTGGAGAATGAAAATGAGATATGGAATACGCCCCCCAACTGTACACGCAAACTTGAACTCACCAAAGCTGTTCAAATTCCAAAACAGATTGTTCAGAAAGGGTCTCCAGGCAATGTTTCCGAGGGCGGCCATGGAGAAAAGTCCAACCGACGCGTCACTAGAATCATCTTCATCCAATGCTCTGGGAGGCTCAAGCCACCTAGACGGATCTACTTGAAATGCTCCAACAACGGACATGATAATGAAGGGTGAAATGGCAACAAAGCAAATCGTCATGGACATTTTCCCGACCAGGGGCAGTCCCAGCCAGTTCATGTAGGCAAGGAGGCAAGACATGCCGGTGAACATGCAAAATTTGGCAAATGGCGAGATTGCATTGGAATCACCATTGACTTGTTGTAATAGGTACTCCACAAACAAAACAGGGTAAATGGCATTGTCCGTGGCACCCGAAATCCAATTCAAATATCCCGACATCCAACCTGCACAATTCCCATAGGCCTCTTGCACCCAGGCTACACCTCCCGATGCTTCTGGAAAGGCTGACCCTAACTCTGCCGTCATGAGTGCTTCCTGCATCGACCAGATAAATGGCATGACCAAAAAGCCCAAAAGTGTGTAAAAATTCCCGGCGGAGCGAACAGTTTCTTCGACTCCAAACGCGCCACCCGACACGCTATAGAAGATAATCACAGCCAAGGGAATCACGCCCAACTTTTCGTGAATCTCAAATGGGTCCTGCAGCGAGGTTTCTTCATCGCCAGTTTCTTCGACCACATCAATCGAAGCCGACAATACATCTCCCTCCGACGTCGCAACCGAAGTTTCCGTGGTTGCGGTGGTCGGTGGTTTGGGTGAGCTGCGATCCAGAGTCATGAGATCCAACAGCAGCGAAGGCACTCTTGTGATGCCGCTACTTTCTGCCGTCGAACACACCGAGCTGTGATCCAGCAGCGGTTGTTGCTGCTGATCGAGAGCACGTCTGGGAGATGCCGGGTTGCTGTTGAGGGTGGACGCACTTGTTGTTGTTGTTGTTCCACCGTAAAAAGAATACTCCATAGGCGATCGATTCAGCTTACTCGTCTCGTCGTGGGCACCCGGTGAAGAAGAAGAAGAAGAAGAAGAAGAAGAAGAAGTGGTATCCGCCGCCACGACACGAGGGCCCGTAAAAGTGATTTGCCGAGGCCAAACGGTCATTCAATACTAATCACGCAATCCAACAGGAAAACAACTACAACCACCAAATCAAAATATTTTCGGATAAAGCAAGTCTCGTGGTATAGTTCCTGCTAGCGAAATTTGAAGGTCATTGGATTGAAGCCAAGAATGGAATCTGACAACAGCAAGGAACGGAGGCGCAGGATGAATCTCAGAGACTTCAGACTGAAACCAGCAAAGCAAACGTAGGGAAATACAACCACAACAACACAAGAAGGTGTCTTTTTGTCTTTTTTGGTTCTTTGGTGGCTGACCGTGCACGCAGCAGTGCGGGTGTGGCCAGAAGCAAAAGAGTTCTGCGGGTGCACGTTCGATCAACGATGTGGTCAGTGAAAATATGCTTGACGAGCGACGGACAAGCGAGTGGTCTTTCATTCCCCCAAAATCCAAGAGGGGGCGACCGCGACTTCGACCACATTCATTCTTACCCCATACAAAAAACTTTTCGATGCCCCCAAATCGTATTTCTCATGTCATTTGTCTGCATCATCACCTCGCTCTCTTGGTTGCCAATAGTTGGCGTAGAATTGCCAGGCTACCATCTCTCTATATATCCATTCGATTGCTCAATCAAGGATGAATGTCGAAGAGTTGCATGTCGTTCTTCAACAATCCTTTTCGCCAGATGCGGCAGTACGAAACCCTGCGGAAGCGACCATACGGAACTTGAAACATATAGCAGGTGCTGTGCCAGCTCTTTTGCGTGTGGCATCGGAACTACAGGTAGGAACTTGTGCGTAAAACGCATAGATATGTGGTGTCGTTGTCATGTTTCGAAGAGAACTTTTTGTTCCTTTTGTGTGGCTCCAATGGGGAATGTGAGAAGCCTTTTCTTGATTTTGCTTGACATGCCTCAACCTTATTTTCTGGAAAATCTTTGCTGCTTCTCAACGTCCAATAAAACCCTTGTATGGAATAGGTACGATACGAAGTACGACAGGCCGCTGCGATTCAAATAAAAAATATTTGTCGAGAATGTTGGACGCCTCGACAATCCTATCCCTATTCATTGTTTGCCGATGGCTCTGGTGAAACCGCAGGAGAAAGTATTGAACAAATTGCTCCTGGATCCACGGAAGCGGCTTCTGGCACGGAACAACAAACAGCAACTGCCTTGCAACAGCAATATCCAACCCTATCCGATGCCGACAAGGCAGAAATCAAAGTGGGCCTGATTCGAGCGTTGCTGGATGAACCGGAAAAATCGGTGCGAGATTTGTTTGCCGAATGTCTGCATACCATGGTGGTTCACGAATTCCCCGACAAATGGCCAGATTTGGTACCCACCCTCCTCTCGACTATTCGAGACGGCATTGCGGCCATGGAACAACCACAACAGAAACAAAGAGCTGGGTTGCAGGTACACAATGCCTTGTTATCCCTTCGGAAGGTGTGCAAACGCTATGAATACAAAAGCAAGGATCAAAGAGGGCCGTTGAATGATATTGTTCAAGCATCCTTTCCCATGTTGCTTCCTCTCGGACAACAGTTAGTGCAAGAAACTTCACTGGAAGCAGCAATGATGCTCAAACAAATTCTCAAAATATTTTGGTCTAGCACACAATTCTATTTGCCTGGTCGAGACCCTGGCACCGCCAACGGAACATCCGATGGCGATCCCTCCAACGCCGGATCCAGTAGTAGTAGCATTGGATTGGCACGACCCGATGTACTTCAACCATGGTTCGATGTCTTGACAGCGGCCTTGAAAAAACCACTTCCCGAAGCGGAACAACCAAAGGATTTGGAAGCACGGAATGCTTGGCCCTGGTGGAAGGTCAAAAAATGGGCCGTCCAAGTCATGAGTCGCATGTTTTCACGGTACGGCTTTGTCTCCTATGCGGATGACGAACCTTCGAAAGAATTTGCTCGGTACTTCTCGACGGTTGTGGCACCGCAATTTTTGGGTCCAGTCTGTGAGACCTTGAATATTCGGCCCTCGGGTCAATTTTGTACCGACCGTGTCGTCCATTTGTGTTTGACTTTTGTGACATCTGCGGTCGAGTTATCGGCAACGTACAAACTGTTGAAGCCACATTTGGAATTCCTCTTGTACCAGGTTTGCTTTCCCGTGCTTTGTCTGTCCCCCTCTGATGTGGAGTGTTTTGAACACGATCCTGTGGAATTTGTCCACAAGCAAAATTCTCCCCTGGCGGATTTCTATGATCCAAGGTTGTCTGCCATAACCTTGGTGAAGGATTTGGTGAAACAACGAGGCCAGGATGTAACGCAAAATCTTTTGGCTCGAATGACGGAAATCCTGCATCGCTACAACAGCAGTCCAGTCGAACAAAAGAATCACATCGAAAAAGACGGAGCATTGTTGACCTTTGGATCTCTGTCCAAACCGTTGTTGGCAACGCCAAAGTATTCGACAGAAATTGAAGGCTTGTTAATCACGTCTGTGTTTCCAGATTTTCAGTCTCCCGTGGGTTTCCTTCGATATCGGGCTTGCTGGATGGTTCAACAATTCGCTGCCGTCAAATGGACAGATGATGGAACGAATCTGAAAAAGTTGCTGCAAATGGTTCTGGAAAGACTCTCAGACCCGGCGTTGCCAGTTCAGATTGAGGCATCCAAAGCACTTCGGTTTCTGATTGAGGCCGATGGGGCTGATGAAGCGCTTTTGCCTGTACTCCCCCAGCTTTTGACGGAGTACTTTCGTATCATGAATGAAATCGGTAACGATGAAGTGGTTTCAGCCCTTCAAGTTTTATTGGAAAAGTTTGGAGAACATATTGAACCCCACGCGATCCAACTAGTCACTCAGCTCTCACAGGCATTTGATCAATACTGTCAGGCAGGGGATGACCAAGACGATGACGATGCCGCTTTAGCAGCGGCGCAATGCCTTGAATGCATTGCAACCGTTCTGAAAGGTGTCTGTTCACAAGAATCGATGCTCAAACGACTAGAGCCCTTACTATTGCCATTGGTACTCAAGATATTGGGTGACGATGGAGATTTTATTGAGTATTTGGAATGTGCGCTTGATATCCTAACCTTCTTGACGTACTTTCAATCCCAAATATCCTTGGAGTTGTGGCAGTGTTTCCCGCTAATCTATGTTGCCTTTGATCAATGGGCGTATGACTACTTGAATATGATGGTTCCCTGTTTGCAATCATATATTGCCAAATCGCCTCAAATATTCCTTACGGGGACGGCTCAGTTGCCAGAGGGACCAATACCCTACGTCGAATTGATTATTAGCATGGTCAGCAAAACTTTGACAAACGACAGGGCGTCCGAAATGGAATGTCGATATGCCTTGAGTTTGTTTATGTCGATTTTACACAATTGTGTGGGAAAAGTTGATTCTTATCTCCCTTTTTTCAACGAGCTGGCTCTGGGAAAGTTGGGGCAACAAATATCTGCCAAACAAGCCTTGACGCGCATATCCGTGTACCAAGTGCTTGGCTCTGCGCTGTACTACAATCCTCAGTTGGAGCTGTTGGAGTTGGAACGGCGGGCTGTAACAGGCCAAGTTTTTGCTAAGTGGCTACAAGATATTGAACAAATGGACAAGTGGTTGCCAAAGAAGATGACGGTTTTGGGTATTGCATCCATTTTCAAATTGCCAACTCAGACTCTCCCGCCATCTATTGTGGGAATCTTACCACAGCTATTGCACACTGCAGTTCGTGTTGCATCGGCAATGAAAGATGAAAGCGAAAAGAAATCGAAAGACGGAGAGGACGATGCCCTTGATGAAGACGATGGTGCCGTGGGTGAACTCGGAGAAGATGACTTGGGCGATTTGGATCATGGCTTTGGGGAAGACGAGGATGTGAAGAACGAAGCTGATGAAGCCTATCGGAAAGCACTAATGGGATCCTCTGGTTGGGACGATGACATGGCGAAGTTTCTGATGGGGGACTGGGACGAGGATGCCGAAGATGTCGATGAAGAGTACGAGTCACCTTTGGATATCATTGACGAGATCATTTTTGTTAATGACACTCTGAAACACGCCTTCCACCAAGAGCCAATGGCCTATCAACAAATTCAAAACGCTCTCCCACCCGACTCTGTCCAGTCTGTACAGACTCTCTTTCTTAAGGCCGACAGCATCCGTGCCCAAGCGTCACAACAAGCTACACAGGAATCATAAGAAATATTGCAGAAATAGCCAGCGTCTGTTATCGCGCACTAAAATAGGCTCTGATGGAACCATCTGATCATGGCTTAGGAGGATTCTAGTAAGAATTATCCCTTGTTTTCATGTTCTTGGTAAAGATTCGAGTTTCAATACACATAGATTTCATCTCTTGCAACAGGAGTTTTGCTGCGTAAGGAATCTCAACCTGGCATATCTGCGCTGGTCGCCCAATGCAAAGTGGACTGCGACATTCATACGTCATCTGCGAAGATACGTCAAATAAAGGGTTCAAAATATGAGCAAAGAACGAACAGTCAAGGCAACCCAGAAAACATAATCGTACCTTTTTCAAGTTAGCATGTGCGGTCAGTCCACAACGCTCACAAATGTGGATGCGGTATTGGTCAGAATTCATAAAGAATCGATCTCGAATGAAATTAGCACAACCATGAGTGATGAGACAATCACGTTCCATCTCCCCCATGCGTAAACCACCATCACGTGATCGTCCCTCCAGCGGCTGCCTTGTGAGCATTGCCACTGGACCACGGGCACGGGAATGTACCTTATCATCCACCAAATGCTTTAGACGTTGGTAAAAAGTGGGACCAATGAACACACGAGCATTGAGAGGACGACCTGTGTGTCCTTGGTACAAGGCTTCGCCTCCATGTTTCTGGTAACCCATCTGATGCAGGCGCGAACTAACGTCCTCTACAGTCACGTCAGTGAAAGGAGTTGCATCCCCCTCGCAACCTTGGAACACAACAACTTTTCCAAGGAGACATTCGATCAGCTGTGCGATTGTCATACGAGATGGGATGGCATGAGGGTTCACGATAATATCAGGAACAATTCCTTCTGCTGTGAACGGCATGTCATGCTGGTGATAGGTCATACCCACCGTTCCTATTCACCAATGAAAAATCAATGTGTGATGAGAATATGGAACTCATAACATGAAAATCGCAATGATACTGACCTTTCTGCCCGTGCCGTGAAGCAAATTTGTCTCCGACCTGAGGAATGCGGACATTTCGAATACGAACTTTGGTAAACCGGTAACCTTCTTTCGTCGTGCTAATAAGGACATTGTCAACAAATCCCCTTTCATTCGCTTTCATTGAGGTACTGCAGTCACGTTTGGTGTACCGAGACGGCATGCCGGTGGTGGAGTCTATCGGGGCCGTTTTACCAATAAGCACATCGTCTCCGGATACTCGAGTTCCCGGAGCTACAAGACCATCTTCGTCAAGTTTTCCGTACTCGCCATGCTTCATCCCTCTAGTATTGTCCATGCTTGGCTTCTCAAAGAGCTCAGAAGTAAGAGATCCCACTGTGCCAATAGTACTTGCCTTCTCCTGATCAATGTAGCATCGATAATAGGAAGATCTGAAGAGCCCACGGTCGATCGCAGATTGATTCATAATGAGCGAGTCCTCTTGGTTGTATCCTGTATAAATCATAATGGCGACTACACAATTCACGCCACTTGGCAATTCACGAAAGTGAAGGAACTCCATCGCTCGTGTTGTGCACAGAGGTTTCTGAGGATAATGCAGAACGTGTGCCATTGTGTCCATACGAACCTGATAATTCCTGTATGAAAATCTTTGTGTTAGACGCAACCTACTCTGAAGAAAATCTTTCCCGTCCAATTGACAACTTACGAAGCATAGATACCCATTGCCTGTTTCCCCATGGCACTTTGGTACACATTACGTGGAGATTGGTTGTGATCTGGAAACGGAATGATACTTGCACAGACGCCCAGGATCATCGAAGGATGGATTTCACAATGTGTGTAGGTTGATGAGTATGAGTCTTCTGAGTCTAAATCTTTCGGTTCCATTGCAATCATGGCAGTTTCTTCTTCTTCTGTATCAATGTATTCAACAATTCCACCCATGAGCAGATCGGTCCAAGTCAGTCGTTTCTGGGTAGGATCAACTCCTTGTAATTGCCTGACATGATGTTTCTTTATCATCAATTGTTGCTCGTTCACAACAAACAGAGGCCGACAGATTCGACCAGCATCCGTGTAGATCCGCACTTCCTTTTCGGCAATATCCCGGACGATGGATACTTCTGCATCGATATCTACCATTCGCCGCAACGAGCGGAAAGTATCAACCAGACCTTTCGGATCACGGTGAATACCAACCCAGTTGCCATTGACAAAAATCTTGCAAGTATTTTGTTCAGCAATCACAGAGGGAAGAATATCAGTGAGATTTTCCGTACTGAATTCTTCCAAAAACTCGAGCACCGGTACGGCAGCTGTTCCCGTCGTAATGTAACTCATTAGCGCCAAATTTTTGACCAAACCGACAGCCTGACCTTCAGGTGTTTCTGCAGGACAAACCATACCCCAGTGAGTGTTGTGTAGCTGTCGTGGTTTAGCTTGTTTTCCTGTCCTTGCCAATGGAGTATTGCATCTTCTTAAATGCGACAAGGATGAAGCGTAAGTCAGTCGATTTAACACTTGAGACACGCCAGCCTTGGATGCAGCGCCTCCTTTGTCGCCCCAGTTACCAGTAGCCAAACTATACTTGAGACCGTCCGTAATGTGGTTACTTTTGATGGCTGTGCCAATCTGAAAATGTCTGCTTTCATCAAGGCACCGCTGCAAGTGCTTGCGCACATCTTTGGTCAGTTTACGAAACAAAACACGGAATAGTCCGCCGAGTAAGGGACCTGCCAAATCCAGGCGTTTCTTTCCAAAGTGGTCGCGGTCGTCTTCATCGGACCGACCGAGACGGCATGTAAGTAGCTTGTGTACGGCATAACCAAGAAAGAATCCCTTTTTGGTTTCACAGTGCTCCTCGGTTCCAACATGAGGGAGAACTTCCTTTTGCAGAATAGCCTGGGCATATCTCATTCGATCTTCTTTGGTCACATCTTTGGCAGAGCCACGTCGACCAATAAAATCCAAGGCTACATCTTGCCTCTGAATGACGAAAGCCTCTTCGAGACTTGGTCGAAACAAATCCATCATTTCTCCATCCGTCAAGTCGTACACCACATGTTCAATGATGTCGCGATCAGCCACAAAACCAAGAGCTCGAAAGATAATGACAACAGGAATATCAGTCCGGATATACGGCAATGTAGATCTAATCTGGTTCCCTTCAATGGCACCTTTCCCACCCTTATGATACATTTGAATGTACAAGGACGAAACAGGTCGAGTCGAGTTTTCCACTTGCGATCGAGTTTCAATGACCCACGAAAATTTGGAGGGTTGCTTCTTTTTGAAAGCATAGACATGATTGTTGGAAAGGCGTTCTTGAGCAATGATAACCTTTTCGGATCCGTTAATGACAAAATATCCTCCTTGATCGTAAATACATTCTCCCAAATCGGACAAATCAGCATCATCCTTGTCGGACAAGACACAATACAGAGACCTTAACATAATTGGTACATAACCCAAAAATTCCTTTTTGGCATGTTCCACCGACATGGCTTCCCCTAATTCCACCCCAGGATCATTCACATTAGTGTCAAGAGCGACTTGATATTGTCGCAATTCCACATCGACGTACAAGGGCGCCGCATAGGTCAGATTACGCAAGCGTGCCTCGTGCGGAAACATATTTGTGACAGACCCATCTTTTTCGACTGTGGTCGGTTTACTCAAATACACCTGTCCAAAATGAATTTCAAAGCACAGTTTGTATTCACTTTCCATATCTTTCTCGTATTGCTCTTCATCGTAACCCACAGAATGCTGCATTTCAGGAGACACTCGGATATCACCGGAATCATCCACCAATTCCTGCATTGTATTTTGAATAAATTCATCAAAGGAATCCAATTGTTGACGCACCAATCCTTTTTCCTCAAAGTATGCACTGCATACAGTTAACGCGCATTTGTATTTATGAGAAGGTTTCAGATCAACCAAAAGAAACGAGGCTTTAACATGCGAGCCACAAGGAAAACGAACGATTCTTTGGCAAACAATATCAATTGCACTCACCTGATTACGGCCCATGCATCTTCCTGAGTAACAGGGCCTTCATCCTCTTCCATCTCCTCCTCCTCCTCCTCAATCGGTTCTTCTTCCCCTCCTTCCTCCATCACGTCATCACCGCGTTCGCCGGCGTCTTCCATCATCTGGTCACCATCGTTCGGTTGCGCAATGGGAGGAGGTACGTCGTCGGGAGCAAATTCAAAATCCATGTCGATCGACACACTCCTCCAACTCCAATGGTCCAAGTCTCGAATAAGCAACACCCACAACCCACAACCCACAACCACACACAAACCACAACCAAGTTCGATTTTGATAGAGGAAATAGCTACTCCTATCTTTCTAGTCTCTAATGGTAGCTTGGGTAGAGAGTCGGTGCTCCCCAGGGAAAATTCCTGTCGTTTGCCGTTTATGCCCCCCGTCTGACCTGTCTTTCTCCTTCAGTTTTGGATTGGGTGTGACTCAGAGCACGCGTGTGCGAGGAGCGGGCCTACCACGGACTCATAATTAAAATGTAGGGCAATATACAATAATTACTAGGGTACGAGTAGGCGTGATGCCAATTTCCAATTTGGCCCAGCGCACGCGCACGGGTGCGGGACATGGGTGGTTGGTACGTGACGATAACACATGAATGCTGGCCGTGGTTCTCATCTTCCAGTCTTTTTCAAAAAGAGTTTTCCGTCCCGTTTGTCCACGGCAAACAACTGATTGTGATGATTTGTGGCCTTGTCGTTTCATCATTATCCATCGCAACTCGTTTGGCATTGACAAGCAAAACAACAAACACTGACTGGTCGTCGAGGAGGCATCGCGCAGCTTCGAACCATATCACTTAGCTCACCGTCCACCTAGAGAACGTCCATTTGCGAACACTTTGGAAGCACGTCTCACGATTGCTCCCGCGACATGTGTCGTGGTGCATTTCGTGTTTTCTTTCATCTCATCGCTGTCTTTGTTGTTGCAAAGCATGTCAGCTTCACAGCTTGACATTCGACAACTGGGTGATTGTGCCTATGGCCGCGCACCCACCTCGACTCCATCTTCGTCATGGAGCATTGCGTTGTCCACAAGCGACTCGGTTGGCGGTGCAGGTTCGTGCGGTGGAGTAGTTGCAGTTGCGGAATTTGGTCGTGCTTCGGCCGTTGACTCCAACGTCGTCACCCGACCTCCCACCAACCAGAACGGCGAACAACGAAGCGACGCACAGACCACACGCGAACACGCCAACGCTTCTCGTCGTCCTTGTTCTTCTGCAACTTCTACTGTTCGCGCTACTGCAACAAGTGCTTTGGTTGGTGCGAGACACGAACTGTCTCCGAAACACAGTAACCCCTGCTGGCAGACTGACACCCCCCGCATCAACAACATTTCTTCGGGGAAAGAAGAACAACCAACGCAACAACAGTTTCACAATCACGTCCACGAACAATCACCTTCACCTGAACAAATCAAACATCAAAACAACCATTCAGAAGCTGCTTTGAACGGCTTACAAGACGGGAGCAGCAGTTCATTGAATAGACCTACCATTCAAGAGAAAACCAAGTTTCACGATTCGATCAGCCGCGGCACGTCTGGCACCATCGCGGAGTCCCAAGCAAGACTTGGGACTGGGGAAACTGCCACATTGCAAAGTCGCAATAGAACCTCTGAGAGTAGCGATTCGGCCTCCACCACAGGGGCGAACATGGGCTACAGTAGTACTTCGGGCCAAATTGCTTGGCAAGTGCCGCTATCGGACTTTTCCGGTAACAACAACAACAACAGCAAAACCATGGTCTCACCGAGACCACCACATCACATGCTGTCTGCGAACGGACATGCACCAACATCCTCTTCTTCCTCCCAACACGAACGAAAAGAACAACTGAACGATGAAGACAGCACGACAATACGATCAATAGACTCGGCAAGTTTAGGAAGTCCTTCTCATGGACCCCTCAATGGTCCTCCTGCGTTGGAACCCACCAATGCAGCGGGACACGCTACCGGGGCTCATTCGACCGCTACAACACCCTCCACCGTGTCCACCGCTCCTTCCACGAATGATGAAGGTTCCATGGGAGCGCTGGATCCAAACGCTCTGGAACGATTAGCATTGCGAGGAGAACCATTGGACTCTACTGCAGCATTGTATCATCAACATCGCGGTGCTGCTGCTGGTGGTCCTCCTGGTCCTTGGGAACACTATCAGTCCCACTTGTATGTACCGGACGAAACGGATCAAGGCACCTTTAGTACCACCGCATTGCCGCCCCCTTCGCAACCAACAGCTCTTCCGGTGACTCACCACACTACCACTGCTAACAGTTGGGCAGCGCCTCGTCCAGTGCAGCATCAACGCGTGGCAAGTTTTCGCAATGATCTCCCCAGCAATGGTGTCCATGAACCACGGTGGCACCATCATCCACCTCTGCGATACGACTCGGGTCCAGTTCCACCGCCTCTCGGAACCGCTGTGCGGAGTATCAACAACAAGAGCTATGCGGCTCCCCCCATGCCCTATGCACCCTACCATCATCCGGTGGCACAGCACCATCGCGGCGGGGTTCTTGCCACGGCGACTCCCCCACGGACAACACGACCCAATCGTCCTATGGCAGCGGCCAGTCCGCATCGACCCACACCGCCTGGTTCTGCCGCACCCAACAACCACCCGATTCCCACGGGTGGTCCTGCCGCCCCAGGGAATCCACGGTCTCCGTCCGAAGTCCTCAAAACACTGCTTCGGAAAAAGGCTTGTTTGTACGAGCCGGATACCTCGCGTGCCGTCGCGTTGGTCACATGGCTGGTGGGGAGAGAACTAGCCCTGGAGTTTGGGTACTTTTCTCGACAGCAACTACAAGCGGGGGTTCATGCTTGTGTTGCTGGAAAGATTGATTCGGGGGTCATTACTCGGACGAAGGTAAACCGTTGTATGCAGATTATTCTCAACAGCTGCTTTCATTACATAATACCAAGACCGGACGGAAGCGAAGAAAAGGGGGATGCCTTTCGGTCCTTGTTTGCGCAAGAAGTCACCAATGACGTTGCTTTGCTTCAGGACCTCCCGGCGCCCTGGAATGATCTTTCGGTGAACCGCGTGGCGGTCCTGGAAGCCTCCTTGGCCGATGTGGAGGCCAAGCCATCCAAAACTCCCACTTCCACTCCGCAGACCTCACCTCGACTGGGAAGTGTACCAGCCGAAAAGACGAGTCCCCGATCCAAAGAAGAAGGTGCGGATGGCGTAGACAACAAACGCGCGGTCCTTCTTTGTTTCAACGAGAATGTACGATGTGCCGAAGATGTCTTTCGATGCCACAATGAGTTTATTCGAGACACGGCGCACGCATCGGGGCTCCAGCTCTCTTCGACCGAGTGGCGATCCTTTTTTGGACGTGAGGCGGCCAGTGCACAACAGCTGTGGGGAAATATTGGGATTCCGGTTCCACGGGCGGCCAATGTGGTTCAGTCGGATGTCTTGGGAATGATGACACAGTCCGAGCTAGCCAAGTTTCGCACAACATGGTGTGCCAAACGTTACGATCACGACCACGAGTTGTGTGGATTCGCCCATGTAGAAGTCAATGGAGGTTGGCTTCGACGAAACTTTTTGGAGTACAAGTACGGGATGGAACTCTGTCCGGACGTTGTGGAGTATCCGTCGGCTCAAGAAGGCCGAAAGTATATTGTCAACGCTTGTCCTCGGGGAGTCTACTGCGGATTTGCGCATTCTCAAGAAGAGATTTTGTACCATCCACGGCGCTACAAGAACCGTACGTGTCCATCTCTTTCGCGACTGGGCGGTTGCTCGAATGGCGACGTATGTCCGGACCTTCATCCTGTGGACAGCTACAAGTTCCCATCGAAAAAGAGTGAAGGCCGTATGAACGCTCGTCAGTCACGACAGCAGGGCACCGGTTCTCCCTCCAAGACTCTTCCTCCACCACCAAACAGTGCTCCTATTTTGTACTGCACTCCCGCGCCTGTTTCCCGCTTTGAGGAGCAGTTTCAGATGCCGGGCCTCAAGAATTTGTATCGCCGTCACTGTTCGGTGATGAAGGCACACTTGAGGAATCCGGCGTCTTGTTTTTGTTGCTATAGTTGTTTTGGCGACGACGATGGAACGGCCATTGATCCAATGCAACTGTCCGAGTCGTTCAAAAAGAAACCCGGGTTACCACAACCACGGGGCGTTTAGTTGTTGGAAACATGTTTCAACACCCGTATTATTACTTCCAACATCCATCATCATAAAATGCAGGACGATGCAAAACGATTCTTTGCATCTTTATACATCATCATCATCATTTGTGTGATTGATAGAGAGAGAAACGACAGACTTGTTGGCTTGCACACAAGCGTCTCGAACATGTTCCTTTGTATATCATATATTATTCATTTTAGCATCACTACGGGTTGCGCACGTCTCTTGTTTTCAAGAGGCTATTGTGGCGGCCGCGGGAACGAAGGACAGCCACGGGCTTGGTGGTTCTTTTACTGCTCGATACACGGACATATGAGTGCTCGCCGTCGTCTGTGGGCTAGCTGTGACTCGAGAATCGTAAAAAAGCCTTGTGTAGTAGTATTTCTGCGTTTGACTTCTGGTACTCCTCTAGATGCACAGCTCGATTGAGTTACCAAGCTCGAGTCTTGTTTTGAACCATCGGGATGGAACCTACCCTCGCATGAAAGGTGGAGATGCTCGTCTATACCGGAAGGTAGAGAAAAAGCTCACACCGTCCCAAATATGAAAGCCGATCCATGGCGGTGCTGTAAAGGGAACTCGTACCTCGATTGGAAAGGCCTTCCCTTGGCTGGTAGGAGTACCTCTAGAGCTACCGGATGGGATGGAAATTCCTTCAGAGCCAGTAGCTCACATAGCTTGAATCTCTGATCGGTTTTCATTAATCTTGAGCGGTTACGTAACTGATAATTCTTTAAAATTATCGATCACATTTCGATAGTTTGAGCATCTGTTCGATTCAAGAACTCGGAGGTTTATTCCAAACCCACCCGCGCCCAACGAGAAAACCGTCGAATGGGAACGGAAACGGACAGAGAGCTCGGTTGGCACAGACAACGGAAGGTGTGGTGGTTTGTCATTCTCAAAGTATTGAGATCATCGTTCCTTGTCTCCATAGTATTTGGATTGTCGTCATCTTCATCATTTTTTTATTTCAGTGCTAATCGAACGGAACTGTTGCGAGTTGACCACAAGAATGAGTTCCTCCAAACGAAATCCCAAAGGGTGAGTACAAAGCGTGAACAAAGACCGCGACATCATTTTTTGCCTGGAAAATGTCCACGGCCATTCAAGTGGGAACTTTCGTCGGGTCGAGAGCGTATAGTGCCCGAAATGCTTCCATATGAGAAGGCAGACGCTGGTGCGCGGGTCATTGTGCACCGTTGTGACTTTCCTCTCTTTCTCACATCACTTTTTGTGTACTCTTGTTTCCTTCTCCTTGGATGACACACAGTGGGAAGAACGCGACCTCCAGTAACGGGAACACCAGCGGTGAAAAGAAAAGCCGTAGTAACAACACGTCGCCTTCTCAGGCTGCACAACGTCCGCAACGACAAGAGCAGCAACAATCTGGAAGCGCATCATCGACAACCGCGCCTCCCAAACAACCAAACGCATGGAGCAAACCGCTCCAGACCAAGTCGGCTGCAAACGCATCTTCCGGTGGTAGCAACAATTCCACCAACGGTACCAACGGAAATTCAAAGTCAAGTGCCACAAATTCTTCCAAGACATCCAGTGGAGCAGGCAACTCAGCTTCTACGACTACATCTCCTCCTCCTGGATACAAGGCACGCGAATCTACCATGCCATCGTCTTCTACGAAGCAGTCTCAGACACCCGCATCGTCCAATAGTCAAAAAGCTTTCTCTTCCAACGGTGAGGAAGAGCTCAAGAATCGCGATCGATCGTTGCATATGTTCCTCGTTCTCCTGGGCCACAAGGTTGTTTGTCATTTGAAGAGCGGTGTCGTATTGGAAGGAATTTTGAGAACGTCCACTCCCTTTGCAACGAACCAAGAGCGGCATTCCTTTGTTTATCTGTTGATGAGAACCCGTGTCTTGTCGGGCGACAAGAGCAACATTAAGCCAGGCGCCACTGTTACGGTGCCCATGGATCAAGTGATTCAAATGCATATTCCACAGGTCAAGTTCTCGACCCTCCTGCAGAATTCCAAGGCACCCGGTGGAACGTCGACTACCAGCGGCAGCAGCAGTGGTCCCAATGGTTTTGCAGATGGTGAGATTAGTGGAGGGCGTCACAGCGACAAACTTTCCAATGACCGATCCTTGCAAGCGGCAGGATCCGCTTGGACGTCTGGTTCAGGACCGGGCACTTCCTTGTCAGCGTCTTCGGCCCCAAGGTTGAACAAGCGCGCTGAAGCCTTACAGGGGAAAGGTGGTGGTGGAGGGAATGCCACTGGTGGTGGTGGTGGTGGTGGTGGTTTGCAAGGCAGTATTGGAGCATGGGATCAGTTCCAAGCCAATGAGACTTTGTTCAATGTTCACGCGTCCTATGACGAAACTGTGTACACCACACCCTTGGATAAATCACAACTGGACGCATCCAAAATCAAACGTGCCGAGCAATTGGCCAAGGAAATTGAAGCGGCTCCATCTGCCAATGTACATTTGCAACAAGAACGAAACCAGAGTGTTATGGGAGACTACGACGAGGAGGACTTGCACTCGGGAGTTGTGCGTGAAGTCAAAACTCCTACAGGCAACGCATCCAACGGCAAAGCTTCGGAAAGTAAAGGCAGTGCTAATACATCGAAGAAAAGTGATGATTCGGCCGCGTCAGGCAATAAGAAGACCACCAGTGGTAGCGATCAGACACCAATGAATTACGCCAAGGCTGTCCAACAAAAACAGACTCTGGAAGCAGAAAAACAAGCACTGGAAGCTGAGGACAAAAAGAAGGATGAGATAGAAACAGAAAAGAATACAGAATTAGAAGGAAAAGAAGAAGCGCCGGTAACAGAAACGGCCCAACAGGCTCAGGAAGAGAAGGTAAAAGATGCCGTTCCCCCAACACCGGATGAAACAAAGACTGCAGCAACATCAATATCGTCCGCCACAAAAGAGGATGGTAGCATTGATACTTCCGCGGCTGCTGCAGAGTCGACAGAAGATGAGAAACACCAGACAGGACAGAAACAAAGCGCTTCGACAGGGTCCAAATTAAATGCCAATGCAAAAGAATTCAGGCTTAATATCAATGCCAAGTCTTTTACTCCGAGTTTTGCCGCTCCTGCTCCTCCGCCTCCTGAAGCTCATGCACAGCCACCTCAACAACAGCAACAACATCATCATCACCCAGGTTCACAACCTCAACAGCCCTACGATATGATGGTCCCTCCTCCACAGTTTATTCCCGCAAATGCTCATATGGGACAACACGGTATGTTTCTTGTTTATTTGTTGTGGTTTGTTGGCTGTTCTTGGAGGAGCCGTTCTGACCATGTTTTTGTTTGATACACAGGAATGATGCCAATGATGGGTCCACAGTACGGGGCAATTCGCTTCGCCTCGGGCCCTTATGGTGCTGGGATGGAACAACAAATGCCTCCCCCTCAAATGGGTCAACAACAACAGCATGCGCAGGCCCAACCTCAACAGGGTAATGTTCCTCCAATGGTTGGTTCTGCTCCTGCAATGGCAATGCAACCACCACCGCCTCCTCCTCCGCAACAACAACCGCAGCAGCCTCAACCATACCCTCCGCAACCCAATAAAGAATCCACAAACCCTCAAGCCCTTGAGGGCTCTCCCGACCCAGATTCGGCAGCATCTCGACCAACCGATACTGAGTCGCAGCCTCCTGCTCCGATGAATTCACCACAAACGCAACCTCAACAGCAACGGCGCTCTCAACAAGGTCCTGAACAGCAAGCACCGCCACCACCACAGCAGCCATCGGGTCCTCGACAACCGGGACAAGAACAAGCCCAGCAGCCTCCACAACAACAGCAGCCTCCACCGCCTCCGCTTGCACCTCCACCAATGCAACCAGTGCATCATGCTATGCACCCACAGGGAGCGTACTACGGAACACTTGTTCAACCACGAGGACCCGTTCCTTACAACCAACCCCAGTACATGGCTCCACCTGTGTACAGAACACAAATGTATGCACCGATGCCTCCGCCAAAAGTTATGGCGGCGAGGGCGCCCTACTATGCTGGTCCAAATGCTGCCCCAATGCCACCAGTACCTTACGCGGGGTATGGCGCCTATGGACAAGGTGGTGAAGGAGACGGAATGGTGGACGGCTACGGCCGAGGAGGTGGCCGACACGGCGGCAGGGGTCGAGGAGGTCGACATCAAGGTAGAGGTGGACGGCACCACAATGGCGGCCGTGGAGGACGTGGTGCGGGGAACAACAACAATACTAACAACAGTAACGCTGGACGCGGTGGCCGAGGTTTCCCGCCAGCAATGGGTGGTGGAAACAGTGGTAGAAATACTCCGGAAGACAGCGCGACAGCTGTGGCTGTATCTCCGGAACCGCCAAGCAAAAAGGAATCGTCTGATAATGTTCCTCCCCCCGCGACTTGAGCTTGGGAGAACTGATCCAGTTGTTTGCCGCGTGTGGACAGAGGAGTTGCAGGAGTACATCATTTTCAAACATTCAATTGATTGTCCCTTTCCAGGACAATCTGGATACCCACTTGCATTTTAACATCAAAGGAAGGGTTCCATTCAAAAGTCAACGAACATGTCGAATGTTCATGCCGTAATACACTCCGGTAACGAAGTGTTCTTAGCGTCATCTTATCTTCTTCGCTGATTTGAAACTTCTTAATTCCCGATTCACCCATATCTAGAGCCTTATTCCATTTGATTCAATCTTGTGTTGGAGAGTAAACCTCAGGAAAAGAACATGTTCACGAAAAAGCGGCGTTGATAATAAAGTTCCTGATCGTAACATCACGCTAAAACATGACCAGTAAGCCGTAGAGAACAAGACAAAGGAACCAGCATATGATACTCCAAATAGAAACAAATCCTTATCGGTACTGAGATTCCTTTGATCTATGAGCGATAATGACTGGGTGACACGGTCTCGTGACGAGCATAATACCTAGAACTAAAGACCCGATTGAAAAGCAATCCCAACCCACTCTAGGTTTGGAATTTAACGATGGCACTATTTTCTAGAGCTTTGTGTGCACTTATGGAGGAGGCATGCATGAAACTGCCCATCGTCAGGGAGAGAAAAGTGACAGCAACTCCAATTCATGAACTATCCATGACGGAGGACGAAACAACAGTAAATAGGAGTAGTAAATAGATTTTGCAAACGCCACCACTTCTTTTACGCTCTAATGTGCGACCGCCAACCCTCAAAAGATTTGGATGGATGGGGATCGCATCTTTTTCGTTGGGGCTTCTGGACCACCTCATTCTACAACATTTCACCATGAACAGCATCCGCTGTGACGGCACCATGCGTTCGCTTGGTCGAAGACTGTGCCCAAGGCGATATGATCAGTTTTGTCGATATCCAAGAAATAATCTTGTCAGTACGGGTGCAATAGACTCGCGATGGAAGAACACTGCTTCACGTTTGGCAGTTGCGTCGTTTTCAACAACAGCTGGCAACGAGACATATCATCGTTCCAACAACAGCCACAGCGTCGTATCTGCAGCGGCAATGATAGTGTTTGCTGCTGGAGCTGTCGCATCAAATCAAAAAGACGAGAGCATCATTCGCCCCTGGACAGTGACGACCACCAATTGTGATCAGGGAGCCGTGGTGGTAGACCACTCTGTGGTTTCCGACTACTCTAGCGAAACCGATGCGCAAAGTGAAAAAGAGAATAAAGAAGAAGCAGAAGAGGAGGAGGATCCATATGAAAATTTGCCAGAAGAAGATGAACCGACGGACTGTTCCATGTGCAACACATTCCGACAAGGACCATGTAGACCCTACTGGAGGAAACTCGAGCGATGTTTCAAGGACAATGAGAAGGTCAAGGACGGGGCAGTGCGATGTGTCCGATACTTTTCTCCGCATCAGAACTGTCTAATGCAATACATGAATCTTTACTTGCTGGTCGGCCATGAGATGAAACAAGAAATGGTTCAAGATATTGAACTCGCTTTTAGTAGACCAGAGGAACAACGATCCATTGACATGCCAATCATTGATTGGTCTCTTTGGTCCACTTTTCTCCAAGAACAAGGACCTTCCTTTCGTCAAACTGTTCCAGAGCGTTCTAACAAGGAGACACCATTGTGGAAAAGAGTTGATGATGATACAGAACCCATCCTGGTAAACTTACAAACCAGCCTGCCCAATGTGGATGAAACCACTGGTTGGATATTAAAGATTGCCTACATGGTGGATCAGGATGGAAAAGTTCTTGGTTTTCTTTACAATGAAGAGTACGGTAATTTGATGAAAGAATCGAAAGGGGAGCCCGTGGAACGCCGACAATCACGTTCGGAGCAATCCTCAACAACGACGAAGGACGACGAGACTGGGGAGGCCACGAACGAGAATCAAGACTCGTCATCTGACGCCTTGCAACAAAAGCCAATCGCTGTCGATTTTGTCATCATGCCTGGGGAAACCAAATCGATTCAATTAAAGGCCTTTTATTCGGAAAATCCCGTGACGGCTCCTGCCGAAAAGGAGGTGTTGGATGGATGTTTGTGTCATTCCTCCGTTCAGTCCGTGCCCGGATTGTCCTAGAGTGGAATATGAACCAATCGACCCTGGTAGGAACGGAACAGAGAGTGACAGGTCCCCATGTAGTAACATTTGGAACTCCATTGCGTGTTCTGGTGTCAGACAGTCCCCAATGGTAGACCACCTACTTTGAAATGTTTCCGTTGCTATCGTTAATGAAGCTAGCTCTTGTTGAACGATTCCTTCGTCTCTCATCTTTGTTCTCATTCGAATGGATCAATGGAAGATGATGACTTGCTCGCGGTGGTTTGAGGAATATTGTTGTCCCTTAGAGCTTACTCCTAGAGGAAACCGACTCTAGAGGTAGAGGGAGTAGATAAGGGTCTACGAAAGGTCACACATACACCTGAGCGTCCATTTCCACATTCAAATAATATTTGTTGGCCTGTTAATGTAGAATGTCTCTGGAAAGTAACCCTCCTCCAACGGCAACGAGCGTGCACGTGAGTCCGTTGGGCGCCACAGCCACACGCCATGAAGCGGGATAACAGTAAATTCATGATCAAAAATACGGCGCACTCTCTCCTTCATCTTCGTCTCTTGTCCATATCAATTGGCGTCTGTTGATGTCTCTGGTCTCTGCTGCTGGTTTGGTGTCTTTTTGTTCGCGGACCCTTTCAACAACCTGCAGGAGAAGCAGCAGCATCTCGAACAGAAGAATCCTCACCACCATCACAGCAACAACTCGAACCAGCAGCAAACAGTGGCTAGTGGCAATAGTGTTTGACACGACACGATCGGTGTTGTGGTCGCTTCTCAAACCCCATCAACGACTCGCTCATCAAAGACGACTACGACTTGTTCCGTGTGCCCGCAGCTCCAGCCGATCATTCGCAAACGGGAATCCAACCCGATCGCATCCTTCGAACTATTCTTCTTCTTATTATTATCATCATCATTCCCCTTGGAACAATTCTTTGTCGCATCGATCCGTTTCTGACAGGAGGTGGTATCGACTGTATCCACGCACAACAAGTACACTGACAACAAGGACTACCACTAGTAACAATAACCACAAGGCCATGTCGACTGATTGGACCATGTTGGTTTCCCAATGGAAGGAATGGGCGATTCATCCATTCCTCAGACAAGCGCCCTTTTGGCGGACGACCGATGCGTTTCAGGGCGGCATCGAACAAGACCCAGACCCCTCTCATTATGGATGGCGCCTCTGGTTGCTGTTGTTCATGTTCTATGTCGCATCTGAGCTGGTCTTTTATCTTTACTTTCATTGGCATTTGATTCCTCATGCCAATCAACATCGAGCTGGTGATTTGTGTCATGATTATCCCGAGCCGTTGGACCGCGTTCGACTGTGTCGACGCATTCTCGGTCGATTGGAACAAAAGGCCTTGCGACTGGCGGCGCAACAGCAGCAGCAACAACAACAAGTCAAGGAGCAGAGAACAAATCCTGATAATATGAGCACGAAAAAGAACCAATCCGAATTTGCAGCCCTGGCGACATCTTGTCATCAAGAAGTGATTCGAGGATTTTTGCTGCAATGGTTTGAACACAAACCAAGGGTAGAGTCCCACTCCAAATCGTTGGACAAGGCGACAGCCACCATGCATCGACAGGGAAGCTCGTCGGTGAACCAGTTGCCGCATGTGTTAGGCACGGAGTCCTCCTCGTTGGCCAGCAGTTTGAGTGACGTGAGTAGTATCCAATCCGACGATGGAGGAAGTAGCAGCACTGCGACAACAACACCGCATCGAGCCGCCTTGGTGCCCTGGACGATTCCAGGATTGAAACAATACGCAGTCTTTGAATTTTTTGCCTGGGCCTTTTACGTAAAGGAGGTTGCTGACTTGAACAAGGTCGAACGACAGGGCGTCCAAGGATGTTTGGACAGTCTCCGAGACTTGACGGGTTTGGTCTTGGAGGAAGACGACGAACCATGTTGGTACGAGCCGCGTCGAATCTCACTGGAAACCGTCAATTCGATACATCGACCTTGGATGGTTTATGCCCTGGTTGGAGCGTCTCAGTCAATCGCACGACATGTGCTTTTGCCTTGGTTTGGATTTCGACGTGTCGCGGCCCATGGTCGCAAAAGCACACACAACAATGACACCTGTTGTTCGCCTCCCTTGGTGGCTTGGTACCGACCAGCATCCTCGCCGCGCAACAAACACAAGGTTTGTTTGTTTTTCCATGGCATTGCACCCGCAGGTGTGCTTTGTTATTTGCCCATGATCCAAGCCTTGCTCGGGAAAAGGCAACAGGAATTGGTTCTGGTCGAGAACCCATCCGTGTCATGTCACTTTCATGCCTTGCCCAATTTTGATGGTCATTCGGAACAAGAAACCGTCGAGGGAATACAAGATATATTAGACCAATTGGGTTTGGCCACACACCGTCACAAATTAACCTTGATGGGCCATTCCTTTGGTTCTTGTCCCATTACCTGGATGTTGCGTCGACGACACTTGGTGTCGGCCCAGCTGGATCATGTCGTCTTGTTGGATCCAGTGACATTGCTCTTGTCGGATCCTACCGTCATGACACGGTTTCTGTACGAACACGATGGTCGAGACAAGGCACACATTCGTTTTTTGGTGGCCACCGAACTCTTTACCGAATATTACCTTCGACGACACTTTTTTTGGTACAATTCCGAATTGTGGTTGGAAGACTATGTGACATGCAACAACACTAATACGACCCTGCCAAAAACCGAGGAAACGAGCACCGCGAAAAATCCGGATCGATGGACCATTGTCTTGTCGGGCAAGGACGAAATTGTACCGGCTCCCGTGGTTCAAGAACATGTCTCTCATTTGAAGGACAATTGCAATTTTGACAATTGCAACTTGATTTATTGGCCCCATTCCAATCATGCCAATTGTGTCATGTCTCCCCGACGATGGCACGTCATGAAACAATTTTTGTTTCATGATGACGATGACAATCCTGAGGAATCGTCCTAAACGGGGGAACCGCGCGTGTATATGTGTCTGTGTTTTGTGCTTGTTTGGTGAAGTACCATGTGAAAATGTTGGTGTTTGGTCTGTATACTGGTTGGTGATTGTAGAGTAGCCGTTTCTCGAACGAGGATTATAAAGAAGATAATACTGAGGTAATGGAAAGTTTCAGGTGTTTTCCATTCCACAAGGTTCGATTTGTCTGACGATTCACGTAAGCATTGCAGCAACTCCATACCAAAGCATTTATGTGAATACCTGTATGGTAGATTCCTTTGGCTTTACTAAGCTGTTTGTGATAATAACAGAAAACCATGTCGATCAACTGCATTATGACTTCGTGTGTGTTGTATAAATATTTCTCTCAACTTTGACTAAATTATCTTTCTGTGACCTTTTATTAGGGTTTTGTGACCTATTTCGATTTCTTTCACATAATGATCACGCCAATTACAACAGCTACCGTAGCCCATACGGTGAGAAACGAGCTTGAGAGGCGACTGCTTCCCGATTCCGGCATAGTAGGACTCGAGGTCGAAATGGTTGGTGACTGAGAGGGTGCCATGGAAGGGGCAACTGCGCCGATTGCCTGCTCAATGGCAATCTCTAACCAAGTGTCTACTCCCGCTTCGCGCTCGGCCAAAGGGAGAACAGGTCCAGGGATGATTACATTTGCGGGAATACCGAAACCTTCATAAACATCACCATTGGGGGCTTTGACGTATTCATTGGAGAGACCAAAGGTCCAACCGTTGGGTGTGTTACGCTCCATCGTATCCGACAAGGCCCCAGCAGTATTCTCGCCTACTGTTGTCACTTGCGGAAGCTGGATCATGGATAAGGCAAAGGTTTCGGCCGCACTCACAGAGGCATCGCTCTGGAGCAAAAAGATGGGTTTGTCCGAAGGAAAGGTAATATCCAAACCATCTGTTTCCATGTATACTTCCGAAGCAGGTTCAATGAGACCTCCTTGAGTCTGACCGTCACGGGGCTGTAGCGTGTACGCCAGAGTCCGTTCGGAAGCAAAGTGTGAGGCAAGAAAAACCGCCAAAACGTCACTCCCACCCGTATTCACACGAATGTCAATGATCAAAACATCGGCGGATAGAGCAAGCTGTGCCAAGGCCGTCCGAAAGCTGTTGATAAAGCCACTTTCATCCCCCGGTCCAAACGTAAAGATATTCAAATATCCCACATTCGTACCGTCCACGTTCTTGCCACCCCAAGAAACTAGACCAGGAGTACCATCGAGACCGTCCGCGGAAACATAGGTGGCCAAAGTATCAAACCAACCCAACAACTGCCCATTGAAATAGTCGTTGCTTGTTATGCCATTTGTCTGTTGTTCAACCTCATCGTCAAGACGCGCAAAGAACGAATTGGGTTTGGAGACAAATTCATTGTCGAAGGCTTCGAACGATATGAAAACATGAGGGTCGGTCAACAGGCCTAGAATAGATTCCAAAACAAATGCGAGGTCTTGATTGTTGGAGTTTGTGGTGAGACTCTGACGTGCTTGAGAAGTGATTCCTTGCCAGTCGGTAATGCCTCGATCCTCAAAGTAGGAATAGTGCTGGTTGAACGTTTCCACAATAATGTCAAAGTCCTGTAAGACAGTGCCATCTCCTGGAGTTAATCCATTAGCACAGTCACCCTGAAAGGCGTCAATCTTGTCTAGGGTGTAGGGGATGTTCGTGCCCACATCAAACTTGACTGTATTCGCGTCCACCACCTCAATGCCATCCACCACATCCTCGAGGATATCCGTAACAAAGACGCAACTGATGGAGGTTTCTTCCAAAACCGCCACGCTCTGATCATTATTGATTTGGACAACGAAACCGTACCCACGCGTACTCCAAATACCAGGCGGTGGTAACGTGAGTGCCAAGGATCGATGAGAGAGAGACCTGTGGTTCTTCTTTTCAGGAGAAGGCAGAAAAGTAGCCGTTGCATGGGGCGATACGCCAGTTGAGGCCCGTCCCGGACGAAAGCGTGAATTTGTCGTGTGCTTGGCTTGGACCAGAGAATTGGTAAGCCAGACACTTACGAGGCCAAAGGTTGAAAATACTGCGAGACGCATGGTTCCAGATGACTTTCTTGATGATTCGTTTTTGAGAACCTTTGTTGGACAACTTGGAAGGATTGTACCACGTTTTATCTGCCACTTCGGAACAAATATCAGTCCCTTTCTTGGGTAAGAACCATTTCGAAGTTCCCATTTCGAAGTTCGAAAGGGCTGCCAACTGCCATGTATCGCAGGATGCCAACGATGGAAAGAAGCAATGGCTACTGCCGAGTGCCCCCGAGCAGGAACAATTTCACGGGCTGGCACTCTCGACTCTATAGAGTTCGCTTGTACCAGAACCGTGGGAGGATGGCGTCATATTAGTTCGTCTCCAACATTGGAACAATTACCAATCCCTTTTCCTCAATAGGAACCATATCGAAGCAGTCAGGTTTTGCTGCCGAGTGCCCCCCAACCGGAAAAGTAACAGCGATTGTTACTTTTGGAGAAAATGTAACTCGGTCGGCGCGAAAACAAGCAAGAAGTGCCCCCCACCGTTGTCAACACGTCGTGGAAAAGGCATCAAATCCGAAAGAGGTACGAGGACGAGCAGGAACGAGGGCACGACCATTCATCATGCATCGTATTCGTACGAATAAAGATAGATGCAGTCATGACCGTGATCCCCATTCACTCTCCCGTGCTCTCCCGTTTTCTGCACACAAATCACAACCACAAAAATGGCAACTAACCATGGCGACGGCGGACGGTCACGGTCGGCGGTCGGTGTCGGTGTGTGTTGCGGAAGTATGGACCGGATGGCGCGCATCTTGAGCTACCATGACTTTCGATCTATTATGTGCAACCACCTCCTCCAGTTCCGAACCACTGGGATATCAATGCCTTCTTCTTCGTCTAAACACCAAAGCAAAATGATGTTCGTCAGATCTATCAACATCAAAGTAAATCACTTCTCCTCCAACAACCTTGGACTTTTTTGGTTTGAAAGTCGTCCTCAAACGATGAACGAGGACAAATACCGCTTTGGCTTTATTCTCTAGCTACAGAGAGTCATCGTGTCTCTGTTGTCTTGAGGGGCCTCCGATACATATTCGAAGACTGGTCTAGCGTTTCACAGATTCATAGCAGTCTGCAACTTTGGGCTTTGTATTGTTTGTTGGGAGAGTATTTGCGCGGTTATCCTAGAGGTGCTGGTTTTCGCTTGTCTCTTAGTCACGCTAACTACGAGGAAGATACGAAAAGGTGCGGGTAGACGCATCCGTCACATAAAATCTAGCGTGACACTATCATTGACTCCGTATTCGAGAGTTTTCTTTTTATGAAGTCGATGTGCTGAGGATTCTAAAGTCGGTGGGAGAAAGACCCTTTGGTGTCAGAATGTCCAAAGGCAAACGCTTTACAGAGGGCAACAATAACCTTCTCGAACCAAAACGACAACATAGAGGAGGAGCCATCGACCAGACAGGCTCCTGAACTACAGGTTGACGATTCGGGTGGTTGTCCAAACGATCCAGTGTGTGGAGTGGCGGTGAGGATATACCCAATCTCCAATCTTGTCAACTCCCACAAGACTTTGCGCTCAATCTTCTTGTGTTGTGGATCCCATCCATTACACATTGAACGATTCTTGCACACGCCTCAATCAATTGTGATTTACTCCTACTACTGATTGATTGACAAAACGAAAGAGAGAAGACAGTCCCGCTGCTTGTTTTGAGAGTCTGAGAATCATTGGATTGTTTGAGGTAAAGCTTTTAGATGCAATGACTGGGACTGATACGGTCGCAATTCACAAGCAAGGCAGGGAAACCAATGGTTCCTCTAGTACTACTACAACTTCCTTAACCGCCATGAGGACGAGTGTCACGTCCGGCGAATCGTCGTCCATTGTGAGCAATGGTGGTGGTGATGGTACTTCGGATAGCAGAAACAAACCTAAAGGTGAAGCTCCCGAAACAACAACATTCACGGGTTCCAATGGCCAGGTGGACGATGGTGCACAAGAAAAAGATGGTGGTGGTGGTGGTGGTGGTGCCATGCCACCATCGTCATCGACCAGTACAACAACCACTACAACTAGTCCTCCATCCGTTGATCTGGAAGCCTTGATTCCTCCCGTCATATCATCCTCCTTGTCCACTTCAGGGTTGGAATATCGATTGCGTCAATTACGGGAGGCTAGTGCTCAACATTCTCAAATCTTGACCCAAAAATTGGCCTCGTCGCAGTCGGGACAACACTTGTTGCACATGGGATCGTCCTTGTCTACCTTGCCACCGGATTTGCACAATCTCATGACGCAATTGCAACCCTTTGTATCGACGGTGGAACAAGCCGAAACACAAGCTTTACAAAAATTGCAAGCCTTGGTGACGGCCGCCTCCAAGGTGCAACATCAAGCCCGACGGATTCAACAAGCACAAGCGGCCGCCAATCTCTATGCCGATTTGCAAGCCGCCGAACGCGCCGTCGAACAGTATCGAACACATCGGACCAAACACAAACTAGGTGGTGGTAGTTCTTCTCAACGACTGGTCGAAGACGGTGGAACTTCCACGACAATGGGTGAGTCATGTAGTTTTTCTTGTTTTCCCCGAAACAGTGTCACTTGCATGGAAGGAAAGATACTATCCATAGTGACGCGATTCTGAATGATATTTGGTATTGCTGACTGTTTTCTTTCGTTTTTGCGCCATGATCCTTGGGGAACCATTCCCTTTCGGGACAATCTTCTTGTTCTTGTGCGTCTTTTATGAATTCTTTTGTAAACAGAGTTGGATTTGATTGCCCCACTGGAACGTGCGGCTCATTTGACCAGTTGTTTGTTGGCGGAATTGCACGTGGCCAATGAACAAGTGCGTCATGCCACCACCACAACCTCATCGACTCATTCTCCCAGTCGAGGAGGAAGCAACAGCACACCCACGAAAACCTTGCAGTCGTCTTCCTCGAATATTTTGCAAGGAGAGGATCAACATGACACGGAATTGGCGCAATGGATGTTGCGATTGGCACCTCGGATTCGACGATTCGAATCCAATACTGTCACGGCATTGCTGCAAGCCATGGAAGACTTGCTCTTACAACTAGATCACGTCCAACAACAACAAACACAAACCAGCAATGGCTCTACCACCAACACCAAAACAACAGACACTGTATCCGCGCCACCCACCAGTGGCAATGCATGGAATGGTTCGTCTGCCCCGACTTCGGCAAATTCCTTGGCTCTCACATCCAATGATGGTGGAGCTGCAAGTACCAATGACGATACAACTTTGGACGAACAACAGCAACAACAATATGTCGATTTGTGGATCATGTTTGGTCATTGTATGCGAGGATTGGCCATTTTGGGACGGGGCGCCGATGTCGAATCGATTTTTGCCCGAGTTGCCATAATGCCACTCATTCGGTCCAAAGTGTCTATGGGACGATTGGATCAGGGAGGATCGCGAGGCGAATGCGCCGGACTTTCATCGCTATTGGAAGAAATGGCCACGGCCGTCCAACAAACCTATGGACCCCTCTTGTGTTTGGGGGAAGCCATGTTTCATTTGGAACCAACAGTATCATCGCACGAAGGACAACAAGGGGAATCCCCCGATTCCACTACATCTGTCTCCGCTCCCCCACAACTGCGCTTGGATGTGGATTTGATCACGGCGGGCGTTTGGGTGCCTATTGTGACAGCCCTCATGGCCGATAGTGCCATCAAAATGGCCATTTTTTCACCCGGTATTGCTTCCGTCTTGCAAGCCAATTACGTAGCGTTGGACACCTTCTTGTCTGAATTGGCCCGTCGATTGTTGCGTCCAAACCACGAGACGGCAGACGAGTCCTCCGAGACTAAGCGAGAACGATTGGTTGGCGGCGGTGGTGGCGACGAGTTTGGATGCCTGGAGAATTCGTTGCTGACGATCAATCAAGAAAGAATAGCACGGGCACAAGAGAGGATTTACGCACATCCCAAGACAGCCGAGTTTTCCAAACGATGGAACTTACCAATTTACTACCAATTGCGATTTGGAGATTCGTGTACACGTGTGAACAAGGCATTGGATCAAACCCGACGCGAAGGGTGGATTGCTCAAGTATTCACGGGCAGTGAAGAGCGTGCGCAAGAGCTCAAGAGTCAAAGCGGATTTGAATTGTCCTTGTTTTTGGAATTGTACGACACTTTATGTGACTTGTGGAGTTCCAATGTCATTTTGAGACCGCTTGCCAAACGATTTTTGCGTGGATCGACCCAACTTGTGGGACGGACGATTTCTTTTATCAATGACAGTTTGGATGGGAAGATTAGTTTTGGTGAAGAAGAAAAACCAAAAGAAACTACAAATAGAAATGGTGGCGCTTCCGAAGATGGAATCCTACTGACAGAGGAAGAAGCCAACCCACCTGTTCGAGCTCCCTATTGTTGGGGGGACAGTGAAGACGATGTTGCTGCCGTTGCGTGGGAGCTTGCCATTCTTGATTCCTCCATTCGTACCGATTATGTTGACCAGGTTTGCCATGCTCTACAAGAAAAGGCAGCGTTGACTGACAGAGGCAAACCGGAATCAACGGCTGAAGAATCAACGGAACTGAGAGGTTTGATATCCGATGTTCTTGCTGAAGCATCAGCGCAGATTCAACCAGTCATTGACAAATCTTGGAACCAAATCATAGTGAAACTTCTCACCGCCAAATGTTCTGGACCTTTGTCCGCCGTCAAGGGAGTAGCCGTGATGTACCGAATGACCAACCGCCCCCCTCCAACTCAACCATCCTCATTTGTACCAACAATTTTCAGACCGCTCAACGACTTCAGTAAATCCTTTAGAAATCGAACGCCAGAAATGATTGGAGCTAAGTGGAAACAACAGATTGTCGTTTCAGTTGCGGACCGCTATGCAGCGGCAGTGGACGAATTGCTGACGACTGTACAACGAACCGAAGTTGCCTTGAAGAATCGAAAAGCTAGGCGCATTGCTGCCGGTGGAATGAGTGATGGAGAGAAACTAAAGCTGCAGGTGTACCTCGATTTCAAGTGTTTTCACCTGTCGGTTCGAGATGTAGGTGTGGAGCCGGCCACTGTCCTTGGTTTGTCGAAATTGAAGGAACTAACAGCAGAAGGTGAATCACTGCAGTCGCGACAACAAAATCCTGCGACATGAACTATAGAGTATCTCAATAAATTTAGGAGGACTTCTCTCTTACCTCGCGGGCGGATGTAGTGTGCGAAATCAATCCAATGAGTTGTCTGCTCATCTTTTTCCATGCCTTGTCGAACGACAAAATCCTGCGACATGAATTATACAGCATCAATTGTATGGTTAGGGTGGGAAATCCATCTACCCATTTTTTCCATGTCGTGTATAAAGACTATTCTTACGTATTACAAGAGACGACCAGAGTTCTACGCTGCGATTACACAATGGCCATCACCTACTGTTCAATTAAACGAGTGATTGGCTAAGTCAAACTATGAACAAATGGTCCAGCAGTAATTCCCCAGCGAAACTATGCGGCTTCCTCATTCATTTGGAACTTTTTGATCAGTTCCTCTTGTGTCGTCCGTGGAACCCCGGCGTGATCCACGTATTCCATCGAAAACTCTCCTTTCCCTTGGGTCTGGCTGCGCACGTCTGTCGAATATCCGAACATATTGGCCAAGGGCACCGACGCCACCACACGAGATGAAGTCCCGTCCTCACTCACACCGCTGTCTTTAATCAAGCCTTGGCGGCGGGTGAGTCCCGAAACCACCTCTCCTTGGAACTCTGAGGGGACCAGAACCTCCACATCCATTATGGGCTCCAAAATTGAAGCAGAACCCGATTTTTTGATTGCGTCACGGATGGCGTTGGCCATACACGTTCGGAATGCTAAATCACTGGAGTCGACAGCATGGTTAGCTCCATCCTGCAGTACCACTTTCACTCGTTCCACTTGTGCCCCAATCAATGCACCTTCATTCATGGCATCGCCCATTCCCTTTTCACAGGAAGTGTAAAATTGAGGTGGAATGTTCGTTCCGATGCAATCGTTCTGGAAAATGTTGCCCTTTCCTTTCTCCTTGATTTCCTCTTCTGTGAGTGGCTCAATATATCCAATGACACGAGCGTACTGACCAGAACCACCAGTCTGCTTTTTGTGAGTCCAATCAAACCTCTGTTTGCTACCAATTGTCTCCTTGTAGTTGACTTTGGGCGGTCCCGTTTTGCACTCCACATTGTATTCGCGATTCATGCGTTCAATGTACACTTCGAGATGCAATTCTCCCATACCACTCCAGATTGCGTCTTTTGTGTCTGGGTCGACATGTACACGCAGAGTTGGATCCTCCCTGGTAAACTTTCCTAGAGCTTTGGCAAAAGCGTTCTGTTTGTTGGAATCAGCGGGTTTGACTGAGAGAGACATGACAGGATCAGGGACAAACATACTGCTCATTACAAGGTCCGATGAACCATCGCTAAATGTGTCCATGGACTTGCATTCAATACCAAACATGGCCACAACCTCTCCCGATCCTGCTTCCGAGATATCTTCCATCTCATCGGAATGCATTCGAACGATTCGACCAAGCTTGATCTTCTTCCCGGTTGACACATTCGTGATGAAATTCCCTTTCTTCAACTTTCCTTGGTACACTCTCATGTAGGTAAGTTGACCATACTGTGTTTCGTCGAGTTTGAAAGCCAGGGCCAGTAAGGGATCTTCATCCTTGCAAGTTACTTCCACAGGTTCTTCATTTTTGGATTGATCGAGGGCAAAATTGGTCTTCTCTTTGGGTTCTGGTAAGTAATCAATGACGCCATCCAAAAGGGGCTGAACGCCTTTGTTTTTATACGCACTGCCCATAAAGACTGGAACAAACTTACAGGCAATAACGGCCTTTCGGATATGAGCTTTGAGCGTTTCCACGTCTGGCATTTCTTCCATCAAAAACATTTCCGCAATTTCGTCATCCGCATCGGAGAGTCTCTCCAGCAGCTCAAGTCGTTTCTCCTCGACAAGATCTTTAAGGTCATCTGGAACCTCGCTCTCGACAACCGTTTCTCCCTTGGCACCGTCGAAGCGGTACGCTTTCTGTTCGATAATGTCCACTACACCTTCGTAGGCATCCTCCAACCCAATCGGAACTTGGACCATGGCAGCATTGAGACTCAGCTGACTACGAAGTTGCTCAACAACACGGGGCGGATTGGATCCTTGTCGATCTAACTTGTTGACATAGGCTAGTCGAGGAACATTGTATCTCTTCATTTGCCGATCCACCGTCAAGGACTGGGACTGTACCCCCGAAACGCCACAAAGTACCAAGATGCCACCATCTAGCACACGAAGTGCGCGTTCGACTTCGATTGTAAAATCCACGTGGCCAGGTGTGTCTATTATTCGCCGTACATTGAAAGAGAGCACTATTGAGAACATGGCCTTGGTTGTTGTCTGTTGCTCGTCTCGTCGTCGTGGTCGTCCCGTCGACAAACTCTGATATCCGCAAACTCACTCACCAATAATGTTAATATGGGAATCTTTCCATTGACAAAATGTGGCAGCAGACTGAATTGTAATGCCCTTTTCACGCTCTAGATCCATGCTATCCATCTTTGCTCCAACTCCATCCTTTCCTCGAACATCGTGAATGGATTTGATCCGACCCGTATAAAATAGGATTCGTTCTGTCAGCGTGGTCTTTCCACTGTGAGAAGACAGGAACAAAGCGCAACAGCAGTGTCAGTCTCGTATGGTTTCCCCTCTCGACATGGAGCTTTGTCAAGTTCACCTACCTATCAATGTGAGCCGAGATTCCAATGTTTCGATGGGCCGCCTTGGCTTGTTCGCTCATCCATCGCCTCTGCCATGACTGGCCTTCCAAATATGACTGAAGAGTGGGAGAGGCAGAAGCAAAGGCGAACCGGCTCCATGCTGGTATCGTTCGTCTTGCTGCTTGATGGAGTACTGCAGTAGATGCCATGGTCTAATCGTATGGTCGACAAATCTAACAAGAGATGAGATTTTGTGGGGGCGAAAATCTTTTGAGGGGCGGCGAAGAGGGCGAATGACGACATCGGTCCGAAGTACCGCCGGACAGACACAAACCCCATCAAAAGACTATGCTGCCTACCTATTTATGTGGAAACGCTATTCTCCTACTCCTACTGTTTCTTGTCCATGGCAAATTGCAAGCTCAAAAAAGGAGTGTCTTTGGTCCTCCAGTAGGTGTTGTTCAACTCTTGGAGGAGGATCATTCATCCACGAACCATGCTATGGTTAGAAATCTGTTGAAAGATTAGAGTCACCTACCTTCCACTCATTGACATTGAAGGTATGCCACTAATGCCGTCGCACGATTGGATACTTGTACCATAGTCTTGGTTTTCTGTAACCCAGTATTGTGGAAGCTGATCGCTGAAACCAAATCGGTAATGTTCACGCTGTTAAAACCTCTTCGTTCCGCGGATTGCCTCTAGTTTCTTGGCCAGGTCCATCGGTTGTACTCGAGGTATCCATGTTGGATGGCATTCCGGTTCTTGACGCCTTAGCCGCACGCTTACTATCTGCAACATTCTTTTGTCGCTCCTTGCACATTTCATCAAACTTTTGTCGCTCCTGGTACATTTCGCGCAGAAGTTGCCTGGAAGGAAGGCAAGCACTGACACCTGGACGAAGAAAATTGATAAGTCGGTGAAAGGATGGGCGTTCAACCACCGAGAAAGGTGCACGTGTTGCAATAAGCAGATCCAGAACAAGGTTGTTGAGCTCTTCCTGTTCCTCCTCTGAAGGGAATGCTTCCGAGGATGTGGTGGTTGAATCGTCGTCCTCTTGGATAAAAGGGGACGGTGGAGTGGTCGTGACGCTGCTTGCGGTGGAAGTCTCTGCACCAGCCTCTCCCGACAAGAGGACTGGTTTCATCGTGAGGCTGCTCACCATGGAACTATTTTCATTTGAAGAAGCCTCTATCGATCTCGGGAGGCTGCTCACCATGGAACTATCTTCATCTGAAGAATCCTCCTCATCGTCTTGAAATGATCCTCGGGCTTTTTTCTTTTGAGGTTGCTCCTCCGTCTCGCTTGTTCCCTCAGAGTCTGGATCATCCCTGGCATTTGGCTTGTCTTCATTGCCAAACGACTTGTCAAAGGGCTGATTGGTATTCGTATCCATGGTAAGAATCCCGTCACCCACACCCAAATGAATGACACGATTTTGACGACCCCGAACTCCGAACGCACAGCAAGCCACGGTCGGTCATCTCCAAGGGTGGTTTTGACACGACGGCAAGGAACTCGGAACTATGTCCGCTTTAGCATTTGGACCACATAGCTAGGGGTCACTTCAGGTATGACCGAAACTGTTTTTGAGTAAAGCCAAGGCAAAGAAACGGATTGAAAGAAGAACTGCTCGACTTCAACGGAAGGAGACAATCGGCTCATTCCGAACTAAGAAAAACTCCTGCAGTCGCAGGCTGTATCACACTCAATTCACATACATTTTAATCTTTAAGCCATTACGCTGTATTGAAACCTGAAAGATGCAACAAAACTGGTTTTGTTCACGATACTAGAACCCCTTCTTTTGGCGGATTGTCTCCAGTTTCTTGGTCCGGTGAAGTTGATGGAGACAGTTCCGCCTCGGTTGGTGTCGCCGCTGATGATCCTTCAGCTACATCATCATCGATAGTCATTGTTGTTGATTGGGATTTCTCGTCATCGACAACTTTTGAATGCTCGGTGCTGATCTCGTTGGATTTGTCACCAGGACCAGTATCTTCGGATGTTCGATTCGTATCTGGCTGTTGGGTCTCTGCAGGTGACTCGGAAGTCTGGACGACAACCATTTCTTTATCCGTCTGCGGGTTGGTTTGTTCCTGTTCTGCTTCGGGTGATGATTCTGTTGGTACAACCACCATCTCCGCACCAGTCGACGAAGCAGGCGGCTCGTAATCCTCCCCATCGTATTCCGGTTCCGGTCTAGCGGGTTGGGTTTCTGTGTCAGCCTCTGTCAAATCATCCAGCAGGCTCGAATTACTCCCACTTCCAAAAATGTCATCGGCATCTGATATAGCAGCGTTGCCTTCCATTTCGGCGTCGTTGGTCATTGTAGCTGCCGGGAAAGCAGAAGCGCTCGTGAAGTCACCAAATGCGTCTTCAGCATCTCCACCATTGTCAAATGCTACATTGTCAAAGTTGGCAAAATCAAACGCAGCTTCTTCTCCAGGACTTTCTTGTTCGCCCCCAGTCGCATAATTAAAGTTCCCAGCAAACAGGTCCATAACAGGCACGTCGTCTTCATTGCCTGGATCTGGAGTTTCTTCCTCATCAGAGGAGCTGTGATCCTCATCACCCTCGCCATCGCTATCGTCCATATTCCTGCGGTTAGACTCACTTTCCCCCGCTTTATATTGCGTCAACCTGCCGAGTTCAATCCCTAGACTTCCCCCGGCTTGTCCCAGTGGGTCATCAAACAGATAGCCTCCTGAATGTGCCGTTTCCCCAGAGTTGTAAGATCTTTCTGAGTCTCCCGAATTGACCGATGCCCCGTCATCTTGTGAGGGGCGACCAAATGTTAAGCCCGCCATCATAGAAGCTGCGACTTCCAAGTCACGTTCATCAATGTCATTAATATCGCTAGCAGTTAGCATTCCACGAGGAGGTAGTGGAGCCATGGCACCGTCTCCGTCACCGATATCACCATCATCCGCCAGACCAGGCCGTCGACCTCCGAGTACTTCGGGTCGAGCAGCCTGTAGGGGATCTGAGGGTGGGAAACTCATGCCTCCCAATGGAGTCGATTGTACAGTGATCTCCGACGCTAAAGTTGTCTCCACAAAGCTTTGCCACCGGTCGAACAATTCGTGGTTTGTGACAAGATCGGCAATCATTATGGGCCCATCCAACCCCATTCCCCTGGGATTCTCAGGAACTTCTTCTCCATCAGAAATCATTCCTTCTTGCATATGTGGTTGACCTTCACCGCTGGCTTGGTCTCCATTATATGCTTCGCTTCCTGCACATGCTTGAACCAATGCCTGACTTACAATTATAACATGACCCATGTACCCATATCGGAACGCTTGTGCTGGAGCTGCAATCCCGGTCATGGATGAAGCATCGGGAGTTTCCATGACAGCTTCTGTCGAAACGGCATCAAGAGAAGGCGTTCCACTTTTTCTTTCTTCGTCTTCTCCTGATGATGCCTTTTCTTCATCTTCTTGCTGTTTCTCCATTGCGGCATCAATATCATCTTCCGAAACAGGTAGAACATCGGCGGGGTTTGATTCTCCTTCTTTTGGTCCAGTGGTATCGGCATTCCCTGACCCGTCGTAATCCAATTCTGCTCCATGGTGGTCTCCCGTTTGGTTGGCGTCCACTTCAACAAAGGAATCCAATAATCTTGCAATCAGGTTACACCGGCAAATGAAATATGCCTGAATTTCCAAACGTTCACTCTGTCCCTCAAACACATGAACCAGCAAGTTGGCGACCGACTGATGGAGCATGGAACACCACTGAAACTCCCAGAATAAATCCAGGCAAATGGCCAAGCAATCTGACTGGACCAGGTTACTATCCACCACCGGATCCCCCAATAGCACTAGACTTTCCAGTACCCGTACAATACGCAATCTGGGGGTTCCTAGAAGTTGCACTGGATTGCTCTGCGAGAACTGAAGAGGCGATGTCCATTCTTTGGTGGAGGGATGTCGTAGCAAGTTGGAAAATCCATACAAAAGTTCGGGAAGAACATGGAGAAGAGCAGTGAGATCAGCAATGAGCGGCTGTTTCGGGCCAGGATTGGATTCGGAGGAAAGCTTTGAAGATAGGGGGCCCTCTGGTGGTTCTTCGCCCATTGGATCAGTGGGTGTAGAAGTACCAACAGCTGGATTCACTTCCTGTTCTTGAGCCGGTTCGAGAACTGCCATGGTTCCCACAGCACCATATCCACCCAATTGCAAAATGACGCTTTCTACAACATTCATGGCCGAAGTGACCAAGGATTCATGTAGGGGAAACGTAGTCTCATCCCGCAGCGATGTGGCGGCGACGACCAGTCTTTGCATTGGTTCCAGTGATGTCAAGTACAGCATGGTTTCACTGGACAGCATCGAGTTTTGAATCACGGTAATGAGCACCTCCGAAGCATTCAAGGACATGTTAAGTCTTTGTTCGTCCATGGACTGGTCCGTCTCTACCGCGGAGAGAGGTTTTAATATGGGAGATGTCCCTTCATTCTCCTGGAGAAGGGGATCTGGGTTAATCAGACGTTGAAGAAGCATATCAATCGCCAGTCCTCCGGACGAAGGCCAATCACAGGTAAAGGCTGCTTCTCCATCCTCTTCTTCTCCAGCCAAAATATCCTGGCCTCCGACCGCTTGGTCATCGGCGTCTCCATCGGCAATTTCGGCGCCAACCGTATTGTTGGATTCATCCTCACCTTCAGCCGCCTGTTGTGGCTTGGGTCGTGGAGGCAACAAGAGACGCTGAAGAATCTGCATCACCGAGTTGGAATACAAGTGTTTCATCATGGCTTCCATGAGACTTTTTTGGCCCCGGTCCCCTCCCGAATTAATGTACGTGGACATTTCCACTGGCTTTTTGCGAAATAAGAGAGATAAAATCTTTTCAAAATATCCAGCCCGGTAGTCATCGAGTTGTCCAGGAGGTGTGTCGTACAAAACACCAAAGAACACATCCAATATCCGAGCTCTCGAGGTTTCATCTCCCACACTAGTAGCTGATTCATTCGTATCCTCCTCTTCTTCTCGAACAAAACCATCCACCAATGTGGCAATGATTCCGTCTAGTTCGCAGCATATAATCTCACACGCCATGTACGGAAAGCGAATCCGCCGGAACTCTGGATCCGGAGAGGTTTTGCAATCTCCTGATTTTCGTTTTTCAAGTTGACGATTCAATCGTTGCGCTGCTGTTGTGTTCTTGTCGTCACTCCAATTGCTTTGTTGATCCGAGTTTGGGGCATCCGCGGTTGCTGCTGCGGCTCCGTCGTGGTCTGCTGCATCTCCTTGTGTCCTTGGAGGGGGAGAGGGGGGAAGCATAATGTACCGCACCAGTTTGGTCAAGGCCACTTCGGACGACAAGTACTCGGTCAAGATGGGATGCAAACCGCGTAATTCCTGGAGCAATTCATCTTCGGACAACAATTGTTCCAGTGTATAATTCTTACTGTCCAAAAGATCTTTGAGAGGCGACTCGAAGGAAAACGCTCCGGTCGACCAAATGTCGCCCGTCAGTGCACCACTTCCTCCCAACAGGGACATGACAGGAGTTTGGGAGCGGCTTTTGGGAATGAGCTTCTTCCCGAACGATTGACGCCTCGCCTTCCTTTGCCAACTCCAAAGGATTCGGCTCTATTGTCTTTTCGTTTCGAACACAGAGGCAAGTCTCCGTGTATATTCTGTGGCTGTAATCTAGTTGCCTTGTTCGGTGTCTCTTTCTCGACTCGTTTGATAGAGGGTCTCTTGCGTGTGCGGCGGGTCTTTTTGGTGTACCAGCGACCGATGAGAACAATGGGCTTATGCGTGACCCTCTGCTTCTGTTCTTGTGTGCCCCGAGGCGGAGCGGAGGGGGGCGACGGATTCCGTTTTCCGCGACCATCTCGAAGTCGCATCTGCGTGACGTGGACAGGTGTGGATCAATCGCATGTCTCACGGGCGCGACGTATATCGCTAATCGTCACGATAGGTGACTTATCTGGACGCTGAGAATTTTTACGGATCATGGAGATGCAACAGAACTGAGAACGGGACAACAGAAGGAATTGGGAATTGAGAGAGCGCCCGAGGTGATGGAACCATGTCGTCCGATTCACTGTCCACAATCCGCCCAAACCAACAACCCTTGTACGCATCCAACATTTCGGCACGCGATTCTGAACAAACTGGAACAAGAATGACCATGAAGCGTTCCCATCGACATAGCACTTGGAATCTCCTGCTTCTCACTGCGTTCACCACAATGGATTTGTCCCTTTGCAACGGCCGAATGGAAACGGGGGTGTTTCCCTCCGGAGTGGCTGGTTTTGCGCACACGGTCGTAACGAGGCAAAGTCGAACGCATGGTCATTCGTTTACTCTCAAGCATCCTCGGCAACCGTTGTTATCCCTTACGGACGACGAATCCAGTCAGCTGTTGGACAATGGAGGGGTCTTTGCGTACTACAACCCCAGCGACCATCGGTATGCCGCCTCCGATTGGCTGCAAAACATTCGGAGTCTCCCGCGATCGACCATTTTGCGGGCCATCCGGGGTCCAGTCTTGGTGGTTGTGGCGTGGTCCACCTTGGTGTCGTTGGTGCATCGGGGCGCCATGGTACAAGGATGGACTCGGTTGGCCCATGCCTTGTGCTTGTCCTCGCGACCGCATTCCTTTCTCGTGAGTGCACTTGGGTTGCTCTTGGTGTTTCGAACCAACTCGGCCTATCAAAGGTTTGCCGAGGGGCGCCAAATCTGGGAACGCATTCATTCCGAAAGTCGCAATTTGAGTCGCTATGCCGTCTTGTACGCCACAGAATTGGGGACTCCCCGATTGAAACGAGTCTTGAGGTTGTTGGCCGCCTTTCCCTATTTACTCCATCAACATGTACAACCACACAGTGATGTCAAGGCGGTCGAGAAACCCTACGGTTTGTTGTTGCCCGATCTCCGAGGGTTCAACTACAATGGTGTGCGAAGCAAACGCGGATCACGACGAGGCATGTTTGGTGGTCCAAACAAGGAGGAGGAGGGCAGCAAGAACCATCGCAACTTTCATTGGGTAGATCGTCGCTCCACGCCGTGGTGTTTGTTACCACCCAAAGCCTTGGAACGATGTGTTCAGTCGTCCAATCGGCCCCTGTGGGTTTGCGACCGACTTAGTTTGGAAGCCTCCCAAGTGCCCTACGACAATGAATCCAGCTCCTTTACCAGCCGCGAACGATTACAGTTTCTCAGCCAAATTGGCAAATTGTCACAGGCCGTGGGAGAATGTGAGCGGATCCACCAAACGGCCGTCCCCTTGAATTATGCCCGCCATTCGTTGCGGTCCTTGACGCTCTGGTTGTTTACACTTCCCTTTGCGCTCGTGGGCGATTTTGGACTCTTGACGGGTCCCGTCATGGGCTTTGCGGCCTGGCTGCTCTATGGGATTTATCAGGTAAGGATGCCACACGGAGAATCGTTGTCGTGCCTCGGTACTACGTCTGACTTGTTGTTGTTGTTGTACGATTGGAATGGTTCGTCCAGATTGGATACACCATTGAAGATCCATTTCAGGGGTCGCTCCGACTCAGTATTTTATGTGATGCCATTTATCAGGATGTCATGTATGGGACGGATCAAATGAAGCGGCGGCTCTCGGCTTTGGAGGAAGCCAATCAGGAGCAGGAGTTGTTGGAATGGACCCAATTAGATTTGGCGGGGAATGATGTGGACAAACCGCACTCCAGAGAAGTGTCCTATGTCCCCTAACCTGGCGAACCACCCGAGTTGTGAGCTGGTGACCAACACTGTTGCGGGGACTGTCAATGGCGTTACGGGGACTGTCAAACCGCACTCCAGAAGTTTCCTTTGGTCCCTTACCTGACGAACCACCCGAGTTGTGAGCTGGTGACCAACACTGGTTCTCCTTACTCATAAATTTGGGTCGAGTGTTGATCCCTTCCTCCCATGGTCCTTTGAGGTTTCAGCGTGACCGACGCGTTGATAACTTGCTGGAGAGAGCTCACAACAGGTAACGCTTAGGTTGGTCTGTAGATGACCTCGCCTTGTTGCTGCTTACGATGACTTGACGAAGTTAAACATGGAGGATATTTGATCCAATCATGGAACACGTCTGCCTCGAACCCCTTGTTCTGCTAGTATAAATGTTGATAGACATAGACACAATGATACATTTGACTTAACACCCTAAATTAGTTAGAAAAACTTAACAACTAAGCATCCCGAGCATGCAATGAAGTGAATGACAGTCATCATCTCAGAAGAAAATATAATGGCAACACTGAGAGTTAATGCGCAGCCGCATCTTTCCCTCGAAAGTCGTGTGCCTCCAACGGTTTCTCGTGCTCCTCATTCTTATTGACAACTCGTCGACTGCTTGATCTCATCCACATGATAGATTTAGCAACACTGAAGAATCGTCGCTTTCGTTCCCGAATCTTCTTGGCGGCGCCTCCAGATAAATCCGTCTGGTCCATAGTGGCTTCGTCAACCTTCAACCAATCACACTCCAGAGCTCTCTTGGCCGTCCATCGTTGCACGGGGTCCACTACCAGAAGATGTTCCACCAATTCTTTGGCTTGTGGAGATATCGTCTTCCAATCAACGTCTCGGAAATTGTAGTCAGCTGTTCGGATCTTTTGGAACAAAACATTTTGATTCTCACTCGAAAAGGGTGGATAACCAACAAGAAGAACATACAAGATGACACCCACACTCCACATATCTGCCGATTGATCGTATGGTATATTCTTTAGAATTTCAGGCGCCACATATGTGGGTGTTCCACACCGTGTGGTGAGAGATTGTGGTGTGTGGACACGACAGGCGAACCCAAAATCGGCAAGTTTGATATTGGCATTGTCTTTTTTCGATTTCAAGAGAATATTCTGCGGTTTCAGATCACGGTGTGCGATATTCTTTGTGTGAAGCAAATGGACAGCCTCCAGCAAAAATTTTGCTAAATCACGGGCATCCTTTTCGGTGTATTTGTTCATGTCGATAATACGATCAAAGACATCACCACCGTCCATTCGTTCCATAACCAAATAGAAATTGTCTTTGTCTTCAAAAAAGTCAATAATTTCAATGATATGAGAGTGCTTTGCTCCCTTTAGTACCGCCAATTCATGATGAATCGAATCACTAACAGATTTGCCCGTCACCGACTTGCGTCCGGGAGTGTTTGGAATGATTTTTACGGCATAATTTTCATTTGATTCCTTGTGAGTACAGGCCCAAATTTGCGCCGAGCTTGATTTGTGCAATTTCTCTTTCAACTCATACACTTCATTAAATGACTCCGCTGATTTGGATGCATGTATAAGGGCATTGTCTACGCGTTTTGCCATGCTTGCATCCTGACCATGAGCTCCATCGTCGGAGACTTTGCTCATACTCTTGCTGCTAAGCATGTTGGCTTTGACAGACCACAAGACAGCCTGCGCCGCCCCTTTGAATTTCGAGCGGCTCGCATTGAACTTTTTAAATTCGCTAATAGAATCATTGAGAATATTCTTTTCCAGTTCGGCCGCTCGCAGTTTGAGCCAAACGCTGTCATGAACTGCCTGTTTTGCCGTGGTTCGGAATGCTGGATCTGTCGTTAACAAATTCGCAATCAAGGCTTTGGCAGGAATTGTTACATTCTTCCAGTAAGCGTCATGAAACGTAAAATCCGCCCCTCGAATCTTTCGGAAAAGCCCCTGATGACTCTTATCCTGGAAAGGAGGGTAACCTGCATACAAGGCGACATGGTTAGGCAACGACTCGGGCCAAGAAAAGTTGGATGGTCACAAATCAATAGACACGTACCTCCCAAGAGCATGTACAAGAGACAACCGCAAGACCACATATCTACGCGCTCATCGTAACGGCAGTCATTCACCAACAGTTCGGGTGCCACAAAGGCTGGTGTGCCACATCGAGTGCGCAGCAAATCTTCCGGTACATATTTGGCAAAGCCAAAATCCGCCAATAAAATTTGCGAATCGTCCTCCTTTTCCAGCAACAGTAGGTTTTCCGGCTTTAAATCGCGATGCGCAATTTTGCGATCGTGCAAATGTTGGATTGCTTTCAACAAGTGGATGGCCAAATCACGTGCATGCTTTTCGGAATAAATTGTGACATTGGCCAGTCTTTCAAAGACGTCCCCTGCAAGAATAAACCATTGTCGTGTTGCCCGTCCACAGTTAAATCAAAAGCAATTGTGAATTCCTGGACACAATCTATTGTTTTGCCACGAAATCTGAGTTTCGATACACACGTACCTCCACGGGCATACACTTGCACGACGTAATAATGAGTGGGTGACTCAAAGAAATCGACGAGACGCACAATGGATTCAATATCTCGACAATCCTTGAGAATACCCACTTCGCGATTGACAAGATCATGATCTTTTTCCGACAAGCGTGATCGATCCACCACTTTTACCGCATATTGGGCTTTGGTGGATCGATGTTCCGCGATATAGACAGTTCCAAAGCTACCAGACGCCAAGCGATCTTTTTGTTCATACATATCCTTGTACTGCAACGTGGTTGAGCCCTTGTCCTCTTCCAAAGAGGCTCCCGGCTTTGGAAGCTCTCCATCTTCGGGTTCCATCACTAATGTGGCCATTGTAGTACTGTCAAGATTCTCTCAAAATCAAGGGATGCACCTTTTCAATTGCAGGAACTGTGCAGAGATGGTTCCATGAACTCGGACTGAGCAATCAAGCGGTCAAATTATTGTGAGCTTCAGCAATGGGACGAGAGTGGGAGATATGATATGTTCTGTTGTTTGCTTGTTTGCTTGTCGCAGGAATGGTCGAAAACAGGTGGACGTTGTCGTCGCCTTCACCTTTTTCGGTGTTGAATGCGGTCATTTTCGCAAGAAAACGGGGGGAAAGAACTAGGTAAGGGCTGGGGATACCGATCCATGTACATCTAAGTAGGCTCAGTACATTAACCTACGTAGTACTATTTTCATCAGTGTAACAAGTGGGGCGGATGGTCTCAAATTGAAAACTTGCTGCCACAATAAACAATGCAAATTGGAAGCCATCGCTCGACAATGGTGGAAGCCGTCACCCCCATGGCCATAACTTCCTCAATAATAGAGCTTGACTCGACCGCTTTGACAATAAGATTATCTACTACTAGAGTGACTATGCTTTCAATTCGGTCGAGTCAGCATTGAAAAATGAGTGAGTTGGGGCGGTGGTTCGATTTCATCACTGCAGAAAAATGAGCGTACCTTTTCAGCCAACTCGGAAAATCTTCTGTAATTTGAGACAACAATTTCAAAGGTAAAGGCAATGGACTTACGGTGGTTGGATGTTAATGCGATGCATGGGTGAATGCATGCGGCATCACTGGATCTCGCCGTCATCGTGGAGTGTTTTTGCATTTTTTTGGACTTCCGACCATTTCTGGGGTGACGTGTACTATGGGATTTTATGTACTCTACGTAGCTTTTGTACTGAGCCTACTTAGATGTACATGGATCGGTATCCCCAGCCCTTACTCCTACTCCTACTTGACGAAAAGAGCTCGTTTCTTGCATGCGCAACTCGCAATAGTTCAATCCTGTTTTGCATTGTGTGACGAACTCAAATCGGGACTGAGCAGTCCATCCGTCCGTCTGCAGTCAGTGGATATAGTGTACTGTACGATATGGGTGTGACCTACACTACCTAAATGATAGAAAGACGATAATTGTTAATTGTTACTGCCTCCGGGCACGTGCGAGAAGGGGGGCAGACTCACACTCGCCAAAATAATTCTGTATGCGGTACACGTGGAATGCTTCTGGTTGTCCCCCACACCCCAGAGTTTGTTAGATCAAGGGTGACGTTTCGCTGTCATGCGCCTACGTTACACGTCACGCACGTCGTCCAGCTACCATGCCCGCGCGCGCACCGCCGTTGTTGGTTCGTTCGCCCTGTTCCATTGATTTTCCAAAAGGATCAACTTCAAAAATCTTTGAAGCATCCGCTCTGGTCCTTGACCAAGAAAGTGTTTTCTTTATTGTCCAGACGACTTGTTTGAGTTTGAGATCAGTCGAAATGAAGAGGTTTGGCTCCTGGTTGGTAATGGCGCTGGCCGTCACGCTTGGCGTGGAAGTTGCTGAATCGTTTGTGTCGCATCAACCAAGAAAAGTGGCCTTGTCGCCACAACAAGATGCCATATTACGAAGACCGCCCTTTGCTGGAGGAATGCACGGCCAACCGAGACCATCCTCTGTCAAGAGTTCACTTCTCATGGCAGCAAACGCCCCGGTAATAGAAAACTGGAAGATTCTGACCAATGGTCGAATTATGGGTGAGATCATGGGTCATCCGTCCATCCCCGACAAGGAATCCATTACGACATCTCCATTGTTAAATCCAAGGCTGGCCAAAAAGAGCAAGACTGTGGCAACGATTAGTGGATCAAAGTACACGCTCGGAAATCCAGCCATGATTATTGTGCCAGCAGGACAGGCCAATGGCAAAGCGACGGCAGTGTCGGTTCAAGAACTCCAGCGACGGGCACTGGCCGACAAGGACTTGACGGGAGACGTGGTTGGTGATGATAGGGTACAATACTTGCTGGCTGCTCGTCCTCAAAAGAGCACTTCAGGGAAATCCTTTATCTATAAGGGATACCGAGCCGATAGCGATGGGTTGCCCAATGGAGACCCCGTCACGGTGAAGGTATCGGGAAACTGGGAGGCACTCGAACGAGAGGCCGCAAACTACAACCGCATCACCAAGGAAGGTATGACGAGGGGACAGTTTGTCACGCTCTACGATTACTTGCCAACTGCATCGGTCATTACCAAAAAGTTGAGCACACAATCTGCAATTGTGGTAGAACGGGGAACGGTGGATTTGAAAAAGTACATTAGTATCAATGGTGCCCTCAAGGGCAAGGAACTTCGCGATGCGGCCGCTGCGGCGGCGCAATGCTTGCAAGCCGTGCACAATTCAGGTCTCGTGTGGACAGATCTCAAGACGGAAAATTTTGTCGTCACCTCGGATGGTCAGGTCAAGGGCATTGATTTGGAATCAGCCATGCCGCACAAGGACAGCCCTGTGGACTACAGTCCTGAAGCGACACCCCCCGAATTTGCAGAAGCCTTTTTGGCAGGAGATGGGCCGTACTTTGTTCTGGAGTACAACTACGACGTTTGGTCCTTTGGTATGATGTTGTATGAATTGGCAGTTGGGAAGGGCTACTGGGATGGCAAAACACCGGTTCAAATCACCAAAACGCTTCGAACAAAACCCAAAATTAGCTTGGACGATATCGATATTGATCCCAAACTGAAAGATTTGATTCGACAGTGTCTGGATCTCAATCCGGCAAAACGACCGGGCGTCTTCCAAATTCTGTTGCATCCCTACTTTATTTCGACTGGTATTGGTCCATTTGCGCTCTTTTTGGGATGAGTACGAACGACGACGACAGGATACTACATTGCGCATATTTGTATCGGAGCAAGAAGATAGCACAACTGCTCCCATTTCGTATTGAATGGAATATAATCTGTTTCTCTCGGTTACTTTGTCCTCTCGTTTGCTTACATTCCTACCTATAGAACCTCTCATGGAGCGTCTTCGTATTTCTCTCTTCATTGGAGTCTCACAATCAACGATCACATAGTCTCTTCTATAAACGTGCTTCCTCGAGTTTTCTAGAGATAACACATAGGAGTAGTTACCAATCTGTCGAGTAAAATCATCTTTTCCTGTTGTACTGGGAGAACCTAGTTTGTGCGCATGACCCGACCTTTTCCATAATTCTCTCTTGACGCAATGAGGAAAGTGGGACCTCCATCGCCATGTGGAGATGATGATGGCGACTTACGTCTTGGTGTACTAACTAGGTACCCTCTAGGCATAGGAGTATGAGAGATTACCTAGAGCCTCAGGACTCTTGCCGATCATATAGCAAGAGTAGCCGTGATTTCTACCGGATCCCGGTTTCCCCGAGATCGGTCCCAAGTCCCAAGTCACGCGCATCTTTTCTTTCACCCCGTGCTTTTTTGTGGATGTGATTGGAAGCACAAGGATTTTCACTCCATGTCCACAACCGCATTGATGAACGGCCATTGATCTGAGTGTCCGGTCGAGAATCTGTCCTTTTTTTGGTGCAACGGTGATATAACTCATCTCCTCGGTCGTCTGCTGAGATTGACATTGGAAGAATCCGTGCAAGCGGGAACAGAAAAAATCGTGCAGACATTGTTCCTGGATACGATCTTCGCTTTGACACAGCCCACACTTCAGCCTGTTAACCATGTTGTCCGTCATGTCTACCTCGAGCGGAGCACCTACAGCTGGTTCTTCAGCGACCACAGCAAGTGGATGGATTGCCTTGTTGCAAGAAGAAGACATTGCCTTGCGCCGAGTGGCGTTGGAAAAGTTGTTGGAATGCGTGGATGTCTTGTGGTCCGAAGTGGCTGAGGCCTTACCCGATTTGGAAGCCATGGCCGAAGAAGAAGCGACGGACAAGGAACAGCAAGCCTTGTCTCGTTTGGCGGCGGCCGTCGCTTCTCGTGTATTTTTCCATTTACAGGAACCAACACAAGCATTGCGATTGGCCTTGGTGGCTGGACCGGAATACTTTAATCCAATGATGACGGCGGAAAGTGACTTATCACCGGCTGTAGCAGCCTACGAACAACGTTTGGTTGCGGCCGCCTTGGATGCCTATGTCTCGGCATCGACGGCTGAGGCGGACTCGGCCATGGAGGAAGCCGACAAGGAACAGCAACAATTGCCCAAGGATCAATTGCAGGCCATGGTGGATCGATTGCTGGAAACTTCCTGTCAGGCCGGAAATCATTCACATGCTTTGGGTATGGCACTCGAAGCACGACAAGTGAACAAGGTCAAATACATTGTCGAACAATCAGGCTACGATTTGAAACTCTTGCAACATGGCATTCATTTGGCCACCAACGTGGTGTCTAGCAAATCATTTCGGAACGAAACATTGGCAGTGATTGCGGAATGTTTGTTGTCCGTCCCTGGAGACGACAAGATGGCGACAGCTCCTCATTTGGTCCTCGTTCATCAACTTCTTCATCAGCCTTTGGCGGCAGCCCAGGTTCTGACGTCCTTGCTCACTACACTTTCTACTGATTCGAGTGAAACGGAAGCGTCGCCCGCCAGTCTACTGGGTTTGCAGCTCTGTTTTGATCTCATGGACAGCGGTGACCAGGCATTCGTGTCTTTGGTTGCCCAGGAAATGCCCAAGGAATGGCCGTCCTCGGAGGAACCCGATACGAACATTTCCAAACGCCTGGATCAAGCACAACGCATTCTTGTGGGTGGTTTTTCGGCCGAATTGTCTCTTAGTTTCTTGCACAAACAATCGCATGCGGACCGACTGATATTAGAGAATTTGAAGCGTTCCTTGGAAGAACGAAGTTCGGGATCTTCGCGCAACTCGGTCTTACACACGGCTGCCGTGTTGACGCATGCCTACTTGTATGCCGGAACCACCAATGATTCCTTTTTGCGTGATCATTTGGATTGGATGAAAAAGGCATCCAATTGGTAGGTTCAATGGTTTTGATGGCGATTGTATTCCATTCCCAGAGCACCTCTAACGCTTGTTGATTTTCACAGGGCCAAATTTTCGGCCACAGCGAGTTTGGGTGTCATTCATGCGGCCCACATCTCGGAAGCCATGCATTTGTTGCAACCCTACCTCCCCAAACTACCGGAAACAGGAGATGCCGCTGCCAATATTTCCACCGCTGGTGGATATTCGGAAGGAGGATCTCTCTACGCTCTCGGGCTGATTCACGGCGCCAATGCCGGCTCTTCGGCCGAGAAGCGGAGTGAAGCAACCGAGTATTTGCGGTCGCATTTGAGGATTTCGCACGCGAACGAAGCGATTAGTCATGGAGCTGCCTTGGCAGTTGGTTTGACGGCCATGGGTACAGCCGATCTTGCGATTGTCCATGAACTCAAACAGTTGTTGGATACCGACTCTGCCGTTGCCGGTGAAGCAGCCGGTATGGCCATTGGTATGGTGTTGGTAGGGACCGGCGCTGGAAACACCTCCAATAACCTCCCGGACAGTTTGTCGGCGGCCGGCAAGGAAGAAATGGCCGAAATCGTCGTCGAACTCAAGAATTACGCCAGGGTCACGCAACATGAGAAGATTATTCGAGGCATTGCCATGGGACTGGCTCTCATGAATTTCGGGCAAGAGGAAAATGCGGACACACTGATTGAAGAAATGAGGAGCGATCGTGATCCCGTCATGAGATATGGTGCTCAATACGCTCTCGCTTTGGCCTATTGTGGTACTGGTTCTAACAAGGCCATTCGTATCCTTTTGCACACTGCAGTGAGCGATGTATCGGATGATGTCCGCATGGCGGCTGTGTTGGGATTGGCATTTGTTTTGTTCAAAACCCCGCAACGGGTTCCGGAGCTTGTCAAGCTTTTGTTGGAATCATTCAATCCCAATGTGCGATATGCGAGTTGCATGGCAGTGGGAATTGCCATGGCAGGCACGGGTGATGCCGAATCCATTGCCATGCTTGAGCCCATGCTGGATGACATGACTGACTACGTTCGACAGGGTGCACTCATGGGTACCTCCATGATCTACATGCAACAGAGTGATGGCAGCACTAGCGCGACGAACCCACAGCGGGGCAAGCTACGGGCGTTCCGCGAAAAGTTGGCCACGATTGTCACCGAGAAGCACCAAAGTATGCTTACCAAAATGGGTGCCACCCTTTCCACTGGTATTCTCGATGCGGGTGGTCGAAATTGCACCATCAGTTTGAATTCTCGCAACGGTTTCACAAAAATGTCAAGTGCCGTAGGCGTTGCCCTCTGGCTCCAACACTGGCATTGGTACCCCATGATGCACATGTTGAGCTTGGCCTTTACTCCAACACTGACGATTGGTCTCAACAAGAATCTCAAGTACCCGAAAGCCAATGCTGGCTTTGAAATTATCTGCAATTCGAAACCAAGTGCATTTGCCTACCCCAAAAAGCTTGAGGAGAAGAAGGAAGAAAAGAAGAAGCGCGTCGAAACTGTGACTTTGTCGACCACATCGAAAGAAAAAGCCCGCTTAGCTCGTAAACGGGCCAAAGAAGGCAAGGCAGTTGCTGGAGAGTCTACGGGTACCAAAGAAGCTGTCATGTCGGATGCGACAGCTGGTGAAAAGAAGGAATCTACCGAGGACGGAGATGCCATGGAAGTTGAGACCACTAAAGACAAGGAAGGGAGTAGCAAGGAAGAAAAAGAGGACGAGGCTAGTACTGAAAAGAAGAAAAAGCGACAGCCCGAACCAACGACGTTCCGTATCGGCAATCCTGCTCGCATTACCAAGGCCCAATCGGAGTTTTGCGAGTTTGATTTGACTCAACGATACCGCCCTATTCGTCCCAATGAACGGCCCTATGGCGTGATTGTGCTTACCGATAGCACTCCCGAGGAAGAAGAAGATGTGGCTGCGGTAATGGCTCCTTCGTTGGAACCAGACGGCGAACTACCTCCTCCGGAACCTTTTGAGTGGACTCCTCCACCCCCAAGCATTCCGACTATGACGGAAGACCAAGAAGACACCGCCAAAGCAACGGACGGAGATGACGAAAAGGATAAAGAAGTCTCCAGTGAGGACGATGTCAAACCAATGCAAGAGTAAGGTCTAGGCAGCACAATAAAAGAGTATCATAGACAGACATAATCACCTAGCTAGTTATCTTTATCTGCTGTTGCTTTGAGTGGGGTTGCTGTTGATGTCGGAGAAGAAAACAGACGCATTTTAAAACTACGATTCAAAAGCAGTCAGCAAAGGCACTTTGCCTGTGTCTCTTACGTTTGCCCGGAACCTTTTGTTGGCTGGATTGTGCCGCCGCTGATCTGTAGTTCGCGCGAACTGTGTCGGTAACAATTCCTCATGATTGCAGAAACAAGAGTTTCGGAGTTTTTAGCAAGATGACTCGGAGTGCCTACGAATGAGACAAGATTGCGAGTCACCATCATTGTCATGATTAGTCCAAGAGGAATAGCACCACGACAGTAGCACACATAGATGGATCCATTCCCGAATCCAGCAGGATCTTCAAAATTGTGTCGGGAGGAGTCGGGAGCAGACGTGACCGGCGCGGGAAAGTACTCTACATGCCATACAAAATGACTACTTATCAATATTTCTTTGAATATCATTGCCGTTGCACCGGGCGGCAATATTACTGGCTTAGGAGTTGTATCGTTTCGGTGACTATTTAATCGTATTTAAATACAGATACGACCGTTGACCAGAATAACGGAAATCCAAGCGTCCAGGAATATTGAAGGGATCGTTCGCAGGAAAGCGTGACCCCGCACAGGACCGCTTCGTGGTGGTCGTGTCGTCGCGCCAATTTGAAATCCAGCGTGGACGTGAGAAGCGCAATAATTCTAGCGCGCCCTCCGGCTCACGCTAATTGAACAGATGCGCCATCACACAACTGAAAAACTTGCTTGGATGTTTGATCGGAGGACTTTCCGTGTCGAAACAGGACTTGGAAAAGAGCGAGGAGAAGGCCTCTCGTTGACAATGATGACAACAACGATGGCGACTTGTCATGCTGTTCGGGGTCGGAAAAGAACAAGCCAAGCGGCAACCATGATGGGATGGTCCACTTCCGTAAGCGGGGTCACAGATGTTCCGGATGACCTTTCGGTCTTCCTTTCAGGAATACCAATCAATAATTTGCTTGCAGTGTTCAGTGAGAAGAATTGGGGAAACCAAAATGGTCTATCTACAGTTCACGAGCAAAACTGTGCTACTGTGCATTGCGTCTCTCAATTTCCATGCAATCTACGAATGAATAAACGAATACGATCGTGGCGATGGACATTCTTCCTTGTTTGGTTCTCTTGTCAGTCACTAGCCATTGAAGCCACAAACCCAGAACGAACAACCTTTGCCCGCGAGTCTTCGTCTCGTTCAGTTGACTACATTGGAAGAACGTTGAGTGAAAACAATGTTCCCACGGCAAGTCCAACGGAAACATCAATCATCACGGGTTACCCTACGTTTTCGGACCTGACCAAACTGTCGACCTCGACCTCAAACGCTCCATCAAGCAGTCCATCACTGGATACTTCGGAACCACCAGATATTGTTGGAATAGGTGATAGAATTGTTTTCAACAAGCTGGCAATCATTCTCATGGGTATTCCAGAAGGAAAGTCCATTAGTCTGTCGGAACTGGAAACCATTTGGCAAAACTATTTACAAAATAACATGGGAGCTTATTATCGGAATTCGTTGGAGGCACAGTTAACCGATGTCAAGATGAGAATCGAAGGAGAGTTCAAAAGTCGACGCCGTCTCCTACGGCAGTCTGATATTCCACGCCTTCTCGATACAGAAAATCCTACACGTTTTGGCAATATTGAAGCCAATGTGCGCTTAGAGTTTGAAAGCATTCAGGAGAATTTGGTGGTGGCCAACTTTACTGAAGAGGCTGACATCCGCATCAAGTCCACTTTGGCGCCACCCAATCTACAGCAAGCGTTGTCTAATTCTCCCAATTTTGAAGGCATAACAGTACGGTCGACTAGCTATCCCAACGACCCTCCAAGTGCCCTTTCCACCAACGAAGAGGGCAGTGATGATGACGACCAACCTTCTCTGGTTCGCATGATTATAGGATTTTCACTACTTGGTTTGGTGATATTGTCGCTCATCTTTTGGTTGCATGTGTACATAAAGTATCGACAAAAACAGGCCGAGGATCGCAAGCGCACCAAGGCGCGAAAGAACCATACCTACATTATGCCACGGCCCAATCAGTCGAATCGACCATCCTCCACTCGCTCTGGAAACTCCAAGACTGCCATCCTGGACGGTGGTTCGTTGGCGAGTGGATACCGCAGAGGCACGGTTGGAAGAACCAACAGTCCCACCAGTGTCGATGATGACGACTACGATGAGGACGATGCCAGCGATCCGTTTGCACAAGAACTGGAATACGCCGCGACTGCTGATGAAGAGGCATGGGAGGCGAATCAGTGGAAAAAGGATCAAATGAGAAAGCAGGGTCGTGTCGTGACATCCATGTACCCTTCCATTTTGGGTAATACCACAAGTCCATCCAAACCAGGAGGAGGAGAAGGCGTCGAAGTCATGTCTGTCAGTCCCAGTACACTCTCTTTTCCCTACGGGGATGACGACGAGGCGAATGACCCACCCCTGCTACTACAGCGTTCGTCTTCAGGTTCTTCGTCTCCTCCTGCGACTCGCTTGCCGGCACCATCTTCGAATGCTCGCAACAGTCGACGCCCGCCCACAACATCAGCATCCTTTTCTGTAATGAGTAACCACAGTCGAACGCATTCGGGGCCTTCGGTCTACGAGGACAATGATGAGGATGAGGACGAGAATCGTCGGGGTGTCAACACTTCTACTTGGTCCACAAAAAGTTATCCTGGAAGAAAACGGGTATCGTTTGAGCCCTATGGTGAAAATTCAAGCGGTGGTGGTCGAATCAGCAAGATGATGGCAGCGATGGCGACAACACTTGGTCGTCAACCCTCTATCGACAGCGGCAACGAACGGGGTTCTCCAGATACCGAAGGTACTGAGCAGCCGTCTACGGATGCGGTTCGCTCCACAGCAAGCTCATGGATGGAAGGTGATAGTGTCGATGATTCCATGGGTTTACCCATGAGACAATCGCGAATGGCCGACAACTCGGATGATGAAGACGACGATGCCAATAATGAGAATAGCAATGATCGGTCGACAAGCTTTGACATGATGAAAGAGGTGGCACAACTTTCAGAATACGTCAAGCAATATCAAGAGAAGAAAGAACAACAAGCGACATCATCGACTTCCAGAAGGCTATCGGTCCTGAGCGAAAACAATATTTCTCGAGACAAAATGAACAAGAGTTATGATTCGGCATTGTCCAGGAAGCGTCCACCACAAAGGCGGACTATGGAAGAAACCTCAAGGACAAGTCAGTACTACATCTCGGCCGTCCAGCGCCTAGAATCCGAAGTAGCTGATTTGTCTTCACAAATTGAATCCAATAACTCATCCTCAGACTTGAGCACGGCCGAGTCGGAAGCGTCCAAACTTAATTATGGTGTGGAGGAAGATGAGGGATCCCGCAGACTCGGAATAATGCGAATGAAGAAGCAAAAACCTCCTGCTCCAACGTTTGCACCCATCAAAGGTGGGGCAAAGAGTGGAACATCATCTTCGCTAGCTGCTGTACTGCAGCAAAATAGCCGAGACAATAACAAGTCGGTCTCTTCGACATCACCTCCCTCACAGCAAATACAAAAGGCCAACAATTCGAGTGGTGAATCATCGTCCTCTCCAGGAAGCATCAGACATAGCGGATCGTCATCCATGGGACGGCTCACGACCAGTTCACCAGACACTCCTCCTGCATCCATTGAGGGCGTAGGAGTCTCATCGTCCGAGAGTTTTGTCAATTCATCTTGGAAGCCACATACGACAAAGGCAGTGCGAAATATCCTCAAGTCTCCATCCAACGCGGGCCGTAGCCAGAACCATCATAATCGAACCTCCAGTTCCAGATTACGGGCGCTTCGATCCAACAACCGTAATATGTTGGACGGGAATTCGGCGGAAGATCAGGAATCCCAATCCGATGCCACGTCAACGATCAGTTACGAGCAGCCTAGCCGGTACAAACCGCGACGGCCTCACTCAAGGGGTGGAGACAGCAGCACATCGGGGATTGCCAACATTGTCAATATGTTTGAAGCCAAACCCAAAACAGCCGTTTCGCCTACTTCCATGCATGACTGGGAGAATGCAAGTTACGGTGGTCGCACCTCGTTGCGACCATACCATAGTCGCAGCGGTAGTAGCTAAAGCCTATATAACTGTCGCAAAGCAACTCTGGGGTGAGAATGACTTTTAGTGATACCTCTATTTGTGCAGTAGGTGCGTGCGTGTAACGTTGGATTGCGTCATAAGTCTCTTGTATTTGCCTTGGACGTATTCTCACTCCTATGCCTACGTGCACATGTTGCTACTTAGAAGAGGCGCCGGTCCAAAAATCCTTACGCTTTAACATTAATATTGCGTTTTCCGGACTCTTGGTCTGGTTCGTTGTCGCGCTAGCGATGGTGACGTGAGAGGTTTTGGCGGTTTCCCTGGACGCCGTGGTGGCGACGGAGTTGACGTCCTTCTATTATAAACAGGTGAACTGGATGTGAGACGGTCGAAGCTGTTGTGGTCAAAGGATTCTCCAAACGGTTTGGAGATGGTGGTCAAACCAGCCGAAGGGGAGGCGGACGAAAAATGTTCGCCTGGACCCGCCATGGGAGTTGCTCCCAAGAGTGCTTCCAGATTTAAGCTACTGTCTGCGGAGAGAATAGGATTTGGCCATTCCTGCAGGCTTCTACTGGGAGATTGAGGTACCGAACCATTCATCCTTGTCTGCGGTTCGTTCGAGGAACTGTAAGGTTCAGCGTTTCCAAAATCAATGGACTCATGTTGTCCAGCAAGAACATGGCTTTGAGCTCTCCTTTTATGTTGTTCCACAATCTGTTTTCGTTTTTCTTCCTCTTGTTCCAATGCCTTGAATTCGGCAAAGTTGTGAAAGGAAGAGCTAGAATAGGAGGATGAAGACATGGCGTCAAAAAGTGACTCTCTCCTTTGACTGTGAGGCGTTCTATTCGTAGGTTCCACAGGAGCGCAAAGATGGTTGGCATAGCTGGAAACAGCTTCGGACATTGTCATTCCCATGTGACAGCCCCATGTTCCAAGACTCTAAAAATCAAGTGCAATCCTGTCAGAAATCGCGTACAGTCCCAAGGAAATCTTTCTCCTGTTATACGTACCGTAGTCTTTTTTAATGCTTCTCGGTAGAGGCCCAACATGGAGTCTTCCGATCGTTCTTCGAGTGCAAAGGGATCGGCCGAATCGTCCGGCTCCTCTGGTGGTGGCATGTGATGTTGCGCTCGAATCCCCAAAGTGTACTCGCCTCCAACACATCCCTCTCCATAAGAAATATTTCTTCCCCAATTTTGACTTTTTGTTGTATAAGCCTTGCCCTGCTTGTCATCTACTTCCTGAGTTGCTTCAAACACGATAGATCCCTCGTCATCATCCGCAGCAGGTTCCGGTGCTGCACCCCACACATCAAAATTATATCCCTGAGCACTCGGTAGATTGCCAAACAAATCTCCTCCCATGGCATCTTTTCGCCCCGGCGAATCGGGGCCTCCATTCTTGTCGGAATCGTTGAGGGTATCACTGTCGGACCACGATGTGGTTTTGGGTCGTGATAGGGAGGGTTTGGGCAATTCTTCAGTCTGCGGCCACAGTGCATTCAAACGATGTTCCAACATTTCACAAGATTCTGTCGTATATGGAGATTGTTTCGGAATTAGCCCATGGTGTTGTTCCTCCACCTTTTTTTCTTCCAACCCAAACGAATCTCGTTCCCCCTCTTCTTGTTCGACTGGTACCACCGCTCGCGAGTCGGCATCCGAGTGTCGACTACTTTTGGTGCCATGACTACTTTGTGGGGAGGAAGGGACGAGCATGCCTCCTCCTCCTCCTCCTCGTTCCTCATGATCCCTGTGGATACTACTGCCGTTGCTGCTGCTGATGCCACGTCCATGATAGCGATGACGAATTTGCCGTCGAATGGCCATTAATTCATTTTCCTTGTACTCGAGCGTTCGGACCAAGTCGGCAAAGTCCAAATTGCGCAAATCTCGAATGCCCCCAATCACGGACGCAATGTCGGCCTCGTTCAAATTCCCCTGCAACGAATTCCACCGTCGTTCGGCATCGTCCATGGCATGAACGACGGGGGACGAAGAAATCAGGGTGGTCACCGTACTAGTCGTGTCACTGGACGACGAAGGCGACGAGGCATACAACAAGGGCAAGTCACATTCTTCCCTTGTTGGCGTGGCATGACTGGTACTACCATCGCCGCGAAACAAAAAGGTCTTGTCTGTCCGGTTGGAAGATGGCGAGGCGGGTGAAAACTACAACGACACAACAATCGAACAAATAAACAAACAAACAATCGATGGATCCATCCAGAGCCAAAATTAGCACAGGTCCCTGTAGAATGCGACAAATCAAAAAAGTCTCAGTTCTTCCAGAACCAACACTTACCGACCGTCGTTCCAGCGAATTGACGTGTTTGAGGTCATAGGAAGTCGAGGATCGTTTTTTGGACACGCCTCGTCGTTTGACAAATTTTTGCCACGATGTTCGGGCGTGCAAGAGGGGGGATCGAATTCCACCACCACCACCTCCGTGATAATCTCGTGAGGACGAGGAGGTTGGTGAGAGGGGTGCCTTGTCATCCTCCTCCTCCTCGTCCTGCTCGCCAGACCGTGGAGGAGACGTGGGCCACGTCCTCATTCTATACCTCACTCTCTATCTCTCTTGAGGAGGATGCGAGAGTTTTAGGAAATCAAATGAACAGACTCAGGAGAGGGGCATGACGTTCGGATAGCTCAAACAGGACAGCGGTCGAATTCGGTGTAGAGAGTTTTATTGGGCTCTTCTGTTGTTGGGTTTTTCAAAAAGGTATTCGAACGTCGTCGTCGTTTTGGTGGTGTTGTTGCTCTCATTCAGAGACGACCAAAAAAAAGGATGAAAAATGGTTGGAGAGCACCTGCGAATAACGTGGCCGGCGCACGGTCGAATGGTCTTTTCTTGGCAATTTACGCCGTTGTCCGTCCGGCAATCGCGTCCAACAGAAAATAATACATTAAGACATGGTTATATCGATGGTAATTTCTCTGGAAATGGTTGATACAAGACGTTCACCGTGGCGATGTACTTACCCGTTAACCACACTCCTTAGATCATTTTATTGGAGTCGACACCCAAAAAATTTGAAACTTACCGGCAGAGGCACAATTAGAGTGCCGGCGCGCGTAATACACATACAAATCATCCCCCAGGGTCCCCCAACAAAATCTGATAACTATTCGGGAACTCTTGAGCCCGCGCCATGATCCTTACACGAAACAAGACGCGTGCCATGTTGGGCCAAACACGAGAGAAACAGGATGCGTGCCAATCGAGGAGGATGCCGATCCCCCATCTCCATTGTCCCACAAAAAAGCGCCAAAAACCAAATGGTCCTTTTTACATTTTTTCCTACCTAGAAAATCAGGATGGAGTGCTCAAGAAACAACAAAGATCAAAAGAAAACGACCCGTTCTACTTGTGGTTGGTGATGGCAGTAGCGCTAAGGCACATTTGGTAGAACAGTGATATTAGTGGCATCTTGGAAAAGATTTTGCTGTACAAAAAGCAAAGTCCATAAAGTGGTGCTGACGTTATGAACTTTGATCCATGGGCCACAAACCACTGGTGTCTAACGTGGTGCAGTGCGTATTGATTTTCTTCTCAAGTAGCTAGGTTCCGTAGGAGTATCGGTAGTAGTCGCTTCCACCACATAGATTGGATTCGGGCGTGGTCGAAGAAAGGACGGAAGGAAGGGAAATTGCTGGAGTAGTTGGACGAGGGGTGAGGGCGGGACCGTGGGCGTAATGTCCCAACAGTCTCGCGGGGAGGCATAGCCACCCGCAAAATGGAAAAAGCCATTGACCAGTTCGACATGTTGGAGACTGCTGGGGGCTCGTAGCCACATGTGAATGGCCTTGGTGGCAAAACATCGAGTGGAAAAGGAAACAATGACTTTACCACCCGGACGCCGCAACACGCGATGACATTCTTGCAAGACGGCAATGGGATTCACCAGATATTCAATCGACAAGGCACATGTCACGACATCAAACGATTCGTCGGCAAAGGGAAAGGATACGTGGCCACCGTCTTGATTCAAATCCAACACCACCCGATTCTCTTGCTGCTGCTGGTCCCATGTGTGTTGTGTTGGATCCGCCACGACTTGATCATTGCAATACAATTCCATCGCATTCATGCCCAGGACTGCAATTCGTTGCATAGTGTCTGGAAATTCGGTTGGATAATGACTGGTCCACGAGGAACCAATATCGAGAATGCGGGACTGGGGCGCAATGCGGGTCCGATAATACTGCACCAAGGCACACACGGCTGGTTCGTCGACATGGTAGACGAGACGAGGGAGTCCATAAAACAAGCCATCGTGCCAGGTATCCATTCGAGAGAAATCGTATGATGTAAAGGGCGAGGATGAATAGTTGGCCCAGTGGACTTGACAGGACACGGGACGCCACGGAACAAATTGATAGGGGGTTCCATCTCCGGTAATACGACTCAGCGGAAAGCCGCGACGACGAGGTTGATTCTTATGATTGTTGAGTTTGGATGGCAGGTCCTCCGAATGTTCAGTGGATTTGTTGTGTTCGGAATCGCTGTCCTGTTGACATTTGCTTGTCACGGTCATTCCTCTTGTCCAACAAGGTTTGATGGTCGGTTGCCACCCCATTACATGGTAGTTGGACGGGGTTTGCTGTAGCATCATTCCGATGGATGAGTATAGGAGGAACCATCCGCGAATGGAACAACCGGGAGAAGAACGAGCAGCCGCGGCAACCAGACCGGAACAAAGCTCGGTAGATAGCAGTGGTACGATCCACCACAACCGTCGTAGTATTCGTTGTCTGTTCATCGTGTGCACATTCCACCCATCTCCAGACCGGTTACTCGCCATTTTCGAAAAGATCTTCGGGAAAAGATCCAGAATCCAGTCGCATTATTTGGATATCGCACGCTATATCACCGCAAAATTCATCAACACCACACACATTTACCTAGGAGTACCTAGGTAGGTAGGGAGGGAGATATCTGCGCAAGTATCTCCTACAGAGATGGTACTTTGAACGAGACCACGTGACACTAGAGTACTGGTTAGAATATTCCATGAACCCAGATCGCTCATGCGAGGAACGTGAAACAACCCTTGAGGCTGCAATCCCATGTCAGGACTACTTGCGATTCCGAGCACTACATATCCTGTGGCATTCGGGGAAGGATCATTCTCCCCTCCACACTGCCTTGAAGCAGAAATGTATACGGTAGGTTGTATCGACGACACAGAACAATCAGGTTCCAAAAGAGCGTTGCACGAATGTCCGTTCCCCCACGCCAACCCGGGTCGAGCATGCCTTGAATTCCCACTCCCCCGCCTTTTACAACATGGTGGAGAGCCTTGCGCACTACCCAAGGGCTGAGAAACTCACAAAACAAAGCACTTCCTGGTCCTTGCGAACCCTTAAATGTCGGAGCGGAACATGCCACTGAGAAATGAGGAACGAAACGGTGTCGGCATTTGATGCAACTAGTCGTAAAGTCTTCAAAGGAGCATGACGTCCATCCTTGAATCACCTCATCTTCCGACATGGTGTAGGAACAGTGAGGACACGACTGTTTGTTTGTGTCTATTTGGAGGTCTGGGTATACGAATTCGAGAACCATTTGTCCAAGTTCCAACTGGGTAGCAACCATTTGAGTAACCTTCTTTTCTTTTGAGAGCTTGGGTTTTCGTTTCCGTCTCCTTCGTTTCGCAATTTCCTGGCGATTATGCGACTGATAGTCGCGTCCACCCGACAAATCAAACATGGGGGAGCTCCTACCCGTGTCAGTAGATTGGGGAGAATTGTGAGACGACACCTCCTGAGAAGAGACATCATCGGTATCCGAAGAGTTTGATCTTTTTCTCGTAAAACTCCCAAAGCTCAGCCATGGTCTGTCTTCGTTTCCCTCCTTCTCCTTCAAAGCCACGAGACCTTTCCGTATGGATGCGGAATATGCATCATGCTTCAGTCGACCAGGGGAAAACTCGACCGATTGGGGAGTAGAGGGAGCGTTTTCTTCGTCCGATGCGGCGAGCCCAGAGGGTTCATGAGCAAACGCTTGAACAAAACACGAAAGGATCTCTCCGTCGAGAACAAATCCGTCGTTCTTCATCAATTCAATCAACAGCAGCGCCCGTTGAGTATCCCCACATCTGCCACACGCCTCCATCAGAGATTTGTACGCGTCCAGATCGGCCGGAAGGCCTCTCATGGACGCCGTTTTCAGGGTTTCGAATGCAAGCTCAAGCTGAGCCGAGGCAACTTCTCGAGCTTCCTCATACTCAGCCCTCGCTTCGCCCGGATTTTCTCCATCTTCCGCCTTGTCGTTGCTAAGAGTTCGCTGAAGCTCCACCATTCGACTTGCGGCATTTGCGAGTATAGCTGTGTAGGTCTCTTCTGCACTCTTGTTCACGTAAACAAGGGTTGATTGAACACCAGTGGAGTTGCTGCAAAAGCCCAGCGTCAAGTCTGAAACACATTGATCATTAACACATTGATCGGAGGTGAGTTGTTGTGCATGCTCGGCATTTATGATTGCCTCCACTTCTTCCCGATATGGTTCTGGGTCTTCTCGCATTTCCAAGCTTCCAGTGGGTATTCGAGGAGGCATTTGCTCAAGTTCCTCAAGAGCTTTCTCTTTGTACTGTTGCCACTCCAAACCAACAAGGGCAGAATAGGCAAACAAGAAAACAGTAAAGGCTCCGACTTCTGGAGATGGATCATAGTCTCCACCGAAAAACTCAGCTTCTTCCTCCTCAACTTCACCCGCATCTATTCGAAGTCGCGAAACATGCAAAGCCTGTCGATCAAATTCAGCAGCAATCATTTTTGGGACTGGGCGCGGATGGGACAGCAGATTTTCATCCAGCAAATCTGGCCAGCATTTATAAATATAAGGATTGAGTAACCGATCAAAGTTGAACGAAGTGAGTCCTTCTTCATTGGGCTCGATCGCCTTGATCTTCTTCAGTTGTTTATGAGCTTTTGCGTATTGTACAAATGGAGTCTCCACCTTTCTCAGTTTCAATTTACTTCGGTTCATCTTGGCATCAATGCTCTGGTCAAAAAACACCAACTCGGGTTCTCCCGGACTGTACATCCTTCGTGTTATAAAGTCATCAAATTGTTGAGTACTACAAATACCTGTCAAAAAATAAGAACAGAGGTCAACGGCCGAACGGGTGACAAGGAAAAAGAAAATTTCGATATTTACCTTGCATAAATGGCAGATTGTTTTGGGGTTGGATACGTAAAAACTCATCCACGGCAAAAGAAGGCCGTCCATGCGAAGTCCCATGCAACGGAACTTTCAAGTATTTTCGGTAATCCTTAAACAGAGTGACGAAAAAGCGCAAGAAGGCTTCTTGCACAATCTCCCATTGTGTTTGTCCATTTGCACCAATGGCGGCATCTGCCGTGAAGTCATCCATTAGGTTGGAATCCGGCGAATACGCCAAATTTAAGGCGAAATCCAAGCTTTCCAGTTTCTCCTTCCACACAGTACTTTCCCTAACATCTCGTCGTCTCAATGACTCGGTTTTCCGACCGTCATGCGAAGCATCGTGGCCATGTGCTCTTTCATATATGTCGCCCAAGGATTGCCGTAATGTCATGGACAACTTACTCCATTTCCTGGAGGGAGGGGAAGGGATTGTTGGAGTTTCAAATCCAAGTTTGATTTTGTTGCGGTCCAGATCCACCACGATTGCGTCGGATGCCACGTGATCCTGGGCATGGAGCCAGTTTTCACGAACTACCCCGCAAATGTACGGAACTGTGAAAAAGAGCAAAACCGAAAACACAAAGGGAACCAAAATCAGTGTTTCTCCAGAGTGAGCGTGAGTGTCGTTTGTTTCAGCCAATTACCTGGAGCATCCAACATGGGGCACAGCATTTTTGGTAGTATGGGTATGTACAAGTGGCTCCATTTCATTGGAAATAAAAAGGAACACAAGATTTCACTGCAGATTGTCAGAATGGAATATTGGCTGGAAACCAGCACCACTTTGTGTTCCATGAGGAGGGCACAAAACAGCTCGAGAATATGTTCCAGGTCCAGACATTCAAAGAGAACATTGTAGGGAAGCGCGACATAAGCAATGGGAAGCTTGGCCGGAGGGGCCCAAAAGCGAATTGTCGAGTCCAGAATGGAGAGCTGAATTTCGTAGGCTCCGGGGGGTGGAGCAGGGATTTCGCAACACAAATTGACAATATATCTCTCGATCGGTGCCGTCATGACATTTGTGGCAGTGGCCAGTCGATAGAGCTGCGCCAAGTACTCTCGAAAGGCCGTCAAATAGGGCCACGTACTCAACAAACACAGTACTTTGGGTACGTAGAGAGTGGTCACCGGTTCGTCCACACTCACTTCAATCACATCCGCCCGAGAAGATTCCTTAATATCCGCTTGTTGGGTCCACTTCTCTCCCACAGATGGATGGTAGTCTTCCATCACTGTGAGGCAAATACCGTACACTTTTCGCCCTCGGTCATTCGTAAGGGTAAAGTAGTGGATTCGGGGTAACTCGTAGGACTTGGAAGGTGTGACTTCTTCACCGGTAGGGAAACAAAATTGAAGAATCATGGGATTGAGCGGATTGTCACGATGGTCCTTGAGTGGATATCGGGCAGTAATTTTTGGTTGACAATATTGCTCCTGTGGAGTGGGAGCCTTCTCTCCGGATGCCAGACCTCCAGTGGAGTTTTTCCAGTTCTTTTTGTTGGTTTCGGGTGGATGGGAGGCACTTTCCTCCGACGAAAGAGATTCTTCACGAGATTCGGGCCGAAGTGGTCGAGTGGTGCCCCCTCCGCGAGTCGTGCCCCTCGAATGCCCATGTGACTTGCTTTGTGGAGGAGGGCCTCGATGGCAAGCCGTGTTGGATTGTCGGCAGGAAATGACTACAAAGTACTCCACCAATCGTTGGACAGCCGTTGTTTCCGTGATGGGGTCGACCGGAAGAGTCGCTCGTTTCAGTCTCGTGGAAGAAGGATTCATTCGCGCACTGTGAGTGCCATTCGGTGGTGTCGACAGGAGAGGCGGCGGTTGTGGACCACTGTCATCCAGTGCCGGGTTTTCGTGCGAGACAAAGGTTGGTCCCTTTTTCCCCTCGTTGTTTCTCTCGTCCCGCAAAATCGTCGAGGACGACCTCGTGGCCATTCCCAGAGCTTGTACATGTGAGTCGTTGGGAGAACCGCCATTTTCCGTATTGTAGTGAGACGCGTCCAGCACGTCCTTGGGAATATACCTTCGATCTCTTCCACATTTTACTTTCATCCTGTGAAAACGGAATGAGCTCTTGTTCGAGACGAAACGTCTTGGTTGGGGTGTTGGGGTTCAATCCTCCGCCGTTTCCGAGAAGGAGACAAGTGGTTTTCGAATACTATTTGATATGTTGTTGCGAACACAAGGGGATCGTGTATGGGTGGGCCTGTTGTTGCTCTGGTGGCGCTTCTTGTCTTTCGGTGTGGACGAGTGAAAACAAGTTGCAACGGTGCCTATCGGTCTCGTGTCTCGTCCGTTTGTTCTTGCTAACGTATCCCTTGGCGTTAAGTAAAGCAAGCCTATGAAGTATGAAGTATCAAAGGGTCATCGTCTTGCCATGTTTTTTTTAGTCATTACTTAAGCCCATCCTGGAGTTGGAGTTTTCTCCGCCATGTTCCAAGCATTGGAAGTTTTTGGCGGGAAAGTCAACGAAAGCAGATCCTACACTATCTAAGGAGCCCATTTTCCACCATCCAACGGATGACCGTTGTCAAGGCTTACTTCAGCATGACTCTTACTCCCGATTCGACTCTGTTCGTTATCCTAGAGTGGCTGGTCCCGCCAGATGAAGACATGCTCGCGGGATTTAATAGCAAGAAAGGGCATAAGAGTCGTTCTTTGGAGTGATATGCGACATCAAGTCGCTTTTGGGTCTCCTTAATGTTTTTAAATTTAAAATCTCCCGATGTGTCCACGGCGAGTCCAGCGCTCTCCGTTTCATGCCAAGATGTACCAAGCAGACAAGGAGACGAGGAAGAACGTCTGTTTGATTTGTTATTATTATTGAACCCATTCATTTGTTTTGTGGTTTGGATCAATTGGTAAGATGGAAGGAACCATTGTGTTGGTTTGGATCGACTTTGGGTCTCCCCTGGTTCCCAGAAAAATTTCCTTGTTCGTGCCGTGCTCTGTGTGTACTGGGGTACTGTAGAGTTCAACGTGTCTGTGTCGAGTTTTTCAACCCTCCGGAGAGAATGCCATGTTTCATGTTCGGTCGGGTCGATCTTGTGGCATCCACAGGATCGGCATGGACCATTTCACACACTTTGCACAATCCTTCCACATATTCTTTCTCTCGAAATTGTTCTCTTTACAATGAACCCTATGTCACTTGGGTTTGTTGGGGAAAAGGTGTGGGTGATTGGGCCTCAACTGGTTGCAAGAGCACATTCCCACCTGCCGTCACCATCCTAACGTGCCATTGGAGGGTTCGACAATGATTGTAGCTCTCTCAATCCATCCATCCATCAATGGGCGCTCGTTGTCGCTGTAACAGAGAGAAGACATGCTGATTCAGTCGTATTGAGAGTGCTGGGAGTTTGTTGTCCATCACTGTTGTCTTCTTGTTTCCTGTTTTGTGTCGCTCTGACCTCATGGACTCTGATCTGATCTTTTTGGCTTGTGTGTGTTTCTTCGTTTGCCGCCAACAGCCAAACATGTCCGAAGAGCTTCCAGCAGCAGCAGCTCCTGCTCCGGAGAACTCTCGGTCTCGTCGAAGGACCACCAAGAAGGTGAATTATGCCAAGGAACAAGAGTTTAGTGACGAAGATATCTTCGAAGACAGCCCTGACGAGGATGCCCCGTCTCGTGGCCGCAAGTCACGAGGCGGAGGTGGGCGTCGTTCCAAGGGCGGCAGTTCCCGAAAAAGCCTGGGCAACGCCCAAGAGGACGCTGGAGTCGACGAGACGGGGCGTGTGTACTACAATGAGCCTGGGTATGATCCGTCCTTACCTCCCATTCGTGAACGCTTCCCGTTTCTTCCAGAATATGAAGAAGATGGGACTCCAAAGATTGATCTCATTGTTGGCCGGAGACCGGTGGACGAAAAGGAAGAAATTGATGCAGATGCCGCTGAAAAAGATGACGATGACGACGCGGAAGAGGAAAATGATGATGAAGATGACGAGTCTCTCAAACGGTCCAGAGGGAGCCGGAGAAGTAAGAACAAAAAAACATCGCCCAAGAAGAAGGATTCCGCCAACGATGCAGCAGCTTCCGGACCGACCGAATACGAATATCTGGTCAAGTTCCGGGGGCGCTCGTATCTTCACCTGGAGTGGCGACGAGGAGCTGACTTGGAATCAATGAACAAGAGCGCCAAGGGAATATATCGGCGTTACCTCAAAAAGATCGCCCAAGGGACAGAAGAGGATATAGAGAACCCTGAATTCGATCCGGCCTATGCGGTGCCACAAAAGATTGTCGACGAACAGGAGCAAGAAATCACCGTCGAACTCTCGGATAAAGAGCTGTTGAAATGGGAGAAACAGCGAGAAAAGGAAATCGCTCTGGCCGCTGAAGAGGACGATGACGAAGAAGATGGCGAGTCTCCGTCGAAAGCGATCTCAGATGCTGGTAACAAAACAGAGTCGAAATCCGAGGAGGAGAAGAAAGGTAAGCAGATAGCAGATGTCTTTTGTCATGTAAAATGTGCGGCAATGTCTGACTTTCTGGTGTTGCGTGACTTGTATTCAATTATAGACCAAGGGAACGAAGTTGGGGAAGACTGGGAAGATAAAGAAATAGCCTATAGCGAGATACCGCTGGAGAAACTCCAAGCAATCATCAACCGAGAAGGCCCATATTATCCAACATTTGAGGGCTCAGACAACCCATACCGGGACGGATACTTAAAGGAAGCTCCACGGAAGCCTCGAGCATCATACCTGTTCTTTCAGGGGACTATGCGAGGATATTTTCAAAAGAGAAATCCACGTTCAACCCAGGCTGAGCTAATGACTCTTATGGGAAACACATGGCAGACCATGACTGATACAGACCGAGAGCCATTCGTAGAACTTGCAAGGCAGGAATCAAAACAGTATGATCGCGAAAGAATTCTCATGGAAAAGGCCCAACGACCCAATGAAGTGTGGCAACCACTCAGAAGGTGTTCGATGGTCTTGGAACATCTTACTACAGACGGTTTCGCCGAGATTTTCTTGGAGCCGGTTGATACCAACGAATTCCCGGACTACATAGATATAGTTGATACTCCCATGGATTTGCGGACTGTGAGGACAAAACTTTCCACGAAGAAGTACCAGGCTCCTGAACAATTTGCTCGAGATATGAGAAAAATCTGGAACAACTGCAAAATTTATAATCTTCATGGATCAATGATTTGGCACGTGGCGGACTACATGGCCAAGCAGTTCGAACGACTCTACCATGCATGGGTATTAGACTTTCGGGAGAGATATCTTCGGTGGGCAGATCCTCGAGCACGTCCATGGGAGCCATCCTGTCGTATCACCGATGGAAAATGTGGAACCCCTGAGAGTGAAATGGCTCAATGTGATCACTGTGATGCTATGTATAGCATCAAATGTCTGCCGACGCCGTTAAAGAAAGTACCTTCAAAAGCCTGGTACTGCCCGGAGTGTAAACCGAAACTCAAGTCAATCAAAGGCTCTAGAATGCTTTCCGCTGTAGCCGAAAACGCAGCTCGAAAACGTGCAGAACTCGGCGATGTTCCCAAGAAGACAATCAAACAAACAATGTACCTGGTAAAGTGGGCTGGACTAGGTTATGAACATTGTACGTGGGAAACTCGTGCTGATATAACAGACGACGAGCTCATAGCTCAGTATCGTCGCCTCAACAATCGGGTTGCGGATGACTCTTTCATCTCTCGAGAAGTCGTTGAAAAGCTTCTGGCAGAGACTAAACACGTATATTGCGACACATCAAAGAAACCTTCTCCTTTATCCAGTTTGAAGGCACAGTTGTATGCACAAACAAGATGCTTTCAGTTTTCAAAATTCGGGTCGCGGGCTCCAGTTCAGCTTGCAACAGAATGCGGTCCCAGATACTCGGCGAAGAGTGAAGGCGACGAACTTCCCCTCATGATCACATCCAGTAAAGTTACGGTTGCCGAATGTTTGTCGGATTTAACGTTTCGTGTAGACCGAGGTGAACGCATGGATCTTGGTCGCCCCGACTCATCGCTCCCACTTCCGATGACTGGTGAATACGACGCAGTGATTCCAATAACATCAAAAGGTCTTTTGATGAACGTGGGCGAAATTCATGGTTCCGTGGCATTTCTCGGGTATCGTCAGTTTCCAGATGGCACCAAGGGGCCTGCCGAACGGAACCATCTGATTCGGAGTGTCGGTGATAAGATTATCGCAGTGGACGGTACGAGTACAATCGGGAAGTCTTTCAAGGAAGTCATCGCAATGCTCCGTGAGAGTGGAAAAAACAAGTTTGCCTATATGCGTTTCATCGAGAGTAAATACGCAGTTTGTGAAGGACAGCTTGCCAGCGTGGGGTCGAAAGGACGTTATGCAGTTGAAGAGCTGAGGAGGAAATTTACTTCGGATCGACAGCGTTATATAGTTCAACGGGTGCAACACAAGCCGGATGATGACCCATTGGGTGCTCTTCCTGTTGGTGCCGATAGCGGGATGAAAGATGATTCTGATGCTGAATCTGAGGAAGGAAGCGAGGGAGAATTCCAGCCCGAAAGCGACGACGAGGAGCTGGTCGTCACAGGCAAAGCCCAAGAGGTAGCTCCTCTCCCAAGCCTCATTAGTACCCCTGAAAAGATGCCTGAACCGGCTGGAGAATCTCAGACGAATCCTGTTGAACCAGCAGAACAAACGAACGCCGCTTCATCGGAGGATCGAGAAAAAGGACCAAGTGAAGTAGAGACAGAAACACATGCTATTGAGGAACCAGAACCCGAGCCTGATCCACCGAAACATATTGTTCAGCATGAGAATACGCGGTCCCTGGGTTTACGCCTTCTGGATGCTGATCTCGGTTACTCCAGTGATGAAGGTGGTGACGAGGATTGTGCTTTCTTTTTCGATGGTGTGGATGGTACTTTCATGAGAGAATGTGACATCAGTCAAAATTTGAAACCGGAACAGTCTAATCAGAAAAAGGGTATGAAAGGCAGTGAACAAGAATTGCTTCCTGCAAAACAAAGTGACTTTCTCGGGTTGGGCGATCAAGCAAAACTTGTATGTGCTACGTCTCTTCTCAGAGTTGAACCAAAAGAGGAAGATTTTGATGAATATCCTTTACCCCCCGAAGAAGAGGAAAAAATAGATGAAATAGAACAATCTCCTTCCCCTTCCAAAGTTGTCAAGCGATCTACCGTCAAGGTCGAACAAGTGTCTGTGACTACAGGGGAAACCGTGCATGTTTGGGCAAACATCGAAGCGGTGGCCGCCACGTTACAGCTGCGATTAGACCAATTGCGTCAGGTTTTGAGTGGAGATTACGACGAAGATCTTGGTGATGAGGTGGGAGGTTACAAATGGCGTTACGCGCCTACAGGAGCAAAGGTTACTGCTGGAATGAACCACTCAACTGGAGCCGGTGGGAAGAAAGCTAAAAAGGCGTGGCTAGAATTTCGGGAGAAACTGTACGACCCAAGTGAACCGCATCCATACAAAAACAATAACCGTCTGCGAGATTATCAAGTTGATGGTGTAAACTGGCTCGCAAGTACTTGGTACAAGAAACAGGGGTGTGTTCTTGCCGATGAAATGGGGTTGGTACGTAACGATGGAAGCGCAGGTATTGTTTGTTATGCTCTCCACTCAAATTATTTTGATTCCAGGGGAAAACAGTGCAAATTGTTTGCTTCATTGAGCATTTGTTCCGAGTTGAAAAGATTCGTCGACCCTATCTTATTGTTGTCCCGTTATCAACGGTTGAGCACTGGCGTCGTGAGTTCGAAGGTTGGACCGACATGGTCTGTTGCGTTTATCATGACAGGCAAAGAATTTGGCGCGATGTGATGCGGGAGTATGAATGGTACTACGATGACAGACCACACATAGCCGATTTTCTGAAGTTCGACGTGCTTGTTACGACGTACGACACACTTATCAGCGACTTCGACGTTGTTAGTCAGATCCCGTTTCGAGTTGCTGTGGTGGATGAAGCCCATCGTTTGCGAAATCAAAAGGGTAAACTTCTGGAGTGTATGAGGGAGGTTAGCGCCAGAGGCACGATGCAGTACGGGTTTCAAAGTCGTGTTTTAATCAGTGGGACTCCACTCCAGAATGATCTCACAGAACTCTGGACGCTTCTGAATTTTATCGAGCCCTTTAAGTTCCCGGATATTGATGATTTCCAGAGGCGTTTCGGCAATATGGCAAGTCGAGAGCAGGTCGAAAACTTACAGAAAATGATATCTCCGTACATGCTTCGACGCGTGAAAGAAGATGTTGCGAAAGACATCCCTGCGAAGGAAGAGACTGTGATTGACGTTGAACTCACAGCTATTCAAAAGCAGTACTATCGAGCAATTTTCGAGCACAATCACGCCTTTCTGAACATGGGAGGGGGGAGACAAACAGCTCCGAAATTGATGAACATCCAGATGGAGCTTAGAAAAGTATGCAACCATCCATTTCTCCTGGAGGGTGTCGAGCATAGAGAGTCCGAGAGGCAATTCAAAGAATTTCTTGAGAATGGAAAGTTTAGCGGGAAATCAGCAGAGGAGCAGCAACGTATGCTGAATGAGCATGGGTACATCATGACGAGCGGCAAGATGGTCCTTTTGGACAAATTACTTCCAAAGTTGCACAAAGAAGGTCATAAAGTGCTGATTTTCAGTCAGATGGTGAAGATGCTGGATCTTTTGTCAGAATATTGCGAGTTCCGCGATTTCCGTTTTGAACGACTTGATGGAAGAATCCGTGGTGTTGAACGACAAAAGGCAATTGATCGTTTTGAGCGAGAGGACGATAGTTTCATTTTCATGCTAAGTACAAGAGCAGGTAAGTTGGTCGTTCCTGGTTCTCGCATGTGCTGCGAGTGTGTGAACGGTCTTTGACAATGCAAAACATTCTTCTGTTTGTAGGTGGAGTGGGTATTAATTTAACGGCCGCAGACATCTGTATTATTTTCGACAGTGATTGGAATCCACAGAACGACGTACAAGCACAAGCCCGATGTCATCGCATCGGTCAATCGAAAGAAGTCAAGGTTTTCCGCTTGATAACAAGTCGAAGTTTCGAACAAGAGATGTTTGAGCGAGCCAGCAAAAAGCTTGGACTCGAACAAGCTGTGCTTGGTACTTTCGAGAAAGAGCAAGAAGACGATAAACCATCTCAGAAGGAAATGGAACAGCTTCTCAAAAGGGGTGCGTATGCGTTACTGGACGACGACAATGACGAAATTACACAGCAGTTCTGCACCGATGACATCGATGCTATCCTCGCAAAACGAACGAGGACGAGAGTGGTGGAAGGAGCGAAAACTGCTTCTTGGTTGAACAAGCAAGGCATGGTAGTTAGCAAATCGCGGTTCTCTGCCGAAGCCGGTGGAGATGAACTTGACATGGATGATCCAATGTTCTGGCAGAAAGTGATGCCCGACTTTGTCACGCCTTCGATCATGATGAAAAAGCTAAACGATTTGCTGGATGAGATTGAAGGACGTGTTCGCGGTCCTGGGCGTGGGCGTGGCAGGTGGAAGAAGAAGGCCTCTGAAGGTGAGGAACAAGAGTCTGGAGACAAAGCGAAAGATGAGAAACCCCCCGAACCAATGGAAGAAGACCAGGATAAGTCTGACCAAGAAGAAGGAGATAATCCTGAAGATAACGATGAACCACGATCGAAGGGCAAACAGGATGAAAAACTCACCCGAACCAGCGTTAGAAAGGTCCACAAGTTCATGAGTGACTTCAAGGGCATGATGCAGGGCATACTGGAAGATGACGACGAAGACGATGGGCTTTCAGCAGAAGAAAAAGATGTTTGTCAGAAATTGTTACTTACAATATCGGTGAAGGAGAGAGTGTTTTCAGAGGAACAGAGACGTGAAGCTCGGCATTTTCTTAAACGTCTTGAAGGAGATCGAAGACGAAGATGTAGGACGACCGATACACGATTTCAACCAGGCCAACAACAAAATGAAGAAGAATCAGGTAACGTCATCCCGGAAGCCCTTCGGATCGCTGGCAGGAAGCGAAAGATTCGAAGGAAACGAGAAACCGAAGAGGAAGAACCTAGCTCAAAGAAGAGAAAACGCACTTCTGGCGAATATATTGGAGAAGATGGGTATCTCCACCATTCTGATTCTGAAGCTGATTGGTCGGATGTAGGTGATGATATCTATGATTCTTCAGCCAAGAAAAAGGATTCCATTAGTCGGAAAGAAGCTCGACGTCGTCGTGTCTGGGGTGCCGATGACGATGCAGCAACCGCTGCAGGGCGATCCTGGCCTGTCTTCCCTAGACATGTGGTAAAGAAAGTACTTTCCACTGTTCTTGAAGAAGTTATGAAGTATGATGAATCAAAGGGCGGTGTGTTCTCGGAGCCAGTTTCTAAGGACGACTTTCCTGAATACTATGAACAGATCCAAAAGCCAATGGACTACAGCACGATGAAGAAGAAACTGGACAATGGTGAATATCGGTCCGCTCAGGCGATGCAGAAAGACTTCATATTGATCCTTCAGAATTGCCGGAAGTTCAATGCTTCCACATCAGACATCGTCAAAGAGGCACGGCAACAGCATCTAATGAGACCAACGATTTTGAAAGACGCAGCAACAAAGCACAATCTTTTTCTTGCGGAGGATGGAGCCGTTCTTGAGATCTTTGACGACGAGAAGGTTGAGAAGAAAAATAAGAATGACGACAAAGGTGATAAAAAGGTTAAGAAAGTCAAGAAGAAAGTCAAGAGTGGGCATGGGGATAATAATGGTGCAAGTTCGTCTGCACCTAAAACGACTGAAAAGAAGGTAAGGAATGTCATGTCAATATCACCGAGTATCAAAAGTACCTCACGTCTAATCTGATATCAGAAAAAGATGAAACAGAAGAAAGGCAAGGACCCAGACGAAACTGAAACTGATGAATCTGTCCCTGAGAAAGCTGTTCGCAAGCCTCGAATTCGCATTAAAATGAAGGCCCCGGTAAACACAACCTCTGATGATGGGAAAGCAAAAAAAGCTGCGGGTTCCAAGAGGAAGAGATCCACAGACTCTGCGGATAACGATCTCCTCGAAGACAACTCAGACTACGAAATGATGGAACCCATTCCAAAAAAGACGAAGAAAAAGGATAACAAGTCTTCTAAGCCACCTCAACGCAAAGAAAAAGAAGCAACTATAGTTGGGGATCAACAACGGAGAAAGAGCGACGCAGCGAAAAAATCAAAGGAATCGTCGATGTTCAATTTGGCCCTGTGGAAGAAGGCTAAACAGAATCTCGATGGTTCGTTTAAGGCGGCACGAGATTATTTGACCCGCGTAGGGCCATGGGTCCTTCCTTCGAATCTATCAGATGACAAGTTCGCGGATGTTGCCAAAGAAATGTTGGGGAAAATGAAGAAAATTGACAAGTTTAACGTTTTCGCCGAACCTGTCACTGAAGATGATGCTCCTGGATATTTCGAAATAATTGAATGTCCTATGGATTTTGCGACCATGCGGAAAAAAGTGATTTCAGGCGAATACGGGAGTGGCTCTGATGCGGCCTCAAAATTCTATGATGACATGATACTCATTTTTGATAATTGTTTGCTCTACAATGATGAAGGCGGTGAAATCGCGGATGAGGCGATTCGAATAATGCTTCTTCTTCCGGAAGCATATGTTTCTGTTTGCCTCTCTGTTGGTAAGAAGGGCAAATAGATAGGGGATAACACTTTGGGGGTGTGTAATAAAAGCAGTTTTGTTTCCGGTTCATGGACACAGATTGGATTGTTCGTCTCTGAAACTGCCTGGCTTGGAGAGGAATCACTCTCTGTCCTTTCTTAGATGTGTATTGCCACATGAACTAAGGGGAGAAGGTGGCTGTGCGAATTCTTGTAGAGTAGGAGTGGTGGGGTAGTCAAACTAGGCATATACCCTGCAGAAGTGCTTTGAGTTCGCGACACAGATGCGTTAGTCGCTAGTATACCTGTTATCTATACCATTTATATACCAACAAGGCCAATGCCTAGGACTTAATGAGGAGGAAGCACGGAGACACCCAATTGTTCGTGAACCATCAAGGCAAGGATACCCATCTGGGCGGCACGTCCGTTGTTAAGTTCGATAGCACGCTTCTTAAGCTTGGTGGCATCATCAAAAGTGTCCCAGCCAAAGTCGATGGCGCCGTTACGGAAGTCACCAACGAATTCTCCGCCAGTGATGTCCTTCATGACAGAAATTTCGAGAAGACCAATGAAGGCAATGATTTGGGCAAGTCCAGCAGCAGGGACGGCCTTGAGGGCAGCAAATCCGTTGGGGATGGAGGCAAAGCTGGTGCCGGAGTAGTCAATGTCTCCTGGAAGACGGATGCCACTTTCGGCAGTAAGGTAACCGGCAATGGCAAGCATGGAAACACGGCCGTGCTTCAACTCGACGTATCGAAGACGATCGAATTTAGCTTGGTCACCGTCAGCGACAAGACCAAGAGGATCCCAGTAGCCAAGGGGGACTTGGGCACCAAGTTCATTTTCGAAAGCCGAAAGAGCCGAGGAGGATCCCTTTTGGGAGGCCGGGGCAAAGGCGGCGGCGACGGCAAGGAGGGAGGCAAAAACAGCGGTCTTCATCGTGGATCTTCTTGTTCTGTGTATCAGAAAAGTTGAGCAACCTATTCTCGGCGACATCAGGATACACTTCAAGCTTCAGATCCTAGCCGGTGCAAGTTTGGGGGTGAAGCGAAAACGCAATAGCCCCACCAAGATCCGCGATTGCATTCTTTCGCAACAATCAAAGCCCCCCAAATACCCCCGCCCCCAAACACAAACACTCAGCTACCCAGGCTAGCTCGCAAAAGATCCCTCCGTCGGTACACAAAAGAAGTCTTCTCGTCCCGATCCTTGTGCTTCAACTTCGTTCACATTCTCACCTTTCTTGTAAAGAAACTGCAACCACGATGAAGTCTGCTGCCGTTTTCACCGCTTTTCTTGCATCTGCCGCCGCATTTGCCCCTTCCACCCAGAACAAAGCTTCGACTAGTCTCGCGGCCTTCAAGGAAGAATTGGGTGCCCAAGCTCCTCTTGGCTTCTTCGATCCCTTGGGACTTTGCAAGGACGGCAACCAAGAAAAGTTTGACCGTCTTCGGTATGTAGAGATCAAGCACGGCCGTATTGCCATGTTGGCCGTCGTTGGATACCTCTTTGAAAAGGCCGGAATCACATTCGATGGTGATATCAACTACGACGGTTTGAAATTCGCCGATGTCCCTGCTGGTTTCGCCGCCCTCAAGGCCATTGGAAACTTTGGTGTCTGCCAAATTATTGCCTTCATCGGTGTGTTGGAGGTTGCCTTCATGAAGGATGCCACTGGCAGCAACGAATTTGTCGGTGACTTCCGTAATGGCTTCATCGACTTTGGCTGGGACAAGTATGACGATGCCACCAAGATGAAGAAGCGTGCCATTGAATTGAACAACGGACGTGCCGCCCAGATGGGTATTCTTGGTCTTATGGTCCACGACCAACTCGGAAACGTCGATGACATTGTCCCTCCTTTCTAAATAGATACTGCATGAAGTGGGCTTCTTCTTGGCGCGTTCTTTCTTTTGCTGTGAGTTATGGGCGGATGCGTTTCTCATGGGCACCCTGTTTACACAGCTGTTGCGATGTTTGCTTAACTTAGACGGACACACGTGATTGCTGTGAGTAACACCACCTTAGCTAATGAATTGTTATTGGCTATTCGTGTTCCCCTGCAGACCCCTAGACTAGGTAGGATTGCCTTGTTCATCGTCGCCGCAAACCGTTGTATTCGGAATACCTGGACACTGGTGAACCAAGTTGGTTTCCTTCTGCCCGATCAAATAAGTGCTCCATCAAAAGCGCGAAAAAAGGTTGAGGGAGTCTCCTCAAACCCCAAAGTGATGGACACTGGGAAAGACTCTACAGAAATGGCCCGGATCTTGGTTGCTTGAATGCCCACGTTTTCGCGTCATGAGCAACAACGACGAATGTTTGCTCGTCCCGCAACAAGAGAATCAAGTCCATACAAGTATGAGTGACTGCTAGCCATACATACCACTGCAAGATCATTATCATCACCATCAGAGGCGGTGACTCCGACTTGGGATGCATAGCAATATTCAAAACCTCACTCTGGGATCACGCAATCTCATGACGAGAAAACGAAACTGATATCGTCATGTTGGTTGGTTCAGGGCCAATACTCTCAAGGGGCGTCGAAAGAAGTACCTCCCTCCCTCTCTCTGTCATGTTGTGTTTGTGTTTCTCCCATGGAGAGACAACAAAGCGCGAGTTGGTGCCAAGAAATCGTTCGGGAGAAAACGATGTCGGTTTCACTTTGCTCCATTTGTAAAGGATGATAACCCACAAATGCATTTGTCCATACATGCGTTCTTTCATTGGGTGATGCAGGACTGGCAAGAGGATGCCCCCAGTGGTTTCTGCTGGCGGAACGAGATCTTGTTGCGGAACACACAGAGATCTTGCTGCAGTTTGTGAGAATGTTGGCCGATGTAACTGGAAGGTGACTCGTCCTCCTCTCTAGGAATCTCCCGCTCATTCACATGCGCTGGGCGTCCATGAATCCTAAGTACAGATGCGCCAGGTGCCCGACACGCGCGGATGAGAATGTGACAGAAAGAGGTGCGGGCGTGACCGAGCTCTCATTTTACTCTATCTTATAGAGTAGAAATGAGGGTACATTTGAACTAAGTGTGGACCAAACACTACTGAACGTCGTTCTTCGATAAGATATTTCGATGATTTTCGACATGAGGCCGCTCCGATTTAGAGAGCGCCGACAAGAAAACTGACAGAACAGTAGTGGAGTCTTGGCTCTGTCGTTTTTGGGAAAGAAACGCCATCGATTGTCCATGGTCGAAAGAGGCGACGCCTTGGCAACACTGCTGTAAACAAGAGATCATTGCATTTGCTACTTGATTCCCTTAGTAGTGGAAATCTGCTTGAGACGTTACTTACGGAATCGAGTGTATTTTATTGGGAATACTTGTCAACTTTGGCTGGTTTCTCGTCGAGACGCTGTGGAACAGGAAGAATGGGTTTGGTGTATACCTGGTTGAAAGGAGTTGGCTTGGCCTATGCCTGGCCAACCTTTGAAGCGGCAGGCATTGTGACACCTACGGCATTGGCACATTTGGATCCCAAGGTATTCCCTGCTCTGGGCATTTCCGGTCCCGATGATCGCCTCAAACTGTTTTATCTTGTTACTCGCATCAAAATGGCGCTGGACAAGGACAGCAACAGCAACGACGGGGACGCCAACGAATCCGATGTGGCGTCGACAGTGGATCAGCTCTTGGCCGATACGCTACAACAAGAAAAACAACAACAGCAACAACAACAGTCACTCGAGTTGTCTCAACCACCAAGCAATCCGCACAGCCAATCTCGTTCGACGTCGACCTTACCCGATGTCACGAGCACCGAAGAGGAAGAGGACGAGCCTGTCTTGGAAGATGAGGAGGAAGACTTTGAAGACGACGACCAAGCAGAAGCCGAAACTCCAGTACAAGAGGCTAGACGCGTTTTGGCTTCCAAAGTCGTACTGGCACCTCAGCAATCCGCCACGTCGTTTCCTCGCAAGCCTGCGTCTACGGCTTCTACCCGTGCGAGTGGCTCGATTCATTCGGCAAAAACGTCCGCGTCCACAACAGCGACGGGAGAATCCTTTGCACCCCAATCGCCTCGAGATTCTCTGGCACTGGACAGTCGCAAAGTACAAGCCGCGGCCGCGGTTGTATCTCCACGCAACAACAGTACGTCACGGCCCACCTCTCGAATGGTTCCCCCCTCCTCGTCCGCTTCTTCCTCGACTGCCACGTTGAGCAAGGCCCCACGTACCTCCTTGCAGCAACCCGCCAAAACTCGCATGGCCGCCACGAAACCAACGTCTCGTCTGGCTGGAATGTCCCGACAAGGTTCGGACCGACTGTCGCAACCAAAAAGACGTCCACCACCTCCCAAGGAGGGTCGAGGGAACGAGCAAAACATGATCAATACAAAGGGCTCGAACGATAGCATGGAAGAGGATGAAAAAGCAAACCATGGAACAGTGACGACGACGACCACAAGCCCTCACAATCAGAGGCGGTCCATGGAAGAGGATCAACAGGAGGAAGCGGATGACAATTCGACAAATCAAGCACAAGATTCTCAATGGAAGCCATCTGTGGCATCGCCGCAAGCCAAGGAGAAACCAACATCCACTGTCCGAGAGGGAAGCATTGCCTCTCGGACACGCTCGGCACGGTCGCGACAACAACAACGACCAACCGAAGCCACATCAGAACAGCATGGGAGTGGTTTGACACCCCCGCGACAACGCATCCAAAGACCTACAAGTAGCAGCAGCAACACAGGGACGAACACCACCGCAGTGTTGTCAAAAACAACCACAACGAAAACGAGTGGTTTGCGAGCCAATCAACCCAAATCGAATCGAACTGGGAAATCACTCTCGATTATTCATTCGGACCGAATCCTTCCAATGTCTCCGTTGATGGATTTTGTATCGTCCACCAAATCCGACAATAAGAGTGTCAGTGGGGAAGACGAGGTCCATTCCAACGAGGACGTGACACCCAAGAATGCTCGCAGCCGAAGCAGTGGTCGCGTCGAGCGACGAATGAGCAACAGTAGCCAAAATTCCACCGGTTCTCGCCGTCGTTCGAATCAACAGCAGCAACATCATTCCAAGCAACCACGCCGAACATCGTTGGACAATTCGAGTGATTCCGAACGTTCGACCGCAAGTCGGACCAGTGTTGGGAGTATGGGCAGTCAACAACGTCGGAGGACACGGTTCGATACAGGGCCTCGTACCACCACCAAGAACAACAATAACAACAATCGAGGAGTAACGGATCCACTGAAACGAAAGGAGGATACCCGACGAAAAACAGTAGGAGTGGTGTCGCGAGGACCACAACAACGGAGAGAAACCTATGATCACCCCACTTCGTTCAAGGATCAAATCGAAGATTTGAGGGACGACAATGACGAAGAACACGAAGAACTCTTTAAAGCCTTGTCATCGGCTTCCTCTGATGGAAGCGATGAGGAAGACGACATGCGGATTCGTGTCGTTGTTCGAAAACGCCCCATGTCTCAAACCGAACAGTCTGCGACTGGCAGTGTGGATGTGATTCATCCGCTCAATTACGGACCGTACGGACGCGTCTTGGTCTATCAGCCCAAAACCCGCGTGGATTTGACCAAGGAAATTGATACGGTCCCCTTTTCGTACGATAATGTGTTTGATGAAGGCAGCACCAATACCCAAATTTATGAACGCACGGTTCGCAATCTCATCCCACCCCTGTTTGAAGGACAATGGGGTTGTGTCTTTGCCTATGGGCAAACGGGAAGCGGCAAAACGTTTACCATGTAAGTGTTGGAACCATACAGTTTTGACTGTACGTGTGTCGCAGCAACAGTCTCACAATTCATGGCTCTTCACTCGTTCGACTATTACAGGATGGGTTCCAACATGACCACAAACCAGAACAACAGGGACGCCAATAGGATGAACAATTTAGGACTTTACTATATGGCGGCTCTGGATATATTTCAAGCATTGGCCACTCCCGGTTTTGAGCATTTTTCGGTGTGCGTTTCTCTGTTTGAGATTTACGGTGGAAAGCTTTTTGATTTGCTCAATAAACGAACCCAGATCAAATGTTTGGAGGATCAACATGGAAAAGTTCGGTTTCCAGGCCTCAGTGAACACGACCTGGATAGCGCGGATGCCTTGATTGCAATGATTGAAGAAGGTTCTTGCAATCGCTCCACTGGATCAACATCTCGAAATTCCGACAGCAGTCGTTCCCATGCTGTGTTGCAACTTCACATTTATCAACCTCCACCCACTCGCCGTCGTGCATCGAGTCGGAGAACGGAATTTAGTCGGCTCACATTTATTGATCTGGCGGGAAGCGAGCGCGGAGCAGATACATACACATCGAGTAAGGAGACTCGGATGGAGGGTGCCGAAATCAATACTTCCTTATTGGCCTTGAAGGAAGTGATTCGAGCATTGGCCACTGGAGATTCCATGGCCCATGTTCCCTTTCGTGGGAGCAAGTTGACCCAAGTTCTGAAAGAATCCTTTGTGGGAGAATCCTGCCGATCGGTGATGATTGCTTGTGTTTCTCCCAACATTGCAGATTGTGAACAAACCCTCAACACCTTGCGATATGCAAATCGTGTCAAAGAACGGAACCCCGACACGGGCGAGTTGTCGGCGTTGGTCCAAACGTCGTCAGTGTCTTCCACCAAAAAGACGAAACCGCGATCATCCTCCAGAGCCCATGGTGGACGATCAAACAGTGCTCTGTCTGCTACTAAAAGTACTGAGGAGGATGTTGAAGATGCACCGCGACAAGATGGAAATGAAGAGGAGGATGAATTCGATGAATTATTTCGCTCTGCCGCAGAACCTCGATCGACAAATGAATCAAAGAGGGAACAAACTCAAAAGGATCGTGCACGAAGTCCAAAAAAGACATCAGGAGCACTTTCAAGAGCTTCGTCGGATCATAGTTTCAATTCAAACACCCTGGATGAAATACTTGGAGAAACAGACCCTGCCGCAGAAGTTATACAACAAGTGGTTTTGACACATAAGGAAGGTGTTGATACCTGGGTGGACGAGACCAATAAAGAAATTGAATTGGTCCATGCTGTGGAATCAAATCAACTGGGGATTGAAGATTACATTGTGGCAGTTGACAAGATAATTACCAGGCGCCGAAATGTGTATTCATCCCTTCGTGAAAGCATCCAAGAATACCGTACCCTTCGCAATCAGTCACGTTCTACAAATTCCCTCCCACAAGTATCTAGAAATGGAAACGTTGGTCACCTTTCAGAAGATGAAGGAAGCATTGAAGATTTGCGTGACTGATTTAAGCACATAAATAGTGTAGTTCCTATTCCCCGTCAATCTTTCTTACTGTCAATGCCCCTTGTCTGGAAGCATTCGTTAGGATCGTTTGGATTTTGCAATTTGCAACAGCTACCCCGAGAGCTATGTGCCCACTGTGATATGACAGTTCGACTGACAACTTAAAGAAGCAACAAATATGGCATGTAAAACCAAATGGTATTAACATATGGATTTATCTGAGTCTAAGTCGGACTGTAAATATTGTGGATCTCCTGTGTTTGGAAGACTCAGTCACTGTGCTAAGAATGCACCCAAAATTGTCTACCTCCCGAGTCCTCTCATTATTTCGAGGCGAACACGCACGTCTTTTTGCATTTCTTGAGACCACAGGCTTGGCATCTACCACTTGCCTCTTTTGTACTCAGTTTGGCCTTTTCTCGCTGATTCTCTTTCTCCCGTCGTTTTTCGGCAGCTTTTTGCGCCTCTAGTTTGTCAAGTTCGCGCTGTGCATCCATGGCCTCTTTGAATCTTTGCTTTTCTTCAGCTTCCTTTCGTTTCAGCTCTTCTTCTCTGGCCTGTGCTTCCTCCTTTTCTTTCTGCACTCTGTTTTGTTCTGCTTCCACTCGCTCTTGTTCTGCTTCCATTTCATTCACAGCAGACGCCTCTTCCGTCACCTTGTATGAGTCTCCCAAGGCTTTTGTGAGATTGGCCAAGGCTTTCAAGGCCTCATCTCGAATTTCTTGGAACTGTACATTTTCGCACACTTTTTGCAATTCTGGAACCAACAGTGATCCAAAAGGTGCCACAGCTTCAGGTCGCTCTACCAGCTTACTCATGTTTGAAATGACCAAACAGGCGGCACGTTTGTGAATAGCCAACTTTTCTTTGAGAGCACGAGCCAGAACCGGACACAAAATCGCCAAGGTGGAGGCATCGACGGGTACCACAAAGGTTGTACCCATGAGTTCTGATATGGCCTTGTTAGTATCGCTGGGTTTGCAAATGGCATTCACGACGGCTGGTATTGTCTTTTTCACATCGGGATTTGTATTTGTTTCGCAGACAGCCAACAATGCACTTTTGGCCGCCTTGGAAACCTGTGGTTTGGTATCCCATACTTGGCCGACCATGGGTGGCAATAACTTGGGAATGAGCTTTTGTACCACGGCAGGCTTGCTTTTGGCACAGTGTTGAAAGCATTCCAAGGCCGCTGCCTTGATTCGCCACTCGGTGGTATTGAGCATGGTTTGCAAGAGCAAAGGCCGCAGAATCGACGAAAATGACCATGGATTGGCTACTTGAACAATGGCCAAGGATGTATCTTGTGCGGCTTGTCGAATGGCACCATTGCCACTGGCACATTCATCCAAGGCAGCTGCCAAAAAGGCTCCCACCACGTAGGGTTCCACGGTCGGACTGCCCACCGTTTCACACAAGGCTCGAATCAACAAGAAACAACCTTCACGTGCATTGGCCGGTGTTGTTTTCCCTCGCTTGGAATCTGACACGGCCGTGGTTTCGTCTCCTCCCACAATGCTGCTGGCTGTGGTGGCGTCGTCCATGCTCGTCAAACTAATGGCCGAACGACTGGGTTTGATCCCTGCCGGTGTGATGCTATCGTCGGCGGCATTCGGATCCAAGGCACCATCGGGGCTTACTTTAATGACGGCTTCAATGCCAGTCGGGAAGAGCAATTTCTGCATTTGCTCATGAATACCACAGTCCTTGATGAGAAAGCGAATACCAGTCACGTGTTTGGCAATCATGGCCAAATCGGCCGCGGCGGCCGATCGATCTTGTGTGGTGGAATTGGCCACACGAGGGGCACTCAAATTTTGCGCCGTCGTCGGTGTTTCGCCCAAGACGGTGTGAAACAAGTCACGAATCACGTTGTGACGCGCCGTTGCCTCCAGCGATTTGAGATCCATCAACGGAGTACCAGTGCTCGATGTATACGTGGACGGTTTGAGAGGAGGAGCCCATCCACGTTGTTTCGCGGCATTGCTGCTGGCACTTGCTTTGCCAGCCTTGCCTGGAACCGGTTTGGCCGCCGGCTTTTTCATTTTGTGTGTCGTCGATGCGGTGATGGACGCCATGCTGCTGCTGCTGTTTCTTGCTGATGTTGTTGCGTTCCCTGGAGTTGTTGCGTATGGGTACAACCGAAAGTGTAACGTTGGTCGAGGGGCAATGGAGGAGGAAGAGCAAGAAGTGGTATTGTTGTGGATCTCAGTCTTTGGCTCTCAGCCTCTATCCACGTAAGAAGATTCCTCTCCACAACGAGTGGCCAAGCAGCGCCTCTATGTGTGCAAACAAAGGAACGACAAGTCCTTGTCTCTCAAAATTGGAAGAGGTGGCCACGATCGAGAGGAGAAAAATGCGTATGCGTCGATGCGAATGATGGCGCGAGATTCGAGAGGAAACGAAGCACCAAATGCGACCGAAGCGCTTCTCCTTCTGAAAATGCGACTGCAAATTAGAGCGATACAAAAGCGAGCGAACTATCGTAGATTTTCGGATAGACCGAATCATCTTTTGACTCAACAATGGTGTTTGCCGCCCACCCGTTTCGGCAGCGCTCCTTCCGATGGATAGTGCGAGAGAGGCTTTCGAAGAGCAATGGTTTGAAGTCGGTCCTTGTTCCGTCTGGTCTCAATCTATGTACAGGCAATGGCGTCGGATGCTTCTCCGCGAACAGTGATTGTCACAGATCCACGCGCCACGACCATCATTCTCGTTTCACGCACTTTCGTTCCCATTCCACCAGTACCGACAGGTACGCCGGAGGAGGAGGAGGTCAACCATATCATTCCTCTCATTGGGACAACCGTGAAAATCGTATCTTGTTCAATCAATATGTGTCACACGGCCAGCTGATTGGTCGAATTCAAACCGTACAAGATCTGGAACGAGCTGTGGTGGAACTGGAGCACAAGCCATTGTTCCGAGCGGATCATGATACGATTGTCAAACCCTTGCTCGGTGCCTGTCAGGTTTTGATGAACAAGAATCCATCACGAGTTGCGGATTTGGCCGAACGAATCTTGTTGAATTGCCTTTCTCGTCTTCCTCTGCACAACACAAACACAGATGCCGAATGCAGGAACGCCAATCATCTTCTCTTGCTGGATATTGACGACTACAACACAATCTGCTTGATTCAAGGCTCGTTGCGAACCACTGAGGGTGCCAAACGAGCGGAAAGTCTGGTTCAACTCATGACGGAGGACGAAAAAAGAGGCGCAAGGACAGTCGTTTCGCCTCCCCCTCCCAACATGACAACCTACAAGTACCTGAGTCGAGCATGGGCCTTTGCCAACACGTGGGAAGGTGTTGTCCGGGCGGAAACGATCGTTTTGGAAATCATGGAGAACCGTCCACCGTCGCACAGTCTGGGCATTGCGCCCGTGCCACCACAGACCGATCGCGCCTGCTACAACACACTTCTTTCCGCCTACGCCAAACTGGCATCCACGGAAGCCCAATCACTGGAGCGTGCCAAACGTTTGTTTGAACGAATGAAGGCCAGTCCTCACATTGGACTCGAATGGTCCAGTGTCTATTTCATGCTGCAATGTTATCGAACCGTACTCTTGGCCGACGAAACGTGCATTAACGAAGAGACTATGACGGAACTAGAGTCGCTGATCCAAGAGTTTCGGCGACATATCAACACATCGGACCAATTTGTGGATTTGTTTGTCCAAGAAGGCCATTCGTACCGTTCCTGGTCACTAAAGATACTGGTGGATGCCGGCCGTCGACTTGTCGACAATGAATCCGTCGCACAAGAGGCAAAGGACCAATGGCTGCAACGCATTCATAATGCAGTTTGTTCCATGGTGGAAGAAACGAAGAATGCTGTTCCGCTGGAATCTCAGACCTACCCAGTGCACCGAAACCATGATATATTCATTTCTCTGTACAACGCCTGGCACCACAACTCATCCGTTTCTGCGGCTGACAAGGAAGCACGATTGAAGCATCTCACCGACAGTGCCCTTACCACGCCCTATGATGAAACGCGTCAATGCAATACCAATCTAAAGAAATGGCTTTCTTCAGGGATCAGTAATGCTCCTGTTATCATGCAGTCAATCCTGGACAATCTAGACCAAGGACAAAGTATCCTGCCCGATCACCAGACCTTTCATCTAGTCATGGACGCATGGCGTAACTCGAATCATGACGACGCTCCACGATGGAACGAGCAAAATCTACAACAGATGGAAACGCGGAATTACCGAATCAATGCAAAACACCTTCGATTGGTTCTCGAGTCGTGGCTTCGTCATTGCGCGGGAGGCGAACGGCACGAGGGTCAGCATGGCCACCTTCTCGCAGCCGAACATGTGAGCGCATACTTGGAAGAAAAACCTGCCTGGGACCAGTGGAATGTCAGTGTTGCCAAGATAGCAATCGAGGCATGGGCTCAACAGGCGGTACCTCCGGATACCGATGAGCTCTTTTGCCTCAACAAGACCGTCGCCATGCTGCGCGAGACGGACCATCGACTGTCACGTAAAAAGTATCCGGCAGAGGACTGTTATTCCGTTCTAAAATCTTGTGTTCGAGTGTTTCAGGAGGCCAAGTCCCCGGAAAGCTGGCAGCACGCATATGGCATTGCCTTGGACTTGTATCACGATGGAAAACGAAATTGGAAAACCTATACCGTCATGGCTTGGATTTGCAACGCGACCCGTGTGGTGGATGAGAGTGCCGCGTCCCCAGCCTTTATGGAGTCCTTGTTTTGCGAAGCCAAGAACTGCGCCTTGGTAACGCAGGAGCTCGTCTGGGAAGTCGCCATGGCTGGAACTCCGGTTTTGCGTAGAGTGTTTCTCCTCTCGGAAGCCGAGGCAAGTCATGTCGTAGAGCTTCAGAAAAGTCCAGGCCATGATTGGAAGAGGGACCCCGCAGCATCAAGATTGCTGCTAAAAAATCTACCCAGTACATGGAACAAAAGTTTACCAGATGGGGCTGGTTCAATACTCGATACACTGTTGCGATCCTGAACAAAAATTTGGATGAGGAATGTTTGTGGATGACCTATCCAACCGAAGTGGTTGAAGACAGTATGCGAGCCTACTAGGGAACGACACCTTTTGAAACAAAAAAAAGGTTAATACTTCGAGCTGCTTAGTGATTCAGGAAGCGAACAAAAATGTCTTTTTTGACGACGATATATGCAATGGGCATCATTCTTAACAAAATCATCGGATCACCCTCTCGGGGCGTCCAATTCAACGTGATGCCATACCAAGTATTGAGCATCATTAAGTTGGCCTGGATCATCTGCCATGTAGAATGATCCAACCCGTGTTTGAAATTTTAGCATCCTCCTTCCAACTTGAAAGGAGAGTTCAACCTCATTCTCTGACTGTTTCGTGAGCAGTACAGTGAAGGCGGCTGCATTAAGTTTGGCGTGGTCTCCGGTATTGCACAAGCCTTGCAAAGGCTTGTCCACAATGTCATCGCGCTTGATTCCCCATGACATCTCTAATCCTGGATTGACATAGATAACGAGATAAGGCGAATCTAAACTTGTAATCATGAGCGATTGGTCGGCGGGGAAATCCGTAACTTGTTGGAAAGTACGGGGGAGAGATGGAGGCTGTACCTGGCCTTTCCTTGATGATCGATTTAATTGACATACGTCCGCCAAGGCTGGACATGGACGTTTCGAGTCTGTTGTAGAAACAAGCAATGGAATTGATAAGCAACGTGTACAGTAGACCAGACAGAGTTACGAATTTGTGTTCTGACCTTCACCAGTTGCCGTGTTCATCACGGCAAATTGATGGTGGACTGATTCTCCTTTCGAAGATAAAACACTCATGATTTTATTTGGAGGTGGCAATTCATGCGAATCTGGTAATTCGAGATCATTATGATCCGAGAATGGTCGCGTGTTTGTTTCTATTGGAGGGAGGAGACTATTGCCTCTAGGAAGACTCCTCTTCATTGTCAGCCTCACGTCTCCCTGGAAGAAAAAGTGAAATGCAACACATAAGCCAGAGCTGTACGGATACCTCGAGCGAAGTCACACCACTGTGCATCATCTTACCGAGTGTGGTCCGAAGGCTGATGCACAAGACTCTCCAATCATAGATCCATCACGAGATTTCTTTTCTCCATTATGACTCTGTAAAAGTGGTTCACGGTTTGAGATTTTGTCAACCATGAAACTGCGCGCAACTGGTGTTTGGAGCATAAAGTCTCTTACGTTGGGAGGGTCGGCTAACACTTGAGAATTTCGCAGCAAGGGAACAAGTTCAGGAGCAATGGGCCGCGGTTCCATCCACGAAAGGTCGACTTCTTCTTGTGACGTTGCGCCATCTACGAGGAAAAGTGATTCATAAGCATCACTGACTTGATTTGTTGAGGAATGGCCCAACATTCCAGCCAAAAGTTCAGTGGGTTTCTTGGCGACAGCACCCGGCTGCCCCATTTTAGCTGCCTTCGGTGGCTCTTCTTCCTTTGTCGCAAAGGAGGGTGCTTTCCTCTGAGGGAGAGTTATGTTCCTCGCAGCTGTGATATGCTTATGTCGGGACGGCGGCATGGGTCTCATGGTAGAAAAGTCTGGGTCATCATTTGGGTTGCCTCTTGGGTTTGGTCTGCTTGTCTTTTTGGCTTCTTTAAGTTCCTTCTCCGTTGGTCTTTGGATCGCTGGGCATAGATCATGTCTTGTGCGAAGGAACATGGGGTGATAGTATGATCCAGCACTCTTTTGGTAGCTTTCATGACACAATCGGTGAAACTCATACAAGTTCAATTGCCTTTGAAAGCTTGCGAACTGCGTTTGACGGAAATAGAGAGGCATCACTTCCGAAACGAACTTGTCTCGATCATGCACTGCGAAAGCTCGTCCATGGGAATACCAAGAGCAAATGTCATTGTAACCATCCACTTCAGCCTTGGTTAACAAGGCGTGTAACAAGGCGGGGAAATGGGTCGTGATTCCTCCTCGATATTTGGATTCACCGCATTCCGGTGGAGCTGGAACCTCGGCGTAGTCCTTGTAAGTCAATGCCCGCGACGAGGGCAATCCAATCACGTCAATGAGATCAGTTTCATCATTCATTCTTTGTCTTCATTCAGCTGTTGTCGAAATACAGCGGTTGAATGCTTATCTTCTGTCTTTTGGATGTTGGATGAGGTCTCGTTCTCTTTTCCGATGAAATGGCGGAGTTCACCGACAACACTACAATAGATAAACGATTCTAAGTAACTAAGCCAACCTAAGTTGGTGAGGCCTACCCAGTGGGGCAATTGTAATCCCATGACGTCGGACAAACTACTGATAGACCGTTTCTTGCACTCCTTCGCGGAGAGTGTTGTAGGTAATCGATAACCACAAACACACTCATTTTGAGGTAATGAAGCCTTCTCAAGAAGGCAAGCGATGGGATTTAGCGTAATGGAAAGCTACCTGTACTACCTAGTAACTCGTGATAAAAATTAGAATACTAAAATCAATATTATAAGTACTTGTACTAATAATATTATGTACTCCTATTGTGCAATGAACAAATAATGAATAATGTTCAATGTTCCTCTAGCTCTAGTAGCTTGTAGTTAAAGAGTTAGTAATCTACTTAGCTGAAATACTCTTCAGAAATACCCCATCAGCCATCAGAGCTCGTACATGAATGTTTTCTTCAGAAATATTAGCAAACAATAGAGAGAATAGAAAGTCAATGGTCACGGCAGACGGAGGAAAGGAGAAACATTCATTTCTCGTGGCACCGGCAAAAATCTACCACTAAGCTGCAACCTGCTAAGTGCTTATATTATTAGATAAGTCAATATTGTCATCATTACAAATTACAGGGCAGTACATAGTAATTACTAACTAGTAGGATGATCGTCTTAGATCCAATCTAGTCAGCGAATGGCTGAATGCTTGAGGGAAGACGTAACGACGCAACGTGCAACTATCCCAAAAACACGCCGGACGATCGACGACTGCCGCCACAAAATGCCCTTGGCGGCACTTAGCACTATTCACCGTCACCATTTCCCACGACAATAGACAATAGATACGTCCCACATTAAGAACTCAATATTGGGAATTGATGTCTCTATCTTTAGATTTGTTCATGGATTTTCTCCTGGTATACCTCAATCCAGGAGATTTGCTTTCGGCAAACCCAAGTCCATTGGGGTGTGTGAACTGTGAATCCGACGCTAGGTAGCTCTTTTGCTGAGCAGTAGAACCTCGATAGTCCTAGGAATAGTGAAAGAATGGCACTCGCTTGGGATTCTTCATGTGGGCGACCAGCAATGGTCCTTTGTCCTTTGGATAACCATTAGCCCGTTGATTTCAGTTCTCATTGTAGAGACGAGAATCACACCTTTATCGGCCCGATCCCAAGCCCGACGAACGAAACATAAAGCATGCATACATAGACAACAGATACATCATAGACCAAAGACTCGATTTTCTATACATGCCGCTGATTTCGTGATCGGTGGACCATGGACACCATGGATTTTTTGTAGAACCACTAAATAGAGTTTGTAGTGTACGCCGCACATCGTCTGATGATTACTCCTAGTGATTAGGCGTAAATGACCTGCCCTAAGAAGTCCAAGGGGTAGCGGATCTTCTTCTCTAGAGGTGCTAGGCATGTGTCCTCTAGGTCCATCTCTAGGAGTACCTACCTAGTCTCTCACAAAGCTGCTCTTACTATGCATTGTTTTTCTTTTAGGAGTACTCACCCTATCCTACTCATCCTCTCAAGGCTTGGGTCGACTCTACCCTATCTGGTAAAGAATCTATTGATTTCTTTTCATTGGCATTCCCAGCAGTCTGATATGGCTGGTCCTTTCTGATAAAGGTGACTCTCGAAAGATCAAACCACCCTTGGTGAAGAGCATCCCTTTGTCTTCTTAATAAAATATCATGGAGTTCGAAACACGTCCTTTTCATCGAGGAAGGCGTGACTGTAAAAGTGGCCGCCTATTTCGGGGAATGACAGAACACTACCTACCCCTCTAGGTCACCAAGTCGTTTCCATCCATAGAATCCGTTTTTACAAAATGTGGGAACCATCATGTGCTGGGCATAGGTCGGAGAATTCGTGGGAGAATTTCCACAATCGGGTTGCCATATTGAGTGTAGCATCAGCCAACCATGTAAAACAGTTGTGAGTGAAGGCAATTCCAATGGCTCTGGCTGAAACGCCTGCAAACGAATTTCCGTACTCATTATGACTTTCAAGTCTGATCATGCTGGTTGATCCAGAGAGAGTCCATTAACAAACGGTTTGTTGCTCCTGCCCAGGGCTTCATAACCCAAAATGGCATTGTGTCAACTACCATTCGTAATCATCCTGACATGCCGTGTGGTGTGGGTGAAGGTCTGTGGACTATTATTATACATGACAGTTTGCGGGTGCCATGCCAATGGTTCTGGTTGGAATGTGGAAATCGATTTCATACCCCATCATGGCGTTCAAACCCAACACAGCACCCATTGGTTCATCGACATAGAGTCGATTGATCAATGGTTTGGTGCCGGACCATGGTTCCACCACCACACCTGTATCGTCCGTCCTTGTGGAGTTGTCGTCGTCGTTTGGAATGGATCGGAGCGGCACGCCTTCCATGTAATACTGGGGCCGCAGTGTCCACGTCACATTGCCCTCGAGGATCAAGGAAATGTCGGGCAAGGTTTGAAATTGGAGCCATGTGTAGTCCTGTCGTTGGTGGCTGTAGGGAATTCCCGTGACTTGTTGCCATGCTTGAGAAAAAATGGGTTCCAATGCGGCTGGCAGAAAGGTATCGGTGGTTCCCGAATCCAACAAGGTGGCCTTGCCATGACGAAATGCCTGTATTATATCGGACGTTGCACTGCTACCAATATCGGCCAAGAGACGATTACCCATCCACACGGATTCTACCAAGACGCCGTACCATAACTTTTGGTTGCGGTTGGTCGTTTCGGGGCCGAGCGCCGCGGCCGCAGAGGGTGTATAGCGTAGCGGTGTGTGGGGCGGACGCGTGAGCGTGACGTGATGGGGTCCATGTCCCACCATGAACCAACCTCCCGTAGGATGGAGGCATAAACGAAAGGATCCATTTTGTGGAATGAGGCCTTGCTGATACCAAATGGACGGAATGGAGTAATTCGACGGTTGCAATCCCAAAATTCCATTGGCATATTGTTGACGAAACAATCCCCGAATGTCCGTTTGGCAGCCAAACGCCAAGGGTACTGCCATATCCCAAGCAATATCCTTGTCATCCCTTTCCTGACTATTTTCACCAGAGACACGTTCCGCTCCCTCCATGGCCACGATATCATTGACTTCCCAAGCCGTCCAGCGAGATCCTTCCGTATAACGTTGATTTAATCGACAATACGAGGCATCCATTGCAGTGGTGGAAGAAGATTGGCTTCTACCATTCATGGCGGAGGAAAAGGCCGAAGAAAGCATGGCCTTGCCTTCGTCCCTCGTTGGAAAGCCTTCACAAGTGGATTTCATTTGACATTCACCACAAGGAACCATTTTGTTGGTAAAACTTCCGGGATAGGCGGGGTTTGGATTGATCCTTCTTCTCGTTGTTGTTGTTGTTGCTGTTTTAGAGGATGTTGTTGCAGTACAACCCGGACAATAGGCACCGCACAAGGTGGCCGAAAATCGGGACCCGGTATCGAGAATCCATGTTTGTCGTGTGGGAGGTTGTCCAATGTACAAATTGACATGTTGTGTTCCCGACGCTTGATGCAAGGGAAACCGCCAAATGGTGGAATGACTCTGGTCCAACGACGACGACTGAGCACCAATCGTCGTAGTATTCCTTGTGGGTTCTTGGGTTTCATTCGCCGTTCGGGTGTCCAACAAACGACCTTCTACAGACTGCAAAAGGCATGCAGACACGAAAATTCCTGCCCCGATCCAACGATGGAAGAGCGGCCAATACCGAAAAACCACCATGGCCCCTCCGTGCCATGGTTTTCAATTGTGGTCGGCGGCGAGAATGAGGGGGTGTAAGAGCGACTGAAACGGAAACGCGACTACTTACGCGCGATTTCGGAGAGTGACGGGCGAACCCGCCCGACGTGCGCGCCGACGACGAGGACCATGACGGAGGAAGAATTGTGTTGTTGTTGTTTGTTGGAAACGTGGCCGTAACACGAGAGACAAAAGACAACGGAAGCCATCGACCCCTTCCTCCTCTCTCTGGAAGATACCGTAAGGAGTGTCCCAAAGAATAAGCATGTCGTCTTCCAGTTTCACCGGACAGGACGCTGAGGGCGATGTGGTGGTGGCAGTTCCTCGACCACCACCCACCCTAAACAACATCGAAAACGACGATGATGATGATGATGAAGTGGAATTTTTGGGGAGTCGTCCAGGAAATCCATACCAAACCAATAGCTCCCGTCGCACTCCACCACCAATGATCCACAACCCGATTTCACGAGCTTCGGCCTCGGCCTCTATTTTTCCCAACGCTACTCCTTCCGAGACTCCCTTTCCTGTTCCATCGACTACCTGCACAACAACGACAACAACAACAACCAAAACTGTTCCAACGGCAAGCGAAACGACCAAAACACCCGCTTCGACCACAATTGTGAATCCCTATGCCAAAACGAACAACAACAACAACAACAAGAAGCGGCCCTTTGTGGGCGGCGCCGAACAAGCGCGTCGCAACAGTCGCAAAGCCAAAAAAATTGTGAATCCCATGGAACGACAACGGAAACAAGAGCAATGGAAACGGCAGGCGCCTCGATTGCCTCCCATGGAACGATTTGCGGCAGCTTTGTTACGGACACGTCCCAGCGACTTGGTCGCCAGCGAAACTCCCAACTCGACTCGTGTCACTGCCCAGTCGGTGTGGACCGAAATTTGTACCCGCGTCGACTTGCAAGCGGCCATTCCCAGTGAGCCACTCCCGGCCCTGTATACGGCGGCTCAGGCCCGGTTGCATTTTGCGGTACGAGCTGCCTTGGTGTTGGAAGAAGCGCGCAGTGCCCTGGCCCAGCCCTTGCTCGCACGGTGGGGGCAATCTTCGAATCCCCGGAATCACAACACCACGGGGACCATTCGGGTTACGTTGCACGCCATGGACCCCGATCCCAATACCGGTCATGCGCGTATATCCTTTCAAAAGTCGACTCCCTTTACCAAGGACGAGTTGTTTTCCATTCGACCTGGCTCTGTGTACCAGTGTTTGCCCTGCGACAGTCCTCGTCAATTGTCCAATGTCGTCTTGGGCTTTGTCATGAGTTCGGGGCAAACACGAGATACCATGGACTTGACCAAGCGCGACTTTTCGTTGGTTTGGTTTCGTGCTCAGGATGATGTACCTCCCAGTGCCATGCTTGTGGGAACCGAGTGGACCGTGTCGCCCCTGTCCACCCTCATTTCCGAATTGCGATGTTTCGAAGCCATGACACATGCCCAAATACTGCGAGTTCCCTTCTTGACGGATTTGCTGGGACGGTCGGCGTCCGGTCCACAAGACCAAGATATGCCAACGGGCACGCACACTATTTTTGATGAGTGGGGCGATCCACAACCACATCCCGGTCATACGAAAAGGAAGAAACCCAAGACCATCACGTCCTTTTTTCAACCCACACGCAGTTCTACCACCACAGGTCCCTTTGCCTTGCCCACGCTCAATGATCGGCAAGCACAAGCGGCCGATACATTCTTGCAATCAGCGCCAAGTACAATTACCCTCATTCAAGGACCACCAGGCACAGGTATGTGTCCTTCTTCTGACTTGCGATTGAATCTTGTCATCTACAGGGTGGTTCTTTTGAACTAGCAACCGTTCGACAAAGACTCATTGCGTGTTCTGTCTTCTTTGTTGCCTTTTATTGTTACATGAAACAGGAAAGACGACCTTACTGGTTTCGATTATCTGCCGTTACTTGCTAGAACAACCCAGCGCTGAGCAAAAACGGCGCTTGTTGGTTTGTGCACCCACAAACAAGGCGGTTACCGTCCTTGCCACACGGTTCATGGCGGCACGGAATCCGGACAAGTGTCGATTCAATGCATTGATGGTAGGAGACGCTGATAAGTTGTTGGCCGAAGAACGTGGCCGTTACAACGGCAGCCACAACAAGGAAAATCGATACCAGTCCCAATCGTCCTCTTCCCAGCAACAACTCCGTTCCGTTTTTGTCTTCTCCTGGTTGCAGACAGTCATTGACGAATACAGGAAAATTGCCACCTCACTGCTGTCCGCAGGACAGACTCAACTCCCTGGTGCCAGACGAAGCAACAGCAGAATGTCAGCGTCCGATTTACACAAACTGGCATGTCGATTGGAAAAACGCCTCACCTCAAATCTACCCGACCTCCCCTCCAATATATTAAAGACTGCTCAAAAGGTGTCGACCATTGCGGGCGAACTGGCATCCGGCAAGGACGGCGCCAAAAGTTCCTCCTTGACGACCAAACTCGAGTCTTTGGTAGCCGAGTTAGTGGAACTTCAAAAGAATTCCAAAGATTTTGTTTGTCGACAACTCATTGCCAATGCCGACGTTTTGTTTTGCACCTTGGCCAGTGCCGGAGGAATCATTTTGAAGCACCATATCGTTAATGATTTGATTGTGGATGAAGCTGCAGCTGCTACGGAACCAGAGCTTTGCATACCCTTTCATATGCAACCTCAAAGAATGGTACGAATCACCAGGAATCGATCACTCCACCCACGGGATAGTCGGCCCCCCACTTACCACTCTCTTTCCTGTCCTTCATTTCTTATTTCAAAGCTTTGTGTAGGAGATCCTCTCCAGCTTCCAGCCACAGTCTTGAGTCGAAGAGCCGTTGAATTGGGATTGGCCGAAAGCCTTCATGAACGACTCATGTACCGTTGTAAGCACGAGTACGTTATGCTGGACGTTCAATATCGTATGAATCCCGAAATCTCTTGCTTTCCTTCCATGCGGTTTTACGAATCCAAAATCAACAATGGAGACAATGTACAAAGTCCGAATCACATTGGACGCGTCTCGTTGGTGGATGGGAGTCCGTATGTCTTTCTCGACGTGGACGGACTGGAAGAAAAGGGTGGTGGCGGCTCGTACCGGAATCAAATGGAAGCCCGTTGTGTGGTGGACTTGATTTTGCAGTTGCGGGAAGAAGCCGGCGGGAACGGCATTGGTCCATGGAACTCGGCAAGCCGCATCCGTGTCATTACGTTTTACCAGGCACAAGTGGGCCTGTTGAAACGGATGTTGAAACAACATGGTACCGAGACCGGGGATGTCGTGGTGGCCACTGTCGATTCTTCGCAAGGATGTGAGGCTGACATTGTGTTGGTCTCCTTTGTACGGAGCAATCAGAATTCAGTGGCTGGATTTTTGAGTGACGATCGCCGCATGAATGTGGCATTGACACGGGCCAAGTACCAATTGATTTGTGTCGGTAACGTGGGAGGACTAGCACGAATGACAGTGGCATCGAATTCTTCTTCTCCTACTACGACGACGAAAGGGACCAGCACACTGTATCAATTGGCCCACGACGCGTGGAATCGTCAAGTGGTGCGCTCTCAGAAAGACTACAAGAAAAACAAAAAGTCCTACTTGTTGGATCAACGATTGGATGACTTTTATGGGACCCGCTAGTCCCAAAAAGCAAGCTAGGACATTGTTCTTTCTTAATAGATCGTGTGTAGGTCTTTCTGATTGTAATGGAACGGCATGGATTGAAGGAACATAACAGGATAGGAGTAGTACGGATTGTTGATCAAAATAGAAGCGAGATGGTCCCCAACTCGTAGGAGTAGGCGTAAGGATTGATGTAGTAGCATCCATAGCTATATCCATGGTTGGGGCATTCCCGCTTCCCGCGCCCGATTCAATATGCGCGCGCGTCCGCCGAGGTTGCGTCCAATCGGTGCTCCTCCACATTTTTGTAGGAAATGGCATTTCAAGAAATTGTGCGCCATCAGTCCCATGTCAAGCAGGAAAAAGGAAGAGAGGTGCGGGGCAAAGCCATCGAAATACATCGATCCCTCCATGATTGGAATCCTTGCACCTCTCCTGTCCATAGTTATAGTTCTTGTCCATTCCTTTCGATGCTCGGAATTGGATCGATCCATTTCGCTCCGTATTCCAAATAACGTCATCATGTTTTTCTTCCCTTCCTTCCTTTCCTTCCACTCTCAAAAAATCGAAGGAACAAATTGGTCATCGCACGCTCCATAACACTCACAGTGACAGCATCAACCATAAAGCATCATCCGAACACACTTTTCCAAGGCCTCAAGCAGAACAACAAGACGATCCAAATGAAGTCATCACCTACCATGTCCTCTCCTTGCTCTCCTCGAGGAACGCTTTCCCTTCGTTCCGTTCATTCCAGCAGCAACAAGGCTGACTCATCCTCCAACATGAGATTGCCCTGTCCCACGAGCACAAGCACCGACTTGTCTTTGACGACCAGCAGCGGGAGCAACACTTCGAAACGGCGTTTCGCCTTCCTGTTGGTGGCCCTACTACAGTCGACCTGGTTTATTCGTCAGCGCTTCCAATGGTTGAGAATAGAAGGAACTTTTGGCGACTATATGCCTGACTCTCAGTCGTCACCACCGCCCCCATGGCAACATTCTTTTCCACTGCTTCGTTCCAGGAATCTCGCCGACTCTATCGAAAATGGACACGAAAAGGCCGCGTCATCCACTCCTCCGTCAGCACCACCGGCATGTACCTTTATGCAACTGTACACTGCATTTGGACCATCACTGCAGGATGATACGACCTCTTTTTCTTCGTGTTGGTCCTTGGAGGACCGCATCCTTCGTGTCCCCGTCTCGTCCGTACACGATAGCAAGGATGCCGCATTGGGCAAGGGCTCCAGCGGAGGAGTCTATCAAGCAACGTTACAAGTGCCGTCTCTTTCTACCAAAGACAAGAACCAGGGTGACGCTGCTCCCATGTCCTTTTGCACGGTTGCAGTCAAGACTGACCATTGCTTCGATACCAACGAAGAGCATAGTCTTGAGAACAAGAACCAAGCCCGGTCTTGTTTGTCGTCCAAGTCTACTACAACAGCAGTCACGGCACTGCGGAACGGTGCGTCTTTGACACCCAGTGCGGAACAACAAGACCGCAACTTGAAGGTCTACAAAAGCTTTTTGCAAGGGGAATATACGGGAGCCTTGCCTTGGTACGCTCAATTCCTCACGGGTGAGTATCAAGATGGCTTGATTCCCACCTGGGGATTGATTGTGGATGAAGAGGAAGAAGGTGGCAAGACCATGGGCGTCATTATGCCCCTTCAACCCATGGCCATGTCGTTGCAAAAGTACATGAACACGCCGACCAACAAAGAAGAAGAACCGTCCGACATGACTACCAAACGAACGATGGAACCCCTTCGCATGGCTCGTGCCATGTTACCAGTGGTAAAGGGAGTGGCGTTTTTGGCCGATATGGGATTGGCTCATCAAGATATCCATGAGAAAAACATTGGTTTGGTGAAACGACCCATGGCGGAGAAGACTGGCGACGACGAAGAGGACGACTACCGTGCTGTCTTGTTTGACAATTCATATCTCAGTGTCGTTCCGCGCTATACCAAGGCCACACAAGGCGACAGCCTCGAACACAAGGACCACTTTGTTTGTTCTTTGGATGGCACGAACCCGTCGACGTGCAATTATTGCCCAGAGCCGCTCCACTTTCCTCATCCCCAACGAGAGCAAGCCTGGAGGGAAGGATTGGGACCAATTGGAAGTGACATGACTCGATTGAGATTTATCATGTTGCAACTCATGGAAGGTTCATCAGTGAGCACCAAGAACAATCACAATAGCGTGGAGTCTGTAGAAGCCTTGGGGTTGGAACAGGCCTTGCGGGAGTGCACCACGGCCCACGAGCTCGCGACAGTCTTGCAAAACTTTATCAACGGCAACATGCTGTAAAGGATACGGATCGCACTACGACATGATAAGGAAGTACCAGCAAAGGTCTTCCATACCAACAAGGTCGGGCAATGTAGAATTATCGATGACAACAGAAAGTTGAAGCCCCAGCACCGAACAGACAGTAACTAGATTTAGCAAATGAAACAATATCAAAGTAGAACAGAAAACGTCGTTTCAACATGTTTACAGTCCTAGGTAGTTGTAAAGTTGCCACTTGGTCAAGGGGTAATGCCGAGGTAGTCACCGAGAGATCCATCAGGATTGATATTGCTGAACGACGCGACGGCTGAGAGCATCCTCTAGCATTTCTTCGACTGTGCCACTGATCCCACCCATTCGCGTCATTGCGTCCACATTACCAACACAAATAAGCTGATGTTTCGCCCTTGTAAGCGCTACATTCATGCGCCGATCGTCTCTCAAAAATCCAGCTGTCGCCGTTCTCACAAACGACAGGATAACGATACCCGCTTCGCAACCTTGCGAAGAATCCACGGTTGCCACTACCACTTCACCCACGTTGTGCTTACTCAGCAGCTGCTTGATGAGCGCTACTTGTGCTTGGTAGAAAGTAATGACTCGTATGCGACTTGCAACACTCCAGTCCTTGATGTTCTTCCTAAGGGAAGAAGACTTGAGCTTCTTAATCAAATCCACCACACAGCCCGCCTCGGCCTGATTCCGAGAAGAACCACCAAAACCTTTCTCTTCACTCCCATTAACGGAAAGAAAGGTATAAGGATTCCCATTTAACAAGGAAATGCTTCCCATATGACTCGGGCTCTGCACGTTTCCACCGTCGACAATCTGTGAGTTATAAAATTGTGAGGAAGGAAAGGAAGAAATTTGCGGATTCATTCGGTATTGAACATTCAACATTATGTGGTTATACTTGCACGAAAGCATGAGGCGTTCATGCAGACTTCGTGAGAAGCCTAGGAGGGTCGCTCGACGACTCAATACGGTGGCCGGAAGTTGGAACGGGTCACCCACGCACAACTTCCATTTCGAGAGATAAAAAACGAGGAATGACAAGAAATGTGAGCAACGTACTCGACCACGTTCCAATTTTTGATAGTCGCTCCACCTACCATTCGCCTTGGAGTCATGAAGAAGGGAATGGACAACGTGGCTTCAGTGGCTGCTGCTGATTCATCCACGATCATATCAGCGACAGAGTGTCCTTTCAAGCACATCCCACCAGCGCTAACCAGCGTACAAAATAAAACGTTAGCTGAAGAAATGAGGTCCTTCTGAACCACGCTGAAGTTCTTGTTTAAATCACGCAGGTCTTTAAGCAGCAAGCTGACTGTCGAATTGAGTTCAGAGTTACTTCGGTGACCAGACTTGATCTTGCCCGTCAAAAGGCTGATTTCCGCTGCCTTATCCAAAATAGATTCGGGAAGATTAGGCAAACGAAATCTTAACTTCAGCTCCAACCTATGTGCCAACGTGTGTAAGTCGTTCTTGGATAAAAGGCTTCTTTGGGTCTTCCTTTGATTAGCAAACGGGTAGTTCTTGATTCTGTAGAAGTCTTTGATGACAGTCAGCAACCACGAATGAAGGAAAACAGAGCTCAGTGAGGATTGCCTTTTGGTAATGAGTTTAGCTCCGCTCGCTGTATTTTGAGGGTGGTCTTCTTCAAGGAGTTTGTCACCATCTCCAATGATCAAGACATTGTATGGACAATAATCCGGAGTCACAATTGCATCCATGAATTTCTTGGCTAGAACTGTGATGGCTTTGTTCGTGGGCGCACAAACCAACAGCTGTCCTCGTCTATCGCAAAAAGTCGGGTCCGATAAATATCGACAAATGATCGAGACCAAAAGAGTCGTCTTGCCTGTGATGATGTCAACGACGAAAAACGAGTGAGATTTCAGAACTCTCGAAGTCAGGCTGGACATGGACATCAACTGCAATAAAGTCATACCAGTACCGGGTGGTCCTTGAATAAGCGTGATCGTATTTGGTGCAGAATGTAGAAATGTGTCGGCTGCATGATGCTGCCTCTCATTCAGCAGAGGGATCCGGAAGAACCGTGGGTTCACCGACGATGACTCGGTCGTACGACTTGAAGAAGACATGGAATATCGATGTTGACTACCATCGTCCTTGATTGACCCGTAAGATGAGCTGACACCAATACCGAGGGTCTCAAAGTATCCGAGGTGAGATATTAGATACGATATTCTTGTCACAACCCACTGCGTATCTTCAATGTGGTCGGGAATGTCTCGAAACCAGAGCATGGAAAACTGGCCATGCTTCGATCCACGGGTAATCTCATCGGCATCATTGTAAACCAAACCCAAAATAACATTACTCAAACTTGAAGACTGGTTCTTACACAAACATTGATAAACAGTAGCACATCGTATCTGGTTCGCTTGTTCTGCCGTAAACGGTTTGTCGGCTTGTAAGGTTACCCTAACATGACCAGTTGCGTTGTTCTTCTCCATCGAGGAGACTCTTACGATTAGAGCATCTTTGTTTTTTTTCAATTCATGAGCTCCTTTGTGCCACAGTGATGCTAGTGGTTGGGAAATAGATTTCCTTGCTTCTTCAAGGACCAGCGTTGCGCGAGATTCAAAGTGTAGCTCTTGATCTTTCATGTCGTACCTGTCTGGTAGAGGATGTTTGGGAATAGAAGTTGCTATATTCAGTCGATGACAGATTTCTTCCCACACCCTCCAGGAACGTGACTCCGGTCTGGATAATAGGTTGTTCGTTCCCGCTGCGTCGTCATCTTTTTCACAGGCTACAAAATCAGCAGGACTGGTACGCAGGAGAGCAGCAGCAAACTTTTCCACTGGGCGCATTTCGCAATAGTGTGGAAGATCCAATGGTTCCTTTAACCGTTGTTCCTCAGCAAAGGAAATCCGATTTCGTTTGCAATTTTGCACTAATGGCCTTAGGGGTTTCTTTTTATAAGGATTGCAGGGTAGAATTTTCTTTTCGGTGGCAACTGTAGAGTGAATGCAAACGCTTGACGTCCCAATTCTCGGTGCTGGTGTTATTACCGGCGTAGTCCGAGAGCATATATCTACTGCCGGGTCCAGATATGCGCGGCTTGGGGGTGAGACGGGTGTCGGAAGATTCTTGCATGTCTGGCCTGGAAGACAAAAACTGTCGTCAGTGGTGCCGTTACAATCTTCCCTTTGATTGACGAGTCTTGTTCCGGCAAGACGTCCTCCTCGTTGGTGTGTTTTGAAATGATGTGCTTCATCGGATGAGATCTTCGCATGTGTAGCCTGACTATTGAGATTCTCCTTTGGAAGAGATGAAGGGGTAATTAATGAACAAACACCATTGTTTCCTTCCCTGTTTGACGAGAAGATACAGTGATCGCTGGGAAAAAGCGGATCTATGCTATCCTCTTCGAGTCGGTTCTTGCCACCATGTCCAAGCAAGTCTGAAAGAAAAGGGATATCCAAGGTAGAAGCACTCGTCAAGGCCTCAAAAGACCGAAGTTCCGAAATCAGAGTAGATATTGGTGTCAGAATCCACTCAGTATATTCGATACCGTCGGGAATATCTCGAAGCCAGTACATAGAAAACTGGCGAGACTTCAATTCGAGAGGACCTTCATCGTCATCATCCTCTTCCAGACTGAGTTGATCACATCGTCGCACACCACTGGACACCCAACCCAAAATAACATTCCTCAAACTTGCAGACTGGTTCGTACACAAACATTGATAAACAGTAGCACATCGTATCTGGTTCGCTTGCTCTGCGGTGAATGGTTTATCCTCTTGCAAGGTTACATTAACGTGACCAGTTGCGTTGTCCTTCTCCATCGAGGAGACTCTTACGATTAGAGCATCTTTGTTTCTTTTCAATTCATGAGCTCCTTTGTGCCACAGTGATGCTAGTGGTTGGGAAATAGATTTCCTTGCTTCTTCAAGGACCAGCGTTGCGCGAGATTCAAAGTGTAGCTTTTCATCTTTCAAGTCGAACCTGTCTGGTAGAGGATGTTTGGGAATAGAAGCTGCTATATTCAGTCGATGACAGATTTCTTCCCATACCCTCCAGGAACGTGAGTCCGGACTCGATAAAAGGTTGCTCGTTCCCGCTGCTTCGTCATCTTCTTCACAGGCTACAAAATCAGCAGGACTGGTACGCAGGAGAGCAGCAGCAAACTTTTCCACTGGGCGCATTTCGCAATAGTGTGGAAGATCCAGTGGTTCCTTCAACCGTTGCTCCTCGGCGTAGGAATACCGAGTTCTTTTGCATTGTTTCACAATCGGCGTTACGGTTTTCCTTTTGTATGGGTTGCAGGATAGAATTTTCTTTTCGGTGGCAACTGTTGGGTGGATGCAAACGCTTGATGTCCCAAGTCTCGGTGCTGATTTTGTTGTGGGAGTTGTAGCGAAAGCGACGGTCGAGTTATCAGACGCGCTGAATGGGAGTGACACGGCTGTCGGCAGATGAACGAATGGTACAGATTTTAAATCTGACGTTGCACCCGTTTTCTCATCAAGAGATGTTACATGCTGGACATTCGTATCAACTACACTTCCTTCCTGCTCGTGTGACAGGCCGAATTCGTTGTTGGAAGCAAATTTCTTACTTTGGTGTGCTGAGACTGCTGAGCCGAGAGCTGGATCAAGACCGGTCAGATCTTTGGGAGTCTCAGTCATGGACCGAATGGATGGTTTCGCAAAATGACCATTCATAGGTCAACATCCAAGTAAACAAGATGCTCCCTCTTTCTCGTTCCGCTCCACAGACGCCGAATATCGATGCCTCGGTTTTGTGGGATATGAGGAATCTGGATCGGTGTGTGGGTAGCGGCGGGAAGTCGAAAAAGTGAGCGCGAGCGTGTCCCAGATGTCGGAAAGTAAGTGGGACACAGACACAAGGACGGCAATCACTAATACAATACTCGTACGCATGACTGCAGCTCCGCATGCTCTTCGGCCTCTGATCGCGATGAGATCATCCGTATTCCGTATCTGTAATACGAACACGGAAGAGAAGATGCAATTCGTTCGTTAACTGCCTCCGGGATTGAGGAGCTTGGCTAATAATGGGATACCAATACCAGCCAGAGGCTCCCGCCACCTGAGGTCTGACTACTTAGTTTATGTTTCTACTCCCTTCTCCACGGCGTGGCCTATTCAGCTAATAGATGGTATACTTGAACGAAAGCGTGAGTGTGTTTTCCTTCAAACTTGCCGAAATGGGAGCTTTGAGCACAGAGGTGTTGTACCTGTAGGACTTTCCTGAAAAAGGAAAGTCGTCAACTTCGTCGTCTGTTTTGAGGCTGCATGAGAGGCGATCCTTGGTTTTCTTGACCGTTGCAAACTTGAAAATTTTTTCAAAGACTTTTGGGTCGTTGCATGTGACTTCTACACGTGCTCCTCGCGTCGCACCATTCTTTAGTGCACAGAAACTATTTTTCCATTGCAGCTTGGACTTGATCTGGGCTTGAAGTTTGCGAGAAACTTGCCCAACAGCCTTGTTGAGTGCCTCTTCTTCTGTAAGTTTGCTCTTGGTGGTGCGTGCCTTTTTGGCAGGAGGCACCTTATTAGTTTCTGGGGACAAGGATACCTTGCGCTTGATGGATGATGTGGCTGCTTCCGTCGTTGCTACCATCGTTTTACTTGTTGTTGTCTCTTCCAAAAGATTTTTTGTTTCAAAGACACACAAAACAGAGAGCACGACATTCAAAATGTGCGCGCACGGCACCTTGTCCACACGCCGGCACGAAATCCGCGCGCAAAATTACGATTCACGGGACTGGCAAGGTATCCAGGACCCAACTACTCAACTTCTAAGCTCCTACTCCTCTACGAGTACTCCTACATAATCTAAAGTGGCCTCTAGTGCCCTAAGAGTAGCCCTCGACACTCGACAACCCAAAGAAGGACTTTTGTCCAAAGGCTCATAAGGCTGCTCTGTGTCACTATCCGGGAGAAGGCAGAAAAGGTCTTCGTTCTGAAATCCTTCCCAACACTGGTGTTTGTGAACTTAGCGATGCAACGGAAGAGGGAGCCAAAGCTCCTCCAGTCTCCGGTTCTTGTCGTGCTGTGAAAAACGCTGTCACTTCCTTTCCTTCTGGTATTGGCGATGCCGCCATAGCTGCCAAGGTTGATCTGGTTTGCTGATCATTTCCTTGTTCTTCCGTCCTAGAGCCCAAAGTGTATTGTTGAGGTTGCGGTGCCCATATGGAACTGTATTGTCGTCGAGCCCATTGTGCGTCCTCCGCTTCCGCCGCCGTGGGAGGTGCCACATTCCCCACTTCCAATGGCGATGCAGCCTGTTGGTACAATGTAAAAACTTGTACGCCGGCACTTGCGAAAAACTCGTGACGTGCTATTTGGTACATATTGGGACGGCTGTTGGCATCGCGTGCAAATGTGGTTCGAATCAGTTCACGTGCGAGCGGCGACACACCCGACGAATGTCGGTCTTCGAACAGTTTCGATACATGACTGTCATTGTTCGTCGAAGAAGAACTGCTAGCTTCGGCAGCAAACGTAACAATTCGTTGTCGAGTAGCTTCTTCATCAACGTCCAGAAGTGGTGGTCGTCCCGACAAACACTGGTAAAGCACGCATCCCAGCGCCCACGAATCGGCAGCCTGAGTTGGATAGGCACCGAGAACAACCTCAGGTGGCAGATAGGTTGTCGTCCCTTCAACCCGCACATCTTCCTTTTCATCTTGGACGTCATCATCCATTTCGAGGTCGTCAAGTTCCTCTCCAAGGTTGTTGGATTCACTTTCTTTTCCACTCTCACTTTCTTTTGTCGCTGCTTTCTCGTCTTCTTTCCAGTCTCCATTTCGAAGGTTTTTCAAACATGTCTTGGCCAGGTTATGGATTCGTTTCTTTGCTTGTTCCGTGACGGGTCGACAAGCGCCAAAATCCGTCAGTTTGATGTGTCCCACTTCAGTAATGACAATGTTTTCTGGTTTCAAATCGCCATACACCAGACCCAAATCATGAATACTGGCCAAGGCTGCCACCAACTCGCCAATGACAAAGCGCGTGGCATCATGATCCAATGAACCCTGTTGTCGAAGGAGGGTATACAAATCACCTCGACTGGCATACTCCAACACTAGATAGACCGTGCCTTCCCGGAAACGAAAGGACGAGATCAGTCTAGCAATACCGGGGTGTGACAAAAGATGCAAAATGGCAATTTCTCGTTGAATCGATGATTCGTAGCCCAAGGACTGTATCTTGTCCATGGACACAATCTTGACGGCATACTCCGGCCACTTGGACCGCGTCTTGTTTCGTTCAATCAAACGTGCATAGCGAACAGTCCCAAACGATCCAGTTCCTAAATCATGTCCAAAGACCAAATTGTGAAACTTGAGAGTGGGTAACAAGGTTGGACTCTCGGCCATTTGAACCTTGCTCCATGACGACGCCCCTTCTTCCTCGGGTGGTGGTTTCAGTATTTCCATATAATCCAACACACGTTGATAGGCCGTAGATTGAAACTGGGTTTCCAGAGATGAAGAGTTCACAGGTACATCGTTTTCAGATATAGTATCCTCTCGTTTCTTCTCTTCCAACGGTTTTCCATCTATTGGAGTTTCATGATGATGATCATCATTATCTTCCTGAATAGTAGAGCCTTCCGCAATTCCCCCAAGACTACTTGTCTTGTCAGCCCCGGATTGGATGGAGTGTGTCGTTTTGGGTAGATTCGGTGCCCGTCTCGCAGACGGCGGTAGGGGTGGACCACTCATGGCCCCGGGAGCAACACCGGTAATGGTCACGGGTGGTTGCTTGGACTTTGCTTGGGAGGTTGAAGGTGGTGGCGGCATTTCACGTCCAGTGCCTGGGCTGCTACTGGTGGCCCACGGAGCGACACCGGTAATGGTCGCGGGTGGTTGCTGTTGGGAATGTGATAATGACGATGATGCTCCTCCACCACCACCACGACGAGGACGACCACCAATGGGTGGAGGCATTCCTCCATGGCGGACGACACCACTGGTACCTTTTCTCGTTGTCTTGGAGGGTTTCCAGGAGGTTCCCAAAATTCCCCCCGACGAGCTGGAGCTCGGGGGTGGTGCCGCAAGTGACCGAGGTTTGCGTTGTCCCAAAGAATGAACGGAAGGAGGCAACAAGGACCGATGACCGGTTGTGGGCTTGGTCGTGGTTGTGGTTGCTTTGGTCTTGGAAGAGGAGGAGGAAACTGGTTTGGTGGTGCTGCTACGAATCTCGGACAATGCATCCTCGTTCTTGGCGACTGCGGGCCGAGCCGCAAAAAAGGCTTGTTGAGCGGCAGCTTGTACAATGGAGGGAGAAATCACAGTGACAAGTTTGCTCAAGACCAAATAAATCATTTTGCGCACCGTGGGATTCCACGAAACCAGAGACGAGTTGCTGGTGGTGGCGCTGCTGGTGGTTGTTGTGGATGTGGCAGTCGTTGTCGTTGGTGGGGAATGGACAAAGGAGGAGGGAACCAAGGCTTGCAAAAAGAGGGGCAAACAGGACTCGGCATGTCGTTGTACCAAGGTGACAAAGACAGTGTTGCGAATCAATTGCAAGGCTTGTTCCGCCAAGCCGGAATGATCCGATGCCATGCATCGTGCCACCACGCGACAGACATCGACCCACCAGGTCGAGTCCAGTGGCGGTTGATGTTGTTGTTGTTGCGGTCCTTGGAGCCACCATGGGACGTGGGTGGGTGCTTGTTTTTCCGGGCCTTGTTTCGAATCGTCACAATACGAGGCAAACAAACCTAAAAAGGTATCCATTTCATGCAAGAGCAGGATTTGCTTATTGGTATGACCCGCCATTGGAAAAATGTCGGGTTGAATCAAGGCCTGCAAGACGAGAGGCATCAAATCCTCCTCGTTCTTGTGGTCGTCATGTTCCGCCTGTTTGGTTGTGGGCAAGGCCAACAGGGTCGCCATGCATTGCGTCAAGGGTTCATGATACAAGGATAAGACGGGTGTTTGATCTCTCCACAAGACCAAGGCATTGGGTTGATGAAGAGGAAGCAACAATTCCAGAATCAAGTCTCGCGCCACGGCCGTCGTTCCGTTTTGTCGTTGTCGTCCTTGGACAATGACGAGCAAGGTTTGCAGGGTAATGGACAAACTAGCGGCTTGGGTATTTTCATGCCGCGTCACCAAAGTACCACCACCACCCCCACCGGCTGCGGTCCGCAACCAATACCGTTTCCACACACGGCCCAAACACGTGCGCGTATACGCTCGCAAGGGTGCCGACGAGGCACGATACCACACGGCCAAGATGCGTTGCAACCGTTGTTCGTGAGCCTTCCATTCCGTCAGCAATCGGGCCGATACGGATTGCGACAGTTGCAAGGCGGCCAATCGAGCCGCCATGTCCGGTTTTTTCCGGTTGTTGTGGTTGGTGGTTCGGTCGTGGGACGAAGCACGGGGTCCATCTCCCGACGATTGCAATCGATGGGGCACAGGGTCCTGTCCTGCTGGTTGTTGCAAGGAATGAGTATACGCGTGCATGTGGGCTTGTAAGAGTGGCAATTGTTCCAAATGATGGTACAAGGCTTGAATCAAGCGACGAGGACTGGCTGCTGCTAGTGTTGAGGACTGCTGATGTTGTTGTTGTTGTTGGTCGTGCCACAGTAAGACTCCCACCCAATGATGATCCATGGAGAAAGCGTTCTTGTTGTCGTCGTCGTCGTTGGTGGTATCGGGTGAAAGGGGGATGGCATCCAGGGGCAATTCCATCCATGCTTCCAGCCAGTGCGTCGCACGAACGGCATCCCAGACACGGGTCAAGGAAATTTGCTCGGGTGACACGGTGGACTCCACGAGTAAATTCACATGATGATGATGATGATGAGATGCCGAGGCAGCCGTCAAGAAGGAAGGAGGATTGGAGGAAGATGGTGTGGAAGTAGCAGAACCATTCGTCGTGGGTGTAGCAGCAATGGTTGGCGATTCGGGATGCCAGGCAGAAATTAAGATGCGTCGCCAGGCCAACCAAACAGCTTCATTGGTCACTGCATTGGGGTGGTCCGTCGAGGGCAAACCGTTAGCCACGGAGTCGGCATGAAGCTGTTGTTGTGGAAGGTCCTGATTGGGTAATGATGATGCAGTCGTGGTGGTGGTGGTGGTGGTGATTCCCAACCACTGTTCCATGGTGGAAATACAATCGTCTCGTGTGACTGTCGTACTACCCAAACTCCCCGTCACGGGAACACCCGACGCTGTGAGCAACGCGTTGATACTGGAGGTATCCATGGTGTGTCACGAAACTCTCTCTAGCAACCACAATTCGTTCTTTCAAACCGGCAAAGGTTCCCAATCATGGAACGACTGTGGTGGAACGGAATTCGGGAAGATTGCAACACTCCAACAGTGTCAGCCTCGCTCTTTCTCTCCCGTGTAACTAGCTCACTGTTGGGTTGGCTTATCTTCAACGGATTATTGTTATTTGGCTATATGTTGTGTGTTCTTGTTCGTTCCACAAGAGAGAGATGAGAAGATGACGACATGAACGGCGAAAATGGAAAGAGGCCATTTTTTTTCTCTCGTTTTTTTTAATCTCCCTGTCGAAACTCGAGGCGTCGTACAGACCGTGGATTCGCATGTCCAAACTCTGTCCCATCGTACAGGATTCCATGTCGCACATTCTTCGACGCTTCTTTCTCCATCTGGTCCAATCCACGGAGGTGATTACACCCCAGGGTTCTTATTTGGTGAAAATCAACAAAGTCGTTGGATCCATCAGCCCCGTCCTCCGTGAAGTAGTGCTACTGCATGGATCTTCCGTCGGACGGCGTGTCGGTGCGTGGACGACCGCATCTCTTTCTTTTCTCCACATTGTCCCATTGCATCTTCTCCATCTCTGTGACAGATCATCAAACTATCTCTATTTGACGAGGAGTCTATTGTATATCCAAGACCATGATGATATCCTTATTGCATAGGGTCAAGCCGCAAATCTGCTTCATAATGGTGGGATTTGTTGGTCTATTGCTGTTGGGAACATCATCCGTACAAGGCTTTTGCGTCCCGCGCAATCATCAAACGCTCGTGTCCATGTCGTCGTCGTCGGGTTCTTGGCATGCACCAGCAAGGAGAGTTACAACCAGAACGCCTCGATCATTATCCATGCACATGGGTCATTCGCACAGTCATCATCATCATCACGATCATTCTTCTTCTTCATCGTCGTCCCAACATCGAGTATTGCAACGGCATTTTTGGCGTCGACAAGTCACACTCTTGTTGTTTTGTGCCATGGTTACCTTGGGACCTCGGTTGGTTTGCAATTGGAGAAATGGCTTGGCCTGTGCGGGTGGTGCAGCAACAACACGAGCCGCCTGGTGGGCCGCTGCCTCGTCCCCTTGGACGACCACCATGTCCTTGTCTCAATTGTTTCACTTTCGCACGACGGATTGGACTGCCTTTTGTGTGAGTGCCTTGGCCTTGAGTTTTGCCCATCCCATTCGATCCGAGTTGACACAGTTGGTACACAAACTACAAGCCACCATGCAACAAGTGGTCAAACATTTGCCGCCCCTCCAATGGTCCAACCTCCTTGGACTCGGTAGTGGTCCGGCCGAAGAAGAGGAAGAGAATGAGGAATCGATGACATTCATGGCTCCTTCTCCACGGGAGAATCGTCGCATCCAACGTCGTAGTCGTCGTCGTGGCGACCCCGCCATTCGTGTGACCTTATTGGGTGTGGTGGTAAATTTGGTCTTGTCCATTGGCAAATGGGTCGTGGGTGTGTCCTGTCATTCGGCGGCCTTGATTGCCGATGCCGGTCATTCCCTCAGTGATTTGGTATCCGACTTTGTCACCCTCTTTGCCGTTCAAGTCGCGCGCTTACCACCCGATGACGATCATCCCTATGGTCATGGCAAATTTGAAGCTCTGGGGAGTCTGTTTTTGGCCCTCACCTTGTTGGCCACGGGCTTGTCCGTCGGTGCCATGTCCAATCAAACCATGTTGCAAATTTTGAGCAGTCGGGGGAGTACTGGTACGGCTGCGGCGGCAGCAGCAACCGCAACGACCGCCGTGGCCCTTCCCAAACCTCCCGCCCTTCTCATGGCCGGTGTGTCCATTTTGTCCAAGGAATGGTTGTTTCGGATCACCCGTGTCGTGGCCCAAGGCCTCAATTCGCAAGTCTTGTTGGCCAATGCCTGGCATCATCGATCGGACGCCTATTCGTCCATTTTGGCCTTGCTCAGTATTGGATTGGCCATGTTTGTTCCGGGCATGTTGGCGGCCGATTCCTTTGCCGGCTTGTTGGTGGCCGGCATGATTTGTATGACGGGGGCGGACATTTTGGGAGAAAGCATTAACCAATTGTCCGATACCAACAATGAAGCCTTGGTGCAACAAGTGACGCAAATTGTACAAGAACATACGACCGCGCAACAACAACAAGAACAACAAACCAATGATACCAAGTCATCTCTCGCTACACACTCCCACGGCGACGACAGTACTACTACCAACAACCACAACAACCGTGTTCAGGTCCATCAAGTACGGGCCCGCCAAGTGGGATCCCAAGCCTTGGTGGATGTCAAATTGGTCACCACCATGGAACAAGCACAACACTGTTCGGCGGCCGATACGCGTCGTTTGGAAGAAGAGGTACGACACCACATTTTGACCCACGACTCGGTGGCCCATGTCATTTTGGATGCCGAAGTACGGGCCTTACCGCCGCCACAAGGAAGCGGCAGTGGTCCGGATCCGTGGGGTGAGACAAGCGGAAACAAAGTCCAAGCTTTCTCCGTGTCTCATGCAGCAGCCACCACCGATGAACAGGAGGTTGTTGCCTCGGTGGAATTCCCATCGTCTCCAGTGGACCATCACGACCATGATCACGACCATCTGCAGAATCTTGTGGACGATGATAGTCATGACAACGATGCATTGAAACAATTGATTCGACAACAGGCCATGTCCATACCCGACATTTCCAGTGTAGAATCCATTGCGTTGTTCCACGAGAACCAGGTGGCACATGTCGTGGTGCGTGTGGACGATTCGGTCGATCGCATGGATCAAGCCAAAATCTCTGCCAATCAATTGCAATCCACCTTGGAAAGTTGGAAGGACATTGCCAAAGCCCACATCTTGATCGATTTGACCATGACAACAACAACGACTCCCAAAGATGCTTCCGCCCACAGCCAGTCCCAGTCACACCAAGCCCCCGCACAACAACAAGAGGAACCAACTCTGCAACCACAAGAACAGAGATGACCGTGAGGAAAGACGGTGAGGTCATTGCAAGTACGCATTCGTGGAACGAGCAGGAGTGCGGGTCAGTGAGGAGGAGAAATGAACCTTGGATGGTGCTTTCTGCCTCTCCTCATTTGGTGCACGGATTTCACGGTGACGTCCGCGGTTCGCCAGGAAAAGAACAGCTTCTGATATTGCATGGACTGCGTTTCTTGGTTTTCGTACTTGCCTTCCTGGATTTTTATAGACCAAAGACGGTCGATGTAATTTACTCCTAGTTCATCATTTGCTCTATTCTCACTAAAAATTACTCCTAATCGTAGGAGTAACCTTACCTCAAAGCAGATCATAGCACGGTCCTGCGTGACTCGATTTTTCTTGGCTTTTTGCAAAAAGCCAAAAGAAAAAAGCCAATGCCGCGCGCATGGAAGGACCTTTTGGTCGGAAGCAAAAAAAGCATCCCCGTTTCTCATTGTCAGTCAGAAGAAGGCGAATCGATGAGACCATGAGAAATGAGTGACCATACAAGTTAATTTCGAGTAATGGCAAAAGCTTCCAAAGACGCGGTAGCCGACTGTGCGGTTTCGAGTTTCGCGTCGGGAGGACTTGATGCATCCAAGCATCATCGCCTATCAACGACAACCATGTCACAGGAGAATACCGACGGAACAAGGATCGCAACGAGTCTGGGCTCATCGTCACCCACAACCACATGTTCTTCTTCCACCTTCCTTCCGACAACAGGCAATCCGTACAAACAGAAAATCGTGACGCCGTCATTTCGGAAACCATGCAAAAGAGCTCGAACTTCCGACGAAGAGGACCAGTTTTTAAATAAGGCGCTGGACCCGAACAAGTATGGCGATATGTCCATGGAAAAGTTTGCGACTGCTCTCTTACGAACCAGTCCTCTTGTCTTTGTTGCTTGTCAAGAAGAAGATGATGATACTGAGAAAATCAATCATCTTCCAAGTAGTCAATCCTCTCGATCATGGCAAAGTTGGGAAACGATTTGCCATCGAGTGAGTCTCACAGATTACATGCCCACAGTTCCGCTCCCACCCACATACAGAATGGAACGAGCACATGTGCACTTTCTTTCTCGTGCAACCCTGGTCATGGAAGAAGCTCGTTGTGCAATTGCGCAATCATTGGCTTCCATATGGAATAAGACTGCCGGGGATACAAAGGGGGACGATCGGGGTCATAAGGACAAGAGAACATTTGTGGTAAATGCGGTTAATGCGGAGGAGAAAAACCAGTGGACCGGTCATGTGAAAGTTACCTTCGTGCAGTCCTTGTTTAATCCCTTGTCGCAAGAACAAATGAACCAGATTCGATTTGCCACGGTTTTTCAATGTCTATCGGAAGACGATCATCCGAGCCTGGAGAACGTTATATTGGGATTTGTAACCAACGCTACACTGAAACCGGGCTTTCGCGATTGGGAAAGCGGAGAAGGTGATCATGTTACTGTCCCACCACAGGTACAGAGTTTTTCCATGTACTGGTTCCGAAATATTCCGGATAAGCTTGAGGACATTCTGAAAACGCGGTGGATCTTGACACCTGTATCAACGTTGATATCCAAACTACGGTCCTTTGAGGCATTGACCAGATCTTCTGTTCTGAGCGTTCCTTTTCTTTTTGATTTGCTAGGACACCGAGGGAAAGAACCACATCCTCAACTCAAAACTGAACGATACATTGGTTTGTGTACCCCACCAGACAGCAAAAGTGACACTCGGGCGAGACTTTCGACTTTGACCACGTCGCCACAATCAGTCATGAGGTCCTTGTTCTCGAACTCGACGCCAATAGATCAGCACTTTTGTTTTCCAATGCTTAACAAGACGCAGCAAAATGCTGCCGACACGTTTCTATATTCTCCACCAAGAACAATCACTCTTACTCAAGGTCCGCCCGGTACAGGTGTGTAGGATTTGGTTGCTGCTGTTGGCGTCGCCTTTGGCTCTGGAACGAGTGTCGTGGATTCGGAATCTCACATCCTTTGTTCTTCAATGTTCCTTTGTTCGGGCCCTTTTCACAGGGAAGACAACACTTCTGGTCTCGATCATTTGTCGCTATTTGTCTGAACATGCTGCACTGACCTGTGATGGAACAAAGCTTTTGGTTTGTGCTCCCACCAACAAGGCTGTCACTGTTCTTGCCACCAAATTCATGAAAGCTATGGTGGATCCAGATCAATGTCCTTACAACGTTTTGATCATAGGAGAGGCCGATAAGCTGTTCGAGGAAGAGCGTAAACGCATCAAAATTAGCAAAGGTCAGACTCCGTCAAAGAGTCAGCATTTGCTGGAATCTGTTTTCATTAATTCCTGGTTATTGATTATCATCAAAGACTACTACAAGATCAAGAACTACCCATTTACAAATAAAAAGCAAACACGCAGAAGCATGTTGACTCCTGAAAGCTTACACAAGTTGGCGTGTACATTGGAAAGAAAGTTGAGATCTCGTTTGGTCAATCTCCCCGAGGACATTATGGACAAAGCAGCCCTTATCAGTTGTGTCACCGGTGCCATAAAAGCAGGTCTCCAACCTGCATTGGATGATGAATCGATCATCACCATAAGTGAACTGCTAAGTACGTTGAATCATATGAACAAGGAAAAGTGGGATGTTGTTCATGATGATCTGATTTCGAGTGCCGACGTTCTGTTCTGTACCCTGGTCAGTGCTGGTGGGCTTTGCTTGAAGAAACATTCTGTCTCTGATGTGATTGTGGACGAAGCCGCGGCAGCTACAGAACCGACCTTGTACATCCCCTTTCACTTGAAACCGATGAGAATGGTAGGTACAGCAACCATGTGTTTCATCGCAAAGATGTCATGTATCTGATCCTTCGTGGAATGATTTTCGCGGATGAACGGCAGTTATGTGTAGGTGACCCGCTGCAGCTTCCAGCTACTGTGTTGAGTCGTCGAGCGACTTTCTTTGGACTTTCACAAAGTCTACATGACCGCCTCATGTACGCCTGTAAGTACAATCATGTAATGCTGAATGTCCAGTACCGGATGCGTCCAGATATTTCTTCCTTTCCTTCCGCGCAATTCTACAATTCCCAGATTGTCGATGGCAACAACGTGCTGAGCCCTTGCTACGCTGGACAGATTTCTTTGCTCGATGGCAGTCCATACGCCTTTTTGTCCGTTACTGGAAAAGAAGAAAAAGGCGCAGGTGGATCGTCTCGCAACCAGGCCGAGGCGTCTTGTGTGCTGGATCTGATAAAGAAGTTAAAATCTTCTTCCGTAAGGATATACGTCAAGGACTGGAGTGTTGCAAGTCGCATACGAGTCATTACTTTCTACCAAGCACAAGTAGCGCTCATCAAGCAGCTACTGAGCAAGCACAATTTGAGTGAAATGGTAGTGGCAACCGTGGATTCTTCACAAGGCTGCGAAGCGGATATCGTTATTCTGTCGTTTGTGAGAACTGCGGCAGCTGGATTTTTGAGAGACGATCGGCGCATGAATGTTGCGCTTACACGGGCGAAGTATCAGCTTATTTGTGTTGGTAATGTGGACGCAATGACGAGAATGGGTGGAATCAGTGGCACAGTCGAAGAAATGCTAAAGGATGCTCTCAGCCGTCGCGTCGTTCAGCAATATCAATACTGATGGATCTCCCGATGATAAGGCTGACTGATTGACTATTGTACTACACGGCTAGAAACAAATGGGATTGTTATTCTTCCGTGTCAAACAAAAGAGTTGATTTATCCAGGACTTTGTTTCCATACATGATTCGGACGTTTCGACAGGTTGCAAATCTACGACGAAGAGGGTGAAGCGAGCTGAAATGACGTTTTTGGTTGTACATCGACAATGCTCCATTTGCTCAACGTTTAATAGATCATGTGTGGGTTTGATTGAATTTAAGCGCATCAAGCAGAAAAGCACGTATTGTTAATCAGTAGCAGGAAGCTGGGGATATCTAGAGCAATGACGTAAATGCTCCCGTGGAGAGTGTGGTGCGGAGTGGGACCGATTTGACCAACAGTCGTGTCCCCCGGCGTCCATTCCAAACTCTGACGTTGAAACGCACGCCTGCTTAATTTTTTGGTACATAACAGATCGAGAGCCAAATTTGTTTGTAGTTTGTACACGTGCAATAGGAAGTTGTGTGCACTGCCCTACACGACTCCCTATCTGAGGACTCGTGGACCTGTTATCGAACTTGGAACCCCGGTTCAGCTTAATGGATGGAAATCTTCCTGCATCTTCTCACCATAAAAACCATTCTCACATTTTCTCCAGTCAGACTTGTCTCTGTTGATCTACCCCGTCGTACCATGAGGAACAACAAATGGCATTGCACAGTGCTCACTGTTATACTTTGTCTTGGAGTTGCAAACATCATAGCAGTGGGCACCATCTTCTTCTCATACACTGGTGCTATTGACAGGGCTGTCCTTCTGACACAAGACAAAGTGTCTTTTGAAAGTCCTCTTCGTGCAGTCAAAATTGCAGAGAATCCACTTCAGAAGGAGGATTCTAATGAAGAATCCCACAAAGTTCATGTGATGTATGGCCTAAGTGGCAATAGCACTGATGTCTTCAGCGAATTTGAGGTGTCCCTGAAATCTCTTTTGCTGAATGCTCCTGTCGACTACCCGTTAGCCATACACTTGCTCGTGGACGGAGACGCCAAGAAGGGAGTTGAAACGATCCTTTCCAAGGCTCAGCTGGAAGGATCACATTGGAGACATTCCATCGCCGTAAATTTGTATGACGTCTCGAAGGATGACGAACATTTTATGAGGGACAACATTCGATTTTGGCGAAACCAGTCATCGACATTTGGCATGCGCAAGTAAGTAGTCGAATGCCCACACCAAAAAGGCTTTGATGTGCAATGATTTTTCTGTATTCTCAATACTCATCTTTGTGTCTTTGCTCAGTGGAGGTGGCGGTTGGTATCGTCTCTATTCAAGTATGTATCTATCTCCGAAGATAGGACCAGTGATATATTTGGACCAAGATGTTGTTGTATTAGCAAGCATACAGGATTTGTGGAAAGCCGCAGATCCGCAGTACATGTTCCAAATAAAACGCTGCTCTGGAGTGATGATATTCAACAATCAGAAGTTTTCCAAGGATTTCTGGCATTCTCTTCGCGAGACCAAAATACATGCCAATGCAGTGGGCGACCAAATTCTCTTGACCAAGGTTAAGGGTCATTTGGAGAACAGAAAACGTCCTGGTCCCAAAGTTGGACCAATTCCTGACCGATGGGAAGCCACACAGCCTTTTCGAAACCCCGGTGAACAAATGGTACGACGTGACAAAATTGCCAGTCTACACTTTAATGGATTATGTGATGGAGCGTTCTTCAGCTTGAAGAATGGAGTTTCCAGATTTTGTTCCGAGGAGGACTGCATGAAAGAAGAGCAAAAGATGGTTGATTTCAAGTCTTCTTGGGGCTTGGCGGATTACTTCGTGTACATCCCTTGGCAATGGGTATTGTACATGGGCCAGAGTTCAATTCCATTCGAACAGAAAGGGTTTCCATTGGTCGTTTATTATCATACGAATCACACCAATAAGGAACAAATGATGTCTATCACTAGTGGTAACTTGTAAGCATGGATACAAAGAAAAAATACCCTATACTTAAACACTCATCTAAAAGTAGACGACTCGCTTCTTTGTTATTCCTCTTGGTACTTCATTTCTAGGGTACGATGAGAAATTCCATTTTGTTCATTTCCTCCCTTTCACATTCTGCAGATGGATTTTCGTTGTCAGGATACATTATTCGATGGCGTCCTTTGCCGGCCTTATCCCTGCTCAGAAAGTTTGGGTTTGGGTGTACGAAGATTGCGAAGTATTACAATCCATAGGCACAACAAGCATCATCATCAAATCATCGATTCCATGAGCCGAAAAGTCAGCATCACTGCTCTTACTGATGAGTTGACGAGTGAAAACCTGGATATGAGACCAACATGGAATCTGTCATTGCTGAAAAGACGACCCTGGAGCGCGTCGACCATTCTGCTCTTGTTGATTAATCTCACAACTCGAGAAACGCAGGGATGATTTGACGATACCAGAGAACGCTACGTTCTTGAAGCGTTGGCAACCCTTTCCGTGCTAGTTGGAAGTTTTGATCCAGGCACCTCTGTTTTGGTTATCGCCAACATGAGCACCAAGGATTGCTAGACAGTCCCTTCGACAATTAAAGCAGCATCATAATCAGATCGAAATCAACCATCAACTCTCGTCAGAATCTCTTTCTCGGTGCTTGGAGGTTTGATCCCCACTCTCGGAAGCGTGCGGAGTTGTCATTTTGCTTCTCCGAAAGACACCCTTGGACAAAGGATATCCGTGGTGGTGCCGATTCAAAGCTTGATGCCGTAGGCATTGCTGTCATATTGATATCAGTACACCAACTGATCGAGTGCTCCGTTTCTCTCTCGGCGCTGTTTCCGAATAGAAGGTTGATAAACCGATGGTGGCACGACGCATCGCCTCAAGATTTTCGGCTTGACAATGTTCTGGACATGACAAAACCGGCAATCTGCTTCACTTCTACAGCTGCTGCGAGCGCACACACATGCAATTGACTTACCGACCTGACAAGGTCAAGCTTGGCTGTATCAGATGGTGTAAACGAACCGTTCCCATCAGACGGATATGGTTATCTCGTTCGTCTCAACAGGGCCACGAAAAAACCACCGCAATCGTGATCGTGAGGCCACAATCGACCACACCGATCCAACGGCAGACACGTTTCGATGTCACTGTTGTTTGTGGGTGGCCAAAGGGATGGCACAGCATGTTTCATGCCGTGTCGCTGGGCCTCCTCGTATGTGTCGTACCACAAGAGCTTTGGAAGCTCATCATCTTCCTCATCGTCATTCTTCATGTCGTCAGTATCGTTCGGGCGATTGTCCCTCGTTGATCCGGGCTCAAAATCCGCAACACTCCATGACGACAGTCCCGGTCGCAAAGTGATTTGTCCCAAGGAGGGCAAAGGGATGAGTTCCACCTGGATACCACCACCACCACCCCCAAGATTGGCATGGGCAGATGAGGACGGTGATGCTTGTTTTTGTTGCGACCGTAGGGCAGCTGCCACGACGGCTTCGTTTTCGACCGGATTCATACTACAGGTGCTGTAACACAAGACACCTCCTACGGCCAAACACTGCAAGCCACGTTGTAAAATGCGTACTTGCAAGGCATGGAGGGCATTGGAAGTTTGTGGTGTCCAATGAGGCAAAATGTGCGCATCCTTGCGAATGGTCCCATCACCACTGCAGGGGACATCACAGAGAATAGCGGTATACAATTTGTGTCCGTGTTTGGGAATGGGATACTGACTGGCATCGACATTGGTATATTGAATGCGACGATTCGTTTCTTTTGGTGGATTGGCTCGTTCGACGGCTTGTTGCAAACTTTGCAACCGACTGGCATGAATGTCATTGGCCTTGATTTTGCCCGTGGCACCCACGACTTCCAGGGCTTGCAAGGTTTTGCTTCCCGGTGAAGCACACATATCCAAGACGCGACTTCCCACCGTCAAACACCTTGTCGCAGCAGCAGCAGCACAGTCCTTATGTTTGTCCGGTTGGTCGACCAGTCCTACTCGACTCAACAAGAGAACGGGCAACATGCTCCCCAATTCTTGACGTGCCACACAATGAGAAGATTGTTCGAGTAGCCAGGCCTTTAATTCGGGTGCTTCCTTCCCCAAGGATTCTTTCGAGACGCAATGGCGGTTCCATGATGATGATGACGAATGAGGCTTGGCTCGATACAGATACACGTGGTCGTTTGTAGTGGGACATCGTCCAACATCCAGTCGTTCCATCCACGTGGTGAATTGAGTGCGGACCGCGTGTGCCAATGTATCTTGGTGGGCTGGATCCAACCAGGAACGGATTCGAAAACACAATGGCAGCGGCAACGTCAAGCTGGTCATCCACGGTATCAAGGCGTCGATTGTCTCATGATTGAGAATCTTCTCCTCGTCCTTGTTGGTTTTGGAAGAATCTAGTAGACGATTCCATGCCTGCACCAGGCCATGCTGCTGCTTTCCATTCACTGGTTGTTCCTGTGGTAATGGTTGGAGTTGAAATGGACCTCCCTGGGTCGACCCACTGGCGGAGGGAGTGCTTTTGAAGCCTTTGCTGCTACTTTGGGAATTACTTTTGTTGCTCTCGGTCGGCGAGTTGTCCTGTTCCTGTTCCTGTATTGTTGGAGGTGGTGGTTGGCCTCGTCGTCGACGACGACGTTTGGAGGCTCTCGATTCTCCTCGTCGTTCAGGATTGGACGAGTTGGTGGTACTGCTTGTCGATGGATGCGACATACTTCTGCCGTCGTTGGGGCTTGACGAATGGTCTGGATGGATCGCAGGTTCGGTCTTGTGTGTGGTGTTGTCATGTGCAGGTGGAGTTAACAGAGCATGTCGTTGGGTCAATTGCATGTAATATTGCAGAAACAAGAGATAGCCTCCACCCGATTTCTTGTGCCACAACACATGACTGCGATGGTCGGCCAGGGATGGCGGATTCGTTGTCGAACGGCGATCCGTTGTCGCTGTGGTCGTCGTCTTGCCTCCTCGAGCCCGTGCCAGGGGATTGAGTTCACTCCACGAATTCTGGTGGTGGTGGTCCGGATCACAATGACGACGACGACGTTTGGGTGGGCGTGAGTGACTGTTCATGGTACTCGTCTCTGGATCGGACGCCTTGTCCTCATGGTCGACCGCACCAAAATTATGTGGCTGGTCATACACGACCAAACAGCGTGTGGAATCATCTTCACGCGCGACCGCGAAATTAATGTGCTTCCGAATTCCTGCGACATTCATGGTGGTCCGTCGCATGTCGTAGATGTACACTTTCACTTTGCGCGATACTGCTCTGCTTCTCCCGCGGAATCTCATTCGCATCTTCAAGGACAGGACTGCGACATGCGATACCCGCGAAGAAGGAATGGATGATGTTCCATGACGTCATGCAACGCACACCGAACACCGAACACCGAATACAGACACACGCACACCCGCAGTTCGCTCGTTTCTGCGGCTTTTTTTTGTGGCTGATGGATGGAGAGAATGCTGCAGCTCGCTTTGTTCGTTTTGCGCGTCCTTGTGTCTTTCTTTCAGTTGTTGTCATAATTCGTCGACTTTAAGACTTGACAATATAATAGATCGCTGACAGCTTTCCAGTTCTGTTGGTGCTGCACACCATTGATTGGGAGAAAGGGCATTCTGGAGAAAGGGACGTGAAAAAACGAAGAGAAGAGGTATCGAAACGTTCCAACCAGCCGAAATTCTCAAAGAAAACGCAACGCACGATCGATTGATCCATCCATCATCATCATGAGACGACTCTTGTGGGACAAGCAGACAAACCAACAGTCACGGCGAAAACCCTTTGCCGATTATGCCTCCATTTCCCGTGAAGAAGATCCCTTGACACCACCGCCGTCCTCCTCCTCATTATCCTCGTCCACACCGCGTACACCACAAGGATGGTGGTGCCACCTTGGACGTCCGCTGTGGCTCGTGGTTTGGATGGGCGTGGGATCGGTCGTGGTGGCAGCCTATTGGTCCCTGGTGGAACGAGGCGGAGGAGGCGACTCCTTGGAGCGGCACCCGGATTCCTCCTCGTCCTCCTCCTCCTCGTATGTTCGACCCTCCACTTCGGTCATGCCCACGCTCTTGTCGTTGCGAGACGCGGAACCACCGCATCCCCTCTTGTATGCCTTGGAAAATCCCTTGTACGAGCAATTGCGAGACGCCACATATGTGTATCCGATTGTGGGATCCGAAGAAGAAGAAGAAGGGACCCTCGGAGTAGGACAGGACGACGACGAAACTGAACCTTGGCTCTCAGTGTCGTCTCCAGTCCTTGCGGGTGGTGACGCCTTGACGGTACACTGGAAGGTCCCTTCTTCGACCACCCAGTCTACCACCCAGGTGGTATTGCAACCTACGGATGTCTTGGCCTTGTATTGTTGGCAACTGAAGGAGGAGGAGGACGACGAAGAGTTTGTCCACCCACGGTCCGTGTTGCAGAGTACACGGCAACTGTTGGAAGTGGGAACCTTGGCACAAATTCGTGCCACACACGAGTACGAACAAACTACACAACAAGAACAAGAACAAGAACAACCACCATCAATCTCATCGGGGAATGCACGACAACGACGGTTGGGTTCCCTCTTTTCGTCGTCGCCACACTCGACGAATTCCTCGGTTTGGAATTCAGGAACATGGCACATTCCTCACTTTTCCGTGTACCGCTTTTCACACTGTCAATTTCTCTTGTATCAGCAAAAGACGAGAAAGTTGAAGAACAAAAAGAGTACATTTCCGAAGCACGCCAACGACGACGCCGACAACCACGACAAGGGCTCGGTGGAACTGCATTACCTGGCCGCCACGGCACCGATTCATATTACTTCCGTCACATCTCCCTTTGGGATTCACTTGAGTGGAACATCCAATCCATCCGAAATGGTAGTGTCTTTTTCGACCGGTTCCGGTCATGCTGGATTGACCAATGCCATGGTGGCCGTGGTGGTGTATGGCACCTCCAATCCACCGCACGACAGTAAAGTTACGGCCGCCCCCTCGTCGAGTCAAACCTATACGGCAGCCGAGTTGTGTATGGAACCGGCCAATTTGACGGAACCGGGCAAATTTACCGATCCGGGACAATTGCATACCGTCCTCTTGACGCAATTGCAAGCCAATACGCGGTATTATTATCAAGTGGGATTGCAACATGGACAAGGTGTCACGTGGTCCAAGACGGTCTACTCCTTTCAATCTCCCTTGGTGCCCCGACCGACTGTGGATGACACCGACAATAACAACAATCGTAGTATTACGACGACGACGACGACGACGATGGAGGAGCCCGACTATTATGTACCACCCTTTTCGTACTTGGTCTTTGGCGATCAAGGATGTCCCGAAAATGGATGGGGTCAAGGATCGGCGTGGACAGCCGCCATGGTGGAACGAGAAATCACGGGCACCACCACCAACAATAATAGCCTTCCGATTCGAGCCGTTCATCATGTGGGAGATTTGAGTTATGCCAAGGGTGCCGGTCATCATTGGGATGCCTGGTTCCACATGATTGAACCCTATGCCGCACGTGTCCCCTTGCACATTGCCGTGGGCAATCATGAATACGATTACCTGACGGGAGGAACCAAGGATCCGTCCGTGATGGTTCCTCCCCCGAGCAGTTCTCGGTACCACCATCACCGGACCAACAACAATCATGAGAATGGACATTCCTCCAACAACGTTCCAGATTCCGAGTACAATGGATTTCATCCCGCCTGGGGCAACTTTGAAAATGACAGTGGTGGAGAATGTGGAGTCCCCACCACCAAACGATTTACCATGCCCCAGCGAAACGAGGATGCCTCCCTTCTTCCTCCCAGCAATGGCGTCTTTTGGTATTCACATGATTTTGGAAATGTCCATACCATTGTCTTGTCGTCCGAACATGACTTGTCGTTTGGATCTCCTCAATATACCTGGGCCTTGGCCGATTTGTCTCGCGGCGTGAATCGATCGCAAACACCCTGGGTCATTGTCGAAATGCATCGTCCCTTGTATCAATCGGAAGAATTTTGGGACCAAAATGCCGTGGGTATAGGAATGCGCTATGAAATTGAAAATCTCTTGTTTGATTACCAAGTCGATTTGGTCGTCTCGGGTCATTACCATGCCTATTTGCGAACCTGCGATGGCCTGTTTCGAAGTCACTGTCACGACACGACCCACGAGTATGGGGGACCGACGCATATTACCGTCGGAACGGCAGGAGGACTATTGGACGATGTAGCCCTGTATGAAACGGAATGGACTGTGGCATCCATTGAACATACGTATGGATATGGACGAATCACGGTGGCCAATGCCACCTCGCTCTTGTTTGAATTTGTCAAGGTGGCCGATCCAGATTCGTCGTTATCCTCCTCACCCACCGAGGACGAGAGTGTTGGTGGTGGTGATGATGCTGGGACCGTCTTGGATCATGTCTGGTTGCAACGACCGTATCGAAACCCTTCTCGCCGTTGAAGTAAAGAACTTGCCACGAAACAGACAACAACAAGAGCAAACAGGATTCTTGGCAAACTCCAGCGACATTCATCCTGTATCGTTTCAGGTTCACCGCTCTCCGCTCTCTGCTGCGTATCCATGAATGAAGCGAACCGAACGAAAACCAATTCGCTATCTAAATAGAATGAACCTACGTGCCCGCCCGAATGCTGGGCTTGATATTGGGACTCAGGCGCTCTCTCTCTCTCTCTCTCGAAAGGAACCAGGTATTGCGAATGAATAATAATAGCATATAAATGGATTGATAGATGTACTTGTATGAAACGAGGCTACAAGATGAATTGTTTTTCGGCAGCCCTAATACGGGCTATTCCTTCCATTTGTTGGATCATTACATCACGAAACCCATCTAGTTAGTATGGAGCTGACCATACAATCGGACTCGACGGATTCATCTACCAGTAGTGTCAAATGGTCAAGGCAGATAGAGTGTGAGGGCAACAGTTGACCATGGAGTGGATCAATGCGTCAAAAAGGGATGGATCTTGTAACGCACGAAAACAGGGGTCTGAGAGAGGAAATTGTGAATTGCTCGCCAGTGGTGGTTTGGAATGTTATGTAAACACACAGACCAGTTCTTGGTAATATAATGAGCCAGAATGGAGACTGGTTGCATTGTAGGAGGAGTTGTAGGAGGTCAAAGTTGGGTCCAAGACGAGGTGACGCGAAGATGTTAAATTTTACTCCTACTTCGAGTGCCAAAACGACGATGATGATGGTTTTTTTGCTGTACACTAAAATGCTTGAAAATTCCTAAACTTCATAATATAGGTTCACATTTTTGGAATAACGTCTATATTTCAAGCTAGAGATGGGTTCAAAGTTATGGGAGCAGTGCATAGTTGACTCCCGTTTATGGGACCAGGCTATTCACTGCTCGATTACGAATGGCGTTAACATTCTACTCTAGCACAAAAAAAACCAGCTCAAACGCCGAACGCTGAACTACGCAAGTGGCTAGTCACCATCGACACCAATGTGGTATATGTGCACGTTCCTCAGATCGGCTTGGTCCAAAAGCGGGTTAACCGGGTCTGTCACGAACTTCTCGTACCTTATCGATGGCATTGCATAATAAATCCGCAGGACTTCGTGGTCTTTCAAGCTCAGTCTTGATTTCAAGGTCCTGATTTTCTCCACCGCGGCATCGTGAGAAGAATTCACTGTTGCCTGAACAGAATTATACCCGTCATCAACTCGGAATATCATGTCTATCAACGGCTCAAACTCATCTTTTGAGTAGTACAAGCTTTGCTGGGTAATGTCGGCGCTGACAGCTTCGGCCAACTTAGCGACTCGACGTACGGTACGCTTGGACCCGACCGTTACGTTTCCCAATGGCTGGTAGTTCTTGTTTTCGGTCTTTTTGCCTTGTTGAGACTTTTCTCTCAAGCTTTCACGCGCTTTATCGAAACGCACAGCTTCTTGCGAAAGCAATATTCGGAGGTATGCTTCGAAAAGATTGCCCCGGTTACTTGAGTTGTCTTCGTCTAGAACTGCATACCACGCCATTTTCAGATGCGCCGTGGCAAGGCACTCTGCCACATAGTCCGACGTAAGCGTTACTTTGTGCACAGTCAACTCGTTGTTTGCAGGACCGATACCAACAAGTACACTCGAAGGAGCTTGCGGCTTGAAGGAAAACAAGTATTTTGCTTCCACAAGCTGATGGACGGTATTCGTTTCGAGGCCGGTAATTAAACTTTGCACTTTGTTCCTGAAAGTTGTCTCGTCGAAGAATAACACATCTCGCAAAGATCCTCCCACAACACGGACGCGGTACTGTACATCATTGTCGTCAAGCTCCCGTATGGCGTGCAAGTGTGGCTTCGCAGCAATCACTTGGCGACCTGTCCACAAAGAGGCAAAAACCAGAATTCCTGGCAGAGAAGATGCTGGATCGCCAGGTAACCTCAACTGACTAGCTGCTCCGCGAAATTTCGTGAAGTTTGTTCCACCCCAATGTTTTTCATCGTTTGACGATATCATGATGAAGTTAGCTTCAAACAATTCATCCCTATCGTCACAGGAGAATTCGTAGAGTCCAGGATCAACACAGAAAACTGCTTTGTCGTTTTTCATAGCAGGGATTTTTTGGCTTTTCTCCGTTGGCAATATTTTAAAAACTTTGACAATTACATCCGAGAGCCGATCATTTTTGACAACTGGAGTAATCTCGTAAAACACGTCTTTCGATCCCGCTTTCTTGCGGATGGTGTAGACAACCGGTCGATACATTTCGCGAACCAATTTTTGCAAAAGGTAAATCGACGTTGTTGTTTTCCCAATACCGGGATTACCCACTCCACAGACAGGACGACGTTGTAAACTAAGACTGATGCAGCGTTCCCAAAAAATCTCATCTTCGGGGCGAACGATTACCTTGATCATTGTCCCAACGTCCTGAAGGTTGTGAAGATATTGGGTCACCCGGTGCTTCGGGGACATCCCCCAGAAGCACACGTCATCAACTGGCACTTTCCGCCTGACGTACCCTACCAATCACTCACCAACACATCGCTAAGGGACACCGTCAACGTAACGTTATAATACTCTTTTCCCCTTTTAATTTCAGCGCTTTTAGCCCATCCAACTATACGGGGACGACAGTTGGATTTCAACACGCTTCCTCTGCGCTAACGAAACCAGGATTTGAAGGGAACTACAAGGGTATTACAAGATACGGACTCGCAGGCAAGCAAGAATGGACGGCGGAGACGGCGCTCCTGCACCAGGAGGTGGCGGTGGTGGTGGAGCACCACCAGCAGGCGGAGGCGGAGGCGGAGGACCAGCACCGCTAGGAGCCGAAGCAGCTGCAATCGTGGGAGCACTGGGAGCAGCCACGCAAGCAATCCAGCAAGCTATTGCGAATGCCGCCGCGAATGCAGCTGCCGCTGCTGTAGCAGCAGGGGGCGCAGGAGGCGGAGCACCAGGAGGAGGAGGACCAGGACCATTCCTAAGGACCCCACTCCGAGCCGGAATCGGGCAGCAATTGGATTTTAGTACCAAACAAGGTCGAAAATACTACGAGCAAGCCACTCGCTCCTTGTTTAGTACGGATGAAAAATTCGATGTGGAACCGAGTCGGTTTCAACTATTCATCAACCTGCTGAATACTCGGGCACGAGATTTGGGCATGTTGGAGGATGGATCAAACGCAAAGGTCCCAATGGACCTCGCAACACCAGGAGCAAACCAAGTCGACCTCATCAACGACTATGGGCGGGTGACTCTGGCCCATGTAACGGCATGGGAGCAATCCTTCATCGCAGGGAACAGTCGAAAAAGCCAAGACTCGAAGATGCTCTATGACTTGATCATGAATTCCCTGTCACCAACAGGAATTCAGCGAATCCAAATCTGGAAAGAGCAGACTCAAGTGAATGGCCTGGACGCGGGAGGATGCCTATTCAAGGTAGTGGTACGAGAAAGCTACCTCGACTCCCACGCCACAGTCTCGACACTGCGACTCAACTTGTCCAGCCTTGACAAGTACATCGAAACTAACGGCAGTGACATTGTCGCATTCAATGCGTATGTACAGAGCCAAGTGGACGGCCTATCGTCGCGCGGACAAGCATCGTCAGACCTGATCGTCAATCTCTTCAAGGGATACAAGGCCGTCAACGATGAACGATTCGCAGCGTACATCCAACAAGTGGAAGACGGACACGAGGATGGGACAGCGACCATCACTGCGGCACGCGATTTAATGATCAAGGCAGTGAACTTCTACAAGAAACAAGTCACAAGGGACGAGTGGGAGCAACCCACGCAGCACCAGAAGGAAGTGCTAGCCCTCCAAGCGGAAGTGCAATCGCTGAAGAAACGAGCACCTTCAAAGGGCACAAAATTCGAAAGCAAGAAGGAAGGCCCAGCAAAGAAATCGAGCAACGACAAACATGGAGCCCCGACGAAACCGGAGAAACCAGCGTGGCTCAAAAACAACGAGAAACCGAAGGCGGACAAAATGCACAAGTTCCGGACATGGAATGGCACCAAATGGTATTGGTGCTCCAGTGAAACCAAGGGCAAGTGTGACGGACGCTGGAGGACTCACAAGCCGTCCGAATGCCGAGGATACGCGGCAAAGAAGGACTCCTCCAAGAAGGAAGGACAGAAGGAAAAGAAGACCAAGGATGGGGCACTCAAGCTGGCAGCAGCACACGAGACGCTCATCGAAGAACAAGAAGACTCGGACTACGACTGACGGTTATGGAGAGAGTGGGCCAAAGTAAATGCATTAACCATCTATGTTAACATCTACTCCACCCTCTCCCTCATAGCCGCCATAGACATCGTGGCCACGATCCTCATAGCGAGAGCAGCAAGCACCATCCTAACGACACTCCAGCTACTGCTCCAATACATGATACTCGCAACAGTAACCATCGTCGAACGGAACGAGGATGAGGACAGCGAAAATACCATGGCAGCACAAGCATGGATGTCAAAAATACTCCATTTCATCGGAAGAGGAACCGAAACGGCAGCAGAATGGCTGGACAACAGGATCCACATCAAAGCAAAAACACACCACCGAAAACACACGCGAACGAAAAGCTCCAACCGAAAACGACTGTGCATGGCAGCCATATTTGCCATGGCAGCCAATTGCAGCGCAAGACAATGCGCACCCTTTGACTCAGACTCGCGCATGGTTGGCATAGACAATCGATGTTCCGGATGCATTACGCACAAGCGAGAAGACATACCAGGATCAATCACCCCATGCAAAAGAGCAATCAAAGGCTTCGGGGGAACGAGGACTTTCAACGTGTGGCAATGCACAATCCATTGGAAATGGGAGGACGACCAAGGCGAAGTCCACCACATGACCATACCGAATTCGTACTACGTGCCAGAAGGAGGAGTGCGACTGCTGAGCCCGCAGCACTGGGCACAAACACGCAACAATGTCGACAAACGGGGAGGAGCAGGCGAGACGACCACAGGAACAGAAGTCGTCCTCTTTTGGAACAATCGGAAGTCACGCCGGACGATCCCGATCGAGTCATATGGCAACAACGTGGCGACATTCAGTCTCGCGAGCGGATACGACAAGTATCATCAGTACTGCAAGTGTGCCGGAACAGACGACCCCGAGTACGACAACAACCCACTGACGGAAAACGACGTCGAAGTAAAACCATCCATAATCTCGGACGACGAGGATGGATCGGAGAACGATGATATCGAACCCGAAAACGAAGCGCCGCCACCAGTCTGGCACAGCGCTATACAACCAAATGAAGCGGAACCAGCTACGGCGGATGGAGAAGCGCCGGCACCCAGGACATTCGACATCAACGCCAAGGACGCAGCAACACTCGAAGAAACACCCGACATCATCCCAGATGAGGAGGAACGGGTCCCATCAGCGGAAGCCGAGCTACTGAGGTGCCACTACGACTTTGGACACTTACCATTTCCAAAGCTCCAACAGATGGCCAAGGACGGACAGCTGCCAAGACGGCTGGCGAAGTGTCACGTCCCAGTATGCTCAGCATGTGGATACGCCAAGGCCACCAAGAGGCCATGGCGATCGAAGACAGTTCGAGACAGGGAGGCCGAGGTAAAACCAACCAGGCCAGGCCAAGTGGTATCAGTGGACCAACTCGTGTCACCGACTCCTGGACTGATCGCCCAAATGACGGGATTCCTCACTAAACAGAGGTATAACTACGCAACGGTCTATGTGGACCAAGCAACGTCCCTTGGATTCGTGTATCTGCAACGCACAGCGACAGCGGCCGAAACGATCCAGGGCAAGAAGGCATTCGAGCGGTACGCACTCAACCGTGGAGTCAAGATTGAGGCGTACCACGCGGACAATGGAATTTTCAAGGCGAAAGCATGGGTCCAAAGCTGCGAGAGGGACGGACAAGAACTCACCTTCGCAGCAGTTGGAGCACACCACGCCAACGGAAAGGCGGAACGGCGGATTCGGGAGCTACAAGAGATGGCACGGACGATGCTGATGCACGCACACAAGCGCTGGCCAGAGGCCATCTCGGCACACCTATGGCCGTACGCACTGCGCCAAGCAAACCTCTGCATCAACAACTCACCGAACATGCAGCACTCATCAAAGCAAGCACCAATCCAACTTTTCGCACAGACGCCCGTCAACATCAACCGAAAACATTGGAAACCATTCGGCTGTCCAGTGTACGTGTTGAGCGAGGCGCTGCAGTCCGGAAAGCCGCACCACAAATGGAAGGAGAGAGCACGAATTGGCATCTACCTAGGCCAATCCCCAATCCACAACCGAAACGTGGCCCTAGTGTTGCATCGCCACACAGGACACGTAAGCCCACAGTTTCACGTACGGTTCGATAAGGGCTTCGATACGATGAAACAAGAAAGGGTGGAAGCAAACTGGCAAGTCAGCACGTTTTTCAAGACGGCGACAGGAAAGGCGAATGGGAAAAAGGACCAGCAACCCAAACCAAGGAAAACGGCAAAGAGAAGCCGGCGGCAAGAGGGAGCCGCACCTGGAATGGAACTGGGAACGCGCGCAACTAACACTCAACAACAACAACAAAAGGATCATGACCCAATGCAGGACGGGACGCTGCCGCAAGAGGGAGACCTGACCATGGAACAATTTGAAACCGCACAACAGACTCCAGCGACTAGCCAGGAAAAGAGAGAAGTGCAAAGTCAGAGGGAGCAGACGAGTGCTCCTCCCCAGACACCAACCATTCGCACCCGATCCGGAAGGATCAGGAAGCCCACACAACGACTCATCGAGGTGATGAGCGCTGAAACAGAGGACGAGGAAACAATCCCAGGCGAAATATTCACCTACGCCACCCTCTGCCCTCAAGATGACATGGTGGCCGAGGACGGGCTATTGGCCTACAAGACCATGATCAAGCACGAGGCCGCGAAAGAGCGAGCAAAAGAGAGCAAGAAACGAAAGAAAGCCACCAAGCAACAATCAAAGCTGAACCCGATAGCCTTCAAAGCGGCCATTTCCGACCCCGATACGATGTATCATCACGAGGCGATGGCGCAGGAAGATAGCGCCCAGTTCGTGCAGGGGATGCAAAAGGAAATGGACCGACAAATGGAGGATGGGAACTTCTCGATTGTGCATCGAAGCAAGATCCCCAAAGGGACAAAAATCTTCAAAGCAGTGTGGCAGATGAAACGAAAACGCGACATCATCACGCGAGACATAAAAGCACACAAGGCAAGGCTGAACTTCGACGGCTCACGTATGGAGAAAGGGCGTGATTACGACCAAACGTATGCACCCGTGGCCAACTGGGCATCAATTCGACTCGTGCTAGCGCTGGTGTCGGCCTTCAACTGGCACACGACGCAAATTGACTACGTACTGGCATATCCACAGGCGCCAGTAGAACGGGAGGTCTATATGGAGATTCCCCGGGGCTATGAACTGGAAGGAGGCAAATCCAAAACGGACTACGCCCTACAGCTCCACGCCAACTTATATGGCCAAAAACAGGCCGGGAGAGTATGGTACCAACACTTATCGAGGAGATTGGTACAGGATGTGGGGTTCACCAAATCATCCATAGACGAATGTGTTTTCTACCGTGGCTCAGTGGTGTACGTACTGTACACAGACGACAGCATCCTCTGTGGGCCAAACCAACAGGAGATTGACCAAGTAATCGCCGACCTCAAAGCGGCGAAGCTCAACATCACTGTGGAAGGCAACATAAAGGATTTTCTCGGCGTAAACATCACCAAACATGCTGATGGACGAATCACATTCGCACAGCCGCACCTTATCCAAAAGATACTGCAGGCCCTTCACTTCAAGGACAACACAACTACGAAAGACAATCCCATGGCGTCATCAAAGATCTTGCATCGCCACCTTGACGAGCCAGCTTTCGACGAGTCATTCAACTACCGCTCAATAGTAGGGATGTTGAATTATCTGGAAGCAGGTTCCAGGAGCGACATCTCATACGCGACACATCAATGCGCTCGCTTTGCGTCCAACCCACGCAAACCACACGGCGAGGCAGTAAGATGGATAGCGAGATACCTAAAAGGGACTCGAGAGCAAGGAATGACATTCCACCCAAACCCAGCACTGGGGCTGGAGGTGTACGTCGACGCCGACTTCGCGGGGAACTGGAATAAGGAGACGGCAAGCACAGACAGGGACACGGCGCGCTCGCGTCACGGATACATAATCCGTTACATGGGCTGCCCCGTCATATGGAAGTCACAGCTCCAGACAGAAATCGCATTGAGTTCGACGGAGAGCGAGTACACGGGACTTTCGTACGCCCTCAGAGCCGCAATCCCACTCATGCGACTCCTCGAAGAGATGAAGGAGCAACAAATCCAAATACACTCCACCAAAGCGGAAGTGCATTGTAAGGTATTCGAAGACAACAGCGGGGCATTGGAGATGGCGCGAGTCTACAAGTTCAGACCACGCACCAAACATCTCAATGTCAAATTGCATCACTTTCGATCCTACGTGGAAGAAGGGAAGATATCCATACATGCGGTAGACACAACAAACCAATTGGCGGACTATCTCACCAAGCCACTTGCAGTGGATGTGCTAAGGCGGCTACGCAAACGGGTCCTCGGTTGGTGATCAGCAAAGAGCACCAGGGACGAAAAGTGAGAGGGAGTGTGAAGATATTGGGTCACCCGGTGCTTCGGGGACATCCCCCAGAAGCACACGTCATCAACTGGCACTTTCCGCCTGACGTACCCTACCAATCACTCACCAACACATCGCTAAGGGACACCGTCAACGTAACGTTATAATACTCTTTTCCCCTTTTAATTTCAGCGCTTTTAGCCCATCCAACTATACGGGGACGACAGTTGGATTTCAACAGAAGGTTTGGAACAAACCCTTGATAAAACTTGACTCCATCACCACCAGGAATCTCTTCTAAGTTGGAGAAAAGAATCGCATTCCGAATCTCAATCGCTGTATTTCGATACTTTTCGTCAACAGGACCGTCTCCCTCCGTTGGAACACTTGCCGCTTCAAGCTTCCTCAGCTCGATGTAGATTGTTGAGAGCACATTCGAGATTTCCCCTTTGTCTCGCGAAACTGAGGTCACCTGAAGAAAATCTCTCATCCCACCTAGGCTTCGACATAAGTCGTCGTAGCTGTTGTCTTGCAAACCGAGCACAATCGGCCGCAAACGTAACAACGCGTCTCTGTTTGAAGTCTGTCTAGTTTCTGGAGAAATCAAGGAGATCGAAGTTACTCCTTGAGCAGCTGCGGCTGATGCATCATCTGCTAATTCCATCGTCTCTATTTCATCACCAGGGTTAAGTTTGGCTTTCTTGCGTTCCAGGCTCATACTCCGTTCGGCACGTTCGGCACGTTCGACCTTCCCGCTTCAAGTTCGACCTTCCCCCTAGGTAGCATGGTCATTATTAAAAAATAAAAAAGGTGTAGTCTATTTTAACGCTGACGCGTGGGGTACCGTCGACCGACGCATCGGCCCTGCTACCCCCCAGAGGGTGTGATTTTGAGGCTGTAGTCTCAAGAAATTACACCCTAAAATCCACCCACGCTGGGGATACAGCCCTGCACATAATGCAGGGCGAGGACTACCTAACTATCATGCATCGGTGGCCTTGTATTGTTGGCAACTGGAGGAGGAGGACGACAACGAAGAGTTTGTCCACCCACGGTCCGTTTTACAGAGTACACGGCAACTGTTGGAAGTGGGAACCTTCTGGCACAAATTCGTGCCACACATGAGTACAAACAAACCACACAACAAGGACAACAACCACAAGCAACCTCATCGGGCAATGCACAACAACGACGGTTGGGTTCCCTCTTTTCGTCGTCGCCACACTCGACGAATTCCTCGGTTTGGAATTCAGGAACATGGCACATTCCTCACTTTTCCGTGTACCGCTTTTCACACTGTCAATTCCTCTTGTATCAGCAAAAGAAGAGAAAGATGAAGAGCAAAAAGAATACATTTCCGAAGCACGCCAACGACGACGCCGACAACCACGACAAGGGCTCGGTGGAACTGCATTACCTGGCCACCACGGCACCGATTCATATCACGTCCGTCACATCTCCCTTTGGGATTCACTTGAGTGGAACATCAAATCCATCGGAAATGGTGGTGTCCTTTTCAACTCGTTCCGGTCATGCCGGATTGACCAATGCCATGGTGGCCGTGGTGGTGTATGGAACCTCCGTGGGCAATCATGAATACGATTACTTGACGGGAGGAACGAAGGATCCGTCCGTGGTGGTTCCTCCCCCGAGCAGTTCTCGGTACCACCACCACCACCACCACCACCACACCAACAACAACCATGAGAATGGACATTCCTCCAACGACGTTCCAGATTCCGAGTACAATGGATTTCATCCCGCCTGGGGCAACTTTGAAAATGACAGTGGGGGAGAATGTGGAGTCCCCACCACCAAACGATTTACCATGCCCCAGCGAAACGAGGATGCCTCCCTTCTTCCTCCCAGCAATGGTGTCTTTTGGTATTCTCATGATTTTGGAAATGTCCATACCATTGTCTTGTCGTCCGAACATGACTTGTCGTTTGGATCTCCTCAATATACCTGGGCCTTGGCCGATTTGTCTCGCGGCGTGGATCGATCGCAAACGCCCTGGGTCATTGTCGAAATGCATCGTCCCTTGTATCAATCGGAAGAATTTTGGGACCAAAATGCCGTGGGTATTGGAATGTGCTATGAAATTGAAAATCTCTTGTTTGATTACCAAGTCGATTTGGTCGTTTCGGGTCATTACCATGCCTATTTGCGAACCTGCGATGGCCTGTTTCGAAGTCACTGTCACGACACGACCCACGAGTATGGGGGACCGACGCATATTACCTTCGGAACGGCAGGAGGACGATTGGACGATGTAGACCTGTACGAAACGGAATGGACTGTGGCATCCATTGAACATACGTATGGATATGGACGAATCACGGTGGCCAATGCCACCTCGCTCTTGTTTGAATTTGTCAAGGTGGCCGATCCAGATTCGTCGTCATCCTCCTCACCCACCGAGGACGAGAGTGTTGGTGGTGGTGATGATGCTGGGACCGTCTTGGATCATGTCTGGTTGCAACGACCGTATCGAAACCCTTCTCGCCGTTGAAGTAAAGAACTTGCCACGAAACAGACAACAACAAGAGCAAACAGGATTCTTGGCAAACTTCAGCGACATTCGTCCTGTATCGTTTCAGGTTCACCGCTCTCCGCTCTCTGCTGCGTATCCATGAATGAAGCGAACCGAACGAAAACCAATTCGCTATCTAAATAGAACGAACCTACGTACCCGCCCGAATGCTGGGCTTGACATTGGGACTCTGGCTCTGTCTGTCTGTCGGTCTTTCTCGGAAGGAACCAGGTATTGCGAGTGAATAATAATAGCATGTAAATGGATTGATAGATGTACTTGTATGAAACGAGGCTACAAGATGAATTGTTTTTCTGCAGCCCTAATACGGGCTATTCCTTCCAGTTGTTGTATCATCATATCACGAAACCCATCTATTTAGTATGGAGCTGATCATACAATCGGACTCGACGGATTCATCTACCTAGAACGAGTACAGTCATCCACTTCAAAAAATACAAAGCTATCCTTTCAAGAATACTCAAGTATGCATTGTCCAATCCTTCATGGTTTCTCATCATCCACCCGCAAACTGAAATCCGTTTTGCCTTAGACAATGTTTTGTACCGTTGTCATTTCCACCACAGAGTCCTGCTGTACCTTAGTACTCGTGGAAGCATCGTCGGGGAGGGCAACAATCGTGGTTCCACCACTGGGACAGTTGCGTAGTCTGCCTTGCCATCCTGCGATTTTTGTTGCTTTTTGGCCTTGGACGGGTTTCGGGGACGTTTCGTACGCGCCGCACGGGTTCGGGTCGAACGTGACGCATTCGCCGCACGGGTTCGGGTCGAACGTACAGCAGTGGCTGCCACACGGTTGGCCTTGTAGCCACACTTACGACAATGGAGTTTGGGAATCCATTCCCGCTGTCGACTGCTTTTTTCCTTGTACCATTCCACGGAAGTTCGATGTCGATGTCCGTGTAGGTTTCGTAGTGGTCCGGAACCACAGGAAGGACAGGTCTCGTTGCGAGGTGTGTCGACCAAATAAATGATCCCCTTGAACTCACAACACATGGCCTGACAAAAAGAGACGGGTCCGACGACCAACAAATAGGCAAAACGAAAGACGGGTCCCACGACCGCCAAAAGGACAAAATAAAGGACAATCTTCAATCCAATCCATCCAAGAAGCCCAGCAATGATATTGACGGCAACGGCAATAGTGCTTAAGACACCCATATTGAGCAACGCGACACGATCCTCGGACGTGAAGCGATCCGATTCCTTGATGGATGGCAACATGACTTGAGAGGCGGACGGTTCTCGATGACGGTCGTACTCATCGTCAAACTCTTCCTCGTCATCCTGGCGATCGGTTTGCATCTTGTTGGTGTTGCTGTTGCTGTTGGTGTATTGATGATGTTCGTTCCGCGTGAAGAACAAAAAAATGAAACAAAGTCGACAAGACAATTATTATATTGAAGATGTTGGGTGCAGATTTCGCCAGAAAGGGGCCCCCAAATAAATCCCAGCGAGTGATGTTTATGAATTTCAGACGTTAGTATATTTTGTATCTCAACAGTAGCGATACTCCTTTTGACAGCGTATGATACCAGTGCGCGACTGGGTACTTGTCTTTTTCACAGACGATTGCCCATATCCTTCTCACCTGCGACAACATGCACGAGTGCGCGAGCTGTTGTTGTAGTTGCGAAGAGGATACATGAACTCTAAGTACACGTCGAACGTCGACGCTCTTCATTTGCATTTGCATCAGATACAGAAAAAAAGTGAATGGACTTGTATGTTAGATGCTTCACGACTACAAACTACAACGTTGTTTGGGCTTGGTCCCATGTCCCATGTCCCATGTGCCATGAGACATGAGATTCGGCCTACGGGCTAGTCTACAATATGCTCTGGGGTGAATGACGCTGTTCCTTACCCTCTTTCTCAAGAGTGTGTGAGTTTCTCTCCAATCTAGTCCAAATTCCCTTGGTTTCCAAGATATGCAACAAGGACATGGAGCAGCAACCAATAACCAATAGTCAATCTGTTCTCTGAAGAGAAAACGGACGACCAATTGTCTGCTTCTTGAGACTGAGACCACAGACTAACTCTCTATTGTAGGAATCTCCAGAGCTCCCCCCGACTTTGGGGGGGGCCAGGCAGGCGAAGGGGGAAAGGGAAGGGGAAAGGAAGGACTTGCCATAGGATGAGGGATTCCACTTCCTAACGGGAAACCGATATAACCGTCGCCAATTTTTAGTCTTGGTATATCTTGATTACACTAATGTCTATAGTGATCATTTTTCGTGGAGGGAGTTAAATGAGGAATGACGAATCCCCCGCGGTTGGGGGACAGGGCCTAATTCGAACTCTCTTCCTGTCCAATCAAATCTCACCATAAAAAACCAGCGACAGAAACAGACAGATCCCAGTACTACATGTGCCTCTGCTAATATGGCGATCGATATGAAGAAGATGAAATGACGTACGCATCGACTGACACTTGACGAAAAGACGAAGATCACGCCCAATGCGATTCTGGTCATCTTGAAGTATCTCTATGCGAAAGATCCAGAGTTGTGGTTGGGAGTGAGATCGATAGAGTCACTGTCTCTCAGGTTGATTGTTTGATTGAAGGTGCTTTACGTTGCAGGTATTGTATCTCTTGGCTGACGATCATCTGTTTTTGTTTTTGCTGTCACACCCTGCCATCGCCCCCATGTCGTCTTCTGGTTTTTCCGCTTGTGCGTCGCTTTATCGCGATCCCCGCGTCTCGTCTCGTTCGCGTGACTCTCCGGTGCCTGGTCCGCCTCCCGCTCCGCCTGCTGGTCCTCCTGACCTAGCTACGGCGTTCTCGGATTTCGGCTTGGGGGTGGGTGTTTCGGCCTCGCGGGATCCTGGTGTAACTGCTCGCAGCTTTGCTGCGCTTCCTGGCGGTGATACGGGGGGGGAGTTTGTTTCGGTGCCATCGGTTCGGTCGTTCGGGGACCAGCTCCTCGCGGAAACGAACGCTGATGCCACGGCGATTCGCGAATCTTTCTCTTTGGACGGACTTACTGAGACCGATCTCATGACGGCCACGTTGACCGCCGAGTCTCGCTCGCAGTCCGCAGTTACTGCGGCGGACGTCGCAAGTGTTAACGCTGCGTCTCGTCGCAACTGGGTTAAGACTGATCCACGTGTTCTCAAGCCTGCCAGTTTGGATACACATGAAACGGGCGCCCGAGACACGTCTCAGTTCGTGGATTATGATGCTCCGTCTGCGGGCAGCCGCGTGAAGTTTCAAGGAGATGCGAAGTCCTCTACCACTAATGGTGAGCCAACTACTAGTGTTACTAACGATTTACAAAATTCTGTGTCTCTTGTTGTGTTGGATGTGTCGAACGAGTCTGTTTGTGGAGCCGTTGTTGGCGTAGCTGGAAAGTTTTGCATTCAGCCCTTTGGCCGGTGCAGTACCAAGTCGCATCGCAAGGCTGTATCCCTTACTGGTGGTCTCCGGGATCAGGGTCTCCAACAGTGTTTGTTTATTCGGGTACCCACGCCGAAAACTGGGTCAGCGAGTTCCGCTACGCAGCTAGCTTTTCAGGACCCCTTTTTGGACGCTACCAAGTTGCCCAAGTCGAAACTCCAAGAAATGACGCGGGCTCTTAAACCAGTTTGGCTCTGGTCCTCCATGTTCGCCATGTTGAGTGGAGATACTCAAGGTCAGGACACGACCTTGATGAATCCAGGTCCTGCTACTCCATTGAAGCACAAGACCCTCGAGGAAATCCAACAAGACGCCACCTTCACGGCCTTTACACCAGCCAAGAGGCTCGAGTTGGAAGCAGTGGAGGTACCGTCGCCCATCGAGGAAAGTGAATTGGAAGATTTGGGTCAAGACTTGGACGATACGACCTTCAAGCAGAAAGTGACCCAGAATACGGTTGCTACCGCACACATCCATCGTGCCACTGCCGCAGAATTGGCCGCTATGCGGATCCGTCAAGGAGAACAGAACCAGTTGATTAACGTTCTTGTTGACAAGGTCAACGTACTCAGTGGATTGTTGGGTGCACCACCCGATGACTCTGGCCAGGAAGAGAAAAAGATCAGTCCTGCGCTGTTGCAAGCCATTCACGAAAGCCAGGCGCTCCACGGTGAAAGTTTCAAAAGGATGTACGCATCCATCGACGCGCTGCAGTCTCGCATGCACTCTTTGAAGAATGAGGCCATGCACTCGTCTCGCAAGGAATTTGTTGCTTTAATCACCGAACAGGTCAACAAGGCCATATGGGCCGAGTTGTCCAAAACTTCTCCAACCCTCAAGGTCGCAGAGAAGTTCTTTCTCAAAGGAGGGCTCACCGACTTTGAGCATCATATTCGAAATACAACTGCAGCGGCGGTCCAAGCCGCAGGAAGCACGGGAGGCCAGACCTCCATGTTCAATCTCACGCAAGACGAAGTAGTGGAAGTCCGCAAGTTGGTTAGTAAATTGGAGGAGGAGTTCCAGAACAATCGAGTCCGAATCCAAGACTTGGAGGCCCGAACGGAGAGCCAAACTGTCGAAGTCGAGGGGTTCAAGTTCACCTCGTTATCGCACGTAGCGGCGTTCGTGTCCTCCAACAGCGTCACGACGGAGGCTTTGAAATTCGTAGACGCCATGGCGCTTATGGAGATGTGCACCACGGGTTCGCAAAGTTTCTCCGAAAACGTGGATGTACATTATCGCGGCCAGCGGTCAAACATGGAACGCGCCAGTGATCAAAAAGCAGTATACTCTTTCCAGCTGGTTGCCCCCACGGCATTGGCTGGAACTCCCGATCAAGCCAGAGCAAGCCCTAGGAAGTTGAGTAAAGTTGAAACGTACGAGAAATTCAAGGGGTCAGGATCGCGAGATTCAGGTACAGCCAATGCAATTCGAAAGATGATCTCCGACAAGTACCCAGCTCTTATGTCTGAGATTGAGACGTCCTCCATGTCCCGGGACGCCAAGGTGATCGCTCGTTACTTACTTTCTGATGCCAAGAGTTTCTTAGACACGCTCTTCATATACATGAAGGATCAAGTCGAAGATTATGGCTCGGACACTAATCTCTCCGAAACAAGACGCTGGGACCTTGTCCAGAACATCACCCGCATCGTTTTCGAAGTGATAAGTCTGCCAAGACGGGCGTGTAGCGAAATCACCATCAACCAAGCCACGTCGCGGGAACGGGCTCCGGACTTGTTGTGGGCCACCTTGCAGGCTCATCGTCTTCAGAAAGAATTTGTCGAGCATCAATTCAAGAACCATCCGAAGGTTGGCCCCATGTTGACGCATTTCCTGTTGGATGTCGTGAGTTTCCACGACGATGTCAATCCCATTGTGGATGATGTGAAGAAAGCATTGTCAGACGCTCAGCAGGCCAAAAGAAAAGTCGACGCTGTGGAAAGCCAAGTGAAGAACATCCAAGCACGTCTACCCTCTAAGAAAGCCAAGAACAATAACAACACCAAGGAAGAATGATTGATTGTCGCATCGCAAAAACCCAGCCAACATGAAGCCATCGACCAAGAGACGAAATCAGTGTCCGTAGAAAAATCTGAAATAGCAACGCCCGTAACTGAATCGTACTCTTCTTGGTTCCGAAGATTTGTAACACTCAAAGAAGGCGAATTGAAGATGGGTGTAGTCTCAGAGGGTTTACCAGCATGGGTGGCACTCACGAGCAATTTGTCGAACTGTTCCCTTAGTTGGCTCCTGATACCGAAAACTCAAAGTCACTGGGAGAACATGGTCGACTCTCAAACCGAAATATATTGGATGAAACAAAAAGAAGATGCAAGATCACCCGAGCCAGACAACAGCATCGACTGGTCGGTGTATCCAAGATGTCACGTGGTGGTATTCGAAGGACCATTTCGCCCGCCGCGATCGGACACTTCGTTCTGGAACGACGACTTGCAAGTGGTGCTTTCGTATCGTTTGCCTCGAGGCAAACCCCCCCAGGGTTGGAAGGTGTCAAGTCGAGTATTGGATCATCGAACTCTGGGGGGTGTTACTGATTGGCAAGGTAGGGCGCATGCTTGGACGCGAATCGATTCAAGCGGTTCGTCCCCATATGAATTTTGGATCGATGATCTTCTGCGAGGAGCAGAAAGTTCTTTCCAAGATTTGTTAGATAAAACCAAGACAGGGAAACGCAGTCGGAATGAGCAAGAAGAAGAAAAGGCTCAAAGCCAAAAGCATGTCAGTTGGGCTGCCGTGCGAAAGAAACGTAAGAAGCTCTGGACTTTGCCGACAGTATATGGTCCAAAGTCATTCACTCGAAGGTCCTTAACGGTAGGTGAAGCCGTAGCTTGTTTGGACGTGCCGGCAACTCTTTCAAAAGGTTGGAATGAACCCACAAAGGAAGTTATGATCCGAGAATTGACCACGCCAATCAAGGCGGCCGCGGCTCTCGGGACATGCTTAGCTGAATGGACGAGCACAACCAGGAAGAGAAAATCGGAACCCATCCAAGATGTGAGATCAGGCAACACCAACTCGACCGTTGAAGCGAAACGAAGCAAAACGACAACAACAGTTACCGAGTTATCCACCAAAGTTGGTGTTCAACACGGCAACGCCGCATTCGAACGCATGAAGTATTACAAGCGGAACAAGGACTCGTCAGCAGATACAGCTTCGGAGAAAGCGGTCAAGCACGACAAGGCCGCGGTTCCTGTCGAACTGTGGGACGATCGAGTCAGGTTCCTTTTGGGTTGTGAGAGATTAGAATCCAAGCATCATCGAGCATTCGAAAGATTACGTACCGTAATGCTGATTCGCTGGAAGCGAAACGTTCGCCGATCATGGTTTGATTGGTGGTTAAAGTATGAATCAGTAATAAAAGTTAATGAACCTCGCTGGTGGCGACTTGTGTATAACCGCGGAGTACAAGCCTGTCAACAAGCGATGAAAGCGACGTTCTGGGGATGGCCAATGGGTTCGGGAGTCTTCTTCTGGCGATGGCCGGAAGAATATATTCGAGATTTGGCCATTGGAGTGCCCCCACTCTGGACAGGAATTCCTCGACCTGTGATCGAGCGTCAGCAAGGTTTAGGCGACGAAGAAACCATCAACAAGATCAAAGAGAAGATAGAGGATGTAAGAAGTAAGCAATATGTTGGGCCCGGCGAATGGAAAGCCACAATGAACTACTTCGCCGTGCCAAAGGGTGAGACAGACATCCGAATGGTATACGACGGAACCAAGAGCGGACTGAATTCGTGCCTTCATGCTCCTTGGTTCCCTCTGCCAGACGCGGACGTTCTGACCAGAACATTGGATGATGCGTATTGGTGCGTCGACAACGATTATGGGGAGATGTTTCTGAATTTTTGGATCCACCCGGATTTGTAATCATTCAGTGGCATGGATCTTACCCCCATATATGGGAAAACCGAGACGGGAGAATTGTTTGTTGAAGGATGGGCCAGATGTCCGATGGGACAAAGTCCGTCCCCCTTCAACACTGTCCAGCAAACGCGGCGACTGAAACGCGTTATGCTGGGAAAGGCGGACGATCCTGAAAACGTGTTTCGATGGAGTCGTGTGATAACCAACCTACCTGGTACACGCACTTATCAGCCTGGGATACCGTGGATAGCCAAGTACCGATCCACGGGTGAATTAGCAGCTGATGCGCATGACTATGTTGATGATCTAAGAGGAACGGGACCGACAGCTGAGGATGCTTGGCAGGTTAGTTCCAAGATAGCGAAAACTGCATCGTACCACGGAGTACAAGACGCAGCGCGCAAGCGTCGCGAACAAACTCAAAGCCCTGGTGCATGGGCTGGAGTAGTGTGTGGAACTTCACCTAGACGGCCGTTCATGGCCGTGTCTCAAGAGAAATGGGACAAGACTAAAAAGGAAATAGCTCGTTTGCGCAAGGAAGTGGATGAAAGGACGCAAGCGAAACCAAGGGGATCGATAAGTCGAAAGACGCTTGAACAAGTTGCGGGGTTTCTTAATCATGTGGGCAGGGCCTATTTAGTTATCCGAATCTACCTCAATGGAGTGTACGCCAGCATGAACAGTTGGCGGCCTGATCGAGATGAGGACGGATGGAAGGTCGGTTCTGAAACTCTAGAAGACAACATCGAAGCAACTGACAAAGCACCAGAAAGAGTGAGAATGGTCCCTCGCATGGAATTCGATATCGAAGCCTTAGAGCAACTTACCGAGTCAGCTGAACCCCCACAGCGAATTTTAAGACCAGATAAACAGGGCGCAAAAGTACGGTATTTCTTCGGAGATGCTTCCGGCGCCGGGTTTGGGATGTCTGGTTGGACGCCAGGAGATGAAAAGGTGGAGGTAGATTTTGGATCCTGGGAATCCGACAAGATGCAGGGATCGTCCTCCAACTTTCGAGAACTGGCGAATATTGTAATGAAAATAGAACAAATGGCGAAAGAGGGACGATTGAACTCGTTGGCGGAAGTCTTCATATTCACCGATAACATGCATGCGGAATCTGCATTCTATCGTGGCACCGCCAAATCGCCTGAAGTGTTGCGTCTAATGTTCAGACTCCATAAAATCCTTATGATCGGCGAAGCGTTTGTTCACGTCGTTTGGGTGTCTGGAAAGAGAATGATCGCCCAAGGAACCGATGGATTGTCACGTTCCGATCTCACAAATGGGGTCATGCGAGGAACTGACATGTTGGAGTTCGTTCCTCTTCACAAAACGGCAGCCGAAAGACAACCCCGACTCTTGACCAAGTTTCTGCGTCAAGTTGTGGACGATATTGATCCGATGAGAATCTTGGATGTGGCCGACTGGTTCGCAGTGCCTCAGGAACAAGATGGAGTTTTTGTGTGGATCCCACCGCCATGTTTGGCCGACGTCGCTGTCTTTCTGATGGCGGAGGCTTGGCATGTACGCCCTTGGAACACGCATGTGCTTCTTGCACCATCCTTGTTGAGTGGACGATGGAGAAGAATGTTGAGCAAGGCGGTGGATATGTTTTGTGTGCTCCCTTTCAGTGAGGAATTCTGGCCTAAAGATATCGAACACGAACCTCTAACTATCGCTTTCGCCTTCCCTTTGCTAAACAGAAATCATTGGCGAATTAAATTCTCGGACATTCTCAAGCATGAAGGAGATGTGTTGCGTCAGATGCACCGGAAGTCTATCGCACACGCGAGGGATTATTTGCGCCAATTTTGGGTACGCTCGCGGGCACTGGAAACCATGCCGGGGGGCGTATCATCCTCAATGCTACGTGGTGCCAGGGACGGTAGATCCGTTCCCTAGAGACCTCCAGCCTCTTCAAATGGAGCAAGACGAACATGGAAACTACATCCCCGAGGAACCAGGCTGGGAAAGTACCGAAGCAGAAAAAGGAGATTTAAAATCATGGTTTACAACGGCAAGGGCGGGCGACCATCTCATGACGCCGTTCCAATGTGAGCTATGCCACTTTCGGAATATCTACAAGAGAGATCCCGTTGTTGAAAATGAGCAAGATGCATGGTCCTTGAAATGCATGATTCGGGCTAATCTGGATGCGTTCTGGGCGCGGCGTACCAGCACAGTGCAGGGCAATGCACGTGAAATGGCTAAGGCCATGAGTATACTGGCCGAGCTACGAATTGGTTCCCCTGCTCCAAGACATCGAAGAGGACCTTATCCCCTTGATGATACACTTGGTATGATCCCAGCGATGGTGTCTTTACAACGGTCGTTAGACAGAGGCAAGAACTCAAAAACCATCCAATGGGACACAATGAGGGGAATAAGATCTGCTTTTTCGAATTTTGTACATTCAACTCCGTCGGGTTCGAAGGGAGCGGTGCTGAGTGACGGAAGGAAGTCAACGCGGATAACAGATAGCGTATCCAACACGCTTTGGTTTAAGCGCTTCATGGACGGGTCCCACGAAAGAATGGGAGATGTAAAAATTCAAGACGCGGCGATGTCTGTTGATGTGTTGTTGGTTCTCGGAGAAATACTTGAGCAGCGTTATCAGGACGCAGAACAGAACCAGGATCAGAAGTTGGTATTCGAATTGGCCAATGCTGGTGCCGCCCTGATGATCGGATTCTCCAGTGCTTTAAGAGGAGAGGAGTTGGGCCATGCCCGGCTTTTTGAAACTCGTGAATTGACTAAACAAGGACACATGCATCCGACTCGACCTCATGTCCTCATTGCCCTTGAAGGAAGATTCAAAGGAATGATCGCGCGGCAAAAACACAAAATCCCCTTGGCAGAAAGGACGAACTCGGGGGTACATAATCGCAAGTGGTTGGTGCGATTGTTGCGGGCTTATGATCGCAGACAAGTGACTCAGGGACCTTTGTTCCGACCCAAACCAAACAGTGAACGATCCTCCACTATTCAGCAACTCGATGTGTGGTTGCATGATCTTTTGGTCGAATGTCAAAAGGAGCGGGAGGATCTTTTGGGAAACGATCTTGACTCCCTCGGAACATACAGCTTCAGACGATCGTTGCGGAGAGGCTCGACAACCCAAGCTCGTAACAAGCGGGTACCCAAAGATGTAATTGTCTTGAACAATCGATGGCGCTCTCAGGAACAAGCACGGGGACGATTCGCTCAAGCAGATATGATCGACTTGTACACTGACGTCGTTGCAGCCTTGGAAACCTTGTTGCAATATTCAACCGCATTGTGAAACCCAAAAGTTTGAAGAAGAAATAAATTGTTCGGACGAGACAGGGGGGGGGGGGGGGGGGGGGAAGAGTGCTTGCACTCTGTCGTTTGCAAGCCTACTGTCGGTGGACAGAGAGGCATGGAGTTATGGAGTTTCGGGATGCCGTCACTGTGGCAAGTGTCGGCTGAACGAATGGCTTTTGCGGAGGTTCGCCCCGCGTGCCAACTCGGACATTGTCCGAGGACTACCGGCTTCGTGACTGGAAGTCTACTGCGGGAGGTGTGAGTGGTCCAGCTTTGACAGTAAGTTGGAACACGTCGATTCAGTGACTAGGTGCACCTTGATGCGCCTGAGTCACACTCCAAAAGGATGGAGTTCCCCTTACCTAACTAACAGTACATAGCAAACATATGTACTGTACTCCTCTTGTCCCTCGCGTTCATGGACTCATTGTCGGATCAAAGTCAAGGTCACGTCGATGTCAAGAAAGAGAAGCGTCAAAAGGAGAAGTGCCCAAACTTTCTACGTAGGAATTCCGTATGTATCTGGCTACGAGAAATTTCTACCAGGAAATTGTCACGAATGGACTGTAGACAAAATAGTAGAACACAAAGCGTGGGTTTTTGCACCACCCAACAACGATCCCTCATAATTTGCCACCAGAGACCTTTCGTGGCATCATTCATTCATCCCATGTCAAGCACGAAGTGATTGAGAACATCACTGACATCGCCAACCCCATCGCTCATTTCAAAGGTAAGTGACCCAATTGACCATGACGAGAAAGGGAACGGCGTCTAACTCTCAATTGCTTTCTACCGCATTGTTTAGAAGAACCGATCATCTTCTTTGGGAAGCTTCCTTTCAGAAGTCTTCACCCCTTTCTCATCGAAAGAAGCCGTGAACAACAGCGGTCTCGAATAATCCCCACCGAAGAACAGTCACCGTTGCCCATTAACCATGGCGCACGATCGTAAACCTCGACCCCCGGCATCGAGTACTCCGACCGTCGCCGCTGCCAAGGCGAGCACACCGACTGAGTCTTCCACAACAAAACCCGAATCCCGCTCCAAAAAACGCGAGGAGAAACCGGAACCAGAACCAACAGACTATTGGTTGGACCCCATCCCGAAGAAAGCGAAAAAGGCCGAACCGAAGGAGGCCAACCAGGATGAGGGAGAAAACGAATATGGAGATTCTCATTCGGAGAACTCCTCAGTCAAGGTGTTGGGAAGCCAAAAGGCGACAAAGACGGCAGCAAAGCCAGAGTTGAACCTCAACGGCGAAGGAAAGTCCAGCGCATCACTTTCAGATGACACCAAGGTGGACGAAGACGATCTCCAAGACAACTACACGATCGTCGAATGCAGGGCTCTCGCTCTTGCCAAGTTCTACGAACGTATTGGAGTAAAACGTCTGACTTACACCACGAACAACAAGCTGGCTTCCGCCGCCGTTGCATTGGCAAATGCCATTGACGACAACATTTGGTTCCCTCCGGGCTATCGCAGTCCAGGCTCCGATTTATTTGCATTCATCGTCCAAATGCATATCCGCAATCCCAACCCTAACCGGTTGAAGGAACAGGTCGTTATGCAGACAAACAACTGGATCAACCATCTGTTGAAACCTTTGTACTGCCTCCAAAAATGTGAGGACGACACCTTCAGCCTACTGGCATACGGCACATATACCCCAATCGCCGTCGTATTCCCCAACCCGGGTGAATCCAAGTTTTCGGGATTTGCAGTTTGCGGTTCCTGGATTTACAACGCCAAGGAAGACTACACGCTACCCGTGACACAGAAGAATCTTCTGAAACTCAAGTATCTTCAAATCGTCAACAGCGATGGCACTGTGGAGCGTCGCCAGGAGAAGGAAGACAAAGAGGAAGTCATGGTGGAGCGCCTCGAAAAGGCTGTCTCGCGATTGGAAGCATCAAGCCAGAACGAGGAAATGATGAAACGCCTCGAACATGCGATTGAAGGCATCGAATCCTACTCGGATAAGATGATAAAGAAACTCGCCCAGGGGACCAGCCCTCCCACCAAGGACCTGACGGAACCAACCGATCAGACGACCCCCAGTCCACCCTCTACAGAGACTACCACGGAGAAGGAGGAGAAGACAACGACGCCTCCAAACATTTCGGAAGAAGCACACCCACCAACCCCTGATGTGCTTTCCAAAACTACGGAAGAGAACCCGCCTGCCACGGATGCGAAAACCGCAGCCACAGAACCGAAACCGGAGGCGAACGCAGAGTCAAAGGCTACTGAATCGGCAGAGACAAAACCTGCTGATTTGAAGCCGGAAGCGATGCCGGAAACCACGGAAGAAAAGGCCAAAGCGGAGACATCCCAGCAAGAAAAAGCTGAGGACGAGAAAATGGAATCGAACCCCTCGTCCGAAAAAGCAACGTCGTTGGCGTCGGCCAAACAAGAAACCGTCACTCCTCCCGAACCCAAAACCGTGAAAGTCGTAATGGACCCGGGGGAAGTCTATCTGAAACCAGGTCAATCCCTGGAAGTCGCCCCAGGTATCAAACTCTTTGTGGTCGTACCTCACAAAGAGTACCTCACGAAACTCTATTACCGCGAAGCAGAGAAAGAGAAGCGTAACAACCAATCTCATGGGCCACATGGTTCCCACGGTCCTCCTCCTTATTCTCGCCGCTAAGAATTGGCGATTGAAAACATCCCGGTCTCTATTCGTTATTGGAGATACAGTTGCATTGTATCTCTACGAATAAAGAAGTGTGTGAAGAAAACCGGACGATGAAACCAATAACTATTTGAGTTTACGTACGAAAGATGCTGTTGAATCAGACATTAAATTTTCCGAGTATTGTTGATATAGAAACAAGGCGAACAATGAAACAGTTCGACCTAAGGACAAGGGTGAACGACGCCAATTACGTCGACCCAGAGGATGTTGAGTCTTGAGACAACTTCCGGTTAGGACAACCGAGAAGATGGGGTGGACGTCCGTTACGATTAGGACGTTTCGCCCACTCCAAGAAAGCCTGACAACAAATTTGCTGCTGGGCCTTGGGTCGCTTGGTTCGTGGAATACTGCTCCAAGACCAAGGAGAACCGGAAGCCAACGATCCGATTTCAATGGGACTCTCACGAGTTCCCGCCATTTCAAGAGCCTTCCTGACACCCTCAGGCGGTGTATACTTAGCCTTATACGGATTAGGCATCCTCACAGAGGAAGGAATGCCAGAAACATCCGAAACTCGGTGTTTTGAGACGGGAGGATTCTTCTTCGCCGGAGTTTTCTTTGCAGGAGTATCGTTGAACGCTTGCGAAAACGTGGGAGGAGCAGAACCAACCTCGACACAAAACGGTTCGACAAAGACACTGTCCTGAGTCTTTGGTTCGGACTGGGTGGGAACAATGGTGGCAATCTCTGCGGAGGTGTCCAACTCGATTCGGTTGGTACTGATAGTATAAATTTCATCCTCACACTCCATTGGAGATGGGAGTGGACAAGACAACTGAGAGGGTGAAGCAGCCGGCGCCACATGACGGACAATAACAACGATCGGACAACGTACTGGACTGGAAATTATTCTCCTGTTCAACCTGTTCAACGAGATACTCTGCAAAGAACCATTCTCCATTGTCTTCCGGAAGCGGACGAGCATAATCAAAAGGCAGGACAGGGTATCCAATGGACTCTGCCAAGCCATTCGCCACAATCAATTCACTGTGGTTGAAATATTCGGGATGATTTTTCCATCCAGATGGCACACAAGGGCGAGATACAGTCGACGCATTAGCCATGCGGATCTTGTGGCGAATCTTAACGTTGTACCGCGCCGTACCCAAAAGATTCAATGTATCGCAAAGTTCCATCCGCATGCCACAATTTGCAAAGTGAGCCAATTGGTCATGGAACTGTTCCACCTTGGACTCACAACGCAAGGAAATGTATTCATTACATTCATGTTTTGTGGAAGGAGTGGGTTTTATCACACGATACTTCTCATGCAACGGTAATGAGTCTTGGATATGGACAGCGTTCTTCATCTGTTCCGTAACAGCCGTTTTGGTATCCATGGTGAAGAGCTTCTTACCAGTGGACGGATCGACATCACCCTTGTACTGATCCATCCACTTCTGCAAGTTGTGGGCAATAACATCAGGAGGGTTGATCTGTTTCATGAGAAACTTCGAATACTTGCGGCGGAACTCCGGTCCCGACTGCATTTCCAAGATTTCGGCTGTGCTAAGAGGGCCAGACCGTCCCATTTGACCAGCTTTCAACGCTTTCAGAAGAGCATTGTAAGATTCTGGTTCAAATCCATAAACGCATTCCAAGAGCTCGTTCAGAGCCTTGTGATAATGTCGATGTCCCTGACGCAGCGTCTTGATAATGCGTTGCTGAAAATGGTAGAGACCAAGACGGCCCTCCACTGTATCCCCAAAGAGAAGTTTCCAGAACTTCATCTTGTTCGGCCAAGTGTCACTATACATGGACACTGGTTGAAATCCATGACAACGAGCCAAACATTCGGCCGCATGGGCGAACGATTTCGTTTTCGTATCCTCGACGCAAACAGCGGAGGCAATCTCTCCAGTCTCCGTGGCAGAATCCTAAACGGCCTTGACTCCAATGGACTTCTTGTAATTCTTGGCAGCCTCCATAGTGTGGTCCTGCGCAAACATACTTGAAGTAGTAACGGATTGAATCTCCAGCGTACAACGGTGTTTGTCCGAAACTCCATAATTGTTTGCCTTCGAACAAGACGCCCGATCGAAAAGATCTCGGAGCGAATCGCCCGTTGGCGGAAACGTCGTGAGGTACTCTCCGGCTAATTCCGGATACAGTGCGACAGGGATGGATACTTCACAGACATTCTTGAGACTCTTCCATTCTGACAGAAACTCCGTGAAGCAAGACAAGTGAGTCTTCGTGATCCCCGCATAAATCGAACGGGACAATTTGTCACCGTTGCCATACGTCAGCATGTTCTCTTCGAGTACATGACTGCAAGCCTTATCAATGTGAAACAACATGAAATTATCAGCGAATTTCGGTTCGACTGGGTATGCTGATCGCACATGGATTGGAAGAGCCATGAGCAAACGAGCACTGTTACCGTCCATTCGAGCTTGACAATGAGAGCACTTGTAGGACATGACGATGGCCCAGGAGGGGGGTCCATCCATCTTGAAGAGCGGAAACAGTTTCTTGTTCTTCGAGAAATTTGTTCTATCGCGACGCATCTTGCCTTGGTTGCACTGAGGACAGGGGATCTCCAAGCCAGGGAATTGATCTTCCCAACAAACATAATAGATGGTTTGACCTTCTACCGAATGGTAGTGAGGATCTATCGGTTGGCCGTAACGGACCACCGGAATCTTGAACTCCAAAGACTGGGGTGTGAACCACTGTTGGTCTCTATGATTCATGAGATGGCGGACGACTGCCATAATTGGTAGAGGAGCGCCAGTTTTCTTATCTGAAGAAGAAGAAATAAAATCCGGATCGGCCATTGCATCTCGCACTGCGTCGTGCAGATTCGTATGATTGGTCCTCTGGGGAGCGACCATCTTCTGGGCATATTCACGTACGTTGGGTTCTGCGGTTGAAATATTGAAGAAAGTCCCTGTGAAGGGCTTATCGTTGGTAGCGGCAAGTTTCTTGTCGTTCTCCTCAGATTTCACGGTGGTGTCATTTTTCATCCCTTTCGTCTTGCGATTGTGAGGGTAAAGAACATGGTGGCCTCGGTGTGGCTGTTTCAGTCCATTAAGCTTGGTATAGCACATGATGCAGTCCTTCGAGGGGTCGAAGGCTTTGGCGTTACAATCGAGTGCATTGTCGGAGACTTTGCCAGTCATCTTCTTTTGCCCCTTATTCTGATACCATCGGTATTGGAATTCCTGCTTTTGTTTGATAGCAGTGGTGGCTTTCTGGCGCATTTGGCTCTGGATGCCCATTTCTTCATCTGTTGCTTGGTCCGTTGGATTCATACTGTTCTGTGCTCTCTCCGCTGCCTCAGGATCAATGTAGCAGCGGAAGAAGAAGGGTGTTACAATTCTCTTGGAATTGCAGTGGCGTTGATGCTCGGTAGAGCAGACAATCAGGTAGTCACCAACCGATACAAACCTCTCCATGGGTAAGAGAGGAAAGCAAGTCGTAGTCTATCAAAAGGATAGTCGGGACACAAAAGAGGATGTGATAAATGGTGATATTGTTAGATTGTGTGTTGATTACTACGATAGGTCTACGTGAAATGTTCCATCCTGCCAAGGGTCATGTGTCATAGGTTCTTGGCGGCAACAGGTTTGGAATAGTTGGAGTCGATTCATGTGATGTATATGACATGTATATGTGGACGGATAACATATACAGGGTCAACAGCTCTTGCTTTGGATTGGCATAGTTGTTTTCATGGCGCGCAGCTTGTTGACAATTTGGAGATTGTGGGAATGGAAATATGGTCTCGCGTGATCGTGTGTCGTGCTTGGGATACTTAGACCGTTGGGTCGGATAGATGCCGACAGCGCTCGGATGTCGCTTGGGCGCGCTCGATGATTTCGGGCGCGTACGCTTAGGGCGTTAGTATAATGTCCGAGCAGCGGCCAAATTTACGTCCGTTGTAATACCGCACGACCCAGTTTAGTCTTGAGAGTGAGTTCGTCAATCTATTCTCACTTTTCATGATTTGCGAAGAAATATAGGTCGATATAGCGCGAAGCTAGGGAACACAGCTCGAAGCTAGATGGCATGATGCGATAGCACGAGGCTATGTGACATGGGGAATCGATGAGATGTAGAATCTAACCACCATAGACGGTGAGAATTCTAACACTCCCCACAACTTGTCATTTCAGCCTTGTCATCATTGGATTTGTTGAGGTCTTGAACTTCTCCTTTCCAAAACAACAATGGCTTGAGCATGGGCCAAATAGATACGAAATCCCAATGTTTGCTAAGGATATCGGCAGGGTTGGTCTTTCCATCTTTCCAGTAGAATGCAACATACTTTGCTGCGATGGCTTCACGAACTCGGTGGTATGACAGAAGATGGTGTCTCTTGGATAGTATGGAATGAGGAACGGTTGCATTGAGCACAACAGATCTGTTATCTCCGTACATGTAACTTCGCTCTCGGATAGGTACTCCAAGGTAGCAGAGAGAATGTCGTAATTCTGTAATCTGATCTATTGCTGTCCTTGCAGCCACAAACTTGGATCCATAGGTAGCAGTTTCCACCGTGCTCTGTCTCTTGCTGTACCAGTCAATAGGTGTTCCGTTCAACAAATGTAGAACAGCAGTGACGGATTTACCAGTGACTATGTCATGCATGAGATTGGCATCAACATAATGAGTTGTGGTAACATAGCAGCCAAGAGGTGTTGGGCAGTCTTCAGGAATACGTTCACTTGCATTCGAATAGACAGTGCGAGTCCAATCAAATTCTTGGGTAGGAAGACTTGAATAATCAGGCTCTCCAATCCTAAATCTGATTGCGCCTTCTGGGAGATGTGCAAGGTATCCATAGATACGCTTGGCTCTATCAAGATGTCCTTTCCTCGGAGCAGCACGAAAGCGTGATAGCGTCATTGTAGCGGTGAAGACGTCGAAACGACCAATAGTGATCACCCATTGGAGTTGTCCAATCAGAGTTTGGAAATGGCTAGTACCTTCTTCATCAAGGAACTCAGAATCATCCAATTCAGGATGGTCTCCACCAATAAGAGGTGTTTTGGCTTTCTTGGGTTTCTCCTTGAAGATTTGTTTGAAAGTGTCCATCATCTTACCAATGTAGCGTCTTGGATCTGCTACTAATGTTCCATCAGAATTCTTGGTGTAACAACATCCCAAGTGGAAATCAATAGGTCCATCTCCTTTGAGTTTGAAGTTGTATTTCTCCTTCAGGATCTTGCAGATATTCCCAGGATCAGTAGAAATAATGGCTAAGTCATCAACGTATACGGCAATGTATTCGTAACAGTCTTCTCCAGGTGCTTTCCTCATCCAGATATCCGGATCTGCTTTGCTTGGTGAAAATCCCATGTCTGTCAAAACATCGAATAAGACATCATGCCAGCGTGCGCCTGATGACTTCAATCCATAAAGTGCCTTGTATATAATCAGGATGTGACCTTCTAATTCCTTGAATTCAGGTCCTGCGACAATGAAAATTTTCTCCCCTGTCAAGGCTTCCAGGTATGCGTTTCCAATATCTGCTCCCCATATTTCCAAGTCATTCAAAGTACCCAGGAATAAGGCAATGCGGAGGTTGCGAATGGAAACAACACCTGAATAGATTGTCTCAACAGGTTCTTTTGTGAGATGCCCATCTGCGACAAGTCTTGCTTTATGTCGTCCATCATGTTTTACGTCAAAGACAAGATGTACACGTATCTTATGATATCCTTCAGGTGCATTGGATACTTTCCCTTTAATGAAGATGGCTTTCCCAAAATCCTTGAATGTCTTGTAGGACTGGATCTGTGACAATTCTAATTCTGTTGCATCCTGCCACTTTGTGTTGCCATGTTGTTTATCAAGAGCGACAGCTTCCTCATAATTGCGTGGTACTTGGAATCCAAACTTATACTTGACGGAATGGTGAACTTGTTTAATCCTTGACTATTTGGCTGCTCGAATGATACGTTTGCTTGTTTTGACATAACGTTTCAAATGCTTCCATCCAGGTTCGTTGAGTAAACCATGTTTCTTTCCATAAATTGCTACAGTGATCGGATCATCATTGGCGATGAGTGATAAAGGTTCATAGGTAGTCTCCCCAGTTTCGCAATCAACAAGCAAATTATATTTGCTCCCCTTGTAATCTGGATCAGTTGTGTTCAGTGGGCCTTGATGGGCAATGACGTCCCTGAACCTGAAAAGATTATCTCCAGAGGTTTGAGCTTGGTTATCTCGTTTGATATACTCCATGAGTTGATTATAGGATATCATCTCATCAACATCAGAATTTGTCTTTCGGTAGATGTACTTGACACGTTCTTTCTGTTTCGTTGCTTCTTCATTAAGATCAATGACTCGTTTGATGACACGTGCACGGTGTCGCTCCCCATTTTCTTCTGTGTCGCATAGGAATGTGCGTCCTATCATGTCGTCAAAATCGATCGTGGGCATTGGTTTGGATGGATCTTCACTATCACTGCGAATGAAGACAGTGTCAGCTTGCTTATCATTGTCATCCTTCTCAGACGAATCCTCCCCTGAAGGTCGATCCACACGTGGGTTAGGTGTAGTGGATTCAACACGGCGAACGGCAGAACAGTAGATTATCTGGTTATCTTGGGTGAGAATCTTCCAAGTAAAAGAATCACCAACGTTGTGAGCAAAACCAACCCAGTGGCCAAGTTTCTCATCAGAAGAAGATGGATATGAACCAGAATTGGGTTCATCGGGGTCGACACAGTAGTAAACCTCATCCCAGAAAGGAAAGAACAAGAGATGAGTAATGTCGGGTGGGCGTCCGGAGAGAGCCTCAAGAGGAGTGCGACCGGAATGGGTGGGTGATGATGTATGGTTCAATAAGTCACAGACATACTCAAGGCAAAGAAGCCAGGTGTTGGCAGGGCAACCAGTGGCATTCATGAGAGCGTTGGTCATACGTTTGACGGTCTGGTAACGGTTTTCAGCCTTATTCTGGTGTTGATGATAAGGTTCGGATCGATACTCCCCAATAAGCAAAGTGCAAAGAATATCTTTGACCTTTTGAGAGATGAGAGATGAACCACCATCACTGATAAGAGTCTCCATGGCACCACGAAACCGGATGTTGTCCTGAAGAGTATTGACTAACTGTTTGGTGGACTTGATCCCATAGATATCAGTAACCAGAGTATCTCGACCAACAAAGAATTGTGCGACTTTACCGCCATGGTCAACAGCAGGGGTGTCGGAGAAAACCGAGTCAGTAGCAACGGGTTCATGACGTCGACGTATATTAAGGACCGGATTGCGAGCCTTGAAATGTTTCTTGAGGGTGTCGTGGTCAAAAGTAATGTTACCATTACGTGTAGTGTGCTTGAACGTATCGGCAATAACATCTTCAGATTGCCAACCAAAGAATGGACGGAACTTCTTCCAGTCATACGCTTCCTGGTAACGACGGTGGACAGAGGCATGAAGTGTAGGATCATTACCTTCTGCGTCAGCATAGATAGAAAAGAAGGGTGCGTCGTCAGGTCCATGATCGTATGGGAGATCCAAAAGGAGATTGAGGTTACAAACAACACGATCAGTGTACTCCCCATAGTTGTCATATGGATGGTTTGACATACTACCATCAGTCTTGACGTGTTTCCAATCAGGATCATTGTCAGAGGGTGTGGGAGAATACGAATGGTCCAGAACACCAGGATCCCATGTGTTGGGTGACGTGAAGATGATCTGAGGTAAGGTATTCATGTCATCGTCGCTGGGGATACCCAAGGAGTGGATGTAGGCTAACCCATCCTTGATGTGAAGGGGTATAGCACGACCATCAAGTGTAGTGATGCGTTGTTTACCATCAACTTTAACAGATCGTTCATCAACAGCAAGTCCGAAATGCTCGAATTGACCAGGAGCATGGATAGATAAGCCCTTTCCATAATAAGCATATTCATTGAAGATGCCGACAATAGGTCCATCATTGGTCTCAAACTTTGCGGCACATGTGACGACAGGAAGTCCAGTAAGTTCATGGTTATCAATACCCACAATAGTGATATGGCGGCCAGTCTTAGAAAGGATGCGCATGTCAGAACCAGCAAGTCCTCCATTAGCACCACGGTCAATCAATTGATTTCCTGGTAAAGTAGATTTCCTGGAAAACAAATAGCGTGGAACATGTCCTGCTTGTTTATGCATGTTGGCTTTGAAAGTAACCTTCTTGCTCGTCTTGGACTTGGCGTTAGAAAGAACACTAGTCAGGTCAGTTGCCGGGTGATTGATATCAGTCGTCATGGCTTGGTTGATAAATTGTGTAACCGGATCTGAATCATCTGGATGCTCAGGGACTGCGCCAGGTGAGTCGTCATCAGATGCGACTTGGTTGGGGTCAGGATCAGGTTCCGGATCAATGTCGAGGGCATGTGTTTGCACTTTCCTTGGTGTTGTTGATGAAGGTGCTTGAATCATCTTGTTATACTCAATGATCAACTTGCGATCTTCTTCAGAAAGTTTGAACCATAGGTCACGCAGTAGACTAACCTTGGACGAAGAGGATGGAGATTCAGATGTCACTTTGGTGTTGTGGACATGATACTCCATATCGTCTTGTGAGGTTATGTCAGCATCTGTATCTTGGCCATATAGTGATTCATGTTGTTTGACATGTCGACGGCGACTATGAACAGATGACTGGGTTGCTTGATCATGGTCATAAGCTGCGTCTAGAAGGAGACGGAAGTATGATTGATAGCAAAGGGATTTTGCACCGGATTTGGTGTTCACCACATTATCCAAGATCTTGACTCGGCGGAGATCAGGTACCTTTTCTACAGCTTGCATGAGGAAGGTCATCCTGGTATGATCAGGGATGCAATCAGACAATGTCACTAGATTGTCTAGCAAACGTAGCTGCTCTTGAAAGTGTAGAAGAAATTGACGTGTTGTTCCGCGCCATGTGTCGTCAAGACGTAGATTGGAAATGTACTTGGTTAAACGGAGGACTTCTCGTTTTGCTAGGTCGGATTCGGTATGCAAAGAGTGTAACTTCTGCAATACGGCACGCGCATCTTCATCATGTTCATGTTCACGTACATAGGCTTGACCTTGGTCAGTCTGAATGATACGGACAAGAACGGAGTAAAGAAATACTTGTTGCTCTTGAAAAAGTTCTTCGGCATACTCATCATCATGGGGTGGTGTGTATTTGAAATTCAGAACGTTGGATAGGCCTTGAGCCTTAGCTGTAGTCTTGAATACACGCCAGAATGAATCGTAGTATCGTTCATCCTTGAATACCTCATACGCAGTTGCGTCGCGCTTAGTTCCCTTTCTGAATGCTGTAAGGTCTTGTTGAGATTGGGATGCGGCAGTAACTGTGCTGACAGATTTCACAGATGACGGTGACTTCATTGGCGAGACTGGAACTTGGCTAGGTGGTCCCTTAGAGAAATCTGTGTTGATCCTCCAAGTGTTGAACTCTTTCCTTGTTAGGTTCATCCAGTCGCTATTGGATAGCTCGTCTTGAATTTCGTTGGTCTTGTATATGGCCCAATAAGCCAAGAGCTTGATCTGCTGTCTTGTGGGGCCTTGTAGATCATGTGTCTGTTTGTTGACCTTGTATTGGGTCAGTTCGTTCATGGATTCCTCGGTATTGGTTTGCATATACGAGATAACATGGGTAATGTTCTCAAAACCATGGTATTTCATCCACTTCATTAAGTACTCGGCCCTTTCCTTGGTAAAGAATTGGCAGACAGTAAATATGATGTGGTCGAATAGGTCTGTGTTCGAGACATTGTCGTGGTTATCTTCTCCCTTAGGAGTCGTAGGTGTCTTGGGTGATTGAGGATCCATGGTGTTATTTTGGTTGGTTCGATGTTTATTTAATGTGCGGTGTGATGTGGTTTATTTAATGTGTGATGTGATGTGAACCCGGATGTACCACGTGTGCCACGTATGTACCACGTATGTGATACCCGGATGTGTGTTGTGATGTGCGACTCCTGGAAATTTCCGTTGATTCCGACAAATTTTCGCCGAGCTTCAACAAATTTTCGCCGAATTTTCGCGATTTGACGGGAATGTGTGGCGTGTTGTGCGACCAAGGGTACCCGGATGTGCGTTGAGTTTAAGTCTTGGAAAGGTTTTGAGAGGACGGGAGTTAACTATGAGTAATTAAGCTTCGGTTTCCGAATCTCCACTCTCTTCCGAATAATCAGAGTTGTTTCCAGGCTCAGATGGGGCAGCACAAGCAACAGGAGAAGGGGTATTACCTTCAGCCAAGTGGTTCTCGGCCTCGGCACGCAAAGGGAAGATAGTTGCACGATGGTCCTCGATGGTATGGACCTCGTGGATGTAGGCAACGTAGTTATCTAGGCGTACAACGTTAGGAGGCAGAGGGCAAGTCGTCGCGTTCACGACGTAGATGGTATTGTAGTATCCAGTTGGGCGCTCGAAGGTTAGGAAGCGGACGTGGACAGTACGGATGGGGTTGCCCGAGAGGGCGGCCAAGATGAGGCGACGCCTCGGAGAGCGATGAAGTTGGTCGTTCAGACGGTCAATGTCTTCTTGGTCGACGATGTGGGTCACCGATTGGAACTGGCGTTCGATCTGGGTCTCCCCACGGATGATCTCGGGATCGAAGGTCGAAGAAGTTGGTTGACGGAAGTACTTGATATGATCAGCAATCAACCGGGTGGTACGACGGGATCGAGAAGGGACGAGCCGACGAGGCGGACTCGGGGGCCGAAGCAACGGCGCAGGGATCGGAGCGTGAGGCCGGGTTGGAGTCTCGAATGGGTTGCTGTTGGAACTGTTGACGTAGATGTTGACCGATGTGTCCTGCTGCACCAGGGTATCGGGCTGCCCGGAATGCAGGTTGGCTCGATAGATCTGTCGTACAGGAGTAATAAGCTTGTTAGTATCCATGAAACCACAAGGAAATAAGCTCTGAGACTGTTAATCTGTTACAATTCTCTTGGAATTGCAGAGGCGTTGATGCTCGGTAGAGCAGACAATCAGGTAGTCACCAACCGATACAAACCTCTCCATGGGTAAGAGAGGAAAGCAAGTCGTAGTCTATCAAAAGGATAGTCGGGACACAAAAGAGGATGTGATAAATGGTGATATTGTTAGATTGTGTGTTGATTACTACGATAGGTCTACGTGAAATGTTCCATCCTGCCAAGGGTCATGTGTCATAGGTTCTTGGCGGCAACAGGTTTGGAATAGTTGGAGTCGATTCATGTGATGTATATGACATGTATATGTGGACGGATAACATATACAGGGTCAACAGCTCTTGCTTTGGATTGGCATAGTTGTTTTCATGGCGCGCAGCTTGTTGACAATTTGGAGATTGTGGGAATGGAAATATGGTCTCGCGTGATCGTGTGTCGTGCTTGGGATACTTAGACCGTTGGGTCAGATAGATGCCGACAGCGCTCGGATGTCGCTTGGGCGCGCTCGATGATTTTGGGCGCGTACGCTTAGGGCGTTAGTATAATGTCCGAGCAACGGCCAAATTTACGTCCGTTGTAATACCGCACGACCCAGTTTAGTCTTGAGAGTGAGTTCGTCAATCTATTCTCACTTTTCATGATTTGCGAAGAAATATAGGTCGATATAGCGCGAAGCTAGGGAACATAGCTCGAAGCTAGATGGCATGATGCGATAGCACGAGGCTATGTGACATGGGGAATCGATGAGATGTAGAATCTAACCACCATAGACGGTGAGAATTCTAACAAAGGGATCCAGAGTCGACGGTTTGCCGCTCGTAGTCCGTTGGGTCGTCTCTGGAGAGATGCCCTGGCCAGTAAAGCCCATATTAAACTCCCCTTTTTCCATACCTCTTGGTTGTTATTTTGTTTTTCCAAATATGAGCGTAGTTGTGTGTTGTGTGATTTTTTAGAGAGCTGAGGAGGGAATTTTTGTGGTTGGCATTTTCTGGTGAACTCGGTGGGGAATCGGCATGTTCCGAATTCCATCCGACCGGGACCACCGACTTTGAAATATTGAATAGTGTTACTTAGATGTTTTTTATAGCTAATTGGATCGCCATTGGATTTTTTTAGACTAATTATTAGTGTTGTTCCGACGGTTGGTTGACAGTTGGAGGATAGTGACAGGGGGGAAAAGGCACCAATCAGATCGCTGCCTGAGGAAACTGCACCCCTCCCCCCGACTTTGGGGGGGGCCCAGGCAGGCGAAGGGGGAAAGGGAAGGGGAAAGGAAGGACTTGCCATAGGATGAGGGATTCCACTTCCTAACGGGAAACCGATATAACCGTCGCCAATTTTTAGTCTTGGTATATCTTGATTACACTAATGTCTATAGTGATCATTTTTCGTGGAGGGAGTTAAATGAGGAATGACAAATCCCCCGCGGCTGTGGGACTGGGCATAATTCGAACTTTCTAACTACCCAATCAAATCTTGCCATAAAAAAATGAGCGACAGAAACAGACAGATCCTCAGTACCAAGCTTTCTACACAGGAATCACGTATGTACCTGGCTACGTGAAATTTGTACCGGAAAATCGCTTGATTCTCAGTATAACACAAACAGTAGTACCAAAGACCGTGGACATCTCACCATCCACATTTCATTCCTCATAATTGGTAACAAAAACCAGTGATTACACCGAAGACACAACACCATCATCACTCCATCCGTTCCCACCACCATAGCGTTCCCACCACCATAGCGTTGCCATTGCGTTGTCATACCGTTGTCATCACCAACAACAACAACAAGCCGAAAGCCACAGCGGCACAGAAAGTAAGTGTTTCCCTCGCCGATGGATGTGATGACAACAGTAACTAACCTTTGCTTTCTTCCATGTTTACAGGAAAAGTGGAGTGCAGTAAGCCCCACAGAGGTGCCGGATACAATAGGGGAGTAGGTAATAGGAGTAGGTAATACGTAGACTACTGGATGGGTCCTTACTGACAACGAACATATGATACTGACTGTCTGTGAAGGATTGTCTGTGGGATATAAAATATGGGGTGAGGGTCCGGGGGTGGCTAAGAGGGTGTAAGAGGGTTTAATTTCGTGTAGCACCCCCACATCGGGTCTAATTACCTAGGTAGGTAAGATAGTTCTAATCGGCAGGCATATCTCATTTGCTCCACAGGACAATCAAACTTTGTTGTTGCTGGTGACCTCCTATGATCACCACATCATGATCCGACCACCATATGCTTCATATTAGTACCATGGTAGTGCATTGTGAGCGGCACAGTACATGAGTGCTACTCTAGGAAAGGATGAATATAGTGGCCCTGCAATATGGCACGATACGAGACCATGATGGCACAAAAATACATGGGAGTAGAGGTTCTGCTATCGATAAACTACGTTACTAATACTGATATGTATATTGTGTGCTCTCTGCTCTCTGCTGCGTATCGATGAATGAAGCGAAACGAACGAAAACCAATTCGCTATCTAAATAGAATGAACCTACATACCCGCCCTAATGCTGGGCTTGACATTGGGACTCTGGCGCGCTCTCTTTTTCTCGAAAGTAACTTTTGCGAATGAATAACAAAAGCATATAAATGGATTGATAGATGTACTTATATGAAACGAGGCTACGAGATGGATTATTTTTCAATAGGCCCATTCGGTAGCGCGTACGGACTATTCCTTATCACATCACGAAACCCATCTAGTATGGAGCTGATTATACAATCGGACCCGACGGATTCATCTAGAACGAGTACAGCCATCCAATACAATAAAAATATATCATCTCTGCGGTACATAAAAGCTCTCGGTTAAAGACTACTCTTGTATGCATTGTCCAATCCTTCTTGGTTTCTTCATCATTACTCGCAAACTGAAATCCGTTTTGCCTCAGACAATGTTTTGCGCCCTTGTCATTTCCACCACAGCGTCCTGCTGTGCCGTACTACTACTAGTAGCGCTCGTACTCGTGGAAGCATCTTCGGAGGAGGCAACAATCTTGGCTTCCACCACTGGGACCGTTGTGTAGTCTGCCTTGCCATCCTGAGATGTTTGTTGCTTGGCCTTGGACGAACGGAGAATTGCTTGTGCCTTGGCAATGGGATCATCGGGAAGGTTTTGCGGAAGTGCCGCATTCGCCGCACGGGTTCGGGTCGAACGTACAGCAGTGGCTGCTACAACCGGAACACGAGCTTCCGGCATGGCACCACGGTCGGCCTTGTAGCCACACCAACGACAATGGATTTTGGGAATCCATTCCACTTGCCTGCCCCGCTGCTGCCCGCTTTTTTCCTTGTACCATTCCACGGAAGGTCGATTTGGTTGTCGTTGTTGTGGTTCGGAACCACAGGAAGGACAGGTCTCGTTGCGAGGTGTGGGGACCAATTCAATGTTCCCCTTGAACTCACTACACATGGCCTGACAAATCAAGACGGGTCCCACGAGCACCAAAAAGACTAAGTAAAAGACAATCCATCCAAGGACCCAAAAAAAGATATTGGCGGCAATGGCAAAAATAGTGATCAAGACACCCTTCATGGCCAACTCGACACGATCCTCGGTCGTGTAGCGATCCGATTCCTTGATGGATGGCAACATGACTTGAGAGACGGACAGTTCTCGATGGTGGTCGTACTCATCGTCAAACTCCTCCTCGTCATCCTGGCGAACGGGTTGCATCTTGTTGGTATTGAAAGTGTTGATGTTCGTTCCGTGTGAAGTGTGTGGAACAAAAATGAAGTCTTTTCTCAAGAAGGGGGAATGGGGGAAATACCCCTGGATAAATCCCAGCGCGTGATTCTTTAGAATTTCAGTTCATCTACTATCTCCAGAAGAGTAATGATACTCCTTTCTATTCAAACAAAGGGACGCTGAAGTGTATTTCACCGCTGCGCGACTGGGTACTTGTCTTTTTGACACGATCGCCCATATCTCACCGTAGTTTTGGGAGGCACCCCAACATGCAACAAGCGCTTTTTGTCGATGTGCCACACCTCATCCTTTCATATTCCACGAGGACGAGGGTGGAGAGAAAGGCTCAAAAGACGGAAGTAGCTGTCGCTGATGTATCAATGAAGTTCAAGGCATATCCCCAAACGGTCCGGCCTTGTGCAACCATCGTTGGAAGGAGCCCGTCTTGGATGGCCCCAAAGACCCCAACGGTAAGCGCGATCATGATGAGATCCTGCTGTGGCAGCAGCACCTTCTGAACGGCATGGTGGGCTCTCCGCCGCCGGGGCCATTCGTGGTTGCGGGTCCTAGGTTTGCCAACCCTTGATACGCATCAAGATGAAATCACTTTCGTCGGCTTGGCGATTGTGAAGGCAGGCATCGAAATTTACGAATTCACGCGGCGGCGTTTTGGCACTGTGAAGGTTTCCGGATAAAAGTCTGGGAACACTTCGTCAATTGCTCGTCCAAGCAAGCTGCTCCATTCCGTTTCAAATTCGTCCATTTCTCGTTGCAACGTATTGGTCAAAGCAATCGCCTCCCAGTTAGTACATCTTGCCATTGGAGTCAAATTGTAGGATCCATACAAGCAATGCTGTTCCGTCATCACTCTATTGTCGTGCATGGAAGTATATCTCGTGCATGCCGGCGAGTTTAGGTTGGCAATGCGAATCTGGACTCGCGCATAAAAAACATCATAGCTGTTGACCTTTTCAAACCTCTTTAACAGTTCTTTGATACGGTTCTTGGAACCTTCACAAGGCTGCATAATAATCTTGACAGTCTTGTCTCGTCCATGATGAATGAGTAGGTCCAGTGCAAAAGGGTCGGACAACGCGTCGCAATAGATGCGAACGGTGGAGTTTCGGGCCGCTTCTTGGAGGACTTTGGCAATTGCCCGGATCGGATGTTGTGCCGGAACGCTGGAAGGTCGACTATCGTACGGACGGGGCTTTGTCGGGAACTTGGACCAGGACAGATCCACAGAATTCGACAAGGTTGCAATCTCTTGGTCGAACCAACCGTCGAAACCCAAACTTTCCGGAGGGATGTTGTCAATGTATCGCCAGATTTCGTCTTGGCTGCCGACAACGTTGTTGTCATCCACCCCGGTATCATCCTGTGCATCCTCGATGCTGTAGTCCCATTCTGCTGTCGTTGCTGCCATGAAAACCTGAAGACGTGTAGAGAATCCAACCGTCTTGTCCAAGATGTCAATGGTCAATGTACCGATACTACGCCCAGGCGGGGGTTATTTTTCGGTCGCGCGTAATTTTATGTTCCCAAGACATGAACCTGACGGCATTCACGAGAACACAAGACTCATCATTCCGCTTGGGGTAGTGTCTGTCAGTTGCCTGATAGGAGCTCCTAACTGACAACGAACATATGATACTGACTGTCTGTGAAGAAATCTTTTGGGGTTCGGGTAAAATGACACCCCAGAGGTCGGAAATAATAGGAATCAACTATATTCTAGTATATCATGTTTACCTTCCTGCTAAGAGTTGTGTATCTTTCATGCGAGAATAGACAACTTTGTCGTTCTGTCACGATTCAATTTCATCTTGTTCGCTGTCGATTGTTGTCATCAGAGAGCCCCATTCCCATTGTCTCTTGAGTTCATTCAAAAGAACAGATTTCAAAGAGGAGGTGACACTTTTGTTCATAAACAGCAGAAGACTTGTCTCGTATCCCCCGCTTGCATCACGAAAAGTTTCTCTCTGTTGATTTACACCATGCTGTTGTCTCGTTCTCCCGCCATGATGTGGCTCGCTACGCTCTTGCTCTTGTCGTCGTCGACGACAGTGACTCGTGCCCAGTTCTCTTGCACTCTTACCAACAAGGATGAAACGACCTGTTTGGATGCCAAGGACGATGGAGGCAGTGGGTATTGTGTGTGGTGTAACTTGTCTGGCTTTGGCTTTTGTGTGGCCGAAGATCAAGCGGAATCCATGGAAGAGAATCTTCCAGGCATTCAATGCGATCGTCACAGTGGAGCCGACGACGACGCAACTCCCGCCACGGATGACGATGCGACACCTACGACGGACGATGAAGCTCCGACTCCCAGTGACGATTCGATTCCCGATGACTTTTGGACTTGTTTGCAAAAGAAAACGTCCGACAAGTGTGTGGCCGCCGATTGTACTTGGTGCACTTCCAACCAATATGGCTTTGGAGTCTGCATGACTGGACCGACGGCCGAATCGGCGGCCGAATCGGACTTTTTCACGTGCACCAATTCTTCGACCACCACCTCGTCCGTTGACGGAGAGGAAAAGGAAGAACTGGAACAAGCGGTTACTTCTGCCTTGCGCGGAACCGCTTCTGGACTTTCTGCCTCCAAAGCCACCTTGTTGGCCCAGCCCTTTGTGGCAGACCCTTCGGATTTGTCTTGTTTGCAAGCCTTTCTTCAAGACCCCACGGAGGACGGATGCGAAGCTGCCGTGGATGCGGATGGCGCTCCTTGTGAATTTTGCTCCTATCAACAAGTCCAAATCTGTTTGAATGAGGAACAAGCCCAAATTGGAGAACAATTGATTGGTTTGGAATGTGGTTCATCGGACGACGAACAAGAAGTGCTGGATCCCATGGACCCTTCGTGTTTGCAAGCCTTTTTGCAAAATCCTACCGAAGCCGGATGCGAAGCGGCTGTGGATAGCGATGGTGCCAAGTGTGAATTCTGCACCTTGAACAGTCAAGAATTTTGTTTGAATCAGGAACAGGCCCAAATTGGACAGCAATTTATTCCCAGCTTGGAGTGCGCATCTGAAGAACCTGTCGTCCAGCAAGAACCAGAGGAGAAGGACCCCCGTGACCCGACCTGTGCATTGGCCTTTTTGGCCAACCCGACTCAAGATGCCTGTGTGGAAACCAAGGATACCGAAGGGTCCCCCTGTGAATATTGTACTCTTCCAGGATCTTCCATGGAACTTTGTTTGACGCAAGACCAAGCCGAAGCTGCCGGTGCCATGGGCATTGAATGCAGTGAAAAGCCCTCCATGGTGGAAGCCAATCCCTTGGATACCTCTTGTCTCATGGCCTTTATCAATGCTCAGGGCAGCATGACTCCTGAAGACTGTACCAGTGCCACCGACAATGAAGGCGCTCCCTGTGAATTCTGCTTTGTGACGGATGTTCCTCAAGCTCCCCTGTGTTTGACGTCCTTGCAAGCCGACCTGGCCAGTCAAGTGGGAGGAGACGAATGGTTGTCTTGCGGCGCCACGGCTGAGACTGTCACGGCCAGCTTGGACGATCCCTACGATCCCACTTGTGCTTTGGCGTATTTGCAAAATCCGACACGCTCGGCCTGTACCGATACGAACGACGTGAATGGCAATGGTTGTGAATTCTGTACCCTTCAACAAGGAGGAGCCTCGTTGAATCTTTGTTTGAATGAAGAACAAGCGCAAGTTGCCGAGTCCATTGGCATTGACTGTGGAGATGAGAATGCAGGAAACGACGACGATGCCGCTGTAAATGACGACGCTGTGCAAGACGGGGAAGAGGAAACGACCTATCCCTTGGATCCCCTTTGTTTGGCAGCCGGTATGGGATCTGATGATGCCGAAGATGTCTGCAACTCCACCAAGGACAGTGAAGGATCTCCCTGTGTGTGGTGCAATGCCGCCGGTGTCTATGGCCTTTGTTTATCGTCGGATGCTGCCACCAAGGCGAGCGAGTACTTGCAGTGTGATATGAATACGGTTGCCATGAGTTAAGAAAGAGGCACTGGTTTTCACGTTGGGACCAACTGGATTATCGGGGTGGATGGACATGGACTCTTCTCTACGAGTGTGTTTGGTTTCAGAGTATTGGCTTGCACCAATTGTATGGAAACTGTAAAAATCACTTTTTCTAGACACTGAAATTATTGATCTTCCAATGTCGCATGGTTCTATTCCCGTAGTAACAGCCTAGGTAGGCCACTTTCTCGGCCAACAGGTCAAAGCTTCCTAATGTGGGCATCAATAGAAGACCAACAACAAGCGTAACAGATTGGCATTAGAGAATTTGTAAGACTCGAGGGGTATGACCTCTGCGTCATCCGAGATCCGAGTTCACGACTTCGCGCTACCGGAGATCTCTGCCAGCATCTCTAGATGCAGCCGTTCGTATGAAAAGTATACTCATTCTGAAGGCTTCCATCGAATTGCCACATTATAGCGTCTTGGGAAGTATCCGTACACTTACTCCTTAGATTGACTTCATTTTGTGCTTTCTAACCTTACTCCTATCATCGAAGAGACAAGACATATAGCTGTCATAGCTAGCGAGAACAGACAACACTGTGGCCTGTGGCCATGTGCTCAATGCAAATGTGCTGTGCCATGGGCCTCTTTGCTTTTGTGCGCTGCAGCTGAACGTTGAAAGTTAAGGCCTGTCTATCGACATCAGAAAAGGCCGACAACAGACAGGACAACAAACCGCGTAGCTCCTCCTTATTCGACACAAGTGAAGCTTCTTCTCTAGAAGCGAACCATCTTTCCGGAAAGGCCTATCCAGCATTCAAATGATGTGTGAGGTCTGGTTGAATATCTTGAATGAGTGGGGAACAAAAGCTTCGCACAGCATCAAAGTAGCACATTGTGACTCTAAAGGCTCCAATCAATCATGGCAATGACGTCGAGATCTTCGCAGCAACTTTCAGCCCAATGGCGTCGACTTCCGGCCGCATGGGCGTTTTCGTTTATGATTCTGATTGCGACATTGTATGAACCGGTACGGCTGTCCCTCCTATCAAGGTTTCGACACTACATTGGAGGTGTAGGTGGCGTCGGTGGACTGACCAATCTTGCAGGCCCCCAAGCTTGCAACACGACACAGTATCACGACAGCTATTGTTACCAAAAAGGAATGGACGGTGGCCCCTTTACACCCATGGCATGGACCATGATCCTTCTTTGGATTTTCCCCTTGGTCTTGGCGGCGTCCGTCATGTGCTTTGTGGCTCTAGTGTATGGAAATTCATTGCAGGTAACTTCAACCATGAACTCGACTCAGGATGCCCCATTACCACCTCTTGGATTGTTGGCAATGGTCTGGATTGGGTTGAATCTTTTGTGGTTCGCGGTCCCCTTTGGTGTATTCGGTACCGGAATGAGTGAAGTCGATGGATCTCCCCTTTCTCGTTTGATTCTGGCCCTGGCATTGGCTGCCTCTCATGCATTGTCCTGGAACTTGATGGTTGCGGCCATTCCAGTGTCTGGCATCACTTCGAGGCTGTTGAACTTGAGTCGACCAGTTCTCTTTGAATGTCACCGCTTCATCTCGTACACAGCTGCGTTCTGGATGGTTGTTCATGGGTTTGGGGAACTCGTATATCTCGCCATGGTCCCCTCGGAGGGCAGCCAACAATCTCGGTTGAAAAGGATTCTCACGTTTTCGGGGGACGGCGAGGATTTGATTTATTTCCTGGGAATCGTCACGTTACTCATCTTTTTGGTGCACACAACAGTGGCCTTTTGTCGCAAGCACGAGATTGTCAAGACTGTGTTTCGGTCCTTGCATCGTTGGTTGGCCTTGTTCCTGATTGTCCTAGCGGCCGCACATTGGTGGCCATTTGTCTTGTTCTTAATCCCTGCCATTGCCTTGCACGGAAGCGGCATTGCCTACAATTTCTTGAGTTTGGCATCGTCTGGGACGGAAAACAACAACAACAACGCAACTGCCAAGTCCTTGTGCACAGTCCCCAAGAACGTATCCAATGGTCAAGTAGGGTTCCTGGTCATCCTGTCGACGTTCGCGTCCTTGATGGGCACCTATACCATATGGCTAGCTCGTCAAAGCTACATGCTCAGCGACAAGGCCAACCTTTATGTCCCATTTGTGTTTCCACCGTTGACAGTGATCACATCCTTGATGGCGTCCATTCTCTTCTCCATGGCCTACCTGGCGTATGGATGTGGCATCGGCCGCCATGGTACCGATGGTGCGACGGCAGGAATGGATACCACACCATTGCTACTCGAAACAGAGACTCCATTCGACTCAGACGAGAATGGCAACGAATCCAACACGACAACAAATGCTACAAACCAGTTCGTCTAAGTCGGAACTAACGAGTAATCTGCTGGAGGAAACCAAATCATAGTAGCCGAATCAATGCCGTGTGCACTACTCAAACATGATGGGATCAAGTGTTCCAGTTACCGTTTCTTTTGTTTGCCAATTGCCAATAAGCGAGGAGCACCTAGAGGAGAAGTGAGTTTCGATTCCAGTCATCACATTCACACGTTGCAGAGCACTCTAGCCAGTCACAAAAGATACATTCCTCCCTCCAGGCCAGCTGAAGGACCCGCCAAGAAGATCAACACTTGATGAAGACCACACCATAGCCAAAGACGGCTTGGAAATGAAGATTCAACTAAAATTGGAAGGGAATTTGAAACCAAAGTTCGTACGTAGATTTCGGTGGTCACCTTGTCCATCTAGATCGAGCAGGAAGACGATAGCCCCCGAACACCGCTTGAAACTATTGAGGCCAAATTTAATGTAGTAATCACCGACATGCACCCTGCACGTGAAACAATCGCTTGGACAGCACTAGTGAAAATAATCCCTGAGACTTATCGACCCAGACAGAGTTGGCTTCACTGCTGATACCTACGCTGTTGGCCATTTGGTCGGCCTCCTGCACTTGACCATGGTTCATCAGAAGTTCTGCAATTGCGCAATCCTCACTGATTCCTTCGGCTTATTGAGTACTTGGCAGTTGTTGGGCTGTTTAATCCAAGAATTCGAGCTGGAGCTCACAGAAGGTGTCCACTTGAATGATGCAGACTCCTCCAACTCCTTGTTCAGCATGATGGACGAAATCGGAGTACTAGGCCCAGTTATCACTGGACTTTGAGTTTGAAACTCTTTTCGTCCGCATTGCTTATAGATAAGAAAAGAACTGGCTCATGTTTTTGCTTTGTGCACAGTTGTGGCTTTCAGAGTTGCGATGATTCCAAATTTTTGTGTGAACCGAAAAAGAGACTTTCTTTACCCGGGGGTAAGTCAGTCGTGAGTGCGAGTCAGGTCGTGTTCAATCATCACGCTTCCGAATCTTAGTCCCGTATCTAGCGGGAAGGGACATTCGATTATTCATTACTTCTATCAGGTTTGATATCACTCGCTGGAGTGTAAATAGAATCCAAGACACAAATTCACCACTCCCTAGCGATGGAGGATACGAGGGTGTAATTGTGCCACTGATGTATTAAACGCTCAAAACCAACCCCGATAGCGCTAGGGAGTGACAAATGCACGTTTCGAATAAAACCTCCCCCATCCATTCCCAATTCCCAGTCGCGGCCCCCACAGTTGGAAGATTCAGCGACACCGAGGTGCGGAAGGACTCCCACTTCTTGTGCTCATTCTAATCTCTTGAAACAGGCTCTCACGTTAAGGCAATGTCAGTACAGACGACGTCTCAAGACAATCATGAGGATGCGACAACCTTTGATTTCAGGAAGCTTCCGGACGAACTGCAACGCCGGGTGGCAGGTTTCCTGTTGCTTCGTGATGCCGTCAATCTGTCCATGTCCTGCAAACGCGTGAATCAGGCACTGTCTTTGAAACGTCTTGAACCAGGGCGTCTATTATTCGACAGATTTCATGCCACAGGTCCTTACCACACGGGAGATAACTACATAAGGGCGTTTCGGCTCCCGATTATGTATCAACGACGGGTTCATAGTGTTCGAATGGAATTCAATTGGAAAGATCAAGGATGGGGCAATCGGAAAACAGAATGCCGTATCATTGCATACCCTATATCCATATCTTGTGATGATATTCCCAAAGAACACGAATCAAGACCGAATGGCCGTGTCGTTGCTTTCTCTTCAACGGTTGCCAAGCATCAGTGGGCTCGTTTACGATTCACGTTTCGTGTTTCCGCGAACGAACAATACTACTTTTGGTATAAAGTGGGAGGTGGCGGTGGTCATGTAATCCACTTGCAACGCGCAACACTGCATACCGTGTTCTTTGATGATCGCTCGAAAATCTTTTCGCAAATGTACAGAGGGCTCTACAAGCAAGGCCTTGTCATTCAAGCGGCCGAATTAGAAGTTAAACCCAGACAGGGTCTCGAGTGGAGAGAAGGAGTGCCCTCTGATTTGCTAGCGAATGAGCGCAATAGTTTCTTCTTGTCCCCACCGGGCAACATGTCCAAGCCAGAGACTTGGAGTATGATACTCTCTGTGATTGAACGCTTGCGCCGGCAGATTCAGCAGAGTGGAGGACAAGAATCAGACCCTGATCTTCTTCAACAAGAAGAGTTGGTCAAGGCATTCTTGTCTCATTACTCATTACCGCTGACAGTGGAATCCCTCAATGCCATGGAGGAGATTGCAAACACCGATCTTGCGGAGCGGGAGGAACGACGAAATCGCAATTATTTTCCTGTCTAGGTACATTTCCAAGAAGTGGAAAACATCAAAGAGGACGATGAATCGACAATCAAGACGCGATATAAAGCATGTGAAGTAGTTTTATATAAGCTGAATCGTGCGCATCTGTGGTCCTATGAATGCGCGATCTCGAAAGCCGTTTGTTTCTGTTCGGTCTCGTTGTTAAGAATGAAGATGACCCAGGGAGAACGCACTGAATTTTTAATCTATCAATAAAACACGAACGAGTGAAGATATTCTTCATCGTTCATTTGTTTGTCTGTCGCAAAACCTAGTAGAAGACATGGCGCATCGTCCTTGCTTCATGAAATGATACTTCTTTGAGTGTCGATACGAAAGCATGTTGACACGTGACGGTACCACATACTCCTAGCACATTACTCCTAGGTATTTTAGTCCTGTGAAGATCTAATCCAGTCCCGATTTGGCTCCATTATGACGTCAGTCGTTGCATTTCGACAATGGCGGTTGCCCATTGCCCGCATACATTGAATCTCGCCATTTATTTGTCTTCTGGACAAGCGCCCAACAATGACCATGATCCATTTCCCTCGGTTTCTTAGTTTGAGAGTTTTTCTTACCACCATTCTGGTTGGAGGTGGTGTCGCCTTTACTCCTTCAGCGCGGCAATTTCCTCTCACTACTCGTTTCAACACAAGACAGACACCCTTGTTGGCATTTTTTGACAAGATGTTTGAAGAGGAAGGTCCATTGGGGAAGGGTATCACAGTTGGTAAAGTGCAAGTGGCTTTGACAACGACGGATCGTTCGAGCGATTCGGTTTTTGGCGCACTCCAACGAGCTGTTCGAAAAAATCAAGGTTCCACCAATTATGATTTGGCCTGTTTGACCCAGGAGGTTTGTTTATCACTGTTGCGACGGAGGGATTCTTGGACTGCCGCATCCAGTGCCTCACAATGGTTCAAGGAAGACGACGCTGGCCGGGCAGAATCATTGTACAACGAATGGGCCAATCGAGAAGCTGTCAAATTTGAAAAGGAGTATCCTATCAAAAGTGCCGAGGATGCTGGCGCCACAGTGGTGGTGGTAAGCATCTTGCTGGAACTCGTGGGCGATCGGACGCAATTTGATGGTGCCGGACTTTCGTTTGGACAGACGGAAGAAGTATTGCAATCGATTGCTAGCGATGTCATGGTGGAGGAGGGCGATTGTGTGAATGCTGCCGAAGTCTTTTGGGTTCCAGGCGAAGCCAATGAGGCCCTTACCAGCATGGATTTGGTTGTGGATTTCCCTGAGCTAATGACAATATAGAAGATTGTGATTATAAGTCGCAACCTCGTCGTCGGCGTCAGAAGATTATGGAGTAAGTCGATCTTATCACATGAATGTGACCCTTTCATTATGATAGAAAGATTTCGACGGAAACAAACTAAGGAAAAACCTTTATATATCATCATATATCGCATTTCAGTTTTTATTGATAGCAGCTCGGAGTAGTTTGGAGATAGAGACACGCAATCCGTACCTGACATAGGGGTAGCTAGATATAAGGAGATGACAGCGTCCGGATGTTTTTACCCTTTGTACATGTGTGCAGTATTTTGACATTGTATGAGGAGAAGTGGATACTCGATGCAATCGTCAAGGTGGTCGACTTCTTATTTGCTTGTCGATGTTCTAGGATTCCGCTTGAAATGAGGAATGTCAACTCAAGAACCGTGGATTGTTACCACGGCTGATATTCCAGACGAGATGGTTCCAAAGAGGAAGGGACCGACCGTCTGCTTTCCCACAAACAATTTCCCAACGGGTGGCAGAGAGATCTTGAGGATATTGCGAAAACGAGGGACTAGAAATGCCGCCATGCGTGCGAAGGATGAAGCCAGCGTCGACTTAATGTAAATATAGGGCGGGCAATTCAGGGATGTTTGAAGTGCCGGATACCTAAATACTAAATACAGACTGACATATTCTGCTAAGGAGAATATTAGTTGCGAAAAGCGCATGACCACCGCAAGACCCAAATTCTGGACAGGCCGCCAGGCGGCAACATTTTCTTGTACTCAGTCGTCGCTCTCCATGAGCGACAACATCTACAAATGCGCTTCCATGCAACTGGGCATTGTCGCCAACATCATTCCTATCACTCTCTGAAGCCTTTAACGTTCTCTTGGTTTAGTAGGAAGCTTTGGAAGACGAGAAAATGATGGACACGATCGGAATGAGAGGTCCTTCCAATCATGGTACCCGTGTCGCCAATAACTTTTCCCTTTCTGGTATCCGCCAGAATTCACCAGATCAGTTACAAAAACAAAATCATTCAACCATGGTCAAAAGAGGAGGCAGCAGCGTGTTTGGATCGCAGTCCAAGTCTGTCGCAACAGGCGCAGGAGATACAAAATTTGGTGACACGCAGGTTGATCGCTCGCTACTTTGTATTCCAGAACTGACATGGAACGAACAAGGTCTGTTTGTGTTCATGGTTATGGAAGACGAGTTGGTGGTGCAAAGTCGGCCAACTCTTCTTGGCGCTGGAAACGATCGATTCACTAGTGCATCGTCATCTGGTGTCGTTAAAGCGAACGAACTCGTGGCCGTGGATTTGATTCAACACATGTCATTTTCAACCTTGACAAAAAATCACCAAACACTAGGGAAAACCGCTTCCAACGAAAGTGACAATGCCTACAACAAAACCCCGCTTCGTAACAATCGTCGCTATACAGCTGGAAGAACGGGAGAATCGGAAGATAACAGTCCCTCTTGTGGTGCTTCTCTCTCCAGCCGTAGCAATCATCCTTCTCGTCAGGCCCCTATTAGCCATGAGGAACTCATTGCCGTGGAGTTTGTGCGGCTCGCGGATCGTTCCGGCTGGTTACCCGTCCAGCAATTCTTTATCAGCAGTGGAACAGTGGTGGCTGTGGACCGCATGCGTCAAGTACCATTGGAACGGGGACTCTGGACCCTGCATGTGGACAATGTTCCTCATGGACAGGTCCTCAAGCGTCATCCCATGATGCAGCAGCAACAACAATCCTCACGTTCCACAAAGCCGGGCTTGCAACTCGCAGTAGAGCTGGAGCGGCCAAGAGATGCATCCGTTTCTGGTTCATTGGAGGTGGTGTATCAACCCATGCAAAAAGTCTTTTGTGATGCGTGTGTCATTCATCCCATTTCACAAGTCAAGTTTTATCGTGTCCAGTCCACCATCTCCGGATGGCTAGTGGACAAACAAATGCCGACTCTGAATGATCCAGTTCCTCGGTCCATGTTGTTGACAACCGAGTGTGTTCAAACGGGATGCTTTTGCTTCCGTGCGCTTTACGATTTAACTGTGCAACCTTGTGCCACTACGGAACCTCCAACAAGCTCCAACTCGACTGGATCTTCTGTCGTCAAGGCGAAAATACAACAGGGCCAAGTGGTATCGGTGGATGTGATTCGTTCGTCACCCGAGTATGATGCGGCTGGCGATGGACCATTTTTGCGGTTGTCCGATGGTTCTGGTTGGCTATTTGTGCACAAACAAAAACGACGAGTCATGTCCCAAGTTCAAGTCCAAAAGGGCTTGTGGCAAGTGAGAGTTACCAATGCCAATGATGGAGCAGGGATGGAATTGCGACGACATCCATGCCGTCGTCTCATTGAAGAAGATGATACAGGACCTGATGAATTGGATGCTCTCTTGGACCATTCTCCTTCCGAGAATGCGACAGGATCAACAGTCTTTCCTCCCAACACTATTTTGCAGTGTGATTACCAAATCATGGATGTGGGAAGCACTGTGTATTCCAGAGAAGGAAAGCAAAAGCCAATCACATTTTACCGCGTGTGTAACACGTCCGGGTGGATTTTCGATCGACGACCCGATGGTACCGAAAGTTTATCAAACTCAGAACTGTTGCAGTTGCTTTCCGAATCGAACGCGTCTCCTGACGCTTCTGTTCAAGGAGACGCGGCAGCGGATACGCCATGGACCGTGGACTTTCTTCGTGGAGTGACTGCTTGTCACGGTCTAGTCGAAGAATCATTCCAGGAGGATCCACAGCAAGTGTTAATTCTTTCGGCGTCCGACACCACAAGTACTGGAGAGAATCTAACTGTCACCTTTCATGTCTTTGCTCGCACATGCTCGGTCAGCTACATGGTGCATCCGACCAAAAAGAAGAGGAATCCTCCATTGGAGCGAAGGGGTTTGAAAAAAGGCACTTATAGGTGCAATGGAATGAAACTGGAGAAAGAAGACGAAGGCAAAATTGAAATTCTTTCGCAGCGTGAGTACTTCCACTGCTCGGCTAACAAGCTTATAGAAGCGTTCAAAGATGGTGTTGCTGCATTGGCCAGTCCGTGTACTGAGACGAACAAAATGAATCGAAAGGATCCCTCCGATCCAGTGCATGACGCTTTCGAGCAAAGCAATAAAAAGCTTGGTAGAACTGAAAACGAGAGTCCTGAGAAGACACATGACAGTGACGGTCAGCAAGATGATGATGACGACGACAATACTCTTGTTTACGTGGACAAAAACGATGTTCATCTTGTTGTTCCAGTCAGCACTGAAAATGACGCATCTAACGATGAAAATATTGAATCAGTGTGGAAACCTCAGGCCCTGATTCAGGAAGAAAATGAGAAGTCACAGGTTCGTTCACATTCACGAAACCAGAATGAGATATATGGTGGACCAATTCCCCATCTGCAACAAGAAACAATCCCTACAGCAGCTTCAACGTCTTCGGAAGACTCACTCGCGAAGGAATGTGAAGACAAGGAGCTTAACCTTCGCCTTCAACTACGCGAATTTGAAACTGAGATGGAGGAGATGTTTGAACAACACCGAGTCCTCCTCATGGCAGTTCATGAGTATGACGTTCGTCGATTTCGGGAGGCTTCACAGTACATGGCTCAGGTTAGAGAGCGGAAAGAAGAAAAGTTCGTACAACAGGCGGTTGAAAATATCTCAGTATCTGTGAAAGCCGCCATGACCACGCCGACTCGTCCAAGAAGACGATATTCGGAGAGTGTTTCTCAATCATCCGACGGTCACTCCAGGTCAACGAGCTATTATGGAGTGCGAGGAACACCTTCGGATAGAATTTCACGATCAGTGTCCAAGATTTCCAATATGGAAACGCCTCCGCATGGTCCAAGTATGTTGCGTTCCTCTTCACGTTCTTGCAAAAGCGAAGGACGGCGGTCTACGAAAGAAGTTGTTGCCCGCGTTTTGTCGAGCTTGGATGATGACTATCATTCAGACGATGATCGTCACTCGCAGCGATCCAGTCGCCGTTCGGATCATCAACGCTACAGTTCCTCACCGGTGACGCCTGATCGAAGGTCCTACCATGAGGTCCCAACACATGCTCTCTACCGTTGCGATGAATGCAACCAAGAGTTTTATGAACCTATCCGTTCTGAAGAAGATGAGAACAATCCGTTCATTTGTCGCGCATGCCTCGAGGTCGTCCTGAATTCCTCAGGGTCCATGGATGCCTTGGAACAACGACGCGCAGAGCACCAAGATGACTAGTTCATCTGAAACGATAAATCGCGGTTCTCTGTGGATAAAGTGGTCTCAGTACTTTCTTGGTAGAACGTTAGGCTAATCTCAGTATTAAAGTTTAAGACTGATCGCAAATTCACTTTGAGGTTCCTGATGGGCATCCACTATCATTCTATATAACAATTATTTTTCATTATGGATCTACGATCTGCAACGAATATGGATCATTCCGTCTCTCTTGGATTCTCATTCGATCTCATTGAGTCGGACTCTGCTGGTTTGTAGCTCTGGAACTACACTCCATGTTCTGGGTTTGACAACATGATTGAATGCGATATGGGGGAAACTATCGGGAAAGCGACATTGTCGTATATTCTAGGACTTCCCATGATGATGATGGGCAAAGTTGGGTCCCGTTTGACGAGACCAAGGGAGGCATTCTCCGTCGTCTCGCTTGGGAGGCTGGAATCTTCGAGCTCCACACGATCAAAATACGACGTTTGTGTGGCTGGGGTTAGGAGGAGGAGCGCAAAAGCAGGAATTCGCATCATTCTTGGCATAGTCCACAACTGCGTTTGTACAAAACATTACATAAACGAGCATTGTTGATTGTTCTCGATGTTTGTGTTTGCTGGCTGTCCGGCCTGCGTCGGGAGGATGGGCCTCCGTTCCGCGAGCCCGAACTGCCAAATAGTCCGAAACCGGTTTTGCGACTCCGTACGACATTTTCACGGCTGCACTTGCGACAACCGGACTGCTACGGATACATAAGGTCGCAAGGCAACACGACATGAACCGTGACAAACAAGCGCGAACAAAACCGCACCCAAACTCGCAAGATCCAAGATCCAATGTGAATTACTCCGACCAAGACCACGTTCACTCCATTCGCTTTCTCACAAATAATCACACGCACAATAGAACACCCAAACGAACAAACCAACAACAACAACCCTCAAGCAAGGCAGAATGATTCGAAAACTCGTGGACACACCAATTCTCTTTTCATCCTCCTCCGGCAATCACGACAAGAAGAAGAGGTATTCTGTCAACTTTATGGACGACGACGACGACTACTGGGACGACCATACGGCGGACTTGTCCAACCATTCGGAAGACGATCAAGACGGTCCCTTTTTCACGGTGGATCTGCAAGAAGACGAAACCAAGAATCAAGATTTCAAGACTAGTTCGGTGCCGTCCGTCACCACCACCACTACCACCAAAACAAGAACCGTGTCGTCACGAGGGGTGTTCAAATCATCAAAACGTCCTTCATCGCCACCAGAGAAAAAGCAGTCGTCCTCCTCCTTTCCAAGTCGTGGATCGAGTCGTTGGGAACGCTTTACAATACAATGGCTTTCCAAGAGGACACCGGCGAAGCACCAGTAATATAAAGGATTGGATTGTAGGCTGTGTGCCACACCGATTCACTACAAAACTCATTTTCGAAAGGAATTGTATCGAGCTCAAACCACAATGATGGAACAAGATACCAGAGAAGAAATGTTGCCATTCGGCTTAGATTTTAGATAGACTGTACAGAAAGTCATTGCTGTAAGATTGCATGCCTATAGATGATAATACCAACTACTCCCATAAACCTACTCTAGGAGTAGAAGAGAGTGAGTATGTTGTGCCACGTTACTTTGAATTGGAGTCGTGATCTCAAGTCCAGGCAGCCGTCTACGACGGTAGTTTCTGTGGCACTCCTAAGGTACTCCTACCTACAACTACAAGGTGGCCAAAAGTCGACAGGTAGAGAGCTGATTTAAGCGACTTAAAAGAGACCTCCTTATAAGGGGGTCGCTCATAGTACCCGTGACAAGACTGACTTTTAATTGTTTCGCTCCAAATCCTTTCTGTTGGATTTGTTGGGGCACCATGGTGTTGTTTGGCAAGGACAAGAGCAGTGTCCAAACCACAACAGCAACTACGACACCAACGAATAGCAAAGATACTTCCAAAGGAAAGGGCAAGAACTCCAATTCGCGTCGACCTCAACCTTCTTCTTCTGCGTCGTTGCCTGCCATTAAACGAGGCAAGGATACACCGGTCCGCAAATCGGATCGTCGACACTTGTTGCAAAACGCTCTGCAAGTCTTTCAGTTGTCGTCTTCTGTTGTGAATGAGGACATCCATGTGACGGAAAATGACGAAAAAGAGGCGGAATCGTCGTCGTCTTTGCAACAACAAGAGCAACCACCACCACACAGCACGGAGGCTTCTGTTGCGGCAACATGGGCCACCCAGTTGCACTACATTTTTCTCAAGGGCAGTTTGCTGCAACGTACTTTGGTCCAGCCCGTGACGGAAAAACGGATACGAATTTATTATCGTGGACCCAACGATGACGAATCGACGGACAAGGATGATTCAGTCTGGTTCTGGCCCTATCATCAATTGACACAAGCCATTTGGTTGGAAGTCCAAGAAAGTGGATCACAGTACTTGCCATTGCCAACTGTGGCATTGATGAGTGCCCTGTCACTCCTTCCCTTGCAGTCGGTCCTGACGACGACAACCACTACAGAAACAACAACCACAACGAAAACACCCTTGTTTGCCGACTTGCTTCCCACCATTGTCATTTTTCCACATGTTTCCAAGTACTTGTGTCGTGGTGCCGATTTGATGAAGGCAGGGATTGCGCAAATTCATCTACCCAACAATTGGTCTTTAGACGACAAGGACAAGGACCTCCTGCAGTCCTCTTTCTCGTCTTGGCTCTGTTTGATTCAAGTCCAAGGCAATCCACAACCCTTTGCTGTTGGATGTTTGGAGTCGGACTGTCAGGAATGGATTTCCTCCGATTCCTTGTATGGACCAGGAACGCAAGGAGTGGCCGTGAACATCTATACCTGTTATGGTGACGATTTGTGGCGACAACAATTGCCACCACCTACAACAACAACCACAAAACCAACCACGCCGAACGATACCGTCTTGTCCTTGTTTGATCAAGGACACTATGGCAATCCTGGTTTTGTCCAAGGACAACATGTGGTTCCAGTCGTGGCGGCTGTACAAACAGACGAAGCATCGCAGCAGCAGCAAGAGACGGACCACCCAAATACTAGCAGTTTGACAGACACTCCTCCAGTGTCAAACGAGGATGCAATAGTGGAGGACGATACCAGTGAAGACAAGAACAATCTTGCTGAGGTCGCCACAGCTGCAAGTACTCCTATTGAGGCATCTTCGACAGCTGCAGCAGGAACAACAACAGATTCGCAAGGACAGGAACAAGACCAACAAGTCAACGACCAAACCAGTCTCTCGGAGGCCACACTTTCTCCCGAGGAGGTTTTGCATCAAGCAACGTGTCGTGCCTTGGTACAATTGCATCTCAAGCGTGATTTGCCCATGGCTATGTCCGTCTTTTACAGTCAACACGTGTTGAAACAACAACAACCATCCTCCAAGATTCAATTGAAACAAACACGGTACAAAAAGTTTGGAGTCTACGTGCAAGAACAAATTGATCGAGAATTGATTCAAGTGGGACTCGATGCTGGCAAAAAGGATCCCATGGCCATGCTAGTGGCCTATGATCCACGACATGACGATTTGATTCCCTATCAACAAGAAAAGAAAGCCCAACAACAAGAATCCAATGAACAGCAACAACAACAACAGTCCACAGTGGACCGACTGGTGTTGGTGGACTTGTATCGTATTCCTCAAAACTGGGTCGCACTCCTTCGTTTAAATGACGCCGATGTCCAAGCGCAAAATGCCTCGAGTGACGAACGACGAGGGACAGGATTTTTAACGTCCAAAGAAGTCAAGGCTATTCTGGAACAATACCTGGAACGAGAATCCCTGGTGGATCGTCGAAATCCTGGTCAGGTTCTATTGGATGGACCCTTGACCGATGCCTTGTACCACAAGAACAAGAAAGCCAACAAACAAAAACAACAGCAAACAGGCAGTAGTGCCGACGAACCTCCTCCCCCAATGCAACTATCGCGAAAGGACTTGTCGGCCGCATGGCTCGACAAGATGGAGACAGCCTATGCTCTGGTCGCCATGCCAGGCAATCGCGTCAAAAAATTGGGACGTGGGAAACCACCACTACTCACCATTGAAGTGGTGCGACGACAAACCAAAAAGTATTGTACCAAACTTTACGGTACTGCCGCCATGGACATCTACGGCGTTCACGTCCCCACCTTGAGACAGGAATTGATGCATCGTTTCGCTTGTGCCGTCACTGTGGAAGAAGTTGGTCACGTGGAATTGCAATTGCAAGGGAATTGGGTCGACGAAGTGGAAGCCTTGTTGGTGGGAGATGCGTCATTGACCTCTCATGGGGGTGCCAAAGATTCGCCCTACAACGTTCCACCCACCGCCATTCAAGTTCTGTTGCGCAAAGGTGTACCAGCACGAAAACAACGAGGAGCAGCGAACAAGAAAAAGAATACAAAATAGTCTACTTCTATAGAAATGAAGGTTAGAACCAGCTGTGATTCGTAGCTGGTTTACACCTCTTTAACGGTGGGTTCTCGTGGGTTATGATCCTTTTCGTTGTTGTTCGTGGAAAGAGGTATTGGTACTGCCGCAACCTTTCCCATCCACGCATCCCAATCGTGTCCCCACGGTGCTTCATCGCAATCTTTCTTGGCTTGGTCATGTTGGTTGTCTTTGGCCTTGCCCCGGTAATATGCATGATAGTCTGTTTGATCCGTCTCATCGTACAGATAGTCGTCGTAGTAGTAGGAACCACAGCAGAAAAACAGAGGTGGAGTCGTGTTTTCGCTACGGTTGTCCGTGTCGTTTTCCGCTTGGTTCCGATTGTGCTCAAAGTGACCCAAGGAAGAACCCCAGCTGGAAATGGGTCGTTCCTGTCTCTTTTGTTGAACCTCTAGTCGTTGTTTGTGGTGTTTGTAAATGGTATAGGCACCAGCCGCACCAGGCCAAAATACCGAAAGCTCCTTGGATACCGCCGCAGCCACCGGAGACAAAACCTTGGTGGCTTTTGTTTCCCTGGTTTTGGGTGTTTCCGTCGTCGTCACCGTATCCTTTGGAGAAGGCTTCTGTTTCATAGCATCTTTACCCTGGTCCCGGTTTGAGGAAGCAGAAAAGTCCTCGAAATCACAAGGTTTTGAATACAATGACCGTTTCGTGGTTGACATGTCGTTGACGTCCTGGTCGGTACTCTTGACAAGGTATTTGAGTGGGGGACTTGTGTCGTGGTCATTGCTGTCTCTAATTCCCTCTTGGACATTCATATCGGGCTGTGTGGGTTGTTCCAGTTTGGCGTTATTATCCGCCATTTGTTGTTGTTGTTGTTGTTCCTCCTGTTTAAACAGGAATGAGGATGTGGGGGATTCATCCGATGAATCTTCCGGGTTGGTTTCGTTCCGTTGGTTTTCCAATTCCTGGACCAAATCTACGACCGTGTGCAGTAAGGCTGGATTCCATGCCTGCGGTTCATCGTCGGGTAGTACCACTGGATCGTGGGACGCCTGGTGTTCGGGTGTTTCAAGGACATTTACGTCGTTCGTGCTATTGTGGGTGTCTTGTTCCTCCAAGTCTGGTTCGTCGTCGTTGTTGTGGTTGTGATTCGGGATTCCAATCTCGCGTGTGGCACGAATCATGGAGGTAAACTCGGGGTCGTGAATGGACGAAAAGGACAGGGAATGGGACACTTCCAAACCAGGAGACAATGGGTCTGGCACAGCACCACCACCACTACATGGTTCCATGGTCGGTTCCGGCTCTTGGGTGGTGGCGTCTCTAGTGTCGGGTCCCTCCTGGCTAGTCGTTTCCATGGTCGTGACCGAGGCACTGGTAGTGGTAGTCAGGGTCGTTATGGCGGTTTGATGCGACCATTCATCCTCTCCCATTCGTCGTTTGGTGTTGGGACTCTTTTTTGTGGGTGAGAAGGACGACGATTGGTAGACAAACTGCAAAGACGAAGAAGACGGACGAGTCGGTGAATCCTCCCAGGAAGACGGGAGAGGAGTGTCGACTCGATTGGAAAATGATTCCATACTCTTCGTACTCGAAGAAGAAGAAGAAGAAGCATGAAACACGGTGACATCGTGGTCAATCGACGCTCCATGGGTTTGCAAAAAGGTTTCTTGCTCGTCAAAGTACTCGGATGCTGCGGTAGTACTACTGCTGTTGGTGGCGCCATTCGGGTCTGTTTCTTGCGGCTCCCATACCAAGACTACGGGATGTTCCTTGGCTTCCCACTGGAACCGATGGCGACGACGACGACGAGTCTTGGTTCGGTCCGTTTGGCACGAAGGTGAATACGGATACGGCGGCTCGCTGGTTTCGTTTTCAGTCTCATGTTGTTGTTCCTCATCGCTTTTCTTCTCCTCCACAGTCGCCATGCTTGTGGGCGACACATCATGCTGCTCCTGTTGGTGGAATAGAGGATTGGTGGTGGGTTGTGGTGGTTGGGGACTAGAAAACGTTGTCGTTTCATCCTCGTGTCGTCGCATCCCAAAAAAATAATCTTCTCGTGCCATGACGGGTCGGATTCGTTGTCTTTGTTGTTGTTGTTGTTGTTGTTGTCCACCACCATCACGTCCAAGGTATCGTGTGGGTTGTGGTGGTTCCTCTAGTGTTGTTGTTGGTGGGTGGGTGGGAGAAGGACTGGAATGGGTGGTGGTCGTCAAGTCTTCACAGGAACAGCAAGAGGAATCCGAGTAACTCATGGAGCACGTGTCATCCGCCGAGGAACTCTGGGGATCTGGGAGGGGAACCGTGCCTGGTGGGGAGCAAAAGGACTGTTTTTCTGGTACGCAGGGTGGTGGTGGTTGTGGGAACGAATGCATCGAATCCTTTTCCCTGCTACTACTGCGATTCGGTTCGGTTTCATTCGTCTTCTTCATGGTTCGCGGCGGCGGCGGTGGGGGTGGCTGGGTAAATGAATTGTCCAGCAAATGTGGTGCTTGCAATTGTGGCAACGGGGGTGGTGGTGCTTGCCACGATCGTTGATGTTGTTGTGGTGGTGGAGAGGACAACGACACGAGCACCATTTGATAATTGGTCGAAAGACGAACTTGAGGAGCCGTCGTTGTTGTCGTCGGCTTGTGGGGAGTGGTGGTCCACGACGAGTGCATCCTTGTGGATGACATGCTCTCTCTTTCTCTCAAGAGTTGCAAGGTTTGGTAGGTACTAGGAGTGGTGGTAGTAGTAGTGGTTGTTGTTGTGGTTGGTTCTCTTGTCTTGGTATTCGGCTTTGACTGTGGGTCATTCGTATCGTCGTCTCACGAGAACAACAACAACAAACAACAAAGCTTGTGTCGTCCACAACAATAGGAGAAACAAGAGGATGAGACTCTTCCACAAGATTGCAGGCGGTGCAGAACGGTTTTTCGGTGACGGAGTCGTGGAACGGCGAAGTGGTTCGAGAGATGGGTTTTCTATCGCTGTGCTTCTTCTTGGCAAGGAATTGGTGGATTGTGTAAAAGAAATAATCGCTGTTCCGTTGCGATGGAATGATAGAAAAATCGTTTCAACGGACTCACTCTACGGTCGTGCGGAATGTACGCAGAGACACACTCTCACAATGTGTTGTTGTTGCATCCATGCCGTGTGACCCGGCAAACGAAAGGTGCGCGATGGATTCTTGTTTGTGGCCATGAGATATGGCGAGAGGAAAGCCACAACGTACTCACCGAAAATTGGGAAGATACCCAGTCCCATGACGAGAATCGTCGTCTCGTTGGGTTGTTTGGGGGGGCTTTTGTAGCTTGCTTGCATGGATGCGTTGGAAGCAGTGGCTGTGTGATGGCGATATAGGTAGTATGTGTCCGGGACTCGTCGTCCGGCGTATTCGTGGTCCCGTATCGCACAAAGGGCCAGGTCCACATTCGGAAGCTGGAAAGATTCGATCGCTTATGGGTCGCACTATGAGAAGAAGATGCGAATTGGAATGGGAAGTGGGAGACGAATGAGACGACCTTCATGCTGGTGGACGACGACGCAAAAGATGTTGTTGTATATTGTGTTGTGGGCTCCTTAAGGACCGAATCGCCCATTGCTCTACTAGGGGAGAGTCTCTCTCTCTCTCTAGAAGAGTAACGACTTGGATACGAGATTCGCAAACACGAGAAACGAGTGGTAGCGACGCTCTCGTTGGGCCAAATTTCGTCATGGTCCGGCCTTGAACAACTGCCCTATAGAATATTGTACTACATCTGTCGTATGAAACTCGTTTTGTCAATGACAAGGTATCTACGAAACCGTTCCACAGGAACAGTGTTGTGAGCCAATAAGGAAATCTTGTCGCTAGAGAAAGGGTGCCCTGGATGGTACCAGCCAGTTGCTAGTGGCTCATTGGTTGATGATCGGACCCATCTGGCACAAGAGTTTGGCGTTTCGGATCGGATCTTTGCTTTTTGTGCGATCATGATGGCGCGTTGTGTTTGGTTCTTTCTGCGTTTTTTCTTGGTACACGTCTGCATTCTTCAGGCGCCAGTTTTTTAGTTCAACAAGTGAAGCCCATCCCCCATCCGCCTCGCATAGACGTTAGACAAAGGCTAAGTAACGTTCTTCGAGCGGACCAATCAAGACCAAATATTCTCCTACTTAGCGACATCATAAGCTAGTATGGTCGTCGGCGGAGTCTAAATAGACAAGATTTTTCTACGGGACTCCTAGCTACTCCTGATGGCCCTACTTGGCGCCATCCCCGCCAAAACAAGTCAGTCGCCTGCAGCCAACAGGTTCCTTAAGCCCACCTCATCTCCTCCGCGATGACCGCACATGATGTTCGGGTGCGTTTTTTGTGTGTTTGTGTTCGATGGATCTGGATGGATGAACAGATTCACAATCCCCAATCTAGTCTCTCTCTCTCTCTCTCTCTCTCTCTCATCCATCATCATCATCATCATCATCTCTCTCTCTCTAGAGAATTGAACTCGTACGCACCGTTTTATTGAACCCGAGACACAGTGGCTGTGGAAACTGAAACCGAGCCAAATTTCTTCTTCTCCCTTGTGCCAACCAAAGACAAAACGCGAAGTGTGGAGCGTGGTGTCATCGTCACAGTCACAGTCTCTCCAACCGAGCATGACCACCGACACAATGGCCGTTCATCCAAAACAAAAACAACAAGAACAACAAGAAGCTGCAGCAGGACTGGACCGATCCAATACGACGACGACGTGTACTACTTCGTTGGAGGATACCTTGCATCATGCCGCACAAGATTTGGAACGAGAATTGGACTTTTTGCGGTCGTCCAATCGTCGTCTCGTGCAACCACAACGGGCACGGAGTGGGAGTTGGATGAGTCTGGAAGACTTGCAATTGGATGAATTGCAACGAGATTTGAATCAAGCCGAACAAGACCTGGAACGATTGCGGTCGTCCAACAACAACACGACGACGGCACTGGACCAGGATCCTCCTGTTCGCATGGTCAATGTGGATCGTATCATGACAAACAAGGAGGAGGAGGAGGAGAAACCGAACGATGCGGAGGAAACTACCGAACAAGAATGTTCACTGGGAGATGATAGCCAAGAGGATAATGACGATGACGACCATTTGGACATTGATGCGTGTCCGACCAATGGCACCTGCACCACCACCACGAGTCAAACAACCCCCACCACGGAAACCATTTCGTTCTTCGAGTCGGAAGCATCCATTGTATTGGTGAAGCATGAAGAAGAAGAAGAAGATGTCACCGACCTGTCCTCGAAGGAATGCCAGAGGAACGCGCCCAACTCGCCACGGTGTTGCAACCCAACCCAAACCAACCAAGTGTCGGATCAACTACGGATGGTGGTAGTTCTTGTGGCGATTCTCGTTGTCGTCTTGTCGGTGGTTCTTTGGAGTAGCCTTGACGTGTCTAGTCCAAATACAACAACATCAACATCGTCTTCCGTCATTTCGAGAAACCGTGGGTCCAACGCGACAAGTCTTGCTGGATTCGACCAAGACTTTCTAGCCTCGTACAACCTCAATCAATCCCGACCATTCTTCCAGAATCGAAAGCAAGAAGAAGAAGACGTACCATCACCATTCGTAACAGGGGTAGAGTTGGAGACTGGTACTTGGATGGACTGTCCTGCCGATTCCGTTTCTCTTCCAAACGAGCGTTCCACCAACACACACGATGCCGTCCGAATACCAGAAACGGCGACACGGTTGGAAATGACTGGCTTCCAAGAACGTACCAATGAACAGGAACAGGATGAAACGCCTTCTTTTCTTGACGACGACGATGATCTGGAGGGGACTCGGGATGACGACGACGACGACGACGACTTTGATTTGACCACGGTGGACGATCCCACGATTGATCAAGCGATTGAACTGCTGGCATTGCCGGCACGGGAAAAACAACTCTGGAGAAATCGATGCAAGGGGAGTCGTCGATGGGGCTTTTCCCGGTGGCGACGACGATGTGGAATGCTGTTACGACCTCACGTAGACGGCTAAGGGAACAATATTCACACTCGCGTTTTTCATAATCGCTAGACATACTTGTCATACACACGGCTACTCTAGAGAGGAAACGATCACCACTCCAACGATAAAAGGTTACTACTCGATCAATCTTGTCAAAAAAGTCTAAGAGAGATGCTCTATTGATAGGTTCGAAAGGATAGAGAACGCGCAGACAACACCCAATCACCACGCTAGTCGAACAGTGAACATGCACCACCGACATTGCACAGCATTTTGTCCGAGGATCCAATCTCTGTCTTGTTGGACTTCATTGCACCGGCCAGGCGAAAACGAGCCGCTTTTCTTCGAGACAGCTCTGCCATGAGTTGTTCGTCACTAAACGCCGACAACTCTGACAATGTTGGCCTGGTCTGGGAGGACACTTGGTCCGTCGTGTCACTGGATGGTCGGTCCGGAAGAGTGACACTCTGCAAGGATTCTCCCGAGACGACCGTATCACCAGCATTCGCACCATTGGGCTTGGCCCGTTTGTTGCTCGGTGTCCATTTCTTTCGACTCTTGGCGACAGCTTCTTCGGTAAAGCTGTGCATGACACACTCAGACTCCCGGTGCATAAGGGGCAACAGAGATCGTCGAATGTTGTCATAAAAATTGGGGTAGTTCAACTCCTCCCGACTGAGGAGCTTCTTGACACGTGCACGTTCTTTGGGTTCCTCAAAGCAGGCGGGACAGTTTTCGTTAATGACGGGTAATTTGGCTTGTTTGGCAAACTCGGTCATGAGGCTTTCGCGACAATAGACCATTGGTCGAATGACCGACAAGTCACCAGCATTAATTTCGTAGTTTGCTTTCATTGTCCGTAGGAAACCATTATGCATTACCGACATGAGAAATGACTCGGCACAATCATCCAAGTGCTGTGCCAGAACCAACTTGTTGCACTTGCTCTGACGTGCCACATTGTAGAGATTGCCCCTTTTCATTCGAGCGCAAAAAGCACACAGCGAGGAGACCATTTTCCCATCCTTTCCCGCCGAAGATGCCCTTGCTACAATATCATCGCGAACGTAGTGATACTTTAAGCCCAGGGTTTGCTCGACATATGGGATCAGCGGAGAGGGGTCAAATGAGGGCGTCATTGGGTCAATGGTGCACACTTCAAGTTCAAACTTTGTGGGCAACTTTTTCTTCAATTCAAGCAAGCAGTGAAGTAAGCTGAGTGAGTCTTTCCCCCCGCTTAGTCCTAGGAGCAGTCTGTCTCCTTCTTGGATCATATCCCATTGGAAGACGGCTTGGGTCACCAACCGCATCAGTTTGGGAGGCGGCTTGACATGTCGACTTCCCTTTTTCTTTGTTGTCGTAGGCGCTTGTTTTCTCTCATCATCAGGTACAACAACTGCATCCACAGAAATGTCCTGTACATCTTTTGATGAAACAGATGGCGCACCTGCCACCTCGCCCTTCCCCCACATGGAATGATCTCGAGGAGCCTTTTTCTTATGAGAAACCACGGTTTCGTGTTCAGGTGTTTTGACTGTTTCGGTTTGTGGCTTTGGTAAGCCCTGCACGAACTCTGCTGCATTCACCCATTCGCCCTTTACAAACACCTCCGCTTGCTCGGACAGTTCACCATCGTCAATTCCTGCTTCAATCTCATCCAGAGAAGCTTCTCCCTGATGATGTTCGCCGTCTCGGAAGGTAAAAATATTGCTTTCTTCATCTTTCTCGACGGCTAATCGGCTAGCGGTATCCTCGACATCCATTTTTCTCTTTCTCCCCGATTGTAATTGCTCAGTAGTAGCTGCTGACGAATAAGGTGCTCTCTCAGTGGAACAAGATTCCGCGTTGAGATAGGGGTTTACCGCACCCAATAGCGGTTCCGAGAAAGAATCCTTGGTCCCACCTCCTAGACCATGCTGCTTAAAGTGCAAAGCACATTCTTTCGGGTAAACGTACCAACGCAACCGTTCCAGGCAATCGTCGTCGCCAAGAACCGAATGGGCATCGACCATTTTTATCGTCTGGGCAATACTTCGCTGGTCGTTCACCGCAGCTTGCAAGATTTTGTCGGCTTGCAACAAGGTGCGATCCAGTACTTCTTTTAGAGACTCTCTCTCCGCAGATTTCTTGACAATGGATGCCGTGGGTGTGTCGTGTCCCCACCGTGAATCAAACGGATCGTAGTGACTCAGCCATCGTCTTTCCTCTCTACCCAGCGGCTTTCCCTGTCTCGCCGCATGTCTCCACTTCAGAACAAGCAACACAACAATGCCATTAGGGAATAGTTAAGGAAAGAAAAGAGCAAAAGGCAGATGAACCGTACCTCGCCAGTTCGATGCTAATGGCGCAAAGACGTGAAAAGCCAAGGGACGTTTGGAAGATAAAAAGATCGAAACAACGGTAGACAGTGAGAAAGAATCAAAGAGTACACAGCAACCTTCTGAAATAAACAAAGATACATACATTGCAACGATATTGACACATGAGCGCCCACGCATGTTTGGAGACCCAAACCAAAGCTTTAACGACGTATTCCACTTCCTCGGAGGTCAACCCCTTAAAGGGCAAGCTCAGCCGGGTATAGCCTGGTCGCAGCAATTCGGCACGTTCTTTGTAGAGAACCAAGGCCTCTTCCACTTGTTGATTGACAGTTTCCCCATCGTCAGTGTTTGCTGGACGATTCAATCCCAACAAGCGTTGCGAGTAGGGTCCACTGCACTGACATCCACCGCGGGTCTGAATGCCAAACAAATCATTTAAAATGGCACAGACATAGTTGAAATGCAAAAAGCGCGGACCCCATCGAACTAGAAAGGAAAAGATTGGTAAATTTTGTTGTTTGTGATCTTGATGGACTGATGAAGAAGGATTCGTCTTATTGTGTCCCAAAAGTACAAGATTGGGAGCATGTTCGCCAAGGTATTGCATTACACGGTAGTGTGTTTGGTGGTCAAATTCTTCAATGGTGGGTGGAAAACGGTCCATGGGTGGAAATGCCAGTGATTGTGGGTTGTCAAGGTTGCTCGATTGTCTATTGCTTTGCGTCCCTTGTTGGTCAGTCTCAACAAGCTGTTGATACATGGCTTCGACGCGTCGTTTGAGCAAGATACAGAGTCCCAATCGCCAAATCCCAGCCACAGGAGGTGTCCCACCTTCGTACCGTTCCACCCGATTGCTCAAGAATCGATGATGCGTATCCGTGACATAAAAGACAGTCCCTCCACCCGACTTGTGAGGAGCATTCGCTTGACTGACCCACGGTTTCTTAACAATCAATACACCTGGTGTCCCCCCTCCACCACCCAAACATTTGTGCGGACTCCAAAACAAGGCATCCAGACCAATATCGTCCTTGTCTGTGTATTGAAACTTGCTCGTGTTCTGGACATCCCGAATGGTTGGGTTCATATTGACGGAGCAGTAGGGAGCAGCCGTGGCATAATCCGCAAACACCAATGCACCATATCTATGGCACAAGGCAGCCACGGCCGACACATCCGTCACCTTTCCAGTAACATTAGAGGCAGCCGAAAAGGCACCCATCAAAAGTCGCGAGGTTTGCTGGTGTTTCGAGGAATACTGTTGTAACAAGTGTTCCAGTGCTTTCAAATCCACTTGTCCAGTTTCTGTACTCTCTGGTACCATGACCACATGACATCCGGATTCTCGCCAAGGAATAAGATTGGAATGATGTTCGTATGGACCCACAAAGACAACCGGCTGGTTGTCACTAATAGGATTGTTTGTCCCAGAAGAGAAGGAGGTGGCAACTGCATGCCGTACACCCAGACAATCAATTAACAACTCGACCGCCGATGTCGCACCATTTCCACTGTCACGAAACAAGGACAACGAGAGGAATGAAATGAACGCGAAGCAAGCGTTAGTCAAGTGTGAGGACGCTATTTGATCCTGAAATCAATTCAAAAAGGTTGCAAGAGATTTCCAGATACAAAATCCATTTACGTACGTGAAAAGGACGACATCCAAACTGGCCTTGCCGGTAATTTTGGCATTGCAAGCTTCGGCAACAAGTTGTCGTGCTTCGGCCACGAGGGCTGTGGACTGCGACCCTGTCCAACTGGTATTCGTATGAGTATTGCCGTACCATGGCAAACATTCTTGTTGCAAATAGCGTTCCAGACTAGCGACGGGACGGTTCGATGCCGTGTGATCACAATAAACCAGAGGAAGCTGTAGTTTTTGTGGTATTTGATGATGCGTGTTTATTTTGGAACCATTCTTGGTGTATGGAGTTGCTTCAAAGGGCGATATAAACGTCGAGTACGACAGAGGCAAGGGCACTGTTGCTTCCTCCTGTGTATCGACTTCCATACCGGAAGCTGTAGCTCCATCGGTGATCCTACCAAATATCATGTCTTGACTCAAGGACGTTCGAAGTTCATGGACAGAGGAAAGGGTGGTGGTTTGCAGCTTTTGCAGAGCCTTGAAATGGTGGCTGCTGTGATTGTGGTTACCCGATTTGTCAATCAAGCGTGGGGTGGGAGCAAGGCTGCCACAAAACTCTCCTTCTGCCAAACTTGTGCCACATTCCAGCGCTTCTCCAGGGATGGCATTTAGGATGCTTCCACCTGCAGACTTGTCCTCCTTAGCTTTCTCAATTCCTGGTGTACTCATGGTATGGCTTGCACAAGGTTCTTTATCTGTTCTCGCCTGCTTCTGTGTGTTTTGATGAATGGTTGGGCGGACGACGCGGTGGGCATAGGGAGCGCACATTAGTCGCTTTTCAATCACTTGAAGCTAGGATGGCTATGAGAAAGGGAGTATGTCCGACTCCCATAGGCTCCTCCAGTACTCAGCAAGACCCTAAAGCTTGTTTCACGTGTTCAAGGTTCAAGAATCTAGCTTCCACATTGCATAACGAAAATAGAGTCTTCCTTGTTTCCGGCATATACAATGCTGACCGCTTCGAAATCCGTATTGTCGGCGAAACCAGTATACAATAATGACCTAGGTGCGTAGCAGTAGCAGCGTTCCATAAAATAACCAGTCTATTTTAACGCTGCCGTACCAACAACGAAGTCACCGGGCAGCGTTACATGTTACATATTACAAAGCTGTGGCTAGCGATGAGCGGATCGAAGGATAAACTGGGCGCCATGAGTTGAGTAGTCGATTTGGGTTTGGCGTTTGGCGGTTGGCGGAGGGACTGGGAGGGCGAACAAGCGAACGCAGGCGAACGCAATTCCGAAAAAAAACTATAGTCTATTTTAACGCTGCCGCACTCACCCGCGCGGAGTGAGCCGACCGACGCGCCGGGCCCGGGAGGGCGAGGACTAACTACCAGTGCGCTGGGCAGCGTGTTAGATAGCTATATTGTAGTGTGCAGAGCGATGAATGACGGGACGCCATGTATTGATCCATGATCGGAGAGAGATGGAAGTAGTGTCGGTGGCAAAGTGTTGTTCGAGGGATGAATAGAAAAGAGAGTGGTCGGAAGGTTGTACAAGGTGGCGCATATCATACAGCGCCTCTACTTCGCGTTGAGCCTGGGCATAAGCTGCGACTTCTTGAGTTTCAGGGTTGGAACCATGGGTGTCTTCGTTGCGTTTAATCCAAAGTTTGTGCAAGTGTGCCCATAGGATCTTGATCGAACCAGAAACAAAGAGAGATCCTCGCAGTTTGGGTGAGTGAAAATCCTGAGAGAGGAGATAAGAATCTTGGAGGCGGACCCAGTAGAGACTGAGGCGGCCGTAAAACATTTGTTTCCATCCAATGATGGTTTGGGAGGTGATGAGTGGTTGGAGATAGTTGGGATAAGATTTGGGAAGAGGAGTATCTGAGAGCCAGTGGAGAAGCGAGTCAGAAAACAGGGTCTGAAGTTGCGGATCGACAGATTGAGTGTCCCAGTGTGAGCGAAGATCGTCCATCATAGGTCCGGTCCAGGAGCGCCGACTAGGGCACCGAAGAAAGTGCTCTGCATCCTCAAGAATTGGAGTAGAGCAAGCCGGGCAATGATCGACATAGTATTCTGCGTATCGGGATTTAAGATTTCCGAGGGGAAGCCATTCGAAGATGAATTTGGATATAAAGTGACGACGGGAGAAAAACGCTCGATTGGCAGTCCCATGAGATGTCCAATCAATCTCATCAAGAACCGTAGGAGTCCACTTGAACTTGTTACAGAGATAATGGCGGATCGTAGGATCGTGGGCAAGATGCCGGAGAACAGATCTATAGTTGGAGTGGATTGTACCTTTGGGAGTTCGCAAAGTGGCAGTAGAGCCAGTGATCAGAGGGGCGTGAGTGTGGGATACCTCGTCTGAATAGACGTATTCAGCTGCTAACGTATCCGCTTCAACGTTGAGCTGGGCTGGTAGAGAAAGAGTATCGAACGGAGCGTAGCGGTCTTGATGTCCCTTGACATGAACCGCGGCTGGCATGGTGGTAAATTGCCGTAGAGAAGAGGTAATACTCTGCTGTAAATCCCAATCCGGATGCATAGTGCTATAAGGGAAGTCCAGAGTCCATTCCAGTCTCTTAGAGATCGTCTTCAGAAGACTTTCGGAATCGGTGTAGATTATTAGGGATGGAGGTAAATTGTAGGCATGATATTCGCACAACCGAATAAGCACACGGAGCAAAGCAAGGAAGCCGTAGCTTTCGGCTCGGAAAGAATTTGAACGGTAGCCAGGTGCGGGGCCATTGAGGCCAAATATACGGGATCCATCGTCGGTGCTGCAGATACAACCAAAAGTGCCAGTGAATTGGGGAGCTGACCCGTCACTACAAGCGACAAGGGAAAGTGTCTCGGAAGTGTTCAAGACAGTGAGAAGGTAGTCCATGTAGCACAGGAGACGAAATCCGTGAAGGAGTTGTCGTTCCCATGTAGGTAAGTCTTTCACAAACAACTCGAATGTGGGTAATCGAGGGGCAGTAGTTGTGTCGGGTGCAGATTGGTAAGGCAGAAGTGTATACCCGACGGCGTTAGGAACGGTCTTACTGGGATTGCAGTTGTAGGAAGCTGTTGTGTTGTCAGTGTCGTCGGTACGAAGGATGAATGTACATACATGCACAATGTGTAACCGTTGTTGTTTGTTCGATACAGCATAGCTTCGCTCGGGACAAGGTATTCTTTCCATAGTCGGTGTGTATTGGGACCCGTCACGAGCCATTTACCAAGGGGAGTTTCCAGAGTGAGGCCACGAAACGAAAGCGTCGTGAATTGCTCTAAGAGTTTTTGCCATAGAGTCCAAGCACAAGTGCTAGGTCTCTCTTGATACGGGCGTAACCCTTTCTCAGTAGAAGTTGACGGAGCCAGTCCCTGTAGTGCAAAGGATTCGACCAAGTCTCCTTTTGGGTTTGTGATGTCGCTCAGGAGTGTTACGCCGAGGTACAAACGGCAAGCGTTCACAAGTTGTAGTTCCAAATCCGTAAAAATCCCTGTAATCGCCTTATCCATAAGAAATTTGTCATTGGTGCGTTGTAGTTGAGGGATGAAGTCGTTTGACAGCTCAATTCCACCATCAATTTTTGCAAGAAACTCGCGTACTTGAGGCAGCCACACCATTGGTTCCAAATAGGGAAGGGATGGATGAGGGTTCGATAGAATGGAAAAACTAGTACCGGCAAGGCATTGGCCCCAGGACACAGTTATCTGAGACAAATCAGAAGCAACGCCAGGTGACCGAAGGCAAGCAAGAAAAGTATAAATCTGGGAAATGCTTCGTTCGGTAGATAGAGTTCGCAGTCCCAAGCCACCATATTCCGTAGGACCATACACTACGGCGTTCGGCATGTTACGGTTGTAGCCATATTTGGGGAGGAAGGCAGATTTGAACAGCCGTTTTAGTTTGTCACAGTTCTCGTTGGAGATTGTGGAGGAGGGAAATGGATAGGTAATGCTGGGCAGGTAGATTGAGTGGTAGTATGCCCAAGCGTCGCGTTTAGTAAACGGACTTCGGGCCATGACCTGTGCATGTGCTCTATTTTTCTTTTGCAAGGCTTCATAGAGACTCTTGTTTGTGGAGGCGGGAGCTTTTTGTACTCCGAGAGTCTTGTGACTAGCAAATGCGGACAATTGTCTCAGAGCTTGTGGCTGTTCCGATGGTGTAAATTGAATTGTAATTGATGGGCCGAAGCTTCCAGCAGTAGGAGTGGCAAGGCCATCCATGGTAAACGTGTAATGTAGGAAATGGTAGGAGCATTTGCGGTTATTCAGAGCACCTCCTGATAGTCCAAGAATAGAATTCCACCTCCGGGCGTCAGATGTAGCTCGATCAATATAGTGTTCCAATGGGGCTGGAGTTGGTAGGTGAAAGTCATTCACGCTACCCCTTGTATCGTCAACGAAACCGACCATGAAAACTTTGGTGGTTAGTTTGCAATCCGGTGAGCTGAACAAGGCGCCGTATGCCGACTCGTCGTACGTTTCAAAGAGCATGGTACTGATGACACACCAAAGAGCAGGAGAGTTTCCTGCTCCTTGTCCAGAGCCGTATATTGGATACAGGAGACAGTGCTTGTAGTGGCGTTCCGAGACGCCTAACTGGGTTTTGAGGTAATACTTGGCCTCTTCAAGGGTCCGAGCATTGATGAATGCGATGGAACGATGTTGCCCAAAACTGCGGGATACCAAGCTCCCGAGGTTCATAGTAATCCGATCGTAGCAAGCAGTGGCGTCATAGTCTAGATGCACCAAGGGTCTCTTGCTTGCCCAAGAAATCTCATACTGGAGTTCTTCAATCAACGTCGGTATTACAGCGTCTCGACCAAGGACACCTCCAAATTGGGTTGGGTGAAGCAGTTGTTTATTGGTGCTCTGACGAATAAGGTCACGCCATTTGATTGCAAGGATGAGGTTGTAGTCTTGTTCATATAAATGAATGACTCGTAACCTGTTAATCTTGTAGTTGTCAGGTTCTTTTAGAATCATAACGTTGACCACATGCTGCCATCGTTCATAAGAATGTGGATTCGTAATTGCCACGTTGATAAGATCGACTTGCCATTCGATAAGGGTCGTCCTCATATGTTCCAGCTCACGTCCTTCAGGTGACATGGGATCAAGGTCATGTCCATTGATGAGTGCTTTACTGTGGCTCAAATGAAAACCAGATGGTGATGTAGAGGTAGATTCAGGCCAGCTTCGTATTTTGCCAACCCATTCAGCCTGACTGATTGTTGATTTGATAGAGTCGAGTTCCGTTCTTGCCTTCATATGTTTGACGAGACTCTGCGACAGGTCATCCAATTCTTCGCTTTGCCAGGTCCCTTCCAGAATCAATTCCGAGGTATGCGTTGAAGCTCCCCAATCGACCCATTCTGAGAATGGTGGGGTTGTAGGAAAGGTGTTACTTGCTTGGCCAAAATGCCGTTGGTTCCTCTGCAGCAGCCGTTCTTCAATTTTGGCAGGCGTATCAATCGTAATCCAGTCCTGATTCGATTCGTATTCTGTAGTGCTTGGGTCCGTCGGAACTGTCAGTCTTGTAATGCCCGCTCTCTCTTGGCCACGACATTGTCGTAATTTTTGATACATCTGCTTGGTTTGCTCTGCGGCTAGGCGATGTCGGATTGCTTTGGCTGTAGAATGGTCTCCAGATTGTTCGGCGGATTGAAGTTTCTCCTTTTGTTCATTTACTCGTCTATTGATTGCCGTCTTCGTTATCTCTGTAATCTGTCGTTGAAACGATCGAAGTTGAGTTTGACATTCTTCTAGAGTGTCCGGAATCGAGAATTCTATCCCTTTGTCGAGGCAGTGTTGTATCCCTTCTGCGTATGATCTTCGCAATCGATATTGCGAGATTGCTTTGAGCAAAATGTTCTTCTTCACCCGTAGTTCGGCCAGTGCTTTCACGTATGCTGTATTCGTAGGCTTTTTCTTGCATCGTTTGGCAGCAGCCTTACCGCTACGTTGGAAATCTCGGTCCAGTTGCTCTGCTATCAATGGGTCCCATGAATCTTTTAGAGCGCTAAGACGAGCTCCAAAGTTGTGTTGGGTCAAGAAGTGATACTTTTGATGTATATATGTCCGGTTAGCACTCTTGTCTTTGCTTGTGAACTCGCGTGTCGCTATTGGACCTAGTGGTTGGGTCTCATTCCCGAAAAGAAGGGTAGTATCAAAGTCGACCATAAAACTGCGGTGGTCTCCTTTAGTTCTGTGACCGAACGGTTCATAGCAACCCCGTTGTGCAGCGTTAGAGATCCAATCAGAGCATAACACGTAGTCGATTCGTTTCGAGCCATTCACATGAGTTGCAAAATTTGTACGTCCTGTTAGTCTCAGCATAAGATCGCAGAGGTGACAATCGGAACAGAGTTTTGAGATGTTTTCGGACACATCACTCAAGGCTTCGTTGAAATCACCGAACAACAGTATACCCGAGTTCTTTTCTTGTTGTTCCTTGATGAAGAGTATTAGGTCTGTAATGAATGCAGTCCGTGGTGACTCGTATCGGTTTGTTTGCTGTAGCATGCTTGTTTGTTGGGCTGTTGTAGTGAACAATTTCCTGCGGTTTGTTGTTTCGTCTACCAGGCTTTGTTTGCATGTCTGATAAGCTGAAATCGCGGTGATTGTTCGATGGTTTCTGCAAGATAAAATCTGATAGCTCCATCGACCAAGGTCATCCGAGCCTTGTTTTACAATACGCCCCGTTGCGTTTCCCTGAGATGCAATTAACGTCCCTCCTGGTTTGTAGAATGAATTACGAGGGGATGAGATGGAAGAGCTGCCGAACGACATTCTTGAGTGTTCAAATTGACGCCTTGTTGTGGAATGTAGAATGTTTCTTGCTCTTGGGTTAGTGGTGTCGATATTGATTTCAAAATTGCCCCACATATCAACATCCAGTTGGTACATTTCTTCACAAAATTCGGAGAAGTCGCCTCCGTCTGCTTGTATATTGAAGCCATTGGTGTTTGCACCGAAGAGTCGGAAGGTGTTGTCCGGTTTTTCTTGAGGTAGTCTAGATCCAATGAAGCCGTTGCTAGCCAGGTTACGGTGTACGTTCAACTGAGTTGGGGACGGATTTTCGGTGTGTTGTTCTTGGCTGGTGTCACTAGAGTTTCCAGGGTTGTTGTTTGGTGTTGTATCATTGTGGTTTTGTGTTGTGTCGTTGTCGTTCGCGACCGGTACTACAGAGTTGGTCGTATTTGTGCTATCGGTTTGGTGTGTATCAGGTTCTGTGTCGTTTGTATCAAAGTCATAAGGCAAGTAGGAGTTGTCGTTGTATCTTAGTAAATTGTTAACGTTCGGAGTGAAACTATCCATCATGACTGATGTGGCTCAAATTGGGCAAGGACGTATCCGATGGCAGGGATGCGGCTTCTTGCACCATGCTCACGTCAACTGGGGACGTGGCCTGTTGGTCGGAACTTTCCATAGACTGCTCTTGAATGGCGTCTTCGTTCCTGCTAGTTGTCCGCTCATTTGTAGAGACGGACGAATTGGTTGTAGAGTCGGAATTCGGGAGATTTCCCATTTCTTGAATCATAGTCCTGATCACTTCTCGGATGTCTGGGGCAGGTGGCGGTGGTGGCTGGACGCTTTCGGTGGAACTCTGTTTCTGAATCTCAATAAGTTGTGCGAATTTTGATTTTAGTTCAGCCATCTCATCAATCAGACGATCATGGCTGTTACGGAGTCTATCATATTCTTCTTGACTCACTTGACTGGGTGTTGTTGTCGTACTGGATGCAACTACAGTCTCAATAGGCAGGGGAGTAGTCCATGCTTATGTAGCTGGGCGCGAGTTAATCGTCGGGGCACATCGTAGCACTGTTTCCGATTCTTCTTCAGTATCATCTTCTACAGTGTAGACCGATGTACACGCTGAAAGGTAAGTTTCAAAGGATCCGTCGTCGGTAGAATCGTCTTCCTCTTCGTCAAAGCCTGCGTTGAGTCTTGGGTTTCTGAAAGCCAAGCCTGGTTCATGATCGTATGGTGATTCCGGTAGTCCTTGTTCATGCGTCGCTTGATATACCACATTTGAAAGACTGTCTCGGATAAGGTTGATGACAAGGCGAAAATCTTCGATGGTAGTATGGATATTCCAGCGGCCTAGTGTTTCTGAGTCTCTGTGAAGAGCCACCATGTGAACGCCTTCCATATCGAGAAGATGCGGTTCTAGGTACCACATAACTTCATGGCTCACGCCTGTGATTGGAACCACGCAAATTTGCTGCAGAAAGTTGTTTTGGCTGATCAACGCGCAAGTGTAGACAGCGCTGTTGGGAGTATGACGAATCTTGTGAAATACAAAACTCGCGTCGTCGGTGTAGGACTGTTGCATGAGACGGATTAGAGTACGAGCATCCTTCTGTTGGCATTGGACATCAAAAGCTCTCGTAGAGATACGCCTTCCGTGACGGTTTATTGTGAATGGTGAAGCAAGGCCGCATGTGAACTTGGGGATCTTCTTTTTCTCTATGCCAGTTACTTGGCAGATACGAGACTTGACGAGTTCGGTCATTTGATCGCTAAGAATATTGCTTGGGTTGAACCCAACGAAAAAGCCTAGGTTGGAGATGTGCACGTCGTCTTCTGTCCACTGATGGACGTTCATTCGAGCTCGGATTTTAGAGAGAAGAGAAGCGATTGCCGTATGACGTCTGATTTCCCCGATGGGAATCTTGGAAGTGATTCGATGAATAACGATATAAATAGGCGTGCGATGTTTAATCTTGTTGCCCTTCGAGTAGTGGAGGTTGAAACTCCGCTTATACTCGTTGTAGTTCTTGATAGAGTCTAGGCGTTTCTTCTTCATCATTTCTCCGTTGTTGTTCCAGAGCTTGACTTCGGGATAAACTTGAGTGATTGTCTGTAGAATAGCGTAGTGGTGGGTTACGACTTCGTTTTCTTTACCTTGTTTCGGACGGAACAGAAACTTAACCGTATATTCGCGTTCTTCGCCTTCATACGACGTCGGATGGTTATCAGCTTGTTGAGTTTCGAAGGATGCGTTGTCAATTGGAGCGTTGTCTTGAGGAGGCGGTTCTGCCATGGTGAAACCGCGTTGCAGAGGCTTAGAGCCGCTTCTCTACGTAGATCTAGTACTTAAACACCGTAGAACCAATGCTATCAACTTTTCGCGCGCAAATCAAGGCTTTCAAAATCGTTCGATCTTGAAATTATAGGCGAACGCAATTCCGAAATTACGTTGGAGACGAGATGAGCGACCGACTGACCTCTCGTCACTCGTCACTCGTCACGCCGATGATGTGTTTTGTAGAAGTATTGATGGCCACAGCGACCATCCAGTACTAGTCTACGTATATTTACGTATGTAAAGAAATGTACCAGCTACGTATGTAGGGCATGGAATTTGGAATCTTTCTACTTCCGATACAGGAAGACTATGGCTTAGTTGCGAAAACTACCCGTCGTCACAAAGGAGATTTCAAGTTTTTGAGTGAAACAAAGTACTCCATTGGCTTGGGCTCAATTTGGCTCAAGGACCAGTATTCCGATGATGGCTATAAAACCAACATGGCAAGGGTTGTGGATACAGTGAAAGGTCTACTGTTGATCGCAGCCTCTTGTTTCCATACTTCGAGTCATCAGAATGTCTACAATAGCTACTGTTCACCTTCCGACACAATGGTGGAATCGTGGGATGACTCATGTGTTTGTTTTCTTTTGCATGGTCATTTATCTTTGACTCCGAGCCACTGGGACCAAATCCATCATTTTTGTCTCCCACTTTACCATTCCGTGGTGGCAATCCACATACTTTGAGTCCGGGAGATCCTTGGCCCCGACGAGAAACAAGAGTGTTTCTGGTAGCTAATGTACGAGGTATCAACCTTCTCTGCCTACTCCCAGTGTCATGTATAGCTATAGTGTCTGCCTTGTTCATGTATTGCTATTTCCATCAGTTGCCAGTAGATGAATCCTCATCAATCAACATGGCTAGTTTAAACCCTACAGGGAAGCAAAGAGTCCGGCTAACCGTAGAACAGTTCTAAATTGGACTGCACTGTTGTATCATTCGACACTTACGCCATACCCCATACATCTCCATGGTTGGTTGTTGATCCACTGGTGGCATGGGTGGTGCTGGCAAGGGATCCTGCCGGATGTGCCTCTTTCCTGGGGCATCCTCAAATCGACCTTTAAATGGTATGGGCTCTGATTTTTCATCCTTTCCCTTTTCTGTTCTACAAAATGTAGTAACAACCACAAGAGAGACAGTCTGTATCATCTACGGTAAGTTACTCTATTGCCAGCAACCGTTTGATTGCATTGCTCTAGCTAGTAGGCACTCGTAGACACAACTAGATATGGTCTGTTGCAGTTAGTATGATTCCATTGCCGAATCTGGTCTGTACGTAGCTAGCCTACCAGAAATTCTGATGGCCAGTCGGCCAACATAATTTTCAAGACGCGGATCATTGTCAATTACTACGGAGCTACCGACGTCGACTATTTCTAGTTTCTAGTGTCTAGTCTACCGCTGTCCTCATGGTGAGGACAAGTATACCCCAGTACATTTTCCTACGCAAAGGAAAATCACTCAATTTTCAAAGTGGTTTTCAAGGCTTGGGGTAAAAATTCTCTACAGGAAATCGAATATGAGGAATTTTTTATATGTTCAGTGGTCGAATCGGCCAAACTTTTTAAAGAAAAATTTATGTTCCAGATTTGAATTTCTGGTACTCCTAGGCTTTCTACGTAGGGTACCCGGAGGTAGACTAGACACTAGTCATCGCAAAATTGTCGGCCAAATGGCCATCAGAAGGCGCGACTTTACCGCGACTTGGCCAACAAAACCGAGGTAATGGGCATAAGGCATAAGGATATCTATTTTATCGGGCATCGGACAAAATTTGTAGAGGTGGCTCCAGCGGTAAGCGGACGCGAAGCTCCAGCGCTGGAGCTCCAGCGCTGGAGAAACTCCAGCAGAGATTTTCTGTTGCTGGAAAGGTAAGCAGGTAAGCGCTACATTGGTCTCTGACTGTTGCATGTCATTCATTTGCTCCGCACTGGTCATGACTGACCCTATGCCATTCATTTGCTCCACACTGCCTTCCACAATGTCTGATTGCAATGATAATGATGACTCATCAAAGGTGGAAGAGCATCATGTGGAAGATGAAAGTAAGTCAAGATCCCAACATTTGGTGCCTAGCAAGAAAATATCTTGCATTGCCTGCGACTGCTGCCTCTTCCGAAAGGTCGTTCAGTATTGCAGGACTGATCACATCTGCGAAACAAGCATCACTGGACCCTTCCACCGTTACAGATTTACCTTTTTTACGTGAAAATTGGGAACATGTGTTCTCACCACAAGATAGATTCACTAGCTTCTAGGAGTAGCTAAGTATTTTCATCATGGTAGCACAGGTAGTCTTTTCTCCAGCGCACGCGCTTACCTAGCTCCAGCAGAGACGTCTCCAGCGCTTACCTAGCTCCAGCAGAGATGAGCTGTTGCTGGAGCCACCTCTAAAAATTTGGTCAATTGACCGATGCCCTTTGGCTCTTTTGCATTTTGATGCTTGCCCAGCATCTCAATCGGTATCATATCAAACCCAGAGGTGCTCATAATACCTTATACCGATTACCGATGGTTATTGTTGCATCTTTTTACACTGATAGCGAGGGTCATTGCATTTTACATAAGAGTCATAAAAGTCACAAAGAGCCATGTTCTTCATTACTCATAAGAGTGCAGAGTGCACCATGCACCACGAGAACCATCAACTGCGTGTCACGACTCACGACGAGAAAGCAACAACTTTGCTCCATCAGCTCTGTGATTTTTACATACGGAGTTCGCATATTTCATTGTGCATTCCCAGATTTTCAGATGCCGGTTGGCATCAATCTTCACTTCTGACGACTGCCGCATTCGGAGCTCCGCAATTCGGTGCATATCATTGAATCATACAACTCTCTATCTGCAAGTCGATGATGGTTTTATGGTGGTCATATCACTCGGTACTGGAACATCATGGTGCCTCCTACTATACTTGTTCCGAAACTTGTCAACGATGTCGGTTTCTCCCGTGGCTTACTGCCGTCTGTCATGAACTTGGATCAACTCTCCAAACACAAACTTCGATGGTTGATCCTCTCATAAAATCCTTTGGTTCTTTTGCATTTTGATGCTTGCCCAGCATCTCAATCGGTATCATATCAAACCCAGAGGTGCTCATAATACCTTATACCGATTACCGATGGTTATTGTTGCATCTTTTTACACTGATAGCGAGGGTCATTGCATTTTACATAAGAGTCATAAAAGTCACAAAGAGCCATGTTCTTCATTACTCATAAGAGTGCAGAGTGCACCATGCACCACGAGAACCATCAACTGCGTGTCACGACTCACGACGAGAAAGCAACAACTTTGCTCCATCAGCTCTGTGATTTTTACATACGGAGTTCGCATATTTCATTGTGCATTCCCAGATTTTCAGATGCCGGTTGGCATCAATCTTCACTTCTGACGACTGCCGCATTCGGAGCTCCGCAATTCGGTGCATATCATTGAATCATACAACTCTCTATCTGCAAGTCGATGATGGTTTTATGGTGGTCATATCACTCGGTACTGGAACATCATGGTGCCTCCTACTATACTTGTTCCGAAACTTGTCAACGATGTCGGTTTCTCCCGTGGCTTACTGCCGTCTGTCATGAACTTGGATCAACTCTCCAAACACAAACTTCGATGGTTGATCCTCTCATAAAATCCTTTGGTTCTTTTGCATTTTGATGCTTGCCCAGCGTCTCAATCGGTTTCATATCAAACCCAGAGGTGCTGATAATACCTGATACCGATTACCGATGGTTATTGTTGCATCTTTTTACACTGATAGCGAGGGTCATTGCATTTTACATAAGAGTCATAAAAGTCACAAAGAGCCACGTTCTTCATTACTCATAAGAGTGCAGAGTGCACCATGCACCACGAGAACCATCAACTGCGTGTCACGACTCACGACGAGAAAGCAACAACTTTGCTCCATCAGCTCTGTGATTTTTACATTCGGAGTTCGCATATTTCATTGTGCATTCCCAGATTTCAGATGCCGGTTGGCATCAATCTTCACTTTTGATGACTGCCGCATTCGGAGCTCCGTAATTCGGTGCATATCATTGAATCATACAACTCTCTATCTGCAAGTCGATGATGGTTTTATGGTGGTCATATCACTCGGTACTGGAACATCATGGTGCCTCCTACTATACTTGTTCCGAAACTTGTCAACGATGTCGGTTTCTCCCGTGGCTTACTGCCGTCTGTCTGTCATGAACTTGGATCAACTCTCCAAACACAAACTTCGATGGTTGATCCTCTCATAAAATCCTTTGGTTCTTTTGCATTTTGATGCTTGCCCAGCATCTCAATCGGTATCATGTCAAACCCAGAGGTGCTCATAATACCTTATACCGATTACCGATGAAAATTGTTGCATCTTTTTTACACTGATAGCGAGGGTCATTGCATTTTACATGAGAGTCGTAAAAGTCACAAAGAGCCATGTTCTTCATTACTCATAAGAGTGCAGAGTGCACCATGCACCATGAGAACCATCAACTGCGTGTCACGACTCACGACGAGAAAGCAACAACTTTGCTCCATCAGCTCTGTGATTTTTACATTCGGAGTTCGCATATTTCATTGTGCTCCCATCTGCATCGAGCAAGCTATATCGGATTTTGAGTGAGACACCGGCCGAGTAATCAGAAAACCACTGGTTCAAGCACCATGAAGTTGTCAACTGCCGTCGTCTTTCTTGCTGCGACTATCAACAAGAATGCCGCCGTGGAAGGCAGTACGCATATGGTGTTTCCCGCTCCAGAATCGGATCCAAGCTACCAGGTAAGATAAGTCAGCAAACGTTGTTTCACCACACTTTGACCTTCGAACAGATCAAACTAATCATTATGTGCACAGAAATGTCGCTTCGACTATCCAAGAGAACACCGTTTCGCCTGCCAAAATCCGGACTATCCGAATTGCGAAGGTTCGAAACGCGGAGTTTCGTTGGGAAGGTGCTTTGCGCGGCCTCCTCTCGAGACACTTGCTGTCGATCCTAGGTACCAGAGATGCGGACGGGACTTTGGGAACGCTAAATTTGGGAATGAATGTCAGGATCCTGACTACCCTGACTGCGTTCAGGGCTTTTGCTATGCAAGGTCAACGAATCCCATGCCTCTAGATCCTGAAGCTCCCCGACCTGATCCCAGTGGACAGGACTGTAATACAGACTACACCGGTCAGGACAACAGTCGTCACTGTCAAGACCCCAACTATCCTATTTGCGAAGGTCGCATCTCTGGGAAGCAGTGGGGCAAGTGCTTGTCCAAGTCCACTGATGGAATTAAACTCTTGGATGACCTCGCAGTGAAAGCAGGTGTTGTGTACGAGCACGAAATGATCATTTCCCATAATGACAGCGACCCAAAACTTACGGTCCATGAAGGTGATGAAATCGCTGGCGTGGAGACTTGGAGTGATGCCTTTCACTTTTGTTTGGCAAAAGGCCGAAGGCTCCCATACCGCTACGAGTGGTGCAATGGAAAATGGAATCGGTATGTTGGCAGGGATGTTTGGGGAGGGCTTGTGCCAGGACCCGAGCACAAGTGGACTGCCGTTGTGGATAACTACAATCTAGGCACGCTGCTTCAGCTTGCAGACACTGTTTCTGCGAACGGCGTTAGCGAAGTCTGCAAGACGTACCTTCCCGGCCCAGCTGTATACCGAGAGAAAAAGCTCTTTGATCCCTTCTGTAAGAAACCGGATAGTTGCGATGGCAAGGAATGTTCGTTTGAATGTCCAGCCGATGCGAAGGTGGGCTTCTACCCTGATCCCAATGACTGCCAAGCCGTTTGCTACTGTTCTGGATCTGAGAGTGGTTCGTTTTGGGAAAAGGTAACAGAAGATGAGACAGAAGTTTGGGATCCATGGTGTGAAGGCTCTAGGCGTCTTGACCGAGACAACGTGCCCTTGGGGTAGGTATCTCACGAGCTGTGAGAGTATAGTGTCGTGGTCGTTTTGTGAACATTCTTCTAACTCATTTTTTATTTTGTACACCACCAGAGGTATGAACGGAGGTTGCAAGAACAAAGAGTTCTATGTGAATGATAAGAGCTACTGCAATGGCAATTCCAACGAGCAGAGGGAGCTGTCGTCGTTGCGTGATAAAGATCTCATTGACCCAGGCTACCAGCCATCCATTGATACTGTCATGTGTGTGAAATCCGCAAAATTTTATCCGTCCGAACTGAACCCCACCTGCGCTGCTGCTTGGGGTGATCCCCGTAAGTTCACGTGTTTTCTTGAAGTGTAGCAATCAAAACCACACGACAAGAGATGGATATTTTTCATTTCGGCGAACTGGTCATCTTACCTCCTCGTTTTATGTCAGATATTGTTACCTATGATGGGCTTCGTTACAGCTGCCAAGGACAGGGCGATCATATCCTTGCAAAATCTCTTGACTCGGGCTTTGAATTGCAAGGAAAGTTCAAGAAGCCTTTCGACAATTCGATCAAAGGCGTGACGGTTATGACTGGATTCCATTTGAGAACTGGAAATCCCAATGAACCCGATGTTGAGTTTGATATCAGTACCTTGCGCCGTAAATGGTGGATTGGCGGACAGTCGGTAAGTCACCTCCTGGTTGACAATAAACAAAACCCAGGCAGTGTTCCTAACTTTTTTGTTCTTCTTTTCAATCAAAGAACGACGGGATTGATAGGAACTATGGTCAACTTGGCACCCAAACTACTGGTACACCACATCTCCACTACTTTGTCTCCCGCGGTGTTCGCATGTTTTACTATCCAGAGTCCCGGATTCAGCTGAAGATAACCTACAATTTCCATAGCCGCGATAGACTTGGACGCTACATCAACATTGAATTGTGTCTCCCCGATGAACTCAAGAAAGAGCGTATAATTGGGTTATTTGGTTCTCCGGATGCCATCAGTGAGAATGATTGGATGGACGTGGCCGCAGCTACACTTCCCATCACCGATACAAAGTGGGAGGAAGCATTCAACTACTGTAAGGGAAATTGGTGTATCGAAGATGAAAACCAAAACAGATTCCATAACAAGTTCACCTGCGACTATGAGTATGACCCTACTCTTGAGAACTTAATCAAGAATTTGGACCAAACCTCTCCGTTGTATGGCATTTGTGGAAGTGATCTCGAATGTATCATGGACGGACTGGCAGGTGGTTTGGAAGTTGCAGCGCAGACCGAGCGACAGCAGAGTGAGATGAACAATACTGAAACGCTGGTGGAGACACCGGAGGAACCAGAAGAAGAGAAGGTGGAGGAGGAGGAACAGAAAAGGTGTCGGGAGGAGGAAGAACAGAAGCTAGAACACAAGCTTGAACCTACGAGCAACAAAGGAAGCGGCAGTGGTGATCCTCATTTCAAGACGGTAAGCTGATATTTGTTTACTCATTGCATATCTGCTGGCTCTGACACAGCCCTGACAAACTTTCTTATTGTACTGTAACGTGTCCAGTGGACTGGCGACAAATTCGACTATCACGGGGAGTGTGATCTTGTATTAGTCGATAACCCCTCTTTCAACAATGGACAAGGAATGAAGCTTCACATCCGCACAAGGCGCGTTCGATATTTTTCTTTTATCGAGAAGATTGCTCTTCAGATTGGCACTGATGTCTTGGAGTTCGCCAACGATGCGGAGAAGTTTTTGATCAATGGGGAAATGGCTGAACCCAACAAGATATACCACAAAACCATGCTTGGTGGTTTTCTGGTGCGCCGTGATCCTAATGCTCTTTCGGTTCGCCTCCGGGACGGAAGTGGCCCCCACAAACGTATGGGCGCTGCCAAGATCGACTTTCATACTCGCAAAAATGGTTTCCCTGCTGTAATCGTAGATGGTGGAAGCAGTGACATATTCCAGGGCAGCTTGGGTCTTTTGGGTGAATGGAGTACAGGCAAAAAGGTTGGCCGAGACGGCAAGACAGAGTTTATTGTCAACGGCCCCACCGACGAAGATGGTGCCACTGCATTTGCCTTGGAATGGCAGGTTCGTGAGAGCGAGCCCATGTTGTTCCACGATTCTCGCTTTCCTCAGTTCCCATACACTTGTACTCCCCCTGCGAAGCGATCAGGACGATTGGGAGACTCTGCGCTCCGCAAGGAAGCCGAGGAAGCCTGCTCGCATTGGAAGGCGGATAAGGATGATTGTATCTTCGACGTGATTGCAACCCGAGATGTGTTGGTTGCTGAAGAAGGGCATATTGTACATGTGGAATGAGGCAATGTGAGAAATGAACGGATGAAAGGATGAGATCACCTTCGAGTTGACCTTCTTTCTGCACAAGACCCCAAGTACATGTTAACTCTTGAATTTGTTTGAATTTAGCTCGAGTTTCTTTATCTAGCTTAGCATTCAACGACATTTTCACTCACAATGCGAAACGAGTTGTCTGGACTGTTTGGTTAGGCCAATGACTGAGCCTCCTGAATTTGGTCAGGTGTGTTTCCGAAGGAGTTTCAATTATGGCTGTGGTAGTTCTCTGGGATTGTCGTGTCACCATCAGTATTTTGGCGGTGCTGGTCCTGTTTCATTCCTCCGCGGCCGTCCGTTTCGTCCCCTCGGTTTCGGGTGTGGTGCTGGTTGGGCTGTGTTGCCATTCCGTTTGCTCTGCTGGTGTTGGGAGGAGGATGCCGCCGTGACTTTGCCTTTCCCTTTGGATCACGTTTGCCTTTGGGGTTAGAGCTCCTCTAGTAGCTAGTAGTACAAGCAGCTCTACATTTGCATGACCCAAAGCTTGTTTCACGTGTTCGAGGGTCGAGCCTCGACATGCAGTACGAACATGGAATCTTCCTTGTTTCCGGCGTATACAACGCTAACCGCTTCGCGATCCGAATCGTCGGGGAAACCAGTAGGACTGTTTCGGTGTCTTTTACCTGGAGCACCATTGTGGTGCTTGAGAAATTGAATCCCCGAGTAAAAGGCGTCCTGTTCTCTAGAATTATCGTGGTCGAACCCGAGTCTTGCTTTTGTACCTGCAGATTGGGAGTTGGCTCCGCCAGAAACCAGTAGTCTGGAAGATCCCCTGCTCCAATAGCCTTGCTCAATGTATACAGGGTTGCTTGGATTTGTAGTAGCCGATGCAGAAGTACTGGACGTACTTGTTGTGTTTGCATTGGTCGCATTGGTGTTGGTTGAATTGGAAAGTTCCAAGCAGGTTTGGAGACGCCGTGGTGGCAAGGTAAAGTTTACCGCTTGTGTGTAATTGACCTCAAATCCCAAATCCTCCAAGACGGCAATGGTAATGTTGGAAAAGGTATTTTTGCGACCCAACATTCCCGTCATGAGTTCCTGAAACAGGCAACGTTCATCAAAATGACCGTGCGCCACCCCAATGCCACCATCTTGTTCAATAGGGAGGGTAATATTCGTATCGTTGAGTGCAATGGAGGCGCCGCTGTCGACCAAGAGTTGGCGATACGCAAAATTCCCATTGTCACCCTGGTATCCCTGCTCCGGATGCCATCGATCGTACAAGTGGTTGTGTCGAAACAGAGTGCCAATGCCTGAAAACAAGTGACGACAAGTCATAGTAAAAAGAGCAGATCAATCCGTCTGTCAGGATTCTGTTTTTTTGCCAGGAACACATGAATGGTCTATTGACACTTGGGTCGTACCTAATATATGACCAAGTTCATGCATGACGACATGATCCATGTTTCCGAGCCGGATCATGTTGGGAATATCGTCCAAATCAAAATGCATAATTCCCGTAAAGGCTTGGACTGGGGTACGGCCATTCACTACTGTGGTAGTGGTATTGGTTCGTTTCGTGGTTTGTCCCGGAGCGGCATAGGCCAACGTTCCTCGTTGTCCATCCACCGCCTTGATGACGACTTCGACGTACAAATCTCGCACACGCAATCCATCTCGAGTGAAATGCGTCCGTTTCCCAGCTCCACCTAGAATGACCGATTCCCATTGCCGCTTGGCCCGAATGAGGGATTCTTCAGAGGCTTGCAACAGGCCATGGGCTTGTAAAAATCCACTGGGATCGACCAGGTCCAGACACATGTGGAAGCGTTGAGGATTCTTTTTGGGATTGGGACAGAGTTTGGTACCACGAGGTCGCATGGGACGTGTTTGTCCATATCGATTGACATGAAAACACCGATTGCCAGAGGAATATCGAAAATTCCCACCCGAAGCAACGACGGTGCCATTGACATTTTTGGGGCCCGACACGGTCACGGTAAAACGTCCATTGCCCTGTCGTCCACAACAAATGCCGTCGCCCCAGGCATCTGTCATGCGGAAACAAAAGCGTCCTGGACCAATGCGTCGCTGGAATGTTGGCGACGATCCATGCAAAACCACCTTGCCCTTGCGGTTTGTCAGCGTCCAGTTGGTATCTCCATTGTAGTGCCGGTCTTTGACAATGTCCACTTGAACGGTTCGTGGAACGACCCGAAATGCTATAGATGCAATTGTAGTGAGAAACAATATTTCAGGTTCCACGAATGCCATAGTAGCCGATCCATCACACATGTAATGCTCTCCTTGTTCCTTACCTTCTGACGATGCTCCCATTACACATGTCATGGATGCCACGAAAAGTGCGATGTTCCACAGCACTAATGAACGACACATGATTCGCTTCCTATTGTTCAATGGATCCGATTAAAAAGGCTTCACTCTCGCAGCAAAGCTTTTGAGATCTCGGAGAAGACGAAATGGAGGCAAGAGAAGAGAGGGATGCATCTCGGAGAGGACGAAATGGAGGCAAGAGAAGAGAGGGATGCATAAGGATATCCAATATGATAAATCGTAGTCATAGAACATCTTAAAGGATGATGTTGTGTTGACGCAGCCAAATCCGGCACAAAATTGGGCCGATCGCCAGGCGCGGTGAGTCTATACGACTGGCTGGCGTGCTAGTATTCTGCCCCCAGATACCTCATCGTTATACCCCCCCAATTCACCCCCTTTTATAGATCGACCCTCAATTATTCCAAGTTCAGCACCATATATCTCTTGTACATTTACCATTGTCATTCCAATCCTGATCCTCGCCCTTGCCCTTACACGTTTGTTGCCAGTCTCCCGCTGCTAGGATTGTGATATATACCATGGAAGGTCACGGCGTGACCAATTACGCAGTGAATCAGCCGTCCTATAGATACACAACGGAAACGACGGAATTTGACGACGCTCTCATTCGTCATGGCATTGTCACCCAACAACAAGCCTTGATCGCCAAGGGTGCCACACCGGAACAAGCTCAAGCACTCTTGGAGCAACAGAAACGACACGTAGAGCAGGACAAGGAGCAACAGAGTCGACCAGATCCCTGGCGGGTCCAAACCGAAACGGACAACCACCAAAAGGATTCGGATGACGACGACGATGACAATGATTGGGACGATGATGACGACGACGACGATTTTATGAAGCGTTACCGCGAACAACGCATACAGGAATTACAACAAACGGCAGCTTCTTCTTCTTCCGGTCGTCGATTCTTGTTTGGTCAAGTCCATACGATTTCGCGTCCCGAATGGCCAGTGGAGGTCAATGAGGCATCCATGGACGTGTGGGTGATTGTGTGCTTGACCTCCAACGATCTCGAACGCACGGGGTGTGTCGAACGCGCGACGGTCGAATTGGCTCACGCATGGCCATGGGTGAAATGTGTGGCCATTCCCTACCAGTCTGCCATTGACGAGCAGTGGCCCCTCCATCAGTTGCCGACGCTCTTTGCCTATCGACATGGCAAACTCCAACATCAATGGATTCAACTGCCTATAGAAACCACTGCGGATCAATTGGCGACTCGGTTGTTGTCGCATGGCATTGGTGGACCACCGACCGTCGGACGAAGCAAGATCGAGGAGGACGAATAAGAGGCTGTTCTGGTGGACACGTGTGACATGGCACGAAGAATGCATGGTTCGTTGCCGTCCAGGAAGGTGTTGCAACGCATACTGCTTGCTCCGTGAACGACACCAATTCCAAGATAGTACTAGGAACAGCAGTTTCCTCGGACCAAGTCAGACAGCCTACACTCTCCATGCGAAGCGATCCAGTTTTGCGGAGACCGCCGAACGCCCAATATAATTTTTGGAACCATGGCCCTGCAGACCTTTTCATTGCAATGAGTTGTTCGACGCAAGAAGACCAGAGTTGCACACCATGGATCATAGACTTTTTTGTCTTCCGAGACGGGTAATGTCACTGTCACGAGACAACACACAGAGGGGGCTTGCTAAATGACTCTCAACAAGAAAAATCTTTGAGGTAAGCCTCCTCTCATTTATGCTTTATCAAGCAAATTGAAATAGCCCTAATAACTTTAGATAAGTTTCTTTACACTGTTAGCCTCCTCTCTTTCCTATGATATTTCGTCTAATCTTCTCTTGGTTGGGGCAACTGCACGTCGTTGGCTGAGACTGGATTGCGGTACCGGAGCTTCCGAGGAAATTGGAGACACAATCTTATCTTCGTAAATCAAATGGTTCTTCGTCAAAGACTCGGTATTTGTAGTAACATCATCGGCATCTGCACCCACCAGATTTGACAAGATTTTATGTGCATCCGAAACTGACATGCGACAGATGGAATCAGCCCTTGTCAAACCATCTACTGTCGTTTCGATCGCGAGAGACTTGGAGTCTAGAGTATGCCCACGTTCGAGTACTTGCTCGAAAAAGTAACCAATCGTCTTACCCGCAGAATACGCATCAGAAGCAATGGCTGGTACCTCTCCCCGTTCGACCTCTGGGGCTTCGTATCCCCTAGTCCCTGGAACATTCTTTGCTTCGGCAAGCAATTGGGCACGGCCAAAATCAATTAGCTTCACAACTCCTTTGCTCCAACGCACATTGTTGGGCTTCAAATCACAGTGCAATACGGCCGCTTTGGAATGAAGTCTTTCCACAGTAGAGAGAAGCGCTATCGAAAAGAAAATGACATCGTCAATAGTATCAATTTCATCAAAATCAACAAACTCCATTGCAGCGACGAGATACTCATGCCCAACTTGTTGAGGTTTTGATTTGATCAGTTCCTTGGAGAGTGGCGAGGCAACTGGAATATTGTAACTCTGCGCCCTCCATTGCAGCATCCATTCTTTCTCGACCGACTCAGGAGAGAAGAGGTCGTCAACTTTCCAGACTTTCAGGAAAACACCCTTCGACTTGCCAATCTGCTCACGATCATATTCCCCTTTGAAGTAAAAAGGTGATTTACTCTGATAATCAACCACGAAGTCATCGCCAAAACTCAAGAACCTTGTGAACGGGTAAACTACGTTTTGAAACCTCCCCTGGCAACTTGCAGCCTCGCGAGCTTCCGTTTCCATCTTTTTGTCGGTACTCTGTTTTTCACTGCTTGTCGCTGTTTCTTTTGAATCTATGCTCCTTTTTGTCGATTTTGCATTGCTCCCCCCTGTTGTCTCGAAAATGTTACGCCCCGAAATACGGACTTCCTTCTGTATGTATTTTTTGACATTCCGATCTTCCATGATGCCAAGGAATTCGTCCAATAAAACAGCTAAAGCGACAAAGCAGCGCAAACGCTCATCCGATGGTGAGTCTTGGCAATTCACATAATCACTTTTGAGGTCATCGTCGTGTAGATTCACCAAGGAGACAAAAGGGACACCATTGTCTTTCAGTCTTGTCACATAAAGCGACAAAATTTCTCCCTGTGCAACAACGAAGGGAATTGCAAGAGATTTGATCTCGTCCGGCTCAAACAGGGGGAGCAACGCAAGAGCAGTAGAAGCTGTTGCTAGAACGCACTTGTCGTAGTCTCTAAGATTTAAGCTTGGGTAATTGCTGGATGGTTTGATTTCCATCATGCCAAAAACGTCGTATGGAGACCTTAGAACTGCGGCAGAATCTGGCTGATTGTTATGTGACCTTTTTCGAAATCGTGGTCTTCGTCATCCCTCCACATACATGGGATCGATGAGGTCACTTCCTCATCAGCACGATATCCAAGAGGAAGGAACTTCTTGCCCGGCTTCAGTGCCGCTGATGCAAAAAGCATACTAAACGAAGAGTAGAAGAATTGCTGGTGTGCCATCTCCCCGGCATTCTGTAAGTCTGTCATCATGAATTCCATCTGATTCGCCTTAATTCCATTCGCAACAAATTTCGTTTGAAGGCGGGAAACAAAATTGGGCGACTCGACAATCTCTTTCCAAGTAGTCTGAGCCAAGATACGTTTAATTCCACTGGAATCATACACATCCTGAACTTCTCGCCGTCCGAATCTCAGTCCGTCCCAGGTGATCAGACCAAATCCGCTAGTTCGCGTGAAGAGAAATCACATGTGTTTTCCTCGTGTAATGAAGGTAACGAACGGTAGATGCATGGGTATCATTTCTTGACGACACAAACTGCATGTCTGCCTGTGACAAATAGCGCCACCGTCGCATTGTTGATTTAAGAATGATTGCAATCGCAATCAACAAAACAATGTTCAATTGACGACAAGCGATGCCATTGTCGGATCGGTGAAAGAACGAAGCACGATTTTTGAGCAAGTCCCGAATGAGACATGACAAGAGAGTATGAAAAAGATGCAGGTATATTAAAAAAAGATGATGTGAGGGCTTCAATTTGTTCACTCAATTGTTTGTTGTTGCTGCTGAGGCAGTGTTGCTCAATACCAGCCTGCCCAGATAATTGATGAAACAGGCAGAATGACAAGAATCTCAAAATCGAATACAGATACACAATCAGAAATTCAAACTCACTGGTGCCTCCTTTTCTTCGCTGACTCTTTGTGCCTTTCGAAGACGAATAATATATTCATCGAGTCTCTGTTGCGCAATTTCACTGGTAACCTTTAATGCGTCATATACTGGAGTCATATCTTCATTTTCTGGATCAAATTGCTCAAGGGGTATGCCAGTAACAGATTCATCTTTCCATGCTGCAGCTGCTTCTTTCCAATGCCGTTCCTCATCTGTTGTTTCCATTTCCATGGTTGCTGATTGCCACTCCTTTTTCTGCGCGTCCTACTCCTAGTAAGCTTGGCCGACATGGTTACTCTTTTGCATGAAATCCTGAGTTCTACCTTTTAGCCTGTGAGTACACCGTGTACTCCTGGGAGTTAATTCGGACTGTATTTCCTCCGATTTTATTAGATTTCCTTTGATTTTGGAGTCGCTCATGGGGCCCCTACTGACTTTGCGGGGCGACCACCGGGGTCGCACCCCATACCCCATCCACCTCCATCCAAAAAAATGCTTCATCATCACCATGGCAGCGGCAAGTGGTTGTAGGGAACTCGCCATTCGTCTTTCGGAAAATTACCGAAACACGGAACCCTTTTCGCCGTCGTCTGTGGACGAGAAGAGGATTCTTCGACCACAACCACCACCACAAGACGACAACAGCAGCAGCAGCCAGTCGTCCCATAGATTCACTGCCACAACTACCACCACCACAGGGACGACCACATGGAACAATCACACTCGCATGGCCTGGAGACGAACGGCGACAACGGCAGCATCCCAAAGCAGTATTCAACGCCAATTGTCTCGTTATTTGAGTACGCATGGTATTTTGTTGAGCATGTGCTTTCCGTTGCAATGTACCATTCCCATGACACGGACCCACATGTCGGCCTCATGGATCAATGCCTTGACGGGGCCGCAAGTGGTGACCACGCAATCCCATGTCGGTCTCTTGTTGGATCCGACATCACCCCTGATTCAAATTCATTGTTTGTATCCCTCCGATGCCGTCTCGGCCGAACGTCAAGACCAAGGCTGTGGCCCCCTCGACTTGGATCCACACTTTCCAAGCTACCAGAACGAACATGAAAAGCAAATACTACACCAACAAATTCGGCAGTTCAAGAACCTCAACTTTGGCGTCCACACAAATCCATGGACCAAGATTGACTGTGGTGACTATTTTGCCATTCAACATGCGGAGCTCATTCAAGCCTTTACGTGGAGGCCACGGACGATCAACGCCACGTCTCACAATGAAACAAGAACCAAATATAACCAAGAGTCCTCAGTGTTTGAGATCCAGCCCTTGTATTCGATTTATCAAGAACAACATGCCGCCATTGTGGGACACCCCGTATGCAAGGTATCGGACCAAGATCTCGCGAAAAGGCATGGGAGTTTTTGGATTTATGCGGGTAGCTTTGGATATCCACCCGAACAATGGCAAGAAATGATTGATATCCAGTTGCAATTCCTTCGAGGACATGACCTTACCCGCAATTCCACCACTACCAACAAAAATAAGGGCGAGTCAGAGGCGTCAACGACCTCATCGTCGTATACGGTCGAAGGCTTTTGGAATGAAATTGTCATGGCTTTGCCCTATCCAGAAAAACAGGATGCCGTACTGGGTGTGTTTTATTTGGATGACAACTGCACAGAAACAAGAGGCAGTGAGAAGAAAGACTCGGTTTCGTGTCAGGCACGTCGTTTACAGGCTCAACGGGAAGCTCGAGTATTAGGTGGGAAACCTGTATTGAGGATGCACTCGCAATCATTTCGCCAACAACAAGACGCAAATGTGTTGACTTGCCTAGACGAGGATCAAACAGGTGCCTAAGTGCATCAAGACTACTGGGTAGGCATACTAAAACGAGAACCATCTAAATTTGATGGGGTTGCCACCAATATCTCTTGGTATACCGTTGCACTTTTCAGCCGTGGTGATGACAGTTGATGCAACATCTCTTGGTATAACGTTGCACTTGTCAGCCGTGCTGATGACAGTTGATGCATGGCCGACCTTTTTACCATCTTCGAGCCGCTCAACCCGACTGAGCAATCGTTTGTCTTCGTCAACTTTTTGACTAACTCCCATGATGGAAAACGCCTTGGTCAACAAATCGCGTTCTTCCCGTAAACGATCGACGACAAGGAAAAAGACAAAATCACGGACGAGACTGCACAGACGACCCACGAAATGAGTAGAATGACGGCAGATCCACCTTCACAGGACGTAACAACTCTTTCTCTCTTCCATCATAGACGGATGAAGAGCTAGAAAATCAAGAGACACCAAACGACTTCACTTACTCCTCTTCACCAGTACCACCCGACGATTCCACAACTGTGGATGATACCACACCTGGTACGAATCCGACGGATTCCACAAACGCATCCATTGCCGCTGCACAGCAACTCGTACAATGGATTCACGACGAAGCAAATTCCAATCAATATTGATGGTGATGCGAAACGACGGTTGCAACATAAGGGAACTTTTCTCCTCTGCCCTCAGAAACTTCACGAAAGCGGCTCCGCCGTCCTCCCAACCAACCTCTTCCGAAACAAAACGATAGAATATTTATTTACATTGTAGTTATGAATCTCGTCAACAGCCTGAAACTGCCTTGCCCGTACCCATATCGTGATAGAGGTTTGCAATCAAAATGGCTAGCATGTTCAGAGAGGCATTTCCATGTTGCCTTATGGAGGAACAAAGTAGATGAGTCGGCGGGTCTGTTGTGCCTGTGGGCTCCGACCGCCTCCAGCCGCTCCCCCGGGGCTCGGCGTCATTTCATAGACAATCCCTGTGCTTGCTCCTACAGTGTTATCCACAGAGGCGACCCATTGCAAGTGATAGAATATACTGCGGTTCGTAAGAGTTGTTGCCTCTGCATTGGAAAGTCGTTGGAAGGCTGAGTCTGAATTTCCAGCCGCAGGAGGCAATCGAGCAACACCGCAAACATTCATGTTGACGACGGCTCCAAACTCCGCCACAACGAACGCCTTGAACGCAGCTGCGGACAATGCCGGCGTTGCTCCTTGACCCACCGGAGCTCCTGGAACACCTAATGCGGTGTGGATTTCAATGTCTGATGCATAGATGAAAAAGAATGCAGGATCATCCAAGGAGAGAAACTCAATTTGGGTCAAGTCCACATCAATGGGAACATTAAAATCATCAACGACAAAGGGCTTTGTGTCGCCGTCTTGCGGTGGCCATGCTTTCTTTTCATTGACCGATCTCCCTCCACAAGAAGAGTCGCTACTACTTGGGGACGCCGGATTATTCATGGTTTGGATCGTAAGTTAGCAGACAAATCAATCGGTCGCAACCTTACTGCACTCCACTTTTCCTGTAAACATGGAAGAAAGCAAAGGTTAGTTACTGTTGTCATCACATCCATCGGCGAGGGAAACACTTACTTTTTGTGCCGCTGTGGCTTTCGGCTTGTTGTTGTTGGTGGTGGTGACAACGGTATGACAACGCAATGGCAACGCTATGGTGATGGGAACGCTATGGTGGTGGGAACGGATGGAGTGATGATGGTGTTGTGTCTTCGGTGTAATCACTGGTTTTTGATACCAAATTATGAGGAATGAGGCCGTTCCTTGATATTCTGCAAAAACAAAAGTTGGAGCGTGACACGTCACGAGAAACCCGGAAATATGGCGTCAAATCCGGGTTCGACGCTGTTTCTGTTTCAGCTGCAAAAGTTGGGTCCAACTTTTGCAGGCCGGCAAAAGCTGAACAGACATTAGGGATAGTGCTTTCTTCTTGCTAGTGTACATTGGGCCCTACAGAAACAAAAATGACGGTTAAGGATTTGAACGGCGCGCGTTCGACTCCAACGGTCCCCCTAACCTCAATGAAGAGGAAGCTCCCAATGTCCAACTTTGATAATTTTAGTCCTTAAATAATCAAAGTGAATATGGGGACTATTGGGGGCCTTGGGGGAAAAAGTGCGGTTATAGGTTTTGGTTTTGTAAATGCCAAAGGAGGGCGTGTCGCGCAATTGTCTACAAAAAGGTGATGTCATGTGTCGATTTTTGTTTTTGCAGAATATCAAGGAACGGCCTGAAATGTGGATGGTGAGATGTCCACGGTCTTTCGTACTACTGTTTGTGTTATACTGAGAATCAAGCGATTTTCCGGTACAAATTTCACGTAGCCAGGTACATACGTGATTCCTGTGTAGAAAGCTTGGTACTGAGGATCTGTCTGTTTCTGTCGCTCATTTTTTTATGGCAAGATTTGATTGGGTAGTTAGAAAGTTCGAATTATGCCCAGTCCCCCAGACGCGGGGGATTTGTCATTCCTCATTTAACTCCCTCCACAAAAATGATCACTATAGAAATTAGTGTACTCAAGATATACCAAGACTAAAAATTGGCGACGGTTATATCGGTTTCCCGTTAGGAAGTGGAATCCCTCATCCTATGGCAAGTCCTTCCTTTCCCCCCTTCCCTTTCCCCCTTCGCCTGCCTGGGCCCCCCCAAAGTCGGGGGGAGCTAGCCTACCAGAAATTCTGATGGCCAGTCGGCCAACATAATTTTCAAGACGCGGATCATTGTCAATTACAACGGAGCTACCGACGTCGACTATTTCTAGTTTCTAGTGTCTAGTCTACCGCTGTCCTCATGGTGAGGACAAGTATACCCCAGTACATTTTCCTACGCAACGGAAAATCACTCAATTTTCAAAGTGGTTTTCAAGGCTTGGGGTAAAAATTCTCTACAGGAAATCGAATATGAGGAATTTTTTGATATGTTCAGTGGTCGAATCGGCCAAACTTTTTAAAGAAAAATTTATGTTCCAGATTTGAATTTCTGGTACTCCTAGGCTTTCTACGTAGGGTACCCGGAGGTAGACTAGACACTAGTCATCGCAAAATTGTCGGCCAAATGGCCATCAGAAGGCGCGACTTTACCGCGACTTGGCCAACAAAACCGAGGTAATGGGCATAAGGCATAAGGATATCTATTTTATCGGGCATCGGACAAAATTTGTAGAGGTGGCTCCAGCGGTAAGCGGACGCGAAGCTCCAGCGCTGGAGATCCAGCGCTGGAGAAACTCCAGCAGAGATTTTCTGTTGCTGGAAAGGTAAGCAGGTAAGCGCTACATTGGTCTCTGACTGTTGCATGTCATTCATTTGCTCCGCACTGGTCATGACTGACCCTATGCCATTCATTTGCTCCACACTGCTTTCCACAATGTCTGATTGCAATGATAATGATGACTCATCAAAGGTGGAAGAGCATCATGTGGAAGATGAAAGTAAGTCAAGATCCCAACATTTGGTGCCTAGCAAGAAAATATCTTGCATTGCCTGCGACTGCTGCCTCTTCCGAAAGGTCGTTCAGTATTGCAGGACTGATCACATCTGCGAAACAAGCATCACTGGACCCTTCCACCGTTACAGATTTACCTTTTTTACGTGAAAATTGGGAACATGTGTTCTCACCACAAGATAGATTCACTAGCTTCTAGGAGTAGCTAAGTATTTTCATCATGGTAGCACAGGTAGTCTTTTCTCCAGCGGACGCGCTTACCTAGCTCCAGCAGAGACGTCTCCAGCGCTTACCTAGCTCCAGCAGAGATGAGCTGTTGCTGGAGCCACCTCTAAAAATTTGGTCAATTGACCGATGCCCTTTGGCTCTTTTGCATTTTGATGCTTGCCCAGCATCTCAATCGGTATCATATCAAACCCAGAGGTGCTCATAATACCTTATACCGATTACCGATGGTTATTGTTGCATCTTTTTACACTGAAGGCATCTTTGGTTGTAATGATGAACGAGCCCAATCACTTCAAAAGTGGATGCGACATCATGGTTTTGAACATATCCTTCATGTCCTCGACCATGTTGCAACTGATCCCGAGGAGACACTCAAGGATCTCATGCAATACAAGGTTGGAAAACAAGTCAACGACCTACAGACAAGTACAAGATTACAACTCAAACTAATGGCATATTGGTTACTACAACAACGGCAACTCCAACATGGAAAACTACCCCGTGCTACATGGATGAACCTCACGAGGGACCAATATGACGATTGGAGGATCAACACCGACTTTACCAAGTCTGGTATGAACCAAGACCCAGTTTCTCCTCTGAAATCACCTGCACACTCCGTATCATCCCGATCTCCCACTACATCCTCTACAACATCTCAATCCATGTTAGATCTCTCTGCTTTCAAGAAAGGAACCAAAAGAGATGCAACAGCATTTGAATCATTCAAAGACGAACGATATTTTGATTCGTTTTGGCGTGTATTCAAATCAACTGCGAAAGCACAGGGATTGTCGAATGTTCTTGATTTCGATTACAAGGTACCCAAGGATGACGAATGCGCAGAGTTACTTTTCCGAGAACAACAAGTCTTTGTCTACTCTGTACTTGTACGTATTATCCAAACCGACCAAGGAAGAGCATATGTTCGAGAACATGAACATGATGAAGATGCAAGAGCCGTCTTGAAGAAACTCCATGTTCTACACACTGAATCTGATCTAGCTAAGCGAGAAGTGTTACGCCTAACAAGCTACATTTCGAATCTTCGACTGGATGACTCTTGGCGTGGTACAACTCGTCAGTTTCTCCTACATTTTCAAGAACAGCTACGACTTCTGGATAACCTTGTACCACTGTCGGATCGTATCCATGACCATACAAGGATGACCTTCCTTATGCAAGCTGTTGAAAAGGTACCTGATTTAAGACGAGTCAAGATCTTGGATAACGTTGTCAACACAAAATCTGGAGCCAAGTCTCTCTGTTATCAATCATATTTCCGCCTGCTTCTTGATGCTGCTTTTGACCATGACCAAGCTACCCGAACTTCTGCGTCTAACCGCCGTCGTCATGTAAAGCAACATGAATTTCAGTTGGATGAACCTTTTGAACCAGTGGAGTCCCCTGACTACCAGATCAACAACACGAATATCCAATCCGAAAAGTCCCCAACTTCGTCGAAAATCAGCCTTCCAAGAGATGTATGGTTTAAACTCTCTGAAGAGGATCGGCCAATCATTGTCAACTTCAATAAATCCGTCCAAGATTCCCCGACAACTCCACGCAAGGTCCAAACTCATTCTCTTGACATTGATCCTGAACCAGACCCTGATCCTGATGCCAACAACATTGGTGATACCCATCAAGATGCACCAGAACAAGATCCATTCGATACATCCTCTGATCCGGTTACCCAGTTCGTACACCAGGCTATTGCATCGACAGATATCAATCATCCAGCATCTGACCTCAGCAACATCTTGTCAACTTCTACGACAAAATCAAGTCCTAAAGTCAAGTTCAAGTCTTCTGCTGATCACAAGCAAAAGGTTCATATGTCACGATATCTATTCTCCCGCAAATCCACCTTTTCTGGTAATCAACTCATCGATCGAGGTGCCAATGGAGGCCTTGCAGGATCTGACATGCGTATCCTTGCCAAAACCGGACGTCATATTACCATCGTAGGTATTGACAATCATGAATTGACTGGCCTTCCAGTTGTTACCTGTGCTGCCAAGTTTGATACAAGTGATGGACCCATTATTGGTATCTTCAATGAGTATGCCCACTATGGAAAGGGTTTATCTATCCATGCCCCAGCGCAATTTGAACATTTCGGCCTATCTGTCGACGAACGATCCGTCAAGGTTGATGGTAAACAACGCATTACTACCCTTGATGGACGCGCATTGCCCTTACGAATCAAGGATGGCCTTGCATACATTCAATCTCTGGGAATCCCTTCTGATGACGATATGGATAAATATCCGCATATTGTGTTCACTTCACCCCATATCTGGGATCCTTCTGTACTTGACCATACCCATCCAGACCCCCATCAAGACCCTGCACCGAACTGGACATCTGTGGAGACTGATGGTAGTATGGAAACGTACCCCTATGACCAATATGGGGAGTATACCGATCGCGTTGTATGCACTTTGAATCTCCTCCTTGATCTCCCATATGATCATGGCCCCGATACACCTTCCTTCTTTTCCATCTATGCTGATCAAGATGGCAACGACCCCACACTTCATGCGTCTGTCCACAAACTCTACAAGGAACAATACGACTGGAAGAAATTTCGCCCTTTCTTTGGGTGGCAATCGGAAGACGTAATCGCCGATACGTTCAAGCATACAACTCGTCATGGACACATTTCCTTTGACCAGGATACCTTGAAGAAACACTTTAAGGCCCGGAATCCTATCCTTAACCTCCCACGACGGCATGAACCCGTTGCCACTGACTCCATCTTCTCCGACACCCCGGCTGTTAACCATGGTGGCAAGATTGCTCAGATTTTTGTTGGTCGTGATACTTTGGTTACTGACATTTATGGTATCAAGTCTACCAAGCAATTCGTCAATACCCTCCAGGATAACATTCGTACACGTGGTGTCATGGAGACTTTGATCAGTGATGGTGGTTCGTCACTTATTTCCCACAAGGTCAAGGATATTCTTCGCACCCTTCTGATTGGTGAATACCGTTCCGAGCCCTATCATCAACACCAGAAGAAAGCTGAGAACCGCTATCAGACCGTTAAGCGTATGACCAATGCTATCATGAATGCATCTGGTTGCCCTGCTTCTGCATGGTTACTTTGTTTAGAATATGTGTGTGACCTCCTCAATCACACTTCCTCTCCCACCCACTCTGGCCGCACCCCTCTTGAGGCTCTTACCGGTACCCCACCCGACATTACCCATCTCCTTTTCTTTCCTTTCTGGGATGAGGTCTACTATCGTGTCGACCCTTCTGAACCTACCTCCGGTTCTTACCCTTCGTCTCCCGACGAGAAGATTGGCCACTGGGTTGGTTTTGCCCACAATGTTGGTGATGCCTTTACTTGGAAGATCCTCACTGCCGACAACGTCATCATCTACCGTTCCGCTGTCCGTCGCGTTGCCTCCACTACCCCCAACCTTCGTGTGGATATCTCTTCAGGGGAGGAGTCGCCGCATAAACCCACTGACAAGCAAGGTGACACTGTCTTTATTCGCAGCAGAAGTGAAGACCCATCCACACCTATGCCAACAATTGACTACGACGATTTAGTTGGACGCACATTCCTTTGTGACATTGAAGAAAATGGGGAGCGCCACCGAGCACGAGTAATCAAACGAGTTGTCGACCTGGAACAAGATGCAACCAAACAAGAAGATCGACTCAAATATATCTTTCGCAAGTCTAACTCCAATGTTGATGAGATGATCTCCTACAACCAGCTCATGGAATACATTGAAAGGGATAATCAAGCCCAAACGACAGGGGATAGTCTCTTCCGATTCAGAGACGTTATTGCACACCAAGGACCTTTGAACTCAAGCGACCCAGACTATAAAGGGAGTAAATATAATGTCCTTGTTGATTGGGAGACTGGGGAGACGACATACGAACCTCTATCTCTTATTGCAAATGATGACCCCATCACAGTCGCCATCTATGCCAAGAAAAATGGTTTGCTGGATCTACCTGGATGGAAACATCTCAAGCGATACGTCAAGACAAGCAAAAGACTCATTCGAGCAGCTAAACAATCCAGGATCAAACAAGTTCGTCGTTCTATCAAGTACAAGTTTGGTTTCCAAGTACCTCGCACCTATGAAGAAGCAGTGGAACTAGACAAGCAATTTGGGAACACGAAATGGCAAGACGCAACAGAATTGGAACTCTCACAGATCCAATCGTATAACACTTTCAAGGACCATGGAAAAGCCAAGCTCATTAATGGAAAATTGGCCAATGCACCAGAAGGATATCATAAGATAAGAGTACATCTGGTCTTTGATGTCAAGCATGACAGAAGGCACAAGGCACGACTTGTCGCAGATGGACATCTCACCAAGGAACCCGTTGAGACCATCTATTCAGGGGTTGTCTCCATTCGCAACCTTCGCATTGCCATATTTCTTGGAACCATGAACGACATGGAAATATGGGGAGCAGATATTGGGAACGCATACCTAGAAGCATTGACAGGAGAGAAGATTTTCATCATTGCAGGACCAGAGTTCAAGGAGTTAGAAGGACATATCTTGATCATCTACAAGGCATTATATGGTCTCAAATCCTCAGGTGCTCGCTGGCATGACAAACTGTTTGATGTTCTCATTGATATGGGATTTTCTCCAAGCAAGGCTGACCCTGATATTTGGATGAAGAAGGCTCCTGGAGAAGACTGTTATGAATATATCGCTGTATATGTTGATGACTTAGCTATCGTTGCCATGGACCCTGAAGCTGTCTGCAAGATCTTTACAGAAAAATACAACTTCAAACTCAAAGGAGTCGGACCTATCGAGTATCACTTGGGGTGTCGTTATACCAAAGATCCAGACGGTACACTTGTGTCTGACCCACGAAGGTACATCGAGAAGATGATGGATACCTATGAACGATTGTTCAATGAGAAACCCAAGAAAGCAAAGCCGCCAGTCATTGCTAACAATCATCCTGAACTCGATGACTCTGAGCTCTTAGATGAAGAAGGGACCCAGCATTTCCAGACTCTTATTGGACAACTGCAATGGCTAATTACCATTGGCCGTTTTGATGTCTTTCCTGCTACCATGACTCTATCAAGGTTCAGAGCTGCTCCAAGGATTGGTCATTTGAAGCGAGCTAAGCGCATCTATGGATACCTCATGTCATTTCCTGATGGGTCTATCAGATTCCGCACTGGGGAGCCAGATTTATCAGCTTTACCTATCCAAGAATACGATTGGAGTCGTACCGTATACATGGACGCCAAGGAACGTATCCCTGAGGACTGTCCAACCCCACTTGGGCGTTTTGTGACAACTATACATTATGTCGACGCAAATCTCATGCATGATGTGGTTACTGGGAAAGCAGTTACAGCCATCCTGCATTTTGTAAATGGTACACCCGTGGACTGGTACAGTAAGCGACAAGCCACAGTGGAGACAGCCACGTATGGATCTGAATTTGTTGCCGCAAGGACTGCAGTTGATCAGATCACGGAGCTACGCCTTACACTCCGATACTTGGGAGTCCCTCTACGAGAGAAGAGTTATATGTTTGGAGATAACCGCTCTGTCGTTATCAATAGCACCGCACCACACTCAATCATCTCCAAGAGGCACCATCTCCTATCCTATCACCGAGTCCGTGAAGCTATCGCTGCAAAGTACGTCGCATTCTACTGGAAAGATGGAAAGACAAACCCAGCCGATATCCTCAGTAAACATTGGGAATTCGCCGCAGTTTGGCCCATGCTCAGATCTTTGTTATTCTGGAGAGGAAAAATCCAGGAAAGTGATGAGGGAATTGACAATCCTCATTCGACGAATTGTGGGGAGTGTTAGGATTCTCACCGAAAACTAGGTGGCGAAACCTACAACTCATCGAATGATGCTAGTATTTTATGGCATCCGATGACATTTTCCTAAAAGTGAGAAAAGAATGTCGGCATGCTCGCGAAACTATAAATTTGGCCACGGCATGCTCGCAGTGCACGCGTTATCGGCGACCGCTCGGATATTAACTATGGCCCAACACGTGCGCGCCCAAAACTATCAAGTGCGCGCCTCTACTATCCGAGTACGCGCATCCACGATTCGACCTAACGGTCTATGTAATCAAAGCACGAATCACGATCACGCGAGACCATATCTCTGTTCCCACAAATCCAAGAATGCAAACAGCAACGCGCCCAGAACAAGACTTATACCACGACAAAGCAAGAGCTGTTGCATCCCATACATGTTATCCATCACCCTATACATTCAATATACACCAATGCCGGTCTACTCCAACCAGTGAGGACCTATCACATCAGATCCATGGCCGTATACAAGAGCCAGGACTTCGGCACCATCAACCACCTTAGTTAGTAATCTTCTCACAATCATTAATATCACCATTTTAACACTCATCTTAAGACTAACCTCTTATCAGTGGACCGACTGCCCCCACCCACGGCGGACTTCGACTTGCAACTCTTCTCTGACCCGTGGAGGATTGTTGTATCGGTTGGTGATTCGATTGTCGGCTCAGCGAGCCTTTTACCTATCCTACCTATCTGTCTAACCCCTGTTGAATCGAGAGAAGTTTATCAAACTCTTCCACTCCGTGGACCCCAGCCATGTGGGTGATGCTGTACAATTCACTTTCCACCCAAACCGGGAGGAAGAAGCCCGGGCCATGGTCATCGCCCTTATCCCGTATTTACGCTGGAAAATGGCGGAAGAAAACCCTCATTTTACTCCGGTGGAGCGCGAACGGTTCTACTCTCGTGCTCTCTATCGTCACTTCAATCGCGATGCTCTGGATAGAGCTGTGGATGCGGTATGGAACCCAGATACCATGTCTGTGGACTCCCCAGGTGATGAGTACAACGGTTGGATTCACGACGTGGTCGATGATGAGTTGGACTGCTCCCAGGTCGTTACGGACGTCACTCCCGCCTCGACCATGCCTACGACGAGCCAGGGGCCGGTGGTTCGGCCCCACGACGCTGCCGGCGATCAGGATAGTATTTCCACCTTACCTCAAGGCCAATCGGTAAGCTCGTGGACTTCTGTCCAGTCTGCAGTGTCCCCGGCCCCCAATCAGCAAGCTCGATCTTCTCCGCCGTCGGCTTCGGTCGCTCCTTCCCACGGTACTCCGTCCCGGTCGGCGACCACCCCTTCTTCCCTTACCTCAGACCAACATCCAGAACAGTTAGTATCCTCCCTTACGTCCATGATCGCTTCTTTTCGGTCGGTTCTGGACCTTCTCCCACCCAACAACCCGGCTACCCAAGCGGTGCGACAACAACTCGCATCCCTCCCCCCCGGCGTGATCCCTACGCCCTGAAGACCCTGCCCCGTCGTCCCCTGGTCATGCAGCGACGGGGTCGCAGCATTAGTCCCTATGCCCCGGCCCTGTCTTTTCCCTGTGACAGGGCCACCGAGGGGCGCACCGGGACTCCAGGTGAGGGACCGTCGAATTCCGTCTCTAGCTTGTCGGATTGTTGGGGAGACGAATTTGCGGTGGACTCATCGGACGATACGCTACGTATCGTTGGTCTGAACGTGTCGGGGCTCCCGGCCGATCCTAATGGGGTCAAATACCAAGATCTTCATGCCTTTATTCTTACTTATAACGTCGATATTTTATGCCTTTCTGAACTTAATCAAGCGTGGAACCTTTTGCCCGAAACTTCTCATTTTCGTCAAGTCGTGCGTCCCTGGTTCCGCTCTACTTTTACACGAGTTGCCCACTTCCATGACTCTCACCTCGCGTCTTCCTACCAACGGGGCGGTACCGCAATTCTGATTCGGGATCAACACACCGGGAGAGTCTGTGGTTCCGGCTGTGACCCATCTGGGCTCGGTCGATGGGTATGGGTCCGTTTACGAGGTCACGACCGCTCGCATCTGCGTGTCTACAGCGCCTACCGGCCCGTTTGCAATCCTCGGGACATTGAGTCGGTCTGGAATCAACACCAAGCCTTTTTTGCTACGTCTCAGCCGCCCCGATCCCAAGATCCCCGCGAAGCTTTCCTTATGGACCTTTGCGCTGATCTTCAACAGGCCCACGCCGACGGGGACCAGCTCTTTGTGTCCATGGATGCAAACGAGCCTTTGTTATGGACTCCGGTCAACCCAATCTCGGCTTCTTTATCTGGCCTGTCTCTGGAGGATTTGCATCTGGACCGTCATGATCGGGCCGCGGCCCCGGCTACACACAACAGAGGATCCCGGCCGATTGACTGCGTGTTAGGTTCTACGTCACTCTTGGAATCCGCGTTTTCCGGTTACCTACCTTTCGGATGCGGCCCCGGCGACCATCGGCCCCTCTGGGTTGATCTGTCTACGACCACGGTCTTCGGTTCCCGGTCTTGTGCTCCTCAACCTACCACCGCTCGGAAGTTGCAATGTCGCGATCCGCGCGTGGTCAAGAAATACCAGAAATCCCTTCGTGATCACTATTCGGCTCATCAAATTGCCCCGCGAGTTTTTGCCCTTGAAACTTCGGTGCAGGCCGCTCTACCGGACGGACCCACTCTCTCTCCTGAATTGGCGTCCGAATGGGAATCGCTTGACTTGCTTCGCCTTCAAGGCATTCGTGAAGCCGAATCCAAGTGTCGGACGCTGCGGACGGGGAAAGTCCCTTGGAATCCCAAGTTTTCTCGGGCGCTCGCTGTGCATCGGTTCTGGGACCGGTTCTATACTCGGTCACTGGGGCGCCACGTCGGGTTCTCCTATCTGAAGCGTTTAGCCTCAAAAGCCGGACTGGACATCCCAACGGCCATGCCCTTGGATGACATCTTCCGTCATCGCCAAGCCGCGTGGGAGGCATACAAAATTGAGAAAAAACGGTCTCCAGACACGCGTCGCTCTTTCCTCTCTTTCTTGGCGACAGCTCGTGCCGAAGCCGGCCTGGAATCTGCGGCTACCGGTCTTCAGTCTATGTTACGTCGTGAACGCCAACGGGAAGATGCCGCTCTGCTTCGTTCGGTCTTTCGGTCGTCTCCCCGGAGTGGTTTAGCCATGGTCGAGGTTCCCACGGGAAACGGGTCTTGGGAAGATGGCGAATGGACGGGTGCCTGGGCAATGCATTCGGACCGTCGGGGAATAGAACAAGGATGCCTCCTTGAAAACTCGCGGCGGTTTCGCCAGGCCACCGGCACTGACCTTCTCACCCGACCTTTGGTGGAAATTCTTGGCCCCACGGGATGCTCCTTTGAGTCGCAGTATCTCCTCCGTTCCGGGAACACCGATGCAGTCGCGGGCCTTCTCTCCGACGCTGCGGCCTTGTATCTCGCCCAGCACAAACGTCCTTCCGTCCTTGTTGCCCCCAACGCTTTTGATTTGGATTTTCGAACGCCCTCGTTCTCTCGGTCGTGGCAACGGATGGATAAGTATACTTCTTCTGGTCCATCCGGCCTCCATTTTGGCCATTTTATGGCCAATTGTCTGGACCCGGAGTTGGCCTCGGTGGATGCTGCGATGGCTCACATCCCCGCTATGTCGGGGTACGTCCCGTCCCGATGGACCAAAGGTCTCAATGTGATGTTGGAAAAGACGCCTGGTGTCTGCAAAGTAACGAAACTGCGTACCATCCTCTTATATGAGGCAGACTTCAATCACAACAATAAACTTATGGGTCGGTCTATGATGCGTTATGCAGAGGCCAATAGCCTCTTGGCTCCTGAACAATACGGCAGTCGCAAAGCGCACAGTGCGGTGTATCAAGCATTGAACAAGGTGCTCACCTACGATCTAGCCCGCCAGTCGCGCCAACCGGTGGCTCTGTGTTCGAACGACGCCAAGTCGTGTTATGACCGGATTGTTCACGGGGCCGCCGGCTTAGCGATGCAACGTTGTGGGGTCCCGACTCCTCTTGTGGAGTCCTCGCTCCGGCCCATCCAACAACTTTGACATTACATCAGGACCACGTACGGCGATTCGGTGGTGTTCTTCTCGGCTGCCGACGGAGATCTTCCAGCCCATGGGATTGGCCAGGGAAATGGGGCCGGCCCCGCCATATGGGCGGTGGTCAGCACTCCCATTTTTAACTCGATGCGGTAACGCGGCTACGGTATTTTTATCCGATGCCCTCTCTCTGGTGACTCTTCGGATTTCTTCTTCGTCGGCTATGCGTTTGTTGACGATACCGATTTGGTGGTCAATGATCCGTCTCCAGACGCTTCTGCATCTTCTGTCATCAACAAACTCCAGACCAGCATCAACTTCTGGGAGGAGTCGTTGCGGGCCTCAGGTGGAGCCTTAGTACCGAGCAAGTGTCATTGGTACCTTGTCAACTATTCCTGGTCAGGCAATAAGTGGCAGCTTCTCTCGTCCAACCAGGTCCCAGGCGACATCTCCATTCGATCACCTTCGGGTCGCCGCGTCTCTATCGAGCGTGTGGACCCCCACATGGCTCGCAAGACGTTAGGAATTTGGACGGCACCGGATGGCTCTATGACGGCTGAACTGGACTATTTGAAATCGAAAGTCAAGGCTTGGGTTGATAAAGTTCGAGTTCGCCATCTTCCTCACCACCTCGTTTGGCAATCTCTTCGAACCGGTATCTTTAAAACACTCGAATACCCTCTCGCAGCCACTACGTTCACCTCCCTTCAGTGTCGGGAATTATGCGCCCCCCTTTTGCAAGTTGGATTAAGTCGGTCCCACATCGTGCGGTCGATGCCCCGGGATGTTGTTTATGGCCCCAGGACCGTCGGCGGTTTCTCGTTGCCCAACCTATTTGTGGAACAGGGACTCGCTCATGTGTCTGCTTTTCTGTTGTTCGGACGCTCGGCAACGAGTATTACGGGTTGTCTCCTTCGCGCTTCTTTCGAATATCTACACCTAGAAGTGGGAACTTCGATTTGCCCTCTCCAGCTACCGTTTCTCCCTTGGTCCGCGTGTGCCGTCCCTTCCTGGGCCAAGACTTTGTGGGCTTTTTGTGCTGAGTACCAGATTTCCCTTCCTTCCGTGGTTTCCCCCCCCCCCCCTCCTCTTTTGCGGGCCGGTGACAAGTTCCTGATGGACGCCTTTTGGGATTCCGGAATTCGGTCTGGCCAAACGTTGGCTCAGCTGAATCGATGTCGCCTGTTCCTTCGAGTTTTCTCCTTGGCAGATATTGTTTCATGTGATGGTCGAACCGTCCTGGCTCAGGCCTGGTCTGGATCTGACCCCTGTGGTCGGCGGCCCCGCTCGGATACTTGGCCTAGTTCCCCGCCTCACTCAGCCCTGGCTTGGCCTCTTTGGCAACGCTGCCTTATGTCGGTGTTCGGCGCCGATTCCCGCTTTCGGTCGGTGACGACTACGTTGGGAAACTGGGACTACGCGACGGTGCGATCGACCCTCCCCCTTTTTTGCCCGACCCTGGATCGCTTGTTTATCCCCACGAATGATGATTGTTGGGCAGTGTATGGCGTGCTTCCTACCCGTCGTGGTCGACGGCGTTTTCATGGCCCTTTGGATCACGTGGCGTATGGCAGTTTGCTGTTGCAACCATCCCTCTTCCCCGCGGATGTGATTCATCATCCACAATGGGTGTCCCTCCAGGGCTATGACACACGGCCATTGCCCTTGCCTGTGCCGATCGGACGGAGTCTACGCCCTCCTCAGCCAGACTTGCGCGCTTCGGAATTGGCGCCGTTTACCCAGACGTGGTTTGATGCCCCCGATGATCCGTCGGTGTACGACTCCCTTCTTCGTGCGGCCTCAGTGGGTGCTTTAGCGGCGGTTTCCGATGGCTCGGCGAATGCCGGCGTTGATGGTACGGCTGCGTGGTGTATAGCGTTCGATGCAACGACTGTCTCCCATTTGTCAGCTGGTCTCAGAATCCCTGGACCAGCTGATGCCCAGTGCTCTTTTCGGAGCGAACTTGCCGGTTTGCTCGCTATAGCCAAGGTTCTACGCAGCGTGTTGCGTTTCTTTCCTCTTTTTACAGGCACTGTGCATTTTGGGACCGACAGCCAAGCAGTCATCGACCGGATCTTTACTTACCCTCGCCAGCCGTCCCTGCGCGATCATAGCTGGGATTTGGTTTCCCTCACGCGGAGTACCATTGATGCGATACCCAATTTACAGTGGAAAACCCGTCACATCAAAGGGCATCAAGACTGTCTCGACGGACCTTTGGACATCTGGGCGAAACGTAACATAGCGGCCGATGAACGGGCCGCACTGGTCTACATACGAGTTCCTGTCGAGGATATCCCGACTTTCCCTCCTGCGCCCCTCCCCCCAGTGATGCTAGGTACGACACCGGTGGTTCACAATCTCGCGGTCCACTTGCGGCACCATGTCCTTGCCCCTCCTCTGCTGGATTTTTGGTCCAAACTGGGCCGCTTTGGTAATTGTTCCTCTTCCGCAGTCGCCTGGCCGTCCTATGCCCAGGCTCTGGATCGTATACCTCAATCTCGTCGTCACTGGGTACTTAAAGCCACCGCGGGAAGGTCGGCCGTCGGCGTCGAAATGGTACGGCGTCGAGCCTGGCGGACGCCCGTTTGCCCTCGGTGCAACAGACACATCGAAACTACGGAACATGTTTTCTCTTGCCCCCACTCCGATGCAATTGACCTTTGGGCTCAACGACTGACTAGCTTACACCAATGGCTCCTTGCTCGCAATACCCAGCCGGAGGCGATGCAGGTGATTATTACGGCTCTTTCTGACTTTTCCCAGCAACGGCCGATTGATCCTTCCCTGCGGACGACAGTCCCCTTTTTAGCTCAGGCTGCACGGACTCAAGCAGAATTGGGTTGGGGAGCCGCGATTTTTGGTTTCTGGGCCCCCGAATGGGCTGAGGTTCAGGATGTTTATTTTCGGTTTCTTGGCAAGCGGAATTCCGGACGGCGATGGTTGGCGCTCCTGATCGCCAAAGTGTGGGACGTGGCTTGGGACTTGTGGGAGCATCGGAATGGCATATTCCATGCGGCCGAAGCAGCACGCCTCATGGCGGAACGACACGACGCCATCAGGTCTGCTTACGCTTCTCCGCCGCCCTCCCTATCGCCCGCGCTGCGACTGTTGTTCCGTCGCCCCTTGGCATCTCGCCTTTCTGATCCCCCAAGAATTCAAGACTTGTTTCTCAGACGCCTGGCTCAGCACCGGTCTTCGGCCCCAGTCCGTCGGTTGCGAGTACAACAGCGCAGATTTCGCCAATTATTTCGGCCCCCCGGTCCACCATAGCCGGCCGGCCCCTTCCTTCCTTTGTCCAGTTCGATTCATTGTGCACGGCCAGTACGGTATGTGCTCCCTGTTTTACATATTGCGTTTCTCTTCATCATTCCTATACATCTTTTCATGGGTCGACTTAGCCCAGCGGGACTACGTCCCCTTTGGCTCCTAAGCGACGTTAAAGCCCTAGGCAATTCGTAACAGAATTAATCATTGAGTTATTATTATTATGATAAAACGAGGCAAGATGGATACGACGGATATGAATATTTGCACTTCGATACGTCGTAACAACCCTTGTTCACAATTCGTAGACAAATTGAGAACTCGACAGTACAATCATCGTCCATTGATCAAAAGACTAGAAGCCTTTTCAGCTCCGCGTAGTCCAGTGTGCTGGCGGCTTCAAACACACCACTGAAGTACTCTACACGAAGCTGGCGTTCCTCTAACCACACTTGCAAAGCTGTTCCAAAATCCCCTGGCTTAATAGCAGATATTTTCCTCAAGATGCGTCGTTCGCCGGAGTTGACTGCCACAACCGTTTTCACAAACGCTTCAAGATCGTCCTTGGGCGTATAGTGATGTTTCATGCCTAAGTGTGCAGCGTTCACAACAGCCTCACTTCCGTACCGAAATGTCCCCGCAAACGGCGGTGGAGGGTCCATTCGAGTATCTAATGATAGGGCAAATCCCCAGTCAATGAGATACAAGTTGCCGGTTGCATCTTCCAGTATGTTTTCAGGACGGATATCCCGATGGACTACCCCGGCCGCGTGAACATTTTTCAAGCAATCCAACATTGCAGCAACCTTGTCAACTGAAAATGTTCCAACGAATGGTCGTAAAAGTTTATCAAAAAATAGGGTACGGTCTGCAACTTTGGTGCACTTGAGTAGCCCGTTCATTCCCGATTCGCTCAAGTGATCCATAATACTCTTCTCGTGGTCAACAAGGTGGTGAAACGTAGGCTTCATGACCTTGATTACTCCATCAACTCCTCCTCCTTGTCCATTTTCTAGTCGAGCTGCAAATACTGTGGAAGTAGCTCCTTCTCCGACGCAGTACAAAACTTTTAGATTGTGGCCACCGTCGACAGGCTGGTCAATCTTTGGAAAGACGCGCCCCAGTTCAAAAGAAGACTTGGATAACATTGTGAGAAGCTGACGCTGTCCATCTTCACCAGGAAGCAAAGAAGCAGGCTTGGATATCTTGGTAACGAATTGTTCGTCGATCTCCATTGTTTTGGCCCACCGTATGGTCTTATCGTCGAGCGCACAATGGAAGAGGGCAGTATAAACACACGTACGTCCTCTTTGAATACAGAGAATTCGCTCGCCGTAGTCTACAATCTCCATCTGATCAGAGTTCACAAACTTCTTTTTCTGCTCGAATGCTATTGCCACGTCATATTTTGACTGAGGCGGTTTCGCCTTGCCTTTAGCGGAAGCAACTAGTTCACCGTTTGGAATAGAGTCAGTCGTACAAAAATCGGGCTCGACCCCAGCTGAAACTCCGTCATCAAGTTTGAGCCAATGGCCATCTTTTGACCAGAATAGCTGCTGGTGAATAGTTCGCCCCGCTTTCACCGCAGATTCCACGAGCTTCTTCATCTCCCCAAGGAAATAGGGATGATGTGTCTTGTTTTCATCCTTCGATGGATCTGGACCATCGCTCTGAAATGCATCTGTACTTTTTAAAGGATCAGCGAGATCAAAGAAAAAATCATGGCCAAAGCTAATGCGGTCTTGCAAGATCATGGAAGAGAAGGCGTGGCTCTTGGACACATAGGAAAGCATGCGGGTCGGACGTCCCTTGTTTTCGATGATGCGGTGTTTGATGACCAGCGATTCAAGCGTCTCCTCAGCATGGCGCTTCACTAACGAGTCTCTCTGTCGCTGACCATTCATGTATGAATAGAGAGTAGGGAAAAGATAGAGGTACATTAAAAAAACATGATGTGAGGGCTTCAATTTGTTCACTCATTTATGCTGTCATGTGCAATTGATTCTTGTTGCTGCGGTAGTGCAGCTCAATACCAGCCTGCCCAGATAATTGATGAAACAGGCAGAATGACAAGAATCTCAAAATCGAATACAGATACATAATAACTCACTGATGCCGGTGCCTGCTGTTGGAGTTCGAGATCTATTGTTTCGGCAATCTTGTCGCCTAGTGTGTATGTGCCTTCTTGAAGGTCTTCGAAAAGTGTAACTTCGAACCCGTCATCGTTCACCAACCATGACACCTGGTACTTATCGAGAAGTGCTTGGAAACCCTCTTCCGTGCCTACCATCCTCTTCTTTAGTGTGTTACCCTCATCGTCAACGATTGTGATCTTCATGGTGCCTCGTTGGCGTCGTCTTTGGTTTTGGTCTCCATCAATTCCGCAAAATAAGCATGACTCGCTCGATTCGCAAGGTGGAACGGACGGATAAAAGGACAGACCGTGAGCAGGTGGTGCCGCGGACTGCTGGGACACGCCGCATTTGAATTAAAATATGTGTTCGTCTGAGTTCAGTAAGGGCTGGGTAAGCCGATCCATGTACATCTAAGTAGGCTCAGTACATTGACCTACGTAGTTCTATTTTCGTCCGTGTAAGAAGTGGGGCGGATGGTCACACCGAGTCGCACGTCGTAAACTTGCCAAGGTGCAATCCGGAAGCCATCATTCGACAATGATGGAAGTCATCACCCCCATGGCGATAACTTCCTGAACAATTGAGCCTTCCTGAATCACTTTTACAATAAGAATCTTTACTACTAGAGCAACTTTGCTTTCACTTTGATTCAGGCACCCTTGAAAAATGAATGAGTTAGGGCGGTCGTTCGATTTCATCACTGCAGAAAAATGAACGTACCTTTTCAGCCAACTTGGCAAATCTTCTGTAATTTTAGACAACAATTTCAAAGGTAAAGGCAAAGGACTTACGGTGGTTGGATGTTTATGCGATGCATGGGTGAATGCATACGGCGTCACCGGATCTCGCCATCATTGTCGAGCGTTTTTGCATTTTTTTGAAATTCCGACCATTTCCGGCGTGACGTGTACTATGTGATTTTATGTACTCTACGAAGCTTTTGTACTGAGCCTACTTAGATGTACATGGATCGGTATCCCCAGCCCTTAGTAGAGCAGCTCCTTCCGAACCTTTTAAGTGCGACTCGAAACTCGAAGCTCGCCCCGCGCTCAAAGTCAAAAAAGGTAAACCAGCCCCCGGCGAAAACTTTGGGAACGGCGTCGTCAACACAACAAACAAATCAATGGACACTTGAGGACGGGGACCGGTCAACACAACAATCCCAATCAATGGACACTTGAGATATTATCCGCTACCGTGGCCCTTTGTTGCTAAATTCCTGTCGTAGATGTACAGGAAAACACTTGCAGTTTGACCATGTCATTACCCTCACCATGTATGCACAACACATCCTGTCAGTCGTGATCTCTTTCTGGCGTCCCTGTTCCACGAAACATGTCCCCTTTTTTGGAAAGTAAGGATCCTCTGTCAAACAGGAATGACTCCCGTGCACCATTCTCTCGTACGACTCCTACATTATGCCATGCTTTGAATCCTGCTTTGGCCGATCTTTACCCTGGCCGCTCCAATCATGACAGGTTATAGTTATACTGGATCGATGGATGAATTGCAAACGAGGATCATTTTTTGAAGCGCTGATCCAAAGAGGTATTTGGTTTCCTGACAAAGCATGGGGATCACGTTCCGCTCGGGAGACTATATCAAATTTGTTCGGTTCGGGCATCGCACCGTCAAAGATGGAGAGGCTGTAGCCATTTGGAATGCACGAGGAGAATTGACCCAAGTCATTGGGCCCCGTCGAGTCACTCTATGGTTTTCCACCATTCGGTTTCTCTATCACTTCCAAGCCACTGTGGGACAATTCCTCCAAGTGAAGCATCGCAATGGTACGACGGAACATTTGGTGGGCCCCGTGGAACTCTATCTCAATCCAACCAAGCATACGTCCATCACAGTCATGGATGGACGCAACTTGATCAATCAAGACGATTGTCTCATTCTGTACAGTCATGGATCGTCCTCCTCGCCTGCATGTGTTGGTGTGTCTAATAGTAATAATAAGAAGGTTGGATCGGAGATCCCTCCATCAGATGATCTCAAACTCGGCAAAGGATCGGAAATGGCCAATCGAAAGATTGTGTATGGGCCCCAGTTTGTGATTCCCTCGGAGAATGAGTGGATTCATACGTTTGATTGGAGTGACATCAATAGTAGTACGGCGGAAGGCAGTCTACAAGGAAGGAGCAACCGTAAACGCTTTCAGATTTTGAAAACCAATCAAACGGAATTGTCCAAGGTTCGTCTGGCCATTCGTACGCAAGAGGGCCCAGTCGTCAATGTCCTGTTATGCATGAGCTACAAGATTGAACATGTGGAAAAGTGTTTGGACATGGTCGATCCCATGGCTTGTATCTATTCCGCTTTGGTGGCCGATGCCAATCGAGGCGACCTGTCCCTGGTCGAAGTCTCCAAGCGCGTGAGCCAGGTGAGCTCCTTTGCATCCTTTCAAGAGGCGGTGGACCTCTGTGGATTTCGTATTCTGAAACTCTACATCCAAGAGATCTCCATGCCCCGTGCTGTGACCGACAAGAAGCGTCAAGAAACGATGGAACATGATGCGCGACAACAAGTATTGGAGAAACTAGCACATGATAAGGAAATGACACGGCTGGAATTTGAAAAGAAGCAAGCCGAGGCAGAAGCACAAGCAAGATTGGACAAGATAAAGAGTCGACTGGCTTCGGAGGTCAAGGAGGAAAATCGGAATGTCGAAATGGAATCGGTTCAGAGTCAAGTGCTGCTGGAAAAGCTTTAATCTGACTCTCGAAACGAAGCACTCAAGCAAGCGAACGAAACACAGTTGCAATACCTGCAGGGTCTCCATGAAATGGGTGTTGACGTGACAAGAGTGTTGTGTGCCCAAGCCACCATGAAGCAAACCAGCAGTGACCAAGAGGCAATCAACAACAGCTTTGGAAACCTAAAGCAATGGGAGAAGGCGTAACATCTTGAATTGTCAAAACGAGAATCATCCTAATTAGATGGGGGTGACCACCAAGATCTCTTTCTATACCATTGCACTCGTCAGCCGTGCGGATGACAGTTGACGGATGGCCGACCTTTTACCAAGATCTTGCCCAGGGAGCGTCGGGACATATTGATATCCCAATTCACCTACCTACTTCTCTGCCTTGGGTATGGGTGGTTCCCCGACTATATATCGCTACAGACAACGGTGCTGACCTCTGTGACCTAGCAACGAGAAAGGAACGAAAGTACCGCTGAGCAACTAAGGAACACGAAGGAAACACCTATGATCACATAGCGCTGAATAAGAACAAGATGAAAAGCATTGGAATATCTGATACACACGCACAAAACGACTACTATCTCCCATCGGTCCAACACCAAAACCCTTCCCCATTAAAACAATCGTATTTAGAAGATTACTACGTCCAGTGTGTGTGTGTGAGTGAGAGAGAGTGGAGTCATATATCGTTTACAGTTGAAAAAGAGAGTATAGACTGGATGCGGCATGGGCCTGATTGGGGTGTATTTGTTTCAGGAAAATGCATGTTTCATCCAAAAAACTCGATACAATAAAAAACCAAGTCCTATTGAGATCAAAGTCCCAAATGGCTATACCTTGGAATCATTGCCCTTTCCCGAAGTGGCCGACTTTTTGTTGGAATCGTCCATCAACACGTAATCGCTCTTGGTAGTTGCAGCTTCTTTGGTTGGTGTTGTTGAACCACTCTTGTCGTTCTTCTTGTCCACGACTTCAATCGTTCCTTCTCCCTTGGATTCGGCCGCAGCTTGAGCTTCCATTTCCAACACTTCGTACGAGGTCCACAAGACATTGCAAATACTGGCATCGGCCGGTGCCTTGGTCCATCCCAATTTCCATGCCCCAATACAGTAAATACCGACAAAGACGGCTTCGACGACACCGTAGAAAAAGGGAACACCCATGGCTTCGTTCAAATCATTCCCTCGAAACATGGTCAAGGCCAAGGAGGTGGCAATGCCCACATTTTGGTAACAACATTCAATAGCCACTGTCACACGTTCCGGTTTGGGCAAAAGAGCCACGGCAGCCAAAATGTTGGCGAGAATCAAGCCACCCAAACAGGGAATCGACACACCGACGTAAAAGGTCCAATCGCGAGACCAAATTTTGGAATCGGAATCACCAGTGTTGGTCATGGTGGCGGAAAACAAAATGAGCATGAGACCCGAGGCATTACCCAATCCATTGGCAAAATGTTGAACTCGTCGATCTTGCACCTTGGCGGACAAGGCCAAACCCACAACAATGGCGCACATGACAATGGCCAAGGCCGTAAAGAGGGCGGTCCAATCCAAATTGGACACAATCTCTTCGTCTTCGTGATAGGCCAACTTGGTGTAAAAGAGTAAATTGAGCGGCAAGAAAATCATGCTGAGAATCGTACTCAGCGCGGTCATGGTCACACTGAGAGCCAAATCGCCATTGAACATGGAGCACCACCAATTGGAGTAACTTCCACCAGGACTACTGGTCACAACCAACAAGGTCAAGCCCATGCTTTCCTCCAATTCCAGTAATTTTACCACCAGGAAGCCCAAAAAGGGCAAAATGATAAATTGACAAAAGACACCCATACTCAAGGCGCGAAGATTGCGAACTTGACTGTGCATGGACCGAATGTCCACCGTCGCGGACATGCCAAACACCAAACAAAAGAGCAACACATTGCCCAATATCGCGTTAAACAAACTCATTGTGGACTCTTGTTGTGTTTCTTGTGACAGTTGTGGTTGTCAATCAAGTTGTTGTCGTTTCAACCTTTCGTCTGTCAACCGGAATGAGCCAAAAAGACACTGTCACCACGAAAAGGACACGAGCTTGGGCAGTTGGGTCCAAAGAGACTTCTGGTATTGTAGTTTCCTTTCGGATTGTGTGTCTTTTGTCTTTTTTGGTTCTTTTTCGGAGACTCACACCTCAAGCTCAATGACAAACTCACAAACACACACACAATTAGGCAGAGAAGAATCGGTCCGTTTGCTTCCTCTTTCTCTTTTGTCCTTGACTGCACCGTCGTCGTCGCCTATTTTGTTGTTGGTTGTGTGGGCCAGAGGAAGGTGGTTGGAATTTTGGGTCTGCGTTTGGAAGCACCGAGAATCCGCTGGCTCGGCTGCTCCCGTAAATTTTCCACAGGGGCTTAGATCAAAGTGTGGCTGGCGTGGCTTTCGCGCACGCAACCTGCGCCATGCCAATACTCACACACGCACTCAATACCATTGTAGCGAAGCCCGAGAACTCAACGACTGTCTGTACAACGGACATGCTTCGATACTCTTTGTCCAATAGTCCCAACGGATCGTTGTACACTGCTATTAAAAGAATTCTACCGTTCGTGGTTCCGTATCCAGTCGTGGGCTGTGGTCTGGCCTTCTCAAAGTCACATTTCTGCGACCGGATCAGCGACGGGAAATGTACCTTAGTGCGACCAAAGAAGAAGATGACCCCACACCCCACCCCCCACCCCCACCGCAAAGCCCTTTGTTGTTGCCGTGGCGATCTGCGCATTGCGCTTCAATTTCAAATTCAAGTGTGGGATCTTGGGGTTGTTGCACAACTTCTGTACCTTGGTGGTTCGGCGTTGTCTCTTGCAACAACAACTCTTGACTAGTATCGCCGTAGCGAGCAGAAACTAACGATCATGTCTCGTCTTCGATGGATGGGTTCGTTGGACATGTACCGAAAGGTACCGGTTGATCTCATGGAAGGCACCAAGAGAGGATCCTTTCTCAGTTTGTTTGCCGTCTTTATCATGGTCACCTTGTTTCTGTTGGAAACGGGAGCCTTTCTGCGCACAACGTGAGTTGCAGAGTCAATGGTGTTTGGATGCTCGAACCACCATGGATGCCTCCTTTTTCTGACCACGTTTCTTTTCTGGACATGCGTTGTATGCTCTTTGGCAATGTCGCTGCTTCATATTCCCGCATAGTTTGCGAACCGACTTGGCCTTGGACAAGAGTGCGGTGCAAAAGGTTCGCTTGAACTTTAACATTACAATGATGGATTTGAAATGTGAATATGTTGTGGTGGATGTGGTGAGTGTCTTGGGGACGGAACAAAATGTTTCGAGTCACATTACCAAATGGCATGTGGATGGAGCTGGTGTCAAACAAATGTATCAAGGAAGAAATCGACAACAAAAGGACATTCAATTATTTGATGAAAGCATTACCGATACGCTCGATGAATTGCTAGTGGATGGAGAAGAAGCTGTAAGTTTGGATGCCAAAACCTTTGAATTTGCCCTCCACGAACAAAACTTTTTGTTTGTCGACTTTTATGCCAGCTGTAAGTAGCTTTTGTGCATTGAGAAGCCGCGTCGGTGTTAGAGTCTCGGACTCTGTCTCACGTGGTTTCAATGGTTTCTTGAAATGATGCCCTGTTTGCGCTCTCCTCATTCTGTTCATAAATTGATGACGTTTGACTGTACAATGTCGGTTGTGATTTGTCGTTCCTACTCCAAATATTTCTATTTTGTCAGGGTGTTCTCATTGTCGTGAGTTGGCTCCAACATGGGAGGTCTTGGCCGAAGTCATGGTGGATGTTGCCGAAGTCAAGGTGGAGGCCAGTCCCCATGCGCATACCTACAGTGATGAAGATTTTGCTGAAGCCGTTAAGGTGGAACTTCCCGTCATGATTGCCAAAGTAGATTGCGTTATCCAGAAAGACTTGTGCAGGGCCCAATCGATCATGGCGTATCCCACCCTCCGACTCTTTATTGATGGAGAGCCCTGGCAAGGCGGCGATTATAGGGGTCATCGGACTGTGGTGGAATTTACGCATTGGTTGCAATCGGTGGAGGCCATTTTTCAGGAGGAAGTGAAAGATCCCAAAACTCGATTGCACAAGCTTCACGAAGGTGAGTAGCTTGTCGTTCCGTTGATTTTTTGCAATGGTGTAGATTCTCACGGACTGTCAAACATGGTGTGTTTCAGCGGCTCATGCGCGAATGGGACTGGAAACCACGGAGGAGCACGAGTGGGCGGAAAAAATTAAGCGAAGGAAGCAACATGTGAAGAAGGAGTGGAACGAGGGTGACCATCCTGGGTGCCAAGTGTCGGGCTTTTTGAACTTAGATCGTGTTCCGGGTAATTTCCATATTCAGGCACGATCCCCTCATCACGATATGAATCCACATATGGCCAATTTATCCCATGAGGTTCATTCCCTGACAGTGGGAGACCCCTCTGGTATCACCTTTGTGGAATCGGGTCGAGCGCCTGCACCCGAAACGGTGAAACGAAAATTGACACCCATGAATGGCAATGTCTACGTCACGCACAATCTACACGAAGCCTATCATCACTATCTCAAGGTAGTGACAACCAATTTGGAAAATATGAGAGTGGGATCACGGGAGGTCAAGGCCTATCAGATTTTGCAGAGCAGTCAATTGTCCTATTATCGGAATGATTTGGTACCAGAAGCCAAATTTATTTTTGACCTGTCTCCCATTGCCGTGTCCTATCGTACGACCTCTCGACATTGGTACGATTATCTCACCTCCCTCATGGCCATTGTAGGAGGAACCTTTACTGTCGTCGGAATGTTGGAATCCGGCCTTCAAGCAGTTGTCCAAAAGAGACGGAGGTATTAAAGTTGCTTCCTTGAGGATGGAAAGCCCTTTTAGCAAACGCAAGATTGTAAAGTAAATTTAGGTTGTGCAATGTTTTATTTTAATCATGGTTGCCTTGAAGAAATTGAAAGAACCTGGAAAGACAAAACACGTCTAGGTAGAGCCAAAGTCGCTATGAGTCAGAAGTAGATTGGGGATAGCTACCCCCACTTTTTCGAACCGCATAGGAGTACCCTTTTGATACCTGCGCCCAAGTCAGACAAAGGGAAGATTGACAATGCATCCACCATTGGATCGGCCACATCCTGACTGTCAAGATGTTATCGCGGCATTGAAGGAATGCCACGAAAGTACATGGAAGAAATTTACAGGGGGATGCAATGACATTAAATTTGCCTTGGATCGATGCTTCGTCAAGGAGAAGGAACGTGCGCTCGCAGAGATGAATCAGGGCTGGCGAGACCGAAAGAAACGGGAGCAAGAAACCATCATGGTAGCTTTTGAGAAAGATGAAACATTTGAAGAGTTCCTTGCCAAAGATAAAGTTTATCAAAGAGAACTGGCGAAAAGGAAGCAACGGGAAAACCCACAATCTTCATAGCGCGTTTTGGTCGAGAGCTCTAAATGTACAAACAGACGACCATAAAAGATGAAAATCACCTACTGCTAGTATTGGGAATTCATCGTATGACCGAAATCATTTCTTACTATTCCATTACTTTTCTCTTGATGGATAGCAACCTCTGTTAGCCACCGTTTTTACCTATTTAGTTCGTGTATTTGATCATACGTGTCTTGAGTGGAGACCACTGCCAACGCTTGTGAAATCCAGCTCCAATGGCAAAGAAAATTATACCAACATACCAAAGGGCAGCGCCTTGCTTTCGTTCTTCAGTCTTGGGATCGGACGCCCAGTGAAGGAACTGAACCACGTCACGAGCTTGTTGCGAGATGGTCGCAGGCGTTCCATCGGGATATTCCACACCGTCGTCTTGCAGGGGAGGGGGCATGGCAATGGCTCCTCCAATGAAATAGGGATTGTAGTAAAGTCCGTCCATCATTTCCTTACCAGCCGGCTTGTCCATGTATCCAGTCAAGAGAGACATGATATAATCATGTCCTTCGTGACGGGCCTTGACCATCAACGACAAGTCAGGGGGGTACGCACCATTGTTGGCAGCCGCGCCCTGTTCTTCATTCTCATACGGCGAGGGCAAGACATCGTATGGTTTGGAGGGCCGTTCATACATTTCACCTTCGCGGTTGGGACCGTCCATCGTCATGACTTCCTTGGCCATGGCAGCCACTTCCGCCTTGGTGTGAGTCACACCAACCAACTCACGCCAGCGAATATATTCCAAGGAATGGCAGGTAGCGCAGACCTGACGGTACACTTGAAATCCTCGACGCAATGCAGTGTGGTCGAACGAGGAGAAAAATCCCGTATGCCGCCAAGGCCAGTGTGCGGGAGGTGTGGAATCCACATCCAAAAACGTAACCGCTGGAACGGATGCCGTAGCAGCCGTGGCCGCAATCAACAACACATGGCGGTTGTTTTGCAACTACATTGCCACGAAAACGCAACAAAATAAACAGAGATGAGAAACACAACAGATCCAGTCCACCAATCTCTACCACAAGTGGAATCTGGCCTCACAAGTCACAATCCTTCGCTAGTCGCAGGAATGCATGCGCCGTCGATCAGATATCAACATGCTTCACGTGCAAAAATCTCGCTTCCGCTCCTACATCCGTTCAAAGCGGCTGTGAGACTTACAGTGCTTCTCAGCTGAGACGTCATGGTCAATTTGCACAAGTTCAAGCGGCGCGGATGCCGACTTGCCGCTACAACTACGTCTTGCGTGGTTGTTTTCGGTGATGTTGTATTCGCCATTAGAGGTCCGCAGAAACAAGGACAGCAGACAGACTAAACCTTAACTCTACTGTGTGAAGTCTACCGCCCGTCTCACCTGCCACGAGTCTAAGTAATCCTTCCACCAACTGTCATTTCGACGCCGGCCCTTCCAATGGAAGGATTACTTAGACTCGTGGCAGGTGAGACGGGCGGTAGACTTCACACAGTAGAGTTAAGGTTTAGTCTGTCTGCTGTCCTTGTTTCTGCGGACCTCTAATGGCGAATGTTGTACACCCTAGGCTCGACGTCCTACGTAATCGCGCTGGGTATTTTATCAGAACCGGCGAGGCCATGGACGGACGTTTGGAAAGCTAGCGAAGCTGCGGGGCTCCGGGACAATCCGTCCAACCACAGTGAATCACCGAAGCAAGATGGTTGATGGGAACGAAGATCAAAATACGCTCAAGATTGGCAAGTAATTCTGTTCAGAAACATGTGCAGTGATCTATACGATCAGTCTTTTCATTCTCCGGCTTCTTCCTTTCCCGAGAAGAACGAACTATTACAGCTTGGAACTAAACTCAACAATCTATTATGTAGATCTCGTAGTTCCGCTATCTTTGACATGTCATCAACAACCCGTAATCAAAGAACAAAGTCATACTTTCTTTTCTCACTGTGCGACTTTAGTTTTCTGCAAGAGCCAATCGTGTCTTGGCGAGAATCTTGATACAACTAAAGGCACCCAAGAAAAAGTTCACCAAAAGTCCAGTCCACATGTGTTTGGCCAGAGGATTGAGCGAGTACCGTTTGCCGGGTTCCCCATCTGCCTGACTGTAATTGGAGGAAAAAATCATGCGGCCAGCGGCATAGACCGCAGAAGAGAGGACCGAGGCAATGGGAAACTCGAGGGCACCGGCCAATCCAAAAACGAGGGCAAAGGTATAGTTTTCAAAAATGTGTTGATGAGCTCGTTGTATGCAATTGAAGGCCTTGGCGTTCGGTGACGTGCCTTGAGCGTACAAATTGGGCAAACCATATCGTTCCTCGACATTTTCTTCTCCATCCTTCTTGGCCTTTTCCATGTACGTCATCCGAGCTTTACCAACCTTGAGACCAAAAGCGACCGTAAAAAAGCCAAGGCCAATGAATACCAACGGTGTAGCAGCAAACAAGGGACTGGTATTTGCTGGACCAGTCATTTGGATGGACGGACCGTACTTGGTCTCGACAAAAGCACCGGCTCCTGCCATGAGGCCGCATTGCAACAATCGGGAAGCCATTGTAGTTTGGTGCTGATCAAAGTTTCAGAAATAAGTGAGTGCACCACAGGGAGTTTCAAGACAAGATTCGACGATATCTTTCGACGTTTGCCTGCCGACAAAGAATGAAATCGAATCTGCTCATTGTTGCGGCGAGCTCCATGATTTCTTTGCTGTTCGACGATGATCCAACTACAAACGTCACAGTCATAGGGTGCGTGCAAGGAGGTGCAAGTCGATTTTTTGATGCCAATAGACCGCCCTTCAGTCGCTTCAAAGATCTTGAGTCGCGCGGCATCTCCTTTTCTTTTGTTTGCCCATCCATCACCATTCAAGTCCATTTCGATGTTGCTTCTGTGGAAGATTACGATTGTGGTTGTCGTCGTTTCCTGGAAATGCTGGACTCTTGCTGTCACCTTCCTTTCCATTTCATCCTTTTTCGTTGTTCAAGCGCCGTTGATTGATGCAGCATGGGCATTCCAGCCGCCATACCACGGCCAAAGCGGTGCATTCACACACAGTGTGAATGTGCGAACGACGACAAGCTCTCGCCGAAGCAAAACTATCCTGTATCACGATGGTCTGTGTTATCGCAAGAAGAATCCCGCAAGAGGTTGCGTCTTGTTGCAAGCCTCGCAAATGATTGGAGATGGAATTTTGGTCAATCAGACCTTTGCCCAATTGTATGATTCCGTACTCCCTCCGTGGCTGTTGCAACGATGCTTGGATTTGGGATGGATTCATCCTACTCGGATTCAACAACAAGCCTTGAATGAGATTGTATGTGAAAAGAATGATGTGATTATTCAGGCCGAGACGGGAAGCGGCAAGACATTAGGTAAGAGATTGGTTGTTGTTCTAGCTTGAGGGGAAGGAAGTGTTGTGAGTTCATGTCTGGAGGTGCAAGTCGTAAAGGTTAATTTATCGTCTCACACTATTGTTTGTTTCTTTGATAGCCTACTTACTTCCCGCATTGGCGTCCATTGATGCCAGCCGTTCAGCGGTCCAAGTCTTGATTGTGGTACCCACCCGGGAATTGGGGTTGCAAGTGGGCCGTGTGGCCAAACGATTGGCAGCTGCTTCGGATGCCTCCCTGGACATGGCTTCCTCCTCAACAATACAACAACCATCACTCCAACGCAAAATAATGATCATGAATGTCTTACAGGGGAGTCAAAATCGACGTCAACGTGCCTGGGCCTGGGCGGAACCACCTCATGTCGTGATTGGGACACCGCAAGAACTCTGTGACATGGTACAATTGGGCGGCATTCGTCGTTACAACAGTGTCAAGTTTGTCGTGGTGGATGAGGTCGATGCCTGTTTACTCAACAATGCCGGAAGTATCACAGCGAAACTCTCTTCGTCCACACTGCATCAACTCTTGTCCAAGTATCTTAGTCCCACTTTTGAAGATGGGAGTTCCTCAGAGGGTCTTGTCGGCCCCAACAAACGATCCTCGAGTACTAGCAGCAGCACGAGTTCTCGGCCATTGAATCTGGAACGACAAACCATTTTTGCATCGGCCACGATTCCTCAACCACGCCACTTTGTCAAACAATGCGTTCAAAACCAATGGACCTTGCAACCTCCCGTCCATGTGAGTTTACGACCTGGTGAATTGCTCTTACCCGCCACCTTGCATCATGCCCATGTGGTGTGTGCCTCCAATGGCAAAAAACTGCCGGCCCTGAAACGGATCCTCCAAAAGATTGTCACTGCAGCGACTGCTCCAGTTTCCAAAGACGAGGAGGTACATGATACCTTGGAGGAGGGAGCAAGCAGGTCAAAAAAAGTATTAATCTTTTTGGACGAGCGACGCCCCGTACAAGAGATTGCAGAGTCCTTGGCAGCCTCCTTGGATGGGTCACTGGTATGGAAAGAATCCTACCGTGGCAAGGAGCAAAGAGGGATTCAGATTCTGATTTCCACCTTGCGATACGAAGATAGTTTGTCTCAGCGTGCCGCCGCCATGGAAGTCTTTCGCGGAGAAGAAGCGCTGACAATGCATGAGGAGGGGGAAACGCCACAGGTCGATTCCATTCTTCGTGTCCTCTTATCGGAAGGTGACTTGGGGGCTCGCGGATTGGACATTACCGATATATCCCATGTCATCAACTTTGATTTGCCCGCCAACGCCGACACCTATGCTCATCGAGCGGGCCGTACCGGTCGATTTCAACGATCGGGCAATGTGCTATCCATTGTGACCCAAGAACAAGAGTTTGTCCTGCAACGCATCATGAACAAACTCAATCTTCCCAGCCACTGCATTGGAAGACAACAGCCGAGCAACAAAAGAGAAGCAACCAACCAAAGGAATGAAGCAAACAAATCCCACCAGTGATCTTTCCGTAGACTGTTATAGCTGCTTGGTTCAAACCTCCCACTTCGCACTGTCCTGGAAGACGTTTGATGATTGTCAACGACACATTGCTCATTGGACACAATCACAATCTTTGTACAATACGGAAGGACATTTTAAATGGATTGCTCTTAGTACAAGAGGGAGTAGTATTATAAGACCACTACCCTTATGGTGAGTTTCCTCCTCCAATCGGTAGTCGTCGTTGTGGTAGCAACCAAGTGCCCACTGCTGTATGCCACACAGAAGGAGTCAATCTTCTTCGGGGGCATCTCCATCTACTTCTTCGTTTTCCATTGCCAGTCGATCCATCATAGCTTGGAGTTCTGTTTCTTCTTTGATGCTCACGGCCTTGGCTTCCATTTTAATATCCATCTTCCCACCCTTGGCTTGTATTTTCTCCCGAATGACATCAATGGCTTTGTTTAACAGAGCAATTCCCACCTCTTTTTCCAGAGTGGTAGTACTCAATACATAAATGGGAGGGGCGATTAATTTGATTTTGATGGGTGATTGTTCCGTGCCGACCGCCATACCGGCAAAGAGGGCATCGCGAATGGCATCAATGCCGGCGTAAGTAAAGCATGAGACTTCAATGTCACTCCGAATTTTGACTGGTTGCGGAGCCAAACGTCGAAGCACATAGGTCTTGATTTCCTCCTTCAAGTCATCGGGAATGTGAATATCTTCAAAGGGATCAATGTCCTTATTGTCTTCCGATATCGCTAACTTGAAGGCATCGTAGGCATGTCCAAATTTCCGATACAAGGGCCAGCCAATTTTTTCGTACAATTCTTCCAAATAGTATTTACGCTTTTCCGCCACATGACGCAAGACACCATGGACTGCCTTGGCTTTGTTGAATCGTTCCTCACAAGCCTGAACATCTTCCGGTGTCACTCGGCGTTTACTCAAATCAATGTACCCCTTCTCCTTGTCCACACGCAAGACCATGACCACTTCGTTGCGATTGACGCGAATCAGTTTGTGAATGGATCGGATGCGTCGACGACTGAGTTCGGATAATAAAATCATGCCTTCAATATTGTCGTATTCCATCAAGGATACGTAGGCACCCATTTCGGCAATGTTTCGGACATTGACCATGACGACCGATTCCACTTCAGGGTACTTGGCCTCGTAAAATCGGCAATTCAGATTTTTGCGATCCTCGCCCACGTAAATACGAAAGGTGCCATCGTCTGCGTCATTGTTCGAGGTAGTATCGGTGGCGGCTTCACCACCGTCCGTGGTTGTGGCTGATTCCGACATGTTTGTGTGTGTGTGTGTGTGTGTGTTTGTGGAAGCAAATGGGGTTGTTGGTTGGTTTGGGGTTGGTGTGTGTGTGCGTGAGGACGAGTGGGTTGCTATACCAAGACTCTTTGGAATGAAAGCGGGGAACCTCTTGGAGTTGCGACCTAGAAGAAGTGCCTATTGTTGTTGCGTGACTCCAATGAATCGCCACGTTCTGGACTCTCTTGTTGGATTGGTTCAAGACGCGTTCTCCGTCTCTTGGTTGATGAAACGTGAGGGACTAAACAAGAAGGCGAGACGGAGACGGAGGAGGTGGACGTATCGCATTTTTCTCGATGGCCCATAACCTATTCACAGCGGTTGATCGATCGACGGGCAGACGAAATGAGCAAAGCCCTAACCTTACTGTAAGTAACGCGGTAAGTGGAACGGCGCAGGTTTGGCCATGGCCTTCCTTACTTTGTGAGTGCCTCTCTCAAGCTGTCGATTCACCGACTTAAACGTGCCTGAGTGAAACCCAGAGTGTCATATTCTTTAGATTTATAAAAAGCGCCATCCAGAACAACAATCATGGACAAGTTGACCAAGGAACAAAAGGACGAATACGCCACAGTCTTTGCCATGTTGGCACTCTACGATGGCGGTGTAAGTGGTTCGTTGTTGTGGTGGTTGTGTTGAATGAACATTCCGCGATGATTCTCATTCATGTTCCTTTGTTTGTATGCTATATTTCGTTTCGATAGGCCGACATTACGAGTGACCAAATTGGTACCTTGTTGCAGGCCACGGGCAATACCGAAGTGGAGGGATTTTATCCCGTGATTTTTGCGGGCTATGCCGGAGATCCGGACAAGATGGCCGAGATTTTGGCCGTACCCGGTGGTGGTAGTGGTGGTGGCGGCATAGGCGGCGGTGGTGGAGATGGAGACGCCGGTGGAGATGGTGGTGGAGATGCAGCCGAAGAAGAGAAGGAAGAAGAAAAGGAGGAAGAAATGGATTTGGGTGGAGGTATGGATATGTTTGGTGCAGAAGAAGGAGGCGGCGGTGATTATTAAGCCTATCGAGATGGGGAAATGGGATCCTCGCCAATCCACATTTGGTAGTGTCATCTTTTACCAGCTATTCAAACGTTCTTTTGGAAGGTTGTTTTTATAGAAATGCCTTTCGGCTTACCACCCTGATACACCTATGATAGATGAAATGAGAGTTCTTGGTTGCCTATGAAAGCAAAAGAAAGGATGGTCAAGACATATTTCCTCCTGCCGTCGAACCAACACCCAATGGAAGTCAACCTTCTCATTGGGTATCTACGGCGAACGGGCAGTGGGTCGAGAGCTGTGTGGACGCTTGACGTGTGGTAGTGATCCGTCAGCTCAACCAGGGGCACAAGGGTAACTGTGTCACTGTGAATCCGAGTCTCGTTTCCCTCGATCTTTCTGCATTTCATCCCACTGGTTCCCCTTTGGTGCCGTCCTCTTGGGACGTTTTCGGATTGCGTTCATCCTCCAAATGGACTTTTTTGGCCAACGGTTCGGCAGTGTCCTCGTCTTGACCATCGGATCGTTGTCGTTTTCGTGTGGATTCTTCTTCTTCTTTTTCTTCTTTTGGTTGTTTTTGTTGTTGTTGTTGCAATTTTTGTTCCAATCCTTGTTGCACGGCCGTTGCCAATCCTTCCAAGGCCACTTTGCGTCGTTTCAAGCCTTCCAATTGTCCAATGGCTTCTTGTAGCAATCCACGAGCAAAGCATTCTGGATTCAATCCACCTTGATGATCCAGCAATTCCAACAAATCCACGGGAACCGGACACAAGTGGGTGCTGCCATGTTGCTTGACACTGGTTTCGACCCGTTCAATCGATTGCAACACGTTCCGAATGGCTTGAATCAATTTCCCCGTCGATTCAATGTGCATCGAGGCGTCATTATTATTATTCGATGATTTGGTGTTCTTGTTGCTGTTGTGGTTGGTGGCAGTGGTGGAGGTGCCGCTGCTAGACGTTGTCGTGGTGGTGGTGGTTCCCGGCCATGTTTTGATGCGATCGACCGTCGTCGACAAACGACTCAGTAATTCGTGCAACCGATCTTGCAACAAGATCGCCGAGGAATCTGTGACGGTCGTTGTGTTACCAGTAGTAGTCGACGATGCATGCGGTACCGGGGGTGTCCGAGATCGCGATCGAGCAGGTGCCATTGTGGATTTTCTGGACTCTTTCGTGTGGTGTGTGTGGGTCTCCCCAAACTACCCATCCCCACCGTTTCCCTCCTTTTCTGCGATGGTCGCGGAAAGATACCGATGACACCCTCCACACCACCACCACCACCACCACCACCACCACCACAATCACAATTCACAATGTCCCACGTCCCTCATGCCTGCGTAACACTACTGCGTAATATTTTCGCATACTGGATTCCAGAAGGCAGGTTGAGATGAGATTTTGCTACCCTATATTGATCCTCCTACTCGTTACACTCTGTAGAGTAGAGCATAGATCGGTCGACGACGATTGCTGGAGCCCTGTCTGATTGTAGAGAGTCACTGGATTTGCTAGCCTATATTGGTCCTCCTCCTCGTTACTACTCTCTCTAGAGAGTAGAGCATAGATTGGTCGACGACGATTGGAGTCTGGTGTCTCGAACTGCGTGTTCGTCGTGGACGGGGATGCCGTTTTTTCCCTTTGTATGTCGTGGACGGGGATGCCGTTTTTTCCCTTTGTATTCACCCTACTGCTTCCAAATCCATCTGTGTATGCTTCGAACGAATTGACCCACAACGAGATACCATCTGGATGTGCATGCGCATGGAGAAACAGGGATATCCCTGGACCGCTCCGAAACTTGGATTCTAGTCTTTATCAGTCTCGTTGCATCTTCTCGAATAAGAATCTTCTTGCAATCCAAGAGCAGCTGGTGGAGACCAACGTACAGCGGTGGAACCAATACAAGCCACCTCTTGTCGTCACTCTAGAACACACTGCTCCCGTGGTCAAACAGTCTGATTCAAGTTTGGATAGTAGTGGGGCGGAGCTCTCATCGTATCAAGGGTATAAAAGTCCACCAAGGGTGGCTCTGCCGGTACCCCCAAAAGGGTCGCCATAGTCGGGCCAATCCGACGAAATTGCGCCGATCCACCGAACCGACCGGGCATTTCGTGAAGCCTTCCCATATTCGGTACGTAGAACAAAAGACCATGCCCTCCCGATTTGTCAACAATGTCTGGCATTCCTCGGATAAAAGAAGCCAGAGCATTTGGCGGGGCCGCATCAACTCCATCGGGTAAGGCAGCACCAGCCACGGGAGCGGCTCCACCAGGCCATGCGGCATGCCCGGGAGCGCCCACAGGCAAGACATAGTTTCCACCGTTCGCATACAGGACCGAATGATCATTTCCGCAATCAACGACGCACAGCAAAAGAGGATCACTCTCTGAGATCTTGAAGCCAGATTTCTCCAAATCAATCAATGCCTTGGCCGATCCATTCTCCTCCATCTTGCGCGCCAAACTCTCTTCAAAGGACCATTCATCGACCAGGATTTTCGAGTAGTGGCACGTCATTTGAGCGTGCATTTGAGTGACAAATAAATGGTCGCAAATTTTTGCATCCATTTGATTTGTCGGAATCAGTCACGGATTGTTTCAAACCCAAAGATGACCACGATCATCCCGATGACGACGTAATGACTGACCTACTTCAAGTTCTGTGTCGTACCCATGTCGTAGTTGGAGAATCCGCAAGATTCATTTGGACTCCCGAAGCGGTGGCAGAACGTTTCATTTCAGACGTTTCTTAAACCAAACAGTTCGGAGACGAGAGGAAGTTTCCTCGCGTCAGAGGTGTCTTTGGTGGCCGCAGACGCTGCGTCGCGCCGGCGTGGCAGATTCATGGCTATGGAGGGGGAGTGTTGTTTGTTGTTGTTGGGTTTCTTCTTTCTTCGCTTTGTCTGCCACCAATTTGGCCACATACTTGCAATCCAAGTGTCTCAATAGTTTCGGACACACAGCGATTTCCATAATCTTTCTTTCCGAAATAGCAAATAGCGCGTTTGTCTTGGACCCAAAGAAAAACAAGAGGAGACAGAGCAAGAGAACAAGGACGAGACGTATCAGTTAAGAAGTTTCGTGGAACGAGGATATTGAAATTCACACAAACACACACAAGACTGAACCTTGCGGAGCATGCCAATGGCCGACGATACGACGAAGCATGGATTGGAAGCGGAGGATTCCTGGTCCTTGCATGGGGAACGGCGACAACAACAACAACAACAACAACAACAACAGAATCCTGACGAGTCAATCCATGGCGTCCACCTTCGTCGTCGTGATTTGAAAAAGAAAAAGAACAAACAACACCATCACGGAGCGACCGTGACGGACGACGAAACGGCCCAACGCCTCGAGGCGCAACGCGAACGGGATTTTTGGACCAACTACCAAGCAGAACAAGAGCATTTGGACCATGAACGTCAAAAAGAACGGGACTCGCACAATGCCTTGCTCAAGGCCATTTACAAACATCCGGGCATTGCCCAGGAAACGGTGCATGGCATTATGATGGATGCCGGCAGTACCGGAACGCGGTTGCATGTCTACGAATGGCAACCACGCGTCTTGACGACGCCTCAAGATATTACGGCGGCCGTGTCGGGCGAATTGGTGAGTTTTCCCGGCACCGAATCGCGATGGACGGATCGGTTGCGACCCGGACTGGCCGAATTTGCCTCTTTGTTGCATCCCGACAACAATAATGATTTGGACGAAACCAACAACAGCAACAATACCACCACCAAATCGGCGCCACGCACACCGGAACAAATTGACGCTCAATTGGACCAAGCCATTGGAGACTATTTGAAACCCTTGTTGGACTTTGCTCGATCCGTCTTGCACGAGAAACGGTCCGAATTCAATACCTTTCCCATTTATTTGCGGGCCACGGCGGGGATGCGGATTTTGTCCGCCTCGGATCGAGCGCGGGTCATGGCCTCGGTGCGTCGCGTCTTGAGCAATCCCACCCACAATCCCTTTTGGTTTGGCAGTGACGAACAAGCCCGGACACTGAGTGGCGAAGAAGAAGCCATTTACGATTGGGCCGGCATTAATTTTTTGGTGGGTGATTTGGTCACCCAAACCAAGGGAGCCGGGGCCGTCGTGCATCCCCGACCCATGCATGGCGCCCTGGATTTGGGAGGAGGCAGTACACAAATTAGCTTTTTTGAATCCTCGAAAGATATCATGTCCAATCTCTTCAAGTTGCAAATTGGACAGGCCAAACATTGGAATGTGTACGCACACAGCTTTTTGTTTTATGGCATGAATGAAGGTACGTCACCAAAGAGAAGAGAGAGGGACACGAATCATTTGTGGGCAGAAGCACTCACCATTCTCCTGGTTGTATCTATCTATATTGTGTGTGTGTGATGGAATGATGCAGCGATTCGTCGACACGGAGCACGGTTGGCGGCCGGTAAATCGAGTCGAGAACGCATCGTGGATGGTATTTACGACCCTTGTATGCCCAAGGGCAGCAAGTTGGATATTCGAACCAATATTCATTTGGAACCGGACAACAAGACGGAAACATGGCAATACTACAATGCCACCTTTCCTTCCGGCAATGGTTGGTACCAAGCGACCTTGTACAATGATGGACAATCCTCGCCGGAGCATGACATGGAGGCCTGTTTTGCCATGGCCAAGGACTTGTTGCATTTGGATAAGAATCAATGGTGTGACTTTGCCCACCGAGGCGATTGTTCGTTGGCCGGCATTTATCAACCGCAATTGCCCCAACAACGGACAGAACAGTTTGGAGAATTTATTGCCTTTTCCAATTACTACAAGGTGTGGAAGTTTTTGAAATTGCCCGAACGTGCCACCCTGCAACAATTGTACCAGGCCACACAAGTGGCTTGTGCGCGGAACCTGGATCAGTTGCACCTGGCGCATTATAAAAAAATGGATGAGGCGGAGTTGCCCACGTATTGCTTCCGATCCGCCTACGTGTTTGAATTGTTGCATGAGGGATATAGGTTTCAATTGAACGATACGATTCGAGTGAGCAAGGTGTTGAATGGACAAAAGGTTGGTTGGGCCTTGGGTGCCATGTTGTACGAGATTAATACTTTGCCCTGGAGCTACGAATTGGCCAGTGGTGGTGACAGTAGTAGTAGCGGTACCCCCATGGATTCCACATCGACGGGAGAGTGGTCCACCAATGCCAATGCCACGTCTTCCACCAATACCCTGGTCAGCTTGCTCGTTCCCACGGGTATGGGCGCCTTGATTGTGTTGGCCGTGAGTCTGGTGTACCTCTTGAGATGGCAACGATTACGGTTGTACCGACAACAGTACGATCCCGTCAAATCCAGCAACTCCAGCAACAACGAGACGACCAACTTGCTAGCAGTCTCTTCCTCCTCCTAACGTGGAAACCAGTTTGGGTGTGTATCCGCAACCCTGCGATTCCTAATTCATATAGAACGAAGCAACAGTGAATCTCAGTGTAGATGAGATTAGATATAGATTGCCTCGCAAAAAATAGCTTTGGAAACGACCAAAAGACGTGCTTCGAATCGAACTCTGAAACGACCAAAGTTGTCCAAGTCGCCTAGTTCTTCCACTTTTTTCGCAAGTGTCTGCGGGACACCTTTGGGTACCACTCACCGTACGATTGTCCCACGACCATGATAAAAGAGCACCCAACTCCCTGATCCCTCAATCGTTTTGTGACGTGGACCTGGTACCGTTATCGGTTCCAAAGGAAGCAGCAGGAGGAGTGGTGGCGTATCGAAATCGAGTGGATGCTCCTTGTGGCTCTGTCCCCCTGCTCTACGGCCATGCAAACTACCTAGTCTTCCCTCTGTATGTTAAGTCTCGTCTTGTGCGCATCATTGCACGACTCCCATGTGCATGTATCATTGGTGGTTGAGGGCATTTTCTGGAATCCTGTGGGTGAGGCGAAGCAGGCCATTGTCCCCTTTGCTCCACATGTGCCCAAGGAATTGGAAACGAACCGAACTTGACTTGTGTGCACTCCTTGTGGATTCCGACGTTCCTGATGCCGTGCTCATGATCCCAAACCTGCAATTTCTGTGTTTCCCCATCCAGCGTAGAAAAGCATCGAGCATCCCTCGGTGAGTCCTATCCTGCTGTGTGCTCCACATCATAAGAATCATTGCATTCTCATCATCACTAAACTATAAATATATTCTCTACACTACATCAAACATTCCAGTTGTACAGTAGTCCCCTTCTACGATTGCAGTATGTTCATTTTCGTATGGGTAATCATTCATTCATTCATCCATCCATGGCGCGTAGGTGCATCGGTTGCCATGTGGTCGGTGACCAGAGTTGCGGGTGCAATCGAATCAGGAAGAAGAAAAGTCCATGACCTTGCTCCGTTTGTTGGATGACAGGGACTCATTGGATGTCGTTGTATTTTCATCGCCTCCATCGTGTGTGGTATTGGTGGAACTATTGCAGGTATCCATGGTTTCCAATTCACTGGCGAGCGATGCCTCGTTGGATCCTCCGCCGCCATGACTCATGCCGTCCGCGCTCCGAGGAAGAGCCGCATGAAGAACGGACACGGCAATCAATTCTTCATCCTCTAATCCCAGCGTTCGTTCGTCCCGATCGTCATTGGTCCTCCCGATCATTTGTTGTGGTTGTTGTGGTTGTTCGGCCGGTCGTTTTCGGGCCATGGCGAGGCGAGCGGCTTGGGCTTCTTCTCGTTCCATGTGCCGCAGTCGATCCTGCAATTGTCGATATCGTTGCGCTAATCTCTGCATCGTCACTTCGACTTCTTGTTCGACGAGTTCCGGATGAGCCATGATGCGCGCCAAGGTCGATTGCGCCGCGGGCGACAAGCCTCGAGCCAAGCCCTCCAGTGTGGTGGCGGTCTGCGAGGATTGTCGAGCATTCGAGGACGAGGATACCACTCCCAAGGCATCTTCGTCGCGTTGCAGTTTGACAAAATGTTTTTGGGCATGACTTCGCACTTGCGCCGATGTACGAGTGGGAATGTGGGACGCCACCTTTTTCCATTCACGACCATAGAGTTGCAACCCTCGCAAAAAAGCCTCGTGTTCGGCATCCGTCCATCGTCCGGTCGAATACGACGCCGTAGAGTCGGCGGCGGGCGTTCGCCGTTTGGCTCGTTTGGACTTTGGTGTGGCCGAAGCAGCGACAGTGGCTTCGGGTTGTCGTGATTCCACCGAACTACTACTGCACGTTTGTGTTTGCAACTGTTCTCGACTCATGATACTGGAAGCTGCAGGCTTTTGATCGTGATGTGGTTGTGAGAGAGTTGCGAACGAAACGGATTCTTGTCGTATTGATAATGAACTCGTACGTTCTTGGGTGGATGGCATTGGCCTTGAAACCATTCGAGTGCTGCTGTGTTGGTCCTTGTTGCTGGTGATGGTGGTGGTGGTCTGTGCTGGTCGTGCCTCCACGCGTGTTGTCACTGTGCGAAATTGAGTAGACAGAGTATCCTCGACTGTGGCCAAAACAGTACTGCCGTGAATTAGTGATGTCTCGAGCGGCGGGTGCAAGGTATCTTTGGTGGCCCCAGGAATCTTGGAATCGACGGCTTGGGGTTTGGTATCCATACAATCGGATGCGTCGTCGTTGTCGTTCGTAGACTCCTCCCTTGTAAGTGTAAAATATGGATTGGAACCGCGATGGTGGGCCGCCATGGTCGTCTTGGTTCGATTCGATCCAACAATTCTGGCCTTTCAGAACTCGATCCCTTCAACCGGTACTCAGTTTTGGTGGTACGTGATGATCGACTGTCAGAATTCACGATTCCGCGACTCAGGTACGATCGACTGAGGGACCGACGCAGACATCGTCATTCGCTCCATCCACATCACATCACACACACGCACAAACCAAACCTCCCATGGTGGCGTTGTCGTTGTGGTAACACACAAAAAGTGTTTTGGATCATATACTACGGCCAGATCGCGCCTCGAACAAGCTTCGAGATAAGCTGCGATTGCGTTGTCGATAGTGTATACCCAAACATTTTCATCATCATCATCATCATCGTTAGTAGTTGTGGGAGGAAATCGAATCCTTTCTCGTGGATTGTTTGCTTGCCTTGTGTGATTTTGGACAGGTACGTTGTGGTGTGCGCCTACGTGTGTGTGTGTGTGCGGCGTAGGATCCAACGTACCCGGATATAAAAAAGATCTTCAAGGGAGAGAGCATACGGAACCGTTCCATCCAATTCAGTCGTCGACCAGGAAAGGGTGATGGATTGAGTGCAACTAAGGAACAACAGACAAGAAGGAGACAACAAGAACAAGGATGACTATACAATCTCCTGTCCTCACGTGAGTTGTTGTTGTCGTCGTTGTGGAATCGTTTAGATCGATCGAATAGAGTCTCTGTGAAGAGAAGCAGGTGTTGTGGGAAAGCAGGAACTTGTAGAGTGGTTTGCAATCTACAGTCGGTCGTTGTTGTGACACATTTCTCCATTGCGCGCGCATGACAATCATGCGGGAGACTGTGCCACTTGCCAAGACGGTGCCATTGGAACCAAGTGATTGTGTGCCCGACTCCCAAACGTCCCAACCACAAGACGGGACAGAGTCCTCGCATTCGTTTCTGTCTGATGCGCTTCGAGAAAATTTTGGCGTGTTGAAAAAGAGAAAGTTGTCTCCGCAAGACACCACGTGTTTGGCCCAGGAAACTCAAGCCATGATCAATCGCGAAGTCCGCCGTATGAAAAATGCTGTCTCGGAATTGGAAGCCTACCTCCAAAATGTGGAAGCCGCCTGGGCCGAAGGACGAGATCTTGCCCAACCACAAGCAGATGACGCGAGAGATGGCGTGGTCGTCGTGGTACCACCCGATGACGACGACGACGACGAAACGGAGGACCACCAGGCGTCTCCACGTTTGGCGCGGGAGGATGAGAATCGCTTCCCCTCCTTACCGGTCCTGATCAATTCACAAACACTGACTCGCGTGGAATCCTCCTCCAAGACTTCTTTGAACGGATAACAAGGAAGAAAACGAACATATGGCAGAGCTGTAGAAATGTCGTGTTAGATTTTTCCTTTGTCCTTGTTCCATTCGTACTACTACACTAGTCTGTTGTGGACCTGCTACGACACGTTTGGAAACCCTCCTTGGAAAACGACAAAGAATGGTTTGCTTGGAAACACTGCGCAATGTGAGAGTCCTTTCCGTACTGTCCAACCGCTGCTTGCTCTCAGGATACACAGTGTCGTTCGCATGCTCGTTTTTATCCAGTGGCTGAGCGCTGTTGCGCTTCTGCTCCGTATTCGACGTTCCACGAGCAGTTGGACCGTGGAAGAACAGGGCCACCCCAAGATGGCTTGGGCCGTCGTCCGTGTGAGTGGATACAACACGTGTTCCGATTCAAATGCAAAAGAACACTTGGGTCCAACACTATCACGACCACTATCGCAACACCTTCCACCACCCCAGTTCTCCACAGGCTTGACGTCGAGAGTCATGCCAAGAGATGCTCCAACAAGACCGCACCTCTCCTTCAGGTATGTCGAAAAGTGATTGAGGAGACAAGGTACGTTCCCAAAAACCTATCGCAACGCCGTTGCGTTTTTCAGGGAATGAAAACAGGAACTGAACACACCTTCTTTATCACAAGGACATAAAATTGATCACGTCAAAATCACACTGCTCCATCGTTTGTTTGGGCCACAAAGCGTGAGCAAAACATCATCTCTATCAACTGTAAGTGTGTGCAGCAACACCCTTCCTTCTCGTTGGAATGACGAATTACAGTGTTCTCTAACCGATTTCTCTTGATGCTTTCCTCCATGCAGCGAGATCAACCACATTCGAGTGCATGACGCTAGAAAATCAAAGCATGGTGGGTTATTTCAAGAGACAAATCGCGGCTCTACAAGAAACGACACATTCCATCCTGACACCAGAAAATGAAAGTATTGCGGATTATCTCCGGAGCCAAATCGCGGCTGTACTAGAAAAGACGACCCAAGAAAACAAAGAACTCAGGGACTGGAACGAGAACTTGAAGAACCAAATCAAAATCCTTTGCAGCGAGCAATTTGCCTTGGATGACTATTGGTACTCCACTCTTAGGGAAAGTGACCAGGAGAATGTCATGTTGCGCAAGAAATTGAAGGAACGTGAGGCACAAATCAAGCACTGGAAAGAAGAATGTGAGAAGCTCCGAGCACAATTGGAATCTCAAAAGCCATAGATCGCCGCATCCACCCAGTCATTCATTACGTTTCTTGTTCGGCGTCCCGGATGGCAACAGTCAAGTTGGCTTGGTTCTGCTTCTTCGACCATCCTACTTTTGATCTTGTGATATAGGAATCAAAATAGTAATCATATAGATGGAATGTAGAATCTGTATGGCTGTTATCATCTGCACATACAGCCTCCTCAATCATCGAGATTTTTTGGTGATAACCTGACATGCGTCTTGTGAATATGCTCGCGTACTTTTTAAATAACAGATACATGTCACGCCATCCAATAGATATGACCCGCTCGGCATGTCTTGACGCAGGGCGATATCCGATATCATCCCATATCTACATCGCCACAAAAAGACTCCTATTCGGTGCTCTGGGCAGAGTCTCTCCTGTTGTTGTATTTCTCCTAACGTCGTAGAGTAGTTCATACAATGAATCCATCCACAAGGAGAACAAAGAATGATCGTTTAACAAAACATCGTTCCGCCAATCCTCATGGTTCCAATCACAAGAAAAACACCGCAAAAAGACTTTCGTCCACTGCTTCTTGGACCTTTTTCCTTACCCTCATTATTGCGTACATCCTATCATACCTTGCTGTGTCCAACCACTGGAATAAACACGTCCTCTTGGAACTAAATCTGACAACATCGTCACGAAGGTTTCTAGAAGAATTCAAGGGTAAGCAAAGGGATGGTAAATTTACGTCGCTGATAAACAAGAAGGAGGAACCGAATCCGAAATTCTCCAACAGAACAACAAATTCATCGTTGCAGCTCAACCATACCTCCGAAAAGGACCTAGACCTTGCACTTTTTATTGATCCATCGGAATTGTCCCTACGCGATGGCTTTTCTGCCACTTGGTGGCAATCGGTGGACCGATTCTTGGAATTCTTGAATCCCAATCCGATTCACAACCAACACATGATGTTTGTCGAAGGAGCCTCTTTTGCCTTTTACGAATTTGCGAGAGATGATGTGCGTATGACTCGCGATTGGCTGCAATTTGCCGTCGAGCATACCTCCAAGGCGTGGAAGCAAGTTGGGTATGAAGTGAAACGAAACACACTGCCATATGTATTTTATGTAGATCAACTCATGAAGTACATTCGCCAGACTCTGGCTTCCTTGGATTCCCCAGAAGTGGCAATAACCAACAAGAATAGGACAAACTCAAATCTGGAACCGCAACTGCAACAAAGTGACGATCCGACGGCCATGCAGGAAACAATTGCACTGATTGCCTTTATGCCCTACCGGAACTACTTCAACTCGACGCGGGCCAAGATTATGACCATGGCCAACTTGGGGGCCACATTGACTTCTTTGATTCGAGTCCGTTGCGGAAGAATCCTTGTTGTGGTGGACAACACGGATTGGGATGAACACAGCAAGATAATATGGTCTGCAACACTCGAAATGCTCCAAAGCAGTCAACAAGACCTCGTTGAACGATCCTTGTGGGAGAAAGCCTTTTTGGAGTATGCCAAGACGAACAAAACAAATCATATCTCTGGAGAATGGATTCGTGGTACCAACGACAGCAACTCAATGGGCCGCGGTTTGGAAGTTCGTGTGCACAAGACCGAACTTTCAATCGTGGTTGTGAACTGTTCCGAACATGAAGGTACCGTCCAATGGAACAGGGGGAACAAACGCACAATCAAAACAATTCCCATGGCTGGCTTAGTCGGTATTCGAAAAGCGTTCTTGTCTCTCAACAATTCGAAACTAAGTTCACAACGAAGAAGAGGGTCGTATGCAAAACATACCAGAGGCGGGGGCGATCCAATTGATGCACGACAATGGCTTGGACCATCTTTCAACATGACGGTTGGTTGCCGGTGGAAGTACATTTATCTTACGGAACCGGATTCCGTCTTGGTGACCAAGCAGTCAGCACTCATGGTTTTGAGTGCAGAAATCGACAAGGGAAAGATTGCTATTCCACATCGACTGCAACCCGTCCCTCACAATAGCGACATTCCCATTCAGCAACATGACCCCCAACAACCTTACAAAACTCGAAACAACATTTTACCGGCGGAGGGTCCCTTTGAACAGGTTCAAAATATTGTCACTATCGAGAAGCATCCTGTTCCCGATACCTGGCCAAACGAATCAAGGACCGTGGACGTGTGCTGCGACCAAGGCCCGGATCATCCCGGTGCTACGGCAATCCATCTCAAGAGGCTGAGTCGATGTGACAATTTTTGGTTCTTGTGTGGATTTGGCCCCAACAAAACATTGGACGACCATTATCGTTTGTTCTCCTACCAACTTATCCGCTTAGTCGATGGAACTGGTATTACCACACTGGCCGCCAATGCTCATGGTCGCCAGTGTCGACCGCAGCAAATCACCGTTCCAAATCCCTTGAAGGACGAGAGTTCCTCGACATTGCCCCTATGCGGTGACTCTGAGTGAATGCTTTTTCCACAAAAGCAGTCCTTGTCCTCCAAAAGACACGAAGAACGCATATTCTAAACGTCTCTCGGATCCTGATATCCTACAATTTGGTATAAACGACCGTTCTACTTTACTACTTTTGTGCTCCGAACGAGAACGCAAAGTAACAGTTGAATCAGGCTACTAGAGTTAGGATGGCGACAACCAAAACGAAGCAGGAATACTTCCAAAGCGACAACATAATTGAAACAAACAATCCTCTCTCAGCCGGTGAATGTCGGCATGGATCTCAGTCGAGAATCATTCCGCGAAAAAGAATGATTGCCACTCCCACTCTTCTCGTCGCCCCATTTCTTTGGTTTTCTTGCATTTGTCAGTACTGACAATGGGGAGTTTGTCTCATGTTTCGAGAACATACCATCAGTCGCACTCGACAAGAAACTTGATGCGTCGCAGAAGAGAGTAGGTTCTTGAAATGTTTTAGTTTTTGAAGGTTTGCTCCGTCCCGGGATTGAATACATCTCTGCTTTTTCTTTTGGCGGTGTCACACAGGCAATGGGAGATTGTGGCCCCCAAAGTTGAAGTTTTGGAAACTGCAGAGAGGGAGGAGAGGACACTGTTGACGATATTGGAGCATTGAGAGGTCCATGTTGCTCAGGTACAGCATTGGTCGGCCTCGAAACTTGCTGGTCTTCTTCATCTTCGACCATTTCGGGAATGGGATAGAGCCGTGCACGTTGGTAGGCAATAGAGGGTCGGTAGGGGCGAGTATTGAGATGTCCAAATCTCGGATAGCGGGGAGGAGTGATAATGGTAAAGTAAGGCCGTGGTTGGGGAGAGGAGGGCAACGACTCCTCGTCCGTCACAATAGAATCATCATCCTCCTCGTCACTGGAGGAGGACAGCGAAATCTCTTGAAGGGGCGAGCGGCAAAAGTGGTCATCATCTTCGGATAGAAGAATGCTCTTGTCAATCACGGCATCGTCGTGTGCTTCATTGTCGTCATTGTCGTCATCGTCCGATACTTGGTTCACGAAATTCAATGGTGTTGGTGGTGAAGCAAACGACAGATCAATGAAACCATGATCGACTTGATACTCATGAGGTGGTGAGGAGACTGCCATTCGCTCTTGTGTGGGTGAAGACGACAAAGACAGCGGGGACGTGTTCCATGTGAGTGGTCGTTGCATCTTGGTGTTTGTTTGGTAGAACCCTGTCTTCTTCTTCTAAGTCCAGAGAGAATAAGAACGGAATAAACAAGTATTGACCACTCGTCCAGATGCCAGATAGAAGCCAAAGCGTAAGAGGAGATACTGTGTTGTCAGTGTTTCAATCCACTCACTCCTTTTTGATTGGTAGGAACCGAAAAGGAATGAGACCAAGAAACCAAATGCTGCTGCTGCTGCTGCTGTGGGAGCCACGAGAGAGGTTGATTGTTGGTGCGTTTGCCGCAACCGAACCATGTTCGCTTCACAGGTCAGCTGACGCGAAACGAAACGGGTCTTTGGAAAACCGACCGGAAACTTGTGGACAAAAACAGAGGTACGAGATGAAAAACATGAGAACGGCAAAACGCAAACGCCGCTCTTTTCGTGCCGACGAGGAGCGAGGATCGGCTTGCTTTCAGCGCGCATGCAAGGTGGCTTTTGCGGCCCGGGGAAGAAAAAGACTTATTCGGTCGCGTGAGGTCGTGCTTAAGTCGTTCTTATGAACGTACGTACTACGTAAGTTGACCTCGCCACCCATTTGCTCAGCAAAATTGGAAGAAGACTCTGTTAAAAACCATGGCATGGTTGAGCGGCAAGGTGTTTGCTGCGGGCTACGTGCTGCTACTCCAATTCCTGTTGGCATGTCTGTGTGTACCCTCTGCTGCATGGATGTCTCCGGTTGCACAACGGTTGGATCGCAACGCTCCAAAATCTCTTCCCCAATCGAGTCATTTCAAGCGTTCGTCTACTCTCGGCATGTCGACGACAACAACAACAACAAACCAAGACCAGACTTTTGTTTTGGATACAGATTTTTTGTCTCAACTTGAAGTTCTCCCCAAGTTACTCGTTTTTGACTTGGACAATACGTTGTGGACACCGGAATTGTATCAACTTCGAATACCCAACCAACGTCAGGGTGGAATGCCACAGGCCGATCGGGACATTTGTCTCTTTGACGATGCCCGACGCATTCTCGAATTCTTTGCCGCCGCGCCATCGACGGGCGATGATATGAAGTTGGCCATTGCCAGTCGCACCACTCGTACGCGATGGGCGCACCAGTTGCTTCAAGACTTTGTGGTAACGACAGATTCGAACGAGCGGATTCCGATCCAATCCTTGTTTGGATCCAACTTGGTGGAAATTCAAAAAGGGAGCAAGAAAGAACATTTTGCTCATTTGAAACAGGCCACAGGATTTGCCTACACTGAAATGCTGTTTTTCGATGACAATGTGTCCATGAACTTGAAGGAGATTAGTCAGTTGGGAGTCTTGTGTTGTCATACACCACGAGGCATGACCATGGAACATTTTGTCAAGGCCCTGCAAAAATACAGTGACCTAAAGGCAGGCAAGGATGCACGGCACTGGATGGGATATGTCCTGGACAGCAAGAATTTGGATATCTCACCAAGTGCATCGAGTGGAGCACGAAAGGCAGGGTCACAGACATCCTCTTCGCCGCCCGAGGGCACTGTAATGATGGGTAGGATCAAATTCTTTTCACCCAAGAAGGGGTTTGGGTTTGTCATTGACAATGACAATGCGGTACAGGATGAGTATTTCTTTCATGAATCGCAAGTTCCGGCAGAGATGCAAGGAACACTTCAGGCGGGACACCTGGTGACATTTACCTTATCGGAAGACAGGCGTCGACCGGGTCGATGGTCGGCGACTCTAGACGCTTTTGTCAATGAAGCAGCAGGGGACGATAAGCGCCAACCAAGAACAACAGAAACTGTGGACATGCCTTGCTTTTCCATGAGTCAGCCATTTTGTTCTCTTTTGTTGAACGGAGTCAAGACGGTCGAGTCTCGGAAACAACCCCTCTTTCAAGACTTGCCGGTGGGTACCAAGATCTTGGTGGCTTGTGGTCGTCGTGACTGGCCTGATCAAGAGACCTTTCGCGATATTTTGGCCAAGGACAGTCAAGATATTCCACAATGGACACGATTGCCTCGTGGATTCTCAAAGGGACATGTGGTGGGAATGGTCACCCTGGGTCCCACCCGACAAGTGTCCTACCAAGAACGGGCGACAGATCCCAATTTGCATCGTCAAGTCTTGGCTCGCGGTGAAGGGATTGGACAATATTGCACCGAGATTTCGAATCCAACCTGGTTGGCCAAGTCCTTTTCATTGCCCAAGGGACAACCAGGAGTGTTTACGGTACAGCTGCCCAAAGACTGCTTACCGTCCAACCAGTGACACTACTGGTAGACTCCTGGTAACAAGCTTTGTCACGAAAGTCCTACTTGGGAATTGACAAGCAATCATGACAGGGTCCACGCTATGATGCTGTCACTGAATTTGCACGCAGTCTCACACGATTCGAAGTTGACAGCAATTCACAAACCCACATGAGCCACAGTAGCAAGAGAACTGACACTCTTGAGATTCAAGGCACTCGTTCCTCCCCGCGTACCTGTTTGGAAAATATGCTTCGGTGGTACGCAAAGATTGAGTAACAAAGAATTGCTGGCCTGAAACTGAGAATGGATGCGCCATTATGTGGAGCTATCCATTGTTGACGACCCCTAGCACTGGCTCCACAGAAAGTAGTATGCTGGGCGCTCTCTTTTGGGCTGCGTACGGCCATGCTGATCCTACTAGACATTACACAACATGGTATCGATTTCACTAATAGGAAAAGCCAAGGCCTAGCAAGACCAGATATTGCTGAACTAGAAGTAATAACATGTGTCGGCTTCCCAATCCCTATAGTTCTTTGTAGGCTGTCTTCTTGTTCGTCCTTGCAGACCGCTCCTCTTCTTTCTCAAAGCAATCTGGGACAGGAGACGTGTTCCCTTTTGCTACTCCGTTCTTCACGCCTTGGCACACATAATAGCGATCAGCCTTTAGCCATTCAGGCTTTTGATGGGGGAGCAGAGTTGCTCCAAATAATGTGCTTCTTATTCCATCGAGTATGCCTCCCGTCTTGCGTACCTCCTTAAACGAGGGATCCAGCTCACTACAAACGATTTCCTTCAAGATTTCAAGCCAATTTATATGCATTTTCTTCGGTGCGGTTGCTCCAAGACCTGCTTTTTTCAAATGACCATGAAGCTCATCTTCTTTCTGCTTTAGTTCCAAATTGGTCCAATCGGAAGAGACCCAAAAATCACGAACCGGTTGACGAGTTCCAGGAAAGGTTTCATGGATGTCGATTTTGGATATCGGTAGAGGGTCTCCTTTGGTAACCTGAACATTATCAAAGACGACATTATCAATGGTTTCAGATTGATTTCCATAGATCAAACCAACTGATCCTTGAGGATTGTTTATTCGTACATTGCGAAGCGTAATGTCACGAAACTTGTCGTTTGCAACAACATTGCATTCTGATCCTTTCAACCAGGGCCAGCACAAACTGCAGGGATTGGCGTGACACGGATCACCAGAGTCCGCCTGTTGTGCTGGTCCAATCCATATGGCCCACTGGGCCGGTTCTTCCATGGCAATGTTTTCATACAAAATGTCCTACACCTTGGCACCAACACCACGTTCCAGGTACTCGTGCTTCGGTTTTACAAACTTCATATAGATACCTTTCATAGTTCGATACAAGTAGCTATCCCTAAATGTGATGTTTTTGACATGAGTACCTTGAATCGAACCAATGGTAAGTCCAAGACCTGATGCGTTGATTCGTTCAAAAACCATATTTGAGGAAACTGGATTGAATTCGATACCTTCATGCTTTTTTACGTCCTTGACCGCAATGCAATCGTCTTGGACCCAAATGTCGCAGTCTGGACATACGAATCCAACCACGTGAGTGCTCAGGTATCCGTTCATCTAACATCATGGTGCAAAAACTTACCATGAATCCAAACATTGCTCCCAGCAGCATCAATTCCATCAGTATTGAACGCAGTCATATCAATATACCTGTGCTTGTCCTTGTTAGTGCGACGTGCAACGATGCTAATGTTGCGAATCTCGACATGGTTCACAGCGTCAAGGTAAAGGGTGTGGTATGGGGAGTCTTGAAGAATAATGTTCTCAATGAGCAGGTCTTCCGTGAGGTCGAATCGTAACAATCGAGGACGATGCTCCCCTCGACATAAATAGCCAACCCCAGGCACTCCCCAATACTGATAAAGGCAGCGCAATAGTGAGGAGATGGTGGTTGTCAAGCTTCAGCTTCGAAAGCAAAATGCAACGTACCTGCGATCCCTGCCCGTCGATGAGTCCGCGATAATTACTCGTTAGGGTAAAGTTACGTGTCCTTGTGATCTTCAAGCATGCGTGGTGCGGATCGTCCGGAAAATCAATACGCTGAAACCGAATGGTTCCGTCCAGTTGTATCACGCTATTGTTGACCGCCTGAGCGGCGATTCCATGATGTAGATAAAACGTTTGGTTGAATGGAACTCGTAGAACATTGTTCGATGCGTTGTGTTAGAGGATTCGAGCTAGGAGGTCCGAGATGTGTTGACATGCTTCCTTGGACTCATCAAATGGAATAGCACCAAAATCATCAAGAAAGTCCAATAGTCTGCACAAAACACCAGGGCATCCTTGGAAGAACAGCTGGATCGCAAACAGCAAGGAGACTATGCTTCGAGCCATGTTCTTGCTGGAGACCGAGAAGATTCTTGGCACAGACGAACAGTGTCGACTTTTTTATGCAGGTGTTTTCGAGACAAGCCCTCAGTTTATCAGATCTCTGACTCGTATCTCTTATCCCTGTGTATTCGGTACATTGAACGGCACAAGATATCTTGTGCTGTATCCAAAAGATACAAGATACCAACAAAAGTCATCTAACTCCAATACGACCAAAATAGGTAGAAACCATCCCGTCTCCAGTCACCCAAGACTGAAATAATGTCTCTTTCAACATTGGAGAAAATCTTATCCCCGATCGGGGGTGAGTCATGAGGATTAGTGATCGAAATTTGATGAGCATGAGATAGAACATAATATGAGTTTGCACACCAAAAGCACGACACACATGCGACCCTTTACCCCTACTTGGGAGTAGAGAAAAGCTCGAGACGAGGAGAATCGGTCCCAGTCACGTTCCAGTCCCGATGTAGCGTCATCACGAAGCGGGGCCCATTCCCATTCCCTTCGCGGAAGGATCGAGTTCCAAATCCATTGGTTTTGCGACTCTCCTCTCGACCATGGCAAGAGATCGAGATCGTTCCGTCCTATCATGGAAGGCATGGACAACTTTATCGATGGACTGAATACCCAAAAAAGGACGCATCTCTTCGGTTGTGCGTGTCATTCTTGCTCAGTGACCATGCTAATCTTCTCTGTTTCGTCCAGCGTTTGATCAACGCCTCAATCCGAGAATTGGGCACTTGTTACTGAATTTTTGAGCTTTCTAAACACTGAACAATAAACGACACATGAGCTTGCGACGACCTCGAACCTCTGGGCCATAGGACGACGACGTCCGTACGTCGGTCGCTCGAATCGTTTCAGATTGAGTTGGGTTTTCATGAGAAACTGATCGGTAATACAACGACTCGTTCACAATAACAACATGTCTACAAAGCAAACAACAATTGCTCAAGAGTGCTCTGATTTCATAGAGCAATACTTTAAAGACAAGCCTTTTGAACGATTCACTTTGGATGATTTCCATTCGGAGACGGGCCTGCTGGCTGAGGAAACGATATCCGTCCCCCAGAACCCATCCAAAACAAACACGCAGATTCCGTCGCTTTTGTTATACGATCTCCAAGATGACGACCACAAGACAAAAGACGTGTATAGGTTCATTGACGAATCCAGGGGCTTTTGCAGCGGATTGTATGGTACTTCGGGAGCCGGGAAGACGCGCTCCATCTACGAATACCTGAGCCACAACTTTGGCTTGTACTTTTTGGCCGGTGCCGGAAACGATCCCGGGTCCGTGGATCTCTCATATGTGGTCGACCGGTTTGGAACCGCACATTCTGCCTTGGGTGATGAAAGCTTCCAATTTGATCATGACTTGCAATCGCAAGACCCAGAAGAAGAGAAAAAGAGACTACGGCATGCTCGACTGGTGAAGAGCGAAAGTAATTATATATTCATGAAAAAGTATATGATGATCATGATTTATATTCGGGTTGTCATTTTCGATTCAATCAACAAGCAATTAGCTGCGAAAAAACAGCATTCACTCACGCCGTACGACTGGCTCTTGATTCAATTGTTCCCCAAGCAGGCATTGAAGTGTGATCTTTTTGGAAAAGTCTGCATTCAAGCTTTGATTTGGGAGAGAAACGCCCCTTGGACACAAATGTCATGCACTACATGTCCTTAAATATGTGCGAAAATTGGCCCTGGTCCGTCATAGTGGTTGATGAAGCCCAGGCCCTTCTGACGAGTCTAAAGTCGTTTTTCCTCGACAGCACAGGAAACAAACGGCGAAGTGCCTTCTCAGCAGTGCTAAAGTCAATGACAAGTATACTATCTATTACTCTTAATGTCAAGACCGGCTATCCACTTATGGCCGGTACACGCATGTCACTGGAAGATATCCGGGATGAGTCATATTCGAGCAGCATGGCAAAAAATCCGCTCCATAGCTACAGAAAATTAATCGACAAGTCCTTTGATCTCCTCGATGCTAAGGATGTCAAAAGTTATCTTCTCAATTTCCTCCACCTGGACGTGCAGGAGACAGCACAAGAGGGGGGAAAAGCATCAAACGCTTTGGTTATTGAGCACGTCTCCAAGTGGCTCCGGGGTCGCCCACGATGGGCAGCAAGCTTCTTGGAGTTGTACTTGGTTCGAAAGCCCGCGAGTGACCACGTTGGGACCCAAGGATCATTCTCGGATGCCGGAGGCCGCTTGATGCATTCTTTGGACCGCTTTCTTGCAACCTTTACAAACAACAAGATCGGGGAGGGAGGGAAATCATTTGAGCCCCCGGAGGGGACAGCCTATAGTGGTATTAAGAAGGTAGTTACAGAAGGAGGATATCGGCTCGCCAAGAATCTCGAGTCTGCCATCTTCAAGTTTGCCGTTGGCGGAAAGCCAGTGATTATTGATAAGGACTATGAGGACCTTATTGAGGTCGGTGTAGCTGCTTTGAGTAAGGGTGGATCAAAGGCCGTCCTCGACGAACCGATAATGATTCAAGCTGGCATCAATTACTTCTCCCTTCACACGACTGTCCTCAAGCATATCAAGATGCAAGAAAAAGGTGGGTTAGGTGAGGCATTCGAAAAGTTGGTGCTACCAGCAATTCAAAGGAAGTTTCAAAATGTACTCAAGGCGCAGCTAGGCAAGAGAGGGGAGTTCTTGACAGAGAACTACACGGTGCCCTCTAGGTCAGCCTTTGGAGTACTCGCTTTAAGATGTGAAACACCTGCCCAGACAATGCAATGGATCTACGAGTCAAGACCTCAATCAACTTGACGCCTTACGAACGATCACGCCATCTCTCCTGTACCATGAACACCGAGGGAAAGACGGGGAGCGGTCCTCGAAGGTGATCACTGCTTATGATGCTCTGAAAAGGCGTTGGGAGGATGTAAAGCCGAGACTTGTTGGTAGAGATGGTAGTCAGCGTGGTTGTGTTCGCTTCATGATTCAATATCCCGGTGATAGTACAACAAGTGCAAACCCTGGAGTTCTTGAAGACGACGAGGTACAGGTGAGAGAGATGCAAGGCCCAAAGAAAAAAAGGAAGCTTGGATATCTCGCATGCATGAACCAGGACAACGCTCACACAATGTTCGATGAGGATGCATGGAAGGTTCTCGATGCCTTGAAGGACCCCGAATCGTAGAGAATGATGTTCTGTCTCCAACCGACACGACGTTACAGATGGGGATGGACCGTAGAAAAGTGTAGTGTGTTTGGATGCTGGCACACAACGTACCTTTCTCGTCGTTTCACCAGAAGAAAACCATTCAAGTTTCATCCATATAGTAGAGTTTATTAGAACCTTTTTATAGATTCATTCGTATGGGGCCCGTTGCAATGACGGCGGTAGGATCGATTTCCAAATCCAGTGGTTTTGCGTTTCTGCTCGACCAGGGCCAGAGATGGAGATAGTAGTTCCGTCCCATCATCGACACTCCTTCGCCATGGACCACTTTATCCATGGACTGAATTCCCCCCCAAAGGCGCGCATCTCTTTGGATGTGTGTGTCATTCTTGCTCTGTGACCATGCTAATCATCTCCGTTTCGTTCCGCGTTGAATCAATGCCTCAATCCGCATTTTATTGGGCAAGTGTCAAAGGTTTTCTGGCTTTCGATGAATAGGACGTGAACCGCGTTACGAATGTTCCCCACCAGACTTCTTCTCGACATGAGTATACCTCGATGGCCCGCCGACCATGACTCATTCTTCAAGAGACCCATCCACCGTCCAATCACAAATCCATTTCCCACAGTTTTGGTTTTCGAAATCGGGGGAGGAATGAGGGGCTTGACAGTTTGATAATTGGTTGGGACAGTCATGGTTCGCGTCCGCCATCCGAACTCCATTGGATTGGAAATCCCGTTTTTCCGTTTCGCCTAATTTTTTGGTTTTGTGAATTTTTCGTTCGTGCGGCCGTTTCCGCGCATCTCATTCCGTCTTCCGTCCCCCACCAACGAAGGGCAATCCCACACAAATTTCGTCCAACCCCACCACACTTCGACAAAGAGAGGTGCACCACACGCGACCATCCTCGTTCCACCAACAAACAATTGTTTGAGTATAGACATTGAGACAAGAGAGACAATCCATTCTCTATATCCATACATTCTCGTTTGCTTGTGGACTCTTTGCCAACCTTGAAGGGAGAGAGAGAGAGAGAGAGATCACCAGAGTTTAGTTCGCGTAGTCGTTGTCTTTCGTTTTTCGGAGACCAATAGCATCTCGTGCTCCAAAGATTCGCGTCCGCGACACACTTGACACACCCACACCACAACAAGAACCACAACCACATCATGGCGTCGTCCAATCCTCCCGCCGAACCGCAACCAGAAGCAGCGGACGTGCCAGCTCCTTCGATGGACACAACAACAGCAGCAGCAGCGGCACCGCCCGAGGAATCCTTGGCCACCACGACTGTCAGTGGCACTACGACGACGGAGGGTCCACCGGCAACCCACGACTTGCCGCCACAGGCAGCCGCAGCCGCTGAAGAACCACAAGAAGCCGGAGACGCTCGTTCCGTCTCGCCCTTGACCACGACCGACGATGCGTCCTCGCGCAAAAGCCTCAAACCGGATCCTCCCGCCCAGCAATCGTCGGCCCAAGTGTTGCAAGCGCAAAAACGACACTACGAACAACAATTGGAACAAACCATTTCCGCCTTGGGTGCCGTCATGGCCGTTCCGCCCATGTCGCCCCCACGAGATGAGGAGGATGAGGAACAAGAGAGCAGCAAACCACAAGCCACGGAGGAAGAAGAAGAAGCAACCAAGCCATCTCCTCCGTCGCCTGCTACCACAGCCGCGGCAGCGGCCACCTTGGCGGCCATGGCGGCCGCCGTCGGTGGAACGCCTCCCAAACCCAAAACGCCCCCTTCGGTTCCGGAGACGACTCCCCCTCGCGTCAAGAAATCGACGCGATTTAGTACGTCGCCCGGCCAAGTCATTGTCTTGGGCGGATCCATTCAAGCCTCACGGTCCACCGACAGTGCCGAATCACAGCAACGACGCAGCCACAAGGGTCGATCGCGATCCACCACGGCCCTTCGCCAAAGTCAATCAGTGGACGACGATTTGCGTCGTCGGTCCTCGTTGCCCGCCAAGAACCAAAAGAAGAAGAGCAACAAGACTGGCACTGCCGCAGTAGCTGCCACGGGTGCAGCCGCGGCTGGAGTGGGAGCCGGTGTATGGATGGCGCGTCGGTCCGCTCCACCGAGCACCACGGCCGCAACCGCCGTCTCGAGCGATGGTCCGCGACCCTCCTTACAGATTGATACCCAGCCCGATGTGGAGGAACCGGACGACATTGACGACGACGACGACGAACCACGCCTCGTCTTGAATTCCACCTCCATTACGGCTCAAGATTCCACCTTGATGGAGGACGACGAAGAAGGGGCCACGACACCGGTCCACAACAAGAACAAGTCCTGCCGCAAATCGTCGTCGTGGGGTGCAGCCTCCAAAGACGGTGAAGCTGGCAAAAACGACGAGGGAGGCGTCACTCCCACTTCGACCGTCCAACACAGTTTTCAGTCGGCACCGTCCCGATCCATTGCGGGCATGAGTCGTCCCGTCCTGGGTGGTGTGGCGCTCTTGGCGGCCGGTGCCGTGGCCTTGGGGGTGTGGACGGGCGTTCGTGTCCCCGAACTCAATACGCAAGTCAATGATTTGGAAGATCAAGTCAATCGTCTCGAAGTCCAACGCAAACGCTTACAAGTCGAAAACGATCGATTCGAAACGAGCAATGACATTCTCAATGCCAGCATTGCCCGATTCCGACGACAAAATGAAATTTTGCGAGAAACGAGCGCCTTTCTCAATGCGTCTGTCTACGAATTGGAAGCTCAAATTGATGAATTGGAAATTGTCAATGACGAATTGCGCAACATTACCGACGACATTGGCGCCCAAAACGACATTCTCGCTGCCACCAATCAACTCTTGGCCGACGACGTGGCCGAGTTGCGGGACTATGTCACGGATTTGGATGCCCGCTATAAAGAATTGATTGTCATTCAACGAGATTTGGAATCCAATGTCACCTTTTTTGAACAAGAAAATGACCAATTGAATCAACTGGCCCTCGAGTTGGAACAGCTTCAACTCGTGGCGAGACAAGAAAATGACGAGTTGCGGGCCAACTTGATTGAATTGGACACCATTACCAACTGGCTCAATGCTTCCGTGCAAGGCACCGATGAAGAGTTGGCCGTGGCCGCCAACGACTTGTCGGCCAGCATTGCCGAAAACCGATTTTTTGGCATTGAAGCGACGCATTTGGAATACCAAGACTTTTTGCATGGATGGGATTGTCTCATGAGCGATTTGTATCCGCCCCAATTCTCCAATCCCACCGCTTTGATTGACGCTGCGCCCTTGGCGGACATGTTGAATTACATGAGCACCGATACCGGTCTCGTCACGCTCATTTGTCTCGACGATGCAGATTATCGCTTGTACCTCGATACCCGCTTTGATACCACGACGCCCAATATTACCACTCGACAATACGTGCTGGGGACCAATGCGTACGGCTTGGCCGCCTTGGCGTACATGTTTCCCAATGATCCGGACGCGGCCAATGGAGGCTTGTCCCCTGCCGATTGGGAAGCAGCCGACTACAATTGTGACAATATCACGCAATTTGCCTTTGCGACATCGTCCTTGGCAACGACCGTCTAGGTAGTCAATCGATAGACATGTCGTCGTCGTCGTCGTTGTCGAACCAGGCACGAGATTGTATCGATCGACTTTTGAGGACCACGAGTGGTGTCGTTGGGGTTCGACCAGGGCATTGTGTCGCTCTCGGTTCTATAATAGTCTGGGGCCAGCCAGCAACGACGAGTCTACGATTCGTTCCATGAATGCCGGGCGAATTCACGATCGATCCACGACTGACCACACTCACACGGAGACGCTGGAATCTCTATCTGCTGTTATCTTCTTCGTTTGTGGTCCTCTCCTGATATGTAGTGTGACGGATCAAACTGTATTTGAATCTCGTTCCAAAAAATGTGATGTATATACAGAGATATATAAAAGGTTCTGTAGAAAAAACTCTATTATATGGATGAAACTTGAATGCTTTTCTTCTCTTGGAACGACGAGAAAGGTACGTTGTGTGCCAGCATCCAAACGCACTACACTTTTCTACGGTCCATCCCCATTTGTAACGTCGTGTCGGTGGGGGAGAGAACAGCATTCTCTACGATTCGGAGTCCTTCAATGCATCGAGAACCTTCAATGCATCCTCATCGAACATTGTGCGAGCGTTGTCCTGGCTTATGCATGCGAGAAATCCTGGCTTCCTTTTTTTCTTCGGGCCTTGGTTCTCTCCCACCTCTACCTCGTCGTCTTCAAGAACTCCAGGGTTTACACTTCTTGTACTATCACCGGGATATTGAATCATGAAGCGAACGCAACCACGCTGACCTCTACCAACAAGTCGCGGCTTTACATCCTCCCATCGCCTTTTCAGAGCATCACTAGCAGTGATCACCCTCGAGGACCGCTCCCCGTCTTTCCCTCGGTTTTCATGGTACAGGAGAGATGGTGTGATCGTTCGTAAGGCGTCAAGTTGATTGAGGTCTTTTTTGTACTTGGCTTGTGAAATGACTGCAATGTAGTCTGTGTGCGTCTTGTTCCACATGAGGAAAATGAGATCCGGTCCAATATTAACGTGTGGGAAACAGAATGGTGCCACTTGACCCTCGAAAGTGGAAACTGTTGACTCGTCTAGGTAGATCCATTGCATTGTCTGGGCAGGTGTTTCTCATTCCTTTTGTGAGGGAACAGGTGACGCCAGGCGTCTCACGCCAGTCGTGTGACTGACGGACGTGTCCGCGACTGCTTCTGACTGTGCCGAGTGACGCTCCCAGAACACTTGACCATGGTGGCACGAGGTGGCGAGTCGATCCACATCTGCGTTGATTGATCGAGTATCGCACAGTGGATTCCGTCCAGTGGTGACTCGAGAGGAGTACAGATTCGTATCAACAACGCGCCATGATGCATCTGGCATCCAAACGCCTTTGCAGCAGGCACCTTTGGAAGGGAACCACACCACCACCGAACCATCGATTCTTCCAGACGGTCACTTCTTGTGGGTGGCCTTCTCGGCTGACAGCTCCAGGGAGACGAATACGACATTATCATGCATCTTTGGTCCGAACGGTTCCTCCGCAGAACCAACAACCAGATGGCCGTCCGAGAGAAACACAAGGGCGTCGTGCTGGAACTACTTCCACTGCCAGTGCCAGTGAATCCTTCCAGCCGGCGCAAGGTGTGGGCAGTTTGGCGCTCCGATTCCAGACTCTCCATCACCAACTCCAGGACGTACCCCCGCTACCTCCTGTATGGAAGACATCACGAGTGAAGGGAACACAATCAACACGTGTCCATTCGCATGCGGAACAAGAACAACATCGACGACACGAATTGTACCAAACGACTCTGGACTTATTACGAACTGTCCAAACGGCGGTTCGGCGTGGTTGGATTCAACGCAGTGATCCCTCGAGTCGACAACAATTGTCGACGTACTTGGACTGGGCACTGCAGAGTCTTGCCAAGACGCAACCATTCGAAACGGCAGAAGGAGCATCGACCACCCATCATTGCCTCCAAGTATTGCAGCTCCTGCGGTCGTTGGACATTTCGCTCCAGCAATGTCATGTGCAAAGTGTCTTGGAAGTGGCGGCTCGCCAAGGCTTGTGGAAGGAAGCGACACACTTGTTTGTGTCGACCATTCATCCCCAACAGGCCGCCTATACTCCCGTGACCACCACCTTGTCGGTGGAACATCCCATTGGATTGTACTGTATCGCGCGTCATGCGCAAGACTGTCAGGATTCGGCCGTCGACCGCGTCTTGGGTGCCGTGACACAATTGTCCATGGTCTCGCCCTCGGATCAAGATCACTATGTCTTGGCGGCGGGTACCGCCTTGGGATATGCCGGCGAGGCCGACGCCTTGACCCAGTACACCACCAACGACACCACGAAGCACGAATGGGGACAAGCGCTGGTGGCAGCCGCCCTCCATGCCAATCTCTTGGCCCAACGACCCGATCAAGCCCTCAACCTGTTGGATACCTGGACCAGTGGAACGCATGCCGCGTCGGTCGAGTGGCAGGTACGTGTAACGGAGAGACTCTCCCATACTATTTGATCGAGAAATGAGGTCTCTACCTGTTTGACGAATGGTTTCCATACCTTTGGTGGGATCTGTTTTCTCACGTACATTTCGTTGGTGTTGGTGTCGTGCAGTGGGCGGGAGGTGCGGGAAAACTCTTGCCCGTCTGTCGTGATTTGGCCCTCCGAGCCTTGGGAGCTTGCACACAAACCAATACCAGTCAAGAAGCCCTCCGCTATTTGGAACAAGTGTTGGAGGAAGATTGGACCCTCAGTGAAGAGGCTTGGATAGGTGTATTACGGTCTTGTGAAAAAGATGGGGCCTGGGAGACGGCCATGTCTGTGTTGTTTGCCTTGTTGGAGCAGCCATTCGTGGACCGGGGACGACTTTTACCTGGTGGGTCCTTGGATCTCCCGCAGTTGGAGGTGGCAAGTGCATCGTCGTCCTCCTCCTCTTCCTCTGTGACGCGACGACAAGGAGGACAGGTCCTGAGACCCCAGTATGTGGATGGTTTGGAAATTGTTTTGCGAACCTGCAATGCGTCGGGACACTACGGAGTGGCACTCGTGTGTGCCCAACGATTTGCCAATCTCTATCCGGAAATCCAGAGAAAGACCGACCCAACGACTCTAAGCCACTGGTTGGGTTCCGTAGCGTCCGTGTCCTCTCACCCCCAATACTTTGTCACAACGGCTGCCGTCTCTCTGTCGGGGGCCCAATGCCACCAGGCCGCGCACGAGTTGCTCACGCTTGCGGCCTCGGACGACGATGAGAAGGGAAAGGATTTGACTCGCACGGATTCCCTGTTGCGTAGTCATACTCATGGGGATGGAGAACCAGATGGCAGCTCTGTTTGGGAGGATGTATTGGAGAATGTAACGTTGCTGTGCAACGTCAAGAACTCGAACGAGTCCTTGTCGACAGAAGACCGCGTCTATTTCACTGCAGCCTGTACCAAGGTGTTGCGTCAATTGGAGAACCATCCGACTGTCGGACGAGTCGTGTTGGACTGGATTCTAAACCCACCGTCCACAATTCCGGAACGACTAGTACCACCCAAAGAACAAGAGTCACTGGCCAAACGCTTGTCGTTGAGTTCCTTGTTGAAGGTGTCCGATTCCTTGTTGGCGGCCGTCATGCGGGTGGTGGATCCATCTACGGCGCTCGAGTTGTTTATGGACGACGACAAGACGATCCAGGATCCATCCGTCAAGGGAGTTTTGAGTTCCACCGTGGCCATGGATATCCTGTTTGACATTGGAGAAGTCGAGGTAGCCCAAGACTTGTTGGAGCAAGTATTGGCCAAGGACAGGACTCCGGATTTGTTTGTCACGGCGGCGTCGCATCTATTTCAAAAAGGCGACATGGCGGGTGTCACGTCTCTTTACAAGCGTGCCTTGACGTGTGGATGTCTTTCGGAGAGTCTGAGCTTGATTGTTCTGAGTGCCATGTCGTCGTCGTCGAACCAAAACATTGACAGTGGTGGTGGTGGTGCCGTCACGACAGCAAAAGCTCGAATCGATGTGGCGACTCAAACGGGACGTCTCACGGGAGACAATCATTCCGCCATTTGGGCCGAAAAGCACTATTGGAATCTCAAAGAGCGCCTCACCTGGTTGGAATTGTGTCAGCTCATGATGTGGCGGGATAACGATTCCCTGTACCTCGATGAACTCCAATTGGCTTTGGGAACGGTCCAGACCCGGCAAAAACAGGGACTGGGTCCCCACCTTGCATCCCTGGAAACGATTGCCAAGGCAGCTAGTGAATATCACGACGATTATATTCCCACCAACCGCACACGGATTCACTTGGTTCCACGTACTCGACAACGTTGGTTCGACACGATTCAGCAAACACTTCAACTCGCCGAGGGTACCAAGCTCGTGTACGACGTTCAATTCCTGTCGAATGTGGCCCAAGGCTATGCCAACCTTGGATATACCACGGAATTAGCGCAATTGGTGGAAAAGTGCTTATCGAGAGGACTTGTATTGGACAACAAGGTTTTGGAGGAAGCAAACAAGGTCATGCCGGAACCAGACACCGTGGACTTGTTTCATTCCATGGCGTCTTGAATTTTATCGAATCCTGGGAGATACATTGCCTCTCGTGACGCATGAGCGCAATTTGGACCCACGAGCGGTCCACGTCTTCGCAAATGCTGTTGTTTGAACGCCAAAACGATTTATTTGGCAAGAATGTTGTATTTCATTCCCGCCTTTTCTCGCTGTTGCGACGACCAGGCGAGTAGACAACAAGAGGAGAAAAGGCGACGACGGTATGATAAGGTAATACATCCCCAGGGAAGTTGCAAATGGAATGACAAGCGGCGACTATCTTGCGTTTCCTTTTTTGAATCGGGATGTACCAAAAGTCAGACTTCCTTTCACATCTATGGACCGCGGCAAAGGAACCCGATTCTTCTTTGAATTCCCGTAGTGGGATGGATGATCGTGAAGCATTGCACCGAAGTTTTGGAAACGGCCCTTGACGACAAACTCATGTGGACTCATGACTGGACAACTGTCACTCGGCACCAAGCATCCGAACAATTCAATGGGCACGCTATCATATGAAACGGAATCAAAAGGAGCAGATATGTTTTCAATGATTCATCTATATGGAACACTTATGATGAAGCACAGTCTTGCATTTCCGCACACGGAGTTGGTGCTCAAGTTGCGTTCCTCGACATGAAGAACGTAAACATGAAAGCCCCCCATGCTAGCCTAGAAAGAACTGTATGGAAGTATGATATTCTGTTTTATAGATTGTATAAATAATATAGTGCCTGTAGGAGAATGCTATTGAAACAAATAAATATACGATTGTCGATACGGTTGGATGCCTACCGGAATGACAGCGTCTTTGGGTGGACATTCTATGTAGTCCAGACATTCTTCTCGTAACGTACACATGCCATTGGAGTGTGAGTCTCGATCCACTCCTTTCATTAACTTTGCCGTGCTTAGGTAGAGATTTTGGTGGTTTGTTGATCCTCTCGTTGCTTGACCCTCTTTTGTGAATGAGTTACACGGTCGGTTCACTCCATCGATAGGGCTGATCAAGATTGGTACAATCAAACGAGGCTGTTTCCCATACAGACGGTGATATTTCACATTCGACTCCACAGTCGGGCAGTCCATAATACCGCAAGGCGGCATCGCTGTAACTGGTCACGGTCGTTTCGACGTGATCGTAGGTCACCAGGAGCAAGGCGTCTTCGTGAGGAATCGTATTGTCAAAGGTAAAGGTCATGAATCGGGAAAAATTCTCTCGATCCAAACACATGTATCGCATCATGCGCAATTCAATTGTGGATAAGAGATTGTTCAAGGCCTGTTCCCCCGATTGTTCCACAATGGAATTGGCATGATTTTGCAGGGGATTGTAAAAGGCCTCGTCCGCAAAGAAATCTTGATTGCGGCAATCCCATTGCAATCGAACATCGTCGTAAAAATTGAACAATTTGCTAAAGGTATTTTCCCGATTTTGTGTAATGCTCGAATCCAACGCTGTTTGAACTTCGCTCAATTGTTGAGATAAATCTTGACTCGTGGCATTGAAATATTCTTGCACAACTTCCAAATCCGCGACGACCTCTTCCAATCGATCATTTTGTTGTCGCAAATCCGTCACTGTATCATTCAAGGCCTGCGTGGTTTCGGTCAAGACCGTATTGGTCTCTTCCAACTGTTGCACCTCGGCTGACAAGGCATCGGTGGTGGCAGTTAAATTTTGATTGGTTTCCGTCATGGTTTGATTGACTCGTTCCAAGTCTTCCAATTGTACTTCCAACAATTGTTGTGTGGTGATCAAGTCTTGATTCAATTGCGTCAAGGTATCCTTCTCCTTATCCAAATCATTCTTGGTGTCTTCCAATTGGTCCACTTCTTCCTCGAGCGTGTCCACTTCTTGCTTTAATTTGGTGGCCGTCTCATTCAATTGATCATTCAGTTCTTCCAACTCGAGCAATGTGTCGTTCAACTCTCCATTCAACTCTTCAAAGCGATCGTTTTGGACGGTCAGTTCGTCAATTTCCGATTCCAAAATATCAATTTCGGCTTCCAAATCACGAATTTGTTCTTCCAATCCAGGGACTCGAAAGGCACTAAACAAACCAACCGCCAAGGTTCCCAAGGCCAAGAATCCGACGCCCATCATGGCTGGTTTGCTCATGGCCAAAATCGACCGCGATGCCGCACCAGCACCGGACGATTGATTGGGTGTGTGAATCGTATAGTTGATGTTGGTGCCATCGCCACTAGTCGTAGCAGTGGATTTATTCTTCATGGTTCAAACACACTCAGCAGCAGCGGAAGATTCAAGGATTGACTAGATGTATGGGACGCAAGAGTGTCGTAGGGTCGATGGATGATGGGTGGAACTACAGGTTGCCCCTCTCGCCTTTTTTCGACTTTTCTCGTCGAATACTCGCGCCAATGTTTGTTACGCTCTTTGAAGCTTTGGGGTGCGGTCCGCGCTGAGCACACACACCAAAAGTCCCGGATTCAAAGAGATCGGTAACTACCTAGTGTACAAAGTTGGATGTGACACGATTCAACGGAAAGTGGATTGGGCGAAATGCCTGATATCCCATGGGAGCCCGACTCCATTTTCAATCTGGTTGGGGAATCTGCATTGGGGGCAGGAACCACAATCCCATGAATCGATCCACCCCCAAACCCAAATGTGCAATTCCAGTCTACCGAGACTACTGGATAGGGTGGCCGTAGTGGAACTTCTGTACTCCTAGAGACGAAACAATACTTTCTAGAGGTACTCCTCTGGAGAAAGATGATCATGGTAGAGTCGATTTGGATTATTCCTCACATATTCCTGTAAACAAGACACTGGTGGAAACTACCAAGAGTTCCCGTTCTCCCATTTCCGTATCCGTAATGGTCATGTTGGCCAAGGCATACAACCATTGGTTGGCGTGTTGGTTCATGGCAATGCCGCTAGTAGTAGTAGGCTCTTCCTCCTGGTCCTCTGGACTGTGGCCGCTACTACTACTACTACTACTACTACTACTACTAGAAGCAGTTGTCGTGGTCCAATGGGCATTGGTGTGTGGGATTTCCTCGTCCTCCGTGGGAGAAGGAGGAGGACGAACAAAATCCACCCTTCCACATTCAATCTGAAAGCCACCTTGGTAATAGAAACAAACTTGCACCGGACTGTACACCTGGTGAGCAGGCGAGGAGGGTGCCGCATGGTTTTGGTGGGGAAAGCCACCCATGGCAAATTCGTAGAGACTCCCTCCAGTATTGGCACGATTGGTCGACGTGGTACTGCAATGACGCAAGGTAAGGGTGGGATAGGCCGCATGGTGTTGGAGAAAGGGCACCATGGACTGGTCAAACCGGTCGTTGTTGTTGTTTTCCGTGTCGTCGTGATGGTAGACGAGGGTCGAATAGGCGAATTGGACATTGTCCATCTTCAAGGGTTCAAACGGTCCCAAATCAAAATGACCCGATACCATGTGAGCCCAACACTCGTTTTTTCGAGGTCGTAAGATAAAGTCTCCCTCCAAGGCGGTACCATTGGCATTCAAGGTCAAATGCAAGGCTTCTTGATCTGTTTCGTCCGCCTCTTGACAAAGGGCATGCGTCGCAATGTGCGAGAGTTTGGGATGAGAGGAAACCAAATGTTGGAGGGCGGCATCGGGTATGCCGGCCTGTTCGGAAAAGACGACTTGAAGAGGTTGTACTTGATCCGCAACATTTTGTTGGGTCGGTGGTGTCGTTTGCACCCAAACGGCATGGGCTTGCACTCCAGTAGTTGGCATCCATGTCAACCCGAGAACGAGGACCACCACCAAACCAGCAACAAGCTACTTTTCTTGCAGTGCATCATGAAATTGTTGGTCCTTTCCTATTGCGAAAGGCGTGTTGAAAGGCTGCGACTAGAGATGTGTCTACGTGCGTAGATCTTTTTCGGATCAGCGCCATCGTATAGTGTGTTTGGGTGATCATTGCGTGTGGGCGCGTGTGCAGTCCACGCACCGCCATGCGCGCGGAAGCAAGTGGCATTTTGATGCAACTGTTTCTCGCCCCCTTCGTATCTTCTACCCCCTAATTATTCCCGCGTCTCTTGCTGACAGAATGGCCACTTTGGCACCCTCGTTTCTCACTCAACGCCCCCAGATTATAATAAACCATTCGCCGCATGCGTGCGTCGGTCGACGATACCCTAGCGGGTACGCGCGGCAGCGTTAAAATAGACTGTACCAAATAGAGGCCATTTTCTTTGCATCCAAATCAAAGATCCAAAAATCTTTTGTGTTGTCAAGCTGCATACCAACATCATAACATTCAGCAGCCCCAGACAAGGAGGAACTACAAGCGCTCTGTACCAAAAGGAACAAGATCTTGAGAGAGTTTCAAAATCTTGCACAGTTTTTCGTGTGATCCATCCGTCTCCGTGACAGTCCAAAAAAAAACAATGTATCATCATTACTCCATTGTTCCTTGCTGGATGCTGGTGGTGTTGGTGAGTACGGTCGTGGCATGCCTCCTCCTTCCGGTGCAGGCCCATTCGGTTTGGGCAAAGGCCCTTTTAGGTAGGGACAACGATCCGCAGGGTGTGAAAGTAGTCTTTGCCGAACAAGCCGGTGTTCCCGATGCCTTGATTCAACGATTGCTACCATCTCATCGAGATGGCCTTGTCACCATGACACAATGGTCCTCGAACTGTCCACCGTTCATCGTACCATTGAGCTTGTGGGACAATGGGACTGCCTTGGTGGGACATGTTTCGTCAAATAAGGAGGCCGAGTGTGGTTCGACCCTTACTTCGCAGCATTGGAACTATGGACCCTACCCGCCCTTGCACATGGTCAATGTTCAATTTAGTTATTCGTCACTCGTCTATCAAACTACGACAGCCTTTCAGGACTTTGTCGTTCCGTTTGTACAAACCCAGGCCACCTATCCCACGATTGCGGTACGCAATTGTGGGGGACCGGCCGCAACTCTCCCACAACGACTACGACGAGCCACTACCCACCCAGATGCGGAGACGACGAACGTTGCGGTTACCACAACCAATCATTCTACGAGTTCTTCAACAGGAATGAGGATGAGTTTTCAATTGGCCGTGGGTGGATTTCCCAATCAACAGCAACCATCCATCTACAAGGACATCAACAACAACAACGACAAGAAGAAAAACTATAGTCCCTTGCAAGTTTGTCTCTATTATTCAGGCGGTTTGGTGATTTTGTGTGGAACAGTGGATCTATCCAAGAACCACCACCATGAGGTGGTCGTTCTTGCTGGCAACACACCATCAGTACGGGTCCAGCCGGCCCAGGAGTCGGCCTTGGGGCGTCAACTAGTTCCCAATCCGAAGAAACCGACCGTCTTGATTTATGCCAAGGCCAACATGACCATTACCGATACCGTGACGGGAGAGCAAGAACTCTTGGTGGTGACCACCAGTGTTTACTTTGAAGGAGCTTGTTCCGAGTAACAAGCCGCCTTGTGCAGACTCGATCGAACTGAACATTGTTCCCAATGTCGTTCGGCGAAACATGAAACCCCAACCAACAGCCATCCAAGACTGGTTCTCCTCAAAGGATCCACACTGGTTCAAACAATCCATATTTGTGGTGCGAGAGCGTCTCGGATTCTTGTCGACAGGATATCATGATCCTGGAAGAATTTCTAGTACCTTGCGTTTCTTCTTTGTATAGTGCATGCGTCCACTTATGTACCAGACAAAATGAATAATACATAGCAATACTCCTGCTCACACGTTGCAGAATATCGAGAAAGACCCGTGAGCCGTGATTCGATATCATCCCATTTAGGTCTATTTAAAGAACCAACGACGAGCGGAATCTTCCTTGTCGATACCACACCCGAAAGAAAACAACCACAACAGCAAGTATACCAACCATGCTTTCCCAGCCGCAGGATTACACCAAACAAGAAATGAGTATGGTGCATATGCGGGGTGTATGTCTGTTATTCGGTTCAATACAATAGCAATACTTGCAGAGCTCTGAAACACTACTAAGAGGGGGGAGCCCACAGCCTCACAGCATGGAGTCGGGAATCGCGGGCACCAAATACAGCAAATTTATTCCAGTTTTGTCTTTTGGATGATGATGATGATGATGATGATGATGATACCAAGCTGGATGATGGAGTGGTAGTCCTTGTTTCGTTCTCGGCCATCTTGGCCGAGGGGTCCATTGTTGGATGATTGGGAGCAGCAGTCGTAGTCGGGTCTGTTGTTTGCTCTGGCGACGCAACGACTACGAGTTGGGGATCGGACCATATTTCCGCAGACGACAATCGATACAAGTACCGACCCTTCTTCTTGTTATGGGGTGACAAGGAACGACCGGTTCGACCATGGAGTTGCACCACATGACCAGCCGTTGTCACAACACATGCGACAAAAAAGACTCCACAACCGCTGCCGTCGGTCGAATGTTTGGTGTTTGGACCATGGCTGCTCGAGTTGCTGTCGTATTCCAGGTAGGTCAATGGTTTGGCATAGACACATGCTCCCACATAGCAGGTCCACTTCAACTCCAGACGTACCTTGCTGGAGGCATCTGTCGATGGTGCTGGCTGACGTTGGCTCTGTGGGGTCAAGTCTTGATGCTCCACCAACTGGTAACAATACACGTGACAATTGTAGGATCCCACCACTACAAAGGTTTCGTTTTGGACGGCAATGACAGATGGAGAAGACAAGGGACACGATAAAGGGTGATTGTCACATTCGGCACCCACTTGGACGCTACAAAGTATCGTTTGGTGATGGATGGTAGAACCAGTCAGAGTGTCTTGGACTACATGGAGCCATCCATAGCTGTCGGCCACAACCAGGACTGATTCTTGCGATTCGTTTCGATCCTCTGTTGTGATGGAGGATGAGCCAATCCTTGCCATGGCAGCATTTTTGTACAGGGGTCCAATTGGAGTGGGGCACTGGTGATGAAAGGCGTGGTTGTTGTCATCCTTGTCCTCTATTGGTTGACTATGCGGCACTTCTTGATGAACCACCATGGAGGCCAACTCGAGATTATTATGTTGTCCCTCTATTTGATCTTCTTGTTCCTCATCATGGCCACCAAGACAAGAAGTACTCGATGTGTGTGTTTTGGAATGGTAGGATACATGGATCCATGCACAGGCAGATGGACCTGTACACAAAATAGTCACATCCCGTTCGGCGGTGGCATTCAGAGTGTTATGCTTCTTGTTCGTGTTTTGAATCATGGATCGATGGGACCGGATCCGTACAGGGCTTCCAAGGTAATCGTCGTGATGCAAGGGTAGGGTTTGTAACAGTGATCCATTGAGAAGGTCCACCAAGTAAACCTCACTGGATCCCAGTGCAACCAAAAGCGACTGAGCTGTATCATTGGGGAGCACAATGGGAGTGGACACCAGACCACGGTCGTCCATGTCATTGTTGCCGGACGACGGTAAGTTTAGCGACCATTGCTCTTCTTGCATATCCAACGAGAGGGAGATAATTTGGCCCGTTCCCTCTCTATTGTCCTTTTCTTCCTTGTACGTATCCTCCTCATTCTTGTTCTTCTTCTTCTTGCGCTTTTTCTTTCTGGCACAAAGAACAATGCCACCCTCCCACAGTACGGGATTGGCTTGAAACATGCATCCCTTGTAGTGTCGACAGGCCAAAACCGTCCAGGTGAGGGGACAAATGCGTTGCACCACACCTCCTTGACAAGCTGCATAAATACTGGTTGCTATTGTGGCGAATGGTGGAGCCTCTGGGAGTACTTTGGATCTGTGACCACCATGCGGGTGTGGCGAAGAGGAGGACGACGACGATGCAACCACCAGGGGTGATCCATCGACACAAGCCGCAAATTCAATAGCAACATGTCGTTGGGAAGCATTATGGACCATCGGGTTTGAATTGGGTTTGTTCCTGATGGTGTCCGAAAAAGACGGTCCTTCCACAGCAGCCGCAAGTGTTGGTTCTAATTTGGGCTTTTTGTTGCTTGGACTCGTTGGCTCTTTGTTTTCCTCGTCGTCATCTTGTTGTTGTTGTGTTTCGAGTGAACTCTTGTGAAGGCCTTGTTGTTGTTCTTGTTGTTCTAGAATGTATTCCTCCAGTTTCCGCAAACTGGTTGATTGCAGAATATCAGCCGCCGTCAATTTCTCCAGGGCATTGCTGTTGTTTCTCTTTGGTGTGTCTTCTTGTGTTGGTTGGGTGTTCCTCTTGCAAGACAACGACGATTGACGTAGCAAGTACAAGAGTTGTACGGCCATGGCACTGTCGCCACCCAGATCGACCAAGGACTTGTCGGGATCCAAACGAGTTGTTGTTGTAGTGTTGTTGCCATTGTCACCATCGTCATCCTGTCCCAATACACGGGCGACCAACGATAAGAGTCGTTGGAGAAGGGGCGATCTCGTGTTCCTTCTCTTGTCATTGTGTTGGATCGCAGCATCCTCCTCCTCCAAGGAATCCTTGTTGCGTGGGTTTTGTTCGTGTCGTTGTTGTCGTCGTTGTTGTTCTTGTTGTTCGAGTTCCAGTACCATGTGTCGTACGGCCGTCCGATCCACCTTGGCGGCTCCTCCTCCTGTCGTCAAGAGGGGAATGGTGGGTCGATACCAGACCCGATGGGGAATCAAATTCCAGGGGATTCCGGCTTGTCGCATATGACTTCGAGCATAGTGGGGTTCCGCCACGTGTGCGGCAGTAGTAATGACAAAGGATTGGGCCGAACGACTGCTACTATTACTACTACGAGCCGTGGGTTCCACCAGGACTGCTACACACGTCCATACAGGAGGAGGAGTCGTTGTTGTTGTGTCATTCTTATTTGTTGTTGTCCTGGTCGTTGGGTTCAAATAGACGGACAAAAAGGCGGTTTCCACTTCGTGGGGACTGGTCAAGATCCCATGGACATTGGCCAATTCGTTGCATCGTCCCGCAATGTACCAGAGACCGTCGACACTAAATCCCACATCGCCCGTGGCCAAAAACTGTGATTCCTTGGGATTGCTATGGTTGTGAATTCCCCAGTTGGTTTGTGGAATTGTGGTGGTTGGGACACTAAAAAAATCGGTCAAGTACCCATTGGACAAGTTGCCTCGGATCAGCAGTTCGTGCATGGCATGGTGGTTGGAGGAGGACGAGGACGACGACTGGTCCCTGGATGTGGCACGAGGTTGAATGGTAATCAGGTCGGGTAGGAGGGGACGTCCGACGGTGACACAGCCCTGTTGAATCGCCTCGTGCCGTGGCAAGGCAGTCACATTCACGGCGGCCGAGACATCGCCCGTCGATTCCGTTTGGCCATACAAATTCCACACCTGTACCGTGGGTGGTACCGACTGTCGCGTTTGGTCCCACAAGCCTTCGGAAAAGACTTGACCCGACACCAAGACACGCGTCAAGGGCAAGCGAGACCATTCTTCGGTATCGAGTGTTTGCACTACCAGGGCCCATTGATGGGGCAAGAGGGTAATTTGGTGCGGTTTCCAGTCTCGAATCACGTGACAGACATCCAAAATAGAAGAAGGAGGAGGAGCAGCAACTTGCGTTTCGTCCTTCGTGTCGTCGTTGTTTTCCTGTTCGTAGGGACTGGGGGTGGTCCAGGTGACCAATTGTGCTAGGTGGGGTCCCAAAAACAAGGTTCCCAACAATTCCGTCATGCCATCGACAAAGGTGAGGGGTGTTTTGCGGGCCACCTTCCAGACTGATTCATTGTCATGGGCTGGCTGGAGTTGTTGTTGTTGTTGCAAATGTTGTTGACGAAACCACTCGAGGCGACGATAAGTGGATTGATTGGGAACCCACCACTGCCTTGAGGAAGACTGGAATCGAATCCTGAGAGGAGGAGGATGTACTGCCCGAAGTGGTCAGTACATACAAGTGATCGTGCCGCACAGGTGCACGAGCAGCCACGGCCGTGGCCCAGACAAGACGACTGCCAGGTGCCGTGGTGTGGTTGTTGTTGTCTTGCGCCTCCTCCAAATCCTCATCATCCTCATCCTCCTCCTCACGAGGAAGAGGTAGAGTGGAGGGAACTCGCAATTGTTGCAAGATTTGCCCCATGCTGGTCAGGTACACGACGGAATGCAAACCGGCACGATGCAAGGCTTGGACCTGGACATTTTGGTCCTGTCCATTGTCGTCGTCCTCCTCTTGGCTACAACCCAAGACCATGGCAATTCCAAAAGACGATACAGTCTCTGCATGATCTTCTTCATATTCGTTTTCCGGTGGTTGTGCCGGGGAACCGGTTTGGTTGTTGTTGTTGTTGGAGTGTGGTGGTGATGGTTCGTCCTGGTGGTTCTTGTCGTCGTTGTGGTGGCGGTGGTGGTGGTTGTTGGTAAAGGACGCTTGTTGCAATTGTTGGACCAGTCGTTGGAGGCGTAGAATCGATACTGGATGATTTACGGTGCGGCTGTCAATGTGAATGGGTACTATAGGAATGGACAAGGCCAGGCAGGCCACGACGGCTACCGTTTCCGCCACAACGTGATTCCCACCAACGACGAGGACGCAAAAGTCGGGACGATGGCAACGCCAGACGTACGCGGCCAATCCACGCACCAATTCGACCAGTTCCAAGCCACAAACCAAACCAGTATCGGTACGGGCATCCCAAATCACGTCCGCCAGTTCCCCTTGCCAGGACGTCCAATGACGTTCCAGTTCCGTCCATATATTATTTGGAGTAGTAGTAGTTATACTTGGTCGAGTATCATTCTTCATGTCGTTTGTGGTTGCCTTGAAGAGAAGTGAGTCCTTGGTCGAGAATCTTTGGATCTTTTGTCGAGCATGGTTCGTTACGGTCGGTTCCTTATGGATGTTCCAGTGCTGTGCCACTTCCCAGGCGGTCGCGGTCCCATTCCCCCCAAACCATCCGTTCTCGCCCCACTTATGTGAACGTTTAATTGTAGTGTACAGCTGGGCAGTGGTCCGTGTTCTTGGACAGCGCTCTAGGGCTATTGTAAAATTAGGTCCGTCGCGTTTTTAGTGTCATCGCGGTTATCCAAGACTTGAAAAGTTTTTGTGTCACATTCTCCGTTGTGGTTTGGGGGCGTGCGCGATAACCGCGAGTTGCGCGACAAGAGATTCTTGCCCCCACACTGCATCCATCGTCATCTCTCTCGATTTGACTTTCCTTTCTCTCTTATTCTCGTTTTGGGAATGAACAAAGACCTTCCGAAGAGAGAGAAAAAAGTCTCGGTCGTTGTCATTCCTAGAGTGCATTCTCAAACTCATCACGACTCTCATCATCATCCAAATTCGACCTACTAGTAGCAGCGCCACATTGATTTCCGTATGTCTTCCCCCATCCTACCCCCACATCAGGGACTGGAACTTCCTACCGGCATGGATCTTCTGGAAGACAACATTCGACGACCAGAGGAACAGGAAGAGGAGGAACGTCACTTGGAAACCGTACTGAGTCCACTCACCTTTGACACGACGAGTAGTATGGACAGTCATCATGTTCCAGACGACGACGAGGAAGACCTTCCGACCGTTGTTTCCAGTGATCCTCCTGGCACAACAACAACAACAACAGCCTCTCTTGGTTCCCAGGAACCACCAAACGACGACCACTACCACAGGAGCTACTACATTAATGACGACGATTGTAGTGCAGTGGATGAAGTGGAACAAGCCTTGACTTTAATGCCGTCTCCAGCCTTTGATGAGGAAGATGGTCTTCCTGGTGTTCCTGGAGAGAAGAAGGAGGATGAGGATGAGCAAGAAGAATGGTCTCATCCACCCACCACACTGACTGCCACCGCCACAACTTCCTCCAGTCATGTGGTGTCGTCGCCTCCCGCAACCACCAAAACGAGGAGCCGTGTCCCTTCCACCACCACACCGTCCACAGCCACCACAGCCTCCACCACTCCCCTTTCTGCTGCTACCTCCTCTTCTTCCTCGAGTCCTTCCTCCAAGTCACTCAGCAATACCACGTCCCAACCACAAGGGTATACCTACTGGTATTATACATCCCCCAAACAAAAACAAGTACTCTCGTCTTCTACGACTCCACCTCCGGCTTGGTCCTCCTCGCATCCTCACAAACCACGGCGATTTCCATCCCACCAACGATCCAAACCAACACCCACCACTACTACTACCACTCCTCCAATGGTACGGTCCTCTGCACCATCACAAAGTAGTAGGAGTCGGCCACGACAACACATGAGACACCACCCAGCGCACACTGCCAGCAGTCCAATTGTCACCTCCTCCTTCTTTGTCTCTTCGGAATCGCTCCGTGATGAGGAACCACAGCAACAAGACGTCCAACGTCCCGAACAAGCCATTTCGAGTACCTCCCACACCCAAACTCGTTCCCCCCACCACAAAAGTACCGCAACCAACAACAACAAGTCCATGCCACGATGGATCGTGGTCCTTTGTGCGTTCCTGTTGGGTGCACTGGTAGCACTGGCGTTGTGGAGTTTTCATCGCGTTTCCAGTTTGGACCAGGATAATTCCAATTGTTACAGTCAAGTGAGTTTTTTGGACACCAACTCATCTCAATGGCACCACGAGGCTCAAACGCGCATACAAGAATTGCAAGACCAACTCCAAGCGTTGCAGGACCAGGTCCAAACGCTCGAAACGCAACGTCAAGCCTGCCAAGCCGTCACGCAACAATTGCAAGTATCGGTGGGACACGTCACAACCGAATTTCACGAGACGGAACTTGAACTGCAAGGCTTGTTGACCAACCTTACAGTCGAATTGCAAGATCGCATTCAGAGTCATGTCCATTGTGAATCGGCGCATGACAATTTAACCCTCGTCCAATTGGACTTGTTGCAAGACATTGACTCCTTGAATACGACCCTGGAACAATTGTCTATGTACAATGGGGAATTGCAAACCTTGACACAAAACTTGACCAAGGAAAAACATGAGTGGCAACACGTGGCGCTTCCCTCTCTCACGGCCCAATTGCAAGCCACAGAAACCAATCTGACCGACACACTGCAAGACAAGGCCATGTTGCAAGATACCTTGGCGGAGGCATGGGACACCATTGCTGCCTTGGAACTAGACAATGCCACGTGTCAGTCCAATTTCAATGATTGTATCCTCGACAAGACAACTCTGGAAACCATGGTCGAGGAATTGAATGCCTCCAAAATCACCTGTGAAACCAATTACGCCACCTTGCAAGACCGATTCTCCACCTTGTTTCAATCCTATGAGGCCTGTGATGGAGAACGGGATCAACTCAATTTGATCACTGTCCCGGGATTGCAAGACCGGATCCGTTCCTTGGATGGTCAAGTGCTGGATTTGCAACGTCAAATGGCTCTCTTGACCGAGGAAAACAGTCAATATCTGGCGCAAAATGTCGAATTGAATGAGACGGTACAGGAACTCGAGGAGCAAAACAATGACTTGAATGCCACCAATCAAAATCTCATGGCCGAAGTGGATCAGCTCAATACCACGGTGCTGGACTTGCAACAAGTTCGACAAGAACTGACCACCCAAGTCGACCAGTATCGACTCTTGACAGACGAGTTGAATGAAACCAAAAATTATCTCACCGACAGTGTGGCCAATCTCACCACTGTGGTGGACAATCTACAAGACCAAAATGCAGTCCTGGACGATACTGTACAGAATTTGACGGAACAAGTGACAAGCTTGGAAACGATTCGGACCCAGTTGCAAGACAGTGTGGCAACCTTGCAAAACGAGACACAAAATCTGACTAGTCAAGTGAATGAATTGAGTTTTCTCGTGAACGAACTGGAAACCGTATCCACCTACATTGAAGACACTTCGGTAACACTCAACGATTCCTTTGATTCCATCTTGAACACCTTGACGAATAGTATCAATCGCAATCGGGGCCTGGCTTTGGATGCACTACGAAATCATTACGCCGACTCGACCGACTTTTGGGATTGTGCCGTGAACGATTTCTTTCAAAATGCTCCATGGCTCTCGGACCGTTCCTTGGTCATTGGTTCCCCAGAATTGGAGTTGGTCCTGGACGAAGTAGAGGATCGGGTCTTGACAATCATGTGTTTGAACCGGACAGACTTTACCTCGTACTTGGAAAGTCGGTACGGAACACCACTGAATGAAACCATGTCGTACAACAGTGTACGACAAGGAACGGCCTTGTATGGTATCCAGGCACGGTCCTACTACTTTCCCAGCCGAGGCAATCCGGGTATTACGGACCAACAATGGGAAGCAGCCGAGTACACGTGCCAAAATCTAGATGCTCCCTTTTTGCTCATGAACTGATACAATGCAACAAACTACACTGGGCGGTAGAGCCTTGTGGACGGTCGATCACGAGGCGGATTGAATCTTTCTCGCAACGACCAATGAAAGCCAATGATGAAAGCCAATGAAGTTCGTTGGACATATGCATCAAGTAGCCTGTAATCACCGTACTACGATGATCATTAGTTTTGTTCTAGATAGCCACCCCATCTTTTGGATGTTGCCTCTGACCTTTACCTTTGACAATAACGATTCCTCACGAAGACGCCTTGCTCCTTGTGACCTATGATCCCGTCGAAACGACCGTGACCTTCGTTGTACAGTCCGAAACCGCCCTAGTCTCTTAAGCAATAGATTTCACCATACCATACCATGCTTAATGGCAGAAGTCAGGAAAGTTGCGGAGAAAAAGGGTGTGGCCATTGGGGATGTGTGGCCAGATATGCTGGCTCGTAGACAAAGGCCGACATGAATCGTGTACGAGACAAGAGAATCATGTGGGGTTTCGGTTTCGATTGGCATTTCATCCCCTGCAATGCCAGTAAAACACATCAAGAGCATGTTGTATTACACCCTCCTAGCGACTGTGGCTAAATATTCTCCAACGTGCGTCGGTATAAAGTCCATTGTTTCTCTGTGTCGTCTCCCTTCCATCGGATAAATTCCGCAAACTCTGCCTTGTCCTTAACATACACAGTTGTTTGCCATGTCGTGCTGTCAATTTTGGCAGCTCCCTCTCGCGGCTGGAAGGCAGCGGCATCCACTGCGTTGAAGAATTCAAGCTGGATCACGATGGCGTATCGATTGTCCTGGTTCGAAATGAAACAATCAGACGAAGAGATCACAGACAGTTTCACCACAGACATATTGTCTGTATGATTAAGACCATCTAACATTTGGTGAAGAGACCACGAAGCTGCAACAACATTGTTTTCATTTCTTGCAAAGGACATGAACCTGGCTTTGTCTCTCAGGTGACACTTGTACGGTTTATTCCTACCAACACACACATCGAGCGACTGATAAATGGCAATCGGATCGTTGAACTCTACAGCCTCGGTGATCGGAGCACTGAGACGGTATGATTCCAGATAATCAAGACCGTCGTAGGGAGACTCCGAGTCTGTAGGTTCATAGTCCTGCAGGATGAACCGCGTAAGATCAGGCGGTTGGGGCACAGGCAAAGGATCGCGAGGATTGATTTCTATTCCATCGAGATTCACAAGAGCTCTGTGGATTTCCCAGCTGTTCAACGCTGTCTGAAACTCAGTTGCTGCTCTTTCATCTTTGAAGTATACCTTGACGGCTAGATCGTTGCCGTCATAAACGATTTGCTTCGACTCTGCTTCAGAATAGCGAGCTCCATACTTTTCCAATAGCTTGTAGACATTTCCCCTTGCTCCATGGGAATTCAAGGCATTCAAAACTCGAGCACTCACCTGATGAATGAGCGGCTGTTGCAGCTCGCGGATTCTTGCACGGAGTATTCCCCAGGTAGCCAAAGTATTCGATAGTCCGCAGTACTCAAACAATTCCCTCTCATCGGTTTCTGTCCTCACATTGATAAGATCAATACCCAACTCCTCAGCTCCTCGTTCTAGACTGTTCAAGGTGCTGTCTCTGTCTCCCATCGTGGCAACAACTGACTTCAGCGCAAATGGGATCGACCGACGTACAGACTAGAGACGACTCTTAGTACCTAGTACCATAGGCTAGGTAGGCCACAAACTACGAGCCCAATGATATACTTCCCCTATGATCCTACCATAAAGTAAAATACTCCTATTGTTCTTTCTAGGTTCACGTTCACATGGGGTGCTTTCATGTCTAGGTAGGTTATTCTTGTCCAGAATAAAGGGAATGCAACCCATAAGCACAAAGTCCGTGCGGGAGCACAAGGCTGTGCTTTGTCATAATTGTTCCGTATAGATGAATCATTGAAAACATCCCTGCTCCTTTTGATTCCGTTTCCAATGAAAGAGTGTCCATTGAATGACTTGTTCAGATACTTGGTGGCGTGTGAAAGTTGTCCAGTCATGTGTTCACATGAGTTTGTCGTGAAGGGCCGTTTCCAAAGATTGGTGCAAGGCTTCGCGATCATCCATCCCACTACGGGAACTCAACGAAGAATCGGATTCCTTTGCCGCGGTCCATAGACGTGAAAGAAAGTCTGACGTTTTGGTGCATTTCGTTCCAAAAGCGGCCAACACCTGCAAGGCCACTGTAGTGCTGGACCCACCGTTGGCTTGCTGCTGCTGCTGCAAAATTTGATCGAGGGCCTTGCACCAGACGGGTGTATTGTCCAACACGGCTTGTTGGATCCGTGTCCATTCCTCGGGTTTCAACAACAAGGCAACATCATTTGAACCGTCAGTGGGGTCATTTTCAACACGGACTCGAGGATATCCTCCCTTTTGTTGTCGTTGTTGTTGTGTTTGTTCGGAGTGTGTTGCTTGTTCCACTTCCACCAAAACATCACTGACCAGAGACAAAATGCGCAATGCCATTTTGGTACAATGTCGAGTTTCCTTCTTGTTGTCGTTGTGGATGTGGGAGGGGCCTACCAAATTACTACAGGGAAGCCATTCATCTTGCAGTGCCTGTGCCAAGACAGCAAAACCATGCGAGCCTTCTTCCTCTGGTAATTTTGGTTTGGCAAACTGTCGTTGTGCCAAGGGATTACCTCGCAAGCAGGCACCAAGGGCGTAGACAAATTTTTGTTGGACCGTGACATGGCTGACACTCGTCCCATCCGGCGATCCGTCTACTTGCAAACCCTGCTGGAGCAAGTCCAAAGCGGATAGTGCCTTGTGGCTACTAGAAGAACCGGAGGTAGGAACGAGGGGTTCAATCGACCAGGCATGAAATTCTGGTGTATTCTTAACGGCCGTTCCGACCACCCATGCCGCATGCGATTGAACGTCATGAACAAAGGATTGCCAAGCATTGTTGCCGTCATTTTGGTCGGCCATTCCTATGAGTTCTTCCTGGGGACCCAGGAGGGAGACCAACAAGGGCCATCCACCCATGGTATAAAAATCTCGAGCCATGTCAATGTCCGTCATCAAGTATTCCAAATCAGCCAAGACTTGCACAATATCATGACCATTGACCGTTTCTTCGTCGTCGTCCTCCTCCTCTTTACTGTCGTTGCTATTGACCGATGTCGGTGGTCCATTCGAGCGAGTCTGATGCGTCTCAAAATGAATCTGAGGATGTTGCAAATAATGTTGAATACTGGCCATGCGATCCTTGAGAATTTGAGGCAAATCGGCCACTTGCGATTCTTGCAATTTTTGCAATTCGACTTGTCGTTGTTCCCAAATGGTACGCAATTGAGCTTCCCATGCCGCGCGTTCTTTGTCATTGGAACGTGAAGAGGAGGACGAGGAAGGCAAAGGAGGAGGAATGCCACCCATTCGTGCTTGTTCTTCGGGAGGCAATTGTTGCAAGGTTCGATGCATCATTTCGTAATCGTATGAATCTGCCGTCGTTGTTAGTGTGGAGTCCTCCTCTTGTTTGTCCATCGGTAGAGTCTCTTCTTTTTTGTCAGAGCTGGAAAGAGGTGGATTGCTGTTCTCAACCTGCACGGCAATGGAAGAAGAGGTTGTTTCACCCGTCATGGACACGGAAACTTGTCGTTGTTGTGGTTGGGAATGGTCCTTTACTGGAGTGGATTGGTTGTAGTATTCGTCCTCATTAATGTCGTCGGGCAATTTGGCCCATTTTTGCCCCGTTGTCATATCCATTCGAATGTGCAACCCGGCTGGAAGGGTATCATTTTCCCCAATCAATTGCCATTCGTGAGTGGCCTCAATCTCCTTGGCCAAGACACTTGGAAACAACGTGGCATTGTCACTCCACACGAAGACACTTGCGACCAATGGAGCCAGCCATATCATGCTGAGTGGAAGCGAGCGAATCAATGGTCCAAGGCGAAATGGAAGCGAACCCTGTCGTCGTCGGTGTTGTGGATAGTAAGAAGAAGAAGGTGATATCATCGTAGCGCGCGCGTTACGTTGTCAGAAGTTTTGTTCCAGTTGTGAATGTTATCGTCTTGGTCTTTGGTCTTCAGTTACGATGTTGCCCAGTGAACGAGAATTTTGTGATGCCATCTTCAGATTGTCATCCTCATCATGGTCGAAGCCGTGAGCAGTGACACGTGGAGGACGACAGGTGGCATTTCCGCCGCCTGGCCGCCTACCGACAAAAAATGGGATCACGACCAATCACCTTGCCGTCGACCGCCAATGGGGATCAAGACAAAAAATCACCTGGCGTTGGGCGCAATCACAATCTCGACGAGCCATTGTAAACTTCCCAACCATTCTCATTTCCCTACCAGGTCCTACGAATACTCGTACTCGCAAATTACGCGTGTGATACCAAGTGAAAACTAAAATAGTGAGCATTAAGCTACGCGTCCCTCATGGGTTAGCTACTCGCCCAAAACTCGCTTAATATCAGTCGCCTTTCTTGGTCCCCTCACAATTGCTATGTCGGACCATCACGATATAGTCACATTTTGCCAACTTCAGACTATCACATCAACATATATCTTCTTCCATCTCCTCCACACCTGCTTTTGAGCGCCCCTGTATGGCGTGCAGGACGTACCCAGTCCCCTTGGTCGGGCGGGAAACGTACTCCGGGGTTGCATTAGAACAGAATCAATTGTGCCAACCTTGTTCGTTCCGGACCAGTCTGAATCTTAGTAAGCAAGTCCACTAGATTCGTCTTGGAAGGCTCAAACGCAATCTTGCATGTCCCATTGGCAACGTTTTCACGTACAAAATGATACGCAACTGAATTGGATTTCTTGCGTAATGTCGATTCTCGTAAGGAACTGTTGTAGACGACCGACATGTTGTCTACTCTCACGTGTGCATGTCCATCCAATGGAATGCCCATCATTCTCAATTTGTACCGTAATCCTTTAAGCATCTCCACACCAACCTTGAGAGCCATAAATTCAGAACCAAAAGTCGAAGTTTCGACACTGGTTTGCTTCTTGCTGTACCATGAGATCGGTGCTCTATTCAAATAGATCAGCACTCCTGTTCTGGACCGTCGTGTCAAGAGGTCACCTGCATGGTCAGAGTCGACAAAGACCGTCATCTGGACAGCCTTGCCTAAAGGTTCGGGTGCATCTGGAGGTACTTCTTCCGTGGCTCCAGGATAGAAGCCTGACCAGTCGCTTGTCGGTTTATCACCAAGTTCAATATACGAAGGGTCCATGATCAGCCGTGAACGCTCATGTAGCTTGAGGTATGCAAAGAGGTGCAGCATTGCCTTCACATGACCTTCTCTGGGGCCGGCTAAAAATCCAGCCAACATTGAAACCTCTGCAGCGATGTCAATACGTCCCAATTCAACTAGCCAACGGAGTACGCCCATCTGCTGTTGGCAGAACGACATTAATTCCGGATCACAATATGGGGTTGTGTCCAACTCAGGACGATATCCACTGGGCAAGACACTTGGAGCTCGTGTTTTCAGTTTGCGATCTCGGTCTTCCAGCCATGATACAACATTCTTTATGGCAGCTTTTGCATATTTCTCTGAACTCAACGCCCAACATCGCTGTGAAGCGTCGTTATTGATGTCAAATGTTTGTCCTTGGGATCCCAAATAATACTTCGGAACACCAATTGAATCCGGTTTCAGTAAGTAATGGTGATCCAGCATTGTGAGCGACTCCTTTGGTTTGTGAGAGATGACCAATATATCGTCGGTATAGACGAATAGCATTTCATAATAACGCTCTCCATTGCCTTTCGTCGCTTTCCTCAAATAACAGTCAGGATCAGCACGGCATGGGAAATAGCCCAAGTCTTCTTGTAGGGTAGTGGACAGGAGATCACGCCAGGCGTAGGCGCTAGTCTTTAGGCCGTAGAGTGCCTTTGTTATAATCGCAATCCGACCTTGGTACTCGGTGCCGAATTCTAAACCACACCTGGTGCAGACCTTTTCAGGGCATGGAGCATTAAGGTATGCACCAGCAATATCAGCCGCTTGAATCTCCAATCCATTTAGAGCCGCTATCAGCACGGCATGGGAAATAGCCCAAGTCTTCTTGTAGGGTAGTGGACAGGAGATCACGCCAGGCGTAGGCGCTAGTCTTTAGGCCGTAGAGTGCCTTTGTTATAATCGCAATCCGACCTTGGTACTCGGTGCCGAATTCTAAACCACACCTTGTGCAGACCTTTTCAGGGCATGGAGCATTAAGGTATGCACCAGCAATATCAGCCGCTTGAATCTCCAATCCATTTAGAGCCGCTAGCATAAATCCAATGCGCACACTTTCACGACTGACTACGCTTGCGTATGTGGGCGCCTCAGGCTCTTCCGTTTTGTGTTCTCCGGCCACATATCTGGCCTTTCGGGTAAAATCCATCTTGACATCGAAGACGATGTGACAAGGGATTACCTGATACCCCACTGGTTCATTTACGCCGTCGTCCAAGATATTGACAGCAGGAAAAATCTTCGACATCTCCAGTTTCAAAGCTTTTCGCCAATAGTAGTCTGTGCCAGTTTCACGATCAATTTGGAGCGCTCGTTCTACTGTTTTGGGGACCTCAATGCCATATTTTTGGGATTGACGCATATATCTTGTCATCTTTGCGGCTTTGATCAGCCTCGTTCTCCTTCGGAGGGTGAATGGTACCCACCATGCGAATGCAGGCTGTTTCTCGATCTTGTTCGCAACCGCATACTCAGCGACTTCAATTGGATACGACTCCTTGAGATCCTTCAAGGCTTCCCAACTTGAAGAGCCATCTTTCCATTGCACGCACAAGGACCATCCTCTAGTGGTCTTCTTCTTATGCTTGGGACCATTCAATTCGAATTCTCCCTCTGAGAGAGGAACAGCCGTTTTATCAGACTTGTGATCAGTAATCTCTTCGACCATTCGATATAGATTGCCCTCATCATCGAGCTGTTCGTAAATATTTTCAGCTATAATGTTGGCAGCATAGGATTGCACATGGCCATCATCGAATTCGACTTCGTAAAGTGTTGTGTCCAAGTATGGATTGGACGATGCGTGTCCAAGGACTCGACCTTCTGTGTCTCATTTCCGTCTCCGAACAGTCCCCTTTCGTTGATCATCGCCTAGGGGCAACATGACTTTTGCAGAGATGAGTTTATCGTATGCATCTGGTGCATAATCATCTGCTTCCGGCATGCGAACGTCCGGCTGCTCGTCGTCTTCATAAGCTTCGAACGTGGGTGTATCCGCATCATGTTCATCATCTGCATCGATCAGAACACCCGCCATTCTGTCACCAAGGGCCGCTTCTAAATTTTCCATATATGTGGTTTGTTGTGCTTTGTGAGCATCATCCATTTGTAGATCTCTGTTGATTGGCCAGACAGAGGTGCGATGCACAATCTTGCCCTTTTCGGTCAGGACTTTTGCGCACATTGCCTGGCCCACCGTATGACTTGGACCCAACCAGCGTCCGAGTTTACGACCCTCAAAACCAGGGTTACTATACCACACAAAATCGAACCATCGATGCTCCACCAAATGGGAAATCACTGGAGTATCTCCAGTGAGTTGCTGAATGGGCGGACCGTTGACATTACTTCCAAAGCTCGTATGGGAGCGTTGCTCCGCCATCAGCATGAGACAGTGGTCCCAGAGTACTGCTGGCGCATTGCTGCGTCTCATTTCTCTGCGGTAGAGGCGCTTTAATTCTCTAATATTGGCCTCAGCCAGGTTTTGGTTGGGCGTCCATGCTTCCACTGGTTTTATCCGGCACCCGTACTTGTGGGCTACCCTCCGAAATTCTTGAGAGGTTAGTTCTTGTCTGGAATAATATGGTTGAAGATGCCATAGCTGTCAAAGACGGCTGGCAATGTTGTCAGTGCTTCACTTTTCTTTCTCATAGGGAAAAAATGCACCCAACCAAAGTCCGTAGCGAATATTTGCCCGCATGTATTTTGATCAAGAGACTTAGTTTCTGAGAACAGAGTGTCAGTGTACACGTCTGCTCGTAATCGACGATGTCGCAATTGGTATGCGGTATGTTTCAAACGTCGACTGCCGCCTCGATTGGTGAATTCACGGACACCAAGTTGTGTCGTCTGATTGAACGTCCGTTCTGCACTGGGGAGTCCAATATTCCATCGTTGTGCCAATTCATTCGGACGTACTGTCCCCTTTCGCCTATGTCCAATGTCTGAGACGTGGACATGGATGGCGCGATTGTTGACTCGGAGAGTCTTGGTCATTGCGAGATTGATCGTCCGCTCACGTGTTGCATTTACTACGTTCGTCTGTATCGATTCCCTGAGTGTTCTTTCATCAACATCTGGTGTTGAGTCATTCGGTTGCCACTCGGGTCGTTCATTCGTCATGTCAATACGACACGAAGGATCGATTGAATCAATCTCCTCTTTCGTGGGTTTACGTGTGCGGAATTGGCTTAAGACGCCGATTAGGTCGAGAGGGATTCGCAATTCTCCCATTTCTGTATCCCTTGCAATGATGCTGTGGGATCTTTCATTTCGGTCCCCTGGTTTCAAGTACTTCAAAGGAATATCATTGACTTCAATCCTGGCCTCCCGCATTTGATTCAGATTAAGGAGGCACTTGTCTTTTAATTGCGGCAAGTGTAGAGCTTGGTGGAAATAAAGGAGGAACGTTTGGCCAGTCTCTGGATCATCATATGCCAAAACACCAGTAATGACGCCGGCCTCTTTAATCTTACCCAGACTCTCAACAAAACCACTGACATCAGCCGTATCAGTCTGATACAGAACGTAACAGTTGCCCAGACAGCAAGTGTCGGCATGACTGTCGAGCTCACACCGGATTAGGGGAACCGAAATCTCACGAGAAGTTGTTGCAGACATCACATTGTGTCAAACGCTTCTCTTCTTACGTTGGCTCATGATAGCGCCGACACCCTTTGTGTCGTTATCATGACCATCAGACGATTCATCCGAAATGTCGGGTGTTTCGTCTCCATTTGTACGCGGTTTCTTGTTGGATTTGCTCGAGATTGCTCCAACTCCACGCCTCTTGTCACGCTTCTCTCTTGCGTCTCGTACCCTTTGACGCTCTTCTCCGCTTAACTTAGCCCATTCATTGGGTTTATAATAGCAATCAGTGACTTCTCTCTCTTTCTTATTTTCATTCTTCTTTCCACTTCCTTTATTCAGTGTAGAAGTCGATACTCCAGAGATTCTTGCTTGTTTCCTACTTGCTGGGCTGTAGGATACCTTGCTGTCCAATACTTCTGCAAGGAAATTAGATGCGTTCTCGACGGTTGAACGCAAGAATGGCGTCGCCAAGATTTGATTCTTAGCGCTGTCAAGCCGAGAATCTGAGGTACCAGTCATCAAGATTCTAACTTTTCTTTCCTCACTGACGTTTTCGCCTGTGGATTCGAGATCCGTAAAGGCACGTTTCAATGTTTTGATATATCGTTCATATGTGAAGTTGCGCTTGGAACCGTCGAAGTAGGTGCTTTCCAAGATCTGATCGGCTTTGGCCCGGAGACGAGACTGAAAGACGTCACCTAGGTAGTGCGTCTTAAGGGCCAAGTATGCAGCACGTCCATTGCGGGTACGGGCGAAGGACATCACCCATCCCCAGCCAGGACCGTCATGAGTAATGTGCCAAATTACTTCCCATACGGCAACCATGTCAGTGGTTGCTGTAGGGCCTTGGTGCGATGCGCGCCGAATCATTTCGGCTAAAATGGTTGGGGTGCCAAACCCATTTGGATCTGTGGTTTCCGGTTGGACGTCGGGGTTTTCTCTCACATAGGCAGCAAGGGGAATTCCAGTTGCTCCACGCTTGCGTTCCAAATAGTTATCCAAATCTTCAAGAACGACTCGAATATTATCAACACTGCTGAGTTTCCCAGGTAGTTCAACTTCGTTGTCATACTCGTCTTCAGCTTCTTTGATCCGATACAACAGGGTCAAGTCATTCATCGTAGGTGGAACTGCAGCGAAAGTGCGATTGATTTTCCCAATGTGAACAATGTAGTAACGAAGCATCTTGAGTTTCTTTTCAACCAGGTGCCCGATGAGAACTCCTGGATTAGCTATCATTGCTGGTACTCCAGCCGGATCAGGGTTGGGGATGAGGCCACCAGGTTTACGAGCGTTGGTACAAATTTCGGCGACGTCTGCCTCGCTGAGGGCTTCAAAGTCGTAGACGGAGGTTAGGCCTTGACCATTGAGAGCAGTACGAACTGCTGGATCGTTAATCTGCAAGACGACATCCAAGTACACGTTCAGTAGTTGCATAGGATTCGGTGCTGCCATGGTTGCGAGTGTTCTTCTTCTTTTTCGGACTTGTTCGGACTTTCCAGCGAAGTGAGCTTCATTTGTTTTGGGGGGATTTTCACTTCATGGTCTGAATTCTACTTGCGAGCGAGCGGTAGAATCGGAGTTGGAGTGCTTGCATAAGGTGCTAGGACGGCGCACGCCATTTAAGTAATGAACATGTCCGTATAGCGGCATCCTTCAACGGCAGGATGTGCGGCGCGTCCGCCATTGCCCGGTGTGTGCGCATACGCTGACCACACACCACAATCATCCATCTCGAGCCCCGTTGCAGGCGAGATATTAGTGAGATGAAAGGGAGTACAGGTATCCAACCTAGGGCAGTCATTCTTCCAAGCGAATGATCTAGATATTTCGCGACCTTCCCAGGCCATGGTGGTGTGACATCTCCTTCATCGGTTGATGCATTTGGGTCTGATAAACCAAATTACGCGTGTGATACCAAGTGAAAACTAAAATAGTGAGCATTAAGCTACGCGTCCCTTATGGGTTAGCTACTCGCCCAAAACTCGCTTAATATCAGTCGCCTTTCTTGCTCGTACTTGCCCAAGAGGTGAGTGGTGGTACTAGAGTACTAGAACTTCCAGGCAATTGTTTAGGATTTAGGATTCATTGCTCTACCACCACTCACCTCTGGGGCAATAGGGACATGACGTTTCCATTAGGCAGTGAGGACAACAAAGAATTATCGAATGTGGTCAGGCGTAGCCTACGATAGCTCATGTGAAGTGATTTCGACTTCGACGTATTTTACTAGGAGTACGAGTAGGTAGGTACTTGTCAGTTGTCAGTGTCAGCTCTTGTCAGCGTCCTCTCAGTCATCAGTCATCAGGGCTGGTCTTTTATCGAAGCCGAACTATCGCATCCACATCCACCGTAAGAAGAGTATAAAATTTAGTTAGTTTGTGCAACTTTTTTATTGTAGTGTCTACTAGTATGCGAGGAGGGTCTACCATCTTTGATCATCCCTATACCTATACGCGTACTCGTATTATACAGCTCGATGTCATTTCGATAATGGAAACTTTTTACTTGACAGGGGCAATACCTAGAGGGGCTTCCCTACCATTGTCATGGTCAGAAATGTTGTTGGTCTCTGGTTCAAATTGTCGCCATTACTCGTGTATTCGTACTAGGACTAGTACGAGCTCGTACTCTTTGGTTGTCGTTTCAAAATAGCGTGGTGTGGATGATACAAAAACATAAAGAGTGACTAATAGGCACCTCCAACTTAGAGGAGCTATCTATCGCTAAACTTTCGCTCATAAACGCGACCCTTTCTCGGTCCCCTCGTGATTCGATAGTTCCCAACTATCGTAATCATGCACTTTCTTCTACTCCTTCTATCCATTCCAACTGGACCTGCTTAAAGATCAGTTCATCATCTGACTGCAGGACGTACCCAAACCTGTTTTCCAACAGTGGGAAACGCACTTAGTACAAAATCATCTCCGCTAGTCGCTTCCTTTCTGTGCCGGTCTGAACTTTAGTCAAGAGATCGGCAAGATTTGACTTTGATGGCTCATATGCAATTCGACATACTCCGTTTGCGACATTTTCTCTTACGAAATGATAGGCGATTGCATTCGATTTCTTGCGGAGAATGGATTCTGGTCTGGTACTGTTCTGTACCACTGACATATTGTCAACTCTGATGTGTGCATGACCGTCCAGAGGCACACCCAACATTCTCAATTTGTATCTCAAACCCTTGGTCATCTTGATACCCACTTTCAGGGCCATGAACTCAGAACCAAACGTCGAAGTCTCGACACTTGTCTGCTTCTTTGAATACCAATTTACTGGCGAACGATTTAAGAAGACCAAGACTCCCGTCCTAGAACGACGAGTCACCAAATCACCCGCGTGATCAGAATCAACGAAGACAGTGATTTGCACCGGTTTACCCAATGGTTCAGGTGCATCGGGTGGAATTTCTTCCTTTGCATCGGGATAGAACCCGGACCAATCTGCCAACGGCTCCTCCCCATGGACAATATATGATGGATCCAACACCAATCTTGACCTGTCATATTGATTGATGTAAGCGAAAACATGAAGGAGAGCATGTACATGTCCTTCCCTTGGACCAGCCAAGTAAGCAGCCAACATTGAGACCTCTGTTGTTATATCAATCCTTCCGAGTTCCACTAGCCATCGGAGGACTCCAATCTGTTGTTGAAAGAAAGATTGCCATTCTTGGTCACAGTAGGACGACGTGTCCAATTCGGGTCTGTATCCAGATGGGAGTACTCCTGCTACTCTTGTTTTGAGCATCATGTCTCTTTCCTCCAGCCAAATCTTTACATTACGGATGGCTTCACTGGCATATTTCTTTGAGCTCAATGCCCAACACCGTTTAGATACGTCGTTGTCGATGTCAAAAGTCTGAATTTCGTTTCCAAGGTAAATCTTGGGTGGACCTATTGAGTCCGGTTTCAATAGATAATGCTGGTCAAGCATGTTGAGGATTTCACGTCCCCTGTGCGAGATTACGAGTACGTCGTCAATATAAATGAACACGAGTTCATAATATAAAGAACCATCTTGTTTCTTTGCTGGTCGCAAATACACGTCAGGGTCAGCCTTGCAGGGCTTGAATCCCAACGATTCTTGTAGAGTTGTGGACAGGTGCTCTCTCCAGGCGAATGCACTGGTTTTGAGGCCATAGAGTGCCTTTGTTATTACTGCGTAACGTCCTTCGTATTCCTTTCCGAATTCGAGACCGCAGAGTGTACAAATCCTTTCGTGACATGGGGCATTGAGGTAAGCCCCGGCTATATCTGCGGCCGTCACGTCCACTCCATTCAATGCCGCCAACATGAACCCAATTCTCACACTTTCCCTGGAAACAACGCTCGCATAGGTCGGTGTTTCAGGCTCTCCTGTCTTGTGGCCACCTGCAACATATCTCGCCTTTCGCGTAAAGTCCATCTTTACGTCAAAGACGATATGGCAGGGAATTACTTTGTGACCAACGGGCTGCGGCATTCCCTCATCCAGTATCTTTACTGCTGGGAATATCTTTGACATTTCTAGTTGCAATGCCTTAGCCCAGAAATCAGTACCGGTCTCTCGGTCAATCTCCAACGCCCTTTCTACCGTTTTGGGCAGTTCGATACCGTATTTTTGTGATTTGCGGAAATATCGAGTCGACTTGGCCGCCTTGATCAGCCGATCCCGTCGCTTCAGAGCAAAAGCGACCCACCATGCAAATGCTGGCTCCTTGTCTATAAGATTGGCTACAGCATATTCCGCGACTTCCAAGGGATTGGATTCCTTGAGATCTTGCAACTTCTCCCAAGATGTTGACCCGTCTTTCCATTCGACACACAATGACCAACCTCTGGTAGTTCTTTTCTTATGCTCTCTCCCGTTCCAATGGAAGGTACCATCTGAGATAGAGATAGCCGATGCATCTTTCTTGTGATCAACGATACTGCTCAGGAGCCGATACTTATTGCCCTCTTCGTCAAGTTGTTCGTAGATGTTTTCCGCGATAAGGTTTGCCGCGTAAGACTCCACGTGACCATCTTGAAATTCGACCTCGTACATGGTCGTGTCTAGGATAGGGTTCGTTGAAGGTCGACCAATGAGGTTGCCGTCTGCATTTCTTTTCCTTCGCTTGACTTGCCCCTGACGCAATGATCCTCCCAAAGGTAGCATGACTTTCGCTGCAATGAGCTTGTCATAGGAATCTGTCTTGTATTGGTCTAGGTCAGGCTTCCGAACATCTTCCTGTTCATCATCCTCATATGCGTCGTAAAACGGAGTATCCGTGCCATCTTCATCGGGTTCTCCTTGTTCTATCGGCATTCCTTCAAATCTTGCACCCAATACGGCTTTTAAATTAGCGTCAAATTGTTCACGCTGTGCTGTGAAGGTTTCATCGTGTGATTTCTCCGAAGACAGGGGCCAAACCGACGTCCTGTATATAATTTTCCCTTTGTCAGTTAGGACTTTTGAGCTCATGGCTTGACCGACGCTTTGGCTAGGTCCGAGCCATCGTCCCAACTTTCGACCTTCAAACCCAGGATTGGAGTACCAAACCGGGTCGTACCACCGATGTTCCACTAGGTGAGAAATATCAGGTGTGTCCCCTGTCAATGTAGTTAGGGGTGGACCGGTATTGAATGGACTAGTCGACAAGACTGTGTGAGATCTCCGTGCTGCCATTAGTTCAAGGCAGTGATCCCAGAGGACTGAGGGACAATTAGTCCTTCTCATTTCACGGCGATACATCCTTTTTAGTTCCCGAATATTGGCTTCAGCCAGATTCTGGTTAGGAGTGTATGCCTCGATTGGTTTGATCCGGCAGCTGAACTTGTGCGCCGTCTTCCTGAAGTTACCGCTTGTTGACTCAGGTGCATTGTCAGGTATGACACTATTAAAGATGCCATAGTCACTGAATACTCTTTCAAGTGTCTTATGTGCATCCTTCTTTCGTTGCATGGGATAGAACTCTACCCATCCAAAATCTGTCGCGTACACTTGTCCGCATGTATTCTGACCAAGTGACTTGACGTCTGAGAAGAGGGTATCTGTGTAGACGTCCGCTCTTAACCGTCTGTGCTTTAACTGATACGCTGTATGGCGTAATCTCTTGCTTCCAATAGAGTCAGTAAAGTCTCGTACTCCCACTTGCGTTGTGGCCGAACAAGTCTTCTCAGCCAATGGGATACCTATTCCCCATCTTCTTGATAGAGTTACAGGGTCCACAGTCCCCTTTCGACGATGCCTCAAATCAGCAATCGTCCTTGTGTTTACCCGAACCATTCGGGTCATCCTTTGATGCAAGTCTCTTGATTCTTTCTTTTGAACTGCATCTGTTTCTAAATCGACACGGAGTTTCCTTTCGTCGGCGTCTGCCAAGTCATTGGGATCCCACTCCGGTGTGTCGTTAGTCATATGGATCCTGTTACTCGGATCTATATTCTTGATTTCATCCCAATGGTCGAATGGGATGACAAGATGGTCACTTTCATCTGAGAAAGGAGCTATGATCGAATGCGAGTGACTGTTCCTGTCCTCACTCTTGATATATTTTAGAGGGACGTCATTCACTTTGACTCCTGCTTCTCTCATCTGGTTGGGGTTTAACAAACATTTATTCATCATCGGTAAATGGAGGGCCTGATGAAAATATAAGAGGTATGTTTCGTTTGATTTGGGGTCATCATAGGCGACTACTCCAGTGATGATTGGAGTTTCTTTGATGCTTCCAAGTGAATTCGTAAAACCACTGACTTCTGCTTTGCCTGTCGTATATAGGACCTGACAGACATCTCCAAGGCAGCAAGTGTCCGCGTGACTATCCAATTCGCACGTTGCCGTCATAACAGTTATTTCACTTGCTACCGTGCTGACTCTATGTCAGACTCGGTCATTTCGCTTCTTCCTTTGGCTCATGATAGCACCAATGCCAGCTTCTCTATCTTCCGAGGAGTCATCTCCGTTACTTGTCGAATCTTCTGTCGTGTCTGTCGCCGACGATGAGCCGTCATTGTTCTTCCTTTTCTTCTTGTTCGAGTTTACTCCTGATGCAGTACGTTTCTTAGTGCTGCTATTTTGCTTGTCTCGCGAGTCTCGAACCAATTGTTGTTGCTCAGGTGTGAGCTTTACCCATAACTTGTAAGGATAGTACTTGTTTGGGTTGTTTGGATCGAATTTGGTTGGGGTATTCTTATTGTTGCCTTTGTTGTTTTTCTTGTTGCCACTTGATTGGACAGCGGAAATCCTGGCCCTTCTCGTAGTAGCGCTGTAGGAAACCTTGTTGTCTAGTACTTCTGCGAGATAACCTGATGCCACTTCAAACGAGATTCGGAGATTTGGGGATGCTAGGATCTGATTCTTGGCACTCTCAAGTCGCGTGTCATGAATACCCGTGAGAAGAATGCGGATCTTCCTTTCTTCACTCACGAATTCTCCTGTGGATTCGAGATCAGAAAAGGCCTTCTGCATGGACTCAATATATTTCTCGTAGGTAAAGTTACGTTTTGAGCCGTCGTAATAGTTTGTCTCCAACGTTTGGTCTGCCTTCGCTCGCAAAGGAGTTTGATAGGCATCTCCGAAGTAGTGATTTCTGAGGGCTCTGTAGGCTCCTCTGCCGTCCCTGTTACGGCTGTACATCTGTACCCAGCCCCATCCCGGTCCATCATGGGTTACGTGCCTGACTGCGTCCCATACTGCTTCATTGTCGGTTAGGGCTGTTGGTCCTGTGTGCGGTGCTCGTCGCACAAGTTCTTGGATAATACTTGGCCGACCATAGCCCAGATCAAGATTCAGAGGTGGTACTGTGTTGAGTGGACGAGTGTAAGCGGCCAAGGGAATGCCAGTTACTCCTCTTTTTCTTTCGAAGTAATCGTCCAAATCTTCCAGTACGGTACGGATATTTTCTACTGCAGTCAGCTTCTCGGGCAGTTCAATGTCGTTGTTCTTGTACTCGTCTTCACTTTCCTTGAATCGATATAGGTCTTGAAGATTTGGTAGCGATGAGGCAGGTGCAGCAGGGTCAAAAGAGCGTGAGACTTTCATCAAATGATGAATGTAGTATCTCATCATCTTCAATCTCTTCTCGATTACATGGCCCACTAACACTCCTGGATTCGTAATGGTAGGGGCTATGCCGACAACCGGGTTCAACGGGTCAAAGGCTGGATTCGGAACGGTTCCTCCTGGCTTCCTTGCATTATTGCAAATTTCGGCGACGTCTTCTTCCGTCAAGCCGAGGAAGTCGCTCGCTGACAGTAAGCCCTGAGCATGCAGGGCATCTCGAACTGTTTGCTGTTGAATCTGTAACGTATTCAACCAGTAGTCATCTAGCTCTTGGAGCAGAGCTGCGGCATCGGGTGCTGCCATGGTTCAAATAGATCTTTCTTGATGGACTCTCTCAGACTTTCCAGTATTCGGAACTGTGTGCGTCGTGCGCACCTTACCCTCATTCATTCATTGAAGTAGATACATGAGCGATCACCAAGGTAGAGAGCGTGCACAGCTGCATTATCGTCCCGCGCCACATAAGTGGATAAAACGCATGGTCGCATGGCAGGCTTTTTCTTTTCAACGGCAAAGAACAGGTGCGTCCGCCATTGCCCAGGGTGTGCGCAGTAGCAGACCACACCCCTCACTAGTCCGGTCTGGCTCCGTTGCAAGTCAGATATTCAACGAGACTAGATCCTTGGGCGGATCATATGGACCTACTTAGTCCGATCCGGATATTTCTTGACCTTCCCAGGCCATTGTGCCCTTAGCTCCTTTTCTTCTTCCTCTTCAGCTCAGAGTCATTGGGTCTGATAAACCAAAATAGCGTGGTGTGGATGATACAAAAACATAAAGAGTGACTAATAGGCACCTCCAACTTAGAGGAGCTATCTATCGCTAAACTTTCGCTCATAAACGCGACCCTTTCTCGGTTTGCTAACCGTATTCGCGATGCACGAAGGGTCCTCCCGCCTGGTCTTCCCGATTTTATGCGACTGTATAATTCTGTACATATCCATAGCGGGTAGGGATCGTGAGTCGTGAGGGGTTCGCATTGTGGACTTCGGGAAGAGGACAAGGCCCATGGCATTGTTTATTCATTAATTCGTCTACGACTAAATAATTGTGTACCCATCTATTGTTGGTAGGGATCGTTAGTTCTCATTATGGACATCAGGAGGAGGACAAGGCCCGACAGCATTGCTTATGGATGAATCATTCCTTAGAAAAGATTATTGGTTGGTAATTGGTGGGCAATACAACAGGACATTTCGTTCGTAAGCCTTGTCTGTCCACCATCTGCCAACGCATAAAAGTTCCGTCAGAGTGGACGTAAAAACGCACGGGAACAATGAGAGAGCCGAAAGAATGTGTTGGCATTTGTCATCCCTGCCATTTTGCAAACCCATACATGATGCCATAAATTTTTCCCATCACCAAAAAAGATCCAGGCAAATCCACCACAACCGAAACAATGGAGGAAGTACGATACGAGCAAATTGCCGCCGTCCTTGAGACTTTGGATATGGCTCGTTTTGGTACCAGTGACTTTGATACCGAGTTTGGACTAGTAGCATGGGAAAGGTACGTGTAGATACCGTTTGTGTTTCCTGGATTGTTCTTTTGTAATGTTTGAAGTGTCAGAGCCTCATCATTTCGACTGCTTCTCTTGAAACTATTCAGATTGTTTGAGCTCCATCCCAAGGCGAAAGAAGTCTTTGGCCATGCCGAAGGAGACGGCAAGGCAACCTCCCTCATGCACGCCTCGGCCTTTGCCAGTTTGTTTGATTCCGTCTTTCAAATGCTCGGACCGGATCATGAATTTATCGAAGATATTCTTCAGCAAGTGGGACGACAACACAAGGCCATGGGATTCAGTCCATCACACTTTCCCTACATGGGACAAGCCGTCATTTATGCTGTGGAAAAGTTTCTGGGCAAGGAACTAACTCCCGCACAGAAACAAGCGTGGGAGGATGTCTACGACGCCATTAGCACTGAAATCATCAAGGGCATTCTTTGCTAGAGTCTCCTCGTTCCTTTGTGGTTTCCCAGCGAAATCTCTTGTACATGACTCTCTTTTCTGTAACGCTACATTTTTCTTCTTCTTTGTCATGAAAGTCTCCTCATTGACCTCAGCAAACTATTCCGAAAGATTCGGAACCTGGGAGTCGCCTATGGGAGTCGTCTATGACCACGTCTGTCTCCCAGCTCCCAGATGTGCTTATTTCTCAGTCGTAGGAGTAGTTGGATGGCGGCGTTGGTCCCGTACGTAGAAGTTTCGTTCCCTGATGCACGCAAGAGTCACAGCGGCTGACCCGTCTGGGGAGATCCCGCCTGCGTAGGTGAATGACTCGGTTTCATGAGGATGGACGCTTTCTCCCGAAATTCTTAAATTCTTGTGCACACCCCATATTCTGTAATGAACTCTCTCAGAAGAGATGAATGCTTGTAGTAGTCAGAATAGTTCGTGGTTCCGCACGGTTCGCACTGGTTGATCCACAGACGTTCTAAGAAAGATCTAAAGTTCTATCGATCCCAGGAGAAGAGAAATGAGAATGTCATACTCTCTGGAGCGCTGATGGAGCTGATGCAAACAAACAGAATATGGTGCAGAAGATACCACTGCAGAAGGGTTACGATGGAGTTAGGTCGGGGTACGAATAGCTATGTACTCCCAACTCCCACCGAGCTTCCACGTGGCAATTTTCGCGCAGGCCGCGCTCCACCGAGTCGCGCGAAGCGCCACCCAAAGATCGGCGAGAAACAGAATCTTCCATGAATGAACAATGACAATCGCCACATTTTGCCTTTTGTCTCCGTCGTTTGATTAATAACCTTATCACTGCTGCTGCAGTCTTGCAATCCACAACTGGGTTCTATCCGATTTCACTCTAGAGAATGAAGTCATCTCCAAAGGCATCACTGTTCGTAGTACTCTTGGCCGTTTGGAATACAGGATGGTGTTCCTCCTTGGAACAGGACGGGGCCTGCATCGACGCCGAGTCCAACACGGTCGATGAAACAAGCACAGGAGAAACAGCGTCGTCGTGTGAGGCCTCTCCATCTATCGTAGAAGCCACAAGTACCAACGATCCAAAGATCACAACCGTTTCGATCGGAGAGGATCCTTTTACATCGCCAGTCATGATCATTGAGAATTTCCTGGATGAAACACTTTTGGATTCCATCGTCAAGACGTTGAAAGATCGACCGATGAGTGACTGGCGTCCCGTCATTCCTCATCACGCAAGATTTTATGACAAGTTTGATCTAAACGAGGACAAGGTACTGAAAGCAGTACCCGAAAATGAGGGTGGATATCCGGGTCTTCGGACCGACTTGATCGATGCGTATGGAGCGGCTGTGCGTGAACGGCTGACCTCGTTCGACTTGAACAAGGTCTTTACGGCGCTCCATCGCCGGTTAGACGTGGAATGGTCGCCCACCGATTCTTATTTTGGCAATTTGTGTTACCATCCCGACTCGTTGAGTCATACGCAACGGTTGCCTCACATTGACATTGGGATTGTGGGAAGCAAAAAGGTTCCCATTCAATTGGCAATTTTACATTACATCAATCCAGATTTTTAAGCCTCGGGTGGAACTGCCTTTTTCCAAGAAACGGCCTCGGGTGGCAGTCGATTTCGAATGGGTGATTGCAATCACTTAAAGAAGCGGGCCGTACAAGAGCTGGGCTTGAAACCTGGAACGACGGACTTTGTCGAGGCGGCGTCCTGTCATTGTCGGTGGGGCAATTTGAATTGTCATGACTATTTGTGGTTTTCCAAAAAGGTTCAACAAGCGGCCGAGCAGGATGGGTCGTCGGGTGCGGGAGGATATTCGAGTGGCTCAACCTCTTTGTACCAGCAATTGTATCATGTTCCTTATCGTTACAATACAGCAGTCATTTACGACGCTCGTCAACTTCATTCTGCGTTGATTGATGATGCCACTGCAGCGCAGCTTTCCTGCAATGCCACCGAAGGGAGACTGACAGCCAATCCATTCATTGTTTAAAAGAATCTGCTGTCTCTGGTTGAATAGACGAGATAGGCAACAGCACCATAGAATCTGGCAAGTAAAATTAGGATATGTCGTCATTCTCTTGTCAACCGATGAAACAAGGATATTCATATAGATTTGTATTGAAGCATGAGCTAGCTCGCATAGCCTATCGACTGAATAGGAGTGGGACAAGACAGCTGAGAAAAGATTCCAATCATTATAGCTGGATCGATAATCGTCTTGTATGGAAACCAGAACCTCAATCGCCACTACAGAATACTAGGGCAATTTTTTCATAGACTGTCCCATTGGTCCGTCGCAGTTCCTTTACCAATCCCATGTACCGAAGGTGATGGCGGCCATAGTGGTACGCTTGTGACAGCCAATCACGATTGGCAATGTCATTCATGCTTTGTCCCAAACTTTCCGAAACATGGCTCAGTAACCGCTGTCCAAATTCTTGGTACCATTCCGAATCCGAAATCGATGCTTGGTCCGCAAGGCTTTGATACAAGGCAGCGGGTGCCACTCGGATTGCCCATTGCGAGAGCAGTCGTTGACTGGTTTTCTCATCACTGTCCAATATTGTATCAATCAATGAATCCGGCATTTGTTTCTCTTGGTCCCAGAACAAGGACGACACGGTTTCTCGTCTCAGTTGCGTGACGACCAAAGGACGACCATCATCAGTCACCATGTCACTGCCATGGCTTGCCGAACGCATCGTATACTCATCCACGCATTGCTGGAACTCGGAACGCGAAGGAGAGTGATCCAGCAAAATCATCCACTCATGAATGCAATCCAAAATGCCCAGTGTCACGTAAGTGGGACTATCTTCTTTGTCATTGGTGGTCAGTGCTTTCCCATTTAGTTGCTTCTTTTGTTCTTTTCGTTGCTGTAATAACCATGCTAGAATCTGTTGACGATGTCCCTCGGTCCAAGAGGAGAGAGGGGAATTCTCTGTTGTTTGGACAGTGTCGCCGTTGTCTAAGCTTTGCAGCAATTGTTTCAACTGAAAGGCCAACCAGGAACAGGAACAATCCAGGGCATATGGTGACGCGGTTGGGTGGTGCAGGGGGTTTGGCCGAAGCTTTTGTCGAAGCAAGTCAATATAACGCAATCGTTGCATCAACTCGCCCCTGAATGAATCGCCCGAAAGGCCACTGGGTGCCAGGTCTAGAACATCGTGTGCTACTTTGAACCATCCATCACTCTTTGTCATTGTGGTGCTTTCCTCAGTTGCGTTGAAAGCAATGGACACTTTGGACAATTCCGTGGCCCATTCCTTTTTCCAGTGCAACAGGAGTGGCATTAATTCGAGCTGTTCTTCAAAGAATGGATTGTCGTTTCCTTTCAATTGTCGCTTTTTGCTTTCTCGTCGATGAAGCAGCCAATGAAGGACGACACGCAGAGCCGTTTCCTCAGTGGTTTGACTGCTATCGTTCATGTCACTGGTTTTGCGAGCAGCGTGATTTAGATGAGACATTCCAAATTCCAACAAGCGATCGAGCCAACGAGGAGGACTACTATGGCTACCACTCTCATGCGAAGCCAAGGGTTTGGCTGATTCAATGTGAACATGGGCGGCACAAGACGCTGGTAGGGTGGAACTACGGTGGGGTGGTTGATGATTGTGAAAGATTCGAGTTTGAACGACATCTTCCAACAGCACTACCGACAAGGGAACGCCATATTGACATCGTTGTTCGACCAACCACATCCAAAACTGACCATGAATGGGACACGTTTGCGGATCCCAGACAATGTAAATGGTGTTTTGATTGTCTTCCGTCTTCTTCTTGGTTCCGTGGTGGTCCTCCCTGGGCTGGTAATAACGTGCCCAATTTTGGAGAAGTTCGGATAGTGTCATCTTGGACCAATGCTTGCGACTGTAGGACACGGACGGAGGCTGTGCCTTCCACAATTGCCGAATCAGCTCTTCCTTGGGCCAATCGGGAGATGGATTCGAGGTGGGTGGTTGTTGCAACCACACGACGGCCGCCACTCCAATGCGTCGTTGATGATGATGTACCCAACAATGCATCCATTGCCATCGGTCCAAACCATGTTGCAAGGGTGCCATTGTTTGTGGAACAATAGTGACGGGTAACACCAAACGAACTGCTTCATCTGGAAAGGCTTGTTGTTGCTGTTGTTCATGTTGCGACACAGAACAAGTAACTGGGTTCATTCGATAGCGCTTTTGAAAGGCCTCCCAGGAAGTACAAGATTGCTCCTTCTGTGGTTGCAGATCATTGCCTAGCTGTCGTTTCTTATTGGTAGGAGGAGACGTATTGTTTTGACTGTTATTATCTCGAACTCCCTTGCCGTTTTGTACTGGAGTGGTCGAAATGCGCGAGTCCTCTTTGTTGGTTCCGGGGTCGTTGAGACTCTCTGTTCCAACGTCTTGGCTCTTTGATACTTCGTCTACGGGTACGGTTGACGGCTTTGCGGTGTCGGAGTCTACGTTGGTGGTGGCAGGATGGGAAGGATCGTGGGTAGTTGTCGTCTTAGGAGATGACAGGGAGGACTTTGTCGTTATTGCAGAAGGAGTCGTAGTGCTCTCCAATGTCATGTCATGAATATCATTTCTTGGATATTTCTCACTGAAAGAGTCGTGATTTACAGCAGTAGAAGCTACAGTATCCTGTCGTGATTCTGCTGCATGCACGGAAGAGGGTGAATGCGAGGTTTTTGTATTTTTTGAGGTACTTGTCGGGAGGCTGGTCTCTGAACCAGTCGTTCTTGTGGTTGTGGCAGCATTGGAGGCAAGCACTACTGTCGTTTGGTTGGCAGCAAAGGAAGAGGTGAAAAAGTCTTGAACGAGTTGATCCAATCGTTGACACAATCCATGATAGAGACGTGTTTTGATAATGTCTTGTTGCATCAACAACTCGCAATGATACTGGTCCCAGACTTCTGGGTCCATGCTAGCGTCATTCTCATGGTTTCCAGTCTTCTTGTTGGACAAGGGCCGTTTTTTGCGACGAAACGACGGTGGCAACCCATTGTGGTCCTGGTCGGGTGCCACATACGACACCCAGGAAGGCAATTTCTTAACCGCCTGTTCTAGAGTTTGGTTGGGAAGCGTGACCATAATGAAAAACCAAGCCGAGTACAACTGGAGGAGCATTCCTGCCAGAATTTCCCTACTGGAAACAAAAAACCCTAGAGCACCTTGGTTGATAACACCTTGGTGTTTCGGAACAAAGAAAGGAACAGAGCTATACCAAACAGAGGTTGTCTGATGCTCTTTGTGTATGGGAGAAAACACAAACTGCCTCGTCTTTTAGAACCAGTCAGCGTCACAAACGGAATGTGAGGGAGCGAACGCAACCAGTTCAGAGAAGGGCGGAATTTTTCCTTGCATACAGCTACAGTCCAAGAAAGACGAGCAAACTTGCTCGTTTTGCATACCGTACAGATAGTGTGGATTGTGGATGGCTCACCGTCGTCATTGTCGGTTGTCGACCTTGGATGCAAGATGCGTCGCATATGTGTCGCTTCTACCTAGATCGCTTTTTTGCTATCTAGGCTATGTGCTGGGCAGTCGGTCGACCGTACCCTAGCGGGTAGGCGCGGCAGCTGGAAGAATAGACTATTCCCTTTTATCTAGGTAGGATATGTGCTGATTTGGAAAACTATGTATTTTCTAGGAGTAGGAGTAGGAGTAGTCCTACATAACATCCGATATCCGATTGACTCCCCGATACTGCCTTTTCTGAAAATATCAGAGTTGCTGCTTACGTATTGCTCCAACCAAAGAGAAACGATCATCGGTGACCATTATTCTGGTCAATACGACTGCGATCGATTTGGTGACGATATGCAAGTTGGCTAGCTTTTCCGTATCTCCCCGACGTTACCCTCGCTCCTTGTCACACACAAGAAGAACAACAAAACAGGTCAAATCGACAGTTCACGAGGCCATTTTCGTAGTCGTCCAAGAGAGGAGATACTTCTTGTTTACAGGACGGTGGACTTGATTTGCACACACTTTGGCAGCAGAACAAGTGATAGGGGCCAATCAGTGCATCGCTTCCCCATCTCTGGTCCATGATTGCCATGGGCAAGTAATTAATTATCAATGGTGGTTCGCGTATGGTTTTATCCCGCGAGAAAAGATTTGATGCTGACGCACGCCACGGTAACCCCTGACAAGGGAGTCTTACAACTTTTGTCCATTGTCGATGATGCTAAGACGCTGTCTTTTAAGAAGGTGCTTCCTTACCGGACTATTTTCCATTGCACGATTCACAGAGATCCGATCCATGATTCGGGGAAGCAAGGTGGCTTTAGGCACTGTCGGCTTTGCCATCACTTGCTGGACCAGCATCTCCGCCGATGCGTTCTCTCAGCCCCCCAATGTGTTTCTGTGAGGCCTTGTGACAACCCAAGGGTTAACCGGATGAGATGGTGGGGGTTCTGTTTCGATCTTGGTACTCTCACCTCTCACCAGCGACTTGGCGACATAAATGTAGCTTACTCCAATCCACACAAGTATTTTTGTTCGCCCCGTACCCAGTAACGATCGGACGCAAGACGCAATTGTGAATTATTGTGAAAGCGAATTAATTGTGAGGACACAACTTCCTCGAAACGCAAGAATGTCGAGAATTGATATACCTTATTGTTGTTATGATGTTACCCTGCAAATTGAAAGACATTATATATAAGCCCCTTCGTTAGTGAGAATGGAGAGACTGGTAGAGTAAATACTAGCTCTTAAAGCACTCATATTATTTCTAATAGACCAATATAGGTAATAGGTACACGAGTGCGAGTATTCCTATTCATCATAATAATTGGTACACTCGTCCAAGCACCAACCTTTCCCAATCCGATACCCGATACCCCAAACTCCTAGGTAGGTTGAGTCCAACGTGAAGAGCCAACGCAACAGTCGATAGAAAAAAATGGCTACCCATCAAGTGTTTCTAGACTCGTGATGACATACGCAGGCTCCTGCAAACAGAAAAGATGGACGGCACTTGTCACTAGTAGCCGACTCATGCGTAAGGGTTGGCGCGAAAAAATGGGCCGCGGAAAATGATGCATCTGTAACCTGAAAGGATCAAGGTGTCCCGTTGAATAACAAGGTCCTGTTTATGAAACTAAAGAGATGACCCGCTAGTAGTATGGAAAGTGTTCTTCCTAAAGGCTATACGCTCAACATCATGAAGGTCCTCCCAGTTCGTAGAATGAACAAACATTTCTTCATATTTTCGTAGCATCCTTCGTCTACTATGTTATGCATGGGTATCAGGTCTCTCTCTTCTGGAGTAAATCGAATCAACGAGGGTCACCCCCAAACATGATTCCCACGTTGACTCTCGATTTTCTTCTGTGGTTTCGCAGTCCCCATGTGAATCCCATCTCTTCGAGCTCTTCGATTCTCTCCCTGGTCATACTTGATTGCTTTCCCTCTTTGAATAGCTTGTACTGACGACGTTGACATTTGACCCACATGCCAAGTTTGGGATTCTCGGGGAAGTTACTTGGGACGTTACAGTCGGAATATTTGTCGCGGTAACGACGCAGTTCCTGAAGCTTTTCTTCCCAAGCAGTACCTTGACAATTCCAGATGAAGCCAAGTGATTGAAGAGCTCTTACACGCTCTTCCGTAGTCTTGGAGAGCACTTGTCCTGCTTCTTGCTCTTCCATTATTTGCTTCATGTGGTGTCGCTGGCGCTTCACCCAGCGGGCCAAGGGAAGATTCTCCTTATAGTTATGGGGAACAAGACAATCACCGTGCACTTCTTGATATCTTCGGAGTTCCTCATACTTGGCATACCATTGATCATCTTGGGACATACTTCCTTTGGGACTTTGCGTCGTACCCATAGAGGCGTTAATACTACTACTATTGCAGTTTTGGTGGGTGTTCGTATTGCCTTCAACTTCTTCCTCTACCATGCCTTCAGGATCTTCGTTTTCCGAAGAGATATTTTCCTCAGTGTCCCGAATGCAAACCCGGACATGCTCCTTTCTTTTGCACATCGATTTAGGGCTGGTATGTGGCAAAAACAGATCGACGCTCTCAACCAAGGCAGCTGCGACAGGTACATCTTCAACACTTGTGAGATATAAGGGGAAATCTTTAGGACCCATCACTTTCCTGTACTCTTGCACTGGTAATGACTCCACGGATAGGTCATCTTCAGGAACATTCTGGTCCGTTAATCCATGGCGGGGACGAATGTCATCATTGCTACAACATGGTGACAATCGCCTTTGATCACATCCAGCCCGCTCTTCAAATGCCTTCTTAATGATAGGTGTCTTATTGTCATGACTTAAAGTATGCGCGATTTTCGATGGCGCTCTAGCAGTGCTAGTACGACTAGTAGTAGAATGGTCTCTCTTGTGATCTCTCTCACCTGCTGAATGAGGAAAGCATCCAATTGAAGCGTTTATGAATTGTTCAAGAGAAAGCTCTTTAAGGGTCTTCGGAATGGGCCCACACCCCATCGTAAAGGGCTCGTACAATCCATCACAAGAGGACTTGGCCGAACCTGAGACGGGTTTGCTGTCAAAGCGATCTACTGCTGAGCGCATCAAACACGAAAGGGATTCGGTTTCACTAGCAGTAATGCTCATTTCGAGACCAAAGCTATTTGGAAAGCAAACATCATTCATCGCTGGTCTTGCTGTTGTTTGGGTTGTTTTTCATACAACGACCTAGAAATATATGAGTCTTCGAAGTTTGATGAAAGATGAATGATATTATGAAAGAGCGAGGCTGTATCGATCCCACTCTAGACGGGGAAATTATTTAATTTTGTCGTAAATAGTGCTTGCGAAGTGGGATTCGATTTCCTTGCCAGCGTCGCAGCAGAAAGCCAGAAGCGAGAAGGGAGAGAGGCACAAGGCACAAGTTCTCGAGGTTTGCCATTTTGCCACTTCTTACTTCTTACTACACTTGCTAGACCACAAAACATAAAATCTGACATAATAGAAACTGAAATCGAGTCCTTGGAATTCATACTGTGATCTATAATGTGATCTATTGTATAATATATTCGAATACCAGACGAATATAGGGGCAGACAAGAACTTAGTACATGGTTCTGTATATTATTAAAGAGACTCTTTTTACTCTACCCATATCCAAAATCAATACGACTATATCTAGCTTCGATATGTCTCTACCGGCTATGGCTCTCGCGTATTCGTAGATCGCTCGCATCGCGAGTATCGAGTTGGTGATTCCCTCTTTCTATCGAAGACGAGAAGAGAGAACAGAGCGATTCTATTGTAGTTCTATTTTTTGAGTTTGAGGGCATATCATGGATGCAATATACATGTAAGAAATGGGATTCTACTGAATTACACAAACATATCTGTAGCGCAATCTTCAACGTAATTGCCCCAAAATTACAAAATATGTTTAAGACCGTGAACACTACTGAATTCCCAACAACTAACCACTAACCAGTGAGACAAAAGGCACAGCGCACGCCGTACTCAACGCATGATATAGAACATTCATTTCGCTTTATCTACATAAGCATTTTCGCGCCTTCTTTGTCCCCTGTTCCCCCAAGAAGCCAATGGCTACCTAGGTAGTTGGGGCTCCACCTGCACCTTTGGCGTTGAACGTGCAGTAGCTTGCTAAAGATGTCGATGATAACATTATGAGCTTAGGTCTAAAGTGAAGTGTGAGACGTGATACGGGTTTGACGCATGTCTGAAGTGCAGGTCTGCGCATGTTCGAGGTGCAGGTCTGCGCATGTCTGAGGCGCAGGTCTGCGCACGTCTCGCATTAGAGCATGTTTCACATTGCATTCTGCCTCTCAAGGTGGCACGATGTGGAAAACAGAGGGGAACCTTGTCGAGTAGGATAAAATCCCTCAGCACAGAGTTAGCGATGGTTGGTCTTCACTCTGCGTATGGAAATGCGCTCAATGGTCGTAGCATTGAGTCGGATGGTGACTGTTCCATTAGTATGGACTGATTCTACGCGGTAGGGTCCATCCGCACGAGCCTCAAGTTTGCTCGGTTTGTAGCGAAGCTTCAAAACTTCATCACCAATGTGATAATCATAGGCAAACCGTTTGCGGTTAGCGGCAATCAACCTTGTGTTGATAAGTTGTTGTCTCCTCTCACGAAGGAGGTGTAAGTCAGCAATGACAGGGATATCAAGAATCATATCTCGATGAAAGGCCAGGGTACCTGGGGTTGTTTGCAATGTGCCATGAACTGCTGAACAAGCAGCAAAGAGAACATTTGCTAGAGCAGTGTCCAACAACTGAGTTGCTGTGGCTATCCCATCAGGGGGATTCATGGTTGTAAGAGCGCGGAGGCTATTACCAACTGCTTGGTGCATGCGTTCACAAATTGCATTGGCCTGGGGATTTTTGGAAGAAATTGGATGGCCTTTGATGCCATGTCTCTGCAAGAGACGTTGAAAATGGTAGCCTGTAAATTCTCCTCCTTGATCATAGATGCAATGGAGTGGCCTTGGATAGCGTGATAGCCATACATTTTCAAGTTGTTGCGCAACGTGTGCGGCAGTTTTATTGTCGACTCTAATGAGTTCGACCAAATTGGTAACTGTGTCGATTGCAGTGAGTGCATGAAATTGGATCTTTTGTCCTGCCATTTCAAATGTCCAGGGGCCAATTAAGTCGACAGCAATTTCACGCCATGGATGCAATGAAGCCTCACGAGGTGCAGTGTGGCCATGTCCTCGGAGGACTTGTTTGTAACGTTGACAAGTGTCGCAACGGGAAACCACAGCCTCGACTTGACGGCGTAGATCAGGATGATACAAATGCATTGCCATGGTATCGTACAAGCGATTTTGTCCCTGGTGGCTAAGGGCCAAATGATACCAACGAGTGGTTTGTTCAAGTAATTCTGTGGGAAGATAGATCTTCCATGGATCGTCTGGTTTGGGAATATAACTCCACACGTATGTGTTCGGAGCAAGCAATTGTTGCACAAACTGTTGTGCATTTTCCTGCCGGAGTTGCTCTAGTCTGGCGTCCCGAGACTGAGCCTCAGCAATAGTGTTGTAATCAAGAACAAACGGAATGCCTTCAGAAGAAGGAAGGTTGACAAAGCAATCAAGAAGATCATCATTGTCGATGGCCATTGAGTAAAAACTTTGTTGTTGTTGATCGATCATAGGTTTTCCATCAGGGGAATTCTGCCTCTCATCAAAGGGAAGACGAGAGAGTGCATCAGCAAGGGAATTGGATTCGCCTTTGATGTAGTGGAAATGCACACCATAATCTTCAAGGAAGAGTCGCCATCGCAACACACACTGGGTCTGAAGGCAATGGAATGTGTTGTTTTTGTGATCCGTGTAGACATGAATGTTTGGACATCCATAAAGCATGGTGCGAAACTCTTTGAGAGTTTCCACAATGGAAAGAAGTTCCTTTTCTCCAACAGTATAGTTACGTTGTGGAGGGGTGAGTTTGCGTGAGTAAAAGGCAACAGGGGAGCCATCCTGAAGAATAGCGGCACCAAGTTGCAAATCACTTGCATCACAGTAGATGTGAAAGGGTTTGTTGTGGTCAGGATAGCGTAGAAAGGCATCTTTGGCGAGAAGAGCTTTCATATGGTCAAAAGACTTTTGACATTCTGGTGTTTATTGTATGGGGCCACGGCCATTTCCAGTGAGTTTGGTAAGGGGTGCTAGAATGTGTGCCCTCTTGGGGTACAAGTCACGGTAATAGTTGACGGCACCAAGGAAAGACCGGAGTTGTTTGACCGTTTTGGGTGGCTGGAGAGCCAAAATGGGCGACATTTTGCGTTTGTTGGGTTTCAAACCAGTTGGTGTTAACCAATATCCGAGGAAGTCAGTTTCCTGGACACCCCATTCGCATTTGGCTGGGTTAACAATAAAATTGTTGTTTTCAAGGATTGCCAGAACTTTGCGCAGGGAAACAAGATGGGAATCCCATGTATTATTGAAAACACCAAAATCGTCAATGTAGCAATCGACTTAATCAAGGTGACGGAGGAGGTCCTCCATTATTTCTTGTGCCAAGTCAGGAGACTGACTAACTCCCATGGGGAGACGTTGATAGCGATAGTTGCCGTATGGGGTGCAGATAGTGCACAGCTCCTGGCTGGCAGGATCAAGTTCAAAGGTGTAGTATTGCATGGAGATGTCGAGCTTCGTGAAGAAGGCATATCCATTGCGTTTGGTCAAGATATCCTGTATCTTTGGCAGGTTGTAGACTCTGCGTTTGATGTATTTGTTGAGCATCCGGAAGTCAGAGATCCAGCGAACGCGTCCGTCCTTTTTAGGAACAATGAAGCTTGGAGATAGCCATTCAGAGGCACCACACTTCTTGAGGGCACCAACGTCGACAAGTCGCTGAAGTTCATCTTTGAAGACTTGTTCATGATGCTTGGGAACCGGATATGGTCGGCAATTCTGTGGAACAGCGCCATCTTTCAATTCAAGATGAATTTTTCTATGGAAACAACGGAGTTTGCCAGAGAATAGTTTTGGAAAGTCCTTCAGGAGATTGGCCAGATCACGCTGTTGTGATGTCGTGAGATGCTGCTGCTGTTGAGCAACTGCCTCTGTAGTTGTTGCCTCATAGTTCGAGTGCATAATCTTCTTGGATTTGTAACCTGCCTGACGAGCCTCTTTGACATCAAGTGGGTCATCCGGCATGATGGCAGAAAGGGTCTCCTCCAAGGCGGAATCATTGAAATAGTTTGGAGGCCGAAAAGGAATCATGTTGTTGTTCCAAGACACGGTTTGTGTCGAGCATTGGACATCAATGCCTAAGGCTTGCATTACATCCATTCCGACAATGACATCGTATGGTGAGTCAGCATTGTTGAACACTGTTGCCTGTATAGGGCCAGGCACTCGTTGAGTGGGCGAGAACTCAGGGAAGGCAATGTCTGTAAGCAAGACTTCTTGATTGAGTTTTTGGGTTCCATGAATGCCAGTGACCTGTCTGGCGTCTATGGTTTTTGGATTTGCCCCAATTGGAAGGGCACGTTGGCTGATAAGGGTCTTGTCAGATCCAGTATCAAAAAGCACTTTGAAAGGCCTGCGGCATTTATGTTTTTGCACATGCCTGGCTGTCATAAGGCCAACAGATCTAAGACGCAAGGACTTTGTAACATCAAGGTTTTGGGTTATCTCATTACCACTTTTGTATTCTCCATTGGAGTACAAGTCTTCACAGAAGGATGCGTATGCAAGGAGCACATCATGATTTGGTTGGGACAAACTACTCTTCACCTGTGAAGAGGCAAGGAAGGACAAGTCGTCCAAGTGATGAGAGGTATGGAGTATTTCACATTCATCTGCATAGCAGACAAGGGAAAACGTACCATTGGATTCAAGATCCTCAGAAAAAGTACCATCATTGATGGCCTTATCATTTTCATCTCCAAGAGGAGCAGAGGTGAGATCAGCAGCGACATTGGCATGCTCTCCAGATGATGCGCTAGTTTTCTGGCGCTTCTTGTCTGATGTCTTAGACGACAAATCAGTGTTTTTGCGTTTGCTTTTGCTTTTGTTAGCAGGGTTGCTGTAGCATTCACCCCAAGTATGATTCATGTCCGGATGGACTGGACAGGCAGCATCATTATCAATGTCCATGCGTTTGCGATTGCTAGAATCTTTTCAGAAGATCGTTTCCAACTTTTGTTCTTTGAAGCATAAGGCTTTCCAGAATTAGACTTTGAATGACATTGAGTGCTAGAAGATTTCTTCTGAGCCAAGGAATTCTCAGCTTGTTTGCGCAAGGCAAGATTTTCCTGTTTGCGGAAATAACGCACAACTTCAGCCATGGTCATGTGAATGTTGGAATGACCTGCTTGAACAAAACGGTCTTGCCATGTCGTGGCATTGCATCATAGAATGCTTGTTTGAGTTGTGCATCATCGAGAGCACTTTCATTTCCAGGCAGCCAATCTACATACCCATTCAATTCTCTCATGGGATACCAGAAAGACTGCACATGATGGTTGCTAGGTTTCTTTGGATTGCGAAGTTGCTGAAGGAGATCATGGCGATCATCTGCCGTGGCATGCACAGCAATAAACATTTTCAATGCTTCTGTGAAGCCTTCAATGGTGTCCACCAAAACTTCATCATCACCCGCTTCAAGGACCTGATCCCAAACTGAACGAAGAATCGGAGAGATGGTGCGTGGAAAACACGAAACAATGATGGCCCAACATGGGCAGGAGTACCAATGGCAGCTTCAATCTTGGACTTGAAAGTCAAACAATGTGGAAGCAACTGCCCGAGTTCCAACTCACAAAGATGTGAAATGTAGATCTCATATCGTGATGTCCCTTGGGTCCACTTGATTGCCTCCATGATGGAGTCGTCATCTTCCACCTTAAACGGGAAGGTGCAGGTATGGGATGAGCTCATGGTGTTTTCTTTTGTTGATCCAAAGCAAGGGAGAAGCTCTGATCAGAATGCAGTAGCTTGCTAAAGATGTCGATGATAGCATTATGAGCTAAGGTCTAAAGTGTGAGACGTGATACGGGTTTGACGCATGTCTGAAGTGCAGGTCTGCGCATGTCTGAAGTGCAGGTCTGCGCATGTCTGAGGCGCAGGTCTGCGCACGTCTCGCATCAGAGCATGTTTCACATTGCAGAACGTACCTCTCTCCGTGTCGAATACAGGGTATCGTTGTTTCGCCTTTCTTTCCTTGTTTGAGTAGGGCGTTGTTTGTAAGAACCATGAACGACGACGAGGAGGACTTGTTGCTGCTATTGCTCCATCGTAGAAGGCAAGAAGAGGAAGAGCGGCAATCGAACTTAGAGCGTCTGCGTCGTCGTCTGCGTTCAGCTGGAATCTCTCGAGCATCTCTCCACCATCCAATGCATTCCGCTTTTATGAAACTGTATAACAGTGAGAAGGATGCATCCCTCATAGCCTTGTGTGGATTCGACTTTAGTTCATTCCACAAGCTACTTGACCTGTTTGCGCCTTATTTCGATAATTGGACGCCTTACCCTCAATCCGCCAAAAACCGTCGGCCCATGCGACGATTGACTGCAAAAGGGAAGAGGAGAGGCCGACGGTTGATTGATGCGAAAATATGCCTTGGTCTAGTATTGGCTTGGACACAAACACGTGGATCAACGATGTTACTTCAGCTAGTATTCGGCCTCACCGCTAACCCGTTGTCTGTTTGGTTGCGGTTTGGTCGACGGATTCTTGTCAAGGTCCTCAACCGGCATCCCGATGCAGAAGTTAGGCTCCCTACCAAGGAAGAAGTCCGAAGTTTCAAGAAGGCAATCAGGAGAAGTATCCAATTCTACGAAACGTGTGTGTGTGTGTGTGTGTGTGTGTGTGTGTGTGTGTGTGTGTGTGTGTGTGTGTGGGGGGGGGGGGGGGGGCATGGATGGTTTGAAGGTTCCCATAGAAGCCAGAGCGAAACATCACAACCTATTTTATAATGGGTGGAAGTGTGACCTCTTCATATCCAACCTCTTTTTGTTTTCACCGGATGGGAGGATCCGGGCGTCGTATATCAATGCGCCCCGGTCATGGCATGATTCAACGCTTGCTATCTATTCGAACACTTACAACAAGATAGATGCCATCGATCATCGCCAACGCAAGAGAGGAGGCGCACGAGCTGTTGTTGATTCCGCGTTTGGTTCGGAACGAAGAAAGTCCCTATTGAAGTCCTATCAGAACAACACTGATCAAGAGGGACGAATGCGACAGAAGACTGAGCTGTTTGGAGCTGCTACGGCAGTGAGACAACTATCAGAATGGGGGATGAATGGATTGCAAGCATCATTCCCCCGTCTGAAAGATCGTCTCCGGTACGAGGAAGTCGGAGAGCGCAAATTGATTATGTCTTTGATTGTCCTTTTGTATAACTTTTGTGCTACGAATGTTGGATTCAATCAAATCTCTACGACCTTCTTCCCTTCTCTCAACGCAACTAGAAAGAATGGTTTTACTTTGCAAGATTTGTAACTATTAATTCTCTGGTACTACGATTATTATTGTTCTTAGTGCTCTTTGTTCTGCTCTTTGTTTTCATTCTCCTTTGAGTCCTTAGTGTCCATCGTCTTGGGGAACCGGTCCGGCATCAGCATCATCATAAAATTCTGCTGCTGCATCATCATTTAATGTTGCATCTGGATCATTTGCTGCTGCATCTGATCCGCTCGCAACCGGTTGGACGCCTTCTCGGCCTGCAGCTCTTCGTAGCGGCGCTGCTCTCGCTCTCGTCGTTCTTGTTCGCGTTCTCGTCGCTCTGCCTTTTCTGCATCCTCGTTCTCTTGTCTTTTAGCCTGGGACATTGACATGTACTCCAGGATGTCTTTGTCATTCTTATGGTGCTTCTTTCTCCTTTTCTTCGTGGACGAACGCAGGCTTGTCGTTGCTGCTCCAATTTCTAGTTTCGTCTTGGGAGTTTTTGCTTCGGCTGCAGGTTTCTTGTCGTGATCAGCTTCATCATCTTCTTGTTCCTCGTCTTCTGAAGAAGAGGATGACGATGAAGACGAGAAACCAATGTCCTTGTCCTCGTATAATTTGCCAGCATCACACTTTTGCTGGATGGCGATCATGAGGTGCTTTGCCTCCTTCACTTCATCCGGGCAGTCAGGGTCCCCTGTTGGGGTTCGACGATTGTGCAAGGCTGCAAAACGGCGCTTGAGGGATTCCTTGTCACGGAACCTTCCCTTTTTGCCGAATACATCATTGTATTGTTGCGTAACCCACTCCCTATCCTCTCCTCCACTTGGGAGTTTATCACGGACGAGTTTCAAAAGAAACATTGTCTCGTCCGTAGAGAAGTTCTTGCCGCGAACACGTCCAATTCCACCATTTCCTTTGCTGGGTTTAGTCGCTGCGGGTTTAGGGGGTTTCGAAGAGGTTGCGTTTGAAGAGGTTGCGTTCTTGGGTTGGGCTTGTTTCCTCTTCGTCTTCACTGCTTTGGTTGCTTTCTCCTTTGCCGTTTTGTCGTCCCATTATTTCTTGAAAAGAGGTGATTCGCGCCGCTCAAATGGTGTCACTGCCGCTGTTTTCTTCACCTTCGTCTGTTGTTTGTGATTCTGTTCAATTGCAGTAGGTTCGTTGTCGTCTTCCACCTCGATAGTGTTTGATTCTTGATCAGAATCTGCCACTGGCTCATCTGCCACTGGCTCCCAATCGTCTTCATCTGACTGTTGTTTTTCCTCAGGTTGGATGTGGTCCAGCCCTGGGAAGGGTTGACTTGGACGCTGAGTGGGGACCTCAGACTCCATTGCATTCGATCTGTGTTTCTCGAATGTCTTGGAAAGGTCCTTTGTAGCGGAGGAAGGCGTAATGGTGGGATGTTGCTCTTGTTGGGGGGGTCCATTGAAATTTCCAAAGAGCGCGGCAGTCGAACGGACGATTTCTTAGGGGGGGAAGGCTTATATGATAAGCGTTCATATATATATATATATACTCTACAACTAGGTTTGTGTTTACGAGAAGTGTTCGTGAGACGAGGGGTTGGCTCGGACAAAATTTGGTCTCAAACCTAAAATAAAATGGGTTATGAGCGCACGTTTAAGTGCGTTTTTAATTAAAGATTTTAAGTATATGTTTTACAGTAGAATCCCAATATTGGAATGTTGACTTTTGACTTAAGGGGTCGTCCATGAAATATGAAATACGAATAGAAAGAATACTGACAATCGGAGAAAGCATAGAATTAAGAATACAATCAATATTGATATTGGATCTTCGAATGCCCATGGTACCCCTACTACCAGGCAGAAGGATAAGATCACGATTGGCTTAATTATATAAAGCATTAAAGTCCTACTCACATCAGGTAGTACGTAGTACGAGGAAGCACGTATTATGAATTCTTAATATACATATCCAATAAATAGGATGATCTAATATTACTTGGATATGATGCTGCTGCCCTCTACTACCCTCCCTACTATCCCTACCACCCGGATTCAGAGTAAGTGACTGTTGATTATGGAACGAAACACAAAGGAAGAAAAAGGTCCCCACCCATATCATAATTTTTTCGTTTTACTCCTCCTCTACGAAAGTTTTGCTATTACAAAAAGTTAAGGGAGGGAGTAATGAGTTGAAGGAAAACCAGAAACATGTCCTGATTCCTGATTCCTGATCAGAAGTCCAATGGCAAATAATGGCAAAAGGTAAACTTGATAATTGATGCCTCTCCGTAGTCATTATTTTCTATTCTCCATAAAGGAGCCAGACAGGCAAGAAAGGCGACTGATATTAAGCGAATTTTGGGCGAGTAGCTAACCCATGAGGGACGCGTAGCTTAATGCTCACTATTTTAGTTTTTCACTTGGTATCACACGCGTAATTTGGTTTATCAGACCCAACTGCATCAACCGATGAAGGAGTTGTCACACCACCATGGCCTGGGAAGGTCGCAAAATATCTAGATCATTCGCTTGGAAGAATGACTGCCCTAGGTTGGATACCTGTACTCCCTTTCATCTCACTAATATCTCGCCTGCAACGGGGCTCGAGATGGATGATTGTGGTGTGTGGTCAGCGTATGCGCACACACCGGGCAATGGCGGACGCGCCGCACATCCTGCCGTTGAAGGATGCCGCTATACGGACATGTTCATTACTTAAATGGCGTGCGCCGTCCTAGCACCTTATGCAAGCACTCCAACTCCGATTCTACCGCTCGCTCGCAAGTAGAATTCAGACCATGACGTGGAAATTCCCCCAAAACTAATGAAGCTCACTTCGCTGGAAAGTCCGAACAAGTCCGAAAAAGAAGAACAATCGCAACCATGGCAGCACCGAATCCTATGCAACTACTGAACGTATATTTGGATGTCGTCCTGCAGATTAACGATCCAGCAGTTCGTACTGCTCTCAATGGTCAAGGCCTAACCTCCGTCTACGACTTTGAAGCCCTCAGCGAGGCAGACGTCGCCGAAATTTGTACCAACGCTCGTAAACCTGGTGGCCTCATCCCCAACCCTGATCCGGCTGGAGTACCAGCAATGATAGCTAATCCAGGAGTCCTCATCGGGCACCTGGTTGAAAAGAAACTCAAGATGCTCCGTTACTACATCGTTCACATTGGGAAAATCAATCGCACTTTCGCTGCAGTTCCACCTACGATGAATGACTTGACCCTGTTGTATCGGTTCAAAGAAGCTGAAGACGAGTATGACAACGAAGTTGAACTACCTGGGAAACTCAGCAGTGTTGATAATATTCGAGTCGTTCTTGAAGATTTGGATAACTATTTGGAACGCAAGCGTGGAGCAACTGGAATTCCCCTTGCTGCCTATGTGAGAGAAAACCCCGATGTCCAACCGGAAACGACAGATCCGAATGGGTTTGGCACCCCAACCATTTTAGCTGAAATGATTCGGCGCGCATCGCACCAAGGCCCTACAGCAACCACTGACATGGTTGCCGTATGGGAAGTAATTCGGCATATTACTCATGACGGTCCTGGCTGGGGATGGGTGATGTCCTTTGCCCGTACCCGCAATGGACGTGCTGCATACTTGGCCCTTAAGACGCACTACCTAGGTGACGTCTTTCAGTCTCGTCTCCGAGCCAAAGCCGATCAGATCTTGGAAAGCACCTACTTCGACGGTTCCAAGCGCAACTTCACATATGAACGATATATCGAAACATTGCAACGTGCCTTTACGGATCTCGAATCCACAGGCGAAAACGTCAGTGAGGAAAGAAAAGTTAGAATCTTGATGACTGGGACCTCAGATTCTCGGCTTGAAAGCGCTAAGAATCAAATCTTGGCGACGCCATTCTTGCGTTCAACCTTCGAGAACGCATCCAATTTCCTTGCAGAAGTATTGGACAGCAAGGTATCCTACAGCGCAGCAAGTAGGAAACAAGCAAGAATCTCTGGAGTATCGACTTCTAAACCGAATAAAGGAAGTGGAAAGAAGAATGAAAATAAGAAAGAGAGAGAAGTCACTGATCGCTATTATAAACCCAATGAATGGGCTAAGTTAAGCGGAGAAGAGCGTCAAAGGGTACGAGACGCAAGAGAGAAGCGTGACAAGAGGCGTGGAGTTGGAGCAATCTCAAGCAAATCCAACAAGAAACCGCGTACCAATGGAGACGAAACACCCGACATTTCGGATGAATCGTCTGATGGTATTGATAACGACACAAAGGGTGTCGGCGCTATCATGAGCCAACGTAAGAAGAGAAGCGTTTGACACAATGTGATGTCTGCAACAACTTCTCGTGAGATTTCGGTTCCCCTAATCCGGTGTGAACTCGACAGTCATGCCGACACTTGCTGTCTGGGCAACTGTTACGTCCTGTATCAGACTGATACGGCTGATGTCAGTGGTTTTGTTGAGAGTCTCGGTAAGATTAAAGAGGCCAGCGTCATCACTGGTGTTTTAGCATATGATGATCCAGAGACTGGCCAAACGTTCCTCCTTTATTTCCACCAAGCTCTACACTTGCCGCAATTAAAAGACAAGTGCCTTCTTAATCCGAATCAAATGCGGGAGGCCGGGATTGAAGTCAATGATATCCCTTTGAAATACTTGAAACCAGGGGACCGAAATGAAAGATCCCACAGCATCATTGCAAGGGATACAGAAATGGAAGAATTGCGAATCCCTCTCGACCTAATTGGCGTCTTAAGCCAATTTCGCACACGTAAGCCCACGAAGGAGGAGATTGATTCAATCGATCCTTCCTGTCGTATTGATATGACGAATGAACAACCCGAGTGGCAACCGAATGACTCAACACCAGATGTTGATGAAAGAACACTCAGGGAATCGATACAGACGAACGTAGTAAATGCAACACGTGAGCGGACGATCAATCTCGTAATGACCAAGACTCTCCGAGTCAACAATCGCGCCATCCATGTCCACGTCTCAGACATTGGACATAGGCGAAAGGGGACAGTACGTCCGAATGAATTGGCACAACGATGGAATATTGGACTCCCCAGTGCAGAACGGACGTTCAATCAGACGACACAACTTGGTGTCCGTGAATTCACCGATCGAGGCGGCAGTCGACGTTTGAAACATACCGCCTACCAATTGCGACATCGTCGATTACGAGCAGACGTGTACACTGACACTCTGTTCTCAGAGACCAAGTCTCTTGATCAAAATACATGCGGGCAAATATTCGCTACGGACTTTGGTTGGGTGCATTTTATCCCTATGAGAAAGAAAAGTGAAGCACCGACAACATTGCCAGCTGTCTTTGACAGCTATGGCATCTTCAACCATATTATTCCAGACAATGCACCAGAGCTAACCTCGCAAGAATTTCGGAAGTTAGCCCACAAGTACGGGTGCCGGATAAAACCAGTGGAAGCATGGACGCCCAACCAAAACCTGGCTGAGGCCAATATTAGAGAATTAAAGCGCCTCTACCGCAGAGAAATGAGACGCAGCAACGCGCCAGCAGTACTCTGGGACCACTGTCTCATGCTGATGGCGGAGCGACGCTCCCATACGAGCTTTGGAAGTAATGTCAACGGTCCGCCCATTCAGCAACTCACTGGAGATACTCCAGACATTTCCCATTTGGTGGAGCACCGATGGTTCGATTTTGTGTGGTATAGTAACCCTGGCTTTGAGGGACGTAAACTCGGACGCTGGTTGGGTCCAAGTCATACTGTGGGCCAGGCAATGTGCGCAAAAGTCCTGACCGAAAAGGGCAAGATCGTGCATCGCACTTCTGTCTGGCCAATCAACAGAGATCTACAAATGGATGATGCTCACAAAGCACAACAAACCACATATATGGAAAATTTACAAGCGGCCCTTGGTGACAGAATGGCGGGTATTCTTGAAGATGATGCGGATACACCCACGTTCGAAGCTTATGAAGACGACGAGCAGCCGGACGTTCGCATGCCGGAAGCAGATGATTATGCACCAGATGCATACGATAAACTCATCTCTGCAAAAGTCATGTTGCCCCTAGGTGATGATCAACGAAAGGGGACTGTTCGGAGACGGAAACGAGACGCAGAAGGTCGAGTCCTCGGACACGCATCGTCCAATCCATACTTGGACACAACACTTTACGAAGTCGAATTCGATGATGGCCATGTGCAATCCTATGCTGCCAACATTATAGCTGAAAATATTTACGAACAGCTCGATGATGAGGGCAATCTATATCGAATGGTTGAAGAGATTACTGATCACAAGTCTGATAAAACGGCTGTCCCTCTCTCAGAGGGAGAATTCGAATTGAATGGTCGCAAGCATAAGAAGAAGACCACTAGAGGATGGTCCTTATGCGTGCAATGGAAAGATGGCTCTTCAAGTTGGGAAGCCTTGAAAGATCTTAAGGAGTCGTATCCAATTGAAGTCGCAGAGTATGCGGTTGCGAACAAGATCGAGAAACAACCTGCATTCGCATGGTGGGTACCATTCACCCTCCGAAGGAGAACGAGGTTGATCAAAGCCGCCAAGATGACAAGATATATGCGTCAATCCCAAAAATACGGCATTGAGGTCCCCAAAACAGTAGAACGAGCACTCCAAATTGATCGTGAAACTGGCACGGACTATTGGCGAAAAGCTTTGAAACTGGAGATGTCGAAGATTTTTCCTGCTGTCAACATCTTGGACGACGGCGTAAATGAACCAGTGGGGTATCAGGTAATCCCTTGTCACATCGTCTTTGATGTCAAGATGGATTTCACCCGCAAGGCCAGATATGTGGCCGGGGGACACAAAACTGAAGAGCCTGAGGCGCCCACATATGCAAGCGTAGTCAGTCGTGAAAGTGTGCGTATTGGATTTATGTTAGCGGCTCTAAATGGATTGGAGATTCAGGCGGCTGATATTGCTGGTGCATACCTTAATGCTCCATGCCTTGAAAAGGTCTGCACAAGATGTGGTTTAGAATTCGGCACCGAGTACCAAGGTCGGATTGCGATTATAACCAAGGCACTCTACGGCCTAAAGACTAGCGCCTACGCGTGGCGTGATCTCCTGTCCACAACCCTACAAGAAGACTTGGGCTATTTCCCATGCCGTGCTGATCCTGACTGCTATTTGAGGAAAGCGACGAAAGGCAATGGAGAGCGTTATTATGAAATGCTATTCGTCTATACCGACGATATATTGATCATCTCTCACAAACCAAAGGAGTCGCTCACGATGCTGGATCACCATTACTTACTGAAACCGGATTCGATTGGCGTTCCGAAGTATTATTTGGGATCCCAGGTACAAACATTTGATATCAATAACGACGCTTCACAGCGATGTTGGGCGTTGAGTTCAGAGAAATATGCAAAAGCTGCCATAACGAATGTTGTATCATGGCTGGAAGACCGAGATCGTAAACTGAAAACACGAGCTCCAAGTGTCTTGCCCAGTGGATATCGTCCTGAGTTGGACACAACCCCATATTGTGATCCTGAATTAATGTCGTTCTACCAGCAGCAGATGGGCGTACTCCGTTGGCTAGTTGAATTGGGACGCATTGACATCGCCGCAGAGGTTTCAATGTTGGCTGGATTTTTAGCTGGCCCCAGAGAAGGTCATGTGGAGGCAATGCTGCACCTCTTTGCATACCTCAAGCTACATGAGCGTTCACGGTTGATCATGGACCCGTCGTATATTGAACTTGGTGATGAACCGACAAGCGACTGGTCAGGCTTCTATCCTGGAGCCACGGAAGAAGTACCTCCAGATGCACCCGAACCTTTAGGCAAGGCTGTCCAGATGACGGTCTTTGTCGACTCTGACCATGCAGGTGATCTCTTGACACGACGGTCCAGAACAGGAGTGCTTATCTATTTGAATAGAGCACCGATCTCATGGTACAGCAAGAAGCAAACCAGTGTCGAAACTTCGACTTTTGGTTCTGAATTTATGGCTCTCAAGGTTGGCGTGGAGATGCTGAAAGGATTACGGTACAAATTGAGAATGATGGGCATTCCTCTGGATGGACATGCACACGTGAGAGTAGACAACATGTCGGTCGTCTACAACAGTTCCTTACCAGAATCAACATTGCGCAAGAAGTCCAATTCAGTTGTGTATCACTTTGTACGTGAGAACGTTGCCAATGGGACATGCAAGATTGCGTTTGAGCCTTCCAAGACGAATCTAGCGGACTTGCTTACTAAGATTCAGACTGGTCCGGAACGAACAAGGTTGGCACAAATGATTCTGTTCTAATGCAACCCCGGAGTACGTTTCCCGCCCGACCAAGGGGACTGGGTACGTCCTGCACGCCATACAGGGGCGCTCAAAAGCAGGTGTGGAGGAGATGGAAGAAGATATATGTTGATGTGATATTCTGAAGTTGGCAAAATGTGACTATATCGTGATGGTCCGACATAGCAATTGTGAGGGGACCAAGAAAGGCGACTGATATTAAGCGAATTTTGGGCGAGTAGCTAACCCATGAGGGACGCGTAGCTTAATGCTCACTATTTTAGTTTTTCACTTGGTATCACACGCGTAATTTGCAGGCATCCCCCCGCTGGTTGGAATTGCCAGTTGTCAGCCCACACCCCACACCAGTGAGAAGTGAGAACTGAGCGGCAAGATTGATCCTGCAAGCGACGTAGAGACTCCAAGACCGGGTCTACGTATACTTCTTACATACTACGTCTACCGAGTACCGAGCTATCGAGAATCAGAATCCGAACCGACGCACTTGTTGTGTGCTACAAGAGGTACCATCTGGTATCTGGTGTTGATAGGAGTAGTTGGTAGGAGAAGGAATACTCTAAGGGGGTATGTTATCGGGCACGCGGAGCATGGGCGGAGCATGGATATGGGGGGAGCAATGCATGCTCCACGATGCATGCTCCGCGCGTCTATATTATCGGTGGGCGGATGCAGAATGCAGAGATGCGGAGCATCCGTCACGGAAACGCGTATGGGTCGCCTTAAGTATGGAATCGAAAAGGAAGGAGAAGAGCAACTTTGGGAAGACGATGGCAAGCAAAGGGGTGGTTTCCGGACACAATAATCATTCCCTTTATAGACTACTTATCATTTAGAGTATCCATTGGATATTTCACCTGTTGTTCTGTTGGCCCTACGAGCTCATGTGGGAAAGACACGTCAATTTCCATGCTCTATGGAAACACAACCTCCACCATGAGGATGGAAAAGACTCCTAAAGAGCAAGGCAGCAACAGTTGGCCGACTATATGTACTTGTCTACAATACTAGTGCCTAGATAGACTCTGTCATCGCTTTTGTCCATGACAAATCCATCATCGGAAGACTTCGACTGTTCGACGCATTGAGTGTGTGGTGTGTGGGCGCGTGATTTTGCTTCCAACCATGCTCCACCCGCACTCTTCCTCCGCATGTAAATTTTGCGGAGGAAAGCTCTATATCCGGGTTGGTTTGGCCTTTCTCCGCCCATATCATGCTCCGCACATGCTCCGCGCGCCCGATAATATACCCCCTAAGCTCTAAGCTAGGATCAGGGAGTTTATTGGGCTTATTGCGATTTCTCCACTCCTCATTGTAAGGAGCAGACATACTATAAGATTCATAATATTATTATCTCTTATCTCCCACATAATCCGGACGTCATAATTGCCATAATATTATGTCGCCCGTTCGTAGTCTCAATGAGTATGATGAATGAGTATGATGAATGATGATGGATAATGTATGATGTCTATGTCTTATGTCGGCGCAGTCTTGCCCAGTGAGTTTTGAGTTTTTCTTTTTTCTTCTTTGTCAGGATACAGGATATGCCTATTGCATGTGCCTGATGACTGAGGATCTCAGCAGTTTGCAGTTTCCCGCAAAGAGAACAGAAGGGACCATCGCAGTTGTGGTGGCGTGTCCGTTTCGTGTTTCGTGTGATAGCAGTGTAGTAGATCATGAATGACGAATGACGACAACATAGGAGTAGCTCTACGAAAAAAATAACAATGTAGAATGTAGATTCCGTTTGTGGCTCTCAGCTCTCAGCCTCCAGTATATCAAGAAAGTGAAAAGACGAGAACGAACTCCGCCTTTCTCTCAATAGCCTCTCCCGCATCCCACATAGCACACAACTTCTTGAGTGTGATCGTGATATCAATGGCTCATCGTAAAGATGCTGCAGTGGGGGAGGTGATTCGAACGTTTTGGTCATCACCACGAACGTGGAGGAACAGACAAACAACACCAAGGTAGTCAAGACTTGTTGCGCACAAACAAAGCGTCTGACAATCGCTTGCTCGTACGCTGGAGACTGGGGTTTATCGTCTCAACAATCCTGGCATACAGACAGCGGAGACGGAATTGCGGAGAATCCCTCGTCACAATCTGCATCGCGTCCACGCACCAGTTGGGAACGAACGTGCACCGCGGTCAAACATGACATGATAGGAATGAGACAAAATCGAAATCTATAAAGAGAGGTGTGTGCGTTGCGTCTTGAATGGATTTTGCCTCAGTCTGCGTACTGTGTAAAACCCGTTGCGACCACGGCGCTCCATCATCACACCACCACAGCCAACTCTAAACAGCTACAGGAGTTCCAACCTCCTCTTCGTTTTACACGGGTTCTCGTAGCATGGGTTCCTCTCGTCGTTGGGCTTGTACCAAGGACACACCGGCAGCATCCTCGTCGTTGTCGTCATTGTCATTGGGTTCCGTGTCGGCCAATTCGTGCATGACATTGGGAGGGGGAGGGAATTTTCCACTGGCAATCAATGTGGAAATGTAGCAATTGCATCCAATGGCCGTAACCTGGCAATGAACAAAAGGAGAAATCAAGACGCCATTTGAGTCATCTCGCCACTGTGTACTCGAGAAAAGAACGAAACGATGCAATCAACTCTATCGTCATCTCATCAAGATAGTCATCATCACAAAATAACTTACCACAGCAATGCATCCACCTTGTACGACGGTTCCGCCCCAATACAATTGTACTGGCTGTACCGCATAGGTTGCTTCGTTTGTTTGTTCTTGCTCAGATTTGTTTGCTTGTCGTGGAATTCGTTTGGCACTCCGTGGTTTTTCTTCGGCCGTAATCCCTCGTACATCCACCAACAATTCCTGGTTGGACTGCAGGGGTGTCGTCAAATCCAACACGACACAATCCGCCGGTACCATGTCCCCTTCTTCCAATCGAATGATATCTCCCACCACCAAACTCGTGACATCGTATCGAATCCATGCCCCATTCCGCATCACTTCGGCTTCGTCGGGCTGCAAGGCCCGAAAGGCTTTCATACTAGGAATATGTTTGATGCAGGGCAACAAACAACAGACGGTGGGAGGGCAATCAATAGGTGGTTTCACCACATTAAACGTTCCCGTTTCTTCCCTTCGAGCCGTGACTTGGTCTGTAGACAAACCCGTGTCTGGATTGGTTTCCAACCGTTCAATGAGATTGCGTTGTGCCGGAGACAAGATCATTTGGAACGTAGATGTCGTTGTTTTGGCTGATGATGGATACAGAGGTTCCGTTCTCGTGGAATTTCGATTCTCGTTGGTAGCAAGAGACGAATGGCGCGAAGGATGAAAAGGAGTGGTAGAACGACGACGAGGAGAAGACGAAGAAGCGGAATGGAAGATACCCGTCTTGGTGGAGGTCGTTGTCGTCATTTTCCACTTCCGCCGACGCTCCGCCGTCCCCTCGTTTGGACGTTTCACTTCTTTTAAAAAAGGGGACGATTGGAGGGTTGCCCCCGAGAATGACGTCATAAAAGGGACTGGATACGATCCGATCCCTACATGCCGAAATCCATTTTTCTTTTCTTTCATGCCGGTGCCGAGACCATTGCGACAACCGAAAACCAGTACAAAAGACGCAAGAAATAGATAAAAGAACAACGGAAATGAGGGTTTGGTTGGTTGCCACGGTGTTTGGAGCCTGTCCTTTGTCAGGAAACTCTCTCATGATGATTAGCAATCCCCAGCAGCACACTGGAGGAGGGCAACCCCCCAAGTCTCCATTGATTCCCCCTCCACCCTCCTTGTCCGCCGCTGTATGGTCCTTGGCCACACCCGCCGAACCATTGGAAGAGGGCTTGTCCACAGCCATGAATATAATGACCTTTGCCACTCCAGTGTCCGTGTCTGCCTCTCCTTACAAGCGGTTTATGGTATCCTTGTATCATGGCACTCGCACCAAGGATTATTTTCAACATTGTCAACAAGGCGTCTTGCAATTGTTGCGCCCACAACATGCACCACTGGTTCCAATTTTGGGCAAACATTCCGGATACGACACCACCTATTCCAAATCTTCTCAGTGTGAACAAGCTGGCATGCCCTGGATTTCCTGTCCGTCACCCCTATCGACGACGACGACGGCGCCCGAATCCTCCTCCTTTGGTACCTCCTTTTGGAAGGCCGGTCACCACGCATCGGAAAGTAGTCATGGCGACCAAGGCCATGGCGATGATTTGTGGGTCCTCCCGTATACCGACTTTCATCTCTTGCCGGAATGTGCCACGTACTTGCATTTGCAATTGTGTTCCAACAATCCATCCGAGTATTCCTTGGAAGCTCACGATCATGTTGTCTTGTTGTGCAATGTCGTGGGAGTTGGTACCTGGAATGCTGCAACTCAAGAAATAGATTTGGTGGGACAGGACGACGAGCCGCAATCGTGGGATGAAACCAATGTCTTGTATACCGGAGCCTTGCGCAAGGCTGGAATATTGTAACGATACGACACGAATGAGGTTCAAACGCAAGAGAACGAGAACAACGAGGATAGCTCTTCGAATGCTTCCGTCAGGTAGAAGCACTTCCAAGACGTGACTGAGACCAACATTGCCATTTCATGGTCTACCTAGATCTCCCATACTACTTCGTCGGGCGTTCACCTATGATTTAACATTCGCAGTCGCAAGCCACTATCGCATGTGCCACGACCAAAAAAACATTGATTCTTTAAAAACAGTGTGATGAATTCAGAAGATGAGTTTTCGAGACGACTGATCATGATCCAACGAGACGAACTAAGATGGGACAAGAACCTTTGATCCTCGAGACAGGTAGTTAAGTCCCGCATTCCTTCAATCACGATTAAGTAGTTTTCCGTGCGTCCAAAACGCGACCACGAATCCTCGGAAGCCATTTCCGATCCGGCTTGCATTCGGAATTCGGAAGAACATCCAAACGAAGCAAGCCAAAAGACCTTTTCAGTTTTCAGCAGAGAGGGGACGATCATGTTCCCAAGAAACCAAACAGAGACAAACAAGCAACATACAAGATGCTCTCACAAAAATCAAATCCTTACAAAGAACAACAACAACTCAACTACAAACCAAATCATCATCTGCTTCAAAATCTTTCATCATGGGTAACTGTCTTCCATCCACTGCTTCCGCCTCTTTCACTGCTGCCAAACCCAAAGTTTTGGTTCTGGGTGCGAGTGGCTATGTGGGCAAGGCCACATTGACCAACTTGGTATCGCGTCATGGTGACAAGGTACAAGTGTCTGCGGGAGTTCGCGATCCTTCCAAGTTTGAATCCATGTCCGGTGTCCAAGTGATCAAGGCCGATATGGGTGCGGACCAGACCAGTCTCGTGTCGACTCTACGTGACTTTGATTGTGTGTACTTGGTCACACCGGGACACGAAAATCGTACCAAACTAACAATCAATGGCATTCATGCTGCCAAGGCTGCTGGGGTCAAGTACACGTTGGTGGTTTCGGTGTTGACAGCCGATACCAACTCTATTTTTGGGAACCAAATGGCTCCGATTGAAGATGCTATGAAAACAAGTGGATTGAAAAGCTATGGCATTCTTCGTCTTCCCTTGTTTATGGACAATTTTCATGCGGGTGCCCAGTCCATCAAGGAAAGTGGTACGTTTTACGATCCACGCAATTCCAATCAAGTGTTTACACCCATTGCCGTCAATGATGTTGGCAAGGCATCGGCTGACATATTGGCCAATCCTACCAAACATGATAACAAAACATACAAGCTGGTCATGCCTGGTTTTACACTGCAAGATTTGGCAAAGGCGTTTACTACTTCATTGAAGAAGGACGTGACAGTGACGACAGTTCCTTATTCGGCAGCCAAGGAAGCCTTTATGGGAATGGGTTTTCCGGAATGGCAGGTGGATGGTATATTGGAGTTGTTTCAAATGATTGATAATGGTAGTGCTGTGACCAATGAGACGAAAGATACAAGTGACTTTAGCAAGATTACGGGTGGTGAACAGCCCATGACCATGTCACAATGGGTACAAGCCAATGCGGCTGGATTTTAATAAGCCACCGGAAAAAAGCCAAGGAGGAGAATGCCACATGCTCCATAACAGTAAAAAGAAATCAAGGATAGCTCATCGAAAGTGTATATAAGTAAAAGAAGCAAAGTGTTATCGATATAGTAATGAAATTTAACCACAACATGTCTCAGACAGGTGAAGATGAAATATATACCCTATGTGAACAACACAAGGGTGGAAGAAACTAACGAGACACAACCATCCTCCTGCATTGAAGCGAAGCCATATTTGCTTTTTGCGAAAGATGTCCGAAACTGAAGTTTTCTTCATGGTCGGATTTTGTGGAGCAGGGATAGAGAAATGACTTTTCAGTCAACCGTCCGAACCGCAGTTACCGACGCGAGGTACCTTATTCGTAGATGCACAGATCCAGCACCACGCTAGAGCTAGATAGCGAATGTTAGGTACCCGATGTGTCACAATGGCATCGATTCTTAGACTTGTCGAGAATCCTCAGAGTCTATAGTCATTGTATCGTGGTGAGGCTGAGAGACACTGGCTTGTCGGAGGTATGGTGGTGGACCACTCTGTTTCACGGCTGCGTGGGCCGGATTCGAAACTCTTGTATGAGGTGAAAAGTGTCCCGTAATGGCAACCCAACCCATGGATGCAAAGGCAAGAACAGCGATTGCTACGAATGCTAGTTGCCAGTTTTGCCACCACGATCGTTCAGAGTCGTCTTGGTCGTCGCCGGTTGATTCTGCCTGCGTGTCCTCTGGTGGTTCCTCTTTTGGCTGTTCCAGTGGTGCCTCCTTTTCCTGTTCTGGAGTCTGATTTTCTTCTGTAGCTATAGTGTTGTGCTTTATTTCGGACGTTCCTTCGTTCTTGGATGAATTTGGTAGCTCTTCATTGTCAGTTTGCTCTCCTGGAATAGTCGGAGAGACTTCCGTCTCTGAACCAGGAGAGTCGTCTTCTTCATTGGTTCCATCGTCGAATACTTGGTCTGCTTCGTTTGTGTCTGGTATACTCGTTGGTGGTTCATGGATGATATCAATCGGATCCGATTGAAGAAAGTGGTCACTTGTATTGGACGACAAATAAGACGACGGACCGGCGTCGAATGAGAATGAGTTTGGATTGGGTGGTATGGGATCGGCTCCCGCATAATTGACTGTATATCCAAAGTCTGCCATGGCGCCCACGGTTATCGTACTGAGAATAATTTCTTTCCCCGGACTGTATCCTGGCGTCATGACATCTTCCCACCACAAATCTTCGAATTGGTCTTCTTTCCAATGTCCACAGGCAACGTCTCCGCTAGCGGTTTCGTCTAGACTCATTTGGAGTGTTTGGTCAGTACCGAAGATTTCTTGAAATTGTTCTTGTGCGAAGGTGCACTCATAATCCTGGTTTTGTTCGGAGCAATCTTCTCCGCATCGACTGGACCACAAGGAACCAATGCCAAGCGCATGTCCCATTTCGTGAATGATGATCGTCAGCAATTGCTCCTCATCATTGCTATTTTGAAAATCGTCAATGTCAAACGTCATGGCTCCCGCAAAGGGCAAGGGAGCTGGTGAACCGTTTCGTGACACAGCAAAGGTCGGTCGCGCAAATCCCAAGACTTGGTTTGGTCCATCGACGGTGGTAAATTCGTATCCAATCAAAATGTCGTCGACAACTTCATTGACGGGGCCAACTCCCTCAAAGCTTCCATCAAACAAATCAGTAATGCCCGGAAAGTCCCCGGGATTATAGTCTGACAAGTCTCCCACAATGACTTGTTCCCATCGTCGGGCCGCCGCTTCGACCAGACTATCAAACTGTATGACGGCATCTTGCTCACCAGCTCGCACATTGCGTGTCACAATATTAAAGCCTTGCGGCTCCACCGAGGCTGGAGTGGGTTCCAGTGTCGGTTCCGGCGTGGGTTCGGGCGTTGTTTCCACGGCGGCAGGAGTCGGTGCCGGTGTGGCGATGGGAGCCGGTGTTGGTTCCGGTGTGGTAGTATCGGCCACGGGCGCCGGTGTCGGTGCGGGTGTGGTGGCGGCGGGTGTGGGTGCCGGGGTCGTATTTGGTTCGGGCGTGGGTTCGGGCGTTGTTTCCACGGCGGCAGGAGTCGGTGCCGGTGTGGCGATGGGAGCCGGTGTTGGTTCCGGTGTGGTAGTATCGGCCACGGGCGCCGGTGTCGGTGCGGGTGTGGTGGCGGCGGGTGTGGGTGCCGGGGTCGTATTCGGTTCGGGAGTGGGTGCCGGTGTCGTAGTTCCCGGGTTGGTCGAGGGCGCTGGAGTGGTGGTCGAGGGGGTCGGTGCCGGGGTGGCGGCCGAACCAGATGCCACGACCAAGGGACCAAAGATGCGGCCATTGGGTTGTCCAAACCAATTGGCGACCCAATTTCGAACCGACCAACGACGACGGTTGTTGTAGTAGCGTCGTCGTCGGTGATGCCATCGTTCCTGTGTGGCAAAGACATTGGAAGAGGACGACGACGACGAACTACCACCAAAGAGATTGGATTGGGTTCGTGGAGGGCGTCGTTGTGGCAACTGACGATGTGGATTGCTCCCTCGCAAAGATGGCGAAGCATGAAATGAATGAGTACTGGACTCCTGATCCACGGAACGGCTTTGCCAAATCTCTGGATTGGTGTCACTAGCAGCTGCTGGTTCGTTGAGGACGCGTGGTTCATTGTCGCTTGTAGCGGAAGAACCGTCCTGATGAAGCGTCATGTCCTTCTTCAAAGCACGACGGTGGACTTGTTGTTTCTCGGCCTTGCTACGTGACTTGTGGGAGGAAGGCATAAGAGAGGCTACAGAATCGAACACGATCGAACTTGAATGCACCAACACACGAGGTTGATCGTGGGAAACAGGGCGTGTTGTCGATTTACTTGTCTTGAGACTGGTTGCTGCTGCTTCTGCGGTGGCGGCAGCGGCGGCGGCGGCTGCTGCTGTTGGTGTCCCTGTTGCTGCCATCAGAACCAACCAAGCCGGTACCAAAAGAATTTGCAGTCGGTGGATCCGGCCATGGTTGGAGGTTGCCCTTGGAGTACGACGAGCTGTCATGATCTTCTTCTTTGTTCGTTCCAGAAGCGTGGTACGGTGGAGAATGCTTGTTGATGTTTTTGTACGCACGAATAACGGGAGAGGAGAGCGTCACAATAAGGACTTGAGCTTGATGCAATCTCGCTGATAAACTTTGAATACCAGACCAGAGACAATCGCAAGCAATCGATTGCCAACAACAACAACAAGACGAAGATAGTGACAATCGTTGCCGTTTTGTGTCTCGACCAAAGGATGACTTTTTATCAATTGTTGGTGGCAATTGTTTCCCCCAAACAACACGAAACAACACTGTTATACTCGTAATCACAGGGAGATGAAGAATGGAATGACTCGGACTGTATCTTCCCTAAACGATACCCTGTTTGAAATCTGTGAAGGGATGGATTTGGATTCTTCCATTTTCCGTTGTGGGTATGCGTGCCCAACCAACTATCGTTGTCATGAAAAATAGACACGATCGAATGTCGGAATGTCCGTTGCGCGAGTGCGAGAAGAACATAGCTATGAATAGAGGTATACTACGAGTACTCCACACAATTTCCTTTGGTCTCTAGCTAAGGAGCATAGCATGCGAGCTACTCCTCCTAGCAACAGTAAATACTCTAGTAGGAGAAAATAGAGATGGAGAGAGGTAAAGGAAAAGCGAAATCAATCTAGGTAGACGGTCTCAAAGACAAAGCGGGCAGGTCAAAGATCAACCTCCCTCTATAGATACGACATAGCGGACAATCGCCATGTATAGAGTAGTTCAGGGAAGAGATCATGGACGGCTCAAGTCACGCAGGCTTTGTACGGACGGGACTTTTGATATGTGGAAGGATTCTTTTCCCATTGACAATAATGCAACACCACAAACCAAGGACTTCGCTTCCTACTATGCAAAGGTTCGGTGTTCGAAGGTTGTTCCAATCTCGTGCCGTACCACCAGAGCTCGCTATCTTTGAAATCAATGAAACCAGGCCTTTCAGCTCGTCTATATCCACTTTTTACTAATCTACACTTTCGTTGTACTCTCCTTGATTCCTTTTGACTGTGACATGGACCATGTGACATTCTCCTCCTCGCCCTTTTTCCATTGGTTTATTGAAATCCAGCCGCATTGGCTTGTACCCATTGTGACATGGTCATGGGCTGTTCACCACCCGTAATCTTGCTAAAGTCACTTGTATCTTTCGTCTCATTGGTCACAGCACTACCATTATCAATCATTTGAAACAACTCCAAGATACCATCCACCTGCCATTCTGGAAAACCCATTCCCATAAAGGCTTCCTTGGCTGCCGAATACGGAACGGTCGTCACTGTCACGTCCTTCTTCAATGTAGTAGAAAAGGCCTTGGCCAAATCTTGCAGTGTAAAACCAGGCATGACCAGCTTGTATGTTTTGTTATGATGGTTGGTAGGATTGGCCAATATGTCAGCCGATGCCTTGCCAACATCGTTGACGGCAATGGGTGTAAACACTTGGTTGGAATTGCGTGGATCGTATAAGGTACCACTTTCCTTAATGGACTGGGCACCCGCATAAAAATTATCCATAAACAAGGGAAGACGAAGAATGCCATAGCTTTTCAATCCACTTGTTTTCATAGCATCTTCAATCGGAGCCATTTGGTTCCCAAAAACAGAGTTGGTATCGGCTGTCAACACCGAAACCACCAACGTGTACTTGACTCCAGCAGCCTTGGCGGCATGAATGCCATTGATTGTCAGTTTGGTACGATTTTCGTGTCCCGGTGTGACCAAAAACAAACAATCAAAGTCACGTAAAGTCGAAACCAGACTGGTCTGGTCCGCACCCATATCGGCCTTGATCACTTGGACACCGGACATGGACTCAAACTTGGAAGGATCGCGAACTCCCGCAAACAATTGTACCTTGTCACCATGACGCGATACCAAGTTGGTCAATGTGGCCTTGCCCACATAGCCACTCGCACCCAGAACCAAAACTTTGGGTTTGGCAGCAGTGAAAGAGGCGGAAGCAGTGGATGGAAGACAGTTACCCATGATGAAAGATTTTGAAGCAGATGATGATTTGGTTTGTAGTTGAGTTGTTGTTCTTTGTAAGGATTTGATTTTTGTGAGAGCATCTTGTATGTTGCTTGTTTGTCTCTGTTTGGTTTCTTGGGAACATGATCGTCCCCTCTCTGCTGAAAACTGAAAAGGTCTTTTGGCCTGCTTTGTTTGGATGTTCTTCCGAATGCAAGCCGGATCGGAAAAAAAAAAAGTCCTAGTCTATTTTAACGCTGTCGTACTCACCACGCAGAGTAGAGTCGACCGACGCGCCCGGCCTTGGGAACAAGGCCAGGTACAAGCTGAGTTCAGACAGAATGTTCCTGACGTAGCGCTCCAGTAGGAAATCTACGTAATTCGCGCGAGCCATCCCCTTAATATAGCCCTTCTATTTATGCCTCTACCGTTCTACCAAAAATTGACCATGGTGAACGGTCCTTTTGACCGATCTCTTGCCAAATAGGAGACGGCTCCATGATCCCATGCTCTGAACCTCTTCTCCATTCATGGGTTGAGCATGGAGAACGATGTCGGCGCTGCATTCGTTTTGTAGGTGTGGTTTTATCTAGTTGAAGGTGGTCGCCGCGCGATTTACTACGGCGACTCACGGCAAAACTTGGTGCAACCAATGCACCTCTATTGTAGAATCGAATGATAGAAGATAGAACAAAGACTATGAACACTTGTAGCGTTGTTCACGTCAAAAATTGATATTCTTCTCGTTAGATATATGGAACTTAGACTAGAAGTTGCGTCGTTCACAACAAAGATTGATGTTCTTTTCGTTGTTGTGACTCACACAGCCGTACCTGAACGCAATGTATTGTACGGTAAAGGTAACACAACTATAGAATTAGATCGTATTCATAGAGAATGAAGATCCTACTCAAATGATAATCATAAAACGCTGCTACATTGTTCACTATCTAGGCTTGTTGATGATTAAAGAAGAGATTTTGAAGCGGGTGCTTGAGCATCATCGCACCAAGCGAAATGCTGAAGCGATCCATATCCTTGCTGCCCATGTAGATTGTAACGACCTGGGGTTCCATGCAGGCTTGAGGGTTGATGGAGCAGCGTGTGTAGAGGCGGATGCGTCCCATGGGAGGTCCGTTCTTGCTCGTCTTCCCAGAGACCTGGTCCAGGTGCGACAGAGCAATGAACCCAACTGGAACAACCAACGCTGGTTCCTCATGCTCGCTTGTTGCATCCCGGTCAAAGACTGCAATCCGTAGGTAGTCGGTCGCAACCTCCCGCTGCACAAGCAGATGGCCACGGTCGACGATGTTGTGGCCAGTGTCCTTGTTTCTCGACATGGGCCCGATGAGCGCGCAAACATCGCTGGCATAAAAGCACGACTTGAACGGGAGACCAGCACCACCCTCACGGCCATCCTCTTCGTTGAACTCGAACTTCGTCCTCATGTTGGTCATCTTGTTTCTTCTTCCTTGCCTCTTCCTGTCGTCTCTGTTTGATTGTTCCATTGCATGGCGGGTCATTCGGAAGTTGCTTCATGCTGCAAGTTGATTTTGTGGCGCGCGCCGATATTGTTCACGAATGAGCGCGGGGGGATTCCCTAGATGACACAAGAACGGAGAGCGGGCAACAATCAAACAAACAAACACAACAATCAAACGAACGAATCCCTATTGTGTTCTCACTTTCCAACGATGCGCCAGACGCGTAGTGCTACCAAACGAGCTGAGTCTGCGAAGAAGGAGCAGGAGGACTCCGCCGCAGCTCCCTCCACAACCGCATTTCCCTCCGACAAGGGAAACAAGGGAAACAAGGCAAACAAGAAAATGAAGACAAAGACGGCCGTGGACAACAAAACGTCGAAGAAGAAGAAGACGACGACGACGAAGTCTCCCGCTTCGACAAAGAAGCATGTGACCTTCAACCTTGAGGGTCCTTCGTCGTGGCACGAGCGCGCAAAACAGTGGCAACTCACCATTGGGGATGAAGATGGTATCCCAGTGTTCTTCGTCAGCAACAAGGACGTCGAATGCGCTAACCTGTCGGATATCGCGGCAGAGCTCCTTGCGATCGAGGCTGTCGGCAAAGAAGATAAGTTTGATTGTTCATTGTTGGTTTTGAGTCTCCCTTTCTCACGACGCGCCCTCTGCTGCCACAGACACCAAACCCAACAGCAAGCCCGACAACAAGCCCGACAGCAAGCCCGAGAAGGAGATCAAGAAGGAGGACGACGTCGAGAACAAGACTCCAGAGTCTTATGTGACCCCGAAGAAAGTAACTTCTTCCCTGAAGGTGGCGTCTCGAGCTTTTGCACTGACCCCCTCCCAGAAGCATGCTTTCCAGCGTCGGATTGCTGAGGAACAGGTGAAGAAAAGTGGAGCGACAGACCCTCGCCAGACTTTGAATGAGTCGCTGGCATTGGGAGAAAACATCCCGTCGTCTCCTCCTTTGTTCTTTAGCAATCCTTCCCGTGCATACCGGACATCTATTGATTCGTATGCCGATGATGGATTTCTCGAGACCCAAGAAGACTTCATCGGTACGCAGCAAAACGGGCTTTTTGGTCCCGAGTACTTGGATCATGAGGACGAGGCGTACTAGATATCTACTGATGGACGTTTTAGGTATCCTTAATCACTAAATATGAATCGATTTGTCATCATGGTAGTGCTTCTACAGTCATTCTTGTTGTGATTATCATCATTGTCGTCGTCCAAGTCCTCGTCATTGTCGTGGCTATCATTGTTGTCGTTGTATTGTAGTCGTCCTTGTTGTAGCTATCATCGCTCATCCTGTTTGTCCTCTTCATCATCATGGTCATCGTCGTTATCCAGCTTGCCAGTGTCGGTAGTTGGGTCCCGGTTTGCGGGCACGCCTCGTATGGATGTAAGAGGGAGTTTGTGATTGGTCCCAGACGAGCTATGATTCTTATCTCATATTTTGCGTTTTCGACACAACACGACAATGTACTAAAGTATAATATGAAGGAATAAACTAGTAAATCTTAATGTCATACTGCAACTCAACGTACCATGGTATTCTTTTTCAACAATAACACACTTTCACCACAAGGAAAGATCTAAGTTTGATCGGCTTCTTTGTTCGCGATCTAAATACCAGGTTTTTTCGTAGCCAGAAGCACTCTACGATAATCACCCTGGACGGCAACGCGATGGCCATCGAGCGTAAGGTTAACCCGAATGATCCCACTTGGGCGATCACCAGGAATGTCCTTTTGATGGAAGTAGCACTCTGAAAGCCTTTGTCCAGAAGGTAGATTGTAGCTGTTCTTTGGCATGGGATCGTGGATGGTCCCATTTTTCCTTGGTACACATAAAAATGTGCACGTGGATTTCCCAGCTCTCCAGTCTCAAAGCCACCAGCATGGACAGTATCTCCTCGAACGAGGAGAAACTTGCCGTACGGGATTTGTACCACGTTACCCAACTCATGCGTATAGTTCTCGTGCTTCTCAGCACGGTAGCTCCACAATTCAATGGACATACCCTCCTCCGTCAGGGGCATAAAAACAATGAAGGGGATGCGTTCCCGGAGTGGCAGATCTGAGAACGATCGCCGAGTCATCCTTTTGCTTTTTTGTTGCTTCCCGGATGGCGTTTTTGGACTCTCGGACATGTTTCCTGTTACGGCTGGGAACAAGAAGTCGATGTGAGGTTCTTGCACTTCTTCCCGAGTGGTCTTCATAAGCGAAAGGTAAATGCTCATTTGGTCCGCAAATGATTCATCTTTTGCGTAGTTCATTCCATGGAGAGCTGAGGCAAGAAACTGCTTGAAATCTGTCGTGACTTTTTGGACATGTTCTGGGTCGCAGCCGTTGAAGTACCGAGTGTTGGCCATCATGCCCTCATCTTCCATCATCGCCATCAACAAATTTGGGGTGTAGTCTTGAACAGATTTGAAAAAGGTGCCCTTTCCTTTACTGTTCAGGTGTTTGCCTTTCCACACTTGCTCCAACAACTGGAGGAGGTCTGCCGGCGTTGTAAAAAAACAGCCTCGATAGATTTTGTTTTCACTATCGTATAGCGATTTGAAATACTTCTTGCGCAATTCTCTATTTTGCAACATCTGTTGCTTTTGCCATTCACCCTCCTGCATTAACTCGTCGATCACATTCATCTCCGGAGCAAAAGAATTGTCATCCGACATCTCCTGATCAAAAGAATTGTCATCCGTGGTGTCACTTTCTGAAAATTCTGGCAAGGCAATTACTTGTACTAACATTCCAGAAAGGGAGCAATCGGGTCGAGTGGCGGGTTGAGCTTGTGCTGCAGGTGGGACGGGATTGCTCGGACGCTCCGGTGAACCTACGACCGGCTGGGTCGTGCGTTGTTGTTGCTGCGATAAAGGCAGAGCCCCCTGGTAACCTCCTCCATAATGGGGTTGATTATAGGACGGGGGATGCCCATGGTAATGCGGCTGAGGATGATGCGGCGGCGGAGGATGATGCGGCGGAGGATGATACGAAGGAGGATGATGATGATACGGCGGAGGATGATACGAAGGAGGATGATGATGATGATGCGGCGGAGGATGATACGAAGGAGGATGATGACGATGCGGTGGATCATAATATGGCGGAGGATGAGGATGATGCGGTGGATCATAATACGGCGGAGGATGAGGATGATACGGCGGAGGATGATGTGGTGGCAGCTGAGGGGGCGAATTGTAGTGCCCAGAAAGGTCTTACGGAGGAGGCGGAGAAGGAAGAGCAGGAGGACGAGCAACAGCAGCAACTGGGTGGAAAATAGTAGTAGAAGAGGTAGCGAAAGCCTTCTTTGTTTTTTTCCCGTTGTCTTCATTTTCATCACTGGGTCGACCGCGTTTCTTTCCCTCGTCTTCGTCGTCGTCACCTTTCGTCGACGGTCGGATAACCTGTTCGGAGGACGTCGGCGATTCGTCCGAAAGGTTATAAAACAAAGACAGCTCGTCGCCCTTTTCGATCGGCTTGATTGCCTTGACTAGAAGATTCGGCATGATTCTCACGTTGTATTGATCATCCGATTCATCCGGTGGATTGTCTGTACCGTACCGATGGTGTAGGTGGTCGTTGATTAAGTGCAGCCCCATGCCGAAGTGATCGTCGTTGTCTGCTTGAAGCCTTCGATTGTCACGTCCGAACTGAATTGCGTACTCGTTGGGTACAACTGTCCGAGACGTGACGTCGTTTCCCGTGTACGCGCCAATCACTTCACCATCTTTGATTGTCCGAACTGCAAAAACGCCAAACCCGGCGCCTGGGAGTTTTGACTCCTTCACCTCAAACAGAAGCACTTTTCCAAGGTAGATCTTGACTACCGGATTGTTCGCAAATGTGTAACCAACATGCTTGCCGATCGGGAAGGTATGTTTTCTGTTCTTCTTGACAGGGAGACCCATTCCACCCGAAAGTGGCACAATCTTCCCCTTTTGCAAGCCTGAACCGGGCTTCCGAATTGGAGCTTCTTGGACCGAAAAAGTGGCCAAAATCTTCCGTGAGACATACTCTCCCATAGCACAGGCAAGTACAGCACTGTCTTTGATCTTGGAGAGCGTCTTGAGGCCTTCGGTGAAAGTCCTGATTGGATCCCGTCCAGAACGAGAAGGGAGTTTCTCCACTTCCTCGACGCCTTTCTTGTAGTCCGCTGTGCGCGTATCGGTGAGGAGCTGCCGCATTTGAGTTTCCGAATACTGTTTGCTGTGGTCCTTCTCTGGATGGCCACGCCAAACATCTGCAAGCTTTTTATCCTTCACTTCGGCAAAGTCTTGATCCGAAAGAAACCGATGGTGCTTTGTTGTTGTCGCTTCGTCTGTTGCTGCTGCTTCGGGTGCTGCGGCTGCTGCTGCTTCGGGCGCCGCTGCTGCTTTGGCTGACTGCTCTTCCGCTGCATCTATTGCAAGTATAAGAGCGTCAAGATTTCCTTTGTCACTCATGCTGTCTCGTTTTTGAGCGCCTGCTTTTGAATACTGTTTCTTAGGGCTTGGTTTCCCCATGGTCGAAACGCAAAAACTCGAAACACAAAACACAAGAAACACGAAACGCAGCATTCTCCTCAGCCCTCAGCTCACATTCCAAAAAAAAATCTTGAGCTCACATACTAAAAAACGGTGAAGTTTTGGTATGTGGGCTAAGTTACTTAAGGATTTGCGTGCCAGTTTCGCGATGCGTGCGCGTTTTCGGAGAGGGGGGCGTGTTTCGCGCGAGGTCTGCTCCGAAAATCGTCCATTTTCTCGCTCTCTCACATTTTCGAGGTACTAACAAACTGATAATCCAACACGCAACACGAGCACGCAACACGGAAGTGATCATTGATACCAATAACTGACAAGAAATACATTCAATAAAATGGATTGCTGTTATAAATAGTTAAGTTACATGCATTTTGATGATAAATGGAGATTAGATCAGGTTTCTACTGCACCAGATCCTTGCGTTTCTCTCCAGAGACGTGAGATGAAGCCATGATCTTGGTCGAAGGCGGATCGGTGACACTTGATTGCTTTTGACATCTTTTCAATTCAATTTTGGCATACGAGAGGCCCGCAGCTGCATAGTCTCTGTTGTTGGAATTTTGATCGTATAACAAGTACGCGAGCATATAGCGACGTGCCTTTGCTGACATTTTCCGCATGATTTCGGGTGTTGTTTTCTTCAGGCTCGCTGTCAAACATCGTAAAAAGGCAGCTTTGTCTTTCTTCTCATTCAGTGAGAAAGCACGAAAGACTTTTTTTGAGTAACCCCAGCCATACTCGATCCCCTCACCGGCCATTTCACAGTGATACTTGGTCGATACGAGAATCTCGATCCTGCAACGATGTCGTTCAGACAAGTCTTCCGCCAGCTTCTCCATTGCAGATTTTTCGTTCTTGAAATCGGAGCATTCGCTCATCAGATGAACCATAGAGTACTTTTTGTAGTCCGCCTGATAGGCTTCTTTCACAGTCTTCTTATCCGCTTCCAGCCATGCATCTCTGGTTGTCTTGACGTACTTGATCATGTTGTTAGGGTCTATCCACCCCCGCTCCCATAACACTTGAAAGAGCCCTTTTGCAGCATTCATCCAGCCTTCCTCGATCACATCATCTTCAATCACCGTTGCAATGTTGGAGCGTTTACAAAGGTCCTGTAGTTCACTAGCATTTTTCGATTGAAATGAACGTTGCATTCCAGGTCCCATGACCCGGACAAGTTTTGCCATGAGCTCCTTCTTTGTGAGGTTGCGCTTTTTCTTTCTACCAGTTTGGTGTGTATTCTTCGATGCGACACGCTGCGCGTCATTGAGACGATGGCCTTTTTTAGCAACTGGACCACGATCGTTCTCCTGATAGACGAGGTGTTGTACGTCACCAACTCGTAGTTTGTCGTCATGGTTGTACGGGCCAAGGCAAGCTTGATCAATAATTTGTGTGTCCCGCATGCTGGGAACAGCTCCTCCCCAGTCGTTTTTCATGTTCAGAGCATTTAACCCATCGGATTGTTGTTTTCCATGACCACTGCTTTGGTCGGATAAAAAGACAAAGTCATGGGCGGGGAACATGACCACGAGGCAATCGACAATATCCTCCAACTGCAAGGCCATGTATTCATAATTCCAATATCCCTCTTTATCTGCTCCGTATTCAAAAAAGCGAGTGAACGGTTGGGCATTGGTAATTGGAGTCTTGGCAGTGTGACCATTGAGGTTCACTGCAGCCTCGGTAGAGACGTATTTGTTGTGTGTCGCATGTAGACGGAGTTCATTAATCCGAAATAGACTCGCAGCAAGCAACGGGTTTCTGTTCATAAGGAAGCCCCATGATCGGCTTACAAAAGCGCTGATCATCATCCCATGTCCATCATCCTTTGGCAGCATTTTAGTTGCGCCATCTTTAGTGTACCATGCCTTGGACGAGAAGGAAAACTGCTTGTAGATCGATTTGTCCTGGCCGATGAGGATGACAGGTTTGCGGTCGGAGGGAAACCTGTGTGACAAGTTTCCATTGTGAATTGTGTTTTCTGGTTTGATGTACCGTTCAAATTCGCTTGGGAAGGCATCAACATGGTACTCCCGCATCTGCTTGCCTGTTGTTACATCAGTGTACTCAAATACAAAGCTGTTTGGCAAGAGCTTCTCCTTGCCCGCATTCCCTTCGTTTTCAAGTTTGATTGCATCCTCGGTAGGGAGCTGCACCCACCGATACGACAGCTCTTCCCACTTAAAGTACTTCTTGACAAAAGCAGCTCTGTGGGCAACATTCTCAGCATTTTCGTGTCGATCAGTGAAGTATGTTTTCGTGTGTTCCTTGAACACGAACCCTGCAGCAGCAATACATCGCCACGCTGTGCTATGCGAAATGGTGGAAAGCTTCATTGATGCCAAGAAGTCCTCGTACGATACTGGCGTTGCATTCGTATCCATGCACTCTTGTACGATCATGGTATGCATATCCGGAAGCAATGTTGTCCTCAGGTACATTAGAGCAGACTCTGTTGTAAGAGTGCTCAGGTTTTCCTTTGCCCAGCATTCAAACTTTACCTTTGCTTCAGGTATGTGAACGAATAAGACGGGCGATGGCTCTTTCCCAATACGAACGTGGTAGTTGGGATGAGGGACACTGTCGTTTTCCCGAAAGTACCTGTGAAAACGAGCAATGGCCTTGGGATGTTTTCTTACTTTTTCACCATAAATCTGTTCCATTTTGCTAATGGCTTCGCTTATGCAGTTCAGCCATGTACGACCGTGTGGCATATCAAGCAACGCTATCTTATGAGAAAGTTGTAAATACGTTGCCTTGAGCAGTACCCTCTGTTGCTGTTCCTGGTTGAGGGGGAAGATGTCTCCCTTGTTAACCACATTCGGAAGTGCCTCCACGTTGGAAATGGCCCTTTCAAGGGTTTCTATCCATCGCTCAAGATTTCGTTTTGACGATCCTGGAGAATCGCATTTGCCGGCAAAGAGCCTACGGTTCCTTGGCTCATCAAAATAGGCGCTTTCCATTTGTTGCGATAGACCTTGGATCATCTCACTCTCGAAAACTGAAAAACCAATCGGCAAACTCTGTGGATGGTCATGGCTGATCTCGTCTGTGGCCAATTCAGGATGTTGGATTGCTCCAACAAGCACCTGATTTGTGTTGTCGTGAGGTGGTGACGTTTGCATTTCGGTAGGGCTGTCTCCAATTTGTGGCGGTTGACCATGTTGCTGCGTTGCAGTGCTCTTGATTGCTGGTGGATTTGAAGTGTTTCTTGCTTGCTTGGATGTATTTAGCGTGCCTTCACGCAACCCTGGTGACTCTTCGTTCCTTCGCTTCGTTGGCTTCGCTCGTCCCGACCGCCGAATCACATTCTCGGCTGCAGCCTCCAGCCATTCTTGATGATCGTCCAACATCACTGGCAGGGTTGTTGTGTCTTTAGAGATGTAATAGAATGTGAAGCGTTCCCTTTTGATTGTATCTCTGTAGCGGTAGAAGCCATACTTGTTTGGCTTTTCAACATCATCGAAACACATTGCAATGCTTTTTTCTCTTCGGAAAGCACGGTTCATTTCCAGCACAGACAATCCTGGCAACCAAGTGTTCATATATCCTACAAGCTCGACATCTCGGAACCACTTGTTGCAGAATCCAAACACGGTGGGTGAGCACTGCTTCCGAAACAGTTCAACAATCTCGTTCCCAGAAAAACTTCGTTCCATCCGAGACTGTGCTGCGTGAGGTGAGTCCGATGATCGTGTCATTGTGGATGATGTCGATGCGTTGAACTGTTGCCCCATTGGGGGTGGTTCAAGTAAACCCTAAAGCATCCGGATGCAGCTCGGCAACAGTTCAACGGGTCTGGGAGGCCCTCCACCATGGTCGTTAGACAACAACCGTTTTTTCATCATTTTGGACGGAATTCCAGCGTTCGGAAGCTGTCACGCAACACACTAAAACACATAAAAATATATCCTAAGACTCTGGGAAGTCTCGAGTCGGACACTTTCATTCACTAGTAAGGCCGAACGCTATTAAGGATTATACTCTATGGTACTAAATCTACGAGGGGTCTACGTCAGGAACATACTCCCTGAACTCAGCTTGTAGGAATGTTAGTTAGGCGTTGTTGGGTGAAGATGAGGATTGTAGTAAGACTACTTCACGGTGTTTCAGTCCTTTAGAGGAGGGTCGCCCGGCGCGGTTAGAGTCGACCGACGCGCCCGGCCTTGGGAACAAGGCGAGGACTAACCAGGTAGGAATGTTAGTTAGGCGTTGTTGGGTGAAGATGAGGATTGTAGTAACGAACTTAAAATGTGAGGAGTTTCCCAAGACGTTTCGATTACCATGCACGCGTGCCGGAAAATATCACAACACGTTCATGATTATTGCCCACATGGTCGTGTGCGAATCGTGATCCAGTACGCACGACGACCCAACGAACTTTTTGCCCTCTCCGTCCAAGCCCAACAGCAACCTCACGACTCCCGAGCGCGAACATCGAAACAGCTATGGTCTTGGCGCATCTGACTGACTTGGGGATCTTGTGCACAGTCTTGGGAGTTCGAGGGCACACAAAACAAAAAAAGCAACGGAGAGCGATTTGGACTTTGTATTTTCTGGGAGAGGCTTTTGATGTGCTCGTACCACATGTGCAGAGATGGAGAAACAAGATGGAAGACACAAGACACCTGCCATGTTCCCGCCACAGAAGTGATGATTTATGATTTTGTTCTTTTTGGACCAACGCGCTTCTGTTTCTTTGTACCCGGTTTGCTTTGCTGAAAAAACATGATTCTTTGTAAGCCAATATCTGTGTCTCACTGTGGATAAACTGGCTCACTTAAGCTTGGTCGTTCAAGAATGTCTGTTACCTTGCGTGATGAGATTTTTCCTTTCCTAGGACCAATGCCTTCTTGCATGCTCTCCCAGTGAGAATCCTCTGGCCTCTTGCTCCGCTTTCATGAGAGTGTGTGATGCTGAGTTTCCTTTAGATTGTCACCACTTCGAGTTGCCAAAGCATTCTTTTCACAACAACATGGCCCTGTTATCTCCTGTCTCGGTGACCATGTCCAATGACTGCAACACCAGTGTGCATGCCTTCTTCAAATCCTCGAATCCGACATGTAACATCGTACGGGTCTTGGTTTGTCATCAGAGATGGTTTGATCTGGCACTTGTCTAAGTTCTCAAGCTGTTTGGCGCACTCCGTTTTGCTTGTGGAAGCAATCCGTGTCTCAGCGTCTTCGTAGTCTCGCCGCAAATGCTTCAATCAAACAGTAGTGCAGACCGCGTTTTGGCCATGAGGTGTCGGAGATGTTTCTGGTGAGAAGCTATTGGTGAGATTCACCACGCGAGCGGCGAGAAGATGTGTCGTAATCTTATGACAATCGTGCTGAGTGGCCCACAGTCGTACTTCTTTCATCCATGGGAAACTATTCTTCTACGGCATACAGATGAAACGCTTTTTGGCAGTGACGGGAAATCTTTTTGCTTTGGAAGCGCAACGATGGTTGCAGAAGGAAGCCAACAAAGTGAGATCCATCCCTGTTTCTTCCTCGTTGTAAATCCAAAACGACGTCGGCCATTCATTTGGTCCACCTCATGCAGAACCTTTAGTCAGGATGGAAACCACTCGTCTTGAAGTATTCATTGACATTCCGTTCTTTCCTGAAAGAGAGAATTACACCAAAGCACACCTCCATCTTCGTAGACGATCGAGAGGCATCCACTTTCTGTGTCAAAGACAAGACCTTCCATCATGGTCAATACACAGCGGAAGGATCTGTGGTCCTGCGGCCATTCCGGTCGCAGATAGCGGAGGGCCAAACCCAACCAAACTGTAAGCGGAGATCCCTCCATGGCAAAACTTATGCCTTCCCCCAACTTGGGGGAGTCACTGTTTTCTGCAACTTGTTGGGAAAGACTCCAAGACCCGAAAAAAATAAAGCAAGAGCCAAGACAACTCCATGATGGAGGCGTTTCTTCGGTTGGTGTTGGATGTTGGATGCATCACTTTGATTGTGACGACTGTCGTCCTCCAATTTCGCATGTTTGGGGTTATCACCGGTTAAATCGAGAGACACTAACTATGAGACGCTGTCTAATAACATTCGTGGCTCAGCTACTTCTCAGTGAACTGAGTTTGTTGTAGTGCACGATAGGAGAAGGAATGAGAAAGACGGCCCAAATAAAGTTACCTTTCACACTCCAAGTGGGATGATAGAAAACGGCACATTTACATGATGAATGATGACGAAAATAGAAGTACACAAAGCACAGATGTGGAAGACCCAGGGCCCAGGGTGCAATCATACCACGTTGGGATCAACAACAACAAAAGTCATTATCGTGGCCTCCTTTTGTCTCTACCTTTTCCTCCTTGTCGTCCTGCATGAACTTTTTGCGGGGAATAGGTACCCTATTTCTTTGGGTTGTCGAGTGTCGAGGTGTCGAGGGCTACTCCTAGAGGCCACTTTAGACTATCATGTAATTATCGCTTAGAAGTTGCGTAGTTGGGTCCTGGTTACCTTGCGAGTCCCTTGATTCTTTCTTTTTGCGCGCGGATTTCGTGCCGGCGTGTTGACAAGGTGGCGTGCGCGCACATTTTGAATGTTGTGCTCTCTCTGTTTTGTTGTCACGCATTGAATCGATGCAACGGGAGGCAACCCTACCATGATGCCTTCCTCCTCTATCCTGGGTCGCACCCTAACAAACGAATGTGGCGACCAGGGGGAACAGTCGGTCTTGCATCCACTATGTTTTCCGGAAAGGGAAGCAGCACAGCCTCCTCGACTTGACAAAGACAGTAACAAGAACGAGACGCCCCACGCAGCGTTTCCTTCCTTGCTTGTAACTCCCTTTGCGGTGGCTTATGACAACATTTTGTATGGAACAGGAAAAGAGGGTCAATACCGCCATAAATCTCAGGACAATCATCATCATCATCACTCAGCTCCTTTCTCCAGTTCCGTTGCACGCAACGATTCTTTCGTCGACCAACACCTCGACTGTGACTCCTCTCGTTTACTAGAAGATGATACAAGCGACAAAGAAAATCACAAACAGCAGCTTTTTCACATTCCTGAAGAAGGCCATGGAGAAGACGACAAAAATGATTGTGAGGAAAGTGATGCCTTGTTCAATTCCAGTGCGTCAAGAAAGTCCAACCACGGCACCACCAACGACTCCGAGGTTGCACCCCACGTGTGGTGGACATGGAGGAATCAAGACTTTGAACAAAACGGACGGCAAATCTCACAGTTGATATCCAATTCCTCTGGAACGATTTTGGTGGTTGCGTCCGAACAAGCCGGGACCGTTTCGATTTTACGTGGACGAGATGGCCGAGTCTTGGCAACAAGACAAGTGGTTCCTGCCCCTTCAACGACTAGCCAAGTAGAAGAAGCCGATGGAAGCAGCTTTCCCAAGGTTACCATTCGACTTTCCTTTGTTGCCTCTTCGCTCCCATCATCCGAGTCCAGTGACAAGGACGACAGTGGTGGCGTTGATGATCTCTTGGTTGAAACGATTCCATCTACAGAATGGGCTCTCTCTTCAGCTCCCTCGTGGATCTTGGTTTCTAACATTCATGGCATGGACTTGAATGCCGTAGATGAAAGTGTCATGGCTCAAGCAGCCTCAAAGCTCAAGATTCAACGCATTCCAACAGACTCGCTGGCCAGTTGTGGCATCGTTCGACAGACGATTCCGTTTGTTGTCAATGACCAGACGAACAATGAAAATGGAGAAAGGCGAATCAGATTCCTAGTCGTCGTGGAAGAAATGAACAACGATTTGGAACCAGCTGACAAAGAAAAAGAAAACAATGAAGAAGAACTTCATTTACTCTTTTATGACTACTCTGCGGAATCAAATTCTATTGTCCGTCTAGAGAGCCTTGTATCAAAGGCATCTTCGTTTTTCCCAGACAAGACAAAGTTTTCGTCGGGCCTCCATTTAACGACAGGTGGCCGAAGCCTCACCCATGACCCCCTTATTGTATTCAGTGCCGCGGGAATTCAAGATTCACCCGCCGTTGTGTGGGTCGATCCGGTACAATGCAAGCCAATCAACGTGTATCATTTTGCTGCTTCCAAGAAATCTGATGATGCGACAGCGCAATTACATCAAACCAAACATGTATCGGGGAAAAGTCAGACAAGAGTAGTGGCGTTGACTTCGATTCATGACAGTTCTTCCACCAATGACGCATCGTGTGTCGCATGTGCCGTCGAAAGCTTCAAGAATACTCCTAGCCGGAGCACTCCAACATGCAAGATTGTAGTTCTTCAAGCTCTTTTGTCGCCAGAAATAAACACTTCGCCTCGGGTATTGTTTGAGATTCCCATGACAGAAGCACCCTCTCGACTCGGCAGCGTTGTATTGACTTCGGTCGCCCACCATTCATTTGCAGTGCGAGCTGGTTGGACATTCGCACCAAAGACAAAAGGATTGGTCGAGTCAGACGTCAAACTGTGGGATTTTGTTCCAAACCCGGAAGCAGCTTGCACGATTGCCCAGGTTCGTCATCTTTTGGCGCAACAATCATATGACAAAGCGCAGGAAACGATTGTCTCGGCGTCCGCACCGAGTTGTACGTCATTGGAGATTCCATATTCCGGTTTTCACGCCCTCGAAATTCCGTCTTTTCGTTTCGAATCCCTCATCAACTCAATACCATTGATGAAAGATGGTTCAAGCTCCAACTACTCATCTGCATCTATCATATTACCAGAGATAAAGGATTGCATTGATGCTCTCAGCAGAGATTCCAAACGCTTTCTTCAGGCATGCGAGTTTCTTTGGAAATCCTCTGCATTCAGCACCATCAAGGACCTTCGCCGGCTGTGGTCGTACATTGACTTTCATTTGAAAAAGATTTCCACCCCGAGCGACAAAGCTTTGGAGCAGGTACTGAGTCCAATGCAACAAAAGGTACAGGATAGGCTCATGGCGCTTCAACTGGTGGAGGAGTTTTGCAAACGGCATCAAAGTCTACGACTGGATCAAGTCACTTCCGTCGATGCATTGGTTTCCCTTTTGGTTCAAGAAGAATACTACGATACCGTGGTAAACATGTGGATGACCCTGGGTGCAGCAACAAGTTTAAAAGGACAAGAAGTTTCATCCAAGCCCATTTTGAATGTCGATGCTCTCTTGTTGGCATTCTGTGAACATTGTGGCCCATCATCGTCTGGTGATGGACAACTATACGAGGGGCTGCGAGATCCGTCAACGTATACTCAACTTCTTCTCCGTATCATTCTCCCTGCTCTTGCGATTAATCATCCACTTCTTGGCTTGCTTCGAGCGTGGTGTTGCAACACGGCCAATGGTCTTGATGATATAGGAAAGTTGGACGCTGCGATTGATCTCTTGCGGGTAAGTGAACAAGTCGCTTTAAATTCCTGGTAAAACAACACATTTTTGTTCCTCACACGGCTATGGTTTCATCTTTGGCAGGCCATGGACGTTGGAGTTAAGGAGTTGCAACTTCGTGTACATTCCTCCTTTTCTGAAAGGTCACCCTTTGTTGAGGTGCAAGGACAGCAAGGTATTGCCAAACGATCCCCTTCGATCCTTTCTTCCCGATCAGGATCAGGGACCCACACTAGTTTAAGCACCGAGCGGAGATCGGCTGCAAAAGTTGGCAGTAGTAGTCGTCACGGCATATCGTCTGGCTCATCTGCCATGCCGACTTCAGAGCTCCCCATTCCTTCTGTTCTTCAACTAGGTCACATTCAATCCGGAGCTATGGCCTTGAATGGAGAGAGAAGAAGACTAGCGAATCGTATACGTGCTGTCGTACAATCAGCTGATTTCTCTTTGGATGAAGACAATGAACAGTGCGTCGAAGACAAACTCAAGGAAGCTCATTGTCTACGCGCTGCAAGGACACTGGGGCTACCTAGATTAAAATGCTCACTACGCAATTTTAAGGACCATGGTGGTTTCCGAAATTGCGTCAAGCAAGTCGTACAAAATCACATGGAACAAGGAACAGAAGACTCAAACGCTTTGGATCGATTCTTGAAGCTTGAGGTCCTTCCATTTTGTGGATCTCATGGGGTTGATTTTGACGGTACATTAATTGAATTGGTTAGCGAAAGCTGCAAACGAAAGGATCTCTCCGATGGAATGATTCAGAATTCCTCTTTCTTGGCGCGGTGCTGTGAGTCGGACGTAGCAAAATGTCGTTGCACGCTCACTGTGATGCGTGCCGCCCTGTTTTGCGGCACCTTCCCTCGATGGCTAACGGAACTGTCGCAGGAGGCCTTGTCATGGGCATCGAGTGACACTGGACTCACTGCGGATGTTCAAGAGGTGTCGCGACTATTGACGATTCACCGAATCATTCTCAACTACTGTGGCCATGGTGCCAGTGAATTGTTTCGAGTCGAGAACCCTAGGCATGCCACACGTTTGTTGGCATTTATGACTAAGCGTGTACAATGGGAACCAGATGCAATTGCGGACGACATCTTCGCACTATGCAATTCGTTCACTCATTTGTCGACTATCAACGCCTTTTCAACGCTTGTCACCAACGCTATATCATTCGGGAAAAATGAAATCGATTCCTGCAACAGCAAGCTACTTTCGCTCTATCGCTATGTGTTAGACAGAGACCATATCGTTGGCAAGGCGGTTCTTGAGAGGGTTCTGCAGTGGTCATTGGAAAGACTTCGAGAAGACCATGCTGAGTCCAATGACGCATCCATTGACCGCCGTATTTCTTTGCCGTATTATTGTCGCTCCGTTCGTGACTTGTCATCGGAGTACACCGAATTTCATCAAAAACGGAACAAATCAACAGAAACGGAAGATTTGTATGATAGGGAGCTCTTTGAGACCATTGTTGAGCTCCAGAGTAAATTTGGGCTTGTTGTTTCTCCTGTCGACGTTTTCCTCGCTCCGAACATGATCCAGAGGGCTGCTACAGTATTCGAACCTGCAGCGCGAGCGTTTGGAAGCAATCAACGTGGGTTTTGCAAAATGAGTTCCAAAAAAGCTCAAAAAGCTTGTTCCTTACTGGCGATGAACACTTCCAAATCGCAGGCTCAGAGTCTTTGGGCCATTGGTGCTGCCATTGCATGTTGTTTCAGGATTGAATCGGGGACTCGGGACTTCAGATCTGATGAATTTCTTCGCTTCCTTGGGATCATTGATGGAGGTGAAACTAATGACATGACTGCTCTGGCGTCGTTGTCTGTTGGTCGATTTCTGTGCCAACTTGTTTTCAGCGACAAAGATGACTTCTTGGAAGGCAACAAACCCCGTGACGACGTTCTTACTTCTGATATTTGTCGGGATTTTGTTGTTGGAGCTTCATTGCTTCGGAACAGAAGTATCTGGGTGGTTGCTCGTCGATCCCTACCTCGAATAGCCTGGCTCAGTAGCTTGATTGAGACGAACGAACTGGTTTTCACCAGAACTGACATGGGACTTGCAGATACAGTCGATCAGCTACGGGTAATACAACTTCAGAAGTCGTGGAATGAAGCTGCCGATGTCAGTAATACCATTAAGCCCGAGGAATTCCATCGACGCTTCGTGGAACAACCTGTACTCAATTCTTCATGGTATATCGGAGATGGATTGATGTTGCCTCCAAATGATATGTATATGTTAACGTCTTGGTCATTCAGAGAATTGCAGTGCAGCAATCGTGGACGCAGTGGAACACTGGAGTTGTTGGATCTTGCCAACATTCAGGGCACTCATAGTCTCGCACTTAGAATACTTGTGACGACCTTGTCACAAGATGCATCGTTCAAACAACGACGTGGTTGGTACAGGTGTGATGAAGGACTGATGCAGATTTTGGACAAAACTATTGCCCGTTTGGCGGAACGGTGCCTTGGTGGAAGCAAAGGTGGTATGACATCTGGAGTAATCGATTCGCAGTTGGCGGCCGCATTTCTTCTAACAATGCCAAAACGAGTTGCCTTCAAACTGTACAAATCGGCAATTCCAATGGCGCTCAAGACAAACTCGTATGATCGCCTTCTCGTCCTTGCCAATTTAGGCAAACAGGCATGTTCACAAGCAGAGCCGATCGAGGGCAACATGTTTTACAAGGTTGGTTGGAATAATCAAACTCTCTTCCTCCAACAATGCCAAGAACTTGGCACCAATGCATTATGGTGGAAGAGATTGTCCTCGCTCGCCGTGCATTTTGATCAAAAATGGTTCACGGGGAGCCAGTCATCAGAGAAAAGAACTAGCATTGCTCATTCCGCGAATGATATACTTTCTCCTCTAATTACTGCGGGCGCCAAAAAGGAAGGCGTTGGACACGCCATGGCGTTGGGGAAGCGCTTTGCATCAATTTTTGCCGATTCTTCAGATATGGTCGACCTCCTTATGATTATTTTTCTCATCACTCCTCCCACTGAACAATTTGATGATGACACGGGTACAGGGGATGAACATGATGCAAGGCGCTACATGAAGTTCGTAACGCGAGCAGTACGAGATTCCATCCGCAAAGTGCGGTCATGCTCAAAACGAGTTGCTATCCTGAGAGATTGTTTGATGAAGCTGGAATCAACTACAGCGTATGGGGCGGACTACGAACGATTTTCTCTGGTGCTTTCGTTGTATAATGACAGCCTCCTGCTTCTCTTGGACCATGACACTGACGACGCTACTGTTGACAAAGACCAGCTAGAACTTGAGTTAGAATTCGTGGACCGTAAACGAGACGCTCTCGCCATTCTTGGGGCTCACTTCAGTGACAGACTGAGTCGCCCGAACTTCTCCGGTTTCTTCATCAGTCTCAAGGATTTCCTCAAAAATGACCGTAGCGAAGAGCCTGGATGCCTGAATGTGCTTGGACAGAAGAAGAAAGGTGACTCCGGATCTCTGGTTTTCGACCCTTTGGCCCCATTGCAGGAAACGATGAACATTGCCATGGAATTGTCGGCAGCGGTCCCGCTTACCCCATTGAGCTTATCTCTTGGGATTCCCCAAGGATACATTCATACGCGATTCCTGATGGCACGATTTCGAATACGATCGGAAAAGAAAATGACCTTGCCGTCTTTCAACAACGACGTGAGTCCAGTGATCGATAAGCTACGATCACATCAAGACAAAATGTTACTGGCTGAGTGGTGCGCAGACCAATACAATATTCACGAAGAAAATCGCCTTTTATGCATACAAGTCGCACTCGATGCCGCCACCAACGCGTCGCATGATTTAGAAGCTAGTCATTCTTCACTTGCAGGTGACGACATGTACACACACATCAAACGCCTATCAAAGACCAGAACTGCCCTTTCTGACAGTCTAGCTATCAAAGCTATTCTGGACCCTAATGGCACGAACTGCCATAACGGAACATCAAGCGTCGTGGATATGATTCTGGGAGATCTGTCGGGGGCATTTCTTGATGGTCATGAGCCATCTCCAGAACAAATGGTTGAAATCTTGCTTGTTAAAGGGTCACACTACACAGCTTCTGCGTCCCTCGATACGAACGTTGCCCTTTCATCTACAAGGTTCCGAGCAATAGTCACCCTCATTGTTCATGCGACAAAGTTCTTGGAGCAACAACACTCACATATCCATCCCGAATCGACATCGAAACGGCTTGCTCGTCAATTGCTGTTTTATGGCCGTGAAGTACAAGATGAGGAAGAGATTCTTCGTCCTAGCGCCGGATCAGGCAAGGATTGTGATGAGTCATTTGAGAATTTTGCTGGTGAAGATGATACCATAAATTTTGTGATGGATCTCACAACCGTACAACGAGTTGGGGAGTGGGAGAGTGGCGAAGAGCTAGGTCGTTCACGTAATGAGCGGACGCAAAAAACTTCAGATGAGGAGCCTTTCAGTTCTAGACCGTGTTCCCGGCGAGAAATATGTGATCAAGAATGCCATATTGTGTCGCTACGTGTTGTATTTCTCCTTGCTTTCGCTGACCTTTATACGAGAGCTGGAGAGTCTGAGGAGTTCCTCGATGAAGCAGACCAATTTACTCCTTCGAAGGAGACGAAAAAGGACCCCAACACGGAAAGAAAACGAGGGAATTTGCAGTCGAAGCTCCGCAAGGAGCTTGATTCCAAGAGGAATGGGTTGATGATGGATAGTGCCCGTGACCTTCTTCGCATCGTTTTTTCTGACGTGGATGTCAAAACAACAGTGCTGTCGAGCAACTCCTCCTTTGCTGTGGATATTAAGGGCTCTGCGGGATCTTCGAAACAATTTACAGTAACATACTCCATGAGACATCGCGCACTCAGAGCCGCGGCTTTCCTGTTCCCTCAAAAGATTCTTCAAACCGTTGTTGACGAAGAAAAGATGTTCCCGGAGGCACGAGGAGGCCCAGCAGGCTCTCTGAAGGACTGTTCCTTCGGTACCTTCGTCGCCAGTGAAATTGAAGAAATGGGTCTACCGCTTCCACATTCGGATCTTTCCCGTTTGAGCTCCATGGACTTCTCTTCGTATTCGCGTGCTCTTTGGCGTAATCACGGCAGTCGAGATTTAAAAGGGTCAAGAGGAAGGCTTCTTCTTCTGCTGTTTGAAATGGGGTTGAGAAGCAACGATCCCGATACTGAATATTTGAGAACGCTTCTTGGCGACATGGGACGACACGCACTTCCTCGTTCTATACTGTTGTCGCTAGAAGCACTTGTGGTTCACCGCCAACAGAGGACGAATTCCGGTTTTGGTGGGTTTGAAGAAATCATTGAGATTGGCATCAAAGGTCTGGTAGATGCATTGTCGTATGAAGTTCAAGATGTTGGGTGGAATGAGGCCAATGAGGATCAATGGCATTGTCTTGTCCAAACAGTGAAGAGAATCTCGCGGGTGACTCGAATCTTACAAAGCAATGGAAGAGAACACCAAGATGTTTGTTCCTTGCTCCTGAGAGCGAAGGAAGCATCCGAGAGACTTGGGAACGAGAAGCTGTCCATCGCGATTCAGGAAGTCTCGTCAGAATTTCACTCCTCGTCTACGTGATGCACTTCTTGGTAGCCATGCTTGCAACTTAGTGGTACAGCTTGTCCTCAAGGAGACGTGTAGGAAGAATAAGTGGAGATATCAGATATCGTTCTGATATGGATGTCATCTCAGTACACCGATAGCTCGTCCTGGGCCTGGGAGAGTAAGCCGACAGGACTCTAGGAGGATCTAATTGTAGAGATCGTTATCTTATCTTCCCTTGTGCCCACGAGGAGTGCTAGCGGTAGAAGTATGGATTTGGATGCTGGTAGCAAGGCACAAACGAAAACACCTGAGCGTCATCACATATAAATCAATCTAAATTTCTCGTAGTTATAATGGATTGTAACAGATGAGTAGTGATAGCGAGCGAGACGGGAATGTGACAACCACGCCGACCGATCTCTTGACGGCCATTCTTTGCGTCTTCCCCCACAACATCAGAACGACCAGGCACTCAACAGCCAAGAGGGAGTCGACAAGGCAAAACAAGTACCTTGGTAGTGAAGCATGAAAAACAATTCTCCTCCACCAGGCACAAATAAAGCAGCTTGTCTGCGAGGTCGTAATCTATCGTCGATTGTTGCCATCAGTTTCTTTTGTCTCTTGAATCTGTGTCGCAATTTCCAGTTCACTAGGACGTGGTGGATCACCACAAGACCTGTCGAGGCGACAACAACACCTCAAGTCGTCAGCCATGCCCCCACGTTTCAAGAACCAGTCTATCCGCCGGAATGTGAAGGTCGTCAACAATTTTGGCGTATTCTGGTCGACGCCGGAGTTCCCAATGCCGAACAGTTCTGCCTGGAGAATCATCACCGCAAGAAGGATACCAATGATACGAGCCGTGCCAGACGAACGTATCCCGTACTTCCGTTTTGGTCGGAAATGGTGCAATTGTACGGTGCGGAACCACGCATCATTCGGCAATGTCCGATACGGCGCTCCGTGGATTCATTGAGAAACGATTCAACCAAGAACTCATCCGTGCTCCTTCCCGTGATTTCGGGTCTTTACAACACGGGCACCAATGCCTTGGTCAAGCTCTTGCGTTTGAATTTGGCGCAATTGAAGGATAACTGGTTTTATCACAATGCCTCGGAGGAAATGCGAGCAACCTGGCCCTATGCCTGGAATGAAGACCTGAAAGCCACCGTACTCAACTTTTTCGACAACAAGCATGCGGGTCGATACCAAAAACGGCCACCCTCTCCACAATCCTCGAACCCTTCCGCCGAGCCCGAGTTTCTTCGGGTCGTGATTGTTCGGGACCCGTATCGATGGATGCAATCCGTTTGTTCCAGTCCCTACGATGTCGTCTGGAACCGTGTGAAAAGTGAGGTCTACTTTTCCCGAAACGAGACTGTTTCCTTCCAGACCACTCGTACGGTACGAGTGTCGGCCGCGTCCCGTCATGGAGTTCGGGCTGGATACAACAATTGTCCCAACATGATTGACGCTAATCAACTACGCGTGTTCCTTTCCGTTTTGGAACCCAGTCATCGACCCAACCAAACCATTGACCATGTCATCAAAGCCTCCACGCCCAAAACAAGAATGACCTATCCCACTCTGGCCCACATGTGGAATCAATGGTACTTGGAATACTTGCTTCCCGAGTCATTGCAAAGACCTGGAACCTCCCAAAATAGCGTGAACCATACAATGACAGACGAGTATTCAAAAGAGGATTTGGAAGGCAAACCCTACATTGCAATTCGGTTTGAAGATTTGTTGTTTCATGCACCAGCTGTGATACAAGCCATTGCGGAATGTGCAGGTATGGATCTCTTGTTTGATCCACCATCCCACCATGCATCCGACATACCGTCCCCTCCGCACCAACACTCTCCAAGAGGCAAATTCCAATATGTGCGCGAACAAAGCAAGAATCATGGAAGTCATCATGGATTGGTCGAAGCCATGGTCCAATCCGGACGTCGGAGTGGACGAACGAAACGATTTGATCGAACCTACCTCTCGTCTGTCGTACTGCCCACTTTGAATCCCGAATTGATGAGAATGTTCCACTATCCATTTTCCACCGTCGTGGAATAAGGCATACACGAGGACCGTTGTCTTGGGTGGAGGAAATGGGACGCTCGAAATGGTTTTAAGGCTCCCAACAACATTGCTGTAGGTGCTGGTTCACTACATGGCGAAAGTCGATACAAGTGGAATGGATCTGCCGAGGTAATGTAGTCAAACATGGCAAGTCCATGGAACAACAGCAAGCCGTCCTGGTAAGCGTGTTCCAATCTTTTGGTCCTTTTTTGAGTTATGAAAAACTAGTAATGGGATTCACAGGATCTCTATAGATAAGAATGTAAAGTAGAGGACGAAAACAGGAAGTATATACTATCGCTATCCAACTGCCTGTGATGCTTGCACCAACTTCGTCATGAATGCGTTCTACAAGGCCCACGTGGGAACTCGCATTCCATCCTCCAATCACATGCATTCCTCCGTTGAATACCATCACAGCTGAATGATCCTGTCCTTCCCACAACTGCATGTTCTCATCCATGTTCAATACACGAGAATGGAATTGGTTACAGCTTTGAGGTTCTGTCGTAGACCTCCCAACACAACGACCGTCTGTACCGCCCGTTCCAGAATGGCGTCCAGAGCACAACCGATATATGCGACTCACGCCATGCACCCAATGAAGGAGGCCATTCCTCCATTTCGTTACAGGACTGTTGTGTTGTGTTCATGTCGTCACGGTCGGAAAAGACAAGCCCCGATTCCAGCCCATGGTTGTGCAGGTTTTTTAGTTCTCCTGAAAACCCGAGATTACCCTATAGGGCGACGCACGGACGGAAAGGCCGAAGCATTAAGAACGATCTAAAAGCGTCTTATATGCGTTTGGATTTTTCGGAATTCGCTTTCGTGGGGAATCGTGCCAAAGGATACCACAGAACCGTCGTACACACGCGTGCAATTGCTTCTGTTTCTGGTTTGACACCATCACCAAGTTATAGAATCTATCACAGCGAATACTTCGTGTGGATGATCAACCAGTGGGCTATTGTATTGACTACTCTGCACAGACATGTTGCGAATCTTGCGATCCACCTACAACCAAGTAGCCACGCAAGAACAAGAGCAACAGCAACAAGGAGGAGATGGAACCATAATGTCTTCCAACCAGAACAACGAGACAGCCACGGCGGCAGCAGCAACGACTTTGTCTTCTCCAGATCCTGTAACCACTGCCACCAAGGCTGAGGTCGTTGTGGAGGAGGATGAGACTTTTGTGATTCATAGTGCTACGCCCGTGGCAACCGTAGTGACGGACCAGGAAGAAGAAGAAGGAGAAATGGTGGAACCCACAGTGGCGGCCGCCAAGTCTGCCACAACAGATCGACCCATTGTGATTCATTGCAGTGCCACACGATGGACTCTCTTTGTGCTCGTCCTGTTGGTCCTCGTTGCGACAGCCCTGATTGTACCATTGGCACTTCTCAAGGGCCATTCCGGCGAGGATAACTTTGAACTACCCTACAATCCTCCTTTCAATGAGAACGACAAGGAACATCAAGTACCCTTGCTTTCCGAACAAGTACTCGACGGATATGCGACTCCAGAGGAATTTGAAGCCGACTTGACCAAAGTGGCAAAATCCTATATCAATGGTGTTGTAGGACAACAACTAGGTGTCGATGCCTATTCCTCCTTTGGATTGACGGGTATTGCGGCGATTGATATGATGGAAGACGGTGCTCCTACCATGACCATGAGTGCAACTCCGCGGTCGGCCGCTCCTCCTCCGACTCAAAAAGAGAGCGTAGGAAACGATGTCAATGACTTTGAAACCAACAATCAGGAAGATGGAGTACACGAAGGAGATCAAGTGGTCACGGATGGAAAGATTGGTAAGAGCATTCCATGACAATGTGCTGTTCTTGGATACTTCTCCCCCATTTCTCATTCTATTGTACTTGTTTTACATACAGCTGTGGCGTCCTATGGTAGTTCTCTGGTGTGCTGGAATGTGACAGATGGTAAATTGTTGCTCGAACTGTCTCTGACTGATCAAGAATCCAAAGAAGAAGCACAATATATTCGCATTCACACGCTCTTACTCCAGGATAATCAGTTGGTGGTCGTAGTGGGAGGCGTACGACTTCATTCCCGAATTGAAACGTCACGGATTCTCAATTCCTATCGAGAAACTCGACTGCTCGTCTATGAAATTCAGACTTTTGAGGATAAACCAGGCGTTGAGCTTCGACTCCTGGAAAGCAAGGATATTCATGGGAGCTATCAATCCATTCGATCCATTGGTACGAGTGTTCATGTCGTGACGAGCTCGACGCTCGACTTTTTCTTTTTTCTCTTTGAACCCATGGTGCGCTACCGACCCACCTTTGAGGGTTTGGATGACGCTGCCTACACCAATCGAGTCCGAGAAGTGGCGACTCAAGAAGTGATTCCCACCTTTGTCAAGCTATTGTCACAAGAACTTAGCGAATGCAACGAATTGCCACGCATGGTACGGCTCAACCGATGGGCGACCGAAGCCACACCCAAGGCAGCTTCGGGCTTGGAACATTATCTCTACAATATGGGCTTTGCGCAATCACTCATGAGCATTTATTCCTTTGATTTGCAAGACGTTCAATCGGGTCAGGGCAAGGCCTTGCAGTGTCTTCGATCGACGGCCACGTTCTTCCCAGCCGCGCCATGGAGTACCAAGGTGTATGCCGCCAATGACACGTTGGTAGTAGCCACCGAGGGATACGATTATCAAGCCCCGCAGAAACGCTATGTCCGATCCACCTTTCTTGTAGCCTATGATTTGAATGAAGCAGTCTCAACCCCCAAGGCCCTGGGCAATGTACAAGGAAACGTCATGGGCCAGTACTCCTTTCGTGTCCAGGATTCCGTCCTACAAGTAGCCACTACAATTCAAGAGCAATGGACCTGGTGGAGACGAGAACCTGCCTGGTTGTTGCGGGGGCGTCGACAACTGCAGCAACGACAAGATGTTGTGTTCACTGTCCCTAAAACCGAGAATTGGGTCATTACCATGGATTTGCAAGGCAAAAAGGGGAGAATGCAAGAAATGGATCGTCTCAAATTGGGAAAAGAAGGGGAAGTCTTTACGACGGTGCGATTCTATAAGGACAAGGCCTATGCCGTCACCTTTCTTCGTATGGATCCCTTTTATGTTCTGGACACGAGCGATCCATACAACCTCGTGATTGCCGGAGAACTGGACAATATTACAGGATGGAGTAGCTATCTAGAACCCATGAATGATGACAAATCAGTGATGTTGGCCATTGGCCAGGAGGCGGACGAACGAGGAAGAGTCCTGGGCATGTCCATCTCTGTGTTTGATGCCCGTGATTTGGACAATGTCCGAATTTCCGCCCGGTTTCTCATTGAAACGAGTTCCAACATTTGGTCCGATTCCGAAGGGTTGCGAAATAAGAATGCGATTCGGTTCAATCCGGAAACGGGACGGCTCATTCTTCCCCTGCGCGTGTCGGATTATTCCTCGGATCGTTATTTCCGCGGATTTCGTGTGTTCATTGTCAAGGTTGACTCGATTGTCGAAGATGTACCGTGTATGGTGGACCTGTCAGACTTGAACAACAAGCCGTTTTCTTCTGCATTGGAATCCTTGGAACCACGTGCCATGATCATCCAAGGAAGTTTCATGACGACCATGGGAAGTCATGTGGTGATGAAAGATCTGGACACATGCGTGACAGATTGGCAGCTGAAACTAGGAGAGTGAACTACACCAAAAACAATGCGCGCTCTTTGTCATGGATGATAGCACGTTCCACATACCTCCAGAAATGCGATGATTGGACTACCAATTCCCTGCAAGAAACTGGTCCTCGCAACTGAACCCATCCTCCACATTAGGTTATAATACATAGAAAGTGTAAATTTGCTGCACAAGCTGTTCGGTTTTAGAAAGCAAGGCATTCTGAGAAACGCGAAGGCTTTCGAAGTAGAACTATCAGCAACGAGACTAAAGAAAGAAACTCGAAAGAGAATTATCCAATCAACATTATGGTATTAAGACTTCTTTCGAATGGACTTGCTCTCTCAACTCGCAATGCTACCACAGACTCCTGCAGCGACGAATCAGTTCCTCCCGACGGATATGGTTGTCCTATGCATTACGAACGGTACGAGTCCTTGCGTGTACAAGGGTCCTAGTAAAATAGAATTGGAGATCTCGTCATTCACGACGTCTGGGACAGACGCCCACCAAAACCAAACGGGTGCTTGTGGGCGGTGGTAACACTATAACTACGAGTACACCGTTATAACTACGATTTTACTCGAATGGACTTCCTCGTGCCACTGGAGGATCCCCTCTGAATTCTGCGAGCCATGGCCAAACATTCATCCAGGAGGACTCTTGTTTTCTTTGGTACATCAGTTTCTTCCGCGATTGGCTCTCCGGTAAACGGACGAATCATGTCCTTCTTAACTATACGAAGGCCTCCCATCTCACCCATAAAGGCCACCAAAACACGGCCCAATGACGCAATCGTCTTACCCAAGTCCACGTCTTTGGTTTTACATTTCTTGGCTGGCCACCATGGCCATTCCTCCGCCTTAACCATACAGATTTCGTCTGTAAATGTTACATCGGCCCACACCTCAGAGGGTCCAGTTTCATCTTCCTGCGTTCGACTACGTTTCTTCCCAGCGCGATTCCTAGTAGCCTCTTTTTCCCAAGTCGATATTGCAACCATGAGAGCATCTTTTTCTTCCGTGATCTTTGCGAGTTTCCCTTCGGCAACGTGAGCGAATCCAGCAGTCAACGACGAAAGTCTCGAAAGGGTCTTGCAGGATTTCACGAGCTCTATCCAATCGTACCTCGTCGCCTCCTCGCTTCCCCCGAGACAACCAGTGAGAAGTGCAGCCTCGGCACAAAGAACAGAGACAGTTTCTTCCCCTTTGCCTTCCCCACTGTCATCTTCTTCGTCCGCTTCTTCCATTTCAGGACCCTCGAAACCCCCATGTGCTTCCAACAGACTTATTCCCGCTCGTCGACTCTCGCTAGCGGCATTTGGATGTAGCAGAAGTAGGGCCGCACGAAGTTCTGCAACAACGTCTGAGGCATGGGCTTTTCTGGCCAGCGATATCGCTTTCACCAAAAGTTCGCGGACTTTAAGATGTTGTCGGGAAGATGTACTTCTGAGGCGATGGAGTTCTCTCTTCCAAGCGACATCCAGCTCACGATTCTGTGCATCTCCAGATCCGTCTGTTGACATATTTTCGTCGGCGATTTCGGCATCGCGGCTCATCACCGCAACATTTGAAATATCGGCCACCCTCTCTTCGAGCTCCAAAAGTGGTTGCTTCAACGAGTTCGTCACAGACGTTATAGATTGAAGTCCGGCAGCTTGAGAATTAGGTGTTTCTCCCCCTCGACGCTTCTTGCCACTCGACATCACAGAGTAGGGAGAATCAGAAATACCCGCCTTCGATCCATTGTCTACCTGGTCTACATTATTCAATGCAGTATACCACGAATGAACAGATGTCTCAACCTTTGTGGTCCATGCGTTTCGCTTGTCCTCTGGCCAGGGGGCAACATCCTCGCAAGCTTCTTCCACAGAGAGTAATTGCGAAACGAGGATCCCAACAATTCCGGAGCCATCAATATTTCCAGACGGAACGAGATTGCTACATGGAAGATGCGAAATTGGTCGGCTGGAAGCATGCTTCTCTCGTGATCTTCTTGTTTCCCTTCGATCAATGCCTGTGTCGAAAGAGCGCAGTACCGTCAAGCCAGTCATATCATCAGTCGATGAAACAGACACAGAAGGTGTGGGTTGCTTCTCAAACTTATCAAGTTCCGATTGGATTCGGGAAAGTTCGTCTTCTGCTTGGTGAGCCAGTCGACCGCTGCGTCTATCTTTTTCGTCACATTTCACTTTTGCTACTTCAAGTCTTTTGTAAAGTGCCTCTTTTTCACGTCGGCGGCTTGATTTTTCAGCTTCGTCTTTCACATCGTCGTGCAAGTATCGTCGCAACGACTGCTGGCCACCTGCGGGGCCTAGCATGGTTTCGTAGAGATCCTGCTCCCGTTTGCCACGGATATCAAGACTGGAAGTGAACGAATCAAACAAGGATGATGTTTCAATGACATGCCAAGAGCGACGGTGAAATTGGAACTCTTCCGGAACTGCGAGCTCCGTGGTGTTTGAAGGGTTGCGTAGTTCCTCTACATACAAAACTTCGGGGTCACGGCGAAAGCAGTAAAGGGCGTTGTGGTTTCGATCGTGTCCAACTGGTTCAGTTCGTGCTACAAGTTGACGAATTCCCTTTTCGTAGGCATCACTGGCTTTTTGTTGCATTCGTAACGCCGTCTCATATTCTTTCTTTGTTGCTGTTGGTTTTGGAGCTCCTGAGACCTCAGTCGCACCGTTTGTACCGTTGCTTTTGCTTGCCTCGTTGGTATCTTTGTCTCCAGAACCCAAAGTTTCTTGCGGCTTTTTTGGTTTCGCCGGACCTTCATATGCAAGTTTCACTTTTCGAAACTTTGCATCCGCAGCCTTTTTGGCTTTCAACAACTCGTACATTTTATCCTCACGAAGCGCAATTTTCTCCGCCATCCCAGGGTAAAATGCTAGTAAATCATCCGTGAGGGCTCGGAGAAGAGCAAACAACTCCTCTGCTGTGAGTGACCATGCCTCCATTCTACCGAGTTTTTCATGAGCACGATACAAAACGCTTCGAAAGTCCCCTAGATAAGCACCGTATGCTTCGGGGAGAGGAAACGGATCCCTGCCACGCGCTTCCACGTTGTCATTTGTTTTTGTGGGTGCTGGTGTCATTGGAATGATAGGTTCATCAATTCGGCCAAACAGGTAGGAAAGATCCGTGTTGAGGGGAGGTAAGACTGCTGGATCTCTGCTTGATTCTGTACTATAAAACCGCTCGACCGCATCCATGTAAAGATGACACACGTCAGGCCAACTTCCTGGCGTAAGAGCGGGCAAAAGGTATTTGTTCAGTTCGAATTGCAACAACTTTTGAGGGTCTTTTCCGAGAGAGGAAGAGCCCATCTTTCCATCCTCAGGCGCTCGGCACAAGAGTTGCAAACACGTGACAAATAAATGCGAAATCAGAGGAGGCACCAGTCGGCTTTTTCTGCCATTCCCATTCAAGAGTTCTTCCGTGGAGTAAATCAGATTGGACAGGGTAAATTCGGGCACAATCAATGACGAACCGGGTTCCTCAACAGACTTGCCGCCTTGTCCCCGTTTTCGTTTCGTCGTGGGGAGAATTTGCTCGGCGGACTCTGTGTCACCAGTGAAATGCACGTCCCCTCGAAAAAAGTGGTACACCTGGAGCAAATCAGAGACCAGTCCATGGCTGCCATGTGCCAGGGCGTCTGATTTGCTGTATCGTAGGACATGATCGGATGTTCTGCCCTGACGGCCCGGATCGTTGAGAGGCAGAACCATTTGCCAGAAATAAGGTACTGTGGGACGGGGCATCACGTCTGCAGGCGGTTTCACTCCCAATTCCTTATCCTCCTCATGCAACTTGGTGTCTTCCATTGGAAAACGCCGTTTCCGAATACGATCCAGGCGCTCCTTTTCTTTTCTCTCAGCTTCTTCTTTCTTGAATAGCTGCTGTTCTTTCTTTTGCATTTGAGAACGTACTTTCTGATACTCCTCCGAACTTACTGTCTTCTCCAGATCGCGAAGCTTTTCTTTGTTGTACTTCACCAATTCCTTGTACGTTTTGGGTACACGCTTCACTTCTTCGTTGGGGCCTTTGTCTCCTCCATCACTCTTCTTTGCTCCATTAGCCTTGGCTTTCGCCATTTGTAACGATTTTCGTTTCTTGTTTCGTTCCTTTTCCTTCCAAGAGGCGGTTACCTTGTAGCTGCATCGCACCTTTTCAAAACGTCCCTGTGCTGTACCGGTCTTAATCGCCTGATTGATACAATGTTTGAAATGCTTGGAATCCTCCAAATGATCGTACTCTGCCAAAAGCCACTTCTTAATGGCAGGAATGCTGCTACCGGTCCGATCCTTCAGGGCCACAATGGCCTCTTGCACTAGTTGTGCATAGGTTTTGCCATTGCTGCCAATGCTCTGCCGCTTTCCCCCACTAGAAACAGAAGGTTGTGGAGTCGGTGGACTTTTGGGTGCCTCCTTATCACCCGAGCCACTCTTTTCTGCCACGGCCACTGCAGCGGCAGCAGCATTCTTGGAAGAATTATCTTCTGCGGATTGATTGGCGTCAGCACTAGCATGTGGTGGCGCCTTGGAAGCAGATTTTCTTTTCTTTTTATCGGGACGAGAAAAAGTCGGAAGCAACTCGAAGGACGACTTAACTTTGGGGCTGCGTCCAGACTTGCGAGAAGCCGGTGTCTGTGGAGAATAAAGATAGAGCATCAGACCATTGGAGACAAACAATATACCAAACATGTCTACAACCAATGCAAAAACTGATCATGCGTTCCCTCTGTCACAAGGAGAGCTTCCCAACATGGTAGTTGGGAGAAAGAAGTTATCGGCATTGCCTCAATCAACAAGGAGCAACCGATTCGTCACGTCAAAAGTGTGTGGCCTCCCCCGCGGCGGCGAACCGAAACTACCACACACACTACGGAGGCCACGAAGTGACGATCGGTGGACAGAGTTTCGTCCCACCAGGACAGATATTCGACTTACCTGAGATGTTTCTTTCGATTTCGATGACATTTCTAGTAGTTCACAATGGACCGATCTCCTTGATGTCTCCTGGACTTTCTTCTTTGAATGACACAACTATCTATGATCCAAACGCAATGGACGTCACGCTCGTCTTCATTCTCGCTCTGTGATGCTTTGGAAAAAAATTGTGGCAATGTTTTTGCGCAAGTCGAAAAGCGCGGGGTTTTGGTTTTCTAGTCTCTATCATACAGTAATTTATCAGTATAACGATTAGTGTATCGAAGTAGTTAATCGTTACTCGTGCCGCGCGAGGCGCGAGCGCGGATCGTCAACAAATGCGACTGCGTTTGGGGGGTCTCTTGTGGGATTGGCATTCGTGTCCGGTCTGAATTCGACACGTCACCTTGACTATCCACTCTAGGGTACTCATATAGTTAGGAGACTCCTCGAAGTAGATGTTTACCTAGTCCTTCGTTGTCGAGGTCTATAATCTATAACCGTAACGACGTGTTAGAGGTGATCAAAGCGATCAAAATGCTCATTTGCGGGAAGGCTAACCGTTGCTTCGTGGATGATTTCCGAGGTCTACTCTTCTACCAAGTGTTCTGCCGAAAAGTTGTGTGGTCGACGGCAAAGACATTTATGCGGTTCCATTCGTACACTTCCTTTCTTACAGACTGGTCTCGAACTATACGATTCCACAGTCCGCCATTTCCGCGAGTAGTCTTGAACGACGAGGGCTGGGATCGTTCGGAGCAGCGCATTCGACGCGTGCCGTTTCCATCAACATCAACATTGACGGACACAGACACGGACGGATCGTTTGGCTTCGCCAAAGTGTTCAAAATCGTCTTCCAAGTGTGACAGTCCACCATAGATTCCAACGGTACTGTCTCATCATCAAAAGGGATCACCACAGACCAGTTCACGATGTCGGGGGTGTGGTATAGGCCAGTACAAGTCGTAGCAGTACGGGGCTCACAATGGTGGAGAGTAAAATGGCAAAGGTCACACTGGCATAGACCGATTCGGAAATGAGTCCTTGATCCAATCCAAAGGCTGCCACGACAAAGGCAAATTCGGCTTCGCCAGCCATACTGCATCCCGTAATGAGACAATCCCGGACATGGGCCGCATTCCACTTGGTCTTCTTCTTTTCCGTGCTGCTGTCGTCATCACCGTCACCACCACCACCATCTTCTTCTTCGTTTGTCAGTACTGGTGTCAAGAGTGGCCCTACGGCAAGTTTCCCGACAAGGGACAGGGCCAAGAGACAGCCATATGCCAGTGTATTGGGTTGTTCCCACCACAAATTCACCGGAATCGCAAAGGCGATGGTAGCACCAAAAAATACTCGCATCAACCAGTCTGTCACAGTTTTCCAATAATGTGACAGTTCCAGAGCCGCCGTCGCATGCGTCGCTAAGCAAAGACCGGACAAGAAGGCGCCCAAAAAGTACGAGGCTTCGGTGTAATAAGTTGCGGGCAGCAAAATCACAAGCAACACGGTAGCGTAGTACAGAGGAAGAGATGAAGTAAACTCCTCGCTTGTTGATGCATTTCCTTCGGTTGCAGCTACGAGTTTGTTCCCAGAAGTGGATCTTTGATCCTGATCTGTCTCGCTCAACTCGTCCATGGGCTGGTCGTCCATCAAAGAAGATTGAGTGGACAAGGTCACGGGTAGTTGTCGACGAGTCGCGACCTCGCCATCTTCTACCCCCTGCGTTTCATCATCCGTTTGTACAGCCTGTCGTTCGTTCGTTTGTTGTTGTGTCCAAAGTACCGCCGACCCAGCCACGTTGGTGAATTGTGCGCTCCCATACTCCAAATTGGTCCAATACGCGAGGCATGACACGCATGGCAACAAAGACACCGACACCAAGCCACAAAATGGCACTGATAATTGGAATGATAATATCCGAAGGCTCCACACCACCACCACTGTCCGTATCATTATCACTGTTGGCTTGCGCCAAGGCCTGCAATTGACTCAGGACAACCAGCGCCAAGATATCATCCACAATGGCTACGGCCACCACCAATTGTCCCACAGGGGTTTGCAAGACTTGGCATTGCTCTAATACGGTCAAGGCAATTCCAGCACTTGTGGGACCAAAAGAACATCCAACCGCCAAGGCTCCTTGCCAATCACCCCGTTCTTCCAACACGACAAAATAGGCCAAGCAAAAACCAATGGCTGTGGGCAACAATGACCCAGTAATGGCCATAATGACACTGCGTACTCCGGTCCGTTGCAATAAGGGCAGATCCATTTGACAGCCTGCTTGGCACAACATGAGAACCAAGCCCAATTCACCAGCCACGCTCAACATGAGATGCGCCGAGGGCGTAATGAGCCAATCGGCACCAGCCGGTCCAAACACCAGACCGACCACAATTTGTCCCACCAACGGCGGAACAATTCGAAGACATTTCTGACACAATAAATCACCAAACACATAAAGGCAAACCAGGAAACAAAAGGTTCGATACAACAAGGCAAAGGCATCGTCGTTCGAGAGTTCGATTTCTGCTATGTCATCGGTCGTTGTGGAGTCGACAGTGTCGCTTGTCATACTGCCATTCCAGTTCTGGCTCTCTCTTCTTTCGAATATGTTTCGACTGAGCACTCAACTTATCATTTGTAACTTGTTTGGTATTGAGATATGAACCCACAGTTCCTCTTGCGTTCCTGAGGATGGACGGAAGCGGAAGCAAAGGCGGAAGCCATCATTGTCGATCGATTGTTCCATGACGTCATCACATCATATTTTCAAATTTTAAAACGTCTATGGTCTGAGGCCATGGGGTAGCCTCTAGCTAGCAGTACTCCTAATAATGACACTCTAGGTAGGTACTCCTAGGTACTCCTAGAGTGTATCTGTTCGAAACCAACAAGCGATTCACAACTGTCACATAGCAAGACATTCTACCAAGATGTTCCATGTTGATTGATATACTAAACAAATAAAGTGGTTTGCGATTGTTTCTCTATTTATGAATCATTTGAGTATTGGGAACTGGTAGTGTACGAGGAGCTTGTCATTGCTCGGGGTATGTGCATTCGCTGCATCGTTTCAAAGGCGTTCATTCCAGAATGTTCTTGACGATTTCATTGCTGATAGAGTCGTATACCTCTTCCCACGCTTCTCGTTGGGCTTGAGTTAGTTTCGTGCCCAAAAAGGTTTCCAATGAATGCACCAAGGCTTGGCCCATGTAGGGAAAGAAAGAGGGACTCACACCCATGGCCTTGTGTCGACGTCCAACTTGTTGCAAAATGTCTTGGATAAATTCGACATCAGGTCCAAGCATTTGAAAGACTGAATCAAACAAACCGGCAAAGGCAGTGGCATGGACACTGGCACGGGCTTTGCCAACTTCTTCGCCATCTTCATACCCAAACACTTTCTTGGCTCTGGGCTGAAGTTCAAACAGACTATAGATTGATAGTGACAATACAGGAAAACAAATGTGAGCAAGAATGCAAGCTAAAACAGAACTGGCGACGAGCTGCAGCAGAGTTGACACTTACCGTTCCAAGGCAACCATTCCAAACTCCGACTCAAAGTCTTTGGATCCAAAGCGGGCCATGTCCCAGGTCTCAAGCACGCAGGAGATTTGTTCGTATCCGATTTCTTTCATCATTTTGAGATTTGAGATGGAGATTTGTGGTGTTTTCGACTTTCGTGGTGTCTGATTTGTGACCCAAGGAATATGATCGCTGCCAGTTGTCGATGTATTCCGCAAGATGGCAGGGACAAGTCTTTGGTTCGGAGAAACACATCGTAGGGAGTAGGGACTGGTACGGAGTAGATAGTGGATGGTAGCTAGTAGCTAGGTCGTAGCTGGAAGTAGCTCCGATGTTTATTGTTGTTTTACGTTTTACGCTACTCGTACAAGTACCTCGTACTCGTATGTTTTAGCTGGTACTCGTAGTGGGTAGGGAAGAAGAAAAGTCGCACTATAATATATAAGTATCCATAGTCCATAAGTTTTATAAGTAGTAGTTTACTCGCCAGAAATTCCAGGAAAACTAGAAGCTAAAGGCTAAAGCCTTTCTCTCTTTCTCTTGTAGAAAGCGGAGTTATTGGTTATGATTTATGATAGATTTACAGCCAATTGGATATTGTAGGAGATAGGAGATTACGAGTACTCGTACTCGGTACTCGTTACTCGTACTTCTTTTGATGATACCATAATATACTGAATTATGAGCGATAATAGTTCTCAGTGTTACGTTGTGGTTGTGTTGCAAGTTGCCTGGGACGCTGGGATCATAAAACTACTCGTACCCTACTTCTACAAAAACTATGACCTAGACCTAGACCTAGTAGCTACTCCTTGGAGTACTCGGCACTCGGCCTCTACCCTCTACCCTCTACCCCATCTACATCTACCATATTATTTTAAGCTGGAGACTGGAGTGGGGCATTCTACCCTACCACGATTCTATTTGGTTGTATACACTGGCAACTGACAACTCCTTTTGATTGAGGGACCAATTTTGTTATTGAATGCGAACCTCTGAACCTCTCAGACTTACGACCAGTGCGATTTCCGATCCCGTTGTGTCGAAGTCCAATAAGCAATCCACACTTCTTCGTAGTCGTGAGTCATGAGGCAAGGAGGAGGCCAAAGTTCCGGAGCCCAAAGTGTCTCAACAAGCAAGAAAGAAGCACTTTCTAATGAATATTTCCGAACTCGGACTTGCTAGGCCGATCCTCGTTTCTCTGCAACGCTGTGCAACGCATAACATTGTTGGGACTTCGCCGCTTCCTTCGTCCTCCCCATGTTCACAGTTCTACCTTAGAAATTCTTTCTTTGCTTAGTAGTGGCCAAAGCCGTGATGGTCTAATACACACAAAGATTCCAAAAGCTGACAACCTCTCCATCTAGTTGTTACTGCTACTGTATTGAAAGTTTTCAAAAGAACCTGCAGTAGTCCACTATTCCACAAGTTTGTAGTATTGGATTCGGCCAGACATGTCTCCATCGGCGGACAACAATCCCGGTTTTTCTAGGTAGGCGCTGTTTTGCGTCAGAGTCCAGTTCAGGCCGTGTGCTCACCTATCGTTTCCATAGAGCTTGTCAGCCTGTCCGGCAAGCAATCTAAGGTATAGGGGTCAATCGAAGTTGAGACTCGCATTCCATTTTTAAGTTGTAATCCTTTCATATTGTAATCCGTCTTTCTCATCTGCTTCAGGTTCCCATATTTGCTTTGATGTTCTTCACCTTGTTCGGTGCAAAAGTACCCGGGGCCATCGACTTTCGGGGAGTACTACACGTACCTATAGTGGGCATAGTGATACTGTCGCATCCACTTGCAGTAGGTAGCGAGGTCGAGGATCGAGGAGACCCGGAGTGGATTTTTTGGCATCAATAGAACACGTACGCGACTCCCCGCAAAACTCCCCATCTCTCTCAACTAGAGGGATGATTTAGGCATTGTTACCAAGTAATTACCTAAACTCCAAGGAGTAAATCTTAGCGATGGAGCCGCGGAGGCTTGTTCCTACCCCCTAGCGGGGGTGGCTTATAGGGTGTAATTTCTCTGAGCCACCCCCATACCTATTTGCCAAAAATAACCTGTTTCCAGTCGGCCGGCATATCTCATTTCCTCCACCACGATAACAACACGGGCCATGGTGTTGCACAGGTTGTTGTGCACCTATTTGGACTCGTGAAACCTGTCTTCCTAGTCATAGACCTCAAACCAATAGTGTAGAATGCATCGGCATCACCAAAATTTAAAGGTTAAGGCTATTATGCATCAGACTCATAGGCGCCATGCCTCGTGGCACATGTACGGAAGTGCGACGTCTTGCCATTTCGAACGAAGCAACTCAAAGGGACTATTTGGCTCTTATCATGCATTGTTTGGACACATATTGGTACACAATACACATCACAGTAGGAGTTACACAGTGTATTGATAGCAAAACAGCAACTCTCATGTATTTTCACGCCATCATGGTCTCCTAGTGTGCCGTATTACAGCGTCACTGTATTGGTCATTTCCTAGAATGGCCCGCATGCACTGTGCCCCTCACAATGTACTGCCATGGTACGGATATGAAGCATGTGATGGTCGGATCGTGATGGGGTGGCCGTAGGAGGTCACCAGCAACGATAAAGTTTGATTGTCGTGTTGTTATCGCGGTGGAAGGAATGAGATATGCCGGCCGACTGGAGCCAGGAAAAAGGTATGGGGGTGGTTCACAGAAACTACAACCTCAAAACCACCCCCGCTAGGGGGTAGCTTGTTCCTTAGATTCCGCTTTCCGCAGTCCTCATTAATCAAAGAATCCATGAAGAGAGAAAAAGAAATGTACAATGGGTATTACTGCATCGTCAGCCAAAGAGCAACTGAAGTTTTATGACAATGGGGATGATGATTCTTCTTCGAGCGAGGAGATAGATACAAGCGAAGATGAGACGGTAGACTCGAAGGAAGATGAGACGGGAGATTCAAACTTGCTTTCGGTTGTGCCACGAAACGAAACTGGTCGCATCCAAACGTCCATGGCTCCTCTTTCTTTGAGACCTGGAGAGGACCGTTCAATGTCCTGGAGCTCCCCTCAAGTTGCGAAGCTTTCAACAAGCTTAATTCAGCCACAAAGACCACATTCCAGTCCAGAGCAGATTCCAAGTTCCAAACTAACGAAAATGACAGATTCTGGCGAAATGCATCTACAGTCAGTGTATGAGGAGACGACAGCGTTTCAGAAATGGACGCAAGAAGGGAAAACCAGTTTGAAAGATCAGTTTGGATTGTCTGGAAAACTGTACAATGCTTCAGTTGAAGAGATGGGAACGCTGATATCCCCTGGTACGACGAAAACAGCAGATCTCGTGTCACAATTTCAAGACAGGGAGATTCGCAAAATTGACAATCTGGTTGAATGGAAGGGTATTCATGTCGGTTGGTTCCTCACGGTGTTTTGTGAAACTCCCTTTGTGAAGCATTTAAGAAATTTCGGGTGTGAGCTCTGGTTCTTTCGCAAAGTATGTACAATTGAAATCATTTCGAGAACGTTCAACGCAATGACTGGCAAGGATCACGCCATCACTAAAACCGACATGGTGAATCCTTCAAAATCGATCGGTCCTTTGGTAAATCACATTGAATCAGTCATAAACGCATGGGGTCTCAATAGACAGGATTCGATTGTTTCCGAATCGGCTACCTTGTTCGTATCCTACACTGGAAATGACACTCTCCAGTTCCTTATCGAGTCATTGCGCTCTAGCACAGAGATTTCAATGGATGACTATTTTGGGATGGACATTTTCTGCGTGGATCAGTCGGCATGTATGGGCAAAGTTTCACAGGCCAACATTCCACGTTTCAGTCGCGCCATCTTGGACAAATTTCCGAATCAAGTCGCCAAGATGCAAAAGATTGTGATTGTGGGAAAATGGACCAATGTCATCCATATGCTCAGAAAGGATTGGATGATTTGGGATCTCTTTATCACCGCACGCAAAAATGTAAAACTCATTGTTTTGCTCGGCCAACACAAGGATTTACCAAACTACATCAAGACAGAGTTTGAGTTGCTGCAAAGAATACTTTCCTCGATCGATTCCAAAGACGCCATCAACGTTTCATACTACAAGAAAGAAGCGCATCAAGATAATTGGGTTAATGAGGCCCTTCAAACACGTATAGAACAAGTGGGCTTTGAGACGATCAATAAAGCGGTTTCAAGCAAAATGCGTGAATGGGTGATTCAAAATGGACGAGAATACTTGGACCATCATGTACGGAAACATGAATCGTCATGCGGCATCACCTCGGACGACTGCAGGTTTCTCAAGAACTTTGCCAAGCTCTTGTTGGATCATGGTGATTCAAAACAGGCTGAATCGTACTTTGAGGAGGCCTGGGAGGGACAACGAAGACTTTTGAAACGGCACTCTCCTCCAAAGCATCCATTCATGGAGGAAGCCTGCCCCCAAACAACTCCAAGAGAATTTCAAAAGTGGTTGGAAGAATCCTCCGATGGGGATACAACTCTGGAGCAACAAGTACAGCTGGCCAAAGACCTGTATGATATCTCAATGGGATCTGAGACTGGTCACGTGAAGGATGTGACTCATACTGATGATATCGTCGAAGATCTCCGGAAAAGTCCGATTCCTGGTTATGAGAAACCATTGGACCCTTCTTTCCTCTCCTGGAAAGGTATTCGGCGTGACTGGTTGTTAAACACATTCTTTGGATCACCATACATGCGTCAATTGATAGAGTACGGCTGTGAACTATGGTTTGTTCGCAAAGTTTGCATTCCTGAGTTGATTCGACGATCTAGTATCCAGGGAATGGAATGTAGTTCGGAATTCCAAAGGGGGGCTGTTTACGGGGCCCTTATCGAACAAATTAGGGCCGTCGTGGACACATTGAACCTCGATTTTGATGACGACGATGAGAAGCGACCAACCATAGGTGGGAAGCCCACAACCTTTATTTCCTACACTGGGAGTTGCACATTGGCACAATTCATTGATGGTCTCCATGACTTACCACACGTCCAAGATGATGACTATGTGTGGATTGATTTTCTTTGCATGGATCAGTTTGCATGGACTGGTCGAGGCTCAGCTGAGGAGTTGGATGGGTTCCGAGAAATTTTCACCCGTGAGTTACGGGTACATTTGCCAAGCTTCACACGGACAGCTCTAGTTCTACCAAGGTGGCAGAGTCTGATGAATGCACGTCAAAGAATTTGGGTCATTTGGGAACTTTTTTGTTCTGGAGATGATTCGAATTCACAATTCGACATTGTGCTGGTTGAGAGCGATCCAAAGTATACTTCACACTTGATTACTGCCGAGTTTGATGTTGTCCAACAGCTGCTATCGTCGATCGATGCTGAGAAAGCAGTCCTGAGGGGAGATGGTATACATGCAAGGAACAAAACTGCTGTTGAGTGTATCAAGGATATTGGATATGATTGGGTCACCAGAGTAGTAGTCACGATGGTTCGTGAGTGGATCATCAAGGCTTCACAAAGCCAGCTGAGGGAGATCAGAAGAAGAGGAACAAGGCTTGACTTGATGCTCCTCAATAATCTGGGGTTGCTGCTCGAATACCATGGGAGGATGGAGGAAGCTCAAAAGTTGTTTCTTGAGGCTTGGACGGGACAGAAACCATCAACTTTGGACGAGGATACTTCTCCAACCAATGATGACGATCAAGAAAACAGAACACGCCTTCATGTTGCATGTCGGGATTCAAGCACAAACTACTCTTTGCTTGAAGATTTAGTCCGGAATTCGCCGTGGATGCTACGACGCAGTACAACGGATGGGTCAACGCCCTTGCATGTGCTATGCCGCAACGGGCCCGATTTTGCTGCTGTCAAGATCCTGGTAAAAGGCTGGGAACCTGCTGTTGGAGTAGCCAACCAATATGGCTGGTTGCCCATACACTGTGCTTTTGCACATGGTGCATCTACTCAGGTTTTGAAGTATCTGATTGAACAGAGCAAGTCATCGTTGAGCAAGACAACTTACACATACAACGAAACAGTTCTCCATTTGGCTTGCGGAAAAGCCCCTCAGGTCAGTGTGGGCAGCGCCATGAACAGCTCTTTCTATGAGGCAGTTCTATTCCTGTTTGAAAGTGAACCAGAGATTGCGAAGAACCTTGCTGAAGCAAAAAATTGGGAAGGCGAAATACCCTGCCACGTGGCATGTCGGGCGGCATCTTGGGATCTTGTCAACCTCTTCATAGAAAAAGTTCCCTCTCTCGGAGATGTAAGGGACAGAGAAGATAGAACCCCGAGTGAAATACTTCGTACTTTGGAGGAACACAAGAAAAGAGGTCTGGAAGGTGAACTCGACAACGAAGGTCGCCAAAAGCGGCGTATGACGAGTCATGCCGAATCTCAAACAGTCGATTTGCGTGCACTAGGGCTTGTTGATATCGGACAGGGCGAAAGCAAGGAAGTTTCCCATTCTCTCCTGGATCCTGCAATGGAGAAACTGAAAATGACAGGTTGCACTGTTGCCGTCACAGCCGAGTCTACACTCGATGCCGCAAAGACTGCACGGGACCTCGCCAGGTATTGGAAATCAAGATCTAAACATCGTTATGTGCTGTGTTTGAATGTGGTGGATGATAAATTGATCCATGCTGATTGTGAGAAAGCTGTTACGAGGCTATCGGAGGTTTTGTGTCGATCGAGCAGATTCAATGTGGCTTCAAAGGGACGGACCAATCATGATAGACTCCTGGAGATACTTACATCTCTTTCTTCACCTTTGGAGTGGCTGGTCCTTTTTGAGAACTGCAATGGGAATGTGGCTGCTAAAGAATGGTTCTTTCGGGAAAGTTCCAACTGGTGGAATTCCCCGGCGCGCTTCCTTTTTGCGGCGTCTCAGCGCGGTCTTCAGAATCTTCAGGAAGACTTGGGAAACATATCTGTTGTTGAATCGAAGGAGACGTAGATCGCGGACTTTCCTCACATCTTTATTGCACTTTCGTCGAATCTCGGAGTACTTGGCGGTCACAAAAACCTTCATCCAGTCACACTGATATTCATCAGGTAAGAACAGATTTCTCTCTGAGAATGGATTGTGTCATGAATCGCTATTTGGAGTATTGACAATTGTCAAAGACAAGTCTATTCGAAATAAAGAGAAGTCAGAAGATCATTTTTTGACGTAAAAAGGATGATCGCCCAATACACTGTTCTGGGACTGATGAAACCTGTTATTGAGGATTCTGATCACAAACTTTCTCCACTGACGCATTTGATTTTTCTGTTATTCAGGGGCTTCGGAAGATGCCATGTCAGGTTGACTCAACGAAGAAGGGTCAGGAACCGACGCTGCTCCAAGACTGGTCTCTGTAGCTGATGGTTTGAGAGGCTCCAAGTGGAGATAATGTTGTTTGATATAGTTGCAAATGGAAGGATGCTTGCAATTTTCGTAGTCTTCGTGGGCTGTTACCAACAGAATTTCCGCAATCGATTTGCACTCTTCCCATCCTTTTGGCAAAAATTCGTCACAAAAGGTATCCGGGGCACGTACGTTCGTAAAACACAATCACGCATGAAGCCACCTCTGGTGGTACGTCAAACAAAGAACGAAGGAGCTCAGAAGCTTCAAACTGAACGGGATTTTTTGGTGTTGCGTTTATTTTTTTGTGCTTCTTGGCAGCGGGCGGATCTTGCCTGCAGTACCGGTCACAGACCAGTTTCGCTGATGGGTAGACATTCCGAAGATTGCTTGCGTCCAACCAGAGAACAAAGCGTTGTGGCACTTTGTTTCGGTGGATTTTTCTTTTTTTTCCACTTCCTGGCTAGCTCCAGTGCAAACGTGAAGGCAACAACAATAGCGCTATGTGCGTTGATGCCTGTCCCTGGTATGACAAGAGGTACAAGTGACACGATAGTACTCCCATTTTGACGAAAACTTTCCCACGTTTGCATGATATAGTTACTCAATTTGTTGGCCTTCTCTGCCTGAGGTCGACATAGACCCAACTTGTTGTCCGATGGAAACTGGGGATGACCTGGCTTATCATGAGGAAGCATACATTTAAATCTTTCTGCAAAAAACAATTCCCTCTTTTGGTTTTTTTAATGGTCCGGAACCAATTGTCTAGGGCTGTTCCCATGGCTTTTGGTAGCTTTCGCAGACTTCGGAACCAATACTTCTTCCACTCTTCATTCGGGTTTTCTTCCGTTGAACCCTGAAGGGCGGTCTTCTTGTGACATAGCCCCCATACCTTGCAACAAAACAATTCCATGATTTCATCATTGACTGATAACGGCGGTGCCTCAAACTCTTTCTTTTTCTTGTCACGAAGTTTTTCATGCATGTCCTTCGCCGCAAACTCTTCCTTTATCTTGTCACGAAGTTTTTCATCCATGTCCTTTGCCACTGATTCGGCATAAGTCTGAGCTGTAAATGTGCGTCGAAGTTTTCGATCCATGTCCTTTGCCACTGATTTGGCATAATTGTTTGCTGTAAATGTGCGTCCCACTTCCCATCTCTGTACGGCGCATGCCTCGAACTCATCAGTCTCCAAGGGAGGGTTTGCTTTGAAGCCACCGAATGCGTGAGCATCGTTTGGGAACATTGTTTTTATGTGACCACCAAGGGCATACGTTGGTGTCGTAATGGGAAAGGGGGTAAGTGTTTGACCGTTTGCTTCTGCAGCCAGAATCTTTTCCACGTCTTCCCTCCGGGCCTCAATCTCTTTCACTAATTCGTCTCCTTGGTTTGTGATTTCATTTCGTGACTTTGGAAGCCTTTTCTTCAAATACTTCGCAAGACGTTTAGCAACCTCGTTCCATTTCTTATAAGCCATATGCTGAATATCACTCCCAGTTCCTTTTGATTTTTCAAACGCTTTTTGGAAGCATGTGAGTGCCGTGTACCGGTCGACCTTCAAGCCAACTGCTTTTGCACTTTTGGCACTGGCAAAGCATTGCCCCCATGTGTACCATTCTAGGGCCGACAACTTTCTCTTGCGTTTGGTGGGAGAGCTGTCACCCGGTAGAGTATTTCCATGTCCAACCCTGTCGCTTGCAGTAGGACCAGTATTAGCCGGTGGAATATTCTGATTTGGAGCCCCGTTGCTTGCAGTGGGAGGAGCAACATCACCCAGTGGAGTATTTCCATGTCCAACCCCGTCGCTTGCGGTGGAAGCACTGACACCCGGTGGGATGGTTGTGGTGGGAGCCATATCATCCGTGGGAATGTTTTCATCTAGAAACTCGTCCAGTACAAAGTTATTCGAAGGACCACGCGTATAAACGGAGGGCGACTCGCCGAGTGTGGCCGACAAGATTCTATTGTCACCATTGCTTTCCGTGGGGGTAGTATCATACAGTGCTTGAACCTCGTCTATCGAGGGGGCATATGGATCACCCAGACTGTTGAAAAAGTTGCGACCAGCCATGGCCATGCATATCTTGAGATATACTTGATTCGCCGCTCGATCGATTCCAAATTCGTCGTGGATGCCTTGTTGGAAATCGTGAGAAGATTGAGAGTGTCTCCCTTGTGTATCTCAACCAAATTATTCAAGATCTTGAGAAACGTCTTACAATGATCCCTTGGTTTCCATGTTCTCTCTGAACCTTCATTCTTGCGTGGATCTTTCAGAGACCCCCGAAAAATCAAAGAGAATCCCTTTTCGAATATCTACTCCCAGCGTCCATATTTGTACATGACAATAGGGAGTGAGTGATTTTCCTTGTCATTATCAATGAGCAGTTATCAGCGACTCTTTTTAACCTCCTGGGAGTTCTCTCGGTGCTTGGGTGTCCCAGGAGAACTCCCAGGAGGTTAAAAAGAGTCGCTGATAACTGCTCATTGATAATGACAAGGAAAATCACTCACTCCCTATTGTCATGTACAAATATGGACGCTGGGAGTAGATATTCGGAAAGGGATTCTCTTTGATTTTTCGGGGGTCTCTGAAAGATCTTCTCTCGGTGCTTGGGTGTCATATAATTTCGTGGAGAGACGAAATTGAAAGGCGTAGTGTCTCGTGTTATCTGTCCGATAGTTTCTGGTTTCTCGTATATTACCGCGTTAATTTTTGCCAGAAAGTAACCTGAAAGTACCCTTGTCATTGGTGAGCGAACCACGTCGACCATGGCGGAACCCTCCCGTTCGGTCCATGACTCTCCAATGGCCGAAGAACAACGAAACCCCAACAATAATGCCACTACAAATAACAACAATAATAATAACAACAACAATCACGATGCAAGCGACGATGCTACAGCCGTTACAGCTGTTTATCACCCAATCCCCTACGAAGGCGAAGAAAAGGAGTACACAATCAAGTTCGTGTTCAGTCCAGATGACGATAAAAACAAGAGTATCGCCTTGCTCCATTACGATATTTTGTATTCGATTTCTCAAGTGTTCCCAGAAGTTAAGATTTATGACAACAGAGGTACAAAACTTAACAAGAAAAAGCTTGAATACTTCAAGGCAGTCTCTGCATATCTACGTCATTTCGACCTACATTATTCCAAGGGCAATGAAAAGAAGGGTCGGAAACCAATGTACATCGTGATTCACCGCTTTCTTTCCAAAATCTCTTTAAGTGAAATACGCCGCCATGATTCTGTCTACGAAAAGTTGCGCCTTGGCAAAGCGAAGATGACCCAACATCTATGGAACGAAAACGAAACCAGAATTTCAAACTTAGTTTTTTTGTCGGATACGATCCGAGTAATATTCCTTCCGACGAAATGGTTGAATCGGTTATTCTCGAGATTATTGCGAAAACGAATAAAGCGCGCAAGAAAATTCCGAAATTCAAGTGCAATTACTTGTCACCATTCTTCAAGCACGGAGTTGATGAATACAAGACAAAGGCGTTCGATCTACAGTGTCGTCAACACGACGCCAAAGACCTGCTTGAACTGCTCCAACAGACTTATGTAGAAGACCCCAAGTTCATATTCCACAAGTTCCGCCATACTAACAAGCACGTATACAGCTCTTCCATGATCGACCATAACACATATCTTGGCGAGAGCAGGATTGTACCAGTGTCAGGGGTGCATCCCAGTATTATGTGGACTCTCAAAGATCGGATCGCTCGAGATTTCGAAGGTGTCATCAGGATCACTGGCCACAAAGATACAGACCGTCTTGGCCGCCACAACATTCACACCACGGAAGAACATTTCGATGCGCTCAAAGGAGCTCTTCGTATGAGTTTGACCTCAATGGTTCAACAAGAACAACGCATACACAACCTCACAAACCTCAAGGAGTACGATGATCCACCAAAGCTAGCGTTTCGACACGAGAGTTACGGTCAACAAGGAACTGGCGAGAACGACGATGCATCAACAGATCACGGCGGATCTATGCAACATACGTCTCGGCTCTTAACTCTTTGTATTCTGCTCGAGAAGATGACCCTCAAAACGAAACAAATGCTACTTATTCCCGTCCTCCTAAAATGATTGGCCCGACAGCACAAGTATGGAAAACAATGGCACCGGTTCAAACAGTAGTCGCATCCTCCATGACAGAGACTAGCACCAGTCAAGTCACCAACGAAGAGTATGAACGTATGAAAAACGAAAGCACAGAACTAAAATCCGAACTGAAAGAATTGAAAGATGCATTCAAGTCGTTCGTGTCGAAACAAGAAGAGGAGAGCGAGTCGCAACAAGAAAAGATGATGAAAGCCATGATGAAAGCCATGCAGCAACAAATGTCGGTGATGATGTCTCAAAATTACCCGATGCCCCCACCAAATTACGTCCATCCGCATCAGCAACAACCTCCCTTTGGAATGAGCCCGATTAGTCCTCAACAGCTCCAACAACTACCGCACAACCTCTTCCCAGCTCACCAAACAACACCTATGCCTCCCCAACAAATCCCACCGAACCAGATGCCACTCCCACAAACTCCTACACACCATCAAGCACAACCACCGATCAACCATCAGAACCAATACCCAAACAATTATCAATACCAATATCCAGAACAAGCAAACCCAACAGAACAGAGTCAACAAGGCGCCATCAGGAAGCGTAAAGAACACGACTCAGAACAACCGGCCACACCGCTAAACGATGTGAGCATGGCCCAAGCAAACTCCTCCTTGCACGCGGACGAGTCCTTGGCCGACTCAAGTACGCAATCATGAGTGAGACCAATCTGGATAGCGCTGTAAATTTAACCAACAATATATCTACAACTTTACCACAACATCCTTTTGTACAACTACTATCCATACATCCTTTCACTACAAGAATTACCGATCAGGAATCAGAGAACAACGGCGACGCCTCGAGCAATGCCGAAAACACCATAACAACCGATCAGGAATCTGAGAACAACGGCAACGCCTCGAGCAATGCCGCCACAAACAATACAGCCGAACAGGTTATCGAAAACAACGACAGCGCCCCGAGCGCAGTCGCAGCCGACTATACATCCACATCACCCACAACAACTCAACAACATCAGACTACTATTCCAGGCACCCCAAACAACGATGACGCCACGAGTGTCAACGGTGACGACTACCCAAGAAACGACATCGAATTTCCTGACGCCGCAGAGAACAGCAACATCCAAGGAAACGAAATCCAATATAAAACAGATGAGTTCATCGGACCGGAAACAGACGATATAAAACCACAAAATACCTTCAGAGTCTTTGGTTGCAATCCTAATGGATTCAAGACTTTGCTACACAGCGGAGGTACTTTCGCGGAATACTGTGAAGAATTGAGTCGACTAGACGCCGACACATGGTGTTTCTATGAGACAAATCTTGATACAACTCAGTCCCAAGTTCGAAATGCACTCCATACAACAATACAGCAACATACAGAGCACTCAAGAATGTGTTTCGGGAGTACCAATATTACATCCCCACGTAATACTCCATATAAACCAGGCGGGACCTTGATAGCGTCACAAGGCAAGTCCACTGGAAGAATCACAACTCAGGGCACTGACAGCATGGGCCGGTGGTCCTACCAAGTCTTTTCATGCCGCGGAAACAAGACACTTACAATTATCTCAGCCTACCAAGTATGTCGTCAATCCTTACTGACTGCGGGAGAAGAAGACAACAACAGAGTTCGATCATTTACAGCGTCGGCGCAACAACTGTCTATGCTACGTCAAGCAAATAGAGGAGCAAACCCAAGGGAAGCATTTATCTCGGATTTGACTGACTTCATCAGACAATGCAGAGCTCGCAACTCTGAAATTTTGCTGGTAGGAGATTTCAACGAAGCCTTGTCAGACACAAACGACGGCATGACAAAACTTTGTTCTGAACTTCAATTGCATGACTTGATGGGAGAACAACTCGGCTCCACTTCCTTTGCAACATTCGTAAACGGTCGTGAACGTATCGATTACGCTCTCTGCACACCGCACGTTTCCACCGCAGTCACAAAAGCTTGCTATGAACCCTTCAAACATCCAGACATACCAAACGACCACCGGAATATGGTCATTGACTTCAATATCGAGCGTCTATTCGGGAATAGTACCCAACAACTTGGTCCGATTGCCAGCCGAGAATTCACGAGCAAAGACAGTAGCTCGAACAGAGTTTATATCGAACAGAAGCACAAGTTCTGCGTACAACACAACTTCGCTCGCAGACTCGACTCTCTCAAGGAAAATTGGAACCCACGATTGGCCGAAAGACTGGACAGAGACTTCCAGAGAGCTGGAGAACACGCAAGTCGCAAGTGCGCTAAAAAACCACGCAGTATTCCTTTCGTCAAACAGCTGGCTAGCTTGAGAACTCGCAAAAACCTGCTTCTCAAACTGATTTCTGCTGCAAAATGGAACAAGTCATTCGACTCTGGAATTTTATACACAACACGAAACCAGTCAGTTGTAAACGTCCCAACAACATTAGAAGCATGCCAACAAGAATGTCGGATCGTCCAACGCCAAATCCGGGAAATGACTAAAGACGCAGTTCATCGCCGGCACAACGCATTACAAGCAGAGCTTAACCAAGCCATTGCCTCTGGTAACAAACAACAATCAAAAGCGCTTAAACACCGAATGGCTGCAGAGCGTACCAAAGCCATGTATGCGAAATTGAGGCAATGTAGAGGCAATTTGAAGACCAGAATTACTCGACTAGATGTCCCAACTGATCCCACTACGACAGATTACACAGGGTGCACGGAATGGCTGACAATTGATACTCCTGAAGAAATCGAGGATAGATTGTTGACAAGAAACAGACGACACTTTGGACAAGCCCATAACACCTTCCCCACGGAGCCACCCTTCTCCGAATGGTGTAACTGGGGAGCCTCAACACACACAGCTGAGCTCATACTTGAAGGCGACTGGCAAAGCGAAGAACTTGACGAAATGCAACAGTCGCTTATAGATCACATGAAGGCACGAGTGACTCTCGACGCGATTCCAGCTCCGATCACCAAAAAAGAGTGGATGAGCAAAATCAAAATATGGCCCGAATCAACAACTACCTCTCCATCCGGTTTCCATTTAGGGCACAGCAAAGCACTAGTTGCCCCTCATGATCTTGATACGACAACCGAAGAAGGACAAGAAGTAGAAGCAAAACGAGAAGCTCTGATCGAATGGCAAGTCGGCCTTATAAACTGTGCTCTCGTCAACAACTACTCCTACGAAAGATGGAAGCACATCGTCAATGTGATGATCCTAAAAGAGCCCAACAATCTACGTATTCACCGTCTTCGTGTCATTCATCTCTACGAACAAGATTACAACCTTGTCCTAGCGATCAAATGGAGGCAACTCATCCAATTAGGCACCAATCAACGGACACTGCACCCAATGCAATTTGGAGGAGTTCCAGGCCGTGATGCCGTCATCCCAACACTATGCGAAGAACTACAATACGAAATTTCACGGGCTAGCAAACGCCCATTGGTTCATCTTGACTACGACGCGACAGCGTGTTATGACCGCATTGTTCTTTCCTTCGGTAGTCTCGCTTCTAGAAGCTTCGGCCAACATCGCTCTATTGTGTTTGTCAACGCTAAAACACTAGAGGAAGCGAAATATTATCTCAAAACCCAACTTGGCGTATCAGAACGCCACTACCAGCACTGTCAACTTTTTCCAATCTACGGTCCGGGCAAGGAGCAGGAAACTCTCCAGCTATTTGGTGTGTCATCTCGACAATTCTCTTCGACACCTACGACGAAAAAGCTAACGGCAGCGTCTTTCATAGCCCCGATGGTTCTGTATCAACTGCAATCCACATGATCGGATTCGTAGACGACACCAGTGGAAGCGTGAACGATTTTCTTCGAGACAGTCAAGCACCACCTGAGCACTATATCGAGAAAGCTCAAAGCGACGCTCAGCGATGGAACGACCTACTTAGCCTATCCGGCGGTGCTCTCAATGTCGAAAAATGTTCTTATCATTTTCTCTATTATACATTCAAGGTCGACGGACTTGCAACACTACAACCCGACTCCTTCGGACCACGGATTACCATCAAGTTTCACGACTCTGATCAGGCTACTCCCATCAAACAACTTTCTTCGTATCGCAGCCACAAAACATTGGGCGTGCAAAAATCTCCTTTCTGTACGGATAAAGGTCTGTTCCTTGCCCTTGCCAAGAAGAATCAAAAACATGCTTCAGTTATGGCTACTAGTCCGTTTTCGAGAACCGACGCTTGGGCTTACTATCATGCAATTTACTTACCGAGCATATGCTACCCACTTCCTTCTTCCACTCTGTCCGATGCACATTGTAATGCTTTGCAAGTGCAATTCAAAAAAGCCTTCTTACCCAAATACGGATTCAATCGACATATGCCAAATGCCGTTGTCTACGGACCTAGTGATCTTGGAGGCCTTGGATTTCGTACTCTCTCTGTTGAAAGGGGAATCTCCCAGACCTATCTTCTACTGGCATGTCTTCGCTCTCCTGGCGTCCCTGCCAAGTTAGCCAATATCGCCATCTCTTGGGCACAGTTTCTTGCTGGTACTAGCGTGTCTGTTTTCGAGGACGTCTCAACTCCGATACCATATCTTGCACCGATGAAATGGATCCCCCAAGTACGACAGTTCCTTCACTCAACAAACTGCCACATCGAACTCGAAGCTACGTTCCTCCCCAAACTTCAACGAGAGAATGACCGATTCCTGATGGATCTTGTACTCGAGTCACTGACTCTTACCCCGTTGGAACTCCAGATGCTGAACGCTTGTCGCATGTACCTGGGTGTCACCTTACTCAGTGATATAGTTACTCCTGATGGCAAGAAACTGTCGCTATTCACCACAGAATATTGTCACGATAACTTTTCAACCCATCACGGCTTGATTCCGTATCAAACAAAGCCCAGCTCTCGAGCGTGGAATCAATGGCACAAATTGCTAGAACTCCTTCGACAACCAAGCACTCAATTTCTCCTAGCGACTCCCCTTGGTCGATGGCTCGTTCCAGGCCATGAAACATACCGCCATTGGAAATACTTGGTCGACTGCCCCAGCTGTACACTTTACGTCTCCGAACAGGAAGGGTACCGCCATTACTGGTATCAACACCCGCTATTTCTTCCTACGTCTCAGATGTCGCCGAAACCTCCCCCCACTGCTGTTCCCGCTCATGTGACTCAAAACGGCCCCGGATTCTTCTTGTCACCATGCCGCCCACAGCAACTGCCTTCCACACCATCTTCTCCGAACTCATTTCTTGAGTACACAGCTAGTCTTGCCAGATGGGACCAACAGCTTCTCTCCCAACTTGACTTCCTTTGTCCGACTGCTGCGATACATCATGTTTTCCAAACAACAAACCGACTTCTCTTCTGTAGTGACGGCTCAGCTGCTCTTTTCACCGGCAAGTTTGGCTCCATCTGCAGCACTCCTCATGGTCAACGCCTGTTCCATCTTCGCGGTCCGGCTCCCGGGTACAGAACCTCGTCTTTTCGCTCTGAGAGTTATGGTATGCTTGCGATTCTACGAAGCATTTTTCACATCACCAAGTTTCTCGGTCTCCACCTCCAGTCCCAACTTCTTCTCTATACAGACTCGAAAAGTCTAATTCAAACTGTCAAGAAACGTCTCGAATGGGCATACGACTTCCCATACTCGACTATGGAAGCAGATTGGGATATCCAACAATCCATCACGTACACTCTCCGCCAATTTCCTGTGATTCCACAGTTTTTTCATGTACGTGGACACCAAGACAGAACCAGATCTTATGTTACACTCCCACTCCCAGCCCAACTTAATGTCGATGCAGACCGTCTTGCTGAAGATTACGAGTACCCAGCTTCAATCTCATCCACACATGCTCCTCTCATTTCAGGCAGCCAAGCCATGCTCCACACACCACTCGGTACTGTTCACTCCAACTACCGCGGTACCCTACGGTATCTTGCTACATGGACCACTCTTCGGGATTACCTTACCAACAAGTACGACTGGCCTCTCTCGGTGTATGACTCAATCGATTGGCCTGCCCATGGCCGCGTCATCAAAGCCTCTTTCGCCCGGCGCCATTTTCTGATAAAATTCATCCATGACTGGCTCCCCCTTGGATACCTACGCTCACGTTATGCAGTGTTTTACTCGGAAACGTGTCCTCTTTGCACTCCACCTGTTGTTGAGACTCGAACGCACTTTCTACGCTGTCCTCACCGTCAATGGAAAGGCTCTATGGTTACCGGACTACAACAATTTTGGCGACATCAGCACCTTGATCCTAACTTGTCCTTGATTCTGACCGAAATGATCCATTCTTGGCTTGCAAATCTTCCACCTGTGTTCCCTACTTTTCCCGATCTTTATCGCACCCTTATCACCAACCAACGACTTGTTGGCTTTGAGCAACTTTTCCTCGGACGCTTCTCGCGGTTGTGGAGTCGATTTCAAGATTCATATCTTTCTCAACGGAACCTTGCTACACGCTCGATCTCTGGCTCACACTTTGTCACAGGCTCCATAAAAATCATGTGGAAACATATTCACACTCTTTGGATAACTCGGAACCAAGACGTCCATGGCAATACACCACCTACTATTGAAGCAGCTGCTTACGCTCAAGCTCAACGCGAAGTCTGTGCTCTTTATGATCTACAACATCAAGTTCCCGTGGCTTATCGTGATATTTTCTACTCTTCTACCGATGCCCACTTCGAAGCGGAAACTTCCTCGTTTCTGCTTCGCTCCTGGATTAACACCTGGCGTCCTGTTATCAGCAGGACCGTTTCACTCTCCTAACCGACCTCTCCACGTTTCTCCCCCCTGTCATACCTTGCCCCGTCCTTTAGTCCTCGCTTCACATTTTGTGTGGAGCCAGGCGCGTCGGTCGACGCTACCCTAGCGGGTGCGCGCGGCAGCGTTAAAATAGATTGTACCTTTTTTTCTCGGTGCTTGGGTGTCCAGGGTTCGAGTCCGCTGTGATTAGGTGGTTGGGAGGGCTAGATGTGGGGCCCGGAAAAACGGTTCGTCTATGTGGCCCCTTGTCACACAAGCGGGCTGTCCCCCCGCTCCATGATTCCGAGTGTCATGGCGCCAGGGCAGTCGGTCGACTTAACCCCAGGCGGTAGAGTGGGTGAGCGCGGCAGCTGGAAGAATAGATTCAAACCTTTTTTGAAAGGAGCCTTAGTGACGTTCTTATTACTCCATAGCGGTGGATCATGGAGAGTTCATCATCGAGTCTTGAGTCTTTTGTGACGAGACTGTTCCACTTTCAACTACACCCTCTGAATCACGTATGAATAGAGCACTTGGGAGTATTTGATGATTTGTTCGAGCTTCCGTATCCCGATCGTGCGAAATCTGTAATCAATACCATATAGATTGTACGACAGTCTGCTGCCCAAAGAAGACACGGTCGATAGGATCCCATCCTATCATTCATTTTCCATATGGATTGAGAAGTTTGGCTGTGGAATTGAGGATTTGCCATTGTTTGTCCAAGCAAACTACGTTCTTCTGATTCCCTGGTTGGTTGGTTGGTTGTCATTCTTTCTGCTAGTGGCGTCCCGAAACAATGGTGGATCCACGACGACGAGGACTCTCCGTGTTGTCTCGTTCTCATGGAGTGTCTCCGTTTGGGAATCGCCGTCGTCCAAGGAGTAGTTGCTGGGTGTGGCCGGTAGTGGGCATCCTGGCAGTATTGTTCCTGTTGTTGCTGCATCCAGCAAACGCAGTCTTGACACGACAAGAATGTTTGCTGGTGGGCGGTGTCATTGTGGGAGACATTGGCAATGGGGCAACCCGACGACCGGGCTATGTCTGTGCCTCCAATGGACAACCGCCCTTGGATGTCATTCGTCCCGCACCGGGGGAACCCATTGCCACGGAAGGAGAAGTCTGTTGCGGTGGTGCTGCAGATCATGAGAATTCGGCCATGCGCATGTTCCTATTTGGCACGACGAGGTGGTCCGTGGGGATGACCCTCCTTCTTCTTCTTGTGGGGACTGTCGCAGTCTCGATCCTGCTTGTAAGTAGTACCTAGAGAGGTAGGTTGTTGGTGCCTGGCATGGACCACACGCATCCATCATCATCCTGATCCTGCCAAAACTTGTGTGGATCTCAAACGGTGTCGTCTTTGGGGCAAATGCTTTTTTATGTATGGGTGCGACACATTTCTATTTCTCACAGTATCGGAAATGGCACACAGTAGTGACCCGAACAAGATGGCGTCCTACCAGGAGGTGAACTCTCAATGGGATTGTAGTGTCGCAGAGAGTTTTGCGCAACGAAATAGACATAGAAAAAGCTTACTCTGTACTTAGAGGAGTTTTACGGATATCTCTATACCTATTTCCTATTTCAGAGTTTTGAGAGCGCGCCAAGAAGAAGCAAGTTCCTAGAGCCATGAACATACAAACCCAGCACGTTTCTTGCTCCATCCTTCCTATCGTGTCTGTCTACTGCAGTGTTTGTTTCCACAGCCGTCGTCGTCTTAGATGACATCGGAGGAATGCGGTCGTGGTCGGGCCCCACCACCACCCGTGGTGGTGGTGGTGGGTGGATCCAACCATGCGGGATGGGGATAGTCCAAAACATTGGGGACCGTGGTGGGAGACGGCGGCGAGGGTGGAAAGACGGGCGTGGATTTATGATGATGGTTCGTCGTGGGTCCAGCCAAGGCCCGTTGAAGCAACTCGGTCGAGACGGCATGATCGGGTTGACAGGCCAATGCTTGATGATAATAGTCGACGGCCCGATCCGTCTCGTCGAGGCACTGACAGACCAAGGCAAAGGCGGCATAACCCGAGGCTTGGTGCGGACACAGGGCAATGCACCGATCATAACAGACCAAGGCGGCCTCGTAGCGACGCAATTTTCGCAAGGCGTGACCCAAATTAAAGACGGTCGCTTCCCAATAGGGATCCATACACAATTCGACCAATTCGTTCAAACTCGAAACGGCACGAGGAGAATGACTTCGACGACGAGGTTGGTTCTGTTGTACTTTGGTTTGGCATGGTTCACGATGGTATTCGTCCAGGACCGGGTCGTAGTCGTCACCCTCTTCGTCGTCCACCACGACGACCAAACTCAATACTTTTTCAAAGCATTCCGAGGCTGGTTCGTACTGACCCTTGAGAAGGGCCAAGACCCCCAATTCGTGCCATCCCAATGGATCTCCGGCACTGGTTTGGACGGCCGTGGTAATAAAGGTCTGCGCCAAACTGTAATGATTGGTCCGCGTATATTCCATGCCCATGTACAAGAGACTGAGATATTCGCCGGGACTGAGTCGTTGGGCGGCGCGAAAACTGGCCAAGGCTTGATCGGATTCATCGCAGGCGGCAAAGGCACAACCAAAGGCAATCCAGGCCGGGGTACAATGCGGATCCAAGCGGGTGGCCCGACAATAATGTCGTTGCGCAATGTGAGGACGACCACAGGCACTGTAATAGGCACCAACGGCAAACCAGGAGGCGGCTTGTTGTGGTTGCGCTTCGACCCAGGTATGGGCCACTTGAAACAAGGTGCGTTTGTGACCGGCCAACAAGAGAGCGGCCACATAGACAAAGGCGACAGTCCGACTGGCACCACTGCTGCTCATACTCGTCCCACTCGCCGAGTCGCTTCCGGGTTGCAACATGGTGGGATCCAATTGGGCCAATTCGTGACAATACTGCAAGACACGTTTCCATTGATAGCGACGATAGGCGCGTTGGGCGGCCATGGCCAATACTTGAGGTGCCTTTTGCAACTGGTACACGGTTTGCAAATCGTCAAAGGCTTGGTCCACTTGAACTTGCAGCAACTGTTGGTGGTGTTGTGGATCCGTATCGTCGGCCGTTTCGGGTGCCGAGGGAGACGCAAACAAGGCATTCGAGGTCGTGGCACCACCACCATGAGGATGAGAATGAGTGGTTCCGGCCGCATGGGTGGTGGGAGACGATACCATGGCAATGGACGAGGCATCCAACAAGGACGAGGCCGGGTCGGCCTCGTCCGACGTGGCACCACTCATCCAACGAGGATCGTGTACCGTCGAAAAGAAACTGCTACTCCCCACAGCAGTGGTGGGACCCTCGCGCATGGATTCATCATCATCATCGTCGTTGTTGTTGTTGTTGTTGTCCTTGTCAGTTGGTTCGTCCTTGTCGCCCGTTGTCGTGGCCGGGTTTCGTGGTTGCTTCGCCACAATGCGGGTGGGTGTTTGTGTGGGCACTTCAATCCGCGTCCAATACAAGGCAATCAACCAGGGAGGCACGACCGTCGTGGTACGGGTCGTCGTCGTCGTGGCTTGCTCCGGGTGGGAACGACTTTTGGGGAACTTGTCGTGCTGCTGCTGCTGCTGCAAGTCGTGACAAAAGGCTTGGGCTTGCGCCGGCGTCCACAATTGATGATCGAGCAATCCGGCATAGGCTTGCAAGGCTCGACCATCCAAGTGCAAGGCGCGGGTCCAATACACGGTGGCACGCAACACATGACCCGTTTCGTACGAGGCTCGTCCGCGCCAGGTACACAAGCGGGCCAAGGGATGGACGCGATCGTCGGGAGTTGCCACAGTCGGTACCGTGGTGGGACCATCGTGATGCTGTTGTTGTGTTTGTTGTTGCTGCGCTTCGCGATGCAATTCTTGCGTCCATGTCTCGTACCAAACGTCCCATCCATACTCGTCCTCGTCTTCCAAGGGTCGTGAATAATAATAAGAATAGGAGGAGGACGATGGATCGTCCCAACCGGGACCACGGGCTTGCGAAAAATTGCTAAAATGGGGGGCAAAGGCCGTCGCGTCATGGGTGGACGACGACGAGGACGACGAGGACAAGCGACAGACGGATTCGAGCAATTCCAAGAGTGTGGTCCAATCGTGCAAGGCCGCCAAGGATTGGCAGGCCAAGAGCAAGCCTTGGACCCATTCCGTCCAGGTTGGATGAAAAGTAGGTGTAGAGGCAGTGGTACAATGTTGGGACGAAGGAGGAGGAGGTGGAAGACCGACCAGTGACGTTTGTTGATGCAACAATCTCCAACAATTGCCATATTGTCGAGACATGTGATAGGCTTGTGCCAAGAGCAACACGTCGTGATAATAATACACGTCCGGGGCATGTTGGTTGGTTGGATGGGTGGGAGAGGCATGTTGACTGAGAAGCAATCGGGCCAAATACGTGGCTTCTTCGGGAGCTTCCCACAAGGACTGTTGGATCCATTGGCGCAACTGAGGCAAATTCATGGGACCATGGTCGTCGACCTTTTGGGAAACAAGAGGCTCGTCCTTGTCGTTGTCGTTGTCGTCATGGTGAGGTGGTGGCACGGGTGTTTCGTGGCTCGGTGGTCGTGCGTGTGGTTGAGAGGAGGGATCCGACAGTCCTCCTCCCTGACTGGTAGTACCCGCACTCGGATTGTGGTTGTGGTTATTATTCGTGGAAGTGGCAGAATGACTTTCAAAAAAGCGGGTCCGCTGCCATCGTCCTCGATTGTAGGGAGAGACACCCGTGGTGCCTCCCGTGGCGGTGGCCGCCGTGGTTCCTCGCGATGACACTAACGACGCCGACGGTGTGCCTTCCAAACTCAACCGGGTCGAAACCGCACGGGGCGGAGGATTGTTGGTGGCAGTCGTCGAACTCGCACGGTCGGGGGGAGGATCGTGATTGTTGTTGTTTCTCATGGTCCAATGATACCAACTTGAGTCGTAGAACAAACTATGGGAGATTGCGTTTTGGCGGTGGTTGTTGTTGTTCTTGAACGGTGCTCCAAGGCTGAAGGGTATTTGTAGGTGCTACTTCTTCCGGGAAGGGGTGCTGGGTGTCATTGGTGTGACACGTGACACACACACACTCGCCGAATCAATAGAGCTTCGAACCACAAGCACTTTGTGGTTGTTCCAACAGTCTGTGCAATTCTGGAGGAGGATGGAACGTTGTTTGGATTGGCTTTGTATGAATGTAGTATTACGATGATGATGTATTTCTTGGTTCTCGCTTGGTTGGTGTGGTTGTTGTTGACTGTTGTGAGTTGATGGGAAATGTGAGCCGTTCCCTTGTCCGACGTGACGGAAGGACCACGCCGGCCGACCGTCGTGTCCATCGTCCGTTGGTCGTGTCGCTTGTAGGTCGCGTATATTTCTTTCGCGACGGGGTTTTAGATACATAGTCAACAGATAACCCTAGATTTCGATTCTCCAGGGAGTCCTGTTGGTGATGTTGCCCCGGAAAAGAGTCGACATCTAGCTATGTTGGTACACGAAAGGACGACAACGAAACGCAATGGAAGGAATACTGCTAGTAGAGATGTATTGTTTTTGCCGGCTACTGGTTTGTCTCAACTAAATTGTTGGGCCCGCACGACTTTGATCAAGGCCGGCAACTCCTTCTTGTCAATCATGAGCAAATCGGCGGCCCGTGCCCCACTCCGATCACCACCCATTAACAGTTTGTCCCCCAAGCCCGTACCCACGTACTTTTCCAAGACATTGCCCACCTTTTCCAAACTCAAAATGGGATACTTGCGGCGCCGGGCCTGGACTTGATCCGGTTGCACCAAGACGGGCAATTCCTTGTCCAACAAAAACGTGGTCAAGGTTCGCAATTCACTAAAGCAATCACGCAATTGCGGAATCCCGGTGGAATCGGCAAACTTTTCCAATTCGCCACAATCCGTTTGCAAATTCTTGATTCCAAAGGCATCAATACGCGTAATGGGAGTAATGCCAGAGGTATCCATACTCGCCGTGTCACCGACCTTACCGGAAAAGAGTTGCACCAATCGTTCCGACACGTGTCCACAACACGAGAAATGCAGTCCCGCTCGTGATCCTTCATCCATGGGACCCAACGAGTTGAAGACACTGCGCAAATAGCCAATCAAACCTTCGGTATAGGCATTGGGCTTTTCGCGAATGCTCTTGGCCACCCAATTAAAGTTTTCCAAGGCAAAGGTCACATGCGAATCCATGCGAGTCCGACAAATTTCATAGACCAAACTATAGGTCGATCCAATTTGGGCATCGCAGGCCTTGTCGGCCGCCTTGAGAGTCCGTTCGGCGTAGGCCACCGTTTCTTCCAATTCCTGTGCCGGAATCAATCCGATATGGGTCATACCCCGAATCAAGGTGGCAAAGACACGGGGCAACGTATGTTGCAAGGCGGTAATATTGGCCATGACTTGAACCGCCTTTTCGACCGATCCTTCATCGACGGTATGATCTGAATCCTTCATTCCGACCGCGGCTACATTGATGCATTCTTCCACACAATCCAAGACAAAGCCGGCCGCGTCACTTCCACCATTGCTCTTTTCCGGAAAGGCTTGTCCCATGTCCAATTGATTCAAGGCAAAGGTTGCGGTCGCAATGGCACGGGCATGAATCAATCGCAAGACGGTCGGAACCGACGAGGAAAAGGTATAGGCATCGTCCACGGGTAAGGATCGACGGGTCGTCTTGCTACTACTGGCGGATTTACCGTCGGGTGTGGTTTCTGGTGGACGCTGCTTCATGTGATGCAATCCAAAGGGCAAACCCATTTCTTCGGGTTCGGGAACTCCGACACCTCCCGAGGCATTGTTTGTAGTAGTGGATGGATTGCTGGTTGGATTGCTGGCCAAAAATCCCAACCCACCTCCTCGTTTCGAGGCAAACAAGTCCGTCACCAAGACGGGAACCTTGGGGTCGTCGGCGACAATGGAGGCGGTCGCTTGCAATTGTTCTTCTTGGGCCAATTTCATAAAGGTGACATGGACATCCTTGCCCAAGGTGAGACAATCCCGATCGTACCGTCGGGCCGACGAGGACGGATGCACCACCTTGAGGGCAGCTCGTAAGGAGGCCAACAAGTGTGAGGCTTGGACCAAATGAATCAAGGAGGCCTTGTTGGCGCGACTTTGGACCAGGGTCCCCAATTCCGTAATCAAGGCACGTTCGTACCGTTCCGAGGATTCTCGAAACAAACTACTGGACATGGCCGATTTCGAGTTGGCCGAAGAGGACGAACCACCCGCCGCGCCACCACTCGTGCTAGTTTTGGTGGTCCCCGTGGCGGTGGTTCCCGTCACGGTGGTGGCGGTCCCCATGGTACTCGAGGCACCAGCAGCACCACCATAGGAATAATAATCATCGGCGGTACCATCGCCCTTTTTCTTCTTCGTGTTGTCGTCCGTGTCCGTGTCGTCGTCGTGTTCAAAGGTTCCCAATTCCAAGGCTGCTTCGACGGCACTAAAGCCAGCCACGGAGGCACACAAGTGGGGAAAGGTTTTGACAAAAAAGATGCGATCGTTACCAACCGTGACATCGTCCCCCGTCAAGGAGGACAGATAGGATTTGCGTTCCCCACCGCCACCCGCCGTTTTGTTATTGGAGGACGTCGAGTCCTTGCCATCGCCCACCTTGATTTCTCCAAATCGATTTTGTTCGTAATACTGGACAAATTCTTCGGCCTTGCCCAACAAGGTAAAGGCCAATTCAGCTCGTCGAACGGGATGGACCGATTCGGGCAAGGCCAACAACAAGGCATCTTCCACCTTGGCATTGGCCGCCGTGGTTTCGTACAAGATGCTGGGAAAGAGTGCCTTGGTCCATTGCAAGGCCGACGACGAACTTCCCGCCGCGGCCTTCTTGTTGTTGCTGTTGCTGCTGCCGCTGTTGGTGGTGGTGGGTTCTCCCAAGGCCCCACCGGAAATTTCGGCAAAGGCTTGCGATTTGGAATTGGTACTGGCTCGAAATCCCAAGGATCGTTTGCTGCTACTCGCCGTGGGACCATGACGACTTCCGGTCAAACCGCCATCACTGCCACCACCACCACTGGACCCACCCGGTCCATGACGACTGCCAGCCAAGCCATCGCTGCCGCCACTGCCGGAACCAGCACCGCCACTGCCCGGTCCACCCCCCAGGCGCGCTTGCAAACTGGATTCGGCTTCGGAAACAATGTCGGCCGGATCAATCAAGACCGTGTTTCCGGCATCCCAACACCGGTACCATCCAAAGGCAGCGGCAATGGCTTGGGCCTTGCGTCGCACGCCTTCGTACTGCTGATGGTTATTGTGGGCCAAGCGTTCGGCTTCGGCGGGCGCATCACGGTCCAACCAATAGCCATGGCGCAGGGCCCGGGCCACCTTGCCCGACAAGTGCGTACGGGCCAACAAATTGTCGGCCGTCTTGGCCCGCCACACATACGAGGCTGGCACTTGACCGCCCAAGCCCAAATGTCCCGGTCCCACAGCCAAACTGGTACTGCACTGTCGCAAGACGGCCGTCCCCGCCTTGCTGCCTTCCCCGCCCGATCGCAATTGCAAAAACCACTTGTTCAATTGACGACGGGCTCCCATGTAGACTTCGGTTTCAATTTTGGGCAACCAGACACTGGCCCGTTGGCCAAAGGGCGTCTCCAACAAGGTTTTTTTGGCATCCAGAGCTGGTAAGGAAAAGACGAGGCCGTCTGTTGGATTGCCGGAATCCTCGAGCGATTTGGAGTGGCGAGGACCGTGCGCTTGTGCTTGTTGTTGTGCTTGTGCTTGTCGTTGTTGTTCGGCGGTCAAGAGAGTATGCATGGGCCGTGCCAATTGGGTGCGAGCCTGTTCCACGGCCAAGAGGGCCGCACGCGGTCGTCCAGCGGCGGCTTGTTTGCGGGCCGTTTCCAATTGCAAGGCCGTGGATCGAGAGGCTTGGACCATGGCCCAGAGCGTTTGGGCCCGTTGCCAGGAATTCAAGGCCTCGGCTTGCCATTGCGACGCCTGCAAGAGCGGTCCGGCCGTGTCCTCTTGCAAGGCCTGTTGGGCTTCCAACAAGCCCTGCGACAAGGCCTTGGCGGGATGTCCCAAGGCGGCCACGGCCGCGACACTGTCCAAAAACACATCGGCATGATCTTGACAAATTTGACCAATCCGACTGGCATTGTCCTTGGCTTCTTGGACCAACGCCGTATGCAACTCGCGATCCAACCCCTTTTCCAAGGCGGCCGCCGTCACACTGGCCACCAACCAATCGTGGGTTTCCGGATGCATCCAGGTCGAGGACGGCGTGGCACCGTCGGCCGTGTCCGTGGTCGTATTGTTATTGTTGGTAGTAGTGGTGTTGTTATTGGTGGTGGAACCCACAGCGGTCGTATCTTGCGCTTGGACTTCGGCCACCAATCGTCGGACGGCTTCTTCTCGACGACGTCGTGATCGCATCGTGACCGGACCACCACCGCTACTACTCGAAGTCGTGGCAGGATGATTGGTGGTGGAGGATTCCACCAGATCCGTCGTCCATCCATCTCGTGTCGTGACACCCATTGTGAGGATGAGGAGGATACTCGTGGGTG